>BSBM01000453.1:5643212-8464819 GCA_027924585.1 Larix kaempferi | reverse complement strand
GGTTCCTTTTCTTTTCATGTGTGGAAAGCCTAGCTATGCGGCATATATAGTTGTCGTTCTAAGAAATCAGAAGAGGTCATTGACTCCGAAGTTGGGAGCCGTCCAATCGATCAAGCACTTGGTCTACGAGTTCTTTGTTACCTCGCAAGAAGGATAGCATCCCTGGCTGGAGCCAGTTGTTGGCACCTATAAATTTTTGCTCGAATCCTAAGAACAGGGTTGATTCCACTGATGAATTCCTGGAGGAAAATGGTTAAAACCCTATCCCTAATTAGGTCTAGGTTGCTAAATCCAAGAAGAAAACCTCACTTGGTAAGGAAATAAGGAGAAAGATGAAGGGTTTGGACCTTTTAGACATAAGGAAGTAGCTGAAATGACAAAAATTGGGTAAAAAGATCAATAATATATAGTCCAAAAGGAGATAAAGTGATAGATAAAGCTCAGATTGGTCCCTACCGTTGATCCAGCACGCGGGAGAGATCTACAGCCCAACGATCACCCTTGCATCGTGAAGTTGCATGAGAGAAAGTGCAGGAGGGTGGTCGCGAGAGAGAAAAACCACCACGACAGATGGCAGTTGGAGGAGCTCTCGCGATGAGCATTTTGGTGGTAAGAAGAAACCGCAAGAAGGCTCGCAATACCACCGCAGTAAAAAAGTAGGGTATAAAATCGATGGTGCGGGTTGCGTAGTCAGAAATTTGACAGCGCGGAAGAGCCGTTGTCACATCAGCAAAAGATCAAAGCAGATCAACAGCCCACAATGAAAGAGATCAGATCTACGGTTAAGTGGATGTAGGAGATGCAAGGTTGGTAACGTAATGGGCTCCACTTACTAGAGTACCGAAGACTGGACACGTGAATAGCTCCTCGCCGTAGATATATTGAAGTTGAGATCAATGCTCCTCGTTGATTGTCGTAAGGTATAGAAGCATCCCAGATAAGCATGAAAGGTGGTCGTGAGATAGTATACCCTCTGCCATGTGTCATCACCTGAACACCTCGCAAGGGAGATTAAATGGTAATCCAAAACCAGAAGTCAAGTCGCGATACCACCATACCCATATGTACGGTTAAGTACAATGGATGGCTAATATTTAAAGTTGGTAGGAGATCCTACGGCGAAGATTAAGAGATGTCAAATCAAAGGGGTAAATAAGAGATTAGATCAACGGACTGGAAGCAACGCCCAACAGATTGATGGATGGAAAAGAGGGAAAGCTGGCGAAGATGAGCAGAAATTATTGGGAAAGGTTTTATATATATAACGTGCTAGGTGAAGAACAAACATTTCTCTCTTGGACCTGTCAGAGTTGGAAGTTTCTGGAAGTGCAGAAGCCGAAAAGGACAACAGGTGAAAGGGTCGCTCTCAAGCTTTCCGTGATAGGTAGGATCCCAAACTCCTTTGTTTACAGCGTGTAGTGTGTTTTATAATCATAAGAATGGCAGACAAACAGTTTTCTACTAGTTCTAAGGTCCAAGTAACCCTAGAAGACAAAGACTGTGATGTGTTTGACCCAAAGCTTCGTTTTCCCTATACCGGAGGTTAAAAGAAGGCTGAAATCCCTGGCTTGAACAAGGGTTAGACATCCATAGAGTCCACCAGTCCTTTTTCATCTTTTATTGTCTGGAACAGATAATGCCCTTTCCAGAGTTCGTATCATGTTGTTCATTAAATTATTCAGAACCCCAACAAGTGATAATGAACACCAGGAAGTCTAAAATTGTTTGTAGTATCAAAGCTACCGTCATCCGGAGTACCCTTGATGTGCAAGAATCTCCAACCCATAGCCCCCGAAAGTTCTTCTGAAGAGTCATTCGTTACTTTGTACAGATAAATTTCCCCTAAAATTCGTAAAGCTTTCCTTGATACCTGTCTAAAACCTGATGTAGAAATTGCAGACACCCCTTACCCGCCAGACGTCAACGTTTTTAATGGCAATACCCAGTTGGTATTTTCTTTGATAGCTCTGTTTTTAGGTTCAGACTCATATTTGTGGATAACTGAAGTGCAACTAAGCCTATTATTCAGGATTAGTGTTAGTTCCCCAGAGGCGGGAAGTGAGTCAGTACCAATCCCTCAAGTTTGAGGAAATTTTGGCAGAAAAAACACATCCATAGTTAAGCTGTTTTGAAAGTACCAGATTTTTTCGGTTCCAGGCCTATTTGACTAAAATGATTCTGCATAGCAGTGAAGATGACTTAAGATTCTCTCAGATAGTTTTCACAGGGAATTTGGAAGACAATGTTTTCAATTACATGAATTACATTTTATCTGTTGTATATAAAGTTATGTTTGAAGAAAACACTACCTAGAGTGTTACCAGAGATGCAAACCCTGATGCAGTTGAGGGATGAACTAGCCGTTGGTGACTGGTTCCTGTTGAAATATGCCACAGTAATAAGGGTATACGGTTTTGTACATGAACCATACTTTTTTACCAGCATTTTTGACACTGAGATTTTTTTCCCTTGAGTTCATCCGTCAGAGATTGATAGCAGAAGAGGAGTAGTTTAGGAAGCATAAGAAAAGTTCTGATATAAAGTTCCCTTGGCAAGTCGGCCCTTTCATTGTGAAATTTAAAGAGGTTGTTAGTGAAGTAGAAATATTAATGAAAAATATGGGGTTCAAGAAGGACATAGCAGTCGCATATGATCCTCTGCACATCATAGCCGAGAGAAAGAAGAAAAATGGTCTAAAGGCATGGGAACACCAAGAATCTGAAGGGTTACCGAAGGGGCGAAATTCATTGCAATATGAGCCCGAAGAGATTGAAGATATAGATTTACAAGTAGAAGCCCTAATCACGGCTGATGACCCTATGGAAACAAACCAACCGCTTAATACTCAGGAAGTATGCAGGAAGAGAGATTCACAAGAAATCATTGAGACAGAAGAAGAGGAAGAAAGTGAAATGAAAGACTCAAATTGGAAACACCAGATGAGTTAGCTGTCCAAATAAATGATATGGATGAACAAGAAGAAGGGCCATCATCCCCAGTTATCCAAATCCATGAGTATAAATTCCAAGATGCGACAGGAGGGAATGAAGACAACAGATTTAAATCCCAAGAAAACATGTTTAAGTATCATGGGCAAAATAAGCAGGCTGCTGCACAGAAACTTTTTGAACTAATGCCCACTGTGAGGAATTTGTCTAAAACAGGAACGTATTTGACAACAAGTAGAGATATCCAGACACACACTTTCAATCTAACGATATCTGACAAATACCAAATAACGGAAGCAAAAGATAGACTAGAAGAAGATACCTTTTCCAGATAGGACTCAATTTCACATGAAAATGGGAGAAGGTTTATATGATGACCTAGTAGAAGAAGCCTTGAAGATCTCTAATTTAGAGGTCACTATAAATAAGATGAATGCCCAATTAAAACATGAAAGGTCAGAGAATAAAGCCCTTCAGCAACATATCAAAATGCTGCAGTTTGACTTGATTGAAAATGATGGTGGAGGCAAAGCAAGCCATAAGCTATCAAAGGATAAAGACAATTTGATCCAGACCCTACAGAAAAGAATGAAAATCTCCAACACCAAGTTAATACAAACTCCTGAGGAAACAAAGCTAATACAAGAAAAAGAAGATCTGCATAGGGAGGTCAGCAATAATAAAGATGAATTGTTAAAATTCACAGAGAAAGAAGGATGCTGGGAGAAAGAGAGGATGAGTCTGAAGAGGCAGATCAAAGAGTTAAAAAGCGGCTTGTCAAACATATGTTTGCAACATGAAAACGAAGGCCCGAGTAAAGAGAAAGATAATACAGACAACATTGTACAGGCTATGTCTCAGATCAACCTAAAAGATGGTGAGATACAAGAACTAAAAGAGGAAAATCAAAGGTTGAAAGAAGAAAATGAGGTAAAGGAAAAAGGGACAAACGAGCTACAACAAAAGTATAAGGAATTGGTAGCAATTAATAACAGGTTTTCTCAGCAAATTACAGGAAGAGCAGCTATGCAGGGATGCAAACATTGGATTTGGGATTTAATTATCCAAGAGGCTGAGAGATTCAAACCTTATCTGGATATCATCAAAACAAAGGAAAAAAATAGTCACGGATGTTTTTAAGAGTTGCACTGCTATGAAGTAAAAAATTGCACAAAAGGCCAAAAGAGACTGCTTATAATGCTATAAGTTTTTTGAACGGTTTGACACATCAGGACATTATAGATTTGAGCGTCAAGGACAAGGTCACAACCATTGCAGTAGCAAAACTAATACTGCGGGAAAATGCATTAGTTGAAGCTGTGGAAACCAAAGCAAATGAAATGAATGAAAAATTGATAGAATTCAAAGGACAGTTTGAAGGACTGGTAGAAAAGGGGTTTCCTGCATTATGGGATGAAAAGCAAATATTGATTCCCCTAAGTGAGCATAAAAGGTTGATGACTAGCAGGTGAATGGATCATTCTTAGTTCAAACATATGATCCAGCCACTTTCAATGAAAATCCTAATAGACAAGTTGGATGAAGATTTCGAGATGTTGTACAGATTGATTTCTATTGGTGAAGAGCTTCCACCTATGTCTTCTATCAATCAGCTTAACATCAGAGTCCTAGAGAAAGAGATGACGAGTTATGACATCCTGACACTTGAACTTTGGGCATCTGTGGAGAAATACGGGAATATGAAATATACCTATCATGCTCCACTGGCATCTGCTGTTCCTTAAATCTCAGATCTGTGCATTTTTAAGTATCAGTTTATTTTTGATAGAAAAGCTTAGGATATACTTTAGGATTTTGATTTTCCAAGACGTGGCAGTGGGTTGCCTGTTATGTACTGAAATTTCACCATTGGACATATACTTTAATATGTTTTATATTGTTTAACGACATACCGGCAAATGCAAGAAAGCGATTGAGGTTATCTTGTTATAGTTTCTGTTTTGTGATAGTGACATCTGAACTATGATGAGGTGTCCTTGAATTGTAACTGATTTCTGTTCCATATGGGCCGAGTATGAGACTCCAGGCCACTCTAAGTTCCATAAATTTTCAAATGGAAAAGGGGGGGAGAACTTTGAAGCTCTACATATTTTTTCTATTGTTGTTTTCGTGGGATATCTCTTGAATAAAATTGTTAGAAGCTTACATGCATTTTCAGAGATTCTTGTGTAATTGGTCTGGTAGTCTATTTTTTCTGTTCTATGTGATATGTGTTTCTTTCCTTTGTTAATCCATATTGTTAACTTTACTTCGTACTTGGTTCAGTGTAGTATCTTAGCGAGATTCATAGAGATTATGCCTTGTTCATTTCTTACCAAGTATTTCACGAAATATTTCTGCTAAAGTTGGTGTAAGATTCATCTGTGTATGCCTTATAACAATGGATTGTTCATCTTTCTTATGTTTCACCAATTAAATCACTTTGACTACTAGCTGGTTGCTACCTTGCCTTTTTGTGAATGTATCTACTAAGCATCTTATAAGAATGTTTATGTTATACTTGAATTGACTCCATTGTCCAATATAGATCCCTATTGTTCTCCACCAATGGTTTACCGAAGTAAAACTTGTCCTACAGAAATCTAACCTTCTGCATATGTTTTAATAGAACATCTTGAGAATGAATGCTGGTGTTCCTTTTTCATGGTTGATGCCCTTGATTATTTCCAGTTTCTCATTAGTTTATTGAGAGAGCCCTCTCAGACTGTGTTGGGTCAGTAACATCAATCCAAATATTGGTTAGTGGTTACCCAGAATTACCGTCTTTCAGCCTTGGGGGTCAAATTTGGTGTTAACAGAGACTGAGCTCTACAATCTCATACATAGAAATCAAGGATTTCATTAAATTTTGCCCCTAAAGTGTTGCACCCAAACATAATGTTTTCATTTCACGGTTTTCTGACTTCAATAATTAATAATAAAAAAAATAATTCATGAAATATTTTGAAAAAATAGTGTTGCACTAGGCCCATATGTCCTTTATATGTCTGCACAATTTTATCCAAAATGGACATCATTTACCTCAATAATTGATCCGCCTACACAAACATATAAGTTATGATGTGTTGAAAATTTGAAAACCCAATTTAACGGAAACTAATTTTATAATCATTTACATCAAGTTTTTATAGATACATGTTATAGATTATGAAATCTAATTCATTTACCTATCTTTTGTATTTTTACTTCATCTTCAAATCCATTAAGGAAGTACCGCTAATTGTCACCTAAAGTTAGAGGTTCAATGTTTTTTCAGTATTATGTGGCATCTAAAGTGTCTTTAAACAATTCCATGATTGTGCATCATCCCATGTGCTATCAGGGTTTCATTCTTTTATTTTATATCAATGTTGAAAATGATATGAGTATTGGGGTCAGATCTAGCTATGTTTTTCATATGCATCTATTATGTAAAAACAAAAGGATACAAAGAATGCATCTATGTTTGTGTTTCTGGCAGAACTGAAATAGACATGTAAACCTTAAGGTTTACATGTCAAGTAATTACAGTATATAAAATTATTATTCTATATCTCAGAGATTCACATGATTTTTTGTATTCAGAGTAATATATACTTGTAAACAATTTATTTCAGTACTTAGAGTTCATGCACAAACACTATTCACGATTTTGCTTTTAATGCCATTCATTTTGGCAGGAGAAATGGGAACTCATTCTATTTATTTTAGTATGCAAATGCTAGTTTAGTGTCGGCATGGGAGTGTAAACTCCATAGTCAAAAATCGACCATCGTGTAAAGAATTTTATAAACAGTGTTTATGAAATGGAAAAGGCTAAGCATCAAAAACTATCATTAATGATACGGTAGGGTTTGAACACCCATGAAGGTATATACAAGCTTATATTAAACTTTTTATGATTACAATTTTATTGTTATACTCTGTCTTTTTATCGATATATCACATTACCGTAAATAGAGTATCTATACCTGTTTTTAAATGTATTTTCCATTACTCGACAGAGTATATTTTCATATCTACTCTATATACAAATGCATTTGACTTTTTAGTATGGAAACTCAAATTTGTTTCTATCAAATCTATATACGATTTCCATTTATTTTCGGGACGAACCATTTAATTTGTTTTTATCTTTTTATATGTTTGGAATGGGACCTTGATGTCCATGGTCGAGCTCCGGCCATTATTTTGAAACCCAAAATAATACACAAAGGATAGAATTAGCATTAATGTGATTTTCCAGCGAATAAAAGTTGTATAAAATACATTTACACGATAGGGTTATGTTACCCATTGGTTCACGAATACATAGTAAATACATCTATATAAACGATTGCAAATTAAAAATGAATGCGAATCTATCCTAATAGTAACCCTATTCATTGCTTAAAGAGAAAACTAGAGACAAAGAGCAAAACGTGTAATAACCGAACTCTGTATATAACATTTCGTGAGGATTTAAATGATGTCCCACTTATATATATACATATTGTATGAAAAAAAAATAGCTAAACCTCAGACCATTTTCCCATATATTTCAAATATGAAACCATTCCTTTGAGAGCATTACTAAAAACGAATTTTTAAGAACCGTCGATACACATATGTGGTCAAGTCAACCTTTAACAGGTTAATAAAGTATTTACAATACAAGTTCTGCTCTATAATAAATACATTCACCTACAGGCAGTGAATCCCTCTCTTATTGAGTTAAGCACAATCAAATAAAAATAACAAGGCCACTGGCCATTTGTTTCGTGATGCAGACAGTAAAGAAACCAACTGTTCTAGGTAACCATCTCTAACTGTCAGGTTAGTTTTCACCCGAGACTCATGGAAATGATAGGTTACCTAGCCATCAACGAGAACCATTCCTTCCTAGTTCATGGAGCTATTTGCGGGCCTTATCTAGCACGCCTTGAATGCTCAGTTTCACCTGCACACGAATTTCCAACGAGAAGTTCGTTGTGGACAGGAAAAAGTTAATGTTAAAACTTGAATGTGGACAATGATTGTTTGTTACCAAACAACTTACTTTTGGATAGGTAATACACAAGGACCAGGAGAGTGGAAGTATCACACTTGCACAATACAAAAAGGAAGTTAAATCCGACAACAATACTTACAATCAAATTAACAGGGTAAAACGATGTAACAATGCGTTAAACAACTATTTCTTACCTGCACTTATGTGGACACACCAACAAGCTCTTGTTGGACTTTGCATTTTGCTTAGAATAGAATGGAGTACATTCCTTCTGGTTTGAGTGTGAGCCCTCTACAAAGAGAAGAGGTGCTCTACGACGAGCCGGTCGCAACAATAAGGAGAGCTCCTGACTGCAGCAAGGGTTTTGTCCAACGCTGCAGTACCGGTTGGAGGAAGAGGTTACCTATGAGACCGGTCAACCTACTCCCTTAAATGCTTGGTACAGTATTGTAATGGGTTCCAAGCACCATACCAAAATCAATGACATAAGTTTGATCATGCTTCCCAATTGGCATGACCCGGATCATGATCAACGGTCAAAATTTCCATCGAATTTATTAACCATCAGGTGAGCTTGAATGCAGTGGTATCGAACTTGACAAACTCACGAGGTAGTTGGAGTGAGATAGCTGGAACAGGAGCGAAACTTCCACGTCGGAGTGTTGAAACACTTGTGAATGCCGAGGGAGTAGTCACCTTCCAGGAGGGAAACCCAATACGGGTTTAAAACAGTAGCTTATGCCTATATAGTCTACGTGGCTATCGTCGTTATGTCTAGCACGAATACATAACATCAACATTGTTACATATTTAACTTAGTGCATAGTTATATTATATATGTAATATATATTATAACCTATGATCATAACAACGATTACATAGTAGTCGGTTTTTGGTTTACATATACGTCGATAATGTAACAGGGTTAATCCATGAAGGTCGTTCATGATTTTTGGCAAGCGAAGCGCCACATTAGAGGAAATTTCAATTTAAAATGGGCCTTCCAAAAATAATATAAATTCCCTGTCATCATGTATTATCCAATCAAAATGCTTTAAAATTCATCAAGGGAGCACCTAAAAAAATTGGAGGGAAAAAATAAAAACTATTTTTTTGGATCGTATTTTCAACGTATCTCCTTGTAGGTTTACTCAAATTTTAAGCGGGAGGACTCATTGGATGCATAATTAAATTATGCATCCAACGAGTACCCATATTGCATACTTTTAATAACATCCACACCATGAAAACTCAAAAATACTTAAAAAATTGTGTTTTCTCTCACTAGAAACACATGTTTTAATGTATTTTCGATTTTTCATGGTGTGGATGTTGTTAAAAGTATGCAACATGGGTATTTGTTGGATGCATAATTGAATTATGCATCCAACGAGTCTTCCCACTTGAAATTTGAGTAAACCTACAAGGAGATAAGTTGAAAATACGATCCAAAAAAGTAGTTTTTTTACTCTCTCTTTACTATTATTTTATTATTTTCTTTAGGAGGCCCATGTTTTACCCAAATTTCCTCTAATGAAACTTTGTGCCGTAGACCCTCGATCAAGGTCTTTTCAAGCCCTCGATCGAGGGCCTTAAAATACCTAGATAGAGGTTTTATAAAAGACCTCGATCTAGATATCAAGTTATTTATCCCTCGATCGAGGTATCTTAAAAATATCGATTAAGCAAATACCTCGATCGAGAGCTTAAAAAACAGGCCGAAATCCCTTTTCACTGCAGAAAGAAAATTTTGTCTGCCTTCCGGAGCCTTAAACTATGTCATTAAATGCACATTAATGGGCGGACTTGATACCATTGGATTTTTCAATGAATCATCTATCCATATACATAGAATTTACTAATTTTTATCTTCATATGTCATTTGTTTTTAAATTTTTGCTAAAGATTACCCTAAAAGACCTTGTCAACAAATTTTAATGAGCTCAAAGATATATCCACAACTTTCAAAATACACCTCCAAAAAATATGAAAAAATATACAAGCACTACATCAGCGCATTCTCTTCAAAAGGATATTTTTAATTTTGGAAATTATGTAAACAATCAAAATATTTGGTGCACACACGCACGTGTGCAAAATACGACTGAAATATTCATTGGTTAGTGTCGAAAAATAATAATAAATATAATTTTTCGATAAAAACTAAAAGAAAAATATGTACACACTAGTGCATTCTATCTAGATCATGTTCACATATTTTATTTTTTTTAATTATTAATTTAACATAAAATTATTTTGCAGACACACAAGCCACTTATTAATTTCTCTCCAAATTTTTAAGGACACATGTTTCATTAAATGAAAATTTGACATGGTAAATGAGATTGGTATATTTTTAAAAAAATATCATTGGAAAGCCAACATAATTCTCTACATTTCAATTTTTAACCGCATGTCGAAATTCTTAAGGAAAATATGAGTTTCGAGAGCTTCAATTTAATACATGGGTAAAATTTCCATTTTTCATCACCATATTTGGCCAAAAAGAGTTACACATATTCATGGAATCACCCAATATAATTGCATTTATAACCTTGGTTCGATATTATGTTGACAATGTATTGTACACAATTTAATTATTACATGATAGTGCCTACGAAAACGTTGTTACTTGCTTGGTTCACATTTGGGGAACCAAAAAGCACATAGGTTATTTTATAATGAGCCTAGAATTACGAGGATAAATCTAAGGTATTGTTATATTGCTAGCATATAAGTTTATATGTTACTAATATGATTATAACATATAACTATATGTTATTTGATTTGTATTCGCATAAACTATAAACGTTTATAATACATAGTAATATTGTTTTAGAATTGCAATGAAGTTTATGATCATTAAAATGCTACAAATGTTGTTTGTGCATAAAATATATGGTTGCAAACAATTTATTGTATAGTTGATATACATTTTGTTTGCATATGAGTTTGTTAGATATGTTAAACATGTCGTGTATCGGTTACACAAGGATAAATATAGGAGATATTATATGTTGACATTTACGTTAAAATCAACATAAGTAATAGTTTAAGTACAGTGCACATGAAATTAAAAGCTAAGTAAGTTATAATTAAAATGGCTAGTAGGTAGGAAAGAAATCTAAACTCTCAACAAGGAAAAACAACATCTAGGGAAATGCTGGAGACTGTCAAAAGCCTTAAATCTTAGTTGTTAAGCATTAAGGAAGAAAATATTAAAATTTTGAGGAACAATGAGAGATCAATGCAATTCTGCTACAAAAGTTCACTGAGAAATAAAACGGTAATTTACCAACACAAGAAGAACAACATGCAGAAAAGTCAGCGATGAAAAGAAATTCCAAGTTTAAGACTACTCATCCAAGAAATTTTGTGAGCTATAGTATGGACATCATCAACGAAGAGTCACTTGGACAAGATTCCGAAGAGTTTGTTCGTAAAAAGGAAAATAAAATTGGAAAAACGAATCAGCTACACTCAGAATTTTGGAAGATTAAGCCTCCTAATTTCAGTGGGGAAATTAAGACTGGAGAAGAAGCTGAGCTATGCCTTAGGGACATGGAGAAGTATTTACGAATGTTTGACTATTCTATTCTCATAAAAGAAAGAATTTCTATTTTTAATATGCAAGGGAAAGCTTGAGCATGGTGGGAGGATCTTAAGCTGACAAAAGCTATCAATGAGAAAAAGGTGAAATGGAAATATTTTGTGACATTCTTTAAATAGAAATATCTGTGTGAAAGGTACTATGACAGAAAGGTAAAATATTTTTACGACCTAAAACTGGGACAACAAACTATTGTGGAATTAATCAACAAATTTCTGGAATTACTCAAGTATGTTCCTTATATTCAAGATGAAAAAGTCAGAATTCAACGTTTCCTGAATTGTTTACCTTTTAGTTTCAAAGATCAGATAGAGTTTGATGATCCGAAGACATTAGAGGATGCCTTCAGAAAGGATAGATTGTGTTTTGAACAAAGTCAGAATAAGGCTAAAGTATATAAGAGGTGGAATTAAAAGAAGAAGACAAATTCTGAACGTATGCAGAAAGGTCATAAGCCCAATAATTTCAAAAGTCAACTTGTGCATGCACCTTTCAGCAGCAAGTTCGATGGCAGTAAATCGCAATCAAACTTTGTTCCACCAAGTAAGAAGATGAACATTGAAGGTACAAGAAAACCGGAAGACACACCATCTAAACCAACAATCAAATGCTGGGGTTGTCGAGAAAATCATAGATGGTATGAATGTCCTCATCAGAAGGAGAAAAATAAATCAGTGCATAATATTCAAGAGGCTTCTACAGTTCAAGATGTAGCAAGGAGTCCAAAAATTTATGTTGCATTAAACATTTGACAAGAAGAAACTCAAGCCTCTATTATTGAGGGTGAAGGTATGATTTCCGGGACACTTGTGTCTATATTGATTGATTCTCGCGCATGTAAAATTTATATAGACCCAAAAATTTGTGAGTTGTGCAAACTAAGAAAAAATAAATACATGCAGCCTTGGATAGTTCGAATGGCCACATGGAAAAAAAAAAACGTTTATGAAGTAGTAAATCAATGTCCTTTAAAGTTAACTAAATCTTACACTAGTACAGATCTAAATATTTTCCATTTGGATCTTACGATTTACTTATCGGTATGGATTGGCTGGAAAAACCTAGAGTTGTTCTAGATTGTTACCAGAAGTCCGTTACTTTTGTGAATGATGTTGGGAAGTTTGAAAAGATTCAAGGGATAGTAAGGACAGTAAAATTAAGGGAAATTTTTGCACTTCAACTAAAAAGAAATGCACGAAAAGGGTGTAAATTATATGTTGTTCACTTAGTAGAAAATTAGAAAATAAAGTTTTCAATTTAACAAAACACCCTGTGTTGGTTGAATTTGAAGATGTGTTTCCCAAGGAAATTCCTGAGTTACCAACCAAGAGAGAACTTGATTTTACAATAGACCTATCTCCATGAGCAGTACGTATTTCTAAGGCACCTTATCATATGAGTACTCCTGAATTGATATAATTGAAAGAGCAATTGCAGGAGCTATTACAAAAAGGTTATATCCGCCCAAGTGTATCCCCGTGGGGAGAACCGGTGATCTTTGTTGGGAAGAAGGATGGCACTTTCCGATTGTGTATATATTATAGATAGATGAATAAAGTAACTATAAAAAAATTGGTATCGCTTTTCCAAGGATTGATGATCTGTTTGATCAAGTTGGAGGTGCTATTGTATTTTAAAAGATAGATTTAAGGTCGGGTTACCATCTAATCAGAATTAAAGAAGAGGATGTGCATAAGACAGCTTTATGTACTTGGTATGAAAATTATGAATTTGTGGTGATGCCATTCGGTTTGACGAATGCACTTGCCACATTCATGTGCCTTCTGAATAATGTTTTCAGTAAGTACCTAGATAAGTTTGTTGTGGTGTTTATTGATGACATACTCATATACTCAAAGAATGAAAGTGAGCATGAGTAACATTTAAGGTTAGGGTTGCAAGTCCTAAGGGAAAATTAGTTATATGCAAAGCTAACTAAATGTGATTTTTACAAAGAGCAAATACAATATTTGGGTCACATAATATCAAGCCAAGGTATCGCGGTGATACTGATAAGATCAAGTCCATAATGAGCTAGCCTACTCCCCAAAATGTAAGCAATGTCCGCTGTATTATGGGATTAGCCGGATACTATTGGAAATTCATTGAAGGATATTCCAAAGTGGCTCATCCTATCACTTCTCTTCAGTGAAAGGAGGTCAATTTTATTTGGACAGCCAAATGTGAAGATAGTTTTGTGAACGTTAAACAATTTCTTACTTCAGCTCCTATTTTAAAGGTGGTTGATCCTTATGGTGACTTTGTAGTATGCACGGATGCATGCAAGGAAGGATTGGGAGGCGTGTTAATGCAAGATGGTTCTGTAATCGGTTATGAATCTAGAAAATTAAAGACCCATGAAATAAACTATGCAACACATGATCTAGAACTGGCTGCCATAATTCATGCTTTGAAGATGTGGCGACATTATATTCTTGGGAAAAGATTTGTTCTTAAAACTGATCACATTGGGCTGAAATAAATTTTCAAACAACCAAATCTGAATGGTAGACAAGCAAGGTGGCTAGATTTCTTAAGCGAGTTTGACTTTAAAATCCAACACATTAAAGGAACAGAAAACAAAATAGTTGATGCTCTTAGTAGGCAAATTCACATGTTAACAATGACTTCAGTTAATAGCTTTCAATCTGATTTGGTATTAAAAATACAGACAACAGCTGAAAAAAGACCCAAAATATATAAATTTAATGCAAAAGTGTGATGTAGAAAATTAAGATGAGCAAGCAATAGATTACAGTATATCAAAAGATAGACTTGTGTTATTCAAAAACAGATTATATATACCAAATCAGAAACAATTAAAGCAATTGATTCTTGATGAATTTCACAAGAGGCCATATTCTGGTTGTCTAGGTTATCAAAAAATGATAACAGCTGTAAAAAAAAAAGTACTATTGGCCTAGATTGAAGTCTGAAATTGCTGAGTATATAGCAAAGTGTATGGATTGTCAAAGGGTGAAAGTGGAACGTCAACACCCGGCTGGTTTGTTACAACCTATAACTGTACAGGTTGGAAATGGGAGACTATTTTAATGGATTTCATCACTGGGTTGCCTAAAAATAACAAACAACATGATGTTATTATGGTTGTGGTAGACAAGTTAACTAAGCCAACTCATTTCATACAAGTTAAATCCACATTCAAAGAAATACATATTGCGGACATATTCATGAAATAAGTCTTTAGACTTCATGGAATTCCAAAGGTGATTGTGTCTGATAGCGATTTGAAGTTTACCTCACACTTTTGGAAGGAGTTATTTACAGGTTTGGGAGCTAAACTGAGTTTTAGTACATCCTACCACCCTCAAACAAATGGACAGACTGAGAGGGTGAATCAGATTCTGGGATACATGATTTGGTTGTATGTCATGGATAACCCAAATCTGTGGGAAAATTACCTACACTTGGATGAATTTGCTTACAATAATGGTTACGAAACTTCTGCAGGAATGAGTCCATTCAAAATTTTGTATGGCAAAAAATGTAAAACCCCTATCACTTGGGATGATCTAGTGAACCAGATTGTGTTGGGTCCTGAGTTGTTAGAATAACTAGAAAACATTGTATAGGAAGTTAAAACAAACTTAAAAACTGCTTAGGACAAACATAAAAGTTATGCAGATCTCCATAGAGAACATAAAAATTTGAATTTTGGGATCATGTATTCCTAAGGGTGAAAGAAAAGAAAATTTCTTTGAGTTTAGGCAAGGTTTCCAAACTGGCACCAAGATACTGTGGTCCTTTCCAAATACTTGCTAGCGTAGGACATGTTGCTTATCAGTTAGCTCTACCAACAAAATTTAAATTACATGATGTGTTTCATGTTTCATTGTTAAAGAAGTATGTATATGATCCTAAGCATATTGTAAATTGGCATGTGATTCAGGTGGAATCAGAAGGAGACTTCCAGACAGATCCTGTATGCATACTCGATCGGAAAGAGGTGGTACTTCATGATCGAACCATCGTCCAAGTAAATGTGCAATGGGAGCACTATAAGCCCAAGGAGGCTACCTAGAAAATGGAAAAGGAAATGCGAGTAGCATACCCTTTTCTGTTCGAAGAAGTACATGACAAAAACTGATTTTAGTTATTATGTTTATTTTTTGTTTTGAAATTATTTAACACCGAGCACATTGAAAACTTAATGGGAGGGGAAATGTAATACCCCAAATTTTGGACTTATAACCCATTTTTATATTTTTTAAGTATTATTTCATTTTACTTAGGTGACATTAGAAATTTGATAAGTTAATTTCTGATGACCATGTGGACCAGCACATTAATGAGATGGCAGTTACAGTTCCTATGGGTTTCGAGGATAAATACCAAATAAAATAATAATGAGAAATTATTATGGAGACACTTGTAAACCCTAAAGAAAATTTTAGGGTAAATAATGGAATTACACAAATGAAAATTAAGAGACCTCACACCAAGGAGAATAAAAAGAGAAAGGAGGAATTCATTCACACATTATCATTATCACACACGAGAGAAAGGAGATCAGGGGATAAAATAACCAGAGCTAACGGAGACAATGAAATAGGGGCAGTTTGGAGCACAAACTGAACAAGAAAAAGGGAAATCATAGCAACTCGGTATAACTTGGAAGACTAGTTGTGTTCAGGTAGGAGTACTACCACAAGTCTGTAGGAGCAGTGCAAATACTCCAAATAGGTTGTGACTGGTTGTTCTCTTAAGTGCAAAGACTTAAAAGTCCTTGGAGCATCTTGGAGCTAAGGAGTATTGAGTTAGATGTTGGGTTGTCTGCTGCCACAAAAATTTTATAAATAACTTGGGGAAACAAGTTAAGGGAAAATAAAATATAAACTCTAACTTAGAGAGACTGCGAACTCAGCTCGGAGGTGACCACAAGAGAAACGAAGACTTGCTGGTCAAAGGCTAGGAGGTTTGTGGTTGTGTTCCACTGGTCAACTAGAAATTACAGATAAGTACTTATGTTATTATATTTAAATGATGTTATCACTGCATATTTACAGATGGTTTTATTTGTACATTTCTGCAATGTTTCTCGAAGGATTTTGTATCTTTAGATCTGAACATAAATGATCTTAAGAGTAATAGAATCCCATATGTGCTATCACAGTTTCATTCTTTTATTTTATATCAATGTTGGAAATGATATGAGTATTGGGGTCAGATATAGCTATGTTTTTTATATGCATCTATTATGTAGAAACCAAAGGATACAGAGAATGCATCTATGTTTATGTTTCTAGCAGAACTGAAATAGACATGTAAACCTTAAGGTTTACATGTCAAGTAATTACAGTATATAAAATTATTATTCTATCTCTCACACATTCACATGATTTTCTATATTTAGAGTAATATATTCCTGTAAATAATTTATTTGAGTACTCAGAGTTCATGCATAAAGACTGTTCACGATTTTTCTTTTAATGCCATTCATTTCGACACGAGAAATGTGAACTCATTCTCTTTATTTTAGTATGAAAATGCCATTTTAGTGTCGGCATGGGAGTGTAAACTCCACGGTCGAAAATCGACCAGCATGTAAAGAAGTTTATAAGGCTGAGCATTGAAAACTATCATTCATGATACGGCAGGGTTTGAACACCCACAAAGGTATATAAAAGATCATAATAAACGTTTTATAATTACAATTTTATTGTTCTACTCTGTCTTTTTATAGATATATCACATTACCATAAACAAAGTATCTATACGTGTTTTTAAATGGATTTTCCATTACTTGATGGAGTGTATTTTCATATCTACTCTATATACAAATGCATTTTATTCTTCAGTATGGAAACTCAAATTTGTTTCTATCAAATATGTATATGATTTCCATTTCTTTTCGCGATGAACCATTTAATTTGTTTTTATCCTTTTATGTGTTCGGCATTGGAGCTCAAACTCCATGGTCGAGCTCCAACCATTATTTTGAACCCAAAATAATACACAAAGGATAGAATTAGCATTAATGCAATTTTCTAGTGAATAAACGCTGTATAAAATAGATTTAGAGGATATGGTTATGTTACCCATTGTTTCATGAATACACAGTAAATACATCTATATAAACGATTTGCAAATTAAAAATGAATGCGAATCTATCCTAATAGTAACCTTGTTCATTGCTTAAGATAAAACTAGAGGCAGAGAGAAAAACATGTAATAACCGAACTTTGTATATAACATATATAACATTTCGTGAGGTTTAAACGTTGTCCCACTTATATATATATACATATTGTATAAAAACAAAACAGCTAAACCTCGGACCATTTTTGCATCTATTTCAAAGATGGAACCATTCCTTTGAGAGCATAACTGAAAACGAGTTCTTAAGAACTGACGATACACATACGTGGTCGAGCAAACCTTTAATAGGTTAATAAAGTATTTGCAATACAAGTTCCACTCTATAATAAATACATTCACCTACAGGAAGTGAGCCCTCTCTTAACGAGTTAAGCATAGTCACATAAAAAGAACAAGGTCAATGACCATTTGTTTCATGATGCAGACAGTAAAGAAACGAACTTTTCTAAGTAACCCATCTCTAACCATCGGGGTAGTTTTCACCCAAGACTCATGGAGATGATGGGTTACCTGGCCATCAACGAGAACCATTCTTTCCTAGTTCATGGAGCTAGTTGTGGGCCTTATCCAGCATGCCTTCAACGCTCATTTTCACCTGCACACGGATTTCCAATGAGAAGTTAGTTGTCGAGAGTAAAAAGTTAATGTCAAAACTTGAATGTGTGAAAGAATCGTTTGTTACAGCAACTTACTTTTGGATAGGGCAGATGCAAGGACCTGGATAGTGGAAGTATCACACCTGCACAGGACAAACGAGAAGTTAAATCCGACAACAATATTTACAATTAAATTAACAAGGTAAAACGATGTAACAATGCGTTAAACAACTATTTCTTACATGCACTTACACGAACACACCAACAAGCTGATGTTGGACTTTGCATTTTGCTCAAAACAGAATGGAGCACCTTCCTTCTGGTTCGGGTGTGAGCCCTCTGCACAGAGAAAATGTTCTCTACAAAGAGTCATTTGCAACAATAAGGAGAGGTCTTGAATGTAGTAATGGTTTTGTCCAACGCTGCAGTACCGATTGGAGGAAGAGGTTACCTCTCAGATCGGTCAACCTGATCCCTTAAATGCTTGGTACAATATTGTAATGGGTGCCAAACACCATACCAAGATCAACGGCGTAAGTTTTATCATGCTTCCCAATTGGCATGACAGAGATCGTGATCAACGGTCGAACTTGCCATTGAATTTATTAAAAAATAGGTGAGCCTGAATGCAGTGGCATCGAAGTTAACAAACTCGCGGGGTAGTTGGAGTGGGCTAGTTGTAACATGAGCGCAACTTCGACGTCGGAATGTTGAAACACTTGTGAATGCCGAGGGTGTAGTCACCTACGAGGAGGGAAACTCAAGGCGGGAAACAATGGTTTATGCGTGTATAGTCTGTGTGGCTATCGTCGTTATGTCGAGCACGAATACATAACATAATTAACATTGCTGCATACTTTAACTTAGTGCATAGTTATAGTATATATGTAATATATATTATGACCTATGATCATAATGACGATTAAATAATAATTGAATTTTGGTTTACATATAAGTGGATAATGTAATATAATTACATTTTGACATTATGTTGACAATGTATTGTACATAATTTATTTATTACATGATAGTGCCTACAAAAACATTGTTACGTGCTTGGTTCACATTTGGGGAACCAAAAAGCGCATAGGTTATTTTATAATGAGCCTAGAATTACGAGGATAAATCTAAGGTATGGTTATATTGTTAGCATACAAGTTTATATGTTAGTAATATGATTATAAAATATAAAGTTATATGTTATTTGATTTGTATTCGCATAAACTATAAACGTTTATATAAACGTTTATAATACATAGTAATATTGTTTTAGAATTGCAATAAAGTTTATGATGATTAAAATGCTACAAATGTTGTTTGCACATAAAATATATGGTCGCAAACAATTTAGTGTATAGTTGATATACATTTTGTTTGCATATGAGTTTGTTAGATATGCCATAAACATGTTGTTTATAGGTTACACAATGATAAGTGTAGGAGATATTATATATTGATACTTACGTTAAAATCAACATAAGTAATAGTTTAAGTATAGTGTATATGAAATTAAAAGTTAAGTTATAATTAAAACTTAGTTTACATGCTTTTGAGAATTATTTAGCTAAAGGAAATTATTCATTAAAAAAAATGGCGTAACGTGACAGAGATTTATTAAATGGAGATTTTCACATTGATGAGTTAGTTTATGTGGCATTATCTAGATACGTAGTTGTCATACTTGAAATGTGGTGATGTTAAATTTGATGTAAGGATGCTAAAATCATTATTTTTTTAGTTTAAATTGTCCCAAAGATACCATCAAGCTCAAACATAACATGCAACATTATTATCGGAATGTCATAATGGAATAATGTGACATTACACTCAACTCATTCAATTTATTACTTTTATGTAACTTCATCATATTACATAATATTAATGTGATCCATTTACATACTAAAGTGATAAAAAACACTATAATATGACATAATATTAAAGTTATCAAAAAAGAAACATAACACATATATGGTACTACTATTGGAACATGTACAGGTACTTTAAATAATTGATGTACTTTAAATAATTGAAATAGTTTTCTTTTACTTACTTTTTTTTTTATAAGTACCTTAATAATTCAAGTATTTTTCTTGTTCTACATAATATAGAAAAATTACTTTGCACTCCACAACTTTTTAGTAAAATTGAATTAAAAAATACTATCATCTCCTTCACATAAAGTCACATAAAATTGCAAAAAACCCACATTGACAATCTCTCGATTTTCAGGTTACCTTTCAATGTCACGATGTGACATGAGTACTAATGTAATTTTCAACCTCACATAAACCTTCTTGAATATACTAATACACCAAAACCATTTTTGAAATCAATAAAAAATATAGTCTCACCATGTGAAATGTGACATAAAATTAGGAACATCTCTTCATCAAAAGGGACATAAAATTACAGTCAACCCAACTTCTTGAATGTGCCATTTTTTCAAATCCACCTCATAATATTGCAATCTTAAATAACAATAAAAGTACTTATTAATCTTATATAACTCTCCATGAATATCTTAATACATCATGACGATATTATTATTATTAATGTAAAAAAAACTATGTTACACATATACTACTCTTCAAACATATAAGTACTTTCAATACTTCAATTTTTGTTTTTAACAACTATGTATAACAATTTAAGTGTATTTCTTCATCTTTAGAAAATAAAGACATTTACCAACAACATAACAAATAACTAATTTAGAATTATTCATACATTATAACAATATAATATAAGTTATAGATTATACATTAACAATATACATTATACATTCGTAAATAACCAACAACATAAAGGATACCACATAACACGACATAACATATTTCTTGTACTCTTTTTTCTTAACAACTATCTATAACAATTCAAGTATATTTCTTCTTTTTAAGAAAATAAAGACATTTACAATTACAACAACAACTATCTATTGAGCAATGGTTCTCATATGTAGAGACAAAGCTAGCAGTGCTTTATAGATGCAGAGAAGACTTTGTCACTGCATCTAAGAAGCACTGTAGAACAGATATCAAGTATACTGTAACTATTTCTGACTCTGCATTTGTTTGTTTTACTATTGTGGCTATGCATCATACACCATGTACAAAAATTCACAATCCCAACATAGCCAAGGATCGTTACAAAACCATAGCACATAAATGACACTATTACTTATACATTGTAAATTCAAATGTATTTCTTCTTCTTTTTTAAAATAATGACAATTACCAACAACACAAGAGATACTCCATAACACAAAATAACACTTTTTTTTTTTACTTAGTTCTTCTTAACCACTGCTTAAAACAATTCAAGTATATTTCCTTTTTCAGGAAATAAAACATTTACCAACAAGGTAACACATATTTCTTTTTTGCAGGAAATAAAACAACTGCTTAAAACAATTCAAGTATATTTCCTTTCTCAGGAAATAAAACATTTGCGAACAACGTAACACATACTTCCTTTTTTCAGGAACTAAAACCAAATGAAACCAAAAGTACTCGATCATACAAAACCAAAGGAAAACAAATACTACTTACTATAAGTTGGTCTACTTGTCGCCGGACTGGGGCTTCTTCACGATCTTGTCAGCTCCAGTTTCCTTGGTGTTCTCCACGCAGTGCTGGTGCTCGATGTTGGGGCTATAAGACATGTCAGCTCTGAAGGCCTGATTGACAGTACCGTTGCTAATTATCGCTTGGGGATTGTGGAAGACCTTGGGTGTGTAGATCATGTCGATTTCATTGGCCCAGGGCTTACGCTCTGGCTTAGCTTGTCCATTCGTCATGTTGTTACCTTGTCCATTCTTCATGTTGTTGTCCATTTTGATGATTGGAAATATGGCAGCTTCCTTGGTATTACCCGCGAAAGGATGGTTGGCGATATCGGGGCTATAAGACATGTCAGCAGCTCTGAAGTCCGGACTGTTGGAGACCTTGGGTTTGTAGCTCATGATGGGGCTGAAGCTCTGAGTGACATCATTGGTCCTGGGCTCACCTTGTCCATTCTTCATGTTGTTGGCCATTTTGATGGTATTCTGGGTATCACTAAGCTGAAACTGAATGCTTTCTAGGCCAATAAGATTTCGAGTTCGGCCCCAAAAACGCCTTCACTTCAACTAAATCAAACGCCTTCACTTCAACCAAATCTGCTAAACAGCATATCAGTATATAATATCTGCTAACTCATGAACAACATATCAGTATATAATATAATATGATAAAATCATTAATAAGTAACTCATGGACTAGAAAAGCCTTAGAAACTGAAACACCAAATATAAAACTTACAATCTCGTATTCTGTAATGGTTACAGAATGTAAAAACTTAATACTCAACAGGAGCCCAAAGTCGGTAAGCAAGAGATGCGAAATACAATGGCATAGCGCCTTCTTATATAGTAACTGGCAGACTCCAAATCCGTATTTGAAAACCATCTAGACTCCCAAGAGAGAATATGTAACCGGCGGACTCCAAATCTGGATTTGAAAACCATCTAGACTCCCAAGCGAGAATATGTGAGCGTGGAAGGTAACGACACTAATCTTGACTAAGTTTATAGAACGAAAAAAATACGACCTAACACGCCCTCGTACAAAATTAGAACGACAAAAATACGACCTAACACGCCCTCGTACAATATCTAATCCCTCGTACAAAATTAGAATGACAAAAATACGACCTAACACGCCCTCGTACAATATCCAATCCCTCGTACAAAATCTGAACCGTGTTTCCATGCTCTACAATACCATTATTTGGACCAATTTTCTCCTTCTGCACATGAATTTTGGTGGAATTCGCCCACCACCGTCATAGACAACACTGTTCGGACCAATTTTCTCCTTTTCACATAACTTTTGGTGGAAAATCCCCACCACCGTCACTACCGTCATAGACAGCACTGTTCGGACCCAGCTTGAGATTAATCATCTCCTATGTAATTAAGGACGTAGCATGGCAAAGAGTAGGGGAGGGATGCTAGGACACCCCACGTGGCTCCCTCCCCCATGCCACGTTGTCGAGTCAAAACGACCGCAGCCCGGGCCCAGATGGCACCGCCACCTGTCGTGGTGGGTGGTATAATTAAAGCGGCCTTTATGGCACGCTTTTTCTCGCTTTTCCGACGCTTTTCCCACGACCTCTCCTTCCTCCCGTGTATTGTTGCTCAGGCCCTGTCTGTGAATGATCCACCACCCCACTTCCTATTCACGCCTGCTCTGGTTCTGCACCACCCCTGCTCTGGTTCTGCACCATGGGCGCTCTCGTTCTGCCAGTATCCTACTGTGCTACTGTTATATGGCAGACGCTTGTTGCCTTACCCCCCGACGGATGGCGTTCGCCGCTGTTGTGTGTTCTGTCCGCTAGCTCTCCCGACGTTGACACTCGCTCCATGCCCATAGCGCACCACATGCCCTCGAAGTTGTCTGCGGTGGACCCCGTTGGAGGTTTTCATCAGTTTGGTGGTAGTGTTGTTGGGTTGCCGCTCGGATGGTTTCGCTGGTGGCGATGGTGGCTTCCATCAGGTTGTTCCTGCTCACGGCGGTGGCGTTGGCTGTTCCTGCTCACGATGGTGGCGTTGGCTGTTCCTACGTTGGTTGTTCCTGCTCACGGCGGTGCCGTTGGCTATTCCTGCTCACGGCAGTGGCATTGGCTGTTCCTGCGTTGGCTGTTCCTGCTCACGGCGGTGGCGTTGGCTGTTCCTGCTCACGGCGGTGGCCCATCCCTTCACGCTTCTTCGGTTTCAGTGGTAGGTTTCCTACTAGCCATTCCCTGCATCAGTGTTTGTCAACACTCTCAACCTTCTGGGGATTTCGTGGACCATTTCTGCTGCTTTTAAAGGTTAAATTTTGGTTTTCTGGGTTGTGAATTTGTGCATTTCTGGGTTGTGAATTTGTGCATTTCTGTTGGTGAATTGGTTTGGTGCCCTCATGCTCGCACTTTGAATTGTGTATGGTGGGTTTACGTTGCGTTTGTGGCAATGGTGAAATGCATTTCGTTTATGCTGCAGCAGGGTTTAGGAATGGTTTATAATGCAGTAGGGTTTATGAATGGTTTATGATGCAGTAGGGTTTATGAATGTAGTAGGGTTTATGAATGTTTTAGTGTTTATTCATTTATTAGGTTGGAGGTGAATTTGTTTCAGCTGAATTACTGAAGGTTCTATGGTTTACGTTGCACTCGTAATTAAGGTTCTGTGGTTAATGTTGAAGCTGCGTTTAAATTTTTTTTAGGGTGTATGAATTAGGGTTTTGTTGCAGCTGCATTTAAATTTTTTCTAGGGTTTATGTTGCAATCATAGTTTGAGTAGAATTATTGCAGGTTCTATGGTTTGTGTTGCAGCAGGTTCTATGGTCTGTGTTGCAGCAGGGTTTGCAAATTTTTTAGGGTTTATGTATTTGTTTCGGCTGAATTATTGAAGGCTCTATGGTTAATGTTACAGCAGTGTTTATAATTTTATTTGGGTTTATAAATTTCGTTTGTTGCTCGTTTATGTTGCCTTATGTTGTAGCAGGGTTTGTAATTTTTTTGGGGTTTATGATTTTAGTTTGTTGCTGGTTTATGTTGCAATCATAGTTTGGCCTTAATTTTCTATCTTCTATGGTTTATGTTGCTGCCGGGTTTGTAATTGTTTTAGGGTTTATGAATTTAGTTTGTTGTGTTGTTAATGTTGCAATCATAGTTTCTGCTGAATTATTGAAGGTTCTATGGTTAATGTTGCAGCAGTGTTTATAATTTTATTGGGGTTTCTGAATTTCGTTTGTTGCTGGTTTATGTTGCAATCATAGTTTGGGCTGAAATATTGAAGGTTCTATGGTCTATGCTGCCTTATGTTGTAGCAGGGTTTGTAATTTTTTTGGGGTTTATGATTTTAGTTTGTTGCTGGTTTATGTTGGAATGATAATGATGTTTTTACTCTGATTTTCATAGGGTTGAATGAATTGCAAATATTTTATGGCTGAAAGCATAAATTCTTGTTGCTAATGTATATACGAATTCAAGATGTATAAAATAGATTTAGATAAGTGAGTTTCCTTGGTATGAATTTAATCAAGTTTATCATTTAACTTATAAACCGGTAGAACGCATTTTGGTAACAAACTTGATTATTTGTCTTCTGAGGTTGGATCAGACATGGATTCCTCTAAGACTAAGACATCTCCAATCTGAAATATGCAACGATCAGTCGCCACTTAGATTCATGCTACCTCACCCACTTCCACCGAAGGTTCGGTTGTAGGTTTTAAGTATTAATACAAACCCTTTAGTTTCAATAATTTTATATTTATACATTCATCGTAGTGTGAGAAAGAGTAGTATTCTTGAGTTTTAGGTACAGTTATTACTTGAGGTATTATTAAATTAATTATTGGGAACCATTTGAATGTTGTGTATATAGTTATATATATAGTTGGTAATTAAGGTTAGTGATGTTTGTTCTTTTGCGTATAGTAAATAAAACATGTATACAAGAGGAGAGGGTTACTATATATATATATATTACATATGCTTTATTTGCTATAAAAGATGTTGACACTTAGACTATTAATATGTTACAATAATAGAAAACAAAATCATTGGATGATAGAAGGGAAGTTATAAACTCAGGAATCTTATAATTAAATTTCCTTCTCTTGTATATCTTGGAATGGTAATAGTTAAAAGGAAAAACTGCATCATACAGGGGATGGATGGAAGTTGACAACAATGACTTCTCCATTGTCTCATCTAATTGGAAGAATACCCATAATTCAGTTGTTGATATCAGCAAGTTTGCCAAATTGGCTATTGTTGATGCATTTTACAAGCGATCTGGTCCACCTTATGATCTGTTGTTGTTAATGCAATTTACAAGTTGCATGCTATTGTTAAATTATAAGTGTATGATGCAGTATTTACTTTTACCTATTAACATGAAGTGATTTGCTGCATCTTATCTGCTGTTGTATGATCTGTTGTTGTATGATGCAGTTTTTACTTTTACCTATTAACTTGAAATATTGGGCAAAATAGAAGAAGTTAAATTAGTTGTTGCATTATGGGAAAAATAGAAGAAGGTAAATTAGTTGTTGCATTATGGGCATTTATATAGACATAGTTTTATTAAACAGTTTCTGTGCTTGATTATTGTTGTCTGTTGTTCTAGCCTTCAAAAGGATATTGAATTTGTTTATAGGAATGTACATACACTGGATCTAATTTAGGCCTGTTATGTTGATTAGTATGATACTGTATTAAGTTGTAATAAGTCATGCATGAGAGCCCTCCATGGAACATTCCTTATAGAAGCATTATTAATAATAGGAGAGAAATATGGACCATGTTGCAGTACAGTTAGCATCGAATGGATGGGTATCACACCCATGCAATGGTTCAACCCCATTCCTAACTGCTAGTTTAAGGAAAATATAGGGGTCAAGAGTTGTAAACCATAGAACCTTCAATAATTCAGCCCAAACTATGAAACTTCAATAAACCTTGGACCCTGCTGCAACATAAACCATAGCCCACAATATCATCTGGGATGAAGCTATTATAGTGGTCTTGGGATTCTTCTATCTCCCTTTGAATTTTGGGCATATGGTTGTAATCCCATGTGGTTGTAATTCAGCCGAAATGACTGCAACATAAACCATGGACCCTGCTGCAACATAAACCCTAGAATTCATAAACATTAACCATAGAGCCTTCAATAATTCATAGAATTCATAAATTCAGAAACCCCAATAAAATTATAAACACTGCTGCAACATTAACCATAGAGCCTTCAAGAATTCGGCTAAAACTATGATTGCAACATTAACAAACAACAAACTAAATTCATAAACCCTAAAAAAATTACAAACCCGGCTGCAACATACACCATAGAAGATAGATAATTCAGGCCAAACTATGATTGCAACATAAACCAGCAACAAACTATGATTGCAATGGTTGGGCATATGGTTGTAATCCCATACTACTGCAACATAAGCCATGGACCCTGCTGCAGCATAAACCCTAGAACCTTCAATAATTCAGCCCATACTACTGCAACATAAGCCATATACCCTCTGGGTGGAGGAGCGTTCACAGATAGGGCCCGAGCAACAATACACGGGAGGAAGGAGAGGTCGCGGGAAAAGCACCGGAAAAGCGGGAAAAAGCGTGCCATAGAGGCCGCTTTAATTATACCACCCACCACGACAGGTGGCGGTGCCATCTGGGCTCGGGCTGCGTTCGTGTCGACTCGACAGCGTGGCATGGGGGAGGGAGCCACGTGGGGTGTCCAACAACTGGCATCCCTCCCTTATATAGAAATACAACAATGTTTGTTTGGTTGTAGAAGATATTTTGATTCCATCAATAATGATGATTAATCATTTTGGTGTGTATTTGTTGGTCTTTCATAATGGTAGTGATGACAATAAGTTTTTTGGGTTGTAGGTGCATAAACCCTAGAACCTTCAATAATTCATCCCAAACATAAATTGCAACATAAACCAACAACAAACTAAATTCATAATCCCTAAAAAATGTTAATGAAATGTTTAATCAGAGTACATTACAGCTTGCTCTTGAAATGATGAAATTGTATATTAAACCTTATGATAAACCCTTGATTACAATGCCGCAAACATCAGGGAAGATATGACCTAGGATTGTACCCAAAAATGTATAGGATTGTATACAAAATGGCCATGTTGCAGTAGTTAGACCCAGTGATTACAAAATCCACAATGCAATGTGGTCACAACAAAAAATTTGGCATCCCTATATGACACTCCTATGCTTGATGTCATCCAAGATCTTCACTTCCCAATATTGTTGAGTTTCTTGCTTGAGCCAGGTTGGTTGGCATACCTAACAATGGCTGATTAGGTTGTGGCTGGTTACCTCCATATGATATCCAATTTGCTTCTTGTAGCCATGGAGGAATTGAGTAGCCACAGTGCACACTTGTGCTACTAACCCCTGCATTGGGTTGAGCCCCCCGATAATCATACATATGTCTGACACCTGCACCGGTAGGAGGGAATAAAGTGGGCACGCGCACTTGTTGATAGCCGGGGACTTAGATGTTTAGGAGGTCTTGGAAACATGGAGTATTATCTGCAAGATGTTCCAATGTGTTTGGCATCATCCTACTCCCCTCCACTATGTTTGCATCAATGGCAGAACTTTTTGCCACCCCTTGTTCTTTTTGAATCAATTGTTGAGCCTTTCTCAATTCCTTTTCATGCCTTGCCATTTGTTTTTTATGAGCCTTTTCTTGTCTTTCTTTCTCTCTGTCAAGCCTCTCATGTGCTCAAATTTCTGCTGCAGCAATCCTTGCAGCCTTCTTTTCTTTAGCTAAGTCCCTCTTTTTCTGCTTTAAATCCTGGAGTTCAAGTTTCCTATGCTCAGACTCAACCAATAGTTTTATATAGTCCTCTGAGGTGAGTAACCGTGAACTTCGGCATAGACGAAGATTGTCCGCTGTAAATTGCCTTCTTTTTGCTGACACTCTCTCTACTGGTACCTTTAGAAACCGACCAAGCAACTGGCTCTTCTTTGACACTTGCTGCTCCTTGCTTGACACTTGCCTCTCAATATTTGGGTCAATGTTCTCCTGCTCTATCTGAACCATATTGTCCTCTTCAGTTGGAACCTCGTTGTGGACACTCTCTTCTTCCAGGTTTCCATTGTCCACAAAATAATGAACAATTTCTTCTTCCAATTCTCTGGGCTGTGAAGGCATGTTCATGCTTTCTTCATTTGTCCTTAACACAATATTTTTGTCCAAATTCATCATGGCTTCTACCAGCCATGATGGTGGGGTAACCTGGCTTTGAAAAGTCAATTCTCCATTGCTGCTTCCTGGTGCATGGTCAACGTTTTCATTGACATGAACAGAAGCAGAAGTTGCAACTGTTTCTTGCATAGAGACATTAAGAAGATTAGAAGCAGAATTTGCAGCTGTCTCAGTTGGTGTATGTACCTCCATGTTACTGTCAATTGGTTCATTGTTATACTGTGCTTCACTTACCTGTTCTTCTTCATCACCACAGTATGGTCCTCCTTGAGAGAGGGATATCATATGATCAGCAGCAACAACGTCTTCCTCTACCTCCACATCTTCTTGGCCAGCAACATGTGCTTGGACATCCCCTTCTTCCTGACCATTCAGATCAAATCCCAGGCTACAACTAGTATCATGCATGAGAGCCTCAGAATTCAGTGGCCATATTCCAGTCCTCCTAAACCCAGCCTTGATATTCGAAGGTGTGAGAGCCCTTTTAAAGGCTTTACTTGCAAGCTCGGCTAGCTCAAACCTTTTTACCTCCACCCCTGGATTCTGTGCCATCCACGAAGCTCGCTCACCCCTGAAATAGTTCTTGAAAGGCCCGAACACACTGACATCTAGGGGTTGCAATCTGTGAGTGGTATGAGCAGGCAGTGTCAACAGGTCGATGCCCAAATTGTTATCCTCCTCGATTGTTTGCACAACAATGTGGCTTCCATGACCATCTAAAACCAGCAGGTGTCTATTTACAGGTGAGACACCGCCTGGTATAGATGCAACAAAGTGAGTAAGCCAATTCAAAAAGAGTTCTTTGGTCATCCAAGCATGGGGATGTGTAGCCATGCATGCACCTGGTTCACAATTATGTATATAGTTTTTGAGTTGAGTTTTACCTTTAAATAGATAAAATCCTGGGATTGAAGCACCAATTGCATTGACACAACATAGAATAGTGATCCACTCCCTGCTCCTAGGCAAAATATTTGGCACATTACGACTCCCTCTCTTGGCAATTACACACATGCCACAGTTCCTTCCTGCCTGTAAACCTGTTCAATCATAGTTCCATATATGGTCTAGAGCATACCCATGGTTCTCATATGCACTAGAAAGAGTGGCATAGAACTTAGTCAGAATTGTAGGTCGTAGATTTAGAGCCCTGTCTCTATCTAGGCCCTCAGTTGTACGCAACACAAGGTCTGGATGCCTTTTTTTAAACCCAAACCACCATGACTTACTAGGAAACCCATCTTTGAAGGGGTTTGGCCTCCCTTGACAGATTTGAGCTACTGTGGATTTTAGTTGTATCAGCTCTAGCCCATGTCCCATTTCAGCCATCTCCTTACACCACTGAACCACCTCGGCCTCCTCCTCTTCACTCATAACTGTAACAGGCCCTCTTCGCTTTGTATGTGTGAGTCCATTTATCCAATAATATACTGAAGAGGTAGCAACTCCATGTTTTTTAGCAGCAGCATGAATGGAATATCCATTGAACTCTATATCATCAATAGAAGCTAGCATGTCTTCTTTTGTCCAACCTCTTATTGCACTGATTTTGGTGACTGAAGTTGTTCCTTGAACTGTGGTTGGAAGTGACTGTTTGGTTGGTGGTGGGACAACAATGTCCTCTTCCACCACATTGTCATTCTCAACAACATTGCTGGGAGCATTGTTGGCATTTGTATGATTGGGCCTCTCCTCATCCGATGAGGTGCACCGTAGCTGGGCACCCCTACTCAGTCGACGACTTGTTCTCCTTGCATTGTTGACTCTTGCCATGCCTACAACAACCTGCACATTTAGAAGGGAGGCTGGTTATGTAGAAGAAACTGGAAGTTGATTATAATAGAAATGTAAATAACAGAAACAGAAACATAAATAACATAAATGGAAACATAAATAACATAAATAATATGAATAACAGAAACATAAATAACATGAATAACATAACTGGAAATAACATAAACAGAAACATAAATCTCAGTAATAGTAACCTGAATCTACTGTGCACATAGTTCTGCTGGTATGCCTCCACTGTGCACACACTTCTGATGGTATGCCTCCACTGTGCACACACTCTGTTGTTCAAATTTCTGAAATGCAACTGTGCACACACTCTGCAGGTCGAATTTATGAAATGCATCTTCATAAGGGTTGTGGTTCATTTATAGTTGTTTGCTATTGAATTGGGTTGGTAAGAAGGTTGCACATGGATTGCAATCTCTCAAATTTCAATGTGTGTTGTGGATTGATTTGAAAGTGATCTAATGGTTGGGAGCTTGTCATTGTGGATCCCTGTGCCTTCATCTGTTTCATGATTTGTGTGCTTCCATCTATTTAATGGGTGCATTTAATGGGTAGGTGTCATTTATTGAATACAGTGGGTTGGAATGTTGAACAATCTTGCAGTTATGGCTGACACTATCTTTTCTGATGCTTGAACAGGTATCAATGAATGTTTGAATAGGTTTCAATGAATGCTGGGATATTTAGGCTCCATTAGATATTCGTGGGTCCTCCTTTGATGGGTACCTTGCAGTAGGTGGCAAAAATGAGTTGGGTTATTTAGCTGTTTATGTACTTCTGGATATTTGAGCAGATCTGTACTTTGTTGGGACAAGATGTTTTGTACAGTTTGTCATATAAAGACTATTTATTGACAGCTATTGGCCCAGTCAGTTAATGGGCAATTTTTGGACATAATTTAAATATTTTCTGCACTTAATATGGAATGTGTATGTTTAATTTATGGGTTTATTTGTGTCAATATATGGTGGTTGTGTGGGACCAGTACTATGTCAACTACTGGTCCCTGTTCAACAATAGACAACTCTCCCCTAGTGCAGTCTGGTCGTGAACTGAAACATCATATTCATGGCCCATGTTCAGTCATATTTTCAATCGAATAATGCCTCCCCATGTGCAGTGAGACATCGCCATGGACTTTACTGGAATTCCCCCATCCCTGACCCACACGATAACACACTGGTGGAGAGTAGGAGCGTCAGATGTTTAAGATCCATTTTGTTAGGGCACATGATTATGGCGTCAACACTCAAAGGAAAGAACATGGAAAGGAGCCGAAAAAATTTTAATGACGTGGCAATGCCATTTTTTATTAAAACATCTATGCATTCTCTAAATTTGTTGACTGGCCAAGCCAACGCCACCTTGATGATGTCGATTGTTTGATACATTGGTATACATTTGTTGACTGGCCAAGCCAATGTCACCTTCATGATGTTGATCGTTTGAAACATGTCACATGGCCTCGAAAAATTGTTCACATAGGATATATATTTTCTCATTCATATCATTGGGACCACTTTAGATAATGTCATGTGGCATTCAGCGAAACATTAGGGAGAGCAAACAATTTTCGAAGAAATCTTCATCTAATTATATTGGTCCCACCTTTCCATGACCTTGAAATTATTTCCAATAGAATTCATCCGAATGTTGGAGACCCAATAGGAAATTTCAAGAAATGAGGAAAGGGAGCAACGAGCAACAACTCGAAAGCTTACATAGTTATTTAACAAGTGTCACTACATTTCCTAGTGTTAATGATGAAAAGATTGAATTTGTTATATATTTATGTACGGTTATGAGGAGGGAAAAGTTTAAGGATCTATAATTTTCTCAAATTCTAAAAATCTTAGCAAATTTTACTAATATTTAAATTTATAACTATAAAATGTTTGGCAATTTTCTTATAAATATTCAAATTTAAGAAGCTTATATATTGTTTGGACAATTTAGGGGACATTGAGATTAAAAAAATTATCCTATGGAATTTAGGTGAACCATCTTTGAAAAAGAGGCAAATTGGTGAATATTTTTTTGGAAAAAATGTCGAAAAATAATCCATGGGAAAAATTTCACCCCTGAAATTTTCCTTGGTTTTGGCCTTAGAAGCATTGTCCAATGACAATGCACTACAACGACAAAAAATGGAGTGCCAAAATATTTATTGCCTTGATTAGTAATCCACTCGATACCAGAACCGAACAAATATGAATGAGTGGCGGTTATGAAGATGGTTCATGATAAAATTATTTGTCGACAACCATCCCAAGAAGCTTTTGATTCATCACAAACTTTTTTCAATAAAATAGTTTGACTATAATATACCACTATATGTAAACAATCAATCCAAACATCAAGTCTAATGGTTTTTTTTTCCAGAAGAAAAAAGAGTCTCTTGCTATTCACAGGTGAATCAAAGAAACTACACGGGGAATCATGTCCAAAAGACATATTCGAAAATGTTGATATACAATCTTCCATCACTGACAAAATGGATGTATAAATAACCAACGATACCATATAGGAACCAAGGGACAGTGTTCTGCAACTAGCCACTGATATGACCAAGTTCTTAACAACAAACATAAAGATAATATCCTAAAATCTGCTCGAAGCATTCCAACATAACTGTAAAATAACCTTTAGCACTATTCTATAAAACCGAAAATACCAAAAAAGATAAAACATGAAAGAAAAGAGCTAGGGATTCAGTATAAGACTGCTTCCTTTTCCTCCACAAGTTGATTACTCTGATAGTGGCTGATCATGGCCTTTCCTTCACTAATTTGAAGGCCCATATTTGATAATGAGTCTACCCTTTTGTTGTAGACCCAGCTAACATGACTAAAGTTCAAAGAAGCAAAGGATTCTTTAAGAAGTGTAATCCTTTTTTTCCAATGAGTAAGAGCAGGAAGTCTGTGAAGACAAGTAGTCCAATTAATAATAGTAGATGAGTCACCCATAATATCCATCCTTTGTGTCCCAAAAGATTTTTCCAATATTAAAAGACCCCATAAAGCAATTAATTCGGATCTCGAATTGTTCCCTGTACCACAACCGAAAGACATATCCACATGTTGTTCCTCGTCAAGGATCAAGAGGAAGCCTGCACCACACATATCCTGTTGTGATGCACCATCAAACATACCAACAGGGTTGTCATAGCACATAACTGGTGGATCCAGTGATCTTCTAATCACCTGCCAATTTACAAATTGTGCATCCATCATATATGGCATTACATAGCGAACAAATTTGTTAAAATTATGATTTGAATCCTAAAAAAGGATCGAATTTCTCAAACACCAAATGCCCCATAAAAATAGAAATGGATAAGCAATCTGGCTACGGTATCTCAAATTCTATTATTTAATACATTCTTCCAGGGAGCTTCCCCTCCAAGCACCAGATAAATTATAAACAGTGGCGATCTCATTCCAAATTTGTAACTTTACTGGGCAATTAGTGAAGAAGTGTGTACAGTTCTCTTCTGCATTGAAGCATAGATAACAGACCGATGGCCTGACACCCCCATGTAACTGATAGTGATCCCATGTTAGAACCTTATTATTGATCCCGGGCCAATTAAAGAGTTTGATTTTCCCCGGTATCTCCCACTGCCACAGGGGAGAAAGCCACCATTCAGAACGATGGGGTCGAGAATTCTCAGCAATTGCGTGGTAAACCGCAGTCGTTGAAACCAAGCCATCAACACCACTGTATTCCAATACAAGAGTATCAAGACCATCATTCAAGATAATTCCAACATGAGTCAAGACGGATATATAATATTCCCATTCAGTAGCTGCCACACTCAAAAGTTGAAGGTCTCGTGTAGACAACCAAGTGTCCTCCAAACTGTCATCACATTGAAATTTTTTTACTTGATTTAAGAAGACTAGTCCCATATCATTTAAAAGCTGAATGATTTCCACATAAAGGACACCCACAGTGGGAGTACCAAGTATACGATCATGACCCACATGAATCTGAAACCCATTACCTACCATCCAGGAAAGCCAATTGAGAATAATCAGTGCAACTGCCAGCAACCTTGTCTAAGTAACAGAGTAGGAATACCTCTTCTTCATCCCAGCCCGAGTCCAACTGTTCACCGTCTCAGGATAGATGTATTTGTCTCGAATAATCCTCCCCCGCCGTCCCTCATCCATAAGGCCCCTCCATAATCTTTTTGCATGTAATTCCTTGTAGACCCAAAACAAATTCTAGATTCCCCATCCCTCGGAAGTCTTAGAGGAAGATATATGTTCCCATGATACCAAGTGACCACCCTAGAAGATGTGAATTCCCTTCCAAATAAAATTAAAAAATAATTTTCGTATCATGTGAATAATGGAGAACGGAACATGGGCAATGTTGAACCAGTAAATCGAAAGTCCATCCAAAATCGAGTTTAGCAAAACCAACCGGCCACCCAGGGAGAGATTTCGATGTATCCATCACATCAACCTGTTCTCAACCTTTTTAACCAACTAATGTCAATCAGCAACCACATAGGCATTTGTCTTAAGAAAGCAACCTAAATAGGTTAATCCCTTGTTCAGATTCAAAATGTCGAGAGGAAGGATCCTGCACAAAAAAGTCAGTTGTTCCTCATCTAAATTAATAAAATAGAAGCTTGACTTCTTAAAACTGATTTGCGTCCCTACTGCAGTGAAAAAAGTATCCAAAACAAACTTGTAATGGAGCCATTCCTGTTTATTTTCCATTCCAAAAATGAGGACATCGTCCACAAATAATAGGTATGATACATAATGATTATGGGACACCTTTATACCACTGATAAGAACTTCAGCCCTAGCCTGGTGTATAAGACGACTCAACCCCTTAATGTCCAAAATGAAAAGAAGGGGCGAAAGAGGACAACCTTGACGAAGGCCTCTAGTTTCCTTAAAGAAAGAGGTAGGGCATCCATTGATGAGAACCACAAAATTTGTAGACTTCAAACATCCCATAATCCATTGAGTAATCTGATAGTCAATACCAACATTTAATAACAGAAGTCTAATAAAATACCAACCTACCAGATCATAAGCCTTTATGAGGTCAAGTTTCAATACTAGTGACCCAATCTTTTTCATCTTTGCAGAGTGTAACACCTCTTGAGTTGTTCCAACAGCATCAAAAATCAGACAATGATCTAGAAACCCAAACTGTTCTACAAAAATGCCTCTAGAAAGGCCCGCCTTTATTCTTTGTGCAATAGTTTTAGAAATGTCTTTATAGATTAGATTGCACAAGGATATAGGGCGGTAGTCCTGAAAAGACAAAGGATTAGAAATCTTCGGAATGAAAGCTATAAAAGTAGCATTAAACCCTCCAGGGATCAAACCTGACACTCGATCCTCTTCAACCATCCTAACAAGTTCCAGTCCCATGATATTGAAAAACTGGATAAATAAATCACAGGACCAACCGTACAACCCCAGACTCTTCTCTTTGTCCATATTTTTTAATATACCTTCAATCTCAGCAATAGTAATAGGTACATTAATAGAAATACAATCCAAATAAAAAAGAAACGAGGCATAACTTGTATAACCCTCAACTGAGTCTCCAAATTAGTAGAATTTTGATTCTTAAAAATGCGCAAAAAGTACTCTACTGCTTCCTCAGCAATCCCAGATTGTTTAGTAATCAGTTCTCCCTCCTCATTGATAATCTCCCAAATAACCTTTTTCTTTCTTCTATTGTTTGCATAAGTATGAAAAAACTGAGTATTTTGATCCCCACTCGACAGCCAAAGGGCACGGCTTTTTAATCTCCATAATTCTTCCTCAATGCGTAGTAGGGAAGTTGATTTATCCTCCAACACTCCAATATGTGACCGCACCGATTCAATCATAGTCTCCTCAAAAGGGAGAGCAAAAAGAGTAGAGAGATTATACTCAGTTTCAAGTAAATCTGTTTGCAACAAAACTTTTTTCTCCCGGATACATGGGGAAACCCTCTGGTTTAGCAGTCGCGGAAAATAAGTAAGTCTCTGCAAAGCCAAAGGACTAGGATCCTTCACTAGGGAATCCCAAAGATGATGAACCAAAAGGATAAATGACTCCTCCAATGACCACAAAGAACAGTATTTAAAAGGATATCTAGTAGGGAATTCTCCTTTCCCAAGCCGCAAAATCACAGGAAAATTTTCACAAAATCCACCCATGAAGAACACTGTAAAATAGACCCAAGCAATTCTTCATGTATAAAAAAGCGATCCACATGCTTTTCTACCACAGCATTACCCTTTCTCCCATTTGTCCAAGTCGGCATAATGGGCTTGGGTACAACATCTGTAAGACAATGTTTGTCAAAAAGATCAGAATACCAAGAAGAGTATGACTTTGGAGTGGCATGTAATCCCCAAGACTCTCTCTCACCTAATGAAAAATTCAAGTCACCTCCTATAACCAAGGAATTAATATCCAACAAGCCACTTCCCTCAATCCCACTCCAATAAAAAAATTTCTCCAAAAGAGGTCCATAACAATTGAAGACATGTAATGGAGCAGAAAAATCCCTACTAAAACCAGATAGCAGGATACCACCCCCCACAACAAAGGCCTTAAACTTAAAAAGAAGTGGGTCCCAAGTAGTCAAAATACCACTCGAGTGCCTAGAAGCACCAATAGAACAAACTTCCCATGATAGATAGAAAGAAAGAAATAAATACATGGCCTTCGACTTCTCAGCCAGGGTTTCCTGTAGCATAACCAAACTCGGACGAATAGTGCTCACTAGTCTATGGAAGGTGTAACGTTTTGAGGAACCCCCAACCCCACGGATTTTTAGGGTTAAAAATATCATGGAGTAGCCTCCAAGGTAACCCTCTTTGCTTTAAGGGTTCTAAAAACCGAGGAGGTCAATGGCTAACTTTCCCCACATGTAAATGACTGAGAAGGGTTTCCTTCCTCAGAAAAAAGAACATCCACAGACCCTGCCAAGGAGGCCCGAGCCAAAGCCTTTTTGCGCCTACCCCCTCTTTCTTTCGGATAGTTACATTTGGAAGAAAATGAAACTGAGGGTCCTTTAAAACAATATCCTTACTAAAAATAGTGATAGGGTTAGAAAAAATACCATCCCCCTCACAATGGACTATTACCCTAGCATCACCCGGGCTAGGACTGGAATGCACATTCTGTAGAGTGACAATTTCATCCCTCACCATTTGTGAATCCGTAACTAGGGAGATATTGTCCAATGTGACTGAGTGGCTAGAATCAGGTACCTCCAGGATTTCTCCCACCGAAAGGGGTTCACAGAAATTCCAAGGAGAGGCTTCAAACATAACAGGAGAACATGATACCATATGCTTTGTCCCCCAATCCTCGAATACAATGATATCCTCCAGAGATAAAGACTTAAAACATTCTGGAAAAACAGATTTAAACTTACTCGTGAAGGAAGTTGGGATATCGTCCATTGGGGGTGCCATTGCCTGCAAAATAACCCCTGCTTGGGGTGCATCAAAAGTCAACTGTTCCCCAGGAGTATTTTGTACAATATCCCGACCATCCTGGTAGTTGAAATCCCCATCCTCTGGTTCAACATACCTCACAGAAGACCCACAATTCTTCCAAAGATGTCCTGGCTTCCCACAAGTAAAGCATCTAAAGGGTGTTCACCAATAATCTAGTTCATATCGAAAGGCCATTTCCCCCCACTGGATCGAAATGTCTTCTGGTAAGCCCATGGATACATCCATCTCAACAAGGACCCAAGCACAATGCTTGTCAACATGATATAGGGACTTATCATCCAAAAAAAAACTTTCCAATCCTATTCTCCAGTTCAATAAAGAATTTGCTAGACCATAGAGTCAGTGGAAAGATTTTTAGCAGAACCCAATAATGATTCACCAGTAGAGTCTCCATCGCCAGATCAAGATCGATATGCCATATTTTCAGGCATAGAGAACCCCTGTCAAAGACCCAAAGATGAGCCATAATCAAATCGATATGTGCCTCATCCAAGAAATGAAAGACGACCTAGTTGTTCACAAGCATGTGGACCCTCGGTGCATAATTTATTAAGGGCTTCTAGTTGCTATCAACCCAAGAAACCAGAGCAAACCGGCTAATGGTTGTGAACCATAGCTTTCCCACCAGGGTCTGGGCAGAAAGACTCAATACCTGCCTGACCTATACATCTTTCCCTAAAACCATCTCAATTCCCTCATCTCTGCACTTAATGGCCTTCAAGGTTCGATTATGCTGATCCTCTTCACCTCCGCTGCGTGAAAGACCACCACCCCTCCACAAGAGTGAACTTGGATGGTATGTATCCCTGCGAATGCCATCATCTTCTCCCACTTCCTCCCCCTCAAATGAAACCCCAGATAAAAGAGGATCCCTAGAAGCCAGTTCAGAGTCTGATAAGATATTTGAAATCCGTGTATTCATGATAGTTACACTGCCACATGCAAATCCTACCATTGTCAAGGACCCCACAAAGGGACCGAAAACCTTAAAAACCAATAACCCAATACCCAGACTAAAATAAAAAATAGAGCATAGTAAAAACTTGACGAGTGCCCCAAAAACCAACAGGTCCCACCACAGTATGTTAGGTTCAAACCTGTGCCTGTCCCATAGTTGTGAGAAACCCTAAAACCCCATACAAACCAAGCCCATACAGACAAAACCCTTCATTTCTACAGACAAAACCCTCTATTGCTCAACATAATTGTGAATGTCAAGTCTAACGGTTGAAAGCAAGTCACATATGATCCCGCCAATATATTACATTGTGTCAAACAAGTTTAAAACACATTGTATATATAAACAATGAAAGACTCAAAGATGGAATGCATGTGTGATCAAGTCGCATTTCAAAAAAAATTTAATTCCCATCCCTTTAATGACAGAGATTCTGATCCCCCTCAAGATATCCAAATCATATAAGTGTTTGATACAATGTATCTTAAAATCCTGAAGGTAATCCGCATTAGGGGAATTTTTAGATAAAAAATGTGCCTCCTAAGAAAAATATTAAAAAATTATAAACTAGGTATTTTAAAGGGAAGCTATACTTGACAAGTCACATTTCCACTACATTCAATGTACAATCTAGACAGCCATGATCGAGTTACATACTAAAAGTAAAATTAATAAAATATGTTTTATTGATGTGATTAAAAATCTATACTTTCCAAGTCTTATCTCTTCAAATACATTTTTCAATTTATTTTCATTAGGTGATAGGAAAGTCATTAGATGAAGCATTAGTAATTTTTTTTAAGAGTCTTTTAGAAGAGATTTGGACTTATAGTTTATAAGAGCTCTTGAGTCAGCTCTTCATTTGTAAAAAAATATCAAAAGACAGGTTTTGGTGGCTAAGGAGTATGTTTTAAAGTTCTGTAAGCCACTGAAAGCACTCACTTTCGGTAGCTAAGACCACAATTTTGGGGCGCTCTAAGCCACCGAAATCACAGAGCAACTCAAACAATCAGCAAGTCAAATTAAGGTCTTCAAGCATCGAAATACAAGTGTAATGATTGCATGTTAGATGCCAAAACTGATGGGGAACGATCAAATTGTGACCTGGTGATTAAGATTTGAAGCAATTATGATTTGATATGATTCAACTAAATCTATCAAACCCTATATCTCTGCCACCATTTCCGGATCTGATTTCACCCACATCTTCTGCAATAATTTCACTCACCTAAAACCAGTCACGTGGCCTACTATCTCTTCATTTTCCCAAGTATGCTATTCTTATCATGATTTGAAATATCTCATTGCCTTATACATTCCTAAAAATCATGCCTTTGTTTCCCTCATAACTCACCCTTGTTTTTGTTGAGCCCTAACTCACCTCCATCAGCACTAATCTAGTCCCCCAAGCCCAATTTTGTTTTACAGGAACAAAAGAGTTCAATTGCAGATAGGGAGAGGAGGAGCAATACTTAGAAAAGAGCTCAGTGACATAGCCTATTTGGAATCACACCCTGAGGTGTGTCAAATGTTCAAATATTGTGGATGTTACAGGTATTATGAGAAGCTCTAAGGCTTTCATCAAGGTGTTGTAGAGACTTTTGTCTTATCATTTGATGAAGCCAAAGCTAAAGCTGGAACAAAAGGCTAATTGAAGACAACAAGAAAGCACATAAGGTTACTAAGTATTTGATGCTTCAAAAGGAAAAAAATATTAATCATACAGGTTTGGAAGATCTTGCTCAAGCTGCAGAGGCCCCGAATGAGCAGCCTTGAAGATTAGGAAGCTGGTAGAAAAAGCATTTTTGTAATGTTGAACTCTGTTTCAAAACAGAGCTTTTGGTAGCTTAGACAGGCTTTCACAGCTTTCCTTAGCCACCGAAAGTAGAGCTTTCAGTGGCTTACAGGCTAGAATTTTGGCTCACAAGCCACCTAAAGCACAGAGACAAGTAGAATGATGATATTTTTGCTTAGATCAAATGTTTTTGCTTCCAAATCATTTGAGGAAGATTCTAAATGAATGATAAAAATAAAAGGGATAGAGATCACTCTCTCTTTTAAGTTTTGAAGTTGTTGCAAATGATATAAGGGTTAAAGAGACTTTCTATTTTTAGTCAAGATGAGGTCCATCTGTGAAAGGAATATTTTAAGTGCCTTGTCATCACCTTGAAGGTTGTTGAGCTTTTCAAATATTGATACAGCTGTCGAAGACATGGAGACTATCAAGATGGAGGCGAGGAGATTTACTGCAAAAATGGCGTTTTTACTGTGCTGAGTCATCATTTTCAAATGATGATTCTGAGTGACTGTAGAATCATTTTGTGGAAAGGGAGGAGATTTCCGTTCCTGACACTTCTGAGAACAAAAAAATATCTCAGTTTTCCTACAGGTGTCACATATTGGGAGAATCGAATCCATCTCTGAGCCCTAATTTTCAGATCTCGGAATTTTCCTGTTTGACACATGTTTTTGAAATATAGATCTCGGGCAAATAAAAACGAATCTAAAAGAAATGAGAGAGGTTTTTGCTCACAACAAACCAATATACAATAACATATTTTGTTTTATACACAGGTGTCAAATATTTGGAGAACCGAATCCATATATGAGCCCCAGTTTTCAGTAGTTTGGCCCAATTTTTGTGGTAGGCAGTTTTATGTTCTTCATCAGAAAAGTCATAGTAAAACTCCTATTCATTTGAAGAATAAAAGATAATCATGCAGATGTCATTGGAAGAGTATTCACCCTCCAGCATATAGAGAAAGTTTTCAAAGACTTTGCTTATGATTGGGATCTAATCCCTAATTTATAGGATCTCAAACTGTTTTGTAAAGTCTATAAAGCCTGTGGCTTCTTTAGAACAACTGGTTTGATTTTGGAGATTGACACACATTACGATATTGGAACTCAGAGCAAAAGACATCAATGAGGAAGGTTGACAAGTATGAGTGTGGCTTTCTCAGGGCAGGTTCCTTTTGATAATATTGGATTGTTGTTTTAAGTTATGAAGATACAATAGATGCCCAAGGGAAATATTCACCGTTTGTTAACACATGATGGGCTATTGGATCCCACTCAACCTTAAAGACTGAACAATTTGGGAGGCCAAAGAGACTGAAGAGCATGACTGCCAGTAAAGAATAAGGTTCCCTAAACCAAACAATCGAGTGGAGGTTATCAGCCTTCGGCACAAAACTGCTAGGTTTAATCATCAATGATTTCATCATCTCGTCAAAGTTGTACCTAGCTTTATATGATGTTATGAACTCAGGGCTAAGGGTTTGCATAGTCGGCTTAAGAGAAAAGGCTCTGATAAAGACCTTAGGGAGGAATGTTGTTAATTGCGACCCTATACAGTCATTGAATGACTGGTCTTTAGGATTAGCATTTTCCACTATCCATTTAACTGGGCCTGTGTAAGGTAGGACGGTGGGCCGGGTAGCAATATCATGGATTTGAGAAGCCCTAATCTTCCCATATGCAGGTCAGTCTTCCTTGATGTCAGAAAGATCGTGATTATCAAAAATTGAATAAATTTTAGCCCAGTCCATTTGGTATGTTTCAGTGACCCTCTCACTGGTATCTCAGAAGACACCAAAATTTGGGTCTTTAGTCGGAAAATCCCTGTGGACAGTCTTAGACCGAGCATTTTCTGACATGTTGGCAAAGTCTGGAAATTCTGGAAAATAAATAAAATCAAATCAAAACTAAATCATTAACAGAACAACCCTAAACAACAAATTCAAAATGACAATGAACCAACGTGATAATAACTGAAAATTTGTGAAAATGACCCCTGGTAAGAAAATCACAGTAAAATCGATGTAGTACAGTAAATCCCAACAGTGAAAACGATAAAGAAAAATAGGAAAAATCTTGTGTTTATCCATTTTTGGTCGGATCAAATATGGACCTTAAGATCAAAAGAAACGAACGACTGAGATTACCCCTTGCGGGATGCGGGATCGGGTTCAGAAGTTTTATTTTCAAAGTTTAATCAAAATTCCTACAATCCACAATCCACAATTGTGGGTTGCGGGTTTACAAATCACAAAACAACGGACAAAAGTGTTTCCGAAATCCGCAACACAAAATCGTGGGTTGCGGGTTTCGGAAATAGAAACAAGGTTAAGAAATCAAAATAACTTCCCTACGTCCCACAATCCGCAATTTGCGGGTTGCAGGTTTCGGGAACACACAACGCAGTTTATTGACATAATGATTTCCCGCAATCCGAAATCCGGAATTTGCGGGTTTCGGGTTTCGAATTTCGGGATTTCAAAAATTTCTAAAATATTAACACAGTCTTTATGCAACCCATAATTTCAGGTTGCGGGTTTCGGGTTGATGAAATTCCAAAAGAAATAACAAACGATTCCCGCAATCTGTAATTGCGCGATTTCGGGTTTCGGGATTTCGGGATTTCGGATTTGCGGGAAGAAAATTACATTTTGAAGGAAATGAAGGCTTTTCTGCAAATCAAGAAAACAACCAGAAACTCAGAAATTTTCTAAGGGAAAAATGATAATTACATAAACCAAAAAGCATAGGTGTGAGATTATACAAACAAGGTTTTAAAAATCTCATTTTGGTAACGAAGTTACCCAAATACCTTTGTATTTACAAAAATTGGGGCTCCCATGATCAAATGAAGCATGGGATCTCTTGTACCTACAACACACCCTCCTCTCTCTATATCTCTCTCTACCTCTCACTCTCCCTAAAGCACTAGATCCCTTAACCCCTAAACCGTTGAACCATTCAACCTTGTAATCCCACAGCCCTAACTCCTAAATAACCTAACCCATAATCCTTAAAGTCCAAATCCCTAAGACCTTAAACCTTAAGTCCTAAACCCTTAAATCCCTAGGAGCCTTAAAACACCTCTCTTTAGCCATTCATTTATACACTTTTGAAGTATATTCCAATGTATGCAAATATTCATGAAGTATTGAACATTTGGCATTAAGTGGGGTAAACGTTGGTGAAGTAATGGCGGGAACATTATGCAGGGGCGCGCATGCATATTTTTTGTGTATGGGTTAACAACGCATGCGCTCTTTTTTTGGATACGCATTAACAACGCATGCGTGCACACACTTCTTTTTGCATGCGAGTTAACAATGCATGTGCGCATAAGAGCGCGGACAAACTTCTTTTGTCCACGTCAGTGGAGGCTCGCCATTGCCAAAGCAGGAGCACGTATGCATGTTTATAGGCGTGTGCACGTGTTTGTTTTTTTGCACTCATGTGCTATCATTGCGGTGTTTTTGGATACCAGCTTCGTGCGGATACCCTTACTTTTGACATAATTTTTCGACATTTAGTTGAATATGAAAATTGTGATCCTCTCCAAATGATTATTCAATGAATTGTTGGAACTGGGAAGTCTTATCGCTATATTTATCATGCTCTTTCTACTTCAACATCTACTAGATAAATTCCATTGCTTATTCTTGCTCCAATAAGAATAGATGCTTTTAATATTCATGCAAATATAATACATCTAGCTTTAAAAACTTCTATCAAAGATATGGAAACACTATAAGGGCCATGTCTAGCAATATTTCATGAAGAAATGTGGCATATTCACTATCTTTTGTTTAAGGAATTGAGATTTATTGGAGAAAGGTTATTCATGCAGATTGATTCTAGATTGCGAGAATCATTTCCAAAGATAAAATGTACTCCTTTTGGTGGTAGAATTGATCATTCTTGTCGGTGACATTTTCCAATTGCCTCTTGTCAGAGATAACCCTTTGTATGGGAAATGTTTGTGGAAAAGATTCAATATTTTTTTCATTTTGGATACATTATTCCAATATCAAGTTGATAATCCAAAAGATGAATATTTTTAGAGATTGTTAACATAAAAAATGCAAAACCCCTTCTTGATGATTGGTATCTTCTTATGTCAAAAGTTGATATGAGGTTACCTCCAATAGAAAGGAGTTTATTGTTTGGGATGGGTTAAATTCAAGTTGATTGTGAAATTGAAGAATATGGGAATAATGCTACATACATTGAAGGGTTTGTCACTATTCGTTTACACGCTCATCCTTCATCCTTTGTTATTCAACAACCAAATGCATGAATAGAAGTTGAGGAAATAACAACATTTATTGAAAATGAAAATTATACGCCTTTCTAGCAATTAGACTCGCTAGATATTGGTTTGTCTCTAATTAATGAATATATTATAGAGGTTTTTTTTACATGGCATTTCCATATCTAATTAATGAATATAATATAGAGGTTTTATTTGACATGGCATTCCCTACTTTATTCTATACTGGTGATGTTGATTGGTTGTGACATTCGTCTCCATGAATCTGGATTAAATCTACTCAAATACTTTGACCAAGGTTTTGGAATCCATCCACCCTTCCATTATTTCTTGTTAAACATTATATGTGTCATTGTAACCAAGCAACTGTTGTAGTATTTGTACAAAATAATATAGATGAAAATGCACCTACAACAATTGAAGACTTATGCCAATAACTAATTGATTTTCCGAAGGAGAAGTTGGATGAGCTTCTTATGAATTTTGGTTCTTCCCTCAGAGGTACAAGGTCCTATTGGACAAATTGTCATTTTGAACTCATTGACATGATTACTGATTTGGGTTGTGCAAGTTTGTTTTTTACATTGAGTGCAGCTGACATAAAGTGGCCTAAATTACATAATCTAATGCCAAAAAATACAGACTATGCTTCACTAAACAAACATCATATAAAAAATTAACATGTTATCGAGTACCACTATATTGTTTCCATGTTTTTTTTAATAGAAACGTGAAATAGACTGTATTAAACAGAGGATAAGTTACAAAATTCCCTTCCTGGTAGGTTAAACCATAACCTGGAAAATGTGTAGTCCAACATTGAAAAATTTAGCTATTTAGCCATGGGTGCTGTTCTTCCTAACTGTTCATATCTACTGTCTTTTATTGAGTAAATCCTGACATATTGGTTACATATATAAGAACAAAAAACAATTTAACAAAACAAAACAAAAAGTATGCATCAACATTCCTAGAATTAAGCTCGTGGGATTCCTTCATGGGTCTAGGAGTCATATTCCATCATAGAACTATCTTCACACTGGTTTCTTGGGTCCGTTGGTTCAGAGTGATTCTCGAAATCATCCCTCAAGTCGCTCAAGGACTCTTCCATCTAAGCCGGGAGATCCTCAATCCCATTGTTTCCATTTTGCAAGGTATCAAATAACTTCCCTTTTAGAGAAAACATAAATTGTTCAATGAGACCTTCAGAGTTGGCCTGTTGGTAGTCTTTCATGCCTTTAACATCCTTCTGCAGTTCCTCAAGCTGACCCACATGGATCCAGACATTGGATTCCACATCCTCCTTTCGCGACTCCATTTGGTTAATATCCAAACCGATTAGTTTGTTGTCTTCCAGAGCGGCTTTGGAAACTTCAAAAGCATTTTGGAAATTCTTCTTGATGTCCGGATGAACCTCCTTGATCTCTCGAAGCTCCTTCACCATGTTCCTCATATTCATCCTCATGTATTCTATGATAAACTAGGGAAGAGTTCGTAGACCAACACCTAGATATCCACCGTCGCAAGTGAGATCTTCAATACCCAACACCACCAAATGAATTGCAGTACCATCGCCCTGAAACAGATCATGCGAACCAAAGTAGGTTGAGAATTCAGCATTGCTTCGCATGCTTCCATTTTACCACCACACCAACCTTCATTAATATGAGGAGAAGTCCGAGAGCGATCTTTAAACCTCGAGCTACGTTGGATTCCACTTGTCCACATAAGGAGAGGCGAGCTTTGCATGTGCACCCCCACTAGAGATATGGAGATAAACAAATGGGGACCATTTGGTGTAAGGAGGATCATGATTCAAAAAAATAAGCCCTTTTAAAACCTTTCTCCTTGGTTAGCCATGGTATCAGCCTCCACATTGTTGTGCCTTAGGATGTGATAGAACTGAATCCGAGAGATGTCGCTAATGGTTGATACAATTCATTTTTGTATACTGTTCATGTGCTTATCATTACCTCTTTGGATGTTTATCATTTTATGTATTACAATCTTGGAGTCTACGAGGATGGCATAATGATCTATATGCAGGGAGACCATCATTTCAACCCCTTGGAGGAGAGCCGCCCATTGTACTTGATTGTTTGTTCTCCTTCCGAATCCCCACACATACTGAAATAACCTTTTACCTCCAAGATCATAAACAACCCCTCCCGCACCTGCCACCCCTTATTGTTTCCATGTTTATGCACCAAAGGTTTATTATATTTCATGACGAAGTCATCCAAAAACTTATTGGAGAAAGAGATTTCTAGTACAGGTTTGTCTTGGTAACTTTATCTTATATTATTTGAATTCAAACTTTAATGCAGCATGGGAAGTTTGAAATATATTGATTATATATTTTATTTTTTTAGGTATGAATGGAAACATAGAGGCTCTTCCCACATCCATTATTTCCTATGGTTTTAAGGGGAACCTAACATGGATTTGTTAGATTGGTCAAACCATTATATGGTGGATGATTCAAAGGATTTATTCGATTGATATGTTATTGTATGGAATCCACGTGAGATGAGATTCATCGAAGGAAAATAGTCATTCCTCAAAGTAGAAATGACAATCTGTATTTGTTGAAAATGACACCAATGTTATCTTTTAATGCCTCAGACAATTATGAGCACTTATTGAATTATGTCCAAATACATACAAAGTGTAGTTCAGATTCTCATTTGATAAAAAGAGATCTATTCTCAAATGTCACTATATGACAAGGGTTGAATGAAATTTGATCCTACATGCAATGATGATAGGGTTAATGTTCATAATGTTTATCTTCTTACAATGTGGCATGTTAATGTTGATTGCCAACCTTTGGTTTCCAACATGTCGTGTTAACATATATTGTTAATGTTAATTTTTCATAATTTACTTCAATATGATTTAGGATATTAACTGAGAGAACAACATGTACAACATATCTACATCATATCAATCATGGACATAATAATGAAAGCACACACGAGACACAAAGTTTACTTGGGGAAAACCATAAAGGTGAAAAACCCCAATAACTTCCTTAGAGATAGATAGAGCAATGATACAACCCAAGCATAAGAGATAGACATATACTAGCAGCAGCTTCTCCTCCTCAACAAGTGTGCCACTCTTCCAAGAGTGTGAGAGAGAATAGAATGATGAAATAGAGTGCCTCCCGCACTCTATTTATACTTGACTTGACTTGCCTAATAACCTTTACTAGGTTGGCCTCAACTTAACCACATAACACAATGCTAACTGGGCCGACACCCAATAGGGTGTTCTAATAACCCTTTGACCCACATGGCCGACCCCCAATAGGGTGGTCTAATAACCCTTCGACCCACATGACTTATACAGGGCCAACCCCAACAAGGTGGTCTAATAACCCATCAAGTATAAGCTACGACACTTACAATATAAATAACGACACTTCTATATAGAGGAATAATAACATCTCTATAGGAATACAAACACTTCAGTATAGAGGAATAATACCATCTCTATACGAGCACAATATACATATATGAAATACATTCTGAAGTTACATATACATCAACACTCCCTCTTAACTAGGAAGGTATTTCTTGACACAGATCTGCTAGCACAAGTCTTCTTCTTTGGACATCATCAGGGAATCATCGTCCTCGAATCATTGTCATCGTCACTACTGCTGTTATCTCAATCAATCTCTGAATCTACTCGTCATAGTAAGTTCTATAGAGCCAGTCCTTTTTCATACTGGATGTATGCCCACCACCTGCAGGTCTTCATCATCACTGGCCATACTGTGGAATCCTCAGGACTTATTACGCGCGTCACAAAACCTCGAAAGAGCATCCCAGGATGTTATGAGAACACAGCTCTACCTGTCGGATCTTCCCAAGAGCACATTACATGTGACCCCATCACAAAACCTCACTGTAGCATCACAGGATGTTACGAGCACTCAACTCTACCAGTCAGATCTCCCAAGAACACACTACATGTGATCTCACCACAAAACCTGGGTGTAGCATCCCAGGCTGTTACGAGCACACAACTCTACCTATTGGATCTCCTAGGAGCATATTACATGTGGTCATGGCAAAACCTGGCTGTAGCATCCCAGGTTGTTACGAGCACTCAGCTCTACTTGTCGGATCTCCTAGGAGCACATTACATGCCATAGGACAAAAACTCGAAAGAGCATCTGCCAAATATACCAGGACTAGATTACATGCCATAGGCAAGACCTCAAAATACTATCTGGAAATATCCCAGGGCCGGATTATATGTCATCCCAAAGCAGAACCTCGAAAGACCGTTTTCCAGATATCCCACGGCCACATTACATGCCATAGGCAAAACCTTGAAAGACTATCTGCAAACCTCCCAGGGTTGGATTACATGCTTATTTGCACAACGTGTCCATGGCCATAAAGTATCATCCTGATACTCATGATCATCATTCACGAAGCATAATCCAAATGCACATCACGCAGCACTTACATCTACGCCATGGGAGAACACATCTACAACCATGCGAGAATGGAACAACACTTATATTGCAGCCATGGGAGAACACATCTACAACCATGCTCAAATGGCCCAACACTTATATCCCATCCATGGGAGAACACATCTACAACCATGCTTGAATGGCCCCAGCACTTATATCACATCCATGGGAGAACACATCTACAACCATGCGTGAATGGCCCCAACATGTATATCGCTGCCATGGGAGAACACATCTACAACCATGCTCGAATGGCCCTAGCAATTACATCACGACCATGGAAGAACACATCTGCCACCATGTCGGAAAATCCCAACAATTACATCGTGACCATGGGAGAACAAATCTACAACCATGTCCGAAAATCTCATGTGCATCTGTGTCTTCGGAAATCATCACACATAATCCAACTGATTATGTAATGCATCCACCTGATACATGTCATCACATATGATCATCCTTATCATCATCACTACATCATCCCGATGTATGTCATCTAGAGCAACATCCTGAAGCTCATCATCCATGATTATCTTGATCATATAATGCATCCAACTGATGCATACCAAGTATCTACCTGATACATATCATCATACATGATCCACCTGATCATACGATGTATCCACCTGATATATATCAACATACATGATCATCCTGATCATACAATGTATCCACCTGATACATATACAGATACATGGTCCAAGCATCCAACATGATGCATAGATACATACATATAAATGATCCAACTGATCATATCCAACATCCAACACGATGCATATACAGAGCAGTAACTGGAGCATCGTCCTGATGCTCATCATCCAGTGCTTACATCCATAGCCATGTGAAGGATCCTCCTTCCACCATGCTTGCAATGGCTTCAGCAAATGTCTCCATCACTTCTTCCTCGAAGTGTCATCAATTTGAAGAACACCAAGCCTCTCTCTGAAGTATTTGAACTTCACTCTGGCTAGTGTCTTTGTCAGCACATCTGTAACCTGCTCATCCGTCGCAACATACAAGAGCTTCACTGCTCCTCTCTGCACCATATCCCTGATATAGTGACATTTGATCTCTATGTGCTTCGACCTGTCGTGGAACACCGGGTTCTCAGACACCTTCACACAACTCTGGTTGTCACAAAAGATACTAGTAGCCTCTAATGGGAGATCAAATAACTCAGACAGTGGCTTCCGGAGCCATAGTGCCTCACAACTAGCCGAACAAGCTGCAACATACTCTGCTTCGGCTGTACTCAGTGCTACGCAGGACTACTTCCTGCTAAACCAGGAGATCACACCTGATCCCATACTGAAGCAGCACTTAGATGTGCTCTTCCTACCTACAGCACTGCATGCCCAATCTGAATCAACATAACCCTACAGGTTAAACTTTTAATTTGCATCATACTTGAGCCCATAATCAATCCCTTCTTTCTGGGAGAAGCCACGAGCTACAAATCTTGCTTTATATTTCTCCATGCTACCATCTGCAGCATGCTTGATCTTATAGATCCATTTGGAAGTCACAGCAGACTTCCCTTCAGGTCTTGGGGCTGCATCCCAAACATCATTCTTCATGATCGACTGATCATGGCATTCTTCCATTACTTCATCCCAGATCCTGGGAACTTCAATATCTTCAATATCTTCAATTGATATCTTTGTTGCTGGAACAAATGTTGGAGTCCTTCTTTTGTAGGTGAAGGTATACGATCTTTCCTACAAAACAAGTTAAATTGCATGATTAGAAACATCTCATAGTTTCCAGAACAAATTCTTACATATAAAGAAATATGTCATACAGTCATGCAATTATTTTAGCCAATGCTTCAATACAACATTCATCCATATCCTATAACTTTCTAGATGCCTTCCAATCTCTACTAGGACATTGTTAAGAGTTTGCACTACTCCCAACATGTTAGCAAAGAGGTTTCATTCTAGATAAGTAGCAATGGAATATTGTACAGTGTCATAGGCCACTTACCCATCACATGCATATTAGTAGTATACTGTTCATTAATGCAATTATTCTAATATGCATAATACACAACCTAAGTCTAGGAACATAAGCATATATATCATTGAACAACATTATTTAAACAAACAAATATGTAAGAAATCACAATTCAAATACTTATCTTTGTTTGGTTGTTGGGTGGACTCCCTCTGAATCTTTGCAACTCCATTCTGATGTGGATTGTGAGAAGTGGTCAAATCCCTCTGAATATCTGCATCCTTGCCACTGTATTTTTTAAGGATTCTAATATTACACTTAAGTATAGTATCATAAGCGATTATTTTGGACTGAAATAAACATGTATATAGATAGGTAGGCGAATATTAAATATGAAACATGCAATTTACTACTGAAATGTGTAAATTTTGGCGAATATTATGACAAAAAAATATATTTTATGTAAATATAGGCAATATTCGACACTAAAAATGACCAAATAGCGAATTTAATTTTTGAAAAAAAACCCAAAAATAGCCAAATGGCTAAATTTCGCCCCTAAAAATTACTCTGAGATTCCTTGCAGAAACTACTAGAGTGTGCTCCCTCTTGATCTTTGCTTCCTGGATTATCTGTCCTTGAACTTATATCCATCGTCGATCACTATGCATGCTTACAAGTATCATTATTGTGATATCCTCGAGATCTCATACATAATCATATATTTATTAGTATATTCTCAATACTATCAAAACACAATAATCTTAAGCATGTATAGCCATGATCATTTCAAACAGAAATAATAAGCATTAGTATTCAAGGACTTTTATGGCTAGTCATATCATAAATTAAAGTAAGAAACATAATATGCCTAAACCTGTGATTACTCAAACCTATACTTTCATGACTCTTCTGGTTAGTCATATCATCAATTAAGGTAAGAAACATAATATGCATACACCCATGTTTATTCAAACCTATGAATAATCATTATCAATCATGCCGTGTATACTTATCTAATAGATCCTAACACAAGGTAGGATTCTAACTTGATATAGGAAAAACATACCTAGATTAGCGTGCTAGCTAGTTATGTCTAACATACCCGCATAATGTCTTCTTGTTTTCTTAAATGACTTGTGCTAGTAACCTGCATATCTCATAGGTTAATCATTATAGAACCAAGTTATACATAGCTCGTAAGTAGTGTTAAATTTTCTGAATTTACTTCAATCTGATCTAGGATCTTAACTGAGAGAACAACATGTACAGCATATCTACAGCATATCAATCATGGAGACAATAATGCAAGCACACAAGAGACACAAAGATTTACTTGGGGAAAACCATAAAGGTGAAAAACCCCAATAACTTCCTCAGAGATAGATAGAGCAATGATACAACCAACCAAGAGAGATAGCCATAACCTAGCAGCAGTCCTCCTCCTCCATAAGTGCGCCTCTCCTCCTTGAGAGCATGTGTGAGAAGTGAGTGAGTAAATAGAGTGCCTCCCGCACTCTATTTATACTTGACTTGACTTGCCTTTTTACCTAACTCATGTCGGCTCGAACTTAACCACATAACATAATGCTGAGTGGGCCGACCCCCAATAGAGTGGTCTAATAACCCTTTGACCCACATGGCCGACCCCCAATAGGGTGGTCTAATAACCCTTTGACCCACATGACTTATACAGGGCCGACCCCAAACAAGGTGGTCTAATAACCCATTGACCCACATGACTTATACAGGGCCGACCCCAAACAAGGTGGTCTAATAACCCATCAAGTATAAGTTACGACACTTACAATATAAATGACGACACTTCCTTATAGAGGAATAATACCATCTCTATAGGAATACAATATACATATATGTGAAATACATTCCGAAGTTACATATACATCAACACTCCCTCTTAACTAGGAAGGTATTTCTCAGCACAGTTCTTCTAGCACAAGTCATCTTCTCTGGATCATCGTCACTGGATAATCGTCATCGAGTCATCATCATCGTCACTGCTGCTGCTATCTCAATCAATATCTAAATCTACTCGTCATAGGAAGTTCTACAGAGCCAGTCCTTTTTCATACTGGATGTAGGCCCACCACCTGCAGGTCTTCGTCATCACTGGCCATACTGTGGAATCCTCAGGACTTATTACGTGCATCACAAAACCTCGAAAGAGCATCCCAGGATGTTACGGGTACACAACTCCGACCTGTAGGATCTCCCAGGGCGCTATTACATGTGACCCCACCACAAAACCTCGCAAGAGCATCTCAGGATGTTACGGGTACACAACTCCGACCTGAAATCTCCCAGGGCACAAATTACATGTGGTCCACCACAAAACCTCGCAAGAGCATCTCAGGATGTTACGGGTGCACAACTCCGACCTGAAATCTCCCAGGGCAACGAATTACATGTGGTCATGGCAAAACCTCGCAAGAGCATCCCAGGACTGATTACGGGCACACAGCCCAGCCTATCGGATCTCCCAGGGAAACGAATTACATGCCATAGGACAAAACCTCGCAAGAGCATCTGCCAGATATCCCAGGGCGCTATTATATGCCATAGGAAAAACCTCGAAAGACTATCTGCAGATCTCCCAGGGCAACGAATTACATGTCCTCCCAGAGCAAAACCTCGAAAGAGCATTTTCCAGATGTCCCAGGGCACCGAATTACATGCCATAGGCAAAACCTCGAAAGACCATCTGCAAATCTCCCAGGGCAACGAATTACATGCTCATCTGCACAACCTGATCCACGGCCATAGAGTATCAACCTGATACTCACCATACATCATCCTGATGTATCCATGATCATCCTGATCATCATCACTGCAACGTCCTGCTGCATGTCATCTGGAGCAACATCCTGAAGCTCGTCATCTATGATCATCCTGATCATCACTGCAACATCCTGCTGCATGATCCACCTGATCATCAATGCATCTACCTGATGCATACCAAGTATCATACATGATCCTCCTGATCATCAATGTATCCACCTGATACAAATACATGATACATATCATCATACATGATCCTCCTGATCATCAATGCATCTACCTGATGCATACCAAGTATCTACCTGATACATATCATCATACATGATCCTCCTGATCATCAATGTATCCACCTGATACAAATACAAATACATGATACATATCACCATACATGATCCACCTGATCATACAATGTATCCACCTGATACATATACAGATACATGGTCCAAGCATCCAACATGATGCATACATACATACATAAAATGATCCAACTGATCATATCCAAGCAGAAACCAGAACATCATCCTGATGCTCATCATCCAGCGCTTACATCCACAGCCATGTGAAGGATCCTCCTTCCAACATGCTTGGAATGGCTTCAGCAAATGTGTCCATCACTTCTTCCTCGAAGTATCCTTGATCTGAAGCACGCCAAGCCTCTCTCTGAAGTACTCGAACTTCACCCTGGCTAGTGGCTTCATCAGCACATCTGCAATCTGCTCGTCCGTCGCAACATACAAAAGCTTCACAGCTCCTCTCTGCACCATATCCCTGATATAGTGATATTTGATCTCTATGTGTTTCGACCTGTCATGAAACACTGGGTTCTCGGACAACTTCACACAACTCTGGTTATCACAGAAGATACCAGTAGCCTCCAATGGGAGATCAAATAACCCAGACAGTAGCTTCCATAGCCATACTGTCTCACAACTAGCTGAACAGGCTGCAACATACTCTGCCTCAGCTGTACTCAGTGCTACACAGGACTGCTTCCTGCTAAACCAAGAGATCACACCTGATCCCATACTGAAGCAACACCCAGATGTGCTCTTCCTGTCTGCAGCACTGCCATCCCAATCTGAATCAACATAACCCTGCAGGTTAAACTTTTGATTCGCCTCATATCTGAGCCCATAATCCACTGTACCCTTCAGGTACCTCAGAACATGCTTTACAGCAACCAGGTGAACACTCCTCGGATCCGTCAGGAACTGGCTCAATGTGTTCACAGCAAAGCAAATGTCTGGTCTCGTGTTCGTCAGGTACATCAAGGACCCAATCATCTGACGATACATAGAGACATCAATCGGCTCAGATGAAGCATCACATAGAAGCTTCAGATTTGATGCCATAGGTGTGGCCATGGCCTTGCAATCCATCATCCCGAACCTCTTTGGGATCTCTACTGCATACTTCCCTTGTCCAAGGAAGATTCTATCTGCACTCTGCCACACCTCCATGCCAAAAAAAAATAGTGCATCATCCCCAAGTTCTTCATCTCGAACTCGGTAGTAAGCTTCCGCTGTGTGTCGACAATCAATCTATCTTCACCGTACCAAGTTCTGCACATATATGATTTCCTATCATGTGTCTCAGAACCAAGTGGCTGCTCTACATACACTTCTTCTTCAACTACACCATTCAAGGAAGCTGTCTTGAATCCATCTCGTGTATCTTTTATTTCATCACTTTTATATTTCTTAATGCTGCCATCTGCAACATGCTTGATCTGATAGTTCCATTTGTAAGTCATAGCAAACTTCCCTTTATGTCTTGGGATTACATCCCAAACATCATTCTTCATGATCGACGGATCATGGCATTTCATTTCTTCATCCCAGATCCTGGGAACTTCAATATCTTCAATATCTTCAATAGATATCTTTGTTGCTGGAACAAATGTTGTAGTTCTTCTTTTGTAGGAGATGGCATACGATCTTTCCTACACAACAAGTTAAATTGCATGATTAGAAAACATCCCATAGTTTTCAGAACAAATTCTTACACATAAAGAAATATGTCATACAGTCATGCAATTATCTTAGCCAATACAACATTTATCCATATTCTGTAACTTTCTAGATGCCTTCCAATCTCTACCAGAACATTGTTAAGAGTGTGCACAACTCCCAACATGTCAGCAAAGAGGTTTCATACTAGATAAGTAGCAATGGAATGTTGTACAGTGCCATAGGCCACTTACCCATGCATATTAGGAGTATACTATTCATTAATGCAATTATTCTAATATGCATAATACACAACCTAATCAGTATATACATTATTGAACAGTATTATTTAAGAAATGACAATTCAAATACTTATCTTTGTTTGTTCATTGGGTGGACTCCCTCTGAGTCTTCGCTTCCTTGCAGGAGCTACTGGAGTCCTATTCTGAAGTAGCTTCCTCTACATCTTTTGATGTGGAATGTAGAGAGATGGTTAACTCCCTCTGAATATTTGCATCCTTGAATAAACCACTGGAGTGTACTCCCTCTTGATCTTTGCTTCCTGGATTACCTGTTCTTGAACTCATATTCATCCTTGGTCCCTATGCATGCTTATTAGTATCATAATTAAATCATACATATACTATTAAAGCACAATAATCTCAAGCATGTATAGTCATGATCATTTCAAACAGAAATAATAAGCATTAGCATTCAAGGTTTATGTAGGATTCTTATGGTTAGTTAAAGCATAAGAAACATAACGTGTCTTAACCTATAATTACTCAAAGCTATGACTCTTCGGGTTAGTCATATCATCAATCAAGAGAAGAGATATAATATGCATAAAATCATGATTATTCAAACCTGTGACTTCATGAATAATCATTATCAACAACGCGATAGTATAAGATCCTAACCCAAGGTAGGAATCTAGCTTGATATAGGAAAAACATACCTGGATTATCATGTTAGCTAGTTATGTCTAACATACCCGTATAATGTCTTTTTGTTCTTCTTCAATGACTTGTGCTAGTAACCTGTATATCTCATAGGTTAGCCATTATAAAACCAAGTTATACATACCTCGTAAATGGATCTTCTATGAGATCCATGATAATGGATGAATCTTTGTCCTCATGTTATCATGATCATATGTTCTTGGACCAGAACATGATTTGTCTTTCTTGGTGTACCTTTCATGTTAGTAGACAACATAAATCTCATACAACACCATAATGCATTAGTACAATCATAAGTGTCAACACCCTAACCAATGAATATCTTCTATCATGCATTCATAATTTTGTTAAGGTGATACGACAAATCTAAAATCAAAATTGTACTAACCATAATAACATGAAGACAAACATACCATAAAATTAATCATGGACAAATATCGAAACATACCTCGATGAGTCATACCTGTCGAGATCGCTTGTAATCTTCTTATGAAAGGCCTTATCCTCATCTCCCTCTGAGACAGGAACTTCTTCACTTATGCAAGTGATCAATCCATCTTCTTCTAGGATTAACCCAATCCACTTGATTTGCAAGAACTGGACCTTGAGCTGGATATGGGTTTGTCAGAGAAACCCCAAAAATTCAAACTTTGAATTTCAAACTTCCGAAAGGATAGAAATATGCGCCTTGATGAGCTGATCAAACTGGTATATTCAGAATTTGAAAACTGCAAATTTTTACTCCTCAATTTTGCCTTTGAAACTTTCGGATTCACTGGACGTGACCCTGAACTGGGGTTTGATGAAGCCCACTCTTTTGCCCCATCAAAATGTTTGATCCAAATCTCTAAGCTTCTATTTTTCTGAGGAGCTTCCAGCCGTGTTCACAGATTTCAAAAATTCCCATTTTTACAGAAGCCCTAATTTTCCACTTTTCTGATCAAAGTCCCGAACTAGGGTCTAATCAAGCCCGGCCTTCTGCCCAACCAAAAATTCTGATCTTGGTCTGTAAATTTCTATTTTGATGAGTAGCATCCAGCCGTGGTCTCCGATTACAAAAATTCCAACTTTCTCCAAAGCCCTAAATTCCGGAAGCCATGAATGAAGGTACCAAAAAATAATTCTGTTTTGACAGAAATATGTACCTGATTGTTTCTGGTTTAACTCCAAAATTTTTGATCCACAGGGTCTAAAAAAGGTTTCTGAGATAGCCTAACCTGTTATCTTTCCATCCTGATAGGTCTGACCTCAATTGGATTCTCTGAGAGAGAGTTATGCCAAATGTCGCAACGTGACCTGTTTTGGTATAAAACAGGAGAGAGAACTTGTACGGCGTGCCACGTGTCACTGTTTTAACTTCGGCCTCTGAAAAAGTTTTCTAAGATAGCTCGGCCTGTTACCTTTCCATCCTGATAGGTCTGACCTCAATTGGACTCTCTGAGAGAGAGTTATGCCAAATGTCGCAACGTGACCTGTTTATGGGATAATACAGGAGAGCTAACTTCTACGGCGTTCCACGTGTCACGGGTTCAACTTCGGCCTCTGAAAAATTTTTCTGAGATAGTGCAGACTGTGTAATACCTGTCACTTTTTACGAAATTTCATTTGGAGCTTCCTAGCCCAAGATATGACCTTTTTCCCAAGGTCACCTGATTTTGACTCAGATCTGGAAGAGGCAGAAACCCTATATTGTACAGATCATAAATCACAAAGTACAACGAATTAGAGGTTGTCCTTTGGACACAAGATACCTGGAGATCTTAGCTTCGGCCTGTAACAATTTCAGATCCGAAAAATTCGCCAAAACGGATTTATAGCGAAAGTGCTACGATGACTGGTTTTTGCTATATCAAGCCCTAGCATCGTAAGTGCAACAAGTGTCATACATGCCATATCATGCCTTCTTTCAGGCTAGCTCTGATACCATGTTAAATTTTCTGAATTTACTTCAATCTGATCTAGGATCTTAACTGAGAGAACAACATGTACAGCATATCTACAGCATATCAATCATGGAGACAATAATGCAAGCACACAAGAGACACAAAGATTTACTTGGGGAAAACCATAAAGGTGAAAAACCCCAATAACTTCCTCAGAGATAGATAGAGCAATGAAACAACCAACCAAGAGAGATAGCCATAACCTAGCAGCAGTCCTCCTCCTCCATAAGTGCGCCTCTCCTCCTTGAGAGCATGTGTGAGAAGTGAGTGAGTAAATAGAGTGCCTCCCGCACTCTATTTATACTTGACTTGACTTGCCTTTTTACCTAACTCATGTCGGCTCGAACTTAACCACATAACATAATGCTGAGTGGGCCGACCCCCAATAGGGTGGTCTAATAACCCTTTGACCCACATGGCCGACCCCCAATAGGGTGGTCTAATAACCCTTTGACCCACATGACTTATACAGGGCCGACCCCAAACAAGGTGGTCTAATAACCCATTGACCCACATGACTTATACAGGGCCGACCCCAAACAAGGTGGTCTAATAACCCATCAAGTATAAGTTACGACACTTACAATATAAATGACGACACTTCCTTATAGAGGAATAATACCATCTCTATAGGAATACAATATACATATATGTGAAATACATTCCGAAGTTACATATACATCAACAAGTAGATCTTCTATGTGATCCATGGCAATGGATGAACCTTTGTCTTCATATCACCATGGTCATATGTTCTTGAAGTAGAACATGATTTGTCTTTCTTGATGTACCTTTCATGTTAGCGAACAACATAAACCTCATACAACATCACAATGCATTAGTACAATCATAAGTGTCAGAACCTTAATCAATTAATATCTTCTATCATGTATTCATAATTTTATTAAGGTGATACGACAAGTCTAAATTTAATCAAGATTGTACTAACCGTAATAATATGAAGACAAACATACCATAAACTTAATCATCAACAGATCTCGAAACATACCTGGATAAGTCATACCTGTCGAGATTGCTTGTAATCTTCTTATGTAAGGTCTTAGCCTCATCTCCCTCTGAAACAGGAACTTCTTCACTTATGCAGGTGACCAATCCATTCTCTTCTAGGATTAACCCAATCCACTTTATTTGCAGGAACTTGATGAGCTGATCAAGTTGGTATATTCATAATTTGAAAAATGCAAAGTTTCACCCCTCAAATTTGCCTTTGAAACTTCTAGATTCACTGGACATGACCCCAAACTAGGGTTTGATAAAGCCCACCCTTCTGTCCAATCAAAAAGTTCAATCCAAAGCTCTAATCTACTATTTTTCTGAGGAGCTTCCAGCCACAGATTTCAAAAATTTCCATTTTTGCAGAAGCCCTAATTTTCCACTTTTCCAATCAAAGTCCCGAACTAGGGTCTCATCAAGCCCAGCCTTCTTCCCAACCAAAAATTCTGATCTTGGTCTCTAAATTTCGATTTTTATGAGTAGCATTCAGCCGTAGTCTCCGAGTACAAAAATTCCAACTTTCTCTGAAACCCTAAATTGCGAAAGCCATGAATGAAGGTGCTCAAAAATAATTATGTTTTGACATAAATATGTACCTGATTGTTTCTGGTGTAATTCTAAACTTTTCAATCCACAGGGTCTAAAAACATTTCCTGTGATATCCCGACCTATCATCTTTCCAACCCCAAATGTATGACCTCAAATGGATTCTCTGAGAGAGAGTTATGCCAAGTGTCGCAACGACCTGTTTATGGGATAAACCATGAGAGCTAACTTATACGGCATGCCACATGTCATTGGTTCAGTTTCGGCCTCTGAATAAGTTACCTGAGAAATTAAAGTCCGTGCACTACCTGTCACTTTTTACGAAATTTCATTTGGAGATTCCTAACCCAAGTTATGACCTTTTTACCAAGGTCACATGTTTATGACTCATATCTAGAAGAGGCAGAAACCCTATATTGTACAGATCATAAATCACACATTACAATGAATTAGAGGTTGTCCTTTGGACACAAGGTACATGGGGATCTTAGCTTTTCCTTGTATGATTTTTAGACCCTGAAACCTCGCCAAAATATATTTGTAGAGAAAGTGATATGATGACTGGTTTTTTCTATATCAAACCATAGCTTCACAATTGTAGCAAGTGTCATACATGCCATACCATGCCTTCTTTCAGGCTAGCTCTGATACCATGTTAATTTTTCATAATTTACTTCAATCTGATCTAGGATCTTAACTGAGAGAACAACATGTACAACATATCTACAGCATATCAATCATGGACACAATAATGCAAGCACACAAGAGACACAGAGTTTACTTGGGGAAAACCATAAAGGTGAAAAACCCCAATAACTTCCTCAGAGATAGATAGAGCAATGATACAACCCAAGCATAAGATATAGACATCTCCTAGCAGTAGCTTCTCCTCCTCCACAAGTGCGCCACTCTCCCGAGAGTGTGAGAGAGAATAGAATGATGAAATAGAGTGCCTCGTGCACTCTATTTATACTTGACTTGACTTGCCTAATAACCTTTACTAGGTCGACCTCAACTTAACCACATAACACAATGCTGACTGGGCCGACACCAAATAGGGTGGTCTAATAACCCTTTGACCCACATGGTCGACCCCCAATAGGGTGGTCTAATAACGCTTCGACCCACATGACTTATACAGGGCCGACCCCAACAAGGTGGTCTAATAACCCATCAAGTATAATTTACGACACTTACAATATAAATGACGACACTTCCGAATAGAGGAATAATAACATCTCTATAGGAATACAAACAATTATGTATAGAGGAATAATACCATCTCTATAGTAGTACAATATACATATATGAAATACATTCCCAAATTACATATACATCAACAGTTAAATATGCTTCAAAGGAATAAAAAAGGTCTAAACGTTATCAAGACATATTGAAAAGAATTACAATATCAAGAGCCTTTGAAGATAGAGCTTTGTGTGCATGTAGAAGATTCCCTACTAAAACAATTGTTGATCATGACATTGGAGCTAAAAAAGCATGCCATATGTTGCTATTTAGCTACCTCTTATAGTTTGTATTCAAAATTTGTTTTCCTTCATTGTTGGCAAAAGGGTATTCAAAAAAATATCTATAGATAGTCTTTGCTCATATCAAAACACATTTGTTCATATATATCAGCAATGAACAAATTTTCTAGAACATTTTTCTATGATAGAAACAATAAGATCTTGGGCCTTTGATGCCCAACGTAAGAATGATCAATGGAAATCTAGAGATGTGCATGACATTGTTTGAGTATAGCCAAGATTTTATTCTACTCCCATTGAGGATTCATATGACTTTGAAACCTTTTCTTGGACTAAGTTACTTTTGTACAAGCCATTTCGCAACATCTCCACAGATATAGGACTTTCAAGTGAAATGGTCATTGAAAATTAGAGGAATTTTCAATATAGACCATGGCATGTTTATTGGGCCCCTTGTTCATCTGATCATCTTGAAGAGGATGAGGATACCCATTAACAAGTAGTCAATTATGAGGAATATTTTGAAGAATGGAAGCTTTTAGCTTGATTAGTTCCTCCAAACAATGTGGATGTTTCTGATCTTCAAACTCTTGGTAGAAGGGACTTTGATTTACGCTTTAATTGGGAGGAAATAACATATTCAAATGGTTGTATAGAAGAGTCTATGGATTTTATAAGGAATGCTCAATCAAGGGGTGTTATTATTGACAATTATCATAACACATTTTCTGCTCCCTCTTCTCTTTTCGAAAAGAAAAAGAATTGCTTTTGACCTAATTTTTCGACATTCAGTTGAATATGAAAATTGTGATCCTCTCCAAATGATTATTCAACGAACTGTTGGAATTGGGAAGTATTATTGCTATATTTATCATGTTCTTTCTACTTCAACATCTACTAGAGAAAGTCCATTGCTTATTCTTGCTCCAATAAGAATAGATGCTTTTAATATACATGCAAATTCATGCAAATACAATACATTCATCTTTAAAAACTTTTATCAAAGATATGGGAACACTATAAGGGCAATGTCTAACAATAGTTCATGAATAAATGTGGCATATTCGCTATGTTTTGATTAAAGAATTGAGATTTATAGGAGCAAGGTTATTCATGCAGATTGATTCTAGATTGCGAGAATGATTTGCAAAGAACAAATGCACTCCTTTTGGTGGTAGAATCAATCATTCTTGCTGGTGACATTTGTCAATTGCCTCTTGTTAGAGATAACCCTTTGTATGCAGCAATACAATAGGGAAATTTTTGTGGAAAATATTCAACATTGTTTTCACTTTGGATACATTATTCTAATAGCAAGTTGATAATCCAAAACATGAATATTTTTAGAGATTGTTAACATAAGAAATGCAAAACCCCTTCTTGATGATTGGTATCTTCTTATGTCAAAAGTTGATACCAGATTACCTCCAATAGAAAGGAGTTTATTTGATTCAACAATTCATTTGTTCACAACAAATAATTTGGTCACCCTACATAATAGGCTCAGGATGAAATATTTAAATTATCTTATTGCACTATGTAGTGATGAGAAAACAAGGCACACAGAAAGTGTTTCTACTAACAATGATCAATTAGAAAACGAAGTCCTCTTATGGCTTGGTTAGCATGTCATGTTGACATGTAACTTGTGGGTTGAAGTTGGATTAGTTAATGGTGTGCTTGGTTACATTCAAAATATTTTCCATATGCCTCGAAGAAAGCCTCATGTCCTTCCAATGTACAATACTATTTTTTTTGTAAGTACACCGATGCTCCATTTGACACAAGAAATCCAAAATTTGTACCAATAAAACCTATTATTAGAGGAATCATAAACAAATTCCCATGAAGATGGCATGGGCCCTTACTATACACAAATCAAATGATTTGACTTTAGGACAAGCCACAATTGATATTGGGAACACGAGAGGCAAGGTTTGACTTTCAGAGCCACATCAAGAGATCAATAGATGTGTTGTGCATATCACCACCTTTCTCTTTTGAGTGTTATGACAAGATGAAAAATAGTGCATCTGCTACAATTAGGATGAAAGAAGAGCAATAATTGAACTCATTATCATTATAACATCCTATATATAAATTTCCATTAAGCATAGAATACGTGTGTTATATTCATGTTATTGTCATTTGAACTTAGTATTCCTATTTTTATCATTTCTTAACTTTTGTAATACTTTTTTTCGTTCATTGTACCCATATTATTAGTTAAATAAAATGAACATCTTATCTCACATGAGTTTTAAATTATTTTATTTCAATTGTAGCTTTGTTCACTACTAACCCTTGATATTTTAACTATTTTTCATATTATGTCTTCTTCTTAAAAGATACAATAAAAAAATTGCAATATTTTCTATTGAATTTTATTATGTTGTTTAAATATAATTTGTTTAACATTTGTTCCAATTACAAATGATTGAAATCATCCTGTCAAATTACATTTACATACGTGTACTGTTATGTCGAAGAAAGTCATAGAAATTGTAAATATACGGATGTTTTCTTGTAGGTTATTAAACCAAAATTACTTGTATTAATGATTTCCAGTACTTATTTGTAGAAATTATCAACTTTATTATATATATTAAAAGAAAAAAAATGATTAGCTCTATAGTTTGGACGTTATAGATGCTTTAAAATTTGTCCTTGCTCTCGATGATATAATGCAATAAGAAGAATTCATTTCTACTTTAAAAATAAGATCTATATGAAAAATGGATTTCAATGTCACTTATTTGATGTCATCCTTTTATTTGATGATATCCTTCTAGATTGTTATCAAAGATCAAGGAAATAGTTCAAGATTTTTTGCATGTTTGTGAAAGAGAGGTTGGTCGAAAGAGAGAATGGCTACAATGACAAAGGGGTTGTAATGTCACTGTTGATCTAAATTGATGTTCCATGTGCCATAAATCTAGTTGCAAATTTGAATATCGAGAGAGCTTAAGAAGATATATAGGTATGTCTAAATTACTTCTAAATGTTTTCTTTAATAATATATTTAACCATATTATGTCCATTATAATAACTATATTTACTTAAATGAGTTTTTAATACTATATTTTTTTTCATGTAGAGTCATAGAAAATATATTTGCTTCTAAATTTCATCGAACATATGATGAGATAAACAAACGGCAAAAATTGATTGTTTATATTCATCACAATGTCTCTAGCTTGAGTGCATTTGAATGCCACATTCTCAACTATGCACTTCCTTTTTTTTTAGGATGGGGGCTTCACTCTTCCAAATTAAACATATTTACCAATACTATGGGGTTAATGTAAATTATTCTTGCATAAGTCGTGAATGTAGATATACAAACTTCTTTGGTGTAGATCAATTTGATACAATTGAACATATATTGTATAATTTAAATAAGACATTGTGTGATTTATATATTCATATTGTATATTTTTGTTCTAAGTTTAATATATTCCTATTTTACATTAAAGAGACTAATGTATGCATATTACATTTCTACATTCAACTAAGAATTAATTTCAACTAAGGATGTTAGATTTCATTAATGATGTTATATTTGAAATAAGGATGTTTAATTTAAAATTGCTAATAATGATGTTAAGACATTTCAAAGTCAAATTCTTAATTTCAAAATGTAAACTTCTCTTCTTAATCATGTTTTATAAACTGAAATAGAGATTTATTAAATAGAGATTTATTAAATAGAGATTTTCACATTAATGAGTTAGTTGAAGTGGCATTGTCTCGATACTGATTTTTCATTCTTGAAATGTGGTGATGTTAAATTTCTTGTATTGTCCCAAAGATACCATCAAGCTCAAACATAACCTACAACATTATTATTTGAATGTCATGGAATAATGTGACATTACACTCAACTCATTCAATTTATAACTTTTGTGTAACTTCATCATGTGACATAATATTAATGTGATCCATTTACATTACTAAAGTGATAGAAAACAATATAATATGACATAATATTAAAGTTATAAAAAAGAAACATAACACATATATGATACTACTATTGGAACATACAAGTACTTTAAATAATTTAAGTACTTTTCTTTTACTTACTTTTTCTTTATAAGTACCTTAATAATTCATGTATTTTTCTTGTTCGGCATAATATAAAAAATTTACTTTGCACTCCACAACCTTTTAGTAAAATTGAATTAAAAAGTGCTATCATCTCCTTCACATAAGGTCACATAAAATTGCAAACTACCCAACATTGACAATCTCACGATTTTCAAGTCTACCTTTCAATGTCACGATGTGACATCAGTACTAACGCAATTTTTAACCTTACATAAACCTTCTTGAACATAATAATATACCAAAACCATTTTTGAAATCAATAAAAAATGTAGTCTCACCTTGTGAAAGGTGACATAAAATTACGAATATCTCTTCATCAAAACGGACATAAAATTACGGGCAACCCAACTTTTTGAATGTGCCATTTTTTTCAATTCCACCTCCAAATATTGCAATGTTGAATAACAATGAAAGTACTTATTAACCTTATATAACTCTCCATAAATATCTTAATACATCATAACCATATTATTATTATTATTAATGTAAAAATACTATGTTACACATAACTCATACTACTCTTCAAACATACAAGTACTTTCAATACTTAAAAAGTAAATTTCTTGTATTTTTTTTCTTTTTAACATTTACCTATAACAATTAAAGTGTATTTGGTCTTCTTTAAAAAATAAAGACATTTATCAACAACATAACAAATAACTAATAGTACTATTCATACACTATAACATTTCAGTATAAATTAGAGATTATACATTAATAATATACATTATACATTGGTAAACAACCAACAACATAAAAGATACCCAATAACACAACATAACACATTTCTTGTATTCTTTTTTCTTAACAACTATCTGTAACAATTCAAGTATATTTCTTCTTTTTAAGAAAATAAAGACATTTACCAACAATATAGCTATTAAGTATACATTGTAAATTCAAGTGTATTTATTCTTCTTTTAAAAAATAAAAGCATTTATCAACAACACAAGAGATACTTCAAAACACAAAATAACACATTTTTTATACTTCTTTTTTCTTAACAACTACTAATAACAATTCAAATATATTTTCTTTTTTTCAAAAAATAAAACATTTACCACCAACATAACACATATTTACAATAAAACATTTCCCAACAACATAACGCATATTTGGTTTTTCAATAAATAATACATTTACCAACAACCTAACACATATTTCCTTTTTTAAGAAGATGAAACCAAACGAAACCAACAGTACTCGATCATACGAAACCAAAAGTACTCATATTTCCTTTTTTCAGGAAATAAACCCAAACGAAACCAAAAGTACTCGATCAGCTAGTCGAACGTGAAGACACAATCTTCGACTCCATTTATTCTTTCACACGGGTGCGCATGCAAAAACAATGTAATTAAGCAAAAGAGAGAAGGCAAATGTAGACACTGCTCTCGAGAGAAGAAATTTTATAAAGGAAAACAAATACTAACTATAAGTTGGTCTACTTGTCGTGGGACTGGGGCTTGTTCATGATCTTGTCAGTTCCAGTTTCCTTGGTATTCTCCGCGCAGGGCTGGTGCTCGATATCGGGGCTATAAGACATGTCAGCTCCGAAGGCCTGATTGCCACCGTTGGTATTTTTCGCTTGGGGAGTGTTGGAGACCTTGGGTGTGTACCTCATAACAGAACATAACATATTTCTTGTATTTTTTTCTTTAACAACTACTTATAATAATTCAAGTATATTTCTGTTTTTTAAGAAAACAAAAACATTTACCAACAACATAGCACAGAACTCACACTATTACTTATACATTGTAAATTCAAATAAATTTCTTTTTCTTTTAAAAAATAAAGACATTTACCAACAACACAAGAAATACTCCATAACAGAAAATAACACATTTTTTGTACTTATTTCTGCATAACAACAATTCAAGTATATTTCCTTTTTCAGGAAATAAAACATTTACCAACAACATAACACATATTTCCTTTTTTCGGAAAATAAAGCCAAACGAAACCAAAAGTACTCGATCATACGAAACCAAAAGAACTCGATCATACGTGAACACACAGTCAGCTAGTCGAACGTGAAGACACAACTTCGACTGCATTTATTCTTCCACACGCCTGCGCATGCAAAAACAATGTAATTAAGCAAAAGAAAGAAGGCAAATGTAGATACTGCTCTCGAGAGAAGAAATTTTATAAAGGAAAACAAATACTGGGGCTTGTTCACGATCTTGTCAGCTCCAGTTTCCTTGGTGTGTAGAAGACCTTGGGTGTGTAGCTCATGTCGACTTCGTTGGCCCCGGCTTTACGCTCTGGCTTACCTTGTCCATTCGTCATGTTGTTACCTTGTCCATTCTTCATGTTGTTGTCCATTCTTCATGTTGTTGTCCATTTTGTTGTTACCTTGGTATTAACCGCGAAGGGCAGCTCTGAAGGCCGGACTGTTGGAGACCTTGGGTCTGAAGGCTGGTACTGGGGTCACCTTGTCCATTCTTCATGTTGCTGGCCATTTTGATGGTATTCTTGGTATCACTAAGCTGAAACTGAATGCGTTCTAGGCCAATAAGATTCCGACTTCGGCCCCCAAAACGCCTTCACTTCAACTAAATCTGCTAAACACCATAAAACTATCTTATTTATTTAAAGACAAAATTTTAATAACTATCTTGTTTTCATCGATTACAAGCAAGAGTTGGAAATAAAACTGCCATGGAGAAGGAGGCCTATCCAAACCATCCTTATTAACATTAAAAAATATAGTTTCAATAATTAATAAAAAAACAAATTTCAACATTTGAATAACTTAAATATAAAATTATAAATTATAAATCATTACACATATACATCGACATTTACATTTATCTTCTGAGGACTTCTGTTAACAAATAAAGTAAGTGGAAGATTATTAGAAGATATAGTTATAAAAAAACAATAAAATAATTTTTAAAATATATCAAATAAAATGCCATGCATCTTGGGGAAAGCTCCCAACATGCATGCATCTCACGGAAAGCTCCCAACATGCATCTCGGGGAAGGCAAGAAAATTGTCTCTGTATGCATAAAATTTCTCTCTCTCTGCATAAAATTTCCATAAGATTATTAAAAGATATAGTTATAAAAAAACAATAAAATAATTTTTAAAATATATCAAATAAAATGCCATGCATCTTGGGGAAAGCTCCCAACATGCATGCATCTCGGGGAAAGCTCCCAACATGCTTCTCGGGGAAGGCTCCTATCTCTTTAGGCAAGAAAATTGTCTCTGTATCCATAAATTTTCTCTCTCTCTCTGCATAGAAAAAGAAGGAAAAAACAAAAATGGTTATTTAAACTATCTAACTGAGATCAATACCGTCAACAGAAATAAGACAATTTGGAGTTCATAAGTAGATTCCCCGAGCTTATCACTGTATCCTGGAGATTGAATACGATTTTTCGTTTAGAAATCAATGACTATATAATGGAAATCAAAACAACATAAAAAATAAATATGAGACTGAAACTAGAGATTTTAGAGCTTAGGATTAGGTGATAAATATTATGTCGGTCATAAACAAAAAAAATAATACAAAGTAAAAAGTAAATATGAGACTTAAACTAGAGACTTTACTTTTTACTTTTAATACAAAATAAAAAGTATATATGAGATTTTAGAGTTTTTGTCGAGAGTTTGTAGAGTAACAAAATAATACAAAGTAAGCAAAAATGAATAATACAAAGTAAAAAGTAATAAATATTATGGCGACCATAAACAAAAAAGAATAATACAAAGTAAAATGTAAAAATGAGACTTAAACTAGAGACTTTAGAGCTTAGGATTAGGTGGCTTAGGTATTGCACTCAAGGAGTTATTCAAGGAGAGGTTTGCACCTCGGGAGATTTGATCCCTCTCGGTGCTTGATAGAGCCTAGGATTTGGATCTATGCTCGTTCTCTCTCCAAAGAATCTTACCTCTCAAGCTTTGGTTGTGACTCGTTTATCTTTTTTTGTAGATGTCACATGTTTTTGCATAATGAATTGGATTTTATGTGGTATATTTATCATTTAAACTTTGTTTTTGCATCATTTCCTAAATGAAACATGTTTTGTATAATGAATTGAGTCTCAATCAAAGAAATCATATATGTCATGTAGAAATTTCCCTCTCCAAAGAATCTCATCCCTTAAGCTTTTCTTGTGGTCAATAGATGTCACATGTTATGCATAATGAATTGGGTCTCAACCAAAGAAATCATATATGTCATATAGAGATTTCTCTCTCCCAAAGAATCTTATCTCTTAAGCTTTGACCGTGCATCATTTAGGTAGATGTCACATGTTTTGCATTATGAATTGGGCCCCAACCAAAGAATTCATATATGTGATATAGAGATTTCCCTCTCCAAAGAAAATTATCTTCTATCCTTTTCTTTTGCATCATTTACGTAGATGTCACATGCTTTGCGTAATGAATTGGGCCCCAACAAAAGAATTCATATATGTGATATAGAGATTTCCCTCTCCAAAGAATCTGCTTTAAGATATGCTTATGCATGATGAACAGCACATCGATATCTCACATTTTCCCAACTAGAGAAATTATACGTGTGATAAAGAAATTTCCCTCTCCAAAGAATGTTATCTCTTAGGATTTTCTCATGGAATGTTACGGAGAGCTTCTGGATAACTCACATTAGCACAATATAATGGTAAGTTAAACCCTCTTATTGGTGAGGTAGAGTTTGGATGAAGCTAGACTACTTACATAGTTTTTATGTGGTACATATATTTCCCTTGGAAAAATCAATACTTTAGGTATACCTACTACCATGTATTCTAGCTGAAATATCTAGCTGGTGGTAGTGCTAGAAAAGAGAGTAAGAGGAGTAAAAACTTGTGGCCACCAACATTTTCATAGTTAGTAATCAGCTTTGAAAAAAATATTTTTAAACACTAAAGTATAGGAATAGATGTTGTGTATACAATTTTTAAATATATTTTTCCTATAAATATTGGCTCTCCCAACATGTGGCAACAAAACACCCAATTCTCAAAAAAGTGTTTCTTAACTTCGTGTTTTCACCATGGAACAATAGCACCCCAAAGAATAAATATAAAATGTGTTATTCAATTTCCCCAGGACAAGTCGGCCCAGTCACGTTAGTGAGGTCGGACCCATTAGGTAAAAAGGTCACCCACACATAAAGTATAAATAGAGAGCTTTCTCTCTCAATTGGACACACCTCTCACTCACTCAAGTTCGCATAACCAGAGAGAGAAGACAAGCTCGCTGGAGGAGAAAGAGAGAAAGCTGCAGAAGAAATCTTATATTTGGGTTTTCCATTTTGCTTTATATTGTATTAGTGACGAACCTATCTTTAAGGAAGTTGTGGGGTTTTCTCCTTTGGGCCCTTGCACGAAGTTGAGGGACCACTTAGGTGCAATCATGCATTCGCAAAATGCACTAGAATTTAGTAAATTCAAAATGTACATGCGTTACTTAGACTAGGTGTGGGCGGACTCCGACCCTGCCATGTCAATTAACATGTAGGATAGGATTCCAAAACGTGCACGCATTATATAGTGATACATAATGCGCACGCGTTATATAGTGATACATAATGCGCACGCTTTATGTATCACTATAACATGCGCGCATTTTAGTGAATATAACCAAAAAAAATAAACAGTCTGCAGACCGCGGCCACTGTTTACCCACTCAAAACCGCAATGCTCGAGCGATTGTGGCTTAGAAATATGCATTGGAGAAGTGAAGGGAGGCTAAATTCGAAGCTCAACAAGGGAGATTTCATCTTGCAAGGAGGATTGGAAAGGTAAGCATCCAAATCCTTGCCTCATTTCATCATTAAAAATATAATTTTTTTATGTTTCCATACATTAAAAATATTTGTAAATGAAATTCCAAAACTAAAAATTTTAAAATTTGTTATTTAACATATGTTAATTCCTCCCTACTATCAATCCCCTTAATGAATTTTACATCCACCCAAGCAATAAGGGATTTGAAAAAAAACAATGGAAATTGGAAATTGAATCCCAACTACAATATTTTTTCCACATCTATTGCAAATTGGAAAAAAAAAAACCATCCACCATTTGGCTAGGAGGAGGAACTATGGACTATAACCTAGGCTTGGTTTCTAAACTTGACTCAACCAAACCCTATGTTTTTTTCCCACACATTCTTTTACCCTAAAATTTTCCAACCAATGCTTGTGAACCCAACCCAATGGTATGAACCCAACCCAATGGTATGATGTATTTTACATCATCCCCCAAACCCCAACGGACTAGGTTCCCCTCCTTTGCAGACACACGGCTTACTTTGTTGCTAAGATGAACTAGCACATATTTTTTTACCTCCTTCACCACCAATATGTTAGACACAATGGCTCACTGAGAGGGGGGGGGGGTGAATCAGTGAGCATTCACTTATTAACAATTTCAACTTCTTCTCTCAAATATTATATCATTAATTACAAATTCACTTCAATATCATATTCATCAATAAACTATATCACATTCCATTCATTAAGCAAGACACATTATCATAACCACATTATAAGAGACAAGATATAATCTTTGTAAACTTTTTATAATTGGAGACTTTAATCACTAGAATGGGCTACAACCTAAAGTGGCACCAACCACAAGATAATTCTGTGAGTTGCAACTGAGTGGGATGCACCAACACCCCAACAACCAATGATTTACAAATGATATTTCAGACTCTTCTTAAGTCTACAGATTACATACATCATCAACCAGAAGCCCTTGTTTGTTTCCAAAGAACTTCATCATTCTCATCAGCACTAATTATTCAATATAACTTCATTTTGTCCATCAGCAAATATCACCAATCAGATCACATCTTCATTATGTCATCATTATTCATGGCATATCAATCTGCTGCCATATCTCCATTCATACACTTTACACTGTCCATATGCACATCACAACATTCTTCCCATATCATCAGTCATCTCTTCATCATTCAACCAGCATGTATTCATTCTTTCCATCAATAGGTTGTCTCAGTTTAACCCAAAATTAAAGATAGAAAGAGATATTGTTTTACTGCTCCACCTACTGCTGCTCCTTCACCAAAAATTGTCCTCATCTTCCTAAATCCCGAGATCAGGGATCTCCTCTATCTTCTGAATTCTCCCCCGAATTCTCCACACTCACCACACAAAAAACACAACCATCTTGTTCTTCATTTATACTTCTCCTTTCCATGTATTTAGGAGGCCAACTTGTCCTTTTGTTTTTATTAATTCATATAAGTCAAATGATATTTTTATTTCCATATTATCCTTAACCAATAAAAATACATATCTTTGCCACATCGCCATGGTCTTTATGCCCACATGATCCTCACCTTCCACTTCGAACTACATGTAGTTGTTATTATAGTATTTTGAGATGTTATTTATGTTTGTAATGTATTTGTTCTTGGACAAAGTTTGTACATTTTTCATTTTTGGGAGATGTCATTATAACACATGTATATGTTTCTAATGATTTGTTTTTTCATTTTTTTATTGCAGGGACGACCATGGATGCACATTCATACATCCAAAGAGAAATTCAGAGGCTCGAAGAAATTCGAGCCTGAATAACTATTGTTTATGATAGGAATCGGATGCTTGCATTGAATTTGGATGCAATGATAGAGACCTTTAGTAGGTCTAATGGTGCACTGCAAAATATTTCTACATTCAGAGAAAGAAAGAGGAAAGAATATGAGGATGGAATTAGCTACAAAGAAGTTAAGAAGTTGAAAATAACAAAACAACATATGTTTACCCTCTTTAGAGATCCACGGACGGGTGAAATCCCAAATGCAAACAAAAGGCATATTTCTATTGAGTGGTGTACATATCAACCATTCATAGATAATTGGATGGACCGATGGTACATGGTGTTTGATGTACCACCACATAACAACAAGGAAATGCCTCTATATTTTATGAGAAAGATGTATGCAAAATTTGTTTTGGGGAAGCATGTTAACTATTTTGATATCATGGAGTACCAGATCGTTGGGATGGGGATTCCATAGTAATGTCCCAATGTGAGGCACATAGATCCCAATCGCCTAGTAGCTCCACCTCGCAAGCAGTTACCCAGGCTAGATGTGTCGTATGCACATCAGTTGGTCCCAAAGACACATGAGTCATTTCTACTGTTTCCACATGTGACTGTTCTCCATAGCACGTATCTTTAAGGTACATACCAGGACGAGCCATCAGAGCTACCATCTATGGGTGGAGTAGAGCCGTCACCTGTTGGTGGTGTAGATCCACCACCTCCCGGTGGAATAGCGCCACCACCTTCCAGTGGTCAAGGAGCATCTAGTAGTGGCACTAGACCTGCACATCATGAGCACAGCCGAGAGCCCCACCCATGCACAGTATGTGGCCATCCTTGCTTTGGTACTGTCCAAACACATGAGTAAATGGTTAACAATTTAGTGTCATTTGTAAATTATTTTTCCTTACTATATACATATATAGATTGTTAATATTTTTAATGATTTTAAAACTTGTAGTTGCTACAAGAAGGGCACGAGGTTGAAGACCTTTCCACTGATGATGTAGAGCATAGTCCAGAGGCTCATTCACCAGCACCATCCAATGTAGAAGGTGTTTTTGTAGTGCTCTGGTTTTTGGCAGAGCACATGACAAGCTTATTTTATGTTGTTCAAATGAAATTTCCTATACATTTCTGATAAATTGATCGCTATTCAAATGAAAATTTCCTAACCTTAGTATAAGCACTTTCTCGTTTCTAGTAATTAACATACTTACAGATGTAAAAATAACGTGACATGTTAGGATTTTATTTCATGTACATATTTCAGCATAAGAGTATAAGAGTATGTTCATCATAATAAACTAATAATTGACAAGGAAAATACCTGTTTCCAGAAGTTTAAAGTTTGTAGATTGTCTCATAGCTTGCTGTAGATTTCCTTCCAGATTTTTGTCTTTAAAGCTTAGCAACCGATTGAATGAACCACCCTACCGACCAGCTCTTATCATGATGGCCCTAGGAAACCGACGGGTTTCCTAGCCCCCGAGCCCACAAACCGATAATCCCGAGAGCATCATTCCTTACTATATTTCCATAGGTGCAGTTTTCCCTATGATTTTTCCACCTCCTCCTTGGAGTTGGAGTTTACCCCTTCCTCAGCTTCACCTCCAAAATCACCGTTCTCCCCCAAAGAAAAAAACTCCCTTCTTCTCCATTCACCCTTCCCTAAATACCTTTCCTTCCTCGAGAAGACTTGAGGCTTACACCACCGCCCCAAATTCCCTCTCTCGAGCCCTTCAATCATTAAATCCTCTGACTTTAACATTTATACAAGTTTACAATACAATAATATATTTCTTCACTTAATGCACCGACAATTAATGCACTTACAGTAAATTTATTGTACTTTAATTATTCGATGGTAAGTATTTATTATGGTAGGAGGTATTACCTACGGGTTCTCTATTCGAGATCTATTTTAATAATTCTCCATTTATTCACCATATTTGCACTTAATGTTTTTTGAATAAAATAATACAATAATATATGTTCTAGTTTGACTTTTCAGTTTGGGACAAGGCATGTCCTAATGGTTTTACCAATCCGACAAGATAACTTATCATGTAACTTTAAACTTTAAGACTCATACTGAATAAATAAATAATATTTAATACCTATTCCTTCACATCACATCCATTCAAGAATGATTATCCTATTATGGCTAATTTTTGAAATGGAAATAATCACACAATGTTAATTTATAAATCAATATTTTAAATCTTACTTATATTGCAATTGTTACGATAGGGATATAAATGTTGCTGGAATATTATTAATTAAGTAATAATAATAATTAGATCACCATTTATTAATTAATAATAATAATTAAATCACCATTTAACAATAATAAAAGGTAAATTAATCATAGTATTCTTAATTATTTGTTTATCACATGAGTACCCTATCATCAACATAGCATCCTTGTTCTTATAAACAAAGCACTTGTGAGGGCTTAAACAATTTTACTAATTAATTAGACACTATCATTACCCTATTCACAACAGTTCTTCTATGACAATGTTAACTGACGACACTTGTCTTAGTTTATTTTTACAATGTTTTCATATAATTACTAATTCACTTATTTACACATTGACAACCTAACCATTCATTACCTAAGTTGATTGATGTATCCTTAACTGAGTTATCTATGACATTTATACTACTATTCAAGCATGACAAGTATGTTATACACCAGTAATATTGTACACGTACAAGGGGTGCATGCATGGCCAGTGTATGCACATGTCGGACATGTACTATAAACAAACCCCATTCCGCCTATGCATACTTGCTAACTAATAATAGTATCTACCACCATGCAGAAGAGCAAGCATAATATATAGTATAATTACTTTAACATCCTCGGTTATTTAACAGTTAACCCTTTACGATTTAACATCATTGTCTTTATGTTTACATTAGTTTAATCAATCAAGTACAGGAAGGGTGCCTACTTCCACTAACTCGGAATCAAGGAATACTAAACCCCCAACAGTACTAACTAACACATCCTCCCATCATAACCTACGTCCAGCATCCTCCCTATCCTCCCTCTACTAGTACAACAGTGGATGTCGGACTCACCGATCTGACCACATAGAACTTGAGAGCGATAGCGTCGGCTGAACAGCGGACCTATCCTCCCCTAGCAGGCATCCGACCATCGTCATCACAACAACATGGGGAGCGTGTCTCAGCACGGCCCTCCCACGACCTCGGGTCTCATGGAAACATAGGGTGGGAAACACATCCATCCCTCTCAACATACTGGGCCTACGCCCTTATCAACTCATACTTGCTGGTATCGAGATTATCGGTTTGTGTCATCGTATCATCAATTTTGGTTGCTAAGCTTTTACTGCATGGAAAAGTTCTTATCCCATGTATTAGATCAAGTATCTCGCTATCCCATAGCCCTTGTATCCTGTAGGTTAGTATTTCTCAAAATAGACATTTTATAACAAGCATTTCCATTCGATCGCCAATTGATCTATATCATCAACATCGTTTTATTTCACGCCACAATTTTAGCTCATCACAGGTATGCATGACATATAACAATTCAATCAAATTCATCATAGGATGGCATCCACGTATAACATCATATATTTCACATTCCATTAATGAAAACGTTAAAACATACATATCGTCATTATAAAAGAAATGAATCTCATGACAACCATAACCTATTAACTGCATGAACATAGTAAGATCATAATATCATAACATCATATTCATAGTGACAACATAACATAGTAACGACATACACATGGTAGCAACATATAATCAAGTGTATCGTGTCATAAGTATAGTTTACCCAGTCTAGTTAAGTCCAACAGATAATAAGAAAATAAAGTTCAATATGTGTCACGGATAAACCTGTCTAGTCGGAATATGGGGCGTTACATACACCCACCCTTCAGGAAACTTCGTCCCGAAGTTATGGTCATAATAATGCAGGGAAAATATTTACGCATAATCTCTCCATTCTTGCAAGTAGCAGATGCTGGACAAACTTTTCCTACTTAGCTTTGACTTGACCGAATATGTCGATATTATCTTCTGGTTTTACTTCTTTTATCCGCTGATATGTATTCTAATAATTAAGGAAACATTTAGATTAATCCTTCTATCGAATCTTAATATTATATCTAGAATGCTTAAGGTTATAATCAAGTGTTATCCACCTTAGTATCCTACTTCTTACCGTTTAACAATATCCTTTAAGTTATAACATCAGAGAGGTTTACTCATCACAAAGATTAAATTGATCCAACTTAGCACGAAATAATCAACAATTTAACATGGAGGTCTTTAGAACTCATAATTTGTATTCACTCAACACGCAACTACCACGGACCCTTAAGATTGGCATACCTCTCTTAGGGGAGAAGGTTCATGTCCTTTAAATCCTAAGGTCCTACATTATTATTCCCTTATTGATAATAAGCAATAACAAAAGTATTGTAACATTCACTAAACTAGGAGAACTATTATTGTTACAAGGCTTTTGGGACTATACTATATTAGAATGCAAATGTTATCAACTTTAACCATTGATCTCTCCTTTTCCATGTGATGTAATTAGAAGGGGAACCATTACTTCTAATAATTTTATAGCTAATTTGTTCTTATTCGCACAACGTAAAGGCATTTACCAGTATCTATCATACTATAAACTTGTATTTGTTGTCATAAATCTAGGTTTCCTATACATACGCTTATTAATCTCTATGGATCGTATGGATACCTACACACATTATGCACTATGACCACCTCACATGATACTAATGTGAATCCAACACACTTACCTGGCATCAAGCTTTGTTCTTATTTTGCGAGTTGTTGATATCAATGGAGACATATAATCCTTTCTTCATAACCTTATATACTTCTCATTTTGTCTATTTTTCCCAGTTAACAACAATTTTTTTTACCTCTAATGTGATGATCGATTTATTCCATCATATATTAGGGGTTTAAACATCATAACTTATTCATCTCAATGCACATTGGTTCCCTATTTGTATTCATTATTATTCTATTTATTATCATTACTTCTCTTAATCTCGTATATGCTTTACTCAAGCTAACTTATTAGTTCCCCACCAATTTTCGTATTTTTTTTATATTTTATTGCTTGTTCACTTTGTAATTACTAAATCCTAGTTGTTTCCCAATAATATTTTCCCTCAAATCATGACAATTTAACATAAGCAAGACTAGCAACATATAATCCCTACCCCCTTCTCGTACATACATAGTTCCTTCAATCTCCTTCCACTTACTATATTGAAACACGATTAATTGCACTCATTGTGGCATAATAAATTATACTAATTCACTAGCACTATCAAGCATCTATCCCCAACACTTGCCTATATATTTATTTACCCGTTTGATGCCTAGATTCAACTATGTTAGCTCAACTATGGTGTTTGTCAATACTAGACTGTTTAACATCTTCATATAAACAAAGGTATTATAAGGGTAACGTAACTTATTTATCATACGTAAGTTATGGATGTATAGCATAGCCTTTCCTCACCGTATTGCATCATTGCAACACTCGAACATAGACAATCATTATAATACCATAAAATATATGTTTTCGTACAAACCGCAATGTGGTAAAAACCTAACATATTCCTAAATCCAACTATGGAAGGATCAACACTATGCCATTACTGGAAGAATCGTGGCGATGTCGATGACGGTGGTGGAGGTGGAGGTGAAGGTGAAGGTGGTCAACCCAGACCTCGACCTTGATGTGTCATTACAATGATTGATTATGTGTCCATGATCAAAGCATCAAATCATTATATCCTAGGACGCAATCCTCGTGATTATTTCCATCATAAATTCTCTTGGGAAGTATGTTATTTCACCTAGGACGCAATGCTATTATATATAGTGTTCATCAGAGATGCTCAAATATGCCTACTAGCAAGGGTAATATAAGATGCCCAAAATGTTTTTAAAATTTTGACTTCCTACAAGGGCCATCATTACAATCTATAATACTACCATGCAATTCTTACTCTTATAACTATAATTGTTCTTATATTATTTTATCAATTTATACCTTGTAATATTAATATTTATACGCCATGCCTTCATTGATATTATCCATGGTGATTTCTAACCACTCCTACATATCTCTAGCTCCCTCACGGCTTTCCTCTTGCTAAGCCATCCTAGAAGTTCAATAATGGATCGACCGACCCATGCTCGCCATATCGTTTGCTATAACAATATTGAAATGTCATTCATCTATTCAACTTCATATTTCTACACTAGTTCTTATTATAGGGCTTGAAAGACTTCTTCATTGTGTACTACTCCTTCTATCCCTAACACTCGCTCTTATGGTAATTAAGTGGCATACTTTACTTATGTTGTGTTTACTTGTCACATATATTTACTTATTGATATCATTATCATTTTCAAAACTCTTAGTCCCTTCGATGTTACATGTCTAGACATTATATTGCACCATTCCTCCTTAATGTTCTTCAAATGCATCCATAGTACCTTTAATGTTTTCATTAGTCGCATACTATCTCACACATAATACGAAACATATGGCCTCTCTCTCATCCTATGGAACTTTGGAACTTTAGGGGCATGACCTAGCCTCGTCTTATAGTATCATAAGAAAACCAACATATAGAGCCTCGTACCAAACCTAAATTCAATCTAGCCAAAGTCACCTCCTAACCTTATATCTAATTCAAATTACTTTGCAATTTAACCCTACAAAGTCATTAGGTTATTTAACTAATTACTTAGACTTATTGCTAACCCTATGTTTAAACTTGAATTTATATTAATCTTAGCACATAAGTAAGGAATATCGAATTTAAATAAATTATACATTTTGATTTTATAATTCTTTATTTATATTTGAGAGTTTAATTTTAATGTATTCAAAATTTAAACTATAGGGACAAATTTAATTAAACAATTTAATTAATATATTAAAAATAATTAATAATATATAACAAAATAAAAATAAACCTTTGACTAACCATTAATTAAATTATTTAAATCAACATTTTCATAATCCATAAACGATTTAGAATATATATAAATATGTTTAATTTAAAAACATATTCGGATAAGCTTCACTCCGGGCAAAGAGTCACTCTATGAAAGCTACACGCGGCCAACATGCAATAAAAAATAATTAAAGGACCAAGACCTAAATGTAGTGCTCTGATACCAAATGTAGTGCTCTGGTTTTTGGCAGAGCACATGACAAGCTTATTTTATGTTGTTCAAATGAAATTTCGTATACATTTCTGATAAATTGATCGCTATTCAAATGAAAATTTCCTAACCTTAGTATAAGCACTTTCTCGTTTCTAGTCATTAACATACTTACAGATGTAAAAATAACGTGACATGTTAGGATTTTATTTCATGTACATATTTCAGCATAAGAGTATAAGAGTATGTTCAGCATAATAAACTAATAATTGACAAGGAAAATACCTGTTTCCAGAAGTTTGAAGTTTGTAGATTGTCTCATAGCTTGCTGTAGATTTCCTTCCAGATTTTTGTCTTTAAAGCTTAGCAACCAATTGAATGAACCACCCTACCGACCAGCTCTTATCATGCTGGCCCTACGAAACCGATGGGTTTCCTAGCCCCCGAGCCCACAAACCGATAATCCCGAGAGCATCATTCCTTACTATATTTCCATAGGTGCAGTTTTCCCTATGATTTTTCCACCTCCTCCTTGGAGTTGGAGTTTACCCCTTCCTCAGCTTCACCTCCAAAATCACCGTTCTCCCCCAAAGAAAAAAACTCCCTTCTTCTCCCTTCACCCTTCCCTTAATACCTTTCCTTCCTCGAGAAGACTTGAGGCTTACTCCACCGCCCCAAATTCCCTCTCTCGAGCTCTTCAATCATTAAATCCCCTGACTTTAACATTTATACAAGTTTACAATATAATAATATATTTCTTCACTTAATGCACCGACAATTAATGCACTTACAGTAAATTTATTGTACTTTAATTATTCGATGGTAAGTATTTATTATGGTAGGAGGTATTACCTACGGGTTCTCTATTCGAGATCTATTTTAATAATTCTCCATTTATTCACCATATTTGCACTTAATGTTTTTTGAATAAAATAATACAATAATATATGTTCTAGTTTGACTTTTCAGTTTGGGACAAGGCATGTCCTAATGGTTTTACCAATCCGACAAGATAACTTATCATGTAACTTTAAACTTTAAGACTCATACTGAATAAATAAATAATATTTAATACATATTCCTTCACATCACATCCATTCAAGAATGATTATCCTATTATGGCTAATTTTTGAAATGGAAATAATCACACAATGTTAATTTATAAATCAATATTTTAAATCTTACTTATATTGCAATTGTTACGATAGGGATATAAATGTTGCTGGAATATTATTAATTAAGTAATAATAATAATTAGATCACCATTTATTAATTAATAATAATAATTAAATCACCATTTAACAATAATAAAAGGTAAATTAATCATAGTATTCTTAATTATTTGTTTATCACATGAGTACCCTATCATCAACATAGCATCCTTGTTCTTATAAACAAAGCACTTGTGAGGGCTTAAACAATTTTACTAATTAATTAGACACTATCATTACCCTATTCACAACAGTTCTTCTATGACAATGTTAACTGACGACACTTGTCTTAGTTTATTTTTACAATGTTTTCATATAATTACTAATTCACTTATTTACACATTGACAACCTAACCATTCATTACCTAAGTTGATTGATGTATCCTTAACTGAGTTATCTATGACATTTATACTACTATTCAAGCATGACAAGTATGTTATACACCAGTAATATTGTACACGTACAAGGGGTGCATGCATGGCCAGTGTATGCACATGTCGGACATGTACTATAAACAAACCCCATTCCGCCTATGCATACTTGCTAACTAATAATAGTATCTACCACCATGCAGAAGAGCAAGCATAATATATAGTATAATTACTTTAACATCCTCGGTTATTTAACAGTTAACCCTTTACGATTTAACATCATTATCTTTATGTTTACATTATTTTAATAAATCAAGTACAGGAAGGGTGCCTACTTCCACTAACTTGGAATCAAGGAATACTAAACCCCCAACAGTACTAACTAACACATCCTCCCATCATAACCTACGTCCAGCATCCTCCCTATCCTCCCTCTGCTAGTACAACAGTGGATGTCGGACTCACCGATCTGACCACATAGAACTTGAGAGCGATAGCGTCGGCTGAACAGTGGACCTATCCTCCCCTAGCAGGCATCTGACCATCGTCATCACAACAACATGGGGAGCGTGTCTCAGCACGGCCCTCCCACGACCTCGGGTCTCATGGAAACATAGGGTGGGAAACACATCCATCCCTCTCAACATACTGGGCCTACGCCCTTATCAACTCATACTGGGCCTACGCCCTTATCAAGTATCTCTCTATCCCATAGCCCTTGTAACCTGTAGGTTAGTATTTCTCAAAATAGACATTTTATAACAAGCATTTCCATTCGATCGCCAATTGATCTATATCATCAACATCGTTTTATTTCACGCCACAATTTTAGCTCATCACAGGTATGCATGACATATAACAATTCAATCAAATTCATCATAGGATGGAATCCACGTATAACATCATATATTTCACATTCCATTAATGAAAACGTTAAAACATACATATCGTCATTATAAAAGAAATGAATCTCATGACAACCATAACCTATTAACTGCATGAACATAGTAAGATCATAATATCATAATATCATATTCATAGTGACAACATAACATAGTAACGACATACACATGGTAGCAACATATAATCAAGTGTATCGTGTCATAAGTATAGTTTACCCAGTCTAGTTAAGTCCAACAGATAATAAGAAAATAAAGTTCAATATGTGTCACGGATAAACCTGTCTAGTCGGAATATGGGGCGTTACAGTTTTCATACTTTCAGTGACAACAACTCACACGAAGGTAACTATTTCAACATGACATTATTTTAATACATGAGTAAATGGTTAACAATTTAGTGTCATTTGTAAATTATTTTTCCTTACTATACATATATATAGATTGCTAATATTTTTAATGATTTTAAAACTTGTAGTTGTTATAAGAAGGGCATAAGGGGCAAGAGTCTCATGCAGCCGAATCTTCTGAGTTACAAGATGTTGTCAGACCTTCAGCGACAACATCTCATGCTGAGGTAACTCTTTCAACATGACATTATTTTAATACATGCGTAAATGGTTAACACTTTAGTGACATTTGTAAATTATTTTTCCTTACTATACACATATATAGATTGCTAATATTTTTAATGATTTTAAACCTTGTAGTTGCTACAAGAAGGGCATGAGGGGCAAAAGGCTCATGCAACACAACCTTCTGATTTAAAAGATGTTGCCATACCTTCAGCGACAACATCTCACGTTGAGGTAACTATTTCAACATGACATTATTTTAATACATGTTAGTTTGTAACCACATGTTACTTAATTAATTCTACATGATCTAATATTTACAATTTTCGAAATTGTAGGTTGTACATTCCCATTATAGGGAAATGATTTCATCTACTAAGCTCCCCTTGGTGGGAATACAACTGATAGCATGCCCATAGTTAGACAATGGGTGGAAGAACATTTCTTAGAATTGCTTGAAGTATACAGTACATCGGTATGTATTTCATCATTGTCAGTTTGTTAATACATGTTATTTCATTGATCAATGCATTTCTAACTACGTTAGTATTGGTGAGTGTAGCCACCAGCCTCTATAGTTATTAGACAGTCAGTAGTTGGATCTCCTCATACTCCAAATGTGCAAAATGGACAAGTGTGTGAGAGAGGATCCACTCCTAGAAAGGGTGTGGATGTCCTCTGTAGAAGACACACGAGAGATCCATCTACCCCTCACATAACAAGGGTCAATGATGCTATAGTTAGTGCCGCATCTACAATAGCCACAAGTCATACAGAGGTAACTATTTAAACAATCACATTGCATAGTATTTAACCATGTTACTATATTATTTATTCATGCATGTCTAACTATTTCCCCATTTGGTGGTTGTAGCCATTAGCAGAAGAAGTGCCAGACCCCTCTACTCAATCCATGGTTCTGACCGTGTCTCCTCTTGTGGTGAGATGTTCATTAATGACCAAGTTTTTTATTCAATTTACCCAAACATGTTGATCAATGTTGAATTGTTGATTTAATTGATATATGATCTTTTATTTGCAGAGCACAACTATAGAGAGCCCTTCCATGAGCACACCGCTCACATCTATACCCCATGAGGATTTGGTGAGTGTTTGTAATAAATAATTTGCCCACAAGTTAATTTTTAAAGTTTGTTAATGGTAGGGTATTAGTGCAGTCATTTGATAAAAATAATGATCTTTTTTTTGCAGACTCTTGAGATGAAGAGCGATCCCAGGGAGATGGTCGAAAGAGGAAAGTGGGGGAAAAACAAGTGAAAGATTGATTTTTGATGTTGCATAGTCTTGTGTATATGTATTTTGACATACATGTACATATTGTTGTACTTAGGGATACATGTACATTAATAGGCCATTTGAGGGATGACTACTTTGCCATATTTTTTATTACAAACATTCAACTATCAATGCATGATACAATATATTCCATATTTTCTCTTGATTTTCCACATGTCCTTGTGATGATTTATCTCTTCCACAAATTGACAAATTTTGCTATTGAAATTTATATAATTATATTTTAAGCAATATTTGTTGAGGTGTATTTACAGTTCTTAAGGAATCACCAAAATATTTAATTATCAACCACGGTTGGTAATATTAGAGTTGTGGCATAGTATATGCTGAGCTAGAATGGGACCTAAGTTTCAGCTCGGCAAACCTTAGAAAATGTTTAATAAAGAAAAGATCAAAAGATCTTTCAAAATGAAAAACCGAGTCAAACTTCAAAAAGACAACAAATGAACTAATTAAACCTAGCTAAACCAACATATCATAATAGTAACAATCTATACCACTCTACTTTATGATTAAACAATGGAAAAAGAACAAATACCGATCAAAAAGAAAATTACTTCTTATGAAATGGAAACTACTTTGACTTAAAATAAAAACTACAAACTACTTAATGAATTCAACAACTATTCATGTATTCAATTAACACTTCAAGGCTACACTAAAGTATCTAATTCCATTCTCCTTGAGTATTCTAAGGAAGTGTATTGTTAGTCCCAGATACGTTCTAAAGATATTTTTTAGAACAGTGCTTGAGCATCAATAATCACTTCTGAAAATTTTTACTGAATCACAAAATAATCTGACAGAAACAATGCAGAATTATGATATTGAAATGTTAATGGGTAGTATTTCTATGTGCAAAGGAATCAGACTTTAGTAGCAGATGAAAAATGAAATGGTGCAATATAAAGGTACTGTGTAAGTAAATCCTTATATTACATTTGCAGAAGGACGTGTTGAGCCTAAGGGAGGAATTCAACAGTCTCAACAAAATGAATAGCAGAACACCACTGAATAATATGAGGGTATCACTTCAAGGTATATTAGCTTGAACACTTCAATCGTCAATTACCAAAGAAGAAATACTTTTAAGCATAGGCACTCATATATACCCACACAAGCTCTGCATATCATACATAAATGGAAGAGATGGAAAACAAAAGAAGATACTAACTCAGCACATCAAAACTTTGAATCCATTAGCTCCAAGATAGAGTAATAATATGTTCCTCTATATTGATCGACTATCAAACATAGAAGTAATACTTCTTACATCAGAGAGCCAACCTTTTGGCTATCGCCTACTTGGCTATATATATCCTTCCTACTTTAAAAACAAAATTTGTTATGATCTATTCAACGCAGCAGCTTAGAGAATGACAGTTTATACTCCTTAACAGAGTTTGTTACAAATAAATTAAATGAGTAAAATACTTGGTCATTCGCCTGACCATGACCCGGGACCATTTTGATAATCAAAATAGTACGTTCGGCTGGACAAAGAAAACTTGCCACCCTGATATATAGGATAACCACGATGTAAATCTTTTGGAACTGCAAAGAACTTCTTTCACATTTATCTGATGGCCTTTGGCCTAACAGGGACGTGGCTGCAACCATAAAACTGATGAACAATGCTTCGCAGATCACTACTGCTTCCCTCCTTGATCCCTTCCAAGTCCTTTGCTCTTGGAACTTGGCTGCAATGGGACGAGGACCTACTATTGACGTCGGGTTGTGGAACAGGATCTAATTTAGATAATGCTTTGTTAGAATCGCTCAGGTATTACTGCTCCGCCATTTGATCATCCTTCACTAGGACCGGTGTATCTCAATCCCCCGTGCTTCTGCAACTGAGAGGCCAATCTTCCTTTTAACTGCTACATAGGCTGAATTCTCCTTAGACATCTCGGATGAGACCTCGGGTTTATCTCGCCTTCTGATACACAGATGCGAATCAGCAGGCTGCTCATGAACGCTGGTCATCTGGCCTTTCAGTGTTCCTGGAGAGGCACCTCTCGAAATGTAGTGAACAATGGGGAAAAGGTCGGCTAATTTGCTCGAACCGAAAAACACGTACCTATCTTTCAGTGACTTACAAATGAGGCGAAGGAGCTAATAAAACAACAATGTCCAGTGGGATGTAACATCCCTCAAATTCAACCCTATTATTATTATTTTTGTAAATGTAATTATAATTATTGTGAAGTTGTTTCTGGTGAGGAGCTCAAGGCCAAGGCCCCACCAGTAAATGTTGGATGTAATGAAATTTATTTCTTAAGGTTGTAGACCTAAGTCACTAAAAGTTGCGAATGCAACTACACATCGGGAAATTGAAATACACTAGGGGAGATAGGTCAACGATGACCTATGTCGTTTTGTTACCCATAGGTAATTAAGGTTAAGGTGGTTTAGTGACACAACTATTATTCTAAAATCCTATTACCTTTTAAGTATGAAAGGTTAGCTATTATCTTAAAGTTAAGACTAAGTAACAAGTCTTAAGATAACAAATAATCTTACTTCATACTAAGCTATTCATTTAACTATTCAAAAGGGTAAAATAGATGACTAATATTATATATAATTAGGGGTATACAAATAAGTTATTTCTCATAGAAATAATATTTGTGGTATTAGTATATATATATATATATATATATACATATATACATAAATATTTTTACACCAAGAAAGAAGCCTTTGTTGATGTATATGTAACTTCGGAATGTATTTCATATATATTTATTGTACCCTTATAAGAGATGTGTTATTCCTCTATAAGGAAGTGTTGTCATGTGGATGGACAAGTGTCGCAAGTGTGTGTACTTGCCGATGGGTTATTAGACCACCATGTGTGGGGTCGGCCCTGAAATATATATTATATTGTGGATGTATCTAGATACACAAGTCGGCCCCATAGTGTAACTGGGAAAACAAGTTAGTATAAATAGAGATCGAGAGATCTCTATTTTGATCATTGAGAAAGTCACACTTCTCTCACTCAGAAAGTGGCGCACTAGTGAGGAGGAGGATAATCTGCTACTAGGAGACTATCTCAGTGTATTTTGGTTGTACTTTGGTTGAGCCATTGCTCTCTCTATCTCTGAGGAAGTTGTAGGGTTTTTCACCTTAGGGTTTTCCCCATGGAAACTATGTGTCTCTTGTCTCTCATGCTTTTGATTCTGGTGATGCTTGTGATGCTTATTGCGATTGTTGTGCATTGATACACTGTATATGTTATTATCTCAGTGAAGATCCTAGAGTATTGTGAATTAATGCTCAACATTTAACATGGTATCAGAGCTAACGTGAGAAGAAGACATTTTGCAGTGACGAAAACTTGAGTTTCTTGTTTATTGGGTTTCTCTCCACAGTTTTTGGAAAGCAGTATAGTAGATTGACTCTACTCATCAAGGAGAATCTATCTGTCCAATCCGAATTCAATTCTGAGCATTTTCAGATTTGGCCCTAAAACTTAGGGTTTCCACAAAAATAGGGATTTCTGAAATCTGAAGCCATAGCTGGAAGCTCCTTGTAAAAATCAAATTTTAGAGCTTTGGATCAAGATTTTTGGCTGGGTAGATCTCCGGGAAACTCAAACCCTAATTCAGGGCTCTCCGTAGTGAACTCGGGAGGACAAAAAGGAAAATCTGAAGGGTAAAGCTTTGTTGATCTCAAATTACGAATACACCAGGCTGATTAGCTCATCAAGACACATCTTTCTATCCTTTCAGAAAGTTTAAATTCACATTTTGAATTTTTAGGGATTTTTCGACAAACCCTAGTCTCGGACGAGATCTAGTTTTCAGCATTTCAAGTGGTAAGACCTAGATCTTTTCTATTTCCATTTGAAGTACTCTTTAAAATGTCTCACCACACCAAGTTTGAGGATAAGCTTGAAGGGGCTGATAACTTCCGAGCTTGGAAGTATAGGATTGGGTTAATCGTGCAAGAGAATGAATTGGATTCATATATAAAAGAAGACATCCCTATCCCATAGGATAAAGAGGCTAAAGTATTGCACAAGAAGAACTTGGTCAAGGCAAAGAGAATCATTGTTGATTCTATCAAAGACCATCTCATACCCCATGTGTCTTCTCTAAATACACCCAAGGAGATGTTTGACTCTTTGACCAAGCTATTTGAAGGGAAGAACATAAATCAGAAGATGACCCTACAGAACCAATTGAAAGGAGTAAAGTTTCAGAATGGAGAAACCATTCAATCTTATTTTTCAAGGATCTCCGAGATCAATGAACAACTAGAAGCAGTGGATGAAATGGTGGAGAATGGTGAAGTTATCATGACCACTCTGAATGGCTTACCTAGGTCATGGGACTCCTTCATTCAAGGAATCTGTGCAAGAAAGAAGTTGATTTCCTTCAGCAGACTACGGGAAGAATGCTCACAAGAAGAAGCAAGGCTTGTGGCACGGGGATAAAAGATGAGGAGTGAAGATCAATCTCTCACAGCTCACACCAAGAAAGGGAAGTCCAAGAGAGAGCCATCTCACTCCAAGAAATCTTTGCATCACTTCAAATAAAGAAGAATATGCTTCACCTGTAATGAAAATGACATATTGCAATAAATTGTCCCAAGAACAAGAAGGACAACAACAACTTCAACAAGAAGATCAAGGGCATCAAAATAAGGTTTCATGCTCATGCTACCAAGGATGATGCACCTCCCAAGAGGAAGGATAGAGCAGAAAGTGATGATGATAACTCATCAAGCGAAGAAGAGTATGTTCTAATCTCTACTCTCACAGGTACTATCTCCCATGGTTGTAATGATTGTTTAATTGACAGTGGGGCTTCAAAACACATGACCGGGTTTAAAGAATCCTTTGCTAACCTATCTGAACATGAGTCACCCCATAAGGTGAAACTTGGGGATGACTACCAATACCCTATCAAAGGAAGTGGTGACGCCTCCTACAATCTAGACTTTGGGAAGTCTTTGAAGATGAAAGATGTTTTGTATATACCTGGGCTCAAGAAGAATCTACTCTCCATATCCACATTGGATGCAAAAGGTATGAGGGTTGCATTTGTGGATGGCCAAGTCCTAATGTGGCCAAAAGGTAAAACTATTGATGATGCAGTAGTGATTGAGAGAAAGAGGGAGGATTGTATACATTGAATGGACAACGTGAACATGCCATGGTACATGACTTCATGGAGCCAAGTGAACTTTGGCATAGAAGACTTGCACATATGCACTAGAAGGCATTACCAATTGCAAGTAAGGCTGTAGAAGGTCTTCCTGAAATCAAGACCAAACATGAAGGTGTTTGCAAAGGATGTGCAAGAGGAAAGAACATTAAGAAGGCATTTCCATGTAGTGAACGCAAGGCAAAATATATCTTGGAAATCATCCACTTAGATGTATGTGGTCCTATGTCATCCAGTTCTCTAAGTGGGTATGTTTACTATGTCTCATTTATTGATAACTTCTCCAGGAAGACTTGGGTATCCTTCTTGAAGAACAAAGATGAGGTGTTTGATAAGTTCAAGGAATTCAAAACCTTGATGGAGAATCAAACTGACAAGAAGATCAAAATATTTGGATCCGACAATGGTGGAGAATTCACCTCAGGTGACTTCAAGAAGCTTTGCAGTGATTCAGGTATTAAGAGGGAGTTGACTGCTCCTTATAATCCTCAACAGAATGGAGTTGCAGAAAGGAAGAACAAAACAATCATGGAAGCAGCAAGGGCAATGCTGCATGACCAGGATCTACCTATGCATCTATGGGCAGAAACAGCTAGAACAACTATATATGTGCAGAACAGAACACCCCACAAGATATTGGACAACAAGATACCAGAAGAGGTCTTTTCTGGTAAGAAACCTGAAGTCAGCCATCTCAAAATATTTGGTTGTCCAGTATACACTCATGTCCTAAAGGAAAAGAGGACTAAACTAGATCCTTCAGGAAAGAAGGGTATCTTTGTGGGTTACAGTGAAAGATCGAAGGCTTACAGAATATACTTTCCAGGGTTCAAGAAGATTGATGTCAGCAAGGATGAATATAAGTTCAAGGACAGGTAATCCAGGAAGCAAAGATCAAGAGGGAGCACACTCTAGCAGCTCCTGCAAGGATGCAGATTTTCAGAGGGAGTTGACCATCTTCCTACATTCCACAACATAAAGGTGTAGAAGAAGCTAATTCAACAACTTCTACCAGGAAGCAAAGACTCAGAGGGATTCCACCCAACAAAAAAACAAAGATAAGTATTTCAATTATCATTTCTTGCCTATTTTTGTTTAAATAATATTGTGCTTATGTTCCTAGACTTAGGAGATGTATTGTGCATATTAGAATGATTACATTAATGAACAGTATACTACTAATATGCATGTGATGGGTAAGTGGCGTATGGCACTGTACAACATTCCAGTGCTACTTATCTAGAATGAAACCTCTTTGCTGACATGTTGGGAGTAGTGCAAACTCTTAACAATGTTCTGGTAGAGACTAGAAGGCATCTAGAGAGTTGTGGAACATGGATAAATGTTGTATTGAAGCATTGGCTAAGATAACTGCATGACTGCATGACATATTTCTTTATGTGTAAAGAATTTGTTCTAAAAATTATGAGATATTTCTAATCATGCAATTTAACTTCTTTTGTAGGAAAGACCGTATATCTTCACCTACAAAAGAAGGACTACAACATTTGTTCTAGCAACAAAGATATCTATTGAAGATATTGAAGTTCCCAGGACCTGGGATTAAGAAATGGAATGCCATGATCCGTCGATCATGAAGATGATGTTTGGGATGCAGTCCCAAGACCTGACAGGGAGTCACATGTGTGCAGATTGAAGAAAGCCTTGTATGGCTTGTAGCAAGCTCCCATAACTTGGTGTGATACAAAGAGGAAGCTTGCTACTGAGTTCGATATGAAAGATTTGGGAATGATGCATTATTTCCTAGGTATGTAGGTGTGGCAGAGTGCAGGTGGGATCTTCCTTGGTCAAGGGAAGTACACAGTAGATATCCTGAAGAGATTCGGGATGATGGATTGCAAGGCCATGGCCACACCTATGGTATCGAATCTGAAGCTTCTATGTGATTCTTCATCTGAGCCGGTTGATATCTCTATGTATCGTCAGATGATTGGGTCCTTGATGTATGTAACGAACACGAGACCAGATATTTGCTTTGTTGTGAACACATTGAGCCAGTTCCTGACGGATCCGAGGAGTGTTCACCTGGTTGCTGTAAAGCATGTTTTGAGGTACCTGAAGGGTACAATGGATTTTGGGCTCAAGTATGAAGCGAATCAAAAGTTTAACCTGCAGGGTTATGTTGATTCAGATTGGGATGGCAGTGCTGCAAATAGGAAGAGCGCATCTGGATGCTGCTTCAGTATGGGATCAAGTGTGATCTCTTGGTTTAGCAGGAAGCATTCCTGTGTAGCACTGAGTACAGCTGAGGCAGAGTATGTTGCAGCGTGTTCAGCTAGTTGTGAGGCAGTATGGCTATGGAAGCTACTATTTGAGTTATTTGATCTCCCATTGGATGCTAGTGGTATCTTCTGCGATAACAAGAGTTGTGCGAAGCTGTCTGAGAACCCAGTGTTTCATGTCAGGTTGAAACACATAGAGATCAAATATCACTATATCAGGGATATGGTGCAGAGAGGAGCTGTGAAGCTCCTGTATGTTGTGACGGACGAGTAGATTGCAAATGTACTGATGAAGCCACTAGCAAGGGTGAAGTTCGAGTACTTCAGGGAGAGGCTTGGTGTTCTTCAGATCGAGGACACTTCGAGGAAGAAGTGATGGACACATTTGCTGAAGCCATTCCAAGCATGTTGGAAGGAGGATCCTTCACATGGTTGTGGATGTAAGCGCTCGATGATGAGCATCAGGATGATGTTCTAGTTTCTGCTTTGTATGATCAGTTGGATCATTTATATCTATATGTATGTACGCATCATGTTGGATGTTGGATATGATCAGTTGGATCATTTATATGTATGTATGCATCATGTTGGATGTTGGATATGATTAGTTGGATCATTTATATGTATGTACGCATCATGTTGGATGCTGGATATGATCGGTTGGATCATTTGTATGTATTTTGTATATGCATCATGTTGGATGCTTGGACTATGTATCTGTATATGTATTAGGTGGATACACTGTATGATCAGGTAGATCATGTATATTGATATGTATCAGGTATGATCAGGTAGATCATGTATGTTGATGGATACATTCTGTGGATCATGTATCTATGTGTCAGGTGGATACACTATGTATGATGATATGTATCAGGTAGATACTTGGTGTGCATCAGATGGATGCATTGTATGATCAGGGTGATCGTGGATGACGAGCTTCTCCAGATGACATGCAGCAGGATGTTGCAGTGATGATGATCTGGATGATCATGTGTACATCAGGATGATGTATGGTGAGTATCAGATGATACTTTGTGGCCGTGGATCAAGTTGTGCAGATGAGCATGTCTGGGAGATCCTATAGGTCGGAGTTGCATACCCATAACAGCCTGGGATGCTCTTTCGAGACATTGCTCTGAGAGGACATGTAATTTGTGCCCTGGGAGATCTGCAGGTCGGAGTTGTGTACCCGTAACATCCTAAGATGCTCTTGCGAGGTTTTGTCCTATGGCATGTAATTTGCTCCTGGGAGATCTGGATAGGATGAAAAAGGCCTCAGATGCTTCAACCAGGTTTTGCCATGACCACATGTAATTTGCTCCTGGGAGATATGGACAAGATGAAAAGGCCTCAGATGCTTCAGCCAGGTTTTGAGGTGGACCACATGTAATTTGCGCCTGGGAGATCTCGACAGGATGAAAAAGGCCTCAGATGCTTCAGCCAAGTTTTGTGGTGAGATCACATGTAATTTGCTCCTGGGAGATCCGACAGGTAGAGCTGTGTGCTCATAACAGCCTCGGATGCTTCAACCAAGTTTTGTGATGGGTCACATGCAATGTGCTCCTGGGAGATCCGACAGGTAGAGCTGTGTGCTCATAATAGCCTGGGATGCTACAGCCAGGTTTTTTGACGCACGTAACAAGTCCTGAGGATTCCACAGTATAGCCAGTGATGATGAAGACCTGTAGGTGGTGGGCCTACATCCAGTATGAAAAAGGACTGGCTTTGTAGAACTTCCTATGACGAGTAGAGTCAGAGATTGGTTGAGATAGCAACAACAGTGACGATGATGATGACGATGATCCTGAGAAGAAGACTTGTCTAGCAGAACTGTCTCAAGAAATACCTTCCTAGTTAAGAGGGAGTGTTGATGTATATGTAACTTCGGAATGTATTTCATCTATGTATTTCATATATATTTATTGTACCCTTATAAGAGATGTGTTATTCCTCTATAAGGAAGTGTCGTCATGTGGATTGACAAGTGTCGCAAGTGTGTGTACTTGCCGATGGGTTATTAGACCACCATGTGTGGGGTCGGCCCTGAAATATATATTATATTGTGGATGTATCTAGATAGACAAGTCGGCCCCATAGTGTAACTGGGCAAACAGGTTAGTATAAATAGAGATCGGGAGATCTCTATTTTGATCATTCAGAAAGTCACACTTCTCTCACTCAGAAAGTGGCACACTAGTGAGGAGGAGGATCATCTGCTACTAGGAGACTATCTCAGTGTATTTTGGTTGTACTTTGGTTGAGCCATTGCTCTCTCTATCTCTGAGGAAGTTGTGGGGTTTTTCACTTTAGGGTTATCCCCACGGAAACTATGTGTCTCTTGTCTCTCATGCTTTTGACTCTTGTGATGCTTGTGATGCTTATTGTGATTGTTATGCATTGATATACTGTATATGTTATTCTCTCAGTGAAGATCCTAAAGTATTGTGAATTAATGCTCAAAATTTAACAGCCTTATGAGGGATCATAATAATAGTATTATTATGAATAGTATGTTTGAAAGGATCCAAAATATTAAATAATTAATATCATATTAAGCCAAAACTTTGAACTTTATTACTTTAGCACTAGAATAATAAAATGAGGGCCTATGCTTATGAGCACCTCCAAAACTAACTCATGATAAACCCTAACTCATGGGAAGAACATGGTTTAAGGAAATGACTTAGAGGAAACGAATTCTCTCTTAAACCACTAAGATGAGGTATGCACGATATATATAGAACTAAGGTGATTATTATCACTATCTTACTTATATCATGATAAGGTAAACTTATATAGTGGGTTCATAGTGGGAAAGAAGCCAATTTTTTTCTCTTCAAGATTACTATTTAGCTGTTACCATACCATCCTTGGTGTATGAAGCAAAGCGAGTAAAACATTTAAAAGTAAAAATAAAGTGATTGACGAGTTAACTTATATTTTAGTTTTGCGCCCTTTTAGTAGTAATAAATTTTGGACATCAAATAAAAAAGAAGTAGAGTACGACATTTGGTTAGACAATTCGTTATTTCGAATATAAAGAATATATTAATAGTTTTATGAAGGAAATTTTAGCAGAAACAAAAACTCGGTGCTACATCCCTTAGATAAAGGAAGGAGTGGACACATTTTCAGTTCCACGATCTCTCTTTAAAGTCTAATTTTAAACGAATAAGTCATCTTGTTTATGGGCTACGGATTTCAACTGTCGTCTCCATTTGTCGCGCGATTTCCTCATCATGCCAAGTGCTGATTCATTTAAAGAGATCTGTGTGTAGAAAAAAAGGGAGAAGCGCGGGTATTTCTGACTGAGGGAAAGGGATCGCATTATCAGAATATCTATCCGAGGGAACTTTGTGATACCATGGAAATGCGTCTTTAGATAGTGGTAAGATGTCCTTTACTTTAAATATAAAAGGTATATATCTATATTCTCAATGTAAGATTTAAATATAGAGAGGTTCCTTTTGGATTAAACATTGGGTAGAATGTATGTTGTAATGTATGTTTAAAAGTACGGGAAGATGTTCCTTAATTAAAATAGTAAATTTATATATGTTTTCATTTAGTCGAAAATCTGGGTTTATATATACTTTATATGACCGATCAAGAAAGGAAGGTTAAGCCTTAGTAGTGAAGGAAACCTCAAAGTTTAGTATTGAAATTTATGTATAGGGTCACTAAAGGTTGTCAGGTTAATACTTAACCATGAAAGGGGTCCTCTGGAAGAGAGACTTAAGCAAACGGAAAACAATTTCCGTACTATACACACATGGTATTCATTGATTTGATGATTAATAAAATAACACAACCCCTTTGTGGACATAGCCCAAGATGCGGGTGGACCACGTCAAAATGTTCTCCTTAGTATGTATTATCTCATGTGTATATATTTCTTGATTTTGTGTTTCAATTGTTACTTCAGTTTCTGTTTGCTTAAATATGTGTACTTTATGCATTTTGCAAAATTATCGTAGTTGTTAGTTATCGTTGTTTCTTGTTTACGTATGTAGTTAAGTTGAAGCTAATATTTTATATGTCTACATTGTAGACCGCTTGTTCTATATAGGCCATGTAGTTAAGTTGAAGCTAATCTTTTGTAAGTCTACATTGTAGACCGCTTGTTCTATATAAGCCAGATACTTATATGCGTAAATTATTTCTCTAATGGATGTGTCCCAGGTATGATGGATATGTACATTTAAGCTAGAAATATTCAAGTTGGATAAAGGTGAATATATTAGATAAAGTATTTCGATGGTAAAGAAAGTATGGGTATAATGCATTTTTCATATTGTTAAAAATGTTTAAACTAATAGAAAGAATTTGTTAGATAGGACACTTGGTAAAACATTATTAAGCCATGCTTTTAGAATAAATTATATTATAATGGATTGTGTATTGAAAGTTAGAGTGACTTCTAAGGATATAGAAGACCTTTGTATCGACAAGTAAAGTTATTAATGATTGCAAGTAAATAATTAATGTTAAAATGTTATGAAACGTTACAATGATGCTTTTATTTGATCTTCCGCATAACATTTAATGACGATTAAAAATACTTTAAAATTTTTACGAAATTTAGGATATGTGACATATGGTATGAGAGCTGTAGGTTACAGCACTCGGACTTGATGGGCTCAACATGAAATAAGTAGGTATGAAAGTTGACTAAACAAAATTATTTTGTTTCATTTTTTATGCATGGACTGAAATGGACGAGGGTAATTCAAAGAGAAACTTCAAGTTTCTCCGAAGGGGTAAAGATAAGTATTTTTCAAACACCGCTTTTCTTTTACAAAATTAGTAGCAAGGTATGATCCTTGTCGTAAGTTCTCCTTGCCAGATAAAAGGTATAGGTACTCACATGAGTGAATGGAATTATCATAGAATGTAATATTTAGTTGAAAATATTTTAGTAAATGTGAAATGTAATGATCCTTATACTATGATTGACTAACCTTGTTAAGAAAAGCAAAAGTGACATCATACTTCTGGTTGATTCATAATCCTTTGGTAAAGTAATAGTCTAAAAGAAATAAATAGGTTAAGAAAAGTGTTGTGAAAGAGGTCGAGTAATAAGTGATTTCAAAATTTGCACAAAAGTATCATTTCAATTCTACATTTTAGTTATTGATATTCTATTTTTCTATCAAAGATTAATAAGTGCATTACCTATGAGCATCGCTAAGTTAAAAACATATTTTTACATGTATGCGCCTAAGAAGTAAGTTGGTTTGAGTTGGCGAATTCATTTGAACATTTTCAATTTTGATAGTTACTTAGTAAGGAAAATAATTAGTTGTTACGAGAATTTCATGGAATACTATACCAGAAAAATATAGCCTCATAAATGCTATAGAATGTAAATGAAGTTGTAGTTACACTTAGCAAAATAAAAGTTGATATCAATATTAGAATGTATATCATTTTACTTAGGTTTGTTTAGTACAAGGTACTTGCTGATTTTCTTTCATTATCTTCCGTGGAACCAATAGTGTGGAGTCGCCGAAGCAATTGTTACTCTTGAGTATTGATACACAGAATAAAGTGGATATACTAGGTCACAAGTTATGAACGAATTTATGTGGCAATGACTGATATGTTTTATTCTTGCTGAAGAATCATATTTTTGTTAAAAATTAGAATGTTATTTTATTTCAGAAATTCTTATCGATGTTATAATTTTAAGGAAAGGCCTTAAAATGTACTGTAAAGCAGTAGTTGCTAGAAGCTTAAATAATTTTAAATATGCATATGGTTCTAAGGATGTTATCTATTTTTGAATAAATATTGATGTGCATTAGGCTAAGAGCTATTGATAATCATAGGAGTCTTGATTTTCAGAAAAAAAGAATCATAGTCTTGTTGCGATTGATTGAGCATAGGATCTTTTAACATCTCAAAGATTATTAGAATCTTTAGATGATAAGTCTCAATTTGAAAGGAATTTATATGAAACTAAATATTTGAGCTATGATACTAACATGTTTTTCAGTAGGTTTGATTGATCTCAGACTCACATTGAGGAAGTTGAAGAGTTTACATCAGAATGAAGTGAAGATGAGGCACCAATAAATTGAGTGAGCATGCATATAATGCTATGGAACTAATGTGTCCAGTAGTTGAACAATTGAATCAAATAAATTTTTCTTTATACTAACATTTCAGGAAGTGATCTTAATATTGATTGATAACATGATCAAGAAGGAACATTGATTATAAAAGCACTTATACAGATGAGTTGATCTGAATCGCTCAAAAATAAGTAATGAATTACTTTCAGTGGTAAGACTTATGACTAATAATGTGAAAATATTTTAATATACGGGTGTTATTATTATGTTGCATATGGCATACAAGAAATAATAAATGTTTGTTACCAAGAAATATTTTCTGGACTCAAACAAGAAGATTTGAGGGGAAAAAAGGATAATTTTATGGACTCAAGCGGAGGGGACAACATCATGAACTCAGTAACTAGCTTGTTGTTATGGGACGACTTACCCTTATTTGTGGTCATGTTCCCCATGGAAGTGGAATAGAGCAGGTGGGTAGCTCCTTGAATGTTATACTGACCCAAAAAGTCCTAGGCAAACTTTATATCCATCGAATTGAGCAAGGGAAGGGCTCACAATTTTTCCTTGTGTTGTTAGAATGGACCACACAAGAGGTTCTCTGAGGAGACTTAACGTTTTCCTTGTGGTGTTAGAATTGATCCCACAAGAAGATTCGATGAGGGGAAGTTATGTTATGAGTTGTATTGTAAGACTCTCATGCTTCGCAGAAGTATTCCTGATGAGTTTATTGAGGACTCATGTTTTGTATGGCAAGTATCCATGATTGCGAAAATACATAAAGGTTTTTGTATGGCAAGTCTCCATGATTGTGGAAATACATAAAGGTTTTTGTATGGCAAGTTGTGATGCACCTGGAACAATTAATTAATAGGAATATGTGAAATAGCAGAAATGACAGAACTCAGAATCACTTTTATATTGATCACGGGCCACATCGAAGGGGCAACGTCCTTTGAGCAAGCTCAATACAATTAAATTCACAGTCCTTCAATGACCTCAACACACACTTATATACTAAGTCTATGCCCAATACTATGAGTCAAAACCATGGGACATATAATACTACAGGACGACTTACAAAGCATATGCGTCCAATACTATGGGTCAATACTATGGGCTAATATAAACTACGGATCAACAAATACTACGGGACGACTTACAAAGCATATGCGTCCAACAACAATATACTAACCTAGTAAAGAGAAGGGTTGACATAGGTTCCTAACATCCCCTCTCCCTTAGAAAAAGCTTTGTCCTGAAAGCTTTGGTTGGAGAAAGTGTTTCAAAATCTGAAGGAGTGGTTCCCCGGTAGCATCCTTGGGTTGCATTTTGGCCCACCGACGCCTTTGGAGTGTAAAGGAGGATTGCTTGGAAGGATGTAGATGAAGAAGAACCCTGTCAGCTGCGTGGAAAATGCACTCAGAACAGTGCTGATCGGCTTGTTGTTTCAGGTGAATTCTGGCCATGTGAATATTGTCTTGCAGAATGAGAAGAATTTGATCATGGTTTCGAAGAACCGAGTCAATTTCCTGAACTGGGGAGCTGCTAAGGGTGTATGGAAGAAGAAATGGCGGTGTTTTTCCATAGACTGCTTCATATGGTGTCCTTTGAGATGTGGTATTGTACCACCAGAGCGCTGCTAGGAAATCCATAGAAATAGTTGGCCAAAGCTGTGTAGGGATGGGCAAGGGTTTGAGCAATCCCGAAAGGAGTGTCGTTTCACCCTTGTTGACTTGGAAAGTATCATCGTCAGCCACCATCTGGTGAATTGCCATTTTTATTCCCTGCCAAAAGAAGTTACATTGTTCCCAGTCATACATTTTGCAGAACCCAGAGTGCCCTGTTGATGAAGAAGCATGGAGTTCATAGAAGAGATCGTCCTATTGAACATATTGCAACCAATTTGGAACAAGCAGAGAAAGAGCTGTAAGAGAAACTGGGTCATCAATTGTGCAAGAATGAGCATCTTCCACCCTATTGTCCTTACCCTTCTTGTAAGTGATCACATAGGGATAACCCATGAGTTGGATAACCCATTTTAGGTGTGTTGGGGAGGAGACCCATTGTTCCAAAAAAAATTCTAGACTCTGGAGATCAATCTTGATGCAGAAATAATTCCCTAATAGGTATGGCTGCCACTTATGTACTGCATGCAAAATAGCCATCATTTCCTGCTGAGAAGTAGATGTGGCTAAATTCTTACCGGAAAGGTCTCTTGAAGGTAGCAAGCGCATTGGTTCAACAAAGATACCTGCATATCTATCCAAGGAAGTAGTGGAGACTGTTGATGGGTGCATCTAAATGGAATTGAGCTGAGCGATGACACCATGTAAATTCTTCTTAAAAACATTTTCCACGCAATGTGAATTGATGATGCAGAGAGACCCTAGTTGTAAGCCCATAAATTTGTGTTGTGCCCCATTGACTTTAAACTGCATCCAAAGTTCAGCAAAATCCCATAAGATAGGGCCAAGTGTGCGTAACCATTGAACGCCCAAAACCACATCACATCTTCCTAAGGACAAGGAAAACATGTCAGAGCATAGGTTATAATATTCCATAGAGATACGCACATTGTGACACGTCCCCTTACAAGGCAAGGTTCCCCCATTGGCAACCAGGACTTCAAAGTTGGAGCAAGGATGGACAAAACAATCAGCCTGTTTGGCAATCCGAGGGTCAATGAAGTTATGAGTGCTACCAGAATCAATGAGTATGGTAAGAGGGAGCTTCTTGAAGTATCCCGGTTGAATGTCGACCTGATCATCTACTGTATCTATAGCTTCTTCACCAAGTTCTAAGGTAGGCGGAGAATCCACATCCAAGAGATAGAGCTTTTGTTGAACACATCGATGTCCCCGAGTGAATTTCTTATCACAATTGTAGCAAAGCCCTTTTTCTCGGCTTGCCTGCATTTCTATTTCAGACAAATGCTTGATAGGAGTTGGTTGAGGAGCAGGCGTGATGGGAGGTCGTTGGGAACCCATATTTCTGAAGGGAACAAAGGTGGGTTTGGAGCGTTTTTGAGCTGCGATCTTGTCCTCGGCTAGCTTAGCCAACCCTAGGACTTCCATCATTGTGTTGGGAGAAAAAATTTTAAACTCTGAGTAGATTTCATCCTTGAAACCATTGATAAAAGAACTCCTGTAGAATTCATCAGACAATCCTTCTGTGTGATTGGCCAATTTCTCAAATTCTGTCTGATATTCTCTCACTATGCCAATTTGGTGAAGTTTAGTGAGTGCTCCTGTGAAATCATCAAAAGCACTAGGACCAAATCGTGGCAAAATGAGTTGGCAAAAATATGTCCAGTTTGGCTCGGGATGAGCTTTGATGTACCAACGGTACTATTGAAGGGCTTCATGTTCCAAATAAAAGGATGCAAGTGGAACTTTTTGGGCATCAGAAGTATTATGCAGACTGAAATATTATTCTGCTCGATATATCCATCCAGTCGAATCAGTACCATTGAAGCGAGGAAAATCAAGCTTCGGCCCATGAAAATTACTGGAAGAAGAGAACTCGGTGGCTGCAAAAGATTCTGGCTGTGTGGTATTGTTCATGGCTGAATGCTGAAGATGGAGGCTGACAAATTTTTCATCCAGATCTTGGAGTTTGGTTTGGATGGCTGCAACTGCTTCCTCCATGGTGTGTGATCCTGCATGGGTGACAACCATAACCAGGTTTTTTTTTTTTTTTTGGTGGAATGGATAAAAAACACAAACGGAAGCTGATTTAGTAAAGGAAAATTTGGATTGGGGAAACAATCGGATGGGTAATTGGGGTTTGACTAGATTTTGGACACTGTCGAAAGGACAAGAAGGCAAAAAGGGGGATTTCAGAAGTGGGATGATAGAATGAGAAAAATTGGTACAGAGGGACAAAGAAGCAGAATTAAGAAAGGAACTTTGCGGTAAAATTTGAAGGTGATTGGGTGAAATCTGAGGAAGTTATGGCAAACCCTAAAAAGAAACAAATGTGGGATTTCGGGCTTTGGGAAGGGGAATTGGGGAGAGGGTCCTCAGGAATGAAAGATGCAAAATGGGATGACAGGGGTTCCCCGAAAATTTCAAGGGAAACAGAGTGAGAACAAGGGAGATATGGGGAAAAAACTGAAGACGACCACAGCAGAAAATATAAAGCATGCAAAAGATGAGATGAATGGACACAAAAGACAAACTGTTGAACACCAAGGACGGTGTTATCTTTTAGGGGTAGAGTGTGTAACATCCGTCAAATTCAACCCTATTATTATTATTTTTGTAAATGTAATTATAATTATTGTGAAGTCGTTTCTGGTGAGGAGTTCGAGGCCAAGGCCGCACCAGTAAACGTTGGATGTAATGAAATTTATTTCTTAAGGTTGTAGACCTAAGTCACTGAAAGTTGCGAATGCAACTACACATCGGGAAATTGAAATACACTAGGGGAGATAGGTTGACAATGACCTATGTCGTTTTGTTACCCATAGGTAATTAAGGGTAAGGTTATTTAGTGACACAACTATTATTCTAAAATCCTATTACCTTTTAAGTATAAAAGGTTAGCTATTATCTTAAAGTTAAGACTAAGTAACAAGTGTTAAGATAACAAACAATCTTACTTCATACTAAGCTATTCATTTAAGTATCTCAAAAGGGTAAAATAGATGACTAATATTATATATAATTAGGGATATACAAATAAGTTATTTCTCGTAGAAATAATATTTGTGGTATTAATATATATATATATATATATATATATATATATATATATATTTTTACACCAAGAAAGAATCCTTATGAGGGATCATAATAATAGTTTTATTATGAGTAGTAAGTTTGAAAGGATCCAAAATATTAAATAATTAATATCATATTAAGCCAAAACTTTGAACTTTATTACTTTAGCACTAGAATAATAAAATGAGGGCCTATGCTTATGAGCACCTCCAAAACTAAAGTTATAATATATATATTCTAAAAAACAAAGATGTATTTATGATGAACCCTAACTCATGGGAAGAACATGGTTTAAGGAAATGACTTAGAGGAAAGGAATTCTCTCTTAAACCACTAAGATGAGGTATGCACGATATATATAGAACTAAGGTGATGATTATCATTATCTTACTTATATCATGAGAAGGTAAAGTTATATAGTGGGTTCATAGTGGGGAATAAGCAAAATTTTTTCTCTTCAAGCTTATTATTTAGCTGTTACCATACCATCCTTGGTGTATGAAGCAAAGCGAGTAAAACCTTTAAAAGTAAAAATAATGTGATTGACGTGTTAACTTATATTTTAGTTTTGTGCCCTTTTAGTAGTAATAAATTTTGGACATCAAATAAAAAAGAAGTAGAGTATGAGATTTGGTTAGACAATTCGTTATTTTGAATATAAAGAATATATTAATAGTTTTATGAATGAAAACTTAGCAGAAACAAAAAATCGGTGCTACATCCCTTAGATAAAGGAAGGAGTGGACACGTTTTCAGTTCCACGATCTCTCTTTAACGTCAAATTTTAAACAAATAAGTCATCTTGTTTATCACGCATTAATTCCATAAAAATAGATGTCCCCATAATGGGCTACGGATTTCAACTGCCATCGCCATTTGTTGCGCGATTTCCTCATCATGCCGATTGCTGATTCATTTAAAGAGATCTGTGTGTAGAATAAAAGGGAAAGGGATCGCATTATCAGAATATCTATCCCAGGGAAATGCGTGTTTAGATAGCGGGGAGAGCACTGGAGTTTGAAAGAAAGAAGGAGAACGCGATTTCGAAGAAATGCAGAGCTACAATGAAATGATTCATGTAAGAAATAACTACTCAGCTCCAGAGGTAAACAATTCCACTCATAGTATATATCTCTGAAGTTTAGAGTTCTTGTTTTGTTATACTCTTTCTATTTTTATGGCCCAATAGGTCTGCGTAGGGATAGCTCGCAAATAGTGAAATCCTGGGTTAATCCTTCTTTATTCTTTATTCTTTATGATATTTCCTGGCAGAATGGTGCAAACACTAGTGAGGCGCGATCTGGTCGAGAGCAGGAAACCCTGATTAGGTTTCCTTTCCTTAGTTCATTATTGTGACATATGGTATCAGGAATTATGTTGTCGAAACTGTATGTTGTCTAGTTTTAGTATACTACCAAGAGCAGAGTTCCGTATGGGATCTCGATTTCTTTAGTTTTGTTACATATATGCTGTCAAAAGTTTTTAATACATATAGGACTCCGTGGAAAACTTATATATGGTATGACGGTGTAAACACTAGTGAGGCGTGATCTTTGAAGAGATCCATTTGAACATTCCATGCCGGGTTAAAATTTCAGTAACTATATTACACCTTCTTTTATAGTATGATGCCTTGTATCATTTGTATGAAAACTTGTTATATAGATATATATGCTGGTCATTTTATATATATATATACATTAGTGCGGGTTGACTCTCTGGTATAGTATGAAAAGAGACCGCTGGGCAACCCAAGTCCAAGTTCTGTAAACTCCTTTATTACAACATATCTTATTCGCTGCCCTTTTTGCATTACTACGGCATTGATAGTGCCACTCGGTTTGTATACACCTTTGATAGAGAAATCTTGAAATTCCGAGAAATCTTGAAAATCCGGAGTTGAGATCCAACCGGTTTCCTTATTGCCATGGAACTCTCCATCCAGTTGAATACTGCTACCATAACTGAATTTGATTAAATGGAATTTGGATGGTACTATTTATATTATATTCCTTGTTATACTTAAAGTCCAATGTTTGAATGGATTAGATTGGATTAGATTGGATAGGATGAATGGTTCCTTAAGATATTAAAATGTAGTTCTAAAAGTATGTTGAAGGATGTAATTCTTAGTAAAGATATTGAGATATATCTTTAAAAGTATATTAGAGTATGGAAGGTTAATCTTAGTCAATATATTGAAATATGAGATATTATCCTTAATTAAAATGATGAGAAGCAAATATATTTTAAAATAGGATGAAGTATCAGAAAATTTTCCTTAGTATAAGAAAATAAAAATAAAAATGAAAGGATATATATTTTCTTAAAAGATGTTTTAAAGTATGGAGAGAGGTCATTAGTTTAATTATATATTCTTAAATATATGTTTGAAGTATAGTAAGATGTTCTTTAGTTTAAATATAAAAGGTATATATCTATATTCTCAATGTAAGATTTAAATATAGAGAGGCACCTTTTGGATTAAACATTGGGTAGAATGTATGCTGTAATGTATGTTTAAAATCTGGGTTTATATATATTTTATATGGCCGATGAAGAAAGGAAGGTGAAGCCTTAGTAGTGAAGGAAACCTCAAAGTTTAGTATTGAAATTTATGTATAGGGTCACTAATGGTTGTCAGGTTAATACTTAACCATTAAAGGGGTCCTCTGGAAGAGAGACTTAAGCAAATGGAAAACAATTGTCGTACTGTACACACATGGTATTCCTTGATTTGATAATTAATAAAATAACACAAAACTTTCGTGGTCATAGCCCAACATGTGGGTGAACCACGTCAAACTGTTCTCCTTAGTGTGTATTATCTTGTGTGTATATATTTCTTGATTTTGTGTTTCAATTGTTACTTCAGTTTTTGTTTGCTTAAATATGTGTACTTTATGCATTTTTCAAAATTATCATAGTTGTTAGTTATAGTTGTCTCTTGTTTACGTATGTAGTTAAGTTGAAGCTAATCTTTTATAAGTCTACATTGTAGACCGCTTGTTCTATATAAGCCAGATACCTGTATGGGTAAATTATTTCTCTAATGGATGTGTCCTAGGTATGATGGATACGTACATTTAAGCTAGAAATCTTCAAGTTAGATAAAGGTGAATATATTAGATAAAGTATTTCGATGGCTAAAGAAAGTATGGGTATAATGCATTTTTCATATTGTTATAAATGTTTAAACTAATAGAAAGAGTTTGTTAGATAGGACACTTCATAAAACATTATTAAGCCATGCTTTTAGAATAAATTATATTATAATGGCTTGTGTATTGAAAGTTAGAGTGACTTCTAAGGATATAGAAGACCTTTGTATCGACAAGTAAAGTTATTAATGATTGCAAGTAAATAATTAATGTTAAAATGTTACGAAACGTTACAATGATGCTTTTATTTTATCTTTCGCATAGCATTTAATGATGATTAGACGATTAGAAAGATTTTAAATTTTTTATGAAATTTAGGATATGTGACACGGGGTATTTATAAAACTAGCTGGGCCTTCCTTTGTAAATGAGCCTGTACCATTTGTAATAATTTCCTTACACCTTTCAAGCTTTGCATGCACAGAGTAAGCTGTAACTTAGTACGATGCTCCCGACGTTAATCATCATTGGAGAGCACCACTTCATCATGAAAAGTGAAAATGACAAAAACAGAAAACCACTTATGGTATGCAGGCTCTTCGAAAAGTGGTCTTAGAAACCCCCTTTAGAACCCCTAAATGACTCTAGAGGCGCCACGTAGAAACAGTGGTTTTTACCTCAGGGAGGGGCTACTTGCTATATACTTCATGCATCTTTTCTACCCTGACACTTTTTTAACCATCAATCTCCTGTCAGGCTATCTTGAGATGAGCGTCTAAAAACACACAACTCTGGGGATGGGTCCCGCTCCGTACCTACTCGTCAGTAGGATCACATGTGCTTCCAAATACTCATGTGGCTTTACCGGCTCGTTTCAGGGCCTTCAAAAAGCAGTTTGGGAAAACCATCTTGACGATCCTAAATAGCTGAGAAGATGACATGTGTAAATAATGGTTTCTTGTCAGGGACAGGTCGTTCCTTGGAAAACATAGGCCATTCATGGATCCTGAAAACGTCATTCTAACTCCGGCTTATGCGAGCTGATATAACGAGCCTTCACTGCATTTTTACCAAGAAAACTTGTTCGAGTGACCTCTACCTGTGTAATTTCAATGCCTCCAATCATCTTTCAGACATAGCTTCCGATTTAGCTGACACCTTTTCTTTTGATAGTGAATATAACTAACATTGGCTTTAGCGGGGACAACCTCTTCCCTCGCGGAGAGGTTGACGACAGTAGACTTGTGCCTTTTAACTCATTGGGCTGTGGAGTCATGCCTGCTTGCTGACAACCTGGATTTTAAAAGGAATATTCTGAAGATGATAACAGAATAGATTATGATAAAAATAAAAACAAAAGAAAATGCTTCACAATATTATACAATGAACCTTTCCAAAGGAAGAATACAAGAAATTAATAATGAAAAAACCGTTTCAGGAATCTCTCATTTACAAGGTTCCCAAAACTTTCACCATCCAGTTGAGCCACCACGTAAGTGTTGTTGTCATGGACTATGATGAATTTATATGGGACAAGCCATAAGTTGTCAAATTTTTCAGTGTTTAGACCTTGGATCTCTTCTAGCATCCCATTTCAGAACAAGATCCCCATGTTGAAAATCTTGAGCGATAGCTATATAGTCAAATGTTGCTTTCATCTTATATTGATAGATTTTGGTGGAGTCATCCAACTGCTCTCTAACTTGTTGGATATCTATCAACTGATGTATCCTTCTTTCCATATCGTCCGACTCTTCATTTTTAGATTGTAGCAGCTTCATTACGGGGAGACCAAGTTGAATCAAGGGGACATCTTCCTTCCCATAAACCAACTGAAACGGTGATGTGGCTATGGTGCATTTGACACTAATTCTATCGGCCCACAATGCAAACCTTAGTTGGGAGTCCCAGGCGTTTTTATTTTTACTGAGCATCTTCTTAATAATATTTAGCAAGCTTTTATTAGAAGATTCAACCAAGCCATTTCCTTGTGGGTAATATGTAGTTGAATGAATAAACTCAATATTGTAATTCTAGCAAAATTTCATCATCTTGTATGATTTGAAAGCTAGGGCATTGTCCGTAAGTATTTTTCTGGGGAAGCCAAACATGGCCAAAATATTTTCTTCCAAGAAGCTGATAATTACTGATTCATTTCCATTCCTACTGGGAATAGCTTCCACCCACTTTGTAAAGTAGTCAGTAGCTATAAGGATCCATCTATGCTGACCACTAGAATGGGTTTTATCTCTCCGAAAAAATCAAGACCCCACTGCTGGAAAGGTGCTTCCACTCTTATGGGTTTTAGAGGTAGTGGTTGTAGTTTTAGCTTCCCGGCAAACATCTGGCACTCTTTACATGACCTGACGACCTTGCTGGTGTCAGTAAATAGGGTAGGCCAAAAATAACCTGCCCTCAAAATTTTATGCGTGGTCACTCTCCATGCGTGATGACCTGCGCACATACCCTTATAGAACTTGATAAGTAAGATGCCCAGTGGGTCTTTCCAGAAAAGGTAACCATCCAGAATACAGTATTTAACCGCCCTAAGTTTAAGAGACCTTATTTTGGATTTTTCCATTTCTGGGGGATGAGCAAGATGCTCCAAATAATAGACTATATATTTATACAAGTTGAAGTTTATAAAATTTTCAGCCACCTAGTCAGGAAGGTTCTGTTGGCCTTCTTCATTTCCTTGATCAATGATTTGATCAATTAATCTCTAATGATTGATGATTAGATTCCGCCAGCAGCTTATCTAACCCCTGTCCTTTTACCAATTTAGTGGGCATGATCTCCATATCATATTCCTGGATCTTGGAAATCCATTTTCCCCTTCTTCCTTCACTATCAAGATGACATAAGATATCCTTAATGGTGCTCCCTGGGACATAAGCTATGATCCTGGAATGAAAAACATAACTCCTAAAAGATTTTATTGCCTTAACAAGTGCATAGGCATATTTCTCCATCATGTTATATTTTAACTCCACATCTCTCATGGATCGGCTGAAGAAAGCAATGGATTGTTCATGCCCTTCCTGATTTTTTTGCACAAGGACTGCTCCTATGGTAACTTGAGAGGCAAAAGAGAAGATTAGGAAATCCTTGGTGTAGTATGGATTGATCAGAACAAGCGTTTCTCCCAACGAATCTTTTATCTGTTTGAAAGAATTTCTAGTAGATGTGGTCCATTTTATATCAGCATCCTGTCTTAGCATATTAGTAATTTCTTTCACTGTTTCAGCAAAGTTAGGAATAAATCTCCGTAAAAAAATTATTTTACCAATGAAAGATTGTACCTCTTTTTTGTTTTGTGGGAGATTGATCAGGTTGATAGCAGCAACTCTTTCCGGCTCTATTCTCACACCATCTTTAGAAACAATATGACCGAGAAACTTTCCTTCTATCATGGCAAAAAAGGACTTCTTCGGGTTAAGAGACAAACCATGCTTTTTGCACTTCTCAAAAGTTCGTTTTAGGTGCTGAAGATGATCTTGATCAGATTTAGAGAAAACTGTCATGTTGTCAAGGTATATGAAAATGAATTTGTCTCTTTCACCTACAAATTCTATTTCCATGGCCCTTTGAAATGTTTCCCCAACATTCATAAGTCCAAAAGGAATTTTATCATACATGAACGTTCCCCATGGTGTAGTAAAAGCCGTCTTTTCCCGATCATTAATATGCATTGCTACCTAATTGTAGCCTGAGATCCCATCCATCATAGAGACTCAAGTTGAGCTTACCACTCTTTCCAGGATGTGATCCATCTTGGGTAAGGGGTAATTGTCCTTCAACGAGCATTTATTCAGATTCCTAAAATCGACACATAACCGGATTTCACCGTTCTTCATTATGACCGGTACCCGATTTTCCACCCATTCCAAATACCTTAGAGGGATGATAATTTTTGCATCTAGAAGCTTCCTCAGCTCTTTCTCAATGACTGGTAACAAAGTAGGGTTCACCTATCTCAACTTTTGTTTTACTGGTTTAGAATCAGGCTTTAAGGGGATCCTATGCTGAATTATAGAGGTATCATATGTGTTGAGGTCTTCATATTTCCAAGAAAAAACGTTAGCATACTCTTTAAACAATTCTTCATACTTTTCCTCTGGTCCTTAGTAAGGGATTCAGATAGCTTGATGAACTTGGGCTTTTCCTTATTGCTGAGATTTACTTCATGCACAACCCCAGTGGTCGGAGATATTGCTGGTTTAACTGGGACATCATTTTTGTCGAATAGCTGCTCTAAAGGAACGAGGCCTTTCGGTATAAAATTGTTTTTTAGATGAAGAAATTTATGACCTATGATTTGTTGCATGAATTCAAATCTTCCAGGATCTGTTACCCGTGCATTACTTCCTTCAGCTTTTTTAGAGTCATCGTCAACCTCGGTGTTTGAAAATTCTCCAACCAATTGCAAAAAGCACTTGACCTGTTGATCGTCTTCAAAAACTTGCCAACTTTTGACGTTGTCAAGGATGGAAGGGCGGTATCTCATTTCTACTTCATATTTTAGCTTTGGCTTCTTGGGAGGATTGAAGGAGTTCGCCATCATGGCCAAAGCGTCAACCTGCTGATTTTCTTCTTGGGGCACAAAAGTAATATTAAAGGCATCAAAAATTTTGTCAATAAAATCCCACACCAGATGGTGATATGCTTTGAGTCTAGGATGTTTAGTCTGATAAATGTTTTTTATCTGATTCACCACAAGCTCTGAGTCTCCGAACACCGCCAGATTAGTAACTCTCAAGTCTCTTGTTGCTCGAAGGCCTAGGATGAGTGCTTCATATTCCGCGACATTGTTAGTGGTGTCAAAATCAAGTTTGTATGACAGATTGACTCCGTCCCCTAAAGGTGACGTCAATATTGCGTTTGCTCCAGATTCATTTTTGGCAGATGCTCCATCGAGGAAAAGTTTCCATACTAGATTCCAGCTGTTTTCAGCGGCTGGTTCCACCATCTGAATCTATGTGACCTCGCCTTCAGCTGAACCTTCTACTGATAATCTGTAGCAGCCCATATTTTCATCAACGTCATATATAGGATAATTCATAGGACTATCTAGGTCACTTATGACATATGCGAACATGGCTTCTCTATACAACTGCCTGGTTTCCCCAGCAAAAACAGTTATCGTAGCATATTTCATATCCATCTGCATGGTTTCTCCCAACTTTTTAGCCCAACTTCTTGATAGTAGCATGCCATATTTAGTAGGGACGTTGGCTACTACCACGTCAATCATTATGCTCTTTGCTGGTATCTGGGCCAGAGTAACCACCATATCTTTTATCATCCCTATGCATTTTACCTTTCTGGAATCAAAATTGTAAAGATCATGATATGGCCGGGTGATTTCCAGCCCCAATTGTTCCATGGTAACTTTGGGCATTATATTGTGGGATGCTCCCGAATCTAGCATGCAATTGTGGAGAAGCTTATCATGCACATTCAGAGTGATGTAAAACGGAGCAGTGGGTTCTTCTTTATTATCAATATGTGGGCCACACTGAAAAAAGGGAGCCTCAACATTAAGGTTTATGGAATCTTGCTGGTCTATGCCTTCGGCTCTATGCAGCATCCTGTCTATCTGTCCCTGGTAGATTGGATTTCTTATCAACTCAGTTAAAGGGACCGCTATGTTTAGTTTATTTAGCTCTTGATCCAGACTAAAAGGGGTAGGCCCTTCTCTAGGGATTAATTCTATTCTCTTGTGGGGGCTTATGCCTAGCCAATTCGGAACATCTGGGGTCATGACTTTGAATTATTTATATTTAGAGAGAACTCTTACTTTGGGTAGGGGAGCTGCTTCAGGAGGCTTCATCTGGTCTAGATTCTGTGGGGATTTTCTAGTCATAGGTCCACTTTGCTTGGGCGCAGCTTCTAACCTTGGTCTTAAATTATACCTCTTTGGCGTTCTTTTAGGTTGAGTACTACAAGAAGCTAGATGATCCTCAGGAAAATCAATACTCTCTTGGGTATACAAAAGGTCCGAGCTATCTTCTTCGTATAACTGTGAACTCTCATAGTCTTCTCTAGTGAGATGCATGAGGTGTGAATCTTCTTCCACCCAATTTAGTTGTTCCTCAAAATCTTGATAATCTTCCTCCATAGCAATACCGATCAGATTATTTTCTTTTTCATGAGAATAAGGTCTGAATGGTTGTTCATCATTTCTTTTCTCTCTATACACCATCTACAGATTGAAGGGTCTTCTAAACTGATTTTGAGGACAGGGGGGAGATTGTCGATTGGGACTGCTACCTTCAAGCTTCATTCTAGTGACCTTGTTTGAAAGTTTTTTATGATATGATTCATCTTGTCAATCTTAGCATTTTGAGATTCTTTGATTTTTGAAGATACCCCTTCTTCCTTAGCCTTTCCTTTATCTTTGGGTTCAACCTCATTTTTTATCTTAATCTTTCCTCCCACTCTAAAATTTCCTTCGATGTCGATGGCATCATTTTGCATGTCACTGAGCGAGATTGGTCTTCTTTCTCTCAAGGTTATGGCAAAATATGATGGGAAGGCAGGTGCATAAGTGACCTGAGCTGCAGCTTTAGTAGGACGAATGTCCTCGGGGATTCTGAAATACTGCTTATTAAATCTTGCTGTGAAATCAACCACATTTTTAGAGCCACCTTTCTTCAGGGCAGAAAACTCTATCAGATAATATAAACTATCCCGTTTAACTCCCCACTTCTTGACGAATGTGGATTCCACAATTTCCATAGTGCTAATAGAGGCATTAGGTAAAGATCTGAACCACTTTCTGGCCTCAGCTTCTAGCGACTGGGTGAAAATTCTCATGAATACATCATCATGCTCGATCAAGATATTGTCTATGATGTCTTGAAATTGATCCACATGTTCTTCGACAGATGTCTCTCTGCAGCTTCAAATAATAAGTAGGCATGTCATTCAGTGGTGTGGGAAATTGCATAGGTGCATGACGGATTGCTACCCATCTTGGGGTTGGTGGAGGTGGTCCTTCGCCTCCTCCTCCTGACATGGGTTGACCAGGATTCAAGGTTTCTTCCTATGTGAAAATGAGGGTTCTAGGAAAAGTAATATGGTCTGCAAGTTCCTCGTCTATAGAAGGGATCTTTCGAAAGCTCAAAAAATCAAAGCAAGAATCGGTATTTTGCTGAAAAGCGTTGTTATCACGGGTTCGGACAATAAAATCGGACTCGGGAAACTGCAGGCCAAACAAAGGGGAGGAGAATCTACGCTGGTAGCTTGGCGAAGTAGATTGGAATCTAGCGCATCTGTGTCTCCATAAAACTGAATCTTCTATGGCCACAAATTCTTCGTGGCTAGGGTTCTGGCGAGTGTGTCTTCATCCAGATGCCAGGTTTGCTACTGCGGAGTCACCAGGTGGATTACAGCCTGCACCTCAATTTTATCCACCATAAAACTTAGAGCATATAATTCTGCTGTTATACCCAGGGAAGATTTATCTTCTTGATTGCATTCCCTGGCAACGATGCCAAAAAAAGATGTTAGTTCCAGAGACGTTCTAAAGCTATTTTTTAGAACAGTGCCTGAGCATCAATAATCACTTCTGAAAAAATTTACAGAGTCACAAAATAATCTGATAGAAACAACGTAGAATTCTGATATTGAAATGTTAAGAGGAAGTATTTCAATGTGCAAAGGAATCAGACTTTAGTAGCAGATGAAAAATGAAATGGTGAAATATAAAGGTACCGTGTAAGTAAATACTTATATTACATTTGCTGAAAGATGTGTTGAGCCTAAGGGAGGAATTCAACAGTCTGAACAAAATGAATAGCAAAACACCACTGAATAATATGAGGGTATCACTTCAAGGTATATTAACCTGAACACTTCAAGCACCAATTACCAAAGAAGAAATACTTTTAAGCATAGGTACTCATATAAACCCAGACAAGCTCTGCATATCATACATAAATGGAAGAAATGGAAAACAGAAGAAGATACTAACTCAGCATATCAAAAATTTGAATCCATTAGCTGCAATATAGAGTAATAATATGTTCCTGTATATTGATCAACTATCAAACATAGAAGTAATACTTCTTACATCAAATAGCCGACCTTTTGGCTATCGCCTACTTGGCTATATATAACCTTCGTACTCTAAAAACAAAATCTGTTATGATCTGTTCAGCTCAAAAACTTAGAGAATGATAGTTTATACTCCTTAATAGAGTTTGCTACAAATAATAGAAATGAGTAAAATACTTGGTCATCCACTTGACCATGACCCGGGACCATTTTGATAATCAAAATAGTACGTCCGAATGGACAAAGAAAACGTGCCACCCTTATATATAGGATAGCCACGACGTAAATGTTTCAGAACTGCAAAGAACTTATTTCACACTTATCTGACCGACTTTGGCCTAACAGGGACGTGGATGCAACCATACAACTAATGAACGACGCTTCGCAGACCACTACTGCTTCCCTCCTTCATCCCTTCCAAGCCCTTTGCTCTCAGAACTTGGATGCAATGGGAAGAAGACCTACCACTGACGTCGGGCTATGGAACACGACCTGATGTAGATAATGCTTTGTTAGAATCGCTTAGGTACTACTACTCCACCATTTGATCATCCTTGGTTAGGACTGGTGTATCTCAACACCCCATCCTTCTGCAACTGAGAGGCAATATTCCTTTCAACTGCTACACAGGCTAAATTCTCCTTAGACATCTTGAATGAGACCTCGGGTTTATCTCGCCTTCTAACACACAGATGCGAATCAGCAGGCCGCTCATGAGCTCTAGTCGTCTAGTCTCTCAGTGTTCCTAGAGCGACACTTCTCAAAATGTAGTGAACCATAGGGAAAAACTCAGCTAATTTACTCGTACCGGAAAACAAGTACCCAACTTTCAGTGACGGACAAATGAGGCGAAGGCGCTCTAATAAAACAACAATGTCTAGTGGGGTATTTATAGAACTAGCTAGGCCTTCCTTAGTAAATGAGCCTATACCATTTGTAATCATTGCCTGACACCTTTCGAGCTTTGCACACACAGAGTGAGCTGTAACTTAGTATGATTCCAGCGACGTTAATCATCATTGGAGAGGGCCACTTCAGCGTGAAAAGTGAAAATGACAAAAACATAAAACCGCTTATGGTATTCAGGCTCTTCGAAAAGTGGTCTTAGAAACCCCCTTTAGAACCCCTAAATGACTCTGGAGGCGCCACATGGAAACAATGGTTTTTACCTCAGGGAGAGACTGCTTTCTATATACTTCGCGAATCTTTTCTACTCATACGCTTTTTTAACCGTCGATCTCTTGCCAGGCTATCTCGAGATGAGCATCTAAAAACATGCAACTCTGGGGATGGGTCCTGCACCGTACCTACTCGTCAGCAGGATCACATGTGCTTCAAAATACTCGCGCAACTTTACCGGATGGTTTCAAGGCCTTCGAAAAGCAGTTTGGGAAAACCATCTTGATGATCTTGAATAGCTGAGAAGATGACACATGTACATATTGGTTTCTAGTCAGGGACAGTTCGTTCCTTGGAAAAAATAGGCCATTCATGGATTCTGATAACATCCTTTTAACATTGGCTTATGCGAGCTGATATAACGAGCCTTCACTGCGTTTTTAGCAAGAAAACTTGTTCTAGCGACCTCTACTTATGTAATTTCGATGCCTCCAATAATCTTTTAGACATAGCTTCCGATTTAGATGACGCCTTTTCTTTTGACAAAAAATATCACTAACATGTATGAAATGTAATAGGAATGGGAGTGAATGTATCAAAGTGACTTTCAAATGTGATAAGGAAACAGAATGGAAACAAACCTAATTTAACTTTGACAAACCAATGTAAATTACAGATTTTCCAACTACAGTTAACTTTAAACATTATGATGTATCTTCTATCCATAAGTAAATGACATGAACCTGGTATAACTTATAAGCAAGTAGAAAACTTAATAAAGATATTGACTTTAAGATGGATTTGATTAAGAAGCAAGTAGAAAAATTGATAAAGATATTTTGTGTAGAAGCAAGTAGGAAACTTGATAAAGATAACTCAGTTCTGGAACAAATCTTATTTCATAGGCATCTTCATTAACTGTATGAATGAGAGAAGCAGATTCTATATTCGAACAAAGAAACTACTATTGAAGCTAAGATATTGTGGAGAATTAAATCACTAAGCCTAATCCAAAATCAATCTTTAAGAAACATGACATAACGAAACTAAGAATGGAACCGATGGATTCTGTAACAGTAAAGTATTAATGAATCAAGTAGAAAAGAAACATAATCTGCAAAAAAAAAAGTTAAGGAAAGCAAAATGAAAACTACGAACTTTATGTAGTGTAAAACAAGATCTTAATTATAGTTAAGAGTGCTAATAAAAGGCAAGAAATATTACAATTCAAAGACCTAAAAAACTAGACTCTAAATAAGCGTAAAAACAATGCAGAAAGTATTGAGGTTCGTATGGCGATCCGGATGACAGTCTATAAGACAGTCTGAATGACAGTATGGATGGAGGAAAATGATTTAAACTCAAGAAAGACACAGTTTGGATGATCTAAATTACCAGCTGGCTGATGCATATGAACGTACAGTGCAAAGGAAGCAATGGAAAGAGCGTTTAGAAGCTAAGATAACAAGAAGCAACCTATATTAATCATTGTTCTAAGGAATGAATTGTTTCTATGACATAACAAAACTAAGGTATGAATAAAACTAATCTACAGCTACAGGAACACATTAGCATAAATAATTCTAACTATGAATTTAATTTGAACTATTAAAACCTTAGCTAATTGATTTTATCTAGTTGCAAAAGACTGAAAATAAACTACAAGAAAAACTATGATTGACCGGTCATTATCAATTGTGTAAATGTAAATTAAATTATTAACAAGAAATAAATTACAAGAAATGAAACAAGAGCTATAGGAAAACACAGTTAAATACAATTACTGAAAATGAAAAATTTGTTTAATTGCAGAAAGAAAAATAAAAAATATACACAATAGAATCTCTGGTTGTTGAGGGGCCCTTCCCAACAATCAGATATTGAAGCTTTAACTCACACTAATCACCCACAGTATAACATCAATAGTAAAATTCAGGAACTTCCATTAACTGAGAAACTTACACATCGTTTCTACAAATTACTGATAGCATGTGTGTGTATATCTATTGTACTATATATCATCTACACTATCTGTGTTTATCCAAAGGAGACATCTATTTATAAGTTTACAATGGGAGAGAGGGTCGACATAGTCGACCTCTCTAAAAATAGAAGTCTTTAATGTCCATACAACGACTGCTTTGTGGTTGACGACAACGCAGAGGCCGTCGGCCTGCTACCACGACGCCAATTCCCTTTGACAAGAACAATTGCGTGTTAGTTTCCTTTACCCGTGGGTAGATAATGTGTTGGTAGGCTGAGCTTGGGAGAGCAAAGATCTTCTGGAATGTCGTCGTGAGCAGAGGTGTGTGCTGCTAGGCTGGGGGAACAAGAAAGACGGAGATTCTAGAGCGTTGATGTGAGTAGGAGTTGTGTTGTCAAGCTAGGTGAGCAAGGAAGCGAATCTTCTAGAGTGTTGACTCACCAACCATAACCACCACGTTGGTAACAGAACTCATATTTTTGTTTTTGTCTTTAATGGGAAAGAATATGCCAATCGACGATTCCGCGGGTTGAACGAAGGGCTGGACGACGAGCTGGATGTGGCTTGACATTTGTAACGAGAATGCTTAGTGTCTCGTTCTGCTTGTGTAGAGTCTTGGGTTGGCTCACTAATACTGGTTTGGAAACGATGGTGTTTTCAAGAAGCATAGGGTTTAACAATAGGATTCTCGATCAAATGAGGGTTTAGTATTTCAAAGACAAAACGATCCCAGGTTTCCCCTCTTTATTCCAGCTGGTGAATGATCAATATTTTAATGAGACAGTGATGGTACAAGCTACCAGAGGGATTAACAGTATTTTTCCTAACCTGGCTTGACATTTTCTCTAAACTTTTCAAGAAATAGAAGGGAAAATTAAGAGTCTAATCGTTAACAAAATGTGCTAGCAATATAAAATGGCATAATTTTAAAAATGGTAAACTTACCTTCACAAGTGATCAAATGGATGATATTAGTTAAGGGATCTAGATATTTTGACTTGACCTACTCCCAGTGGAATCCTTTTGTTCGAGCAACATGTTCATATTCGTCCTTCAAAGAAACTTTGTGAGCCTTCCATGGGAGGAGGAGATGTTTGTTCCAAAGGGCAGCCTCCCTAGGAAGCTTGTGGCCAATGCGATAGATTCTTCCATCAAAGAGAAAGTGAGATGGCCTACTTTGGTCGTCTTACCATTGAATCCATTAGCGAAAAGCAATGAGAGTTTTTGGTCATGGCCTTGGAGAAGGAAGGGAAACGGGCCCCATCTGGCTGGAAGGAATAACTCACGGCACTCCTTGAACTCAGGGATGTGAAGTAAATCTTGGTAACTTCAAGGTTCATGACAAATTGGCATAATTGGACAGAGGTCGAGGGATGCGGATAGGTATAGGGGATGCAAGAGATGCATGAGACGCGGCTTAACAAAAAATATCGAAAGTGAACATAATGAAGCAAAATTCATGCAGTCATCAGTTTAAATTGAACTCTGTTTGAATGGTTGAATGATCATAGAGATTGATTTGGCACGTTCAAATGATACGCTATCATTCAGTTACCTTGAGTCGTGTGCCATCATAGAACTTCGTGAGTTATTGAATTCGTATGGCTATGATATGTTCAACCATGTCCAAAGTGAAACTTTGGATAGGTTGAACGTAATCCTCATTATGAAATTATAAAAAAATAAAAATAAAACAGAATCATGATGACTTAATAAATGAAACGATAGAGCGCATGATAAAACTTTATGCAGGATTAAAATCGTATGATAGCCATATGATGGTTAATCAATTCATTTGATGAGATGAAATGAGTATGCAAAGATGTCATTTAATTTGATCCTTGACATGATTAGTTAATTATATATAAAATCAAAATTTTAAATATCTTAGCACACCTATTAATATCATTACAGGCTATGGTTTTATTCGGCACTTCGTTCATATCATTATTCCCATTTGCCTCATTCGTCACCTCATTCGGATCGTATTTCAACCCTTCATTCAACCCTTCATATAGACCTTTGTACAGAAATGTGCTTTGATGGATTTGACTACTACTGATTATGCAGAGAATTGTTCTGGAACTTGTCAGCAAACAAGAGATGTTGAAAACCTTCTTTTCTAGAACTTTAGTCGCGTTCTTCTTTATTTGTCGTTGATCATAACATTTTTTGTTATGCTTTTTGCGTTATCCTAAAAACACCTATAATTTTATCAGAGATAAATAAACTTTTTATAAATATTTAGAAGGTAAAAACAATTATAAATCTCCCCCAAACCAAAAATATGGCGTGTCCTCAAGCCATCAAAGAAAAATTGATAATTATTCAAATATTTTCAACATATGGTTCAGGAAATAACTTCTAAAAATGCTGTGACAATTTTCGTAAGAAAATGAAAGATAAATGTAGATGATTCAGATATGTACATTCATAAAAAATAATACAATAGTTCTTAAGAAGACCATATGAAGAATGATAGTGCAATGGATGCGAAAAATGCCATAGGAAAAATATCCATCCATGACTCATTTGGAAGATCTCTTGTCATCCAAAGAATATAGATAAAGTTCACTGTAAAGTTTGTGAGATTTACTATAGTTATGGATGCCATTTCTAGGATAGTAATATCCTAGGTATTATGTGAATTAGATGACAGGGTCCAAGTCCAACTTACAACCATTCTCTAATGACAGTATAAATAATTGGCCTAAACATGTGTTTGTATACTTAGGTTTTTTATGAGCCATGTGAATAGCAATGCGTTAACCAAACCTCTTTTACCCGATATTGCCCTGCTACCAGCAATCTTGTTCAGTACCTTGATGGCGTTATCTTGGTACCCTACAAGCATAGCCCCATTGATAGCGATAATGTTCAGTACCCTGACAGGTTTACTTGCATTTACGAGGATTCCTTTTTTAATATTTTACTTAGCATGGACACACTGCCAGTGAGCCTGTTCAGTACCCTGGCGAGTTTGCTTTATATAATGATATTTTTAGTAACGAAGTCGGTTGGCACTAGAGTGTGCTAAGCCTGTTAAACACATAATTCAAATTTTTAGAACAAACCTTATGAGTAACTTTATTTATAATGGCCTAAATTATAGATCATGTCAAAAGATAATAACCTAAAGTTGTTATTTGACCTCCCAGTCTATCCTCTTCATAAAAGATCAGTAATGTTCACCACAAAATAGAAATATCACTCACTTTTGGGCTACCTTTTAAAAGTGCTTAAGAGACAAGTTTTGACAATGAGTCTAGGATGAGCTAGTAGTCCATAGGTGTAAGACAGATATTTTGAAGATCATAGTAATTAAAGTAGGTCTTAAGCAACTGTTCTAATAATAAATCAGGAATGTGCATGTATGAATCAAACACAAACATACAGAAGCATACAAATGAAACTAATAAAAAGAATCATAAAAGAGAAGTTGTTAGAAATCAAAAAAAATTATTTTTGCAAAATAATCGAAGGAAAATAAATCACATAAATACTTCCCTTTTTAATTGATGAAGCTATATGAGCTGACAAAAATTCCTATGTAAATATAAACCAATTGACAAAAGTTATTTTCATTTATTCCAAGAAACAAAAATATATGTACATAATATCCTATTCTACTTAGAGAGAAAGAAAACTATTATATTCAAGTATTTGAATTCTTCCAATGTAACCAAGTTCGAAGCAAGATTAAAAATATACCTTTATCCACATATGAGAAAATTATTGCAGTGATTACCTGGATATGATGAACCAACCGACCTGTTTGATTTAGAAGCAATATGCATTGAAGGAGAGAATGGTATTGTGGCTTGGTTGCCTCGTGGAATCAGATCTCAATATAATCCTTATATTCTGGGATGTCTTCTTCATTTGTCATCTCACGTGGTCTTTCATCAAACTCTAGAATGCATAAAGAATCTGTGTTTGGTGATGGGGAATATTGAGGTTTGAATGTCTGTCCCTTATCAAATGTGAGGCATTCCTTGTTGATCTTGTCTTCTTATGGATAAGGCCAAGTAGACACTTCCTTTTCTTCCATAGTTTCTACAACTCCTAAATCTATAACCCCTCGAGTCCTTGTGTGAATTTCCCACAGTGATGTTGGTGAGGTAGGAAAGGTGGGTAAATTTTGAAGTTCAACACTATAAGAATATTGTACTGCTTTATTGTTGTTAAAATGTGGAATGGATTGAACATGAATGTGCATAGGGCATAAAGGAGGTTTATGAGAAGGTGATTGTGGCAGGTGTAGTTGATTGGCTTGTGTGGTTGATCCCGTTAGGTAAATAGGATATTGTTTAAAAGCTTGTGGGGAGTATAGAGGATGAGGTGGTATTGCAACATGAGAGAGAGTATCCAGATGATCATAAGATGGGACATGAAGGATTTGTGAACAATTTTGGTAGGGGTTAAGCTGAGGTTGCAAGAACTTCCATGGTTTCAGACGATTATGAGAGTAGGCCAATGGAGGGATGGAGATCTGAACCCTACATGTAGGCCACGATTGCCATGATATTTGTGGTTCCATTTGATAAGGTGAACTTGTTTCAAATTCCATATCTCCTTGGCAGGTTGTTTCCATCCTGGGTAAGGAAGAGCAACTACCCATGGAATGATTCAAGCTACATATGCCACAAATTATGCGACTATACAAAGGACAATCCCTTGTGAGATGTTTCTTTTGGCACTGATGGAAAAATGCTCCTTCAAATTCCTCATTTTTCCCAACCTGCAAAATATCTATTTGTGAATTTAGAGAGTTGATCATATCAAATTTAAATATTTCAACTAAATTACCAATTTCAACTCTTGTAATTCCAATTCCTACAACAGACTTCAAAAACTGAGAAGAGGGTATATTCTTAGCAGTATTGAATTTTCTTCTTGAATACCTTCTACATAGCTCACAAACATCATAATATGGTAACTGAAATACATTGCCTGTTCCCATCAGACTTAAGATTTCTAAATATTCATTTCTATTCCTTTGAGTATAAGTCTTTTCAAGGTGTCTTCCCCCAACTGTTTTAGTTTGGATCTTTGAAGGTTTTATTGAAACTGTTCGATGTAATTTTCCAAAGTTTATTCTTCCCCTTGTGTTATTTCGAAGATATCCTCATTGACACTACAATAATCTTGGTATCTTTTCAACAATATATGTTTCATGTCATCCCAAGTTTGAATGCAATTCCCACCTAGGCTCATGAACCATCAGAGGGCTACTCCTTTCAAAGTAAGAGGAAAATTTTTCATATTTTGAACATCATATCCTCTACAAAGTATTTCCAATTGAAATAAAAATTCATCAGTGTCTTTGTTCACTAGTCCGTGAAAATTTGGTAGAATGGATGGGGGAATTCTTTGAATTTGTGCCACTCTTCCTGGATCTCGAATAGGGAATTCAAAGGTAAAAACTTCTTCATCCTTATCTCCTGCCATATCTTCCCACAATATAAGTAGTTCTTAATGTGTTATCTTGAGGCTCCTCTTTCGAATGTTCTTGTCAGTTTGTTAGCAGGATGGGTGGTGCTTACAACACCACTAAGTGATTTAATTGTAAAATAAGTCAGATACTTGCATGAAATAAATAAACTCATGCTCACTCTTTTCATAAAAGGAAGTAACAAAATATTGAAAAGCAATGAAAACAAAGCTAATACTACTACTACTGGGTTTTGGGGATGCCTGTTATAATAGATGCGCAGGTTCTTACCTCTTGTCTTATCACTCACCCGCTAAAGCCTATTTCTAAATTTCAAAGCAGAGAAATCAAATCTATCACTAAGTCTTTAAAAGAAAATCTAACTATCTATAACTGGGTTCTACCTATCTACAACTGTATTCTACCTATCTACAACTCCTCGACAATGGCACCAAAATGTTGAGGTGTATTTACTGTTCTTAAGTAATCACCAAAATATTTATTTATCAACTAGGGTTGGTAATCTTAGAGTTGTGGCACAGCATATGGTGAGGTAGAATGGGACCTAAGTTTCGGCTCATTAGACGTTAGAAAATGTTTAATAAAGAAAAGATCAAAAGATCTTTCAAAATGAAAAACTAAGTCAAAGTTCAGAAAGACAACGAATGAACTAATTAAAACTAGTTAAACCAAGAAATTAGAATAGTACCAAGCTATACTACTCTACTCTATGATTAAACAATGGAAAAAGAACAAATACTGATAAAAAAGCAAATTACTTCTTATGAAAATGCAAACTACTTTGACTTAAAATAAAAACTACAAACTACTTAAGGAATTCAACAACTATTCATGTATTCAATTAACACTTCAAGGCTACACTAAAGTATCTAATTCCATTCTCCTTGAGGATTCTGAGGAAGTGTATCAAATGTGATAGGAATGGGAGTGAATGTATCAAAGTGACTTTCAAACGTGACAAGGAAACAAAATCGAAACAAATCTAGTTTAACTTTGACAAACAAATGTAAAATACAGAGTGTCCAACTACAATTAACTTTAAACATTGTGATCTATCTTCTATCCATAAGAAAATGACATGAAACTGGTATAAATTAGAAGCAAGTAGAAAAATTAATAAAGATATTGACTTTATGATGGATTTGATTGAGAAGCAAGTAGAAAACTTGATAAAGATATTTTATGTAGAAGCAAGTAGGATACTTGATAAAGATAACTCAGTTCTGGACAAAATCTTATTTCATAGACATCTTCATTAACTGTATGAATGAGAGAAGCAGATTCTATATTCGAACAAAGATACTACTATTGACGCTAAGATATTGTGGAGAATGAAATTACTAAGCCTAATACAAAATCAATCTTTACGGAATATGACATAACAAAACGAAGAATGGAACCGATGAATTCTTTAACAATAAAGTATTAATGAATCAGGTAGAAAAGAAACATAATCTGTAAAAAACAAAGTTAAGGAAAATGAAATGAAAACTAAGAATAATAATGAAATGAAATTATAAATTTATGTAGTGTAAAACAAGATCTTAATTACAGTTAAGAGTGCTAATTAAAGGCAAGAAATATTACAGTTCAAAGACCTAAGAAACTGGATTCTAAATAAGCGTAAAATCAATGCAGAAAGTATTGAGGTCTGTATGACGATCCATATGACAGTCTGAAAGATGGTCTGAATGACAGTCCGGATAGAGGAAAACGATTTAAACTCAGGAAAGAAGCAGTTTGGATGATCTTAATTACCAGTTGGCTAATGCATATGTACCTACAGTGCAAAGGAAGCAATGGAGAGAGTGTTTAGAAGCCAATATAACAAGAAGCAACCTATACTAATCATTGTTCTAAGGAATGGACTTTTTCTATGACATAACAAAACTAAGGTATGAATAAAAATAACCTACAGCTACATGTACACATTAGTAGAACTAGTTCTAACTATGAATTTAATTCGAACTATTAAAACATTAGCTAGTTGATTCTATCTAGTTGCAAAAGACTGAAAATAAACTACAAGAAAAACTATGCTTGACTGGTCATTATCAATTCTGTAAATGTAAATTAAATTATCAACAATAAATAAATAACAGGAAATGAAACAACAGCTACATGAAAACACAGTTAAATAAAATTACTGAAAATGGAATACGTGTTTAATTGTAGAAAGAAAAATACAAAATATACACAATAGAACCTTTGGTTGTTGAGGGGCCCTTCCCAGCAATCAGATATTGAATCTTTAACTCACACTAATCACCAACAACAGAACATCAACAGTAAAATTCAGGAACTTCCATTAACTGAGAAAATTACACAGCATTTCTACAAATTACTAATAGCGTGTGTGTGTATATCAACTATACTATATATCGTCTACACTGTCTGTGTTTTCCCAAAGGAGACGTCTATTTGTAAGTTTACAATGGGAGAGAGGGTTGACATAGTCGACCTATCTAAAAATAGAAGTCTTTAATGTCCATACAACTGCTGCTTGGTGGTTGACGACAGCGCAGAGGTTGCCCGCCTGCTTCCATGGCACTGATTCCCTTTGACATGAACAGCTGCATGTTAGTTTCCTTTACCCATGGGAAGATAATGCGTTGGCAGGCTGAGCATAGGAGAACAAGGATCTTCTGGAATGTCAACGTGAGCAGAGGTGTGTGCTATCAGGCTAGGTGAACCAAAAAGATGGAGCTTCTTGAGAATTGAAGTGAGCAGGAGGTGTGTTGTCGACCTGGGCAAGCAGGGAAGTGAATTTTCTTGAGTGTTGAATCAACAACCACAACCACCATGTTGCTAACAAAACTCATATTTCTGTTTTTGTCTTTAATGGCAAAGAATATTCCAACCGATGATTCCGCGGGATGAACGAAGGGCTGAACAATGAGTTGGATGCGGCTGGATGTTTGTAACAAGAATACGAGTCTGCACGGAGGTCCGTTTGAAACCTATAACCGGCAAGCTGAAATCTATTTTCCAAACGAGTCACAAAACATTAAAGTAATATTAATAAACCATGAAAAAAATGATATTTAGCCAAGATTCATGTGATATGTAAATACGATCATACTTGGGTCTGATTGACAGTTTGAATGGAAATAAGAGTGATTTATTATATCAGAATAGTGAAAGTAATGCCACTCAGAGCATATTTGGTCATAAAAAGTAGTGACAAAATGGACACCAACATTCCCCCAAACTGGAGATATGCGAGGTCCCACTGAGCAAAAAGGGGAGGAATTCAGGAAGAAGGCTGAGCTGCGGTAGCAGCTACGTTCGACTTGGAAGGGGAAGTGGTCTTTTCCTTAATCTTCTTGAACTGATTCTTCAAGGTGTCATACCTCATCCAAAGAGAAGTATGAGACATTGTTTTGGCGTTGACCGAGCATTCAATGCTTCTTACTTATGTGCGCAGTACCTTGTTTTCTTTATGAACCTCAGAGATTGTTTCCACATAATTTTGATTTTGGTCTGTCAACTATGCTATCCCTCGGGTCAACCTATCCACTTCCTACTGATGCAGAATGGGATGTTCTATGCAATGTTCCAAGTCCTTTGGACAATTCAACTTTCTTGGAAATGTTTCAAGCTCAACAGTATATTCTTCAAGAACTCTATCTTTGTTGTGTGCAGGAGAACTTCCAGTAGCAGGGGATTCACACAATCGAGCATATACATTGGGTAATGTGAGGAGGGGTGTTTCGAGGATATGGTCATCTGATCATGATGGTTGAATGACAGTCTGGATGACAGATTGGTTGGCAGACTGGTCACAATTTGTTTTGTTGGATTTAGTGGGTATTGATGAAAAAAGTGGGGGTTTCGAGGTAGGGTCACCAAGGGGAAGCTTAGGAGAAGGTGATGGATGGACAAGGTGCGCATCACCTGAGGGATCCTCATCAATACACACATGCTTAGTGTCTCGTTCTTCTTGCGTAGAGTCTTGGGTCGGCTCACTAATACCGGTTTGGAAACGATGGTGTTTTCAAGAAGTAAAGGGTTTAACAATAGGATTCTCGATCAAATGAGGGTTTAGTATTTCAAAGACAAAACGATCCCAGGTTTTCCCTCTTTATTCCAACTAGTGAATGATCAAGATTTTAATTAGACAGTGATGGTACAACCTACCAAATGGACTAACAGTATTTTTCCTAACTTGGCTTGACATTTTCTCTAAACGTTTCAAGAAATAGAAGGAAAAATTAAGAGTCTGATTGTTAGCAAAATTTGCTAGCAATCTAATATCCCAGGGTTTTTAAAATGGTAAACTTACCTTCACAAGTGATCAAATGGATGATGACACCCTAGGGATCTAGATATTCCGACTTGACCCACTCTCGGTGGAATCCATTTGTTCCAGCAACATGTTTATATTCGACCTTCAAAGCAAATTCGTGAGCCTTTCGTGGGAGGAGAATATGTTTGTGCCGACAGGCACCCTCCCTAGGAAGCTTTGTGGCCAATGCAATAGATTCTTCCATCACAGAGAAATCTAGATGGCTAACTTTGGTCATCTTACCATTGAATCCCTTAGCGAAAAGCAGTGAGTGTTTGTGGTCGTGTCCTTGGAGAAGGCGGAGAAACGGACCCCATCCGAGTCGAAGGAATACCTCACAGCACTCCTTGAACTCAGGGATGCGAAGCAAATCTTGGTAACTTACAGGTTCATGACGAATCAACATAATTGGACAGAGGTTGTGGGATGCAGATAGGTGTAGGGGATGCAAGAGATGTAGGAGACACGGCTTAACAGAAAAGATGGAAAGTGAACAGAATGAAGCGAAATTCACAAAGTCATTAGTTTAAATTGAAGTCTGTTTGAATGACTGAATGATAGTAGAGATAGATTTGGCACTTTCAATTGATACGCTATCGTTCAGTTACCTTGATTCGTGTGCCATCATAGAACTACGTGAGTTAGTGAATTTGTATGGCTATGATATGTTCAACCATTTCCAAAGTGAAACTTTGGACAGGTTGAACGTAATCCTCATTATGAAATTATAAAAAAAAAAAAACAAATCATGATGACTTAATAACTGAAACGATAGAGCGCACGATAAAACTTAATGGAGGATTAATATCGTATGATAGCCATATGATGGTTAATCAATTCATTTGATGAGACAAAATGAGTATCCAAAGATGGAATTTAATTTGATCCTTGATATGATTAGTTAATTAAATATAAAATCAAAATTTTAAATATCTTAGCACACTTATTAATATCATTACAGGCTATGGTTTCATTCAGCACTTCATTCAGGTCATTATTCATATTTGCCTCATTTGTCACCTCATTCGGATCGTCATTCCACCCTTCATTCAAACCTTCATACAAACCTTTGTACAGAAATGTGCTTTCATGGATCTGACTACTACTGATTATGCAGAGAATTTTTCTGGGACTTGTCAGCAAACAAGAGATGTTGTAAACCTGCTTTTCTAGAACTTTAGTCGCATTCTTCTTTATTTGTCATTGATCATAACATATTTTCTTCTACTCTTTGCGTTATCCTAAAAACACCTATCATTTTATTAGATATAAATAAACTTTTTATAAATATTCAGAAGGTAAAAATAGTTTTGAATCTCCCCAAACCAAAAATATGGCGTGTCCTCAAGCCATCAAACAAAAATTGATAATTATTCAAATATTTTCAACACATGGTTCAGGCAATAACTTCTAAAAATGTTGTGACAATTTTCATAAGAAAATGAAAGATTAACTAATAAATGTAGATGATTTAGATATGTACATTCGTAAAAAGGAATACAACAATTCTTTAGAAGACTATATGAATAATGATAGTGCAATGGATTCGAAAAATGCCATAGAAAAATTAGCCATCCATGACTCATTTCAAAGATATCTTGTCGTCCACAGAATATAGATAAATTTCATCGTAAATTTTGTCAGATTTACTATAGTTATGGATGCCATTTCTAGGATAGTAATATCCTAGGTATTGTGTGAATTAGGTGACGGGGTCCAATTCCAACTTATAGCCATTCTCTAATGACATTATAAATAATTGGCCTAAACATGTGTTTGTATACACGGGTTTTTTATGAGCCATGTGAATAGAAATGCATTAACCAAAACTCTTTTACCCGATATTGCCCCACTGTCAACAGTCCTGTTCATTACCCCGACGGGTTTATCTTGGTACCATGCAAGCATAGCCCCACTGCCAGTGAGCCTGTTCAGTACCTGACGGGTTTACTTGCATTTACTGAGCTTCCTTGTTAAAGATTTTACTTAGCATGGACCTACTGCTAGCGAGTTTTTTCAGTACCCCGACGGGTTTGCTTTGTATAATGATATTTTTAGTAAGGAAGCCAGTTGGCACTAGAGTGTGCTAAGCCTATTAAACACATAATTCAAATTTTGAGAACGAACCTTATGAGTAACTTTATTTATAATGGCCTAAATTATAGATCATGTCAAAAAGATAATAACCTAAGGTTTTTCTCTGACCTCTCAGTCTATCCTCTTCATAAAATATCAGTAATGTTCCCCACAAAATAGAAATATCACTCACTTTTGGGCTACCTTTTAAAAGTGCTTAAGAAACAAGTTTTGATAATGAGTCTAGGTTGAGCTAGTAGTCCATAGGTGTAAGATAGAGCTTTTGAAGATCATAGTAATTAAAGTAGGTCTTAAGCAACTGTTCTAATGATAAATCAGGAATGTCAATTTATGAATCAAATACAAACATACATAAGCATACAAATGAAACTAATAAAAAGAATCATAGAAGAGAAGTGGTTAGAAATCAAGAGTTTTTATTTTGCAAAATAATCAAAGGAAAATAAATCACAAGAAATACTTCCCTTTTTAATTGATGAAGCTATATGAGCTGACCAAAATTCGTGTGTAAATATAAACCAATTGTCAGAAACTTTTCTCATTTATTCCAAGAAACAGAAAGATATGTACATGATATCCTATTCTACTTAGAGAGAAAGAAAACTATTATATTCAAGTATATGAATTCTTCCAATGTAACCATGTGTGAAGCAAAATTAAAAATATACCTTTATCCACATATGAGAAAATTATTCCAGTGATTTCCTGGATATGAAGAACCAACCTACTTGTTTGATTTAGAAGCAAGATGCATTGAAGGTGATAATGGTACTATGGCTTGGTTACCTCTTGGAACCAGATCTCAATATAATCCTTGTATTTTGGGTTCTCTTCTTCATTTGTCATCTCACGTGGTCTTTCATCAAACTCTAGAATGCATAAAGAAACTATGTTTGGTGATGGGGAATATTTAGGTTCGAATGTATGTCCCTTATCAAATGCGATGCATGCCATGTTGATCTTGACTTCTTGTGGATAAGGCCAAGTAGAAACTTCATTTTCTTTCATAGTTTCTACGACTCCTAAATCTATAACCACACCAGTCCTTGTGTGAATTTCCCACAATGATGTTGGTGAGGTAGGAAAGTTGGGTAAATGTTGCAGTTCAACACTGTAAACATATTGGAGTGCTTTATTGTTGTTAAAATGTGGAATGGATTGAATATGAATGTGTGTAGGGCATAGGGTAGGTTTATGAGAAGGTGATTGTGGCAGGTGTAGTTGATGGGCTTGTGTGGTTGATCCCGTCGGGTAAATAGGGTATTGTTGAAAAGCTTGTGGAGAGTATAGAGGACCAGGTGGTGTTGCAATGTGAGAGAAAGTATCCAGATGATCATAAGATGGGCCATGAAGGATTTGTGAACAAGTTTGGTAGGGGTTAAGCTGAGGCTACAACAACTACCATGGTGTCGGAGGATTATGAGAGTAGGCCAATGGAGGGATGGAGCTCTGAACCCTACATGTAGGCCATGGTTGCCATGGTATTTGTGGTGCCATTTGATAAGGTGAACTTGTTGCAACTTCCAGATGTCCTTGGCAAGTTGTTTCCATCCTAGGTAAGGAAGCGAAACTATCCATGGAATGATTCAAGCTACATATGCCACAAATTCTGAGACTATCCAAAGGACAATCCTTTGTGAGATGTATCTTTTGGAACTAATGGAAAAATGCTCCTTCAAATTCCTCATTTTTACCAAGCTCCAAAATATCCATTTGTGAATTTAGAGAGCTGATAATATCAGATTTAAATATTTCAAATAAATTACCAATTTCAGCTCTTGTAATTCCAATTCCTGTAGCAGACTTCAAAAACTGAGAAGAGGGTATATTCTTACCAATCTTGAATTTGATTCTTGAATACCTTCTACGTAACTCACAAACATCATCATATGGTAACTGATATACATCACCTATTTCCAGCACACTTGAGATTTCTAAATATTCATTTTTATTCCTTTGAGTAAAAGTCTTTTCAAGGTGTCTTCCCCAATTGTTTTAGTTTGGATCTTTGAAGGTTGTATTGAGAGAATTCGATGTAATTTTCCAAAGTCTCTTCTTCCCCTTGTGTTATTTCGAAGATATCCTCATTGAACCTAAAATAGTCTTGGTATCTTTTCAAGAATATATGTTTCATGTCTTCCCAAGTTTCAGTGCAATTCCCACCTAGGCTCATGAACCATCGGAGGGCTGCTCCTTTCAAAGTAAGAGGAAAAATTTTCATATTTTGAACATCATATCCTCTACAAAGTATTTCCAATTCAAATAAAAATTCATCAGGGTATTTGTTCTCCAATTCGTCAAAATTTGGTAGAATGGAGTGCTTGCATTTTGTTCTCTAGGGTCTTTTATGTATTGCATTTTGCATTGAGTGCTTGCTTCTTTCATTTAGGTTTTGCTTGTGCATTGAAAATATAAAAGAGTTTCATTTTTATTTTTAAACTGTTGGCTTGATTTTCATTCTAATGGCATTATTTTTATTGGATAGATGAGTCTAGAGTTTGATGATTTTGCATACTATTGAGTCATATACATAACTAGTTTCACGACCATATCCTTTGAGAAATCATAGCCATTAAAATTAATGCTTAATATAAAATTGATTAGAATGATTTTATTTATAGCATACGCCAACTAGCATAGGTTTAGAGTCTCGGAATATATCATTGTGAGTAAACAATCCAAGACTACTAGAAAAAACATTATGTGTCTGACCAGGGAGTGGTGAAATCCATGGTATACATCGGTGTTCTCAGGAAGCTCTACTCAGACCAGAGTTAAGCATGAGGTTACGGGAGATTGGTTGCGGAGATAGCCCTCCCATACTGGCCAAATGTGGGAGATATTTCCGGGATTTGTTCATATTTGGGGAGTCTTGGGGGATTTGATCCTCTTGAGTTTCGGGCTTAGCTACCCTACCCATACGACGAATCCCACCTACAACTGTCCCCGTGATCATTGGTTATACCGCGGTGACCATAGTTGCCTTAACTGATTCTGTTACCTCCAACTACTTTTTGGGACTCTCAAGCTTCTCCTAGGCGAGCCATACCGGCTCTAGTGTGTGCTCTTTATTTACTATTTTTTATCAATAGTTTGGTTGATATGGGATGCTATGAGTTTATATTCTCTCCGGAGATATCGTGGCACGAAGTCCTGCTCTCTGCTAATATCGTTGGTTGGTTTTTTTATTACATGCCTAGCTTTCACGCCATGTTGCTAGGGGACACCGGTGGGGTCCCTTCGAGTCTTTGGATTCTTACGAAACATAGCTCCTAGAGGTCATGAATACACACTCTAACACAGGAGAAATCCCTATGACTCCATCGAGTAGACTCGAGCACACTTTAGACGCCCGTACTCCGTGTGAGGCACGGGGGGTGATCCACCTAAGACACAACCTAGTTTGTTTGGTCTGGATCCACCCAAGACCCAATCTAGCTTGTTCGGTCCCGATCCACCTGAGGACAACCCGTTTGTTCCTTCATTTCCATATAATTATCTATATGGGATGCCAGAGTTACATGGTGATACAGGTCCTACAATCAACCCTACCGCATTCCCTTTCTTTATGGCTGATTACAACACAATTGATCCTTCCACTACATTTGGCTATCATGTTGGCACTAGTCATGGTGTTAGCAACACTGCACCCACTGGGTGAAATACCCTTGCCGGGGCCACCACATTGTCCACTCACACACATAGTATGGGGACTGGTCACATTTCTGCTAACAATGTTAATGTTGGAAGAAGGCCACCTCCTAGGACTACCCATCCTAATAGGAACACTATTCGCAACCCGACTAGCCATCCACAACATACTACACATGCCGCTACCCGTCAACCTAGGACCACTTTCACGAATGTTAACATTCCTCCCAATCATGGGGGTGGACACATACCATATACTTTTACGTCCACCGCCACTACTATTAATGCTAATGTAGGGGGTGGGAATATACATTATCCTCATGGTCACAATGCCACCATTCTTGCTACTAGTAACACCAATGTTGGGATTGGGAATACATCTCATACTTATGGTCACCACACGACTACTCACGCTACTGATAATGCTTACGTTGGGGGTGGGAACATACCTTACAATCATGGTCATTACAACATGGTTAATGCTATGAATAGTACGTATATACCGCATAATTATGGTGGCGACCGTTACTATAATATAGTCGGTGCTGGCCATCAGTACAACCCAGCTCAATATGGTGCTCAAAACACATGTTTACCTGCTTACTCTCACACGGGTCAAGTTGGAGGAGGTTATCGACCTTATGGCCATGGTAAAGCTTATGGTCAGTCAGGTCCATATAATCAATACTTTAATGCTCATGGTCAAGCTTATGGTCCTTCTTATCCTTTACGTTCTTACAATCAACCTTTTATGGGATCTTATAATCAAGCTTTCCAGTTGCAGCTTCTGTTCCTTGCACGTTTGAATCTTTCGTATCTTTCGAAGCTCACGAATGATCCGGTGTGTCACGACCCTACTTGGCCTCCGGTCCCCACCAATCTCCCTTCAAACATTCCTAAGTTTGAGGGGAAATGTAGTGAGGATCTAGGTGATCATGTTAGAACGTTTCACCTTTGGTGCTCTTCCAACTCGTTGAATCACGATTCCATTCGATTACGACTATTTCAAGGCACCCCAATGGGGGAAGCTAGGAAATGGTATGTTGAGTTACCTAGGGGCACTTATAGGGGTTTGAATGAGATCGCTTTGGTTTTCTTGGATCATTTCCAGTTGTTGGTTCATTACGATACTGGAACTGAACTTTTGTCTACCTTCCGTCAGAATAAGACCTCACATATTTCTGATCATGTTCAAGAGTGACGTCGGCGGAAGAGGTTAGTGCAAGCCAACATTCCTCCAAAGTTTCTGTTGGATTGGTTTCTCAAGTCTCTCCTTCCATATGTTTCTAAGGATGTTTCGATGTCCGGTATTATGACTAAGGAACAAGCCATCTTAAAAATCCAGCAGTTAGATTTACTATACTCTCAGTCTGGCATTTTATATGACATTATTCCTAACACACCGCGAACACGACATGAGCCCAAGACAGTTCCTGGACCACATGTCGATGGATTCATGGGATCAACAAGTCCTCTCCCTATAGATTTGGTGGCTAGTCAAATGAAAAATTTGTCGCTTAACCAGTCTACTCTCGGATAGGTTAACACCTTGTCCACTTCCACCCCATCGTCCGATGTACACACTGTGCAAACGACAAATCCATCGGGTAACCAACATCTTGGTGGTAAGAAGAAGGGGAGAAACAACCGTAAGGGTGGAAACAATGGGAACAATAGAAGTAATTGCAATACCCCTCATAAGGAGAATGCCAACCCTCCTCGGAAAGGTGAAAATGCTGGTGAGGACCGTAAACCTAGGCGTAAGGTGAAATTTCCTTGTAAGATTTGTGGGAAGATCATCTTACTCACTTGTGTCCTCAAATCGAAGAAGCATCGAAGCATCTTGCACAGATCCTAGCTGTGTTGAAGGATCCCCTTCCTCATGATCAAAACATGGCTTCGCATGCTCCCGCCACTGGTTATGGACCTAATGAGACTGCAACGTCTTCTTCCAATACTAGTGGTTATGGATGTGTGAATATGGTCCAATCAGAGGTTAGTGTTGCTACTTGTCAACGTGATTATTGTGCACCACAACATAATTTGGGGAGTGAGCCTCCCCCTCCTCCTGATAATTGCTTGCATATCGAGAAGCCCTCTATTATGCTATGGATACCGGAAGGTGTTCTTAAGTGCTCTACGCAAAATCCCAATGCTCGAGCCACCAAAAACTACTCCATTGTAAAAGATTTGGGCGAAATCAAAATAAAAACATTCAAATGAAAGCTATGGATGAGACAACCAACCTACTCCTGACGGTTCGATGAACGGACGCCCGTAGCTCCCATAATCAGCAGTTGAACTTCAAGGTGAAAACTAACCACAAAACTCCAAATGGGTGAATAGTAAAAATGAATTGTAAATTGTAATTTTTTGTTACTATTTATAATTTTCAAAACCCACTTGTCTATAGTTTCCACCATTTTAAGTTGTTTTGGACTAATATAATGTCATGGAGTAGCAACTTTTTACCAGATTTCTTTGGCGAGGATTGTTTTAGACCATTTCGCACCTACGGCAGGTATATTTCACACCTGGCATATAGGTTAGATGTCATTTTCACATGCATTATGCATTTGACCTTTTGACCATTTTCATAAACCCTAGGTGTGACCCCGCTTCTTAACTGACATGGAGTCTTCACACTATTATAGAAGTGTCTTTATGTGGCAGTAGGGCCTTTCCGAACATGGGTGCCCTAGTTAGAACCCCCTTTTTCCATTATGGTGCCCATGCCATTGTTTGTCCTTAGGATCGACAACCCTTTGTAGTTACACCATGACTTTGCGATAAAGACTCATACTCTACTTTGTCTTATGCTAGCCATCTCCCATAAGGAATCCCCCATTTATATCAAATTGTAATTGCATTGCATCATCATGCTTGCTGCTTGAGCCTTGTGCTGGCTCTTGCTTACTTAGTTGTTAGCCTGGTGCCTGAGCACTTTCCCTGTCGAGCCCTGCATAGCTTACATTTTCCCTTCACAATTTGATGACCTTTTGACCCTGAGGGAACACCCCCCTAAGTGTCTACATCCTACACACGCTTCCTTGCATTGATCATAAGTATGTTGCACTGCTTGGGACTAGTCTGCTCGTCATTTGTCACTCATTCCCTCACTTGTTGTACTATAAGGAATTTTGTTCTTTTTCAAGCTTTTCCAAAAATGAAAAAGACCAAAAAAATCAAATATTCCAAAATGCCGGATGGGATTATGGTTACCACTTCTATTTGGCAGCTATTGTGTCACCTTTGAACAGAGCATTCATTCCATTCCATACATTATGAGTCGGAACTATAGTTGGACCTTAGGAGATGTACTTGTTTCTCAGTTTACTCCACTGATTGGTTAAGCTTCCAGTCATTATGGAGCCCTTTGTGAAGCCTCCTGCATCGCACAGCCTATATTGAGTCTATGCTTCCTGAGTCTATCCATCTGCTCATTCTTTTGTTCAAAGGAAGTCCTAAAACCAGAGTCGGCCACTCCTCAAATCTCTTGACTATTCCATGTTGGCCATCCTTATTGAGTCAGTCCATTTCACCTGAGTTCTTCCAAATCTTTCGACATAGCTTCTACCGCATGCTGGTTGATGGGGGATTCCTTAATGCCCTCCTCTCAACGAGTTTCGTTCCGTCGACTTCAACCCATTTATTCTAGAACTTGAGACTTAGAGCTCAGTTCAGTACGTTGAGGCTTGTAGTCATTAGTGGTAGGTTCTCTCACCATCAATAGTTTTGGGAATACATCAATGTCGCCTAATCGATGGATTCATCTTAGTGTTCAACTTCAACACATCTATTTGCACTTTGATGATTGTACTCTATGTCTTGATGCCCATTATCATTATTGGTGGGTTATCTCCTGTCTGTTAACGGTATACATCAATGACTAGTAATCAGACGATGTCACATCAAGTTCGACCTCAACTCCTTTATTCACTTGATGGGACTTGCACCATCGAAGACTTGTGTAGAAGACCCCAGGCGATAGTGCCATTCAGTATGCTATTTATGATCATGACTTTACATCTGAGATATCACCTCTCAGATATCAGCAACTTGTACCTCCAGTTTGCACCAGTTGTTTCCTTTTTAGTAGGAGACCATATCTTACTATAGAGGGATCATGGCTATGATCACTTATGACATGTATTAACTATGTACTACCTATTCATGGCCATTGTATCAAATTGTTGTACTATACTGACATGTACTCAGGGATATTATTGTATTATGACGAGTGAGCTGCTCCTTCCTTGTGTCTCTATCACTCCACTTCTGAGATTTATAATGTGTTTTTGCCATCGTAGCATCAGTCTCTGACCTCACACATTAGGGGGCATCTGTTACAACATAATTTTCCACCTTTTGAGCATCAGCACTCTTTGGCCTGCAGGATCCATTTTACTGACTCAGATCCACTTTATATCCTTCAGACACATTATTTCCCTATTTGTTCCCCTGTACGCTAGTTGTATCACATTAGTGGGCATACCCGCGAGCTGCATCGCTACATCCCTGTTCGGGTACACAGGGTACTACCAAAGGACCGAACACCAAGAGCAACCACTTCACACAAACAGATCACAGATCAACACACCGATGTTTTGACGTGGTTTAAACCCTCTTGAGGGAAACACTCCACGGCCCCGGCCAAATAGCTTCTACGGGACAATTTATTATGCAAAGAAAGAAATTTACAAATGAGCTTCTCATAATCGATCAACTAAACAATGACCCTCCATGCTCTTTAAATAGAGATCATGGACCAATCGGGTGTTAAGCCACGGATCAAGGTTAGGTTTGATCTAAGAGAAGTTGATCCGTCGGATCACTCTATGTCGGAAACATATCGTGACCGTCGGATTAAGTATTTACAAATGCATACTAATGCATACTAAAGAAACACACTATCCCTAACGGATATATTACACAAGTTGATCTTAACTAACTCCTAAGTGTCTAAATATCCTAACATCCCCCCTTAAGAACAACTTGGGATAGGATTGAAGGATTTACAAAGTGACACTATTAGGAGAAGGAAGGAGGCATTAGAGCCTATCCCCCCTTAATGACAAGTTCCTGAACTCCTAACATAGATCGAAGTTTAGAAAACTTCGCTTCTGTAAGAGACTTGGTGAAGATGTCTGCAACTTGATCATCTGTAGGGCAAAAGAGCACTTCAAGAACCCGATCATGAACAAGATTTCTGATGAAGTGCATATGTAGCTCAATGTGTTTGCTGCGTTGATGTAGAACTGGATCTTTGGCAAGCTTGATGGCACTTTGATTGTCAAACCAAAGTGGAGTAGGCTGCTGCTGCTCGAATCCAAACTCTGAAAGGATCTGTCGAAGCCATAAAGCTTCTTGACTGGCATTAACTGCTACTCGATATTCTGCCTCTGCTGAAGAAAGAGCAAGAGCTTGTTGTTTCTTACAAGCCCAAGTAATAGGTCCAGATCCCAGACTGAAAACATAACCTGCAGTAGACTTTCGATCATCAGGATCGCCAGCCCAATCTGAATCAGTGAAACCAACCAACAAAGGTTTCCCCCCTGTACTGTAATGAATCCCAAACTGAACTGTACCTCGAATATATCGAAGTATTCTTTTAGCTGCTTTCCAGTGACTTTCATGAGGTGTCTGCATATAACGGGCAACTCGACCAACGGCAAAGGAAAGGTCAGGACGGGAATGAGTCAAGTATAAAAGACTACCAACAAGCTGACGATACAAGGTGGCATCTACTTCAGGTGAAGTACAAGTGGCAGAAAGTTTGACTCCAGACTGGAAGGGAGAAGGGGCTGCTGTACAATCTTCCATGTGAAAGCGACGAAGAAGGTCACAAGCATACTTAGACTGAGAAAGAAAGATTCCTTCTTTGGTTTGCAGAACTTGGAGACCAAGAAAATAATGCAAATGTCCTAAGTCTGACATTTCAAAAGTTTGTTTAAGACTGGATTTCACATGGGTTATAAGCTTAGGGTCACTACCAGTAAGAATAAGGTCATCAACATATAGAACAAGTATGATGAGATGGTTTCCTACTTTCTTGGTATAGATATTGGGGTCAGAATGGCATCGAGAAAAACCAGTGTCAAGGAGAAAGTTATCCATTTTAGCATACCAAGCTCTAGGAGCTTGCTTAAGGCCATATAAGTATTTCTTAAGGCGGCAGACAAGGCTAGAGTTATTCTGAACATAGCCAGGAGGTTGTTCCATGTAAATTTCCTCTTGTAAATCACCATGTAATAAGGCAGACTTGACATCCATTTGATGGACTTCCCAGTTGTGTAAGGCTGCAAGGGAAAGAACAAGGCGGATGGAGTTCATTTTGGCGACGGGAGCAAAGGTTTCATTGTAGTCAATCCCTTCAACTTGGGAAAAACCTTTGGCAACTAACCTTGCCTTAAGTCTTTCAACACTTCCATCTGATGCATACTTACTTCTGTAGACCCATTTACATCTGACAAGTTTTCTTCCTTTTGGAAGAGGTACAAGATCCCAAGTATCGTTCGCCATTAAGGAATGATATTCTTCATCCATGGCTGCATCCCAATCTGGATTCCCTAAAGCTTCTGCAAAAATTTCTGGATCATGATTCTCGGAATCTTGAGCCAAAAGAGAAGAGGCTCGCTGAAACTGAGAACGTGTTCGACGTTGATCTCTAGGATCACCGGCAAGATCACCAGCTGCTTCACATGTTGAACGGACCCATCGAGGAAGCACTTGTGCTAGTGCAACTGGAGGAACATGAGCAGGCGGAGGTGGATTTTCATCCTCACTGTCATCATCAGAAACTGGAGTTGGAAACCTGTCAAGGAAGTTAGAAGAAGAAGAAGAATGCACAAATGCCGAATCAGGCTCGCAGGCCAAAGATGGCACACTCGTCGAGTTAGGCTCGCAGGCCAAGATATTTTCATCAAATTTAACATCTCTTCTAATGATTATAGCATGAGAAGGTGGTTGAAGAAGTCTATAACCTTTTACATCTTCAGAATATCCAACAAATATGCACTTTTCACTTTTAGGCTGCAATGCTTTCCGTTTTTCATCCGGAATGTGAGCCCATGCTTCACTACCAAACACACGAAAGTGACTTACATCAGGTTTAATTTTACTCCATGCTTCTTCCGGTGTTATACCTTGTAATGCTTTTGTGGGGGTGCGATTAACTATGTAATTTGCACAATTTATGGCTTCAGCCCAAAATTGAAGACTTAGTCCCTTAGATTGGATCATACAATTAGCCATTTCTTTTAAAGTGCGGTTCTTCCGCTCAGCTACACCATTTTGTTGTGGTGTATATGGAATAGTGTGCTGTTGTTGGATGCCTTGTTCAGTGCAGAAAGTAGTGAACTGTTTGTTAACATATTCTCCTCCATTGTCAGATCTTAACTTAATAATTTGATGACCAGATTGTTTTTCAACAAGGGCCTTGTAGGCCAAGAACATGTTAAATACTTCGCTCTTAAGTTTTAGGAAATAAACCCAAGTGCGTCTGGTGTAATCATCAATGAAAGTTAAGAAATACTTGAAACCAGAAAAGGAAGCAGATGGAAGAGGGCCACACAAGTCACTATGCACAAGCTCCAAGGGAACCGAGGCATGCCAAGAGGCACGTTTGTCAAAACTGTCCCGATGATGTTTTCTGAGTACACAACCGGAACAAACACCATCTCTGCAAGATACCATCAGAAGACCTGTCACCATATTTTCTTTACATAGTTGTTGCAATGAGCGATAATTTAAGTGACCAAATTGCTCATGCCAAAGTTTGCTCAAGTTATCACTATGAGCAACAAAAACTGAAGGGAAAGGTGATGACCCAAAGTTGTTAAACTTGTACAACCTGGTAATATCATCAACAATTCCGGTAGCTAGGACCTGTTGAGGATCTTTAAAATCCTTGATTACAACTTGGTGAGGTGTAAAGGTCACAGTTTTACCTTCACCAGAATGAGTGATCTGATAGACTGATAACAAATTGCAGGAAATTCTTGGAACACATAGTACATCACTAAAATGACCATTATCTACTGGAACTGTTCCAGCTCCTACAACACTTAGAGATCTATCATCACGAACAAATATTTGTTTGGTGTTACATTCATGCATAGTAGAAAAGATGGCTTGATCCTTAGCCATATGATAAGATGCTCCAGAATCAATGAGCCATTCATTTGAAGTAGAAGAAGAAGATGCATTATAAGAATAACCAGAAGCACAAAGTGCATGTCCATGAGAGGTAGATTCTGATGGCGAATCTAGGTTGATGTGGTGCTTCTTCATTGCTGCTTCCAAGGCTGCCATCTTCTTGAAACACTTAGATTCATCATGATTATCTTTCCCGCAATAGTTGCAATGACGCTCAGTCTTCTTGCCTTTTGGCTTGGATCCTTTGTTATTTTTTAAAGAAGGAGCTGACTGAGAGGGTTTTGGACCCTTGTTTGACTTATTATTGCGAAAATTTTGTTTCTTGGGAGGCTTGGACTTTTCTTTCTGTTGGGACAATAAGGCTTTCCCAGATGTATCTGCATTGTTGATTATTCAAGATGAATGAGTTTATCTTGTTCTCTAATCAGAGAATCACAAAAGGATTCAAGACTAGGCTCTTGATAGCTAGCTGCATTCAATGACGCTTTCATGGAGTAAAATGTAGATACAAAAACAGAATATGCAGGTCCAAGTTTGGAAAGAATATGATAAATGCATTGTTTGTCTTCCCTCTCAATCTTACATTCTGCACATAAGAGCTTGAGAGTTTTGTACTTAGATAAATAATCTTGAATGCATGAAAAGTCACTTGGATTTAAAGAAATCAACTCATTTTCGAGTTGGTGACCTCGAATTTCATTGTGTTTACCAAACACAGTTTCCAACTTGTCCCAAGCAGCATTAGGTTCATCAATTCCAGATATGTGGAATCGCAAATCAGTAGAGAGTGACATCCCAATCAATCCACGAGCTTCATCACATCTATTTGCCCATTTTATTTTCTTATCATCATCAGTGGGTTCTTTTTCTTTCCCTGTTGTAATTCTGAAAAGTCCCCTACTTCGTAGAACATCCTCCATACGAGATTTCCATGAGAAATAGTTGGAACTGTTAAGTAGAATATCACAAAGGGCGGCCATATTTGTAAATTAATGGCTGTAAAATCAGAAACCAATAGTCTGGATGTGAAGAGCTCGAAAAAATAGGCGGTTTCAAAAAAAACGGCACTGAAAACGGACTCTGTATAATGAAGTTATGCTTGAACAAAGAAACTGTTGAAGATGTCCCCAATAGTGACGTGGCAGCTAGAGAATGTCCAGCAAAAAAAGAACCCCCCTCTTCCCAAGATGAACCTTTTGACAATCACTTTACAAAAATGTTGCTTTTAAGTGAATCACTTTTGTAAAATAAGTGATTTCACTTTTACAATGATATTACTTTTAAATAGTGCAACAATAAATAAAAAGCTTAAGTGACTCACTTGTATTTTTATTTTTTATTATTTAAGTGAGATGCACTTTTACAATAAAGTAACTTGAAAATAGAAATTGCATGCACTTTTCTTTTTAAAAGTAACTTCCTAAGACTTGAACTCAAGACCTATTAAGGAATAAAGCAACTTTGGACCAAGTGAGCTAGTTTAAAAGGTATGTAAAACTCGGTTTGCGTGCTTGCCCTTTTTCCTGCAAAACAAACCACAAAACGAAACAAAAAAAACTTTTCCACACTTGTGGAGTTAGATCTTGTTAGCTTGCCCGGAAAGTCTACGTTTTCTCTCTGTTTCTGATTTGCCGAGATCGCGCAAAGTGCACGGCAAAGAGCATACGCAGCCGAAAAAACCCTTTCCCTTTCTGTTTCTGATTTGCCGAGATCGCTCAAGGTGCACAGCAAAGAGCATACGCAGACGGGAAAGCAACAATCCGAACCAAAAAAAATCTAACAGTAAAAAAAAGAAATATGAGATTTTTTTTTTTTTTTTCAAAAACGAAATAAAAAAATGCGTCACTGTAACATTATACCTTCAGATCTGATGAAATACGCGTTTCAGGAGCAACCGGGAACCGTTTTCGATCAAACGAAAACTATTTTTCAATTGAAACGACGCTCTGGACGTAATGGAACACCTCCCACAGCCCAGAAATATCATAACTAGAAAACCTTTCGAGTTTCGGCAACAGCAGTTCAAGATCTAGATCATAACCGGAAGCGGCACTTCATAAAAGCTCTGATACCATGTTCGGGTACACAGGGTACTACCAAAGGACCGAACACCAAGAGAAACCACTTCACACAAACAGATCACAGATCAACACACCGATGTTTTGACGTGGTTTAAACCCTCTTGAGGGAAACACTCCACGGCCCCGACCAAATAGCTTCTACGGGACAATTTATTATGCAAAGAAAGAAAGTTACAAATGAGCTTCTCATAATCGATCAACTAAACAATGACCCTCCATGCTCTTTAAATAGAGATCATGGACCAATCGGGTGTTAAGCCATGGATCAAGGTTAGGTTTGATCTAAGAGAAGTTGAGCCGTCGGATCACTCTATGTCGGAAACATATCGTGACCGTCGGATTAAGTATTTACAAATGCATACTAATGCATACTAAAGAAACACACTATCCCTAACGGATATATTACACAAGTTGATCTTAACTAACTCCTAAGTGTCTAAATATCCTAACAATCCCGCAGGTAGCATGTAAAATGGTAAAAATCACTAATTAATTACTTTTTACTCCCAAAAAACAGTCTTAGGGTGACCTTTGGCCCTGCATTTGCCCCGAAACGCCTCGATGTGTCCTTTCACTTACCTTTGGGAGGACTATATATTGAGCACATTGTAATGTCCCCCATTTTGACCCTTGTAATATTTTGGGCTATAATGTAAATATTGTATTCATATTATGTATGAGTCCTAGCATGGAGCTCAAGGCCAAGGCCCCGCTATTGAATGCTCGATCTTGAAGGGGCAAGTATTGGATATTATGCTACCCATGTGCTAGTGAACCATGGGGATTGTAAATATGCATTTTAATATAAATGCCCACAACTAGCTATGCAATGCAACAAGAGACGGGGGCATGATATTTACAAGGGATTGGGAGGGACATATTCAAACCTTTGAGCCAACCAAGCCAAGCCAAGTGTCAATGAGAGTACCCATCAAACCCACAACTATCCATGCTAACCTTGTACCCAATCATTTACTCTCCCAAGAGTTGGTTGAGGTAGTTAATGCCTTGGGAATGGAGGGGTATGGCTGTCCAAATTTGAGTATGGGAAAGCCACCCTTCCTAGATTTTCGTGTTTGTCTTCTTGGGAAAGAAAAGAACCATGAAATTACCCCCAAGCCATTATTCATCCATCAGTTTTTCTCTCTCAAGAGTTGGGAGCTACCTGGGTGTTTTTCTCCATGGTTTTGTTGCGTCTTTCTTAAATCTCCTAGCTGGGAAGGGCGTTTTTGTGTTGTGTAACGGTGAGGAAGAAAGGGAAATCGATTTGGGGACCATAGAGGCAGTTGTGGCTCACTTATTGCTTGTATATCTGTCGGAGAAATTTTTTTCTCCCCTATGGTCGATTTTCCCTCCCACAAATCCATTTTTGTTGTGCCTACGTTTTGGGGAAAACCCTTATCCATCTAGCTTCTAAGTCCCATTGCTCAAATTGTGTTTCCCAGCCCATATCTGAGTTTTAGGGTGTAAGAGAATACTGGGGTTGAGTTGGGTATCCATTGCTTTGGGTTGTGTTGATCTTGAGAGTCCCCAATTTCCTTGTAGATATCATGCCCTGCTCGGGGGTGGTCTCTAAGTGGTGAAAGAGTATAGGTTGAGCAAGGACCTATGGTTGGGTGGAACGTTGCAACAACATAACTAGTTGTTTGGGACAATTGCACAACAAAGATATGTATTTTTCTATCTATGTGTTTTTCCTCTGCAAATGTATGACTTTATGACTGTTATTGATGTGATTGAATGCATATGAAAAATGTGTGTGGATGAGTTTATTTCCGCTGTGAATGTTTGCTTGTTTTCCATCTGCACACATCTGTTTTATTTCTGTGAATCTAATGAATTTGGCTGAGTTTATGAAAAGCCCCATAGAATGGAATCATGTTCCCTTCCTTGTATTGGGTCCAAGGGTGGGTACATTACACACATATGGCATATGGACGAGAGGAGGAGAGAGCAAGAGAACTCTAGTGGATTTTTTCTCTATCTTGAGTCTACACTCATTGATACTTCTTGTTGTGAACCCTTTATGTTCACCTTCCAAACTCCTATCATAGTTTGAGTTTGCAATTCCATGGAGGATTGAAGTGCTGGAGGCACAAGTGGAGAGACCCGGATCTTGGTTCAGATTGGTTTCCAACAAGAGGTCGTATCACTTTATACTTCTTGTTATTTATTAATAGAAATACTCATATCCTCATCCATTAATGTTGTGAATGTTGTTTATATTACATTGGGTTGCATTTACTTATAATATCATGGACCATTGCTATTGATGATGTTAATTCCTTTCATATATTATATGCGCTTGTTGTATATTGGATGTCAAGACTAATTTGCAGGTTCAAGTGCATGAATTGAAAGCTCTAACGGGGATCTACATCAAACGTCCGGATCAAGGTTGGTTATATTCTCCATTGTCTTCGCATTGTCATTTATATAGCATAGAATTGAGAATTGAGTTAATTTTTGGTAGTCAGCTGTCTGTTGTGGTCCACCCCAAGTTATAGGAAGTTTTCTCCAACATAGAAATGGTGACTCCGCTGGGGAGAACATCCATTTTTGGGGACTTTTAGGCATTAGTCCTTATTTAGAGTTGTTGTGTGTCGCGTCTCTGTGTCATTGATTAGCTGTTAGGATACACTATAAAAATCAACCTTTTTTTGAGCCATTTGACTCTTTTTCTGCTCATTTGCTTTTCCCTATACACAGGTTAGCCTAGTTCTTCCCGCGTCTACCTACCTCCATATTCACTATACCCCATGGCTACCCGCAGGTATTCCTTCAACAATAGCGTACAACTCTGGGGTGATTGGTTTATGGCCTTTGGTTGTTGCTGGGTTGGTTTTGAGTGTTCCTGAGTCTTCTTTAGCCTTGTTCCTGACTGTTCCAAGCCTTGTTCATGACCAGAACTCCTCTTTTCTCTTGGTTTTGAGCCTCATTGGTTTTTACCCATTTTTATTTTTTAACCTTATTCCATTGGCTGAGTCTTACTATTTGGGATTTGCTAGGTTGTATGAGTGATGTCCTTCGCATTTCTGCAACTGAATTGTGGGATTTTGCTTGCATTTTTCATTTCATTATATTGAAAAATACAAACAAAAAAAAAAATTGCATTTTCCTTTCGCTTATAAGCGAAAATACAAAAAAAAATTCTTTTATGTACTGCATTTTGCATTGAGTGCTTGTTGCTTTCATTTAGGTTCTGCTTGTGCATTGAAAATATAAAAGAGTTGCATTTTTATTTCTAAACTGTTGGCTTGATTTTCATTCAAATGGCATTGTTTTTATTGGATAGATGAGTCTAGAGTTTGACGATTTTGCATACTATTGAGTCATATACATCACTAGTTTCATGACCATATCCTTTGAGTAACCACAGCCATTAAAACTAACGCTTAATCTAAAATTGATTAGAACGATTTTATTTATAGCGTACGCCAACTAGCATAGGTTTAGAGTCTTGGAATAGATCATTGTGAGTAAACGATCCAAGACTACTAGACAAAACATTATGTGTTTGACTAGGGAGTGGTGAAATCCATGGTATACATTGGTGTTCTCAGGAAGCTCTACTCAGACCAGAGTTAAGCATGAGGTCACGGGCGGTTGGTTGTGGAGATAGCATCCAATACTGGCCAAACGTGGGAGATATTTTCAAGATTTGTTCGTATCTGGGGACTCTTGGGGGATTTGACCCTCTTGAGTTTCTGGCTTAGCTACCCTTCCCATACGACGGATCCCACCTGTAGCTATCCCCCTGAGCATTGGTTATACTCTGGTGACAATAGTTTCCTTACCTAGGTATTGCATAGGGTACTTGCAGTGGTTATACTGTTTGTGTCCTAAGTCAGATAAGGGTAGGACAACACAGTTGTTTGTTGCCGAGGGTTACAACCCTTTGCAAGCAGTGAAACCTGGGAACCTCTATAATTGATTATGTTACCTCCAACTACAGTTTGGGAGTCTCAACCTTCTCCTAGGCGAGACATACCGGCTCTAGTGTCAGGAGCTCATTTAGCCACTCTATTTGTCTGATCTTGGTCGTAGTTTCTCTAGGTGTGTTCTCTTGATTTACTATTTTTTATCAATAGTTTTGTCGATAGGGGACCTTGTGAGTTTATAGTCTCTCTGGAAATATCGTGGCACAGAGTCCCACTCTGCGCCAATCTTGTCGGTTGGCTGCTTTACCACCTGCCTAGCTTTTATGTCGTGTTGCTAGGGGATGTCGACGACATCCCTCTGAGTCTTCAGAATCTTACGAAACATACGTCCTATACATCATGACTGCACACTCTGACATGGGAGAAATCCCTATGACTCCATCGAGTAGAGTCAAGCACACTTTAGACACCCCTACTCCTCGTTAGGTTTGGGGGGGTGATCCACCTAAGACCCAACCTAGTTTTTTTGGTCTGGAACCACTTAAGACCCAACCTAGCTTGTTCAGTCTGGATCCACCCTTCAGTCCGGATCCACCCGAGGATGACCCGTTCGATCCTTCATTTCCACATAATTATTTATACGAGATGCCAAAGTTACATGATGAAACAGGTCCTATGATAAACCGTACCGCATTCTCTTTTGGTATGCTTGATTACAACATAGTTGATCCTTCCACTGCATTTGGTAGTCATGTTGGCCCTAGTCATGGTGTTAGCAACACTGCACCCACTGGAGGAAATACCCTCACTGGGGGCACCACGTTGTCCACTCACACACATAGTATGGGGACGGGTCACATTCCTCCTAACAATGCCAATGTTGGAAGAAGGCTGCTTCCTAGGACTACCCATCCTAATAGGAACATTATTCACAACCCGACTCACCATCCACAACATACTACACATGCTACTACCCATCAACCTAGGACCACTTTTGTGAATGTTAACATTCCTCCCAATCATAGGGGTGGACACATACCATATACCTTTATGTCCACCGCCGCTACTAGTAATGCTAATGTAGGGGTGGGAATATACCTTATCCTCATGGTCACAACGCCACCATTCCCGCTAGTAGTAACAACAATGTTGGGGTTGGGAATACATCTCATATTTATGGTCACCACACGACTTCTCACGCTACTCATAATGCGTACGTTGGGGGTGGGAACATACCTTATAATCATGGTCATTACAACACGGTTCCCGCTATGAATAGTACATATATGCCCAATAATTATGGTGGAAACCCTTACTACAATACATTCAGTGCTGGCCACTAGTACAACCCACCTCAATATGGTGCTCAAAACACATATATACATTCTTACTCTCACACGAGTAAGGTTGGAGTAGGTTATCAACCTTATGGCCATGCTCAAGCTTATGGTCAGTCAAGTCCGTATAATCAACAGTTTAATGCTCATGGTCAATCTTATGGTCCTTCTTATCCTTTAGGTTCTTACAATCAACCTTTTATGGGAGCTTATAATCAAGATTTCCAGTCGCAGCTTCCATTCCTTACATGTTTGAATCTTCTGGATCTTTTGAAGCTCATGAATGATACGATGTGTCACAACCCTAATTGGCCTCCGGTCCCCACCAAGATCCCTTCAGACATTCCTAAGTTTGAGGGGAAATTTGGTGAGGATCCAAGTGACCATGTCACAACGTTTCACCTTTGGTGCTCTTCCAACTCATTGAATCACTATTCCATTCGATTATGACTATTTAAATGCACCCTCACAAGGTCACCTGTGAACTGGTATGTTGAGTTGCCTGGGGGCACTTATAGGGTTTTCAATGAGATTGCTTTTGTTTTCTTGGATCATTTCTAGTTGTCGGTTTGTTATGATACTGGTTCTGAAATTTTGTCTACCTTCCGTCAGAATAAGGACACACATATTTTTTACCACGTTCAAGAGTGGCGTCGGCGGAAGAGGTTAGTGAAAGCCAACATTCCTCTAGAGTTTCTATTGGAATGGTTTCTCAAGTCTCTACTTCCATATATTGCTAAGGATGTTTCGATGTCTAGTATTATGACTAAGGAACAAGCCATCTTAAAAGTCCAGTAGTTAGATTTACTATACTCTCAATCTGGAATTTTATATGACATTATTCGTGATGCACCATGAACACGACATGATCCCAAGATAGTTCCTGGACAACATGCCGATGGCATCATGGGATTAGGAAGTACTCTCCCTGTAGATTTGGTGGCTAATCAAATGTAAAATTTGTCGCTTAACCAGTCTACCCCTGGACAAGTTCACACCTTGTCCACTTCCGCCCCATCATCTGATGTACACACTGTGCAAATGACAAACCCATCGTGTAACCAGTAGTCTGGTGGTAAGAAGAAGGGGAGAAACAACCGTAAGGGTGGAAACAATGGGAACAATAGTAGTAATCACAATACCCCTCGTAAGGAAACTACCAACCCTCCTCAAGAAGGAAGAAATGCTTGTGAGGACCGTAAACCTAGGCATAAGATGAAATTTCCTTGTAAGCTTTGTGGGGAAGATCATCTTACTCAGTTATGTCCTCGAATCAAAGAAGCATCGAAGCATCTTGCACAGAGCCCAGTTGTGTTGAAGGATCCCCTTCCTCATCATCAAAACATGGCTTCGCATGCTACCATCACTAGTTATGGACCTAATGACACTGCAACATCTACTTCCAATACTAGTGGTTATGGATGCGTGAATATGGTCCAATCAGAGGTTAGTGTTGCTACTTGTCAATGCAATTATGGTGCACCACAACCTATTATGGGGAGTGAGCCTCCCCCTCCTCCTGATAATTTCCATACACAATTGCACGAGCCAATGGCACGCAATCTTGTTGCTCCATTTGCTTTTTCTCTCCCAAACCGAAAGTTACCAAGTGTCCTTGAACAACATTTTCATGTGACTTGCAACTTGACTTAACTCGACAACCGGAGGTCGGATCGATGAAACGTCGACTCCATTTGTCTCCTGGTGTGCGATTACCTCTAGGAGGGCCTCTCCCTCGTTTACACATGGTCCAGTGACTTCATTGTGCATTCATTTGATAAACTAGGGTTTTGCTCAGTTTCCTTCAATGCGACTCTTGCATTGGTTGTTTCAACAACTGCACATGGGTCTTGTTCAATTGACTTAATCATTCGTTGTATATCAAACTCTACATATGGTACATTTGAACATGTTGTAGCATTAAGAAAACACTATGTGTCTAGAGATCACGGGATATATTATTCTTGTACTAAAGTATAAGCCAACAACCATATGCCTAAGCTACACTTACAAATTACAAACCAACTAGGGTTTCATGAACTAGACAACGCATAATAAAACTAGGGTTCACAAATTGAGACATGGAACTACAAACTAGGGTTTTATGAACTCTTATGGTTTAGATCATTAGATTGATTAGTATCATTTAAGTAGAAACCAAAAGGCCATATACCTAGGCTATGTAGATACATGAAACAAAATGAATAGGGTTGAACATGGATCACAAGTGGAAGTTCACATGCATGCATGACTTAGAAGTAGAAACACATGTACACATGAATTACAAGCAAAACCAACTAAGGTTTAATGAATTATAAGAAATACATGAGTATAGAGATCAAAGGATATGTTATTTTCATTAAACTAGAAGCCAATAGCCCATATACCTAGGCTACACTTACAAATTGAAAACCAACTAGGGTTTGTTGAACTACAAATTGCATACTATAAGTAGGGTTCACAAGTTTAAAGATGGAACTACAAACTAGGGTTTTATGAACAAATTATGTTTATATCAACCCTAGCCTATCCAGAGTACCCTTACCGTGCCAGAATCTCCAACCCTAGCCCCCGAAAGTTATTCTGAAGAGTCAGTCGTTACTTTGTATAGAAAAATTTCCCCTGAAATTCGTAAAGCTTTCCTTGATACCTATCTAAAACCTAATGTAGAAATTGCAAACACCCCTTACACGCTGGACGTCAACCCTTTTAATGACAATACCCAATTCGTCTTTTCTTCTATAGCTTAGTTTTTAGGTTCAGACTCAGATTTGTGGATAACTAAAGTGCAACTAAGCCTGCTATTCAGGATTAGTGTTAGTTCCCCAGAGGCGGGAAGTGAGTCAGTACCTTCCCTCAAGTTTGAGGAAATTTTGGCAGAAAAAATACATGCACAGTTAAGCTGTTTTGAAAGAACCAGATTTTTTTGGTTCAAGGCCTATTTGACTAAAATGATTCTGCATAGTTGTGTAGATGAGTTAATATTCTCTCAGATAGTCTTCACAGGGAATTTGGAAGACAATGTTTTCAATTACATGAATTACATTTTATCTGTTGTATATAAAGTTATGTTTGAAGAAACACTACCCATAGTGTTACCAGAGATGCAAACCCTGATGCAGTTGAGGGATGAACTAGCCATTGGTGACTAGTTCCTATTGAAAGATGCCACATTAATAAGGGTGTATGGTTTTGTACATGAACCATACTTTTTACCAGCAATTTTGACCTTGAAATTTTTTTCCCTTGAGTTCATCCCTAAAAGATTGATCGCAGAAGAGGAGCAGTTTGGGTAGCATAAGAAAAGTTGTGATATAAATGTCCCTTGGCAAGTTGGCCCTTTCATTGTGAAATTTAAAGAGGTTGTTAGTGAAGTAGAAATATTATTGAAAAATATGGGGTTTAGGAAGGACATAGCAGTCACATATGATCCTCTGCACATCATAGCCGAGAGAAAGAAGAAAAATGGTTTGAAGGCATGGGAACACCAAGAATCTGAAGGGCTGCCGAAGGGGTGAAATTAATTGCAATATGAGCCTGAAGAGGTTGAAGATATAGATTTACAAGTACAAGCCCTACTCAAGGTTGATGACCCTATGGAAACAGACCAACCGCTTAATACTCAGGAAGTATGCGGGAAAAGAGATTCACAGGAAATCATTGAGACAGAAGAAGAGGAAGAAAGTGAAACGAAAAGACTCAAATTGGAAACACCAGATGAGTTAGCTATCCAAATAAATGATATGGATGAACAAGAAGAAGGGCCATCAGCCCCAGTTATCCAAATCCATGAGTATAAATTCCAAGATGCGACAAGAGGGAATGAAGACGGCAGATTTGAATCCCAAGAAGACATGTTTAAGTATCATGGGCAAAATAAGCATGCCTCTGCACAAATTGTTTTTGAACTAATGCCCACTATGAGGAATTTGTCTAAAAGAGGAACGTCTTTGACAACAAGTAGAGATATCCAGACACACACTTTCAATCTGATGATATCTGACAAAGACCAAATAACGGAAGCAAAGATAGACTGGAAGAAGATACCTTTGCCAGATAGGATTCAATTTCACAGGCAAATGGGAGAAGGTTTATATGATGACCTAGTAGAACTAGCCTTGAAGATCTCTAATTTAGAGGTGACTATAAATAAGATGAATGCCCAATTAAAACATGAAAGGTCGGAGAATAAATCCCTTCAGCAACATATTAAAAAGATGTAGTTTGACTTAATTGAAAATGATGGTGGAGGCAAACCAAGCCATAAGCTGTTAAAGGATAAAGACAATTTGATCCAGACCCTACAGAAAAGAATGAAAATCTCCAACACCCAGTTAATACAAACTCCTGAGGAAACAAAGCTAATACAAGAAAAAGAAGATCTGTGCAAGGAGCTCAGCAATAATAAAGCCGAATTGTTAAAATTCGCAGAGAAAGAAGGATGCTGGGAGAAAGAGAGAATGAGTCTGAGGAGGCAGATCGAAGAGTTAAAAAGCAGCTTGTCAAACATATGTTTGCGACAGGAAAATGAACGCCCGAGTAAAGAGAAATATAATACAGACAACATTGTACAAGCTATGTCCTAGATCAACCTAAAAGATAGTCAGATACGACAACTAAAAGAGGAAAATCAAAGGTTGAAAGAAGAAAATGAGGTAAAGGAAAAAGGGACAAATGAGCTACAGCAAAAGTATAAGGAATTGGTAGTAATTAATAACAGGTTTTCTCAGCAGATTACAGGAAGAGCAGCTATGCAGGGATGCAAACATTTGATTTGGGATTTAATCATCCAAGAGGCTGAGAGATTCAGACAATGTCTGGATCTCATGAGAACAAAGGAAAATATAGTCATGGATGTTTTTAAGAGTTGCACTGCTATGAAGGAAAAATTGCACAAAAGGCCAAAAGAGACTGCTTATAATGCTATAAGTTTTTTGAATGGTTTCACAGATCAGGACGTTATAGATTTGAGCATCAAGGACCGGCTCACAACCATTGCAGCAACAAAATGGATACTGGGGAAAAATGCATTAGTCGAAGCTGTGGAAACTAAAGCAAATGAAATGAATGAACAATTGACAGAATTCGAAGGACAGTTTGAAGGACTGGTAGAAAAGGGGTTTCCTGCATTCTGGGATGAAAAGCAAAGATTGATTCCCATAAGTGAGCATAAAAGGTTGATGACTAGTAGGAGAATGGATCATTCTAAGTTCAAACATCTGAGCTAGCCACTTTCAGGGAAAATCCTAATAGACATGCTGGACGAAGATTTTGAGATGTAGTACAAATTGATTTCTATTGGTGAGCAGCTTCCACCTATGTCTTCTATCGATCAACCTAACATTAGAGTCCTGGAGAAAGAGATGACGAGTTATGACATCCCGACACTTGAACTTTGGGCACCTGTGGAGAAATACGGGAAGATGAAATATACCTATCATGCTCCATCGGCAGCTGTTGTTCCTTAAATCATAGATCTGTGCATTTTTAAGTATTAGTTTATTTTTGATAGAAAAGATTAGGATATACTTTAGGATTTTGATTTTCTAGGACGTGGCAGTGGGTTGCCCGTTATGTAATGAAATTTCACCATTCGACATATACTTTAATATTTTTTATATTGTTTAACGACATACCGGCAAATGCAAGAAAGCGATTGATCTTATCTTGTTATAGTTTATGTTTTGTGATAGTGACATCTGAACTATGATGAGGTGTCCTTGAATTGTAACTGATTTTTGTTCCAAATGGGCCGAGTATGAGACTCCAGGCCACTATAAGTTCCATAAATTTTCAAATGGAAAAAAGGGGGAGAACTTTGAAGCTCTACATATTTTTGTCTATTGTTGTTTTTGTGAGATATCTCTTGAATGAAATTGTTAGAAGCTTACATGCATTTTCAGAGATTCCTGTGTAATTGGTCTGGTAGTCTGTTTTTTCTCTTCTATGTGATATGTGTTTCTTTCCTTTGTTAATCCATATTGTTAACATTCCTTCGTACTTTGTTCAGTGTAGTATCTGAGCGAGATTCATAGACATTATGCCTTGTTCATTTCTTACCAAGTATTTCATGAAATATTTCTGCTAAAGTTGGTGTAAGATTCATCTATGTATGCCTTATATCAATGGATTGTTCATCTTTCTTCTATTTCACCAATTAAATCACTTCGAATACTAGCTAGTTGCTATCTTGCCTCCATGTGAATGTATCTGCTAAGCATCTGATAATAATGTTTATGTTATAGTTGAATTGACTCCATTTCCCAATATAGATCCCTGTTGTTCTCCACCAATGGTTTACCGAAGTAAAACTTGTCCTACAGAAATCTAACTTTCTGTGTATGTTTTAATAAAACATCTTGAGAATGAATGCTGGCGTTCCTTTTTCATGGTTGACGCCCTTGATTATTTCTAGTTTTTCATTAGTTTATTCAGAGATCCCTCTCAGACTGTGTTGGGTTAGTAACATCAGTCCAAACATTGGTTAGTGGCTACCCAGAATTACCCTCTTTCAGCTTTGGGTGTCAAATTTGGTGTTAACAAATTGGCACCGTTGCCGGGGAATGCAAGTTTCCTTGTTTTTTCCTTGCAAGAACGACAAATTTTTTTGAAGATTCGAAGAAAAGAGAGATCCCTGTGTGAAAACAAAGATATCCATATTTTTGAAGGCTGTACAATTTTTCCCTGGCGACTCCACTCGTAAAGACTGATACTCAAGAAAGCGCTCCAATGGGGAAGATCGCCGAAGCTGATTTCTAGCTTTGAAGGAGATATTGACAAGGCATCCTAGCCTCAAGAAAGATGCATACTAGAGGTAATCCTATTTCTAAAATTCTGCTAGTTGCTGATAATCCGAAAAGTCTGCTTAGGCGAAAAATCGAAAAAGATAGCACTAGTACTTCAAACAGTGAAAGAATTGTGTCTGAAGAAATATTACATGTTTTTCAAGAAGTGAATATAGAAATTGACATTGGAAAACCTGTACCAAGATCATGATCCGAGTCTTATCTAAGCCTAGGTGAAGGAGTTCTTAATAATCCTCAATCCTATGTGTTAGATCCTACTTAGCATGATTTACTAGATACTATCAAAGATAAAAAAGCTAAGCCCTATTCCCAGAATATCCCACCCCTTTCACAAAATATGCCTGTGATCATGGCTGCCAGATTTGCACCTTTAGTCCTACCAACTGTCTTACATGACCTACCCCAAAAATATGCACAGAGAATCGTCTCCTATGATGGAGAAGGAAATTTTTCTGCTAGATAGCATGTAAATGGGTTTGAAGATTTTATTGATCTGGAGGAAGTAGACCATGATGATGCAAAGATGAGGTTATTTGCCCAAAGTTTGTTTGGGGAACCTAAGAAATGGTACATATTGTTACCAAATGCTTCCATAAATGATTTTGTGGCATTTAAGATGTTGTTCTTAGAGAGATGGGAAATGATAGGAAGTCCTGCCCTAGTCTTCTCCCAATACAATCACATCAAGAAAGAAGGTTTCGAGTTTGTACATGAATTTTCTGCTAGATTTATGAGGGCATACAATTCTATTCCAGATGACCTAAGGCCCTCGGTTGGTGCTGCGAAACTCCACTTTGCAGACGCCTTTGATGGAGATTTCTCATGTACATTAAGAGAAAGAAAGTCTCCCTCTCTGCTTGTCTTGCTAAAGGATGCCCTAGAAGTAGAGGGGAACATGATGACTTCAGGAAAAATAAAGGGGAAAACAGAGGCTGAAAGAAAGAAGCAAGAGACCCAAACTTCTACCTCATATGCTTCTAACGACGCAAAATTTGATAACATGATGAAAACTATGGAAAGTTTGATGGATAGATTAGCCATAGATACCAAAACCCCTCCCAGAGAAAATCCTTAAAACCAGATCTGAAATCCAAACTTTAGAAGACCACCACCTCCTGCCAGAAATCAAAGAAATCCTGAAGAATAGCCAATGTGTCCTCCATTTGCTGAAAACATGGTAGATAACGAAATACCTGAAGAACCCGCTGAGACCCATATTCATTTTGTTGACTCCCTAGACCATGAAATATACTTGACTGAAAGGGAGCGTGGCTTCTTTAACAAAGAAAGTACTAGTGGTAAACCAAAGTTGGAATCTGAACAATACCTAATGGGTTATCAAAATGCTGTGAATGATCTTCAAAGAAAATTAAAATTGAGAAACAGAGAAGTTACCATGAATAAAGGGAATCTCCCTTTGAACCAACCTCCAGTTGTCCAACAGGTTGCAGAAGAATCGAAAGAAAAACAACAAAGAGCTGTTGCAACTAAAAGACCTGAAAATAAAGAAGAAGATGGTCAACCTTCAAAGGAAGTTAAACAACCAGAAGTCATAGAGATAATCAAGCCTGCCCCCACTTTTAGCCTCAGAGCCGAACTATCAAAGGTAAAGATCTCCATCCCTCTTAATGAGTTACTGAAAAATAATGAGTACAAGGAAAAGATAACAAAGATGGTTAAAGAAAAGAATGAAAACCAACATGATATCCTAGAGTTGTCCGATGATGCTCCTACCATAATATTTGGATCTAAGTTGGAAGAACTAGGTGATGAAGAAGTCCCTCCTTTCTATTTAAGCCTAAATGTCCATGATCAAATCTTGCACAATGCCTTAATAGACTCTGGGGCATCTCATAACCTAATGCCAAAATCTATGTTGAAAGAGCTAGGATTAGAGGTGACCAGGCCATACCAAGACCTTTTCTCCTTCGACTCAAGAAAAGTACCATGTTTGGGGCTAATTAAGAATATGGTAGTTACTTTAACCCAAATCCCTGCTAAAAGTGTTATGATGGATGTGGTAGTGGCTGATGTGCCTGCAAAGTTTGGGATGCTGTTGTCAAGATCCTAGGTTTCAAAGTTGAAAGGAACTATGCAAATGGACTTATCTTATGCCACAATCCTTGTGTTTGGAGTAAATAGGTGATTATATAGGGAAAGCAGGATGGAATATGTCGTCAGCAGCAAAAACAACCCTGAAAATCACCATATATGTGATGTTGATACAGACATGGGCTGCTTCATTTTTGTTGTTGAAGGTCCTCGTTGTGATCCTAACCCTCCCCCATATAGAGAAGTTGATGAAGATAAAGAATTTGCAGCCAGGTATGTAGCTTATGAAAGAGAAAAGAATGAAGAAGGCTGGTGGAAAATGTATTTTGATGGTTCTGTGAGCAAGAATGGTGCAGGAGCAGGAGTTTGGATCATTCCTCCCAACATGGAGTCTAGAGCACTTTCATACAAGCTAAAATTTGCATGTACTAATAATGTTACCGAATACGAAGCATTACTATTGGGATTGCGGGCTCTAAAAGACTTGGGAGCTAAGAAGATAGAAGTATTTGGAGACTCTGAGTTGGTAGTGAACTAGATAAATGATAGTTACCAAGCCAAACACCCAAGAATGAGGGCATATAGAAAGGAAGCTTGGGATTTTTTCGGGAATTTTTTCACAGAGCACAAGATTAGAGTAATACCCAGACATGAAAATGGGATAGCTGACTCTTTAGCAGCCACTGCTGGAGGATTTAAGACTCCAATCTTCTCCCAAACCAAATATGAGGTCGAAATTATAAACAGACCCTCTATTCCTGATAATTCTAAATATTGGCAAATATTTGAAGATGAATTACAACTCAGGAGATTGTTGGAACTCTTTGATGAGTTTACAAATGTGCATATTGATACTGATAATGAGAACCTGGAAAAATTTGTGGAAGGAGGAAATGCTGAAGAGGAAGCTAAAAAAAAAGGGTGGAAAAACACAATGGGTGGTAAGGATATTATTCAACTGAAGAACAATTACATCCCTAAAGGTATGATACCCTTGGAAAAGCTCTTTGATCAAGATGATGCAGCCAAAAATCCAAAATTTGAACCTGCCCGAGAATCAGTAGAAGATCAAAACTTAGGTACAGAGAAAGATCCTCGAATGGTAAAGTTGTCTAAGAGACTACAGACTGACAAAAAGAGACGCTATGTGGAATTGACGTAAGGACACACTGATGCTTTCGCCTCGACCTATGAAGACTTAAAGGGATATGATACATCAATCATACAACACACCATTCCACTCAAGCTAGGTGAGAAACCTTTCAAGCAAAAATTAGTTGACAGATGTCATAGAGAAAGAAGTCAAAAAGATTTTCAATGCAAAGATAATTGTTACCTTAAGGTTATCACAATGGATAGCAAATATGGTCCCATTCAGAATGAAAAGTGGAGAAATCAGGATTTGTATTGATTTCAGGAACTTGAACAGAGCATCCATGAAAGACAATTACCCTCTACCTAAAATGGAACACATCTTACAGCAGCAAGTGGTAGGGTCCGAAAGAATTTCCACCATGGATGGTTTTTCAGGGTACAATCAGATTAAAGTACACCCAGAAGACCAAGAAAAAACCGCTTTTACAACTCCTTGGGGAACCTTCATGTATGCCAAGATTCCATTCGGATTGATGAACACTGGAGCCACTTTCCAATGAGCTATGGATATTGCATTTGCTAAAGAAAAGGACAAATTTGTGGTGGTATACATGGATGATATAACAGTTTTTTCAAAGTCAGATGAAGAACATCTCAAGCATTTGTAGAGAGTTTTTATAAAGTGTAGAAAATATGGCATTTCCTTGAATCCAAAGAATTCCTTTTCGCTCTGGATGAAGCTAAGCTTTTATGGCATATCATCACGAAAGATGGGATAAAAATGTATCCAGAGAGGGTCAGTGCTATTCAAAAAGTGGGAGAGCCCAGAAGAAAAAAAGAAATACAATATTTCATAGGCCAGGTCAGATTTTTAAGGAGATTCATACCAAGTTTTGTTGAAATAATGAGAAGTATTACAAATGTGTTAAGAAAATAGGATCAAATAAAGTGGATCGAAGAAGCTAGGGATTCTTTTAAAGGAATCAATACAACCATCACCGAAGCTCCAGTGTTGGCCAGCCCAAACTTTACTAAAGATTTCCTAATTTTTTCATATGCATCTGAACATACAATAGCTGGGGTGTTGTTGCAAAAAAATGATCAAAATGGTTACCAACCTATTTCTTTTTTCAGCAGAGTACTGAGAGAAGGAGAACTGAAGTATGATATCATGCAGAAACAAGCTTATGCTCTCATAAAATGTTTGAAGGATTTCAGGGTCTATATTATACACTCGCATATCATTGCTTATGTCCCAAATAGTGTTGTGATAAGCATTTTGACCCAGTCTAATCCTGAAGGAAAAAGGGCCAAATGGATTGCAGTATTACTGGAATATGATTTGGAGATAAAGCCCACAAAACTAGTGAAAGGTTAGGGGTTAGCAAAATTAATGACTAAAGAAAATTGTGACTCTTTGCAGCTAAATTTTTTGGAAGAACATCCTAACCGGCCGAATGCAAACATACAGGTGAACCCTGAATTCTTTGAGTCTCCTTGGTATATTGACATTATTTTTGTACTACAAAATTTATAGGCACCTGCAGGGCTAAGTAAAAGCAGAGCCGGGTCTGTAAAACTAAAAGCTGCCAAGTACTATATCATGAACCAATATATGTATTAGAAAGACCCTGGAGGGGTGTTGCTAAACTGTCTGGTTGAAGAAGAGGCTAAACATGTAAAAGAAGAATTCCACAAAGGGGACTGCAGGGGACATCATTTCTGGAAAGCGACAGTAAACAAAATCCTGAGAGTAGGGTTTTACTGGCCCACTATGTTTTCCGATGTTTACAAAGAAACTGTGGTCTCTCACCAATGTCAGATTTTTGATGGAAAAAGAAAGGTTGTTTCTCTCCCTCTACATCCTATTATAGTTGAAGCACCTTTTCAATAATTGGGTTTAGATTTCATTGGGGAAATAAACCCAAATTCCTCTAGACAACACAGATGGATATTGACAGCTACTGATTATTTTACTAAATGGATAGAGGCCATACCTACCAGGCGAGCGACTGAAGGAGTAATCATGGTTTTTTTGGAAGATAACGTCCTATCCAGATTTGGATGCCCCAAAAGAATTGTTACTAACAATGCTCCAGCTTTCTGCTCCAAAAAGATGATTAATTTCTGCCATAAGTACCATATCAGCCTAAATAATTCCACGGCTTATTACCCTCAAGGAAACAGACTAACAGAGTCTTCAAATAAGATCCTGGTAAGAATCATAAAAAATTTGTTAGAGGATAAAAAGAAGTCTTGGCACACAAAGCTAAAATATGCTTTGTGGGCTGATAGAATTAGCACGAAAAGAGCCATCGAGATATCACCATTTCAGTTGCTGTATGGAGCAGAAATGATTTTTCCAGCATCCCTAGGTTTTCCTGTCATGAGGTTATTACAAGGAATAGAAGAAGAACCAAACCACATGCAAAGAAGAGTAAATCAAATAGTCAAGATGAATGAGCTAAGAAGTAAGGCATATGACAATTTGGAAAGCCATCAAGAGAAAATGAAAGAAGCTTTCGACAAAAAGGCCAAGGAAGATTATTTTCAATTCAATGACCTAGTTCTGAAGTGGAATGCCCTTAAAGAAGAAAAACATGAAAAGTTCAACCACATGTGGATGGGACCATATGTTATTGGAGAAATCCGAGGAATAAATTCTTTTGTCTTGGAACATCAAGATGGATCTGCTTGGTTTGGAGTTCTAGTCAATGGAAGATTCTTAAAACATTACCTGTCCTAAGGGATGCAGGTATTCCATGTACCATAGCCTATGTATATATTTTCCATTTGTTTTTCAGTTTTTTTAAAAATTTGACAGCAAACCTAAAGGATTTGAAACCCTAGAGAAAAGAATATGAATTCTAGAAGGCTAGCCATGGTTCCTTTTGTTTTCATGTGTGGAAAGCCTAGCTATGCGACATATACAGTTGCGGTTCTAAGAAATCAGAAGAGGTCATTGAATTCAAAGTTGGGATCCGCCCAATGGATCAGGAACTTGGTCTACGAGTTCTTTTCTACCTCGCAGGGAGGATAGTATCCCTGGCTGGAGCCAGTTGTTGGAACCTATAAATTTTTGCTCGAATCCTAAGAAAAGGGTTGATTCCACTTATGAGTTCCTGGAGGAAATGGTTAAAACCCTGTCCCTAATTAGGTCTAGTTTGATAAAGCTAAGAAAAAAACCTCAGTTGGTAAGGAAATAAGGAGAAAGATGAAGGGTTTGGACCTTTTAGACATAAGGAAGTAGCTCAAATGACAAAAATTGGGTAAAAAGATCAATAATATATAGTTCAAAAGGAGATAAAGTAATAGATAAAGCTCAGATTGGTCCCTACCGTTGATCCAGAACACGGGAGAGATCTACGGCCCAACGATCACCCTCGCATCGTGAAGTTGCATGAGAGAAAGCACAGGAGGGTGGTCGCGAGAGAAAAACCACCAGGACGGATGGTAGTTGGAGGAGCTCTCGCATGAGCATTTTGGTGGTAATAAGAAACCGCTAGAAGGCTCGCAGTAACACCGCAGTAAAAAAGCAAGGTATAAAATCGATGGCGCGGGTTGCGTTGTCAGAAATCTGACGACGCGGAAGAGCCGTTGTCACATCAACAAAAGATCAAAGCAGATCAATGGCCCACAATGAAAGAGATCAGATCTATGGTTAAGTGGATGCAGGAGATGCAAGGTTGGTAACATAATGGGATCCACTTACTATAGTACCGAAGACTGGACACATGAATAGCTCCTCACCGTAGATATATTGAAGTCGAGATCAATGCTCCTTGTTGATCGTCGCAAGGTATAGAAGCATCCTAGATAAGCATGAAAGGTGGTCGTGAGATAGTATACCCTCTGCCATGTGTCATCACCTGAACACCTCGCAAGGGAGATTAAATGGTAATCCAAAACCAGAAGTCAGGTCGCAATACCACCATACCCATATGTACGGTTAAGTACAATGGATGGATAAGATTTAAAATTGGTAGGAGATCCTACGACGGAGATTAAGAGATGTCAAATCAAAGGGGTAAATAAGAGATTAGATCAATGGACCAGAAGCAACGCCCAGCAGATTGATGGATCGAAAAGAGGGACGGCTGGCGAAGATGAGCAGAAGTTATTGGGAAAGGTTTTATATATATAACGCAGCAGGTGAAGAACAAACATTTCTCTCTTAGACCTGTCAGAGTTGGAAGCTTCTGGAAGTGCAGAAGCCAAAAAGGACGACAAGTGAAAGGGTCTCTCTCAAGCTTTCCGTGATAGGTAGGATCCCAAACTCCTTTGTTTACAGTGTACAGTGTGTTTTATAATCATAAGAATGGCAGACAGATAGGTTTCTACTAGTTCTAAGGTCCGAGTAACCCTAGAAGACAAAGACTGTGATGTGTTTGACCCAAAGCTTCGTTTCCCTATACCGGAGGTTAAAAGAAGGCTAAAATCCTTGCTTGAACAAGGGTTAGAAGTCCATAGAGTCCACTAGTCCTTTTTCATCTTTTATTGTCTGGAACAGATAATCCCCTTTCCAGAGTTCGTATCATGGTGTTCATTAAATTATTCAGAACCCCAACGAGTGATAATGAACACCAGGAAGTCTAAAATTGTTTGTAGTATCGAAGATGCTGTCATCCGGAGTATCCTTGCTGTGCCAGAATCTCCAACCCCAGCCCCCAAAAGTTCTTCTGAAGAGTCGGTCGTTACATTGTACAGACAATTTCCCTTAAAATTCATAAAGCTTTCCTTGATACCTGTCTAAAACCTGATGTAGAAATTGCAGACACCACTTACCCGCCGGACGTCAACCTTTTTAATGACAATACCCAGTTGGTCTATTCTTTGATAGCTTAGTTTTTAGGTTTAGACTCAGATTTGTGGATAACTGAAGTGCAACTAAGCCTATTATTCAGTATTAGTGTTAGTTCCCCAGAGGCGGGAAGTGAGTTAGTACCATCCCTCAAGTTTGAGAAAATTTTCGCAGAAAAAATACATCCACAGTTAAGTTGTTTTGAAAGTACCAGATTTTTTCGGTTCCGGGCCTATTTGACTAAAATGATTCTGCATAGCAGTGCAGATGAGTTAAGATTCTCTAAGATAGTATTCACAGGGAATTTGGAAGACAATGTTTTCAATTACATGAATTACATTTTATCTGCTGTATATAAAGTTATGTTTGAAGAAACACTACCCAAAGTGTTACCAGAGATGCAAACCCTGATACAGTTGAGGAATGAACTAGCCATTTTGTGACTGGTTCCTGTTGAAAGATGCCACAGTAATAAGGGTGTACGGTTTTGTACATGAACCATACCTTTTACCGGCATTTTTTACCCTGAGAGTTTTTTCCCTTGAGTTCATTCGTCAGAGATTGATCACATAAGAGGAGCAGTTTGGGAAGCATAAGAAAATTTATGATATAAAGTTCCCTTTGTTGAGATATTGTAACTTCAAAGAATATTATAATTGTACTTTATTATTCCGGAGATGTTTTTTTCCTCCGTAAAGATCTTATTGTATATCCGGAGATGTTTATTCCTCCGTCGGAATGTGGTAACTCGGGTTATTAGACTTCCCTAGTGGGGGTCGGCCCTGTATTTGTTATGTGGGTCAAAGGGTTATTAGACCACCCTAGAGGGGTCGGCCCAGCCAGTTGTAGTGGGGTATTTAACCCATTGGTTAAATACGAGCCTACGTGTACTTGTGTAAAAGATATGTCAATGTAGTGTATAAATAGAGGAGGTGTGTTCCTCATTTGACACACACACTCACTTAAGGATAGCGCACTTATGGAAGAGGAGATCATGTCTCAGGGTTTCATCTTTGTACATTGCTGATCATCTATATTGAGGAAGCTTTGCTGGGTTTTCTACCCCATGAGGGTTTCCGAGGATAAATCTCTGTCTCTTGTGTTTATGCTATGCTTGTTGTTTCTTCAATGATCCTGTATATGCTATTATTGTGAAATGGAATGTAATGCTGCTATTTTCTGTATTAGCATATTAAATCTTAACATGGTATCAGAGCTAACCTGAAGGAAGACAAGGTATGGCACTTACGACACTTGCTTTACTTACGACAATTTGAAGGTTAGGGTTTTACATAGAAAAAACCAGTCATCGTGGAACGTTCACTATAAATCCATTTCTGAGAAGGTTCAGGGTTTGAAAAGTTCACAGGTCGAAGATAACATCCCCAGGTACCTTGTGTCCAAAGGGAACCCTCAGATTCGTTGTACTTTATGAGTTATGATCAGTACAAGTTAGGGTTTCTGCCTCTTCCAGATCTCAGTCAAAATCAGGTGACCTTGGAAAAAGGGTCATAACTTGGGATAGGAAGCTCCAAATGCAATTTCGTAAAAAGTGACAGGTAGTACATAGACTATACTATCTCTGGAAACGTTTTTAGAGGCCGAAGGTGAACCAGTGACACGTGGCACTCCGTACAAGTTTGCTCTCCTGTTTTATCCCATAAACAGGTCACGTTGCGACACTTGGCATAACTCTCTCTCAGAGAGTCCAATTGAGGTCAGACCTGTCAATATGGAACGATAATAGGGCGAGATATCTCAGGAAACGTTTTCAGAGGCTGAAGTTCAAACAGTGACACGTGGCACGCCGTACAAGTTCTCTCTACTGTTTTATCCCATAAACAGGTCACGTTGCGACACTTGGCATAACTCTCTCTCAGAAAATCCAATTGAGGTCAGACCTGTCAGGATGGAAAGATGACAGGTCAGACTACTGCAGAAAAAGTTTTCAGACCCTGTGGAAAAACAATTTCAGAGTTATAGCAGAAACAATCAGGTACATAATTCTATCAAAACAGAATTATTTTTGGACCACCTTTATTCATGGCTTCCGGAATTTAGGGTTTTGGAGAAAGTTAGAATTTTTGGAATAGGAGTCCACGGCTGAATGCTACTCAGGAAAATTTAAATTTAGAGACCAAGATCGAATTTTTGGTTGGGTAGAAGACCGGGCTTCATCAAACCCTAGTTCGGGTTCCTGTCCAGAAGATCCAGAAGTTTCGAAGGCAATTTTGAGGGGTCAAATTTTGGAGATTTCAAAATTGAAGAATGCTAGGTTGATCAGCTCAACAAGACACATTCTTCCATCCATTCAGAAGTGTGAAAGTCAAATATTGAATTTTTAGGGTTTCTCTAGCAAACCCTAATCAAGCTCCAGATCAAGTTTCAGGGGGAGTTGAGGCTAAGGCCTTACATAAGAAGACTACAAAAGGTCTCGACATGTATGACTTAAGGAGGTTCAGGTATGCCTTGAAATCTGATTCTTGATTAAGTTCATAATGTGTTTGTCTTCATGTTATTAATTGTCTTATCACCCTAGTAACAATATGAATGCATGTGAATGATCGAAGACATTCATTGATTAGGGATATATGATTGTACTTATGCATTACGGTGTTGTGTAAGGTTGATGTTGTCTACTAACAAGACACAGGTACATCACAAAAGACAAATCAAGTTCCATGACCATGACAACATGAAGACAAAGAATCACGAGGTATGTATGACTTTGTTATATTATGTTTAACCTACGAGACATGCAGGTTCTAGCTCAGGATCTCTAAATCATTGAAGAGATTGTTTAGGTATGTTGTATATAACTAAGCAGGTATACTAATCCAGGTATGTTCTCCTATGTCATGTTAGAATCTTACCTTGTGTAAGTATACTTGGTATGATTGATTAGTAATCAAGGGTTTATGCATACTAGATCAAACAAGAATATGCATGAGTAAAAGAAGACTTCCTTGAAACCCTGAATACTAATGATCATGACTGTACATATTCAAGATTATTTAGAATTAGAATGTTTTGATAATATTGACAATATACTAATGAATGTATGTTTGTGTATGAGATCATGAGGATGACACTAGTGTACACTTGAGCATGCACAGTGGTACAGAATGAATAGAAGTTCAGAAGACATACAGAAGATCAAGTGGGAGACAACCACACAAACATAAAAGATAAGTATTTGAGTTGTTATTAGAAATAGTAAATGATATTGCTTGTATGCATAGGATATATCATGCTGAGTGTAAACATTCATAAAGCATTGAACAGTATACTACTAATATGCATATGATTGGTAAATTGGACAAACATTCCATTATTGCTTGTCATACTGAGAGCTGTGCAAACTCTCGATAGTATGTTCTAGTAGAGATGGAAGGCATCTAGATAGCCACTGTATGCATACATGATATGGGAAAGTGTTGTGCCAAAGTATTGGTCAAAATAGTTGCATAACTATGTAAATGATATCTGTATGCATAATAGGTTATCATGATTTGATGATTATGAAGTATTACTAATCATGTACTTAATTTTGATTTGTAGGAAAGATCATGATGAACAATTAACAAGCAATGGATGTTCAACAAAAGGATTTACAAATCAAACACACTATAGAAGGCTCATGAAAGAGGAAGAGAATCATGATAAGATGTTTGCTCCAAGTGGATAGATAAGACCATTCTCTTAATGGTGAAACTAAAGAAGAAGTGTCAATTAGGTTCTGTATGGGTACCCAGGATCGATAGTAAATTGATGAGCTTAATGATCATCTTGGGTGATATGGATCACAACCTTTGCTACAAGGTTGAATATGGCGTCTAGACACAGATGAACTGGATGCAAGAAGGAAATCACCACATAGTTCGAATGATGTTGAGGCTTATTTCAGTAGAACCATCTAACGAGATGGCTACAGAAATAAAAATGAAAGATCTTAGTTTGATGCATTACTTCCTAGTTTTTGGAAGTATGGAAAGGCTCAGAAGGAATCTTTCTCAACCAGGGAAAGTATGATGAGAAATATTAAAAGGAATTGAGGTGTTGGAATGGCCACTCTTATGGATTCCAACTTGAATCTGTTAGTGGATGACTCATCAGAGTTAGTGGATATAACTTTGTACAGTCAAATTATTGGGTGATTGATGTATCTAACATATACTAGGTTAGATATATGCTTTGTTGTGAACAGCTTGAGTCAGTGTCTAGTGGAAACTAGATGTGTTCACCTGATAGTTGCAAAGCATGTGATGAGGCACCTAAAGGATACGATAGACTTTGATCTATGCTATCTTGGAGATCATGACTTTAGGTGGCTACTCAAATGATTGATTGGGAAGAAAGTGTATCAGACAGGATGTTATTGTCTGGGATTAGCCATGATCTCGTGGTTTAGCTGGAAGCAGTCTAGTGTGGCTCTCAGCACAAGCAGAATATATGGCTGCTTGCTCTGCTAGCTGTGAAGAAGTTTGGCTTCAGGATTGTTTGACTTAGAGATAGAACCAACTATGATCCTATGTGATAAATAGAGTTGTATCAAGATGACATAGAATCTAGTGTTCCATGATAAGTCAAAGAACATAGGGAACTAACAAGATATGATGCAGAAAGGAACTATAAAGTTTGAATTTGTACTAACCAAACCTCTACCTCAAGTGAAGAATTTACCAACCAAACCTCTGTCTCGAGTGAAATTTGAATACTTCCGAGACAAGCTTGGTGTAGTTCACAAGGACCCTCCTCGAAAGGGGAGTAGTATAGTCATTGATGATGAGATTGTCTCATCGAACAACAAGGTCGATGATGAGGTAACCTGTTCTCTACACCTAGATACTTAGAAATATTTAGATCTAGGACTCTTATACTTAGAATACTTAGTTTTACTTATACATGCCTTTGATGTTAGATGTATTAGTGAGAATACATGCTAGATGTATACATGTTTTGATTAGTGATGTATACATGTTTTGATGTTAGATGTATTAGTGAGAATACATGCTAGATGTATACATGTTTTGATGTGATGTATACATGTTTTGATTATACATGCTAGATGTATACATGTTTTGGTGTGATGTATACATGTTTTGATTAGTGATGTATACATGTTTTGATGTGATACATGCTCTTGGATATTTGTACCTGTATAGATGAGAAGACACTTGAGAGGATTGGATCATCCCTGGACTTTCAGTCCTAAAGAGAGCCATAGACGTGAGGTCTCCGAGAATGAAGTCCTTAGTGGAAAGTTGAGGGGATTGGATCATCCCTGGACTTTCAGTCCTAAAGAGAGCCGTAGACGTGAGGTCTCCGAAAATGAAGTCCTTAGTGGAAAGTTGAGGGGATTGGATCATCCCTGGACTTTCAGTCCTAAAGAGAGCCCTAGACGTGAGGTCTCCGAGAATGAAGTCCTTAGTGGACAGTTGAGGGGATTGGATCATCCCTGGACTTTCAGTCCTAAAGAGAGCCGTAGACGTGAGGTCTCTGAGAATGAAGTCCCTAGTGGACAGTTGAGGGGATTGGATCATCCCTGGACTTTTAGTCCTAAAGAGAGCCGTAGACGTGAGGTCTTCGAAAATGAAGTCCTTAGTGGACAGTTGAGGGGATTGGATCATCCCTGGACTTTCAGTCCTAAAGAGAGCCGTAGATGTGAGGTCTTCGAGAATGAAGTCCTTGGTGGACTTGAGGGGATTGGATCATCCCTGGACTTTCAGTCCTAAAGAGAGCCGTAGACGTGAGGTCTTCGAGAATGAAGTCCTTGGTGGACTTGAGGGGATTGGATCATCCCTGGACTTTCAGTTATAAAGTGAGCCGTAGATAGGTGTCTCCGAGAATAGAGGATAGGACTGCATTGTCCCTGGACCTTGGTTCAAAATGCATGTGATTGGATTAATCATCGTTAGACAGTAAATCCAGGAAGGATAGTCTTAAATGTGATTGTGATTGGATTAATCATCCTTAGACAGTAAATCCAGGAAGGATAGTCTTAAATGTGATTGTGATTGGATTAATCATCCTTAGACAGTAAATCCAGGAAGGATAGTCTTAAATGTGATTGTGATTGGATTAATCATCCTTAGACAGTAAATCCAGGAAGGATAGTCTTAAATGTGATTGTGGTTGGATTAATCATCCTTAGACAGTAAATCTAGGAAGGATAGTCTTAAATGTGATTGTGGTTGGATCAATCATCCTTAGACAGTAAATCCAGGAAGGATAGTCTTAAATGTGATTGTGGTTGGATCAATCATCCTTAGACAGTAAATCCAGGAAGGATAGTCTTAAATGTGATTGTGGTTGGATCAATCATCCTTAGACAGTAAATCCAGGAAGGATAGTCTTAAATGTGATTGTGGTTGGATTAATCATCCTTAGACAGTAAATCCAGGAAGGATAGTCTTAAATGTGATTATGGTAGGATTAATCATCCTTAGATAGTAAATCCAGTAATTCCGAAAGGAAGGATAGTCTTAAATATGATTGTGGTTGGACTAATCATCCATAGACAGTAAATCCAGTAATTCCGAAAGGAAGGATAGTCTTAAATATGATTGTGATGAAATTGATCCAGTAAATCTGAAAGGAAGGATCATGTGTATTGATGACGATGTTGTTGATCATGTGATGACGATGATGTTGATCGTGTGATGACGATGCTATTGATCGTGTGATGACGATGCTGCTGATCGTGTGATGATGATGCTGCTGATCGTGTGAAGACGATGCTACTGATCGTGTGATGACGATGTTGCTGATCGTGTGATGACGATGCTGCTGATCGTGTGATGACGATGCTGCTGATCATGTGATGACGATGCTGATGATCGTGTGACGATGCTGATGATCGTGTGACGATGATGCTGATCGTGTGATGACGATGATGCTGATCGTGTGATGAAGATGCTGATGATCGTGTGATGACGATGCTGATGATCATGATATGATGATGCTGATGATCGTGAGGATCCAGATGTTGATGTCGTTGTAGTTGTTTGAGTACTGCAGAAGATAAAGACTCAGTACTGAAGATGTTGATGTTCCAGTATTGAAGATGTTCCAGTAACTGGTTGAGTTACTGATGATGTTGAGAAAGCTTCCAATGATTTATAGATGTATCATGTATGATGTTGATGACTCCTTGCTCGTGCAGATGTTGTTATAATATCCTTCTCGTTAAGGGGGAGTGTTGAGATATTGTAACTTCAAAGAATATTATAATTGTACTTTATTATTCCGGAGATATTTCTTTCCTCCGTAAAGATCTTATTGTATATCCGGAGATGTTTATTCCTCCGTCAGAATGTGGTAACTCGGGTTATTAGACTTCCCTAGTGGGGGTCGGCCCTGTATTTGTTATGTGGGTCAAAGGGTTATTAGACCAACCTAGAGGGGTCGGCCCAGTCAGTTGTAGTGGGGTATTTAACCCATTGGTTAAATATGAGCCTACGTGTACTTGTGTAAAATATATGTCAATGTAGTGTATAAATATAGGAGGTGTGTTCCTCATTTGACACACACACTCACTTGAGGATAGCGCACTTATGGAGGAGGAGATCATGTCTCAGGGTTTCATCTTTGTATATTGCTGATCATCTATATTGAGGAAGCTTTGCTGGGTTTTCTACCCCATGAGGGTTTCCCAGGATAAATCTCTGTATCTTGTGTTTATGCTATGCTTGTTGTTTCTTCAATGATCCTGTATATGCTATTATTGTGAAATGGAATGTAATGCTACTATTTTCTTTATTAGCATATTAAATCTTAACACCCTTCTCAAATCGGCCCTTTCATTGTGAAATTTAAAGAGGCTGTTAGTGAAGTAGAAAGATTATTGAAAAATATGGGGTTCAAGAAGGACATAGCAGTCGCATATGATCCTCTGCACATCATAGCCTAGAGAAAGAAGAAAAATGGTCTAAAGGCATGGGAACACCAAGAATCTGAAGGGTTGCCGAAGGGGAAAAATTCATTGCAGTATGAGCCCTAATAACGGTTGATGACCCTATGGAAACAAACCAACCACTTAATACTCAAGAAGTATGCGGGAAGAGAGATTCACAGGAAATCATTGAGACAGAAGAAGAGGAAGAAAGTGAAATGAAAATACTCAAATTGGAGACACTAGATGAGTTAGCTATCTAAATAAATGATATGGATGAACAAGAAGAAGGGCCATCAGCCCCAGTTATCCAAATCCATGAGTATAAATTCCAAGATGCAACAGGAGGGAATGAAGACAACAGATTTAAATCCCAAGAAAACATGTTTAAGTATCATGGGAAAAATAAGCAGGCCTCTGCACAGAAAATTTTTGAACTAATTCCCACTGTGAGGAATTTGTCTAAAATAGGAACGCCTTTGACATTATGTTGACAATGTATTGTACACAATTTATTTATTACATGATAGTGCCTACAAAAACGTTGTTACGTGCTTGGTTCACATTTGGGGAACTAAAAAGCGCATAGGTTATTTTATAATGAGCCTAGAATTACGAGGATAAATCTAAGGTATGGTTATATTGTTAGCATACAAGTTTATATGTTAGTAATATGATTATAAAATATAAAGTTATATGTTATTTGATTTGTATTCGCATAAACTATAAACGTTTATAATACATAGTAATATTGTTTTAGAATTGCAATAAAGTTTATGATGATTAAAATGCTACAAATTTTGTTTGCACATAAAATATATGGTCGCAAACAATTTAGTGTATAGTTGATCTACATTTAGTTGATATACATTTTGTTTGCATATGAGTTTGTTAGATATGCCATAAACATGTTTTTTATAGGTTACACAATGATAAGTGTAGGAGATATTATATATTGATACTTAATCAGCATAAGTAATAGTTTAAGTATAGTGTATATGAAATTAAAAGTTAAGTTATAATTAAAACTTAGTTTACATGCTTCTGAGAATTATTTAGCTAAAGGAAATTATTAAAAAAAAATGGCATAACGTGACAAGATTTATTAAATGGAGATTTTCACATTGATGAGTTAGTTTATGTGGCATTATCTAGATACGTATTTGTCATACTTGAAATGTGGTGATGTTAAATTTGATGAAAGGATGCTAAAATCATTATTTTTTTAGTTTAAATTGTCCCAAAGATACCATCAAGCTCAAACATAACATGCAACATTATTATCGGAATGTCATAATGGAATAATGTGACATTACACTCAACTCATTCAATTTATTACTTTTGTGTAACTTCATCATATTACATAATATTAATGTGATCCATTTACATACTAAAGTGATAAAAAACACTATAATATGACATAATATTAAAGTTATCAAAAAAGAAACATAACACATATATGGTACTACTATTGGAACATGTACAAGTACTTTAAATAATTGAAGTAGTTTTCTTTTACTTACTTTTTTTTTTATATAAGTACCTTAATAATTCAAGTATTTTTCTTGTTCTACATAATATAGAAAAATTACTTTGCACTCCACAAGTTTTTAGTAAAATGAATTAAAAAATACTATCATCTCCTTCACATAAAGTCGCATAAAATTGCAAACAACCCAACATTGATAATCTCTCGATTTTCAGGTTACCTTTCAATGTCACGATGTGACATGAGTACTAATGTAATTTTCAACCTCACATAAACCTTCTTGAATATACTAATACAAAAAAACCATTTTTGAAATCAATAAAAAATATAGTCTCACCATGTGAAACATGACATAAAATTAGGAACATCTCTTCATCAAAAGGGACATAAAATTACAGTCAACCCAACTTTTTGAATGTGCCATTTTTTCAAATCCACCTCATAATATTGCAATCTTAAATAACAATAAAAGTACTTATTAATCTTATATAACTCTCCATGAATATCTTAATACATGATAACCATATTATTATTATTAATGTAAAAAAAACTATGTTACACATAACTCATACTACTCTTCAAACATATAAGTACTTTCAATACTTCAATTTTTGTTTTTAACAACTATGTATAACAATTTAAGTGTATTTCTTCATCTTTAGAAAATAAAGATATTTACCAACAACATAACAAATAACTAATTTAGTATTATTCATACATTATAACAATATAATATAAGTTATAGATTATACATTAACAATATACATTATACATTCGTAAATAACCAACAACATAAAGGATACCACATAACAAGACAACATATTTCTTGCACTCTTTTTTCTTAACAAATATCTATAACAATTCAAGTATATTTCTTCTTTTTAAGAAAATAAAGACATTTACCAACAACATAGCACAGAAATGACACTATTACTTATACATTGTAAATTCAAATGTATTTCTTCTTCTTTTTTAAAATAAAGACATTTACCAACAACACAAGAGATACTCCATAACACAAAATAACACATTTTTTTTTACTTAGTTCTTCTTAACCACTGCGTAAAACAATTCAAGTATATTTCCTTTTTCAGGAAATAAAACATTTACCAACAAGATAACACATATTTCTTTTTTGCAGGAAATAAAACAACTGCTTAAAACAATTCAAGTATATTTCCTTTCTCAGGAAATAAAACATTTGCTAACAACGTAACACATATTTCCTTTTTTCAGGAACTAAAACCAAACGAAACCAAAAGTATTCGATCATACAAAACCAAAGGAAAACAAATACTACTTACTCGATCATACTACTTTCTTCTTCACTCCAGTTTTCTTGGTATTCTTCACTCCAGTTTTCTTGGTATTCTTCACGCTCGTGAGCTTCAGTTTCCTTGGTATTCTTGTCGCGGGACTGGGGCTTCGTCACGATCTTGTCAGCTCCAGTTTCCTTGGTATTCTCCGCGCAGGGCTGATGCTCGATGTCGGGGCTATAAGACATGTCAGCTCCGAAGGCCTGATTGACAGTACCGTTGCTAATTATCGCTTGGGGATTGTGGAAGACCTTGGGTGTGTAGCTCATGTCGACTTCGTTGGCCCCGACCTTACGCTCTGGCTTACCTTGTCCATTCGTCATGTTGTTACCTTGTCCATTCTTCATGTTGTTGTCCATTTCAATGATAGGAAATATGGCAGCTTCCTTGGTATTAACCGCGTAGGGCTGGTTGGCGATATCGGGGCTATAAGACATGTCAGCAGCTCTGAAGGCCGGACTGTTGGAGACCTTGGGTTTGTAGCTCATGTTGGGGCAGAAGATCTGATTGACATTGTTGGTCGTCGGCTCACCTTGTCCATTCTTCATGTTGTTGGCCATTTTGATGGTATTCTGGGTATCACTAAGCTGAAACTGAATGCTTTCTAGGCCAATAAGATTTCGACTTCGGCCCCAAAAACGCCTTCACTTCAACTAAATCTGCTAAACAGCATATCGGTATATAATATCTGCTAACTCATGAACAACATAGCCGTATATAATATAATATGATAAAAACATTAATAACTAACTCATGGACTAGAAAAGCCTTAAAAACTGAAACACCAAATATAAAACTTACAATCTCGTATTCTGTAATGCTTACAGAATGTAAAAACTTAATACTCAACAGGAGCCCAAAGTCGGTAAGCAAGAGATGCGAAATACAATGGCATAGCGCCTTCTTATATAGTAACCGGCGGACTCCAAATCCGGATTTGAAAACCATCTAGACTCCCAATCGAGAATATGTAACTGGCGGACTCCAAATCCGGATTTGAAAACCATCTAAACTCCCAAGCGAGAATATGTGAGCGTGGAAGGTAACGGCACTAATCTTGACTAAGTTTATAGAACGACAAAAAGACGACCTAACACGCCCTCGTACAATATCTAATCCCTCGTACAAAATCTGAACCGCGTGTCCATGCTCTACAATACCATTATTTGGACCAATTTTTTCCTTTTTCACATGAATTTTGGTGGAATTCGCCCACCACCGTCATAGACAACACTGTTCGGACCAATTTTCTCCTTTTCACATGAGTTTTGGTGGAATTCCCCCACCACCGTCACTACCGTCATAGACAACACTGTTCGGACCCAGCTTGAGATTAATCATGGCAAAGAGTAGTGCAGTCTGGTCGTGATCTTTGAAAATATTCATGGCCCATTTTTAGTCATATTTTCAATGGAATAATGCCTATCCATGTGCAGTGAGACTTTACTGGAATTCCCCCATGTGCAGTGAGACTTTAATGGAATAATGCCTCCCCATGTGCAGTGAGATTTTAATGGAATAAGGATCTATAATTTTCTCAAATTGTAAAAATCTTAGTAAATTTTACTAATATTTAAATTTATAACTATAAAATATTTGGCAATTTTCTTATAAATATTCAAATTTAAGAAGCTTATATATTGTTTGGACAATTTAGGCGACATTGAGAGTAAGAAAATTATCCAATGGAATTTAGGTTAATCATCTTTGAAAAAGAGGCAAATTGGTGAATATTTTTTTAGAAAAAATGTCAAAAAATAATCCACGAGAAAAATTTCAACCCTGAAATTTTCCTTGGTTTTGGCCTTAGAAGCATTGTCCAATGACAATGCACTACAACGACAAAAAATGGAGTACCAAAATATTTATTGCCTTGATTAGTAATCCACTCGATACCAGAACCGAACAAATATGAATGAGTGGCGGTTATGAAGATGGTTCATGATAAAATTATTTGCCCACAACCATCCCAAGAAGCTTTCGATTCATCACAAACTTTTTTCAATAAAATAGTTTGACTATAATCTACCACTATATGTAAACAATCAATCCAAGCATCAAGTCTAACATTTTTTTTTCGAGAAGAAAAAAGAGTCTTTTGCTATTCACAGGTGAATCAAAGAAACTACACGGGGAATCATGTCCAAAAGACATATTCAAAAATGTTGATATGCAATCTTCCATCACTGACAAAATGGATGTATAAATAACCAACGATACCATATAGGAACCAAGGGACAGTGTTCTGCAACTAGCCACTGATATGACCGAGTTCTTAACAACAAGCATAAAGATAATATCCTAAAATATGCTCGAAGCATTCCAACATAACTGTAAAATAACATTTAGCACTATTCTATAAAACCGAAAATACCAAAAAAGATAAATCATGAAAGAAAAGAGCTAGGGATTCAGTATAAGACTGCTTCCTTTTCCTCGACAAGTTGATTACTCTGATAGTGGTTGATCATGGCCTTTCCTTCACTAATTTGAAGGCCCATATTTGATAATGAATCTGCCCTTTTGTTGTAGACCCGGCTAACATGACTAAAGTTCAAAGAAGCAAAGGATTCTTTAAGAAGTGTAATCCTTTTTTTCCAATGAGTAAGAGCGGGAAGTCTCTTCATGTGAAGACCAGTAGTGCAATTAATAATAGCAGACGAGTCACCCATAATATCCATCCTTTGTGTCCCAAAAGATTTTTCCAATATTAAATGACCCCATAAAGGAATTAATTCGGATCTCGAATTGTTCCGTGTACCACAACCGAAAGACATATCCACATGTTGTTCCTCGTCAAGGATCAAGAGGAAGCGTGCACAACACATATCCTATTGTGCCGCACCATCAAACATACCAACAGGGTTGTCATAGCACATAACTGGTGGATCTAGTGATCTTCTAATCGCCTGCCGATTTACAAATTGTGCATCCATCATATATGGCATTACATAGCGAACAAATTTGTTAAAATTATGATTTGAATCCTAAAAAAGGATCGAATTTCTCAAACGCCAAATGCCCCATAAAAATAGCAATGGATAAGCAATCTCGCTACGGTATCTCAAATTCTAGTATTTAATACATTCTTCCAGGGAGCTTCCCCTCCAAGCACCAAATAAATTATAAACAGTGGCGATCTCATTCCAAATTTGTAACTTTACTCGGCAATTAGTGAACAACTGTGTACAGTTCTCTTCTGCATTGAAGCATAGATAACAGACTGATGGCTTGATACCTCCATGTAACCGATAGTGATCCCGTGTTAGAAGCTTATTGTTGATCCCGATCCAAATAAAGAGTTTGATTTTCCCCGGTATCTCCCATTGCCACACGGGAAAAAGCCACCTTTCAGAACGATGGGGTCAAGAATTCTCAGCAACTGCGTGGTAAACCGTAGTCGTTGAAACCATGTCATCAACACCACTGTATTCCAATACAAGAGTATCAAGACCTTCATTCAAGATAATGCCAACATGAGTCAAGCCGGATATATAATATTCCCATTCAGTAGCCGCCACACTCGAAAGTTGAAGGTCTCGTGCAGACAGCCAAGTGTCCTCCAAACTGTCATCACATTGAAATTTTTTTACTTGATTTAAGAAGACTAGTCCCATATCATTTAAAAGCTGAATGGTTTCCACAGAAAGGACCCCCACAGTGGGAGTACCAAGTATACGATCATGACCCACATGAATCTGAAACCCATTACCTACCATCCAGGAAAGCCAATTGAGAATAATCGGCGCAACTGCCAGCAACCTTGTCCAAGTAACAGAGCAGGAATACCTCTTCTTCATCCCAGCCCGAGTCCAACAATTCACCGTCTCAGGATAGATGTATTTGTCTCGAATAATCCTCCCCCACCATCCCTCGTCCATAAGGCCCCTCCGTAAGCTTTTTGCATGTAATCCCTTGTAGATCCAAAACAAATTCTGGATTCCCCATCCCTCGGAAGTCTTCGAAGAAGATATATTTTCCCATGATACCAAGTGACCACCCTGGAAGGTGTGAATTCCCTTCCAAATAAAATTAAAAAATAATTTTCGTATCATGTGAATAATGGAGACCTGCACATGGGCAATGCTGAACCAGTAAATCAAAAGTCCAGACAAAACTGAGTTTAGCAGAACCAACCGGCCACCCAGGGAGAGATTCCGATGTATCCATCACATCAACCCATTCTCAACCTTTTTAACCAACCAATGTCAATCAGCAACCACATAGGCGTTTGTCTTAAGAAAGCAACCTAAATAAGTTAATCCCTTGTCCAGATTCAGAATGTTGAGAGCAAGGATCCTACACAAAGAAGTCAGTTGTTCCTCATCTAAATTAATAAAATAAAAGCTTGACTTCTCAAAACTGATCTGCATCCCTACTGCAGTGAAAAAAGTATCCAAAACAAACTTGTAATGGAGCCATTCCTGTTCATTCGCCATTCCAAAAATGAGGACATCGTCCACAAATAACAGGTATGATAAATAATGATTATGGTACACCTTTATACCACTAATCAGACCTTCATCCCTAGCCTTGTGTATAAGATGACTCAACCCCTTAATGTCCAAAATGAAAAGAAGGGGCGAAAGAGGACAACCTTGACGAAGGCCTCTAGTTTCCTTAAAGAAAGAGGTAGGGCATCCATTGATGAGAACCACAAAATTTGTAGACTTCAAACATCCCATAATCCATTGAGTAATCTGATAGTCAATACCAACATTTAATAACAAAAGTCTAATAAAATACCAGCCTACCAGATCATAAGCCTTTATGAGGTCAAGTTTCAAGACTAGTGACCCAATCTTTTTCATCTTTGCAGAGTGTAACACCTCTTGACTTGTTCCAACTGCATAAAAAATCAGACGATGATCTAGAAACCCAAACTGTTCTACAAAAATTCCTCTCGAAAGGCCTGCCTTTATTCTTTGTGCAATAGTTTTAGAAATGTCTTTATAGATTAGATTGCACAAGGATATAGGGCGGTAGTCTTGAAAAGGCAAAGGATTAGAAATCTTCGGAATCAAGGCTATAAAAGTAGCATTAACCCCTCCAGGGATCAAACCCAACACTCGAGCCTCTTCAACCATCCTAACAAGTTCCAGTCCCATGATATTGAAAAACTTGATAAATAAATCACAGGACCAACCGTCCAACCCCAGACTCTTCTCTTTGTCCATATTTTTTAATATACCTTCAATCTCAGCAATAGTAATAGGTACATTAATAGAAATACAATCCAAATAAAAAAGAAACGAGGCATAACCTGTATAACCCTCAGCTGAGTCTCCAAATTAGTAGAATTTTGATTCTTAAAAATGCGCAAAAAGTAATCTACCGCTTCCCTAGCAATCCCAGATTGTTTAGTAATTAGTTCTCCCTCCTCATTGATAATCTCCCAAATAACCTTTTTCTTTCTTCTGTTGTTTGCATAAGTATGAAAAAACCGAGTATTTTGATCCCCACTTGACAGCCAAAGGGAACGTCTTTTTAATCTCCATAATTCTTCCTCAATGAGTAGCAAGGAAGTTTATTTATCCTCCAACACTCCAATATGTGACCGCACCGATTCAATCACAGTCTCCTCAAAAGGGAGAGCAAAAAGAGTAGAGAGATTATACTCAGTTTCAAGTAAATCTGTTTGTAACAAAACTTTTTTCTCCCGGATCCATGGGGAATCCCTCTGGTTTAGCAGTCGCGAAAAATAAGTAAGTCTCTGCAAAGCGAAGGGACTAGGATCCTTCACTAGGGAATCCCAAAGATGATGAACCAAAATGATAAAGGACTCCTCCAATGACCACAAAGAACAATATTTAAAAGGATATCTAGTAGGGAGTTCTCCTTTCCCAAGCGGCAAAATCACAGGAAAATTTTCACAAAATCCACACATGAAGAACACTGTAAAATAGACCCAAGCAATTCTTCATGTATAAAAAAGCGATCCACACACTTTTCTACCACAGCATCACCCTTTCTCCCATTTGTCCAAGTCGGCATAATGGGCTTGGGCACAACATCTGTAATACAATGTTTGTCAAAAAGATCAGAATACCAAGAAGAGTATGACTTTGGAGTGGCATGTAAGCCCCAAGACTCTCTCTCACCTAATGAAAAATTCAAGTCACCTCCTATAACCAAGGAATTAATATCCAACAAGCCACTTCCCTCAATACAACTCCAATAAAAAAATTTCTCCAAAAGAGGTCCATAACAATTGAAGACATGTAATGGCGGAGAAAAATCCCTACTAAAACCAGATAGCAAGATACCACCCCCCACAACAAAGGCCTTAAACTTAAAAATAAGTGGGTCCCAAGTAGTCAAAATACCACTCGAGTGCCTAGAAGAACCAATAGAACAAACTTCCCATGACAAATAGAAAGAAAGAAATAACTACCCGGCCTTTGACTTCTCAGCCAGGGTTTCCTATAGCATAACCAAACTCAGACGAATAGCGCTCACTAGTCTATGGACGGTGTAACGTTTTGAGGAACCCCCAACCCCACAGATTTTTAGGGTTAAAAAGATCATGGAGTAGCCTCCAGGGTAACCCTCTCTGCTTTAAGGTGTCTAAAAAGCAAGGAGGTCAATGGCTAACTTTCCCCACATGTAAACGACTGAGAAGGGTTTCCTTCCTCAGAAAAAAGAACATCCACAGACCCTCCCAAAGATGCCCGAGCCAAAGCCTTTTTGCGCCTACCCACTCTTTCTTTCGGATAGTTACATCTAGAAGAAAAGGAAACGGAGGGTCCTTTAAAACAATATCCTTACTAAAAATAGAGATGGGGTTAGAAAAAATACCATCCCCCTCACAATGGACTATTACCCCAGCATCACCCGGGCTAGGACTGGAATGCACATTCTGCAAAGTGACGATTTCATCCCTAACCATCTGTGAATCCATAACTAGGGAGATAATGTCCAATGTAACTGAGTGGCTAGAATCAGGTACCTCCAGGATTTCTCCCACCGAAAGGGGTTCACAGAAATGCCAAGGAGAGGCTTCAAACATAACAGGAGAGCATGATACCATATGCTTTGTCCCCCAAGCCTCCAATACAATGATATCCTCAAGAGATAAAGACGTAAAACATTCAGGAAAAACAGATTTAAACTTACTCGTGAAGGAAGTTGGGATATCGTCCACTGGGGGCGCCATTACCTGCAAAATAACCCTTGCCTGGGGTGCATCAAAAGTCAACCATTCCCCAGGATGATTTTTTACAATATCCTGACCATCCTGGTAGTTAAAATCCCCAGCCTCTGGTTCAACATACCTCACAGAAGACCCACAACTCTTCCGAAGATGTCCTTGCTTCCCACAAGTAAAGCATCTGAAGGGTGTTCGCCAATAATCTAGTTCCTGTCAAAAGGCCGTGTCCCCCCACTGGATTGAAATGTCTTCTGGTAATCCCATGGATACATCCATCTCAACAAGGACCCAAGCACAATGCTTGTCAACATGATATAGGGACTTATCATCCAAAAAAAACTTTCCAATCCTGTTCTCCAGTTCAATAAAGAATTCTCTAGACCATAGAGCCAGTGGAAAGCCTTTTAGCAGAACCCAATAAGGATTCACCAGTAGAGTCTCCATCGCCGGATCAAGATCGATATGCCATATTTTTAGGCATAGAAAACCCCTGTCAATCACCCAAAGATGAGCCATAATCAAATCAATATGTGCCTCATCCACGAAATGAAAGACAACCCAGTTGTTCACAAGCATGTGGACCCTCGGTGCATAATTTATTAAGGGCTTCTATTTGCTATTAACTCAAAAAACCAGAGCAAACCGGCTAATGGTTGTGAAGCATAGCTTTCCCACCAGGGTCTGGGAAGAAAGACTCAATACCCGCCTGACCTGTACATATTTCTCTAAAACCATCTCAATTCCCTCATCTCTGCACTTAATGTCCTTCAAGGTTCGATTATGCCTAGCCTTTTCACCACCGCTACGTGAAAAAACACCACCCCTCCACAAGAGTGAACTGGGATGGTATGTATCCTTGCCAATGCCATCATCTTCTCCCACTGCCTCCCCCTCAAATGAAACCCCACATAAAAGAGGATCCCTAGAAGTCGGTTTAGCGTCTGATAAGATATTTGAAATCCGTGTATTCATGACAGTTACACTGCCACATGCAGATCCTACCATTGTTAAGGACCCAATAAAGGGACCAAAAACCTTAAAAAATAATAACCCAATACCCAAACTAAAATAAAAAATAGAGCACAATAAAAACTTGACGAGTGCCCCAAAAACCGACAGGGGCCGCCACAGTATGTTAGGTTCAAACCTGTGCCTGTCCCATAGTTGTGAGAAACCCTAAAACCCCATACAAACCAAACCCATACAGAAAAAACCCTCCATTTCTACAGACAAAACCCTCTATTGCTCAACATAATTGTGAATGTCAAGTCTAACAGTTAAAAGAAAGTCACATATGATCTCGCCAATATATTGCATTGTGTCAAACAAGTTAAAAACACATTTTATATATAAACAATGAAAGACTCAAACATGGAATGCATGTGTGATCAAGTCGCATTTCAAAAAAAAATTAATTCCCATCCCTTTAATGATAGAGATTCTGATCCCCCTCAAGATATCCAAATCATATAAGTGTTTGATATGATGTATCTTAAAATCATGAAGGTAATCAACATTAGGGGAATTTTGAGATAAAAAATGTGCCTCCTTAGAAAAATATTAAAAAATTATAAACTAGGTATTTTATAGGGAAGCTATACTTGACAAGTCACATTTCCACTACATTCAATGTACAATCTAGATAGCCATGATCGAGTTACATACTAAAAGTAAAATTAATAAAATATGTTTTATTGGTGTGATTAAAAATCTATACTTTCCAAGTGTTATCTCTTCAAATACATTTTTCAATTTATTTTCATTAGGTTATAGGAAATTCATTAGATGAAGCATTAGTAATTTTTTTTTAAGAGTGTTTTAGAAGAGATTTGGACTTATAGTTTATAGGAGCTCTTGAGTCAGCTCTTCATTTGTAAAAAAATCTCAAAAGACAGGTTTCGGTGGCTAAGGAGTATGTTTTAAAGTTCTGTAAGCAACTAAAAGCACTCGCTTTCGGCAGCTAAGACCGCAATTTTGGGACGCTCTAAGACACTGAAATCACAGAGCATCTCAAACAATCATCAAGTCAAATTAAGATCTTCAAGCGCTGAAATACAAGTGTAATGATGGAATGTTAGCTGCCAAAACTGATGGGGAACGATCAAATTGCGACCTGGTGATTAAGATTTGAAGCAATTATGATTTGATATGATTCAACTAAATCTATCAAACTCTATATATCTGCCACCATTTCTGGATCTGATTTCACCCACATCTTCTGCAATAATTTCACTCACCTAAAACCAGTCACGTGGCCTACTATCTCTTCATTTTCCGAAGTATGCTATTCTTATCATGATTTGAAATCTCTCATTGCCTTATACATTCCTAAAAATCATGCCTTTGTTTCCCTCATAACTCGCCCTTGTTTTTGTTGAGCCCTAACTCGCCTCCATCAACACTAATCTAGTCCCCTAAGCCCAATATTGTTTTGCAGGCACAAAGAGTTCAATTGCGGATAGGGAGAGGAGGAGAAATACTCAGAAAAGAGCTCAGTGACATAGCTTATTTGGAATCACACCCTGAGGTGTGTCAAATGTTCAAAGATGTTGGATGTTACAAGTATTATGAGAAGCTCTAAGGATTTCACCAAGGTGTTGCAAAGACTTTTGTCTTATCATTTGATGAAGCCAAAGCTAAAGCTGGAACAAAAGGCTAATTGAAGACAACAAGAAAGCACATAAGGTTACTAGGTATTTGATGCTTCAAAAGGCAAAAAATATTAATCATATAGATTTGAAAGATCTTGCTCAAGCTGTAGAGGCCCCGAATGAGCAGCCTTGAAGATTAGGAAGTTGGTAGAAAAAGCATTTTTGTAATGTTGAACTTTATTTCAAAACCGAGCTTTTGGTAGCTTCGACAGGCTTATTCCTATTTGACACATGTTTTTGAAATATAGATCTCGGGCAAATAAAAACGAATCTAAAAGAACTGAGAGAGGTTTTTTCTCACAAAAAACCAATATACAATAATATATTTTGGTTTATACACAGGTGTCAAATATTTGGAGAACCAAATCCATATATGAGCCCCAGTTTTCAGTAGTTTGGCCCAATTTTTGTGGTAGGCAGTTTTATGTTCTTAATCAGAAAAGTCATAGTAAAACTCCTATTCTTTTGAAGAATAAAAGATAATCATGCAGATGTCATTGGAAGAGTATTCACCCTCCAGCATATAGAGAAAGCTGTCAAAGACTTTGCTTGTGATTGGGATCTAATCCCTAATTTATAGGATCTTAAACTGTTTTGTAAAGGCTATAAAGCCTGTGACTTCTTTAGAACAAGTGGTTCGATTTTGGAGATTGACACATATTAGGATATTGGAACTCAGAGCAAAAGACATCAACGATGAAGGTTGACAAGTAGAAGTGTGGCTTTCTCAGGGAAGGTGCCTTTTGATAATATTGGATTGTTGTTTTAAGTTTTGAAGACACAATAGACGCCCAAGGGAAATATTCACCAGTTGTTAACAAATGATGGGCTATTCGAGCCCACTCAGCGTTAAAGACTGAACAATTTGGGAGGCCAAAGAGTGTGAAGAGCATGACTGCTAGTAAATAATAAGGTTCCATAAACCAAACAATCGGGTAGAGGTTATCAGCCTTTGGCACAAAACTGCTAGGTTTAATCATCCATGATTTCATCATCTCGTCAAAGTTGTACCTAGTTTTATATGATGTTATGAACTCACGGCTAAGGGTTTGCATAGTCAGTTTAAGAGAAAAGGCTCTGATAAATACCTCAGGGAAGAATGTTGTCAATTGCGACCCTGTACAGTCATTGAATGACTGGTCTTTAGGATTATCATTTTCCACTATCCATCTAACTAGGCCTGTGTAAGGTAGGACAGCGGGACGGGTAGCAATGGCATGGATTTGAGAAGCCCTAATCTTCTCATATGCAGGTCAGTCTTCCTTGATGTCAGAAAGATAATGATTATAAAAAATTGAATATATTTTAGCCCAGTCCATTTGGTATGTTTCAGTGACCCTCTCACTGGTATCTCAGAAGACACCAAAATTCGGGTCTTTAGTTAGGAACTCCCTGTGGACAGTCTTAGACCGAGTATTTTGTGACATGTTGGCAAAGTCTAGAAATTCTGGAAAATAAATAAAATCAAATCAAAACTAAATCATTAAGAGAAAAACCCTAAAGAAAAAATGCAAACTGACAATGAACCAACGTGATAATAACTGAAAAATTGTGAAAATGACCCCTAGTAAGAAAATCACAGTAAAATCCACGTAGTAGAGTAAATCCCAACAGTGAAAACGATAAAGAAAAATAGGAAAATCGTGTGTTTATCCATTTTTGGTCGGATCAAATATGGACCTTAAGATCAAAAGAAACGAACGGCTGAGATTACCCCTTGCGGGATGTGGGATCGGGTTCAAAAGTTTTATTTTCAAACTTTAATCAAAATTCCCGCAATCCACAATCCACAATTGCGGGTTGCGGGTTTACAAATCACAAAACAATGGACAAAAGTGTTTCCAAAATCTGCAACCCAAAATCGCGGCTTGCAGGTTTCAAAACAGAAACAAGGTTCAGAAATCAAAATAACTTTCCTGCGTCGCGTAATCCGCAATTTGTGGGTTGCGGGTTTCGAGAACACATAACGTGGTTTATTGACATAATGATTTCCCACAATCCGAAATCCAGAATTTGTGGGTTTTGGGTTTCATGTTTCGGGATTTCTAAAATTTCTAAAATATTAACACAGTCTCATCTGCAACCCACAATTTCAGGTTCTGGGTTTCGGGTTGACAAAATTCCAAAAGAAATAAAAAACGATTCTCGCAATGTGCAATTGCGCGATTTCGGGTTACGTGATTTCGGATTTGCGGGAAGAAAATTACATTTTGAAGGAAATGAAGGCTTTTCCGCAAATCAAGAAAACAACCAGAAACTCAGAAATTTTCTAAGGGAACAATGATAATTACATAAACCAAAAACCATAGGTGTGAGATTATACAAACAAGGTTTTAAAAATCTCGTTTTGGTAACGAAGTTACCCAAATACCTTTGTATTTATAAAAATTGGGGCTCCCATGATCAAATGAAGCATAGGATCTCTTGTACCTACAACACACCCTCCTCTCTCTATATCTCTCTCTACCTCTCACTCTCCCTAAAGCACTAGATCCCTTAACCCCTAAACCATTGAACCATTCAACCTTGTAATCCCACATCCCTAACTCCTAAATAACGTAACCCATAATCCTTAAAGTCCAAATCCCTAAGACCTTAAACCTTAACTCCTAATCCCTTAAATCCCTAGGAGCCTTAAAACACCTCTCTTTAGCCATTCATTTATACACTTTGGAAGTATAGTCCAATGTATGCAAATATTCATGAAGTATTGAACATTTGGCATTAAGTGGGGTAAACGTTGGTGAATTAATGGAGGGAACATTATGCACGGGTGTGCATGCATATTTTTTGTGTATGGGTTAACAATGCATGCGCTCTTCTTTTGGATACGCATTAACAACGCATGTGTGCACACACTTCTTTTTGCATGCACGTTAACAACGCATGTGCACATAAGAGCGTGCAAAAACTTTTTTGTCCACGTCAGTGGAGGCTCGCCATTGCCGAAGCAGGAGCATGTACGCGTGTTTATAGGCATGTTCACGTGTTTGTTTTTTTGCGCTCATGTGCTATCATTGTGGTGTTTTGGATACCAGCTTCGTGCCGATACCCTTACTTTTGACATAATTTTTCGACATTTAGTTGAATATGAAAATTGTGATCCTCTCCAAACGATTATTCAATGAACTATTGGAATTGGGAAGTCTTATTGCTATATTTATCATGCTCTTTCTACTTCAACATCTACTAGATAAATTCCATTGCTTATTCTTGCTCCAATAAGAATATATGCTTTTAATATTCATGCAAATATAATACATCTAGCTTTAAAAACTTCTATCAAAGATATGGGAACACTATAAGGGCCATGTCTAGCAATATTTCATGAAGAAATGTGGCATATTCACTATCTTTTGTTTAAGGAATTGAGATTTATTGGAGAAAGGTTATTCATGCAGATTGATTCTAGATTGCGAGAATCATTTCCAAAGATAAAATGTACTCCTTTTGGTGGTAGAATCGATCATTCTTGTCGGTGACATTTTCCAATTGCCTCTTGTCAGAGATAACCCTTTGTATGGGAAATATTTGTGTAAAAGATTCAATATTTTTTTCATTTTGGATACATTATTCCAATATCAAGTTGATAATCCAAAACATGAATCTTTTTAGAGATTGTTAACATAAAAAATGCAAAACCCCTTCTTGATGATTGGTATCTTCTTATGTCAAAAGTTGATACGAGATTACCTCCAATAGAAAGGAGTTTATTGTTTGGGATTGGTTAAATTCAAGTTGATTGTGAAATTGAAGAATATGGGAATAATGCTACATACATTGAAGGGTTTGTCACTATTCATTTACATGCTCATCCTTCATCCTTTGTTATTCAACAACCAAATGCATGAATAGAAGTTGAGGAAATAACAACATTTATTGAAAATGAAAATTATACGCCTTTCTAGCAATTAGACTCGCTAGATATTGGTTTCTCTCTAATTAATGAATATATTATAGAGGCTTTTTTTTACATGGCATTTCCATATCTAATTAATGAGTATAATATAGAGGTTTTATTTGACATGGCATTCCCTACTTTATTCTATACCGGTGATGTTGATTGGTTGTGACATTCGTCTCCATGAAACTGGATTAAATCTACTCAAATACTTTGACCAAGGTTTTGGAATCCATCCACCCTTCCATTATTTCTTGTTAAACATGATATGTGTCATTGTAACCAAGCAAATATTGTAGTATTTGTACAAAATAATATAGATTAAAATGCACCTACAACAATTGAAGACTTATGCCAATAACTAATTGATTTTCCGAAGAAGAAGTTGGATGAGCTTCTTATGAATTTTGGTTCTTCCCTCAAAGGTACAAGGTCCTATTGGACAAATTGTCATTTTGAACTCATTGACATGATTACTGATTTGGGTTGTCCAAGTTTTTTTTTTACATTGAGTGCAGCTAACATAAAGTGGCCTAAATTACATAATCTAATGCCAAAAAATACAGACTATGCTTCACTAAACAAGCATCATATAAAAAATTAAAATTTTATCGAGTACCGCTATATTGTTTCCATGTTTTTTTTTAATAGAAACCTGAAATAGATTGTATTAAACAGAGGATAAGTTACAAAATTCCCTTCCTGGTAGGTTAAACCATAACCTGGAAAATGTGTAGTCCAACATTGAAAAATTTAACTTTTTAGCCATGGGTGTTGTTCTTCCTAACTGTTCATATCTATTGTCTTTTATTGAGTAAATCTTGACATATTGGTTACATATATAAGAAAAAAAAAACAATTTCACAAAACAAAACAAAAAGTACGCATCAACATTCCTGGAATTAACCTCGTGGGATTCCTTCATGGGTCTAAAAGTCATATTCCATCATAGAACTATCTTCACACTGGTTTCTTGGGTCTGTTGATTCAGAGTCATTCTCAAAATCATCCCTCACGCCACTCAAGGACTCTTCCAGCTGAGCCAGGACATCCTCAATCCCGTTGTTTCCATTTTGCAAGGTATCAAATAACTTCCCTTTTAGAGAAAACATAAATTGTTCAATGAGACCTTCGGAGCTGGCCTGTTGGTAGTCTTTCATGCCTTTAACATCCTTCTGCAGTTCCTCAAGCTGACCCACATGGATCCAGACATTGGATTCCACATCCTCCATTCGCGACTCCATCTGGTTAATATCCAAACCGATTAGTTTGCTCTCTTCCAGAGCGGATTTGGAAACTTCGAAAGCATTTTGGAAATTCTTCTTGATGTCCGGATGAAACTCCTTGATCTCTCGAAGCTCCTTCACCATGTTCCTAATATTCATCCTCATGTATTCTATGATAAACTAGGGAAGAGTTCGCAGACCAACACCTCGATATCCACTATCGCAAGTGAGATCTTCAATACCCAACACCACCAAATGAATTGTAGTACCATCTCCATGAAACAGGTCATGCGAACCAAAGCAGGTTGAGAATTCAGCATTGCTTCGCATGCTTCCATTTTACCGCCACACCAACCTTCATTAATATGAGGAGAAGTCCGAGAGCGATCTTTAAAGCTCGAGCTGCGTTGGATTCCACTTGTCCACATAAGGAGAGGCGAGCTTTGCATGTGCACCCCCATTAGGGATATGGAGATCAAATGGGGACCATTTGGTGTAAGGAGGATCATGATTCAAAAAAATAAGTCCTTTTAAAACCTTTCTCCTTGGTTAGCCATGGTATCATCCTCCACATTGTTGTGCCTTAGGATGTGATAGAACATAATAGGCTCATGATGAAATATTTAAATTATCTTATTGCACTATGTAGTGATGAGAAAACAAGGCACACAGACAGTGTTTCTACTAACAATGATCAATTAGAAAACGAAATCCTCTTATGCCTTTGTTAGCATGTCATGTTGACATGTAACTTGTGGGTTGAAGTTGGATTAGTTAATGGTGTGCTTGGTTACATTCAAAATATTTTCTATATGCCTCGAAGAAAACCTCATGTCCTTCCAATGTACAATACTGTTTTTTTGTAAGTACACCGGTGCTCCATTTGACACATGTAATCCAAAATTTGTACCAATAAAACCTATTATTAGAGGAATCATATACAAATTCCCATGAAGATGGCATGGGCCCTTACTATACACAAATGAAATGATTTGACTTTATGACAAGCCACAATTGATATTGGGAACACGAGAGGCAAGTTTTGACTTTCAGAGCCACATCAAGAGATCAATAGATGTCTTGTGCATATCATCACCTTTCTCTTTTGAGTGTTATGACAAGATGAAAAATAGTGCATCTGCTACAACTAGGATGAAAGAAGAGCAATAATTGAACTCATTATCATTATAACATCCTATATATAAATTTCCATTAAGCATAGAATACATGTGTTATATTCATGTTATTGTCATTTGAACTTAGTATTCCTATTTTTATCATTTCTTAACTTTTGTAATACTTGTTTTCGTTCATTGTACCCATATTATTAGTTAAATAAAATGAACATCTTATCTCACATGAGTTTTAAATTATTTTATTTCAATTGTAGTTGTGTTCACTACTAACCCTTGATATTTTAACTATTTTTCATATTATGTCTTCTTCTTAAAAGATACAATAAAAAAATTGCAATATTTTCTATTGAATTTTATTATGTTGTTTAAATATAATTTGTTTAACATTTGTTCCAATTACAAATGATTGAAATCATCATTGTAAATATATGGATGTTTTCTTGTAGGTTGTTAAACCAAAATTACTTGTATTAATGATTTCCAGTACTTATTTGTAGAAATTATCAACTTTATTATATATATTAAAAGAAAAAAAATGATTACCTCTATAGTTTGGACATTATAGATGCTTTAAAATTTGTCTTTTCTCTCGATGATATAATGCAATAAGAAGAAATCATATCTGCTTTAAAAATAAGATCAATATGAAAAATGGATTTCAACGTCACTTATTTGATGTCATCCTTTTATTTGATGATATCCTTCTAGATTGTTATCAAAGATCAAGGAAATAGTTCACGATTTTTTGCATGTTTGTGAAAGAGAGGTTGGTCGAAAGAGAGAATGGCTACAATGACAAAGGGGTTGTAATGTCACTGTTGATCTAAATTGATGTTCCATGTGCCATAAATCTAGTTGCAAATTTGAATATCGAGAGAGCTTAAGAAGATATATAGGTATGTCTAAATTACTTCTAAATGTTTTCTTTAATAATATATTTAACCATATTATGTCCATTATAATAACTATATTTACTTAAATGAGTTTTTAATATTATATTTTTTTTCATGTAGAGTCATAGAAAATATGTTTGCTTCTAAATTTCATCGAACATATGATGAGATAAACAAATGGGAGCAATTGATTGTTTATATTCATCACAATGTCTCTAGCTTGAGTGCATTTGAATGCCGTGTTCTCAACTATGCACTTCCTTTTTTTTAGGATGGGGGCTTCACTCTTCCAAATTAACCATATTTACCAATACTATGGGGTCGATGTAAATTATTCTTGCATAAGTCGTGAATGTAGATATACAAAATTCTTTGGTGTAGATCAATTTGATACAATTGATCATATATTGTATAATTTAAATAAGAAATTGTGTGATTTATATATTCATATTGTATATTTTTGTTCTAAGTTTAATATATTCCTATTTTACATTAAAGAGACTAATGTGTACATATTACAGTTCTACATTCAACTAAGAATTAATTTCAAGTAAGAATGTTAGATTTCATTATTGATGTTATATTTGAAATAAGGATGTTTAATTTAAAATTGCTAATAATGATGTTAAGACATTTCAAAGTCAGATTCTTAATTTCAAAATGTAAAGTTCTCTTCTTAATCATGTTTTATAAATTGAAATAGAGATTTATTAAATAGAGATTTTTACATTAATGAGTTAGTTGATGTGGCATTGTCTCGATACCGATTTTTCATTCTTGAAATGTGGTGATGTTAAATTTCTTGTATTGTCCCAAAGATACCATCAAGCTCAAACATAACCTACAACATTATTATTTGAATATCATGGAATAATGTGGCATTACACTTAGCTCATTCAATTTATAACTTTTGTGTAACTTCATCATGTGACATAATATTAATGTGATCCATTTACATTACTAAAGTGATAGAAAACAATATAATATGACATAATATTAAGGTTATAAAAAAGAAACATAACACATATATGATACTACTATTGGAACATACAAGTACTTTAAATAATTTAAGTACTTTTCTTTTACTTACTTTTTCTTTATACCTTAATAATTCATGTATTTTTCTTGTTCGGCATAATATAAAAAATTTACTTTGCACTCCACAAACTTTTAGTAAAATTGAATTAAAAAGTGCTATCATCTCCTTCACATAAGGTCACATAAAATTGCAAACTACCCAACATTGACAATCTCACGATTTTCAAGTCTACCTTTCAATGTCACGATGTGACATCAGTACTAATGCAATTTTTAACCTTACATAAACCTTCTTGAACATAATAATATACCAAAACCATTTTTGAAATCAATAAAAAATACAGTCTCACCTTGTGAAAGGTGACATAAAATTACTAACATCTCTTCATCAAAAGGGACATAAAATTACGGGCAACCCAACTTTTTGAATGTGCCATTTTTTTCAATTCCACCTCCAAATATTGCAATGTTGAATAACAATGAAAGTACTTATTAACCTTATATAACTCTCCATGAATATCTTAATACATCATAGCCATATTATTATTATTATTAATGTAAAAATACTATGTTACACATAACTCATACTACTCTTCAAACATACAAGTACATTCAATACTTAAAAAGTAAATTTATTGTATTTTTTTTCTTTTTAACATTTACCTATAACAATTAAAGTGTATTTGGTCTTCTTTAAAAAATAAAGACATTTACCAACAACATAACAAATAACTAATAGTACTATTCATACACTATAACATTATAGTATAAATTATAGATTATACATTAATAATATACATTATACATTGGTAAATAACCAACAACATAAAGGATACCACATAACACAACATAACACATTTCTTGTATTCTTTTTTCTTAACAACTATCTGTAACAATTCAAGTATATTTCTTCTTTTTAAGAAAATAAAGACATTTATCAACAATATAGCTATTAAGTATACATTGTAAATTTAAGTGTATTTATTCTTCTTTTAAAAAATAAAAGCATTTATCAACAACACAAGAGATACTTCAAACATTTTTTTGTACTTCTTTTTTCTTAATAACTATTAATAACAATTCAAGTATATTTTCTGTTTTTTCAAGAAATAAAACATTTACCAACAACATAACACATATTTACAATAAAACATTTCCCAACAACATAACGCATATTTGGTTTTTCAATAAATAATACATTTACCAACAACATAACACATATTTCCTTTTTTAAGAAAATGAAACCAAACGAAACCAAAAGAACTCGATCATACGAAACCAAAAGAACTCGATCATACGTGAACACACAGTCAGCTAGTCGAACGTGAAGGCACAACTTCGACTGCATTTATTCTTCCACACGCCTGCGCATGCAAAAACATTTACCAACAACATAACACATATTTCCTTTTTTCAGGAAATAAAACATTTACCAACAACATAACACATATTTCCTTTTTTCAGGACCTTTTTTCAGGAAATAAAGCCAAACGAAACCAAAAGTACTCGATCATACGCGAACACACAGTCAGCTAGTCGAACGTGAAGACACAACTTCGACTGCATTTATTCTTCCACACGCCTGCGCATGCAAAAACAATGTAATTAAGCAAAAGAAAGAAGGCAAATGTGGATACTGCTCTCGAGAGAAGAAATTTTATAAAGGAAAACAAATACTACTTACTATAAGTTGCTCTACTTGTCGGGGGACTGGGGCTTGTTCACGATCTTGTCAGCTCCAGTTTCCTTGGTATTCTCCGCGCAGTGCTGGTGCTCGTCCTCGGGGCTATAAGACATGCCAGCTCCAGTTTCCTTGGTATTCTCCGCGCAGGGCTGGTGCTCGATGTCGGGGCTATAAGACATGTCAGCTCCGAAGGCCTGATTGACAGTACCGTTGCTAATTATCGCTTGGGGATTGTGGGAGACCTTGGGTGTGAAGCTCATGTCGACTTCGTTGGCCCCGGCCTTACGCTCTGCCTTACCTTGTTCATTCGTCATGTTGTTAGCATGTCCACTCTTCATGTTGTTCTCCATTTTGATGATAGGAAATATGGCAGGTTCCTTGGTATTCACCGCGCAGGGCTGGTTGGCGATATCGGGCCTATAAGACATGTCAGCAGCTCTGAAGGCCGGACTGTTGGAGACCTTGGGTTTGTAGCTCATGTTGGGGATGAAGCTCTGAGTGACATCGTTGGTCCTGGGCTCACCTTGTCCATTCTTCATGTTGTTGGCCATTTTGATGGTATTCTGGGTATTACTAAGCTGAAACTGAATGCTTTCTAGGCCAATAAGATTTCGACTTCGGCCCCAAAAACGCCTTCACTTCAACTAAATCTGCTAAACAGCATATCGGTATATAATATCTGCTAACTCATGAACAACATAGCCGTATATAATATAATATGATAAAATCATTAATAACTAACTCATGGACTAGAAAAGCCTTAAAAACTGAAACACCAAATATAAAACTTACAATCTCGTATTCTGTAATGGTTACAGAATGTAAAAACTTAATACTCAACAGGAGCCCAAAGTCGGTAAGCAAGAGATGCGAAATACAATGGCATAGCGCGGCAGCGTCTTCTTATATAGTAACCGGCGGACTCCAAATCCGGATTTGAAAACCATCTAGACTCCCAAGCGAGAATATGTAACCGGCGGACTCCAAATCCGGATTTGAAAACCATCTAGACTCCCAAGCGAGAATATGTGAGCGTAGAAGGTAACGGCACTAATCTTGACTAAGTTTATAGAACGACAAAAATACGACCTAACACGCCCTCGTACCTCGTACAAAATCTGAACCGCGTGTCCATGCTCTACAATACCATTATTTGGACCAATTTTCTCCTTTTTCACATGAATTTTGGTGGAACTCGCCCACCACCGTCATAGACAACACTGTTCGGACCAATTTTCTCCTTTTCACATGACTTTTGGTGGAATTCCCCCACCACCGTCACTACCGTCATAGACAACACTGTTCGGACCCAGCTTGAGATTAATCATCTCCTATGTAATTAAGGACGTAGCATGGCAAAGAGTAGTGCAGTCTGGTCGTGAACTGAAACATCATATTCATGGCCCATGTTCAGTCATATTTTCAATGGAATAATTGTCCATAATTGCTCACGTTTGTCTCGATTCTGAAACGTACCTGTTACAGAGCAGAACAGAGCTGTCAAATCATGGGTTATCAGTACAAGTTCCGTGCCAACTTGTTGAAACCTGTCGTCAGACTCAACTACTTTACCTTAATTATATTTTTCCAACCTTAGTGCCGTAGGTGGGGACGGCTCCTTTGTCCTTTGGTTTTTTCTGTGCTACGAATATGCTTTGTCAGTTCGGGACCCAGCGGAGCCGGATGCCTCCAAAGGCATCCCAAATTAAATAAATAATAAAATACCTTTATGTGTTTGGAAAATAAATAATAAAATAAGGAAAATCTCGATTAAGTACGTGGTGTTTTCTTATAGAAGTTGGTCCAAATCACAAATAGATTTATTGCCCCCCACCACCAAATTGGTTTCTAGAAAATGCATGGACTCGCTACCTACTAGAATGTGACAAGTAATTGCATTATGGTTGGGGGGAGGTTTTCCATCCACCACCTATACTTGACATTTGCCCCAACCAAACCTTAGTTCTAAGCTGGGCATTTGACCAAAGGTTCCCTCGTTTCACGAATTTAAGCTATGAATGTGACAACCACTTTCTTAATGATGAGGCACACACATTCTTCCTTCGTTGGAAGACCTGCTGTGGCGGATTTTGTTGAAACTAAGGACTTCACAAGTCTTTGATTTGTTCGAGGCCGATCACGTAGTATATTTATTGTATATCCTTCTCATCTAATTTAAAATAAAAATGAAAAAAATACTAAAAACAAATTCCTAATTCAAAATTATTATTAAATATTATAATTTTAATATAATGCAATATTCTTTAAATGTAATTATCTTTAAATAAACATGTTTATAAAACTATAATAAATGTTTAATAATACCAATACATTTTATATATAAATTATTTTTATAAATTATAATATATTTTAATATAAAAATAAAATTCATCATATTTTGTAAATATTATAATCAATCTTATTAAAATGTAAATCAAAATACATTAATTCTAAATTTTTCATGATTTCATAAATGATTTTTAATTAAGATTATGTAATCAATTATGACAAATTTAATGGCATAAAACTTTCATATTTACAAAATCAAAATCAAATTAATAGAATTTTATAAAAACAAAATATTTTCTTTGCCATATATAAAAATATTCATTTCATACACTCATATTAAATTTGAATATTTCATTTCTCAATTATTGACCATATTAATCATAAATTTTACTATAAAGTACAAGCACTATTTATTCAATATACTTTTTTCGTAAAAAAACTATAATATATTTTTTTATTTTAAAAACTCATTTTTATTCTCTAGTTTGACATGTAGTAACATATTTTATAATTATTATGTTCCCGTAGGAGACTATATATGTTTCGGTGAGTCCTATTAACATGCCAATACATGGTAGAAATTCTATTTTCCCCTAAGTTTATGTTAAGGTCATATTTTTCGATATTAAATGTAATTTGAAAAAAAACACTTATTTCGTTACTCATTGGTTGTTAATAGCTGACGTCCTCCTTGGTCTTTGGTGCCCAAGCCTTGGCGGTGGCTCAACGTCAGCAAGGTCAGCGGAGTTTGCGGGGTGTATGGGCAGTCAACCCTCGTGCAAAGTGGAATTATAGTGGAATTAATTGTATTTTAAATAAGATGGGATGTGCTCATGTTCAGGCTGGCCAGCGTTTGTTGTACTGTTGTCAGCAGTCTTATGGCGAGCAAGCAGAGATGGAATTTGACGGGCACAAACACATACAGGGTCGTTTTTATGGTCACAGTCACGATCATCTCCACGACAACGCCGAGAAGCCTCCAAGTGTGTGTTTTTGTCTATATAAGCATATAACAGAACTAAAACGAGGCGAGATTTAAGATAATGGTATTTCCATATGGGGGTTCCTTTCCTTGCATGGTCCAGTTTCATACCAGAAAAATCCTCTGAGCTGAGCTTGAACATTTTTAGCAATCAATGGATGTGCCCTCAAAGGACAGTACTCGAGGATTGTCCACTGTAAGCAGAAAGCAGATCCCGATCATTACTCACCCTATCAAATTGAAAACTACAATCTACCAAAGCATGATGCCTTTCTTAGTCTAAGCCACAGCTGGGGAAGCGTGATCGAATGAAGTGTTGTGACCTCTGGTTTTGATAACGTTGATGTCTACCAAGTGGCGGATGATGGCATTGTATTGTGTGTGTAGCTGGCACTTGTTGAACCAGAAGGGTCAGACTCGGCTTCTAGTTTGTATCAGAAGTTCAACACCAACTGAAGATTGACGCTTAATAACGGAACAGTAATACAATTAGTTTATAATTGTAATCCATAAATAATTGGATCAATTCGGTTAAGTTCATATTGTGTCATAAAAATGTTTGGCAAATCCGAAGAAACTGGTACCGTGTAAATAAAATTTAGTTTTAGTAAGGATGTTTGTTTGAAATAACAATTTATATATTGATTGTCTATTTCCATAATAGAGTATACTAGTTTTTTGTGCAAACTCAAAATCGATGTTTGTGCTACATCTAGACACTGCAACAAACTATATCAAGATGGAGAATTAAACGACTTGATATGAGACTAGTGTCTGCATGAATGAGAAAGCAGATACAGGAGAGACTAAAACATGAAGTAGATAAGGACTTTACAATATATTTCAAGAGAGGAGCCAACGATTGTAAAAAGCACCATGTAAGATACTGGCAACAGATAGAGGGAAGATCAAGATAAAAAACCATGCCAGGTGCGAACTATGCCCTATATTTACACTTATTAGATCACATACACTTTAAATTGTGTCATATTTCACCTTTTTTAGGTGGAAAAATGAATACTTTTGAAGTACTCATTATCCTATATTTTTTTCTACGATTTGTCGTAAGGGGGGACAAGGCATTATTTCAACCTCCTCTTTTTTTTTATAATGAAAATGAAAAGTTTAATGGATAAATTCATGTTATGTAATTTTAATTATAATAAAAGTTCACATACAATGAGAATGCTAGCAAGAACATACAATTGCACTTCTATTTGGATTCTTTACTTGCAACCTTTACCATGGATTAAACAAATCAGCCATGCCACATAAAAGCTAGATGATGATTAAAGTAGAAAACTTAATCAATTTTTACACTCTTGGCATTTCTTAATCAGTTAGGTATTTTGAAAGCAATATTATTGAAAACATACATGGTAAAATTAGTCGAAAGCAATATTATTGAAAACATACATAGTAAAAGCACATTGAAAACATACATACAAAACACTATTTATATTTATGCTTGACATATATGGTCAACTAATAGAGCTCATAAAACAAAGGATCAAAATATAAATGTTCTTTATAGAGTGATATATCACTACAAATAAGCTCATATATCTCTATTACATAACAAAAAGATCTTTATCACTATAAATAAGCTCATATATCTCTATTACATAACACAAAGATACATAATTAAAATCAAATGATCAATATACAGGTTCTACTTACACTCATTCTTAAGTATTGTAACTCCAAAATACATAGTGGTAAAATCTAAAATGTTACACCGTATTTATCTTTAAAAATCCAATTCTATGATAGTTAACATAATTAACAAAGTTGTCTAAATATTTATCCCTCAAACCACATCTCCTCACTAAGAGGAACTTCACAAATTCTAAGCTAACAATCATAGAAAATGCAATAATCCAAGTGACATCTTTCAAATTTCTATACTTTTACTCATTTAAGGGCGTTCCGCTCCACTAAATTATATTATAGGTGAATAATTCAATGTGAATAAATATTTTAATTATTAAGTTTATTTTTATAAATTTGTGTTCAGTTTGATGATGGTTCTTTACATCATTTAATGGTTAATAAAATTATATTTTAAAAATTAAATTATTATTATAAATATCACATCAACCACATAAAAAATTTAAAACATTAACACCATATAAAATTAATTTGATTTCAATTCAATCCCATATAACATAGTATAAATATCCCAAAAATAACATGTATTTGGGAAGTGTAAATTGTATGTTTTAACAAAATTATGGTTTAAAAATTGATTTAAAAGAAGCAAAATTCACATAATATATCAAATTGTGATAAAATTTTAAATGTCATCATCTTATTCATTGCAAGAAACTTGAGCTTCAATGGCTAAGTAGTTTTGTGGCAAAATAATTTTTTTCCCTACTACAATCTTGTGGCAAAATAATTTTTTTCCCTACTACAATTTTGTGTCAAAAGTATCATTTTTCTTCTGTCTTATAACAACGATATTATTGCTATTAGCAACTGCGGGGACATTGCCACCTCGTGGCTCTTGTTTCCAATAGAATTCATCCGAATGTTGGAGACCCGATAGGAAATTTCAAGAAATGAGGAAAGGGAGCAACGAGCAACAACTCGAAAGCCTACATAGTTATTTAACAAGTGTCACTACATTTCCTAGTGTTAATGATGAAAAGATTGAATTTGTTATATATTTATTTATGGTTTTGAGGAGGGAAAATTTTAAGGATCTACAATTTTCTCAAATTGTAAAAATCTTAGCAAATTTTACTAATATTTAAATTTATAACTATAAAATATTTGGCAATTTTCTTATAAATATTCAAATTTAAGAAGCTTATATATTGTTTGGACAATTTAGGCGACATTGAGAGTAAAAAAATTATCCTATGGAATTTAGGTGAATCATCTTTGAAAAAGAGGCAAATTGGTGAATATTTTTTTGGAAAAAATGTTGAAAAATAATCCACGGGAAAAATTTCACCCCTGAAATTTTCCTTGGTTTTGGCCTTAGAAGCATTGTCCAATGACAATGCACTACCATGACAAAAAATGGAGTGCCAAAATATTTATTGCCTTGATTAGTAATCCACTCGATACCAGAACCGAACAAATATGAATGAGTGGCGGTTATGAAGATGGTTCATGATAAAATTACTTGCCGACAACCATCCCAAGAAGCTTTCGATTCATCACAAATGTTTTTCAATAAAATAGTTTGACTATAATCTACCACTATATGTAAACAATCAATCCAAGCATCAAGTCTAACAGTTTTTTTTCCAGAAGAAAAAAGAGTCTTTTTCTATTCACAGGTGAATCAAAGAAACTACACGGGGAATCATGTCCAAACGACATATTCGAAAATGTTGATATACAATCTTCCATCACTGACAAAATGGATGTATAAATAACCAACGATACCATATAGGAACCAAGGGACAGTGTTCTGCAACTAGCCACTGATATGACCAAGTTCTTAACAACAAACATAAAGATTATATCCTAAAATTTGCTCGAAGCATTCCAACATAACTGTAAAATAACATTTAGCACTATTCTATAAAACCAAAAATACCAAAAAAGATAAAACATGAAAGAAAAGAGCTAGGGATTCAGTATAAGACTACTTCCTTTTCCTCCACAAGTTGATTACTTTGATAGTGGTTGATCATGGCCTTTCCTTCACTAATTTGAAGGCCCATATTTGATAATGAATCTGCCCTTTTGTTGTAGACCCGGCTAACATGACTAAAGTTCAAAGAAGCAAAGGATTCTTTAAGAAGTGTAATCCTTTTTTTCCAATGAGTAAGAGCAGGAAGTCTGTGAAGACCAATAGTCCAATTAATAATAGCAGACGAGTCACCCATAATATCCATCCTTTGTATCCCAAAAGATTTTTCCAATATTAAAAGACCCCATAAAGCAATTAATTCGGATCTCGAATTGTTCCCTCTACCACAACCGAAAGACATATCCACATGTTGTTCCTCGTCAAGGATCAAGAGGAAGCCTGCACCACACATATCCTATTGTGTCGCACCATCAAACATACCAACAGGGTTGTCATAGCACATAAATGGTGGATCCAGTGATCTTCTAATCGCCTGTCGATTTACAAATTATGCATCCATCATATATGGCATTACATAGCGAACAAATTTGTTAAAATTATGATTTGAAACCTAAAAAAGGATCGAATTTATCAAACGCCAAATGCTGCATAAAAATAGCAATGGATAAGCAATCTGGCTACGGTATCTCAAATTCTAGTATTTAATACATTCTTCCAGGGAGCTTCCCCTCCAAGCACCAAATAAATTATAAATAGTGGCAATCTCATTCCAAATTTGTAACTTTATTGGGAAATTAGTGAACAAGTGTGTACAGTTCTCTTCTGCATTGAAGCATAGATAACAGACCGATGGCCTGATACCCCCATGTAACCGATAGTGATCCCGTGTTAGAAGCTTATTGTTGATCCCGATCCAAATAAAGAGTTTGATTTTCCCCGGTATCTCCCACTACCACAGGGGAGAAAGCCACCATTCAGAACAATGGGGTCGAGAATTCTCAACAATTGCGTGGTAAACCGCAGTCATTGAAACCATGCCATCAACACCACTGTATTCCAATACAAGAGTATGAAGACCGTCATTCAAGATAATGCCAACATGAGTCAAGCCGGATATATAATATTCCCATTCAGTAGCCGCCACACTCGAAAGTTGAAGGTCTCGTGCAAACATCCAAGTGTCCTCCAAACTGTCATCACATTGAAATTTTTTTACTTGATTTAAGAAGACTAGTCCCATATAATTTAAAAGCTGAATGGTTTCCACAGAAAGGACACCCACAGTGGGAGTACCAAGTATACGATCATGACCCACATGAATCTGAAACCCATTACCTACCATCCAGGAAAGCCAATTGAGAATAATCGGCGCAACTGCTAGCAACCTTGTCCAAGTAACAGAGTAGGAATACCTCTTCTTCATCCCAGCTCAAGTCCAACTGTTCACCGTCTCAGGATAGATGTATTTGTCTCGAATAATCCTCCCCCACCGTCCCTCGTCCATAAGGCCCCTCCATAAGCTTTTTGCATGTAATGCCTTGTAGACCCAAAACAAATTCTGGATTCCCCATCCCTCGGAAGTCTTCGAGGAAGATATATGTTCCCATCATACCAAGTGACCACCCTGGAAGATGTGAATTCCCTTCCAAATAAAATTAAAAAATAATTTTCGTATCATGTGAATAATGGAGACAGGCACATGGGTAATGTTGAACCAGTAAATCGAAAGTCCAGCCAAAACTGAGTTTAGCAGAACCAACCGGCCACCCAGGGAGAGATTCCGATGTATCCATCACATCAACCCGTTCTCAACCTTTTTAACCAACCAATGTCAATCAACAACCACATAGGCGTTTGTCTTAAGAAAGCAACCTAAATAGGTTAATCCCTTGTTCAGATTCAGAATGTCGAGAGGAAGGATCCTGCACAAAGAAGTCAGTTGTTCCTCATCTAAATTAATAAAATAGAAGCTTGACTTCTTAAAACTGATCTGCATCCCTACTGCAGTGAAAAAAGTATCCGAAACAAACTTGTAATGGAGCCATTCCTGTTCATTCGCCATTCCAAAAATGAGGACATCGTCCACAAATAACAGGTATGATACATAATGATTATGGGACACCTTTATACCACTGATCAGACCTTCATCCCTAGCTTGGTGTATAAGATGACTCAACCCCTTAATGTCCAAAATGAAAAGAAGGGGTGAAATTGGACAACCTTGACGAAGGCCTCTAGTTGCCTTAAAGAAAGCGGTAGGGAATCCATTGATGAGAACCACAAAATTTGTAGACTTCAAACATCCTATAATCCATTGAGTAATCTGATAGTCAATACCAACATTTAATAACAAAAGTCTAATAAAATACTAGCCTACCAGATCATAAGCCTTTATGAGGTCAAGTTTCAAGACTAGTGACCCAATTTTCATCTTTGCAGAGTGTAACACCTCTTGAGTTGTTCCAACCGCATCAAAAATCAGACGATGATCTAGAAACCCAAACTGTTCTACAAAAATGCCTCTAGAAAGGCCTGCCTTTATTCTTTGTGCAATAGTTTTAGAAATGTCTTTATAGATTAGATTGCACAAGCATATAGGGTGGTAGTCTTGAGAAGACAAAGGATTAGAAATCTTTGGAATCAAGGCTATAAAAGTAGCATTAACCCCTCCAGGGATCAAACCCGACACCCGAGCCTCTTCAACCATCCTAACAAGTTCCAGTCCCATGATATTGAAAAACTGGATAAATAAATCATAGGACCAACCATCCGACCCCAGACTCTTCTCTTTGTCCATATTTTTTAATATACCTTCAATCTCAGCAATAGTAATAGGTACATTAATAGAAATACAGTCCAAATAAAAAAGAAACGAGGCATAACCTGTATAACCCTCAGCTGAGTCTCCAAATTAGTAGAATTTTGATTCTTAAAAATGCGCAAAAAGTACTCTACTGCTTCCCCAGCAATCCCAGATTGTTTAGTAATCAGTTCTCCCTCCTCATTGATAATCTCCCAAATAACCTTTTTCTTTCTTCTGTTGTTTGCATAAGTATGAAAAAACCGAGTATTTTGATCCCCACTTGACAGCCAAAGGGCACGGCTTTTTAATCTCCATAATTTTTCCTCAATGCGTAGCAGGGAAGTTTATTTATCCTCCAACACTCCAATATGTGACCGCATCGATTCAATCACAGTCTCCTCAAAAGGGAGAGAAAAAAGAGTAGAGAGATTATACTCAGTTTCAAGTAAATCTCTTTGTAACAAAACTTTTTTCTCCTGGATCCATGGGGAAACCCTCTGGTTTAGCAGTCACGAAAAATAAGTAAGTCTCTGCAAAGCAAAGGGACTAGGATCCTTCACCAGGGAATCCCAAAGATGATGAACCAAAAGGATAAAGGACTCCTCCAATGACCACAAAGAACAACATTTAAAAGGATATCTAGTAGGGAATTATCCTTTCCCAAGCCGCAAAATCACAGGAAAATTTTCACAAAATCCACCCATGAAGAACACTATAAAATAGACCCAAGCAATTCTTCATGTATAAAAAAGCAATCCACACACTTTTCTACCACAACATAACCCTTTCTCCCATTTTTCCAAGTCAGCATAATGGGCTTGGGCACAACATCTGTAAGATAATGTTTGTCAAAAAGATCAGAATACCAAGAAGAGTATGACTTTGGAGTGGCATGTAAGCCCCACGAATCTCTCTCACCTAATGAAAAATTCAAGTCACCTCCTATAACTAAGGAATTAATATCCAACAAGCCACTTCCCTCAATACAACTCCAATAAAAAAATTTCTCCAAAAGAGGTCCATAACAATTGAAGACATGTAATGGCGTAGAAAAATCCCTACTAAAACCATATAGCAAGATACCACCCCCCACAACAAAGGCCTTAAACTTAAAAAGAAGTGGGTCCCAATTAGTCAAAATACCACCCGAGTGCCTAGAAGCACCAATAGAACAAACTTCCCATGACAAATAGAAAGAAAGAAATAAATACCCGTCCTTCGACTTCTCAACCAGGGTTTCCTGTAGCATAACCAAACTCAGACGAATAGTGCTCACTAGTCTATGGAAGGTGTAACGTTTTGAGGAACCCCCAACCCCACAGATTTTTAGGGTTAAAAAGATCATGGAGCAGCCTCCAGGGTAACCCTCTCTGCTTTAAGGGGTCTAAAAACCAAGGAGGTCAATGGCTAACTTTCCCCACATGTAAACGACTGAGAAGGGTTTCCTTCCTCAGAAAAAAGAACATCCACAGACCCTGCCAAGGAGGCCCGAGCCAAATCCTTTTTGCGCCTACCCCCTCTTTCTTTCAGATAGTTACATTTGGAAGAAAAGGAAACTGAGGGTCCTTTAAAACAATATCCTTACTAAAAATAGTGATGGGGTTAGAAAAAATACCATCCCCCTCACAATGGACTATTACCCCAGCATCACCCGGGCTAGGACTGGAATGCACATTCTGCAGAGTGACAATTTCATCCCTAACCATCTGTGAATCCGTAACTAGGGAGATATTGTCCAATGTGACTGAGTGGCTAGAATCAGGTACCTCCAGGATTTCTCCCACCGAAAGGGGTTCACAGAAATGCCAAGGAGAGGCTTCAAACATAACAGGAGAGCATGATACCATATGCTTTGTCCCCCAAGCCTCCAATACAATGATATCCTCCAGAGATAAAGACTTAAAACATTCAGGAAAAATAGATTTAAAATTACTCGTGACGGAAGTTGGGATATCGTCCACTGGGGGCGCCATTGCCTGCAAAATAACCCCTACTTGGGGTGCATCAAAAGTCAACTGTTCCCTAGGAGGATTTTGTACAATATCCCGACCATCCTGGTAGTTGAAATCTCTAGCCTCTGGTTCAACATACCTCACAGAAGACCCACAATTCTTTCGAAGATGTCCTGGCTTCCCACAAGTAAAGCATCTGAAGGGTGTTCACCAATAATCTAGTTCCTGTCGAAAGGCCGTTTCCCCCCACCAGATCGAAATGTCTTCTGGTAAGCCCATGGATACATCCATCTCAACAAGGACCCAAGCACAATGCTTGTCAACATGATATAGGGACTTATCATCCAAAAAAAAACTTTCCAATCCTATTCTCCAGTTCAATAAAGAATTCTCTAGACCATAGAGCCAGTTGAAAGCCTTTTAGCAGAACCCAATAAGGATTCACCAGTAGAGTCTCCATCGCCGGATCAAGATCAATATGCCATATTTTTAGGCATAGACAACCCCTGTAAATCACCCAAAGATGAGCCATAATCAAATCGATATGTGCCTCATCCACGAAATGAAAGACAACCCAGTTGTTCACAAGCATGTGGACCCTCGATGCATAATTTATTAAGGGCTTCTAATTGATATTAACCCAAAAAACCAGAGAAAACCGGCTAATGGTTGTGAAGCATAGCTTTCCCACCAGGGTCTGGGTAGAAAGACTCAATACCCGCCTGACCTGTACATCTTTCCCTAAAACCATCTCAATTCCCTCATCTCTGCACTTAATGGCCTTCAAGGTTCGATTATGCCGAGCCTTTTCACCACCGCTAAGTGAAAGAACACCACCCCTCCACAAGAGTGAACTGGGATGGTATGTATCCCTGCCAATTCCATCATCTTCTCCCACTGCCTCCCCCTCAAATGAAACCCCACATAAAAGAGGATCCCCAGAAGTCGGTTTAGCGTCTGATAAGATATTTGAAATCCGTGTATTCATGACAGTTACACTGCCACATGCAGATCCTACCATTGTTAAGGACCCCAGAAAGGGACCAAAAACCTTAAAAACTAATAACCCAATACCCAAAATAAAATAAAAAATTGAGCACAATAAAAACTTGACGAGTGCCCCAAAAACCGACAGGGCCCGCCACAGTATGTTAGGTTCAAACCTGTGCCTGTCCCATAGTTGTGAGAAACCCTAAAACCCCATACAAACCAAGCCCATACAGACGAAACCCTCCATTTCTATAGACAAAACCCTCTATTGCTCAACATAATTATGAATGTCAAGTCTAACGGTTGAAACCAAGTCACATATGATCCCGCCAATATATTGCATTGTGTCAAACAAGTTAAAAACACATTTTATATATAAACAATGAAAGACTCACACATGGAATGCATGTGTGATCAAGTCGCATTTCAAACAAAATTTAATTCCCATCCCTTTAATGACAGAGATTCTGATCCCCCTCAAGATATCCAAATCATATAAGTGTTTGATACGATGTATCTTAAAATTGTGAAGGTAGTAATCCACATTAGGGGAATTTTGAGATAAAAAATGTGCCTCCTTAGAAAAATATTAAAAAATTATAAACTAGGTATTTTATAGGGACGCTATACTTGACAAGTCACATTTCCACTACATTCAATGTACAATCTAGATAACCATGATCGAGTTACATACTAAAAGTAAAATTAATAAAATATGTTTTATTGATGTGATTAAAAATCTATACTTTCCAAGTGTTATCTCTTCAAATACATTTTTCAATTTATTTTCATTAGGTGATAGGAAATTCATTAGATGAAGCATTAGTAAATTTTTTTTAAGAGTCTTTTAGAAGAGATTTGGACTTATAGTTTATAAGAGCTCTTGTGTTAGCTCTTCATTTGTAAAAAAATCTCAAAAGACAGGTTTCGGTGGCTAAGGAGTATGTTTTAAAGTTCTGTAAGCCACTGAAAGCACTCGCTTTCGGCAGTTAAGACCGCAATTTTGGGGCGCTCTAAGCCACCAAAATCACAGAGCATCTCAAACAATCATCAAGTCAAATTAAGGTCTTCAAGTGCCGAAATACAAGTGTAATGATGGCATGTTAGCTGCCAAAACTGATGGGGAACGATCAAATTGCGACCTGGTGATTAAGATTTGAAGCAATTATGATTTGATATGATTCAACTAAATCTATCAAACTCTATATATCTGCCACCATTTCCGAATCTGATTTCACCCACATCTTCTGCAATAATTTCACTCACCTAAAACCAGTCATGTGGCCTACTATCTCTTCATTTTCCGAAGTATGCTATTCTTATCATGATTTGAAATCTCTCATTGCCTTATACATTCCTAAAAATCATGCCTTTGTTTCCCTCATAACTCGCCCTTGTTTTTGCTGAGCCCTAACTCGCCTCCATCAACACTAATCTAGTCCCCCAAGCCCAATATTGTTTTGCAGGCACAAAAGAGTTCAATTGCAGATAGGGAGAGGAGGAGCAATACTCAGAAAAGAGCTCCGTGACATAGCTTATTTGGAATCACACCCTGAGGTGTGTCAAATGTTCAAAGATGTTGGATGTTACAGGTATTATGAGAAGCTCTAAGGATTTCACCAAGGTGTTGCAGAGACTTTTGTCTTATCATTTGATGAAGCCAAAGCTAAAGCTGGAACAAAAGGCTAATTGAAGACAACAAGAAAGCACATAAGGTTACTAGGTATTTGATGCTTCAAAAGGAAAAAAATATTAAACATATAGGTTTGAAAGATCTTGCTCAAGCTGCAGAGGCCCCAAATGAGCAGCCTTGAAGATTAGGAAGCTGGTAGAAAAAGAATTTTTGTAATGTTGAACTTTGTTTCAAAACAGAGCTTTTGGTAGCTTAGACAGGCTTTCACAGCTTTCCTTAGCGACCAGAAGTAGAGCTTTTGGTGGCTTGTAGGTTAGAATTTTGGCTCACAAGCCACCTAAAGCACAGAGACAAGCAGAATGATGATATTTTCGCTCAGATCAAATGTTTTTGCTGCCAAATCATTTGAGGAAGATTCTAAATGAATGATAAAATTAAAAGGGATAGATATCACTCTCTCTTTTAAGTTTTGAAGTTGTTGCAAAGGATATAAAGGTTGAAGAGCCTTTCTATTTTTAGTCAAGATGAGATCCATATGTCAAAGGAATATTTTAAGTGCCTTGTCATCACCTTGAAGGTTGTTGAGCTTTTCAAATATTGCTATAGCTGTCGAATACATGAAGACTATCAAGATGGAGGCAAGGAGATTTACTACAAAAATGGCATTTTTACTGTGCTTAGTCATCATTTTCAAATGATGATTCTGAGTGACTGTAGACTCATTTTGTGGAAAGGGAGGACATTTTCGTTCCTAACACTTCCGAGAACAAAAACCTCTCTCATTTTTCCTACAGGTGTCACATATTGGGAGAATCGAATCCATCTTTGAGCCCTAATTTTCAGATCTCAGAATTTTCCTGTTTGACACATGTTTTTGAAATATAGATCTCGGGCAAATAAAAATGAATCTAAAAGAACCGAGAGAGGTTTTTGCTCACAAAAAACCAATATACAATAACATAGTTTGGTTTATACATAGGTGTCAAATATTTGGAGAACCAAATCCATATATGAGCCCCCGTTTTCAGTAGTTTGGCCCAATTTTTGTGGTAGGCAGTTTTATGTTCTTAATCAGAAAAGTCATAGTAAAACTCCTATTCGTTTGAAGAATAAAAGATAATCATGCAGATGTCATTGGAAGAGTATTCACCCTCCAGCATATAGAGAAAGCTGTCAAAGGCTTTGCTTGTGATTGGGATCTAATCCCTAATTTATAGGATCTTAAACTATTTTGTAAAGGCTATAAAGCCTGTGACTTCTTTAGAACAAGTGGTTTGATTTTGGAGATTGATACACAATAGGATATTGGAACTCAAAGCAAAAGACATCAATGATGAAGGTTGACAAGTAGAAGTGTGGCTTTCTAAGGGCAGGTGCCTTTTGATAATATTGGATTGTTGTTTTAAGTTCTGAAGACACAATAGACGCCCAAGGGAAATATTCACCGGTTGTTAACACATGATGGGCTATTGGAGCCCACTCAGCGTTAAAGACTGAACAATTTGGGAGGCCAAATAGCGTGAAGAGCATGAATTCCAGTAAAGAATAACGTTCCCTAAACCAAACAATCGGGTAGAGGTTATCATCCTTCGGCACAAAACTGCTAGGTTTAATCATCCATGATTTCATCATCTCGTCAAAGTTGTACCTAGTTTTATATGATGTTATGAAATCATGGCTAAGGGTTTGCATAGTCGGCTTAAGAGAAAAGGCTCTGATAAATACCTCAGGGCAGAATGTTGTCAATTGCGACCCTGTACAGTCATTGAATGACTGGTCTTTAGGATTAGCATTTTCCACTATCCATCTAACTGGGCCTGTGTAAGGTAGGACAGCGGGACGGGTAGCAATGGCATGGATTTGAGAAGCCGTAATATTCTCATATGCAGGTCAGTCTTCCTTGATGTCAGAAAGATCATGATTATCAAAAATTGAATATATTTTAGCCCAGTCCATTTGGTATGTTTCAATGACCCTTTCACTGGTATCTCGGAAGACACCAAAATTCGAGTCTTTAGTCAGCAAATCCCTGTGGATAGTCTTAGACCGAGTATTTCGTGACATGTTGGCAAAGTCTGGAAATTCTGGAAAATAAATAAAATAAAATCAAAACTAAATCATTAACAGAAAAACCCTAAACAACAAATGCAAAATGACAATGAACCAACGTGATAATAACTGAAAAATTGTGAAAATGACCCCTGGTAAGAAAATCACAGTAAAATCCACGTAGTAGAGTAAATCCCAACAGTGAAAACGATAAAGAAAAATAGGAAAAATCATGTGTTTATCCATTTTTGGTCGGATCAAATATGGACCTTAAGATCAAAAGAAATGAACGGCTGATATTACCCCTTGCGGTATGCGGGATCGGGTTCAAAAGTTTTATTTTAAACCTTTAATCAAAATTCCTGCAATCCACAATCCAAAATTGCGGGTTGCGGGTTTACAAATCACAAAACAACGGACAAAAGTGTTTCCGAAATCCGCAACCCAAAATCGCGGGTTGCGGGTTTCGAAAACAGAAACAAGGTTCAGAAATCAAAATAACTTTCCTGCGTCCTGCAATCCGCAATTTGTGGGTTGCGGGTTTCGAGAACACATAACGTGGTTTATTGACATAATGATTTCCCACAATCCGAAATCCAGAATTTGCGGGTTTCGGGATTTCAAAAATTTCTAAAATATTAACACAGTCTTTCTGCAACCCGCGATTTCAGGTCGCGGGTTTCGGGTTGACGAAATTCCAAAAGAAATAAAAAACGATTCTCGCAATGTGCAATTGCGTGATTTCGGGTTACGGGATTTCGGATTTGCGGGAAGAAAATTACATTTTGAAGGAAATGAAGGCTTTTCCGCAAATCAAGAAAACAACCAGAAACTCAAAAATTTTCTAAGGGAAAAATGACAATTACATAAACCAAAAAGCATAGGTGTGAGATTATACAAACAAGGTTTTAAAAATCTCGTTTTGGTAACGAAGTTACCCAAATACCTTTGTATTTACAAAAATTGGGGCTCCCATGATCAAATGAAGCATGGGATCTCTTGTACCTACAACACACCCTCCTCTCTCTATATTTCTCTCTACCTCTCACTCTCCCTAAAGCACTAGATCCCTTAACCCCTAAACCGTTGAACCATTCAACCTTGTAATCCCACAGCCCTAACTCCTAAATAACCTAACCCATAATCCTTAAAGTCCAAATCCCTAAGACCTTAAACCTTAAGTCCTAAACCCTTAAATCCCTAGGAGCCTTAAAACACCTCTCTTTAGCCATTCATTTATACACTTTGGAAGTATAGTCCAATGTATGCAAATATTCATGAAGTATTGAACATTTGGCATTAAGTGGTGTTAACATTGGTGAATTAATGGCGGGAACATTATGCAGGGGCGCGCAAGCATATTTTTTGTGTATGGGTTAACAACGCATGCGCTCTTCTTTTGGATATGCATTAACAACGCATGCGTCCACACACTTCTTTTTGCATGCGTGTTAACAATGCATGTGCGCATAAGAGCGTGCACAAACCTTTTTTGTCCACGTCAGTGGAGGCTCGCCATTACCGAAGCAGGAGCATGTATGCGTGTTTATAAGCATGTGCATGTGTTTGTTTTTTTGCGCTCATGTGCTATCATTGCGGTGTTTTTGGATACCAGCTTCGTGCGGACACCCTTACTTTTGATATAATTTTCGACATTTAGTTGAATATGAAAATTGTGATCCTCTCCAAACGATTATTCAATGAACTGTTGGAACTGGGAAGTCTTATCGCTATATTTATCCTGCTCTTTCTACTTCAACATCTACTAGATAAATTCCATTGCTTATTCTTGCTCCAATAAGAATATATGCTTCTAATATTCATGCAAATATAATACATCTAGCTTTAAAAAATTCTATCAAAGATATGGGAAAACTATAAGGGCCATGTCTAGCAATATTTCATGAAGAAATGTGGCATATTCACTATCTTTTGTTTAAGGAATTGAGATTTATTGGAGAAAGGTTATTCATGCAGATTGATTCTAGATTGCGAGAATCATTTCCAAAGATAAAATGTACTCCTTTTGGTGGTAGAATCGATCATTCTTGTCGGTGACATTTTCCAATTGCCTCTTGTCATAGATAACCCTTTGTATGGGAAATGTTTGTGGAAAAGATTCAATATTTTTTTCATTTTGGATACATTATTCCAATATCAAGTTGATAATCCAAAACATGAATCTTTTTAGAGATTGTTGACATAAAAAATGCAAAACCCCTTCTTGATGATTGGTATCTTCTTATGTCAAAAGTTGATATGAGGTTACCTCCAATAGAAAGGAGTTTATTGTTTGGGATGGGTTAAATTCAAGTTGATTGTGAAATTGAAGAATATGGGAATAATGCTACAGACATTGAAGGGTTTGTCACTATTCGTTTACATGCTCATCCTTCATCCTTTGTTATTCAACAACCAAATGCATGAATAGAAGTTGAGGAAATGCAACTGTTGTAGTATTTGTACAAAATAATATAGATTAAAATGCACCTACAACAATTGAAGACTTATGCCAATAACTAATTGATTTTCCGAAGGAGAAGTTGGATGAGCTTCTTATGAATTTTGGTTCTTCCCTCAGAGGTACAAGGTCCTATTGGACAAATTTTCATTTTGAACTCATTGACATGATTACTGATTTGGGTTGTCCAAGTTTGTTTTTTACATTGAGTGCAGCTAACATAAAGTGGCCTAAATTACATAATCTAATGCCAAAAAATACAGACTATGCTTCACTAAACAAACATCATATAAAAAATTAAAATGTTATCGAGTACCGTTATATTGTTTCCATGTTTTTTTTTAATAGAAACGTGAAATAGATTGTATTAAATAGAGGATACGTTACAAAATTCCCTTCCTGGTAGGTTAAACCATAGCCTGGAAAATGTGTAGTCCAACATTGAAAAATTTAGCTTTTTAGCCATGGGTGTTGTTCTTCCTAACTGTTCATATCTATTGTCTTTTATTGAGTAAATCCTGACATATTGGTTACATATATAAGAACAAAAAACAATTTCACAAAACAAAACAAAAAGTACGCATCAACATTCCTGGAATTAAGCTCGTGGGATTCCTTCATGGGTCTAAAAGTCATATTCCATCATAGAACTATCTTCACACTGGTTTCTTGGGTCCGTTGGTTCAGAGTGATTCTCGAAATCATCCCTCACGCCGCTCAAGGACTCTTCCAGCTGAGCCAGGAGATCCTCAATCCCGTTGTTTCCATTTTGCAAGGTATCAAATAACTTCCCTTTTAGAGAAAACATAAATTGTTCAATGAGACCTTCGGAGTTGGCCTGTTGGTAGTCTTTCATGCCTTTAACATCCTTCTGCAGTTCCTCAAGCTGACCCACATGGATCCAGACATTGGATTCCACATCCTCCATTCGCAACTCCATCTGGTTAATATCCAGACCGTTTAGTTTGCTCTCTTCCAGAGCAGCTTTCGAAACTTCGAAATCATTTTGGAAATTCTTCTTGATGTCCAGATGAACCTCCTTGATCTCTCAAAGCTCCTTCACCATGTTCCTCATATTCATCGTCATGTATTCTATGATAAACTAGGGAAGAGTTCGCAGACCAACACCTAGATATCCACCGTCACAAGTGAGATCTTCAATACCGAACACCACCAAATGAATTGACGTACCATCTCCTTGAAACAGATCATGCGAACCAAAGCAGGTTGAGAATTCAGCATTGCTTCGCATGCTTCCATTTTACCGCCACACCAACCTTCATTAATATGAGGAGAAGTCCGAGAGCGATCTTTAAAGCTCGAGCTATGTTGGATTCCACTTGTCCACATAAGGAGAGGCGAGCTTTGCATGTGCACCCTCATTAGGGATATGGAGATAAACAAATGGGGACCATTTGGTGTAAGGAGGATCATGATTCAAAAAAATAAGTCCTTTTAAAACCTTTCTCCTTGGTTAGCCATGGTATCAGCCTCCACATTGTTGTGCCTTAGGATGTGATAGAACTGAATCCGAGAGATGTCGCTAATGGTTGATACAATTCATTTTTGTATACTGTTCATGTGCTTATCATTACCTCTTTGGATGTTTATCATTTTATGTATTACAATCTTGGAGTCTCTGAGGATGGCATAATGATATATATGCCAGGAGACTATCATTTCAACCCCTTGGAGGAGAGCCACCCATTCTACTTGATTGTTTGTTCTCCTTCTGAATCCCCACACATACTGAAATAACCTTTTACCTCCAAGATCATAAACAACCCCTCCCGCACCTGCCACCTCTTATTGTTTCCATGTTTATGCACCAAAGGTTTATTATATTTCATGACGAAGTCATCCAAAAACTTATTGGAGAAAGAGATTTCTAGTACAGGTTTGTCTTGGTAACTTTATCTTATATGATTTGAATTCAAATTTTAATGCAGCGTGGGAAGTTTGAAATATATTGATTATATATATATATATATTTTAGGTATGAATGGAAACATAGAGGCTCTTCCCACATCCATTATTTCCTATGGTTTTAAGGGGAACCTAACATGGATTTGTTAGATTGGTCAAACCATTATATTATGGATGATTCAAAGGATTTATTCGATTGATATGTTATTGTATGGAATCCACGTGAGATGAGATTCATCGAAGGAAAATAGTCATTCCTCAAAGTAGAAATGACAATCTGTATTTGTTGAAAATGACACCGATGTTATCTTTTAATGCCTCAGACAATTATGAGCACTTATTGAAGTATGTCCAAAGACATACAAAGTGTAGTTCATATTCTCGTTTGATAAAAAGGGATCTATTCTCAAATGTCACTATATGACAAGGGTCGAATGAAATTTGATCCTACATGCAATGATGATAGGGTTAATGTTCATAATGTTTATCTTCTTACAATGTGGCATGTTAAAGTTGATTTCCAACCTTTGGTTTTCCAACATGTCGTGTTAACATATATTGTTAATGTTAATTTTTCATAATTTACTTCGATATGATCTAGGATCTTAACTGAGAGAACAACATGTACAACATATCTACATCATATCAATCATGGACACAATAATGCAAGCACACACGAGACACAAAGTTTACTTGTGGAAAACCATAAAGGTGAAAAACCATAAAGGTGAAAAACCAAAAATAACTTCCTAAAAGATAGATAGAGCAATGATACAACCCAAGCATAAGAGATAGACATATCCTAGCAGCAACTTCTCCTCCTCTACAAGTGCGCCACTCTTCCGAGAGTGTGAGAGAGAATAGAATGATGAAATAGAGTGCCTCCCGTACTCTATTTATACTTGACTTGACTTGCCTAATAACCTTTACTAGGTCGGCCTCAACTTAACCACATAACACAATGCTAACTGGGCCGACACCCAATAGGGTGTTCTAATAACCCTTTGAACCACATGGCCGGCCCCCAATAGGGTGGTCTAATAACCCTTCGACCCACATGACTTATACAGGTCCAACCCCAACAAGGTGGTCTAATAACCCATCAAGTATAAGTTACAACACTTACAATATAAATAACGACACTTCTGTATAGAGGAATAATAACATCTCTATAGGAATACAAACACTTCAGTATAGAGGAATAATACCATCTCTATACGAGTATAATATACATATATGAAATACATTCTAAAGTTACATATACATCAACACTCCCTCTTAACTAGGAAGGTATTTCTCGACACAGATCTGCTAGCACAAGTCTTCTTCTTTGGATCATCATCAGGGAATCATCGTCATCGTCACTACTACTGCTCTCTCAATCAATATCTGAATCTACTCGTCATAGGAAGTTCTACAGAGCGAGTCCTTTTTCATACTGGATGTAGGCCCACCACGTGTAGGTCTTCATCATCACTGGCCATACTGTGGAATCCTCAGGACTTATTACGTGCGTCACAAAACCTCGAAAGAGCATCCCATGCTATTATGAGAACACAGCTCTACCTATCGGATCTTCCCAAGAGCACATTACATGTGACCCCATCACAAAACCTGGCTGTAGCATCCCAGGATGTTACAAGCACTCAACTCTACCTGTCAGATCTCCCAGGAGCACATTACATGTGATCTCACCACAAAACCTGGCTATAGCATCCCAGGCTGTTACGAGCACACAACTCTACCTATTGAATCTCCCAAGAGCATATTACATGTGGTCATGGCAAAACCTAGCTGTAGCATCCCAGGCTGTTACGAGCACTCATCTCTACTTGTCGGATCTCCCAGGAGCACATTACAAGCCATAGGACAAAACCTCGAAAGAGCATCTGCCAAATATCCCAGGACTAGATTACATGCCATAGGCAAGACCTCGAAAGACTATTTGGAAATCTCCCAGGGCCGGATTATATGTCCTCCCAAAGCAGAACCTTGAAAGAGCGTTTTCCAGATATCCCATGGCCACATTACATGCCATAGGCAAAACATTGAAAGACTATCTGCAAACCTACCAGGGCTGGATTACATGCTTATTTGCACAACCTGTCCATGGACATAAAGTATCATCCTGATACTCATGATCATCGTTCATGAAGCACAACCCAGATGCACATCACACAACACTTACATCTACGCCGTGGGAGAACACATCTACAACCATGCGAGAATGGAACAACACTTATATTGCAGCCATGGGAGAACACATCTACAACCATGATCAAATGGCCTAACACTTATATCCCAGCCATGGGAGAACACATCTACAACCATGCTCGAATGGCCCCAGCACTTATATCGCAGCCATGGGAGAACACATCTACAACCATGCATGAATGGCCCCAGCACTTATATCGCAGCCATGGGAGAACACATCTACAACCATGCTCGAATGGCCCTAGCAATTACATCACGACCATGGGAGAACACATCTTCCACCATGTCGGAAAATCCCAGCAATTACATCGCGACCATGGGAGAACACATCTACAACCATGTCCGAAAAGCTCATGTGCATCTGTGTCTTCGGAAATCATCACACATAATCCAACTGATTATGTAATGCATCCACCTAATACATGTCATCACATATGATCATCCTGATCATCATCACTACATTATCCCGATGCATGTCATCTAGAGCAACATCCTGAAGCTCCTCATCCATGATTATCTTGATCATATAATGCATCCGCCTGATGCATACCAATTATCTACCTGATACATATCATCATACATGATCCACCTGACATACAATGTATCCACCTGATATATATCAACATACATGATCATCCTGATCATACAATGTATCCACCCGATACATATACAGATACATAGTCCAAGCATCCAACATGATGCATACACATATACATGATCCAACTGATCATAACAAGCATCCAACATGATGCATACATACATACATATAAATGATCCAACTGATCATATCTAGCATCCAACATGATGCATAGATACATACATATAAATGATCCAACTGATCATATCCAACATCCAACACGATGCATATATAGAGCAGTAACTGGAGCATCGTCCTGATGGTCATCATCCAGTGCTTACATCCATAGCCATGTGAAGGATCCTCCTTCCACCATGCTTGCAACGGCTTTAGCAAATGTCTCCATCACTTCTTCCTCGAAGTGTCATCAATCTGAAGAACACCAAGCCTCTCTCTGAAGTATTCGAACTTCACTTTGGCTAGTGGCTTTGTCAGCACATCTGCAACCTGCTCATCCGTTGCAACATACAAGAGCTTCACTTCTCCTCTCTGCACCATATCCCTGATATAGTGATATTTGATCTCTATGTGCTTCGACCTGTCGTGAAACACCGGGTTCTCAGACACCTTCACACAACTCTGGTTGTCACAAAAGATACTAGTAGCCTCTAGTGGGAGATCAAATAACTCAGATAGTAGCTTCCGGAGCCATAGTTCCTCGCAACTAGCCAAACAAGCTGCAACATACTCTGCTTCGGCTGTACTCAGTGCTATGCAGGACTACTTCCTGCTAAACCAGGAGATCACACCTGATCCCATACTGAAGCAGCACCCAAATGTGCTCTTCCTATCTGCAGCACTACCTGCGCAATCTGAATCAACATAACCCTGCAAGTTAAACTTTTAATTCGCATCATACTTGAGCCCATAATCAATCCCTTCTTTCCGGGAGAAGCCACGAGCTACAAATCTTGCTTTATATTTCTCCATGCTACCATCTGCAGCATGCTTGATCTTATAGATCCATTTGGAAGTCACAGCAAACTTCCCTTCAGGTCTTGGGACTGCATCCCAAACATCATTCTTCATGATCGACTGATCATGGCATTCTTCCATTACTTCATCCCAGATCCTGGGAACTTCAATATCTTCAATATCTTCAATTGATATCTTTGTTGTTGGAACAAATGTTGTAGTCCTCCTTTTGTAGGTGAAGGTATATGATCTTTCCTACAAAACAAGTTAAATTGCATGATTAGAAACATCTCATAGTTTTCAGAACAAATTCTTACATATAAAGAAATATGTCATAAAGTCATGCAATTATTTTAGCCAATGCTTCAATACAACATTCATCCATATCCTGTAACTTTCTAGATGCCTTCCAATCTCTACCAGAACATTGTTAAGAGTTTGCACTACTCCCAACATGTTAGCAAAGAGGTTTCATTCTAGATAATTCTAGATAAGTAGCAATGGAATATTGTACAGTGTCATAGGCCACTTACCCATTACGTGCATATTAGTAGTATACTGTTCATTAATGCAATTATTCTAATATGCATAATACACAACCTAAGTCTAGGAACATAAGCATATACATCATTGAACAACATTATTTAAACAAACAAATATGTAAGAAATGACAATTCAAATACTTATCTTTGTTTGGTTGTTGGGTGGACTGCCTCTGAATCTTTGCAACTCCATTCTGATGTGGATTGTGAGAAGTGGTCGACTCCCTCTGAATATCTGCATCCTTGCCACAGTATTTTTTAAGGATTCTAATATTACACTTAAGTATAGTATCATAGGCAATTATTTTGGACTGAAAAAAACATGTATATAGATAGGTAGGCGAATATTAAGTATGAAACATGCAATTTACTACTGAAATGTGTAAATTTTGACGAATATTATGACAAAAAAACATATTTTATGTAAATATAGGCGATATTCAACACTAAAAATGACCAAATAGCGAATTTAATTTTTGAAAAAAAACCCAAAAAATAGCCAATTGGCTAAATTTCGCCCCTGATTCCTTGCAGAAACTACTAGAGTGTGCTCCCTCTTGATCTTTGCTTCCTGGATTACTTGTCCTTGAACTTATATCCATCCTTGATCACTATGCATGCTTACAAGTATCATTATTGTGATATCCTCGAGATCTCATACATAATCCTACATTTATTAGTATATTCTCAATACTATCAAAACACAATAATCTTAAGCATGTATAGTCATGATCGTTTCAAACAGAAATAATAAGCATTAGTATTCATGGACTTTTATGGTTAGTCATATCATAAATTAAAGTAAGAAACATAATATGCCTAAACTTGTGATTACTCAAACCTATACTTTCATGACTCTTCTGGTTAGTCATATCATCAATTAAGGTAAGAAACATAATATGCATACACCCATGTTTATTCAAACCTATGAATAATCATTATCAATCATGCCATGTATACTTATCTAATAGATCCTAACACAATGTAGGATTCTAACTTGATATAGGAAAAACATACCTGGATCAGCATGCTAGCTAGTTATGTCTAACATACCCGCATAATGTCTTCTTGTTTTCTTAAATGACTTGTGCTAGTAACCTGCATATCTCATAGGTTAACCATTATAGAACCAAGTTATACATAGCTCGTAAGTATATCTTCTATGTGATTGATGGCAATGGATGAAACTTTGTCTTCATGTCACCATAGTCATATGTTCTTGAACTCGAACATGATTTGTCTTTCTTGATGTACCTTTCATGATAGCGAACAACATAAACCTCATACAGCATCACAATGCATTAGTACAATCATAAATGTCAGAACCTTAATCAATGAATATCTTCTATCATGTATTCATAATTTTATTAAGGTGATACGACAAGTCTAAATTTAATCAAGATTGTACTAACCGTAATAATATGAAGACAAACATACCATAAACTTAATCGTGAACAGATCTCGAAACATATCTGGATAAGTCATAATTGTCGAGATTGCTTGTAATCTTCTTATGTAAGGTCTTAGCCTCATCTCCCTCTTAAATAGGAACTTCTTCACTTATGCAGGTGACCAATCCATTCTCTTCTAGGATTAACCCAGTCCACTTGATTTGCAGGAACTTGATGAGCTGATCAAGCTGGTATACTCATAATTTGAAAAATGCAAAGTTTCACCCCTCAAATTTGCCTTTGAAACTTCTAGATTCACCGGACATGACCCCGAACTAGGGTTTGATAAAGCCCACCCTTCTGTCCAATGAAAAGGTTCGATCCAAATCTCTAAGCTTCTATTTTTCTGAGGAGCTTCCAGCCACAGATTTCAAAAATTTCCATTTTTGCAGAAGCCCTAATTTTCCACTTTTCTGACCAAAGTCCCGAACTAGGGTTTGATCAAGCCCGGCCTTCTTCCCATCCAAAAATTCTGATCTTGGTCTCTAAATTTTGATTTTGATGAGTAGCATTCAGCCATAGTCTCCGATTACAAAAATTACAACTTTGTCTGAAACCCTAAATTCCAAAAGCCATGAATGAAGGTGCTAAAAAATAATTATGTTTTGACATAAATATGTACCTGATTGTTTCTGGTGTAATTCTGAACTTTTCAATCGACAGGGTCTGAAAACATTTCCTGTGATATCCCGACCTGTCATCTTTCCAACCCCAAAGGTATGACCTCAAATGGATTCTCTGAGAGAGAGTTATGCCAAGTGTTGCAATGTGACCTGTTTATGGGATAAACCATGAGAGCTAACTTATATGGCGTGCCACATGTCACAAATTAAGTTTCGGCCTCTGAATAAGTTACCTGAGACATTACAGTCCATGCACTACATGTCACATTTTACGAAATTTCATTTGGAGCTTCCTAGCCCAAGTTATTACCTTTTTACCAAGGTCACATGTTTATGACTCATATCTAGAAGAGGCCAAAACCCTATATTGTACAGATCATAAATCACAAATTACAATGAATTAGAGGTTGTCCTTTGGACACAAGGTACATGGGGATCTTAGCTTCGCCTTGTACGATTTTCAGACACTGAAACCTCGCCAAAATATATTTGTAGCGAAAGTTCTACGATGACTAGTTTTTTCTATATCAAGCCCTAGCTTCGCAATTGCAGCAAGTGTCATACATGCCATACCATGCCTTCTTTCAGGCTAGCTCTAATACCATGTTAATTTTTCAGAATTTACTTCAATCTGATCTAGGATCTTAACTAAGAGAACAACATGTACAACATATCTACAGCATATCAATCATGGACACAATAATGCAAGCACACAAGAGACACAGAGTTTACTTGGGGAAAACCATAAAGGTGAAAAACCCCAATAACTTCCTCAGAGATAGATAGAGCAATGATACAACCCAAGCATAAGATATAGACATCTCCTAGCAGTAGCTTCTCCTCCTCCACAAGTGCGCCACTCTCCCGAGAGTATGAGAGAGAATAGAATGATGAAATAGAGTGCCTCCTGCACTCTATTTATACTTGACTTGACTTGCCTAATAACCTTTACTAGGTCAGCCTCAACTTAACCACATAACACAATGTTGTGGGCCAACACCAAATAGGGTGGTCTAATAACCCTTTGACTGTCATGTCCCAAATTTGGCATTGGGTCACAATGGCCTAATCACATTAGACCTATTCATTAGAGTTTGTCAAGATGATGCTAAAGGTCAAATAATTGCCAAGGAGGAAAATTACTAGTTTCCTAGGTTTGGGGTGGAAGCTTTGGGATTTGGAATAATGGGGATAATAAATGATGTTTGAACATTAGAATGGAATAAATATTTAATAAAGGAGCTAAATAAATATATACAAGTGAAAATCAAAGTGGAATTTCATGATGAAGACACATGGAGGAAGTGGGACCCACATATGGCTAGATTTCCCCACTACATTTGGCATCATTCTCTCACCAATTCGAATTCAAGGTGAATGGTAACATACTTGGGGGAGTCCAAAAGGTATTATTCATTGCATTAATCATCCAAGGTCGAAATATAGAGGAAGAGTAACTCCCATGGAAGAGGAAGAGGCAATTTGGAGCTAGTGAGACACTTGGGCTAGATTCCCTAGCTCTATGACAACAATGATGAAGATGCTATGACACCTATGACACAAATCAGACCTGAAGGCTGACATATGACATATATGACATGTCAGGGCTAAAAATAGACTCCAAGAGGGCGCTCAAGGGTGTTAGGGAAGCTAAGATGCTTCCACATGTGATTTGGTGGAAGTGGGAGACTAGGAATTGTTGTACAAGTGGCGTTCTTTGGAATCTCTTCCCAACTTGAGTTGGCATGAGTCTCTTGGAAGGAATTCGACCCATGGAGGACATTAGAAGTTTATAAATGTCAATAACAAAGAAGGAAACCAGCTTTTGATCATTTGTAGAATTTGCAATTGCATTTGTGAAGAGGGAGAGCTAGTGGATGACTAGTTTCTTGCCTTAGCCAATTTCGAGGGTGAAAGATTCCCATCCAAGTTGGTAATTGGAAAGGCCATTCAGACCTTTCATTTGGAGCTTTAATGGAGTCTTTATTTGCAGGTGTAAGCTACAGGGCAGCTCATGGTTTCTTCTATTGCAGCTCACTCCTTCAACCATTTCCGGTTTTGATGGCATATTCTTGATCCTTGAGGGAGGGCGTTTTTGGTGAGCTATTGTACTCTTTGGGGAAGATTTTAATGCCCCATTTCTTTTGTAATATGAATTAAATACTCTGTTCTTCATCTCCAAAAAGTTTCAGGTCGAAATTCCAAGTAGAAATGTATAAATCTCATTTTTAATGGAAGAACAATGCCATTTCCCCACTACCTTGTTGTGAGCCAATGTATTGATGATGATTTCGAATGAATGGATGATTATCTGATATATTTGTGATCAATATACTGCCATGGATGTCTTATACAAGTTTCATGTACTGTACTTGAGCATTTGAAGCATTTTTACTCAGTTTAGTTGTATTGGGAGGTGAAATAGTGCCATTTCCCCAAGGGTCGAATTGGGGATTTTTGCAGTTGAATGGGAGAGGGTGAGAACAATTGTAATAATCCATTAATGGTGCATATGAGACTTTAATAACATACTTAACACATTACATACCTCTGTTCAGAAATTTGAGTGGGTTTGGAGGCACTTGGGAAGCCATTTTCATTGTTTACCCCAGGGGGATTTGAACCCCAAATTACTAGTAAAATTGCATAATTGGTCCAGAATATTAAGAGAGTTTGCAGAGGTCTTTTGGTGGCCATATGTAATCCATAAACATCATATTCAAGTTATAATATCATTCATACACTTTCCTTGAATATTTGAAGGCATTTGGAGCCAATTTGAGACCTAGAGACCAATACTAGTCAAAGGAAAATCACTAGTAAAGTTACCTACATTGATTGGAATTGAAAGAGGATTTGCAGAAGTATTTTTAAGGTCCAAAGGCATCCCTGAAACACATATTTATGTTCTAATATCATTCATACACCTTCTCAGAAGATTTGGGATCATTTGGGGCAAATTTGGGACCTAGAGATCAAAACTAGTCAAAGGTCGAACAAGGGAAAAAAAGTGGAAAATTGCAATTTTAATAAAATTCCTAACAAGGGACATTACAGTGGTATCAGAGCATGGTCTTGGCACCTGATGTGGTAGAACATTAATGAATACCAGGAGTCAAATAAATAAGCCACCACCCTTAGAAACTGAAACTGGATGTACTTTGGTGAAAGGGAAGAAGTAGGAGAAGAAGTGCATTCATTGGTCACCATGAGTAAGGATGAGAAAGGAACCTTAAAGGAGAATGATGAGTTTAGGAAATTACTTGAACCATCCTTTGAAGACAAGTGGAGACAATACTTTCAAGAGTTCAGATTGTTGCTTAGTGGAATTGGAAGCAACTCGGAAAAAGTAATGAGCAATGGTTCTCTTTTCAAGGAAAAGGATGAAACAATTTATGCCACAAAAGAGGAAACTAATGTAATTGTGGAACATGAGGTACATGTTGATATGCAGGTTCTTGAAGATACTACACTAAAACAAGAAGAAGGACAAGCACTTGTCCTTGTTCAAAGGGATTATGAGTTGCCTCATGGAGAGAGTTGCAAAGCCTTGGAAGAGGTACATGATTTCACAATAGTTGGACCAACCAATTATGGAGAAGATGAATTAAATATTTCAATGGGTAAGAGTTGTAAAGAATTAAAGTTGGTTCATAATTCCTCACCCCACACTTCTTTTCCAGCCACATCACTTTGGGATGAAAATTGGGTGAAAGGTTTTTTCCTAGTGGTGCCACATGAGGGGTATGAAACTCCTACCTCTCCTTTTGATGATGACATGAATAGAGCACCTCATTATTTAGAATTGCAGCAGCATATTGCTTTACCTTATGATGATACATATCCTCATGGATGTATGGATGAGACTTCTTTGAGTCCTTTGAATTCTCCTTGTTTTTCCTGCTCATTATTTGGTTCAGATTTTAGTGGAGATTCTTCATTCACTTCTTGGATGAAAGAATGCATGGCTGAATATTTTGATGCATATCACATTCTCTTGGAGCAGCACTATTGGACATGGGATCCTCACCTATGTCATTGGAGCAGATTTGATGGGTCACTTGAAGATTGTATGCACTTGGAAAATGGTGGTCTACATGCTTGGAGGTATAAGCACTTTCATGACTCTTTGATGAAGCATCTCCTTTATGTACATTTTCATTATGTTGTTATGTACTTTGATGATATATATTTTGTACTCATGATGTTTGGAAGAATGCATACAAGAAAATGGGATCCAGGAATCCTCTTATCTGATGGTATGGGTTGGAGAGCACTTTTAATTGTTGGGGTGCAATACAAGCAATGGGACCCTGGAATAATTTTTATCTCATTGGTTTCATATTTTTTGGGGAAGCAAGCAGTATGGGAGATGGATTCCCCACTTAATAAAGTAATTTTAATCAGAGTAGTGCAGCAGCAAGCATGGTGGTTCCTCTCTAAAATCTTCATGGAAACTCAAAGACTCAAGGTTGGGCAATTCAATGGCAACTTCAAAGAATTATACAGAAAGCAGGTTCTTCAACACCCACATTTAAAATTGCTTGAGGACAAGCAATATTGGGAAGGGAGGATTTGTCATGTCCCAAATTTGGCATTGGGTCACAATGGCCTAATCACATTAGACCTATTCATTAGAGTTTGTCAAGATGATGCTAAAGGTCAAATAATTGCCAAGGAGGAAAATTACTAGTTTCCTAGGTTTGGGGTGGAAGCTTTGGGATTTGGAATAATGGGGATAATAAATGATGTTTGAACATTAGAATGGAATAAATATTTAATAAAGGAGCTAAATAAATATATACAAGTGAAAATCAAAGTGGAATTTCATGATGAAGACACATGGAGGAAGTGGGACCCACATATGGCTAGATTTCCCCACTACATTTGGCATCATTCTCTCACCAATTCGAATTCAAGGTGAATGGTAACATACTTGGGGGAGTCCAAAAGGTATTATTCATTGCATTAATCATCCAAGGTCGAAATATAGAGGAAGAGTAACTCCCATGGAAGAGGAAGAGGCAATTTGGAGCTAGTGAGACACTTGGGCTAGATTCCCTAGCTCTATGACAACAATGATGAAGATGCTATGACACCTATGACACAAATCAGACCTGAAGGCTGACATATGACATATATGACATGTCAGGGCTAAAAATAGACTCCAAGAGGGCGCTCAAGGGTGTTAGGGCAGCTAAGATGCTTCCACATGTGATTTGGTGGAAGTGGGAGACTAGGAATTGTTGTACAAGTGGCGTTCTTTGGAATCTCTTCCCAACTTGAGTTGGCATGAGTCTCTTGGAAGGAATTCGACCCATGGAGGACATTAGAAGTTTATAAATGTCAATAACAAAGAAGGAAACCAGCTTTTGATCATTTGTAGAATTTGCAATTGCATTTGTGAAGAGGGAGAGCTAGTGGATGACTAGTTTCTTGCCTTAGCCAATTTCGAGGGTGAAAGATTCCCATCCAAGTTGGTAATTGGAAAGGCCATTCAGACCTTTCATTTGGAGCTTTAATGGAGTCTTTATTTGCAGGTGTAAGCTACAGGGCAGCTCATGGTTTCTTCTATTGCAGCTCACTCCTTCAACCATTTCCGGTTTTGATGGCATATTCTTGATCCTTGAGGGAGGGCGTTTTTGGTGAGCTATTGTACTCTTTGGGGAAGATTTTAATGCCCCATTTCTTTTGTAATATGAATTAAATACTCTGTTCTTCATCTCCAAAAAGTTTCAGGTCGAAATTCCAAGTAGAAATGTATAAATCTCATTTTTAATGGAAGAACAATGCCATTTCCCCACTACCTTGTTGTGAGCCAATGTATTGATGATGATTTCGAATGAATGGATGATTATCTGATATATTTGTGATCAATATACTGCCATGGATGTCTTATACAAGTTTCATGTACTGTACTTGAGCATTTGAAGCATTTTTACTCAGTTTAGTTGTATTGGGAGGTGAAATAGTGCCATTTCCCCAAGGGTCGAATTGGGGATTTTTGCAGTTGAATGGGAGAGGGTGAGAACAATTGTAATAATCCATTAATGGTGCATATGAGACTTTAATAACATACTTAACACATTACATACCTCTGTTCAGAAATTTGAGTGGGTTTGGAGGCACTTGGGAAGCCATTTTCATTGTTTACCCCAGGGGGATTTGAACCCCAAATTACTAGTAAAATTGCATAATTGGTCCAGAATATTAAGAGAGTTTGCAGAGGTCTTTTGGTGGCCATATGTAATCCATAAACATCATATTCAAGTTATAATATCATTCATACACTTTCCTTGAATATTTGAAGGCATTTGGAGCCAATTTGAGACCTAGAGACCAATACTAGTCAAAGGAAAATCACTAGTAAAGTTACCTACATTGATTGGAATTGAAAGAGGATTTGCAGAAGTATTTTTAAGGTCCAAAGGCATCCCTGAAACACATATTTATGTTCTAATATCATTCATACACCTTCTCAGAAGATTTGGGATCATTTGGGGCAAATTTGGGACCTAGAGATCAAAACTAGTCAAAGGTCGAACAAGGGAAAAAAAGTGGAAAATTGCAATTTTAATAAAATTCCTAACAAGGGACATTACATTGACCCACATGGTCGACCCCCAATAGGGTGGTCTAATATCGCTTCGACCCACATGACTTATACAGGGCCGACCCCAACAAGGTTGTCTAATAACCCATCAAGTATAATTTACGACACTTACAATATAAATGATGACACTTCCGTATAGAGGAATAATAACATCTCTATAGGAATACAAATAGTTATGTATAGAGGAATAATACCATCTCTGTAGCAGTACAATATACATATATGAAATACATTTCCAAGTTACATATACATCAACAGTTAAATATGATTCAAAGGAATAAAAAAGGTCTAAACGTTATCAAGACATATTGAAAAGAATTACAATATCAAGAGCCTTTGAAGATAGATCTTTGTGTGCATGTAGAAGATTCCCTACTAAAACAATTGTTGATCATGACATTGGAGCTCAAAAAACATGCCATATGTTGCTATTTAGCTGCCTCTTATAGTTTGTATTCAAATTTTTTTTTCCTTTATTGTTGGCAAAAGGGTATTCAAAAAAATATCTATAGATAGTCTTTGCTCATATCAAAACACATTTGTTCATATATATCAGCAATGAACAAATTTTCTAGAACATTTTTCTATGATAGAAACAATAAGATCTTGGGCCTTTGATGCCCAATGTAAGAATGATCAATGGAAACCTAGAGATGTGCATGACATTGTTTGAGTATAGCCAAGATTTTATTCTACTCCCATTGAGGATTCATATGACTTTGAAACCTTTTCTTGGACTAAGTTACTTTTGTACAAGCCATTTCGCAACATCTCCACAGATATAGGACTTTCAAGTGAAATGGTCATTGAAAATTAGAGGAATTTTGATATAGACCATGGCATGTTTATCGGGCCCCTTGTTCATCTGATCATCTTGAAGAGGATGAGGATACCCATTAACAAGTAGTCAATGATGAGGAATATTTTGAAGAATGGAAGCTTTTAGCTTGATTAGTTCCTCCAAACAATGTGGACATTTCTGATCTTCAAACTCTTGGTAGAAGGGACTTTGATTTATGATTTAATTGGGAGGAAATAACATATTCAAATGGTTGTATAGAAGAGTCTATGGATTTTATAAGGAATGCTCAATCAAGGGGTGTTATTATTGACAATTATCATAACACATTTTCTGCTCCCTCTTCTCTTTTCGAAAAGAAAAAGAATTGCTTTTGACTTAATTTTTTGACATTCAGTTGAATATGAAAATTGTGATCCTCTCCAAATGATTATTCAACGAACTGTTGGAATTGGGAAGTATTATTGCTATATTTATCATGCTCTTTCTACTTGTAGACACTGCTCTCGAGAGAAGAAATTTTATACTGCTCTACTTGTCGTGGGACTGGGGCTTGTTCATGATCTTGTCAGTTCCAGTTTCCTTGGTATTCTCCGCACAGGGCTGGTGCTCGATATCGGGGCTATAAGACATGTCAGCTCCGAAGGCCTGATTGACAGTACCGTTGCTAATTATCGCTTGGGGATTGTGGAAGACCTTGGGTGTGTAGCTCATGTCGATTTCGTTGGCCCCGGCCTTACACTATGGCTTACCTTGTCCATTCTTCATGTTGTTGTCCATTTTGATGATAGGAAATATGGTAGCTTCCTTGGTATTAACCGCGCAGGGCTGGTTGGTGATATCGGGGCTATAAGACATGTCAGCAGCTCTGAAGGCCGGACGGTTGGAGACCTTGGGTTTGTAGCTCATGTTGGGGCTGAAGCTCTGGTTGACTTCGCTGGTTCTGGGGTCACAAGACAAAATTTTAATAACTATTTTTTTTCATCGATTCCAATTGTGCTTATTTTTATACATACAAAACTATATATTTAAAGACAAAATTTTAATAACTATCTTTTTTTCATCGATTACAAGCAAGAGTTGGAAATAAAACTGCCATGGGGAAGGAGGCCTATCCAAACCATCCTTATTAACATTAAAAAATATAGTTTCAATAATTAATAAAAAAACAAATTTCAACATTTGAATAACTTAAATATAAAATTATAAATTATAAATCATTACACATATACATCGACATTTACATTTATCTTCTGAGGACTTCTGCTAACAAATGAAGTAAGTGGAAGATTATTAAAAGATATATTTATAAAAACACAATAAAATAATTTTTAAAATATATCAAATAAAATGCCATGCATCTCGGGGAAAGCTCCCAACATGCATGCATCTCGGGGAAAGCTCCCAACATGCATCTCGGGGAAGGCTCCTATCTCTTTAGGCAAGAAGGAAAAAACAAAATGGTTATTTAAACTATCCAACTGAAATCAATACCCTCAACATAAATAAGACAATATTAAAGTTCATAAGTAGATTCCGCGAGCTTCTCACTGTATCCTGGAGATTGAGTCAACTCTAAAGATACGATTTTTGTCAAGACCGAACCCGAAATGAAAGATATTGCTCTGCATGACACTCAGAAACCCGAAATGAAAGATATTGCTCTCGAACCAATCTACATGGACAAACGGACCGTATATCAGTGGAGCGGAAATATATATTTTTTTTTAAATCGGATTAATTAGTGTATAAATTAATTTGTCACCTTGTAAATAAATACCTCGGTGACTATCCTGAAAATGTTAACACGCGATTGTCTAGTCATTGGACAAGATCATACCAATCTGTAAAGCATGAATTTTGTAGAAGGCTTGTGAATTGGATTTTTTTGACCAAATGTTTCATTTGCAGTAGCGAGATTGTTGTTGACCTAAACTTCATATTTCCATACAGTTTACTTGTTTTTGCATGCTCCAAATCAAATAATTGGTGTTTGTGTTTGTGATAGATGTCACATGTAACGTTTGTCGAATATAATAACATGTAAAAACTAATAGTATGAGGGTAACCGATGTCACATGTAACGTTTTCGAAAGTAATAAAATGTAAGGATGTGACATGTAACGTTTTCGAAAGTAAAAAGATGTAAAAAGTAATAGTATTGGGGAGATCTTGTAATGGATGTCACATGTAACGTGGCCATTAATTTTGAAACAACTGTATTTTCCTTTAGAAATCAATGACTATATAATGGAAATCAAAACAACATAAAAAGTAAATATGAGACTGAAACTAGAGATTTTAGAGCTTAGGATTAGGTGATAAATATTATGCCGGTCATAAACCAAAAAGAATAATACAAAGTAAAAATTAAATATGAGACTTAAACTAGAGACTTTACTTTTTACTTTTAATACAAAATAAAAAGTATATATGAGATTTTAGAGTTTTTGTCGAGAGTTTGTAGAGTAACAAAATAATACAAAGTAAACAAAAATGAATAATACAAAGTAAAAAGTAATAAATACTATGCTGACCATAAACAAAAAAGAATAATACAAAGTAAAAAGTAAAAATGAGACTTAAACTAGAGACTTTAGAGCTTAGGATTAGGTGGATTAGGTATTCCACTCTTAGGATTAGGTGGCTTAGGTATTCCACTCAAGGATTTATTCAAGGAGAGGTTTGCACCTTGGGAGATTTGATCCCTCTCGGTGCTTGATAGAGCCTAGGATTTGGATCTATGCTCGTTCTCTCTCCAAAGAATCTTACCTCTCAAGCTTTGGTTGTGACTCATTTATCTTTTTTTTGTAGATGTCACATGTTTTTGCATAATGAATTGGGTTTTATGTGGTATATTTATCATTTAAACTTTGTTTTTGCATCATTTCCTAGATGACACATGTTTTGTATAAGGAATTGAGTCTCAATCAAAGAAATCATATATGTCATGTAGAAATTTCCCTCTCCAAAGAATCTCATCCCTTAAGCTTTTCTTGTGGTCAATAGATGTCACATGTTATGCATAATGAATTGGGTCTCAACCAAAGAAATCATATATGTCATATAGAGATTTCTCTCTCCCAAAGAATCTTATCTCTTAAGCTTTGGTCGTGCATCATTTACGTAGATGTCACATGTTTTGCATTATGAATTGGGCCCCAACCAAAGAATTCATATATGTGATATAGAGATTTCCCTCTCCAAAGAAAATTATCTTCTATCCTTTTCTTTTGCATCATTTACGTAGATGTCACATGCTTTGCGTAATGAATTGGGCCCCAATAAAAGAATACATATATGTGATATAGAGATTTCCCTCTCCAAAAAATCCTCTTTTAAGATATGCTTATGCATGATGAAGAGCACATCGATAGCTCACAATTTCCCAACTAGAGAAATTATTCGTGTGATAAAGAAATTTCCCTCTCCAAAGAATGTTATCTCTTAGGCTTTTCGCATGGAATGTTACAGAGAGCTTCTGGATAACTCACATTATCACAATATAACGGTAGGTTAAACCCTCTTATTGGTGAGGTAGAGTTTGGATGAAGCTAGACTACTTACGTAGTTTTTATGTGGTACATATATTTCCCTTGGAAAAATCAATACTTTAGGTATACCTACTACCATGTATTCTAGCTGAAATATCTAGTTGGTGGTAGTGCTAGAAAAGGGAGTAAGAGGAATAAAAACTTGTGGCCACCAACATTTTCCTAGTTAGTAATCAGTTTTGACAAAAATATTTTTAAACACTAAAGTATAGGAATAGATGTTGTGTATACAATTTTTAAATATATTTTTCCTATAAATATTGGCTATTCCAACATGTGGCCACAAAACACCCAATTGTCAAAAAATTGTTTCTTAACTTCGTGTTTTCACCGTGGAACAATAGCACCCCAAAGAATAAATATAAAATGTATTATTCAATTTCCTTAGGACAAGTCGGCCCAGTCACATCAGTTAGGTCGGACCCATTAGGTAAAAAGGTCACCCACACATAAAGTATAAATAGAGATCTTTCTCTCTCAATTGGACACACCTCTTACTCACTCCAGTTTGCATAACAAGAGAGAGAAGACAAGGTCACTGGAGGAGAAAGAGAGAAAGTTGCAGAAGAAATCTTATATTTGGGTTTTCCATTTTGCTTTATATTGTATTAGTGACGAACCTATCTTTAAGGAAGGTGTGGGGTTTTCTCCTTTGGGCCCTTGCACGAAGTTGAGGGACCACTTAGGTGCAATCATGCATTCGCAAAATGCGCTAGAATTTAGTAAATTCAAAATGTGCATGGGTTACTTAGACTAGGCATGGGAGGACTCCGACACGTGCGTTATGTATCACTATAACACATGCGCGTTTTGGTGAATATAACAAAAAAAAACAGTCTACGGACCGCGACCACTGTTTACCCACTCAAAACCGCAATGCTCGAGCGATTGTGGCTTAGAAAAATGCATTGGAGAAGTGAAGGGAGGCTAAATTTGAAGCTCAACAAGGGAGATTTCATCTTGCAAGGAGGATTGGAAAGGTAAGCATTCAAATCCTTGCCTCATTTGTTAAGATCCTAGTGGGAGGCCTTCACTAACATCTCGAGGTTTTGGTGTAACGGTTCGTATCATCTGGTATCAGAGCCTCCACCCAGGTTCAAGTCATAGAGTGGGTGGCAACGCCGGCATTGCAGTGTTCGCTCGGGGCTCGTACGGCGCAAAGGGGACACCACCGTACGGGCGCACATCCATCCCAGAGTCTGGACTGCGGAGCGTGGTGGGATGTTAATATCCCAGTGGGCGCCCTTCACTAACATCTCGAGGTTTTGGTGTAACGGTTCGTATCATCATTTCATCATTAAAAATATAATTTTTTTTATGTTTCCCTACATTAAAAATATTTGTAAATGAAATTCCAAAACTAAAAATTTCAAAATTTGTTATTTAACATATGTTAATTCCTCCCTACTATCAATCCCCTTAATTAATTTTACATCCACCCAAGCAATAAGGGATTTGAAAAAAACAATGGAAATTGGAAATTGAATCCCAACTCCAATATTTTTTCCACATCTATTGCAAATTGGAAAAAAAAAACCATCCACCATTTGGCTAGGAGGAGGAACTATGGACTATAACCTAGGCTTGGTTTCGAAACTTGACTCAACCAAACCCTATGTTTTTTTCCCACACATTCTTTTACCCTAAAATTGTCCAACCAATGCTTGTGAACCCAACCCAATGGCATGATGTATTTTACATCATCCCCCAAACCCCAAGGGACTAGGTTCCCCTCCTTTGCACACACACGGCTTACTTTGTTGCTAAGATGAACTAGCACATATTTTTTTACCTCCTTCACCACCAAGATGTTAGACACAATGGCTCACTGAGAGGGGGGGGGTGAATCAGTGAGCTTGCACTTATTAACAATTTCAACTTCTTCTCTCAAATATTATATCATTAATTACAAATTCACTTCAATATCATATTCATCAATAAACTATATCACATGCCATTCATTAAGCAAGACACATTATCATAACCACATTATAAGAGACAAGATATAATCTTTGTAAAATTTTTATAATTGGATACTTTAATCTCCAGAATGGGCTACAACCCAAAGTGGCACCAACCACAAGATAATTTTGTGAGTTGCAACTGACTGGGATACACCAACACCCCAACAACCATAGATTTACAAATGATATTTCAGACTCTTCTTAAGTCTACAGATTACATACATCATCAACCAGAAGCCCTTGTTTGTTTCCAAAGCACTTCATCATTCTCATCAAGCACTCATTATTCAATATAACTTCATTTTGTCCATCAGCAAATATCACCAATCAGATCACATCTTCATTCTGTCATCATTATTCATGGCATATCAATCTGCTGCCATATCTCCATTCATACACTTTACACTGTCCATATGCACATCACAAAATTCTTCCCATATCATCAGTCATCTCTTCATCATTTAACCAACATGTATTCATTCTTTCCATCAATAGGCTGGCTCAGTTTAACCCAAAATAAAAGATAGAAAGAGATATTGTTTTACTGCTCCACCTGTTGCTTCTCCTTCACCAAAAACTGTCCTCATCTTCCTAACTCCTGAGATCAGGGCTCTCCTCTATCTTCTGAATTCTCCCTCGAATTCTCCACACTCACCATGTGACAAAAAACACAACCATATTGTTCTTCATTTATACTTCTCCTTTCCATGTATTTAGGAGGCCAGCTTGTCTTTTTGTTTTTATTAATTCAAATAAGTCAAATGATATTTTTATTTCCATGTTATCCTTAGCCAATAAAAATACATATCTTTGCCACATCGCCATGGTCTTCATGCCCACATGATCCTCACCTTCCACTTTGGATTAGATGTAGTTGTTATTATAGTATTTTGAGATGATATTTATGCTTGTAATGTATTCGTTCTTGGACGAAGTTTGTACATTTTTCATTTTTGAGAGACGTCATTATAACACATGTATATGTTTCTAATGATTTGTTTTTTCATTTTTTTATTGCAGGGACGACCATGGATGCAAATTCATACATCCAAAGAGAAATTCAGAGGCTTGAAGAAATTCGAGCCTGAATAACTATTGTTGATGATAGGCATCGGATGCTTGCATTGAATTTGGATGCAATGATAGAGAACTTTAGTAGGTCTAATGGTGCACTGGAAGATATTGCTACATTTAGAGAAAGAAAGAGGAAAGAATATGAGGATGGAATTAGCTACAAAGAACTTAAGAAGTTGAAAATAACAAAACAACATATGTTTTCTCTCTTTAGAGATCCACAGACGGGTGAAATCCCGAATGCAAACAAAAGGCATATTTCTATTGAGTGGTGTACATATCAACCATTCATAGATAATTGGATGGATCGATGGTACATGGTGTTTGATGTACCACCACATAACAACAGGGAAATGCCTCTATATTTTATGAGAAAGATGTATGCAGAATTTGTTTTGGGGAAGCATGTCAACTATTTTGATATCATGGAGTACCAGATCGTTGGGATGGGGATTCCATAGTAATGTCCCAATGCAAGGCACATAGATCCCAATCGCCCAGTAGCTCCACCTCGCAGGCAGTTACCTAGGCTAGATGTGTCGTATGCACATTAGTTGGTCCCAAAGACACAGGAGTCATTTCTACTGTTTCCACATGTGGCTATTCTCCATAGCATGTATCTTCAAGGTACATACTAGGACGGGCCATCAGAGCTGCCATCTATGGGTGGAGTAGAGCCGTCACCTGTTGGTGGTGTAGATCCACCACCTCCTGGTGGGATAGCACGACCACTTTCCAGTGGTCGAGGAGCATCTAGTAGTGGCACTAGACCTGCACATCATGAGCACAGCCGAGAGCCCCACCCATGCACAGTATGTGGCTATCCTTGCTTTGGTACTATCCAAACAGATGACTAAATGGTTAACAATTTAGTGTCATTTGTAAATTATTTTTCTTACTATACACATATATAGATTGTTAATATTTTTAATGATTTTAAAACTTGTAGTTGCTACAAGAAGGGCACGAGGTTGAAGACCTTTCCACTTATGATGTAGAGCATAGTCCAGAGGCTCATTCACTAGCACCATCCAATGTAGAAGGTGTTTTCATACTTTTAGTGACAACAACTCACACTAAGGTAACTATTTCAACATGACATTATTTTAATACATGAGTAAATGGTTAACAATTTAGTGTCATTTGTAAAAAAAAATTCCTTACTATACATATATATAGATTGCTAATATTTTTAATGATTTTAAAACTTGTAGTTGTTATAAGAAGGGCATAAGGGGCAATAGTCTCATGCAGCCATATCTTCTGAGTTACAAGATGTTGTCATACCTTCAGCGACAACATCTCACGCTGAGGTAACTCTTTTAGCATGACATTATTTTAATACATGAGTAAATGGTTAACACTTTAGTGACATTTGTAAATTATTTTTCCTTACTATACACATATATAGAATGCTAATATTTTTAATGATTTTAAAACTTGTAGTTGCTACAAGAAGGGAATGAGGGGCAAGAGGCTCATGCAGCACAACCTTCTGATTTAAAAGATGTTGTCAAACCTTCAGTGACAACATCTCATGCTGAGGTAACTATTTCAACATGACATTATTTTAATACATGTTAGTTTGTAAACACATGTTAATTAATTAATGCTACACGATCTAATATTTACAATTTTCGAAATTGTAGGTTGTACATTCCCATTAGAGGGAAATGATTTCATCTACTAATCTCCCCCTAGTGGGAATACAACTGATAAAATGCCCATAGTTAGACAACGGGTGGAAGAACGTTTCTTAGAATTGCTTGAAGTATACAGTACATTGGTATGTATTTCATCATTGTCAGTTTGTTAATACATGTTATTTCATTGATCAATGCATTTCTAACTACGTCAGTATTGGTGAGTGTAGCCACCGGCCTCTATAGTTATTAGACAGTTAGCAGTTGGATCTCCTCGTACTCCAAATGTGCAAAGTGGACAAGTGTGTAAAAGACACTCCACTCCTAGAAAGGGTGTGGATGTCCTCTGTAGAAGACACACGAGAGATCCATCTACCCCTCACATAACAAGGGTCAATGATGTTGTAGTTAGTGCCGCATCTACAATAGCCACAAGTCATACAGATGTAACTATTTAAACAATCACAATGCATAGTATTTAACCATGTTACTATATTATTTATTCATGCATGTCTAGCTATTTCCCCATTTGGTCATTGTAGCCATTAGCGAAAGAAGTGCCAGACCCCTCTACTCAATCCATGGTTCTGACCGTGTCTCCTCTTGTGGTGAGATGTTCATTAATGACCAATTTTTTTATTCAATTTACCCAAACATGTTGATCAATGTTGAATTGTTGAATTAATTGATATATGATCTTTTATTTGCAAAGCACAACTATAGAGAGCCCTTCCATGAGCACACCACTCACATCTATACCCCATGAGGATTTGGTGAGTGTTTGTAGTAAATAATTTGCCCACAAGTTAATTTTTAAAGTTTGTTAATGGTAGGGTATTAGTGCAGTCATTTGATAAAAATAATGATCTTTTTTTTGCAGACTCTTGAGATGAAGAGCGATCCCAGGGAGATGGTTGAAATAGGAAAGTGGGGGAAAAACAAGTGAAAGATTGATTTTTGATGTTGCATAATCTTGTGTATATGTGTTTTGACATACATGTACACATTGTTGTACTTAGGGATACATTTACATTAATAGGCCATTTGAGGGCTGACTACTTTGCCATATTTTGTATTACAAACATTCAACTATCAATGCATGATACAATATATTCCATATTTTCTCTTGAGCTTCCACGTGTCCTTATGATGATTTATCTTTTCCACAAATTGAAAAATTCTGCTATTGAAATTTATATAATTATATTTTAAGCAATATTTGTTGAGGTGTATTTACTGTTCTTAAGGAATCACCAAAATATTTAATTATCAACCAGGGTTGGTAATATTAGAGTTATGGCACAGTATATGATAAGGTAGAATGGGACCTAAGTTTCAGCTCGGCAAACCTTAGAAAATGTTTAATAAAGAAAAGATCAAAAGATCTTTCAAAATGAAAAATCGAGTCAAACTTCAGAAAGACAACGAAGGAACTAATTAAACCTGGCTAAACCAATAGATCATAATAGTAACAATCTATACTACTCTACTTTATGATTAAACAATGGAAAAAGAACAAATATCGATAAAAAAGAAAATTACTTCTTAAGAAATGGAAACTACTTTGACTTAAAATAAAAAATACAAACTACTTAATGAATTCAACAACTATTCATGTATTCAATTAACACTTCAAGGCTACACTAATGTATCTAATTCCATTCTCCTTGAGGATTCTGAGGAAGAGTATTGTTAGTCCCAGAGACGTTCTAAAGATGTTTTTTAGAACAATGCCTGGGCATCAATAATCACTTCTGAAAAATTTTACTGAATCACAAAATAATCTCACAGAAACAATGTAGAATTTTGATATTGAAATGTTAATGGGTAGTATTTCAATGTGCAAAGGAATTAGACTTTAGTAGCAAATGAAAAATGAAATGGTGCAATATAAAGGTATTGTGTAAGTAAATCCTTATATTACATTTGTAGAAGGACATGTTGAGCCTAAGGGAGGAATTCAACAGTCTGAACAAAATGAATAGCAAAACACCACCGAATAATATGAGGGTATCACTTCAAGGTATATTAGCTTGAACACTTCAATCGCCAATTACCAAAGAAGAAATACTTTTAAGCATAAGCACTCATATAAACCCAGACAAGCTCTCCATATCATACATAAATGGAAGAGATGGAAAACAGAAGAAGATACTAACTCAGCACATCAAAACTTTGAATCCATTAGCTCCAAGATAGAGTAATAATATGTTCCTGTATATTGATCAACTATCAAACATAGAAGTAATACTTCTTACATCAGAGAGCCTACCTTTTGGCTATCGCCTACTTGGCTATATATAGCCTTCCTACTTTAAAAACAAAATTTGTTATGATCTATTCAGCACAACAGCTTAGAGAATGACAGTTTATACTCCTTAACAGAGTTTGTTACAAATAAATGAAATGAGTAAAATACTTGGTCATCCACCTGACCATGACCCGGGACCATTTTGATAATCAAAATAGTACGTCCGGCTGGACAAAGAAAATGTGCCACCATGATATATAGGATAACCACGATGTAAATCTTTCGAAACTGCAAGGAACTTCTTTCACAGTTATCTGATGGCCTTTGGCCTAACAAGGACGTGGCTGCAACCATAAAACTGATGAACGATGCTTCGCAGACCACTACTGCTTCCCTCCTTGATCCCTTCCAAGTCCTTTGCTCTCGGAACTTGGCTACAATGGGACGAAGACCTACTATTGACATCGGGCTGTGGAATAGGATCTAATTTAGATAATGCTTTGTTAGAATTGCTCAGGTACTACTGCTCCGCCATTTGATCATCCTTCACTAGGACCGGCGTATCTCAACCCCCCGTGCTTCTGCAACTGAGAGACCAATCTTCCTTTTAACTACTACACAAGCTGAATTCTCCTTAGACATCTCGGATGAGACCTCGGGTTTATCTCGCCTTCTGATACACAGATGTGAATCAGCAGGCTGCTCATGAACGTTGGTCATCTAGCCTTTCAGTGTTCCTGGAGAGGCACCTCTTGAAATGTAGTGAACAATGGGGAAAAATCGGCTAATTTGCTCGAATCGAAAGACAAGTACCTATCTTTCAGTGACTGACAAATGAGGCGAAGGAGCTCTAATAAAACAACAATGTCAAGTGGGATGTAACATCCCTCAAATTCAACCCTATTATCATTATTTTTGTAAGTGTAATTATAATTATTGTGAAGTTGCTTTTGGTGAGGAGCTCAAGGCCAAGGCCCCACCAGTAAATGTTGGATGTAATGAAATTTATCTCTTAAGGTTGTAGACCTAAGTCACTGAAAGTTGTGAATGCAACTACACATCAAGAAATTGAAATACACTAGGGGAGATAGGTCGACGATGACCTATGTCATTTTTTTACCCATAGGTAATTAAGGGTAAGGTGGTTTAGTGACACAACTATTATTCTAAAATCCTGTTACCTTTTAAGTATAAAAGTTAGCTATTCTCTTAAAGTTAAGACTAAGTAACAAGTCTTAAGATAACAAATAATCTTACTTCATACTAAGCTATTCATTTAAGTATCTCAAAAGGGTAAAATAGATGACTAATATTATATATAATTAGGGGTATGCAAATAAGTTATTTCTCATAGAAATAATATTTGTGGTATTAGTATATATATATATATATATATATATATATATATACATAAATATTTTTACACCAAGAAAGAAGCCTTTGTTGATGTATATGTAACTTCGGAATGTATTTCATCTATGTATTTCATATATATTTATTGTGCCCTTATAAGAGATGTGTTATTCCTCTATAAGGAAGTGTCGTCATGTGGATTGACAAGTGTCGCAAGTGTGTGTACTTTCCGATGGGTTATTAGACCACCATGTGTGGGGTTGGCCCTGAAATATATATTATATTGTGGATGTATCTAGATAGACAAGTTGGCCCCATAGTGTAACTGGGCAAATAGGTTAGTATAAATAGAGATCCGGAGATCTCTATTTTGATCATTCAGAAAGTCACACTTCTCTCACTCAGAAAGTGGTGCACTAGTGAGGAGGAGGATCATTTGCTACTAGGAGACTATCTTAGTGTATTTTGGTTGTACTTTGGTTGAGCCATTGCTCTCTCTATCTCTGAGGAAGTTGTGGGGTTTTTCACCTTAGGGTTTTCCCCACGGAAACTCTGTGTCTCTTGTCTCTCATGTTTTTGATTCTTGTGATGCTTGTCATGCTTATTGTGATTGTTATGCATTGATATACTGTATATGTTATTCTCCGAGTGAAGATCCTAGAGTATTGTGAATTCATGCTCAAAATTTAACATGGTATCAGAGCTAACCTCAGAAGAAGACATTTTGTAGTGACGAAAACTTGAGTTTCTTGTTTATTGGGTTTCTCTCCACAGTTTTTGGAAAAGCGTTATAGTAGATTGACTCTACCCATCAAGAAGAATCTATCTGTCCAATCAGAATTCAATTCTGAGCATTTCACGATTTGGCCCTTAAATTTAGGGTTTCCACAAAAATAGGAATTTCTAAAATCTGAAGACATAGCTGGAAGCTCCTTGCACAAATCGAAGTTTAGAGCTTTGGATAGAGATTTTTGGCTGGGTAGATCTCCGCGAAACGCAAACCCTAATTTAGGGCTCTCCCTAGTGAACTCGGGAGGACAGAAAGGAAAATCTGAAGGGTAAAGCTTTGTTGATCTCAAATTATGAAGACACCAGGATGATCAGCTCATCAAGGTGCATCTTTCTATCCTTTCAGAAAGTTGAAATTCACATTTTGAATTTTTAGGGTTTTTCAGACAAACCCTAATCCAAGACCAGATCGAGTTTTCAGCATTTCAAGTGGTAAGACCTAAATCTTTTCTATTTCCATTTGAAGTACTCTTTAAGATGTCTCATGACACCAAGCTTGAGGATAAGCTTGAAGGGGCTGATAAATTCCGAGATTGGAAGTATAGGATTGGGTTAATCCTGGAAGAGAATGAGTTCGACTCATATATAAAAGAAGACATCCCTATCCCAGAGGATGAAGAGGCTAAAGTATTGCACAAGAAGAACTTGGTCAAGGCAAAGAGAATCATTGCTGATTCTATCAAAGACCATCTCATACCCCATGTGTCTTCTCTAAAGACACCCAAGGATATGTTTGACTCTTTGAGCAAGCTATTTGAAGGGAAGAACATAAATCGGAAGATGACCCTGCGAAAACAATTGAAAGGAGTAAAGTTTCAGAATGGAGAAACCATTCAATCTTATTTTTCAAGGGTCTCCCAGATCAAGGAACAACTAGAAGAAGTGGATGAAATGGTGGAGAATGGTGAAGTTGTCATGACCACTCTGAATGGCTTACCTAGGTCATGGGACTGCTTCATTAAAGGAATCTGTGCAAGAAAGAAGTTGAATTCCTTCAATAGACTACAGGAAGAATGCTCACAAGAAGAAGCAAGGATTTTGGCATGAGAAGAAAAGATGGGGAATGAAGATCAAGCTCTCACAACTCACACCAAGAAAGGGAAGTCTAAGAGAGAGCCATCTCACTCCGAGAAATATTCACATCACTTCAAAGAAAGAAGAATATGCTTCACCTGTAATGAAAAAGGACATATTGCCATAAATTGTCCCAAGAACAAGAAGGACAACAACAACTTCAACAAGAAGAAGACGGGTAGCAAACTGAAGGTTTCATGCTTATGCTACCGAGGATGATGAACCTCCCAAGAAGAAGGCTAGAGCAGAAAGTGATGATGATAACTCATCAAGCAAAGAAGAGTATGTTCTAATCTATGCTCTCATAGGTACTATCTCCCATGGTTGTAATGATTGGTTAATTTACAGTGGGGCTTCAAAACACATGACCGAGTTTAAAGAATCCTTTGCTAACCTATCTAAACATGCGTCACCCCATAAGGTGAAACTTGGGGATGACTACCAATACCCTATCAAAGGAAGTGGTGAGGCCTCCTACAATATAGACTCTGGGAAGTCTTTGAAGATGAAAGATGTTTTGTATGTACTTGGGCTCAAGAAGAATCTGCTCTCCATATCCGCATTGGATGCAAAAGGTATGAGGGTTGCATTTGTGGATGGCCAAGTCCTAATGTGGCCAAAAGGTAAAACTATTGATGATGTAGTAGTGATTGGAGAGCAAGAGGGAGGATTGTATAAATTGAAGGGACAACCTGAACATGCCATGGTACATGACTCCATGGAGCCAAGTGAACTTTGGCATAGAAGACTTGCACATATGCACTACAAGGCATTAACAATTGCAAGTAAGGCTGTAGAAGGTCTTCCTGAAATCAAGACCAAACATGAAGGTGTTTGTAAAGGATGTGCAAGAGGAAAGAACATTAAGAAGGCATTTCCAAGCAATGAAAGCAAGGTAAAAGATATCTTGGAAATCATCCAGTCAGATGTATGTGGTCCTATGTCATCTAGTTCTCTAAGTGGGTATGTTTACTATGTCTCATTTATTGATGACTTCTCTAAGAAGACTTGGTTATACTTCTTGAAGAACAAAGATGAGGTGTTTGATAAGTTCAATGAATTCAAAACCTTGATGGAGAATCAAACTGACAATAAGATCAAAATATTCAGATCCAACAATGGTGGAGAATTCACCTCAGGTGACTTCAAGAAGCTTTGCAGTGATTCAAGGATTAAGAGGGAGTTGACTGCTCCTTATAATCCTCAACAGAATGGAGTTGTAGAAAGGAAGAACAAACAATCATGGAAGCAGCAAGGGCAATGCTACATGACCAGGATCTACCTATGCATCTATGGGTAGAAATAGCTAGAACAACTGTATATGTGTAGAACAAAACACCCCACAAGATATTGGACAACAAGATACCAGAAGAGGTCTTTTCTGGTAAGAAACCTGAAGTCAGCCATCTCAAAATATTTGGTTGTCCAGTATACACTCATGTCCCAAAGGAAAAGAGGACTAAACTAGATCCTTCAGGAAAGAAGGGCATCTTTGTGGGTTACGGTGAAAGCTCGAAGGCTTACAAAATATACTTTCCAGGGTTCAAGAAGATTGATGTCAGCAAGGATGAATATAAGTTCAAGGACATGTAATCCATGAAGCAAAGATCAAGAGGGAGCACACTCCAGTAGCTCCTAGAAGGATGCATATTTTCAGAGGGAGTTGACCATCTTCCTACCTTCCACAAAAGAAAGGTGTAGAAGAAGCTACTTCAGCAGCTCCTGCCAAGAAGCAAAGACTCAGAGGGAGTCCACCCAACAAACAAACAAAGATAAGTATTTCAACTATCATTTCTTGCCTATTTTTGTTTAAATAATATTATGCTTATGTTCCTAGACTTAGGAGATGTATTGTGCATATTAGAATGATTACATTAATGAACAATATACTACTAATATGCATGTGATGGGTAAGTGGCCTATGGCACTGTACCACATTCCAGTGCTACTTATCTAGAATGAAACCTCTTTGCTAACATGTTGGGAGTAGTGAAAACTCTTAACAATGTTTTGGTAGAGACTAGAAGGCATTTAGAAAGTTGTGGAACGTGGATAAATGTTGTATTGAAGCATTGGCTAAGGTAACTGCATGACTGCATGACATATTTCTTTATGTGTAAAGAATTTTTTCTGAAAATTATGAGATGTTTCTAATCATGCAATTTAACTTGTTTTGTAGGAAAGACCATATATCTTCACCTACAAAAGAAGGACTACAACATTTGTTCTAGCAACAAAGATATCTATTGAAGATATTGAAGTTCCCAGGATCTGGGATGGAGAAATGGAATGCCATGATCCATCGATCATGAAGATGATGTTTGGGATGCAGTCCCAAGACCTGACAGGGAGTCACATGTGTGCAGATTGAAGAAAGCCTTGTATGGCTTGTAGAAAGCTCCCAGAACTTGGTGTGATACAAAGAGGAAGCTTGCTGCTGAGTTTGATATGAAATATTTGGGAATGATGCATTATTTTGTAGGTATGGAGGTGTGGTAGAGTGTAGGTGGGATCTTCCTTAGTCAAGGGAAGTACACAGCAGATATCCTGAAGAGATTTGGGATGATAGATTGCAAGGCCATGGCCACACCTATGGCATCGAATCTGAAGCTTTTATGTGATGCTTCATCTAAGCCGGTTGATGTCTCTATGTATCGTCAGATGATTGGGTCCTTGATGTACCTGACAAACACGAGACCAGATATTTGCTTTGCTGTGAACACATTGAGCCAATTCCTGACAGATCCGAGGAGTGTTCACCTGGTTGCTGTAAAGCATGTTCTGAGGTACCTGAAGGGTACAGTGGATTTTGGTCTCAAGTATGAAGCGAATTAAAAGTTTAACCTGCAGGGTTATGTTGATTCAGATTGGGTTGGCAGTGCTGCAGATAGGAAGAGCACATTTGGATGCTGCTTCAGTATGGGATCAGGTGTGATCTCTTGGTTTAGCAGGAAGTAGTCCTATGTAGCACTGAGTACAGCCGAGGTAGAGTATGTTGCAGCCTATTCAGCTAGTTGTGAGGCAGTATGGATATGGAAGATACTGTTTGAGTTATTTGATCTCCCATTGGATGCTACTAGTATCTTCTGCGATAACCAGAGTTGTGTGAAGCTATCTGAGAACCCAATGTTTCATGACAGGTCGAAACACATAGAGATCAAATATCACTATATCAGGGATATGGTGAAGAGAGGAGCTGTGAAGCTCCTGTATGTTGCGATGAATGAGTAGATTGCAGATGTGTTGACGAAGCCACTAGCTAGGGTGAAGTTCGAGTACTTCAGGAAGAGGCTTGGTGTTCTTCAAATCGAGGACACTTCGAGGAAGAAGTGATGGACAAATTTGTTGAAGCCATTCCAAGCATGTTGGAAGGAGGATCCTTCACATGGCTATGGATGTAAGCGTTGGATGATGAGCATCAGGATGATGTTCTAGTTTATGCTTTGTATGATCAGTTGGATAATTTATATGTATATGTATGTACGCATCATGTTGGATGTTGGATATGATCAGATGGATCATTTGTATGTATGTACGCATTATCCTGGATGTTGGATATGATTAGTTGGATCATTTTTATGTATGTACGCATCATGTTGGATGCTGGATATGATCGGTTGGATCATTTGTATGTATTTTGTGTATGCATCATGTTGGATGCTTGGACCATGTATCTGTATATGTATCAGGTGGATACATTGTATGATCAGTTAGATCATATATATTGATATGTATCAGGTATGATCAGGTAGATCATGTATGTTGATGGATACATTGTGTGGATCATGTATATATGTATCAGGTGGATACACTATGTATGATGATATGTATCAGGTAGATACTTGGTGTGCATCAGATGGATGCATTGTATGATCAAGCTGATCGTGGATGATGAGCTTCTCCAGATGACATGCAGCAGGAAGTTGCAGTGATGATGATCAGGATGATCATGTGTACATCAGGATGATGTATGGTGAGTATCAGATGATACTTTGTGGCCGTGGATCAAGTTGTGCAAATGAGCATGTCTGGGAGATCCTATAGGTCGGAGTTGCGTACCCATAACAGCCTGGGATGCTCTTTCGAGACATTGCTCTGGGAGGACATGTAATTTGTGCCCTGGGAGATCTTTAGGTCGGAGTTGTGTACCAGTAACATCCTGAGATGATATTGCGAGGTTTTGTCCTATGGCATGTAATTTGCTCCTGGGAGATCTGGACAGGATGAAAAAGGCCTCAGATGCTTCAGCCAGGTTTTGCCATGACCACATGTAATTTGCTCCTGGGATATCTGGACAGGATGAAAAAGGCCTGAGATGCTTCAGCCAAGTTTTTTGGTCAACCACATGTAATTTTCTCCTAGGAGATTTGGACAGGATGAAAAAGGCCTTAGATGCTTCAGCCAGGTTTTGTGGTGAGATCACATGTAATATGCTCCTGGGAGATCCAACAGGTAGAGTTGTGTGCTTGTAATAGCCTGGGATGTTTCAACCAATTTTTGTGATGGGTCACATGTAATGTGCTCCTGGGAGATCCAACAAGTAGAGCTGTGTGCTTGTAATAACTTGGGATGCTGCAGCCAGGTTTTGTGACACACGTAATAAGTCCTGAGGATTCCACAGTATGGCCAGTGATGATGAAGACCTATAGGTGGTGGGCCTACATTCAGTATGCAAAAGGACTGGCTCTGTAGAACTTCCTATGACGAGTAGAGTTAGAGATTGGTTGACATAGCAGCAGCAATGACGATGATGATGATGATGATCTTGAGAAGAAGACTTGTCTAGCAGAATTGTGTCGAGAATTACCTTCCTAGTTAAGAGGGAGTGTTGATGTATATGTAACTTCGGAATGTATTTCATATGTATTTATTGTACCCTTATAAGAGATGTGTTATTCCTCTATAAGGAAGTGTCGTCATGTGGATTGACAAGTGTCGCATGTGTGTGTACTTGCTGATGGGTTATTAGACCACCATGTGTGGGGTCGGCCCTGAAATATATATTATATTGTGGATGTATCTAGATAGACAAGTCGGCCCCATTGTGTAACTGGGCAAACAGGTTAGTATAAATAGAGATCAGGAGATCTCTATTTTGATCATTCAGAAAGTCACACTTCTCTCACTCAGAAAGTGGCGCACTAGTGAGGAGGAGGACCATCTACTACTAGGAGACTATCTTAGTGTATTTTGGTTGAACTTTGGTTGAGTCATTGCTCTCTCTATCTCTGAGGAAGTTGTGGGGTTTTTCACCTTAGGGTTTTCCCCACGGAAACTCTGTGTCTCTTGTCTCTCATGCTTTTGACTCTTGTGATGCTTGTCATGCTTATTGTGATTGTTATGCATTGATATATTGTATATGTTATTCTCTCAGTGAAGATCCTAGAGTATTGTGAATTAATGTTCAAAATTTAACAGCCTAATGAGAAATCATAATAATAGTATTATTATGAATAGTAAGTTTGAAAGGATCCAAAATATTAAATAATTAATATCATATTAAGCCAAAACTTTGAACTTTATTACTTTCGCACAATAATAATAAAATGAGGGCCTATGCTTATGAGCACCTCCAAAACTAAAGTTATAATATATATATTCTAAAAAACAAAGATGTATTTATGATGAACCTTAACTCATGGGAAGAACATGGTTTAAGGAAATGACTTAGAGGAAAGGAATTCTCTCTTAAACCACTAAGATGAGGTATGCACGATATATATAGAACTAAGGTGATGATTATCACTATCTTACTTATATCATGAGAAGGTAAAGTTATATAGTGGGAAAGAAGCCAAATTTTTCCTCTTCAAGCTTACTATTTAGCTGTTACCATACCATCCTTGGTGTATGAAGCAAAGCGAGTAAAACATTTAAAAGTAAGAATAAAGTGATTGACGAGTTAACTTATCTTTTAGTTTTGCGCCCTTTTAGTAGTAATAAATTTTGGACATGAAATGAAAAAGAAGTAGAGTATGAGATTTGGTTAGACAATTCGTTATTTTGAATATAAAGAATATATTAATAGTTTTATGAAGGAAAACTTAGCAGAAACAAAAACTCGGTGCTACATCCCTTAGATAAAGGAAGGAATGGACACATTTTCAGTTCCACGATCTCTTTTTAAAGTCTAATTTTAAACAAATAAGTCATCTTGTTTATCACGCATTAATTCCATAAAAATAGATGTCCCCATAATGGGCTATGGATTTCAACTGTCGTCGCCATTTGTCGCGCGATTTCCTCATCATGCCCAGTGCTGATTCATTTTAACAGATCTGTGTGTAGAAAAAAAGGGAGAAGCGGGGGCATTTTAGACTGAGGGAAAGGGATCTGTGCGTAGAAAAAAAGGGAGAAGCGGGGGTATTTTAGACTGAGGGAAAGGGATCGCATTATTAGAATATCTCTCCGAGGGAACTTTGTCAATATTGTTATAGATTTGATACCATGGAAATGCGTCTTTAGATAGTGGGGAGAGCACTGGAGTTCGAAAGAAAGAAGGAGAGCGCGATTTCGAAGAAATGCAGAGCTACAATGAAATGATTCATGTAAGAAATGCAGAGCTACAATGGAATGATTCATGTAAGAAATAACTACTCAGCTCCAGAGGTAAACAATTCCACTCATAGTATAGATCTCTGATGTTTAGAGTTCTTGTTTTGTTATACTCTTTCTATTTTTATGGCCCAATAGACTTGCGTAGGGATAGCTTGCAGATAGCGAAATCCTGGGTTAATCCTTCTTTATTCTTTATGATATTTCCTGGCAGAATGGTGCAAACACTAGTGAGGTGCGATCTGGTCGAGAGTAGGAAACCCTGATTAGGTTTCCTTTCCTTAGTTCAGTATTGTGACATATGGTATCAGGAATTATGTTGTCGAAACTCTACGCTATCTAGTTTTAGTATACTGCCAAGAGCAGAGTTTCCGTATGGGATCTCGTTTTCTTTAGTTTTGTTACATATATGCTGTCAAAAGTTTTTAATACATATACGACTCCGTGGAAAACTTATATATGGTATGACTGTGTAAACACTAGTGAGGCGTGATCTTTGAACAGATCCGTTTGAACATTCCATGCCGGGTTAAAATTTCGGTAACTATATTACACCTTCTTTTAAAGTATGTTGCCTTGTATCATTCGTATGAAAACTTGTTATATAGATATATATGCTGGTCATTATATATATATATATATACAGTAGTGCGGGTTGACTCTCTGGTGTAGTATGAAAAGAGACCGCTGGGCAACCCAAGTCCAAGTTCTGTAAACTCCTTTATTACAACATATCTTATTCGCTGCCCTTTTTGCATTACTACGGCATTGATAGTGCCACTCGGTTTGTATAGACCTTTGATAGAGAAATCTTGAAAATCCGGAGTAGAGATCCAACCGGTTGCCTTATTGCCATGGAACTCTCCATCCAGTTGAATACTACTACCATAACTGAATTCGATTAAATGGAATTTGGATGGTACTATTCATATTATATTCCTTGTTATACTTAAAGTCCAATGTTTGAATGGATTAGATTATATTCCTTGTTATACTTAAAGTCCAATGTTTGAATGGATTAGATTGGATAGGATGAATGGTTCCTTAAGATATTAAAATGTAGTTCTAAAAGTATGTTGAAGGATGTAATTCTTAGTAAAGATATTGAGGTATATCTTTAAAAGTATATTAGAGTATGGAAGGTTAATCTTAGTCAATATATTGAAATATGAGATATTATCCTTAATTAAAATGATGAGAAGCAAATATATTTTAAAATAGGATGAAGTATGAGAAAATTTTCCTTAGTATAAAAAAATAAAAATAAAAATGAAAGGATATATATTTTCTTAAAAGATGTTTTAAAGTATGGACAGAGGTTTTTAGTTTAATTATATATTTTTAAATATATGTTTGAAGTATGGTAAGATGTCCTTTACTTTAAATATAAAAGGTATATATCTATATTCTCAATGTAAGATTTAAATATAGAGAGGTTACTTTTGGATTAAACATTGGGTAGAATGTATGCTGTAATGTATGTTTAAAAGTACGGGAAGATGTTCCTTAGTTAAAATAGTAAATTTATATATGTTGTCTCTTAGTAGAAAATCTGGGTTTATATATACTTTATATGACCGATGAAGAAAGGAAGGTTAAGCCTTAGTAGTGAAGGAAACCTCAAAGGTTAGTATTGAAATTTATGTATAGGGTCACTAAAGTTGGTCAGGTTAATACTTAACCATGAAAGGGGTCCTTTGGAAGAGAGACTTAAGCAAATGGAAAACAATTGCCCTAATGTACACACATGGTATTCCTTGATTTGATGATTAATAAAATAACACAACCCTTTCGTGGTCATAGCCCAAGATGCGGGTGAGCCACATCAAACTGTTCTCCTTAGTATGTATTATATTGTGTGCATATATTTCTTGATTTTGTGTTTCAATTGTTACTTCAGTTTTTGTTTGCTTAAATATGTGCACTTTATGCATTTTGCAAAATTATCATAGTTGTTAGTTATCGTTGTCTCTTGTTTACGTATGTAGTTAAGTTGAAGCTAATCTTTTATAAGTCTACATTGTAGACCGCTTGTTCTATATAAGCCATGTAGTTAAGTTGAAGCTAATCTTTTATAAGTCTACATTGTAGACCGCTTGTTCTATATAAGCCAGATACCTATATGGGTAAATTATTTCTCTAATGGATGTGTCCCAGGTATGATGGATACGTACATTTAAGCTAGAAATCTTCAAGTTGGATAAAGGTGAATATATTAGATAAAGTATTTCGATGGCTAAAAAAAGTATGGGTATAATGCATTTTTCATATTGTTATAAATGTTTAAACTAATAGAAAGAGTTTGCTAGATAGGACACTTCATAAAACATTATTAAGCCATGCTTTTAGAATAAATTATATTATAATGGCTTGTGTATTGAAAGTTAGAGTGACTTCTAAGGATATAGAAGACCTTTGTATCGACAAGTAAAGTTCTCAATGATTGGAAGTAAATAATTAATGTTAAAATGTTATGAAACATTACAATGATGCTTTTATTTTATGTTTCAAATAGCATTTAATGATGATTAGATGATTAGAAAGATTTTAAACTTTTTACGAAATTTAGGATATGTGACATGAGGTATTTATAGAACTAGCTAGGCCTTCCTTGGTAAATGAGCCTGTACCATTTGTAATCATTTCCTGACACCTTTCAAGCTTTGCACGCACAGAGTGAGCTGTAACTTAGTACAATGATGGCGACGTTAATCATCATTGGAGAGGGCCACTTCAGCATGAAAAGTGAAAATGACAAAAATAGAAAACCGCTTATGGTATTCAGGCTCTTCGAAAAGTCGTCTTAGAAACCCCCTTTAGAACCCCTGAATGACTCTGGAGGCACCACGTAGAAACAATGGTTTTTACCTTAGGGAGGGGCTGCTTTCTATATACTTGGTGCATCTTTTCTACCCTGACGCTTTTTTAACTGTCAATCTCCTACCAGGCTATCTCGAGATGAGCATCTAAAAACAAGCAACTTTGGGGATGGGACCCGCTCCGTACCTACTCGTCAGTAGTATCACATGTGCTTCAAAATACTCGTGTGGCTTTACTGGCTGGTTTCAAGGCCTTCGAAAAGCAGTTTGGGAAAACCATCTTGACGATCCTGAATAACTGAGAAGATGACATGTGTAAATAATGGTTTATAGTCAGGGACAATTCGTTCCTTGGAAAACATAGGCCATTAATGGATCCTGAAAATGTCCTTTTAACACCGAATTATGCGAGCTGATATAATGAGCCTTCACTGCATTTTTACCAAGAAAACTTGTTCCAGCGACCTCTACCTATGTAATTTCGATGCCTCCAATTGTCTTTCAGGCATAGCTTCTGATTTAGCTGATGCCTTTTCTTTTGACAGTGAATATCACTAACATTGGCTTCAGCGGGGATAACCTCTTCCCTCACGGAGAGGTTGACGACAGTAGACTTGTGCCTTTTAACTCATTGGGCTGTGGAGTCATGTCCGCTTGCTGACAACCTGGCTTTTAAAAGGAATATTCTGAAGATGATAACAAAACAGATTATGATAAAAATAAAAACAAAAGAAAATGCTTCACAATATGATACAATGAACCTTTCCAAAGGAAGAATGTGAGAAATTAATAATGAAAAAACTGTTTCAGGAATCTCTCATTTACAAGGTTCCCAAAACTTTCACCATCCAGTGAGCCAGCTCATAAGTGTTGTTGTCATGGACTGTGATGACTTTAAATGGGCCAAGCCATAAGTTATCAAATTTTTCATATTTAGACCTTGGCTCTCTTCTAGCATCCCATTTCAGAACAAGATCCCCACGTTGAAAATATCGAGCGATAGCTCTACGGTCAAATGTTGCTTTCATATTATCTTGATAGATTTTGGTGGAGTCATCCAACTGCTCTCTAACCTGTTGGATATCTATGAACTGATGTATCCTTCCTTCCATTTTGTCCGGCTCTTCATTTTCAGACTATAGCAGCTTCATTACGGGGAGACCAAGTTGAATTGAGGGGACATCTTCCTTCCCATAAACCAATTGAAACGGTGATGTGCCTATGGTGTATTTGACACTAATTCTATTGGCCCACAATGCAAACCTTAGTTGGGAGTCCCGGGCCTTTTTATTTTTACTGAGCATCTTCTTAATAATATTTACCAAGCTTTTATTAGAAGATTCAGCCAAGGCATTTCCCTGTGGGTAATATGCAGTTGAAGGAATCAACTCAATATTGTAATTCTAGCAAAATTTCATCATCTTGTATGATTTGAAAGCTGGGGCATTGTCCGTAAGTATTTTTCTGGGGCAGCCAAACCCGACCAAAATATTTTCTTCCAAGAAGCTAATAATTGCTGATTCATTTGCATTCCTAGTATGAATAGCTTCCACCCACTTTGCAAAGTAGTCAGTAGCTGTAAGGATCCATCTATGTTGACCATTAGAATGGGGGTTTATCTCTCCAATAAAATCAAGACCCCACTGCTGGAAAGGTGCTTCCACTCTTATGGGTTTTAGAGGTAGTGGCTATAGTTTTAGCTTCTCGGCAAACATCTGGCACTCTTTGCATGACCTAACAACCTTGCTGGTGTCAGTAAACAGGGTAGGCCAAAAATAACCTTCCCTCAAAATTTTATGCGCAGTCACTCTCCATGCGTGGTGGCCTCCGCACATACCCTTATGGAACTTGATAACTATGCCTTCTGTTTCTTCCTCTATAATACAATTAAGTAGGATGCCCAGTGGATCTTTCCAGAAAAGGTAACCATCCAGAATACAGTATTTAACCGCCCTAAGTTTAAGAGACCTTATTTTAGATTTTTCCATTTCTGGGGGATGGGCAAGATGCTCCAAATAATAGACTATATCTTTATACAATTCGGAGTTCATAAAATTTTCAGCCACCTGGTCAGGAAGGTTCTGTTGGCCTTCTTCATTTCCTTGATCAATGAATTGATCGATTAATCTCTAATGATTGATGATTAGATTCCGCCAACAGCTTATCTAACCCCTTTCCTTTTACCAATTTAGTGGGCTTGATCTCCATATCATATTCTTGGATCTTGGAAATCCATTTTCCCCTTCTTCCTTCACTATCAGGCTGACATAAGATATCCTTAATGGTGCTCCCTGGGACATGAGCTATGATCCTGGAATGAAAAACATAACTCCTAAAAGATTTTAGTGCCTTAACAAGTGCATAGGCATGTTTCTCCATCGTGTTATATTTTAACTCCACATCTCTCATGGATCGGCTGAAGAAAGCAATGGATTGTTCATGCCCTTCCTGATTTTTTTGCACAAGGACTGCTGCTATGGTAACTTAAGAGGCAAAAGAGAAGATTAGGAAATCCTTGGTGTAGTATGGACTAATCAGAACAAGCGCTTCTCCCAACGAATCTTTTATCTGTTTGAAAGAATTTCTAGCAGATGTGGTCCATTTTATCTCAGCATCCTATCTTAGCATATTAGTAATTTCTTTCATTGTTTTAGCAAAGTTAGGAATAAATCTCCGTAAAAAAATTATTTTACCAATGAAAGATTGTACCTCTTTTTTGTTTTGTGGGAGATCGATCAGTTTGATAGCAGCCACTCTTTCCAGCTCTGTTCTCACACCATCTTTAGAAACAATATGACTGAGAAAATTTCCTTCTATCATGGCAAAAAAGGACTTCTTTGAGTTAAGAGACAGACCATGCTTTCTGTACTTCTCAAAAGTGTTGGTTGTGGAGCTAGATCTTCTAGTCTCATAGATGATATTGTATTAGCCGTGTTTGTACCCCAGTTCTATATGATGTGTAGGTGGACTGTACACTCACCCCAACGGGGGGGGTGTGGGGGGGCATCGCCCCCCCACGGGGTTCCAGGGGGGTCCGGGGGCAGCGCCCCCGAAGGAAATTTTTGGGGCTGTTTTCGCCAGCTGTTTTGCGGGCCCATGGTTTTGGGTATCCCGTGGTATTTTCCCATTGTATTTCCCTTATAAAAGAAGGACATTGTAATACGGCTAGGGTTGATGTATTAGGTTTTATGCATTGTAAAGATCTTTGAGATCTGGAGAGAGACTGTAAAACAGAGAAGAGGAAGTGCAGCGGTTGTGCTGCAGGTTGTATCCCTTCGACTTGCTGGACGGTAATAATAATAAGGATTGGCAAATTCAGTGTGGACGTAGCCCAAGTTGGGTGAACCACGATATATCTGTGTCTCTCTTGTAATGTGTATGTGTGATTATATTTGCATTTCTGTTTATTGTTATTGCTCTGCGATCCTGTTTTTCTAACAATTGGTATCAGAGCCAAAGGTCTATTTGGCAGTTAAACCCGCAGGAAGCTAGGGTTTCTGGTTCGAGTGGGAGCAATGGCAGAAGAAGGAAAGTTTAAGGTCGAGAAGTTTAACGGCCAAAACTTCGGGTTATGGAAGATGCAAATGGAGGACTATCTGTACCAGAAGGATCTATACCTACCGTTGGGAGGAAAAGCAAAGCAGCCGACGACTATGAAGGACGAAGAATGGGTGGTTCTTGACAGAAAGGCTCTGGGAACAATACGGTTGAGCCTGGCTTCGTCGGTGGCTTTCAATATCTCAAAAGAAACGACAACAGAGGGTTTGATGAAAGCATTGGGTAAGCTGTATGAAAAACCCTCGGCTTCCAACAAGGTATTTCTAATGAAGCGCTTATTTAATATGAAGATGTCTGAAGGTGGATCTGTTACTGATCATTTAAATGAGTTTAATACGGTTACAAATCAGCTAAGTTCTGTAAGTGTGACCTTTGATGATGAGGTTAGGGCTCTTCTAATCTTGTGTTCATTGCCAGAAAGCTGGAATAGCTTGGTCATGGCTGTAAGTAACTCTGTCTCTGGTTCAAACACCTTGAAATTTGATGATGTTATTGGTGTTATTCTTAGCGAGGAAATGCGAAGAAAAAGCACAGGTGAGACATCAGGTAATGCATTGACCATGGAGAGTAGAGGAAGACAAAAGGAGAGAGGAAAGAGCCAAGGTAATTGTGGAAAGTCTAAAACGGGCAGATCCAAGTCCAGACTGGGAAAGATAGAGTGCTGGAACTGTGGAAAGAAAGGACATCTGAAGAAAGACTGCAAATCTCTAAAGAAGAAAGGAGATGCACAGAAGGAAACTACCCAGGAAGCAAATGTAGCAGGTGATGTGTTACAAGATGCTTTGATTCTTGCATTAGATAATACTAGTGATTATTGGGTAGTAGATTCAGGAGCTTCATGTCATGCTACACCCCATAGGAAATACTTTCATGAGTATGTTCCTGGCGATTTTGGACATGTTTTATTGGGTGATGATGAGCCATGTAAAATTGTTGGAATGGGTAAGGTATGGATAAAAGTTAAGAATGGAACTGATTGGTTGTTGAAAGATGTTAGGCATATTCCTGCTATGAAAAGAAATCTGATCTCAACAGAGCAGTTGGGAGATGGCGGCTGTCTATCTACGTTCGGAGAAAAGTGGTGGAAGATCACTAAAGGATCAATGGTGATAGCAAAAGGAGACAGAGTAGGTACGTTGTATTTATGTCCTCATAATACTGACCATTCTATCTCTTTAGCTTCCACAGGAACAGATATAGCATTGTGGCATCATAGGCTTGGCCACATGAGTGAGAAGGGGATGCAGATTCTCCACTCAAGGAAGTTGCTGCCGGATTTGAAGAAGGTAAGTTTGGAATTCTGTGAAAACTGTGTTTATGGAAAACAGAAGAGAGTCAGATTTCTCAGGGTTGGGAAACAGAAGAAGAATGAAAAATTAGAGCTTGTGCATACAGATGTATGGGGACCAGCTCAGGTACAATCTCTTGGTGGCTCTCATTATTATGTTACATTTATTGATGATGCAACTAGAAAAACTTGGGTTTATTGCATTAGACAGAAATCTGATGTGTTTGCTACTTTTAAGAAGTGGAAAGCTTTAGTTGAGAATGAAACAGGAAAAAGGTTGAAGTGTCTCAAAGTGAGTACATACAAAAGGTGTTGGAGAGGTTCAGAATGCAGAATGCAAAACCTGTAAGTACACCTTTGGCTAGCCATTTCAGTCTAAGTAAGGAAATGTGTCCCAAGACACAAGAAGAGACAGATTACATGTCCAAGGTTCCCTATCAATCAGCAGTTGGCAGCTTGATGTATGCCATGGTGTGCACAAGACCAGATATTGCACATGCAGTGGGAGTTGTGAGCAGATATATGAACAATCCAGGTAAAGAACATTGGAAGGCAGTACAGTGGATTCTCAGGTATTTGAGAGGTACTACCACTGAGGCATTATGTTTTGGAGGTTCAGACACTGTTCTACAGGGATATGTTGATGCAGATATGGCAGGTGACAAGGATAGCAGGAGGAGTACCACAGGGTATGTGTTTACTGTAGGTGGAACAGCAATAAGCTGGATTTCGAAACTACAGAAGGTTGTTGCACTTTCAACAACAGAAGCAGAGTATGTTGCCATTACAGAGGCTAGTAAAGAGATGATTTGGTTGCAGAGGTTTATGGAGGAAGTGGGTAAGAAGCAGAAGGATAGCAGACTGTATAGTGACAGCCAGAGTGCCATTCATCTTGCAAAGAACTCAGCATTCCATTCCAGGACTAAACATATACAGCTCAAGTACCATTTCATACGCTCTGTTCTGGAAGATGAACTGTTAAAGTTGGAAAAGATACATACTAGCCAAAATCCTGCAGACATGTTCACAAAGGTAGTGACCAGAGAGAAACTGAGTTCGTGCTCGGTTTCAGTTGGCCTTCTAGCATGAAGGTGAAGAGGAGAAATTTTCCAAGTCCAAGTCCAGTAAGTGCAGCAGCGCTGGAGTTGTTGTGATCAGTCTCCAAGTGGGAGATTGTTGGTTGTGGAGCCAGATCTTCTAGTCTCATAGATGATATTGTATTAGCCGTGTTTGTACCCCAGTTCTATATGATGTGTAGGTGGACTGTACACTCACCCCAACGGGGGGGTGTGGGGGGGCATCACCCCCCCACGGGGTTCCAGGGGGGCCCATCCCCCCTGGCTGGGGGGTCCGGGGGCAGCGCCCCCGAAGGAAATTTTTGGGGCTGTTTTCGCCAGCTGTTTTGCGGGCCCATGGTTTTGGGTATCCCGTGGTATTTTCCCATTGTATTTCCCTTATAAAAGAAGGACATTGTAATACGGCTAGGGTTGATGTATTAGGTTTTATGCATTGTAAAGATCTTTGAGATCTGGAGAGAGACTGTAAAACAGAGAAGAGGAAGTGCAGCGGTTGTGCTGCAGGTTGTATCCCTTCGACTTGCTGGACGGTAATAATAATAAGGACTGGCAAATTCAGTGTGGACGTAGCCCAAGTTGGGTGAACCATGATATATCTGTGTCTCTCTTGTAATGTGTATGTGTGATAAGTTCGTTTCAGGTGCTGAAGATGATCTTGATCATATTTAGAGAAAACTGTCATGTCGTCAAGGTATATGACAATGAATTTGTCTCTTTCTCCTACAAATTCTATGTCCATGGCCCTTTGAAATGTTTCCCCAACATTCATAAGTCCAAAAGGCATTTTATCATACATGAACGTTCCCCATGGTGTAGTAAAAGTCGTCTTTTCCCGATCATCAATATGCATTGCTACCTAATTGTAGCTTGAGAACCCATCCATCATAGAGACTCGAGTTGAGCTTACTACTCTTCGCAGGATGTGATCCATCTTGGGTAAGGGGTAATTGTCCTTCAACGAGCATTTATTCAGATTCCTAAAATCGACACATAACCGGATTTCACCGTTCTTCTTTATGACCGGTACCAGATTTTCCACCCATTCTAAATACCTTAGAGGGATGATAATTTTTGCATCTAGAAGCTTCCTCACCTCTTTCTCAATGACTGGTAACAAAATAGGGTTCACCTACCTCAACTATTGTTTTACTGGTTTAGAATTAGGCTTTAAGGGGATCCTATGCTTAATTATAGAGGTATCATATGTCTTGAGGTCTTCATATTTCTAGGAAAAAACGTTAGCATACTCTTTAAACAATTCTTCATACTTTGCCTCTGGTCTTTAGTAAGGGATTCAAACAGCTTGATGAACTCGGGGTTTTCCTTAGTGCTGCGATTTACTTCATGCACAACCCCAGTGGTCGGACATATTGTTGGTTTAACTGGGATGCCATTTTTGTCGAATAACTGCTCTAAAGGAACGAAGCCTTTCGGTATAAAATTGTTTTTTAGACGAAGAACTTTATGACCTATTATTTGTTGCATGAATTCAAATCTTCCAGGATCTGTTACCCGTGCATTACTTCCTTCAGCTTTTTTAGAGTCATCGTCAACCATGGTGTTTGAAAATTCTCCGACCAATTGCAAAAAGCACTTGATCTGTTGGTCATCTTCAAAAACTTGCCAACTTTTGATGTTGTCAGGGATGGAGGGGCGGTATCTCATTTCTACTTCATATTTTAGCTTTGGCTTATTGGGAGGATTGAAGGAGTTCACCATCATGGCCAAAGCGTCAACCTGCTGATTTTCTTCTTGGGGCACAAAAGTAATATTAAAGGCGTCAAAAAAGTTGTCAATAAAATCCCACACCAGATGGCGATATGCTTTGAGTCGGGGATGTTTAGTTTGATAAATGTTTTTTATTTGATTCACCACAAGCTCTGAGTCTCCAAACACCGCCATATTAGTAACTCTCAAGTCTCTTACTGCTCTAAGGCCTAGGATGAGTGCTTCATATTCCGTGACATTGTTAGTGGTGTCAAAATCAAGTTTGTATGACAGATTGACTCCGTCCCCTAAAGGTGACTTCAATATTGCGTTTGCTCCAGATTCATTTTTGGCAGACGCTCCATTGAAGAAAAGTTTCCATACTAGATTCCGACTGTTTTCAGTGGCTGGTTCCACTATCTGAATCTATGTGACCTCGCCTTCAGCTGAACCTTCTACTGATAATCTGTAGCAGCCCATATTTTCATCAGCGACATATATAGGATAATTCATAACACTATCTAGGTCACTTATGACATATGCGAACATGGCTTCTCTATACAACCGCTTGGTTTCCCCAGCAAAAACAAGTATCGTAGCATATTTCATATCCATTTGCATGGTTCCTCCCAACTTCTTAGCCCAACTTCTTGACAGTAGCATGCCATATTTAGTAGGGACGTCGGCTACTACCATGTCAATCATTACGCTATTTGTTGGTATCTGGGCCAGAGTAACCACCATATCTTTTATCATCCCTATGCATTTTACCTTTCTGGAGTCAAAACTGTAAAGATCATGATATGGCTGGGTGATTTCCAGCCCCAATTCTTCCATGGTAACTTTGGGCATTAGATTGTGGGATGCTCCCGAATCTAGCATGCAATTGTGGAGAAGCTTATCATGCACATTCAGAGTGACGTAAAATGGAGCAGTGGGTTCTTCTTTATTATCAATATGTGGTCCACACTGAAAAAAGGGAGCCTCATCATTAAGGTTTATGGAATCTTGCTAGCCTGTGCCTTCGGCTCTGTGCAACATCCTGTCTATCTGGCCCTGGTAGATTGGATTTCTTATCAACTCAGTTAAAGGGACCGTTATTTTTAGTTTATTCATCTATTGCTCTAGACTGAAAGGGGTAGGCCCTTCTCTAGGGATTAATTCTATTCTCTTGTGGGGGCTTATGCCTGGCCAATTCGGAACATCTGGGGTCATGACTTTGAATTATTTATCTTTAGAGAGAACTCTTACTTTGGGTAGGGGAGCTGCTTCAGGAGGCTTCATCTGGTCTGGCTTCCATGGGGATTTTCTAGTCATAGGTCCACTTTGCTTGGGCGTAGCTTCTAACCTTGGTTTTAAATTATACCTCTTTGGCATTCTTTCAGATTGAGTACTACAAGAAGCTAGATGATCCTCAGGAAAATCAATACTCTCTTGGGTATACAAAAGGTCCGATCTATCTTCTTCGTATAACTGTGAACTCTAATAGTCTTCTCTAGTGAGATGCATGAGGTGTGAATCTTCTTCCACCCAATTTAGTTGTTCCTCAAAATCTTGATAATCTTCCTCCACAACAATACCGATCAGATTATTTTCCTTTTCACGAACATGAGGTCTGAATGGTTGTTCATCATTTCTTTTCTCTCTATACACCATCTCCAGATTGAAGGGTGTTCTAAACTAATTTTGAGGACAGGGGGGAGATTGTCGATTGGGACTGCTACCTTCAAGATTCATTCTAGTGACCTTGTTTGAAATATTTTTTATGATACGATTCATCTCGTCAATCTTAGCATTTTGAGATTCTTTGATTTCTGAAGATACCCCTTCTTCCCTAGCCTTTCCTTTATCTTTGGGTTCAACCTCATTTGTCATCTTAATCTTTCCTCCCACTCTCAAATTTCCTTCGACGTCGATGGCATCATCTTGCATGTCGCTGAGCGAGACTGGTCTTCTTTCTCTCAATGTTATGGAAAAATATGATGGGAAGGCAGCTACATAAGTGACCCGAGCTACAACTTCAGTAGGACGAATGTCCTCAGGGATTCTGAAATACTACTTTTTAAATCTTGCTGTGAAATCAACCACATTTTTAGAGCCACTTTTCTTCAGGGAAGAAAACTCTATCAGATAATATAAACTATCCCGTTTAACTCCCCACTTCTTGAGGAATGTGGATTCCAAGATTTCCATAGTGCTAATAGAGGCATTAGGTAAAGATCTGAACCACTTTCTGGCCTCAGCTTCTAGCGACTAGGTGAAAATTCTCATGAATACATCATCATGCTCGATCAGGATATTGTCTGTGAAGTCTTGAAATTGATCCACATGTTCTTTGACAGATGTCTCTCTGCAGCTTCAAATAATGAGTAGGCATGTCATTCACGGGTGTGGGAATTTGCATAGGTGCATGACGGCTTGCTACCCATCTTGGGGTTGGTGGAGGTGGTCCTCCGCCTCCTCCTCCTAACATGGGTTGACCAGGATTCAAGGTTTCTTCCTATGTGACAATGAGGGTTCTAGGAAAAGTAATATGGTCTGCAAGTTCCTCGTCTATAGAAGGGATCTTTCGAAAGCTCAAAAAATCAAAGCAAGAATCGGGATTTTGCTGAAAAGGGTTGTTATTAGGGGTTCAGACAATAAAATCGGACTGGGGAAACTGCAGGGCAAACAAAGGGGAGGATAATCTACGCTAGTAGCTTGGCGAAGTAGACTAGAATATATCGCATCCGTGTCTCTAGAAAACTGGATCTTCAAGGGCCACAAATTCTTCATGGCTAGGGTTCTGGTGAGTGTGTCTTCGTCCAGATGCCAGGTTTGCTACTGTGGAGTCACTGGGTGGATTACAGCCCACACCTCAATTTTATCCACCATAAAAATGAGAGCGTATAATTCTGTCGTTATACCCAGGGAAGATTTATCTTCTTGTTTGCATTCCCTGGCAACGGTGCCAAAAAATATGTTAGTTCTAGAGATGTTCTAAAGCTATTTTTTAGAACAGTGCCTGGGCATCAATAATCACTTCTGAAAAACTTTACTGAATCACAAAATAATCTGACAGAAACAATGTAGAATTCTGATATTGAAATGTTAATAGGCAGTATTACAATGTGCAAAGGAATCAGATTTTAGTAGCAGATGAAAAATGAAATGGTGCAATATAAAGTTACTGTGTAAGTAAATACTTATATTACATTTGCAGAAAGACGTGTTGAGCCTAAGGGAGGAATTCAACAGTCTGAACAAATTGAATAGCAAAACACCACTGAATAATATGAGGGTATCACTTTAAGGTATATTAACCTGAACACTTCAATCACCAATTACCAAAGAAGAAATACTTTTAAGCATAGGCACTCATATAAACCCAGACAAGCTCTGCATGTCACACATAAATGGAAGAGATGGAAAAAAGAAGAAGATACTAACTCAACAAATCAAAAATTTGAATCCATTAGCTCCAATATAGAGTAATAATATGTTCTTGTATATTGATCAACTATCAAACATAGAAGTAATACTTCTTACATCAAAGAGCCGACCTTTTGGCTATCACCTACTTGGCTATATATAACCTTCCTACTCTAAAAACAAAATCTGTTACGATATGTTCAGCTCAACAGCTTAGAGAATGATAGTTTATACTCCTTAATAGAGTTTGTTACAAATAATATAAATGAGTAAAATACTTGGTCATCCACCCGACCATGACCAGGGACCATTTTGATAATCAAAATAGTACGTCCAAATGGACAAAGAAAATGTGCCACCCTTATATATAGGATAGCCACGACGTAAATTTTTCATAACTGCAAAGAACTTATTTCACACGTATCTGATTGCCTTTGGCCTAACAAGGATGTGGATGCAGCCATTCTACTGATAAACGATGCTTCACAGACCACTACTGCTTCCCTCCTTCATCCCTTCCAAGCCCTTTGCTCTTAGAACCTAGATGCAATGGGACAAAGACCTACTACTAACGCCAGGATATGGAACAGGACCTGATGTAGATAATGCTTTGTTAGAATCACTCAGGTACTACTTCTCCGCCATTTGATCATCCTTCGTTAGGACTGGTGTATGTCAACACCACGTCCTTCTGCAACTGAGAGGCAATATTGCTTTCAACTGCTACACAGGCTAAATTCTCCTTAGACATCTCGAATGAGACCTCGGGTTTATCTCGCCTTCTGACACACAGATGCGATTCAGCAAGCTGCTCATGAGCGCTAGTCGTATGGCCTCTCAGTGTTCCTGGAGCGGCACCTCTCGAAATGTAGTGAACCATGGGTAAAAACTCAGCTAATTTGCTCGAACCGGAAAGCAAGTACCCAGCTTTCAGTGACGGACAAATGAGGAAAAGGAGCTCTAATAAAACAATAATGTCTAGAGGGCTATTTATAGAACTAGCTAGGCCTTCCTTGGTAAATGAGCCTGTACCATTTGTAATCATTGCCTGACACCTTTTGAGCTTTGCACACAGAGAGTGAGCTGTAACTTAGTATGATTCCAACGATGTTAATCATCATTGGAGAGGGCCACTTCAGCATGAAAAGTGAAAACGACAAAAACATAAAACTGCTTATGGTATTCAGGCTCTTCGAAAAGTGGTCTTAGAAACCCCCTTTAGAACCCTTGAATGACTCTAGAGGCGCCACGTAAAAACAATGGTTTTTACCTCAGGGAGAGACTGCTTTCTATATACTTCATGCATCTTTTCTACTCAAATGCTTTTTTAACCGTCGATCTTTTGCCAGGCTATCTCGAGATGAGCGTCTAAAAACACACAACTCTGGGGATGGGTCTTGCACCGTACCTACTCGTCAGCAGGATCACATGTGCTTCAAAATACTCGTGCGACTTTACCGGCTGGTTTCAAGGCCTTCGAAAAGCAGTTTGGGAAAACCATCTTAACGATCTTGAATAGATGAGAAGATGACACGTGTACATAATGGTTTCTAGTCAGGGACAGTTCGTTCCTTGGAAAAAATAGGCCATTCATGAATTCTGATAACATCATTTTAACACCGGCTTATGCGAGCTTATATAATGAGCCTTCACTGCTTTTTTAGCAAGAAAACTTGTTCCAGCGACCTCTACCTATGTAATTTCGATGCCTCCAATCATCTTTCAGACATAGCTTCCGATTTAGCTGACGCCTTTTCTTTTGAAAACAAATATCACTAACATGTATGAAATGTGATAGGAATGGGAGTGAATGTATCAAAGTGACTTTCAAATGTGATAAGGAAACATAATGGAAACAAATCTAGTTTAACTTTGACAAACCAATGTAAATTACAGATTTTCCAACTACAGTTAACTTTAAACATTATGATGTATCTTCTATCCATAAGCAAATGACATGAAACTGGTATAACTTGGAAGCAAGTAGAAAACTTAATAAAGATATTGACTTTAAGATGGATTTGATTGAGAAGCAAGTAGAAAAATTGATAAAGATATTTTATGTAGAAGCAAGTAGGAAACTTGATAAAGATAACTCAGTTCTAGACCAAATCTTATTTCATAGGCATCTTTATTAACTGTATGAAGGAGAGAAGCAGATTCTATATTCGAACAAAGAAACTACTATTGAAGCTAAGATATTGTGGAGAACTAAATTACTAATCCTAATCCAAAATCAATCTTTAAGAAACATGACATAACGAAACTAAGAATGGAACCGATGAATTCTGTAACAGTAAAGTATTAATGAATCAAGTAGAAAAGAAACATAATCTACAAAAAACAAAGTATAGGAAAACAAAATGAAAACTACGAATAATGATGAAACGAAATTAAAACTTTATGTAGTGTAAAACAAGATCTTAATTATACTTAAGAGTGCAAATAAAAGGCAAGAAATATTACAATTCAAAGACCTAAGAAACTGGATTCTAAATAAGCGTAAAAATAATGCAGAAAGTATTGAGGTTCGTATGGCGATCCGGATGACAGTCTGAAAGATGGTCTGAATGACAGTATGGATGGAGGAAAATGGTTTAAACTCAAGAAAGAAGCAGTTTGGATGATCTTAATTACCAGCTGGCTGATGCATATGAACCTACAGTGCAAAGGAAGCAATGGAAATAGTGTTTAGAAGCTAAGATAATAAGAAGCAACCTATATTAATCATTGTTCTAAGGAATGAACTGTTTCTATGACATAACAAAACTAAGGTATGAATAAAACTAATCTACAGCTACAGGAACACATTAGCATAACTAATTCTAACTATGAATTTAATTCGAACTATTAAAACATTAGCTAGTTGATTTTGTCTAGTTGCAAAAGACTGAAAATAAACTACAAGAAAACCTATGCTTGACCGGTCATTATCAATTGTGTAAATGTAAATTAAATTATCAACAGGAAATAAATTACAAGAAATGAAACAAGAGCTATAGGAAAACATAGTTAAATACAATTACTGAAAATGAAAAATCTGTTTAATTGCAGAAAGCAAAATAAAAAATATACACAATAGAACCTCTGGTTGTTGAGGGGCCCTTCCTAGCAATCAGATATTGAAGCTTTAACTCACACTAATCACCAATAGTAGAACATCAATAGTAAAATTCAGGAACTTCCATTAACTGAGAAAATTACACAGCGTTTCTACAAATTACTGATAGCATGTGTGTGTGTATCTATTGTACTATATATCGTCTACACTGTCTGTGTTTATCCAAAGGAGAAGTCTATTTATAAGTTTACAATGGGAGAGAGGGTCGACATAGTTGACCTCTCTAAAAATAGAATTCTTTAATGTCCATACAATGACTGCTTTGTGGTTGACGATAGAGTAGAGGCCGTCCGCCTGCTACCACGGCACCAATTCCCTTTGACAAGAACAATTGCGTGTTAGTTTCCTTTACCCGTGGGCAGATAATGTGTTGGTAGGATGAGTTTGGGAGAGCAAAGATCTTCTAGAATGTTGACGTGAGCAGAGGTGTGTGCTTCCAGGCTGGGGGAACAAGAAAGACGGAGCTTCTAGAGTGTTGATGTGAACAGGACTTGTGTTGTCAAGCTAGGTGAGCAAGGAAGTGAATCTTCTAGAGTGTTGACTCACCAACCATAACCAACACGTTGCTAACAGAACTCATATTTCTGTTTTTGTCTTTAATGGGCAAGAATATGCCAATCGACGATTTCACGGGCTGAATGAAGGGCTGGATGGCGAGCTGGATGTGGCTTGACGTTTGTAATGAGAACACAAGTCTGAATGGAGGTCCGTTTGAAACCTATCACCTGCAAGCCGAAATCTATTTTCCAAACAAGTTGCAAAACATTAACATAATATTAATAAACCATGAAAATAATTATATTTAGCCAAGATTCATGTGATATGTAAATACGATCATACCTAGGTCTAATTGATGGTCTGAATGCCAAGAAGAGTGATGTATTCTATCAAAATAGTGAAAATAACGCCAATCAGAGTATATTTGCTGATAAAAAATAGTGACAAAATGGACACCAACATTCCCCCAAACTGGAGATATACCAGGTCCCACTGAGCAAAAAGGAGAGGAATTCAAGAAGAAGGCTGAGTTCCAGTAGCAACTGCCTTCAACTTGGAAGAGGAAGTGGTCTTAGCCTTAATCTTCTTGAACTGATTCTTCAAGGCATCATACCTCATTCGGAGAGAAGTATGGGACGCTGTTTTGGTGTTGACCAAGCATTCAATGCTTCTTACTTGTGTGCGCAGGACCTTGTTTTCTTTATGAAGCTCAAAGATTGTTTCCACATAATTTTTATTTTGGTCTGTCAACTGTGCTATCCCTCCGGTCAACCTATCCACTTCTTGTTGATTCAGAATGGGATGTTCTATGTGATGTTCAAAGTCCTCTGTAGGATTCAACTTTCTTGGAAATGTTTCAAGCTCAACAGTATGTTCTTCAAGAACTCTGTCTTCGTTGTGTGTAGGAGAACTTCCAGCAGTAGGGGCTTCACACAATCGAGCAGATACATTGGCTAATATGAGGAGGGGTGTTTCGAGGATATGGTCATCTGATTGTGATGGTTGAACAACAGTCAGGATGATAGGCTTGTTGGTGGACTGGTCACCATTTTTTTCTTGGATTTAGTGGGTATTGATGAAAAAAGTGGGGGTTTCGAAGTAGGTGCACCAAGGGACAGCTTAGGAGAAGGCAATGGATTGACAAGGTCCGCATTGCCTAAGGGATGCTCATCAATCTGCACATGCTTAGTGTCTCGTTCTGCTGTGTAGAGTCTTGGGTTGGCTCACTAATACTGGTTTGGAAACGATGGTGTTTTCAAGAAGCATAGGGTTTAACAATAGGATTCTCGATCAAATGAGGGTTTAGTATTTCAAAGACAAAACGATCCCAGATTTCCCCTCTTTATTCCAACTGGTGAATGATCAATATTTTAATGAGACAGTGATGGTACAAGTTACCAGAGGGATTAATAGTATTTTTCCTAACCTGGCTTGACATTTTCTCTAAACTTTTCAAGAAATAGAAGGGAAAATTAAGAGTCTAATTGTTAACAAAATGTGCTAGCAATATAAAATGGCAGACTTTTAAAAATGGTAAACTTACCTTCACAAGTGATCAAATGGATGATGACAGTTAAGGGATCTAGATATTTTGACTTGACCCACTCCGACTGGAATCCTTTTGTTCCAGCAACATGTTTATATTCGGCCTTCAAAGAAACTTTGTGAGCCTTCCATGGGAGGAGGAGATGTTTGTTCCAAAGGGCACCCTCCCTAGGAAGCTTTGTGGCCAATGCGATAGATTCTTCCATTAAAGAGAAAGTGAGATGGCCGAATTTGGTCATCTTACCACTGAATCCATTAGGGAAAAGCAGTGACATTTTGTGGTCGTGGCCTTGGGGAAGGAAGAGAAACGGACCCCATCTGGCTCGAAGGAATACCTCACGGCACTCCTTGAACTCAGGGATGTGAAGTAAATCCTGGTAACTTCAAGGTTCATGACAAATTGGCATAATTGGACAGAGGTCGAGGGATGCAGATAGGTATAGGGGATTCAAGAGATGTAGGAGACGCGGCTTAACAAAAAATATCGAAAGTAAACATAATGAAGTGAAATTCATGCAATCATCAGTTTAAATTGAAGTCCATTTGAATGGTTGAATGATCATAGAGATAGATTTGGCACATTCAAATGATACGCTATCATTCAGTTACCTTGAGTCATGTGACATCATATAACTTCGTGAGTTATTGAATTCGTATGGCTATGATATGTTCAACCATGTCCAAAGTGAAACTTTGGATAGGTTGAACATAATCCTCATTATGAAATTATAAAAAAATAAAAATAAAACAGAATCATGATGACTTTACAAATGAAACGATAGAGTGCACGATAAAACTTAATGTAGGATTAAAATAATATGATAGCCATATGATGGTTAATCAATTCATTTGATGAGATGAAATGAGTATGCAAAGATGTCATTTAATTTGATCCTTGACATGATTAGTTAATTATATATAAAATCAAAATTGTAAATATCTTAGCACACTTATTAATATCATTACAGGCTATGGTTTTATTCGGCACTTTGTTCTGATCATTATTCCCATTTGCCTTGTTCGTCACCTCATTCGGATCGTAATTCGACCCTTCATTCAACCCTTCATATAGACCTTTGTACAGAAATGTGTTTTGATGGATTTGACTACTGCTGATTATGCAGAGAATTTTTCTAGGACTTGTCAACAAACAAGAGATGTTGTAAACCTTCTTTTCTAGAAATTTAGTCACGTTCTTCTTTATTTGTCATTGATCATAGAACTTTTTGTTATGCTTTTTGCGTTATCCTGAAAACACCTATAATTTTATCAGAGATAAATAAACTTTTCATAAATAGTCAGAAGGTAAAAACAGTTATAAATCTCCCCCAAACCAAAAGTATGGTGTGTCCTCAAGCCATCAAAGAAAAATTGATAATTATTCAAATATTTTCAACACATGGTTCAGGAAATAACTTCTAAAAATGCTGTGACAATTTTCATAAGAAAATGAAAGATAAATGTAGATGATTCAGATATGTACATTCATCAAAAATAATACAACAGTTCCTAAGAAGACCATATGAAGAATCATAGTGCAATGGATGCGAAAAATGCCATAGGAAAAATAGCCATCCATGACTCATTTGGAAGATCTCTTGTCATCCAAAGAATATAGATAAAGTTCACTGTAAAATTTGTGAGATTTACTATAGTTATGGATCCCATTTCTAGGATAGTAATATCCTAGGTATTATGTGAATTAGATGACAGGGTCCAAGTCCAACTTACAACCATTCTCTAATGACAATATAAATAATTGGCCTAAACAGGTGTTTGTATACTTAGGTTTTTTATGAGCCATGTGAATAGCAATGTGTTAACCAAACCTCTTTTACCCGATATTGCCCCGCTACCAACAGTCTTGTTCAATACCCCAACGGGTTTATCTTGGTACCCTGCAAGCATAGCCCCATTGCTAGCGATCCTCTTCAGTTCCCCGACAGGTTTACTTGCATTTACCAGGCTTCCTTGTTTAATATTTTACTTAGCATGGACCCGCTGCTAGTGAGCCTGTTCAGTACCCCGGCGGGTTTGCTTCATATAATATTATTTTTAGTAAGGAAGTCGGTTGGCACTAGTGTGTGCTAAGCCTGTTAAACACATAATTCAAATTTTTAGAACGAACCTTATGAGTAAATTTATTTATAATGGCCTAAATTATAGATCATGTCAAAAGATAATAACCTAAAGCTGTTCTTTGACCTCCCAGTCTATCCTCTTCATAAAAGGTCAATAATGTTCACCACAAAATAGAAATATCACTCACTTTTGGGCTACCTTTTAAAAGTTCTAAAGAGACAAGTTTTGACAATGAGTCTAGGATGAGCTAGTAGTCCATAGGTGTAAGATAGATATTTTGAAGATCATAGTAATTAAAGTAGGTCTTAAGCAACTGTTCTAATGATAAATCAGGAATGTGCATGTATGAATCAAACACAAACATACAGAAGCATAGAAATGAAACTAATAAAAAGAATCATAGAAGAGAAGTCGTTAGAAATCAAAAAATTTTATTTTGCAAAATAATCAAAGGAAAATAAATCACAGAAATACTTCCCTTTTTAATTGATGAAGCTATATGAGCTGACAAAAATTCCTATGTAAATATAAGCCTATTGATAGAAGTTATTCTCATTTATTCCAAGAAACATAAATATATGTACATAATATCCTATTCCACTTAGAGAGAAAGAAAACTATTATATTCAAGTATTTGAATTCTTCCAATGTAACCAAGTGCGAAGCAAGATTAAAAATATACCTTTATCCACATATGAGAAAATTATTGCAGTGATTACCTGGATATGAAGAACCAACCAACCTGTTTGATTTAAAAGCAATATGCATTGAAGGAGAGAATGGTATTGTGGCTTGGTTTCCTCATGGAATCAGATCTCAATATAATCCTTGTATTCTAGGATGTCTTCTTCATTTTTCATCTCACGTGGTCTTTCATCAAACTCTAGAATGCATAAAGAATCTGTGTTTGGTGATGGGGAATATTCAGGTTTGAATGTCTGTCCCTTATCAAATGTGATGCATTCCATGTTGATCTTGTCTTCTTGTGGATAAGGCCAAGTAGACACTTCCTTTTCTTCCATAGTTTCTACGACTCATAAATCTATAACCCCTTGAGTCCTTATGTGAATTTCCCACAGTGATGTTGGTGAGGTAGGAAAGGTGGGTAAATTTTGAAGTTCAACATTATAAGCATAATGTACTACTTTATTGTTGTTAAAATGTGGAATGGATTGAACAGGAATGTGCATAGGGCATAGAGGAGGTTTATGAGAAGGTGATTGTGGCAGGTCTAGTTGATTGGCTTGTGTGGTTGAGCCCGCCGAGTAAATAGGATATCGTTTAAAGTCTTGTGGAGAGTATAGAGGGCCAGGTGGTGTTGCAACATGAGAGAGAGTATCCAGATGATCATAAGATGGGACATGAAGGCTTTGTGAACAAGTTTGGTAGGGGTTAAGCTGAGTCTGCAACAACTTCCATGGTGTTAGAGGATTATGAGAGTAGGCCAATGGAGAGATGGAGCTCTGAACCCTACATGTAGGCCATGGATGCCATGAAATTTGCGGTTCCATTTGATAAGGTGAACTTGTTGTGAATTCCAGATCTCCTTGGCAGGTTGTTTCCATCCTAGGTAAGGAAGAGCAACTACCCATGGAATGATTCAAGCTACATATGCCACAAATTATGAGACTATCCAAAGGACAATCCCTTGTGAGATGTTTGTTTTGGAACTGATGGAAAAATGCTCCTTCAAATTCCTCATTTTTCCCAACCTGCAAAATATCCATTTGTGAATTTAGAGAGTTGATCATATCAAATTTAAATATTTCAAATAAATTACCAATTTCAGCTCTTGTAATTCCAATTCCTACAACAGACTTCAAAAACTGAGAAGAGGGTATATTCTTACTAGTCTTGAATTTTCTTCTTGAATACCTTCTACATATCTCACAAACATCATAATATGGTAACTGAAATACATCACCTGTTCCCATCAGACTTCAGATTTCTAAATATTCATTTTTATTCCTTTTAGTAAAAGTCTTTTAAAGGTGTCTTCCGCCAACTGTTTTAGTTTGGATCATTGAAGGTTTTATTGAAACCGTTCGATGTAATTTTCCAAAGTTTCTTCTTCCCCTTGTGTTATTTCGAAGATATCCTCATTGACACTACAATAAGCTTGGTATCTTTTCAACAATATATGTTTCATGTCATCCCAAGTTTGAATGCAATTCCCACCTAGGCTCATGAACCATCGGAGGGCTGCTCCTTTCAAAGTAAGAGGAAAATTTTTCATATTTTGAACATCATATCCTCTACAAAGTATTTCCAATTCAAATAAAAATTCATCATGGTCTTTGTTCTCCAGTCCGTGAAAATTTGGTAGAATGGATGGGGGAATTCTTTGCATTTGTGCCACTCTTCCCGGATCTCGAAAAGCGAATTCAAAGGTAAAAACTTCTTCATCATTATCTCCTGCCATATCTTCCCACAATATAAGTAGTTCTTAATGTGTTATCTTGAGGCTCCTCTTTCGAATGTTCCTGTCAGTTTGTTAGCAGGGTGAGTGGTGCTTACAACACCACTAAGTGATTTAATTGTAAAATAAGTCAGATACTTGCATGAAATAAATAAACTCATACTCACTCTTTGCATAAAAGGAAGAAACAAAATATTGAAAAGTAATGAAAACAAAGCTAATAATACTACTGCTGGGTTTTGGGGATGCCTGTTATAACAGATGCGCAGGTTCTTACCTCTTGTCTTATCGCTCACCCGCCAAAGCCTATTTCTAAATTTCAAAGCAGAGAATTCAAATCTATCACTAATTCTTTAAAAGAAAATCCTAACTATCTATAACTGGGTTCTACCTATCTACAACTCCTCGACAATGGCGCCAAAATGTTGAGGTGTATTTACTGTTCTTAAGTAATCACCAAAATATTTATTTATCGACCAGGGTTGGTAATCTTAGAGTTGTGGCACAATATATGCTGAGGTAGAATGGGACCTAAGTTTCGGCTCATTAGACCTTAGAAAATGTTTAATAAAGAAAAGATCAAAAGATCTTTCAAAATGAAAAACTGAGTCAAAGTTCATAAAGACAACGAAGGAACTAATTAAACCTAGCTAAACCAACAAATTAGAATAGTACCAAGCTATACTACTCTACTCTATGATTAAACAATGGGAAAAGAACAAATACAGATAAAAAAGCAAATTACTTCTTATGAAAAGGGAAACTACTTTGACTTAAAATAAAAACTACAAACTACTTAAGGAATTCAACAACTATTCATGTATTCAATTAACACTTCAAGGCTACACTAAAGTATCTAATTCCATTCTCCTTGAGGATTCTAAGGAAGTGTATCAAATTTGATAGGAATGGGAGTGAATGTATCAAAGTGACTTTCAAACATGACAAGGAAACAAAATAGAAACAAATCTAGTTTAACTTCAACAAACAAATGTAAACTACAGAGTGTCCAACTACAATTAACTTTAAACATTATGATCTATCTTCTATCCATAAGAAAATGACATGAAACTGGTATAAATTAGAAGCAAGTAGAAAAATTAATAAAGATATTGACTTTACGATGGATTTGATTGAGAAGCAAGTAGAAAACTTGATAAAGATATTTTATGTAGAAGCAAGTAGGATACTTGATAAAGATAACTCAGTTCTAGACAAAATCTTATTTCATAGACATCTTCATTAACTGTATGAATGAGAGAAGCAAATTCTATATTCGAACAAAGAAACAACTATTGAAGCTAAGATATTGTGGAGAATGAAATTACTAAGCCTAATACAAAATCAATCTTTAAGGAACATGACATAACAAAACTAAGAATGGAACCGATGAATTCTGTAACAGTAAAGTATTAATGAATCAGGTAGAAAAGAAACATAATCTGTAAAAAACAAAGTTAAGGAAAATGAAATGAAAACTAAGAATAATGATGAAATGAAATTATAAATTTATGTAGTGTAAAACAAGATCTTAATTACAGTTAAGAGTGCTAATTAAAGGCAAGAAATACTACAGTTCAAAGACCTAAGAAACAAGATTCTAAATAAGCGTAAAAACAATGCAGAAAGTATTGAGGTCTGTATGACATCCAGATGACAGTGTGAAAGATGGTCTGAATGACAGTGTGGATGGAGGAAAATGATTTAAACTCAGGAAAGAAGTAGTTTGGATGATCGTAATTACCAGTTGGCTAATGCATATGTACCTACAGTGCAAAGGAAGCAATGGAGAGAGTGTTTATAAGCTAATATAACAAGAAGCAACCTATACTAATCATTGTTCTAAGGAATGAACTTTTTCTATGACATAACAAAACTAAGGTATGAATAAAACTAACCTACAGCTACAGGAACACATTAGCAGAACTAATTCTAACTATGAATTTAATTCGAACTATTAAAACATTAGCTAGTTGATTCTATCTAGTTGCAAAAGACTGAAAATAAACTACAAGAAAAACAATGCTTGACTGGTCATTATCAATTCTGTAAATGTAAATTAAATTATCAATAGGAAATAAATTACAAGAAATGAAACAACAACTACACAAAAACATAGTTAAATAAAATTACTGAAAATGGAATACATGTTTAATTGTAGAAAGAAAAATACAAAATATATAGAATAGAACCTCTGGTTGTTGAGGGGCCCTTCCGAGCAATCAGATATTGAATCTTTAACTCACACTAATCACCAACAGCAAAACATCAACAGTAAAATTCAGGAACTTCCATTAACGGAGAAAATTACATAGCATTTCTACAAATTACTAATAGCGCGTGTGTGTATATCTACTGTATTATATATCGTCTACACTGTCTGCATTTCCCCAAAGGAGACGTTTATTTGTAAGTTTACAATGGGAGAGAGGGTCGACATAGTCGACCTCTCTAAAAATAGAAGTCTTTAATGTCCATACAACTGCTGCTTGGTGGTTGACGACAGCACAGAGGTCGTCCACCTGATTCCATGGCGCCGATTCCCTTTGACATGAACAACTACGTGTTAGTTTCCTTTACCCATGGGAAGATAATGCATTGGTAGGCTGAGCATGGGAGAGCAAGGATCTTCTGGAATATCGACGTGAGCAAAGGTGTGTGCTGTTAGGCTAGGCGAACAAAAAATATGGAGCTTCTTGAGCATTGATGTGAGCAAGAGGTGTGTTGTCGAGCTGGGCAAGCAGGGAAGCGAATTTTCTTGAGTGTTGAATCGCCAACCATAACCACCATGTTGCTAACAAAACTCATATTTCTGTTTTTGTCTTTAATGGAAAAGAATATGCCAACCGACGATTCCGCGGGCTGAACAGTGAGTTGGATGTGGCTAGACATTTGTAATGAGAACACAAATCTGCACGGAGGTCCATTTGAAACCTATAACCTGCAAGCCGAAATCTATTTTCAAACGAGTCACAAAACATTAAAGTAATTTTAATAAACCATGAAAAAAATGATATTTAGCCAAGATTCATGTGATATGTAAATACGATCATACTTGGGTCTGATTGACAGTCTGAATGGAAATAATAGTGATTTATTATATCAGAATAGTGAAAATAATGCCACTCAGAGCAAATTTGGTCATAAAAAGTAGTGACAAAATGGACACCAACATTCCCCCAAACTGGAGATATGCAAGGTCCCACTGAGCAAAAAGGAGAGGAATTCAGGAAGAAGGCTGAGCTGCGGTAGCATCTTTGTTCGACTTTGAAGAGGAAGTGGTATTTTCCTTAATCTTCTTGAACTGATTCTTCAAGGCGTCATAACTCATTCGGAGAGAAGTATGAGACGTTGTTTTGGCGTTGACCGAGCATTCAATGCTTCTTACTTATGTGCGTAGTACCTTGTTTTCTTTATGAAGCTCAGAGATTGTTTCCACATAACTTTTATTTTGGGTTGTCAACCATGCTATCCCTCGGGTCAACCTATCCACTTCCTGCTGATGCAGAATGGGATGTTCTATGCGATGTTACAAGTCCTTTGGACAATTCAACTTTCTTGGAAATGTTTCAAGCTCAACAGTATATTCTTCAAGAATTCTGTCATTGTTGTGTGCAGGAGAACTTCCAGCAGCAGGGGCTTCACACAATCGAGCATATACATTGGCTAATGTGAGGAGGGGTGTTTCGAGGATATGGTCGTCTGATCATGATGGTTGAATGACAGTCTGGATGACAGATTAGTCGGTGGACTATCACAATTTGTTTTCCTGGATTTAGTGGGTATTGATTAAAAAAGTGGGGGTTTCGAGGTAGGGTCACCAAGGGAAAGCTTAGGAGAATGCGATGCATGGAAAAGGTGCGCATCACCTAAGGGATCCTCATCAATACACACATGCTTAGGGTCTCATTCTGCTTGTGTAGAGTCTTGGGTCGGCTCACTAATACCGGTTTGGAAACGATGGTGTTTTCAAGAAGTAGAGGGTTTAACAATAGGATTCTCGATCAAATGAGGGTTTAGTATTTCAAATACAAAACGATCCCAGGTTTTCCCTCTTTATTCCAACTGGTGAATGATCAAGATTTTAATTAGATAGTGATGGTACAACCTACCAAATGGATTAATAGTATTTTTCCTAACCTGGCTTGACATTTTCTCTAAGCTTTTCAAGAAATAGATGGGAAAATTAAGAGTCTGATTGTTAGCAAAATTTGCTAGCAATCTAAAATCCGAGACTTTTAAAAATGGTAACCTTACCTTCACAAGTGATTAGATGGATGATGACACCCAAGGGATCTAGATATTCCGACTTGACCCACTCCCGGTGGAATCCATTTGTTCCAGCAACATGTTTATATTCGGACTTCAAAGCAAATTCGTGAGCCTTTCATGGGAGGAGAATATGTTTGTTCCGACGAGCACCCTCCCTACGAAGCTTTGTGGCCAATGCGATAGATTCTTCCATCACAGAGAAAGTGAGATGGCTAACTTTGGTCATCTTACCATCGAATCCCTTAGCGAAAAGCAGTGAGATTTCGTGGTCGTGTCCTTGGAGAAGGCGGAGAAACAGACCCCATCTGACTCAAAGAAATACTTCACAGAACTCCTTGAACTTAGGGATGCGAAGTAAATCTTGGTAACTTACAAGTTCATGACAAATTGACATAATTGGATAGAGGTTGTGGGATGTAGATAGGTGCAGGGGATGCAAGAGATGTAGGAGACGCGGCTTAACATAAAAGATGGAAAGCGAATAAAATGAAGGGAAATTCACGCAGTCATCAGTTTAAATTGAAGCCTGTTTGAATGACTGAACGATAGTAGAGATATATTTGTCACTTTCAATTGATACGATATTGTTCAGTTACCTTGAGTCGTGTGCCATCATAGAACTACGTGATTTTGTGAATTCGTATGGCTATGATATGTTCAACCATTTCCAAAGTGAAACTTTGGATAGGTTGAACGTAATCCTCATTATGAAATTATAAATAGAAAAAACAGAATCATGATGACTTAATAAATGAAATGATAGAGCGCACGATAAAACTTAATGGAGGATTAATATCGTATGATAGCCATATGATGGTTAATCAATTCATTTGATGAGACAAAATGAGTATGCAAAGATGGCATTTAATTTGATCCTTGACATGATTAGTTAATTAAATATAAAATCAAAATTTTAAATATCTTATCACACTTATTAATATCATTGCAGGCTATGGTTTCATTCGACACTTCATTCAGGTCATTATTCATATTTGCCTCATTTGCCACCTCATTCGGATTGTCATTCCACCCTTCATTCAAACCGTTGTATAGAAATGTGCTTTGATGGATCTGACTGCTACTGATTATGCAAAGAATTTTTCTGGGACTTGTCAGCAAACAAGAGATGTTGTAAACTTGCTTTTCTAGAACTTTAGTCTCGTTCTTCTTTATTTTCCATTGATCATAACATTTTTTCTTCTACTTTTTTGCGTTATCCTAAAAACACCTATCATTTTATCAGAGATAAATAAAAATTTTATAAATATTCAGAAGGTAAAAACAGTTTTGAATCTCCCCCAAACCAAAAATATGGCGTGTCCTCAAGCCATCAAAGGAAAATTGATAATTATTCAAATATTCTCAACACATGGTTTAGGCAATAACTTCTAAAAATGTTGTGACAATTTTCATAATAAAATGAAAGATTAACTAATAAATGTAGATGATTCAGATATGTACATTCATAAAAAAGAATACAACAATTCTTAAGAAGACTATATGAATAATGATAGTGCAATGGATTCGAAAAATGCCATAGGAAAACTAGCCATCCATGACTCATTTCAAATATCTCTTGTCATCCAAAGAATATAGATAAAGTTCATCGTAAAGTTTGTGAGATTTACTATAGTTATGGATACCATTTCTAGGATAGTAATATCCTAGGTATTGTGTGAATTAGGTGACGGGGTCCAAGTCCAACTTACAGCCATTCTCTAATGACATTATAAATAATTGGCCTAAACATGTGTTTGTATACACGGGGTTTTTATGAGCCATGTGAATAGAATTGCATTAACCAAAACTCTTTTACCCGATATTGCCCCACTGTCAACAGTCCTATTGATTACCCCGACGGGTTTATCTTGGTACCATGCAAGCATAGCCCTGCTGCCAGTGAGCCTGTTTAGTACCCGATGGGTTTACTTGCATTTATTGAGCTTCCTTGTTAAATATTTTACTTAGCATGGACCTATTGCCAACGAGTTTGTTCAGTACCCCGACGGGTTTGCTTTGTATAATGATATTTTTAGTAAGGAAGCCAGTTGGCACTAGAGTGCTCTAAGCCTATTAAACACATAATTCAAATTTTGAGAACAAACCTTATGAGTAACTTTATTTATAATGGCCTAAATTATAGATCATGTCAAAAGATAATAACCTAAAGTTGTTCTTTGACCTCTCAGTTTATCCTCTTCATAAAAGATCAGTAATGTTCCCCACAAAATAGAAATATCACTCACTTTTGGGCTACCTTTTAAAAGTGCTTAAGAAACAAGTTTTGATAATGAGTCTAGGATGAGCTAGTAGTCCATAGGTGTAAGATAGAGCTTTTGAAGATCATAGTATTTAAAGTAGGTCTTAAGCAATTGTTCTAATGATAAATCAGGAATGTTAATTTATGAATCAAATACAAACATACAAAAGCATACAAATGAAACTAATAAAAAGAATCATAGAAGAGAAGTGGTTAGAAATCAAGAATTTTTATTTTGCAAAATAATCAAAGGAAAATAAATCACAAGAAATACTTCCCTTTTTAATTGATGAAGCTATATGAGCTGACCAAAATTCGTGTGTAAATATAAACCAATTGTCAGAAATGTTTCTCATTTATTCCAAGAAACATAAATATATGTACATGATATCCTATTCTACTTAGAGAGAAAGAAAACTACTATATTCAAGTATATGAATTCTTCCAATGTAACCATGTGCGAAGCAAGATTAAAAATACACCTTTATCCACATATGAGAAAATTGTTCCAGTGATTGCCTGGATATGAAGAACCAACCTACTTGTTTGATTTAGAAGCAAGACGCATTGAAGGTGAGAATGGTACTATGGCTTGGTTACCTCATGGAACCAAATCTCAATATAATCCTTGTATTTTGGGTTCTCTTCTTAATTTTTCATCTCACGTGGTCTTTCATCAAACTCTAGAATGCATAAAGAAACTATGTTTGGTGATGGGGAATATTCAGGTTCGAATGTATGTCCCTTATCAAATGCGATGCATGCCATGTTGATCTTGTCTTCTTGTGGATAAGGACAAGTAGAAACTTCGTTTTCTTTCATAGTTTCTAAAACTCCTAAATCTATAACCACTCCAGTCCTTGTGTGAATTTCCTGCAATGATGTTGGTGAGGTAGGAAAGTTGGGTAAATGTTGCAGTTCAACACTGTAAACATATTGTACTGCTTTATTGTTGTTAAAATGTGGAATGGATTGAACATGAATGTGCGTAGGGCATAGAGTAGGTTTATGAGAAGGTGATTGTGGTAGGTGTAGTTGATGGGATTGTGTGGTTGATCCCGTCGGGTAAATAGGGTATTGTTGAAAATCTTGTGGAGAGTATAGAGTACCAGGTGATGTTGCAACGCGAGAGAAAGTATCCAGATGATCATAAGATGGGCCATGAAGGCTTTGTGAACAAGTTTGGTAGGGGTTAAGATGAGGCTACAACAACTACCATGGTGTCGGAGGATTATGAGAGTAGGCCAATGGAGGGATGGAGCTCTGAACCCTACATGTAGGCCATGGTTGCCATGATATTTGTGGTGCCAGTGAACTTGTTGCAACTTCCAGATGTCTTTGGCAGGTTGTTTCCATCCTGGGTAAGGAAGAGAAACCATCCATGGAATGATTCAAGCTACATATGCCACAAATTCTGAGACTATCCAAAGGACAATCCTTTGTGAGATGTTTCTTTTGGAACTGATGGAAAAATGCTCCTTCAAATTCCTCATTTTTACCAAGCTCCAAAATATGCATTTGTGAATTTAGAGAGTTGATAATATCAAATTTAAATATTTCAAATAAATTACCAATTTCAGCTCTTGTAATTCCAATTCCTGTAGCAAACTTCAAAACTTAGAAGATGGTATATTCTTACCAGTCTTGAATTTGATTCTTGAATACCTTCTATGTAACTCACAAACATCATCATATGGTAACTGAAATACATCACCTATTCCCAGCACACTTGATATTTCTAAATATTCATTTTTATTCCTTTGAGTAAAAGTCTTTTCAAGGTATCTTCCCCAATTGTTTTAGTTTGGATCTTTGAAGGTTGTATTGAAAGCGTTCGATGTAATATTCCAAAGTCTCTTCTTCCCCTTGTGTTATTTCGAAGATATCCTCATTGACCCTACAACAATCTTGGTATCTTTTCAAGAATATATGTTTCATATCTTCCCAAGTTTCAATGCAATTCCCACCTAGGCTCATGAACCATCGGAGGGCTGCTCCTTTCAAAGTAAGAGGAAAATTTTTCATATTTTGAACATCATATCCTCTACAAAGTATTTTCAATTCAAATAAAAATTCATCAAGGTCTTTGTTCTCCAGTTTGTCAAAATTTGGTAGAATGGAGTGTTTGCATTTTGTTCTCCAGGGTCTTTTATGTACTGCATTTTGCATTGAGTGCTTGCTGCTTTCATTTAGGTTCTGCTTATGCATTGAAAATATAAAAGAGTTGCATTTTTATTTCTAAACTATTGGCTTGATTTTCACTCTAATGGAATTGTTTTTATTGGATAGATGAGTCTAGAGTTTGACGATTTTGCATACTATTGAGTCATATACGTCACTAGCTTCACGACCATATCCTTTGAGTAACCACAACCATTAAAATTAATGCTTAATATAAAATTGATTAGAACGATTTTATTTATGGCATACACCAACTAGCATAGGTTTAGAGTCTTGGAATAGATCATTGTGAGTAAACGATCCAAGACTACTAGACAAAACATTATGTGTCTGACCAGGGAGTGGTGAAATCCATGGTATACATCGGCATTCTTAGGAATCTCTACTCAGACCAGAGTTAAGCACGAGGTTATGGGAGGTTGGTTGCGGAGATAGCCCTCCCATATTGGCCAAACGTGGGAGATATTTCCAGGATTTGTTCGTATTTGGGGAGTCTTGGGGGATTTGACCCTCTTGAGTTTCGGGATTAGCTACCCTACCCATACGAAGAATCCCACCTGCGACTGTCCCCCTGATCGTTGGTTATACCGCGGTGACCATAGTTGCCTTACCTAGGTATCACACAGGGTACTTGTAGTGGTTATACTGTTTGTGTCCTGAGTCAGATAGGGGTTGGATAGCACAGTTGTTTGTTGCCGAGGGTTACATCCCTTTGCATGCAATGAAGCTTGGGAACCTCTATAACTGATTGTGTTACCTCCAACTACTTTTTGGGAGTCTCAAGCTTCTCCTAGGTGAGACATACCGGCTCTAGTGTCGGGAGCACATTTAGCCACTCTATTTGTCTGCTCTTGGCTATAGTTTCTCTAGGTGTGTGCTCTTTATTTACTGTTTTTTATCAATAGTTTGGATGATAGGGGATGCTGTGAGTTTATATTCTCTCCAGAGATATCATGGAACGGAGTCCTGCTCTCTGCCGATATTGCCATTTGGTTGGTTTATTACCTGCCTAGCTTTCACACCATGTTGCTAGGAGACGCCGGCGGGGGTCCCTTCGAGTGTTTGGATTCTTACGAAACATATGTCCTAGAGGTCATGACTACACACTCTAACACAGGAGAAATCCCTATGACTCCATCGAGTAGAGTCGAGCACACGTCAGACACCCATACTCCGTGTGAGGCACAAGGGGGTGATCCACCTAAGACACAACCTAGTTTGTTTGGTCCGGATCCACCCGAGACCCAATCTAGCTTGTTCGGTCCGGATCCACCTGAGGATGACCCATTTGTTCCTTCATTTCCATATAATTATCTATATGGGATTCCAGAGTTACATGATGATACAGGTCCTACGATCACCCCTACCGCGTTCTCTTTTGGTATGGCTGATTACAACACAGTTGATCCTTCCACTCCATTTGGTTGTCATGTTGGCACTAGTCATGGTGTTAGCAACACTGCACCCATTGGGGGAAATAAACTTGCCGAGGGCACCACGTTGTCCACTCACACACATAGTATGGGGACTAGTCACATTCCTGCTAACAATGCTAATGTTGGAAGAAGGCCACCTCCTAGGACTACCCATCCTAATAGGAACACTGTTCGTAACCCAACTAGCCATCCACAACATACTACACATGCCGCTACCCATCAACCTAGGGCCACTTTCGTGAATGTTAACATTCCTCCCAATCACGGGGGTGGACACATACCATATACTTTTACGTCCGCCTCCACTACTATTAATGCTAATGTAGGGGGTGGGGATATACGTTATCCTCATGGTCACAATGCCACCATTCCTGCTACTAGTAACACCAATGTTGGGATTGGGAATACATCTCATACTTATGGTCACCACACGACTACTCACACTACTCATAATGCTTACATTGGGGGTGGGAACATACCTTATAATCATGGTCATTACAACATGGTTACCGCTATGAATAGTACGTATATACCGCATAATTATGGTGGTGACCCTTACTATAATACAGTCGATGCTAGCCACCAGTACAACCCAGCTCAATATGGTGCTCAAAACACATATTTACCTGCTTACTCTCACACGGATCAGGTCGGAGGAGGTTATCAACCTTATGGCCATGGTTAAGCTTATGGTCAGTAAAGTCCATATAATCAACAGTTTAATGCTCATGGTCAAGCTTATGGTCCTTCTTATCCTTCAGGTTCTTACAATCAACCTTTTATGGGAACTTATAATCAAGCTTTCCAGTTGCAGCTTCCATTCCTTGCACGTTTGAATCTTCTGGATCTTTCGAAGCTCATGAATGATCTGGTGTGTCACGACCCTAATTGGCCTCCGGTCCCCACCAAGCTCCCTTCAGACATTCCTAATTTGGAGGGGAAATGTAGTGAGGATATAGGTGATCATGTCAGAACGTTTCACCTTTGGTGCTCTTCCAACTCGTTGAATCACGTTTCCATTCGATTACGACTATTTCAACGCACCCTCATGGGGGTAGCTGGGAAGTGGTATGTTGAGTTACCTAGGGGCACTTACAGGGGTTTGAATGAGATCACTTTGGTTTTCTTGGATAAATTCCAGTTGTCGGTTCATTACGATACTAGAACTGAACTTTTGTCTACCTTCTGTCAGAATAAGACCGCACATATTTCTGACCATGTTCAAGAGTGGCATCGACGGAAGAGGTTAGTGAAAGCCAACATTCCTCCAGAGTTTCTGTTGGAATGGTCTCTCAAGTCTCTACTTCTATATATTTCTAAGGATGTTTCGATGTTTGGTATTATGACTAAGGAACAAGCCATCTTAAAAATCCAGCAATTAGATTTACTATACTCTCAGTCTGGCATTTTATATGACATTATTCCTGATGCACTGCGAGCACAACATGAGCCCAAGACAGTTCCTGGACCACATGTCGATGGAATCATGGGATCAGCAAGTCCTCACCCTGTAGATTTGGTGGCTAGTCAAATGCAAAATTTTTCGCTTAACCAGTCTACTCCCGGATAGGTTCACACCTTGTCCACTTCCACCCATCGTCCGATGTACACACTGTGCAAACGACAAACCCATCGGGTAATCAACATCTTGGTGGTAAGAAGAAGAGGAGAAACAACCATAAGGGTGGAAATAATGGGAACAATAGTATTAATTGCAACACCCCTCATAAGGAGAATGCCAAGCCTCCTCGGGAAGGGGAAAATGCTTGTGAGGACCGTAAAACTAGGCGTAAGGTGAAATTTCCTTGTAATCTTTGTGGGGAAGATCATCTTACTCACTTGTGTCCTCAAATCAAAGAAGCATCGAAGCATCTTGCACAGAGCCTAGCTATGTTGAAGGATCCCCTTCCTCATGATCAAAACATGGCTTCGCATGCTCCTGCCACTGGTTATGGACCTAATGAAATTGCAACGTCTTCTTCCAATACTAGTGGTTATGGATGCATGAATATGGTACAATTGGAGGTTAGTGTTGCTACTTGTCAACATGATTATTGTGCACCACAACATAATATGGGGAGTGAGCCTCCCCCTCCTCCTGATAATTACTTGCATATCGAGAAGCCCTCTATTATGCTACGAATACCGGAAGGTGTTCTTAATTGCTCTACGCATAATCCCAATGCTCGAGCCGCCAAAAACTACTCCATTGTAGATGATTTGGGCCAAATCAAAGTAAAAACATTCAAATCAAAGCTATGGATGAGACAACCAACCTGCTCCTGATGGTTCGATGAACGGATGCCCATAGCTCCCATAATCAGCAGTTGAACTTTGAGATGAAAACTAACCACAAAACTCCAAATGGGTGAATAGTAAAAATGAATTGTAAATTGTAATTTTTTGTTACTATTTATAATTTTCAAAACCCACTTGTCTATAGTTTCCGCCATTTTAAGTTGTTTTGGACTAATATAATGTCATGGAGTAGCAATTTTTGACCAGATTTCTTTGGCGAGGATTGTTTTGGACCATTTCGTGCCTACGCCAGGTATATTTCACACCTGGCATATAGGTTAGATGTCATTTTCACATGCATTATGCATTTGACCTTTTGACCATTTTCATAAACCCTAGGTGTGACCTCGCTTCTTAATCGACACGGAGCCTTCACACTGTTATAGAAGTGTCATTATGTGGTGGTAGGGCCTTTCCGAACATGGGTTCCCTAGTTAGAACCCCCGTTTTCCATTATGGTGCCCATGCCATTGTTTGTCCTTAGGATCGGCAGTCCTTTGTAGTTACACCATGACTTTGCGATAAAGACTCATACTCTACTTTGTCTTATGCTGGCCATCTCCCATAAGGAATCCCCCATTTATATCAAATTGTAATTTCATTGCATCATCACGCTTGCTGCTTGAGCCTTATGCTGGCTCTTACTTACTTAGTTGTTAGCCTGGTGCCTGAGCACTTTCCCTGTCGAGCCCTGCATAGCTTACATTTTCCCTTCACAATTTGATGACCTTTTGACCCTGAGGGAACACCCCCTCGAGTGTCTACATCCTGCACATGCTTCCTTGCATTGATCATAAGTATGTTGCACTACTTGGGACTAGTCTGCTCGCCATTTGACACTCGTTCCCTGACTTGTTGTACTATAATCAATTTTGTTCTTTTTCAAGCTTTTTCAAATATGAAAAAGACCAAAAAAATCAAATATTCCAAAATTCCGGATGGGATTATGGTTACCACTTCTATTTGGAAACTGTTGTGTCGCCTTTGAACAGAGCATTCATTCCATTCCATACATTTTGAGTCGGAACTATAGTTGGACCTTAGGAGCTGTACTTGTTTCTCAGTTTACTCCACTGATTGGTTAAGATTCCAGTCATTATGGAGCCCTTTGTGATGCATCCTGCATCGCACAACCTATATTGAGTCTATGCTTCCTGAGTCTATCCATCTGCTCATTCTCTTGTTCAAAGGAAGTCCTAAAACCAGAGTCGGCCACTCCTCAAATCTCTTGACTATTGCATGTTGGCCATCCTTATTGAGTCAGTACATTTCACCTGAGTTCTTCCAAATATTTCAACATAGCTGGTACCTTGTGCTGGTTGATGGGGGATGCCTTAATTCCCTCCTCTCAGCGAGTTTCGTTCCGTCGACTTCAACCCATTTATTCTGGAACTTGAGACTTAGAGCTCAGTTGAGTACCTTGAGGCTTGTAGTCATTAGTGGCAGGTTCTCTCACCATCGACAGTTTTGGGAATACATCAATGTCGCCTACTTGTTGGATTCATCTTAGTGTTAGACTTCAACACATCTCTTCACACTTTGATAATTGTACTCTGTGCCTTGATGCCCATTATCATTATTGGTGGGTTATCTCGCACTTGTTAATGGTATACATCATTGACTAGTAATCAGACGATGTCACATCAAGTTCAACCTCAACTCTTTTATTCACTTGATGGGACTTGCATCGTCGAAGACTTGTGTATAAGACCCCAGGCTATAGTGCCATTCAGTATGCTAGTTATGATCGTGACTTTACATCTGAGATATCACCTCTCAGATATGAGCAAGTTGTACCTCTAGTTTGCACCAATTGTTTCCTTTTCAGTAGGAGACCATATCTTACTGTAGAGGCATCATGGCTATGATCACTCATGACATGTATCAACTATGTACTACCTATTCATGGCCATTATATCAGATTGTTGTACTATACCGACATGTACTCAGGGATATTATTGTATTATGACGAGTGAGCTGCTCCTTCCACTTGTGTCTCTATCACTCCACTTCTAAGATTTATAATGTGTTTCGGCCATCGTAGCATCAGTCTCTAACCTCACACATTAGGGGGCATCTGTTACAGCGTAATTTTCCACCTTTTGAGCATCAACACTCTTTGGCTTGCAGGATCCATTTTACTGACTCAGATCCACTTTATATCCTTCAGACACATTATTTCCCTATTTTTTCCCCTATACGCTAGTTGTATCACATCAGTCGGCGTACCCGCGAGCTGCATCACTACATCTCACAGGTAGCATGTAAAATGGTAAAAATCACTAATTAATTACTTTTTACTCCCAAAAAGCGGTCTTAGGGTGACCTTTGGCCCTGCATTTACCTCGAAACGCCTCGATGTGTCCTTTCACTTACCTTTGGGAGGACTATATATTGAGCACATTGTAATGTCCCCCATTTTGATCCTTGTAATATTTTGGGCTATAATGTAAATATTGTATTCATATTATGTATGAGTCCTAGCGTGGAGCTCAAGGCCAAGTCCCCGCTATTGAATGCTCGATTTTGAAGAGGCAAGTATTGGATATTATGCTACCCATGTGCTAGTGAACCATGGGGATTGTAAATATGCATTTTAATATAAATGCCCACAACTAGCTATGCAATGCAACAAGAGATGGGGGCATGATATTAACAAGGGATTGGGAGGGACATATTCAAACCTTTGAGCCAACCAAGCCAATCCAAGTGTCAATGAGACTAGCCATCAAACCCTCAAATACCCATGCTAACCTTGTACCCAATCATTTACTCTCCCAAGAGTTGGTTGAGGTAGTTAATGCCTCGGGAATGGAGGGGTATGGATGTCCAAATTCGAGTATGGGAAAGCCACCCTTCCTATATTTTCGTGTTTGTCTTCTTGGGAAATAAAAGAGCCATGAAATTGCCCCCAAGCCATTATTCATCCATCAGTTTTTCTCTCTCAAGAGTTGGGAGCTACCTGGGCGTTTTTCTCCATGGTTTTGTTGTGTCTTTCTTCAATCTTCTAGCTGGGAAGGGTGTTTTTGTGTTGTGTAACAGTGGGAAAGAAAGGGAAATCGATTTGGGGACCATAGAGGATGTTGTGACTCACTTATTGCTTGTATATCTGTGGGAGAAATCGTTTTCTCCCCTATGGTCGATTTTCCCTCCCACAAATCCATTTTTGGTGTGCCTACGTTTTGGGGAAAACCCTTATCCATATAGCTTCTAATTCCCATTGCTCAAATTGTGTTTCCCAGCCCATATCTGAGTTTTAGGGTGCAAGAGAATGCTGGGGTTGAGTTGGGTATCCATTGCTTTGGATTGTGTTGAGATTGAGAGTCCCCAATTTACTTGTAGATATCATGCCCAGCTCGGGGGTGGTCTCTGAGTGCTGAAAGAGTATAGGTTGAGGAGATACCTATGGTTGGGTGGAACGTTGCAGCAACATAACTAGTTGTTTGGGACAATTGCACAACAAAGATATGTGTTTTTATGTCTATGTGTTTTGCCTCTTCAAATGTATGACTTCATGACTGTTACTGATGTGATTGAATGCATATGAAAAATGTGTGTGGATGAGTTTATTTCTGCTGTGAATGTTTGCTTGTTTTCCATCTGCACACATCTGTTTTATGGCTGTGAATCTAATGAATTTGGATGAGTTTATCAAAATCCCCATAGAATGGCATCATGTTCCCTTCCTTGCATTAGGTCCAAGGGTGGTTACATTACACACATATGGAATATGTACGAGAGGAGGAGAGAGCAAGAGAACTCTAGTGGATTTTTTCCTTATCTTGAGTCTACACTCATTGATCCTTGTTGTTGTGAACCCTTTATGTTCACCTTTCAAACTCCTATCATAGTTTGAGTTTGCAATTCCATGGAGGATTGAAGTGCTAGAGACACAAGTGGAGAGACTCGGATCTTGGTTCATATTGGTTTCGGACAAGAGGTCGTATCACATTATACTTCTTGTTATTTATTAATAGAAATACTCATATCCTCGTCCATTAATGTTGTGAATGTTGTTTATATTACATTGGGTTGCATTTACTTATAATATCATGGACCATTGTTATTGATGATGTTAATTCCTTTCATATATTATATGCGCTTGTTGTATATTGGATGTCAAGACTAATTTGCAGGTTCAAGTGCACAAATTGAAAGCTCCAACAGGGATCTACATCGAACGTCCGGATCAAGGTTGGTTATATTCTCCGATGTATTCGCATTATCATTTATATAGCATAGAATTAAGAATTGAGTTAATTTTTGGTAGTCAACTATCTGTTGTGGTCCACCCCAAGCCATAGGAAGTTTTCTCCAACACAGAAATGGCGACTCTGCTGGGGAGAACATCCATTTTTGTGGAATTTTAGGCATTAGTCCTTATTTAGAGTTGTTGTGTGTCGAGTCTCTGTTTCATTGATTGGTCGTTAGGATACACTATAAAAAACAGCCTATTTTTGAGCCATTTGACTCTTTTTCTGCTCATTTGCTTTTCCCTATACACGGGTTAGCCTAGTTCTTCCCGCATCTACCCGCCTCCATTTGCACTATACCCCACGGGTACCCACAGGTATTCCTTCAACAATAGTGTACAACTCTGGGGTGATTGGTTTATAGCCTTTGTTTGTTGCTGGGTTGGTTTTGAGTGTTCCTGAGTCTTCTTTGGCCTTGTTCCTGACTGTTCCAAGCCTTGTTCATGACCAGAACTCCTCTTTTCTCTTCGTTTTGAGCCTCATTGGTTTTTACCCATTTTTATTTTTTAAGCTCATTCCATTGGCTGAGTCTTACTGTTTGGGATTTGCTAGGTTGTCTGAGTGATTTCCTTTGCATTTCTGCAAGTTACTGAATAGTGGGATTTTGCTTGCATTTTTCATTTCATTATATTGAAAAATACAACAAAAAAAAATTGCATTTTTCTTTTGCTAATAAGCGAAAATACAAAAAAAAAAAAATTTATGTACTGCATTTTACATTGAGTGCTTGTTGCTTTCATTTAGGTTCTGCTTGTGCATTGAAAATATAAAAGAGTTACATTTTTATTTCTAAACTGTTGGCTTGATTTTCATTCAAATGGCATTGTTTTTATTGGATAGATGAGTCTAGAGTTTGATGATTTTGCATACTATTGAGTCATATACATCACTAGTTTCACAACCATATCCTTTGAGTAGCCACAGCCATTAAAACTGACGCTTAATCTAAAATTGATTAGAACGATTTTATTTATAGCGTACGCCAACTAGCATAGGTTTAGAGTCTTGGAATAGATCATTGTGAGTAAACGATCCAAGACTACTAGACAAAACATTATGTGTTTGACCAGGGAGTGGTGAAATCCATGGTACACATTGGTGTTCTCAGGAAGCTCTACTCAGACCAGAGTTAAGCACGAGGTCACGAGCGGTTGGTTGCGGAGATAGCATCCAATACTGGCCAAACATGGGAGATATTTCCAAGATTTATTCATATCTGGGGGATCTTGGGGGATTTCACCCTCTTGAGTTTCTGGCTTAACTACCCTTCCCATAGGATGGATCCCACCTGCAACTGTCCCCTTGAGCATTGGTTATACTGCAGTGACAATAGTTGCCTTACCTAGGTATCGCATAGGGTACTTGCTGTTGTTATACTGTTTGTGTCCTGAGTCAGATAAGGGTAGGACAACACAGTTGTTTGTTGCCGAGGGTTATGACCTTTTGCACGCAGTGAAACCTGGGAACCTCTATAATTGATTATGTTACCTCTGACTACATTTTGGGAGTCTCAACCTTCTCCTAGGCGAGACATACTGGCTCTAGTGTCGGGAGCTCATTTATCCACTGTATTTGTCTGCTCTTGGCTGTAGTTTCTGTAGGTGTGTTCTCTTGATTTACTATTTTTTATCAATAGTTTTGCCGATAGGGGACGTTGTGAGTTTATAGTCTCTCTGGAAATATCATGGTGCAGAGTCCTGCTCTCCGCCAATCTCATCAGTTGGCTGCTTCACCACCTGCTGAGATTTCACGCCGTGTTGCTAGGGGACGCCGGCGATGTCCCTCTGAGTCTTCAGATTCTTACGAAACATACGTCCTAGACGTCATGACTGCACACTCTAACATGGGAGAAATCCCTACGACTCCATCCGATAGAGTCAAGCACACTTTAGACACCCCTACTCATCGTGACGTGTGGGGCGGTAATCCACCTGAGACCCAACCTAGTTTTTTTGGTCCAGAACCACTTGAGACCCAACCTAGCTTGTTTAGTCCGGATCCACCCAAGGACGACCCGTTCGATCCTTCCTTTCCACATAATTATTTATACGAGATGCCAGAGTTACATGATGACACAAGTCCTATGATCAACCCTACCACGTTCTTTTTTGGTATGCCTAATTACAACACAGTTGATCCTTCCACTGTATTTGGTAGTCATGTTGGCCCTAGTCATGGTGTTATCAACACTGCACCCACTGGGGGAAATACCCTCACCGGGGGCACCACATTGTCCACTCACACACATAGTATGGGGACCGGTCACATTCCTCCTAACAATGCTAATGTTGGAAGAAGGCCGCCTCCTAGGACTACCCATCCTAATAGGAACACCGTTCGCAACCCGACTCGCCATCCACAACATGCTACACATGCCGCTACCCATCAACCTAGGACCACTTTCGCGAATGTTAACATTCCTCCCAATCACAGGGGTGGACACATACCATATACCTTTATGTCCACCAACGCTACTAGTAATGCTAATGTAGGGGTGGGAATATACCTTATCCTCATGGTCACAACGTCACCATTCCTACTAGTAGTAACAACAATGTTGGGGTTGGGAATACATCTCATATTTATTATCACCACAAGACTTCTCACGCTACTCATAATGCTTACGTTGGGGGTGGGAACATACCTTATAATAATGGTCATTACAACATGATTCCCGCTACGAATAGTACATATATTCCCAATAATTATGGTGGAAACCCTTACTACAATATAGTCGGTGCTGGCCACTAGTACAACCCACCTCAATATGGTGCTCAAAACACATATATACCTTCTTACTCTCACATGGGTAAGGTCGGAGTAGGTTATCAACCTTATGGCCATGGTCAATCTTATGGTCAGTCAGGTCCGTATAATCAGCAGTTTAATGCTCATCGTCAATCTTATGGTCCTTCTTATCCTTTAGGTTCTTACAATCAACCTTTTATGGGAGCTTATAATCAAGCTTTCCAGTCGCAGCTTCCATTCCTTGCATGTTTGAATATTCTGGATCTTTCAAAGCTCATGAATGATACGGTGTGACGACCCTAATTGGCCTCTGGTCCCCACCAAGACCCCTTCATACATTCCTAAGTTTGAGGGGAAAGGTGGTGAGGATCTAGGTGATCATGTCACAACGTTTCACCTTTGGTGCTCTTCCAACTCATTGAATCACTATTCCGTTTGATTAAAACTATTTCAACACACCCTCACAAGGGCAGCTGTGAAGTGGTATGTTGAGTTGCCTGGGGGCACTTATAGGGCTTTCAATGAGATTACTTTTGTTTTCTTGGATCATTTCTAGTTGTCGGTTTGTTACGATACTGGTTTTGAACTTTTGTCTACCTTCCATCAGAATAAGGCCACACATATTTTTGACCACGTTCAAGAGTGGCATCAGTGGAAGAGGTTAGTGAAAGCCAACATTCCTCTAGAGTTTCTGTTGGAATGGTTTCTCAAGTCTCTACTTCCATATATTGATAAGGATGTTTCGATGTCCAGTATTATGACTAAGGAACAAGCCATCTTAAAAGTCCAGTAGTTAGATTTACTATACTCTCAGTCTGGAATTTTATATGACATTATCCCTGATGCACTGCGAACTCGACATGAGCCCAAGACAGTTCCTGGACAACATGTGGATGGCATCGTCGGATTAGGAAGCACTCTCCCTATAGATTTGGTGGCTAATCAAATGTAAAATTTGTCGCTTAACCAGTCTACTCCTGGACAGGTTCACACCTTGTCCAATTCCGCCCCATCATCCGATGTACACATTGTGCAAATGACAAACCCATCATGTAACCAGTAGCCTGGTGGTATGAACAAGGGGAGAAACAACGATAAGGGTGGAAACAATGGGAACAATAGTAGTAATCACAATACCCCTCGTAAGGAAACTACCAACCCTCCTCGAGAAGGCGGAAATGCTTGTGAGGACCGTAAACCTAGGCATAAGATGAAATTTCCTTGTAAGCTTTGTGGGGAAGATCATCTTAGTCAGTTGTGTCCTCGAATCAAAGAAGCATCGAAGCATCTTTCACAAAGCCCAGTTGTGTTGAAGGATCCCCTTCCTCATCATCAAAACATGGCTTCGCATGCTACTGCCACTGGTTATGGACCTAATGACACTGCAACATCTTCTTCCAATACTAGTGGTTATGGATGCGTGAATATGGTCCAATCAGAGGTTAGTGTTGCTACTTGTCAATGCAATTATGGTGCACCACAACCTAATATGGGGAGTGAGCCTCCCCCTCCTCCTGATAATTCCCATACACACTTGCAGGAGCCAGTGGCACGCAATCTTGTTGCTCCATTTGATTTTTCTCTCCCAAACCGAAAGTTACCAAGTGTCCCTGAACAACATTTTCATGCGACTTGCAACTTGACTTAAATAGGCAACCAGAGATCGGATCGATGAACCTTCGACTCCATTGGTCTCCTGGTGTGCGATTACCTCTACGAGGGCCTCTCCCTTATTTTCCCATGGCCCAGTGACTTCATTGTGCATTCATTTCGTAAACTAGGGTTTTGCTCAGTTTCCTTCAATGCGACTCTTGCATTGGTTGTTTCAACAACTGCACATGGGTCTTGTTCAATTGACTTAATCATTCGTTGTATATCAAACTCTACGTATGGTAAATTTGAACATGTTGCAGCATTAAGAAAACACTACGTGTCTAGAGATCATGGGATATATTATTCTTGTACTAAAGTATAAGCCAACAACCATATGCCTAAGCTACACTTACAAATTACAAACCAACTAGGGTTTCATGAACTAGACAACGCATAATAAAACTAGGGTTCACAAATTGAGACATGGAACTACAAACTAGGGTTTTATGAACTCTTAAGGTTTATATCATTAGATTGATTAGTAACATTTAAGTAGAAACCAAAACGTCATATACCTAGGCTATGCAGATACATGAAACAAAATGAATAGGGTTGAACATGGATCACAAGTGGAAGTTCACATGCATGCATGAATTAGAAGTAGAAACACATGTACACATGAATTACAAGCAAAACCAACTAAGGTTTAATGAATTATAAGAAATACATAAGTATAGAGATCAGACGCTATGTTATTTTCATTAAACTAGAAGCGAATAGCCCATATACCTAGGCTACACTTACAAATTGAAAACCAACTAGGGTTTGATGAACTACAAATTGCATACTATACCTAGGGTTCACAACTTTAAAGATGGAACTACAAACTAGGGTTTTATGAACAAATTACGTTTATATCAACCCTAGCCCATCCATAGTACCCTTGCCGTGCCAGAATCTCCAACCCTAGCCCCCGAAAGTTATTCTGAAGAGTCAGTCATGACCTTGTATAGAAAAATTTCCCCTGAAATTTGTAAAGCTTTCCTTGATACCTGTCTAAAACCTGATGTAGAAATTGCAGACACCCCTTACCCGCTGGACGTCAACCTTTTTAATGAAAATACCCAATTGGTCTTTTCTTTGATAGCTCAGTTTTTAGGTTCAGACTCAGATTTGTGGATAACTAAAGTGCAACTAAGCCTGTTATTCAAGATTAGTGTTAGTTCCCCAGAGGCGGGACGTGAGTCGATACCATCCCTCAAGTTTGAGGAAATTTGGGCAGAAAAAATACATGCACAGTTAAGCTGTTTTGAAAGTACCATATTTTTTTGGTTCCAAGCCTATTTGACTAAAATGATTCTGCATAGTTGTGCAGATGAGTTAAGATTCTCTCAGATAGTCTTCACAAGGAATTTGGAAGACAATGTTTTCAATTACATGAATTACATTTGATCTGCTGTATATAAAGTTATGTTTGAAGAAACACTACCCATAGTGTTACTAGAGATGCAAACCCTGATGCAGTTGAGGGATGAACTAGCCATTGGTGACTAGTTCCTGTTGAAAGATGCCACATTAATAAGGGTGTATGGTTCTGTACATGAACCATACTTTTTACCAGCATTTTTGACCTTGAGAGTTTTTTCCCTTGAGTTCATCCCTAAAATATTGATCGCAGAAGAGGAGCAGTTTGGGTAGCATAAGAAAAGTTCTGATATAAAGTTCCCTTGGCAAGTCGGCCTTTTCATTGTGAAATTTAAAGAGGCTGTTAGTGAAGTAGAAAGATTATTGAAAAATATGGGGTTTAGGAAGGACATAGCAGTCGCATATGATCCTCTGCACATCATAGCCGAGAGAAAGAAGAAAAATGGTTTGAAGGCATGGGAACACCAAGAATCTGAAGGGTTGTCGAAGGGGCAAAATTCATTGCAGTATGATCCCGAAGAGGTTGAAGATATAGATTTACAAGTACAAGCCCTAATCACGGCTGATGACCCTATGGAAACAGACCATCCGCTTAATACTCAAGAAGTATGTGGGAAGAGAGATTCACAGGAAATCATTGAGACAGAAGAAGAGGAAGAAAGTGAAACGAAAAGACTCAAATTGGAAACACTAGATGCGTTAGCTGTCCAAATAAATGATATGGATGAACAAGAAGAAGGGCCATCAGCCCCAGTTATCCAAATCCATGAGTATAAATTCCAAGATGCGACAGGAGGGAATGAAGACAGCAGATTTAAATCCCAAGAAGACATGTTTAAGTATCATGGGCAAAATAAGTAGGCCTCTACACAAATTTTTTTTGAACTAATGGCCATTATGAGGAATTTGTCTAAACCAAGAACGTCTTTCACAAAAAGTAGAGATATCCAGACACACAATTTCAATCTGACGATATCTGACAAAGACCAAATAACGGAAGCAAAGATAGACTGGAAGAAGATACCTTTGCTAGATAGGATTCAATTTCACAGGCAAATGGGAGAAGGTGTATATGATGACCTAGTAGAAGCAGCCTTGAAGATCTCTAATTTAGAGGTGACTATAAATAAGATGAATGCCCAAAAAAAACATGAAAGGTCGGAGAATAAAGTCCTTTAGAAATGTATTAAAAAGATGTAGTTTGACTTAATTGAAAATGATGGTGGAAGCAAAGCAAGCCATAAGATGTTAAAGGATAAAGACAATTGATCCAAACCCTACAGAAAAGGATGAAAATCTCCAACACCCAGTTAATACAAACTCCTGAGGAAACAAAGCTAATACAAGAAAAAGAAGATCTGCACAGGGAGGTCAGCAATAATAAATCCAAATTGTTAAAATTCACAGAGAAAGAAGGATGCTGGGAGAAAGAGAGGATGAGTCTGAAGAGGTAGATCGAAGAGTTAAAAAGTGGCTTGTCAAACATATGTTTGCAACAGGAAAACGAAGGCCTGAGTAAAGATAAAGATAATACAGACAACATTGTATAGGCTATGTCCTAGATCAACCTAAAAGATGGTGAGATACGAGAACTAAAAGAGGAAAATCAAAGGTTGAAAGAAGAAAATGAGGTAAAGGAAAAAGGGACAAACGAGCTACAACAAAAGTATAAGGAATTGGTAGCAATTAATAACAGGTTTTCTCAGCAGATTATAGGAAGAGTAGCTATGCAGGGATGCAAACATTTGATTTGGGATTTAATTATCCAAGAGGCTGAGAGATCTAGACCTTATCTAGATCTCATGAGAACAAAGGAAAATATAGTCACGGATGTTTTTAAGAGTTGCATTGCTATGAAGGAAAAATTGCACAAAAGGCCAAAAGAGAGTGCTTATAATGCTATAAGTTTTTTGAATGGTTTGACAGATCAAGGCATTATAGATTTGAGCATCAAGGACAGGGTCACAACCATTGCAGCAACAAAATGGATACTGGGGAAAAACGCATTAGTCAAAGCTGTGGAAACCAAAGCAAATGAAATGAATGAACAATTGACAAAATTCAAAGGACAGTTTGAAGGATTGGTAGAAAAGGGGTTTCTTGCATTCTCGGATGAAAAGCAAAGATTGATTCCCATAAGTGAGCATAAAAGGTTGATGACTAGTAGGCGAATGGATCATTCTAAGTTCAAACATTTGATCCAGCCACTTTCAGGGAAAATCCTAATAGACATGTTGGACGAATATTTCGAGATGTTGTACAGATTTATTTCTATTGGTGAAGAGCTTTCACCTATGTCTTCTGTCGATCATCCTAACATCAGAGTCCTGGAGAAAGGGATGACAAGTTATGACATCTCGACACCTGAACTTTGGGCACCTGTGGAGAAATATGGGAAGATGTAATATACCTATCATGCTCCACCGGCAGCTGTTGTTCCTTAAATCTTAGATCTGTGCATTTTTAAGTATCAGTTTATTTTTGATAGAAAAGATTAGGATATACTTTACAATTTTGATTTTCTAGGACGTGGGAGTGGGTTTACCGTTATGTAATGAAATTTCACCATTGGACATATACTTTAATATTTTTTATATTGTTTAAGGACATACCGGCAAACACAAGAAAGCGATTGATCTTATCTTGTTATAGTTTATGTTTTGTGATAGTGGCATCTGAACTATGATGAGGTGTCCTTGAATTGTAACTGATTTATGTTCCAAATGGGCCGAGTATGAGACTCCAGGCCACTATAAGTTCCATAAATTTTCAAATGGAAAAAGGGGGGAGAACTTTGAAGCTCTACATATTTTTGTCTATTGTTGTTTTTGCGAGATATCTCTTGAATAAAATTGTCATAATCTTAGATGCATTTTCAGAGATTCCTTTGCAATTGGTCTGGTAGTCTGTTTTTTCTCTTCTATGTGATATGTGTTTCTTGCCTTTGTTAATCCATATTGTTAACATTACTTCGTACTTGGTTCAGTGTAGTATCTGAGCGAGATTCATAGAGATTATGCCTTGTTCATTTCTTACAAAGTATTTCATGAAATATTTCTACTAAATTTGGTGTAAGATTCATCTATGTATGCCTTATATCAATGGATTGTTCATCTTTCTTCTATTTCACCAATTAAATCACTTCGACCACTAGTTGGTTGCTACCTTTCCTCTGTGTGAATGTATCTTCTAAGCATCTGATAATAATGTTTATTTTATACTTGAATTGACTCTATTTCCCAATATAGATCCTTGTTGTTCTCCACCAATGGTTTACCGAAGTAAAACTTGTCCTACAGAAATCAAACTTTCTGCGTATGTTTTAATGGAACATCTTGAGAATGAATGTTGGTGTTCCTTTTTCATGGTTGACGCTATTGATTATTTCCAGTTTTTCATTAGTTTATTGAGAGAGCCCTCTCAGACTGTGTTGTGTTAGTAACATCAATCCAAATATTGGTTAGTGGTTACCTAGAATTACCCTCTTTCATCCTTGGGGGTCAAATTTGGTGTTAACAAATTGGCGCCGTTGCCAGGGAATGAAAGTTTCCTTGTTTTTTCCTTGCAAGAACGAAAAAGAATTTTGAAGATTCGAAGAAAAGAGAGATCCCTGTGTGCAAACAGAGATTTCCATATTTTTGAAGGCTGTACAAGTTTGCCCTGGCGAATCCACTCGTAAAGACTAATACTCAAGAAAGTGCTCCACTGGGGAAGATCGCCGAAGCTGATTTCTAGCTCTGAAGGAGATCTCGACAAGGCATCATGGCCTCAAGAAAGATCCATACCAGAGGTAACCTATTTCTGAAATTCTGCTAGTTGTTGATAATCCGGAAACTCTGCTTAGGCGAAAAATCGAAAAAGATAGCACTAGTACTTCAAACAGTGAAAGAATTGTGTCTGAAGAAAGATTACCTATTTTTCAAGAAGTGAATATAGAAATTGACATTGGAAATCCTATACCAAGATCAAGATCCGAGTCTTATCTAAGCCTAGGTGAAGGAGTTCTTAATAATCCTCAATCCTACATGTTAGATCCTACCTAGCGTGATTTACTAGATACTATCAAAGCTCAAAAATCTAAGCCATGTTTCCAGAATATCCCACCCCTTTCACAAAATACGCCTGTGATCATGGCTGCCAGATTTGCACCTTTAGTCCTACTAGCTGTATTACATGACCTACCCCAAAACTATGCACAGAGAATCGTCTCCTATGATGGAGAAGGAAATTTTTCTACCAGACAGCATGTAGACAGGTTTGAATATTTTATTGATCTGGAGGAAGTAGACCATGATGATGCAGATATGAGGTTATTTTCCCAAATTTTGTTTGGGGAACCTTTGAAATGGTACAGATTGTTACCAAATGCTTCCATAAATGATTTTGCGGAATTTAAGATGTTGTTCTTAGAGAGATGGGAAATGATAGGAAGTCCTGCCCTAGTCTTGTCCCAATACAATCACATCAAGAAAGAAGGTTTCGAGTCTATACATGAATTTTCTGCTAGATTTATGAGGGCATACAATTCTATTCCAGATGACCTAAGGCCTTCAGCTGGCACTCCGAAACTCCACTTTGCAGACGCCTTTGATGGAGATTTCTCATGTACATTAATAGAAAGAAAGTCTCCCTCTCTGCTTGTCTTGCTAAAGGATGACCTAGAAGTAGAGGAGAACATGATGACTTCAAGAAAAATAAAGGGGAAAACAGAGGCTGAAAGAAAGAAGCAAGAGACCCAAACTTCTACCTCATCTGCTTCTAACGACGCAAAATTTGATACCATGATGAAAACTATGGAAAGGTTGATGGATAGATTAGCCATAGATATCAAAACCCCTCCTAGAGAAAATCCTGAAAACCAGATCCGAAATCCGAACTTTAGAAGACCACCACCTCCTGCCAAAAATCAAAGAAATCCTGAAGAATAGCCAATGCATCCTCCATTTGCTGAAAACATGGTAGATAACGAAATACCTGAAGAACCCACTGAGACCCATATTCATTCTGTTGACTCCCTAGACCATGAAATATACTTGACTGAAAGGGAGCATGACTTCTTTAACAAAGAAAGTACTAGTGATAAACCTAAGTTGGAATCCGAACAATACCTAATGGGTTATCAAAATGCTGTGAATGATCTTCAAAGAAAATTAAAATTGAGAAATAGAGAAGTTACCATGAATAAAGGGAAGCTCCCTTTGAACCAACCTCCAGTTGTCCAATAGGTTGCAAAAGAATCGAAAGAAAAACAACGAAGAGCTGTTGCAACTAAAAGACCTAAAAATAAAGAAGAGGATGGTCAACCTTCAAAGGAAGTTAAACCACCAGAAGTCACAGAGATAATCAAGCCTACCCCCACTTTTAGCCTCAGAGTTGAACTATCAAAGGTAAAGATCTCCATCCCTCTTAATGAGTTACTGAAAAATAATGAGTACAGGGAAAAGACAACAAAGATGGTTAAAGGAAAGAATGAAAACCAACATGATATCCTAGAGTTGTCCGATGATGCTCCTACCATAATATTTGGATCTAAGTTGGAAGAACCAGGCGATGAAGAAGTCCCTCCTTTCTATTTAAGCCTAAATGTCCATGGTCAAATCTTACACAATGCCTTAATAGACTCTGGGGAATCTCATAACCTAATGCCAAAATCTATGTTGAAAGAGCTAGGATTAGAGGTGACCAGGCCATACCAAGACCTTTTCTCCTTTGACTCAAGAAAAGTACCATGTTTGGCACTAATTAAGAATATGGTTGTGACTTTAACCCAAATCCTTGCTAAAAGTGTTATGATGGATGTGGTAGTGGCTGATGTGCCTGCAAAGTTTGGGATGCTGTTGTCAAGATCCTGGGTTTCAAAGTTGAAAGGAACTATGCAAATGGACTTATCTTATGCCACAATCCCTATGTTTGGAGCAAATAGGAGATTATATAGGGAAAGCAGGATGGAATATGTCGTCAGCAGCAAAAACAAACCTGAAAATCACCCTATATGTGCCGTTGATACAGACATGGGCGGCTCCATTTTTGTTGTTGAAGGTCCTCATTGTGATCCTAACCCTCCCCCATATAGAGAAGTTGATGAAGATAAAGAATTTGCAGCCAGGTATGTAGCTTCTGAAAGAGAAAAGAATGAAGAAGGATGGTGGAAAATGTATTTTGATGGTTCTATGAGCAAGAATGGTGCAGAAGCAGGAGTTTGGATCATTCCTCCTAACATGGAGTCTAGAGCACTTTCATACAAGCTAAAATTTGCATGTACTAATAATGTTGCCGAATACGAAGCATTACTATTGGGATTGCGGGATCTAAAATACTTGGGAGCTAAGAAGATAGAAGTATTTGGAGACTCTGAGTTGCTAGTGAACCAGATAAATGATAGTTACCAAGCCAAACACCCAAGAATGAGGGCATATAGAAATGAAGCTTGGGATTTTTGATGGAATTTTTTCATAGAGCATAAGATTAGAGTAATACCCAGACATGAAAATGGGATAGCAGACTCTTTAGCAGTCACTGTTGGAGGATTTAAGACTCCAATCTTCTCCCAAGCCAAATATGAGGTCGAAATTATAAACAAACCCTCTATTCCTAATAATTCTAAATATTGGCAAATATTTGAAGATGACTTACCGCTCAGGAGATTTTTGGAACTCTCTGATGAGTTTGCAAATGTGCATATTGATACTGATAATGAGAACCTGGAAAAGTTTGTGGAAGGAGGAAATGCTGAAGAGGAAGCTAAAAACAAAGGGTTGAAAAACACAATGGGTGGTAAGGATATTATTCAACTGAAGAACAATTACATCCCTAAAGGTCTGATACCCCTGGAAAAGCTCTTTGATCAAGATGATGCAGCCAAAAATCCAAAACTTGAACCTGCCCGAGAATCAGTAGAAGATCAAAACTTGGGTACAGAGAAAGATCCTCGAATGGTAAAGCTGTCTAAGAGACTACAGACTGACAAAAAGAGACGCTATGTGGAATTGATGAAAAGACACACTGATGCTTTTGCCTAGACCTATGAAGACTTAAAGGGATATGATACATCAATCATACAGCACACCATTCCACTCAAGCTAGGTGAGAAACCTTTCAAGCAAAAATTAAGGAGAATCCTAAGTTGACAAATGTCATAGAGAAAGAAGCCAAAAAGCTTTTCAATGCAAAGATAATTGTTACCTTAAGGTTCTCACAATGGATAGAAAATATGGTCCCAGTCAGAAAGAAAAGTGAAGAAATCAGGATTTGTATTGATTTCACGAACTTGAACAGAGCATCCATGAAAGACAGTTACCCTCTACCTAAAATGGAACACATCTTACAGCAGGTGGTAGGGTCTGAAAGAATTTCCACCATGGATGGTTTTTCAGGGTACAATCATATTAAAGTACGCCCAGAAGACCAAGAAAAAACATCTTTTACAACTCCTTGGGGAACCTTCATGCACACTAATATGCCATTCGGATTGATGAACACTGGATCCACTTTCCAACGAGCTATGGATATTACATTTGCTGAAGAAAAGGACAAATTTGTGGTGGTATACATGGACAATATAACAGTTTTTTCAAAGTCAGATGAAGAACATCTCAAGCATTTGGAGAGAGTTTTTATAAAGTGTAGAAAATATGGCATTTCCTTGAATCCAAAGAAATCCTTTTTCGCTCTGGATGAAGCTAAGATTTTAGGGCATATCATCACCAAAGATGGGATAAAAATTGATCCAGAGAGGGTCAATGCTATTCAGAAAGTGGGAGAGCCCAGAAGCAAAAAAGAAATACAATCTTTCATAGGCCCAGTCAGATTTTTAAGGAGATTCGTACCAAGTTTTGCTGAAATAATGAGAAGTATTACAAATATTTTAAGAAAAGAGAATCAAATAAAGTGGACCAAAGAAGACAGGGATTCTTTTAAAGGAATCAAGACAGCCATCACCAAAGCTCCAGTGTTGGCCTGCCCAAACTTTACTAAATATTTCCTAATTTTTTGATATGCATCTGAACATACAATAGCTCGGGTGTTGTTGCAAAAAAATGATCAATATGCTTAACAACCTATTGCTTTTTTCAGCAGAGTACTGAGAGAAGGAGAACTGAAGTATGATATCATGGAGAAACATGCTTATGCTCTCATTAAATATGTTAAGGATTTAAGGGTCTATATTATACACTTGCATATCATTGCTTATGTCCCAAATAGTGCTATGAAAAGCATTTTGACCCAGTCTGATCCTGAAGGCAGAAAGGCCAAATGGATTGCAGTATTACTGGAATATGATTTGGAGATAAAGCCCACAAAACTAGTGAAAGGTTAGGGCTTAGCAAAATTAATGACTGAAGAAAATTGTGACTCTTTGCAGCTAAATTTTTTGGAAGAACATCCTAACCGGCCGAATGCAAACATACAGGTGAAGCCTGAATTCTATGAATCTCCTTGGTATACTGACATTGTTTTTGTACTATTGATGTATATGTAACTTCAAAATGTATTTCATCTGTGTATTTTATATATAATTATTGTACCCTTATAAGAGATGTGTTATTCCTCTATAAGGAAGTGTCGTCATGTGGATTGACAAGTGTTGCAAGTGTGTGTACTTGCCGATGGGTTATTAGACCACCATGTGTGGGGTCGGCCCTAAAATATATATTATATTGTGGATGTATCTAGATAGACAAGTCAGCCCCATAAGGTCACTGGGAAAACAGGTTAAGTATAAATAGAGATCGAGAGATCTCTATTTGGATCATTCGTATAAACACTTCTCTCACTCAGAAAGTGGCGCACTAGTGAGGAGGAGGATCATCTGCTACTAGGAGACTATCTCAGTGTATTTTGGTTGAGCCATTGCTCTCTCTATCTCTGAGGAAGTTGTGGGGTTTTTCACCTTAGGGTTTTCCCCACGTAAACTCTGTGTCTCTTGTCTCTCATGCTTTTGATTCTTGTGATGCTTGTGATGCTTATTGTGATTGCTATGCATTGATATACTGTATATGTTATTCTCTCAGTGAAGATCCTAGAGTATTGTGAATTAATGCTCAAAATTTAACATGGTATCAGAGCTAACTTGAGAAGAAGACATTTTACAGTGATGGAAACTTGCGTTTCTTGTTTATTGGGTTTCTCTCCACAGATTTTGGAAAAGCATTATAGTAGATTGACTCTACTCATCAAGGAGAATCTATTTGTCCAATCACAATTCATTTCTAATCATTTTCAGATTTGGCCCTAAAAATTAGGGTTTCCACAAAAATAGGAATTTCTGGAATCTTAAGACATAGCTGGAAGCTCCTTGCAAAAATCAAAGTTCAAAGCTTTGGATCGAGATTTTTGGCTAGGTAGATCTTCGGGAAACTCAAACCCTAATTAAGGGGTCTCCCAGTGAACCCGGGAGGACAAAAACGCAAATCTGAAGGGTAAAAATTTGCTGATCTCAAATTCTGAATTCACCAGGCTGATCAGCTCATCAATACGCATCTTTCTATCCTTTCAGAAAGTTGAAATTCACATTTTGAATTTTTAGGGTTTTTCTGACAAACCCTAATCCGGGACCAGATCCAGTTTTCAGCATTTCAAGTGGTAAGACCTAAATCTTTTCTATTTCCATTTGAAGTACTCTTTAATATGTCTCACCACACCAAGCTTGAGGATAATCTTGAAGGGGTTGATAACTTCCGAGCTTGGAAGTATAGGATTGGGTTAATCCTGAAGGAGAATGAGTTGGACTCATATATAAACGAAGACATCCCTATCCCAGAGGATGAAGAGGCCAAGGTATTGCATAAGAAGAACTTGGTCAAGGCAAAGAGAATCATTGTTGATTCTATTAAAGACCATCTCATACCCCATGTGTCTTCTCTAAAGACACCCAAGGAGATGTTTGACTCTCTGACCAAGCTATTTGAAGGGAAGAACATAAATCGGAAGATGACTCTGCGGAATCAATTGAAAGGGGTCAAGATGTTGAATGGAGAAAACATTGAATCTTACTTCTCCAAGGTCTCTTAGATCAAGGAGAAACTTGAAGTTGTGGATGAAGTAGTGGACAATGGTGAAGTTGTTATGACCACCCTGAATGGCCTACCTAGGTCATGGGACTCCTTTATTCAAGGAATCTGTGCAAGAAAGAAATTGATATCTTCTAGTAAACTGTGGGAGGAATGCTCTCAAGAAGAAGCTAGACTTGTAGGTCGTGAGGAAAAGATGGCAGGTGAAGATCAAGCTCTTTCACTTCACACCAAAAGAAGCAAGCCCAAGAAGGAGCACTCTCGCTACAAGAGATCCTATCAAAAGAATAAGAAGGATCTAAGATGCTTCACATGCAATGAGAAGGGTCACTTTGCTTCATATTGTCCCAAGAACAAAAGGGATAATAACAACAACTCCAGCAAGAAGAAGAAGGGAAACAAAAGAAAGTTCCATGCTCATGTTGCCGAGGATGATGAACCTCCAAAGAAGAAGGCTAGGGTAGAAAGTGATGATAGTGATGATTACTCATCAAGTGAAGAAGAGTATGTTCTGATCTCTGCTCTCACAGGTACTATCTCCCATGGTTGTAATGATTGGTTAATTGACAGTGGGGCTTCCAAACACATGACTGGGTTTAAGGAATCTTTTGTGAACCTATCTGAACATGAATCACCCCATAAGGTGAAACTTGGGGATGATTATCAATACCCAATCAAAGGAAGTGGTGAAGCCTCCTACAACCTAGATTCTGGAAAATCTTTGAAGATGAAAGAAGTCCTTTATGTACCTGGGCTCAAGAAGAACTTACTCTCCATCTCTGCATTGGATGCAAAAGGTATGACGGTTGCATTTGTGGATGGCCAAGTCCTAATGTGGCCAAAGGGTAGAACAATCGATGATGCAGTAGTGATTGGAGAGCAAGAGGGAGGTTTGTATAAATTGAAGGGTCAACTTGAACATGCCATGATACATGAATCCATGGAGCCAAGTGAACTTTGGCATAGAAGACTTGCTCATATGCATTATAGGGCACTTCCAATTGCAAGCAAGGCTATAGAGGGTCTTCCTGAAATCAAGACCAAACATGAAGGTGTTTGCAAAGGATGTGCAAAACGTAAGAACATTAAGAAGGCTTTCCCAAGCAGTGAAAGCAAGGAAAAAGATATCCTAGATATCATCCACTCAGATGTATGTGGTCCTATGTCATCTAGTTCTTTGAGTGGGTATGTTTACTATGTATCATTTATTGATGACTTCTCCAGGAAGACTTGGGTATACATCTTGAAGAATAAAGATGAGGTGCTTGATAAGTTAAAGGAATTCAAAACCTTGATGGAGAATCAAACTGACAAGAAGATCAAAACATTCAGATCCGACAATGGTGGAGAATTCACCTCAGGTGACTTTAAGAAGCTTTGCAGTGATTCAGGGATTAAGAGGGAGTTGAATGCTCCTTATAATCCTCAACAGAATGGAGTTGCAGAAAGGAAGAATAGAACAATCATGGAAACAACAAGGGCAATGCTGAATGACCAGGATCTAGCTATGCACCTATGGGCATAAGCAGCTAGACCAGCTGTATATGTGCAGAACAGAACACCCCACAAGATATTGGACAACAAGACACCAGAAGAGGTATTTTCTGGTAAGAAACCTGAAGTCAGTCATCTCAGAATATTTGGTTGTCCAGTATACACTCATGTCCCAAAGGAAAAGAGGACTAAACTAGATCCTTCAGGAAAGAAGGGTATTTTTGTGGGTTACAGTGAAAGCTCAAAGGCTTACAAAATATACTTTCCAGGGTTCAAGAAGATTGATGTCCACGGGGATGTAACATTTGATGAAAACTCAGCATTCATCAAATCAAGGAAGGCATCTATCGAAGTTTATGAAGAACCTAAGGAAACTAGATTTCAAGACACTACCATGACTTAAGCAGTTCCAGAAGTTGTTCATGAGTTTGAAGATCTGCAAGAACCTGTAGATCCACCCCGTGAGGATAACTCACAAGAGGAAACCTGCATGGGCTAGAGAGCTCATTCAAGATGCAGAAAGATTTGGCATTCCAGAAGAAGAACACAGAGCAAAGAAGAGAACCAGATCACATACTAGCTATGTTGCTTTACTCTATGACATTATGAACAAAGAGCCTTCCAGTTATGAAGAAGCAGCGGAAAAGGAAGAATGGAAGGATTCCATGGTTGAGGAATACCAATGAATAATGAAGAATGATGTTTGGGATGTTGTCCCAAGACCTAAAGAGAAGTCTGTTGTGACTTCCAAATGGATATACAAAATCAAGCAAGCTGTAGATGGCAGTGTAGAAAAATACAAGGCAATATTCGTAGCTCTTGGCTTCTCTCAGAAAGAGGGAATAGATTATGAAGAAACTTTTTCACCTGTAGCCAGGTATACTTCCATCAGAACAGTACTTGCCCTGGCTGCAGCAATGAAATGGAAAATACACTAGATGGATGTCAAGACTGCTTTCTTGAATGGTGTAGTTGAAGAGGAAGTATATGTGGAGCAGCCACTCGGTTCTGAAATACATGACAGGGAGTCATATGTGTGCAGATTGAAGAAAGCCTTGTATGGCTTGAAACAAGCTCTCAAAACCTGGTATGGTAGGATGGACAGCTTCCTATCTAGTTTGGGCTTTACCAAGAGTAAAGCGGATTCCAACCTCTACTACAAGGTTGAGGAAGGGAATCCTGTGATTCTACTCCTGTATGTGGATGACTTATTTGTAATAGGAGATGATAGACTGATTGCAGATACTAAGAGGAAGCTTGCTGCCGAGTTCGATATGAAAGATTTGGGAATGATTCATTATTTCCTAGGTATGGAGGTGTGGCAGAGTGCAGGTGGGATCTTCCTTGGTCAAGGTAAGTACACGTAGATATCCTGAAGAGATTCGAGATGATGGATTGCAAGGCCATGGCCACACCTATGGCATCGAATCTGAAGCTTCTATGTGATGCTTCATCTGAGCCAGTTGATCTCTCTATGTATCGTCAGATGATTGGGTCCTTGATGTACCTAACGAACACGAGACTAGATATTTGCTTTGCGGTGAACACATTGAGTCAGTTCCTGACACTGAGGAGTGTTCATCCGATTGCTGTAAAGCATGTTCTGAGGTACCTGAAGGGTACAGTGGATTATGGGATCAAGTATGAGGTGAATCAAAAGTTTAACCTACAGGGTTATGTTGAGTCAGATTGGGCTGGCAGTGCTGAAGATAGGAAGAGCACATCTGGGTGCTGCTTCAGTATGGGATCAGGTGTGATCTCTTGGTTTAGTAGGAAGTAGTCCTGCATAGCACTGAGTACAGCTGAGGCAGAGTATGTTACAGCCTATTCAGCTAGTTGTGAGGCAGTATGGCTACGGAAGCTACTGTCTGAGTTATTTGATCTCCCGTTGGATGCTACTGGTATCTTTTGTGATAACCAGAGTTGTATGAAGTTGTCTAAGAACCCAGTGTTTCATGACAGGTCGAAACACATAGAGATCAAATATCACTATATCAGGGATATGGTGCAGAGAGGAGCTGTGAAGCTCCTGTATGTTGCGGCGGATGAGCAGATTGCAGTTGTGCTGACGAAGCCACTAGCCAGGGTGAAGTTTGAGTACTTCAGGGAGAGGCTTGGTGTTCTTCAGATCGATGACACTTCGAGGAAGAAGTGATGGACACATTTGCTGAAGCCATTCCAAGCATGTTGGAAGGAGGATCCTTCACATGGCTATGGATGTAAGCGCTGCATGATGAGCATCAGGATGATGTTCTGGTTTCTGCTTTGATATGATGAGTTGGATCATTTATATGTATGCATCATGTTGGATGTTGGATATGATCAGTTGGATCATTTATATGTATGTATGCATCATGTTGGATGTTGGATATGATCAGTTGGATCATTTCTATGTATGCATGCATCATGTTGGATGTTGGATATGATTAGTTGGATCATTTACATGTATGTACGCATCATGTTGGATGCTGGATATGATTAGTAGGATCATTTGTATGTATTTTGTATATGCATCATGTTGGATGCTTGGACCATGTATCTGTATATGTATTAGGTGGATACATTGTATGATCTGGTGGATCATGTATGGTGATATGTATCATGTATTTGTATTTGTATCAGGTGGATACAATGTATGATCAAGTGGATCATGTATGATGATATGTATCAGGTAGATACTTGGTATGCATCAGGTAGATGCATTGTATGATCAGGATGATAATGGATGACGAGCTTCAAGATGTTGCTCCAGATGACATGCAGCAGGATGTTGCAGTGATGATGATCAGGATGATCATGTGTACATCAGGATGATGTATGGTGAGTATCAGTTTGATACTCTATGGCCATGGATCATGTATGCAGATAGTCTTTCGAGGTTTTGCCTATGGCATATAATTTGGCCCTAGGATATCTGGCAAATGCTCTTTCTAGGTTTTGCTCTGGGACATATAATTTGGCCCTGGGAGATCTGCAGATAGTCTTTCGAGGTTTTTCCTGTGGCATATAATCTGGCCCTGGGATATCTGGCAGATGCTCTTTCGAGGTTTTGTCCTATGGCATATAATATGTCCCTGGGAGATCCGATAGGTTGGGCTGTGTGCCCGTAATAAGTCCACTGAAGCTCTTGCAAGGTTTTTCCATGACCACATATAATCTGTCCCTAGGAGATCCTATAGGTAGAGCTGTGTGCTCGTAACAGCTTGGGATGCTCTTGCGAGGTTTTGTGGTGACCACATATAATCTGTACCTAGGAGATCCTATAGGTAGAGCTGTGTGCTCATAACAGCTTGGGATGCTCTTGCGAGGTTTTGTGGTGAGGTCACATATAATATGGCCCTGGGAGATCCTATAGGTAGAGCTGTGTGATCGTAACAGCCTGGGATGCTCTTTCGAGGTTTTGTGACGCACGTAATAACTCCTGAGGATTCCACAGTATGGCCAGTGATGACGAAGACCTACAGGTGGTGGGCCTACATCCAATATGAAAAAGGACTGGCTCTATAGAACTTCCTATGATGAGTAGAGTCAGAGATTGGTTGAGATAGTAGTAGCAGTGATGATGACGATGACAATGATCCTGAGAAGAAGACTTGTCTAGCAGAACTGTGTCAAGAAATACCTTCCTATTTAAGAGGGAGTGTTGATGTATATGTAACTTCAGAATGTATTTCATTTGTGTATTTTATATATATTTATTCTACCCTTATAAGAGATGTGTTATTCCTCCATAAGAAAGTGTCGTCATGTGGATTGACAAGTGTCGCAAGTGTGTGTACTTGCCGATGGGTTATTAGACCACCATGTGTGGGGTCGGCCCTAAAATATATATTATATTGTGGATTTATCTAGATAGACAAGTCGGCCCCATAAGGTCACTGGGAAAACAGGTTAAGTATAAATAGAGATTAGGAGATCTCTATTTGGATCATTCGAAAAGTCACACTTCTCTCACTCAGAAAGTGGTGCACCAGTGAGGAGGAGGATCATCTGCTACTAGGAGACTATCTAAGTGTATTTTGGTTGTACTTTGGTTGAGCCATTCCTCTCTCTATCTCTGAGGAAGTTGTGTGGTTTTTCACCTTAGGGTTTTCGCAACGGAAACTCTGTGTCTCTTGTCTCTCATGATTTTGATTCTTGTGATGCTTGTGATGCTTATTGTGATTGTTATGCATTGATATACTGTATATGTTATTCTCTCAGTGAAGATCCTAGAGTATTGTGAATTAATGCTCAAAATTTAACATGTACTACAAAATTTATAGGCACCTGCAGGGCTAAGTAAAAGCAGAGCCAGGTCTGTAAAACTAAAAGCTGCCAAGTACTGTATCATGAACCAATATATGTATTGGAAAAACCCTGGAGGGGTGTTGCCAAACTGTTTGGTTGAATAAGAGGCTAAACATGTAAAAGAAGAATTCCACAAAGGGGACTGCGAGGGACATCATTTCTGGAAAGCGACAGTAAACAAAATCCTGAGAGTAGGGTTTTACTGGCCCACTATGTTTTCCGATGTTTACAAAGAAACTATGGTTTGTCACCAATGTCAGATTTTCAATGGAAAAAGAAAGGTTGTTTCCCTCCCTCTACATCCTATTATAGTTGAAGCACCTTTTCAACAATGGGGTTTAGATTTCATTGGGGAAATAAACCCAAATTCCTCTGGACAACACAGATGGATATTGATAGCTACTGATTATGTTACTAAATGGATAGAGGCCATACCTACCAGGAGAGCGACTGAAGGAGTAATCATGGCTTTTCTGGAAGATAACATCCTATCCAGATTTGGATGCCCCAAAAGAATTGTAACTGACAATGCTCCAGCTTTCTGCTCCAAAAAGATGATTAATTTTTGCCATAAGTACCATATCAGCCTAAATCATTCCACGGCTTGTTACCCTCAAGGAAACGGACTAGCAGAGTCTTCAAATAAGATCCTATTAAGAAACATAAAAAATTTGTTAGAGGATAACAAGAAGTCTTGGCACATAAAGCTAAAGTATGCTTTGTGGGCTGACAGAATCAGCATGAAAAGAGCCATCGGGATGTCACCATTTCAGTTGGTGTATGGAGCAGAATTGATTTTTCCAGCATCCCTAGGTTTTCCTGTCATGAGTTTATTACAGGGAATAGAAGAAGAACCAAAACACATGCAAAGAAGAGTAAATCAGATAGTCGAGATGAATGAGCTAAGAAGTAAGGCATATGACAATGTGGAAAGCCATCAAGAGAAAATGACAGAAGCTTTCGACAAAAAGGCCAAGGAAGATTATTTTCAGGTCAATGACCTAGTTCTGAAGTGGAACGCCCCTAAAGAAGAAAAACACGAAAAGTTCAACCACATGTGGATGGGACTGTATGTTATTGGAGCAATCCGAGGAATAAATTCTTTTTTCTTGGAACATCAAGACGGATCTGCCTAGTCTGGAGGTCCAGGCAATGGAAGATTCTTAAAACATTACCTGTCCTAAGGGATGCAGGTATTCCATGTACCATAGCCTATGTATATATTTTCCATTTGTTTTTCAGTTGTTTTAAAAATCTGACGGCAAACCTGAAGGATTTGAAACCCTAGAGAAAAGAATATGAAGTCTAGAAGGCTAGCCATGGTTCCTTTTCTTTTCATGTGTGGAAAGCCTAGCTATACAGCATATATAGTTGCAGTTCTAAGAAACCAGAAGAGGTCATTGACTCCGAATTTGGCAGCCACCCAATGGATCAGGCACTTGGTCTACGAGTTCTTTGCTACCTCGCAGGGAGGATAGCATCCCTGGCTGGAGCCAGTTGTTGGCACCTATAAATTTTTGCTCAAATCCTAAGAAAAGGGTTGATTCCACTGATGAATTCCTGGAGAAAATGGTTAAAACCCTGTCCCTAATCAGGTCTAGGTTGCTAAAGCCAAAAGAAAAACCTTAGCTGGTAAGGAAATAAGGAGAAAGATGAAGGGTTTGGACCTTTTAGACATAAGGAAGTAGCTCAAATGACAAAAGTTGGGTAAAAATATCAATAATATATAGTCCAAAAGGAGATAAAGTGATAGATAAAGCTCGGATTGGTCCCTACCGTTGATCCAACACGCGGGAGAGATCTATGGACCAACGATCACCCTCGCATCGTGAAGTTGCATGAGAGAAAGCATAGGAGGGTGGTCATGAGAGAAAAACCACTAGGACAGATGGCAGTTGGAGGAGCTCTTGCATGACCATTTTAGTGGTAAGAAGAAATCCCCAGAAGGCTCGCAATACCACCGCAGTAAAAAAGCAAGGTATAAAATCGACGGCGCGGGTTGCGTAATCAAAAATCTGACGGCGTGGAAGAGCTGTTGTCACATCAGCAAAAGATCAAAGCAGATCAACGGCCCACAATGAAAGAGATCAGATCTACAGTTAAGTGGATGTAGAAGATGCAAGGTTGGTAACGTAATGGGCTCCACTTACTAGAGTACCGAAGACTGGACACGTGAATAGCTCCTCGCTGTAGATATATTGAAGTAGATATATGTAAATATGCATTTTAATATAAATGCCCACAACTAGCTATGCAATGCAACAAAAGATGGGGGCATGATATTAACAAGGGATTGGGAGGGACATATTCAAACCTTTGAGCCAACCAAGCCAAGCCAAGTGTCAATGAGAGTAGCCATCAAACCCTCAAATACCCATGCTAACCTTGTACCCAATCATTTACTCTCCCAAGAGTTGGTTGAGGTAGTTAATGCCTCGGGAATGGAGGGGTATGGATGTCCAAATTCGAGTATGGGAAAGCCACCCTTCCTAGATTTTCGTGTTTGTCTTCTTGGGAAATAAAAGAGCCATGAAATTGCCCCCAAGCCATTATTCATCCATCAGTTTTGCTCTCTCAAGAGTTGGGAGCTACCTAGGCGTTTTTATCCATGGTTTTGTTGTGTCTTTCTTCAATCTTCTAGCTGGGAAGGGTGTTTTTGTGTTGTGTAACAGTGGGAAAGAAAGGGAAATCGATTTGGGGACCATAGAGGATGTTGTGACTCACTTATTGCTTGTATATCTGTGGGAGAAATCGTTTTCTCCCCTATGGTCGATTTTCCCTCCCACAAATCCATTTTTGGTGTGCCTACGTTTTGGGGAAAACCCTTATCCATATAGCTTCTAATTCCCATTGCTCAAATTGTGTTTCCCAGCCCATATCTGAGTTTTAGGGTGCAAGAGAATGCTGGGGTTGAGTTGGGTATCCATTGCTTTGGATTGTGTTGAGCTTGAGAGTCCCCAATTTACTTGTAGATATCATGCCCAGCTCGGGGGTGGTCTCTGAGTGCTGAAAGAGTATAGGTTGAGCAGATACCTATGGTTGGGTGGAACGTTGCAGCAACATAACTAGTTGTTTGGGACAATTGCACAACAAAGATATGTGTTTTTATGTCTATGTGTTTTGCCTCTTCAAATGTATGACTTCATGACTGTTACTGATGTGATTGAATGCATATGAAAAATGTGTGTGGATGATTTTATTTCTGCTGTGAATGTTTGCTTGTTTTCCATCTGCACACATCTGTTTTATGGCTGTGAATCTAATGAATTTGGCTGAGTTTATCAAAATCCCCATAGAATGGCATCATGTTCCCTTCCTTGCATTAGGTCCAAGGGTGGTTACATTACACACATATGGCATATGGACGAGAGGAGGAGAGAGCAAGAGAACTCTAGTGGATTTTTTCCTTATCTTGAGTCTACACTCATTGATCCTTGTTGTTGTGAACCCTTTATGTTCACCTTTCAAACTCCTATCATAGTTTGAGTTTGCAATTCCATGGAGGATTGAAGTGCTAGAGACACAAGTGGAGAGACCCGGATCTTGGTTCATATTGGTTTCGGACAAGAGGTCGTATCACATTATACTTCTTGTTATTTATTAATAGAAATACTCATATCCTCGTCCATTAATGTTGTGAATGTTGTTTATATTACATTGGGTTGCATTTACTTATAATATCATGGACCATTGTTATTGATGATGTTAATTCCTTTCATACATTATATGCGCTTGTTGTATATTGGATGTCAAGACTAATTTGCAGGTTCAAGTGCACAAATTGAAAGCTCCAACAGGGATCTACATCGAACGTCCGGATCAAGGTTGGTTATATTCTCCGATGTATTCGCATTATCATTTATATAGCATAGAATTAAGAATTGAGTTAATTTTTGGTAGTCAACTATCTGTTGTGGTCCACCCCAAGCCATAGGAAGTTTTCTCCAACACAGAAATGGCGACTCTGCTGGGGAGAACATCCATTTTTGGGGAATTTTAGGCATTAGTCCTTATTTAGAGTTGTTGTGTGTCGAGTCTCTGTTTCATTGATTGGCCGTTAGGATACACTATAAAAAACAGCCTATTTTTGAGCCATTTGACTCTTTTTCTGCTCATTTGCTTTTCCCTATACAAGGGTTAGCCTAGTTCTTCCCGCATCTACCCGCCTCCATTTGCACTATACCCCACGGGTACCCGCAGGTATTCCTTCAACAATAGTGTACAACTCTGGGGTGATTGGTTTATAGGCTTTGTTTGTTGCTGGGTTGGTTTTGAGTGTTCCTGAGTCTTCTTTGGCCTTGTTCCTGACTATTCCAAGCCTTGTTCATGACCAGAACTCCTCTTTTCTCTTGGTTTTGAGCCTCATTGGTTTTTACCCATTTTTATTTTTTAAGCTCATTCCATTGGCTGAGTCTTACTGTTTGGCATTTGCTAGGTTGTCTAAGTGATTTCCTTTGCATTTATGCAACTGAATAGTGGGATTTTGCTTGCATTTTTCATTTCATTATATTGAAAAATACAACAAAAAAAAATTGCATTTTTCTTTTGCTAATAAGCGAAAATACAAAAAAAAATTCTTTTATGTACTGCATTTTACATTGAGTGCTTGTTGCTTTCATTTAGGTTCTGCTTGTGCATTGAAAATATAAAAGAGTTACATTTTTATTTCTAAACTGTTGGCTTGATTTTCATTCAAATGGCATTGTTTTTATTGGATAGATGAGTCTAGAGTTTGACGATTTGGCATACTATTGAGTCATATACATCACTAGTTTCACAACCATATCCTTTGAGTAGCCACAGCCATTAAAACTGATGCTTAATCTAAAATTGATTAGAACGATTTTATTTATAGCGTACGCCAACTAGCATAGGTTTAGAGTCTTGGAATAGATCATTGTGAGTAAACGATCCAAGAATACTAGACAAAACATTATGTGTTTGACCAGGGAGTGGTGAAATCCATGGTACACATTGGTGTTCTCAGGAAGCTCTACTCAGACCAGAGTTAAGCACGAGGTCACGAGCGGTTGGTTGCGGAGATAGCATCCAATACTGGCCAAACATGGGAGATATTTCCAAGATTTATTCATATCTGGGGGATCTTGGGGGATTTCACCCTCTCGAGTTTCTGGCTTAACTACCCTTCCCATAGGATGGATCCCACCTGCAACTGTCCCCTTGAGCATTGGTTATACTGCAGTGACAATAGTTGCGTTACCTAGGTATCGCATAGGGTACTTGCTGTTGTTATAATGTTTGTGTCCTGAGTCAGATAAGGGTAGGACAACACAGTTGTTTGTTGCCGAGGGTTATGACCTTTTGCACGCAGTGCAACCTGGGAACCTCTATAATTGATTATGTTACCTCTGACTACATTTTGGGAGTCTCAACCTTCTCCTAGGAGAGACATACTGGCTCTAGTGTCGGGAGCTCATTTATCCACTGTATTTGTCTGCTCTTGGCTGTAGTTTCTGAAGGTTTGTTCTCTTGATTTACTATTTTTTATCAATAGTTTTGCCGATAGGGGACATTGTGAGTTTATAGTCTCTCCTGAAATATCATGGTGCAGAGTCCTGCTCTCCGCCAATCTCATCAGTTGGCTGCTTCACCACCTGCTGAGCTTTCACGCGGTGTTGCTAGGGGACGCCGGCGACGTCCCTCTGAGTCTTCAGATTCTTACGAAACATATGTCCTAGACGTCATGACTGCACACTCTAACATGGGAGAAATCCCTACGACTCCATCCGATAGAGTCAAGCACACTTTAGACACCCCTACTCATCGTGACGTGTGGGGTGGTGATCCACCTGAGACCCAACCTAGTTTTTTTGGTCCAGAACCACTTGAGACCCAACCTAGCTTGTTCAGTCCGGATCCACCCAAGGACGACCCGTTCGATCCTTCCTTTCCACATAATTATTTATACGAGATGCCAGATTTACATGATGACACAAGTCCTATGATCAACCCTACCACGTTCTCTTTTGGTATGCCTAATTACAACACAGTTGATCCTTTCACTGTATTTGGTAGTCATGTTGGCCCTAGTCATGGTGTTATCAACACTGCACCCACTGGGGGAAATACCCTCACCGGGGGCACCACATTGTCCACTCACACACATAGTATGGGGACCGGTCACATTCCTCCTAACAATGCTAATGTTGGAAGAAGGCCGCCTCCTAGGACTACCCATCCTAATAGGAACACCGTTCGCAACCCGACTCGCCATCCACAACATGCTACACATGCCGCTACCCATCAACCTAGGACCACTTTCGCGAATGTTAACATTCCTCCCAATCACAGGGGTGGACACATACCATATACCTTTATGTCCACCACAACTACTAGTAATGCTAATGTAGGGGTGGGAATATACCTTATCCTCATGGTCACAACGTCACCATTCCTGCTAGTAGTAACAACAATGTTGGGGTTGGGAATACATCTCATATTTATTGTCACCACAAGACTTGTCACGCTACTCATAATGCTTACGTTGGGGGTGGGAACATACCTTATAATAATGGTCATTACAACATGATTCCCGCTACAAATAGTACATATATGCCCAATAATTATGGTGGAAACCCTTACTACAATATAGTCGGTGCTGGCCACTAGTACAACCCACCTCAATATGGTGCTCAAAACACATATATACCTTCTTACTCTCACATGGGTAAGGTCGGAGTAGGTTATCAACCTTATGGCCATGGTCAATCTTATGGTCAGTCAAATCCGTATAATCAGCAGTCTAATGCTCATCGTCAATCTTATGGTCCTTCTTATCCTTTAGGTTCTTACAATCAACCTTTTATGGGAGCTTATAATCAAGCTTTCCAGTCGCAGCTTCCGTTCCTTGCATGTTTGAATATTCTGGATCTTTCAAAGCTCATGAATGATACGGTGTGACGACCCTAATTGGCCTCTGGTCCCCACCAAGACCCCTTCATACATTCCTAAGTTTGAGGGGAAAGGTGGTGAGGATCTAGGTGATCATCTCACAACGTTTCACCTTTGGTGCTCTTCCAACTCGTTGAATCACTATTCCGTTTGACTAAAACTATTTCAACACACCCTGACAAGGGCAGCTCTGAAGTGGTATGTTGAGTTTCCTGGGGGCACTTATAGGGCTTTCAATGAGATTGCTTTTGTTTTCTTGGATCATTTCTAGTTGTCGGTTTGTTACGATACTGGTTTTGAACTTTTGTCTACCTTCCATCAGAATAAGGCCACACATATTTTTGACCACGTTCAAGAGTGGCATCAGTGGAAGAGGTTAGTGAAAGCCAACATTCCTCTAGAGTTTCTGTTGGAATGGTTTCTCAAGTCTCTACTTCCATATATTGATAAGGATGTTTCGATGTCCGGTATTATGACTAAGGAACAAGCCATCTTAAAAGTCCAGTAGTTAGATTTACTATACTCTCAGTCTGGAATTTTATATGACATTATCCCTGATGCACTGCGAACTCAACATGAGCCCAAGACAGTTCCTGGACAACATGTGGATGGCATCGTGGGATTAGGAAGCACTCTCCCTATAGATTTGGTGGCTAATCAAATGTAAAATTTGTCGCTTAACCAGTCTACTCCTGGACAGGTTCACACCTTGTCCAATTCCGCCCCATCATCCGATGTACACACTGTGCAAATGACAAACCCATCATGTAACCAGTAGCCTGGTGGTATGAACAAGGGGAGAAAAAACGATAAGGGTGGAAACAATGGGAACAATAGTAGTAATCACAATACCCCTCGTAAGGAAACTGCCAACCCTCCTCGAGAAGGCGGAAATGCTTGTGAGGACCGTAAACCTAGGCATAAGATGAAATTTCCTTGTAAGCTTTGTGGGGAAGATCATCTTAGTCAGTTGTGTCCTCGAATCAAAGAAGCATCGAAGAATCTTTCACAAAGCCCAGTTGTGTTGAAGGATCCCCTTCCTCATCATCAAAACATGGCTTCGCATGCTACTGCCACTGGTTATGGACCTAATGACACTGCAACATCTTCTTCCAATACTAGTGGTTATGGATGCGTGAATATGGTCCAATCAGAGGTTAGTGTTGCTACTTGTCAATGCAATTATGGTGCACCACAACCTAATATGGGGAGTGAGCCTCCCCCTCCTCCTGATAATTCCCATACACACTTGCAGGAGCCAGTGGCACGCAATCTTGTTGCTCCATTTGATTTTTCTCTCCCAAACCGAAAGTTACCAAGTGTCCCTGAACAACATTTTCATGCGACTTGCAACTTGACTTAACTCGGCAACCAGAGATCGGATCGATGAACCGTCGACTCCATTGGTCTCCTGGTGTGCGATTACCTCTACGAGGGCCTCTCCCTTATTTTCCCATGGCCCAGTGACTTCATTGTGCATTCATTTCGTAAACTAGGGTTTTGCTCAGTTTCCTTCAATGCGACTCTTGCATTGGTTGTTTCAACAACTGCACATGGGTCTTGTTCAATTGACTTAATCATTCGTTGTATATCAAACTCTACGTATGGTACATTTGAACATGTTGCAGCATTAAGAAAACACTACGTGTCTAGAGATCACGGGATATATTATTCTTGTACTAAAGTATAAGCCAACAACCATATGCCTAAGCTACACTTACAAATTACAAACCAACTAGGGTTTCATGAACTAGACAACGCATAATAAAACTAGGGTTCACAAATTGAGACATGGAACTACAAACTAGGGTTTTATGAACTCTTAAGGTTTAGATCATTAGATTGATTAGTAACATTTAAGTAGAAACCAAAACGCCATATACCTAGGCTATGCAGATACATGAAACAAAATGAATAGGGTTGAACATGGATCACAAGTGGAAGTTCACATGCATGCATGAATTAGAAGTAGAAACACATGTACACATGAATTACAAGCAAAACCAACTAAGGTTTAATGAATTATAAGAAATACATAAGTATAGAGATCAGACGCTATGTTATTTTCATTAAACTAGAAGCGAATAGCCCATATACCTAGGCTACACTTACAAATTGAAAACCAACTAGGGTTTGATGAACTACAAATTGCATACTATACCTAGGGTTCACAAGTTTAAAGATGGAACTACAAACTAGGGTTTTATGAACAAATTACGTTTATATCAGCCGTAGCCCATCCATAGTACCCTTGCCGTGCCAGAATCTCCAACCCTAGCCCCCGAAAGTTATTCTGAAGAGTCAGTCATGACCTTGTATAGAAAAATTTCCCCTGAAATTTGTAAAGCTTTCCTTGATACCTGTCTAAAACCTGATGTAGAAATTGCAGACACCCCTTACCCGCTGGACGTCAACATTTTTAATGAAAATACCCAATTGGTCTTTTCTTTGATAGCTCAGTTTTGAGGTTCAGACTCAGATTTGTGGATAACTAAAGTGCAACCAAGCCTGTTATTCAAGATTAGTGTTAGTTCCCCAGAGGCGGGACGTGAGTCGATACCATCCCTCAAGTTTGAGGAAATTTTGGCAGAAAAAATACATCCACAGTTAAGTTGTTTTGAAAGCACCAGATTTTTTCGGTTCTAGGCCTATTTGACTAAAATGATTCTGCATAGCAGTGCAGATGAGTTAAGATTCTCTCAGATAGTATTCACAGGGAATTTGGAAGACAATGTTTTCAATTACATGATTACATTTTATCTACTGTATATAAAGTTATGTTTGAAGAAACACTACCTAGAGTGTTACCAGAGATGCAAACCCTGATGCATTTGAGGGATGAACTAGACGTTGGTGACTGGTTCCTGTTGAAAGATGCCATAGTAATAAGGGTGTACGGTTTTGTACATGAACCATACTTTTTACTAGCATTTTTGACCCTAAGAGTTTTTTCCCTTCATAGATTGATCGCAGAAGAGGAGCAGTTTGGGCAGCATAAGAAAAGTTCTGATATAAAGTTCCCTTGGAAAGTCGGCCCTTTCATTGTGAAATTTAAAGAGGCTATTAGTGAAGTAGAAAGATTATTGAAAAATATGGGGTTCAAGAAGGACATAGCAGTCGCATATGATCCTCTGCACATCATAGCTGAGAGAAAGAAGAAAAATGGTCTGAAGGCATGGGAACACCAAGAATATGAAGGGTTGTCGAAGGGGCGAAATTCATTGCAGTATGAGCCCGAAGAGATTGAAGATATAGATTTATAAGTACAAGCCCTAATCAAAGCTGATGACCCTATGGAAACAGACCAACCGCTTAATACCAGGAAGTATGTGGGAAGAGAGATTCACAGGAAATCATTGAGACAGAAGAAGAGGAAGAAAGTGAAATGAAAAGACTCAAATTGGAAACACCAGATGAGTTAGCTATCCAAATAAATGATATGGATGAACAAGAAGAAGGGCCATCAGCCCTAGTTATCCAAATCCATGAGTATAAATTCCAAGATGCAATAGGAGGGAATGAAGACAGCAGATTTAAATCCCAAGAAAACATGTTTAAGTATCATGGGAAAAATAAGCAAGCCTCTGCACAGAAACTTTTTGAACTATTTCCCACTGTGAGGAATTTGTCTAAAATAGGAATGTCTTTGAGAACAAGTAGAGATATCCAGACACAAACTTTCAATCTGACGATATCTAACAAAGACCAAATAACGGAAGCAAAGATAGACTGGAAGAAGATACCTTTTCCAGATAGGATTCAATTTCACAAGCAAATGGGAGAAGGTTTATATGATGACCTAGTAGAAGCAGCCTTGAAGATCTCTAATTTAGAGGTCACTATAAATAAGATGAATGCCCAATTAAAACATGAAAGGTCAGAGAATAAAGCCCTTCAGCAACATATCAAAATGCTGCAATTTGACTTAATTGAAAATGATGGTGGAGGAAAAGCAAGCCATAAGCTATTAAAGGATAAAGACAATTTGATCCAGACCCTGCAGAAAAGAATGAAAATCTCCAACACCCAGTTAATACAAACTCCTGAGGAAACAAAGCTAATACAAGAAAAAGAAGATCTGCGCAGGGAGGTCAGCAATAATAAAGTTGAATTGTTAAAATTCACAGAGAAAGAAGGATGCTGGGAGAAAGAGAGGATGAGTCTGAAGAGGCAGATCGAAGAGTTAAAAAGCGGCTTGTCAAACATATGTTTGCAACAGGAAAACGAAGGCCCGAGTAAAGAGAAATATAATACAGACAACATTGTACAAGCTATGTCCCGGATCAACCTAAAAGATGGCGAGATACAAGAACTAAAAGAGGAAAAAAAAAGGTTGAAAAAAGAAAATGAGGTAAAGGAAAAAGGGACAAACGAGCTACAACAAAAGTATAAGGAATTTGTAACAACTAATACCAGGTTTTCTCAGCAGATTAAAGGAACAGCAGCTATGCAGGGATGCAAACATTTGATTTGGGATTTAATTATCCAAGAGGCTGAGAGATTCAAACCTTATCTGGATCTCATGAGAACAAAGGAAAAAATAGTCACGGATGTTTTTAAGAGTTGCACTGCTATGAAGGAAAAATTGCACAAAAGGACAAAAGAGACTGCTTATAATGCTATAAGTTTTTTGAATGGTTTAACAGATCAGGACATTATAGATTTGAGCATCAAGGACAGGGTCACAACCGTTGCAGCAGCAAAACGAATACTGGGGAAAAATGCATTAGTTGAAGTTGTGGAAACCAAAGCAAATGAAATGAATGAACAATTGACAGAATTCAAAGGACAGTTTGAAGAACTGGTAGAAAAGGGGTTTCCTGCATTCTGGGATGAAAAGCAAAGATCACTAAGTGAGCATAAAAGGTTGACGACTAGCAGGCGAATGGATCATTCTGAGATCAAACATCTGAGCTAGCCACTTTCAATGAAAATCCTAATAGACAAGTTGGATGAAGATTTCGAGATGTCTTATAGATTGATTTCTATTGGTGAAGAGCTTCCACCTATGTCTTCTGTCGATCAGCTTAACATCAGAGTCTTGGAGAAAGAGATGACGAGTTATGACATCCTGACACATGAACTTTGGACACCTGTGGAGAGATACGGGAAGATGAAATATACCTATCATGCTCCACCGACAGCTGCTGTTCCTTAAATCTCAGATCTGTGCATTTTTAAGTATCACTTTATTTTTGATAGAAAAGCTTAGGATATACTGGAGGATTTTGATTTTCTAGGACGTGGCAGTGGGTTTCTCGTTATGTAATGAAATTTCACCATTAGACATATACTTTAATATTTTTTATATTGTTTAATGACATACCGGCAAATGCAACAAAGCGATTGAGCTTATCTTGTTATAGTTTCTGTTTTGTGATAGTGACATCTGAACTATGATGAGGTGTTATAGCTTGAAATGACACGTCTCAGTCCGTGACGACACTTGCTTCCCTTGGTCGCATGACGACATTTCTTGAGATCAAGTTCAGTCACACAACAGGACATTTGTGGATGGAGGAGTCATTTGGGACATTAAAAATGGTTGAAATTACCTCATTCTTGACCCATTTGATGTATATGACCCTCAGGAACATTTTTCCAGACCAAACCATCTCCTGAAAATGAGCAGAAAAGCCTGTTTTTGGCCATTTTTCAATATGAGCGTGACTCCACTATTGAAATAGTAGCGTGTATATGCGACTTTGTCTCATTTAAAGTAGCGCCCATTGCCATATGTATGCGACTTTGTCTATTGTAGAGTAGAGTACACACCTGTTTTGGTCAAAATCTCAAAATTTGAGTAAGTTAAGTTGGTTGGGAAACCTCTTGAGTGGTTATAACTTCTTTTCCTCTTCCTCATTGATTATATAAGGAGGGTAGAAGGGTCATGTGAGAGGACCAATCCCAATTGCAAAGTTATGCTGGAGGAATGGAGACCCTCATCCCCCTCTCTTGTGCTTCAGTTTTGGTAAACCGTAGTACAATTGCTTAGAGGTTGGGATCTTTGGAGAACAGAAGCAGGAGACCTTGAATCTAGGTTTCGTGAAGTGCCAAGCTTGAAGGAAGGTATAATTGTATGTACTTGCTTTCATTCATCAATAAAGATTAGATGTTCTTCTCTTTCCAAATATGACCTATTAATGTGTCTCAGATTTGATTACAGTTTGTTTATAATCTGATGTGTTCTTATATTATGAATATCAGTCTTATATATGTAGTCAAATTTGTTTGAGAAAGGTATCAAGTTGTTTTGCAGGTCTGGGCATTGCGACACTGGATAAGCATTGAAGAGAGAGGGAGGCAAAGCTACGATCAACCTTCTGAATGAGGTGCCTAAATCTCTAAACCCTAATCTCTTCATTTATTTGTTGTACTTGCAGAATGCTTGTAAGTCTATCTTTATCACCGTAAGTTGGTAGTTTCTCCCCTGAACTATAGGTGCATTTTCCCCACAACAGAATGGCGACTCCGCTGGGGACAGCCTAATTGCTTAGGGGTATCCAAGGTCATTTCTTCAGTTCTATTTGATGGTCTTTGTTCATTTTCTTGATTAGGATCAGTTAGTAGGCTCTATTTGACCCTCCTTGGCTCTTACAGACCCTTCCCAACCCTTGCAAACCCTTGTGGACCTGGGTGTGGTGGTTTTAACCCCATTTTTTCAACTTTTTCCACCTGTACGCGACTATTTGTACCACACAGTAGCGCCCATACGCTATTTTTCCTTTGCACAGTAGCGCCCATACTGCTATGAGCGCTAGTTTCCTTCATACACAGTAGCGCTCAAAATCAGGGTTTGATTTTTTTTATTTTTAGGTTGTGGACCCAAATCTAGAGGCTGTGGCTGCATTTTTTGGGGTCCCTGATGACCCTAGGTCTGAGTTAAACCCCTGTAAGTGGTCTCCCATCCTTGTACTGATCTTACATTCATGATTTGAACCCCTTTTGATCAATTTGGGCTTGTTTGGAAAGTTTTGGGGTTTGTTGACCCAAGTTGGGGGGTTGTGGACCTGTTTGGTGTTTTGTACCCTAATTTGAGTCTGTTTGGACTTGCTTGCCCCATTTCCACTGGATTTGAAACCTCTTGAGTCTTCTTAACCCTGTTTGTATCTATTTGAGTGAAATTTCTCTTTTAGGTTGGTTTCTTATCCTCCCTTATGCTTTTAGTTTTTCTTTTGTAGTGAAATCTCAAGTGTTTTGGCTATTGTTCAAGACCTTGTTTGCATTGTTTATGTGCAGACCTGACTTTACCAAACCATACTTCTTCGTAGGTCATTTGCTTCGTTTGGGTCTAAAAGTAGTTTTTAAACTCTTTTCCCAATGGTTGGCATGCTTACATCAATAAGAATTTGAAAGTCATATTTGGTAGCTTTTACTGTTTCATAAAGAGAACCTAAAAGTTTCTTTGCTTTGCTTTGATAGTAGGTTAGTTTCAGTTTTGTTTCTTACCTTTGAAAAGCATAAAGAATTTTGATTTATCTTCTGAATAGAGTACCTTACAAGTGGCTTAAAATATTTTAGAGTGCTTTGCATCAAAAAGAAAAAGTTTTCTTTTGCATACCTAGTTGCTTGAATAGATGCATTCTTAGGTTTTGAGTTTAATTTTTTACATTTAGACTTTATTTTTACCCTTTTTTGCATTCGAAATATTAAAAAAAAATTGCATTTGCACATGCATTCTAGATCAAAATTTTAAGACTTGCATTGAAAAGAAAAAGATTTGTTTGGTGGTAAATATTTCATTTTCAGTACTCTATTTCTATTATAACCACTCTCACACACCCACTACCTTTTTGAGTAATCAAGTAACCTTTAAAATGAACTCTAATAAAATGAACTAGCAACATTTTCTTTTCTAGTTTACACAACACCAACTAGTTTTGGTTAGGATCTTGGGTTTAAAACACCCTAAACCACCCAAGATCACACATTGCGCAAAAATCGTAGTGAGACTATCATCAGGTAAACCCACCGCACTCAAAACTTGCCTGGGATATATGCAGTAGGTCATTGCGAGATCAGTTTGTGGGAATACCCCTCCTACTTTCTGTTCGAGCATACGCCAAGATCGGATTGCGTATTGGGGACTCTTTCGAGTTTCGGGCTTAGCTACCCTGCCCACGCTTTCTGATTCGACTGGTGACTGTTCCCCCAGGAGTTTTCGGTGTTGTGGTACCCTTAGTATCAGACTCTAGGTTCATACACAGGTGACAGCAGAGGGTATATCTGCTGTACCTAAGACAGACGTGGGAGGAAATCCCTTGCAGGTCTTTGGGAGGGCGGTTGGGTGATTCCAGCACTTGCACCCTTAGTCATTGTATTGTGGACCCCGAGTAACTGTCTTTCTTCCTTCGTTGATCTGTTCTGGGCCCTCATCATCCCAGACTCTTCTCCGGAAGGCATCTATTTGCCTGGTTTGATTTACTTAGGACCTTTTTTAGTGGTGTTCTCTTTGTGCTACTTTTTTTTAGTTTGCCTTAGAGAACTTCTTGTTCATTTGAGCGAGAAACTATGTCTAGCGTTTCGGCGAGTGCCAATCAAAGTACCCCTGTTACGGGGGATCCTTGTGCTGTTCCATTCATTGGAAACATGGGTGCTCCCTTAATGGCTACCCTGAATCTTCCTGGATTCACTATTGGGCTGCCGGTTTGGTTGTTTTCCACTCCGAATGCTTTGCATGCTCCTGACGCTTCTTTTGTGAGCACCTCAAATCAAGAGCATCAGAACCCTGTGCCTCCTTTGCCAGTAACATCTTCTCCTCCTCCTTCTACCTCATGTGGCGAAAGTAGCAATACTAGTAACCAGCATTCTAAAAGGAATAGACGGAGGAAGAATGGGAAGAAGATGCCAAAACAAGGGGGAAAGCACCCTTCCTCTGCAAGTCATGTAGGGGGCACCTACCCAGCCTCTGAGGTCATGCTGGGAGAAAACTTTTAGTCACTGAAAATCATACTGAAAGTTTGTCTTCAACCACTGTTAGTCATGTTGAGGACACGTCGTTGATCACTGCTAGTCATATTAATGACAAGTCACCAGTTCCTGTGAGTCATACTGGAGACACCAGATCAGCCACTGCAAGTCATGCTGAGGGAGTTGACATTGTCGACAAACCAAACAAACAGAAGCTTAAGTTCCCTTGTAAGTTTTGCGAGGGAGATCACCTTACTTACTTGTGCCCTGTACTTCCAGAAGTGCAAAAAGTGTGGTCCTTAGTTCAAAATTCTTCTGCTTCTGAGCAACCAACCTCTGTGAATCATGCTGGGGGCAAGCTGTCATCCAATGCTAGTCATGCTGAGAGTACTGACGTTGTAAAGGAGTCTAAACCTATAGGACAGAAACCAAAGTTCCCTTGTAAACTTTGTAAGGGAGATCACCTTACTCACCGATGCCCTGCCATTCCAGAGGCACGAAGAGTGTGGTCCATGTCTGAAGGAAACTTTGTTCCTGAGTTGTGTATAGATTCCCTGCAGTCAAATCAACCTTTGGTTGATAAAGTGGTTGAACCAATGCAATCTTTGGTCGACCCCACTCTTCCTTCGGAGAGTGAAGTGATCGAATCGATGCAATCTTCGACCGATCCCATCAATCCTTCGGAGATTGATGCACCTACTACTGAAGTCTTCTGCATTACCAGTTTGGATATTCCTGAAAAAGGGGGCACTTCATCTGTGCCATGTGAACCCCTACCAAGCCCTAGGATTGTTTCCTTTGATTGGAATAGTCTAGCCGAGCCTCGTCTTCCTTCTTCGACAACTTTCCAGATAAAGGTTGATATCGGGAACCATATAGTCAATAGATGCATTGTTGATGAAGGTGCTTCTGTTAGTATCTTATCCGCTTATGCTTGGAGAGATTTGGGTTTCCCTAATGTTATTCCAGCTGTTAATTGGCCATTGACCTTCGATAGAAGACCTAGTGAACCGATTGGATTCCTCCGTCAGGCACCTGTTACCTTGGGTGGAAAAACAGTTTTAGTTGATTTTATGGTTCTAAAGGACCCTGTGGACTTTGATATGATCCTTGGGCGTGATTACATTTATGCTATCCATGCTGTGGTGTCTACGCTTTTTCGTGTGATGCATTTCCCTCATAACGAAAACATTGTCACCATCGACCAGCTTGCATTCGTTGATCCTCCTTATTACCCAACTGAACACCAGTCTAATCCCTTGTCATTAGGCACTACTATGTCACATGAGCCTTATGTGGCATATTGTTCCTTGAGTTCAACTGCTACTGAGAAGAAGTCTCTGAGTTCATGCTTACCTTCTCGGGACTTGGTCCCAGCTTTTGACCAAGTGACACCTCCATCTGAATGTTTAGATATGTGTTCTATCTGGGATGATATACTTCCTTCCGATGAATTTTTCCTAGAGTCTATAGTACAGTCTGCCATTCATTTGGATGTTGATCCAGTCGCAGTTATGTCCAACCCCGATTTGTCCTTAAAGTCTGATCTTCCTACTGATGAGTCTTTGGACTCTCCTATAGATCTGCAAATCGGTGTTCCTGCTGAGTTCAATTCTGCTTCTAGAATTTTCAACTCCCGTGATGATGAATTTGTTTCTGCAGATTCCATCATGTCCTTCAACTTTGATCTTCATCCTGAAGTTGATCTTGTTGATTGTATGTCCTCGGGCTCAGGTACCATAGAGTCTTCATTAGAAAACTCTGCCTTGTTTATGCCTGTTGTTGATGATAGTGAAGTTGAAAGTATTTCTACCATAGTGACTTGTATCGGGTCTTTCTTTACATATGTTTTAGATATGATCTTGGTACTGATGTTTCTTGGAGACAGGATTCTTAGCTGGATGTATACTTGCTTATTGGTCCTTTTCGACACCTTGTGTGACCATGTCAGGTATATTCGGAACCTTGCATATAGGTTTAGGATTCCCTGTTGTTATGTTGCATTTGAACCTTTTGCCATCCGAATTCGCCATAGGGTCGAACCTGTTGGATATTGGTGTGTTAGCCATCTCTTTATGCATTGTGCACCAATCCGACAGCAGAGCCTACCTAACATGGGTCACCCTAGTCAGCACCCTTATGCCATTTTGGTGCCCATGCTGAGTTTTTCTCATAGGTTCAGGAGCCTTTTTAGATTTACCATGACTTTGAGAAGAAGCCTCATATCTTTCTTCCTCATATATTTCTAGCCACCCCTGATAAGGCTCCCATCTTTGTGTTCAAATTGCATATGCATCTATTATGATCCCACTTGTGCTAATGAGCCTGAAGACGGCTTCCACGCTTTTAGCCCGTTGTATAAGCCTCCATCTCTGATCTCGTTTCCGCTAAGCCCTGTATCATTTTTCCCTCACAATTTGCCACCTTTTACCTGGAGGAGACACACCCTGAGTGTACTTATCTTGCTCATGTTCCTTGCATTAGGCATAGCTTTGTTCCATGCGCTTGGAGCTAGTTTTGCATGTCCCTGACACTCGTCTCCTCCCAATGCGAGCATTCTTCTTTTACTTCGAGCTCATTAAAAACAGTAAGTAGGTTACGAGCAGTCTTCAACCTTTCCTTCGAGCTCATTAAAAACAGCAAGGAGGCTATGAGCATTTCTTTCATCTTCACTTCGAGCTCATTAAAAATAGTAAGGAAGTTGTGAGCATTTTCTATATCTCCTTTGAGCTCATTAAAAACAGTAAGGAGGCCATGAGTTTACTTTTCCGGACTCGTTAAACCTTTACGGAAAAGATCCCTATGGAGTTCTTTTAAGCCCTTTTCAGACTCCTTAAATAGGAAAAGTTTGCCGAGCATAGTTGTCTTTTCGGGCTCGTTAAAATAACTGAACCGACATCCACTCAGGTATAGAATTACCCCTTCTCCGGGCCTCAGTGGATTAACTACGGAAAAGGTATACTCTAGGTATACTCCTGTATGCGCTAGAAGAGTTCTCCTTTCATTGTTTTATACTTTTTCGGGGGAGGAGACTAACTATACGAAAAAGGACCTTTTGGAGTCTCTCTTTAGGGTTTTCAGACTCTCTAAACATGAAAATACCAAGCGAGCATTCACCTACTCGGGCTCGATGTGAAATCCACGAGAGGGTAAGTAGAGGACTGTTTAAGTTTTTCAACTCTATAAGCAACAAAACACCGCCGAGCACAGACCAATCCGGGCTCGATATAAAATCCACGGATAGGTGTATGGAGTTTTCTTCTAGGTTTTTCAGACTCCTTAAATATGAAAATACCGTCGAGCATGCTTTAGTTCTTTGTCAAGCTCGTTAAAAAATGAAAAAGGAAAGGGAAGGGAAGAATGTTACAATATCTTTCAATATGATTGTAGCAAGTCAACTATCTCCTTGAATAAAGCACCTGTTTTGAGTCTATCAAACAAGTTGGGTTCTAGCGTTGGCCTTAGGATAAACCTGATCTCAGAGTTCCTACTCCTCTGTTTAGTTAGTATTCCAATCATATGGAGAATCTGTTAAATGTCTCCTACATTGCAGACTGGCGTCGTGGTCCCTTTGTGTTCAAAGCTGCCTAAGTCACTCTTGTGTCGTGCTCACTGTTCAAGGATATAACCTGTGTCAGCCATTCTGCAATTGCCTTGACCTCATGTGTCGGCCATTCCTTGGTGTCAGTATGTTTCATCATGTGTTTAGTCCTACTCCAAATCAGCTCATACCGTTTGAGTGTCCCTCGTGTTGGATGATGGAGGATGCATTAAGGCCTCCCTTCCAACGGACTTCTTCCCATCGACTTCAGCTCATTATGCTCTGGGAATGAAGTTTAGAGTTTCGGTTAGTACCTTGGGGATTGCAGTCATTAGTGGCAGTTTCCCTCGCTATTGGATAGATGGGAATACATCAATTTCTCCTATCCGATGGATTCTTCAAGTGTTCGACGGCAAGACCATCTATTCACACTTGCTTGAATGTACTAGGTGCCTCGGGTTCCATTTTCATTATTGGTGGACACCCTCGCGTTTGTTAACGGTATACATCAATGACCGGTAATCAAACGATACCTCCCATGTTCGACAACAACTCATTTATTCACATGGATAGGTTTGTACCTTGGGTTGCTTTTGGATGAAGACCTTGGGATCCTCGATAGCATCACCTCATTTATGTTATCGCCCAAGTTGCGCAAGACTGAGCCACACTCTTTTTGGGCTCTTGATGAGACATAGATCCAGCTTGTTCTCTATGGCTATGTTCTCCAGTTTTGACATAGATCCACCTTGTATTTATGTGGCTATGTTTACACTTATGTTCCTCATGGATCCACGCTTGTATTTTAGTGGCCATGATATATGCATCAGTATTTGGATCGTTATTGTATCCTCTTGGAGGTCATGTTCCACCATTTGAACATGGACAGTTACCCCATGGATAAGTTTGTCTGACTTTGCCTTTGCTTTCAGGTACTTCATTTGAGCCTATGATTCTTGGTTTCTCCGTTCCTCCATGATTCAACTCTTTATCATTTATAATGTATTTCGGCCATCGTTTCCCACACTCCCTCTGACCTCATACATTAGGGGGCATCTGTTATAGCTTCAAATGACACCTCTCCGTCCGTGACGACACTTACTTCCCTTGGTCGCATGACGACATTTCTTGAGATCAAGTTCAGTCACACAACAGGACATTTGTGGATGGAGGAGTCATTTGGGACATTAAAAATGGTTGAAATTACCTCATTCTTGACCCATTTGATGTATATGACCCTTAGGAACATTTTTCCATACCAAACCATCTCCTGAAAATGAGCAGAAAAGCCTGTTTTTGGCCATTTTTCAATATGAGCGCGACTCCACTGTTGAAATAGTAGCGTGTGTACATGACTTTGTCTCATTTAAAGTAGCGCCCATTGCCATATGTACATGACTTTGTCTATTGTAGAGTAGAGTACACACCTGTTTTGGTCAAAATCTCGAAATTTGAGTAAGTTAAGTTGGTTGGGAAACCTCTTGAGTGGTTATAACATCTTTTCCTCTTCCTCATTGATTATATAAGGAGGGTAGAAGGGTCATGTGAGAGGACCAAGCCCAATTGCAAAGTTATGCTGGAGGAATGGAGACCCTCATCCCCCTCTCTTGTGCTTCAGTTTTGGTAAACCCTAGTACAATTGCTTAGAGGCTGGGATCTTTGGAGAACAGAAGCACGAGACCTTGAATCTAGGTTTCGTGAAGTGCCAAGCTTGAAGGAAGGTATAATTGTATGTACTTGCTTTCATTCATCAATAAATATTAGACGTTCTTCTCTTTCCAAATATGACCTATTAATGTGTCTCATATTTTATTACAGTTTGTTTATAATCTGATGTCTTCTTCTATTATGAATATCAGTCTTATATATGTAGTCAAATGTGTTTGAGAAAGGTATCAAGTTGTTTTGCAAGTCTGGGCATTGCGACACCGGATAAGAATTGAAGCGCGAGGGAGGCAAAGCTAGGATCAACCTTCTGAATGAGGTGCCTAAATCTCTAAACCCTAATCTCTTCATTTATTTGTTGTACTTGCAGAATGCTTGTAAGTCTATCTTTATCACCGTAAGTTGGTAGTTTCTACCCTGAACTATAGGTGCATTTTCCCCACAAAATGAGGTGTCCTTGAATTGTAACTCATTTCTGTTCCAAATGGGCCGAGTATGAGACTCCAGGCCACTATAAGTTCCATAAATTGTCAAATGGAAAAGGGGGGGAGAACTTTGAAGCTCTACATATTTTTTCTATTGTTGTTTTCGCGAGATATCTCTTGAATAAAATTGTCAGAAGCTTACATGTGTTTTCAGAGATTCCTGTGTAATTGGTGTGTTAGTCTGTTTTTTCTCTTCTATGTGATATGTGTTTCTTTCCTTTGTTAATCCATATTGTTAACTTTCCTTCATGCTTGGTTCAATGTAGTATCTAAGTGAGATTCATAGAGATTATGCCTTGTTCATTTCTTACCAAGTATTTCATGAAATATTTCTGCTAAAGTTGGTGTAAGATTCATCTGTGTATGCCTTATAGCAATGGATTGTTCATCTTTCTTTTGTTTCACCAATTGAATCACTTCGACTACTAGCTGGTTGCTACCTTTCCTCTGTGTGAATGTATCTACTAAGCATCTGATAAGAATGTTTATTTTATACTTGAATTGACTCCATTGCCCAATATAGATCCCTATTGCTCTCCACCAATGGTTTACCAAAGTAAAACTTGTCCTACAGAAACCTAACCTTCTGCATATGTTTTAATAGAACATCTTGAGAATGAATGCCGGTATTCCTTATTCATGGTTGACGCCCTTGATTATTTCCATTTTTTCATTAGTTTATTGAGAGAGCCCTCTCAGACTGTGTTGGGTCAGTAACATCAATCCAAAGATTGGTTAGTGGTTACCCAGAATTACCGTATTTCATCCTTGGGGGTCAAATTTGGTTTTCACAGAGACTGATCTCTACAATATCATACATAGAAATCAAGGATTTTATTAAATTTTTCCCCTAAAGTGTTGCACCCACACATAATGTTTTCATTTCAAGGTTTTCTGACTTCAATAATTAATAATAAAAAAAATAATTCATGAAATTTTTTGAAAAAATAGTGTTGCACTAGGCCCATATGTCCTTTATATGTCTACACAATTTTATCCAAAATGGACATCATTTACCTCAATAAGTGATGCACCTGCACAAACATATATGTTATGATGTGTTGAAAATCTGAAAACCCAATTTAACGGAAACTAATTTTATAATCATTTACACAAATTTTTTATATATAAATGTTATAGATTATGAAAGCTAATTTAGTTACCTATCTTTTGTCTTTTTACTTCATCTTCAAATCCATTAAGGAAGTACCACTAATTGTCACCTAAAGTTAGAGGTTCAATGGCTTTTCAGTATTATGTGGCATCTAAAGTGTCTTTAAATGATTCCATGATTGTGCATCATCCCATGTGCTATCAGGGTTTCATTCTTTTATTTTATATCAATGTTGAAAATGATATGAGTATTGGGGTCAGATCTAGATATGTTTTTAATATGCATCTGTTCTGTAAAAACAAAAGGATACAAAGAATGCATCTATGTTTATGTTTCTGGCAGAACTGAAACAGACATGTAAACCTTAAGGTTTACATGTCAAGTAATTACAATATATAAAATTATTATTCTATATCTCAGAGATTCACATGATTTTCTGTATTCAGAGTAATATATACTTGTAAACAATTTATTTCAGTACTCAGAGTTCATGCACAAACATTGTTCACGATTTTTCTTTTAATGCCATTCATTTCGGCAGGAGAAATGGGAACTCATTCTCTTTATTTTAGTATGCAAATGCCAGTTTAGTGTCGACATGGGAGTGTAAACTCCACAGTCAAAAATCGACCAGCGTGTAAAGAATTTTATAAACAGTGTTTATGAAATGGAAAAGGCTAAGCATCGAAAACTATCATTAATGATACGACAGGGTTTGAACACCCACGAAGGTATATGCAAGCTTATATTAAACCTTTTATGATTACAATTTTATTGTTATACTCTGTCTTTTTATCGATATATCACATTACCATAAATAGAGTATCTATACCTATTTTTAAATGGATTTTCCATTACTCAACAGAGTATATTTTCATATCTACTCTATATACAAATGCATTTGATTTTTTAGTATGGAAACTCAAATTTGTTTCTATCAAATCTATCTACGATTTCCATTTCTTTTCGGGATGAACCATTTAATTTGTTTTTATCTTTTTATATGTTTGGAATGGGACCTCGATGTCCATGGTCGAGCTCCGGCCATTATTTTGAAACCCAAAATAATACACAAAGGATAGAATTAGCATTAATGTGATTTTCCAGTGAATAAACGTTGTATAAAATACATTTACACGATAGGGTTATGTTACCCATTGGTTCACGAATACATAGTAAATACATCTATATAAACGATTTGCAAATTAAAAATGAATGCGAATCTATCCTAATAGTAACCCTGTTCATTGCTTAAAGAGAAAACTAGAGACAAGAGCAAAATGTGTAATAACTGAACTCTGTATATAACATTTCGTGAGGGTTTAAACGATGTCCTACTTATATATATACATATTGTATGAAAAAAAAATAGCTAAACCTCGGACCATTTTCCCATCTATTTCAAATATGGAACCATTCCTTTGAGAGCATAACTAAAAACGAATTTTTAAGAATCGTCGATACACATATGTGGTCGAGCCAACCTTTAACAGGTTAATAAAGCATTTACAATACAATTTCTGCTCTATAATAAATACATTCACCTACAGGCAGTGAATCCCTCTCTTAATGAGTTAAGCACAATCACATAAAAATAACAACGCCACCGGCCATTTGTTTTGTGATGCAGACAGTAAAGAAACCAACTGTTCTAAGTAACCCATCTCTAACTGCCAGGTTAGTTTTCACCCGAGACTCATGGAAATGACAGGTTACCTGGCCATCAACGAGAACCATTCCTTCCTAGTTCGTGGGGCTAGTTGTGGGCGTTATCCAGCACGCCTTGAATGCTCAGTTTCACTTGCACACGAATTTCCAACGAGAAGTTCGTTGTGGACAGTAAAAAGTTAATGTTAAAACTTGAATGTGGACAATGATTGTTTGTCACCAAGCAACTTACTTTTGGATAGGTAATACACAAGGAACAGGAGAGTGGAAGTATCACACTTGCACAATACAAAAAAGAAGTTAAATCTGACAACAATATTTACAATCAAATTAACAAGGTAAAACGATGTAACAATGTGTTAAACAACTATTTCTTACCTACACTTATGTGGACACACCAACAAGCTGGTGTTGGACTTTGCATTTTGCTCATAACAGAATGGAGCACATTCCTTCTGGTTTGAGTGTGAGCCCTCTAAAAAGAGCAGAGGTGCTCTGCGATGAGCCAGTCACAACAATAAGGAGTGGTCCTGTCTACAGCAAGGGTTTTGTCCAACGCTACAGTACCGGTTGGAGGAAGAGGTTACCTATGAGACCTGTCAACCTACTCCCTTAAATGCTTGGTATAGTATTGTAATGGGTGCCAAGCACCATACCAAGATCAATGAAATAAGTTTGATCATGCTTCCCAATTGGCATGACCCGGATCGTGATCAACGGTCAAACTTTCCATCGAATTTATTAACCATCAGCTGAGCTTGAATGCAGTGGCATCGAAGTTGACAAACTCACGGGGTAGTTGGAGTGAGCTAGCTGGAACAGGAGTGCAACTTCCACGTCGGAGTGTTGAAATACTTGTGAATGTCGAGGGTGTAGTCACCTTCCAGGACGGAAACCCAAGACGGGTTTAAAACAGTAGCTTATGCGTGTATAGTCTACGTGGCTATCGTCGTTATGTCTAGCACGAATACATAACATTAACATTGTTGCATACTTTAACTTAGTGCATAGTTATATTATATATGTAATATATATTATAACCTATGATCATAACAACAATTAAATAATAGTCGGTTTTTGGTTTACATATACATGGATAATGTAACAGGGTTAATCCATGAAGGTCGTTCATGATTTTTGGCAAGCGAAGTGCCACATTAGAGGAAATTTCAATTTAAAATGGGCCTTCCAAAAATAATATAAATTCCCTGTCATCATGTATTAGCCAATCAAAATGCTTTAAAATTCATCAAGGGAGCACCTAAAAAAATTGGAGGGAAAAAATAAAAACTATTTTTTTGGATCGTATTTTCAACTTATCTCCTTGTAAGTTTACTCAAATTTTAAGCGGGAGGACTCGTTGGATGCATAATTAAATTATGCATCCAACGAGTACCCATGTTGCATACTTTTAATAACATCCACACCATGAAAAATCGAAAATACTTAAAAAAACGTGTTTTCTCTCACTAGAAACACATGTTTTAATGTATTTTCGATTTTTCATGGTGTGGATGTTGTTAAAAGTATGCAACATGGGTACTCGTTGGATGCATAATTTAATTATGCATCCAACGAGTCTTCCCACTTGAAATTTCAGCAAACCTACAAGGAGATAAGTTGAAAATACGATCCAAAAAAGTAGTTTTTTTACTCTCTCTACTATTATTTTATTATTTTCTTATTATTTTCTTTAGGAGGCCCATTTTTTACCCAAATTTCCTCTAATGAAACTTTGTGCCGTAGACCCTCGATCAAGGTCTTTTCGAGCCCTCGATCGAGGGCCTTAAAATACCCAGATATAGGTTTTATAAAAGACCTCGATCTAGATATCAAGGTAGTTATCCCTCAATCGAGGTATTTTAAATATCTTGATTAAGCAAATACCTCGATCAAGAGCCTAAAAAACAGGCCGAAATCCCTTTTCACTGCAGAAAGAAAATTTTGTTTGCCTTCCGGAACCTTAAACTATGTCATTAAATGCACATTAATGGGCGGACTTGATACCATTGGATTTTTCAATGAATTGTCTATCCATATTCATAGAATTTACTAATTTTTATCTTTATATGTCATTTGTTTTTAAATTTTTGCTAAAGATTACCCTAAAAGACCTTGTCGACAACTTTTAATGAGCTCAAAGATATATCAACAACTTTCAAAATACACCTCCAAAAAATATGAAAAATATACAAGCACTACATCAGCGCGTTCTCTTCAAAAGGATATTTTTAATTTTGGAAATTATGTAAACAATCAAAATATTTGGCGCACACACGCACATGTGTGCAAAATACGATTGAAATATTCATTGGTTAGTGTCAAAAAATAATAATAAATATAATTTTTCGATAAAAACTAAAAGAAAAATATGTACACACTAGTGCATTCTATCTAGATCATGTTCACATATTTTATTTTTATAAATTATTTTTTTAACATTAAATTATTTTGCAGACACACAAGCCACTTGTTAATTTCTCTCCAAATTTTTAAGGACACATGTTTCATTAAATGAAAATTTGACATGGTAAATGAGATTGGTATATTTTTAAAAAAATATCATTGGAAAGCCAACATAATTCTCTACATTTCATTTTTTAACCGCATGTCGAAATTCTGATGAAAAATATGAGTTTCGAGAGCTTCAATTTAATACATGGGTAAAATTTCCATTTTTCATCACCATATTTGACCAAAACGAGTTACACATATTCATGGAATCAACCAATATAATTACATTTATAACCTTGGTTCGAGATTATGTTGACAATGTATTATACACAATTTAATTATTACATGATAGTGCCTATGAAAACGTTGTTACTTGCTTGGTTTACATTTGGGGAGCCAAAAAGCACATAGGTTATTTTATAATAAGCCTAGAATTACGAGGATAAATCTAAGGTGTGGTTATATTGCTAGCATATAAGTTTATATGTTAGTAATATGATTATAACATATAACTATATGTTATTTGATTTGTATTCGCATAAACTATAAACGTTTATAATACATAGTAATATTGTTTTAGAATTGCAATGAAGTTTATGATCATTAAAATGCTACAAATGTTGTTTGTGCATAAAATATATGGTTGCAAACAATTTATTGTATAGTTGATATACATTTTGTTTGCATATGAGTTTGTTAGATATGTTAAACATGTTGTGTATCAGTTACACAAGGATAAATATAGGAGATATTATATGTTGACACTTACGTTAAAATCAACATAAGTAATAGTTTAAGTATAGTGCACATGAAATTAAAAGCTAATTAAGTTATAATTAAAACTTAGTTTACATGCTTCTGAGAATTATTTAGCCAAGGAAATTATTCAAAAAAAAAATTTGGTGTAGAAGAGACATGACAAATTTTATTCTGTAGCATACTATTAATTATTTAGTGAGAAAATGTATGTTTTTTTACTGTTGCCTAACAAACAACTGTTTATCACACATAGACAGAAGTGTGGGATGAAAATAGGAAATAGCTGAAAAATGAATTCTGCAGAACAAGAGGGAAGGATTTTTTGGAGACATCTATTCAACGAGGCGAAATGGCTAGTAGGTAGGAAAGAAATCCAAACTCTCAACAAGGAAAAACAACATCTAGGGAAATGTTGGAGACTGTCAAAAGCCTTAAAGCTTAGTTGTTAAGCATTAAGGAAGAAAATATTAAAATTTTGAGGAACAATGAGAGATCAATGCAATTCTGCTACAAAAGCTCACTGAGAAATAAAACAGTCATTTACCAACACAAGAAGAACAACATGCATAAAAGTTAGCGATGAAAAGAAATTCCAAGTTTAAGACTACTCATCCAAGAAATTTTGTGAGCTATAATATGGACATCATCAACGAAGAGTCACTTGGACAAGATTCCTAAGAGTTTGTTCGTAAAAAGGAAAATAAAATTGGAAAAGTGAATCAGCTACACTCAGAATTTTGGAAGATTAAGCCTCCTAATTTCAATGGGGAAATTAAAACTAGAGAAGAAGCTGAGCTCTGCCTTAGGGACATGGAGAAGTATTTACAAATGTTTGACTATTCTGGTCTCATAAAAGAAAGAATTGCTATTTTTAATATGCAAGGGAAAGCTTCAGCATGGTGGGAGGATCTTAAGCTGACAAAAGCTATCAATGAGAAAAAGGTGAAATGGAAATATTTTGTGACATTCTTTAAATAGAAATATCTGTGTGAAAGGTACTATGATAGAAAGGTAAAATATTTTTACGACCTAAAACTGGGACAACAAACTATGGTGGAATTAATCAACAAATTTCTGGAATTACTCAAGTATGTTCCCTCTATTCAAGATGAAAAAGCCAGAATTCAACTTTTCCTGAATTGTTTACCTTTTAGTTTCAAAGATCGGATAGAGTTTGATGATCCGAAGACATTAGAGGATGCCTTCAGAAAGGATAGATTGTGTTTTGAACAAACTCAGAATAAGGCTAAAGTATATAAGAGGTGGAATTAAAAGAAGAAGACAAAGTATGAACGTAGGCAAAAAGGTCATAAGCCCAATAATTTCAAAATTCAAGTTGTGTGTGCACCTTTCAGCAGCAAGTTCGATGGCAGTAAATCGCAATCAATCTTTGTTCAACCAAGTAAGAAGATGAACATTGAAGGTACAAGAAAACCGGAAGACACACCATCTAAACCAACAATCAAATGCTGGGGTTGTGGAGAAAATCATAGATGGTATGAATGTCCTCATCAGAAGGAGAAAAATAAATCAGTGCATAATATTCAAGAGGCTTCTATAGTTCAAGATGTAGCAAGGAGTCCAAAAATTTATGCTGCATTAAACAATTGACAAGAAGAAAATCAAGCCTCTATTATTGAGGTTGAAGGTATGATTTCTGGGACACCTGTGTCTATATTGATTGATTCTGGCACATGTAAAATTTATATAGATCCAAAAATTTGTGAGTCGTGCAAACTAAGAAAAAATAAATACACGCAGCCTTGGGTAGTTCAAATGGCGACATGGAAAAAAAATAAACGTTTATGAAGTAGTAAATCAATGTGCTTTAAAGTTAACTGAATCTTACACTAGTACAAATCTAAATATTTTCCATTTGGATCTTACGATTTACTTATTGGTATGGATTGGATGGAAAAACCTAGAGTTGTCCTAGATTGTTTCCAGAAGTCTGTTACTTTTGTGAATGATGTTGGGAAGTTTGAAAAGATTCAAGGGATAGTAAGGACAGTAAAATTAAGGGAAATTTCTGCACTTTAGCTAAAAAGAAATGCATGAAAAGGGTGTAAATTATATGTTGTTCACTTAGCAGAAAATTAGAAAATAAAGTTTTCGATTTAACAAAACACCCTGTGTTGGTTGAATTTGAAGATGTGTTTCCCGAGGAAATTCCTGAGTTACCAACCAAGAGAGAACTTGATTTTACAATAGACTTATCTCCATGAGCGGTACGTATTTCTAAGGCACCTTATCATATGAGTACTCCTGAATTGATATAATTGAAAGAGAAATTGCAGGAGCTATTAGAAAAAGGTTATATCCGCCCAAGTGTATCCCCGTGGGGAGCACCGGTGATCTTTGTTCAGAAGAAGGATGGCACTTTCCGACTGTGTATATATTATAGACAGATGAATAAAGTAACTATAAAAAAATCGGTATCGCTTTCCAAGGATTGATGATCTGTTCGATCAAGTTGGAGGTGCTATTGTATTTTAAAAGATAGATTTAAGGTAAGGTTACCATCAAATTAGAATTAAAGAAGAGGATGTGCATAAGACAGCTTTATGTACTTGGTATGAAAATTATGAATTTGTGGTGATGCCATTTAGTTTGACGAATGCACTTGCCACGTTCATGTGCCTTATGAATAATGTTTTCAGTAAGTACTTGGATAAGTTTGTTGTGGTGTTTATTGATGACATACTCATATACTCAAAGAATGAAAGTGAGCATGAGTAACATTTAAGGTTAGGGTTGCAAGTCCTAAGGGAAAATTAGTTATATGCAAATCTAACTAAATGTGATTTTTACAAAGACCAAATACAATATTTGGGTCACATAATATCAACCTAAGGTATCGCGGTGGATACTGATAAGATCAAGTCCATAATGAGCTAGCCTACTCCCCAAAATGTAAGCAATGTCCGCTGTAATATGGGATTAGCCGGATACTATTGGAAATTCATTGAAGGATATTCCAAAGTGGCTCATCCTATCACTTCTCTTCAGTGAAAGGAGGTCAATTTTATTTGGACAGCCAAATGTGAAGATAGTTTTGTGAACCTGAAACAATTTCTTACTTCAGCTCCTGTTTTAAAGGTGGTTGATCCTTATGGTGACTTTGTAGTATGCACAGATGCATGCAGGGAAGGATTGGGAGGCGTGTTAATGCAAGATGGTTCTGTAATCGGTTATGAATCTAGAAAATTAAAGACCCATGAAGTAAACTATGCAACACATGATCTAGAACTGGCTGCCATAATTCATGCTTTGAAGATGTGGCGACATTATATTCTTGGGAAAAGATTTGTTCTTAAAACTGATCACATTGGGCTGAAATAAATTTTCAAACAACCAAATATGAATGGTAGACAAGCAAGGTGGCTAGATTTCTTAAGCGAGTTTGACTTTGAAATCCAACACATTAAAGGAACACAAAACAAAATAGTTGAGGCTCTTAGTAGGAAAATTCACATGTTAACAATGACTTCAGTTAACAGCTTTCAATCTGATTTGGTATTAAAAATCCAGACAACAGCTGAAAAAAGACCCAAAATATATAAATTTAATGCAGAAGTGTGATGTAGAAAATTAAGATGAGCAAGCAATAGATTACAGTATATCAAAAGATAGACTGGTGTTATTCAAAAACAGATTATATATACCAAATTAGAAACAATTAAAGCAATTGATTCTTGATGAATTTCACAAGAGGCCATATTCTGGTCATCCAGGTTATCAAAAAATGATAACAACTGTAAAAAAAAGTACTATTGGCCTAGATTGAAGTCTGAAATTGCTGAGTATATAGCAAAGTGTATGGATTGTCAAAGGGTGAAAGTGGAACATCAACACCCAGCTGGTTTGTTACAACCTATAACTATACCAGGTTGGAAATGGGAGATTATTTTAATGGATTTCATCACTGGGTTGCCTAAAAATAACAAACAACATGATGTTATTATGGTTGTGATAGACAAGTTAACTAAGCCAACTCATTTCATACCAGTTAAATCCACATTCAAAGAAATACATATTGCGGACATATTCATGAAATAAGTCTTTAGACTTCATGGAATTACAAAAGGCAATTGTGTCTGATAGCGATTTGAAGTTTACCTCACACTTTTGGAAGGAGTTATTTACAGGTTTGGGAACTAAACTGAGTTTTAGTACATCCTACCACCCTCAAACAAATGGACAGACTGAGAGGGTGAATCAGATTTTGGGATACATGCTTCGGTTGTATGTCATGGATAACCCAAATCAGTGGGAAAATTACCTACACTTGGATGAATTTGCTTACAATAATGGGTACCAAACTTCTACAGGAACGAGTCCATTCAAAATTTTGTATGGCAGAAAATGTAAAACCCCTATCACTTGGGATGATCTGGTAAACCAGATTGTGTTGGGTCCTGAGTTGTTAGAATAACTAGAAAACATTGTGTAGGAAGTTAAAACAAACTTAAAAACTGCTCAGGACAGACATAAAAGTTATGCAGATCTCCATAGAGAACATAAATAATTTGAAGTTTGGGATCATGTATTCCTAAGGGTGAAAGAAAAGAAAATCTCTTTGAGTTTAGGCAAGTTTTCCAAACTGGCACCAAGATACTGTGGTCCTTTCCAAATACTTGCTAGCGTAGGACATGTTGCTTATGAGTTAGCTCTACAAACAAAATTTAAATTACATGATGTGGTTCATGTTTCATTGTTAAAGAAATATGTATATGATCCTAAGCATATTGTAAATTAGCATGCGATTTAGGTGGAATCAAAAGGAGACTTCCAGACAGATCCTATATGCATACTCGATCGGAAAGAGGTGGTACTTCATGATTGAACCATCATCCAGGTAAAAGTGCAATGGCATCACTATAAGCCCAAGGAGGCTAATTGGTAAATGGAAAAGGAAATGCAAGTAGCATACCCTTTTCTGTTCGAAGAAGTACATGACACAAACTGGTTTTAGTTATTATGTTTATTTTTTTGTTTTGAAATTGTTTAACACCAAGCACATTGAAAACTTAATGGGAGGGGAAATGTAATACCCCAAATTTTGGACTTATATCCCCTTTTTATATTTTTTTAAGTATTATTTCATTTTACTTAGGTGACATTAGAAATTTCATAAGTTTATTTCTGGTGACCATGTGGACCAGCACATTAATGAGATGGCAGTCACAGTTCCTATGAGTTTCAAGGATAAATACCAAATAAAATAATAATGAGAAATTATTATGGAGACACTTGTAAACCCTAAAGAAAATTTTAGGGTAAATAATGGAATTACAGAAATGAAAATTAAGAGACCTCACACCAAGGAGAATAAAAAAGAGAAAGGAGGATTTCATTCACACATTATCATTATCACACAAGAGAGAAAGGAGATCAAGGGATAAAATAACCAGAGCTAATGGATTCAATGAAATAGGGGCAGTTTGGAGCACAAACTGAACCAGAAAAAGGGAAATCATAGCAACTCGATATAACTTGGAACACTAGTTGTGTTCAGGTAGGAGTACTACCACAAGTCTGTAGGAGCAGTGCAAATACTCTGAATAGGCTGTGACTAGTTGTTCTCTTAAGTGCAAAGACTTAAAAGTCCCTCGAGCATCTTGGAGCTGAAGAGTACTAAGTTGGATGTTGGGTTTTCTGCTGCCAATTAAATTTTATAAATAACTTGGGGAAACAAGTTAAGGGAAAATAAAATATAAACTCTGAATTAGAGAGACTGTGAACTCAGCTCGGGGGTGACCACAAGAGAAAGGAAGACTTGCTAGTCAAAGGCTAGGAGGTTTGTGGTTGTGTTCCAGTGGTCAACTAGAAATTGCAGATAAGTAATTATGTTATTATATTTAAATGATGTTATCACTGCATATTTAGAGATGGTTTTATTTGTACATTTCTGTTATGTTTCTCGAAGGATTTTGTATCTTTAGATATGAACAGAAATGATCTTAGGAGTAATAGAATCCCATATGTGCTATCACAATTTCATTCTTTTATTTTATATCAATGTTGGAAATGATATGAGTATTGGGGTGAGATATAGCTATGTTTTTCATGTGCATCTATTATGTAAAAACAAAAGGATATAGAGAATGCATCTCTGTTTATGTTTCTAGCAGAACTGAAATAGACATGTAAACCTTAAGGTTTACATGTCAAGTAATTACAGTATATAAAATTATTATTCTATCTCTCACACATTCACATGATTTTTTATATTTAGAGTGATATATTCCTGTAAATAATTTATTTGAGTACTCAGAGTTCATGCATAAAGACTCTTCACGATTTTTCTTTTAATGCCATTCATTTCGACACGATAAATGTGAACTCATTCTCTTTATTTTAGTATGAAAATGCCATTTTAGTGTCGGCATGGGAGTGTAAACTCCACGGTCGAAAATCGACCAGCATGTAAAGAAGTTTATAAACAGTGTTTATGAAATGGAACATGCTGAGCATTGAAAACTATCATTCATGATACGGTAGGGTTTGAACACCCACAAAGGTATATAAAAGATCATAATAAACCTTTTATGATTACAATTTTATTGTTCTACTCTGCCTTTTTATAGATATATCGCATTACCGTAAACAAAGTATCTATACCTGTTTTTAAATGGATTTTCCATTACTTGATGGAGTATATTTTCATATCTACTCTATATACAAATGCATTTTATTCTTCAGTATGGAAACTCAAATTTGTTTATATCAAATATGTATATGATTTCCATTTCTTTTCGCGATGAACCATTTAATTTGTTTTTATCTTTTTATGTGTTTGGCATTGGAGCTCAAACTCCATGGTGGAGCTCCAACCATTATTTTGAACCCAAAATAATACACAAAGGATAGAATTAGCACTAATGCAATTTTCCAGTGAATAAATGCTGTATAAAATAGATTTAGAGGCTATGGTTATGTTACCCATTGTTTCACGAATACATAGTAAATACATCTATATAAACGATTTGCAAATTAAAAATGAATGCGAATCTATCCTAATAGTAACCTTGTTCATTGCTTAAAGATAAAACTAGAGACAGAGAGCAAAACATGTAATAACCGAACTTTGTATATAACATTTCACGAGGTTTAAAAGTTGTCCCACTTATATATATACATATTGTATAAAAAAAAAACAGCTAAACCTCGGACCATTTTCGCATCTATTTCAAAGATGGAACCATTCCTTTGAGAGCATAACTGAAAATGAGTTCTTAAGAACCGACAATACACATACGTGGTCGAGCCAACCTTTAATAGGTTGATAAAGTATTTACAATACAAGTTCCACTCTATAATAAATACATTCACCTACAGGAAGTGAGCCCTCTCTTAACGAGTTAAGCACAGTCACATAAAAAGAACAAGGTCAATGACTCATGGAGATGATGGGTTACGTGGCCATCAACGAGAACCATTCCTTCCTAGTTCATGGAGCTAGTTGTGGGCCTTATTCAGCATGCCTTCAACGCTCATTTTCACCTGCACACGGATTTCCAATGAGAAGTTAGTTGTCGAGAGTAAAAAGTTAATGTAATGTGTGAAAGAATCGTTTGTTACAGCAACTTACTTTTGGATAGGGCAGACGCAAGGACCGGGATAGTGGAAGTATCACACTTGCAGAGGACAAACGAGAAGTTAAATCCGACAACAATATTTACAATTAAATTAACAGGGTAAAACAATGTAACAATGCGTTAAACAACTATTTCTTACATGCACTTACACGAACACACCAACAAGCTGCTGTTGGACTTTGCATTTTGCTCAGAACAGAAAGGAGCACCTTCCTTCTGGTTCGGGTGTGAGCCCTCTGCACAGAGAAAATGTTCTCTACAAAGAGTCATTCGCAACAATAAGGAGAGGTCTTGAATGTAGTAATGGTTTTGTCCAACGCTGCAGTACTGGTTGGAGGAAGAGGTTACCTCTCAGATCGGTCAACTTGATCCCTTAAATGCTTGGTACAATATTGTGATGGGTGCCAAACAACATACCAAGATCAACGGCGTAAGTTTGATCATGCTTCCCAATTGGCATGACACAGATCGTGATCAACCGTCGAACTTGCCATTGAATTTATTAAAAAATAGGTAAGCCTGAATGCACTGGCATCGAAATTAACAAATTCGCGGGGTAGTTGGAGTGGGCTAGTTGTAACACGAGCGCAACTTCGACGTCGGAATGTTGAAACAATTGTGAATGTCGAGGGTGTAGTCACCTACGAGGAGGGAAACCCAAGGCGGGTTTAAAACAATGGTTTATGCGTGTATAGTCTATGTGGCTATCCTCGTTATGTCGAGCACGAATACATAACATTACCATTGCTGCATACTTTAACTTAGTGCATAGTTATAGTATATATGTAATATATATTATGACCTATGATCATAATAACGATTAAATAATAATCGAATTTTGGTTTACATATACGTGGATAATGTAATATAATTACATTTTGACATTATGTTGACAATGTATTGTACACAATTTATTTATTACATGATAGTGCCTACAAAAACGTTGTTACGTGCTTGGTTCACATTTGGGGAACCAAAAAGCGCATAGGTTATTTTATAATGAGCCTAGAATTACGAGGATAAATCTAAGGTATGGTTATATTGTTAGCATACAAGTTTATATGTTTGTAATATGATTATAAAATATAAAGTTATATGTTATTTGATTTGTATTCGCATAAACTATACACGTTTATAATAAATAGTAATATTGTTTTAGAATTGCAATAAAGTTTATGATGATTAAAATGTTACAAATGTTGTTTGCACATAAAATATATGGTCGCAAACAATTTAGTGTATAGTTGATATACATTTTGTTTGCATATGAGTTTGTTAGATATGGCATAAACATGTTGTGTGTAGGTTACACAAGGATAAGTGTAGGAGATATTATATATTGATACTTACGTTAAAATCAACATAAGTAATAGTTTAAGTATAGTGTATATGAAATTAAAAGTTAAGTTATAATTAAAACTTAGTTTACATGCTTCTGAAAATTATTTAGTTAAAGGAAATTATTCAAAAAAAAAAAGGCGTAGAAGAGAAATGGAGATTTTCACATTGATGAGTTAGTTTATGTGGCATTATCTAGATACTTATTTGTCATACTTGAAATGTGGTGATGTTAAATTTGATGTAAAGATGTTAAAATCATTATTTTTTTAGTTTAAATTGTCCCAAAGATACCATCAAACTCAAACATAACATGCAACATTATTATCGGAATGTCATAATGGAATAATGTGACATTACACTCAAGTCATTCAATTTATTACTTTTGTGTAACTTCATCATATGACATAATATTAATGTGATCCATTTACATACTAAAGTGATAAAAAACACTATAATATGACATAATATTAAAGTTATCAAAAAAGAAAGATAACACATATATGGTACTACTATTGGAACATGTACAAATACTTTAAATAATTGATGTACTTTAAATAATTTAAGTAGTTTTCTTTTACTTACTTTTTTTTTTATAAGTACTTTAATAATTCAAGTATTTTTCTTGTTCTACATAATATAAAAAAATTACTTTGCACTCCACAACTTTTTAGTAAAATTGAATTAAAAAATACTATCATCTCCTTCGCATAAAGTCACATAAAGTTGCAAACAACCCAACATTGACAATCTCTCGATTTTCAGGTTACCTTTCAATGTCACGATGTGACATGAGTACTAATGCAATTTTTAACCTCACATAAACCTTCTTGAATATACTAATACACCAAAACCATTTTTGAAATCAATAAAAAATATAGTCTCACCATGTGAAATGTGACATAAAAGTAGGAACATCTCTTCATCAAAAGGGACATAAAATTACAGTCAACCCAATTTTTTGAATGTGCCATTTTTTCAAATCCACCTCATAATATTGCAATCTTAAATAACAATAAAAGTACTTATTAATCTTATATAACTCTCCATGAATATCTTAATACATCATGACGATATTATTATTATTAATGTAAAAAAAACTATGTTACACATAACTCATACTACTCTTCAAACATATAAGTACTTTCAATACTTCAATTTTTGCTTTTAACAACTATGTATAACAATTTAAGTGTATTTCTTCATCTTTAAAAAATAAAGACATTTACCAACAACATAACAAATAACTAATTTAGTATTATTCATACATTATAACAATATAATATAAGTTATAGATTATACATTAACAATATACATTATACATTCGAAATAACCAACAACATAAAGGATACCACATAACACAACATAACATATTTCTTGTACTCTTTTTTCTTAACAACTATCTATAACAATTCAAGTATATTTCTTCTTTTTAAGAAAATAAAGATATTTACCAACAACATAGCACATAAATGACACTATTACTTATACATTGTAAATTCAAATGTATTTCTTCTTCTTTTTTAAAATAAAGACATTTACCAACAACACAAGAGATACTGCATAACACAAAATAACACATTTTTTTTTACTTAGTTCTTCTTAACAACTGCTTAAAACAATTCAAGTATATTTCCTTTTTCAGGAAATAAAACATTTACCAACAAGATAACACATATTTCTTTTTTGCAGAAAATAAAACAACTGCTTAAAACAATTCAAGTATATTTCCTTTCTCAGGAAATAAAACATTTACGAACAACGTAACACATATTTCCTTTTTTCAGGAACTAAAACCAAACGAAACCAAAAGTACTCGATCATACAAAACCAAAGGAAAACAAATACTACTTACTATAAGTTGGTCTACTTGTCGCCGGACTGGGGCTTCTTCACGATCTTGTCAGCTCCAGTTTCCTTGGTATTCTTATCGCAGGACTGGGACTTCTTCACGCTCTTGTCAGCTTCAGTTTCCTTGGTATTCTTGTCGCGGGACTGGGGCTTCGTCACGATCTTGTCATCTCCAGTTTCCTTGGTATTCTCCGCGCAGGGCTGGTGCTCGATGTCGGGGTTATAAGACATGTCAGCTCCGAAGGCCTGATTGATAGTACCGTTGCTAATTATCGCTTGGGGATTGTGGAAGGCCTTGGGTGTGTAGCTCATGTCGACTTCGTTGGCCCCGGCCTTACGCTCTGGCTTACCTTGTCCATTCGTCATGTTGTTACCTTGTCCATTCTTCATGTTGTTGTCCATTTTGATGATAGGAAATATGGCAGGTTCCTTGGTATTAACCGCGTAGGGATGGTTGGCGATTTCAGGGCTATAAGACATGTCAGCAGCTCTGAAGGCCGGACTGTTGGAGACCTTGGGTTTGTAGCTCATGTTGGGGCTCAAGCTCTGAGTGACATTGTTGGTCCTGGGCTCACCTTGTCCATTCTTCATGTTGTTGGACATTTTGATGGTATTCTGGGTATCACTAAGCTGAAACTGAATGCTTTCTAGGCCAATAAGATTTCGACTTCGGCCCCAAAAACGCCTTCACTTCAACTAAATCTGCTAAACAGCATATCGGTATATAATATCTGCTAACTCATGAACAACATATCAGTATATAATATAATATGATAAAATCATTAATAACTAACTCATGGACTAGAAAAGCCTTAAAAATTGAAACACCAAATATGTAAACGGCGGACTCCAAATCCGGATTTGAAAACCATCTAGACTCCCAAGCGAGAATATGTGAGCGTAGAAGGTAACGGCACTAATCTTGACTAAGTTTATAGAACGAAAAAAATACGACCTAACACGCCCTCGTACAATATCTAATCCCTCGTACAAAATTAGAATGACAAAAATACGACCTAACACGCCCTCGTACAGTATCTAATCCCTCGTACAAAATCTGAACCGCGTGTCCATGCTCTACAATTCCATTATTTGGACCAATTTTCTCCTTTTTCACATGAATTTTGATGGAATTCGCCCACCACCGTCATAGACAACACTACCGTCACTACCGTCATAGACAACATTGTTCGGACCCAGCTTGAGATTAATCATCTCCTATGTAATTAAGGACGTAGCATGGAAAAGAGTAGTGCAGTCTGGTCGTGAACTGAAACATCATATTCATGGCCCATGTTCAGTCATATTTTCAATGGAATAATTCCTCCCCATGTGCAGTGAGACATCGCCGTGGACTTTATTGGAATTCCCCCATCCCTGACCCACACGATAACACACTGGTGAAGAGTAGGAGCGTCAGATGTTTAAGATCCATTTTGTATTATATATAGTCACCATTTCTAAATGGCCGACCAAATATATTTATTACTCTTAAAATTAATTTGTTACATGAGGGATTTTACTTTTAAATTTAATTATAGTCATTGTTGTTTCTAAATTGTTTCTAAATGGCCGACCAAATACTTTCTAAAAACAACTTTTAACTTTAATTTGTTACATGAGGAACGTTACATGTTATATGTATGGAACGTTACATGTTACAACATCTACACCATAATCGGCAAGTAAAAAGTAACTTACATGTTACATGTGAGGAACTTTACATGTTACAAGATCTCCTCCATCCACTATGTGAGGAACATTACATGTTACATGTGAGGAACGTTACATGTGACAAGATCTCCCCCATCCTAAGTTGTAGAGCGCCTCTCCTCTCGGTGCAATAATGGAATAATGTAACATTGCACTCAACTCATTCAATTTACTACTTTTGTGTAACTTCATCGTATGACATAATATTAATGTGATCCATTTACATTACTAAAGTGATAAAAAAAATATAATATGACATAATATTAAAGTTATAAGAAAGAAACATAACACATATATGATACTACTACATATATGATACTACTATTGGAACATACAAGTACTTTAAATAATTGATGTATTTTAAATAATTGAAGTACTTTTCTTTTACTTATTTTTTCTTTATAAGTACCTTAATAATTCAAGTATTTTTCTTGTTCCAAATAATATAAAATATTTACTTTGCACTCCACAACTTTTTAGTAAAATTGATTTAAAAAATACTATCATCTCCTTCATGTCATAAGGTCACATAAAATTGCAAACAACCCAACATTGACAATCTCTCAATTTTCAAGTCTACAACCAGTACTAATGTAATTTTCAACCTTGCATAAACCTTGTTGAATATACTAATACACCAAAACCATTTTTGAAATCAATACAAAATATAGTCTCACCTTGTGAAATGTGACATAAAATTAAGAACATCTCTTCATCAAAAGGGACATAAAATTATAGTTAACCCAACTTTTTTAATGTGCCATTTTTTTCCATTCCACCTCTGGATATTGCAATGTCGAATAACAATAAAAATACTTATTAACCTTATATAACTCTCCATGAATATCTTAATACATCATGACCATATTATTATTATTATTATTAATGTAAGAAAACTATGTTAGACATAACTCATACTACTCTTCAAACATACAAGTACTTTCAATACTTAAAGTAAATTGCTTGTAAATTTTTTTCTTTTTAACAACTACCTATAACAATTAAAGACATTTACCAACAACATAACAAATAACTAATAGTACTATTCATTCATTATAATGGTATAGTATAACTTATAAACTATACATTATACATTGGTAAATAACCAACAACATAAAGGATAGCACATAACACACAGGACAGAATACATTTCTTGTACTCTTTTTTCTTAATAACTATCTATAACAATTCAAGTATATTTCTTCTTTTTAAGAAAATAAAGACATTTACCAACAACATAGCAACAACATAGCAACAACATAGCACAACGGATACTATTAAGTATACATTGTAAATTCAAGTGTATCTATTCTTCTTTTAGAAAATAAATACATTTAGAAACAACATAACACAGAACATATACTATTAAGTATACATTGTAAATTCAAGTGTATTTATTCTTCTTTTAGAAAATAAAGACATTTACCAACAACACAAGAGATACTTCATAACACATTTTTTGTACTTCTTTTTTCTTAACAAATACTAATAACCATTCAAGTATATTATCTTTTCTCAAGAAATAAAACATTATACATTATACATTGGTAAATAACCAACAACATAAAGGATAGCACATAACACACATGACATAACACATTTCTTGTACTCTTTTTTCTTAATAACTATCTATAACAATTCAAGTATATTTCTTCTTTTTAAGAAAATAAAGACATTTACCAACAACATAGCACAAAACGGATACTATTAAATATACAATGTAAATTCAAGTGTATCTATTCTTCTTTTAGAAAATAAATACATTTACCAACAACATAACATAGAACATATACTATTAAGTATACATTGTAAATTCAAATGTATTTATTCTTCTTTTAGAAAATAAAGACATTTACCAACAACACAAAAGATACTTCATAACACATTTTTCGTACTTCCTTTTTCTTAACAACTACTAATAACCATTCAAATATATTTTCTTTTGAGATTCTCAAGAAATAAAACATTTACCAACAACATAACACATATTTTCAATAAAACATTTCCGAACAACATGACACATATTTCTTTTTTTCAATAAATAAAACATTTACCAACAACATAACAATGTTTCTCTTTCCCTTTTTCAGGAAATAAAACCAAACGAAAACAACATGACACATATTTCTTTTTTTCAATAAATAAAACATTTACCAACAACATAACAATGTTTCTCTTTCCCTTTTTCAGGAAATAAAACCAAACGAAACCAAAAGTACTCGATCATACGTGAACACACAGTCAGCTAGTCGAGCCTGAATACACAATCTTCGACTGCATTTATTCTTTCACACGCCTGCGCATGCAAAAACAATGTAATTAAGCAAAAGAAAGAAGGCAAATGTAGATACTGCTCTCGAGAGAAGAAATTTTATAAAGGAAAACAAATACTACTTACTATAAGTTGCTCTACTTGGGCTTGCCGTAGAGGGACAGGAGCGTGTTCACGATCTTGCCGTCGAGGGACACGATCTTGCAGTCGAGGGACACGATCTTGTTCACGATCCTGGGGTCATAAGGCATTTCAGCTTTGAAGGTCTGAATGACAGGACCCTCGGAATTTATCGCTTCCGGGGCGTTGGAGACCTGGGGTTGGTAGCTCATGTTGAGCCTCTGGTCGACTTCGTCGGCCCTGGGCTTGTAGCTCATGTCGGGTCTCTGGTCGACTTCGTTGGCCCTGGGCTTACCTTGTCCATTCTTGGTGCTATAAGACATGTCAGGTCGGAAGCCCTGGTCAGTTTCCTTGTTCTTCACCGTGCGGGGCTGGTTGTCGATATAGGGCTTATAAGACATGTCAGCTCCTGAGGCCGGAATGTCGATATTGGGTTTGTAGCTCATGTTGGCGGTGAAGCTCTGGTCGACATTGTTGGTCCTGGGCTCACCTTGTCCATTCTTCATGTTGTTGGACATTTTGATGGTATTCTTGGTATCACTAAGCTGAAACTGAATGCGTTCTAGGACAATAAGATTCCGACTTCGGCCCCAAAACGCCTTCACTTCAACTAAATCTGCTAAACAGCATATCAGTATATAATATCTGCTAACTCATGAACAACATATCAGTATATAATATAATATGATAAAATCATTAATAACTAACTGATGGACTAGAAAAGACTTAAAAACTGAAACACCAAATATAAAACTTACAATATCGTATTCTGTAACGGTTACAGAATGTAAAAACTTAACAATCAACAGGAGCCCAAAGTCGGTAAGCAAGAGATGCGAAATACAATGGCATAGCGCCTTCCTATATAGTAACCGGCGGACTCCAAATCCGGATTTGAAAACCATCTAGACTCCCAAGCGGGAATATGTAACCGGCGGACTCCAAATCCGGATTTGAAAACCATCTAGACTCCCAGGCGAGAATATGTGAGCGTGGAAGGTAACGACACTAATCTTGACTAAGTTTATAGAACGACAAAAATACGACCTAACACGCCCTCGTACAATATCTAATCCCTCGTACAAAATCTGAACCGCGTGTCCATGCTCTACAATACCATTATTTGGACCAATTTTCTCCTTTTTCACATGAATTTTGGTGGAATTCGCCCACCACCGTCATAGACAACACCGTTCGGACCAATTTTCTCCTTTTCACATGAGTTTTGGTGGAATTCCCCCACCACCGTCACTACCGTCATAGACAACACTGTTCGGACCCAGCTTGAGATTAATCATGGCAAAGAGTAGTGCAGTCTGGTCGTGATCTTTGAAACATCATATTCATGGCCCATTTTTAGTCATATTTTCAATGGAATAATGCCTACCCATGTGCAGTGAGACTTTACTGGAATTCCCCCATGTGGAGTGAGACTTTAATGGAATAATGCCTCCCCATGTGCAGTGAGATTTTAATGGAATAAGGATTTATAATTTTCTCAAATGGTAAAAATCTTAGCAAATTTTACTAATATTTAAATTTATAACTATAAAATATTTGGCAATTTTCTTATAAATATTCAAATTTAAGAAGCTTATATATTGTTTGGACAATTTAGGCGACATTGAGAGTAAAAAAATTATCCTATGGAATTTAGGTTAATCATCTTTGAAAAAGAGGCAACGAGAAAAATTTCAACCCTGAAATTTTCCTTGGTTTTGGCCTTAGAAGCATTGTCCAATGACAATGCACTACAACGACAAAAAATGGAGTACCAAAATATTTATTGCCTTGATTAGTAATCCACTCGATACCAGAACCGAACAAATATGAATGAGTGGCGGTTATGAAGATGGTTCATGATAAAATTATTTGCCGACAACCATCCCAAGAAGCTTTCGATTCATCACAAACTTTTTTCAATAAAATAGTTTGACTATAATCTACCACTATATGTAAACAATCAATCCAAGCATCAAGTCTAACAGTTTTTTTTCGAGAAGAAAAAAGAGTCTTTTGCTATTCACTGACAAAATGGATGTATAAATAACCAACGATACCATATAGGAACCAAGGGACAGTGTTCTGCAACTAGCCACTGATATGACCGAGTTCTTAACAACAAACATAAAGATAATATCCTAAAATATGCTCGAAGCATTCCAACATAACTGTAAAATAACATTTAGCACTATTCTATAAAACCGAAAATACCAAAAAAGATAAATCATGAAAGAAAAGAGCTAGGGATTCAGTATAAGACTACTTCCTTTTCCCCCACAAGTTGATTACTCTGATAGTGGTTGATCATGGCCTTTCCTTCACTAATTTGAAGGCCCATATTTGATAATGAATCTGCCCTTTTGTTGTAGACCCAGCTAACATGACTAAAGTTCAAAGAAGCAAAGGATTCTTTAAGAAGTGTAATCCTTTTTTTCCAATGAGTAAGAGCAGGAAGTCTGTGAAGACCAGTAGTCCAATTAATAATAGCAGACGAGTCACCCATAATATCCATCCTTTGTGTCCCAAAAGATTTTTCCAATATTAAATGACCCCATAAAGCAATTAATTCGGATCTCGAATTGTTCCCTGTACCACAACCGAAAGACATATCCACATGTTGTTCCTCGTCAAGGATCAAGAGGAAGCCTGCACAACACATATCCTATTGTGTCGCACCATCCAACATACCAACAGGGTTGTCATAGCACATAATTGGTGGATCCAGTGATCTTCTAATCGCCTGCCGATTTACAAATTGTGCTTCCATCATATATGGCATTACATAGCGAACAAATTTGTTAAAATTATGATTTGAATCCTAAAAAAGGATCGAATTTCTCAAACGCCAAATGCCCCATAAAAATAGCAATGGATAAGCAATTTGGCTACGGTATCTCAAATTCTAGTATTTAATACATTCTTCCAGGGAGCTTCCCCTCCAAGCACCAAATAAATTATAAATAGTGGCGATCTCATTCCAAATTTGTAACTTTACTGGGCAATTAGTGAACAACTGTGTACAGTTCTCTTCTGCATTGAAGCATAGATAACAGACTGATGGCCTGATACCTCCATGTAACCGATAGTGATCGCGTGTTAGAATCTTATTGTTGATCCCGATCCAAATAAAGAGTTTGATTTTCCCCGGTGTCTCCCATTGCCACACGGGAGAAAGCCACCTTTCAGAACAATGGGGTCAAGAATTCTCAGCAACTGCGTGGTAAACCGTAGTCGTTGAAACCATGTCATCAACACCACTGTATTCCAATACAAGAGTATCAAGACCTTCATTCAAGATAATGCCAACATGAGTCAAGCCGGATATATAATATTCCCATTCAGTAGCTGCCACACTCGAAAGTTGAAGGTCTCGTGCAGACAGCCAAGTGTCCTCCAAACTGTCATCATATTGAAATTTTTTTACTTGATTTAAGAAGACTAGTCCCATATCATTTAAAAGTTGAATGGTTTCCACAGAAAGGACCCCCACAGTGGGAGTACCAAGTATACGATCATGACCCACATGAATCTGAAACCCATTACCTACCATCCAGGAAAGCCAATTGAGAATAATCGACGCAACTGCCAGCAACCTTGTCCAAGTAACAGAGCAGGAATACCTCTTCTTCATCCCAGCCCGAGTCCAACTATTCACTGTCTCAGGATAGATGTATTTGTCTCGAATAATCCTCCCCCACCATCCCTCGTCCATCAGGCCCCTCCGTAAGCTTTTTGCATGTAATGCCTTGTAGATCCAAAACAAATTCTGGATTCCCCATCCCTCGGAAGTCTTCGAAGAAGATATATTTTCCCATGATACCAAGTGACCACCCTGGAAGATGTGAATTCCCTTCCAAATAAAATTAAAAAATAATTTTCGTATCATGTGAATAATGGAGACCTGCACATGGGCAATGCTGAACCAGTAAATCAAAAGTCCAGACAAAACTGATTTTAGCAGAACCAACCGGCCACCCAGGGAGAGATTCCGATGTATCCATCACATCAACCCATTCTCAACCTTTTTAACTAACCAATGTCAATCAGCAACCACATAGGCGTTTGTCTTAAGAAAGCAACGTAAATAAGTTAATCCCTTGTTCAGATTCAGAATGTCGAGAGGAAGGATCCTACACAAAGAAGTCAGTTGTTCCTCATCTAAATTAATAAAATAGAAGCTTGACTTCTCAAAACTGATCTGCATCCCTACTGCAGTGAAAAAAGTATCCAAAACAAACTTGTAATGGAGCCATTCCTGTTCATTCGCCATTCCAAAAATGAGGACATCGTCCACAAATAACAGGTATGATACATAATGATTATGGTACACCTTTATACCACTGATCAGACCTTCATCCCTAGCCTTGTGTATAAGACGACTCAACCCCTTAATGTCCAAAATGAAAAGAAGGGGCAAAAGAGGACAACCTTGACGAAGGCCTCTAGTTTCCTTAAAGAAAGAGGTAGGGCATCCATTGATGAGAACCACAAAATTTGTAGACTTCAAACATCCCATAATCCATTGAGTAATCTGATAGTCAATACCAACATTTAATAACAGAAGTCTAATAACATACCAGCCTACCAGATCATAAGCCTTTATGAGGTCAAGTTTCAAGACTAGTGACCCAATCTTTTTCATCTTTGCAGAGTGTAACACCTCTTGACTTGTTCCAACCGCATAAAAAATCAGACGATGATCTAGAAACCCAAACTGTTCTACAAAAATGCCTCTAGAAAGGCCTCCCTTTATTCTTTGTGCAATAGTTTTAGAAATATCTTTATAGATTAGATTGCACAAGGATATAGGGTGGTAGTCTTGAAAAGACAAAGGATTAGAAATCTTCGGAATCAAGGCTATAAAAGTATCATTAACCCCTCCAGGGATCAAACCCGACACCCGAGCCTCTTCAACCATCCTAACAAGTTCCAGTCCCATGATATTGAAAAACTAGATAAATAAATCACAGGACCAACCGTCCGACCCCAGACTCTTCTCTTTGTCCATAATTTTTAATATACCTTCAATCTCAGTAATAGTAATAGGTACATTAATAGAAATACAATCCAAATAAAAAAGAAATGAGGCATAACCTGTATAACCCTCAGCTGAGTCTCCAAATTAGTAGAATTTTGATTCTTAAAAATGCGCAAAAAGTAATCTACCGCTTCCCTAGCAATCCCAGATTGTTTAGTAATCAGTTCTCGCTCCTCATTGATAATCTCCTAAATAACCTTTTTCTTTCTTCTGTTGTTTACATAAGTATGAAAAAACCGAGTATTTTGATCCCCACTTGACAGCCAAAGGGCACGGCTTTTTAATCTCCATAATTCTTCCTCAATGCGTAGCAAGGAAGTTTATTTATCCTCCAACACTCCAATATGTGACCGCACCGATTCAATCACAGTCTCCTCAAAAGGGAGAGCAAAAAGAGTAGAGAGATTATACTCAGTTTCAAGTAAATCTGTTTGTAACAAAACTTTTTTCTCCCGGATCCATGGGGAAGCCCTCTGGTTTAGCAGTCGCGAAAAATAAGTAAGTCTCTGCAAAGCGAAGGGGCTAGGATCCTTCACTAGGGAATCCCAAAGATGATGAACCAAAAGGATAAAGGACTCCTCCAATGACCACAAAGAACAATATTTAAAAGGATATCTAGTAGGGAGTTCTCCTTTCCCAAGCGGCAAAATCACAGGAAAATTTTCACAAAATCCACCCATGAAGAACACTGTAAAATAGACCCAAGCAATTCTTCATGTATAAAAAAGCGATCCACAAACTTTTCTACCATAGCATCACCCTTTCTCCCATTTGTCCAGGTCGGCATAATGGGCTTGGGCACAACATCTGTAAGACAATGTTTGTCAAAAAGATCAGAATACCAAGAAGAGTATGACTTTGGAGTGGCATGTAAGCCCCAAGACTCTCTCTCACCTAATGAAAAATTCAAGTCACCTCCTATAACCAAGGAATTAATATCCAACAAGCCACTTCCCTCAATACAACTCCAATAAAAAAATTTCTCCAAAAGAGGTCCATAACAATTGAAGACATGTAATGGCAGAGAAAAATCCCTACTAAAACCAGATAGCAGGATACCACCCCCCACAACAAAGGCCTTAAACTTAAAAATAAGTGGGTCCCAAGTAGTCAAAATACCACTCGAGTGCCTAGAAGAACCAATAGAACAAACTTCCCATGACAAATAGAAAGAAAGAAATAACTACCCGGGCTTTGACTTCTCAGCCAGGGTTTCCTATAGCATAACCAAACTCAGATGAATAGCGCTCACTAGTCTATGGACGGTGTAACGTTTTGAGGAACCCCCAACCCCATAGATTTTTAGGGTTAAAAAGATCATGGAGTAGCCTCTAGGGTAACCCTCTCTGCTTTAAGGGGTCTAAAAAGCAAGGAGGTCAATGGCTAACTTTCCCCACATGTAAACGACTGAGAAGGGTTTCCTTCCTCAGAAAAAAGAACATCCACAGACCCTGCCAAGGATGCCCGAGCCAAAGCCTTTTTGCGCCTACCCGCTCTTTCTTTCAGATAGTTACATTTGGAAGAAAAGGAAACTGAGGGTCCTTTAAAACAATATCCTTACTAAAAATAGAGATGGGGTTAGAAAAAATACCATCCCCCTCACAATGGACTATTACCCCAGCATCACCCGGGCTAGGACTGGAATGCACATTCTGCAGAGTGACAATTTCATCCCTAACCATTTGTGAATCCGTAACTAGGGAAATATTGTCCAATGTGACTGAGTGGCTAGAATCAGGTACCTCCAGGATTTCTCCCACCGAAAGGGGTTCACAGAAATGCCAAGGAGAGGCTTCAAACATAACAGGAGAGCATGATACCATATGCTTTGTCCCCCAAGCCTCCAATACAATGATATCCTCAAGAGATAAAGACTTAAAACATTCAGGAAAAACAGATTTAAACTTACTCGTGAAGGAAGTTGGGATATCATCCACTGGGGGCGCCATTACCTACAAAATAACCCTTTCCTGGGGTGCATCAAAAGTCAACCGTTCCCCAGGATGATTTTTTACAATATCCTGACCATCCTGGTAGTTAAAATCCCTAGCCTCTGGTTCAATATACCTCACAGAAGACCCACAACTCTTCCGAAGATGTCCTGGCTTCCCACAAGTAAAGCATCTAAAGGGTGTTTGCCAATAATCTAGTTCCTGTCAAAAGGCCGTTTCCCCCCACTGGATTGAAATGTCTTTTGGTAAGCCCATGGATACATCCATCTCAACAAGGACCCAAGCACAATGCTTGTCAACATGATATAGGGACTTATCATCCAAAAAAAAACTTTCCAATCCTATTCTCCAGTTCAATAAAGAATTCTCTAGACCATAGAGCCAGTGGAAAGCCTTTTAGCAGAACCCAATAAGGATTCACCAGTAGAGTCTCCATCGCCGGATCAAGATCGATATGCCATATTTTTAGGCATAGAAAACCCCTGTCAATCACCCAAAGATGAGCCATAATCAAATCGATATGTGCCTCATCCACGAGATGAAAGACAACCCAGTTGTTCACAAGCATGTGGACCCTCGGTGCATAATTTATTAAGGGCTTCTATTTGCTATTAACCCAAAAAACCAGAGCAAACCAGCTAATGGTTGTGAAGCATAGCTTTCCCACCAGGGTCTGGGAAGAAAGACTCAATACCCGCTTGACCTGTACATATTTCTCTAAAACCATCTCAATTCCCTCATCTCTGCACTTAATGGCCTTCAAGGTTCGATTATGCCGAGCCTTTTCACCACCGCTACGTGAAAGAACACCACCTCTCCACAAGAGTGAACTGGGATGGTATGTATCCTTGCCAATGCCATCATCTTCTCCCACTGCCTCCCCCTCAAATGAAACCCCACATAAAAGAGGATCCCTAGAAGTCAGTTTAGCGTCTGATAAGATATTTGAAATCCGTGTATTCATGACAGTTACACTGCCACATGCAGATCCTACCATTGTTAAGGACCCCATAAAGGGACCAAAAACCTTAAAAAATAATAACCCAATACCCAAACTAAAATAAAAAATAGAGCACAATAAAAACTTGACGAGTGCCCCAAAAACCGACAGGGGATGCCACAATATGTTAGGTTCAAACCTGTGCCTGTCCCATAGTTGTGAGAAACCCTAAAACCCCATACAAACCAAACCCATACAGACAAAACCCTCCATTTCTACAGACAAAACCCTCTATTTCTCAACATAATTGTGAATGTCAAGTCTAAAAGTTGAAAGCAAGTCACATATGATCTCGCCAATATATTGCATTGTGTCAAACAAGTTAAAAACACATTTTATATATAAACAATGAAAGACTCAAACATGGAATGCATGTGTGATCAAGTCGCATTTCAAAAAAAAATTAATTCCCATCCCTTTAATGATAGAGATTCTGATCCCCCTCAAGATATCCAAATCATATAAGTGTTTGATATGATGTATCTTAAAATCGTGAAGGTAATCAACATTAGGGGAATTTTGAGATAAAAAATGTGCCTCCTTAGAAAAATATTAAAAAATTATAAACTAGGTATTTTATAGGGAAGCTATACTTGACAAGTCACATTTCCACTACATTCAATGTACAATCTAGATAGCCATGATCGAGTTACATACTAAAAGTAAAATTAATAAAATATGTTTTATTGGTGTGATTAAAAATCTATACTTTCCAAGTGTTATCTCTTCAAATACATTTTTCAATTTATTTTCATTAGGTGATAGGAAATTCATTAGATGAAGCATTAGTAATTTTTTTTTAAGAGTCTTTTAGAAGAGATTTGGACTTATAGTTTATAGGAGCTCTTGAGTCAGCTCTTCATTTGTAAAAAAATCTCAAAAGACAGGTTTCGGTGGCTAAGGAGTATGTTTTAAAGTTCTGTAAGCCACTAAAAGCACTCGCTTTCGGCAGCTAAGACCGCAATTTTGGGGCGCTCTAAGCCACTGAAATCACAGAGCATCTCAAACAATCATCAAGTCAAATTAAGGTCTTCAAGGGCTGAAATACAAGTGTAATGATGGCATGTTAGCTGCCAAAACTGATGGGGAACGATCAAATTGCGACCTGGTGATTAAGATTTGAAGCAATTATGATTTGATATGATTCAACTAAATCTATCAAACTCTATATATCTGCCACCATTTCTGGATCCGATTTCACCCACATCTTCTGCAATAATTTCACTCACCTAAAACCAGTCACGTGGCCTACTATCTCTTCATTTTCCGAAGTATGTTATTCTTATCATGATTTGAAATCTCTCATTTCCTTATACATTCCTAAAAATCATGCCTTTGTTTCCCTCATAACTCGCGCTTGTTTTTGTTGAGCCCTAACTCGCCTCCATCAACACTAATCTAGTCCCCTAAGCCCAATATTGTTTTGCAGGCACAAAGAGTTCAATTGCGGATAGGGAGAGGAGGAGAAATACTCATAAAAGAGCTCAGTGACATAGCTTATTTGGAATCACACCCTGAGGTGTGTCAAATGTTCAAAGATGTTGGATGTTACAAGTATTATGAGAAGCTCTAAGGATTTCACCAAGGTGTTGCAAAGACTTTTGTCTTATCATTTGATGAAGCCAAAGCTAAAGCTGGAACAAAAGGCTAATTGAAGACAACAAGAAAGCACATAAGGTTACTAGGTATTTGATGCTTCAAAAGGCAAAAAATATTAATCATATAGATTTGAAAGATCTTGCTCAAGCTGCAGAGGCCTCGAATGAGCAGCCTTGAAGATTAGGAAGTTGGTAGAAAAAGCATTTTTGTAATGTTGAACTTTATTTCAAAACCGAGCTTTTGGTAGCTTCGACAGGCTTTCACAGCTTTCCTTAGCCACTGGAAGTAGAGCTTTCGGTGGCTTGCAGGTTAGAATTTTGGCTCACAAACCACCTAAAGCACATAGACAAGCAGAATGATGATATTTTCACTCAGATCAAATGTTTTTACTGCCAAATCATTTGAGGAAGATTCTAAATGAATGATAAAATTAAAAGGGATAGATATCACTCTCTCTTTTAAGTTTTGAAGTTGTTGCAAAGGATATAAAGGTTGAAGAGCCTTTCTATTTTTAGTCAAGATGAGGTCCATCTTTCAAAGGAATATTTTACATGCCTTATCATCACCTTGAAGGTTGTTGAGCTTTTCAAATATTTCTATAGCTGTCGAATACATGAAGACTATCAAGATGGAGGCGAGCAGATTTACTGCAAAAATGGCATTTTTACTGTGCTGAGTCATCATTTTCAAATGATGATTCTGAGTGACTGTAGAATCATTTTGTGGAAAGGGAGGACGTTTTCGTTCCTAACACTTCCGAGAACAAAAACCTCTCTCATTTTTCCTATAGGTGTCACATATTGGGAGAATCGAATCCATCTTTGAGCCCTAATTTTCAGATCTCAGAATTTTCCTGTTTGACACATGTTTTTGAAATATAGATCTCAGGCAAATAAAAATGAATCTAAAAGAACTGAGAGAGGTTTTTTCTCACAAAAAACCAATATACAATAATATATTTTGGTTTATACACAGGTGTCAAATATTTGGAGAACCAAATCCATATATGAGCCCCAGTTTTCAGTAGTTTGGCCCAATTTTTGTGGTAGGCAGTGTTATGTTCTTAATCAGAAAAGTCATAGTAAAACTCCTATTCATTTGAAGAATAAAAGATAATCATGCAGATGTCATTGGAAGAGTATTCACCCTCCAGCATATAGAGAAAGTTGTCAAAGACTTTGCTTGTGATTGGGATCTAATCCCTAATTTATAGGATCTTAAACTGTTTTGTAAAGGCTATAAAGCCTGTGACTTATTTAGAACAAGTGGTTCGATTTTGGAGATTGACACACATTAGGATATTGGAACTCAGAGCAAAATACATCAATGATGAAGGTTGACAAGTAGAAGTGTGGATTTCTCAGGGAAGGCGCCTTTGGATAATATTGGATTGTTGTTTTAAGTTCCGAAGACACAATAGACGCCCAAGGGAAATATTCACCAGTTGTTAACACATGATGGGCTATTCGAGCCCACTCGGCGTTAAATACTGAACAATTTGGGAGGCCAAAGAGAGTGAAGAGCATGACTGCCAGTAAATAATAAGGTTCCCTAAACCAAACAATCGGGTAGAGGTTATCAGCCTTTGGCACAAAACTGCTAGGTTTAATCATCCATGATTTCATCATCTCGTCAAAGTTGTACCTAGTTTTATATGATGTTATGAACACACGGCTAAGGGTTTGCATAGTCGGCTTAAGAGAAAAGGCTCTGATAAATACCTCAGGGCAGAATGTTGTCAATTGCGACCCTGTACAGTCATTGAATGACTGGTCTTTAGGATTATCATTTTCCACTATCCATCTAATTGGGCCTGTGTAAGGTAGGACAGCGGGACGGGTAGCAATGGCATGGATTTGAGAAGCCCTAATCTTCTCATATGCAGGTCAGTCTTCCTTGATGTCAGAAAGATCATGATTATCAAAAATTGAATGTATTTTAGCCCAGTCCATTTGGTATGTTTCAGTGACCCTCTCACTGGTATCTCAGAAGACACCAAAATTCGGGTCTTTAGTCAGCAACTCCCTGTGGACAGTCTTAGACCGAGTATTTTGTGACATGTTGGCAAAGTCTAGAAATTTTGGAAAATAAATAAAATAAAATCAAAACTAAATCATTAAGAGAAAAACCCTAAAGAACAAATGCAAACTCACAATGAACCAACGTGATAATAACTGAAAAATTATGAAAATGACCCCTAGTAAGAAAATCACAGTAAAATCCACGTAGTAGAGTAAATCCCAACAGTGAAAACGATAAAGAAAAATAGGAAAAATTGTGTGTTTATCCATTTTTCTTCGGATCAAATATGGACCTTAAGATCAAAAGAAACGAATGGCTGAGATTACCCCTTGCGGGATGTGGGATCGGGTTCAAAATTTTTATTTTCAAACTTTAATCAAAATTCCCGCAATCCACAATCCACAATTGCGGGTTGCGGGTTTACAAATCACAAAACAATGGACAAAAGTGTTTCCAAAATCCGCAACCCAAAATCGCGGCTTGCGGGATTCGAAACAGAAACAAGGTTCAGAAATCAAAATAACTTTCCTGCATCCCACAATCTGCAATTTGTGGGTTGCGGGTTTCGAGAACACATAACATGGTTTATTGACATAATGATTTCCCACAATCCGAAATCCAGAATTTGTGGGTTTCGGGTTTCATGTTTCGGGATTTCTAAAATTTCTAAAATATTAACACAGTCTTTCTGCAACCCACAATTTCAGGTTCCGGGTTTCGGGTTGACAAAATTCCAAAAGAAATAAAAAACGATTCTCGCAATGTGCAATTGCGCGATTTCGGGTTACGTGATTTCAGATTTGCGGGAAGAAAATTACATTTTGAAGGAAATGAAGGCTTTTCCGCAAATCAAGAAAACAACCAGAAACTCAGAAATTTTCTAAGGGAAAAATGATAATTACATAAACCAAAAACCAGAGGTGTGAGATTATACAAACAAGGTTTTAAAAATCTCGTTTTGGTAACGAAGTTACCCAAATACCTTTGTATTTACAAAAATTGGGGCTCCCATGATCAAATGAAGCATAGGATCTCTTGTACCTACAACACACCCTCCTCTCTCTATATCTCTCTCTACCTCTCACTCTCCCTAAATCACTAGATCCCTTAACCCCTAAACCATTGAACCATTCAACCTTGTAATCCCACAGCCCTAACTCCTAAATAACGTAACCCATAATCCTTAAAGTCCAAATCCCTAAGAACTTAAACCTTAACTCCTAAACCCTTAAATCCCTAGGAGCCTTAAGACACCTCTCTTTAGCCATTCATTTATACACTTTGGAAGTATAGTCCAATGTATGCAAATATTCATGAAGTATTGAACATTTGACATTAAGTGGGGTAAACGTTGGTGAATTAATGGCGGGAACATTATGCACAGGTGCGCACGCATATTTTTTGTGTATGGGTTAACAATGCATGCGCTCTTCTTTTGGATATGCATTAACAACGCATGTGTGCACACACTTCTTTTTGCATGCACGTTAACAACGCATGTGCACATAAGAGCGTGCACAAACTTTTTTTGTCCACGTCAGTGGAGGCTCGCCATTGCCGAAGCAGGAGCATGTATGCGTGTTTATAGGCATGTGCACGTGTTTGTTTTTTTGCGCTCATGTGCTATCATTGCGGTGTTTTGGATACCAGCTTTGTGCCGATACCCTTACTTTTGACATAATTTTTCGACATTTAGTTGAATATGAAAATTGTGATCCTCTCCAAACGATTATTCAATGAACTGTTGGAACTGGGAAGTCTTATTGCTATATTTATCATGCTCTTTCTACTTCAACATCTACTAGATAAATTCCATTGCTTATTCTTGCTCCAATAAGAATATATGCTTTTAATATTCATGCAAATATAATACATCTAGCTTTAAAAACTTCTATCAAAGATATGGGAACACTATAAGGGCCATGTCTAGCAATATTTCATGAAGAAATGTGGCATATTCACTATCTTTTGTTTAAGGAATTGAGATTTATTGGAGAAAGGTTATTCATGCAGATTGATTCTAGATTGCGAGAATCATTTCCAAAGATAAAATGTACTCCTTTTGGTGGTAGAATCGATCATTCTTGTCGGTGACATTTTCCAATTGCCTCTTGTCAGAGATAACCCTTTGTATGGGAAATATTTGTGGAAAAGATTCAATATTTTTTTCATTTTGGATACATTATTCCAATATCAAGTTGATAATCCAAAACATGAATCTTTTTAGAGATTGTTAACATAAAAAATGCAAAACCCCTTCTTGATGATTGGTATCTTCTTATGTCAAAAGTTGATACGAGATTACCTCCAATAGAAAGGAGTTTATTGTTTGGGATTGGTTAAATTCAAGTTGATTGTGAAATTGAAGAATATGGGAATAATGCTACATACATTGAAGGGTTTGTCACTATTCATTTACATGCTCATCCTTCATCCTTTGTTATTCAACAACCAAATGCATGAATAGAAGTTGAGGAAATAACAACATTTATTGAAAATGAAAATTATACGCCTTTCTAGCAATTAGACTCGCTAGATATTGGTTTCTCTCTAATTAATGAATATATTATAGAGGCTATTTTTTACATGGCATTTCCATATCTAATTAATGAGTATAATATAGAGGTTTTATTTGACATGGAATTCCCTACTTTATTCTATACCGGTGATGTTGATTGGTTGTGACATTCGTCTCCATGAAACTGGATTAAATCTACTCAAATACTTTGACCAAGGTTTTGGAATCCATCCACCCTTCCATTATTTCTTGTTAAACATGATATGTGTCATTGTAACCAAGCAACTATTGTGGTATTTGTACAAAATAATATAGATTAAAATGCACCTACAACAATTGAAGACTTATGCCAATAACTAATTGATTTTCCGAAGAAGAAGTTGGATGAGCTTCTTATGAATTTTGGTTCTTCCCCCAAAGGTACAAGGTCCTATTGGACAAATTATCATTTTGAACTCATTGACATGATTACTGATTTGGGTTGTCCAAGTTTTTTTTTTACATTGAGTGCAGCTGACATAAAGTGGCCTAAATTACATAATCTAATGCCAAAAAATATAGACTATGCTTCACTAAACAAACATCATATAAAAAATTAAAATTTTATCGAGTACCGCTATATTGTTTCCATGTTTTTTTTTAATAGAAACCTGAAATAGATTGTATTAAACAGAGGATAAGTTACAAAATTCCCTTCCTGGTAGGTTAAACCATAACCTGGAAAATGTGTAGTCCAACATTGAAAAATTTAGCTTTTTAGCCATGGGTGTTGTTCTTCCTAACTGTTCATATCTATTGTCTTTTATTGAGTAAATCTTGACATATTGGTTACATATATAAGAACAAAAAACAATTTCACAAAACAAAACAAAAAGTACGCATCAACATTCCTGGAATTAACCTTGTGGGATTCCTTCATGGGTCTAAAAGTCATATTCCATCATAGAACTATCTTCACACTGGTTTCTTGGGTCCGTTGATTCAGAGTCATTCTCAAAATCATCCCTCATGCCACTCAAGGACTCTTCCAGCTGAGCCAGGAGATCCTCAATCCCGTTGTTTCCATTTTGCAAGGTATCAAATAACTTCCCTTTTAGAGAAAACATAAATTGTTCAATGAGACCTTCGGAGTTGGCCTGTTGGTAGTCTTTCATGCCTTTAACATCCTTCTGCAGTTCCTCAAGCTGACCCACATGGATCCAGACATTGGATTCCACATCCTCCATTCGCGGCTCCATCTGGTTAATATCCAAACCGATTAGTTTGCTCTCTTCCAGAGCAGCTTCGGAAACTTCGAAATCATTTTGGAAATTCTTCTTGATGTCCGGATGAACCTCCTTGATCTCTCGAAGCTCCTTCACCATGTTCCTAATATTCATCCTCATGTATTCTATGATAAACTAGGGAAGAGTTCGCAGACCAACACCTAGATATCCACTATCGCAAGTGAGATCTTCAATACCCAACACCACCGAATGAATTGCAGTACCATCTCCATGAAACAGGTCATGCGAACCAAAGCAGGTTGAGAATTCAGCATTGCTTCACATGCTTCCATTTTACCGCCACACCAACCTTCATTAATATGAGGAGAACTCCGAGAGCGATCTTTAAAGCTCGAGCTGCGTTGGATTCCACTTGTCCACATAAGGAGAGGCGAGCTTTGCATGTGCACCCCCATTAGGGATATGGAGATCAAATGGGGACCATTTGGTGTAAGGAGGATCATGATTCAAAAAAATAAGTCCTTTTAACACCTTTCTCCTTGGTTAGCCATGGTATCAGCCTCCACATTGTTGTGCCTTAGGATGTGATAGAACATAATAGGCTCATGATGAAATATTTAAATTATCTTATTGCACTATGTAGTGATGAGAAAACAAGGCACACAGACAGTGTTTCTACTAACAATGATCAATTAGAAAACAAGTCCTCTTATGCCTTGGTTAGCATGTCATGTTGACATGTAACTTGTGGGTTGAAGTTGGATTAGTTAATGGTGTGCTTGGTTACTTTCAAAATATTTTCTATATGCCTCGAAGAAAACCTTATGTCCTTCCAATGTACAATACTGTTTTTTTGTAAGTACACCGGTGCTCCATTTGACACAAGTAATCCAAAATTTGTACCAATAAAACCTATTATTAGAGGAATCATAAACAAATTCCCATGAAGATGGCATGGGCCCTTACTATACACAAATCAAATGATTTTTGTCAAGATACGATTTTTGTCAAGACCGAACCCGAAATGAAAGATATTGCTCTGCATGAAAGATATTGCTCTGCATGACACTCAGGAACCCGAAATGAAAGATATTGCTCTGTTCTAGAACCAATCTACATGGACAAACGGATCGGATATCAGTGGAGCGGAAATATATATATTTTTTTAAATCGGATTAATTAGTGTATAAATTAATTTGTCACCTTGTAAATAAATACCTCGGTGACTATCCTGAAAATGTTAACACGCGATTGTCTAGTCGTTTTTTTTTAAGTTTTTGACTTTGTCCTTTGTCATTGGACAAGATCATACCAATCTGTAAAGCATGAATTTTGTAGAAGGCTAGTGAATTGGATTTTTTGACCAAATGTTTCATTTGCAGTAGCAAGATTGTTGTTGAGCTAAACTTCACATTTCCGTACATTTTACTTGTTTTTGCATGCTCCAAATTAAATAATTGGTGTTTGTGATAGATGTCACATGTAATGTTTGTCGAACATAATAAAATGTAAAAACTAATAGTATGAGGGTAACCGATGTCACATTTAACGTTTTCGAAAGTAATAAAATGTAAGGATGTGACATGTAACGTTTTCGAAAGTAAAAAAAATGTAAAAAGTAATAGTATGGGGGAGATCTTGTAATGGATGTCACATGTAACGTGGCCATTAATTTTGAAACAACTTGTATTTTCGTTTAGAAATCAATGAAAATATAATGGAAATCAAAACAACATAAAAAATAAATATGAGACTAAAACTAGAGATTTTAGAGCTTAGGATTAGGTGATAAATATTATGTCGGTCATAAACAAAAAAGAATAATACAAAGTAAAAAGTAAATATGAGACTTAAACTAGAGACTTTACTTTTTACTTTTAATACAAAATAAAAAGTATATATGAGATTTTAGAGTTTTTGTCGAGAGTTTGTAGAGTAACAAAATAATACAAAGTAAACAAAAATGAATAATACAAAGTAAAAAGTAATGTAATAAATATTATGCCGACCATAAACAAAAAGGAATAATACAAAGTAAAAAGTAAAAATGAGACTTAAACTAGAGACTTTAGAGCTTAGGATTAGGTGGCTTAGGTATTGCACTCAAGGAGTTATTCAAGGAGAGGTTTGCACCTCAGGAGATTTGATCCCTCTCAGTGCTTGATAGAGCCTAGGATTTGGATCTATGCTCGTTCTCTCTCCAAAGAATCTTACCTCTGAAGCTTTCGTTGTGAGTCGTTTATCTTTTTTTGTAGATGTCACATGTTTTTGCATAATGAATTGGGTTTTATGTGGTATATTTATCATTTAAACTTTGTTTTTGCATCATTTCCTAGATGACACATGTTTTGTATAATGAATTGAGTCTCAATCAAAGAAATCATATATGTCATGTAGAAATTTCCCTCTCCAAAGAATCTCATCCCTTAAGCTTTTCTTGTGGTCAATAGATGTCACATGTTATGCATAATGAATTGGGTCTCAACCAAAGAAATCATATATGTCATATAGAGATTTCTCTCTCCCAAAGAATCTTATCTCTTAAGCTTTGACCATGCATCATTTACGTATATGTCACATGTTTTGCATTATGAATTGGGCCCCAACCAAAGAATTCATATATGTGATATAGAGATTTCCCTCTCCAAAGAAAATTATCTTCTATCCTTTTCTTTTGCATCATTTACGTAGATGTCACATGCTTTGCGTAATGAATTGGGCCCCAACAAAAGAATTCATATATGTGATATAGAGATTTCCCTCTCCAAAGAATCCTCTTTAAGATATGCTTATGCATGATGAACATCACATCGATAGCTCACATTTTCCCAACTAGAGAAATTATACGTGTGATAAAGAAATTTCCCTCTCCAAAGAATGTTATCTCTTAGGCTTTTCTCATGGAATGTTGCGGAGAGCTTCTGGATAACTCACATTAGCACAATATAACGGTAGGTTAAACCCTCTTATTGGTGAGGTAGAGTTTGGATGAAGCTAGACTACTTACGTAGTTTTTATGTGGTACATATATTTCCCTTGGAAAAATCAATACTTTAGGTATACCTACTACCATGTATTCTAGCTGAAATATCTAGTTGGTGGTAGTGCTAGAAAAGGGAGTAAGAGGAGTAAAAACTTGTGGCCACCAACATTTTCATAGTTAGTAATCAGCTTTGAAAAAAATATTTTTAAACACTAAAGTATAGGAATAGATGTTGTGTATACAATTTTTAAATATAATTTTCCTATAAATATTGGCTCTCCCAACATGTGGCCACAAAACACCCAATTGTCAAAAAATTGTTTCTTAACTTCATGTTTTGACCGTGGAACAATAGCACCCCAAAGAATAAATATAAAATGTGTTATTCAGTTTCCCCAGGACAAGTCGGCCCAGTCACGTTAGTGAGGTCGGACCCATTAGGTAAAAAGGTCACCCACACATAAAGTATAAATAGAGAGCTTTCTCTCTCAATTGGACACACCTCTCACTCACTCAAGTTCGCATAACTAGAGAGAGAAGACAAGCTCGTTCGAGGAGAAACAGAGAAAGCTGCAGAAGAAATGTTATATTTGGGTTTTCCATTTTGCTTTATATTGTACTAGTGACGAACCTATCTTTAAGGAAGTTGTGGGGTTTTCTCCTTTGGGCCCTTGCACAAAGCTGAGGGACCACTTAGGTGCAATCATGCATTTGCAAAATGCGCTAGAATTTGGTAAATTCAAAATGTGCGTGCGTTACTTAGACTAGGCATGGGCGGACTCCGACCCTGCCATGTCAATTAACATGCAGGATAGGATTCCAAAACGTGCAGGCATTATATAGTGATACATAATGCGCACGCATTATATAGTGATACATAATGCGCACGCTTTATGTATCACTATAACACGCACGCGTTTTGGTGAATATAACCAAAAAAAATAAACAGTCTGCGGACCGCGGCCACTGTTTACCCACTCAAAACCGCAATGCTCGAGTGATTGTGGCTTAGAAATATGCATTGGAGAAGTGAAGGGAGGTTAAATTCGGAGCTCAACAAGGGAGATTTCATCTTGTAAGGAGGATTGGAAAGGTAAGCATCCAAATCCTTGCCTCATTTCATCATTAAAAATATAATTTTTTTATGTTTCCCTACATTAAAAATATTTGTAAATGAAATTCCAAAACTAAAAATTTTAAAATTTGTTATTTAACATATGTTAATTCCTCCCTACTATCAATCCCCTTAATGAATTTTACATCCACCCAAGCAATAAGGGATTTGAAAAAAAACAATGGAAATTGGAAATTGAATCCCAACTGCAATATTTTTTCCACATCTATTGCAAATTGGAAAAAAAAAAACCATCCACCATTTGGCTAGGAGGAGGAACTATGGACTATAACCTAGGCTTGGTTTCTAAACTTGACTCAACCAAACCTTATGTTTTTTTCCCACACATTCTTTTACCCTAAAATTGTCCAACCAATGCTTGTGAACCCAACCCAATGGCATGATGTATTTTATATCATCCCCCAAACCCCAACGGACTAGGTTCCCCTCCTTTGCACACACACGGCTTACTTTGTTGCTAAGATGAACTAGCACATATTTTTTTACATCCTTCACCACCAAGATGTTAGACACAATGGCTCACTGAGAGGGGGGGGGTGAATCAGTGAGCTTGCACTTATTAACAATTTCAACTTCTTCTCTCAAATATTATATCATTAATTACAAATTCACTTCAACATCATATTCATCAATAAACTATATCACATGCCATTCATTAAGAAAGACACATTATCATAACCACATTATAAGAGACAAGATATAATCTTTGTAAAATTTTTATAATTGGAGACTTTAATCTCCAGAATGGGCTACAACCCAAAGTGGCACCAACCACAAGATAATTCTGTGAGTTGCAACTGATTGGGATGCACCAAGACCCCAGCAACCATAGATTTACAAATGATATTTCAGACTCTTCTTAAGTCTACAAATTACATACATCATCAATCAGAAGCCCTTATTTGTTTCCAAAGAACTTCATCATTCTCATCAAGCACTCATTATTCAATATAACTTCATTTTGTCCATCAGCAAATATCACCAATCAGATCACATCTTCATTCTGTCATCATTATTCATGGCATAGCAATCTGCTACCATATCTCCATTCATACACTTTACACTGTCCATATGCACATCACAACATTCTTCCCATATCATCAGTCATCTCTTCACCATTCAACCAACATGTATTCATTCTTTCCATCAATAGGCTGGCTCAATTTAACCCAAAATAAAAGATAGAAAGAGATATTGTTTTACTGCTCCACCTGCTACTGCTCCTTCACCAAAAACTGTCCTCATCTTCCTAACTCCCGAGATCAGGGCTCTCCTCTATCTTCTGAATGCTCCCCCGAATTCTCCACACTCACCACGCAAAAAACACAACCATCTTGTTCTTCATTTATACTTCTCCTTTCCATGTATTTAGGAGGACAACTTGTCTTTTTGTTTTTATTAATTCAAATAAGTCAAATGATATTTTTATTTCCATGTTATCCTTAACCAATAAAAATACATATCTTTGCCACATCGCCATGGTCTTTATGCCCACATGATCCTCACCTTCCACTTTGGATTACATGTAGTTGTTATTATAGTATTTTGAGATGATATTTATGTTTGTAATGTATTCATTCTTGGACAAAGTTTGTACATTTTTCATTTTTGAGAGATGTCATTATAACACATGTATATGTTTCTAATGATTTGTTTTTTCATTTTTTTATTGCAGGGACGACCATGGATGCACATTCATACATCCAAAGAGAAATTCAGAGGCTCGAAGAAATTCGAGCCTGAATAACTATTTTTTATGATAGGCATCGGATGCTTGCATTGAATTTGGATGCAATGATAGAGACCTTTAGTAGGTCTAATGGTGCACTGCAATATATTGCTACATTCAGAGAAAGAAAGAGGAAAGAATATGAGGATGGAATTAGCTACAAAGAAGTTAAGAAGTTGAAAATAACAAAACAACATATGTTTGCCCTGTTTAGAGATCCACGGACGGGTGAAATCCCGAATGAAAACAAAAGGCATATTTCTATCGAGTGGTGTACATATCAACCATTCATAGATAATTGGATGGAACGATGGTACATCGTGTTTGATGTACCACCACATAACAACAGGGAAATGCCTCTATATTTTATGAGAAAGATGTATGCAGAATTTGTTTTGGGGAAGCATGTTAACTGTTTTGATATCATGGAGTACCAGATCATTGGGATGGGGATTCCATAGTAACGTCCCAATGCGAGGCACATAGATCCCAATCGCCCAGTAGCTCCACCTCGTAGGCAATTACCCAGGCTAGATGTGTCGTATGCACATCAGTTGGTCCTAAAGACACAGGAGTCATTTCTACTATTTCCACATGTGGTTGTTCTCCATAGCACGTATCTTTAAGGTACATACCAGGATGGGCCATCAGAGCTACCATCTATGGGTGGAGTAGAGCCGTCACCTGTTGGTGGTGTAGATCCACCAACTCCCGGTGGGATAGCGCCACCACCTTCCAGTGGTCAAGGAGCATCTAGTAGTGGCACTAGACCTGTGCATCATGAGCACAGCCGAGAGCCCCACCCATGCACAGTATGTGGCCGTCCTTGCTTTGGTACTATCCAAACAGATGAGTAAATGGTTAACAATTTAGTGTCATTTGTAAATTATTTTTCCTTACTATACACATATATAGATTGTTAATATTTTTAATGATTTTAAAACTTGTAATTGCTACAAGAAGGGCACGAGGTTGAAAACCTTTCCACTGATTATGTAGAGCATAGTCCAGAGGCTCATTCACCAACACCATCCAATGTAGAAGGTGTTTTCATACTTTCAGTGACAACAACTCACACGAAGGTAACTATTTCAACATGAGATTATTTTAATACATGAGTAAATGGTTAACAATTTAGTGTCATTTGTAAATTATTTTTCCTTACTATACATATATATAGATTGCTAATATTTTTAATGATTTTAAAACTTGTAGTTGTTATAAGAAGGGCATAAGGGGCAAGAATCTCATGCAGTCGAATCTTCTGAGTTACAAGATGTTGTCATACCTTCAGTGACAACATCTCACGCTGAGGTAACTCTTTCAACATGACATTATTTTAATACATGAGTAAATGGTTAACACTTTAGTGACATTTGTAAATTATTTTTCCTTACTATACACATATATAGATTGCTAATATTTTTAATGATTTTAAAACTTGTAGTTGCTACAATAATGGCATGAGGGGCAAGAAGCTCATGTAGCACAACCTTCTGATTTAAAAGATGTTGTCATACCTTCAGTGACAACATCTCACGCTAAGGTAACTATTTCAACATGACATTATTTTAATACATGTTAGTTTGCAACCACATGTTACTTAATTAATGCTACACAATCTAATAGTTACAATTTTCAAAATTGTAGGTTGTACATTCCCATTAGAGGGAAATGATTTCATCTACTAAGCTCCCCTTGGTGGGAATACAACTGATAGCATGCCCATAGTTAGACAAAGGGTGGAAGAACATTTCTTAGAATTGCTTGAAGTATACAGTACATCAGTATGTATTTCATCATTGTCAGTTTGTTAATACATGTTATTTCATTGATCAATGCATTTCTAACTACGTTAGTATTGGTGAGTGTAGCCACCAGCCTCTATAGTTATTAGACAGTCAGCAGTTGGATCTCCTCGTACTCCAAATGTGAAAAATGGACAAGTGTGTAAGAGAGGCTCCACTCCTAGAAAGGGTGTGGATTTTCTCTGTAGAAGACACACGAGAGATCCATCTACCCCTCACATAACAAGGGTCAATGATGCTGTAGTTAGTGCCGCATCTACAATAGCCACAAGTCATACAGAGGTAACTATTTAAACAATCACATTGCATATTATTTAACCATGTTACTATATTATTTATTCATGCATGTCTAACTATTTCCTCATTTGGTGGTTGTAGCCATTAGCAGAAGAAGTGCCAGACCCCTCTACTCAATCCATGGTTCTGACCGTGTCTCCTCTTGTGGTGAGATGTTCATTAATGACAAAGTTTTTTATTCAATTTACCCAAACATATTGATCAATGTTGAATTGTTGAATTAATTGATATATGATCTTTTATTTGCAGAGCACAACTATAGAGAGCCCTTCCATGAGCACACCGCTCACATCTATACCCCATGAGGATTTGGTGAGTGTTTGTAATAAATAATTTGCCCACAAGTTAATTTTTAAAGTTTGTTAATGGTAGGGTATTAGTGCAGTCATTTGATAAAAATAATGATCTTTTTTTTGCAGACTCTTGAGATGAAGAGCGATCCCAGGGAGATGGTCGAAAGAGGAAAGTGGGGGAAAAACAAGCAAAAGATTGATTTTTGATGTTGCATAGTCTTGTGTATATGTATTTTGACATACATGTACACATTGTTGTAGTTAGGGATACATGTATATTAATAGGCCATATGAGGGCTGACTACTTCGCCATATTTTGTATTACAAACATTCAACTATCAATGCATGATACAATATATTCCATATTTTCTCTTGAGTTTCCACGTGTCCTTATGATGATTTATCTCTTCCACAAATTGACAAATTCTGCTATTGAAATTTATATAATTATATTTTAAGCAATATTTGTTGAGGTGTATTTACTGTTCTTAAGGAATCACCAAAATATTTAATTATCAACCAGGGTTGGTAATATTAGAGTTGTGGCACAGTATATGCTAAGCTAGAATGGGACCTAAGTTTCAGCTCGGCAAACCTTAGAAAATGTTTAATAAAGAAAAGATCAAAAGATCTTTCAAAATGAAAAACCGAGTCAAACTTCAGAAAGACAACGAAGGAACTAATTAAACCTAGCTAAACCTAGCTAAACCAATAGATCATAATAGTAACAAGCTATACTACTCTACTTTATGATTAAACAATGGAAAAAGAACAAATACCGATCAAAAAGAAAATTACTTCTTATGAAATGGAAACTACTTTGACTTAAAATAAAAACTACAAACTACTTAATGAATTCAACAACTATTCATGTATTCAATTAACACTTCAAGGCTACACTAATGTATCTAATTCCATTCTCCTTGAGGATTCTGAGGAAGTGTATTGTTAGTCCCAAAGATGTTCTAAAGATATTTTTTGGAACAGTGCCTGGGTATCAATAATCACTTCTGAAAATTTTTACTGAATCACAAAATAATCTGACAGAAACAATGTAGAATTCTGATATTGAAATGTTAATGGGTAGTATTTCTATGTGCAAAGGAATCAGACTTTAGTAGCAGATGAAAAATGAAATGGTGCAATATAAAGGTACTGTGTAAGTAAATCCTTATATTACATTTGCAGAAGGACGTGTTGAGGCTAAGGGAGGAATTCAACAGCCTGAACAAAATGAATAGCAGAACACTACCGAATAATATGAGGGTATCACTTCAAGGTATATTAGCTCAAACACTTCAATTGTCAATTACCAAAGAAGAAATACTTTTAAGCATAGGCACTCATATAAACCCAGACAAGCTCTGCATATCATACATAAATGGAAGAGATGGAAAACAGAAGAAGATACTAAGTCAACACATCAAAACTTTGAATCCATTAGCTCCAAGATAGAGTAATAGTATGTTCCTGTATATTGATCAACTATCAAACATAGAAGTAATACTTCTTACATCAGAGAGCCGACCTTTTGGCTATCGCCTACTTGGCTATATATAGCCTTCCTACTTTAAAAAACAAAATTGTTACGATCTATTCAGCGCAACATCTTAGAGAATGACAGTTTATACTCCTTAACAGAGTTTCTTACAAATAAATTAAATGAGTAAAATACTTGGTCATCCGCCTGACCATGACCCGGGACCATTTTGATAATCAAAATAGTACGTTTGGTTGGACAAAGAAAACGTGCCACCCTGATATATAGGATAACCACGATGTAAATCTTTCGGAACTGCAAAGAACTTCTTTCACACTTATCTAACGGCCTTTGGCCGAACAGGGACATGGCTGCAACCATAAAACTGATGAACGATGCTTCGCAGACCACTACTGCTTCCCTCCTTGATACCTTCAAAGTCCTTTGCTCTTAGAACTTGATTGCAATGGGACGAGGACCTACTATTGACGTCGGGCTGTGGAACAGGATATAATTTAGATAATGCTTTGTTAGAATTGCTTAGGTACTACTGCTCCGCCATTTGATCATCCTTCACTAGGACTGGCGTATCTCAACCCCCCGTGCTTCTGCAACTGAGAGGCCAATCTTCCTTTTAACTGCTAGATAGGCTGAATTCTCCTTAGACATCTCAGATGAGACCTCGGGTTTATCTCGCCTTCTGATACACAAATGCAAATCAGCAGGCTGCTCATGAACGCTGGTCATCTGGCCTTTCAGTGTTCCTGGAGAGGCACCTCTCAAAATGTAGTGAACAATGGGGAAAAAATCGGCTAATTTGCTCGAACCGAAAAATAAGTACCTATCTTTCAGTGACTGACAAATGAGGCGAAGGAGCTCTAATAAAACAACAATGTCCAGTGGGATGTAACATCCCTCAAATTCAACCCTATTATTATTATTTTTGTAAATGTAATTATAATTATTGTGAAGTTGTTTCTGGTGAGGAGGTCAAGGCCAAGGCCCCACCAGTAAATGTTGGATGTAATGAAATCTATTTCTTAAGGTTGTAGACCTAAGTCACTAAAAGTTGCGAATGCAACTACACATCGGGAAATTGAAATACACTAGGGGAGATTGGTCGTCGATGACCTATGTCGTTTTGTTACCCATAGGTAATTAAGGGTAAGGTGGTTTAGTGACACAACTATTATTCTAAAATCCTATTACCTTTTAATTATAAAAGGTTAGCTATTATCTTAAAGTTAAGACTAAGTAACAAGTCTTAAGATAACAAATAATTTTACTTCATACTAAGCTATTCATTTAAGTATCTCAAAAGGGTAAAATAGATGACTAATATTATATATAATTAGGGGTATACAAATAAGTTATTTCTCATAGAAATAATATTTGTGGTATTAGTATATATATATATATATACATAAATAGTTTTACACCAAGAAAGAAGCCTTTGTTGATGTATATGTAACTTCGGAATGTATTTCATATATATTTATTGTACCCTTATAAGAGATGTGTTATTCCTCTATAAGGAAGTGTCGTCATGTGAATTGACAAGTGTCGCAAGTGTGTGTACTTACCGATGGTTTATTAGACCACCATGTGCAGGGTCGGCCCTGAAATATATATTATATTGTGGATGTATCTAGATACACAAGTCGGTCCCATAGTGTAACTGAGAAAATAGGTTAGTATAAATAGAGATCGGGAGATCTCTATTTTGATCATTCAGAAAGTCACACTTCTCTCACTCAGAAAGTGGCACACTAGTGAGGAGGAGGATCATCTGCTACTAGGAGACTATCTCAGTGTATTTTGGTTGTACTTTGGTTGAGCCATTGCTCTCTCTATCTCTGAGGAAGTTGTGGGGTTTTTCACCTTAGGGTTTTCCCCACAGAAACTCTGTGTCTCTTGTCTCTCATGCTTTTGATTCTTGTGATGCTTGTCATGCTTATTGTGATTGTTATGCATTGATACACTGTATATGTTATTCTCTCAGTGAAGATCCTAGAGTATTGTGAATTAATGCTCAAAATTTAACATGGTATCAGAGCTAACCTGAGAAGAAGACATTTTGCAGTGATGGAAACTTGAGTGTCTTGTTTATTGGGTTTCTCTCCACAGTTTTTGGAAAAGCAGTATAGTAGATTGACTCTACTCATTAAGGAGAATCTATCTGTCCAATCCAAATTCAATTCTGAGCATTTTCAGATTTGGCCCTAAAACTTAGGGTTTCCACAAAAATAGGAATTTCTGAAATTTGAAGCCATAGCTTGAAGCTTCTTTCAAAAATCGAATTTTAGAGATTTGGATAGAGATTTTTTGCTAGGTAGATCTTCGGGAAACTCAAACCCTATTTCAGGGCTCTCCCTAGTGAACCCGAGAGGAAAAAAAGGCAAATTTGAAGGGTAAAGCTTTGTTGATCTCAAATTATGAATACACCACGATGATCAACTCATCAAGGCACATCTTTCTATCCTTTCAGAAAGTTGAAATTCACATTTTGAATTTTTAGGGTTTTTTCTACAAACCCTAATTTGGGACAAGATCCAGTTTTCAGCATTTCAAGTGGTAAGACCTAAATCTTTTCTATTTCCATTTGAAGTACTCTTTAAGATGTCTCACCACACCAAGTTTTAGGATAAGCTTGAAGGGGATGATAACTTTCGAGCTTGGAAGTATAGGATTGGGTTAATCCTGGAAGAGAATGAGTTGGACTCATATATAAAAGAAGACATCCCTATCCCAGAGGATGAAGCGGTGAAAGTATTGCACAAGAAGAACTTGGTCAAGGAAAAGAGAATCATTGTTGATTCTCTCAAAGACCATCTCATACCCCATGTGTCTTCTCTAAAGACACCCAAGGAGATGTTTGACTCTTTGACTAATCTATTTAAAGGGAAGAACATAAATCGAAAGATGACCCTGCGGAACCAATTGAAAGGAGTAAAGTTTCAGAATGGAGAAACCATTCAATCTTATTTTTCAAGGGTCTCCCAGATCAAGGAACAATTAGAAGCAGTGGATGAAATGGTGGAGAATGGTGAAGTTGTCAAGACCACTCTGAATGGCTTACCTAGGTCATGGGACTCCTTCATTCAAGGAATCTGTGCGAGAAAGAAGTTGTTTTCATTCAGCAGACTATGGGAAGAATGCTCACAAGAAGAAGCAAGGCTTGTGGAACAAGAAGAAAAGATGGGGAATAAAGGTCAAGCTCTCACAGCTCACACCAAGAAAGGGAAGTCCAAGAGAGAGCCATCTCACTCCAAGAAATCTTTAGATCACTTCAAAGAAAGAAGAATATGCTTCACCTGTAATGAAAAAGGACATATTGCCATAAATTGTCCCAAGAACAAGAAGGACAACAACAACTTCAACAAGAAGAAGAAGGGAAGCAAAACAAGGTTTCATGCTCATGCTACGAGGATGATGAACCTGCCAAGAAGAAGGCTAGAGCAGAAAGTGATGATGATAACTCATCAAGCGAAGAAGAGTATGTTCTAATCTCTGCTCTCACAGGTACTATCTCCCATGGTTGTAATGATTGGTTAATTGATAGTGGGCCTTCAAAACACATGACCGGGTTTAAAGAATCCTTTGCTAACCTATCTAAACATGAGTCACCCCATAAGGTGAAACTTGGGAATGACTACCAATACCCTATCAAAGGAAGTGGTGAGGCCTCCTATAATCTAGAATCTGGGAAGTCTTTGAAGATGAAAGATGTTTTGTATGTACTTGGGCTCAAGAAGAATCTACTCTCCATATCTGCATTGGATGAAAAAGGTATGAGGGTTTCATTTGTAGATGGCCAAGTCCTAATGTGGCCAAAAGGTAAAACTATTGATGATGCAGTAGTGATTGAGAGCAAGAGGGAGGATTGCATAAATTGAAGGGACAACCTAAACATGCCATGGTACATGACTCCATGGAGCCAAGTGAACTTTGGCATAGAAGACTTGCACATATGCACTACAAGGCATTACCAATTGCGAGTAAGGCTGTAGAAGGTCTTCCTGAAATCAAGACCAAACATGAAGGTGTTTGCAAAGGATGTGCAAGAGGAAAGAACATTAAGAAGGCATTTCCAAGTAGTGAAAGAAAGGCAAAAGATATCTTGGAAATCATCCACTCAGATGTATGTGGTCCTATGTCATCCAGTTCTCTAAGTGGGTATGTTTACTATGTCTCATTTATTGATGACTTCTCCAGGAAGACTTGGGTATACTTCTTGAAGAACAAAGATGAGGTGTTTGATAAGTTCAAGGAATTCAAAACCTTGATGGAGAATCAAACTGACAAGAAGATCAAAATATTTAGATTCGACAATGTTGGAGAATTCACCTCAGGTGACTTCAAGAAGCTTTGCAATGATTCGGGGATTAAGAGGGAGTTGACTGCTCCTTATAATCCTCAACAGAATGGAGTTGCAGAAAGGAATAACAAAACAATCATGGAAGCAGCAAGGGAAATGTTGCATGACCAGGATCTACCTATGCATCTATGGGCAGAAACAGCTAGAATAGCTATATATGTGTAGAACAGAACACCCCACAAGATATTGGACAACAAGATACCAGAAGAGGTATTTTCTGGTAAGAAACCTGAAGTCAGCCATCTCAGAATATTTGGTTGTCCAGTATACACTCATGTCCCAAAGGAAAAGAGGACTAAACTAGATCCTTCAGGAAAGAAGGGTATCTTTGTGGGTTACAGTGAAAGCTCAAAGGCTTACAGAATATACTTTCCAGGGTTCAAGAAGATTGATGTCAGCAAGGATGAATATAAGTTCAAGCATAGGTAATCGAGGAAGCAAAGATCAAGAGGCAGCACACTCTAGCAACTCCTGCAAGGATGTAGATTTTCAGAGGGAGTTGACCATCTTCCTACATTCCACAACAGAAAGGTGTAAAAGAAGCTACTTCAGCAGCTTCTACCAGGAAGCAAAGACTCAGAGGGAGTCCACCCAACAAAAAAACAAAGATAAGTATTTCAATTATCATTTCTTGCCTATTTTTGTTTAAATATTATTATGCTTATGTTCCTAGACTTAGGAGATGTATTGTGCATATTAGAATGATTACATTAATGAACAGTATACTACTAATATGCATGTGATGGGTAAGTGGCCTATGGCACTATACAACATTCCAGTGCTACTTATCTAGAATGAAACCTCTTTGCTGACATGTTGGGAGTAGTGCAAACTCTTAACAATGTTCTGGTAGAGACTGGAAGGCATCTAGAAAGTTGTGGAACATGGATAAATGTTGTATTGAAGCATTGGCTAAGATAATTACATGACTATATGACATATTTCTTTATGTGTAAATAATTTGTTCTGAAAATTATGAGATGTTTCTTATCATGCAATTTAACTTGTTTTCTAGGAAAGACCGTATATCTTCACCTACAAAAGAAGGACTACAACATTTGTTCTAGCAACAAAGATATCTATTGAAGATATTGAAGTTCCCAGGATCTGGGATGAAGAAATGGAATGCCATGATCCGTCGATCATGAAGATGATGTTTGGGATGCAGTCCCAAGACTTGACAGGGAGTCACATGTGTGCAGATTGAAGAAAGCCTTGTATTGCTTGTAGCAAGCTCCCATAACTTGGTGTGATACAAAGAGGAAGCTTGCTGCTGAGTTCGATATGAAAGATTTGGGAATGATGCATTATTGCCTAGGTATGGAGGTGTGGCAGAGTGCAGGTGGGATCTTCCTTGGTCAAGGGAAGTACACAGTAGATATCCTGAAGAGATTCGGGATGACGGATTGCAAGGCCATGGCCACACCTATGGCATCGAATCTGAAGCTTCTATGTGATGCTTCATCTGAGCCGGTTGATGTCTCTATGTATCGTCAGATGATTGGGTCCTTGATGTACCTGACGAACACGAGACCAGATCTTTGCTTTGCTGTGAGCACATTGAGCCAGTTCCTGACGGATCCGAGGAGTGTTCACCTGGTTGCTGTAAAGCATGTTCTGAGGTACCTGAAGGGTACAATGGATTTTGGGCTCAAGTATGAAGCGAATCAAAAGTTTAACCTGTAGGGTTATGTTGATTCAGATTGGGATGGATATGCTGCAGATAGGAAGAGTGCATCTGGATGCTGCTTCAGTATGGGATCAGGTGTGATCTCTTGGTTTAGAAGGAAGCAGTCATGTGTAGCACTGAGTACAGCCGAGGCAGAGTATGTTGCAGTCTATTCAGCTAGTTATGAGGCAGTATGGCTATGGAAGCTACTATTTGAGTTATTTGATCTCCCATTGGATTCTACTGGTATCTTCTGCGATAACCAGAGTTGTGTGAAGTTGTATGAGAACCTAGTGTTTCATGAGAGGTCGAAATACATAGAGATCAAATATCACTATATCAGGGATATGGTGCAGAGAGGAGCTGTGAAGCTCCTGTATGTTGCGATGGACGAATAGATTGCAGATGTGCTGATGAATCCACTAGCCAGGGTGAAGTTCGAGTACTTCAGGGAGAGGCTTGGTGTTCTTCAGATCGAGGGCACTTCGAGGAAGAAGTGATGGACACATTTGTTGAAGCCATTCCAAGCATGTTGGAAGGAGGATCCTTCACATGGCTGTGGATGTAAGAGCTAGATGATGAGCATCAGGATGATGTTCTAGTTTCTGCTTTGTATGATCAGTTGGATCATTTATATGTATATGTATGTACGCATCATGTTGGATGCTAGATATAATCAGTTGGATCATTTATATGTATGTATGCATCATGTTGGATGCTGGATATGATCAATTGGATCATTTATATGTATGTACGCATCATGTTGGATGCTGGATATGATCGGTTGGATCATTTGTATGTATTTTGTATATGCATCATGTTGGATGCTTGGACCATGTATCTGTATATTTATCAGGTGGATACATTGTATGATCAGGTAGATCATGTATATTGATATGTATCAGGTATGATCAAGTAGATCATGTATGTTGATGGATACATTATGTGGATCATGTATCTATGTATCAGGTGGATACACTATGTATGATGATATGTATCAGGTAGATACTTGGTGTGCATCAGATGGATGCATTGTATGATCAGGGTGATCGTGGATGACGAGCTTCTCCAGATGACATGTAATAGGATGTTGCAGTGATGATGATCCGGATGATCATGTGTACATCAGGATGATGTATGGTGAGTATCAGATGATACTTTGTGGCCGTGGATCAAGTTGTGCAGATGAGGATGTCTAGGAGATCCTATAGGTCAGAGTTGCGTACCCATAACAGCCTGGGATGCTCTTTTGAGACATTGCTCTGGGAGGACATGTAATTTGTGCCCTGGGAGATCTTCAGGTCAAAGTTGTGTACCCGTAACATCCTGAGATGCTCTTGCGAGGTTTTGTCCTATGGCATGTAATTTGCTCCTAGGAGATCTGGATGGGATGAATAAGGCTTCATATGCTTCAGCCGGGTTTTTCCATGACCACATGTAATTTTCTCCTGGGAAATCTGGACATGATGAAAAAGGCCTCAGATGCTTCAGCCAGATTTTGAGGTGGACCACATGTAATTTTCTCCTGGGAGATCTGGATAGGATGAAAAAGGCCTCAGATGCTTCAGCCAGATGTTGTGGTGAGATCACATGTAATGTGCTCCTGGGAGATCTGACAGGTAGAGCTGTGTGCTCGTAACAACCTGGGATGCTTCAACCAAGTTTTGTGATGGGTTACATGTAATGTGCTCCTGGGAGATCTGACAGGTAGAGTTGTGTGCTCGTAATAGCTTGGGATGTTGCAGCCAGGATTTTTCACGCACGTAATAAGTCCTGAGGATTCCACAATATGGCCAGTGATGATGAAGACCTGTAGGTGGTGGGCCTACATCGAGTATGAAAAAGGACTGGCTTTGTAGAACTTCCTATGACGAGTAGAGTCAGAGATTGGTTGAGATAGCAGCAATAATGACGATGATGATGACGATGCGTCGATGACGATGATCCTGATAAGAAGACTTGTCTAGCAGAACTGCGTTGAGAAATCCCTTCCTAGTTAAGAGGGAGTGTTGATGTATATGTAACTTCGAAACGTATTTCATCTATGTATTTCATATATATTTATTGTACCCTTATAACAGATGTGTTATTCCTCTATAAGGAAGTGTCGTCATGTGGATTGACAAGTGTTGCAAGTGTGTGTACTTGCCGATGGGTTATTAGACCACCATGTGTGGGGTCGGCCTTGAAATATATATTATATTGTGGATGTATCTAGATAGACAAGTCGGCCCCATAGTGTAACTGGGAAAACAGGTTAGTATAAATAGAGATCGGGAGATCTCTATTTTGATCATTCAGAAAGTCACACTTCTCTCACTCAAAAAGTGGCGCACTAGTGAGGAGGAGGATCATCTGCTACTAGGAGACTATCTCAGTGTATTTTGGTTGTACTTTGGTTGAGCCATTGCTCTCTCTATCTCTGAGGAAGTTGTGGGTTTTTTCACCTTAGGGTTTTCCCCACGGAAACTCTGTGTCTCTTGTCTCTCATGCTTTTGACTCTTGTGATGCTTATTGTGATTGTTATGCATTGATATACTGTATATGTTACTCTCTCAGTGAAGATCCTAAAGTATTGTGAATTAATGCTCAAAATTTAACAGCCTTATGAGGGATCATAATAATAGAATTATTATGAATAGTAAGTTTGAAAGGATCCAAAATATTAAATAATTAATATCATATTAAGCCAAAACTTTGAACTTTATTACTTTAGCACTAGAATAATAAAATGAGGGCCTATGCTTATGAGCACCTCCAAAACTAAAGTTATAATATATATATTCTCAAAAACAAAGATGTATTTATGATAAACCCTAACTCATGGGAAGAACATGGTTTAAGGAAATGACTTAGAGGAAAGGAATTCTCTCTTAAACCACTAAGATGAGGTATGCACGATATATATAGAACTAAGGTGATGATTGTCACTATCTTACTTATATCATGAGAAGGTAAAGTTATGATATTTCCTAGCAGAATGGTGTAAACACTAATGAGGTGGGCTCTGATATTTGTATAGACCTTTGATAGAGAAATCTTGAAAATCCGGAGTAGAGATCCAACCGGTTGCCTTATTGCCATGAAACTCTCCATCCAGTTGAATACTGCTACCAGAATTGAATTCGATTAAATGAAATTTTGATGGTACGAGGCATATTATATTCCTTGTTATACTTAAAGTCCAATGTTTGAACGGAATAGATTAACTAGGATATATGGTTCTTTAATATATATTAAAATCTAAATTTAAAAAAAATATGTTGAACGGATTAGATTGGATAGGACGAATGGTTCCTTAAGATATTGAAATGTAGTTCTAAAAGTATGTTGAAGTATAGGATGTAATTCTTAGTAAAGATATTGAGGTATATCTTTAAAAGTATATTAGAGTATGGAAGGCTAATCTTAGTCAATATATTGAAATATGAGATATTATCCTTAATTAAAATGATGAGAAGCAAATATATTTTAAAATAGGATGAAGTATGAGAAAATTTTCTTTAGTATAAAAAAATAAAAATAAAAATTAAAGGATATATATTTTCTTAAAAGACGTTTTAAAGTATGGACAGAGATCCTTAGTTTAATTATATATTCTTAAATATATGTTTCAAGTATGGTAAGATGTCCTTTACTTTAAATATAAAAGGTATATATCTATATTCTCAATGTAAGATTTAAATATAGAGAGGTTCCTTTTGGATTAAACATTGGGTAAAATGTATGCTGTAATGTATGTTTAAAAGTACGGGAAGATGTTCCTTAGTTAAAATAGTAAATTTATATATGTTGTCTCTTAGTAGAAAATCTGGGTTTATATATACTTTATATGACCGATGAAGAAAGGAAGGTTAAGCCTTAGTAGTGAAGGAAACCTCAAAGTTTAGTATTGAAATTTATGTATAGGGTCACTAAAGGTTGTTAGGTTAATACTTAACCATCAAAGGGGTCCTCTAGAAGAGAGACTTAAGCAAACGGAAAACAATTGCCGTACTATACACACATGGTATTCCTCGATTTGATGATTAATAAAATAACACAACCCTTTTGTGGACATAGCCCAAGATGTGGGTGAACCACGTCAAAATGTTCTCCTTATTATGTATTATCTTATGTGTAAATATTTCTTGATTTTGTGTTTCAATTGTTACTTCAGTTTATGTTTGCTTAAATATGTGTACTTTATACATTTTGCAAAATTATCGTAGTTGTTAGTTATCATTGTCTATTGTTTACATATGTAGTTAAGTTGAAGCTAATCTTTTATATGTCTATATTGTAGAGCACTTGTTCTATATAGGACATGTAGTTAAGTTGAAGCTAATCTTTTATAACTCTACATTGTAGACCACTTGTTCTATATAAGCCAGATACTTATATGGGTAAATTATTTCTCTAATGGATGTGTCCCAGGTATGATGGATATGTACATTTAATCTAGAAATCTTCAAGTTGGATAAAGGTGAATATATTAGATAAAGTATTTCGATGGCTAAAGAAAGTATGGGTATAATGCATTTTTCATATTGTTAAAAATGTTTAAACTAATAGAAAGAATTTGTTAGATAGGATACTTGATAAAACATTATTAAGCCATGCTTTTAGAATAAATTATATTATAATGGCTTGTGTATTGAAAGTTAGACTAACTTCTAAAGATATAGAAGACCTTTGTATCGACAAGTAAAGTTATTAATGATTGCAAGTAAATAATTAATGTTAAAATGTTTTTTTTTTTTTTTACAGTAACATAGGGGAAGATTGTATTAGTGCCGGTATAGAGCAACCGAATGCTTAGTACATAGAGTTCTCAGTTACAATACGCATCCATAGATGTACAGCAAGCTTCCAGAGTTCGCCCAAAACTAGGCAGGAAATTAAAAAACAGTGGCAAACCACTAGGTTCATTACATCGAAAGAGAGTTTCTATAACTCAGTGATTCAAATAACCTAGCAAACTTGCTTCAATATGAAAAAGCTACTTGGAGATAGCTATTTCAGCGAGCCTGTTCGGCTGCGTGTCATTACATCTGTCTGGGGCTGGGTAGATTTTTTTTTCCTTTTGGTAACGGTCTGCCATTCGCTACTTTGGTCTTGATCGTGGGTTTCCCGCTGACCTTGAGCTTCTTCAGCATCGGCAATATCCGCCCAGCTTGAGGCTCGCTGGGTTGTCTTTGGCGATGTGGGCGGTGGTCTTTCTGTTGGTTCTGTTTCTAGAATAAGTTCTTTGGATTCAGAGTCGGCTTCCTCTTCTGGGACTGATGCCGGGATCTTCCCTTCAGCTTGCTTCTCCGGAGGTGCATCCTTCCACCAGGTGGGCCTTTGGCTTCGGTGCGATCTTCTTTTTTCGGCTGATTTCTCGCAATTCCGGGCAATATGTCCTGTTTCATAGCATATCCTACATATGAAGCAGAGATTCTCATAGTCGATCCTCTGGGTCCAAGAGTAGCCTTTTCCGCAGAGAGAGATTTCTGCAGGGAACCCCTTTTTGAAGTCCATTTCTACACAGATCCTCGCAAACGTGGTTCGGTCTAAGCTCTGATCTATGCTGAGATATTTCCCTAGACCATTACCTATAGCTTCCAGAGATTTGGCCCCCCAGAAATGTAGAGGGAGAGACGGGATCCTTACCCAGACCGGAGCGGAGGAGATGGAAGCCGTGGATGGGTCAAAGTCAGGGGTCCATGGTTTCATGGACAGCCCTGCTCTGCCCCAGAACCACGGCTCTGAGCTAGAGACCTTGATTCTGTCTTCAGAGGATTCAAAAATAGCCACGAAGAAACCTTTGGCACAAGGGCAAGCTACAACCTCACCATCAAGCAGAGGGGACCAAGACGAGGAGATCCAGGAGCGGAGATCAGCTAGGGTAGGCCAGAGGCCATTGAATCTGCACACCAAGGCGGTATTTCTTAACACATCAGCAAACTCCACGACGACCTCCGGCATCTGGATGGAGATCGCTGGGGCTTCCGGGATCGCTGCAGGAAGGGCGGAGGGCTCCCCCCGTCGAGAGGCCACATCTTTGAAAGAAGGGCTGTCCCTCCGAAGAGAGGCCGCGAACTTGGAGTAGGAAGGAGGAGGGGCGGCGCTGGAAGAAACCCCAGGAGGAGGTCGAGCATGGGAAGCCTGCGCAGGAGCTGAATCAGAGCTGCAACCAAGCTCGGTCGCCATGGCACCTCCAACCGAACGGACGCCGGCTGAAGGGGGAACCGAAGGGGAACCACTCGAAGCAGAGGATGCAAGGACGCCTGAATCTGGAGGAGCGAGCGATGCAGCACAAGGGCCGCCACCCATAACGGACCACGCAGGGATCGCCATCAGGGGGACGCAGGATCTTGGACGCCAGGAGGGAGCCAGGAGGCCGAGTAGCCAATTAATGTTAAAATGTTATGAAACGTTACAATGATGCTTTTATTTTATCTTCCGCATAGCATTTAATGATGATTAGAAAGATTTTAAATTTTTTACGAAATTTAGGATATGTGACACATGGTATCAGAGCTATAGGTTACAGCACTCGGGCTTGATGGGCTCAACATGAAATAAGTAGGTATGAAAGTTGACTAAACAAAATTATTTTGTTCCATTTTTTATGCATGGACTAAAATGGACGAGGGTAATTCAAAGAGCAACTTCAAGTTTCTCTGAAGGGGTAAAGATAAATATTTTTCAAACACCGCTTTTCTTTTACAAAATTAGTAGCAAGGTATGATCCTTGTCGTAAGTTCTCCTTGCCAGATAAAAGGTATAGATACTCACATGAGTGAATGACATTATCATAGAATGTAATATTTAGTTGAAAATATTTTAGTAAATGTGAAATGTAATGATCCTTATATTATGATTGACTGGCCTTGTTAAGAAAAGCAAAAGTGACATCATACTTCTGGTTGATTCGTAGTCCTTTGGTAAAGTACTAATCTAAAAGAAATAAATAGGTTAAGAAAAGTGTTGTGAAAGAGGTCGAGTAATAAGTGATTTCAAAATTTGCACAAAAGTATCATTTCAATTCTACATTTTAGTTATTGATATTCTATTTTTCTATCAAAGATTAATAAGTGCATTACCTATGAGCATCGCTAAGTTAAAAACATATTTTTACATGTATGCTCCTAAGAAGTAAGTTTGTTTGAGTTGGCGAATTCATTGAACATTTTCAATTTTGATAGTTACTTAGTAAGGAAAATAATTAGTTGTTACGACAGTTTCATGGAATACTATACCAGAAAAACATAGCCTCATAAATGCTATAGAATGTAAATGAAGTTGTAGTTATACTTAGCAAAATAAAAGTTGATATCAATGTTAGAATGTATATCATTTTACTTAGGTTTGTTTAGTACAAGGTACTTGCTGATTTTCTTTCATTATCTTCTGTGGAACCAATAGTGTGGAGTCGCCGAAGCAATTGTTACTCTTGAGTATTGATACACAAAATAAAGTGGATATACTAGGTCACAAGTTATGAACGAATTTATGTGGCAATGACTGATGTGTTTTATTCTTGCTTATGAAGAATCGTATTTTTGTTAAAAATTAGAATGTTATTTTATTTTAGAAATTCTTATCGATGTTAGAATTTTAAGGAAAGGCCTTAAAATGCACTATAAAGTAGTAGTTGCTAGAGGCTTAAATAATTTTAAATATGCATATGGTTCTAAGGATGTTATCTATTTTTGAATAAATATTGATGTGCATCAGGTTAAGAGGTATTGATAATCATAGGAGTCTTGATTTTAAGAAAAAGAAGAATCATAGTCTTGTTGCGATTGATTGAGCATAGGATCTTTTAACATCTCAAAGTTTATTAGAATCTTTAGATGATAAGTCTTAATTTGAAAGGAATTTATATGAAACTAAATATTTGAGCTATGATACTAACATGTTTTTCACTAGGTTTGATCTCAGACTCACATTGAGGAAGTTCAAGAGTTTACATCAGAATGAAGTGAAGATGAGGCACCAGTAAATTGAGTGAGCATGCATATAATGCTATGGAACTAATGTGTCCAGTAGTTGAACAATTGAATCAAATAATTTTTTCTTTATACTAACATTTCAGGAAGTGATCTTAATATTGATTGATAACATGATCAAGAAGGAACATTGAATATAAAAGCACTTATACAGATGAGTTGATATGAATCGCTCAAAAATAAGTAATGAATTACTTTCAGTTGTAAGACTTATGACTGATAATTTGAAAATATTTTAATATACTGGTGTTATTATTATGTTGCATATGGCATACAAGAAATAATAAATGTTTGTTACCAAGAAATAATTCTTGGACTCAAACAAGAAGGTTTGAGGGGAAAAAAGGATGATTTTATGGACTCAAGCAAAGGGGACAGCATCATGAACTCAATAACTAGCTTTTTGTTATGGGACAACTTACCCTTATTTGTGGTCATGTTCCCCATGGATGTGGACTAGAGCAGGTGGGTAGCTCGTTGAATGTTATACTCACCCAAAAAGTCCTAGGAAAACTTTATAACCATCGAATTGAGCAAAGGAAGGGCTCACAATTTTTCCTTGTGTTGTTAGAATGGACCACACAAGAAGTTCTTTGAGGAGACTTAACGTTTTCCTTGTGGTGTTAGAATTGAGCCCACAAGAAGATTCAATGAGGGGAAGCTATGTTATGAGTTGTATTGTAAGACTCTCATGCTTCGCAGAAGCATTCATGATGAGTTTATAGAGGACTCATGTTTTGTATGGCAAGTATCCATGATTGCGAAAATACATAAAGGTTTTTGTATGGCAAGTCTCCATGATTGCAAAAATACATAAAGGTTTTTGTATGGAAAGTATCCACAATTGCGGAAATACATAAAGGTTTTTGTATGCAAGTCTCCACGATTGCTGAAGTACAAAGAGGTTTGGTGATCACAAAGTTTTGTTGAAGGAAATGTTTCATGATATAAATGATTGTCTTATAATATGACTAATTGGATGTATTTATATGTGAATGTTATGGATGCTAGAGAAAGCACATATTCCCTCAAGGATGAGGACGATTGATAAACATTTACTGTTTTGAAATTTGGTATACTTATGTTATACTAAAAATCTTGTATGCGTTGTACAATGTGCAGGTTCTAAGTGGAGAGAGAGATTGTGGAAATTGAAAAAATGAAGACGACCAAAGCGGAAAAAATAAAGCAAGCAAAAGATGAGATGAATGGACACAAAAGACAAACTGTTGAACACCAAGGACGATGTTATCTTTAAGGGGTAGAGTGTGTAACATCCCTCAAATTCAACCCTATTATTATTATTTTTGTAAATGTAATTATAATTATTGTGAAGTCGTTTCTGGTGAGGAGCTCGAGGCCAAGGCCCCACCAGTAAACATTGGATGTAATGAATTTTATTTCTTAAGGTTCTAGACCTAAGTCACTGAAAGTTGCGAATGCAACTACACATCGGGAAATTGAAATACACTAGGGGAGATAGGTCAACGATGACCTATGTCATTTTGTTACCCATAGGTAATTAAGGGTAAAGTGGTTTAGTGACACAACTATTATTCTAAAATCCTATTACCTTTTAAGTATAAAAGGTTAGCTATTATCTTAAAGTTAAGACTAAGTAACAAGTCTTAAGATAACAAATAATCTTACTTCATACTAAGCTATTCATTTAAGTATCTCAAAAGGCTAAAATAGATGACTAATATTATATATAATTAGGGATATACAAATAAGTTATTTCTGGTAGAAATAATATTTATGGTATTAGTATATATATATATATATATATATTTTTACACCAAGAAAGAATCCTTATGAGGGATCATAATAATAGTTTTATTATGAGTAGTAAGTTTGAAAGGATCCAAAATATTAAATAATTAATATCATATTAACCCAAAACTTTGAACTTTATTACTTTAGCACTAGAATAATAAAATGAGGGGGCCTATGCTTATGAGCACCTCCAAAACTAAAGTTATAATATATATATTCTCAAAAACAAAGATGCATTTATGATGAACCCTAACTCATGGGAAGAACATGGTTTAAGGAAACGACTTAGAGGAAAGGAATTCTCTCTTAAACCACTAAGATGAGGTATGCACGATATATAGAACTAAGGTGATGATTATCACTATCTTACTTATATCATGAAAAGGTAAAGTTATATAGTGGGTTCATAGTGGGGAATAAGCCAAATTTTTTCTCTTCAAGCTTATTATTTAGCCGTTACCATACCATCCTTGGTGTATGAAGCAAAGCCAGTAAAACCTTTAAAAGTAAAAATAAAGTGATTGACGATTTAACTTATATTTTAGTTTTGCGCCCTTTTAGTAGTAATAAATTTTGGACATCAAATAAAAAAGAAGTAGAGTATGAGATTTGGTTAGACAATTCGTTATTTTGAATATAAAGAATATATTAATAGTTTTATGAAGGAAAACTTAGCAGAAACAAAAACTCGGTGCTACATCCATTAGATAAAGGAAGGAGTGGACACGTTTTCAGTTCCACGATCTCTCTTTAAAGTCGAATTTTAAACAAATAAGTCATCTTGTTTATCACGCATTAATTCCATAAAAATAGATGTCCCCATAATGGGCTACGGATTTCAACTGCCGTCGCCATTTGTTGCGTGATTTCCTCATCATGCCGAGAGATCTGTGTGTAGAAAAAAAGGGATCGCATTATCGATATTGTTATATATGTGATACCATGGAAATGCATCTTTAGATAGCGGGGAGAGCACTGGAGTTTGAAAGAAAGAAGGACAGCGCGATTTCGAAGAAATGCAGAGCTACAATGAAATGACTCATGTAAGAAATAACTACTCAGCTCCAGAGGTAAACAATTCCACTCATAGTATATATCTCTGAAGTTTAGAGTTCTTGTTTTGTTATACTCTTTCTATTTTTATGGCCCAATAGATCTGCGTAGGGATAGCTCGCAGATAGCGAAATCCTGGGTTAATCCTTCTTTATTCTTTATGATATTTCCTGGCAGAATGGTGCAAACACTAGTGAGACGCGATTTGGTCAAGAGCAGGAAACCCTGATTAGGTTTCCTTTTCTTAGTTCAGTATTGTGACACATGGTATCAGGAATTATGTTGTCGAAACTGTACGCTGTCTAGTTTTAGTATACTGCCAAGAGCAGAGTTCCGTATGGGATCTCGATTTCTTTAGTTTTGTTACATATATGCTGTCAAAGTTTTTAATACATATAGGACTCCGTGGAAAACTTATATATGGTATGACGGTGTAAACAATAGTGAGGCGTGATCTTTGAAGAGATCCATTTGAACATTCCATGCCGGGTTAAAATTTCACTAACTATATTACACCTTCTTTTATAGTATGATGCCTTGTATCATTTGTAGGAAAACTTGTTATATAGATATATATGCTGGTCATTTTTTATATATATACATTAGTGCGGGTTGACTCTCTGGTGTAGTATGAAAAGAGACCGCTGGGCAACCCAAGTCCAAGTTCTGTAAACTCCTTTATTACAACATATCTTATTCGCTGCCCTTTTTGCATTACTACGGCATTGATAGCGCCACTCGGTTTGTATACACCTTTGATAGAGAAATCTTGAAAATCCGGAGTAGAGATCCAACCGGTTGCCTTATTGCCATGGAACTCTCCATCCAGTTGAATACTGCTACCATAACTGAATTCGATTAAATGGAATTTGGATTGTACTATTCATATTATATTCCTTGTTATACTTAAAGTCCAATGTTTGAATGGATTAGATTGGATAGGATGAATGGTTCCTTAAGATATTAAAATGTAGTTCTAAAAGTATGTTGAAGGATGTAATTCTTAGTAAAGATATTGAGGTATATCTTTAAAAGTATATTAGAGTATGGAAGGTTAATCTTAGTCAATATATTGAAATATGAGATATTATCCTTAATTAAAATGATGAGAAGCAAATATATTTTAAAATAGGATGAAGTATGAGAAAATTTTCTTTAGTATAAAAAAATAAAAATAAAAATAAAAGGATATATATTTTCTTAAAAGATGTTTTAAAGTATGGAGAGAGGTCATTAGTTTAATTATATATTCTTAAATATATGTTTGAAGTATGGTAAGATGTCCTTTAGTTTAAATATAAAAGGTATATATCTATATTCTCAATGTAAGATTTAAATATAGAGGTTCCTTTTGGATTAATCATTGGGTAGAATGTATGCTGTAATGTATCTTTAAAAGTATGGGAAGATGTTCCTTAGTTAAAATAGTAAATTTATATATGTTGTCTCTTAGTAGAAAATCTGGGTTTATATATATTTTATATGGCCGATGAAGAAAGGAAGGTTAAGCCTTAGTAGTGAAGGAAACCTCAAAGTTTAGTATTGAAATTTATGTATAGGGTCACTAAAGGTTGTCAGGTTAAAACTTAACCATGAAAGGGGTCCTCTGGAAGAGAGACTTAAGCAAACAGAAAACAATTGCCGTACTGTACACACATGGTATTCCTTGATTTGATGATTAATAAAATAACACAAAACTTTCGTGGTCATAGCCCCAGATGTGGGTGAACCACGTCAAAGTGTTCTCCTTAGTATGTATTATCTTGTGTGTATATATTTCTTGATTTTGTGTTTCAATTGTTACTTCAGTTTTTGTTTGCTTAAATATGTGTACTTTATGCACTTTGCAAAATTATCATAGTTGTTAGTTATCATTGTCTCTTGTTTACGTATGTAGTTAAGTTGAAGCTAATCTTTTATAAGACTACATTGTAGACCGCTTGTTCTATATAAGCCATGTAGTTAAGTTGAAGCTAATCTTTTATAAGTCTACATTGTAGACTGTTTGTTCAATTATTTCTCTAATGGATGTGTCCCAGGTATGATGGATACGTATATTTAAGCTAGAAATCTTCAAGTTAGATAAAGGTGAATATATTAGATAAAGTATTTCGATGGTTAAAGAAAGTATGGGTATAATGCATTTTTCATATTGTTATAAATGTTTAAACTAATAGAAAGAGTTTGTTAGATAGGACACTTCATAAAACATTATTAAGCCATGCTTTTAGAATAAATTATATTATAATGGCTTGTGTATTGAAAGTTAGAGTGACTTCTAAGGATATAGAAGACCTTTGTATCGACAAGTAAAGTTATTAATGATTGCAAGTAAATAATTAATGTTAAAATGTTATGAAACGTTACAATGATGCTTTTATTTTATCTTTCGCATAGCATTTAATGATGATTAGACGATTAGAAAGATTTTAAATTTTTTATGAAATTTAGGATATGTGACACGGGGGATTTATAAAACTAGCTGGGCCTTCCTTTGTAAATGAGCCTGTACCATTTGTAATAATTTCCTGACACCTTTCAAGCTTTGCATGCACAGAGTGAGCTGTAACTTAGTACGATGCTGGCGATGTTAATCATCATTGGAGAGGGCCACTTCAACATGAAAAGTCAAAATGACAAAAACAAAAAACCACTTATGGTATGCAGGCTCTTCGAAAAGTGGTCTTAGAAACCCCCTTTAGAACCCCTGAATGACTCTGGAGGCGCCACATAGAAACAATGGTTTTTACCTCATGGAGGGGCTACTTGCTATATACTTCGTGCATCTTTTCTACCCTGACGCTTTTTTAACTGTACCTACTCGTCAGTAGGATCACATGTGCTTCAAAATACTCGTGTGGCTTTACCGGCTGGTTTCAGGGCCTTCAAAAAGCAGTTTGGGAAAACCATCTTGACGATCCTGAATAGATGAGAAGATGACATGTGTAAATAATGGTTTCTAGTCAGGGACAGGTCATTCCTTGGAAAACATAGGCCATTCATGGATCCTAAAAACATCCTTTTAACTCCAGCTTATGCGAGCTGATATAAGAAGCCTTCACTACATTTTTACCAAGAAAACTTGTTCCACCGACCTCTACCTATGTAATTTCGATGCCTCCAATCATCTTTCAGACATAGATTTTGATTTAGCTGACGCCTTTTCTTTTGACAGTGAATATCACTAAAATTGGCTTCAGCGGGGACAACCTCTTCCCTCGCGGAGAGGTTGATGACAGTAGACTTGTGCCTTTTAACTCATTGGGCTGTGGAGTCATGTCTGCTTGCTGACAACCTGGCTTTTAAAAGGAATATTCTGAAGATGATAACAGAACAGATTATGATAAAAATAAAAACAAAAGAAAATGCTTCACAATATGATACAATGAACCTTTCCAAAGGAAGAATACGAGAAATTAATAATGAAAAAACCGTTTCAGGAATCTCTCATTTACAAGGTTCCCAAAACTTTAACCATCCAGTTGAGCCACCACATAAGTGTTGTTGTCATGGACTGTCATGACTTTAAATGGGCCAAGCCATAAGTTGTCAAATTTTTCAGTGTTTAGACCTTGGCTCTCTTCTAGCATCCGATTTCAGAACAAGATCCCCATGTTGAAAATCTCCAGCGATAGCTATACAGTCAAATGTTGCTTTCATCTTATCTTGATAGATTTTGGTGGAGTCTTCCAATTGCTCTCTAACCTGTTGGATATCTATCAATTGATGTATCCTTCTTTCCATATCGTCCGGCTCTTCATGTTTAGACTGTAGCAGCTTCATTACGGGGAGACCAAGTTGAATCAAGGGGACATCTTCCTTCCCATAAACCAACTAAAACGGTGATGTGCTTATGGTGCATTTGACACTAATTCTATCAGCCCACAATGCAAACCTTAGTTGGGAGTCTCAGGCCTTTTTATTTTACTGAGCATCTTCTTAATAATATTTACCAAGCTTTAATTAGAAGATTCAGCCAAGCCATTTCCCTGTGGGTAATATGCAGTTGAATCAATCAACTTAATATTGTAATTCTAGCAAAATTTCATCATCTTGTATGATTTGAAAACTAGGGCATTGTTCGTAAGTATTTTTCTAGGGAAGCCAAACATGGCCAAAATATTTTCTTCCAAGAAGCTGATAATTACTGATTCATTTGCATTCCTAGTGGGAATAGCTTCCACCCACTTTGTAATGTAGTCAATAGCTGTAAGGATCCATCTATGCTAACCACTAGAATGGGTTTTATCTCTCCGATAAAATCAAGACCCCACTGCTGGAAAGGTGCTTCCACTCTTATGGGTTTTAGAGGTAGTGGCTGTAGTTTTAGCTTCCCGGCAAACATCTGACACTCTTTACATGACCTGACGACCTTGCTGGTGTCAGTAAACAGGGTAGGCCAAAAATAACCTACCCTCAAAATTTTATGCACGGTCACTCTCCATGCGTGGTAACCTCCGCACATACCCTTATGGAACTTGATAATTATGCCTTATGTTTCTTCCTCTATAATACAATTAAGTAGGATGCCCAGTGGATCTTTCCAAAAAAGATAACCATCCAGAATACAGTATTTAACTGCCCTAAGTTTAAGAGACCTTATTTTAGATTTTTCCATTTCTGGGGGATGAGCAAGATGCTCCAAATAATAGACTATATCTTTATACAATTCAAAGTTTATAAAATTTTCAGCCACCTGGTCAGGAAGGTTCTGTTGGCCTTCTTCATTTCATTGATCAATGAATTGATCAATTCATCTCTAATGATTGATGATTAGATTCCTCCAGCAGCTTATCTAACCCCTGTCCTTTTACCAATTTAGTGGGCTTGATCTCCATATCATATTCCTGGATCTTGGAAATCCATTTTCCCCTTCTTCCTTCACTATCAGGATGACATAATATATCCTTAATGGTGCTCCCTGGGACATGAGCTATGATCCTGGAATGAAAAACATAACTCCTAAAAGATTTTAGTGCCTTAACAAGTGCATAGGCATATTTCTCCATCGTGTTATATTTTAACTCCACATCTCTCATGGATCGGCTGAAGAAAGCAATGGATTGTTCATGCCCTTCCTGATTTTTTTGCACAAGGACTGCTGCTATGGTAACTTGAGAGGCAAAAGAGAAGATTAGGAAATCCTTGGTGTAGTATGGGCTTATTAGAACAAGAGTTTCTCCCAACGAATCTTTTATCTGTTTGAAAGAATTTCTAGTAGATGTGGTCCATTTTATATCAGCATCCTGTCTTAGCATATTAGTAATTTCTTTCATTGTTTCAACAAAGTTAGGAATAAATCTCCGTAAAAAAATTATTTTACCAATGAAAGATTGTACCTCTTTTTTGTTTTGTGGGAGATCGATCAGGTTGATAGCAGCAACTCTTTCTGGCTCTATTCTCACACCATCTTTAGAAATAATATGACTGAGAAACTTTCCTTCTGTCATGGCAAAAAAGGACTTCTTCGGGTTAAGAGACAAACCATGCTTTTTGCACTTCTCAAAAGTTCGTTTCAGGTGCTGAAGATGATCTTGATCAGATTTAGAGAAAACTGTCATGTCGTCAAGGTGTATGACAATGAATTTGTCTCTTTCGCCTACAAATTCTATGTCCATCGCCCTTTGAAATGTTTCCCCAACATCCATAAGTCCAAAAGGAATTTTATCATACATGAACGTTCTCCATGGTGTAGTAAAAGCCATCTTTTCCCGATCATTAATATGCATTGCTACCTAATTGTAGCCTGAGAACCCATCCATCATAGAGACTCGAGTTGAGCTTACCACTCTTTGCAGGATGTGATCCATCTTGGGTAAGAGGTAATTGTCCTTCAACGAGCATTTATTCAGATTCCTAAAATCGACACATAACCGGATTTCACCATTCTTCTTTATGACCGGTACCCCGATTTTCCACCCATTCCGAATACCTTAGAGGGATGATAATTTATGCATCTAGAGGCTTCCTCACCTCTTTTTCAATGACTGGTAACAAAATAGGGTTCACCTATCTCAACTTTTGTTTTACTGGTTTAGAATCAGGCTTTAAGGGGATCCTATACTGAATTATAGAGGTATCATATGTCTTGAGGTCTTCATATTTCCAAGAAAAAACGTTAGCATACTCTTTAAACAATTCTTCATACTTTGCCTTTAGTCCTTAGTAAGGGATTCAGACAGCTTGATGAAATTGGACTTTTCCTTAGTGCCGAGATTTACTTCATGCACAACCCCAGTGGTCGGACATATTGTTGGTTTAACTGGGACATCATTTTTGTTGAATAGTTGCTCTAAAGGAACAAGGCCTTTCGGTATAAAATTGTTTTTTAGATGAAGAACTTTATGACCTATGATTTGTTGCATGAAATAAAATCTTCCAGGATCTGTTACCCGTGCATTACTTCCTTCAGCTTTTTTAGAGTCATCGTCAACCTCGGTGTTTGAAAATTCTCCAACCAATTGCAAAAAGCACTTGATTTGTTGATCGTCTTCAAAAACTTGCCAACTTTTGACGTTGTCAGGGATGGAGGGGCGGTATCTCATTTCTACTTCATATCTTAGCTTTGGCTTCTTGGGAGGATTGAAGGAGTTCACCATCATGGCCAAAGCGTCAACCTGCTGATTTTCTTCTCGGGGCACAAAAGTAATATTAAAGGCATCAAAAAATTTGTCAATAAAATCCCACACTAGATGGGGATATGCTTTGAGTCTAGGATGTTTAGTCTGATAAATGTTTTTTATTTGATTCACCACAAGCTCTGAGTCTCCGAACACCGCCAGATTAGTAACTCTCAAGTCTCTTGCCGCTCGAAGGCCTAGGATGAGTGCTTCATATTCCGCGACATTGTTAGTGGTGTCAAAATCAAGTTTGTATGACAGATTGACTCTGTCTCCTAAAGGTGACTTCAATATTGCATTTGCTCCGGATTCAGTTTTGGAAAACGCTCCATCGAAGAAAAGTTTCAATACTAGATTTTCGCTATTTTCAGCGGCTGGTTCCACCGTCTAAATCTATGTGACCTCACCTTCAGCTGAAATTTCTACTGATTATCTGTAGCAGCCCATATTTTCATCAGCAGCATATATAGGATAATTCATAGGACTATCTAGGTCATTTATGACATATGCGAACATGGCTTCTCTATACAACTGCCTGGTTTCCCTAGCAAAAACAAGTATCGTAGCATATTTCATATCCATCTGCATGGTTCCTCCCAACTTTTTAGCCCAACTTCTCGATAGTAGCATGCCATATTTAGTAGGGACATCAGCTACTACCACGTCAATCATTACGCTCTTTGCTAGTATCTCGGCTAGAGTAACCACCATATCTTTTATCATCCCTATGCATTTTACCTTTCTGGAATCAAAATTGTAAAGATCATGATATGGCCTGGTGATTTCCAACCCCAATTGTTCCATGGTAACTTTGGGCATTATATTGTGGGATGCTCTCGAATCTAGCATACAATTGTGGAGAAGCTTATCATGCACATTCAGAGTGATGTAAAATGGAGCAGTGGGTTCTTCTTTATTATCAATATGTGGGCCACATTGAAAAAAGGGAGCCTCAACATTAAGGTTTATGGAATCTTGCTGGTCTGTGCCTTCGGCTCTGTGCAGCATCCTGTCTATCTGGCCTTGGTAGATTGGATTTCTTATCAACTCAGTTAAAGGGACCACTATTTTTAGTTTATTCAACTCTTGCTCCAGACTGAAAGGGGTAGGCCCTTCTCTAGGGATTAATTCTATTCTCTTGTGGGGGCTTATTCCTAGACAATTCGGAACATCTGGGGTCATGACTTTGAATTATTTATGTTTAGAGAGAACTCTTACTTTGGGTAGGGGAGCTGCTTCAGGAGGCTTCATCTGGTTTGGCTTCTGTGGGGGTTTTCTAGTCATAGGTCCACTTTGCTTGGGCGCAGCTTCTAACCTTGGTCTTAAATTATACCTCTTTGGTGTTCTTTCACGTTGAGTACTACAAGAAGCTAGATGATACTCAGGAAAATCGATACTCTCTTGGGTATACAAAAGGTCCAAGCTATCTTCTTCATATAACTGTGAACTCTCATAGTCTTCTCTAGTGAGATGCATGAGGTGTGAATCTTCTTCCACCCAATTTAGTTGTTCCTCAAAATCTTGATAATCTTCCTCCATAGCAATACCGATCAGATTATTTTCTTTTTCACGAACATGAGGTTTGAATGGTTGTTCATCATTTCTTTTCTCTCTATACGCCATCTACAGATTGAAGGGTCTTCTAAACTGATTTTGAGGACAGGGAGGAGATTGTCGATTGGGACTGCTACCTTAAAGCTTCATTCTAGTGACCTTGTTTGAAAGGTTTTTTATGATACGATTCATCTCGTCAATCTTAGCATTTTGAGATTCTTTGATTTCTGAAGATACCCCTTCTTCCCTAGCCTTTCCTTTATCTTTGGGTTCAACCTCATTTTTCATCTTAATCTTTCATCCCACTCTCAAATTTCCTTCGACGTCGATGGCATCATCTTGCATGTCGTTGAGTGAGACTGGTCTTCTTTCTCTCAAGTTTATGGCAAAATCTAATGGGAAGGAAACTACATAAGTGACCCGAGCTATAGATTTAGTAGGAGGAATGTCCTCGGGGATTCTGAAATACTACTTATTAAATCTTGCTGTGAAATCAACCACATTTTTAGAGCCACTTTTCTTCATGGCAGAAAACTTTATCAGATAATATAAACTATCCCGTTTAACTCCCCACTTCTTGACGAATGTGTATTCCAAGATTTCCATAGTGCTAATAGAGGCATTAGGTAAAGATCTGAACCACTTTCTGGCCTCAGCTTCTAGCGACTGGGTGAAAATTCTCATGAATACATCATCATGCTCGATCAAGATATTGTCTATGAAGTCTTGAAATTGATCCACATGTTCTTCGACAAATGTCTCTCTGCAACTTCAAATAATGAGTAGGCATGTCATTCAGGGGTGTGGGAAATTGCATAGGTGCATGACGGCTTGCTACCCATCTTGGGGTTGGTGGAGGTGGTCCTCTGCCTCCTCCTCCTGACATGGGTTGACCAGGATTCAAGGTTTCTTCCTATGTGACAATGAGGGTTCTAGGAAAAGTAATATGCTCTACAAGTTCCTTGTCTATAGAAGGGATCTTTCGAAAGCTCAAAAAATCAAAGCAAGAATCAGGATTTTGCTGAAAAGGGTTGTTATCAGGGGTTCGGACAATAAAATCGGACTGGGGAAACTGCAGGTCGAACAAAGGGGATGAGAACCTACGCTGGTAGCTTGGCGAAGTAGACTGTAATCTACCGCATCTGTGTCTCTAGAAAATTGAATCTTCTAGGGCCACAAATTCTTCGTGGCTAGGGTTCTAGCGAGTGTGCCTTCGTCCAGATGCCAGGTTTGCTACTGTGGAGTCACCAGGTGGATTACAGCCTGCACCTCAATTTTATCCACCATAAAACTGAGAACATATAATTCTGCTATTATACCCAGGGAAGATTTATCTTCTTGATTGCATTCCCTGGCAACGACGCCAAAAAAGATGTTAGTTCCAGAGACATTCTAAAGCTATTTTTTAGAACAGTGCATGGGCATCAATAATCACTTCTGAAAAAATTTACTGAATCAAAAAATAATCTAACAGAAACAATGTAGAATTCTGATATTGAAATGTTAACAGGAAGTATTTCAATGTGCAAAGGAATCAGACTTTAGTAGCAGATGAAAAATGAAATGGTGCAATATAAAGGTACTCTGTAAGTAAATACTTATATTACATTTGCAGAAAGACGTGTTGAGCCTAAGGGAGGAATTCAACAGTCTGAACAAAATGAATAACAAAACACCACTAAATAATATGAGGGTATCACTTCAAGGTATATTAACTTGAACACTTCAATCACCAATTACCAAAGAAGAAATAATTTTAAGCATAGGCACTCATATAAACCCATACAAGCTCTGCATATCATACATAAATGGAAGAGATGGAAAACAGAAGAAGATACTAACTCAGCATATCAAAAATTTGAATCCATTAGCTACAATATAGAGTAATAATATGTTCCTGTATATTGATCAACTATCAAACATAGAAGTAATACTTATTAAATCAAAGAGCCGACCTTTTGGCTATCGCCTACTTGGCTATATATAACCTTCCTACTCTAAAAACAAAATCTGTTACAATCTGTTCAGCTCAACAGCTTAGAGAATGATAGTTTATACTCCTTAATATAGTTTGTTACAAATAATAGAAATGAGTAAAATACTTGGTCATCCACCTGACCATGACTCGGGACCATTTTGATAATCAAAATAGTACGTCCGAATGGACAAAGAAAACGTGCCACCCTTATATATAGGATAGCCACAACGTAAATGTTTCAGAACTGCAAAGAACTTATTTCACACTTATCTAACCGCCTTTGGCCTAACAGGGACATGGATGCAACCATACAACTAATGAACGTTTCTTCGTAGACTACTACTGCTTCCCTCCTTCATCCCTTCCAAGCCCTTTGCTCTCATAACTTAAATGCAATGGGAAGAAGACCTACTACTGACGCCGGGCTACGGAACAGGACCTGATGTAGATAATGCTTTGTTAGAATCGCTTAGGTACTACTGCTCCGCCATTTGATCATCCTTCGTTAGGACTGGTGTATCTCAACACCCCATCCTTCTGCAACTGAGAGGCAATATTCCTTTCAACTGCTACACAGGCTAAATTCTCCTTAGACATCTCGAATGAGACCTCGGGTTTATCTCACCTTCTGACACACAGATGCGAATCAGCAGGCTACTCATGAGCGCTAGTCGTCTGGCCTCTCAGTGTTCCTAGAGCGGCACCTCTCGAAATGTAGTGAACCATGGGGAAAAACTCAGCTAATTTGCTCGAGCCGGAAAAGAAGTACCCAACTTTCAGTGATGGATAAATGAGGCGAAGGAGCTCTAATAAAATAACAATGTCTAGTGGGGTATTTATAGAACTAGCAAGGCCTTCCTTAGTAAATGAGCCTATACCATTTGTAATCATTGCCTGACACCTTTCGAGCTTTGCACACAGAGAGTGAGCTGTAACTTAGTATGATTCCAGCGACGTTAATCATCATTGGAGAGGGCCACTTCAACGTGAAAAGTGAAAATGACAAAAACATAAAACCGCTTATGGTATTCAGGCTCTTCGAAAAGTGGTCTTAGAAACCCCCTTTAGAGCCCCTAAATGACTCTTGAGGCGCCACGTGGAAACAATGGTTTTTACCTCAGGGAGAGACTACTTTCTATATACTTCACGAATCTTTTCTACTCATACGCTTTTTTAACCATCGATCTCCTACCAGGCTATCTCGAGATGAGCATCTAAAAACACGCAACTCTGGGGATGGGTCCTGCACCGTACCTACTCGTCAGCAGGATCACATGTGCTTCAAAATACTCGCGCGACTTTACCGTCTGGTTTCAAGGCCTTCGAAAAGCAGTTTGGAAAAACCATTTTGACGATCCTGAATAGCTGAGAAGATGACACATGTACATAATGGTTTCTAGTCAGGGACAGTTCGTTCCTTGGAAAAAATAGGCCATTCATGGATTCTGATAACATCCTTTTAACACCGGCTTATGTGAGCTGATATAACGAGCCTTCACTGCGTTTTTAGTAAGAAAACTTGTTCCAACGACCTCTACCTATGTAATTTTGATGCCTCCAATCATCTTTCAGACATAGCTTCCGATTTAGCTGATGCCTTTTCTTTTGACAACAAATATCACTAACATCTATGAAATGTGATAAGAATGGGAGTGAATGTATCAAAGTGACTTTCAAATGTGATAAGGAAACATAATGGAAACAAATCTAATTTAACTTTGACAAACCAATGTAAATTACAAATTTTCCAACTACAATTAACTTTAAACATTATGATGTATCAAACTTAATAAAGATATTGACTTTAAGATGGATTTGATTGAGAAGCAAGTAGAAAAATTGATAAAGATATTTTATGTAGAAGCAAGTAGGAAACTTGATAAAGATAACTCAGTTCTAGAACAAATCTTATTTCATAGGCATCTTCATTAACTGTATGAATGAGAGAAGCAGATTCTATATTCGAACAAAGAAACTACTATTGAAGCTAAGATATTGTGGAGAATTAAATTACTAAGCCTAATCCAAAATCAATCTTTACGAAACATGACATAATGAAACTAAGAATGGAACCGATGAATTCTATAACAGTAAAGTATTAATGAATCAAGTAGAAAAGAAACATAATCTGCAAACAACAAAGTTAAGGAAAACAAAATGAAAACTACGAATAATTATGAAACTGTTGAGATATTGTAACTTCAATGAATATTATATTTGTACTTTATTATTTTGGAGATGTTTCATTCCTCCTTGAAGATCTTATTGTATATCCGAAGATGTTTATTCCTCTGTCGGAATGTGGTAACTTGGGTTATTAGACTTCCCTAGTGGGGGTCGGCCCTATATGTGTTATGTGGGTCAAAGGGTTATTATACCACCGTAAAGTGGTTGGCCCAGTCAGTTGTAGTGGGGGATTTAACCCACTGGTTAAATACAAGCCTACATGATTTGTGTAAAAGACAAGTCGGAGTTGTGTATAAATAGAGTAGGTGTATTCCTCATTTGACACACACTCACTCACTTGAGAGTGGCACACTTGTGGAGGAGAGGTCTTCTATGGAGAAGGAGGAGCTTATGCTCAGGGTTACATCTTTGTATATTGCAGGTCATCTATATTGAGGAAGCTTTACTGGGTTTTCTACCCCATGAGGGTTTCCCAGGATAAATTTGTGTCTCTTGTGTTTATGCTGTGCTTGTTGTTTCTTCAGGGATCCTGTATATGCTATTATTGTGAAATGGAATGAAATGCTACTATTTTCTATCTTAGCATATTAAATCTTAACATGGTATTAGAGCTAACCTGAAGGAAGGCAATGTATGGCACTTACGACACTTGCTTTACTTACGACAATTTGAAGGTTAGGGTTTTAAATAGCAAAAACCAATCATCGTGGAACTTTCACCATAAATCCATTTTGGCAAAGTTTCAGGATCGGAAACCTTTACAGGTCGTAGATAACATCTCCAGGTATCGTGTGTCCAAAGGGAACCCTCCAATTCGTTGTACTTTGTAAGTTATGATCAGTACAAGTTAGGGTTTCTGCCTCTTCCAGATCTCAGTCAAAATCAGGTGACCTAGGAAAAAAGGTCGTAACTTGGTCTAGGAAGCTCCAAATGAAATTTCGTAAAGAGTGACAGTTAGTACATAGACTGTACTATATCAAGAAACGTTTTTAGAGGCCGAAGTTGAACCAGTGACACGTGGCACACCATACAAGTTTGCTCTCCTTTTTTATCCCATAAACAGGTCACGTTGCGACACTTGGAATAACCTGGGATAGGAAGCTCCAAATGAAATTTCGTAAAAAGTGATAGGTATTACATAGAATGTACTATCCCAGGAAACGTTTTCAAAGGCTGAAGTTGAACCAGTGACATGTGGCATGCTGTACAAGTTCGCTCTCCTGTTTTATCCCATAAACGGGTCACATTGCGACACTTGGCATAACTCTCTCTCAGAAAATTCAATTGAGGTCAGACCTGTCGGGATGGAAATATGACAGGTCAGCATACCACAGAAAAAATTTTTAGACCCTATGGAGTGAAAAGTTCAGAGTTACAACAGAAACAATCAGGTACATATTTCTGTCAAAACATAATTATTTTTGGAGCACCTTCATTCATGGCTTCCGGAATTTAGGGTTTCGGAGAAAGTTAGAATTTTTGGAATCAGAATCCATAGCTAAATGATACTCAGGAAAATCAAAATTTAGAGACCAAGATCGAATTTTTTGGTTGGGTAGAAGACCGGGCTTGATCAAACCCCCGTTCAGGATTTTGATCGGAAAGATGGAAAATTAGGGCTTCAGCAAAAGTTGGAATTTTTGAAGTCTGTAACCACGGCTGGAAGATCCTCAGAAAAATAAGAGTTTAGACCCTTGGATCGAACCTTTTGATTGGACAGAAGGGTGGGCTTCATCAAACCCTAGTTCGGGTTCCTATCCAGAAGATCCAGAAGTTTCGAAGGCAATTTTGAGGGGTCAAATTTTGGAGATTTGAAAATTGAAGTATGCTAGCAAGACACATCCTTCCATCCATTCAGAAGTGTGAAAGTCAAAGATTGAATTTTTAGGGTTTCTTTAGCAAAACCTAATCAAGCTCCAGATCAAGTTTCAGGGGGATTTGAGGCTAAGGCCTTACATAAGAAGACTACAAGAATTCTCGACAGGTATGACTTGAGGAGGTTCAGGTATGTCTTGAAATCTGATTCTTGATTAAGTTCATGATGTGTTTGTCTTCATATTATTTATTAGTACAATCTTGATTAATGTTAGAATTGTCTTATCACCCTAGTAATAGTATGAATGCATGTGAATGATCGAAGACATTTATTGATTAGGGCTATATGATTGTACTAATGCATTATGGTGTTGTGTGAGGTTGATGTTTGTTAAGTTTAAACCAAATAGACAAACAAGATCTCTGAAAGAAACACAATCACAAGATAGACACACAATATACCCTGGGAAACCCTCATGGGGTAGAAAACCCAGCAAAGCTTTCCTCAATAAGATGATCAACCAAAATACAAGATGTGCTCCTTCTCCTTGACTCCTTAGCAGATCTCCCAGACTAGTGCGCACTCTTCCACAAGTGAGTGAGTGATCTAATGAGGAGTTCACCTCCTCTATTTATACTTGACTCCCAACTGACTAAAAGACCTAATGGGGCCGACCTCACCTGGAGAAGTCTAATAACACCTAAAATATAACTGCAGGGCCGACCCACACAAGGTGGGTCTAATAACCCTATTTAATACAAACCCCTGAAGGAATAAACATCTCCAGATACATGATAGGGTTACCTCGGAGGAATGAAACATCTCCGGAATAATAAAGTACAAATATAATATTCTTTGAAGTTACAATATTCAACACTCCCCCTTAACAAGAAGGATATTATAACAACATCTGCAAGAGCAAGGATTCATCATATATGATACATCTATAAATCATTGGAAGCTTTCTTCAAATCATCTTCATTAGTAACTCAACCAGTTACTGGAACATCAATGTCAATAGTGTCGATATCACTATAATCATCGGCATCGTCATCAGCATCGTTATCACACGATCATCAGCATCGTCATCAGTATCATCATCATACGATCATCAGCATCGTCATCAGCATCGTCATCACACGATCATCAGCATCGTCATCACACGATCATCAGCATCGTCATCACACGATCATCAGCATCGTCATTAGCATCGTCATCACACGATCATCAGCATCGTCATCACACGATCATCAGCATCGTCATCACACGATCATCAGCATCGTCATCAGCATCGTCATCACACGATCATCAGCATCGTCATCACACGATCATCAGCATCGTCATCACACGATCATCAGCATCGTCATCACACGATTATCAGCATCGTCATCAGCATCGTCATCACATGATTATCAGCATCGTCATCACACGATCATATTCCTAGGATGATCAATCCTGCTCCTTTTAGGACATAGGTCCATGGATGATTCAATCCAATCTTCAGTTCTCGGAGACTTCAGTCTACGGATCAATTCTGGGACCTCAGTCCGGGGACGATGCAATCCCCTGCCTGTTCATTCAGGACTTCATTATCGGAGACCCAGTCTACGGTTCTATTCTGGGACCTCAGTCCGGGGACGATACAATCCCCTGCCTGTTCATTCAGGACTTCATTATCGAAGACCCAGTCTACGGTTCTATTCTGGGACCTCAGTCCAGGGACGATACAATCCCCTGCCTGTTCATTCAGGACTTCATTATCGGAGACCCAGTCTACGGTTCTATTCTGGGACCTCAGTCCGGGGACGATACAATCCCCTGCCTGTTCATTCAGGACTTCATTATCGGAGACCCAGTCTACGGTTCTATTCTGGGACCTCAGTCCGGGGACGATACAATCCCCTGCCTGTTCATTCAGGACTTCATTATCGGAGACCTCACGTCTATGACTCTCTTTAGGACTGAAAGTCCAGGGATGATCCAATCCCCTCAACTGTCCACTAAGGACTTCTTTCTCGGAGACCTCACATCTACGGCTCTCTTTAGGACTGAAAGTCCAGGGATGATCCAATCCCCTCAACTGTCCACTAAGGACTTCATTCTCGGAGACCTCACGTCTACGGCTCTCTTTAGGACTGAAAGTCCAGGGATGATCCAATCCCCTCAACTGTCCACTAAGGAATTCATTCTCGGAGACCTCACGTCTACGGCTCTCTTTAGGACTGAAAGTCCAGGGATGATCCAATCCCCTCAACTGTCCACTAAGGACTTCATTCTCGGAGACCTCACGTCTACGGCTCTCTTTAGGACTGAAAGTCCAGGGATGATCCAATCCCCTCAACTGTATTCTCATCAATACAAGTACAAGTATCCATCCATACAAGTACATTAATCAATATCTAGCATCAACAGCATGTATACATCATACATCAAAAGCATGTATTCTTACTAATACATCTAAAGGCATGTATACATCTGTCATCAAAAGCATGTATTCTCACTAATACATCTATCATCAAAATCATGTATACATCTAACGTCAAAAGCATGTATACATCTAGCATGTATTCTCACTAATACATCTATCATCAAAATCATGTATACATCTAACATCAAAAGCATGTATACATCTAGCATGTATTCTCACTAATACATCTATTATCAAAATCATGTATACATCTAACATCAAAATCATGTATACATCTATCATGTATTCTCACTAATACATCTATCATCAAAATCATGTATACATCTAGCATCAAAATTATGTATACATCTAGCATCAAAATCATGTATACATCTAGCATGTATTCTCACTAATACATCTATCATCAAAATCATGTATACATCTAACATCAAAATCATGTATACATCTAGCATGTATTCTCACTAATACATCTATCATCAAAATCATGTATACATCTAACATCAAAAGCATGTATACATCTAGCATGTATTCTCACTAATACATCTATCATCAAAATCATGTATAAGTAAAACTAAATAGAAATAAAATAGTCCTAAATCTAACTATTTCTAAGGACTAGGTGAAGTCTCATTATTGATGAGACTTGCTTGCCGACAGGAATCATGCTACTCCCCCTTTCTAGGAGAGTCCTTTTGAACTACACCAAGCTTGTCTCGAAAGTATTCAAATTTCACACGAGACAGTGGTTTCGTCAGGATGTCAGCAATTTGATCTTCAGTGCTCACGTACTCAAGCTTGATAGCTCCTTTCTGCACCATATCTCGAATATAGAAGTATCAGATCTCTATGTGTTTTGACTTGTCATGGAACACAGGATTTTCTGTCATCTTGATGCAGCTTTGATTATCACACATAATCATAGTGGGATCCATTTCTAAGTCAAACACTCCAGATAACAGTTTCCGAAGCCATACTGCTTCACAGCTGGCAGAGCAAGCAGCTATGTATTCTGCCTCAGCAGAGCTGAGGGCCACACTGGATTGTTTCTTGCTGAACCAAGAGATCATGGCAGATCCAAGGCTATAACATCCACCTGAAGTACTTTTTCTGTCTGAGACACTGCCTTCCCAATCAGAGTTTGAGTAACCATGCAACTTGAGTTCATGACTTCCATCATAGAGTAGACCAAAATCTAATGTACCTTTTAAGTACCTCATTACATGCTTTGCAGCTATTAGATGAACCTTTCTAGGTTCTACTAGATACTGACTTAGTGTATTTATAGCAAAGCATATATCTGGCCTAGTATTTGTTAAGTACATTAGTGACCCAATGATCTGTCTATATAAAGTTAGGTCCACTAATTCTGATGAGTCATTAACCAAAATCTTTAAGTTGGAGTCCATGGGAGTGGCCATGGGTTTACACTCCAACATATCAAATCTTTTCAGAATTTCCACAGTGTACTTACCTTGATTCAGAAAGATTCCTCTTGGTTCTTGCCACACTTCTAAGCCTAAGAAGTAGTGCATCAATCCGAGATCTTTCATCTCGAATTCTAAAGAAAGCTTCTTCTTGCTTTCAATGATTTGTTTCTCATTTCCAGTTAGAAATAGATCATCTACATATAATAAAAGTATAACTGGTTCATCATCCATCACTTTGAGATAAAGGTTTGGGTCAGCTTTACTTTTGGTAAAGCCCATGCTAGTTAAGAAATTGTCAATCCTTCCGTACCAAGCTCTGGGAGCTTGTTTCAACCCATATAATGCCTTTTTCAGTTTGCATACATGAGTCCTTCCGTCATTTACCTCAAACCCTTGTGGTTGCTCTATGTATACTTCTTCTTCAATTACACCATTCAGAAAAGCTGTCTTAACATCCATTTGGTGTAGTTTCCACTTCATCATAGATGCAAGAGCCATGATAGTTCTAATTGAAGTATACCTAGCAACTGGTGCAAATGTTTCTTCATAGTCAATTCCTTCCTTCTGAGAGAAACCTCTGGCTACAAATCTTGCTTTGTATTTTTCAATACTTCCATCCGCAGCATGTTTTATTTTAAAAATCCATTTGGAAGAAACCACACTTTTGTCTTTTGGTTTGGGAACTATATCCCAAACATCATTTTTCATTATTGACTGATATTCTTCAGTCATTGCTTCTACCCATTCTTTCTTTTGAGCTGCCTCTTCATAGCTGGTAGGTAGTTGATCCACAAGATCACACATTAGGGCCATATAGTTGGATACTAGCTTTGGTTTCTTCCTTTCTCTAGTGGAGCCTTCAGGAGCACCATATCTTTCTGCTCCTTGAATAATATCTCTAGCCCATGCTGGTCTTCTTTTCCTAGACAATTATGCAACAGGAGGTTCTTGTGGTTCCAGCATGTCATGATCCTCTGGTATGTCCTCTTCAGGGATGTGAACAGTCTCTGAGATTCTGGGAGATGTATCTTCTTCATAAAATTCTTCAAGTTGACACTTTCTAGATTTCTTGAGGGCTGCTTCCTCATCGAAGGTAACATCTCTACTTATTTCTATGTGATGGAAACCTGGTATGTAGATTCTGAAGGCTTTGGAAGTTTCACAATAACCAACAAACATTCCCTTCTTACCTGAGGGATCCAATTTGGATCTCTTTTCTTTTGGAATGTGGATGTACACAGGACACCCAAATATTTTGAGATGACTTACCTCGGGCTTCTTTCCTGTAAAGACTTCTTCTGGAGTTTTGAAATCAAGAGCACTATGAGATAGTCTATTTTGAACATATACTGCTGTCTTGGCTGCTTCAGCCCATAGATACATGGGAAGGTCTTGATCATGTATCATAGTCTTTACAGCTTCCATGATGGTTCTATTTTTCCTCTCGGCTACCCCATTTTGTTGGGGATTGTAAGGAGTGGTTAGTTCCCTTTTGATTCCAGCTTCTTTACAGAACTCTTCAAATTCCTTTGAAGTATATTCTCCACCATTATCTGTTCTGAGAATCTTGATTTTCTTGTCTGGGAGGTTTTCTATTAGAGCCTTGAACTCTTTGAATTTTCCAAAGACTTCATTCTTACCCTTTAGGAAGTATATCCAAGTTTTTCTTGAATAGTCATCAATGAAGGAGAGATAGTATTCAAACCCACTTAGATATGTGGTAGGCATAGGTCCACATACATCTGAGTGTATTAGCTCTAGAGAACTCTTAGTCTTTGTTTCACTTTTCAGAAAGGGATTCTTGATATTCTTCCCTTTCTTACATCCTTTGCATGAGCCATCATGATCAACCTTCAAGTTTGGCAATCCTATGACCATCTTACTCACATAGGGTAAAGCTTTATAGTTGATGTGAGCTAGTCTTCTGTGCCATAGTTCACTGGGACTGGAAACTTCATGAGCAAGGGAAGATTCTGGATGACCCTTGAGTTTATAGAGTCCTCCTTCTTCTTCACCAATGACAATTGCATCTTTGATTGATTTTCCTTTGGACCACATGAGCACTTGTCCATCTATGAAGGCTACTCTAAAGCCTTTCTTGTCTAGTGCTGAGATAGAAAGTAGATTCTTCTTTAAACCTGGGACATATAGAATTTCTTTCATCTTCAAAGGTGTTCCTGAATCAAGCTTGTAGCTTGCTTCACCAATTCCCTTGATGGGATATTGGTAATCATCTCCTAGAGATACCTTCTGGGGTGAAGACTTCTCTTCAATCTTGGAGAGAGTTTCCTTATGACCTGTCATGTGCTTTGAAGCACCACTGTCAATGAGCCAAGTGCCTTCACCAGGAGACACAGATCCAGAGAGAGCAGAAGATAGTACATATTCTTCTGGTTCTTCTTTCTTTGCTTTAGATCTTTTCTTTTGAGGCCTTTCCTCCACTTCTTCTTCTTCTTCTTCTTCTTCTTCTTCTTCACTGTCATCTTCTGCCATATGAGCATGATGTCTTTTGTGAACAAACCTTTTCTTCTTCTTCTCTGGTAAGGTACAGTCTCTGGCATAGTGTCCTAGCTTGAGACAATTGAAGCATTGGACTGTGGAGATGTCTCCCCCTTTCTTTTTGAATCTATGAGAGGGTTGAGGCCTTTTGTGGTTTACTTTCTTGAAGTAGCCTCTCTTTCCTCTTTTGGTGTGGGTGGCCAAGGCTTGGTCATCCTCTTTGAGAAGTGCTTCTCTGTTGGCAACCCTAGCCTCCTCTTGAACACAATCTTCCCATACTACATCAAACTTCATACTTTCTTTTCTGGCACACATAGTTTGAATGAATGACTCCCAAGGTCTAGTGAGACCATTTAGAGCTGTCATCACAAGTTCATCTTCATCAAGAGTATCACCAATGGCATCTAGTTGTTCTTTGATTAGAGAGACTCTTGAGAAGTAGTCTTGAATGGATTCTCCTTTGTGCATCTTGGTACTTTTCAATTGAGTCCTGAGATTCATCTTTCTGTTGATGTTCTTTCCTTCATACATTCTTCCTAGGGCATCATACATTTCCTTTGGAGTCTTCTTGGAAGACACTTGGGGAATCAAGTGGTCTTTAATGGAATCAGCTATGATTCTCTTTGCCCTAATCAGATCCTTCCTGTGTTTTTCTTTGGCTTCATCTTCTTCTGGTTCTGCAACTTCCTCCTTGATATAATGAGCAAGATCATTCTCCTCAAGAATGAGACCAATTCTGTATTTCCATGCCCGGAAATTTTCTATGCCTTCTAGCTTGTCTTCAAGCTTAGTATTTGGAGCCATCTTCTCTTGGGGGAGTCCAAGAGACAGAGTAGACTTACCTGGGAAGTTACTTTTCACTTTTCCGGAATCTGGAACAGAATTTTATCGCACTTTTGGTAGAATTAGGGTTTGACTTTCCCGGAGTTCTACCCAACCAAAAGGTTCGATATATAGCTCAAAAGAATGCTCTTGAGAAGGGCTATCCAGCCATGTAAACAGAAATAAAAAATTACAACTTTTTTCTGAAACCAAAATCTGACGTATCGCACTTTTGATAGAATTAGGGTTTGTATTTCCCGAAGTTCTACCCAACCAAAAAGTTCGATCTATAGCTCAAAAGAAAGGTATTGAAGAGAGCTATCCAGCCATGCAACCAAAAATCAATAATACCAACTTTGGTATGAAAACCCTAACTTCACCAAAGAGAGAGAAAGAGGTATTCTTACCTTGTGAAAGATGTCCTATTCAGTCTAGCTCTGATACCATGTTAAGTTTAAACCAAATAGACAAACAAGATCTCTGAAAGAAACACAATCACAAGATAGACACACAATATACCCTGGGAAACCCTCATGGGGTAGAAAACCCAGCAAAGCTTTCCTCAATAAGATGATCAACCAAAATACAAGATGTGCTCCTTCTCCTTGACTCCTTAGCAGATCTCCCAGACTAGTGCGCACTCTTCCACAAGTGAGTGAGTGATCTAATGAGGAGTTCACCTCCTCTATTTATACTTGACTCCCAACTGACTAAAAGACCTAATGGGGCCGACCTCACCTGGAGAAGTCTAATAACCCCTAAAATATAACTGCAGGGCCGACCCACACAAGGTGGGTCTAATAACCCTAGTTAATACAAACCCCTGGAGGAATAAACATCTCCAGATACATGATAGGGTTACCTCGGAGGAATGAAACATCTCCGGAATAATAAAGTACAAATATAATATTCTTTGAAGTTACAATATTCAACAATGTTGTCTGCTAACAAGATGCAGGTACATCACAAAAGACAAATCAAGTTCCATGACCATGACAACATGAAGACAAAGACTCATCCATAATCTTTGTTCTACTTACGAGGTATGTATGACTTTGTTATGTTATGCTTAACCTATGAGACATGCAGGTTCTAGCTCAGGATCTCTAAATCATTGAAGAGATTGTTTAGGTATGTTGTACATAACTAAGCAGGTATAGTAATCCAGGTATGTTTTCTTATGTCAAATCTTACCTTGTGTTAGGATCCCTTATATAAGTATACTTGGTATGATTGGTTATGCTTATTCATAATGTTAGTAATGAAGGGTTTATGCATATTATGTCTCTTGTCTTGATGATTTAATTAACTAGAAGAGTACTATGATCAAACAAGAATATGCATGAGTAAAAGAAGACTTCGTTGAAACCCTGAATACTAATGATCATGACTATACATATTCAAGATTATTTAGAATTAGAATGTTTTGAGAATATACCAATGAATGTATGTTTGTGTATGAGATCATGAGGATGACACTAGTGCACACTTGAGCATGCACAGTGGTACAGAATGAATAGAAGTTCAAAAGACATATAGAAGATCAAGCGGGAGGCAACCACACAAACATAAAAGATAAGTATTTGAGTTGTTATTTGAAATAGTAAGTGATATTGCGTGTATGCATATTTGTATTCCTAGAATATATCATGCTGAGTGTAAACATTCATAGAGCATTGAACAGTATACTACTAATATGCATATGATTGGTAAGTTGGACAAACATTCCATTGTTGCTTGTTTAGAATGAAACCTCTTTGCTGACATGCTGAGAGTTGTGCACACTCTCGATAGTATGTTCTGGTAGAGATGGAAGGCATCTAGATAGCCACTGTATGCATACATGATATGGGAAAGTGTTGTGCCAAAGTATTGGTCAAAATAGTTGCATAATTATGTAAATGATATCTGTATGCATAATAGGTTATCATGTCAATATGATTTGATGATTATGAAGTATTACTAATCATGTACTTAATTTTGAATTGTATGAAAGATCATGATGAATGATGAACACTGAACAAGCGATGGATGTTCAACAAAAGATTTACAAATCAAACACACTATAGAAGGCTTGTGGCTAGAAGATTCTGTTAGAAAGAGGAAGAGAATCATGATGAGATGTTTGCTCCAAGTGGCTAGATAAGACCATTCTCTTAATGGTGTAATTAAAGAAGTGTGAACCAGGTTCTGTATGGGTTACCAAGATTGATAATCAATTGATGAGCTTAATGATCACCATGGGTGATATGGATCTCAACCTTTGCTACAAGGTTGAATATGGTTTCCCTACACAGATGTTGATTGGGAAGAAATTGTATCAGACATGAAGAGCACATCGAGAGGATGTTACTGTCTAGGATCAGCCATGATCTCATGGTTTAGAAGGAAGAAATCTAGTGTGGCTCTCAGCACAAGCGGAATATATGGCTGCTTGCTCTGCTAGTTGTGAAGCGGTATGGCTCTAGAATGGACCCAACTGTGATCCTATGTGACAAACAGAGTTGTACCAAAATGGCAGAGAATCTAGTATTCCATGATAAGTCAAAGCACATAGAGCTCTGACATTTCTATATACAATATATGGTGCATAAAAGAATTAAAGTTTGAATTTGTAACAAGTTACCGATGTACTAACCAAACCCCTACCTCAAGTAAAGTTTTCCAAGACAAACTTAAAATAGTTCAGAAGGACCCTCCTCGAAAGGGGGAGCGATGTGATCACTTATGATGAGATTTCCCGCATCAACAGTGAGGTCGATGATGTGGATACCTATATTGGTGATGCCGACAGAGAGGTTGGTGGGTGGTCCTTAGATAGGGTCTAAGGTGACAAGGGGATTGCATCATCCTTGAACACATGTTCTAAAAGAGATCCGTAGACATATGTCTTCGAGAATGAAGTCCTTGGTGGACACGAGGGGATTGGATCATCCCTAGACTTCAGTCCTAAAGAGAGCCGTAGACGTATGTCTTCGAGAATGAAGTCCTTGGTGGACATGTGAGGATTGAATCATCCTTGGATTTCAATCCTAAAGTGAGCCGTAGACTGGGTCTCTGAGAATGTAGTCCTGAATGAACAGGTAGGGGATTGTATCTTCCCTGGACTTTGGTCCCAGAATTGATCCGTAGACTAATGTCTCCGAGAATTTAAGATAGGACTGCATTGTCCCTAGACCTCGGTTCAAAATGTACGTGACGAGATTGCATCATCCCTAGACATGAGACTTGTCTTAAAGTGATAAGGACTGATCATCCTGGAACTTGATTGGGATTGCATCGTCCCTAGACATGAGACTTGTCTTAAAGTGATAAGGATTGATCATCCTGGAACTTGATCAGGATTGCATCATCCCTAGACATGAGACTTGTCTTAAAGTGATAAGGACTGATCATCCTGGAACTTGATTGAGATTGCATCATCCCTTGACATGAGACTTGTCTTAAAGTGATAAGGACTGATCATCCTGTAACTTGATCGGGATTGCATCATCCCTAGACATGAGACTTGTCTTAAAAGTGATAAGGACTGATCATCCTGGAACTTGATCGAGATTGCATCATCCCTAGACATGAGACTTGTCTTAAAGGTACGTGTGAGGACTGCATCGTCTATGAACTGGGTTCAAAATGTATGTGTTGGGATTGCATCGTCCCTAGACATGAGACTTGTCTTAACGTGATAAGGACTAATCATCATGTAAGTAGATTGGGATTGCATCGTCCCTAGACATGGTGAGGTGTCTTAAAGTGATAAGGACTAATCATCCTGTAAGTAGATTGGGATTGCATCATCCCTAGACATGGTGAGGTGTCTTAAAGTGATAAGGACTAATAATCCTGTAAGTAGATTGGGATTGCATCGTCCCTAGACATGGTGAGGTGTCTTAAAGTGATAAGGACTAATCATCCTGTAAGTAGATTGGGATTGCATCGTCCCTAGACATGGTGAGGTGTCTTAAAGTGATAAGGACTAATCATCCTGTAAGTAGATTGGGATTGCATCGTCCCTAGACATGGTGAGGTGTCTTAAAGTGATAAGGACTAATCATCCTGTAAGTAGATTGGGATTGCATCGTCCCTAGACATGGTGAGGTGTCTTAAAGTGATAAGCACTAATCATCCTGTAAGTAGATTGGGATTGCATCATCCCTAGACATGGTGAGGTGTCTTAAAGTGATAAGGACTAATCATCTTGTAAGTTGATTCGGGATTGCATCATCCCTAGACATGGTGAGGTGTCTTAAAAGGATAAGGATTGATCATCTTGTAAGTTGATCTGGATTGCATAATCCATAGACATGAGAGATGTCTTAAACTGAGAGGGACTGATCATCCCGTAAGTGGATCAGGATTGTATCATCCTTGGACCTATGTCCTAAAGTGAGAGGGACTGATCATCTCGTAATAGGATCTTGTGTGTTGCAGAGTATGCTGCTATGTTTTGATGATAGATGTATTAGTGAGAATACATGCTTTTGATGATAGATATATTAGTGAGAATACATCCTTTTGATGATAGATGTATTAGTGAGAATACATGCTTTTGATGATAGATGTACCAGTGAGAATACATGCTTTTGATGATAGATGTATTAGTGAGAATACATGCTTTTGATGATAGATGTATTAGTGAGAATACATGTTTTTTTGATGATATATGTATTTGTAAGAATACATGTTTTGATGATAGATGTATTGGTGTGGATACTAATACAGATGATCTAGATGCTGTAGATCAAGATGATCCAAATGCTGTAGATCGAGATGATCCAGATGCTGTAGATTGTGATGATCCAGATGCTGTAGATCGAGATGATCCAGATGCTATAGATCGAGATGATCCAGATGTTGAAGATCGAGATGATCTAGATGCTGTAGATCGAGATGATCCAGATGCTGTAGATCGAGATGATCCAGATGCTGTAGATCGTGATGATCCAAATGCTGTAGATTGAGATGATCCAGATGCTGTAGATCGAGATGATCTAGATGATGTAGATCGAGATGATCCCGATGCTGATGATTGTATGATGACGATGCTGATGATTGTGAGGATCCAGATGTTGATGTTGTTGTAGTTGTTCGAGTGCTGCAGAAGATAAAGACTCAGTACTGAAGATGTTGATATTCCAGTATTGAAGATGTTCCAGTAACTGCTTGAGTTACTAATGATGTTGAGAAAGCTTCCAATGATTTATAGATGTATCATGTATGATGTTGATGACTCCTTGCTCATGCAGATGCTGTTATAATATCCTTCTTATTAATGGGGAGTGTTGAGATATTGTAACTTCAAAGAATATTATATTTGTACTTTATTATTCTCGAGATGTTTCATTCCTCCTTGAAGATCTTATTGTATATCCGGAGATGTTTATTCCTCCATTGGAATGTGGTAACTTGGGTTATTAGACTTCCCTAGTGGGGGTCGGCCCTATATGTGTTATGTGGGTTAAAGGGTTATTAGACCACCCTAGAGGGGTCAGCCCAGTCAGTTGTAGTGGGGTATTTAACCCACTGGTTAAATACGAACCTACATGATTTGTGTAAAAGACAAGTTGGAGTAGTGTATAAATAGAGGAGGTGTATTCCTCATTTGACACACACTCACTCACTTGAGAGTGGCACACTTGTGGAGGAGAGGTCTGCTATGGAGAAGGAGGAGCTTATGCTCAGGGTTACATCTTTATATATTGCTGGTCATCTATATTGAGGAAGCTTTACTGGGTTTTCTACCCCATGAGGGTTTCCCAGGATAAATTTGTGTCTCTTGTGTTTATGCTGTGCTTGTTGTTTCTTTAGTGATCCTGTATATGTTATTATTGTGAAATGGAATGCAATGCTGCTATTTTCTGTCTTAGCATATTAAATCTTAACAGAAACGAAATTAAAACTTTATGTAGTGTAAAACAAGCTCTTAATTATAGTTAAGAGTGCTAATAAAAGGAAAGAAATATTACAATTCAAAGACCTAAAAAACTAGATTCTAAATAAGCGTAAAAACAATGCAGAAAGTATTGAGGTTCGTATGGCGATCCGGATGACAGTCTATAAGACGGTCCGAATGACAGTATGGATGGAGGAAAATGCATCAAACTCTAGAATGCATAAAGAAACTTTGTTTGGTGATGGGGAATATTCAGGTTCGAATGTATGTCCCTTATCAAATGCGATGCATGCCATGTTGATCTTGTCTTCTTGTGGATAAGGCCAAGTAGAAACTTCATTTTCTTTCATAGTTTCTACGACTCCTAAATCTATAACCACTCTAGTCCTTGTGTGAATTTCCTGCAATGATGTTGGTGAGATAGGAAAGTTGGGTAAATGTTGCAGTTCAACACTGTAAACATATTGTACTGCTTTATTGTTGTTAAAATGTGGAATGGATTGAACATGAATGTGCATAGGGCATAGAGTAGGTTTATGAGAAGGTGATTGTGGTAGGTGTAGTTGATGGGCTTGTGTGGTTGATCCCGTCGGGTAAATAGGGTATTGTTGAAAAGCTTGTGGAGAGTATAGAGGACTAGGTGATGTTGCAACGTGAGAGAAAGTATCCAGATGATCATAAGATGGGCCATGAAGGCTTTGTGAACAAGTTTGGTAGGGGTTAAGCTGAGGCTACAACAACTACCATGGTGTCGGAGGATTATGAGAGTAGGCCAATGAAGGGATGGAGCTCTGAACCCTACATGTAGGCCATGGTTGCCATGATATTTTTGGTGCCAGTGAACTTGTTGCAACTTCCAGATGTCCTTGGCAGGTTTTTTCCATCCTGGGTAAGGAAGAGAAACTATCCATGGAATGATTCAAGCTACATATGCCACAAATTCTGAGACTATCCAAAGGAAAATCCTTTGTGAGATGTTTCTTTTGGAACTGATGGAAAAATGATCCTTCAAATTCTTCATTTTTACCAAGCTCCAAAATATCCATTTGTGAATTTAGAGAGTTGATAATATAAAATTTAAATATTTCAAATAAATTACCAATTTCAGCTCTTGTAATTCCAATTCCTGTAGCAAACTTCAAAACTTAGAAGATGGTATATTCTTACTAGTCTTGAATTTGCTTCTTGAATACCTTCGATGTAACTCACAAACATCATCATATGGTAACTGAAATACATCACCTATTCCCAGCACACTTGATATTTCTAAATATTCATTTTTATTCCTTTGAGTAAAAGTCTTTTCAAGGTGTCTTCCCCAATTGTTTTAGTTTGGATCTTTGAAGGTTGTATTGAAAGCGTTCGATGTAATTTTCCAAAGTCTCTTCTTCCCCTTGTGTTATTTCGAAGATATCCTCATTGACCCTACAGCAATCTTGGTATCTTTTCAAGAATATATGTTTCATATCTTCCCAAGTTTCAATGCAATTGCCACCTAGGCTCATGAACCATCAGAGGGCTGCTCCTTTCAAAGTAAGAGGAAAAATTTTCATATTTTGAACATCATATCCTCTACAAAGTATTTCCAATTCAAATAAAAATTCATCAAGGTCTTTGTTCTCCAGTTCGTCAAAATTTGGTAGAATGGAGTGTTTGCATTTTGTTCTCCAGGGTCTTTTATGTACTGCATTTTGCATTGAGTGCTTGCTGCTTTCATTTAGGTTCTTCTTATGCATTGAAAATATAAAAGAGTTGCATTTTTATTTCTAAACTATTGGCTTGATTTTCACTCTAATGGAATTGTTTTTATTGGATAGATGAGTCTAGAGTTTGACGATTTTGCATACTATTGAGTCATATACGTCACTAGCTTCACGACCATATCCTTTGAGTAACCACAACCATTAAAATTAACGCTTAATATAAAATTGATTAGAACGATTTTATTTATAGCATACACCAACTAGCATAGGTTTAGAGTCTCGGAATAGATCATTGTGAGTAAACGATCCAAGACTACTAGACAAAACATTATGTGTATGACCAGGGAGTGGTGAAATCCATGGTATACATCGGTGCTCTTAGGAAGCTCTACTCAGACCAGAGTTAAGCACGAGGTTATGGGAGGTTGGTTGCGGAGATAGCCCTCCCATATTGGCCAAACGTGGGATATATTTCCTGGATTTGTTCGTATTTGGGGAGTCTTGGGGGATTTGACCCTCTTGAGTTTCGGGCTTAGCTACCCTACCCATACGACGAATCCCACCTGCGACTGTCCCCCTGATCATTGGTTATACCGCGGTGACCATAGTTACCTTACCTAGGTATCACACAGGGTACTTGTAGTGGTTATACTGTTTGTGTCCTGAGTCAGATAGGATTGGATAGCACAGTTGTTTGTTGCCGAGGGTTACATCCCTTTGCATGCAGTGAAGCCTGGGAACCTCTATAACTGATTATGTTACCTCCAACTACTTTTTGGGAGTCTCAAGCTTCTCCTAGGTGAGACATACCGGCTCTAGTGTCGGGAGCACATTTAGCCACTCCATTTGTCTGCTCTTGGCTATAGTTTCTCTAGGAGTGTGCTCTTTATTTACTGTTTTTTATCAATAGTTTGGCTGATAGGGGATGTTGTGAGTTTATATTCTCTCCAGAGATATCGTGGAACGGAGTCCTGCTCTCTGCCGATATTTCCATTTGGTTGGTTTATTACCTGCCTAGCTTTCACACCATGTTGCTAGGAGACGTCGGTGGGGTCCCTTCGAGTGTTTGGATTCTTACGAAACATATGTCCTAGAGGTCATGACTACACACTCTAACACAGGAGAAATCCCTATGACTCCATCGAGTAGAGTCGAGCACACTTCAGACACCCATAATCCATGTGAGGCACGAGGGGGTGATCCACCTAAGACACAACCTAGTTTGTTTGGCCCAGATCCACCCGAGACCCAATCTAGCTTCTTCGGTCCGGATCCACCTGAGGACGACCCATTTGTTCCTTCATTTCCATATAATTATCTATATGGGATTCCAGAGTTACATGATGTTACAGGTCCTACGATCAACCCTACCGCATTCTCTTTTGGTATGGATGATTACAACACAGTTGATCCTTCCACTCCATTTGGTTGTCATGTTGGCACTAGTCATGGTGTTAGCAACACTGCACCCATTGGGGGAAATAACCTTGTCGGGGGCACCACGTTGTCCACTCACACACATAGTATGGGGACTGGTCACATTCCTGCTAACAATGCTAATGTTCGAAGAAGGCCACCTCCTAGGACAACCCATCCTAATAGGAACACTGTTCGTAACCCGACTAGCCATCAACAACATACTACACATGCCGCTACCCATCAACCTAGGACCACTTTCACGAATGTTAACATTCCTCCCAATCACGAGGGTGGACACATACCATATACTTTTACGTCCGCCTCCACTACTATTAATGCTAATGAAGGGGGTGGGAATATACCTTATCCTCATGGTCACAATGCCACCATTCCTGCTACTAGTAACACCAATGTTGGGATTGGGAATACATCTCATACTTATGGTCACCACATGACTACTCACGCTACTCATAACGCTTACATTGGGGGTGGGAACATACCTTATAATCATGGTCATTACAACATGGTTACCGCTATGAATAGTACGTATATACCGCATAATTATGGTGGTGACCCTTACTATAATACAGTCGATGCTAGCCACCAGTACAACCCAGCTCAATATGGTGCTCAAAACACATATTTACCTACTTACTCTCACACGGGTCAGGTCGGAGGAGGTTATCAACCTTATGGCCATGGTTAAGCTTATGGTCAGTCAGGTCCATATAATCAACAGTTTAATGCTCATGGTCAAGCTTATGGTCCTTCTTATCCTTTAGGTTCTTACAATCAACCTTTTATGGGAACTTATAATCAAGCTTTCCAGTTGCAGCTTCCGTTCCTTGCACGTTTGAATCTTCTGGATATTTCGAAGCTCATGAATGATCTAGTGTGTCACGACCCTAATTGGCCTCCGGTCCCCACCAAGCTCCCTTCAGACATTCCTAAGTTTGAGGGGAAATGTAGTGAGGATCTAGGTGATCATGTCAGAACGTTTCACCTTTGGTGCTCTTCCAACTCGTTGAATCACGATTCCATTCGATTACGACTATTTCAATGCACCCTCATGGGGGTAGCTGGGAAGTAGTATGTTGAGTTACCTAGGGGCACTTATAGGGGTTTGAATGAGATCACTTTGGTTTTCTTGGATAAATTCCAGTTGTCGGTTCATTACGATACTAGAACTGAACTTTTGTCTACCTTCCGTCAGAATAAGACCGCACATATTTCTGACCATGTTCAAGAGTGGTGTCGGCGGAAGAGGTTAGTGAAAGCCAACATTCCTCCAAAGTTTCTGTTGGAATGGTCTCTCAAGTCTCTACTTCCATATATTTCTAAGGATGTTTCGATGTTCGGTATTATGACTAAGGAACAAGCCATCTTAAAAATCCAGCAATTAGATTTACTATACTCTCAATCTGGCATTTTATATGACATTATTCCTGACGCACTGCAAGCACAACATGAGCCCAAGACAGTTCCTGGACCACATGTCGATGGAATCATGGGATCAGCAAGTCCTCACCCTGTAGATTTGGTGGCTAGTCAAATGGAAAATTTGTCACTTAACCAGTCTACTCCCGGATAGGTTCACACCTTGTCCACTTCCACCCCATCGTCCGATGTACACACTGTGCAAACGACAAACCCATCGGGTAACCAACATCTTGGTGGGAAGAAGAAGAGGAGAAACAACCGTAAGGGTGGAAATAATGGGAACAATAGTAGTAATTGCAACACCCCTCATAAGGAGAATGCCAAGCCTCCTCGGGAAGGCAAAAAAGCTGGTGAGGACCGTAAAACTAGGCGTAAGGTGAAATTTCCTTGTAATCTTTGTGGGGAAGATCATCTTACTCACTTGTGTCCTCAAATCGAAGAAGCATCGAAGCATCTTGCACAGAGCCTAGCTGTGTTGAAGGATCCCCTTCCTCATGATCAAAACATGGCTTCGCATGCTCCCGCCACTGGTTATGGACCTAATGAAATTGCAACGTCTTCTTCCAATACTAGTGGTTATGGATGCGTGAATATGGTCCAATTGGAGGTTAGTGTTGCTACTTGTCAACATGATTATTGTGCACCACAACATAATATGGGGAGTGAGGCTCCCCCTTCTCCTGATAATTACTTGCATATCGAGAAGCCCTCTATTATGCTACGGATACCGGAAGGTGTTCTTAAGTGCTCTACGCATAATCCCAATGCTCGAGCCGCCAAAAACTACTCCATTGTAGACGATTTGGGCCAAATCAAAGTAAAAACATTCAAATCAAAGCTATGGATGAGACAACCAACCTGCTCCTGACGGTTCGATGAATGGATGCCCGTAGCTCCCATAATCAGCAGTTGAACTTTGAGATGAAAACTAACCACAAAACTCCAAATGGGTGAATAGTAAAAATGAATTGTAAATTGTAATTTTTTGTTACTATTTATAATTTTCAAAACCCACTTGTATATAGTTTCCGCCATTTTAAGTTGTTTTGGACTAATATAATGTCATGGAGTAGCAATTTTTGACCAGATTTCTTTGGCGAGGATTGTTTTGGACCATTTCGTACCTACGGCAGGTATATTTCACACCTGGCATATAGGTTAGATGTCATTTTCACATGCATTATGCATTTGACCTTTTGACCATTTTCATAAACCCTAGGTGTGACCTCGCTTCTTAATCGACACGGAGCCTTCACACTATTATAGAAGTGTCATTATGTGGCGGTAGGGCCTTTCCGAACATGGGTTCCCTAGTTAGAACCCCCTTTTTCCATTATGGTGCCCATGCCATTGTTTGTCCTTAGGATCGGCAGTCCTTTGTAGTTACACCATGACTTTGCGATAAAGAATCATACTCTACTTTGTCTTATGCTGGCATTCTCCCATAAGGAATCCCCCATTTATATCAAATTGTAATTTCATTGAATCATCACGCTTGCTGCTTGAGCCTTATGCTGGCTCTTGCTTACTTAGTTGTTAGCCTGGTGCCCTAGGACTTTCCCTGTCGAGCCCTGCATAGCTTACATTTTCCCTTCACAATTTGATGACCTTTTGACCCTGAGGGAACACCCCCTCGAGTGTCTACATCCTACACATGCTTCCTTGCATTGATCATAAGTATGTTGCACTACTTGGGACTAGTCTGCTCGCCATTTGACACTCGATCCCGGACTTGTTGTACTATAATCAATTTTGTTCTTTTTCAAGCTTTTTCAAATATGAAAAAGACCAAAAAAATCAAATATTCCAAAATGCCGGATGGGATTATGGTTACCACTTCTATTTGGCAACTATTGTGTCACCTTTGAACAGAGCATTCATTCCATTCCATACATTATGAGTCGGAACTATAGCTGGACCTTAGGAGCTGTACTTGTTTCTCAGTTTACTCCACTGATTGGTTAAGCTTCCAGTCATTATGGATCCCTTTGTGATGCCTCCTGCATCGCACAGCCTATATTGAGTATATGCTTCCTAAGTCTATCCATCTGCTCATTCTCTTGTTCAAAAGAAGTCCTAAAACCAGAGTCGGCCACTCCTCAAATCTCTTGACTATTGCATGTTGGCCATCCTTATTGAATCAGTCCATTTCACCTCAGTTCTTCCAAATATTTCAACATAGCTGGTACCTTGTGCTGGTTGATGGGGGATGCCTTAATGCCGTCCTCTCAGCGAGTTTAGTTCCGTCGAATTCAACCCATTTATTCTGGAACTTGAGACTTAGAGCTCAGTTGAGTACCTTGAGGCTTGTAGTCATTAGTGGCAGGTTCTCTCACCATCGACAATTTTGGGAATACATCAATGTCGCCTACTCGTTGGATTCATCTTAGTGTTCGACTTCAACACATCTCTTCACACTTTGATAATTGTACTCTGTGCCTTGATGCCCATTATCATTATTGGTGGGTTATCTCGCATTTGTTAATGGTATACATCATTGACTAGTAATCAGACGATGTCACATCAAGTTCAACCTCAACTCCTTTATTCACTTGATGGGACTTGCATCGTCGAAGACTTGTGTAGAAGACACCAGGCTATAGTGCCATTCAGTATGCTAGTTATGATCGTGACTTTACATCTGAGATATCACCTCTCAGATATTAGCAAGTTGTACCTCTAGTTTGCACCAATTGTTTCCTTTTTAGTAGGAGACCATATCTTACTGTAGAGGCATCATGGCTATGATCACTCATGACATGTATCAACTATGTACTACCTATTCATGGCCATTATATCAGATTGTTGTACTATACTGACATGTACTCAGGGATATTATTGTATTATGACGAGCGAGCTGCTCCTTCCACTTGTGTCTCTATCACTCCACTTCTAAGATTTATAATGTGTTTCGGCCATCGTAGCATCAGTCTCTAACCTCACACATTAGGGGGCATCTGTTATAGCGTAATTTTCCACCTTTTGAGCATCAGCACTCTTTGGCTTGCAGGATCCATTTTACTGACTCAGATCCACTTTATATCCTTCAGACACATTATTTCCCTATTTTTTCCCCTATACGCTAGTTGTATCACATCAGTCGGCGTACCCGCGAGCTGCATCACTACATCTCACAGGTAGCATGTAAAATGGTAAAAATCACTAATTAATTACTTTTTACTCCCAAAAAGCAGTCTTAGGGTGACCTTTGGCCCTGCATTTACCCCGAAACGCCTCGATGTGTCCTTTCACTTACCTTTGGGAGGACTATATATTGAGCACATTGTAATGTCCCCCATTTTGATCCTTGTAATATTTTGGGCTATAATGTAAATATTGTATTCATATTATGTATGAGTCCTAGCGTGGAGCTCAAGGCCAAGGCCCCGCTAGTGAATGCTCGATCTTGAAGAGGCAAGTTTTGGATATTATGCTACCCATGTGCTAGTGAACCATGGGGATTGTAAATATGCATTTTAATATAAATGCCACCAACTAGCTATGCAATGCAACAAGAGATGGGGGCATGATATTTATAAGGGATTGGGAGGGACATATTCAAACCTTTGATCCAACCAAGCCAAGCCAAGTGTCAATGAGAGTAGCCATCAAACCCTCAAATACCCAGACTAACCTTGTACCCAATCATTTACTCTCCCAAGAGTTGGTTGAGGTAGTTAATGCCTTGGGAATGGAGGGGTATGGCTGTCCAAATTCGAGTATGGGAAAGCCACCCTTCCTAGATTTTCGTGTTTGTCTTCTTGGGAAATAAAAGAGCCATGAAATTGCCCCCAAGCCATTATTCATCCATCAGTTTTGCTCTCTCGAGAGTTGGGAGCTACCTGGGCATTTTTCTCCATGGTTTTGTTGTGTCTTTCTTCAATCTTCTAGCTGGGAAGGGTGTTTTTGTGTTGTGTAACAGTGGGAAAGAAAGGGAAATCGATTTGGGGACCATAGAGGATGTTGTGACTCACTTATTGCTTGTATATCCGTGGGAGAAATCGTTTTCTCCCCTATGGTCGATTTTCCCTCCCACAAATCCATTTTTGGTGTGCCTACGTTTTGGGGAAAACCCTTATCCATATAGCTTCTAATTCCCATTGCTCAAATTGTGTTTCCCAGCCCATATCTGAGTTTTAGGGTGCAAGAGAATGCTGGGGTTGAGTTGGGTATCCATTGCTTTGGATTGTGTTGAGCTTGAGAGTCCCCAATTTACTTGTAGATATCATGCCCAGCTTGGGGGTGGTCTCTGAGTGCTGAAAGAGTATAGGTTGAGCAGAGACCTATGGTTGGGTGGAACGTTGCAGCAACATAACTAGTTGTTTGGGACAATTGCACAATAAAGATATGTGTTTTTATGTCTATGTGTTTTGCCTCTTCAAATGTATGACTTCATGACTGTTACTGATGTGATTGAATGCATATGAAAAATGTGTGTGGATGAGTTTATTTCTGCTGTGAATGTTTGCTTGTTTTCCATCTGCACACATCTGTTTTATGGCTGTGAATCTAATGAATTTGGCTGAGTTTATCAAAATCCCCATAGAATGGCATCATGTTCCCTTCCTTGCATTGGGTCCAAGGGTGGTTACATTACACACATATGGCATATGGACGAGAGGAGGAGAGAGCAAGAGAACTCTAGTGGATTTTTTCCCTATCTTGAGTCTACACTCATTGATCCTTGTTGTTGTGAACCCTTTATGTTCACCTTCCAAACTCCTATCATAGTTTGAGTTTGCAATTCCATGGAGGATTGAAGTGCTGGAGGCACAAGTGGAGAGACCCGGAGCTTGGTTCATATTGGTTTTGGACAAGAGGTCGTATCACATTATACTTCTTGTTATTTATTAATAGAAATACTCATATCCTTGTCCATTAATGTTGTGAATGTTGTTTATATTACATTGGGTTGCATTTACTTATAATATCATGGACCATTGTTATTGATGATGTTAATTCCTTTCATATATTATATGCGCTTGTTGTATATTGGATGTCAAGACTAATTTGCAGGTTCAAGTGCACAAATTGAAAGCTCCAACAGGGATCTACATCGAACGTCCGGATCAAGGTTGGTTATATTCTCCGATGTATTCGCATTATCATTTATATAGCATAGAATTAAGAATTGAGTTAATTTTTGGTAGTCAGCTATCTGTTGTGGTCCACCCCAACCCATAGGAAGTTTTCTCCAACACAGAAATGGCGACTCTGCTGGGGAGAACATCCATTTTTGGGGAATTTTAGGCATTAGTCCTTATTTAGAGTTGCTGTGTGTCGAGTCTCTGTGTCATTGATTGGCCATTAGGATACACTATAAAAAACAACCTATTTTTGAGCCATTTGACTCTTTTTCTGCTCATTTGCTTTTCCCTATACACAGGTTAGCCTAGTTCTTCCCGCATCTACCCGCCTCCATTTGCACTATACCCCACGGGTACCCGCAGGTATTCCTTCAACAATAGCGTACAACTCTGGGGTGATTGGTTTATAGCCTTTGTTTGTTGTTGGGTTGGTTTTGAGTGTTCCTGAGTCTTCTTTGGCCTTGTTCCTGACTGTTCCAAGCCTTGTTCATGACCATAACTCCTCTTTTCTCTTGGTTTTGAGCATCATTGGTTTTTACCCATTTTTATTTTTTAAACTCATTCCATTGGCTGAGTCTTACTGTTTGGGATTTGCTAGGTTGTCTGAGTGATTTCCTTTACATTTCTGCAACTGAATAGTGGGATTTTACTTGCATTTTTCATTTCATTATATTGAAAAATACAAAAAAAAAAAATTGCATTTTTCTTTTGCTTATAAGCGAAAATACAAAAAAAAATCTTTTATGTACTGCATTTTGCATTGAGTGCTTGTTGCTTTAATTTAGGTTCTGCTTGTGCATTGAAAATATAAAAGAGTTACATTTTTATTTCTAAACTGTTGGCTTGATTTTCATTCAAATGGCATTGTTTTTATTGGATAGATGAGTCTAGATTTGACGATTTTGCATACTATTGAGTCATATACATCACTAGTTTCACGACCATATCCTTTGAGTAGCCATAGCCATTAAAACTAACGCTTAATCTAAAATTGATTAGAACGATTTTATTTATAGCGTACGCCAACTAGCATAGGTTTAGAGTCTTGGAATAGATCATTGTGAGTAAATGATCCAAGACTACTAGACAAAACATTATGTGTTTGACCAGGGAGTGGTGAAATCCATGGTATACATTGGTGTTCTCAGGAAGCTCTACTCAGACCAGAGTTAAGCACGAGGTCACGAGCGGTTGGTTGCGGAGATAGCATCCAATACTGGCCAAACATGGGAGATATTTCCAAGATTTATTCATATCTGGGGGATCTTGGGGGATTTGACCCTCTTGAGTTTCTTGCTTAACTACCCTTCCCATAGGATGGATCCCACCTGCAACTGTCCCCTTGAGCATTGGTTATACTGCAGTGACAATAGTTGCCTTACCTAGGTATCGCATAGGGTACTTGCAGTTGTTATACTGTTTGTGTCCTGAGTCAGATAAGGGTAGGACAACACAGTTGTTTGTTGCCGAGGGTTATGACCCTTTGCACACAGTGAAACCTGGGAACCTCTATAATTGATTATGTTACCTCTGACTACATTTTGGGAGTCTCAACCTTCTCCTAGGCGAGACATACCGGCTCTAGTGTCGGGAGCTCATTTATCCACTGTATTTGTCTGCTCTTGGCTGTAGTTTCTGTAGGTGTGTTCTCTTGATTTACTATTTTTTATCAATAGTTTTGCCGATAGGGGACATTGTGAGTTTATAGTCTCTTTGGAAATATCGTGGTGCAGAGTCCTGCTTTCTTCCAATCTCATCAGTTGGCTGCTTCACCACCTGCCGAGCTTTCACGCCGTGTTGCTAGGGGACGCCGGCAACGTCCCTCTGAGTCTTCAGATTCTTACGAAACATACGTCCTAGACGTCATGACTGCACACTTTGACATGGGAGAAATCCCTACGACTCCATCCGATAGAGTCAAGCACACTTTAGGCACCCCTACTCCTCGTGATGTGTGGGGCGGTGATCCACCTGAGACCCAACCTAGTTTTTTTGGTCCAAAACCACTTGAGACCCAACCTAGATTGTTCAGTCCGGATCCACCCAAGGACGACCCGTTCGATCCTTCCTTTCCACATAATTATTTATACGAGATGCCAGAGTTACATGATGACACAGGTCCTATGATCAACCCTACCACGTTCTCTTTTGGTATGCCTAATTACAACACAGTTGATCCTTCCACTATATTTGGTAGTCATGTTGGCCCTAGTCATGGTGTTATCAACACTACACCCACTGGGGGAAATACCCTCACCGGGGGCACCACATTGTCCACTCACACACATAGTATGGGGACCGGTCACATTCCTCCTAACAATGCTAATGTTGGAAGAAGGCCGCCTCCTAGGACTACCCATCCTAATAGGAACACCGTTCGCAACCCGAATCTCCATCCACAACATGATACACATGCCGCTACCCGTCAACCTAGGACCACTTTCGCGAATGTTAACATTCCTCCCAATCACAGGGGTGGACACATACCATATACCTTTATGTCCACCGCTGCTACTAGTAATGCTAATGTAGGGGTGGGAATATACCTTATCCTCATGGTCACAACGTCACCATTCCTGCTATTAGTAACAACAATGTTGGGGTTGGGAATACATCTCATATTTATTGTCACCACAAGACTTCTCACGCTACTCATAATGCTTACGTTGGGGGTGGGAACATACATTATAATAATGGTCATTACAACATGATTCCCGCTACGAATAGTACATATATGCCCAATAATTATGGTGGAAACCCTAACTACAATACAGTCGGTGCTGGCCACTAGTACAACCAACCTCAATATGGTGCTCAAAACACATATATACCTTCTTACTCTCACATGGGTAAGGTCGGAGTAGGTTATCAACCTAATGGCCATGGTTAATCTTATGGTCAGTCAGGTCCGTATAATCAGCAGTTTAATGCTCATCGTCAATCTTATGATCCTTCTTATCCTTTAGGTTCTTACAATCAACCTTTTATGGGAGCTTATAATCAAGCTTTCCAGTCGTAGCTTCCGTTCCTTGCATGTTTGAATATTCTGGATCTTTCAAAGCTCATGAATGATACGGTGTGATGACCCTAATTGGCCTCTGGTCCCCACCAAGATCCCTTCATACATTCCTAAGTTTGAGGGGAAAGGTGGTGAGGATCTAGGTGATCATGTCACAACGTTTCACCTTTGGTGCTCTTCCAACTCGTTGAATCACTATTCCGTTCGATTACAACTATTTCAACACATCCTCACAAGGGCAGCTGCGAAGTGGTATGTTGAGTTGCCTGGGGGCACTTATAGGGCTTTCAATGAGATTGCTTTTGTTTTCTTGGATCATTTCTATTTTTCGGTTCGTTACAATACTGGTTTTGAACTTTTGTCTACCTTCCGTCAGAATAAGGCCACACATATTTTTGACCACGTTCAAGAGTGGCATCAGTGGAAGAGGTTAGTGAAAGCCAACATTCCTCTAGAGTTTCTGTTGGAATGGTTTCTCAATTCTCTACTTCCATATATTGATAAGGATGTTTCGATGTCCGGTATTATGACTAAGGAACAAGCCATCTTAAAAGTCCAGTAGTTAGATTTACTATACTCTCAGTCTGGAATTTTATATGACATTATCCCTGATGCACTGCGAACTCGACATGAGCCCAAGACAGTTCCTGGACAACATGCGGATGGAATCGTGGGATTAGGAAGCACTCTCCCTATAGATTTGGTGGCTAATCAAATGTAAAATTTGTCCCTTAACCAGTCTACTCCTAGACAAGTTCACACCTTGTCCAATTCCGCCCCATCATCTGATGTACAAACTGTGCAAATGACAAACCCATCATGTAACCAGTAGCCTGGTGGTAAGAACAAGGGGAGAAACAACGATAAGGGTGGAAACAATGGGAACAATAGTAGTAATCACAATACCCCTCTTAAGGAAACTGCCAACCCTCCTTGAGAAGGCGGAAATGATTGTGAGGACCGTAAACCTAGGCATAAGATGAAATTTCCTTGTAAGCTTTGTGGGGAAGATCATCTTAGTCAGTTGTGTCCTCGAATCAAAGAAGCATCGAAGCATCTTGCACAAAGCCCAGTTGTGTTGAAGGATCCCCTTCCTCATCATCAAAACATGGCTTCGCATGCTACTGCCACTGGTTATGGACCTAATGACACTGCAACATCTTCTTCCAATACTAGTGGTTATGGATGCGTGAATATGGTCCAATCAGAGGTTAGTGTTGCTACTTGTCAACACAATTATGGTGCACCACAACCTAATATGGGGAGTGATCCTCCCCCTCCTCCTGATAATTCCCATACACACTTGCAGGAGCCAGTGCCACGCAATCTTGTTGCTCCATTTGATTTTTCTTTCCCAAACCGAAAGTTACCAAGTGTCCCTGAACAACATTTTCATGCGACTTGCAACTTGACTTAACTCGGCAACCGGAGATCGGATCGATGAACCGTCGACTCCATTGGTCTCCTGGTGTGCGATTACCTCTAGGGGGGCCTCTCCCTTATTTTCCCATGGCCCAGTGACTTCATTGTGCATTCATTTCGTAAACTAGGGTTTTGCTCAGTTTCCTTCAATGCGACTCTTGCATTGGTTGTTTCAACAACTGCACATGGGTCTTGTTCAATTGACTTAATCATTCATTGTATATCAAACTCTACATATGGTACATTTGAACATGTTGCAGCATTAAGAAAACACTACGTGTCTAGAGATCACGGGATATATTATTCTTGTACTAAAGTATAAGCCAACAACCATATGCCTAAGCTACACTTACAAATTACAAACCAACTAGGGTTTCATGAACTAGACAGCGCATAATAAAACTAGGGTTCACAAATTGAGACATGGAACTACAAACTAGGGTTTTATGAACTCTTAAGGTTTATATCATTAGATTGATTAGTAACATTTAAGTAGAAACCAAAAGGCCATATACCTAGGCTATGCAGATACATGAAACAAAATGAATAGGATTGAACATGGATCACAAGTGGAAGTTCACATGCATGCATGACTTAGAAGTAGAAACACATGTACACATGAATTACAAGAAAAACCAACTAAGGTTTAATGAATTATAAGAAATACATAAGTATAGAGATCATACGCTATGTTATTTTCATTAAACTAGAAGCGAATAGCCCATATACCTAGGCTACACTTACAAATTGAAAACCAACTAGGGTTTGATGAACTACAAATTGCATACTGTAACTAGGGTTCACAAGTTTAAAGATGGAACTACAAACTAGGGTTTTATGAACAAATTACGTTTATATCAACCCTAGCCCATCCAGAGTACCCTTGCCGTGCCAGAATCTCCAACCCTAGCCCCCGAAAATTATTCTGAAGAGTCAGTCATGACTTTGTATAGAAAAATTTCCCCTAAAATTTGTAAAGCTTTCCTTGATACCTGTCTAAAACCTGATGTAGAAATTGCAGACACCCCTTACCCGCTGGACGTCAACATTTTTAATGACAATACCCAATTGGTCTTTTCTTTGATAGCTCAGTTTTTAGGTTCAGACTCAGATTTGTGGATAACTAAAGCGCAACTAAGCCTGTTATTCAAGATTAGTGTTAGTTCCCCAGAGGCGGGACGTGAGTCAATACCATCCCTCAAGTTTGAGGAAATTTTGGCAGAAAAAATACATGCACAGTTAAGCTGTTTTGAAAGTACCATATTTTTTCGGTTCCAAGCCTATTTGACTAAAATGATTCTGCATAGTTGTGCAGATGAGTTAAGATTCTCTCAGATAGTCTTCACAAGGAATTTGGAAGACAATGTTTTCAATTACGTGAATTACACTTGATCTACTGTATATAAAGTTATGTTTGAAGAAACACTACCCATAGTGTTACTAGAGATGCAAACCCTGATGCAGTTGAGGGATGAACTAGCCGTTGGTGACTAGTTCCTGTTGAAAGATGCCACATTAATAAGGGTGTATGGTTTTGTACATGAACCATACATTTTACCAGCATTTTTGACCTTGAGAGTTTTTTCCCTTGAGTTCATCCCTAAAATGATCGTAGAAGAGGAGCAGTTTGGGTAGCATAAGAAAAGTTCTGATATAAAGTTCCCTTGGCAAGTCGGCCTTTTCATTGTTAAATTTAAAGAGGCTTTTAGTGAATTAGAAAGATTATTGAAAAATATGGGGTTTAGGAAGGACATAGCAGTCGCATATGATCCTCTGCACATCATAGCCGAGAGAAAGAAGAAAAATGGTTTGAAGGCATGGGAACACCAAGAATCTGAAGGGTTGTCGAAGGGGAAAAATTCATTGCAGTATGATCCTGAAGAGGTTGAAGATATAGATTTACAAGTACAAGCCCTAATCACGGCTGATGACCCTATGGAAACAGACCAACCGCTTAATACTCAAGAAGTATGCGGGAAGAGAGATTCACAGGAAATCATTGAGACAGAAGAAGAGGAAGAAAGTGAAACGAAAAGACTCAAATTGGAAACACTAGATGAGTTAGCCGTCCAAATAAATGATATGGATGAACAACAAGAAGGGCCATCAGCCCCAGTTATCCAAATCCATGAGCATAAATTCCAAGATGCGACAGGAGGGAATGAAGACAGCAGATTTAAATCCCAAGAAGACATGTTTAAGTATCATGGGCAAAATAAGCAGGTCTCTACACAAAAACTTTTTGAACTAATGGCCACTATGAGGAATTTGTCTAAACCAAGAACGTCTTTCACAAAAAGTAGAGATATCCAGACACACAATTTCAATCTGACGATATCTGACAAAGACCAAATAACGGAAGCAAAGATAGACTGGAAGAAGATACCTTTGCTAGATAGGATTCAATTTCACAGGAAAATGGGAGAAGGTTTATATGATGACCTAGTAGAAGCAGCCTTGAAGATCTCTAATTTAGAGGTGACTATAAATAAGATGAATGCCCAATTAAAACATGAAAGGTCAGAGAATAAATCCCTTCAGAAACGTATTAAAAAGATGTAGTTTGACTTAATTGAAAATGATGGTGGAAGCAAAGCAAGGCATAAGCTGTTAAAGGATAAAGACAATTGATCCAGACCCTACATAAAAGAATGAAAATCTCCAACACCCAGTTAATACAAACTCCTGAGGAAACAAAGCTAATACAAGAAAAAGAAGATCTGCACAGGGAGGTCAGCAATAATAAAGCCAAATTGTTAAAATTCACAAAGAAAGAAGGATGCTGGGAGAAAGAGAGGATGAGTCTGAAGAGGTAGATCGAAGAGTTAAAAAGCGGCTTGTCAAACATATGTTTGCAACAGGAAAACGAAGGCCTGAGTAAAGAGAAAGATAATACATGCAACATTGTATAGGCTATGTCCTAGATCAACCTAAAAGATGGTGAGATACGAGAACTAAAAGAGGAAAATCAAAGGTTGAAAGAAGAAAATGAGGTAAAGGAAAAAGGGACAAACGAGCTACAGCAAAAGTATAAGGAATTGGTAGCAATTAATAACAGGTTTTCTCAGCAGATTATAGGAAGAGTAGCTATGCAGGGATGCAAACATTTGATTTGGGATTTAATTATCCAAGAGGTTGAGAGATCCAGACCTTATCTAGATCTCATGAGAACAAAGGAAAATATAGTCACGGATGTTTTTAAGAGTTGCACTGCTATGAAGGAAAAATTGCACAAAAGGCCAAAAGATACTGCTTATAATGCTATAAGTTTTTTGAATGGTTTGACAGATCAAGACATTATAGATTTGAGCATCAAGGACAGGGTCACAACTATTGCAGCAACAAAACGGATACTGGGGAAAAACGCATTAGTCGAAGCTATGGAAACCAAAGCAAATGAAATGAATGAACAATTGATAGAATTCAAAGGACAGTTTGAAGGACTGGTATAAAAGGGGTTTCTTGCATTCTGGGATGAAAAGCAAAGATTGATTCCCATAAGTGAGCATAAAAGGTTGATGACTAGTAGGCGAATGGATCATTCTAAGTTCAAACATCTGATCCAGCCACTTTCAGGGAAAATCCTAATAGACATGTTGGACGAAGATTTCGAGATGTTGTACAGATTGATTTCTATTGGTGAAGAGCTTCCACCTATGTCTTCTGTCGATTAGCCTAACATCAGAGTCCTGGAGAAAGAGATGACAAGTTATGACATCCCAACACCTGAACTTTGGGAACCTGTGGAGAAATATGGGAAGATGTAATATACCTATCATGCTCCACCGGCAGCTGTTGTTCCTTAAATCTCAGATTTGTGTGTTTTTAAGTATAAGTTTATTTTTGATAGAAAATATTAGGATATACTTTACTATTTTGATTTTCTAGGACGTGGGAGTGGGTTGCCCGTTATGTAATGAAATTTCACCATTGGACATATACTTTAATATTTTTTATATTGTTTAAGGACATACCGGCAAACGCAAGAAAGCGATTGATCTTATCTTGTTATAGTTTATGTTTTGTGATAGTGACATCTGAACTATGATGAGGTGTCCTTGAATTGTAACTGATTTATGTTCCAAATGGGCCAAGTATGAGACTCCAGGCCACTATAAGTTCCATAAATTTTCAAATGGAAAAAGGGGGGAGAACTTTGAAGCTCTACATATTTTTGTCTATTGTTGTTTTTGCGAGATATCTCTTGAATAAAATTGTCAGAATCTTACATGCATTTTCAGAGATTCCTTGGCAATTGGTCTGGTAGTCTGTTTTTTCTCTTCTATGTGATATGTGTTTCTTGCCTTTGTTAATCCATATTGTTAACATTCCTTCGTACTTGGTTCAGTGTAGTATCTGAGCGAGATTCATAGAGATTATGCCTTGTTCATTTCTTACAAAGTATTTCATGAAATATTTCTACTAAATTTGGTGTAAGATTCATCTATGTATGCCTTATATCAATGGATTGTTCATCTTTCTTCTATTTCACCAATTAAATCACTTCAACTACTAGTTGGTTGCTACCTTTCCTCTGTGTGAATGTATCTACTAAGCATCTGATAATAATGTTTATGTTATACTTGAATTGACTCCATTGCCCAATATAGATCCCTGTTGTTCTCCACCAATGGTTTACCGAAGTAAAACTTGTCCTACAGAAATCAAACTTTCTCTGTATGTTTTAATAGAACATCTTGAGAATGAATGTTGGTGTTCCTTTTTCATGGTTGACGCTATTGATTATTTCCAGTTTTTCATTAGTTTATTGAGAGAGCCCTCTCAGACTGTGTTGGGTCAGTAACATCAATCCAAAGATTGGTTAGTGGTTACCTAGAATTACCCTCTTTCATCCTTGGGGGTCAAATTTGGTGTTAACAAATTGGCGCCGTTGCCAGGGAATGAAAGTTTCCTTGTTTTTTCCTTGCAAGAACGACAAAGAATTTTGAAGATTCAAAGAAAAGAGAGATCCCTGTGTGCAAACAGAGATTTCCATATTTTTGAAGGCTGTACAAGTTTGCCCTGGCGAATCCACTCGTAAAGACTAATACTCAAGAAAGTGCTCCACTGGGGAAGATCGCCGAAGCTGATTTCTAGCTCTAAAGGAGATCTCGACAAGGCATCATGGCCTCAAGAATGATCCATACCAGAGGTAATCCTATTTTTGAAATTCTGCTAGTTGTTGATAATCCGGAAACTCTGCTTAAGCGAAAAATCGAAAAAGATAGCACTAGTACTTCAAACAGTGAAAGAATTGTGTCTGAAGAAAGATTACCTATTTTTCAAGAAGTGAATATAGAAATTGACATTGGAAAACCTATACCAAGATCAAGATCCGAGTCTTATCTAAGCCTAGGTGAAGGAGTTCTTAATAATCCTCAATCCTACATGTTAGATCCTACCTAGCGTGATTTACTAGATACTATCAAAGCTCAAAAATCTAAGCCATGTTTCCAGAATATCCCACCCATTTCACAAAATACACCTGTGATCATGGCTTCCAGATTTGCACCTTTAGTCCTACCAGCTGTCTTACATGACCTACCCCAAAACTATGCACAGAGAATCGTCTCCTATGATGGAGAAGGAAATTTTTCTAGAAGACAGCATGTAGACAGGTTTGAATATTTTATTGATCTGGAGGAAGTAGACCATGATGATGCAAATATGAGGTTATTTGCCCAAAGTTTGTTTGGGGAACCTTTGAAATGGTACAGATTATTACCAAATGCTTCCATAAATGATTTTGCGGAATTTAAGACGTTGTTCTTAGAGAGATGGGAAATGATAGGAAGTCCTGCCCTAGTCTTGTCCCAATACAATCACATCAAGAAAGAAGGTTTCGAGTCTATAGATGAATTTTCTGCTAGATTTATGAGGGCATACAATTCTATTCCAGATGACCTAAGGCCTTCAGCTGGCGCTGTGAAACTCCACTTTGCAGACGCCTTTGATGGAGATTTCTCATGTACATTAATAGAAAGAAAGTCTCCCTCTCTGCTTGTCTTGCTAAAGGATGACCTAGAAGTAGAGGAGAACATGATGACTTCAAGGAAAATAAAGGGGAAAACAAAGGCTGAAAGAAAGAAGCAAGAGACCCAAACTTCTACCTCATCTGCTTCTAACAACGCAAAATTTGATACCATGATGAAAACTATGGAAAGGTTGATGGATAGATTAGCCATAGATACCAAAACCCCTCCCAGAGAAAATCCTGAAAACCAGATCCAAAATCCGAACTTTAGAAGACCACCACCTCCTGCCAAAAATCAAAGAAATCCTAAAGAATAGCCAATGCATCCTCCATTTGCTGAAAACATGGTAGATAACGAAATACCTGAAGAACCCACTGAGACCCATATTCATTCTATTGACTCCCTAGACCATGAAATATACTTGACTGAAAGGGAGCATGACTTCTTTAACAAAGAAAGTACTAGTGATAAACCTAAGTTGGAATCCGAACAATACCTAATGGGTTATCAAAATGCTGTGAATGATCTTCAAAGAAAATTAAAATTGAGAAATAGAGAAGTTACCATGAATAAAGGGAAGCTCCCTTTGAACCAACCTCCAGTTGTCCAATAGGTTGCAGAAGAATCGAAAGAAAAACAACAAAGAGCTATTGAAACTAAAAGACCTAAAAATAAAGAAGAAGATGGTCAACCTTCAAAGGAAGTTAAACCACCAGAAGTCACAGAGATAATCAAGCCTGCCCCCACTTTTAGCCTCAGAGCTGAACTATCAAAGGTAAAGATCTCCATCCCTCTTAATGAGTTACTGAAAAATAATGAGTACAGGGAAAATACAACAAAGATGGTTAAAAGAAAGAATGAAAACCAACATGATATCCTAGAGTTGTCCGGTGATGCTCCTACCATAATATTTGGACCTAAGTTGGAAGAACCAGGCGATGAAGAAGTCCCTCCTTTCTATTTAAGCCTAAATGTCCATGATCAAATCTTGCACAATACCTTAATAGACTCTGGGGCATCTCATAACCTAATGCCAAAATCTATGTTGAAAGAGCTAGGATTAGAGGTGACCAGGCCATACCAAGACCTCTTCTCCTTTGACTCAAGAAAAGTACCATGTTTGGGACTAATTAAGAATATGGTTGTGACTTTAACCCAAATCCCTGCTAAAAGTGTTATGATGGATGTGGTAGTGGCTGATGTGCCTGCAAAGTTTGGGATGCTGTTGTCAAGATACTGGGTTTCAAAGTTGAAAGGAACTATGCAAATGGACTTATCTTATGCCACAATCCCTATGTTTGGAGCAAATAGGAGATTATATAGGGAAAGCAGGATGGAATATGTCGTGAGTAGCAAAAACAAACCTGAAAATCACCCTATATGTGTCGTTGATACAGACATGGGAGGCTCCATTTTTGTTGTTGAAGGTCCTCGTTGTGATCCTAACCCTCCCCCATATAGAGAAGTTGATGAAGATAAAGAATTTGCAGCCAGGTATGTAGCTTCTGAAAGAGAAAAGAATGAAGAAGGATGGTGGAAAATGTATTTTGATGGTTCTATGAGCAAGAATGGTGCAGAAGCAGGAGTTTGGATCATTCCTCCTAACATGGAGTCTAGAGCACTTTCATACAAGCTAAAATTTGCATGTACTAATAATGTTGCCAAATACGAAGCATTACTATTGGGATTGCGGGCTCTAAAATACTTGGGAGCTAAGAAGATAGAAGTATTTGGAGACTCTGAGTTGCTAGTGAACCAGATAAATGATAGTTACCAAGCCAAACACCCAAGAATGAGGGCATATAGAAATGAAGCTTGGGATTTTTGACGGAATTTTTTCATAGAACACAAGATTAGAGTAATACCCAGACATGAAAATGGGATAGCAGACTCTTTAGCAGTCACTGCTGGAGGATTTAAGACTCCAATCTTCACCCAAGCCAAATATGAGGTTGAAATTATAAACAAACCCTCTATTCCTAATAATTCTAAATATTGGCAAATATTTGAAGATGACTTATAGCTCAGGAGATTTTTGGAACTCTTTGATGAGTTTGCAAATGTGCATATTGATATTGATAATGAGAGCCTGGAAAAGTTTGTGGAAGGAGGAAATGCTAAAGAGGAAGCTAAAAACAAAGGGTGGAAAAACACAATGGGTGGTAAGGATATTATTCAACTGAAGAACAATTACATCCCTAAAGGTCTGATACCCTTGGAAAAGCTCTTTGATCAAGATGATGCAGCCAAAAATCCAAAACTTGAACCTGCCTGAGAATCAGTAGAAGATCAAAACTTGGGTACAGAGAAAGATCCTCGAATGGTAAAGCTGTCTAAGAGACTACAAACTGACAAAAAGAGACACTATGTGGAATTGATGAAAAGACACACTGATGCTTTCGCCTGGACCTATGAAGACTTAAAGGGATATGATACATCAATCATACAGCACACCATTCCACTCAAGCTAGGTGAGAAACCTTTCAAGCAAAAATTAAGGAGAATCCTAAGTTGACAAATGTCATAGAGAAAGAAGCCAAAAATCTTTTCAATGCAAAGATAATTGTTACCTTAAGGTTCTCACAATGGATAGCAAATCTGGTCCCAGTCTGAAAGAAAAGTGGAGAAATCAGGATTTGTATTGATTTTAGGAACTTGAACAGAGCATCCATGAAAGACAGTTACCCTCTACCTAAAATGGAACACATCTTACAGCAGGTGGTAGGGTCTGAAAGAATTTCCACCATGGATGGTTTTTCAGGGTACAATCAGATTAAAGTACGCCCAGAAGACCAAGAAAAAACCTCTTTTACAACTCCTTGGGGAACCTTCATGTACACTAATATGCCATTCGGATTGATGAACGCTGGATCCACTTTCCAACGAGCTATGGATATTGCATTTGTTGAAGAAAAGGACAAATTTGTGGTGGTATACATGGACGGTATAACAGTTTTTTCAAAGTCAAATGAAGAACATCTCAAGCATTTGGAGAGAATTTTTATAAAGTGTAGAAAATATGGCATTTCCTTGAATCCAAAGAAATCCTTTTTCGCTCTAGACGAAGCTAAGCTTTTAGGGCATATCATCACCAAAGATGGGATAAAAATTGATCCAGAGAGGGTCAATGCTATTCAGAAAGTGGGAGAGCCCAGAAGCAAAAAAGAAATACAATCTTTCATAGGCCAAGTCAGATTTTTAAGGAGATTCATACCAAGTTTTGCTGAAATAATGAGAAGTATTACAAATATGTTAAGAAAAGAGAATCAAATAAAGTGGACAGAAGAAGCCAGGGATTATTTTAAAGGAATCAAGACAGCCATCACCAAAGCTCCAGTGTTGGCCTGCCCAAACTTTACTAAATATTTCCTAATTTTTTTATATGCATCTGAACATACAATAGCTGGGGTGTTGTTGCAAAAAAATGATCAATATGCTTAACAACCTATTGCTTTTTTCAGCAGAGTACTGAGAGAAGGAGAACTGAAGTATGATATCATGGAGAAACACGCTTATGCTCTCATTAAATATGTTAAGGATTTCAGGGTCTATATTATACACTTGCATATCATTGCTTATGTCCCAAATAGTGCTATGAAAAGCATTTTGACCCAGTCTGATCCTGAAGGCAGAAAGGCCAAATGGATTGCAGTATTACTGGAATATGATTTGGAGATAAAGCCCACAAAACTAGTGAAAGGTTAGGGCTTAGCAAAATTAATGACTGAAGAAAATTGTGACTCTTTGTAGCTAAATTTTTTGGAAGAACATCCTAACTGGCCGAATGCAAACATACAGGTGAAGCCTGAATTCTATGAATCTCCTTGGTATACTGACATTGTTTTTGTACTGTTGATGTATATGTAACTTCGGAATGTATTTCATCTGTGTATTTTATATATAATTATTGTACCCTTATAAGAGATGTGTTATTCCTCTATAAGGAAGTGTCGTCATGTGGATTGACAAGTGTTGCAAGTGTGTGTACTTGCCGATGGGTTATTAGACCACCATGTGTGGGGTCGTCCCTAAAATATATATTATATTGTGGATGTATCTAGATAGACAAGTCAGCCCCATAAGGTCACTGGGAAAACAGGTTAAGTATAAATAGAGATCGAGAGATCTCTATTTGGATCATTCGTAAAGACACTTCTCTCACTCAGAAAGTGGCGCACTAGTGAGGAGGAGGATCATCTGCTAATAGGAAACTATCTCAGTGTATTTTGGTTGTACTTTGGTTGAGCCATTGCTCTCTCTATCTCTGAGGAAGTTGTGGGGTTTTTCACCTTAGGGTTTTCCCCACGTAAACTCTGTGTCTCTTGTCTCTCATGCTTTTGATTCTTGTGATGCTTGTGATGCTTATTGTGATTGCTATGCATTGATATACTGTATATGTTATTCTCTCAGTGAAAATCCTAGAGCATTGTGAATTAATGCTCAAATTTTAACATGGTATCAGAGCTAACCTGGGAAGAAGACATTTTACAGTGATGGAAACTTGCGTTTCTTGTTTATTGGGTTTCTCACCACAGATTTTGGAAAAGCAGTATAGTAGACTGACTCTACTCATCAAGGAGAATCTATTTGTCCAATCAGAATTCAATTCTAATCATTTTCAGATTTGGCCCTAAAAATTAGGGTTTCCACAAAAATAGGAATTTCTGGAATCTTAAGACATAGCTAGAAGATCCTTGCAAAAATCAAAGTTTAGAGCTTTGAATCGAGATTTTTGGCTAGGTATATCTTCGAGAAACTCAAACCCTAATTTAGGGCTCTCCCAGTGAACCTGGGAGGACAAAAAGGCAAATCTGAAGGGTAAAAATTTGTTGATCTCAAATTCTGAATTCACCAGGCTGATCAGCTCATCAATACGCATCTTTCTATCCATTCAGAAAGTTGAAATTCACATTTTGAATTTTTAGGGTTTTTCTGACAAACCCTAATCCGGGACCAGATCCAGTTTTCAGCATTTCAAGTGGTAAGACCTAAATCTTTTCTATTTGCATTTGAAGTACTCTTTAATATGTCTCACCACACCAAGCTTGAGGATAATCTTGAAGGGGTTGATAACTTCCGAGCTTGGAAGTATAGGATTGGGTTAATCCTGAAGGAGAATGAGTTGGACTCATATATAAAAGAAGACATCCCTATCCCAGAGGATGAAGAGGCCAAGGTATTGCATAAGAAGAAATTGGTCAAGGCAAAGAGAATCATTGTTGATTCTATTAAAGACCATCTCATACCCCATGTGTCTTCTCTAAAGACACCCAAGGAGATGTTTGACTCTCTAACCAAGCTATTTGAAGGGAAGAACATAAATCAGAAGATGACTCTGCGGAATCAATTGAAAGGGGTCAAGATGTTGAATGGAGAAACCATTCAATCTTACTTCTCCAAGGTCTCTTAGATCAAGGAGAAAATTGAAGCTGTGGATGAAGTAGTGGACAATGGTGAAGTTTTTATGACCACCCTGAATGGCCTACCTAGGTCATGGGACTCCTTTATTCAAGGAATCTGTGCAAGAAAGAAATTGATCTCTTCCAGTAAACTGTGGGAGGAATGCTCTCAAGAAGAAGCTATACTTGTAGGTCGTGAGGAAAAGATGGGAGGTGAAGATCAAGCTCTTTCACTTCACACCAAAAGAAGCAAGCCCAAGAAGGAGCACTCTCGCTACAAGAGATCCTATCAAAAGAATAAGAAGGATCTAAGATGCTTCACATGCAATGAGAAGGGTCACTTTGCTTCATATTGTCCAAGAACAAAAGGGATAATAACAACAACTCCAGCAAGAAGAAGAAGGGAAACAAAAGAAAGTTCCATGCTCATGCTGCCAAGGATGATGAACCTCCAAAGAAGAAGGCTAGGGTAGAAAGTGATGATAGTGATGATGACTCATCAAGTGAAGAAGAGTATGTTCTGATCTCTGCTCTCACAGGTACTATCTCCCATGGTTGTAATGATTGGTTAATTGATAGTGGGGCTTCCAAACACATGACAGGGTTTAAGGAATCTTTTGTGAACCTATCTGAACATGAATCACCCCATAAGGTGAAACTTGGGGATGATTATCAATACCCAATCAAAGGAAGTGGTGAAGCCTCCTACATCCTAGATTCTGGAAAATCTTTGAAGATGAAAGAAGTCCTTTATGTACCTGGGCTCAATAAGAACTTACTCTCCATCTCTGCATTGGATTAAAAAGGTATGAGGGTTGCATTTGTGGATGGCCAAGTCCTAATGTGGCCAAAGGGTAGAACAATCGATGATGCAGTAGTGAGTGGAGAGCAAGAGGGAGGTTTGTATAAATTGAAGGGTCAACTCGAACATGCCATGATACATGAATCCATGGAGCCAAGTGAACTTTGGCATAGAAGACTTGCTCATATGCATTATAGGGCACTTCCAATTGCAAGCAAGGCTATAGAGGGTCTTCCTGAAATCAAGACCAAACATGAAGGTGTTTGCAAAGAATGTGCAAAACGTAAGAACATTAAGAAGGCTTTCCCAAGCAGTGAAAGCAAGGAAAAAGATATCCTGGATATCATCCACTCAGATGTATGTGGTCCTATGTCATCTAGTTCTCTGAGTGGGTATGTTTACTATGTCTCATTTATTGATGACTTCTCCAGGAAGACTTGGGTATACTTCTTGAAGAATAAAGATGAGGTGCTTGATAAGTTCAAGGAATTCAAAACGTTGATGGAGAATCAAACTGACAAGAAGATAAAAACATTCAGATCCGACAATGGTGGAGAATTCACCTCAGGTGACTTTAAGAAGCTTTGCAGTGATTCAGGGATTAAGAGGGAGTTGATTGCTCCTTATAATCCTCAACAGAATGGAGTTGTAGAAAGGAAGAATAGAACAATCATGGAAACAACAAGGGCAATGCTGAATGACCAGGATCTAGCTATGCACCTATGGGCATAAGCAGCTAGAATAGTTGTATATGTGCAGAACAGAACACCCCACAAGATATTGGACAACAAGACACCAGAAGAGGTATTTTCTGGTAAGAAACCTGAAGTCAGTCATCTCAGAATATTTGGTTGTCCAGTATACACTCATGTCCCAAAGGAAAAGAGGACTAAACTAGATCCTTCAGGAAAGAAGGGTATTTTTGTGGGTTACAGTGAAAGCTCGAAGGCTTACAAAATATACTTTCCAGGCTTCAAGAAGATTGATGTCCACGGGGATGTAACATTTCATGAAAACTCAGCATTCATCAAATCAAGGAAGGCACCTATCGAAGTTTATGAAGAACCTAAGGAAACTAGATTTCAAGACACTACCATGACTGAAGCAGTTCCAGAAGTTGTTCGTGAGTTTGAAGATCCGCAAGAACCTGTAGATCCACCCCGTGAGGATAAATCACAAGAGGAAACCTGCATGGGCTAGAAAGCTCATTCAAGATGCAGAAAGATTTGGCATTCCAGAAGAAGAACACAGAGCAAAGAAGAGAACCAGATCACATACTAGCTATGTTGCTTTACTCTGTGACATTATGAACAAAGAGCCTTCAAGTTATGAAGAAGCAGCGGAAAAGAAAGAATGGAAGGATGCCATGGTTGAGGAATACCAATCAATAATGAAGAATGATGTTTGGGATGTTGTCCCAAGACCTAAAGAGAAGTCTGTTGTGACTTCCAAATGGATCTACAAAATCAAGCAAGCTGTAGATGGCAGTGTAGAAAAATACAAGGCAAGATTCGTAGCTCTTGGCTTCTATCAGAAAGAGGGAATAGATTATGAAGAAACTTTGTCACCTGTAGCCAGGTATACTTCCATCAGAACAGTACTTGCCCTGGCTGCAATAATGAAATGGAAAATACACTAGATGGATGTCAAGACTGCTTTCCTGAATGGTGTAGTTGAAGAGGAAGTATATGTGGAGCAGCCACTCGGTTTTGAAATACATGACAGGGAGTCATATGTGTGCAGATTGAAGAAAGCCTTGTATGGCTTGAAACAAGCTCTCAGAACCTGGTATGGTAGGATGGACAGCTTCCTATCTAGTTTGGGCTTTACCAAGAGTAAAGCGGATTCCAACCTCTACTACAAGGTTGAGGAAGGGAATCCTGTGATTCTACTCCTGTATGTGGATGACTTATTTGTAACAGGAGATGACAGACTGATTGCAGATACTAAGAGGAAGCTTGATGCTGAGTTCGATATGAAAGATTTGGGAATGATGCATTATTTCCTAGGTATGGAGGTGTGGTAGAGTGCAGGTGGGATCTTCCTTGGTCAAGGTAAGTACACGTAGATATCCTGAAGAGATTCGAGATGATGGATTGCAAGGCCATGGCCACACCTATGGCATCGAATCTAAAGCTTCTATGTGATGCTTCATCTAAGCCAGTTGATGTCTCTATGTATCGTCAGATGATTGGGTCCTTGATGTACCTAACGAACACGAGACTAGATATTTGCTTTGCGGTGAACACATTGAGTCAGTTCCTGACACTGAGGAGTGTTCATCCGATTGCTGTAAAGCATGTTCTGAGGTACCTGAAGGGTACAGTGGATTATGGGCTCAAGTATGAGGCGAATCAAAAGTTTAACCTACAGGGTTATGTTGATTCAGATTGGGCTGGCAGTGCTGAAGATAGGAAGAGCACATCTGGGTGCTGCTTCAGTATGGGATCAGGTGTGATCTCTTGGTTTAGCAGGAAGCAGTCCTGCATAGCACTGAGTACAGCTGAGGCAGAGTATGTTGCAGCCTGTTCAGCTAGTTGTGAGGCAGTATGGCTATGGAAGCTACTGTCTGAGTTATTTGATCTCCCGTTGGATGCTACTGGTATCTTCTGTGATAACCAGAGTTGTATGAAGCTGTCTAAGAACCCAGTGTTTCATGACAGGTCGAAACACATAGAGATCAAATATCACTATATCAGGGATATGGTGCAGAGAGGAGCTGTGAAGCTCCTGTATGTTGCGACGGACGAGCAGATTGCAGTTGTGCTGACGAAGCCACTAGCCAGGGTGAAGTTTGAGTACTTCAGGGAGAGGCTTGGTGTTCTTCAGATTGATGACACTTCGAGGAAGAAGTGATGGACACATTTGCTGAAGCCATTCCAAGCATGTTGGAAGGAGGATCCTTCACATGGCTATGGATATAAGCGCTGGATGATGAGCATCAGGATGATGTTCTGGTTTCTGCTTTGATATGATGAGTTGGATCATTTATATGTATGCATCATGTTGGATGCTGGATATGATCAGTTGGATCATTTATATGTATGTATGCATCATGTTGGATGTTGGATATGATCAGTTGGATCATTTCTATGTATGCATGCATCATGTTGGATGTTGGATATGATAAGTTGGATCATTTACATGTATGTACGCACCATGTTGGATGCTGGATATGATCAGTAGGATCATTTGTATGTATTTTGTATATGCATCATGTTGGATGCTTGGACCATGTATATGTATATGTATTAGGTGGATACATTGTATGATCTGGTGGATCATGTATGGTGATATGTATCATGTATTTGTATTTGTATCAGGTGGATACAATGTATGATCAAGTGGATAATGTATGATGATATGTATCAGGTAGATACTTGGTATGCATCAGGTAGATGCATTGTATGATCAGGATGATCATGGATGACGAGCTTCAAGATGTTGCTCCAGATGACATGCAGCAGGATGTTGCAGTGATGATGATCAGGATGATCATGTGTACATCAGGATGATGTCTGGTGAGTATCAGTTTGATACTCTATGGCCATGGATCATGTATGCAGATAGTCTTTCGAGGTTTTGCCTATGGCATATAATTTGGCCCTAGGATATCTGGCAAATGCTCTTTCTAGGTTTTGCTCTGGGAGGACATATAATTTGGCCCTGGGAGATCTGCAGATAGTCTTTCGAGGTTTTTCCTGTGGCATATAATCTGGCCCTGGGATATCTGGCAGATGCTCTTTCGAGGTTTTGTCCTATGGCATATAATATGTCCCTGGGAGATCCGATAGGTTGGGCTATGTGCCCGTAATAAGTCCACTGAAGCTCTTGCAAGGTTTTTCCATGGCCACATATAATCTGTCCCTGGGAGATCCTATAGGTAGAGCTGTGTGCTCGTAACAGCTTGGGATGCTCTTGTGAGGTTTTGTGGTGACCACATATAATCTGTCCCTGGGAGATCCTATAGGTAGAGCTCTGTGCTCATAACAGCTTGGGATGCTCTTGCGAGGTTTTGTGGTGAGGTCACATATAATATGGCCCTGGGAGATCCTATAGGTAGAGCTGTGTGATCGTAACAGCCTGGGATGCTCTTTCGAGGTTTTGTGACACACGTAATAAGTCCCGAGGATTCCACAGTATGGCCAGTGATGACAAAGACCTGCAGGTGGTGGGCCTACATCTAATATGAAAAAGGACTGGCTCTGTAGAACTTCCTATGACGAGTAGAGTCAGAGATTGGTTGAGATAGTAGTAGCAGTGATGATGACAATGACAATGATCCTGAGAAGAAGACTTGTCTAGCAGAACTGTGTCAAGAAATACCTTCCTATTTAAGAGGGCGTGTTGATGTATATGTAACTTCAGAATGTATTTCATCTGTGTATTTTATATATATTTATTGTACCCTTATAAGAGATGTGTTATTCCTCCATAAGAAAGTGTCGTCATGTGGATTGACAAGTGTCACAAGTGTGTGTACTTGCCGATGGGTTATTAGACCACCATGTGTGGGGTCGGCCCTAAAATATATATTATATTGTGGATTTATCTAGATAGACAAGTCGGCCTCATAAGGTCACTGGGAAAACAGGTTAAGTATAAATAGAGATTAGGAGATCTCTATTTGGATCATTCAAAAAGTCACACTTCTCTCACTCAGAAAGTGGTGCACCAGTGAGGAGGAGGATCATCTGCTACTAGGAGACTATCTAAGTGTATTTTGGTTGTACTTTGGTTGAGCCATTGCTCTCTCTATCTCTGAGGAAGTTGTGTGGTTTTTCACCTTAGGGTTTTCCCCACGGAAACTCTGTGTCTCTTGTCTCTCATGATTTTGATTCTTGTGATGCTTGTGATGCTTATTGTGATTGTTATGCATTGATATACTGTATATGTTATTCTCTCAGTGAAGATCCTAGAGTATTGTGAATTAATGCTCAAAATTTAACATGTACTACAAAATTTATAGGCACCTGCAGGGCTAAGTAAAAGCAGAGCCAGGTCTGTAAAACTAAAAGTTGCCAAGTACTGTATCATGAACCAATATATGTATTGGAAAAACCCTGGAGGGGTGTTGCCAAATTGTTTGGTTGAAGAAGAGGCTAAACACATAAAAGAAGAATTCCACAAAGGGGACTGCGAGGGACATCATTTCTGGAAAGCGACAGTAAACAAAATCCTGAGAGTAGGGTTTTACTGGCCCACTATGTTTTCCGATGTTTACAAAGAAACTGTGGTTTGTCACCAATGTCAGATTTTCAATGGAAAAAGAAAGGTTGTTTCCCTCCCTCTACATCCTATTATAGTTGAAGCACCTTTTCAACAATGGGGTTTAGATTTCATTGGGGAAATAAACCCAAATTCCTCTGGACAACACAGATGGATATTGATAGCTACTGATTATGTTACTAAATGGATAGAGTCCATATCTACCAGGAGAGCGACTGAAGGAGTAATCATGGATTTTCTGGAAGATAACATCCTATCCAGATTTGGATGCCCCAAAATAATTGTAACTGACAATGCTCCAGCTTTCTGCTCCAAAAAGATGATTAATTTTTGCCATAAGTACCATATCAGCCTAAATCATTCCACGGCTTGTTACCCTCAAGGAAACGGACTAGCAGAGTCTTCAAATAAGATCCTAGTAAGAAACATAAAAAAAATTTTAGAGGATAACAAGAAGTCTTGGCACACAAAGCTAAAGTATGCTTTGTGGGCTGACAGAATCAGCATGAAAAGAGCCATTGGGATGTCACCATTTCAGTTGGTGTATGGAGCAGAATTGATTTTTCCAGCATCCCTAGGTTTTCCTGTCATGAGGTTATTACAGGGAATAGAAGAAGAACCAAAACACATGCAAAGAAGAGTAAATCAGATAGTCGAGATGAATGAGCTAAGAAGTAAGGCATATGACAATGTGGAAAGCCATCAAGAGAAAATGAAAGAAGCTTTCGACAAAAAGGCCAAGGAATATTATTTTCAGGTCAATGACCTAGTTCTGAAGTGGAACGCCCCTAAAGAAGAAAAACACGGAAAGTTCAACCACATGTGGATGGGACTGTATGTTATTGGAGCAATCCGAGGAATAAATTCTTTTGTCTTGGAACATCAAGACGGATCTGCCTAGTCTGGAGGTCTAGTCAATGGAAGATTCTTAAAACATTACCTGTCCTAAGGGATGCAGGTATTCCATGTACCATAGCCTATGTATATATTTTCCATTTGTTTTTCAGTTGTTTTAAAAATCTGACGGCAAACCTGAAGGATTTGAAACCCTAGAGAAAAGAATATGAAGTCTAGAAGGCTAGCCATGGTTCCTTTTCTTTTCATGTGTGGAAAGCCTAGCTATACAGCATATATAGTTGCAGTTCTAAGAAACCAGAAGAGGTCATTGACTCCGAATTTGGGAGCCACCCAATGGATCAGGCACTTGGTCTATGAGTTCTTTGCTACCTTGCAGGGAGGATAGCATCCCTGGCTGGAGCCAGTTGTTGGCACCTATAAATTTTTGCTCGAATCCTAAGAAAAGGGTTGATTCCACTGATGAATTCCTGGAGAAAATGGTTAAAACCCTGTCCCTAATCAGGTCTAGGTTGCTAAAGCCAAGAGAAAAACCTTAGTTGGTAAGGAAACAAGGAGAAAGATGAAGAGTTTGGACCTTTTAGACATAAGGAAGTAGCTCAAATGACAAAAATTGGGTAAAAAGATCAATAATATATAGTCCAAAAGGAGATAAAGTGATAGATAAAGCTCGGATTGGTCCCTACCGTTGATCCAACACGTGGGAGAGATCTATGGCCCAACGATCACCCTCGCATCGTGAAGTTGCAAGAGAGAAAGCATAGGAGGGTGGTCACGAGAGAAAAACCACTAGGACAGATGGCAGTTGGAGGAGCTCTTGCATGAGCATTTTAGTGGTAAGAAGAAATCACCAGAAGGCTCGCAATACCACTGCAGTAAAAAAGCAGGGTATAAAATCGACGACGCGGGTTGCGTAATCAAAAATCTGACGGCGCGGAAGAGCCGTTGTCACATCAGCAAAAGATCAAAGCAGATCAACAGCCCACAATGAAAGAGATCAGATCTACGGTTAAGTGGATGCAGAAGATGCAAGGTTGGTAACGTAATGGGCTCCACTTACTAGAGTAACGAAGACTGGACACGTGAATAGCTCCTCGCTGTAGATATATTGAAGTTGAGATCAATGCTCCTCGTTGATCGTTGCAAGGTATAGAAGCATCCCAGATAAGCATGAAAGGTGGTCGTGAGATAGTATACCCTCTGCCATGTGTCATCACTTGAACACCTCGCAAGGAAGATTAAATGGTAATCGAAAACCAGAAGTCAGGTCGCGATACCACCATACCCATATGTACGGTTAAGTACAATGGATGGCTAAGATTTAAAGTTGGTAGGAGATCCTACGGCGGGGATTAAGAGATGTCAAATCAAAGGGGTAAATAAGAGATTAGATCAACGGACTGGAAGAAACGCCCAGTAGACTGATGGATGGAAAAGAGGGATAGCTGGCGAAGATGAGCAGAAGTTATTGGGAAAGGTTTTATATATATAGCGCAGCAGGTGAAGAACAAACATTTCTCTCTCGGACCTATCAGAGTTGGAAGCTTCTAGAAGTGTAGAAGCTGAAAAGGACGACAGGTGAAAGGGTCGCTCTCAAGCTTTCCATGATAGGTAGGATCCCAAAATCCTTTGTTTACAGCGTGCAGTGTGTTTTATAATCATAAGAATGGCAGACGAACAGGTTTCTACTAGTTCTAAGGTCCGAGTAACCCTAGAAGACAAAGACTGTGATGTGTTTGACCCAAAGCTTCGTTTCCCTATACCGGAGGTTAAAAGAAGGCTGAAAGCCCTGCTTGAACAAGGGTTAGACGTCCATAGAGTCCACCAATCCTTTTTCATTTTTTATTGTCTGGAATAGATAATGCCCTTTCCAGAGTTCGTATCATGGTGTTCATTAAATTATTCAAAACCCCAACGAGTGATAATGAACACCAGGAAGTCTAAAATTGTTTGTAGTATCGAAGTTGTCGTCATACGGAGTACCCTTTCCATGCAAGAATCTCCAACCCTAGCCCCTGAAAGTTCTTCTGAAGAGTCAGTCATTACTTTGTATAGACAAATTTCCCCTAAAATTCGTAAATCTTTTCTTGATACCTGTCTAAAACCTGATGTAGAAATTGCAGACACCCCTTACCCACCGGACGTCAACCTTTTTAATGACAATACCTAGTTGGTATTTTCTTTGATAGCTCAGTTTTTAGGTTCAGACTCAGATTTGTGGATAACTAAAGTGCAACTAAGCCTGTTATTCAGGATTAGTGCTAGTTCCCCAGAGGCGAGAAGTGAGTCAGTACCATCCCTCAAGTTTGAGGAAATTTTGGCAGAAAAAATAAATCCACAGTTAAGCTATTTTGAAAGTACCAGATTTTTTCGGTTCCAGGCCTATTTGACTAAAATGATTCTGCATAGCAGTGCAGATGAGTTAAGATTCTCTCAGATAGTATTCACAGGGAATTTGGAAGACAATGTTTTCAATTACATGATTACATTTTATCTACTGTATATAAAGTTATGTTTGAAGAAACACTACCTAGAGTGTTACCAGAGATGCAAACCCTGATGCAGTTGAGGGATGAACTAGACGTTGGTGACTGCTTCCTGTTGAAAGATGCCACAGTAATAAGGGTGTACATTTTTGTACATGAACCATACTTTTTACTAGCATTTTTGACCCTGAGAGTTTTTTCCCTTCAGTTCATCCGTCATAGATTGATCGCAGAAGAGGAGCAGTTTGGGAAGCATAAGAAAAGTTCTGATATAAAGTTCCCTTGGAAACTCGGCCCTTTCGTTGTGAAATTTAAAGAGGCTATTAGTGAAGTAGAAAGATTATTGAAAAATATGGGGTTCAAGAAGGACATAGCAGTCGCATATGATCCTCTGCACATCATAGCCGAGAGAAAGAAGAAAAATGGTCTGAAGGCATGGGAACACCAAGAATCTGAAGGGTTGTCGAAGGGGCGAAATTCATTGCAGTATGAGCCCGAAGAGATTGAAGATATAGATTTACAAGTACAAGCCCTAATCAAAGTTGATGACCCTATGGAAACAGACCAACCGCTTAATACCAGGAAGTATGTGGGAAGAGAGATTCACAGGAAATCATTGAGACAGAAGAAGAGGAAGAAAGTGAAATGAAAAGACTCAAATTGGAAACACCAGATGAGTTAGCTATCCAAATAAATGATATGGATGAACAAGAAGAAGGGCCATCAGCCCTAGTTATCCAAATCCATGAGTATAAATTCCAAGATGCAACAGGAGGGAATGAAGACAGCAGATTTAAATCCCAAGAAAACATGTTTAAGTATCATGGGAAAAATAAGCAAGCCTCTGCACAGAAAATTTTTGAACTATTGCCCACTGTGAGGAATTTGTCTAAAATAGGAATGTCTTTGACAACAAGTAGAGATATCCAGACACACACTTTCAATCTGACGATATCTAACAAAGACCAAATAACGGAAGCAAAGATAGACTGGAAGAAGATAACTTTTCCAGATAGGATTCAATTTCATAGGCAAATGGGAGAAGGTTTATATGATGACCTAGTAGAAGCAGCCTTGAAGATCTCTAATTTAGAGGTCACTATAAATAAGATGAATTCCCAATTAAAACATGAAAGGTCAGAGAATAAATCCCTTCAGCAACATATCAAAATGCTACAATTTGACTTAATTGAAAATGATGGTGGAGGAAAAGCAAGCCATAAGCTATTAAAGGATAAAGACAATTTGATCCAGACCCTACAAAAAAGAATGAAAATCTCCAACACCCAGTTAATACAAACTCCTGAGGAAACAAAGCTAATACAAGAAAAAGAAGATCTGCGTAGGGAGGTCAGTAATAATAAAGTTGAATTATTAAAATTCACAGAGAAAGAAGGATGCTGGGAGAAAGAGAGGATGAGTCTGAAGAGGCAGATCGGAGAGTTAAAAAGCGGCTTTTCAAACATATGTTTGCAACAGGAAAACGAAGGCCCGAGTAAAGAGAAATACAATACAGACAACATTGTACATGCTATGTCCCGGATCAACCTAAAAGATGGTGAGATACAAGAACTAAAAGAGGAAAATCAAAGTTTGAAAAAAGAAAATGAGGTAAAGGAAAAAGGGACAAACGAGCTACAACAAAAGTATAAGGAATTGGTAGCAACTAATACCAGGTTTTCTCAGCAGATTACTGGAATAGCAGCTATGCAGGGATGCAAACATTTGATTTAGGATTTAATTATCCAAGAGGCTGAGAGATTCAAACCCTATCTGGATCTCATGAGAACAAAGGAAAAAATAGTCACGGATGTTTTTAAGAGTTGCACTGCTATGAAGGAAAAATTGCACAAAAGGACAAAAGAGACTGCTTATAATGCTATAAGTTTTTTGAATGGTTTGACAGATCAGGACATTATAGATTTGAGCATCAAGGATAGGGTCACAACCGTTGCAGCAGCAAAACGAATACTGGGGAAAAATGCATTAGTTGAAGCTGTGGAAACCAAAGCAAATGAAATGAATGAACAATTGACAGAATTCAAAGGACAGTTTGAAGGACTGGTAGAAAAGGGGTTTCCTGCATTCTGGGATGAAAAGAAAAGATCATTAAGTGAGCATAAAAGGTTGACGACTAGCAGGCGAATGGATCATTCTGAGATCAAACATCTGAGCTAGCCACTTTCAATGAAAATCCTAACAGACAAGTTGGATGAATATTTCGAGATGTCTTACAGATTGATTTCTATTGGTGAAGAGCTTCCACCTATGTCTTCTGTCAATCAGCTTAACATCAGAGTCCTGGAGAAATAGATGACGAGTTATGACATCCCGACACCTGAACTTTGGACACCTGTGGAGAGATACGGGAAGATGAAATATACCTATCATGCTCCACCGGCAGCTGCTGTTCCTTAAATCTCAGATCTGTGCATTTTTAAGTATCAGTTTTTTTTTGATAGAAAAGCTTAGGATATACTTTAGGATTTTGATTTTCTAGGACGTGGTAGTGGGTTTCTCGTTATGTAATGAAATTTCACCATTGGACATATACTTGAATATTTTTTATATTGTTTAATGACATACTGGCAAATGCAAGAAAGCGATTGAGCTTATCTTGTTATAGTTTCTGTTTTGTGATAGTGACATCTGAACTATGATGAGGTGTCCTTGAATTGTAACTGATTTCTGTTCCAAATGGGCCGAGTATGAGACTCCAGGCCACTATAAGTTCCATAAATTTTCAAATGGAAAAGGGGGGGAGAACTTTGAAGCTCTACATATTTTTTCTATTGTTGTTTTCGCGAGATATCTCTTGAATAAAATTGTCAGAAGCTTACATGTGTTTTCAGAGATTCCTGTGTAATTGGTCTGTTAGTCTGTTTTTTCTCTTCTATGTGATATGTGTTTCTTTCCTTTGTTAATCCATATTGTTAAATTTCCTTCGTACTTGGTTCAGTGTAGTATCTAAGTGAGATTCATAGAGATTATGCCTTGTTCATTTCTTACCAAGTATTTCATGAAATATTTCTGCTAAAGTTGGTGTAAGATTCATCTATGTATGCCTTATAGCAATGGATTGTTCATCTTTCTTTTGTTTCACCAATTAAATCACTTCGACTACTAGCCGGTTGCTACCTTGCCTCTGTGTGAATGTATCTACTAAGCATCTGATAAGAATGTTTATTTTATACTTGAATTGGCTCCATTGCCCAATATAGATCCCTATTGCTCTCCACCAATGGTTTACCAAAGTAAAACTCGTCCTACAGAAACCTAACCTTCTGCATATGTTTTAATAGAACATCTTGAGAATGAATGCCGGTATTCCTTTTTCATCGTTGACGCCCTTGATTATTTCCAGTTTTTCATTAGTTTATTGAGAGAGCCCTCTCAGACTGTGTTGGGTCAGTAACATCAATCCAAAGATTGGTTAGTGGTTACCCAGAATTACCGTCTTTCATCCTTGGGGGTCAAATTTGGTTTTCACAGAGACTGATCTCTACAATATCATACATAGAAATCAAGGATTTTATTAAATTTTGCCCCTAAAGTGTTGCACCCACACATAATGTTTTCATTTCAAGGTTTTCTAACTTCAATAATTAATAATAAAAAAAATAATTCATGAAATTTTTTGAAAAAATAGTGTTGCACTAGGCCCATATGTCCTTTATATGTCTGCACAATTTTATCCAAAATGGACATCATTTACCTCAATAAGTGATGCACCTGCACAAACATATATGTTATGATGTGTTGAAAATTTGAAAACCCAATTTAACGGAAACTAATTTTATAATCATTTACACAATTTTTTTATATATAAATGTTATAGATTATGAAAGCTAATTCAGTTACCTATCTTTTGTCTTTTTACTTCATCTTCAAATCCATTAAGGAAGTACCACTAATTGTCACCTAAAGTTAGAGGTTCAATGTTTTTTCAGTATTATGTGGCATCTAAAGTGTCTTTAAATGATTCCATGATTGTGCATCATCCCATGTGCTATCAGGGTTTCATTCTTTTATTTTATATCAATGTTGAAAATGATATGAGTATTGGGGTCAGATCTAGATATGTTTTTCATATGCATCTGTTCTGTAAAAACAAAAGGATACAAAGAATGCATCTATGTTTATGTTTCTGGCAAAACTGAAACAGACATGTAAACCTTAAGGTTTACATGTCAAGTAATTACAATATATAAAATTATTATTCTATATCTCAGAGATTCACATGATTTTCTGTATTCAGAGTAATATATACTTGTAAACAATTTATTTCAGTACTCAGAGTTCATGCACAAACACTGTTCACGATTTTTCTTTTAATGCCATTCATTTCGGCAGGAGAAATGGGAACTCATTCTCTTTATTTTAGTATGCAAGTGCCAGTTTAGTGTCGACATGGGAGTGTAAACTCCACAGTCTTTATTTTATCTTTTTATATGTTTGGAATGGGACCTCGATGTCCATGGTCGAGCTCTGGCCATTATTTTGAAACCCAAAATAATACACAAAGGATAGAATTAGCATTAATGTGATTTTCCAGCGAATAAACGTTGTATAAAATACATTTACACGATAGGGTTATGTTACCCATTGGTTCACGAATACATAGTAAATACATCTATATAAACGATTTGCAAATTAAAAATGAATGCGAATCTATCCTAATAGTAACCCTGTTCATTGCTTAAAGAGAAAACTAGAGACAAAGAGCAAAACGTGTAATAACTGAACTCTGTATATAACATTTCGTGAGGGTTTAAACGATGTCCTACTTATATATATACATATTGTATGAAAAAAAAATAGCTAAACCTCGGACCATTTTCCCATCTATTTCAAATATGGAACCATTCCTTTGAGAGCATAACTAAAAACGAATTTTTAAGAATCGTTGATACACATATGTGGTCGAGCCAACCTTTAACAGGTTAATAAAGCATTTACAATACAAGTTCTGCTCTATAATAAATACATTCACCTACAGGCAGTGAATCCCTCTCTTAATGAGTTAAGCACAATCACATGAAAATAACAACGCCACCGGCCATTTGTTTCATGATGTAGACAGTAAAGAAACCAACTGTTCTAAGTAACCCATCTCTAACCGCCAGGTTAGTTTTCACCCGAGACTCATGGAAATGACAGGTTACCTGGCCATCAACGAGAACCATTCCTTCCTTGTTCATGGGGCTAGTTGTGGGCCTTATCCAGCACGCCTTGAATGCTCAGTTTCACTTGCACACGAATTTCCAACGAGAAGTTCATTGTGGATAGTAAAAAGTTAATGTTAAAACTTGAATGTGGACAATGATTGTTTGTTACCAAACAACTTACTTTTGGATAGGTAATACACAAGGAACAGGAGAGTGGAAGTATCACACTTACACAATACAAAAAGAAGTTAAATCCGACAACAATATTTACAATCAAATTAACAAGGTAAAATGATGTAACAATGCGTTAAACAACTATTTCTTACCTGCACTTATGTGGACACACCAACAAGCTGTTGTTGGACTTTGCATTTTGCTCAGAACAGAATGGAGCACATTCCTTCTGGTTTGAGTGTGAGCCCTCTACAAAGAGCAGAGGTGCTCTGTGATGAGCCGGTCACAACAATAAGGAGAGGTCCTGACTACAGCAAGGGTTTTGTCCAACGCTACAGTACCGGTTGGAGGAAGAGGTTACCTATGAGACCGGTCAACCTACTCCATTAAATGCTTGGTATATTATTGTAATGGGTGCCAAGCACCATACCAAGATCAATGAAATAAGTTTGATCATGCTTCCCAATTGGCATGACCCGGATCGTGATCAACGGTCAAACTTTCCATCGAATTTATTAACCATCAGCTGAGCTTGAATGCAGTGGCATCGAACTTGACAAACTCACGGGGTAGTTGGAGTGAGCTAGCTAGAACAGGAGTGCAACTTCCACGTCAGAGTGTTGAAATACTTGTGAATGTCGAGGGTGTAGTCACCTTCCAGGAGGGAAACCCAAGACGGGTTTAAAACAGTAGCTTATGCGTGTATAGTCTACATGGCTATCATCGTTATGTCTAGCACGAATACATAACATTAACATTGTTGCATACTTTAACTTAGTGGATAGTTATATTATATATGTAATATATATTATAACCTATGATCATAACAACAATTAAATAATAGTCGGTTTTTGGTTTACATATATGTGGATAATGTAACAGGGTTAATCCATGAAGGTCGTTCATGATTTTTGGGTAGCGAAGTGCCACATTAAAGGAAATTTCAATTTAAAATGGGCCTTCCAAAAATAATATAAATTCCCTGTCATCATGTATTAGCCAATCAAAATGCTTTAAAATTTATCAAGGGAGCACCTAAAAAAATTGGAGGGAAAAAATAAAAACTATTTTTTTGGATCGTATTTTCAACTTATCTCCTTGTAAGTTTACTCAAATTTTAAGCGAGAGGACTCGTTGGATGCATAATTAAATTATGCATCCAACGAGTACCCATGTTGCATACTTTTAATAACATCCACACCATGAAAAATCGAAAATACTTAAAAAAGCGTGTTTTCTCTCACTAGAAACACATGTTTTAATGTATTTTCAATTTTTCATGGCGTGGATATTGTTAAAAGTATGCAACATGGGTACTCGTTGGATGCATAATTTAATTATGCATCCAACGAGTCTTCCCACTTGAAATTTGAGCAAACCTACAAGGAGATAAGTTGAAAATACGATCCAAAAAAGTAGTTTTTTTACTCTCTCTCTACTATTATTTTATTATTTTCTTATTATTTTCTTTAGGAGGCCCATTTTTTACCCAAATTTCCTCTAATGAAACTTTGTGCCGTAGACCCTCGATCAAGGTCTTTTCGAGCCCTCGATCGAGGGCCTTAAAATACCTAGATAGAGGTTTTATAAAAGACCTCGATCTAGATATCACGATAGTTATCCCTCAATCGAGGTATTTTAAATATCTTGATTAAGCAAATACCTCGATCAAGAGCCTAAAAAACAGGCCGAAAGCCCTTTTCACTGCAGAAAGAAAATTTTGTTTGCCTTCCGAAGCCTTAAACTATGTCATTAAATGCACATTAATGGGCGGACTTGATACCATTGGATTTTTCAATGAATTGTCTATCCATATACATAGAATTTACTAATTTTTATCTTCATATTTCATTTGTTTTTAAATTTTTGCTAAAGATTACCCTAAAAGAGCTTGTCGACAACTTTTAATGAGCTCAAAGATATATCAACAACTTTCAAAATACACCTCCAAAAAATATGAAAAATATACAAGCACTACATCAGCGCGTTCTCTTCAAAAGGATATTTTTAATTTTGGAAATTATGTAAAAAATCAAAATATTTGGCGCACACACGCACATGTGTGCAAAATACGATTGAAATATTCATTGGTTAGTGTCAAAAAATAATAATAAATATAATTTTTCGATAAAAACTAAAAGAAAAATATGTACACACTAGTGCATTCTATCTAGATCATGTTCACATATTTTATTTTTTTAAATTATTATTTTAACATTAAATTATTTTGCAGACACACAAGCCACTTGTTAATTTCTCTCCAAATTTTTAAGGACACATGTTTCATTAAATGAAAATTTGACATGGTAAATGAGATTGGTATATTTTTAAAAAAATATCATTGGAAAGCCAACATAATTCTCTACATTTCATTTTTTAACCGCATGTCGAAATTCTGATGAAAAATATGAGTTTCGAGAGCTTCAATTTAATACATGGGTAAAATTTCCATTTTTCATCGCCATATTTGACCAAAAAGAGTTACACATATTCATGGAATCACCCAATATAATTACATTTATAACCTTGGTTCGAGATTATGTTGACAATGTATTGTACACAATTTAATTATTAAATGATAGTGCCTATGAAAACGTTGTTACTTGCTTGGTTTACATTTGGGGAGCCAAAAAGCACATAGGTTATTTTATAATAAGCCTAGAATTACGAGGATAAATCTAAGGTATGGTTATATTGCTAGCATATAAGTTTATATGTTAGTAATATGATTATAACATATAACTATATGTTATTTGATTTGTATTAGCATAAACTATAAACGTTTATAATACATAGTAATATTGTTTTAGAATTGCAATGAAGTTTATGATCATTAAAATGCTACAAATGTTGTTTGTGCATAAAATATATGGTTGCAAACAATTTATTGTATAGTTGATATACATTTTGTTTGCATATGAGTTTGTTAGATATGTTAAACATGTTGTGTATCGGTTACACAAGGATAAATATAGGAGATATTATATGTTGACACTTACGTTAAAATCAACATAAGTAATAGTTTAAGTATAGTGCACATGAAATTAAAAGCTAATTAAGTTATAATTAAAACTTAGTTTACATGCTTCTGAGAATTATTTAGCCAAGGGAAATTATTCAAAAAAAAAAATTGGTGTAGAAGAGACATGACAAATTTTATTCTGTAGCATACTATTAATTATTTAGTGAGAAAATGTATGTTTTTTTTACTGTTGCCTAACAAACAACTGTTTATCACACATAGACAGAAGTGTGGGATGAAAATAGGAAATAGCTGAAAAATGAATTCTGCAGAACAAGAGGGAAGGATTTTTTGGAGACATCTATTCAACGAGGCGAAATGGCTAGTAGGTAGGAAAAAAATCCGAACTCTCAACAAGGAAAAACAACATCTAGGGAAATGCTGGAGACTGTCAAAAGCCTTAAAGCTTAGTTGTTAATCATTAAGGAAGAAAATATTAAAATTTTGAGGAACAATGAGAGATCAATGCAATTCTGCTACAAAATCTCACTGAGAAATAAAACAGTCATTTACCAACACAAGAAGAACAACATGCATAAAAGTTAGCGATGAAAAGAAATTCCAAGTTTAAGACTACTCATCCAAGAAATTTTGTGAGCTATAATATGGACATCATCAAGGAAGAGTCACTTGGACAAGATTAGAGTTTGTTCGTAAAAAGGAAAATAAAATTGGAAAAGTGAATCAGCTACACTCAGAATTTTGGAAGATTAAGCCTCCTAATTTCAATGGGGAAATTAAGACTAGAGAAGAAGCTGAGCTATGCCTTAGGGACATGGAGAAGTATTTACAAATGTTTGACTATTCTGGTCTCATAAAAGAAAGAATTGCTATTTTTAATATGCAAGGGAAAGCTTCAGCATGGTGGGAGGATCTTAAGCTGACAAAAGCTATCAATGAGAAAAAGGTGAAATGGAAATATTTTGTTACATTCTTTAAATAGAAATATCTGTGTGAAAGGTACTATGATAGAAAGGTAAAATATTTTTACGACCTAAAACTCGGACAACAAACTATGGTGGAATTAATCAACAAATTTCTGGAATTACTCAAGTATGTTCCCTATATTCAAGATGAAAAAGCTAGAATTCAACTTTTCCTGAATTGTTTACCTTTTAGTTTCAAAGATCGGATAGAGTTTGATGATCCGAAGACATTAGAGGATGCCTTCAGAAAGGATAGATTGTGTTTTGAACAAAGTCAGAATAAGGCTAAAGTATATAAGAGGTGGAATTAAAAGAAGAAGACAAAGTATGAACGTAGGCAAAAAGGTCATAAGCCCAATAATTTCAAAAGTCAAGTTGTGCGTGCACCTTTCAGCAGCAAGTTCGATGGCAGTAAATTGCAATCAATCTTTGTTCCACCAAGTAAGAAGATAAACATTGAAGGTACAAGAAAACCGGAAGACACACCATCTAAACCAACAATCAAATGCTGGGGTTGTGGAGAAAATCATAGATGGTATGAATGTCCTCATCAGAAGGAGAAAAATAAATCAGTGCATAATATTCAAGAGGCTTCTATAGTTCAAGATGTAGCAAGGAGTCCAAAAATTTATGCTGCATTAAACAATTGACAAGAAGAAAATCAAGCCTCTAATATTGAGGTTGAAGGTATGATTTCTGGGACACCTGTGTCTATATTGATTGATTCTGGCGCATGTAAAATTTATATAGATCCAAAAATTTGTGAGTCGTGTAAACTAAGAAAAAATAAATACACGCAGCCTTGGGTAGTTCAAATGGCCACATGGAAAAAAAATAAATGTTTATGAAGTAGTAAATCAATGTGCTTTAAAGTTAATTAAATCTTACACTAGTACAGATCTAAATATTTTCCATTTGGATCTTACGATTTACTTATTGGTATGGATTGGATGGAAAAACCTAGAGTTGTCCTAGATTGTTACCAGAAGTCTGTTACTTTTGTGAATGATGTTGGGAAGTTCGAAAAGATTCAAGGGATAGTAAGGACAGTAAAATTAAGGGAAATTTCTGCACTTCAGCTAAAAAGAAATGAACGAAAAGGGTGCAAATTATATGTTGTTCACTTAGCAGAAAATTAGAAAATAAAGTTTTCGATTTAACAAAACACCCTGTATTGGTTGAATTTGAAGATGTGTTTCCCGAGGAAATTCCTGAGTTACCAACCAAGAGAGAACTTGATTTTACAATAGACCTATCTCCATGAGCGGTATGTATTTCTAAGGCACCTTATCATATGAGTACTCCTGAATTGATATAATTGAAAGAGCAATTGCAGGAGCTATTAGAAAAAGGTTATATCCTCCCAAGTGTATCCCCATAGGCAGCACCGGTGATCTTTGTTCGGAAGAAGGATGGCACTTTCCGACTGTGTATATATTATAGACAGATGAATAAAGTAACTATAAAAAAATCGGTATCGCTTTCCAAGGATTGATGATCTGTTCGATCAAGTTGGAGGTGCTATTGTATTTTAAAAGATAGATTTAAGGTCGGGTTACCATCAAGTTAGAATTAAAAAAGAGGATGTGCATAAGGCAGCTTTATGTACTCGGTATGAAAATTATGAATTTGTGGTGATGCCATTCAGTTTGACGAATGCACTTGCCACGTTCATGTGCCTTATGAATAATGTTTTCAGTAAGTACTTGGATAAGTTTGTTGTGGTGTTTGTTGATGACATACTCATATACTCAAAGAATTAAAGTGAGCAGAAGTAACATTTAAGGTTAGGGTTGCAAGTCCGAAGGGAAAATTAGTTATATGCAAATCTAACTAAATGTGATTTTTACAAAGACCAAATACAATATTTGGGTCACATAATATCAACCTAAGGTATCGCGGTGGATACTGATAAGATCAAGTCCATAATGAGCTAGCCTACTCTCCAAAATGTAAGCAATGTCCGCTGTAATATGGGATTAGCCGGATACTATTGGAAATTCATTGAAGGATATTCCAAAGTGGCTCATCCTATCACTTCTCTTCAGTGAAAGGAGGTCAATTTTATTTGGATAGCCAAATGTGAAGATATTTTTGTGAACCTGAAACAATTTCTTACTTCAGCTCCTGTTTTAAAGGTGGTTGATCCTTATGGTGACTTTGTAGTATGCACAGATGCATGCAAGGAAGGATTGGGAGGCGTGTTAATGCAAGATGGTTCTGTAATCGGTTATGAATCTAGAAAATTAAAGACCCATGAAATAAACTATGCAACACATGATATAGAACTGGCTTCCATAATTCATGCTTTGAAGATGTGGCAACATTATATTTTTGGGAAAAGATTTGTTCTTAAAACTGATCACATTGGGCTGAAATAAATTTTCAAACAACCAAATCTGAATGGTAGACAAGCAAGGTGGCTAGATTTCTTAAGCGAGTTTGACTTTGAAATCCAACACATTAAAGGAACACAAAACAAAATAGTTGATGCTCTTAGTAGGCAAATTCACATGTTAACAATGACTTCCGTTAACAACTTTCAATCTGATTTGGTATTAAAAATCCAGACAACAGCTGAAAAAATACCCAAAATATATAAATTTAATGCAAAAGTGTGATGTAGAAAATTAAGATGAGCAAGCAATAGATTACAGTATATCAAAAGATAGGCTGGTGTTATTCAAAAACAGATTATATATACCAAATCAAAAACAATTAAAGCAATTGATTCTTGATGAATTTCACAAGAGGCCATATTCTGGTCATCCAGGTTATCAAAAAATGATAACAGCTGTAAAAAAAAAGTATTATTGGCCTAGATTGAAGTCTGAAATTGCTGAGTATATAGCAAAGTGTATGGATTGTCAAAGGGTGAAAGTGGAACATCAACACTTGGCTGGTTTGTTACAACCTATAACTATACCAGGTTGGAAATGGGAGATTATTTTAATGGATTTCATCACTGGGTTGCCTAAAAATAACAAACAACATGATGTTATTATGGTTGTGATAGACAAGTTAACTAAGCCAGCTCATTTCATACCAGTTAAATCCACATTCAAAGAAATACATATTGCGGACATATTCATGAAATAAGTCTTTAGACTTCATGGAATTACAAAAGGCGATTGTGTCTGATAGCGATTTGAAGTTTACCTCACACTTTTGGAAGGAGTTATTTACAGGTTTGGGAACTAAACTGAGTTTTACTACATCCTACCACCCTCAAACAAATGGACAGACTGAGAGGGTGAATCAGATTCTGGGATACATGCTTCGGTTGTATGTCATGGATAACCCAAATCAGCGGGAAAATTACCTACACTTGGATGAATTTGCTTACAATAATGGGTACCAAACTTCTACAGGAATGAGTCCATTCAAAATTTTGTATGGCAGAAAATGTAAAACCCCTATCACTTGGGATGATCTGGTAAACCAGATTGTGTTGGGTCCTGAGTTGTTAGAATAACTAGAAAACATTGTGCAGGAAGTTAAAACAAACTTAAAAACTGCTCAAGATAGACATAAAAGTTATGCAGATCTCCATATAGAACATAAATAATTTGAAGTTTGGGATCATGCATTCCTAAGGGTGAAAGAAAAGAAAATCTCGTTGAGTTTAGGCAAGTTTTCCAAACTGGCACCAAGATAGTGTGGTCCTTTCCAAATACTTGCTAGCGTAGGACATGTTGCTTATCAGTTAGCTCTACCAACAAAATTTAAATTACATGATGTGATTCATGTTTCATTGTTAAAGAAATATGTATATGATCCTAAGCATATTGTAAATTAACATGTGATTCAGGTGGAATCAAAAGGAGACTTCCAGACAGATCCTATATGCATACTCGATCGGAAAGAGGTGGTACTTCATGATTGAACCATCATCCAGGTAAAAGTGCAATTGCAACACTATAAGCCCGAGGAGGCTAATTGGTAAATGGAAAAGGAAATGCGAGTAGCATACCCTTTTCTGTTCGAAGAAGTACATGACACAAACTGATTTTAGTTATTATGTTTATTTTTTTGTTTTGAAATTGTTTAACACCAAGCACATTGAAAACTTAATGGGAGGGGAAATGTAATACCCCAAATTTTGGACTTATAACCCTTTTTTATATTTTTTTAAGTATTATTTCATTTTACTTAGGTGACATTAGAAATTTGATAAGTTAATTTCTGGTGACCATGTGGACCAGCACACTAATGAGATGGCAGTCACAGTTCCTATGAGTTTCGAGGATAAATACCAAATAAAATAATAATGAGAAATTATTATGGAGACACTTGTAAACCGTAAAGAAAATTTTAGGGTAAATAATGGAATTACAGAAATGAAAATTAAGAGACCTCACACCAAGGAGAATAAAAAGAGAAAGGAGGATTTCATTCACACATTATCATTATCACACAAGAGAGAAAGGAGATCAAGGGATAAAATAACCAGAGCTAATGGATTCAATGAAATAGGGGCAATTAGGAGCACAAACTGAACCAGAAAAAGGGAAATCATAGCAACTCGATATAACTTGGAACACTAGTTGTGTTCAGGTAGGAGTACTACCACAAGTCTGTAGGAGCAGTGCAAATACTCTGAATAGGCTGTGACTAGTTGTTCTCTTAAGTGCAAAGACTTAAAAGTCCCTGGAGCATCTTGGAGCTGAAGAGTACTAAGTTGGATGTTGGGTTGTCTGTTGCCAATTAAATTTTATAAATAACTTGGGGAAACAAGTGAAGGGAAAATAAAATATAAACTATGACTTAGAGAGACTGTGAACTCAAGTCGGGGGTGACCACAAGAGAAAGGAAGACTTGCTAGTCAAAGGCTAGGAGGTTTGTGGTTGTGTTCCACTGGTCAACTAGAAATTGCAGATAAGTACTTATGTTATTATATTTAAATGATGTTATCACTGCATATTTACAGATGGTTTTATTTGTACATTTCTGTTATGTTTCTCGAAGGATTTTGTATCTTTAGATATGAACAGAAATGATCTTAGGAGTAATAGAATCCCATATGTGCTATCACAATTTCATTCTTTTATTTTATATCAATGTTGGAAATGATATGAGTATTGGGGTCAGATATAGCTATGTTTTTCATGTGCGTCTATTATGTAAAAACAAAAGGATATAGAGAATGCATCTATGTTTATGTTTCTAGCAGAACTGAAATAGACATGTAAACCTTAAGGTTTACATGTCAAGTAATTACAGTATATAAAATTATTATTCTATCTCTCACACATTCACATGATTTTCTATATTTAGAGTGATATATTCCTGTAAATAATTTATTTGAGTACTCAGAGTTCATGCATAAAGACTGTTCACGATTTTTCTTTTAATGCCATTCATTTCGACACGAGAAATGTGAACTCATTCTCTTTATTTTAGTATGAAAATGCCATTTTAGTGTCGGCATGGGAGTGTAAACTCCACGGTCGAAAATCGACCAGCATGTAAAGAAGTTTATAAACAGTGTTTATGAAATGGAACAGGCTGAGCATTGAAAACTATCATTCATGATACGGTAGGGTTTGAACACCGACAAAGGTATATAAAAGATCATAATAAACCTTTTATGATTACAATTTTATTGTTCTACTCTGTCTTTTTATAGATATATCACATTACCGTAAACAAAGTATCTATACCTATTTTTAAATGGATTTTCCATTACTTGATGGAGTATATTTTCATATCTACTCTATATACAAATGCATTTTATTCTTCAGTATGGAAACTCAAATTTGTTTATATCAAATATGTATATGATTTCCATTTCTTTTCACGATGAACCATTTAATTTGTTTTTATCTTTTTATGTGTTTGGCATTGGAGCTCAAACTCCATGGTTGAGCTCCAACCATTATTTTGAACCCAAAATAATACACAAAGGATAGAATTAGCATTAATGCAATTTTCCAGTGAATAAATGCTGTATAAAATAGATTTAGAGGCTATGGTTATGTTACCCATTGTTTCACGAATACATAGTAAATACATCTATATAAACGATTTGCAAATTAAAAATGAATGCGAATCTATCCTAATAGTAACCTTGTTCATTGCTTAAAGATAAAACTAGAAACAGAGAGCAAAACATGTAATAACCGAACTTTGTATATAACATTTCACGAGGTTTAAATGTTGTCCCACTTATATATATACATATTGTATAAAAACAAAACAGCTAAACCTCGGACCATTTTCGCATCTATTTCAAAGATGGAACCATTCCTTTGAGAGCATAACTGAAAATGAGTTCTTAAGAACCGACAATACACATATGTGGTCGAGCCAACCTTTAATAGGTTGATAAAGTATTTACAATACAAGTTCCACTCTATAATAAATACATTCACATACAGAAAGTGAGCCCTCTCTTAACGAGTTAAGCACAGTCACATAAAAAGAACAAGGTCAATGACCATTTGTTTCATGACGCAAACAGTAAAGAAACGAACTTTCTAAGTAACCCATCTCTAACCGTCGGGGTAGTTTTCACCCAAGACTCATGGAGATGATGGGTTACCTGGCCATCAACGAGAACCATTCCTTCCTAGTTCATGGAGCTAGTTGTGGGACTTATCCAGCATGCCTTCAACGCTCATTTTCACCTGCACACGGATTTCCAATGAGAAGTTAGTTGTCGAGAGTAAAAAGTTAGTGTAATGTGTGAAAGAATCGTTTGCTACAGCAACTTACTTTTGGATAGGGCAGACGCAAGGACCGGGATAGTGGAAGTATCACACTTGCACACGACAAACGAGAAGTTAAATCCGACAACAATATTTACAATTAAATTAACAGGGTAAAACAGTGTAACAATGCGGTAAACAACTATTTCTTACATGCACTTACACGAACACACCAACAAGCTGCTGTTGGACTTTGCATTTTGCTCAGAACAGAATGGAGCACCTTCCTTCTGGTTCGGGTGTGAGCCCTCTGCACAGAGAAAATGTTCTCTATAAAGAGTCATTCGCAACAATAAGGAGACGTCTTGAATGTAGTAATGGTTTTGTCCAACTCTGCAGTACTGGTTGGAGGAAGAGGTTACCTCTGAGATCGGTCAACTTGATCCCTTAAATGCTTGGTACAATATTGTAATGGGTGCCAAACAACATACCAAGATCAACGGCGTAAGTTTGATCATGCTTCCCAATTGGCATGACACAGATCGTGATCAACCGTCGAACTTGCCATTGAATTTATTAAAAAATAGGTAATCCTGAATGCACTGGCATCGAAATTAACAAATTCGCGGGGTAGTTGGAGTGGGCTAGTTGTAACACGAGCGCAACTTCGACGTCGGAATGTTGAAACACTTGTAAATGTCGAGGGTGTAGTCACCTACGAGGAGGGAAACCCAAGGCGGGTTTAAAACAATGGTTTATGCGTGTATAGTCTATGTGGCTATCGTCGTTATGTCGAGCACGAATACATAACATTAACATTGGTGCATACTTTAACTTAGTGCATAGTTATAGTATATATGTAATATATATTATGACCTATGATCATAATGAAGATTAAATAATAATCGAATTTTGGTTTACATATACGTGGATAATGTAATATAATTACATTTTGACATTATGTTGACAATGTATTGTACACAATTTATTTATTACATGATAGTGCCTACAAAAACGTTGTTACGTGCTTGGTTCACATTTGGGGAACCAAAAAGCGCATAGGTTATTTTATAATGAGCCTAGAATTACGAGGATAAATCTAAGGTATGGTTATATTGTTAGCATACAAGTTTATATGTTTGTAATATGATTATAAAATATAAAGTTATATGTTATTTGATTTGTATTCACATAAACTATACACGTTTATAATAAATAGTAATATTGTTTTAGAATTGCAATAAAGTTTATGATGATTAAAATGTTACAAATGTTGTTTGCACATAAAATATATGGTCGCAAACAATTTAGTGTATAGTTGATATACATTTTGTTTGCATATGAGTTTGTTAGATATGGCATAAACATGTTGTGTGTAGGTTACACAAGGATAAGTGTAGGATATATTATATATTGATACTTACGTTAAAATCAACATAAGTAATAGTTTAAGTATAGTGTATATGAAATTAAAAGTTAAGTTATAATTAAAATTTAGTTTACATGCTTCTGAAAATTATTTAGTTAAAGGAAATTATTCAAAAAAAAAATGGCGTAGAAGAGAAATGGAGATTTTCACATTGATGAGTTAGTTTATGTGGCATTATCTAGATACTTATTTGTCATACTTGAAATGTGGTGATGTTAAATTTGATGTAAAGATGTTAAAATCATTATTTTTTTAGTTTAAATTGTCCCAAAGATACCATCAAACTCAAACATAACATGCAACATTATTATCGGAATGTCATAATGGAATAATGTGACATTACACTCAACTCATTCAATTTATTACTTTTGTGTAACTTCATCATATGACATAATATTAATGTGATCCATTTACATACTAAAGTGATAAAAAACACTATAATATGACATAATATTAAAGTTATCAAAAAAGAAAGATAACACATATATGGTACTACTATTGGAACATGTACAAATACTTTAAATAATTGATGTACTTTAAATAATTTAAGTAGTTTTCTTTTACTTACTTTTTTTTTTATAAGTACTTTAATAATTCAAGTATTTTTCTTGTTCTACATAATATAAAAAAATTACTTTGCACTCCACAACTTTTTAGTAAAATTGAATTAAAAAATACTATCATCTCCTTCACATAAAGTCACATAAAGTTGCAAACAACCCAACATTGACAATCTCTCGATTTTCAGGTTACCTTTCAATGTCACGATGTGACATGAGTACTAATGCAATTTTTAACCTCACATAAACCTTCTTGAATATACTAATACACCAAAACCATTTTTGAAATCAATAAAAAATATAGTCTCACCATGTGAAATGTGACATAAAATTAGGAACATCTCTTCATCAAAAGGGACATAAAATTACAGTCAACCCAATTTTTTGAATGTGCCATTTTTTCAAATCCACCTCATAATATTGCAATCTTAAATAACAATAAAAGTACTTATTAATCTTATATAACTCTCCATGAATATCTTAATACATCATGACGATATTATTATTATTAATGTAAAAAAAACTATGTTACACATAACTCATACTACTCTTCAAACATATAAGTACTTTCAATACTTCAATTTTTGCTTTTAACAACTATGTATAACAATTTAAGGGTCAGTGCAAGCTAATGAGGGTCACTTTTGGCACGTTAGATGCAATAGAAAACTGAAAAAGCAGGCATCCCTCAACATACTTGGATTTTTTGATTTACTTACGGAAAATATCTTGCATTGAGTAAAAAAGATGAAATGTAGGAAATTGAATCACGTTTCTGAATATATAACTTTTATGTATTGAAAATTTTCATAGCTATGTCAAGTTTCATTTTTCCTAACAGACACTTTTTATTTTTCAGGCAAATGATAAGGTATATGTTTTTGTGGGTAGAGCCTTTGAGGGCCTAAATGATGGAATCAAGCTACAAAAATCGGCATGCATGTAGAGAACACATAGCACTTGTGCGCCATTATTTTTCGAAAATTAAATTAGTAATTTTATAATTTTTTTATAATTGTATAAGTGATCAAACCTCAAAAATAGTACCTCTTTTGTGGGTAGAGCCTTTGAAGGTCTTAATGCAAAAATCTTGAAATGGGTTTTTCATAGAACGTGGAGGTTAGTGTCCTCTTGTGCACCATACAATTTTTTTTTGAAAAGATTGAGAATTGAAAAAGTTATGGAAGAAACACTAACAATGTGTTTCACGAGTTAAGGAGGTAGGACAGAAAAGAAATTGAAAGAAAATAGGAAAAATTAATATTTCAAAATAAAAGTTACATATTTGGAATCTGCAGAAAAAATGCTATTTGTGTCTAAGATTTCGTCAAAAATGACTCTGTGTAGCATATTGTAACGAGTGGCTAAGCACAAGCTTCTCCAGAAACTGGAAGAAATACCCAATTAGCTTTGGTTTTTCATTAACATAGCACAGGTTTGGAATTACCGAAGCAAACTCCAAAGCATACACATAGGATTATTGTTGACATGTGAGCATGTGACTCGGCCTGTTTAAATTCAAAAATATTGCCGCGCTTTTAGATTTAAATAACGCTTACGCGTTATATAACTAAATAACGCGTGCGCTAATGCGTACGCGTTATATAACTACATAACACGTACGCGTTATATAGTTACAAAACGCGCTCGCGTTATTCAAATCATAAAATACATGTTTAATACTTGAGAAAGAGGGGGTGTGGAAGTCAAGGGAATTTTTGTTTAATATTTGAGAAGGGGTGGGGAAGGGTCAAGGGAATCTATGGTTAATATTTAATAGGGGTGGGAAAGGGTCAAGGGCTTAGAAGGATGTTGGAAGCTTGAGTGGGGAGAGATGAAGGGAATGAGAACATGATGGGCTACAGGGGGTGAAGGGAAGTGGAGCTTGAGAGCACTATTAGGAGTAGAATAGGTTCTGAAGAGGTATAGGGTTAGAAGTTGAAAGTGAGACTTGAGTGACAAGGGGGAATGGATGGAGGCAAGGGGGATGTGAGAGAGAAATAAAGAATACAAGGGGGGGGGAGACATAGAGCGAGGGAGGGAGAGGGACAATGGGGAGGAATGGATTTGGAGGGAGTGAGAGATAGATGGGGATAGAACGAAATAAGAGATAGGAAGGGAGGGACAGAAAGTGTTGGTGGGAGACATGCAGAGAGTGGTGGCGATGGAGAGAGAGGGAGTGATGGAGAGATTGGGATAGGTTGAGGGAAAGATGAGGGAGGGATAGAAGGTGAGAGACAGGCGATGAGAGAGGGAGGGAGCGAAGGTAGGGTGAGGGATGGAGGGAGAAAGTTGGAGATAGATATGGATGGAGGGGGGATGGGTTTGAGAATGGAAAGTGACATAATGTGTGTGTATGTGTGTGTGTTTGAGAGAGAGAGAGAGAGAGAGAGAGAGAGAGAGAGATTGATGGTTGGGGAGAGAGAGACTAGAGGGAGTTGTGAGCATCATATTCTCCATCAGCATCATATTCTTCATCATCATCATCTTCATGACCATCATCGTCATCATCAACATCTTCATCATCATCACCATCATCATCATCATCATCATCATCATCATCATCATATTCCTCATCAAATCAACATCTCCATCATCATTATCATCATCATGATCATCATCTAAACATCACCATCACCATCATCATCAAAATCTTCATCGTCATCACCATCACCATCACCATCACCATATTCATCATCATTGTCATCTCTAGGTTCCCCATCAACATCAACATCTCCATCATCATCATCTTCTTCATCATCATCATCTTCATCACCATCATCATCATCATCAACATCTTCATCATCATCACCATCATCATCATCATCATCATCTTCCTTGAATCAGATCAGTTCATATCCATCATGTCACCATCATCTTCTTCATCATCATCTAAACATCACCATCACCATCACCATCATCATCATCATCTTCATCATCATTACCATCACCATCATCATCAACATATTCATTGTCATCACCATCATCATCATCATCATTAGCATTTGTAGGTTCCTCATCAACATCTCCATCATTATCATCTTCATCACCATCATCATCAGCATCAACATCTTCATCATCATCACCATAATCATCATCTTCATCGTCATCAGGTCAACATCTCCATCATCATCATCTTCTTCATCATCTTCACCATCATCATCATCATCTTCATCGCCATCTCCATCATCTCCATCATCTCCATCATCATCACCATCACCATCATCATCATCTTCATGACCATAAACATCTTCATCATCATTGTCATCTCCCCCTTCCTCATCAACATCTCCATCATCATCATCATCATCATCATCATCATCATCACCATCTAAACATCACCATCACCATCATCGTCAACATCTTCATCATCATCATCATCATCATCATCATCATCATCAGCATCATCATCAAAATCTTCATCGTCATCACCATCACCATCTTCATCATCATTGTCATCTCTAGGTTCCCCATCAACACATCTCGATCATCGTCATCTTCTTCATCATCATCATCTTCATCACCATCATCATCGTCATCTTTTTCATCATCATCATCTTCATCACCATCATCATTGTCATAAACATCTTCATCATCATCACCATCATCATCATCATCATCATCTTCCTTGAATCAGATCAGTTCATATCCATCATGTCACCATCATCTTCTTCATCATCATCTAAACATCACCATCACCATCACCATCATCATCATCATCTTCATCATCATTACCATCACCATCATCATCAACATCTTCATTGTCATCACCATCATCATCATCATCATTGGCATTTGTAGGTTCCTCATCAACATCTCCATCATTATCATCTTCTCCATCATCATCATCTTCATCACCATCATCATTAGCATCAACATCTTCATCATCATCACCATAATCACCATCTTCATCGTCATCAGGTCAACATCTCCATCATCATCATCTTCTTCATCATCTTCACCATCATCATCATCATCATCATCTTCATCACCATCTCCATCATCTCCATCATCTCCATCATCATCACCATCACCATCATCATCATCTTCATGACCATAAACATCTTCATCATCATTGTCATCTCCCCCTTCCTCATCAACATCTCCATCATCATCATCATCATCATCATCATCATCACCATCTGAACATCACCATCACCATCATCGTCAACATCTTGATCATCATCATCATCATCATCATCATCAGCAGCAGCAGCATCATCATCAAAATCTTCATCGTCATCACCATCACCATCTTCATCATCATTGTCATCTCTAGGTTCCCCATCAACACATCTCCATCATCATCATCTTCTTCATCATCATCATCTTCATCACCATCATCATCATCATCTTCTTCATCATCATCATCTTCATCACCATCATCATCATCATCAACATCTTCATCATCATCACCATCATCATCATCATCATCTTCCTCATCAGATCAACATCTCCATCATGTCACCATCATCTTCATCTTCATCATCATCATCATCATCATCATCATCATTACCAACACCATCATCATCAACATCTTCATCGTCATCACCATCATCATTGGCATCTGTAGGTTCCTCATCAACAGCTCCATCATCGTCATCATTGGCATCTGCAGGTTCCTCATCAACATATCCATCATCGTCATTTTCTCCATCATCATCACCATCATCACCATCATGATCTTCTGAACATCATCATGATCATCATCTAAACATCACCATCACCATCATCGTCAACATCTTCATCATCATCGCCATCAGCATCATCATCAAAATCTTCATCGTCATCACCGTCACCATCTTCATCATCATTGTCATCTCTAGGTTCCCCATCAACACATCTCCATCATCATCATCTTCTTCATCATCATCATCTTCATCACCGTCATCATCGTCATCAACATCTTCATCATCATCACCATCATCATCATCATCATCTTCCTCATCATATCAACATCTCCATCATGTCACCATCATCATCATCATCATCATTACCAGCACCATCATCATCAACATCTTCATCGTCATCACCATCATCATTGGCATCTGTAGGTTCCTCATCAACATCTCCATCATCATCATCATTGGCATCTGCAGGTTCCTCATCAACATATCCATCATTTTCATTTTCTCCATCATCATCACCATCATCACCATCATGATCTTCTGAACATCATCATGATCATCATCTAAACATCACCATCACCATCATCGTCAACATCTTCATCATCATCGCCATCAGCATCATCATCAAAATCTTCATCGTCATCACCACCACCATCTTCATCATCATTGTCATCTCTAGGTTCCCCATCAACACAACATCTCCATCATCATCATCTTCTTCATCATCATCATCTTCATCTCCATCATCGTCCTCATCAACATCTTCATCATCATCACCATCATCACCATCATCATCATCATCTTCCTTATCAGATCAACATCTCCATCATGTCACCATCTTCATCATCATCATCATCATCACCATCATCATCAACATCTTCATCACCATCATCATCAACATCTTCATCATCATCACTATCATCTTCATCAACATTATCATCTTTATCATCTTCATCTGCATCATGATCATCTTCATTGTCATCACCCTCCTCCTCCTCATCATCTTTATCATCTTCATCTACGTCATGATCATCTTCATTGTCATCACCCTCCTCGTCCTCATCATCTTGTGCACTTATGCACTTAGGGATTAATGTTTAGAAGAGGGTCTAAAGGCCTTTATGGGGGAGGGGCTCTAGGAACAAGGTAAGACAGAGAGGGCAGGGGGGAGGGATAAAGGCGTAGAGGGTTAGTGATTAAGGGAGAAGAAGGGAGAGAGTGCTATAGGGAGGGATAACGACGAAGATAAAGAGAAGGTGGAGAGATGGAGAGTGGGGTGGTAGAGACATGGCTGAAGGGAGAGAAAGAAACATGAAAGAAACATGTAGGGAGAATGAGGGACAGATATTTAGAAAGAGATAGGGGGTATCTAGGGATTATTGGGAGAGAGCTAGGGGGTATTAAACCATACAAAACATTTGTTTTGTATGCAATCATATAAATTATTAGTTTTCTTTGATTTTGTTCGTTGCCCTAGCCGTGCACCTAACCTATTTATTGTGCTTGACTATATCACGTTCGCGTTTTTTCACTACATATCGCGCACGCGTTTTGTATTTATATAACGCGTACGCGTTTTGCAACTCCAGAAATAATGGCCTGTTGCTGTCCGAGAGCAACTTCACTCTGTCCGAACGAAAACCATAATCCTGCGATTTTTCGAACAGCACGAGCCCGCGTCTGAAAATTTTCACATTCTACACCAACTCCATCATTTTTTTTTATGCAGGTGCAGCATTGAGGACATCTTTCATGGTTGCTCACTATGGTGTTGGGTTATATGGCCATATTTGAAGAAAATAATTAGCAAGCTTGAAGAATCTCCAATTGAAGAACACCAAAGATAAGGCCTTTGAAAGATTCATTTTGCTTATATTTGAGGAGCACACAAGATAAGATATCAAGCTTCAAGACCAACAAGGAAGAACTTCCATTTGCTTATTATTGAAGAGCTTGTAATTGAGGAGCAACAAAAACAAACTATATTGAATTGATCATTGTGGTGATGGGGAATGCACGTAACCGAGTAAACAAATCAACAAGGAAGAAGAGATCTCAAGAAGTCATTGAAGAAGAGAAAGAAAAGAAAAGAATATACATGATGAATCGGAGGCTTTCTTTGGAAACTAATCCAAATCCAATTGTAGAGGATACCATGGTTCATCCTATTAATCCACGACAAGAGGGACCTTCAATTTCCACAATAGTTGTTGAACAAGCACCCCATGGAAGTATTCAAGAAGCAAAACGTAGGTGCTCATTAGGGGATGTTTCAATTCCCACTTCAAGTCAAAGTGATAAGTTACCATCTCAAGATGAAGCTCACGAAGAAACACCCAATTTGCTATCCGGATGTGGTTATACAAGCGATGAAGTCAGAGAGGCGTTGGACATTTTGCCTACTGTTGAAGAAGAGAATGTTATCCACACCATCGATGAGGATGTTGGACTTCCACAAGGGGATGTTGGACTTCCACAGACCATGGATGAGGATGTTGGACTTCCACCATCCAACTACCAGGAAGAGAATGAAGGACACCAAGATACTACTGAAACGCCAGAGCGTCTTGGTGATGCGCTACATGGTACAATTCCAACCCCCTTACCTCCATTAGCAAGCACACATCGAAGAACTCCAAAGCGTATACAAGTTGATGAAAGACTTATGAATTCCATTGAAGGTACGCTATCTAAACGTAGTATTGCTTATCAAACTCAATAGATACTTGATAAATATTTTGTTTCTAAATGTGATGGAGATAAATGTAGATTATTTTTATCATTGTTAAAATCTAGGAGCATGAATGTTGTTAGGAAAAAGTTAGGGATAAAGATGATAAAGAATTCTGAACCAAGTTCTCATATAGTTAAAAGCCTAGTAGATGCATTTGGTAAAATTGGTAAGAACACACGTTCAAAGGACCGCAATGCTGCTCGTCGTGTGTTGTCACAATCAATTGCAGATAAGAACACCAGGGCCCTTCGTATTCTCAGGCCTACATCCGAACTAGTTAATTTGAATGTAAAAACCCTCCGTAGGTATTCTATTAGAAGAGAACATCTTGACACAACCGATCAGATAGATTTTTGGGCCTTTGTTGGTCGGTTGCCACGTCGTGACATGAAGCTAGTTGATGCAGTAAAGGGACTAGTGCACAGTTTTTGGCATGATCACACAAGGCCTTCTTCAAACCGAAAGGATGTACTAAAACTAAGAAGGGGTTCAAAGGATCGTGAACCACATACTAAGCATCTTCTTGATATAACACAGACAGATCTTTACGAGAAATTTAAGATTGAGCATAGACAATTGAACTTGGGGCAAAGATATTTTGAGAAATGTAAGCCATGGTATGTTAGAATAAATACTCTTCGTAACACTTGTTGTAGATACCATGTAGAATATGAATATTACTATGAAACATTTTTGTACATTTGTCGTGTGTTGCATACTAACATTGTGCAGGATTGCTCCATGACAATACCACCGACTTCATCAAGAGAATTCATTCATAGCATCATGTGCAATAGGCCCGAGGGGCAAACATACTATGCAAAATCTTGTTTGGATGGAACATGCTCCAACTGTGCTGGAATGGCATTATTGAGCCAATGTATGCACGAGAATGGAGACAGTGAATTTGGGAAAATGGTTACAGACATGAAAAGTTTCAAATATATCAACTATGAAATAGTTCCAGGGAAAGAAAGCAAAAAAATACAATTGGTGACATCTCAGGTATGCATTTATATCTATAAAATTATGTTGTAACGGTTACATTTCAATCCTTACTTACAACAAAAAACTGACATTGAGATAATTTTGTGTCACCAGGTACAAGTTAGTGACTTCATCAAGGAATTTATTGAAAAGACACATCAATATGTTCAGCATGTCCACGTGGCACGATGGCAGGATGAGAAGTTTAGAATATGCAGAGATACATTTCCCCTTGGTACTATACTTTCAGTTGTTGATTTTGCCGAGAACTACACTCTGCAACCTCAAAATGAGATCCAAAGTCAGTATTATCACTCTGAGCAGGTTTCCTTGATGGTCCATATCACATATAGGCATGGCCCAAATAGCACTGAAGAGCAAAGAGAAATTCTGAAGGAATATCACTTCTACATAAGTGATGATAGGTGCCACGACTTCCACTATGTACGTCATTGCTTCATCATGTTCTATTATCACTTGAAGGGAAGGAACATACAGATGGACCGACACTGGATTTGGTCTGATGGGTGTGCTGGTCAGTTAAAAAATGCACGCATATTTCAGTGGTTGTGTTCATTGCATAAAAAATACAAAGTGCCACATATGTGGAACTATTTTGAGACTGGGCATGGTAAAGGAGAGCATGATGGAGCCGGAGCATGTGTCAAAATAGCCCTACGAAGAGAGGAATTGAAAGTATCTATAGAATCTACTATTCTAAATGCTCAATCTATAGTCAGGTGGTGCACGTCAGTAATGGGAGAGGAATCAACTATTCGAGTAGAATCCACAAGAAAGAGACATGTGGAGAGATTTTTTTGGGAGGTGGTAGACATAGATCGTTCACATGCATGGGAATGCAAGACTGTGCCCGGGACTCGTGGATTTCATTCGGTTCGAAGCTCTGATAACCCAGTATTTGAAATTTGGACCAGAAAACTCGCTTGTTTTTGCCCGCCTTGTTGTGATGGTGACTGGGATGGGTGTGAATCATTGGATTGGGTTGATGGATGGGATCGCATATCACTTCCACTTGATCAGCGTGCAATTGTTGAGTTAACTCCGTTGGAAGAAGACCAATCATCTATTTCTACAGATTTTGATCATGTCTCAGACCTTGTACAACCCGGTATGATGCATTTCCTTAACATTTTTTGTTTGTTTACGTAGTCTTCAAATGCACATTAATGGCCTTGTATCGCACGAAAAATATTTTGATCATATACCTACAATCATATAATGCAGGGCACATATACGCAGTGGTTGCCTCAAAAGATACTGAATGGGGTGATGAATACTGGTTGGCACGCTGTATAGATGGAAAGCAAACTCTCATTGTGTCCATGACTGACGATGAAAACAACCACTTTCCAACTGGGTCTATGGTTGTTAAAGGTGAATACTTGACACGGGACAGCAATGGAAGAAAGAAGGGTGGATATGTTTACAGGGATTACAAACCAGGTGCAAGTGTATATCACTTTACCAACTTAATCATTGGCACAAACCTTCAGGTACGAACAATGCCTAGTCGAAATACATCGAAGGTACGCTACTTCTTACCGGATACAGAGCACGAGAGACTAATGGAGACCATCAGTATAAGAGATGATCCGGAGGGCTTGGTTGTATGATAATAGGTGGGATCTAGCATGATGAGGTACGTTACATACTTTTAATACTATACTATTTTCACTATTTGTAATTGAATATTGATATATGCTCAATTTTCACATGTATGTTTCATATGAATATGTCAATTTTGCGTTCTTGATATGCCAAATTTACAAGAGATGGATTAAAATTATATTATGTTCATATGATCAGTAAACCATATATTAAATCATGTTTGAGGGGTTGCTTAGCTAACTTTAAGGGCATTTAAGCTCTATGTTAAGCCCAACTAAATCCTTATGAATCACTAGACAATCGAATTGGTTCCTTGAGTAATTCAAATTTCTTTATGTAAAACCATTTTTCATTCATTTTAGTATGAAATCAAGTTTTTAGTATTTTTTTCTCTTTACTGGCTCTATTCTAGTTTCCTTTGAAAAATTGCTCAAAGTATTGTTGTTCTTAGTTTTATGAACCTATTTGTGATCTCTTTCATGTGATCATAAGATTTTACACATCACTGCCATAACCACTAGACAATTGTACACCATTCGTGTGCACCTCTGGGTAACCTACCAGTAGATACTCAATTTCCACCCAAACTATTGGATACCTATAGGATTAGAGGATCAATAAGAGGAATTTTTTCCATGAGAGAATTTAGATCTTTCACAATTATTTAATTCAAATTTTGATGGCTACTACATCTCTAATATTTGTTAGTGTCTATCTCAATCTAGTGACAACTACCTTCTACTCCATATACTCCATATATGTTGTACATTTTTCATGATATACATCAATGTAGAAATTATATCAATAGACCTCCACTCGAAATTATAAGAGGTAATTAAAACTATACACTATACCATCATCAAAGGATTGATCTCTATAGAATTTATTTTCTTTAATAATTTTCTAATCCAAATTTTAATAGCTATTACATCTTCACTATACAACTATGAAAGTCTCTCTTAATCTAGTGACAACCACCTTTTACCCATTTCTATAGAATTTATTTTCTTTAATAATTTTCTAATCCAAATTTTAATAGCTATTACATTTTCAGTATACAACTATGAAAGTCTCTAGTGACAACCACCTTTTACCCATTTTTATTATACATCTCTAAGTTATCCACACAAAAACACACACATATATATATAATAATTATTGTGTATTCATAGTCAAAACTAAAAAATATATGGATTAAAGTGGATAAACATTAAACTAAAATTATAATAATTGCGTTTTTTAATCCATTTTTTACATATGATCAGTAAACCCTAAAATTATATTATGTTCATCATGTTGGTTATTGGCTTCACTCAACAAAATTAATTCAATTCATGCTCACTATATTAAACAATACACTTATATTAAATTTAATTCATGTCTTGTTAAATATTTCATAATGAATTAGCTAGTTGAGAGCACCACCTTAGACCAAGCCATCACCATCAACATCTTCATCATCATCACCATCATCATCATCATGGACCTGCAAAACCCTACTTTCCAAAGTGTCTAGGCAGGTTCGGGCTAGGAACACTAGCCATACCCGCCCGGTGGATGATTTTCCAAAGTTGACCCCCGTGTGCAAAAATTGCACACTCCCACACTAAGCAAAACCCTAGTTTCCAAGATGGAAATGCAAGGTGACACATGGGCCACCGGGTAGGAGGGGAGGGGCACCCCTGGCACTATCCCGGTGTGCTGAATCCAACGGAGTCAACAGTTCATCGATCCGAGCCACGGTCTTCATTCTATGGCTTGTCCCGTCTCAGTACCAGAAGGCCTTCAGGGACACCTGCTGGATACCTACCGGGGGAATAGAACTCCAACCATGCAACAAAACCGGGTTCCGGGGAGTCCTGCAGGTGTGTCTAGATAGGTTCGGGCTAGGAACACTAGCCATACTTGCCCGGTGGATGATTTTCCAAAGTTGACTCCCGTGTGCAAAAATTGCACACTCCCACACTGAGCAAAACCCTAGTTTCCAAGATGGACCTGCAAGGTGACACATGGGCCACCGGGTAGGAGGGGAGGGGCACCCCTGGCACTATCCCGGTGTGCTGAATCCAACGGAGTCGACGGTTCGTCGATCCGAGCCACGGTATTCATTCTATGGCTCGTCCCGTCTCAGTACCAGAAGGCCTTCAGGGACACCTGTTGGATACCTACTGGGGGCATAGAACTCCAACCATGCAACAAAACCGGGTTCCGGGGAGTCCTGCAGGTGTGTCTAGACAGGTTCGGGCTAGGAACACTAGCCATACTTGCCCGGTGGATGATTTTCCAAAGTTGACCCCTGTGTGCAAAAATTGCACACTCCCACACTGAGCAAAACCCTAGTTTACGAAATGAATGCACAATGAAGCCACTGGGCCATGGTGAGACGAGGGAGAGGGCCCCCTAGAGGTAATCGCACGCCAGGAGACCAATGGAGTCGACGGTTTGTCGGTCCGACGTCCGGTTTCCGAGTTATGTCGAGTTGCAAGTCGCATGAAAATGCCGTTCAGGGACACTTGGTGAAAAAAACTGAATTATTCCTTTCAATGGATGTGGTTTTCAATTTCCTATGTTGTTAGGTCAATTTGGCACATTCATTGAAAGAAATTGTAGACTTTAATGATGATCACAACAAGTGTGTTTGTTAAAACCTTGTGAAATAGAGCATCAAAAGACCTACATTTTAGGCCATATAATTGTGTTTGTTTACCTTTTGTTTGATGGACCATGCACAATAAGTAATAAAATAATTTTTGAAGTAGGTCATTTCATTTTTCTGATTTTTTCTTTGGTGGTGTTGAAAAAGACCATTGTTCTTATTGATGGGATTTCATGTGCTTATGATTCTTTGGATAATATGGACACATACAAGGGCACCATTATTAGACTAATTCATTATAAACAATTTAATATGAGTAATCTACATAAATGAATTGAAAAATTAACAAAAATAACAAACAACCCATATACCTTGGAATATAACACAAGAGTGACCATGTTAGGCAATCTTACTTATCTACTTACCTATGGTCATCTAAGTAGACCATTTGGATCATGTCTATTACTAATGATCTCCATTAACTTTTCATGTTCACAATGAGGCTTGAAGTATCATACCTTTGATGGGTGCTTCCTTGGCATTGTTTGTAGTTTGAGGTTTGTATCGAAAACTAAGTTTGTAAAGTGGTATATAGATTCACCTAGTCTAATCTTGAAATACATAACCAACCTTCTTCCATGTTTGGTCATCCAGTGTTAGATATTATCCTTTAATAACCATCAAATTGATTACAAGTTGATCACCATTGTCATCTATTAGTGAGACATGAGGGTTTGGTTCGCCTTTAAGGAACATGCCAACAAATAGTGAGTGCCCCATTAATTATCTTTCAGGGAAACCATTGCATATATGTTCATTTTAAAAAACATCAGTTCCAATGTGCGAGTCCACTAAATAGACAAAATGTAATGTATTCATGCTAGTTGATAAGATTTAATCTCATATTCACTAAACTTGGTTGTACAAGATTTGAGATATTATCATAATGTGGTGAAATGGTTGATTAGTCCTCATCCAACTAGGATAATTCAATATTTATACCTAGAATAATGGCGAGTGATAGAATTTTCTTGTCCATATTTCTACTATAACATTGTTTGAGTTTCAAACTAAATGAAATCCACAAATTCCATGCATTATTCTATGTGATTGATCTACATCAACCACCTCCCAAAAATATCTTTGCACATGTCCTTTCCTTATTGAGTCCTCTTCTCGTCTTCTTGTTCCATCTACAATTATTGAAGAACACCATTCAACAATAGATTTTGTGTAACTAATGAGAGAATTTCTCGTAAACTTCCATTTTTACCTGCAGAATGTAATTTTTATGCACACAACATCTCGATCATGATCCCCTTTCCCACACTCAGTTTCAAAAGTCCTGTAAAGGCAACCTTTACATTTACATTTGCATTAACATGACAACCAAGTCTCAAAAATGAGATTGATGGTGTTTATTCTCATGCAATGTATACAGTTAGGATTAAGACAACTGTATAAATCTATGGAATTATAAATGGAGATATTAATCCAAAAGGAAGCCAATGTTGGCCTTGCCAATCTTTTCTTCCCAATGCAAATGAAATATTATATTCCATTTTCCTATGTTTCCATGTAAAATATATTTGAAAAAAAACATATATTTGGATTATATGGAAATCCTTCTTACCTTTGACATTGTTTGGGATCTGCAGGATGGGAATGAAGTATTTTTTAGGGATTAAGAGGAGTATTCAATTACGCAAACTTATGAATGCCTATTGTGACAAGCAATCCATTGATTTCAACTCCATCACATTTCTGTTTGATGGATGATGTTCGCAAGGTGAGCAAGTTCAACCCACCAATGCGAGATTGCATGCAATTACACTGAGCAAAACCCTAGTTTACGAAATGAATGCACAATGAAGCAAATGGGCCATGGGGAGACGAGGGAGAGGGCCCCCTAGAGGTAATCGCACGCCAGGAGACCAACGGAGTCGACGGTTCGTCGGTTCGACGTCCGGTTTCCGAGTTATGTTGAGTTGCAAGTCGCATGAAAATGTCGTTCACGGACACTTGGTGAATTTCCGTCCGGAAGCCAAAAAGAAAATGGAGCAGGAAGATTGCATGCCGTTGGCTCCCGCAAGTGTGTGTGGGAAATGCCGACGTGGGAACACTGCCAACACTGGCTCGGGGGAGGTTTTTGCAGAGTTGACCCACCAATGCGAGATTGCATGCAATTACACTGAGCAAAACCCTAGTTTACGAAATGTATGCACAATGAAGCCACTGGGCCATGGGGAGACGAGGGAGAGGGCCCCCTAGAGGTAATCGCACGCCAGGAGACCAACGGAGTCGACGGTTCGTCGGTCCGACGTCCGGTTTCCGAGTTATGTCGAGTTGCAAGTCGCATGAAAATGCCGTTTAGGGACACTTGGTGAATTTCCGTCCGGGAGCCAAAAAGCAAACGGAGCAGGAAGATTGTGTGCCATTGCCTCCCGCAAGTGTGTGTGGGAAATGCCGACGTGGCAACACTGCCAACACTGCCTCGGGGGAGGTTTTTGCAGAGTTGACCCACCAATGCGAGATTGCATGCAATTACATTGAGCAAAACCCTAGTTTACGAAATGTATGCGCAATGAAGCGACTGGGCCATGGGGAGACGAGGGAGAGGGCCCCCTAGAGGTAATCGCACGCCAGGAGACCAACGGAGTCGACGGTTCGTCGGTCCAACGTCCAGTTTCCGAGTTATGTCGAGTTGCAAGTCGCATGAAAATGCCGTTCAGGGACACTTGGTGAATTTCCGTCCGGGAGCCAAAAAGCAAACGGAGCAGGAAGATTGCGTGCCGTTGGCTCCCGCAAGTGTGTGTGGACAATGCCGATGTGGGAACACTGCCAACACTGGCTCGGGGGAGGTTTTTGCAGAGTTGACCCACCAATGCGAGATTGCATGCAATTACACTGAGCAAAACCCTAGTTTACGAAATGTATGCACAATGAAGCCACTGGGCCATGGGGAGACGAGGGAGAGGGCCCCCTAGAGGTAATCGCACGCCAGGAGACCAACGGAGTCGACGATTCGTCGGTCCGACATCCGGTTTCCGAGCTATGTCGAGTTGCAAGTCGCATGAAAATGCCATTCAGGGACACTTGGTGAATTTCCGTCCGGGAGCCAAAAAGCAAACGGAGCAGGAAGATTGCGTGCCGTTGGCTCCCGCAAGTGTGTGTGGGCAATGCCGACGTGGGAACACTGCCAACACTGGCTCGGGGGAGGTTTTTGCAGAGTTGACCCACCAATGCGAGATTGCATGCAATTACACTGAGCAAAACCCTAGTTTACGAAATGAATGCACAATGAAGCCACTGGGCCATGGGGAGACGAGGGAGAGGCCCCCCTAGAGGTAATCGCACGCCAGGAGACCAACGGAGTCGACGGTTCGTCGGTCCGACGTCCAGTTTCCGAGTTATGTCGAGTTGCAAGTCGCATGAAAATGCCGTTCAGGGACACTTGGTGAATTTCCGCCCATTTTATAATTTAAGCCACTTTTAGATATTTGAAATTCCATATTATTTTTGAAAGAGTATAATATTTCAAAACTCCTAAAGAGACAAAAACACATGATCAAAACTCGTAAGGCTGCAATTTAGAGTAGCAATAATGGGGGTGATGGAGTTGAATTTGATCCTATGGAAGATAATGATACTAATATTATTGAGAATAAAGGGATAATAGGTTGATCCATGACACCTTTGTTTGCATGGATGAGGATGCACCTATGTATGAGACCTATGATAATATTCATGATGTACATCTTATTGATAAGGCACACAAAGGCCTATACAAGAGATCAAAGATGAGTCACTTTGTCTACTAATTTGATGTTGATAAAATTGAAGGTATTGAATGAAATTTCAAACAATGGTATGACAAAGATCCTAATGTATACACAAGGTTAATATATAAGGTGCCCCATAAGGTTCTTTGTCATATCCCTATAATTCTAGGTTTTTGATGATTGTTTAGGTTAAAAAACATAGCACATTATATGGATTATCATGTACAAAGATAAGTGAAGATGGTATTATATGAGTGGCTACAAATGGTTCTCAATTTACGATCATCAAGGAAATATTACCCATTTTTAAAGAAGAACCTCATAATGTTAGACTTTCATTGGTAGTTGATGGCAATGGGTGTGCATGAGTGAGTTCGTTGAAACCTTGAAAACATTGTATTGCATTTAGTTTGATTAAATTACACATCAACACATTAGATTGACACAAGTACATGTATCCAAAAGTACATATATATCCAAAAGTATCCAAAAGTGCATGTCTCCAAAAGTACATGTATATCCAAAAGTCTCCAAAAGTGCATGTCTCCAAAAGTACATGTATATCCAAAAGTATCGAAAAGTACATGTATCCAATGAAGTCAATGTACATGTCTCCAAAAGTACATGCACAATAAAGTCAATGTACATGTCTCCAAAACTGAATGTATCGAAAAGTACATATATATACAAAAGTATCCAAAAGCACATGTGTCCAAAACTATCCAAAACTATCAAAACTCAAGCTTTCTCTTGTTCTTTCCCGACGTTGATCCTCTAGGCACATCCCTAGGATCAATGTGCATCCCTGGATCCTGCAAATTAAATATCAATTGTTAAATTCAACTAACTATGTACACTAATACATTAGCTCAACAATTATCAACTGGTGCATGGAAAGTGCATGAAACATTTGGTCACTGAAGGACATCTCACCTCAACTGACAAAGGAGATTGCGTTGCTTGTGTAGCAGATGGAGCCGTCGGTTGAACATCCAGGATGGTCGAACCAGGGGGGCCAGGCACTGCTCCTTCTGGTGGTGGCTACAATGAAATTTTTTTGAAATAGTTAGAAATGCATGAATAAACAATAGGTCCAACAATAATAAAGTATGTAAAGATAATGTTGAAATAGTTACATACCTGTGTGTGATCATTCGCCACTGCAGATGCGGCACTAACTGCTGCATCAACCATCGATGCGAGGTTCTCAGTAGACAACTCAGGTTCCTGATGCAGTAAACATGCAATTCAAACATTAACAAAAACGATTTATGCACTGGATTTCAAGTTAAACAACAAATATCATCGAAGGATATACATTACCATGGTGTGAGTAAGCCCATGGTCGTGGGAAGCTGGAGTCTTTCTAGGAGTAGAACACCTCACATACACACGACCCTTGTTCACGAATGGCCTGGAGGGAGATACAAATCCAGGCAATGGGCCAGATGTCTCGGATGGTGCCTACAGTCAGCAAGTGTTCATGTAGTTAGACATGCATGATTCAACAAACAAACATGTATTTAAAAAATGTCATTTTTAATTGTTTACCTGGAGCCCAGATGTTTCAGGGGACGGTATGACCATGGGCACTACCTCCACATTACCTTGCCCCAGTGAAGGATCTGCCATCTGCAAGTTTAATAATTGTAAATATTAGACCGTAGATAGCATTAATGAACTAAAATGTAAAGTATGTGGAAATTAACAAATTAACAAGTATTAAAAAACTGAAATTTTAAAATGTTTACCTCGGTGCGAGATACGGCAATAGGTGGTATATAAGATGGGCCTACCGAATGGGTAGCATCATGCCCCCCTGTAGATTCTGGAACATCCGGCTCTGGGGCGTCACTGCCGGCAATCATCATCAACTGCAAGTTCACAAAATTAATATATTAGCTCAAACTATATATATGTGTACAAAGACGAAAATAAATGAAGAATTTATTACAATTAACCATCAAGATACCTCTCTCAAAAACCCACTGAAGGCAACATCTGAGGCAATACCATAGCAGGGACGACCACATGACGTGCACTCGTGAGGATCAGTACTAGGATGGGGAATAGTCGATGGTCCTGCACTAGTGGATGGTCCTGATGGTCCTGCATGGTGACGAGCTGGTGTATGTACCACACCAGGGACAGATGTCCCTTCCTCACCCATATGTTGAACCATCGTGCCATGGCGAACAACTGCCCGTGCCAAACTCAAAAATGCATCCCGTGTCTGCGGAATAATGTGATGTGCTGGTGGGACATCTGGCCCAGGCAACTGCCTGCGAGGTGCAGGGATAGGGCGATCCCGGTCTCGAAGCCTGGCATTGGGTCGGTTTTGGGGCATCCCCCCACCGATCCCCTGGAACTGTAAGATGTCAAAATAGTTAACGTGTTTATGCAACACGAACTCTGCGTACATCTTTCGAAGGAAATATAAGGGAATTTCCCTGTTTTTGTGTGGTGGCATGTCAAAAACCATGTACCATCTGTCCATCCAGTTATCAACAAATGGTTGAAACGTGCACCACTCAATGGAGATATGCGGCTTGCTTGCATTTGGGATTTCCCCCATCCGAGGGTCCCTAAACAATGCAAATATAACCTCTTTGGATATTTTCAACTTTTTTACTGCATTGTAATCTAGTCCATCAGCATATTGTTGTCTTTTTCTTTCTTTGTAAGATGCAATATCATATAGGACATTCGTAGATTGTGAAATGGTGTCCACAATTGCATCCAAGGTTGATGCAAGTGAACGGCGAATCCTGTCGCCACCACTAAAAGCTGCACTAATGCCCCTCAATTGGGCAAGCTCAATCAATATTTCGGCATTGGTATCCATAGCCGCAACTGCAATAAAGACATTAATACGAAAATCATTAGAAACATATACATGGTATATAATGACGTCTCTTCAAAATTGAACATGTATTAAATCAAACTCACATAAGCAATTTAATGGCATTCACTTACATACATTTAAAACTTAAAATTAAACATTTGACAATTAAAAAGTAAGTTAGTCAGATTGGCAGAGAGGAGGAGGAGGAGGATCAAGGCAGTGATGAGTTTGTTGATTCAGGCATGGAGGAGGAGGATCAGGGCAGTGATGAGTTTGCATCTATGTGTCTCAATGTCTCATTGTGTTTTGTGATTGTGAATGACAAATGTGTTGTGATTTGTGAATGATCTAATTTCTATTGAATATTTCATATTTGTAATTGTAAATGTAATTTCTATTGAATATTTGTAATTGTAAATGTTAAATTTTATTGGATGATCTATATGTCTATATTTTTAAATTTTAATATATTTTAAAAATATATTAATTCCGGGGGTCACCGTGTCCTACGTGTCATAATTCTGGGGGTCACCGTGTCCAGTGGGGACCAGGGATCAAATTTGAAGGGTGGGGTCCCATTTCACTATGAAGGGCTATGAGATATTGAACACTATTGAAGGGCTATGAGAAATTTATTAATATTTATTCTATGTGTATATATGGATGTGTTCATGTTGCATGGATTGGATTCTAGGTTAACCAAGGCCTTTTAGAGCAAAGAATGGGGTAATTACTATTTGGGAACAAGTTTTTTATCAAATGTAAATTGCGGTGATGGAAGATATTGAGGGTGCCACATGTTGTGGAGAAAGTAGTATTGATTCCTATGATGTAATAGGGAGTTCAAAAAGTCTGGTTTCAAGTATTGTCTTGCGTAGCTCGATTGATTTTTCTCGCACTGGGGTTGTAGCAACTGTTATGGCCATTACTGTTAAAAGGATTGATGGGGTGGAATCCCGTGAAATGATGAGTTCTTTTGTTAAGACGTAGATTCAGTGAAATTTGGTGGGAGTCTTATGTTCATTTTATGCACAAAATTCGATTACTTGATTTTGTTGCATTGTTAACTCTCCTCCTAGTCATAGCTACAATCTCTTATATAATTGTGAAGGTTATCAATCCACTCAATATATTAAAGTTGTAGTAGGCCAAAATCATCCACATATTTATTGTACTCACAAATGTTGACATTCCAATTTCTATGTAGAGCGCCCATTAACATTAGATTGTATGGGACATGTTTTTGAGGCATGATGTCATTATCTCATAACAACAAGCTTTTTATCCATAAATATGTCATCTACAAGCCAACGGAATTGTTCCTAATCCTTTATAAAACTTTGTCATAATTATATCAATACCAACATCCCTACCTATTGGCTTAGCTTAGAAGATATTACACCTTCGGATAACCAATCCTGATTCCAAGGTTGGTAATCATAAACGTAAAAGCATCATCATAAGGAAATAGCATGTTGTGTTGAGGAAATTCCTTTTTTTCCATTTCCTTCTCAGGATAATATTTGGTTGTGGATCATTTAAAATGTATAATTTATTTTAATATTGGGAAGCTAAATTCAAATTCATTAACATATTAATATGATTTGATTTATTTATTAATAATAAGTTATTCTTTTCATTTGAAAATGTAATAGTACATCAAAATTTCAATGTTTACTAACGTAGTAAAGTTGAGAGCCTTTATTTTTCAGTGGATATAGCAGACCTGTAAATTCATAGGATGTCAAAAATCTAGTCAGCCTTGAAGTTGAGCTCCTCAAAGAAAACGAATTTCTTTAAATATGTTTATGGCAGGCTGGCATTGCCAGCTTCGCTCCGCAAACTATCCTGGAGGACTGGAGGAGATAGGGTAGGTGGAACTTGGAAGTAGCTCAACCACAATGGAATAGGGGTATAAGAAAAAGCTTGTTTCTATTCATGCAATATGGTCGGAGCCATGGAAGCATGGAATTCCAGCATTGACTTGATACAACAAAGAAAACAAAAGGTGGAACTTGGGAGCTGCAGGATTGACTTGATACAACAAAGAAAACACAGGGTGTGAGGCTGGGAGCCGTAGATGGTAGGATTAACTTGATACAACAAAGAAACCACAGGTCTATAGGTAGGGGCCACGGGTAGGAGCAACAACCTGCAACATTACAAGAAGTTTATGGATTGTGGATTTTGTCTGAAATGCCAAATTCGCGGGGGCACATTAACATAATATATTATACATTGAATACTCAATTAACTCACGGAGTCAGCATTCACGAATTGGTGTGTGATAACTTGTAACTTGGTAAGCCCGCTAGCAACAACACGTATGAGCCACCTTCCAGGTTTAATAATTTTGTTGATGCCATTAAATGTGTTAAACACGTAAGCGCTCGCTACAAACACGAGAACTTCGAAGCGTTCAAGCCATGGGCTACTCAGTGTAAGCCCGTCCACGTAAGTTGCTCAATGATATTATTAGAGGCCCAATGGTCCATGATCCATGGATGATCGAACACATGGATATTGGAGAGTAACCGAGTCCCACTCCCAAGTCACCTAGCTAGTAGCCACATTCCCAATTTGCCACTAAAAATTGTTGATGGGTGAAATTTGAAGCTACCCTTCTGTTGCAATTTTAAACAGTAGTGGTTAATTTAATTATTGAAGGGCTTACCATGAAATTAAATTTTTTTTGCATGGTAAAATTTGAAGTGGCCTTCTATGACGTGTGGGTAAAATTTGAAGTGCCCTGAAGGCTTCAAATTTGAAGCCTAGTGGGGACACTCGTGTCCTGTGTCCTCGTGTTGGGTGACTTAGATGAATACATTGTAGAAAGGGGGTAGTTTTATTTTTTTCAATTTTTGGTTTGATTATGAAGTTTTGAGTTTTTTGAAAAGGGTTTCATTTTGAGGTGTGAATTTAATTAGAAATTGGGTTATTCCCAATTTTATCAATATTACAAAACTAGGTTAAACAATAAAAAAATAGTAATTTGGATTAAAAAATCACAAAAAAATAGTATGGGTGAATGAATTACCTGACTAGATGAGAATGCACTGGTGAATTTGTCTCCCCTCTAGCTAAATCGAGCAACACGGATAGTTGAGTGGGCCACAAACCGTCCTCGTCCAGGGTCAATTTCGCCTCTATTCGCGTTTCTGATGCGTGAGTGTTGCGGGTGGTCGGCAATCGTCGGACTGTGTTTTTAAATTCATTTTTAGTTTTACATATCGTGTACGCGATTTTTAAATACATAACGCGTACACGTTTTGTAACTACATAACGCGTACGCGTTATGGTTACCTAGCCTACATGTCCAATGACATGTTAGGCTCGGGTCTTACCATGGCAGGTGGTAAATATCAGAAACGCGTTATGTTTTAGGTATCAGGAACGAGATTTGAAAAAAGTAGCATTGCATCTAAAGTGACCCTCATCTTCTTGCACACACCCTTAAGTGTATTTCTTCATCTTTAAAAAATAAAGACATTTACCAACAACATAACAAATAACTAATTTAGTATTATTCATACATTATAACAATATAATATAAGTTATAGATTATACATTAACAATATACATTATACATTCGAAATAACCAACAACATAAAGGATACCACATAACACAACATAACATATCTCTTGTACTCTTTTTTCTTAACAACTATCTATAACAATTCAAGTATATTTCTTCTTTTTAAGAAAATAAAGATATTTACCAACAACATAGCACAGAAATGACACTATTACTTATACATTGTAAATTCAAATGTATTTCTTCTTCTTTTTTAAAATAAAGACATTTACCAACAACACAAGAGATACTGCATAACACAAAATAACACATTTTTTTTTACTTAGTTCTTCTTAACAACTGCTTAAAACAATTCAAGTATATTTCCTTTTTCAGGAAATAAAACATTTACCAACAAGATAACACATATTTCTTTTTTGCAGAAAATAAAACAACTGCTTAAAACAATTCAAGTATATTTCCTTTCTCAGGAAATAAAACATTTGCGAACAACGTAACACATATTTCCTTTTTTCAGGAACTAAAACCAAACGAAACCAAAAGTACTCGATCATACAAAACCAAAGGAAAACAAATACTACTTACTATAAGTTGGTCTACTTGTCGCCGGACTGGGGCTTCTTCACGATCTTGTCAGCTCCAGTTTCCTTGGTATTCTTGTCGCGGGACTGGGACTTCTTCACGCTCTTGTCAGCTTCAGTTTCCTTGGTATTCTTGTCGCGGGACTGGGGCTTCGTCACGATCTTGTCCGCTCCAGTTTCCTTGGTATTCTCCGCGCAGGGCTGGTGCTCAATGTCGGGGTTATAAGACATGTCAGCTCCGAAGGCCTGATTGACAGTACCGTTGCTAATTATCGCTTGGGGATTGTGGAAGACCTTGGGTGTGTAGCTCATGTCGACTTCGTTGGCCCCGGACTTACACTCTGGCTTACCTTGTCCATTCGTCATGTTGTTACCTTGTCCATTCTTCAAGTTGTTGTCCATTTTGATGATAGGAAATATGGCAGGTTCCTTAGTATTAACCGTGTAGGGCTGGTTGGCAATATCGGGGCTATAAGACATGTCAGCAGCTCTGAAGGCCGGACTGTTGGAGACCTTGGGTTTGTAGCTCATGTTGGGGATGAAGCTCTGAGTGACATCGTTGGTCCTGGGCTCACCTTGTCCATTCTTCATGTTGTTGGCCATTTTGATGGTATTCTGGGTATCACTAAGCTGAAACTGAATGCTTTCTAGGCCAATAAGATTTCGACTTCGGCCCCAAAAACACCTTCACTTCAACTAAATCTGCTAAACAGCATATCGGTATATAATATCTGCTAACTCATGAACAACATATCAGTATATAATATAATTTGATAAAATCATTAATAACTAACTCATGGACTAGAAAAGCCTTAAAAACTGAAACACCAAATATGTAACCGGCGGACTCCAAATCCGGATTTGAAAACCATCTAGACTCCCAAGCGAGAATATGTGAGCGTAGAAGGTAACGGCACTAATCTTGACTAAGTTTATAGAACGACAAAAATACGACCTAACATGCCCTCGTACAATATCTAATCCCTCGTACAAAATTAGAACGACAAAAATACGACCTAACACGCCCTCGTACAGTATCTAATCCCTCGTACAAAATCTGAACCGCGTGTCCATGCTCTACAATTCCATTATTTGGACCAATTTTCTCCTTTTTCACATGAATTTTGATGGAATTTTCCCACCACCGTCATAGACAACACTACCGTCACTACCGTCATAGACAACACTGTTCGGACCCAGCTTGAGATTAATCATCTCCTATGTAATTAAGGACGTAGCATGGCAAAGAGTAGTGCAGTCTGGTCGTGAACTGAAACATCATATTCATGGCCCATGTTCAGTCATATTTTCAATGGAATAATGCCTCCCCATGTGCAGTGAGACATCGCCGTGGACTTTACTGGAATTCCCCCATCCGTGACCCACACGATAACACACTCGTGGAGAGTAGGAGCGTCAGATGTTTAAGATCCATTTTGTATTATATATAGTCACCATTTCTAAATGGCCAACCAAATATATTTATTACTCTTAAAATTAATTTGTTACATGAGGGATTTTACTTTTAAATTTAATTATAGTCATTGTTGTTTCTAAATTGTTTCTAAATGGCCGACCAAATACTTTCTAAAAACAACTTTTAACTTTAATTTGTTACATGAGGAACGTTACATGTTATATGTATGGAACGTTACATGTTACAACATCTACACCATAATCGGCAAGTAAAAAGTAACTTACATGTTACATGTGAGGAACTTTACATGTTACAAGATCTCCTCCATCCACTATGTGAGGAACATTACATGTTACATGTGAGGAACGCTACATGTGACAAGATCTCCCCCATCCTAAGTTGTAGAGCGCCTCTCCTCTCGGTGCAATAATGGAATAATGTAACATTGCACTCAACTCATTCAATTTATTACTTTTGTGTAACTTCATCATATGACATAATATTAATGTGATCCATTTACATTACTAAAGTGATAAAAAAAATATAATATGACATAATATTAAAGTTATAAGAAAGAAACATAACACATATATGATACTACTACATATATGATACTACTATTGGAACATACAAGTACTTTAAATAATTGATGTATTTTAAATAATTGAAGTACTTTTCTTTTACTTATTTTTTCTTTATAAGTATCTTAATAATTCAAGTATTTTTCTTGTTCCAAATAATATAAAATATTTACTTTGCACTCCACAACTTTTTAGTAAAATTGAGTTAAAAAATACTATCATCTCCTTCATGTCATAAGGTCACATAAAATTGCAAACAACCCAACATTGACAGTCTCTCAATTTTCAAGTCTACAACCAGTACTAATGTAATTTTCAACCTTGCATAAACCTTGTTGAATATACTAATACACCAAAACCATTTTTGAAATCAATACAAAATATAGTCTCACCTTGTGAAATGTGACATAAAATTAAGAACATCTCTTCATCAAAAGGGACATAAAATTATAGTTAACCCAACTTTTTTAATGTGCCATTTTTTTCCATTCCACCTCTCGATATTGCAATGTCGAATAACAATAAAAATACTTATTAACCTTATATAACTCTCCATGAATATCTTAATACATCATGACCATATTATTATTATTATTATTATTAATGTAAAAAAACTATGTTAGACATAACTCATACTACTCTTCAAACATACAAGTACTTTCAATACTTAAAGTAAATTGCTTGTAAATTTTTTTCTTTTTAACAACTACCTATAACAATTAAAGACATTTACCAACAACATAACAAATAACTAATAGTACTATTCATTCATTATAATCATATAGTATAACTTATAAACTATACATTATACATTGGTAAATAACCAACAACATAAAGGATAGCACATAACACACAGGACAGAATACATTTCTTGTACTCTTTTTTCTTAATAACTATCTATAACAATTCAAGTATATTTCTTCTTTTTAAGAAAATAAAGACATTTACCAACAACATAGCAACAACATAGCACAACGGATACTATTAAGTATACATTGTAAATTCAAGTGTATCTATTCTTCTTTTAGAAAATAAATACATTTAGCAACAACATAACACAGAACATATACTATTAAGTATACATTGTAAATTCAAGTGTATTTATTCTTCTTTTAGAAAATAAAGACATTTACCAACAACACAAGAGATACTTCATAACACATTTTTTGTACTTCTTTTTGCTTAACAAATACTAATAACCATTCAAGTATATTATCTTTTCTCAAGAAATAAAACATTATACATTAACAATATACATTATACATTGGTAAATAACCAACAACATAAAGGATAGCACATAACACACATGACATAACACATTTTTTGTACTCTTTTTTCTTAATAACTATCTATAACAATTCAAGTATATTTCTTCTTTTTAAAAAAATAAAGACATTTACCAACAACATAGCACAAAACGGATACTATTAAATATACATTGTAAATTCAAGTGTATCTATTCTTCTTTTAGAAAATAAATACATTTACCAACAACATAACATAGAACAATACTATTAAGTATACATTGTAAATTCAAATGTATTTATTCTTCTTTTAGAAAATAAAGACATTTACCAACAACACAAAAGATACTTCATAACACATTTTTCGTACTTCCTTTTTCTTAACAACTACTAATAACCATTCAAATATATTTTCTTTTGAGATTCTCAAGAAATAAAACATTTACCAACAACATAACACATATTTCCAATAAAACATTTCCCAACAACATGACACATATTTCTTTTTTTCAATAAATAAAACATTTACCAACAACATAACAATGTTTCTCTTTCCCTTTTTCAGGAAATAAAACCAAACGAAACCAAAAGTACTCGATCATACGTGAACACACAGTCAGCTAGTCGAGCCTGAATACACAATCTTCGACTGCATTTATTCTTTCACACGCCTGCGCATGCAAAAACAATGTAATTAAGCAAAAGAAAGAAGGCAAATGTAGATACTGCTCTCGAGAGAAGAAATTTTATAAAGGAAAACAAATACTACTTACTATAAGTTGCTCTACTTGGGCTTGTTCACGATCTCGCGGTCGAGGGACAGGAACTTGCCGTCGAGGGACAGGGTTCATAAGGCATTTCAGGTTTGAAGGTCTGAATGACAGGACCCTCGGGATTTATCGCTTCCGGGGCGTTGGAGACCTGGGGTTGGTAGCTCATGTCGAGCCTCTGGTCGACTTCGTTGGTGCCCATTTTGATGGTATTCTGGGTATCACTATAAGGCATGTCACGTCGGAAGCCCTGGTCAGTTTCCTTGTTATTCACCGTGCGGGGCTGGTTGATGATATAGGGCTTATAAGACATGTCAGCTCCTGAGGCCGGAATGTCGATACTGGGTTTGTAGCTCATGTTGGCGGTGAAGCTCTGGTCGACTTGGTTGGTGCCCATTTTGATGGTATTCTGGGTATCACTAAGCTGAAACTGAATGCGTTCTAGGCCAATAAGATTCCGACTTCGTCCCCAAAACGCCTTCACTTCAACTAAATCTGCTAAACAGCATATCAGTATATAATATCTGCTAACTCATGAACAACATATCAGTATATAATATAATATGATAAAATCATTAATAACTAACTGATGGACTAGAAAAGACTTAAAAACTGAAACACCAAATATAAAACTTACAATATCGTATTCTGTAACGGTTACAGAATGTAAAAACTTAACACTCAACAGGAGCCCAAAGTCGGTAAGCAAGAGATGCGAAATACAATGGCATAGCGCCTTCCTATATAGTAACCGGCGGACTCCAAATCCGGATTTGAAAACCATCTAGACTCCCAAGCGGGAATATGTAACCGGCGGACTCCAAATCCGGATTTGAAAACCATCTAGACTCCCAGGCGAGAATATGTGAGCGTGGAAGGTAACGACACTAATCTTGACTAAGTTTATAGAACGACAAAAATACGACCTAACACGCCCTCGTACAATATCTAATCCCTCGTACAAAATCTGAACCGCGTGTCCATGCTCTACAATACCATTATTTGGACCAATTTTCTCCTTTTTCACATGAATTTTGGTGGAATTCGCCCACCACCGTCATAGACAACACCGTTCGGACCAATTTTCTCCTTTTCACATGAGTTTTGGTGGAATTCCCCCACCACCGTCACTACCGTCATAGACAACACTGTTCGGACCCATTTTTAGTCATAGTTTCAATGGAATAATGCCTACCCATGTGCAGTGAGACTTTACTGGAATTCCCCCATGTGCAGTGAGACTTTAATGGAATAATGCCTCCCCATGTGCAGTGAGATTTTAATGGAATAAGGATTTATAATTTTCTCAAATGGTAAAAATCTTAGCAAATTTTACTAATATTTAAATTTATAACTATAAAATATTTGGCAATTTTCTTATAAATATTCAAATTTAAGAAGCTTATATATTGTTTGGACAATTTAGGCGACATTGAGAGTAAAAAAATTATCCTATGGAATTTAGGTTAGTCATCTTTGAAAAAGAGGCAAATTGGTGAATATTGTTTTGGAAAAAATGTCGAAAAATAATCCACGAGAAAAATTTCAACCCTGAAATTTTCCTTGGTTTTGGCCTTAGAAGCATTGTCCAATGACAATGCACTACAACGACAAAAAATGGAGTACCAAAATATTTATTGCCTTGATTAGTAATCCACTCGATACCAGAACCGAACAAATATGAATGAGTGGCGGTTATGAAGATGGTTCATGATAAAATTATTTGCCGACAACCATCCCAAGAAGCTTTCGATTCATCACAAACAATCAATCCAAGCATCAAGTCTAACAGTGTTTTTTCGAGAAGAAAAAAGAGTCTTTTGCTATTCACAGGTGAATCAAAGAAACTACACGGGGAATCATGTCCAAAAGATGTATTCAAAAATGTTGATATACAATCTTCCATCACTGACAAAATGGATGTATAAATAACCAACGATACCATATAGGAACCAAGGGACAGTGTTCTGCAACTAGCCACTGATATGACCGAGTTCTTAACAACAAACATAAAGATAATATCCTAAAATATGCTCGAAGCATTCCAACATAACTGTAAAATAACATTTAGCACTATTCTATAAAACCGAAAATACCAAAAAAGATAAATCATGAAAGAAAAGAGCTAGGGATTCAGTATAAGACTGCTTCCTTTTCCTCCACAAGTTGATTACTCTGATAGTGGTTGATCATGGCCTTTCCTTCACTAATTTGAAGGCCCATATTTGATAATGAATCTGCCCTTTTGTTGTAGACCCGGCTAACATGACTAAAGTTCAAAGAAGCAAAGGATTCTTTAAGAAGTGTAATCCTTTTTTTCCAATGAGTAAGAGCAGGAAGTCTGTGAAGACCAGTAGTCCAATTAATAATAGCAGACGAGTCACCCATAATATCCATCCTTTGTGTCCCAAAAGATTTTTCCAATATTAAATGACCCCATAAAGCAATTAATTCGGATCTCGAATTGTTCCCTGTACCACAACCGAAAGACATATCCACATGTTGTTCCTCGTCAAGGATCAAGAGGAAGCCTGCACAACACATATCCTATTGTGCCGCACCATCAAACATACCAACACGGTTGTCATAGCACATAATTGGTGGATCCAGTGATCTTCTAATCGCCTGCCGATTTACAAATTGTGCTTCCATGATATATGGCATTACATAGCGAACAAATTTGTTAAAATTATGATTTGAATCCTAAAAAAGGATCGAATTTCTCAAACGCCAAATGCCCCATAAAAATAGCAATGGATAAGCAATTTGGCTACAGTATCTCAAATTCTAGTATTTAATACATTCTTCCAGGGAGCTTCCCCTCCAAGCACCAAATAAATTATAAACAGTGGCGATCTCATTCCAAATTTGTAACTTTACTGGGCAATTAGTGAACAACTGTGTACAGTTCTCTTCTGCATTGAAGCATAGATAACAGACTGATGGCCTGATACCTCCATGTAACCGATAGTGATCGCGTGTTAGAAGCTTATTGTTGATCCCGATCCAAATAAAGAGTTTGATTTTCCCCGGTGTCTCCCATTGCCACACTGGAGAAAGCCACCTTTCAGAACGATGGGGTCAAGAATTCTCAGTAACTGCGTGGTAAACCGTAGTCGTTGAAACCATGTCATCAACACCACTGTATTCCAATACAAGAGTATCAAGACCTTCATTCAAGATAATGCCAACATGAGTCAAGCCGGATATATAATATTCCCATTCAGTAGCTGCCACACTCGAAAGTTGAAGGTCTCGTGCAGACAGCCAAGTGTCCTCCAAACTGTCATCACATTGAAATTTTTTTACTTGATTTAAGAAGACTAGTCCCATATCATTTAAAAGTTGAATGGTTTCCACAAAAAGGACCCCCACAGTGGGAGTACCAAGTATACGATCATGACCCACATGAATCTGAAACCCATTACCTACCATCCAGGAAAGCCAATTGAGAATAATCGGCGCAACTGCCAGCAACCTTGTCCAAGTAACAGAGCAAGAATACCTCTTCTTCATCCCAGCCCGAGTCCAACTATTCACCGTCTCAGGATAGATGTATTTGTCTCGAATAATCCTCCCCCGCCATCCCTCGTCCATAAGGCCCCTCCGTAAGCTTTTTGCATGTAATGCCTTGTAGATCCAAAACAAATTTTGGATTCCCCATCCCTCGGAAGTCTTCGAAGAAGATATATTTTCCCATGATACCAAGTGACCACCCTGGAAGATGTGAATTCCCTTCCAAATAAAATTAAAAAATAATTTTCGTATCATGTGAATAATGGAGACCTGCACATGGGCAATGCTGAACCAGTAAATCAAAAGTCCAGACAAAATTGAGTTTAGCAGAACCAACCAGCCACCCAGGGAGAGATTCCGATGTATCCATCACATCAACCCATTCTCAACCTTTTTAACCAACCAATGTCAATCAGCAACCACATAGGCGTTTGTCTTAAGAAAGCAACCTAAATAAGTTAATCCCTTGTTCAAATTCAGAATGTCGAGAGGAAGGATCCTACACAAAGAAGTCAGTTGTTCCTCATCTAAATTAATAAAATAGAAGCTTGACTTCTCAAAACTGATCTGCATCCCTACTGCAGTGAAAAAAGTATCCAAAACAAACTTGTAATGGAGCCATTCCTGTTCATTCGCCATTCCAAAAATGAGGACATCGTCCACAAATAACAGGTATGATACATAATGATTATGGTACACCTTTATACCACTGATCAGACCTTCATCCCTAGCCTTGTGTATAAGACGACTCAACCCCTTAATGTCCAAAATGAAAAGAAGGGGCAAAAGAGGACAACCTTGACGAAGGCCTCTAGTTTCCTTAAAGAAAGAGGTAGGGCATCCATTGATGAGAACCACAAAATTTGTAGACTTCAAACATCCCATAATCCATTGAGTAATCTTATAGTCAATACCAACATTTAATAACAGAAGTCTAATAACATACCAGCCTACCAGATCATAAGCCTTTATGAGGTCAAGTTTCAAGACTAGTGACCCAATCTTTTTCATCTTTGCAGAGTGTAACACCTCTTGACTTGTTCCAATCGCATAAAAAATCAGACGATGATCTAGAAACCCAAACTGTTCTACAAAAATGCCTCTAGAAAGGCCTGCCTTTATTCTTTGTGCAATAGTTTTAGAAATATCTTTATAGATTAGATTGCACAAGGATATAGGGCGGTAGTCTTGAAAAGACAAAGGATTAGAAATCTTCGGAATCAAGGCTATAAAAGTATCATTAACCCCTCCAGGGATCAAACCCGACACCCGAGCCTCTTCAACCATCCTAACAAGTTCCAGTCCCATGATATTGAAAAACTGGATAAATAAATCACAGGACCAACCGTCCGACCCCAGACTCTTCTCTTTGTCCATAATTTTTAATATACCTTCAATCTCAGTAATAGTAATAGGTACATTAATAGAAATACAATCCAAATAAAAAAGAAACGAGGCATAACCTGTATAACCCTCAGCCGAGTCTCCAAATTAGTAGAATTTTGATTCTTAAAAATGCGCAAAAAGTAATCTACTGCTTCCCTAGCAATCCCAGATTGTTTAGTAATCAGTTCTCCCTCCTCATTGATAATCTCCCAAATAACCTTTTTCTTTCTTCTGTTGTTTACATAAGTATGAAAAAACCGAGTATTTTGATCCCCACTTGACAGCCAAAGGGCACGGCTTTTTAATCTCCATAATTCTTCCTCAATGCGTAGCAAGGAAGTTTATTTATCCTCCAACACTCCAATATGTGACCGCACCGATTCAATCACAGTCTCCTCAAAAGGGAGAGCAAAAAGAGTAGAGAGATTATACTCAGTTTCAAGTAAATCTGTTTGTAACAAAACTTTTTTCTCCCGGATCCATGGGGAAGCCCTCTGGTTTAGCAGTCGCGAAAAATAAGTAAGTCTCTGCAAAGAGAAGGGGCTAGGATCCTTCACTAGGGAATCCCAAAGATGATGAACCAAAAGGATAAAGGACTCCTCCAATGACCACAAAGAACAATATTTAAAAGGATATCTAGTAGGGAGTTCTCCTTTCCCAAGCGGCAAAATCACAGGAAAATTTTCACAAAATCCACCCATGAAGAACACTGTAAAATAGACCCAAGCAATTCTTCATGTATAAAAAAGCGATCCACACACTTTTCTACCACAGCATCACCCTTTCTCCCATTTGTCCAAGTCGGCATAATGGGCTTGGGCACAACATCTGTAAGACAATGTTTGTCAAAAAGATCAGAATACCAAGAAGAGTATGACTTTGGAGTGGCATGTAAGCCCCAAGACTCTTTCTCACCTAATGAAAAATTCAAGTCACCTCCTATAACCAAGGAATTAATATCCAACAAGCCACTTCCCTCAATACAACTCCAATAAAAAAAATTATCCAAAAGAGGTCCATAACAATTGAAGACATGTAATGGCACAGAAAAATCCCTACTAAAACCAGATAGCAGGATACCACCCCCCACAACAAAGGCCTTAAACTTAAAAATAAGTGGGTCCCAAGTAGTCAAAATACCACTCGAGTGCCTAGAAGAACCAATAGAACAAACTTCCCATGACAAATAGAAAGAAAGAAATAACTACCCGGCCTTTGACTTCTCAGCCAGGGTTTCCTATAGCATAACCAAACTCAGATGAATAGCGCTCACTAGTCTATGGACGGTGTAACGTTTTGAGGAACCCCCAACCCCATAGATTTTTAGGGTTAAAAAGATCATGGAGTAGCCTCCAGGGTAACCCTCTCTGCTTTAAGGGGTCTAAAAAGCAAGGAGGTCAATGGCTAACTTTCCCCACATGTAAACGACTGAGAAGGGTTTCCTTCCTCAGAAAAAAGAACATCCACAGACCCTGCCAAGGATGCCCAAGCCAAAGCCTTTTTGCGCCTACCCGCTCTTTCTTTCAGATAGTTACATTTGGAAGAAAAGGAAACTGAGGGTCCTTTAAAACAATATCCTTACTAAAAATAGAGATGGGGTTAGAAAAAATACCATCCCCCTCACAATGGACTATTACCCCAGCATCACCCGGGCTAGGACTGGAATGCACATTCTGCAGAGTGACAATTTCATCCCTAACCATCTGTGAATCCATAACTAGGGAAATATTGTCCAATGTGACTGAGTGGCTAGAATCAGGTACCTCAAGGATTTCTCCCACCGAAAGGGGTTCACAGAAATGCCAAGGAGAGGCTTCGAACATAACAGGAGAGCATGATACCATATGCTTTGTCCCCCAAGCCTCCAATACAATGATATCCTCAAGAGATAAAGACTTAAAACATTCAGGAAAAACAGATTTAAACTTACTCGTGAAGGAAGTTGGGATATCATCCACTGGGGGCACCATTACCTACAAAATAACCCTTGCCTGGGGTGCATCAAAAGTCAACCGTTCCCCAGGATGATTTTTTACAATATCCTGACCATCCTGGTAGTTAAAATCCCCAGCCTCTGGTTCAATATACCTCACAGAAGACCCACAACTCTTCCGAAGATGTCCTGGCTTCCCACAAGTAAAGCATCTAAAGGGTGTTCGCCAATAATCTAGTTCCTGTCAAAAGGCCGTTTCCCCCCACTGGATTGAAATGTCTTTTGGTAAGCCCATGGATACATCCATCTCAACAAGGACCCAAGCACAATGCTTGTCAACATGATATAGGGACTTATCATCCAAAAAAAAACTTTCCAATCCTATTCTCCAGTTCAATAAAGAATTCTCTAGACCATAGAGCCAGTGGAAAGCCTTTTAGCAGAACCCAATAAGGATTCACCAGTAGAGTCTCCATCGCCGGATCAAGATCGATATGCCATATTTTTAGGCATAGAAAACCCCTGTCAATCACCCAAAGATGAGCCATAATCAAATCGATATGTGCCTCATCCACGAGATGAAAGACAACCCAGTTGTTCACAAGCATGTGGACCCTCGGTGCATAATTTATTAAGGGCTTCTATTTGCTATTAACCCAAAAAACCAGAGCAAACCAGCTAATGGTTGTGAAGCATAGCTTTCCCACCAGGGTCTGGGAAGAAAGACTCAATACCCGCTTGACCTGTACATCTTTCTCTAAAACCATCTCAATTCCCTCATCTCTGCACTTAATGGCCTTCAACGTTCGATTATGCCGAGCCTTTTCACCACCGCTACGTGAAAGAACACCACCCCTCCACAAGAGTGAACTGGGATGGTATGTATCCTTGCCAATGCCATCATCTTCTCCCACTGCCTCCCCCTCAAATGAAACCCCACATAAAAGAGGATCCCTAGAAGTCGATTTAGCGTCTGATAAGATATTTGAAATCCGTGTATTCATGACAGTTACACTGCCACATGCAGATCCTACCATTGTTAAGGACCCCATAAAGGGACCAAAAACCTTAAAAAATAATAACCCAATACCCAAACTAAAATAAAAAATAGAGCACAATAAAAACTTGACGAGTGCCCCAAAAACCGACAGGGGCTGCCACAGTATGTTAGGTTCAAACCTGTGCCTGTCCCATAGTTGTGAGAAACCCTAAAACCCCATACAAACCAAACCCATACAGACAAAACCCTCCATTTATACAGACAAAACCCTCTATTGCTCAACATAATTGTGAATGTCAAGTCTAACAGTTGAAAGCAAGTCACATATGATCTCGCCAATATATTGCATTGTGTCAAACAAGTTAAAAACACATTTTATATATAAACAATGAAAGACTCAAACATGGAATGCATGTGTGATCAAGTCGCATTTCAAAAAAAAATTAATTCCCATCCCTTTAATGATAGAGATTCTAATCCCCCTCAAGATATCCAAATCATATAAGTGTTTGATATGATGTATCTTAAAATCGTGAAGGTAATCAACATTAGGGGAATTTTGAGATAAAAAATGTGCCTCCTTAGAAAAATATTAAAAAATTATAAACTAGGTATTTTATAGGGAAGCTATACTTGACAAGTCACATTTCCACTACATTCAATGTACAATCTAGATAGCCATGATCGAGTTACATACTAAAAGTAAAATTAATAAAATATGTTTTATTGGTGTGATTAAAAATCTATACTTTCCAAGTGTTATCTCTTCAAATACATTTTTCAATTTATTTTCATTAGGTGATAGGAAATTCATTAGATGAGGCATTAGTAATTTTTTTTTAAGAGTCTTTTAGAAGAGATTTGGACTTATAGTTTATAGGAGCTCTTGATTCAGCTCTTCATTTGTAAAAAAATCTCAAAAGACAGGTTTCGGTGGCTAAGGAGTATGTTTTAAAGTTCTGTAAGCCACTAAAAGAACTCGCTTTCGGCAGCTAAGACCGCAATTTTTGGGCGCTCTAAGCCACTGAAATCACAGAGCATATCAAACAATCATCAAGTCAAATTAAGGTCTTCAAGCGCTGAGATACAAGTGTAATGATGGCATGTTAGCTGCCAAAACTGATGGGGAACCATCAAATTGCGACCTGGTGATTAAGATTTGAAGCAATTATGATTTGATATGATTCAAGTAGATCTATCAAACTCTATATATCTGCCACCATTTCTGGATCTGATTTCACCCACATCTTCTGCAATAATTTCACTCACCTAAAACCAGTCACGTGGCCTACTATCTCTTCATTTTCCGAAGTATGCTATTCTTATCATGATTTGAAATCTCTCATTTCCTTATACATTCCTAAAAATCATGCCTTTGTTTCCCTCATAACTCGCCCTTGTTTTTGTTGAGCCCTAACTCGCCTCCATCAACACTAATCTAGTCCCCTAAGCCCAATATTGTTTTGCAGGCACAAAGAGTTCAATTGCGGATAAGGAGAGGAGGAGAAATACTCAGAAAAGAGCTCAGTGACATAGCTTATTTGGAATCACACCCTGAGGTGTGTCAAATGTTCAAAGATGTTGGATGTTACAAGTATTATGAGAAGCTCTAAGGATTTCACCAAGGTGTTGCAAAGACTTTTGTCTTATCATTTGATGAAGCCAAAGCTAAAGCTGGAACAAAAGGCTAATTGAAGACAACAAGAAAGCACATAAGGTTACTAGGTATTTGATGCTTCAAAAGGCAAAAAATATTAATCATATAGATTTGAAAGATCTTGCTCAAGCTGCAGAGGCCTCGAATGAGCAGCCTTGAAGATTAGGAAGTTGGTAGAAAAAGCATTTTTGTAATGTTGAACTTTATTTCAAAACCGAGCTTTGGGTAGCTTCGACAGGCTTTCACAGCTTTCCTTAGCCACTGGAAGTAGAGCTTTCGGTGGCTTGCAGGTTAGAATTTTGGCTCACAAACCACCTAAAGCACAGAGACAAGCAGAATGATGATATTTTCACTCAGATCAAATGTTTTTACTGCCAAATCATTTGAGGAAGATTCTAAATGAATGATAAAATTAAAAGGGATAGATATCACTCTCTCTTTTAAGTTTTGAAGTTGTTGCAAAGGATATAAAGGTTGAAGAGCCTTTCTATTTTTAGTCAAGATGAGGTCCATCTTTCAAAGGAATATTTTACGTGCCTTATCATCACCTTGAAGGTTGTTGAGCTTTTCAAATATTTCTATAGCTGTCGAATACATGAAGACTATCAAGATGGAGGCGAGCAGATTTACTGCAAAAATGGCATTTTTACTGTGCTGAGTCATCATTTTCAAATGATGATTCTGAGTGACTGTAGAATCATTTTGTGGAAAGGGAGGACATTTTCGTTCCTAACACTTCCGAGAACAAAAACCTCTCTCATTTTTCCTATAGGTGTCACATATTGGGAGAATTGAATCCATCTTTGAGCCCTAATTTTCAGATCTCAGAATTTTCCTGTTTGACACATGTTTTTGAAATATAGATCTCGGGCAAATAAAAACGAATCTAAAAGAACTAAGAGAGGTTTTTTCTCACAAAAAACCAATATACAATAATATATTTTGGTTTATACACAGGTGTCAAATATTTGGAGAACCAAATCCATATATGAGCCCCAATTTTCAGTAGTTTGGCCCAATTTTTGTGGTAGGCAGTTTTATGTTCTTAATCAGAAAAGTCATAGTAAAACTCCTATTCATTTGAAGAATAAAAGATAATCATGCAGATGTCATTGGAAGAGTATTCACCCTCCAGCATATAGAGAAAGCTGTCAAAGACTTTGCTTGTGATTGGGATCTAATCCCTAATTTATAGGATCTTAAACTGTTTTGTAAAGGCTATAAAGCCTGTGACTTATTTAGAACAAGTGGTTCGATTTTGGAGATTGACACACATTAGGATATTGGAACTCAGAGAAAAATACATCAATGATGAAGGTTGACAAGTAGAAGTGTGGATTTCTCAGGGAAGGCGCCTTTGGATAATATTGGATTGTTGTTTTAAGTTCTGAAGACACAATAGACGCCCAAGGGAAATATTCACCAGTTGTTAACACATGATGGGCTATTCGAGCCCACTCGACGTTAAATACTGAGCAATTTGGGAGGCCAAAGAGCGTGAAGAGCATGACTGCCAGTAAATAATAAGGTTCCCTAAACCAAACAATCGGGTAGAGGTTATCATCCTTTGGCACAAAACTGCTAGGTTTAATCATCCATGATTTCATCATCTCGTCAAAGTTGTACCTAGTTTTATATGATGTTATGAACACACGGCTAAGGGTTTGCATAGTCGGCTTAAGAGAAAAGGCTCTGATAAATACCTCAGGGCAGAATTTTGTCAATTGCGACCCTGTACAGTCATTGAATGACTGGTCTTTAGGATTATCATTTTCCACTATCCATCTAATTGGGCCTGTGTAAGGTAGGACAGCGGGACGGGTAGCAATGGCATGGATTTGAGAAGCCCTAATCTTCTCATATGCAGGTCAGTCTTCCTTGATGTCAGAAAGATCATGATTATCAAAAATTGAATATATTTTAGCCCAGTCCATTTGGTATGTTTCAGTGACCCTCTCACTGGTATCTCAGAAGACACCAAAATTCGGGTCTTTAGTCAGCAACTCCCTGTGGACAGTCTTAGACCGAGTATTTTGTGACATGTTGGCAAAGTCTAGAAATTTTGGAAAATAAATAAAATCAAATCAAAACTAAATCATTAAGAGAAAAACCCTAAGGAACAAATGCAAACTAACAATGAACCAACGTGATAATAACTGAAAAATTATGAAAATGACCCCTAGTAAGAAAATCACAGTAAAATCCACGTAGTAGAGTAAATCCCAACAGTGAAAACGATAAAGAAAAATAGGAAAAATTGTGTGTTTATCCATTTTTGGTCGGATCAACTATGGACCTTAAGATCAAAAGAAACGAATGGCTGAGATTACCCCTTGCGGGATGTGGGATCGGGTTCAAAATTTTTATTTTCAAACTTTAATCAAAATTCCCGCAATCCGCAATCCACAATTGCGGGTTGCGGGTTTGCAAATCACAAAACAATGGACAAAAGTGTTTCCAAAATCCGCAACCCAAAATCGCGGCTTGCGGGATTCAAAACAGAAACAAGGTTCAGAAATCAAAATAACTTTCCTGCGTCCCGCAATCTGCAATTTGTGGGTTGCGGGTTTCGAGAACACATAACGTGGTTTATTGACATAATGATTTCCCACAATCCGAAATCCAGAATTTGTGGGTTTCGGGTTTCATGTTTCGGGATTTCTAAAATTTCTAAAATATTAACACAGTCTTTCTGCAACCCACAATTTCAGGTTCCGGGTTTCGGGTTGACAAAATTCCAAAAGAAATAAAAAATGATTCTCGCAATGTGCAATTGCGCGATTTCGGGTTACGTGATTTCAGATTTGCGGGAAGAAAATTACATTTTGAAGGAAATGAAGGCTTTTCCGCAAATCAAGAAAACAACCAGAAACTCAGAAATTTTCTAAGGGAAAAATGATAATTACATAAACCAAAAACCATAGGTGTGAGATTATAGAAACAGGTTTTAAAAATCTCGTTTTGGTAACGAAGTTACCCAAATACCTTTGTATTTACAAAAATTGGGGCTCCCATGATCAAATGAAGCATAGGATCTCTTGTACCTACAACACACCCTCCTCTCTCTATATCTCTCTCTACCTCTCACTCTCCCTAAAGCACTAGATCCCTTAACCCCTAAACCATTGAACCATTCAACCTTGTAATCCCACAGCCCTAACTCCTAAATAACGTAACCCATAATCCTTAAAGTCCAAATCCCTAAGAACTTAAACCTTAACTCCTAAACCCTTAAATCCCTAGGAGCCTTAAGACACCTCTCTTTAGCCATTCATTTATACACTTTGGAAGTATAGTCCAATGTATGCAAATATTCATGAAGTATTGAACATTTGGAATTAAGTGGGGTAAACGTTGGTGAATTAATGGCGGGAACATTATGCACAGGTGCGCACGCATATTTTTTGTGTATGGGTTAACAATGCATGCGCTCTTCTTTTGGATACGCATTAACAACGCATGTGTGCACACACTTCTTTTTGCATGCACGTTAACAACGCATGTGCACATAAGAGCGTGCACAAACTTTTTTTGTCCACGTCAGTGGAGGCTCGCCATTGCCGAAGCAGGAGCATGTATGCGTGTTTATAGGCATGTGCACGTGTTTGTTTTTTTGCGCTCATGTGCTATCATTGCGGTGTTTTGGATACCAGCTTTGTGCCGATACCCTTACTTTTGACATAATTTTTCGACATTTAGTTGAATATGAAAATTGTGATCCTCTCCAAACGATTATTCAATGAACTGTTGGAACTGGGAAGTCTTATTGCTATATTTATCATGCTCTTTCTACTTCAACATCTACTAGATAAATTCCATTGCTTATTCTTTCTCCAATAAGAATATATGCTTTTAATATTCATGCAAATATAGTACATCTAGCTTTAAAAACTTCTATCAAAGATATGGGAACACTATAAGGGCCATGTCTAGCAATATTTCATGAAGAAATGTGGCATATTCACTATCTTTTGTTTAAGGAATTGAGATTTATTGGAGAAAGGTTATTCATGCAGATTGATTCTAGATTGCGAGAATCATTTCCAAAGATAAAATGTACTCCTTTTGGTGGTAGAATCGATCATTCTTGTCGGTGACATTTTCCAATTGCCTCTTGTCAGAGATAACCCTTTGTATGGGAAATATTTGTGGAAAAGATTCAATATTTTTTTCATTTTGGATACATTATTCCAATATCAAGTTGATAATCCAAAACATGAATCTTTTTAGAGATTGTTAACATAAAAAATGCAAAACCCCTTCTTGATGATTGGTATCTTCTTATGTCAAAAGTTGATACGAGATTACCTCCAATAGAAAGGAGTTTATTGTTTGGGATTGGTTAAATTAAAGTTGATTGTGAAATTGAAGAATATGGGAATAATGCTACATACATTGAAGGGTTTGTCACTATTCATTTACATGCTCATCCTTCATCCTTTGTTATTCAACAACCAAATGCATGAATAGAAGTTGAGGAAATAACAACATTTATTGAAAATGAAAATTATACGCCTTTCTAGCAATTAGACTCGCTAGATATTGGTTTCTCTCTAATTAATGAATATATTATAGAGGCTATTTTTTACATGGCATTTCCATATCTAATTAATGAGTATAATATAGAGGTTTTATTTGACATGGAATTCCCTACTTTATTCTATACCGGTGATGTTGATTGGTTGTGACATTCGTCTCCATGAAACTGGATTAAATTTACTCAAATACTTTGACCAAGGTTTTGGAATCCATCCACCCTTCCATTATTTCTTGTTAAACATGATATGTGTCATTGTAACCAAGCAACTATTGTGGTATTTGTACAAAATAATATAGATTAAAATGCACCTACAACAATTGAAGACTTATGCCAATAACTAATTGATTTTCCGAAGAAGAAGTTGGATGAGCTTCTTATGAATTTTGGTTCTTCCCCCAAAGGTACAAGGTCCTATTGGACAAATTATCATTTTGAACTCATTGACATGATTACTGATTTGGGTTGTCCAAGTTTTTTTTTTACATTGAGTGCAGCTGACATAAAGTGGCCTAAATTACATAATCTAATGCCAAAAAATACAGACTATGCTTCACTAAACAAACATCATATAAAAAATTAAAATTTTATCGAGTACCGCTATATTGTTTCCATGTTTTTTTTTAATAGAAACCTGAAATAGATTGTATTAAACAGAGGATAAGTTACAAAATTCCCTTCCTGGTAGGTTAAACCATAACCTGGAAAATGTGTAGTCCAACATTGAAAAATTTAGCTTTTTAGCCATGGGTGTTGTTCTTCCTAACTGTTCATATCTATTGTATTTTATTGAGTAAATCTTGACATATTGGTTACATATATAAGAACAAAAAACAATTTCACAAAACAAAACAAAAAGTACGCATCAACATTCCTGGAATTAACCTTGTGGGATTCCTTCATGGGTCTAAAAGTCATATTCCATCATAGAACTATCTTCACACTGGTTTCTTGGGTCCGTTGATTCAGAGTCATTCTCAAAATCATCCCTCACGCCACTCAAGGACTCTTCCAGCTGAGCCAGGAGATCCTCAATCCCGTTGTTTCCATTTTGCAAGGTATCAAATAACTTCCCTTTTAGAGAAAACATAAATTGTTCAATGAGACCTTCGGAGTTGGCATGTTGGTAGTCTTTCATGCCTTTAACATCCTTCTGCAGTTCCTCAAGCTGACCCACATGGATCCAGACATTGGATTCCACATCCTCCATTCGCGACTCAATCTGGTTAATATCCAAACAGATTAGTTTGCTCTCTTCCAGAGCGGCTTTGGAAACTTCGAAAGCATGTTGGAAATTCTTCTTGATGTCCGGATGAACCTCCTTGATCTCTCGAAGCTCCTTCACCATGTTCCTAATATTCATCCTCATGTATTCTATGATAAACTAGGGAAGAGTTCGCAGACCAACACCTAGATATCCACTATCGCAAGTGATATCTTCAATACCCAACACCACCGAATGAATTGCAGTACCATCTCCATGAAACAGGTCATGCGAACCAAAGCAGGTTGAGAATTCAGCATTGCTTCACATGCTTCCATTTTACCGCCACACCAACCTTCATTAATATGAGGAGAAGTCCGAGAGCGATCTTTAAAGCTCGAGCTGCGTTGGATTCCACTTGTCCACATAAGGAGAGGCGAGCTTTGCATGTGCACCCCCATTAGGGATATGGAGATCAAATGGGGACCATTTGGTGTAAGGAGGATCATGATTCAAAAAAATAAGTCCTTTTAAAACCTTTCTCCTTGGTTAGCCATGGTATCAGCCTCCACATTGTTGTGCCTTAGGATGTGATAGAACATAATAGGCTCATGATGAAATATTTAAATTATCTTATTGCACTATGTAGTGATGAGAAAACAAGGCACACAGACAGTGTTTCTACTAACAATGATCAATTAGAAAACGAAGTCCTCTTATGCCTTGGTTAGCATGTCATGTTGACATGTAACTTGTGGGTTGAAGTTGGATTAGTTAATGGTGTGCTTGGTTACATTCAAAATATTTTCTATATGCCTCGAAGAAAACCTTATGTCCTTCCAATGTACAATACTGTTTTTTTGTAAGTACACCGGTGCTCCATTTGACACAAGTAATCCAAAATTTGTACCAATAAAACCTATTATTAGAGGAATCATAAACAAATTCCCATGAAGATGGCATGGGCCCTTACTATACACAAATCAAATGATTTTTGTCAAGATACGATTTTTGTCAAGACCGAACCCGAAATGAAAGATATTGCTCTGCATGAAAGATATTGCTCTGCATGACACTCAGGAACCCGAAATGAAAGATATTGCTCTGTTCTAGAACCAATCTACATGGACAAACGGATCGGATATCAGTGGAGCGGAAATATATATATTTTTTTAAATCGGATTAATTAGTGTATAAATTAATTTGTCACCTTGTAAATAAATACCTCGGTGACTATCCTGAAAATGTTAACACGCGATTGTCTAGTCGTTTTTTTTTAAGTTTTTGACTTTGTCCTTTGTCATTGGACAAGATCATACCAATCTGTAAAGCATGAATTTTGTAGAAGGCTAGTGAATTGGATTTTTTGACCAAATGTTTCATTTGCAGTAGCGAGATTGTTGTTGAGCTAAACTTCACATTTCCGTACATTTTACTTGTTTTTGCATGCTCCAAATTAAATAATTGGTGTTTGTGATAGATGTCACATGTAATGTTTGTCGAACATAATAAAATGTAAAAACTAATAGTATGAGGGTAACCGATGTCACATGTAACATTTTCGAAAGTAATAAAATGTAAGGATGTGACATGTAACGTTTTCGAAAGTAAAAAAAATGTAAAAAGTAATAGTATGGGGAGATCTTGTAATGGATGTCACATGTAACGTGGCCATTAATTTTGAAACAACTTGTATTTTCGTTTAGAAATCAATGAAAATATAATGGAAATCAAAACAACATAAAAAATAAATATGAGACTAAAACTAGAGATTTTAGAGCTTAGGATTAGGTGATAAATATTATGTCGGTCATAAACAAAAAAGAATAATACAAAGTAAAAAGTAAATATGAGACTTAAACTAGAGACTTTACTTTTTACTTTTAATACAAAATAAAAAGTATATATGAGATTTTAGAGTTTTTGTCGAGAGTTTGTAGAGTAAAAAAATAATACAAAGTAAACAAAAATGAATAATACAAAGTAAAAAGTAATGTAATAAATATTATGCCGACCATAAACAAAAAGGAATAATACAAAGTAAAAAGTAAAAATGAGACTTAAACTAGAGACTTTAGAGCTTAGGATTAGGTGGCTTAGGTATTGCACTCAAGGAGTTATTCAAGGAGAGGTTTGCACCTCAGGAGATTTGATCCCTCTCAATGCTTGATAGAGCCTAGGATTTGGATCTATGCTCGTTCTCTCTCCAAAGAATCTTACCTCTGAAGCTTTCGTTGTGAGTCGTTTATCTTTTTTTGTAGATGTCACATGTTTTTGCATAATGAATTGGGTTTTATGTGGTATATTTATCATTTAAACTTTGTTTTTGCATCATTTCCTAGATGACACATGTTTTGTATAATGAATTGAGTCTCAATCAAAGAAATCATATATGTCATGTAGAAATTTCCCTCTCCAAAGAATCTCATCCCTTATGCTTTTCTTGTGGTCAATAGATGTCACATGTTATGCATAATGAATTGGGTCTCAACCAAAGAAATCATATATGTCATATAGAGATTTCTCTCTCCCAAAGAATCTTATCTCTTAAGCTTTGACCGTGCATCATTTACGTAGATGTCACATGTTTTGCATTATGAATTGGGCCCCAACCAAAGAATTCATATATGTGATATAGAGATTTCCCTCTCCAAAGAAAATTATCTTCTATCCTTTTCTTTTGCATCATTTACGTAGATGTCACATGCTTTGCGTAATGAATTGGGCCCCAACAAAAGAATTCATATATGTGATATAGAGATTTCCCTCTCCAAAGAATCCTCTTTAAGATATGCTTATGCATGATGAACATCACATCGATAGCTCACATTTTCCCAACTAGAGAAATTATACGTGTGATAAAGAAATTTCCCTCTCCAAAGAATGTTATCTCTTAGGCTTTTCTCATGGAATGTTACAGAGAGCTTCTGGATAACTCACATTAGCACAATATAACGGTAGGTTAAACCCTCTTATTGGTGAGGTAGAGTTTGGATGAAGCTAGACTACTTACGTAGTTTTTATGTGGTACATATATTTCCCTTGGAAAAATCAATACTTTAGGTATACCTACTACCATGTATTCTAGCTGAAATATCTAGTTGGTGGTAGTGCTAGAAAAGGGAGTAAGAGGAGTAAAAACTTGTGGCCACCAACATTTTCATAGTTAGTAATCAGCTTTGAAAAAAATATTTTTAAACACTAAAGTATAGGAATAGATGTTGTGTATACAATTTTTAAATATAATTTTCCTATAAATATTGGCTCTCCCAACATGTGGCCACAAAACACCCAATTGTCAAAAAATTGTTTCTTAACTTCGTGTTTTCACCGTGGAACAATAGCACCCCAAAGAATAAATATAAAATGTGTTATTCAGTTTCCCCAGGACAAGTCGGCCCAGTCACGTTAGTGAGGTCGGACCCATTAGGTAAAAAGGTCACCCACACATAAAGTATAAATAGAGAGCTTTCTCTCTCAATTGGACACACCTCTCACTCACTCAAGTTCGCATAACTAGAGAGAGAAGACAAGCTCGTTCGAGGAGAAAGAGAGAAAGTTGCAGAAGAAATCTTATATTTGGGTTTTCCATTTTTCTTTATATTGTATTAGTGACGAACCTATCTTTAAGGAAGTTGTGGGGTTTTCTCCTTTGGGCCCTTGCACAAAGTTGAGGGACCACTTAGGTGCAATCATGCATTTGCAAAATGCGCTAGAATTTGGTAAATTCAAAGTGTGCGTGCGTTACTTAGACTAGGCATGGGCGAACTCCGACCCTGCCATGTCAATTAACATGTAGGATAGGATTCCAAAACGTGCAGGCATTATATAGTGATACATAATGCGCACGCATTATATAGTGATACATAATGCGCACGCTTTATGTATCACTATAACACGCACGCGTTTTGGTGAATATAACCAAAAAAAATAAACAGTCTGCGGACCGCGGCCACTGTTTACCCACTCAAAACCGCAATGCTCGAGTGATTGTGGCTTAGAAATATGCATTGGAGAAGTGAAGGGAGGTTAAATTCGAAGCTCAACAAGGGAGATTTCATCTTGCAAGGAGGATTGGAAAGGTAAGCATCCAAATCATTGCCTCATTTCATCATTAAAAATATAATTTTTTTATGTTTCCCTACATTAAAAATATTTGTAAATGAAATTCCAAAACTAAAAATTTTAAAATTTGTTATTTAACATATGTTAATTCCTCCCTACTATCAATCCCCTTAATGAATTCTACATCCACCCAAGCAATAAGGGATTTGAAAAAAAACAATGGAAATTGGAAATTGAATCCCAACTGCAATATTTTTTCCACATCTATTGCAAATTGGAAAAAAAAAAAACCATCCACCATTTGGCTAGGAGGAGGAACTATGGACTATAACCTAGGCTTGGTTTCTAAACTTGACTCAACCAAACCTTATGTTTTTTTCCCACACATTCTTTTACCCTAAAATTGTCCAACCAATGCTTGTGAACCCAACCCAATGGCATGATGTATTTTACATCATCCCCCAAACCCCAACGGACTAGGTTCCCCTCCTTTGCACACACACGGCTTACTTTGTTGCTAAGATGAACTAGCACATATTTTTTTACATCCTTCACCACCAAGATGTTAGACACAATGGCTCACTGAGAGGGGGGGGGTGAATCAGTGAGCTTGCACTTATTAACAATTTCAACTTCTTCTCTCAAATATTATATCATTAATTACAAATTCACTTCAACATCATATTCATCAATAAACTATATCACATGCCATTCATTAAGCAAGACACATTATCATAACCACATTATAAGAGACAAGATATAATCTTTGTAAAATTTTTATAATTGGAGACTTTAATCTCCAGAATGGGATACAACCCAAAGTGGCACCAACCACAAGATAATTCTGTGAGTTGCAACTGATTGGGATGCACCAATACCCCAGCAACCATAGATTTACAAATGATATTTCAGACTCTTCTTAAGTCTACAAATTACATACATCATCAATCAGAAGCTTTTATTTGTTTCCAAAGAACTTCATCATTCTCATCAAGCACTCATTATTCAACATAACTTCATTTTGTCCATCAGCAAATATCACCAATCAGATCACATCTTCATTCTGTCATCATTATTCATGGCATATCAATCTGCTGCCATATCTCCATTCATACACTTTACACTGTCCATATGCACATCACAACATTCTTCCCATATCATCAGTCATCTCTTCACCATTCAACCAACATGTATTCATTCTTTCCATCAATAGGCTGGCTCAGTTTAACCCAAAATAAAAGATAGAAAGAGATATTGTTTTACTACTCCACCTGCTACTGCTCCTTCACCAAAAACTGTCCTCATCTTCCTAACTCCCGAGATCAGGGCTCTCCTCTATCTTCTGAATGCTCCCCCGAATTCTCCACACTCACCACACAAAAAACACAACCATCTTGTTCTTCATTTATACTTCTCCTTTCCATGTATTTAGGAGGACAACTTGTCTTTTTGTTTTTATTAATTCAAATAAGTCAAGTGATATTTTTATTTCCATGTTATCCTTAACCAATAAAAATACATATCTTTGCCACATCGCCATGGTCTTTATGCCCACATGATCCTCACCTTCCACTTTGGATTACATGTAGTTGTTATTATAGTATTTTGAGATGATATTTATGTTTGTAATGTATTCATTCTTGGACAAAGTTTGTACATTTTTCATTTTTGAGAGATGTCATTATAACACATGTATATGTTTCTAATGATTTGTTTTTTCATTTTTTTATTGCAGGGACGACCATGGATGCACATTCATACATCCAAAGAGAAATTCAGAGGCTCGAAGAAATTCGAGCCTGAATAACTATTTTTTATGATAGGCATCGGATGCTTGCATTGAATTTGGATGCAATGATAGAGACCTTTAGTAGGTCTTATGGTGCACTGCAATATATTGCTACATTCAGAGAAAGAAAGAGGAAAGAATATGAGGATGGAATTAGCTACAAAGAAGTTAAGAAGTTGAAAATAACAAAACAACATATGTTTGCCCTGTTTAGATATCCACGGACGGGTGAAATCCTGAATGCAAACAAAAGGCATATTTCTATCGAGTGGTGTACATATCAACCATTCATAGATAATTGGATGGAACGATGGTACATGGTGTTTGATGTACCACCACATAACCACAGGGAAATGCCTCTATATTTTATGAGAAAGATGTATGCAGAATTTGTTTTGGGGAAGCATGTTAACTATTTTGATATCATGGAGTACCAGATCATTGGGATGGGGATTCCATAGTAACGTCCCAATGCGAGGCACATAGATCCCAATCGCCCAGTAGCTCCACCTCGCAGGAAATTACCCAGGCTAGATGTGTCGTATGCACATCAGTTGGTCCTAAAGACACAGGAGTCATTTCTACTATTTCCACATGTGGTTGTTCTCCATAGCACGTATCTTTAAGGTACATGCCAGGATGGGCCATCAGAGCTACCATCTATGGGTGGAGTAGAGCCGTCACCTGTTGGTGGTGTAGATCCACCAACTCCCGGTGGGATAGCGCCACCACCTTCCAATGGTCAAGGAGCATCTAGTAGTGGCACTAGACCTGTGCATCATGAGCACAGCCGAGAGCCCCACCCATGCACAGTATGTGGCCGTCCTTGCTTTGGTACTATCCAAACAGATGAGTAAATGGTTAACAATTTAGTGTCATTTGTAAATTATTTTTCCTTACTATACACATATATAGATTGTTAATATTTTTAATGATTTTAAAACTTGTAATTGCTACAAGAAGGGCACGAGGTTGAAGACCTTTCCACTGATTATGTAGAGCATAGTCCAGAGGCTCATTCACCAACACCATCCAATGTAGAAGGTGTTTTCATACTTTCAGTGACAACAACTCACACGAAGGTAACTATTTCAACATGACATTATTTTAATACATGAGTAAATGGTTAACAATTTAGAGTCATTTGTAAATTATTTTTCCTTACTATACATATATATAGATTGCTAATATTTTTAATGATTTTAAAACTTGTAGTTGTTATAAGAAGGGCATAAGGGGCAAGAATCTCATGCAGTCGAATCTTCTGAGTTACAAGATGTTGTCATACCTTCAGTGACAACATCTCACGCTGAGGTAACTCTTTCAACATGACATTATTTTAATACATGAGTAAATGGTTAACACTTTAGTGACATTTGTAAATTATTTTTCCTTACTATACACATATATAGATTGCTAATATTTTTAATGATTTTAAAACTTTTAGTTGCTACAATAATGGCATGAGGGGCAAGAAGCTCATGTAGCACAACCTTCTGATTTAAAAGATGTTGTCATACCTTCAGTGACAACATCTCACGCTGAGGTAACTATTTCAACATGACATTATTTTAATACATGTTAGTTTCCAACCACATGTTACTTAATTAATGCTACACAATCTAATAGTTACAATTTTCAAAATTGTAGGTTGTACATTCCCATTAGAGGGAAATGATTTCATCTACTAAACTCCCCTTGGTGGGAATACAACTGATAGCATGCCCATAGTTAGACAAAGGGTGGAAGAACATTTCTTAGAATTGCTTGAAGTATACAGTACATCAGTATGTATTTCATCATTGTCAGTTTGTTAATACATGTTATTTCATTGATCAATGCATTTCTAACTATGTTAGTATTGGTGAGTGTAGCCACCAGCCTCTATAGTTATTAGACAGTCAGCAGTTGGATCTCCTCGTACTCCAAATGTGAAAAATGGACAAGTGTGTAAGAGAGGCTCCACTCCTAGAAAGGGTGTGGATTTCCTCTGTAGAAGACACACGAGAGATCCATCTACCCCTCACATAACAAGGGTCAATGATGCTGTAGTTAGTGCCGCATCTACAATAGCCACAAGTCATACAGAGGTAACTATTTAAACAATCACATTGCATATTATTTAACCATGTTACTATATTATTTATTCATGCATGTCTAACTATTTCCTCATTTGGTGGTTGTAGCCATTAGCAGAAGAAGTGCCAGACCCCTCTACTCAATCCATGGTTCTGACCGTGTCTCCTCTTGTGGTGAGATGTTCATTAATGACAAAGTTTTTTATTCAATTTACCCAAACATATTGATCAATGTTGAATTGTTGAATTAATTGATATATGATCTTTTATTTGCAGAGCACAACTATAGAGAGCCCTTCCATGAGCACACCGCTCACATCTATACCCCATGAGGATTTGGTGAGTGTTTGTAATAAATAATTTGCCCACAAGTTAATTTTTAAAGTTTGTTAATGGTAGGGTATTAGTGCAGTCATTTGATAAAAATAATGATCTTTTTTTTGCAGACTCTTGAGATGAAGAGCGATCCCAGGGAGATGGTCGAAAGAGGAAAGTGGGGGAAAAACAAGCAAAAGATTGATTTTTGATGTTGCATAGTCTTGTGTATATGTATTTTGACATACATGTACACATTGTTGTAGTTAGGGATACATGTATATTAATAGGCCATTTGAGGGCTGACTACTTTGCCATATTTTTTATTACAAACATTCAACTATCAATGCATGATACAATATATTCCATATTTTCTCTTGAGTTTCCACATGTCCTTATGATGATTTATCTCTTCCACAAATTGACAAATTCTGCTATTGAAATTTATATAATTATATTTTAAGCAATATTTGTTGAGGTGTATTTAATGTTCTTAAGGAATCACCAAAATATTTAATTATCAACCAGGGTTGGTAATATTAGAGTTGTGGCACAGTATATGCTAAGCTAGAATGGGACCTAAGTTTCAGCTCGGAAAACCTTAGAAAATGTTTAATAAAGAAAAGATCAAAAGATCTTTCAAAATGAAAAACCGAGTCAAACTTCAGAAAGACAACGAAGGAACTAATTAAACCTAGCTAAACCTAGCTAAACCAATAGATCATAATAGTAACAAGCTATACTACTCTACTTTATGATTAAACAATGGAAAAAGAACAAATACCGATCAAAAAGAAAATTACTTCTTATGAAATGGAAACTACTTTGACTTAAAATAAAAACTACAAACTACTTAATGAATTCAACAACTATTCATGTATTCAATTAACACTTCAAGGCTACACTAATGTATCGAATTCCATTCTCCTTGAGGATTCTGAGGAAGTGTATTGTTAGTCCCAAAGATGTTCTAAAGATATTTTTTGGAACAGTGCCTGGGCATCAATAATCACTTCTGAAAATTTTTACTGAATCACAAAATAATCTGATAGAAACAATGTAGAATTCTGATATTGAAATGTTAATGGGTAGTATTTCTATGTGCAAAGGAATCAGACTTTAGTAGCAGATGAAAAATGAAATGGTGCAATATAAAGGTACTGTGTAAGTAAATCCTTATATTACATTTGCAGAAGGACGTGTTGAGGCTAAGGGAGGAATTCAACAGTCTGAACAAAATGAATAGGAGAACACTACCGAATAATATGAGGGTATCACTTCAAGGTATATTAGCTCGAACACTTCAATTGTCAATTACCAAAGAAGAAATACTTTTAAGCATAGGCACTCATATAAACCCAGACAAGCTCTGCATATCATACATAAATGGAAGAGATGGAAAACAGAAGAAGATACTAAGTCAACACATCAAAACTTTGAATCCATTAGCTCCAAGATAGAGTAATATTATGTTCTTGTATATTGATCAACTATCAAACATAGAAGTAATACTTCTTACATCAGAGAGCCGACCTTTTGGCTATCGCCTACTTGGATATATATAGTCTTCCTACTTTAAAAAACAAAATTGTTACGATCTATTCAACGCAACATCTTAGAGAATGACAGTTTATACTCCTTAACAGAGTTTGTTACAAATAAATTAAATGAGTAAAATACTTGGTCATCCGCTTGACCATGACCCGGGACCATTTTGATAATCAAAATAGTACGTTTGGTTGGACAAAGAAAACGTGCCACCCTGATATATAGGAGAACCACGATGTAAATCTTTCGGAACTGCAAAGAACTTCTTTCACACTTATCTAACGGCCTTTGGCCGAACAGGGACATGGCTGCAACCATAAAACTGATAAACGATGCTTCGCAGACCACTACTGCTTCCCTCCTTGATCCCTTCCAAGTCCTTTGCTCTTAGAACATGATTGCAATGGGACGAGGACCTACTATTGATGTCGGGTTGTGGAACAGGATCTAATTTAGATAATGCTTTGTTAGAATTGCTTAGGTACTACTGCTCCGCCATTTGATCATCCTTCACTAGGACTGGCGTATCTTAACCCCGCGTGCTTCTGCAACTGAGAGGCCAATCTTCCTTTTAACTGCTAGACAGGCTGAATTCTCCTTAGACATCTCGGATGAGACCTCGAGTTTATCTCGCCCTCTGATACACAAATGCAAATCAGCAGGCTGCTCATGAACGCTGGTCATCTGGCCTTTCAGTGTTTTTGGAGAGGCACCTCTCAAAATGTAGTGAACAATGGGGAAAAAATCGGCTAATTTGCTCGAACCGAAAAATAAGTACCTATCTTTCAGTGACTGACAAATGAGGCGAAGGAGCTTTAATAAAACAACAATGTCTAGTGGGATGTAACATCCCTCAAATTCAACCCTATTATTATTATTTTTGTAAATGTAATTATAATTATTGTGAAGTTGTTTCTGGTGAGGAGGTCAAGGCCAAGGCCCCACCAGTAAATGTTGGATGTAATGAAATCTATTTCTTAAGGTTGTAGACCTAAGTCACTAAAAGTTGCGAATGCAACTACACATCGGGAAATTGAAATACACTAGGGGAGATTGGTCGTCGATGACCTATGTCGTTTTGTTACCCATAGGTAATTAAGGGTAAGGTGGTTTAGTGACACAACTATTATTCTAAAATCCTATTACCTTTTAATTATAAAAGGTTAGCTATTATCTTAAAGTTAAGACTAAGTAACAAGTCTTAAGATAACAAATAATCTTACTTCATACTAAGCTATTCATTTAAGTATCTCAAAAGGGTAAAATAGATGACTAATATTATATATAATTAGGGGTATACAAATAAGTTATTTCTCATAGAAATAATATTTGTGGTATTAGTATATATATATATACATAAATAGTTTTACACCAAGAAAGAAGCCTTTGTTGATGTATATGTAACTTCGGAATGTATTTCATATATATTTATTGTACCCTTATAAGAGATGTGTTATTCCTCTATAAGGAAGTGTCGTCATGTGGATTGACAAGTGTCGCAAGTGTGTGTACTTACCGATGGGTTATTAGACCACCATGTGCAGGGTCGGCCCTGAAATATATATTATATTGTGGATGTATCTAGATACACAAGTCGGACCCATAGTGTAACTGAGAAAATAGGTTAGTATAAATAGAGATCGGGAGATCTCTATTTTGATCATTCAGAAAGTCACACTTCTCTCACTCAGAAAGTGGCGCACTAGTGAGGAGGAGGATCATCTGCTACTAGGAGACTATCTCAGTGTATTTTGGTTGTACTTTGGTTGAGCCATTGCTCTCTCTATCTCTGAGGAAGTTGTGGGGTTTTTCACCTTAGGGTTTTCCCCACAGAAACTCTGTGTCTCTTGTCTCTCATGCTTTTGATTCTTGTGATGCTTGTCATGCTTATTGTGATTGTTATGCATTGATACACTGTATATGTTATTCTCTCAGTGGAGATCCTAGAGTATTGTGAATTAATGCTCAAAATTTAACATGGTATCAGAGCTAACCTGAGAAGAAGACATTTTGCAGTGATGGAAACTTGAGTGTCTTGTTTATTGGGTTTCTCTCCATAGTTTTTGGAAAAGCAGTATAGTAGATTGAATCTACTCATTAAGGAGAATCTATCTGTCCAATCCGAATTCAATTCTGAGCATTTTCAGATTTGGCCCTAAAACTTAGGGTTTCCGCAAAAATAGGAATTTCTGAAATTTGAAGCCATAGCTTGAAGCTTCTTTCAAAAATCGAATTTTAGAGCTTTGGATAGAGATTTTTGGCTAGGTAGATCTCCGGGAAACTCAAACCCTATTTCAGGGCTCTCCCTAGTGAACCCGAGAGGGAAAAAAGGCAAATTTGAAGGGTAAAGCTTTGTTGATCTCAAATTATGAATACACCACGCTAATCAGCTCATCAAGGCGCATCTTTCTATCATTTCAGAAAGTTGAAATTCACATTTTGAATTTTTAGGGTTTTTTCTACAAACCCTAATTTGGGACAAGATCCAGTTTTCAACATTTCAAGTGGTAAGACCTAAATCTTTTCTATTTCCATTTGAAGTACTCTTTAAGATGTCTCACCACACCAAGTTTTAGGATAAGCTTGAAGGGGCTGATAACTTCCGAGCTTGGAAGTATAGGATTGGGTTAATCTTGGAAGAGAATGAGTTGGACTCATATATAAAAGAAGACATCCATATCCCAGAGGATGAAGCGGCGAAAGTATTGCACAAGAAGAACTTGGTCAAGGCAAAGAGAATCATTGTTGATTCTCTCAAAGACCATCTCATACCCCATGTGTCTTCTCTAAAGACACCCAAGGAGATGTTTGACTCTTTGACTAAGCTATTTAAAGGGAAGAACATAAATCAAAAGATGACCCCGCGGAACCAATTGAAAGGAGTAAAGTTTCAGAATGGAGAAACCATTCAATCTTATTTTTCAAGGGCCTCCCAGATCAAGGAACAATTAGAAGCAGTGGATGAAATGGTGGAGAATGGTGAAGTTGTCAAGACCACTCTGAATGGCTTACCTAGTTCATGGGACTCCTTCATTCAAGGAATCTGTGCAAGAAAGAAGTTGATTTCGTTAAGCAGACTATGGGAAGAATGCTCACAAGAAGAAGCAAGGCTTGTGGAACGAGAAGAAAAGATGGGGAATAAAGATCAAGCTCTCACAGCTCACACCAAGAAAGGGAAGTCCAAGAGAGAGCCATCTCACTCCAAGAAATCTTCAGATCACTTCAAAGAAAGAAGAATATGCTTCACCTGTAATGAAAAAGGACATATTGCCATAAATTGTCCCAAGAACAAGAAGGACAACAACAACTTCAACAAGAAGAAGAAGGGAAGCAAAACAAGGTTTCATGCTCATGCTATGAGGATGATGAACCTGCCAAGAAGAAGGCTAGAGCAGAAAGTGATGATGATAACTCATCAAGCGAAGAAGAGTATGTTCTAATATCTGCTCTCACAGGTAATATCTCCCATGGTTGTAATGATTGGTTAATTGATAGTGGGCCTTCAAAACACATGACCGGGTTTAAAGAATCCTTTGCTAACCTATCTAAACATGAGTCACCCCATAAGGTGAAACTTGGGAATGACTACCAATACCATATCAAAGGAAGTGGTGAGGCCTCCTATAATCTAGACTCTGGGAAGTATTTGAAGATGAAAGATGTTTTGTATGTACTTGGGCTCAAGAAGAATCTACTCTCCATATCTGCATTGGATGCAAAAGGTATGAGGGTTGCATTTGTAGATGGCCAAGTCCTAATGTGGCCAAAAGGTAAAACTATTGATGATGCAGTAGTGATTGAGAGCAAGAGGGAGGATTGCATAAATTGAAGGGACAACCTGAACATGCCATGGTACATGACTCCATGGAGCCAAGTGAACTTTGGCATAGAAGACTTGCACATATGCACTACAAGGCATTACCAATTGCAAGTAAGGCTGTAGAAGGTCTTCCTGAAATCAAGACCAAACATGAAGGTGTTTGCAAAGGATGTGCAAGAGGAAAGAACATTAAGAAGGCATTTCCAAGTAGTGAAAGAAAGGCAAAATATATCTTGGAAATCATCCACTCAGATGTATGTGGTCCTATGTCATCCAGTTCTCTAAGTGGGTATGTTTACTATGTCTCATTTATTGATGACTTCTCCAGGAAGACTTGGGTATACTTCTTGAAGAACAAAGATGAGGTGTTTGATAAGTTCAAGGAATTCAAAACCTTGATGGAGAATCAAACTGACAAGAAGATCAAAATATTTAGATTCGACAATGGTGGAGAATTCACCTCAGGTGACTTCAAGAAGCTTTGCAGTGATTCGGGGATTAAGAGGGAGTTGACTGCTCCTTATAATCCTCAACAGAATGGAGTTGCAGAAATGAATAACAACAGAAAGGTGTAAAAGAAGCTACTTCAGCAGCTTCTACCAGGAAGCAAAGACTCAGAGGGATTCCACCCAACAAAAAAACAAAGATAAGTATTTCAATTATCATTTCTTGCCTATTTTTGTTTAAATATTATTATGCTTATGTTCCTAGACTTAGGAGATGTATTGTGCATATTAGAATGATTACATTAATGAACAATATAGTACTAATATGCATGTGATGGGTAAGTGGCCTATGGCACTATACAACATTCCAGTGCTACTTATCTAGAATGAAACCTCTTTGCTGACATGTTGGGAGTAGTGCAAACTCTTAACAATGTTCTGGTAGAGATTGGAAGGCATCTAGAAAGTTGTGGAACATGGATAAATGTTGTATTGAAGCATTGGCTAAGATAATTACATAACTATATGACATATTTCTTTATGTGTAAATAATTTGTTCTGAAAATTAAGAGATGTTTCTTATCATGCAATTTAACTTGTTTTCTAGGAAAGACCGTATATCTTCACCTACAAAAGAAGGACTACAACATTTGTTCTAGCAACAAAGATATCTATTGAAGATATTGAACTTCCCAGGATCTGGGATGAAGAAATGGAATGCCATGATCCGTCGATCATGAAGATGATGTTTGGGATGCAGTCCCAAGACTTGACAGGGAGTCACATGTGTGCAGATTGAAGAAAGCCTTGTATTGCTTGTAGCAAGCTCCCATAACTTGGTGTGATACAAAGAGGAAGCTTGCTGCTGAGTTCGATATGAAAGATTTGGGAATGATGCATTATTGCCTAGGTATGGAGGTGTGGCAGAGTGCAGGTGGGATCTTCCTTGGTCAAGGGAAGTACACAGTAGATATCCTGAAGAGATTCGGGATGAAGGATTGCAAGGCCATGGCCACACCTATGGCATCGAATCTGAAGCTTCTATGTGATGCTTCATCTGAGCCGGTTGATGTCTCTATGTATCGTCAGATGATTGGGTCCTTGATGTACCTGACGAACACGAGACCAGATATTTGCTTTGCTGTGAGCACATTGAGCCAGTTCCTGACGGATCCGAGGAGTGTTCACCTAGTTGCTGTAAAGCATGTTCTGAGGTGCCTGAAGGGTACAATGGATTTTGGGCTCAAGTATGAAGCGAATCAAAAGTTTAACCTGCAGGGTTATGTTGATTCAGATTGGGATGGATATGCTGCAGATAGGAAGAGTGCATCTGGATGCTGCTTCAGTATGGGATCATGTGTGATCTCTTAGTTTAGAAGGAAGCAGTCATGTGTAGCAATGAGTACAGCTGAGGCAGAGTATGTTGCAGTCTGTTCAGCTAGTTATGAGGCAGTATGGCTATGGAAGCTACTATTTGAGTTATTTGATCTCCCATTGGATTCTACTGGTATCTTCTGCGATAACCAGAGTTGTGTGAAGTTGTATGAGAACCTAGTGTTTCATGACAGGTCGAAACACATAGAGATCAAATATCACTATATCAAGGATATGGTGCAGAGAGGAGCTGTGAAGCTCCTGTATGTTGCGATGGACGAATAGATTGCAGATGTGCTGATGAATCCACTAGCCAGGGTGAAGTTCGAGTACTTTAGGGAGAGGCTTGGTGTTCTTCAGATCGAGGGCACTTCGAGGAAGAAGTGATGGACACATTTGTTGAAGCCATTCCAAGCATGTTGGAAGGAGGATCCTTCACATGGCTGTGGATGTAAGAGCTGGATGATGAGCATCAGGATGATGTTCTAGTTTCTGCTTTGTATGATCAGTTGGATCATTTATATGTATATGTATGTACGCATCATGTTGGATGCTGGATATAATCAGTTGGATCATTTATATGTATGTATGCATCATGTTGGATGCTGGATATGATCAATTGGATCATTTATATGTATGTACGCATCATGTTGGATGCTGGATATGATCGGTTGGATAATTTGTATGTATTTTGTATATGCATCATGTTGGATGCTTGGACCATGTATCTGTATATTTATCAGGTGGATACATTGTATGATCAGGTAGATCATGTATATTGATATGTATCAGGTATGATCAAGTAGATCATGTATGTTGATGGATACATTGTGTGGATCATGTATCTATGTATCAGGTGGATACACTATGTATGATGATATGTATCAGGTAGATACTTGGTGTGCATCAGATGGATGCATTGTATGATCAGGGTGATTGTGGATGACGAGCTTCTCCAGATGACATCTAATAGGATGTTGCAGTGATGATGATCCGGATGATCATGTGTACATCAGGATGATGTATGGTGAGTATCAGATGATACTTTGTGGCCGTGGATCAAGTTGTGCAGATGAGGATGTCTAGGAGATCCTATAGGTCAGAGTTGCGTACCCATAACAGCCTGGGATGCTCTTTTGAGACATTGCTCTGGGAGGACATGTAATTTGTGCCCTGGGAGATCTTCAGGTCAAAGTTGTATACCCGTAACATCCTGAGATGCTCTTGCGAGGTTTTGTCCTATGGCATGTAATTTGCTCCTAGGAGATCTGGATGGGATGAATAAGGCTTCATATGCTTCAGCCGGGTTTTGCCATGACCACATGTAATTTTCTCCTAGGAAATCTGGACATGATGAAAAAGGCCTCAGATGCTTCAGCCAGATTTTGAGGTGGACCACATGTAATTTTCTCCTGGGAGATCTGGATAGGATGAAAAAGGCCTCAGATGCTTCAGCCAGGTGTTGTGGTGAGATCACATGTAATGTGCTCCTGGGAGATCTGACAGGTAGAGCTGTCTGCTCGTAACAACCTGGGATGCTTCAGCCAAGTTTTGTGATGGGTTACATGTAATGTGCTCCTGGGAGATCTGACAGGTAGAGTTGTGTGCTCGTAATAGCTTGGGATGTTGCAGCCAGGATTTTTCACGCACGTAATAAGTCCTGAGGATTCCACAATATGGCCAGTGATGATGAAGACCTGTAGGTGGTGGGCCTACATTGAGTATGAAAAAGGACTGGCTTTGTAGAACTTCCTATGACGAGTAGAGTCAGAGATTGGTTGAGATAGCAGCAATAATGACGATGATGATGACGATGCATCGATGACGATGATCCTGATAAGAAGACTTGTCTAGCAGAACTGCGTCGAGAAATACCTTCCTAGTTAAGAGGGAGTGTTGATGTATATGTAACTTCGAAACGTATTTCATCTATGTATTTCATATATATTTATTGTACCCTTATAAGAGATGTGTTATTCCTCTATAACGAAGTGTCGTCATGTGGATTGACAAGTGTTGCAAGTGTGTGTACTTGCCGATGGGTTATTATACCACCATGTGTGGGGTCGGCCTTGAAATATATATTATATTGTGGATGTATCTAGATAGACAAGTCGGCCCCATAGTGTAACTGGGCAAACAGGTTAGTATAAATAGAGATCGGGAGATCTCTATTTTGATCATTCAGAAAGTCACACTTCTCTCACTCAGAAAGTGGCGCACTAGTGAGGAGGAGGATCATCTGCTACTAGGAGACTATCTCACTGTATTTTGGTTGTACTTTGGTTGAGCCATTGCTCTCTCTATCTCTGAGGAAGTTGTAGGGTTTTTCACCTTAGGGTTTTCCCCACGGAAACTCTGTGTCTCTTGTCTCTCATGCTTTTGACTCTTGTGATGCTTATTGTGATTGTTATGCATTGATATACTGTATATGTTACTCTCTCAGTGAAGATCCTAAAGTATTGTGAATTAATGCTCAAAATGTAACAGCCTTATGAGGGATCATAATAATAGAATTATTATGAATAGTAAGTTTGAAAGGATCCAAAATATTAAATAATTAATATCATATTAAGCCAAAACTTTGAACTTTATTACTTTAGCACTAGAATAATAAAATGAGGGCCTATGCTTATGAGCACCTCCAAAACTAAAGTTATAATATATATATTCTCAAAAACAAAGATGTATTTATGATAAACCCTAACTCATGGGAAGAACATGGTTTAAGGAAATGACTTAGAGGAAACGAATTCTCTCTTAAACCACTAAGATGAGGTATGCACGATATATATAGAACTAAGGTGATGATTGTCACTATCTTACTTATATCATGAGAAGGTAAAGTTATGATATTTCCTAGCAGAATGGTGTAAACACTAATGAGGTGGGCTCTGGTCGAGAGCAGGAAACCTGCTTAGGTTTCCTTTCCTTAGTTTAGTATTGTGACATATGGTATCACGAATTATGTTGTCAAACTATACGCTGTCTAGTTTTAGTATACTACCAAGACCAGAGTTCCGTATGGGATCTCGATTTCTTTAGTTTTGTTACATATATGTTGTCGAAAGTTTTTAATACATATATGTTGTCGAAAGTTTTTAATACATATAGGACTCCGTCGAAAACTTATATATGGTATGACGGTGTAAACACTAGTAAGGCGTGATCTTTGAAGAGATCCATTTGAACATTCCATGGTGGGTTAAAATTTCGGTAACTATATTACACCTTCTTTTATACTATGCTGCCTTGTATCATTTGTATGAAAACTTGCTATACAGATATATATGCTGGTCATTTTATATATATATATAAACATTAGTGCGGGTTGACTCTTTGGTGTAGTATGAAAAGAGACCGCTGGGAAACCCAAGTCCAAGTTTTGTAAACTCCTTTATTACAACATATCTTATTCGCTGCCCTTTTTGAATTACTACAGCATTGATAGTGCCACTCGATTTGTATACACCTTTGATAGAGAAATCTTGAAAATCCGGAGTAGAGATCCAACCGGTTGCCTTATTGCCATGAAACTCTCCATCCAGTTTGAACGGAATAGATTAACTAGGATATATGGTTCTTTAATATATATTAAAATCTAAATTTAAAAAAAATATGTTGAACGGATTAGATTGGATAGGATGAATGGTTCCTTAAGATATTGAAATGCAGTTCTAAAAGTATGTTGAAGTATAGGATGTAATTCTTAGTAAAGATATTGAGGTATATCTTTAAAAGTATATTAGAGTATGGAAGGCTAATCTTAGTCAATATATTGAAATATGAGATATTATCCTTAATTAAAATGATGAGAAGCAAATATATTTTAAAATAGGATGAAGTATGAGAAAATTTTCTTTAGTATAAAAAAATAAAAATAAAAATTAAAGGATATATATTTTCTTAAAAGACGTTTTAAAGTATGGACAGAGATCCTTAGTTTAATTATATATTCTTAAATATATGTTTCAAGTATGGTAAGATGTCCTTTACTTTAAATATAAAAGCTATATATCTATATTCTCAATGTAAGCTTTAAATATAGAGAGGTTCTTTTTGGATTAAACATTGGGTAGAATGTATGCTGCAATGTATGTTTAAAAGTACAGGAAGATGTTCCTTAGTTAAAATAGTAAATTTATATATGTTGTCTCTTAGTAGAAAATCTGGCTTTATATATACTTTATATGACTGATGAAGAAAGGAAGGTTAAGCCTTAGTAGTGAAGGAAACCTCAAAGTTTAGTATTGAAATTTATGTATAGGGTCACTAAAGGTTGTTAGGTTAATACTTAACCATCAAAGGGGTCCTCTGGAAGAGAGACTTAAGCAAACGGAAAACAATTGCCGTACTATACACACATGGTATTCCTCGATTTGATGATTAATAAAATAACACAACCCTTTTGTGGACATAGCCCAAGATGTGGGTGAACCACGTCAAAATGTTCTCCTTATTATGTATTATCTTATGTGTAAATATTTCTTGATTTTGTGTTTCAATTGTTACTTCAGTTTATGTTTGCTTAAATATGTGTACTTTATACATTTTGCAAAATTATCATAGTTGTTAGTTATCATTGTCTATTGTTTACGTATGTAGTTAAGTTGAAGCTAATCTTTTATATGTCTATATTGTAGACCACTTGTTCTATATAGGCCATGTAGTTAAGTTGAAGCTAATCTTTTATAAGTCTACATTGTAGACCACTTGTTCTATATAAGCCAGATACTTATATGGGTAAATTATTTCTCTAATGGATGTGTCCGAGGTATGATGGATATGTACATTTAATCTAGAAATCTTCAATTTGGATAACGGTGAATATATTAGATAAAGTATTTCGATGGCTAAAGAAAGTATGGGTATAATGCATTTTTCATATTGTTAAAAATGTTTAAACTAATAGAAAGAATTTGTTAGATAGGATACTTGATAAAACATTATTAAGCCATGCTTTTAGAATAAATTATATTATAATGGCTTGTGTATTGAAAGTTAGACTGACTTCTAAAGATATAGAAGACCTTTGTATCGACAAGTAAAGTTATTAATGGTTGCAAGTAAATAATTAATGTTAAAATGTTATGAAACGTTACAATGATGCTTTTATTTTATCTTCCGCATAGCATTTAATGATGATTAGAAAGATTTTAAATTTTTTACGAAATTTAGGATATGTGACACATGGTATCAGAGCTATAGGTTACAACACTCGGGCTTGATGGGCTCAACATGAAATAAGTAGGTATGAAAGTTGACTAAACAAAATTATTTTGTTTCATTTTTTATGCATGGACTAAAATGGACGAGGGTAATTCAAAGAGCAACTTCAAGTTTCTCTGAAGGGGTAAAGATAAATATTTTTCAAACACCGCTTTTCTTTTACAAAATTAGTAGCAAGGTATGATCCTTGTCGTAAGTTCTCCTTGCCAGATAAAAGGTATAGATACTCACATGAGTGAATGACATTATCATAGAATGTAATATTTAGTTGAAAATATTTTAGTAAATGTGAAATGTAATGATCCTTATATTATGATTGACTGGCCTTGTTAAGAAAAGCAAAAGTGACATCATACTTCTGGTTGATTCGTAGTCCTTTGGTAAAGTACTAATCTAAAAGAAATAAATAGGTTAAGAAAAGTGTTGTGAAAGAGGTCGAGTAATAAGTGATTTCAAAATTTGCACAAAAGTATCATTTCAATTCTACATTTTAGTTATTGATATTCTATTTTTCTATCAAAGATTAATAAGTGCATTACCTATGAGCATCGCTAAGTTAAAAACATATGTTTACATGTATGCTCCTAAGAAGTAAGTTTGTTTGAGTTGGCGAATCCATTGAACATTTTCAATTTTGATAGTTACTTAGTAAGGAAAATAATTAGTTGTTACGACAATTTCATGGAATACTATACAAAAAAAAACATAGCCTCATAAATGCTATAGAATGTAAATGAAGTTGTAGTTATACTTAGCAAAATAAAAGTTGATATCAATGTTAGAATGTATATCATTTTACTTAGGTTTGTTTAGTACAAGGTACTTGCTGATTTTCTTTCATTATCTTCTGTGGAACCAATAGTGTGGAGTCGCCGAAGCAATTGTTACTCTTGAGTATTGATACACAAAATAAAGTGGATATACTAGGTCACAAGTTATGAACGAATTTATGTGGCAATGACTGATGTGTTTTATTCTTGCTTATGAAGAATCGTATTTTTGTTAAAAATTAGAATGTTATTTTATTTTTGAAATTCTTATCGATGTTAGAATTTTAAGGAAAGGCCTTAAAATGTACTGTAAAGTAGTAGTTGCTAGAGGCTTAAATAATTTTAAATATGCATATGGTTCTAAGGATGTTATCTATTTTTGAATAAATATTGATGTGCATGAGGTTAAGAGGTATTGATAATCATAGGAGTCTTGATTTTAAGAAAAAGAAGAATCATAGTCTTGTTGCGATTGATTGAGCATAGGATCTTTTAACATCTCAAAGTTTATTAGAATCTTTAGATGATAAGTCTTAATTTGAAAGGAATTTATATGAAACTAAATATTTGAGCTATGATACTAACATGTTTTTCACTAGGTTTGATCTCAGACTCACATTGAGGAAGTTGAAGAGTTTACAGCAGAATGAAGTGAAGATGAGGCACCAGTAAATTGAGTGAGCATGCATATAATTCTATGGAACTAATGTGTCCAGTAGTTGAACAATTGAATCAAATAATTTTTTCTTTATACTAACATTTCAGGAAGTGATCTTAATATTGATTGATAACATGATCAAGAAGGAACATTGAATATAAAAGCACTTATACAGATGAGTTGATATGAATCGCTCAAAAAAAGTAATGAATTACTTTCAGTGGTAAGACTTATGACTGATAATTTGAAAATATTTTAATATACTGGTGTTATTATTATGTTGCATATGGCATACAAGAAATAATAAATGTTTGTTACCAAGAAATATTTTTTGGACTCAAACAAGAAGGTTTGAGGGGAAAAAAGGATGATTTTATGGACTCAAGCAAAGGGGACAGCATCATGAACTCAATAACTAGCTTGTTCTTATGGGACAACTTACCCTTATTTGTGGTCATGTTCCCCATGGATGTGGACTAGAGCAGGTGGGTAGCTCGTTGAATGTTATACTCACCCAAAAAGTCCTAGGAAAACTTTATAACCATCGAATTGAGCAAAGGAAGGGCTCACAATTTTTCCTTGTGTTGTTAGACTGGACCACACAAGAAGTTCTTTGAGGAGACTTAACGTTTTCCTTGTGGTGTTAGAATTGAGCCCACAAGAGGATTCAATGAGGGGAAGCTATGTTATGAGTTGTATTGTAAGACTCTCATGCTTCGCAGAAGCATTCATGATGAGTTTATAGAGGACTCATGTTTTGTATGGCAAGTATCCATGATTGCGAAAATACATAAAGGTTTTTGTATGGCAAGTCTCCATGATTGCAAAAATACATAAAGGTTTTTGTATGGAAAGTATCCACAATTGCGGAAATACATAAAGGTTTTTGTATGCAAGTCTCCACGATTGCTGAAGTACAAAGAGGTTTGGTGATCACAGAGTTTTGTTGAAGGAAATGTTTCATGATATAAATGATTGTCTTATAATATGACTAATTGGATGTATTTATATGTGAATGTTATGGATGCTAGAGAAAGCACATATTCCCTCAAGGATGAGGACGATTGATAAACATTTACTGTTTTGAAATTTGGTATACTTATGTTATACTAAAAATCTTGTATGAGTTGTACAATGTGCAAGTTCTAAGTGGAGAGAGAGATTGTGGAAATTGAAAAAATGAAGACGACCAAAGCAGAAAAAATAAAGCAAGCAAAAGATGAGATGAATGGACACAAAAGACAAACTGTTGAACACCAAGGACGATGTTATCTTTAAGGGGTAGAGTGTGTAACATCCCTCAAATTCAACCCTATTATTATTATTTTTGTAAATGTAATTATAATTATTGTGAAGTCGTTTCTGGTGAGGAGCTCGAGGCCAAGGCCCCACCAGTAAACATTGGATGTAATGAATTTTATTTCTTAAGGTTCTAGACCTAAGTCACTGAAAGTTGCGAATGCAACTACACATCGGGAAATTGAAATACACTAGGGGAGATAGGTCAATGATGACCTATGTCATTTTGTTACCCATAGGTAATTAAGGGTAAAGTGGTTTAGTGACACAACTATTATTCTAAAATCCTATTACCTTTTAAGTATAAAAGGTTAGCTATTATCTTAAAGTTAAGACTAAGTAACAAGTCTTAAGATAACAAATAATCTTACTTCATACTAAGCTATTCATTTAAGTATCTCAAAAGGCTAAAATAGATGACTAATATTATATATAATTAGGGATATACAAATAAGTTATTTCGCGTAGAAATAATATTTATGGCATTAGTATATATATATATATATTTTTACACCAAGAAAGAATCCTTATGAGGGATCATAATAATAGTTTTATTATGACTAGTAAGTTTGAAAGGATCCAAAATATTAAATAATTAATATCATATTAAGCCAAAACTTTGAACTTTATTACTTTAGCACTAGAATAATAAAATGAGGGGGCCTATGCTTATGAGCACCTCCAAAACTAAAGTTATAATATATATATTCTCAAAAACAAAGATGTATTTATGATGAACCCTAACTCATGGGAAGAACATGGTTTAAGGAAACGACTTAGAGGAAAGGAATTCTCTCTTAAACCACTAAGATGAGGTATGCACGATATATAGAACTAAGGTGATGATTATCACTATCTTACTTATATCATGAAAAGGTAAAGTTATATAGTGGGTTCATAGTGGGGAATAAGCCAAATTTTTTCTCTTCATGCTTATTATTTAGCCGTTACCATACCATCCTTGGTGTATGAAGCAAAGCCAGTAAAACCTTTAAAAGTAAAAATAAAGTGATTGACGATTTAACTTATATTTTAGTTTTGCGCCCTTTTAGTAGTAATAAATTTTGGACATCAAATAAAAAAGAAGTAGAGTATGAGATTTGGTTAGACAATTCGTTATTTTGAATATAAAGAATATATTAATAGTTTTATGAAGGAAAACTTAGAAGAAACAAAAACTCGGTGCTACATCCATTAGATAAAGGAAGGAGTGGACCCGTTTTCAGTTCCACGATCTCTCTTTAAAGTCGAATTTTAAACAAATAAGTCATCTTGTTTATCACGCATTAATTCCATAAAAATAGATGTCCCCATAATGGGCTACGGATTTCAACTGTCGTCGCCATTTGTCGCGCGATTTCCTCATCATGCCGAGTGCTGATTCATTTAAAGAGATCTGTGTGTAGAAAAAAAGGGATCGCATTATCGATATTGTTATAGATGTGATACCATGGAAATGCATCTTTAGATAGCGGGGAGAGCACTGGAGTTTGAAAGAAAGAAGGAGAGCGCGATTTCGAAGAAATGCAGAGCTACAATGAAATGACTCATGTAAGAAATAACTACTCAGCTCCAGAGCTACTATTTTCTTCATCCCTTATTCCCCTTGCTCTCCACACTCCAAACTCCCTTCCATCCCCATCCACCTGTGCCTCACCGCACACCCTTCCAGTCACCCCTCTTCATCCCTTATCTCCATTACCAACGCCCTCCACATCCCTTACTACCATCACGCTCCTCCACGCCTCCCTTCCCCTACTCCCATCACACTCCCCTTCGACACACCTCGCCATTCATCACTCCTCCAGTGCACCCTTTAATCCACGACCCAACCATCGATTGCTTCCATTCACATACCGCTCTCTTGTAGCTTGCCTACACTGCTCCCACTTTCCTTCATTGCAATCTTCCAACCTCCCTCCTTGCAGCTCTCTTCCCCGCTTTCACCATTTCTCCACCAACGTTGCCCATCCACAAGCCACTCTAGTGCAGACCACGTTCCAGCACAAACCACCATCACCCGCTCCTTACTCCATACTCTCATCCTAACGCCTTCACCTAGGGTTTAAAACCCTAGTTCTCCCCTTCAAAAAAGAATAATATTATAATAAAATATTTTATTATTATTAATTATTATTAAATACCTAGATCCTTAAAAAAAACTATTATTATTATTAAGATATTTAAATAATAATAATAATAATAATAATAATTTCACCTTTCATACTATATGTATAATAATAATAATTATCATTATTATTCCTTTCAATAGTTAATTCTTCGATAAAATTCTGTTCACTTTTGAAGATCTTTAAAATGTCTACAGCCCTATATAATAATAATAATTATCATTATTATTCCTTTCAATAGTTAATTCTTCGATAAAATTCTGTTTACCTTTGAAGATCTGTAAAATGTTTACACCCCTATTATGGTAGAATAACGCAATAAATGCTATGCATGATAAAATATTTTCTTTGCATATGTAGTTATGTTTGATCTTCGATAAAATTCTGTTCACCTTTGAAGATCTTTAAAATGTCTACACCCCTATTATGGTAGAATAACGCAATAAATGCTATGCATGAGAAAATATTTTCTTTGCATATGTAGTTATGTTTGATTACGAGCACATGAATCAACTTAGATAGGAAGACACCATCAATATCAAGCATGTATGTAAATATGTTAGGTATGTGAATGATAGCATAGGGTCATGCTTATTCTTCATTCATTAGAAAAAGCACATCTATCTCTAGTGCCATATTCGGAAAATGAACTAAAATTGGACCGACCAAGAGCTTAACATAAACAAATATCTACCGAATTTGATGCATTAAGAGGAAATATGTGTAAGAGAGCTCCCTCTTCACATTCATTATGAGTTTTGGCTGCCACAGTATTTGAACATAAGAAGTATTAACTCCAGAACATGGATGTGCTTCACCAACTGCACTGCACGCTGAGCAAAGGAAACTAAAATGAACTCCCATTCCTATGCAACTTCAACTTCCTTTCCACGCAAGACTCTCCATTCTATATCTTTTATTCTATCGCTTTTGGTCATGGATTAAACACGTCCAAGAGATTTGTGATAATATTAAACCATAATAAAGGGTTTTTGCCTATACCACTAGCCAAATGATTCTATGGTGGTAGTGGTTCCACATGGAAATAATGAGGTGACACTATGCAATTAAAGAATCATCTTGATTGTCTAATATGCATTGGATGTGTAAGTGTCAAATATACCAACACTCTTATAAAATAATTTTCTCTTCCCTATAATAATGTGTTATGTTAAGGTCATTATATTTCGTGTAGGAAGACCTTGGTATTCCTTGATTTGATGATTAATAAAATAACACAAAACTTTCGTGGTCATAGCCCAAGATGTGGGTGAACCACGTCAAAGTGTTCTCCTTAGTATGTATTATCTTGTGTGTATATATTTCTTGATTTTGTGTTTCAATTGTTACTTCAGTTTTTGTTTGCTTAAATATGTGTACTTTATGCATTTTGCAAAATTATCATAGTTGTTAGTTATCGTTGTCTCTTGTTTACGTATGTAGTTAAGTTGAAGCTAATCTTTTATAAGACTACATTGTAGACTGCTTGTTCTATATAAGCCATGTAGTTAAGTTGAAGCTAATCTTTTATAAGTCTACATTGTAGACCATTTGTTCAATTATTTCTCTAATGGATGTGTCCCAGGTATGATGGATACGTACATTTAAGCTAGAAATCTTCAAGCTAGAAATCTTCAAGTTGGATAAAGGTGAATATATTAGATAAAGTATTTCGATGGCTAAAGAAAGTATGGGTATAATGCATTTTTCATATTGTTATAAATGTTTAAACTAATAGAAAGAGTTTGTTAGATAGCACACTTCATACAACATTATTAAGCCATGCTTTTAGAATAAATTATATTATAATGGCTTGTGTATTGAAAGTTGGACTGACTTCTAAGGATATAGAAGACCTTTGTATCGACAAGTAAAGCTATTAATGATTGCAAGTTAGATAAAGGTGAATATATTAGATAAAGTATTTCGATGGCTAAAGAAAGTATGGGTATAATGCATTTTTCATATTGTTATAAATGTTTAACCTAATAGAAAGAGTTTGTTAGATAGGACACTTCATAAAACATTATTAAGCCATGCTTTTAGAATAAATTATATTATAATGGCTTGTGTATTGAAAGTTAGAGTGACTTCTAAGGATATAGAAGACCTTTGTATCGACAAGTAAAGTTATTAATGATTGCAAGTAAATAATTAATGTTAAAATGTTATGAAACGTCACAATGATGCTTTTATTTTATCTTTCGCATAGCATTTAATGATGATTAGACGATTAGAAAGATTTTAAATTTTTTATGAAATTTAGGATATGTGACACGGGGGATTTATAAAACTAGCTGGGCCTTCCTTTGTAAATGAGCCTGTACCATTTGTAATAATTTCCTGACACCTTTCAAGCTTTGCATGCACAGAGTGAGCTGTAACTTAGTACGATGCTGGCGATGTTAATCATCATTGGAGAGTGCCACTTCAGCATGAAAAGTCAAAATGACAAAAACAGAAAACCACTTATGGTATGCAGGCTCTTCGAAAAGTGGTCTTCGAAACCCTCTTTAGAACCCCTGAATGACTTTGGAGGCGCCACGTAGAAACAGTGGTTTTTACCTCAGGGAGGGGCTACTTGCTATATACTTCGTTCATCTTTCCTACCCTGATGCTTTTTTAACTGTACCTACTCGTCATTAGGATCACATGTGCTTCAAAATACTCGTGTGGCTTTACCGGCTGGTTTCGGGGCCTTCAAAAAGCAGTTTGGGAAAACCATCTTGACGATCCTGAATAGATGAGAAGATGACATGTGTAAATAATGGTTTCTAGTCAGGGATAGGTCATTCCTTGGAAAACATAGGCCATTCATGGATCCTAAAAACATCCTTTTAACTCCATCTTATGCGAGCTGATATAAGAAGCCTTCACTACATTTTTACCAAGAAAACTTGTTCCAGCGACCTCTACCTATGTAATTTCGATGCCTCCAATCATCTTTCAGACATAGATTCCGATTTAGCTGACACCTTTTCTTTTGACAGTGAATATCACTAAAATTGGCTTTAGCGGGGACAACCTCTTCCCTCGCGGAGAGGTTGATGACAGTAGACTTGTGCCTTTTAACTCATTGGACTGTGGAGTCATGTCTGCTTGCTGACAACCTGGATTTTAAAAGGAATATTCTGAAGATGATAACAAAACAGATTATGATAAAAATAAAAACAAAAGAAAATGCTTCACAATATGATACAATGAACCTTTCCAAAGGAAGAATACGAGAAATTAATAATGAAAAAACCGTTTCAGGAATCTCTCATTTACAAGGTTCCCAAAACTTTAACCATCCAGTTGAGCCACCACATAAGTGTTGTTGTCATGGAATGTCATGACTTCAAATGGTCCAAGCCATAAGTTGTCAAATTTTTCAGTGTTTAGACCTTGGCTCTCTTCTAGCATCCCATTTCAGAACAAGATCCCCATGTTGAAAATCTCCAGCAATAGCTATACAGTCAAATGTTGCTTTCATCTTATCTTGATAAATTTTGGTGGAGTCTTCCAATTGCTCTCTAACCTGTTGGATATCTATCAATTGATGTATCCTTCTTTCCATATCGTCCGGCTCTTCATGTTTAGACTGTAGCAGCTTCATTACGGGGAGACCAAGTTGAATCAAGGGGACATCTTCCTTCCCATAAACCAACTGAAACGATGATGTGCTTATGGTGCATTTGACACTAATTCTATCAGCCCACAATGCAAACCTTAGTTGGGAGTCCCAGGCCTTTTTATTTTTACTGAGCATCTTCTTAATAATATTTACCAAGCTTTAATTAGAAGATTCAGCCAAGCCATTTCCCTGTGGGTAATATGCAGTTGAATGAATCAACTTAATATTGTAATTCTAGCAAAAGTTCATCATCTTGTATGATTTGAAATCTAGGGCATTGTTCGTAAGTATTTTTCTGGGGAAGCCAAACATGGCCAAAATATTTTCTTCCAAGAAGCTGATAATTACTGATTCATTTGCATTCCTAGTGGGAATAGCTTCCACCCACTTTGTAATGTAGTCAATAGCTGTAAGGATCCATCTATGCTAACCATTAGAATGGGTTTTATCTCTCCGATAAAATCAAGACCCCACTGCTGGAAAGGTGCTTCCACTCTTATGGGTTTTAGAGGTAGTGGTTGTAGTTTTAGCTTCCCGGCAAACATCTGGCACTCTTTACATGACCTGATGACCTTGCTGGTGTCAGTAAATAGGGTAGGCCAAAAATAACCTACCCTCAAAATTTTATGCGCGGTCACTCTCCATGCGTGGTAACCTCCGCACATACCCTTATGGAACTTGATAATTATGCCTGATGTTTCTTCCTCTATAATACAATTAAGTAGGATGCCCAGTGGATCTTTCCAGAAAAGGTAACCATCCAGAATAGAGTATTTAACCGCCCTAAGTTTAAGAGACCTTATTTTAGATTTTTCCATTTCTGGGAGATGAGCAAGATGCTCCAAATAATAGACTATATCTTTATACAATTCAGAGTTTATAAAATTTTCAGCCACCTAGTCAGGAAGGTTCTGTTGGCCTTCTTCATTTCATTGATCAATGAATTGATCAATTCATCTCTAATGATTGATGATTAGATTCCGCCAGCAGCTTATCTAACCCCTGTCCCTTTACCAATTTAGTGGGCTTGATCTCCATATCATATTCCTGGATCTTGGAAATCCATTTTCCCCTTCTTCCTTCACTATCAGGCTGACATAATATATCCTTAATGGTGCTCCCTGGGACATGAGCTATGATCCTGGAATGAAAAACATAACTCCTAAAAGCTTTTAGTGCCTTAACAAGTGCATAGGCATATTTCTCCATCGTGTTATATTTTAACTCCACATCTCTCATGGATCGGCTGAAGAAAGCAATGGATTGTTCATGCCCTTCCTGATTTTTTTGCACAAGGACTGCTGCTATGGTAACTTGAGAGGCAAAAGAGAAGATTAGGAAATCCTTGGTGTAGTATGGGCTTATCAGAACAAGAGTTTCTCCCAACTAATCTTTTATCTGTTTGAAAGAATTTCTAGTAGATGTGGTCCATTTTATATCAGCATCCCGTCTTAGCATATTAGTAATTTCTTTCATTGTTTCAACAAAGTTAGGAATAAATCTCCGTAAAAAAATTATTTTACCAATGAAAGATTGTACCTCTTTTTTGTTTTGTGGGAGATCGATCAGGTTGATAGCAGCAACTCTTTCTGGCTCTATTCTCACACCATCTTTAGAAACAATATGACCGAGAAAATTTCCTTCTGTCATGGAAAAAAAGGACTTCTTCGGGTTAAGAGACAAACCATGCTTTTTGCACTTCTCAAAAGTTCGTTTCAGGTGCTGAAGATGATCTTGATCAGATTTAGAGAAAACTGTCATGTCGTCAAGGTATATGACAATGAATTTGTCTCTTTCGCCTACAAATTCTATGTCCATCGCCCTTTGAAATGTTTCCCCAACATCCATAAGTCCAAAAGGAATTTTATCATACATGAACGTTCTCCATGGTGTAGTAAAAGCCATCTTTTCCCGATCATTAATATGCATTGCTACCTAATTGTAGCCTGAGAACCCATCCATCATAGAGACTCGAGTTGAGCTTACCACTCTTTGCAGGATGTGATCCATCTTGGGTAAGTGGTAATTGTCCTTCAACGAGCATTTATTCAGATTCCTAAAATCGACACATAACCGGATTTCACCATTCTTCTTTATGACCGGTACCCGATTTTCCACCCATTCCGAATACCTTAGAGGGATGATAATTTATGCATCTAGAGGCTTCCTCACCTCTTTCTCAATGACTGGTAACAAAATAGGGTTCACCTATCTCAACTTTTTTTTTACTGGTTTAGAATCAGGCTTTAAGGGGATCCTATGCTGAATTATAGAGGTATCATATGTCTTGAGGTCTTCATATTTCCAAGAAAAAACGTTAGCATACTCTTTAAACAATTCTTCATACTTTGCCTTTAGTCCTTAGTAAGGGATTCAGACATCTTGATGAAATTGGACTTTTCCTTAGTGCCGAGATTTACTTCATGCACAACCCCAGTGGTCGGACATATTGTTGGTTTAACTGGGACATCATTTTTGTCGAATAGTTGCTCTAAAGGAACAAGGCCTTTCGGTATAAAATTGTTTTTTAGATGAAGAACTTTATGACCTATGATTTGTTGCATGAATTCAAATCTTCCAGGATCTGTTACCCGTGCATTACTTCCTTCAGCTTTTTTAGAGTCATCGTCAACCTCGGTGTTTGAAAATTCTCCAACCAATTGCAAAAAGCACTTGATTTGTTGATCGTCTTCAAAAACTTGCCAACTTTTGACGTTGTCAGGGATGGAGGGGCGGTATCTCATTTCTACTTCATATTTTAGCTTTGGCTTCTTGGGAGGATTGAAGGAGTTCACCATCATGGCCAAAGCGTCAACCTGCTTATTTTCTTCTCGGGGCACAAAAGTAATATTAAAGGCATCAAAAAATTTGTCAATAAAATCCCAAATCAGATGGGGATATGCTTTGAGTCTAGGATGTTTAGTCTGATAAATGTTTTTTATTTGATTCACCACAAGCTCTGAGTCTCCGAACACTGCCAGATTAGTAACTCTCAAGTCTCTTGCCGCTCGAAGGCCTAGGATGAGTGCTTCATATTCCGCGACATTGTTAGTGGTGTCAAAATCAAGTTTGTATGACAAATTGACTCTGTCTCCTAAAGGTGACTTCAATATTGCATTTGCTCCGGATTCAGTTTTGGAAAACGCTCCATCGAAGAAAAGTTTCAATACTAGATTTTGGCTGTTTTCAGCGGCTGGTTCCACCATCTGAATCTATGTGACCTCGCCTTCAGCTGAACTTTCTACTGATAATCTGTAGCAGCCCATATTTTCATCAGCAGCATATATAGGATAATTCATAGGACTATCTAGGTCACTTATGACATATGCGAACATGGCTTCTCTATACAACCGCCTGGTTTCCCCAGCAAAAACAAGTATCGTAGCATATTTCATATCCATCTGCATGGTTCCTCCCAACTTTTTAGCCCAACTTCTCGATAGTAGCATGCCATATTTAGTAGGGACATCGGCTACTACCACGTCAATCATTACGCTCTTTGCTAGTATCTGGGCTAGAGTAACCACCATATCTTTTATTATCCCTATGCATTTTACCTTTCTGGAATCAAAATTGTAAAGATCATGATATGGCCGGGTGATTTCCAGCCCCAATTGTTCCATGGTAACTTTGGGCATTATATTGTGGGATGCTCCCGAATCTAGCATACAATTGTGGAGAAGCTTATCATGCACATTCAGAGTGATGTAAAATGGAGCAGTGGGTTCTTCTTTATTATCAATATGTGGGCCACATTGAAAAAAGGGAGCCTCAACATTAAGGTTTATGGAATCTTGTTGGTCTGTGCCTTCGGCTCTGTGCAGCATCCTGTCTATCTGGCCTTGGTAGATTGGATTTCTTATCAACTCAGTTAAAGGGACCACTATTTTTAGTTTATTCAACTCTTGCTCCAGACTGAAAGGGGTAGGCCCTTCTCTAGGGATTAATTCTATTCTCTTGTGGGGGCTTATGCCTAGACAATTCGGAACATCTGGGGTCATGACTTTGAATTATATATGTTTAGAGAGAACTCTTACTTTGGGTAGGGGAGCTGCTTCAGGAGGCTTCATCTGGTTTGGCTTCTGTGGGGATTTTCTAGTCATAGGTCCACTTTGCTTGGGCGCAGCTTCTAACCTTGGTCTTAAATTATACCTCTTTGGTGTTCTTTCACGTTGAGTACTACAAGAAGCTAGATGATACTCAGGAAAATTGATACTCTCTTGGGTATACAAAAGTTCCAAGCTATCTTCTTCATATAACTGTGAACTCTCATAGTCTTCTCTAGTGAGATGCATGAGGTGTGAATCTTCTTCCACCCAATTTAGTTGTTCCTCAAAAGCTTGATGATATTCCTCCATAGCAATACCGATCAGATTATTTTCTTTTTCACGAACATGAGGTCTGAATGGTTGTTCATCATTTCTTTTCTCTCTATACGCCATCTACAGATTGAAGGGTCTTCTATACTGATTTTGAGGATAGGGAGGAGATTGTCGATTGGGACTGCTACCTTAAAGCTTCATTCTAGTGACCTTGTTTGAAAGGTTTTTTATGATACGATTCATCTCATCAATCTTAGCATTTTGAGATTCTTTGATTTCTGAAGATACCCCTTCTTCCCTAGCCTTTCCTTTATCTTTGGGTTCAACCTCATTTTTCATCTTAATCTTTCATCCCACTCTCAAATTTCCTTCGACGTCGATGGCATCATCTTGCATGTCGTTGAGTGAGACTGGTCTTCTTTCTCTCAAGGTTATGGCAAAATCTGATGGGAAGGCAGCTGCATAAGTGACCTGAGCTATAGATTTAGTAGGATGAATGTCCTCGGGGATTCTGAAATACTGCTTATTAAATCTTGCTGTGAAATCAACCACATTTTTAGAGCCACTTTTCTTCAGGGCAGAAAACTTTATCAGATAATATAAACTATCCCGTTTAACTCCCCACTTCTGGACGAATGTGTATTCCAAGATTTCCATAGTGCTAATAGAGGCATTAGGTAAAGATCTGAACCACTTTCTGGCCTCAGCTTCTAGCGACTGGGTGAAAATTCTCATGAATACATCATCATGCTCGATCAAGATATTGTCTATGAAGTCTTGAAATTGATCCACATGTTCTTCGACAAATGTCTCTCTGCAACTTCAAATAATGAGTAGGCATGTCATTCAGGGGTGTGGGAAATTGCATAGGTGCATGACGGCTTGCTACCCATCTTGGGGTTGGTGGAGGTGGTCCTCCGCCTCCTCCTCCTGACATGGGTTGACCAGGATTCAAGGTTTCTTCCTATGTGACAATGAGGGTTCTAGGAAAAGTAATATGCTCTACAAGTTCCTTGTCTATAGAAGGGATCTTTCGAAAGCTCAAAAAATCAAAGCAAGAATCAGGATTTTGCTGAAAAGGGTTGTTATCAGGGGTTCGGACAATAAAATCGGACTGGGGAAACTGCAGGTCGAACAAAGGGGACGAGAACCTACGCTGGTAGCTTGGCGAAGTAGACTGGAATCTACCGCATCTGTGTCTCCAGAAAACTGAATCTTCTAGGGCCACAAATTCTTCGTGGCTAGGGTTCTAGCGAGTGTGCCTTCGTCCATATGCCAGGTTTGCTACTGTGGAGTCACCAGGTGGATTACAGCCCGCACCTCAATTTTATCCACCATAAAACTGAGAGCGTATAATTCTGCTATTATACCCAGGGAAGATTTATCTTCTTGATTGCATTCCCTGGCAACGACGCCAAAAAAGATGTTAGTTCCAGAGACATTCTAAAGCTATTTTTTAGAACAGTGCATGGGCATCAATAATTACTTCTGAAAAAATTTACTGAATCACAAAATAATCTGACAGAAACAATGTAGAATTCTGATATTGAAATGTTAACAGGAAGTATTTCAATGTGCAAAGGAATCGGACTTTAGTAGCAGATGAAAAATGAAATGGTGCAATATAAAGGTACTCTGTAAGTAAATACTTATATTACATTTGCAGAAAGACGTGTTGAGCCTAAGGGAGGAATTCAACAGTCTGAACAAAATGAATAACAAAACACCACTAAATAATATGAGGGTATCACTTCAAGGTATATTAACCTGAACACTTTAATCACCAATTACCAAAGAAGAAATAATTTTAAGCATAGGCATATAAACCCAGACAAGCTCTGCATATCATACATAAATGGAAGAGATGGAAAACAGAAGAAGATACTAACTCAGCATATCAAAAATTTGAATCCATTAGCTACAATATAGAGTAATAATATGTTCCTATATATTGATCAACTATCAAACATAGAAGTAATACTTCTTACATCAAAGAGCCGACCTTTTGGCTATCGCCTACTTGGCTATATATAACCTTCCTACTCTAAAAACAAAATCTGTTACAATCTGTTCAGCTCAACAGCTTAGAGAATGATAGTTTATACTCCTTAATAGAGTTTGTAACAAATAATAGAAATGAGTAAAATACTTGGTCATCCACCTGACCATGACCCGGGACCATTTTGATAATCAAAATAGTACGTCTGAATGGACAAAGAAAACGTGCCACCCTTATATATAGGATAGCCACAACGTAAATGTTTCAGAACTGCAAAGAACTTATTTCACACTTATCTAACCGCCTTTGGCCTAACAGGGACGTGGATGCAACCATACAACTAATGAATGTTGCTTCGGAGACTACTATTGCCTCCCTCCTTCATCCCTTCCAAGCCCTTTGCTCTCAGAACTTGGATGCAATGGGAAGAAGACCTACTACTGACGCCGGGCTATGGAACAGGACCTGATGTAGATAATGCTTTGTTAGAATCGCTTAGGTACTACTGCTCCTCCATTTGATCATCCTTCGTTAGGACTGGTGTATCTCAACACCCCATCGTTCTGCAACTGAGAGGCAATATTCCTTTCAACTGCTAGACAGGATAAATTCTCCTCAGACATCTCGAATGAGACCTCAGGTTTATCTCACCTTCTGACACACAGATGCGAATCAGCAGGCTGCTCATGAGCACTAGTCGTCTGGCCTCTCAGTGTTCCTAGAGCGGCACTTCTCGAAATGTAGTGAACCATGGGGAAAAACTCAACTAATTTGCTCGAACCAAAAAAGAAGTACCCAACTTTCAGTGATGGACAAATGAGGCGAAGGAGCTCTAATAAAACAACAATGTCTAGTGGGGTATTTATAGAACTAGCTAGGCCTTCCTTAGTAAATGAGCCTATACCATTTGTAATCATTGCCTGACACCTTTCGAGCTTTGCACACAGAGAGTGAGCTGTAACTTAGTATGATTCCAGCAACGTTAATCATCATTGGAGAGGGCCACTTCAGCGTGAAAAGTGAAAATGACAAAAACATAAAATCGCTTATGGTATTCAGGCTCTTCGAAAAGTGGTCTTAGAAACCCCCTTTAGAGCCCCTAAATGTCTCTTGAGGCGCCACGTGGAAACAATGGTTTTTACCTCAGGGAGAGACTACTTTCTATATACTTCACGAATCTTTTCTACTCATACGCTTTTTTAACCATCGATCTCCTACCAGGCTATCTCGAGATGAGCATCTAAAAACACGCAACTCTGGGGATGGGTCCTGCACCGTACCTACCCGTCAGCAGGATCACATGTGCTTCAAAATACTCATGCGACTTTACCGTCTGGTTTCAAGGCCTTCGAAAAGCAGTTTGGAAAAACCATTTTGACGATCCTGAATAGCTGAGAAGATGACACATGTACATAATGGTTTCTAGTCAGGGACAGTTCGTTCCTTGGAAAAAATAGGCCATTCATGGATTCTGATAACATCCTTTTAACACCGGCTTATGCGAGCTGATATAACGAGCCTTCACTGCGTTTTTAGCAAGAAAACTTGTTCCAGCGACCTCTACCTATGTAATTTTGATGCCTCCAATCATCTTTCAGACATAGCTTCCGATTTAGCTGATGCCTTTTCTTTTGACAACAAATATCACTAACATCTATGAAATGTGATAAGAATGGGAGTGAATGTATCAAAGTGACTTTCAAATGTGATAAGGAAACATAATGGAAACAAATCTAATTTAACTTTGACAAACCAATGTAAATTACAAATTTTCCAACTACAGTTAACTTTAAACATTATGATGTATCAAACTTAATAAAGATATTGACTTTAACATGGATTTGATTGAGAAGCAAGTAGAAAAATTGATAAAGATATTTTATGTAGAAGCAAGTAGGAAACTTGATAAAGATAACTCAGTTCTAGAACAAATCTTATTTCATAGGCATCTTCATTAACTGTATGAATGAGAGAAGCAGATTCTATATTCGAACAAAGAAACTACTATTGAAGCTAAGATATTGTGGAGAATTAAATTACTAAGCCTAATCCAAAATCAATCTTTACGAAACATGACATAATGAAACTAAGAATGGAACCGATGAATTCTATAACAGTAAAGTATTAATGAATCAAGTAGAAAAGAAACATAATCTGCAAACAACAAAGTTAAGGAAAACAAAATGAAAACTACGAATAATTATGAAACTGTTGAGATATTGTAACTTCAATGAATATTATATTTGTACTTTATTATTCTGGATATGTTTCATTCCTCCTTGAAGATCTTATTGTATATCCGGAAATGTTTATTCCTCCGTCGGAATGTGGTAACTTGGGTTATTAGACTTCCCTAGTGGGGGTCGGCCCTATATGTGTTATGTGGGTCAAAGGGTTATTATACCACTGTAAAGTGGTTGGCCCAGTCAGTTGTAGTGGGGGATTTAACCCACTGGTTAAATACGAGCCTACATGATTTGTGTAAAAGACAAGTCGGAGTTGTGTATAAATAGAGGAGGTGTATTCCTCATTTGACACACACTCACTCACTTGAGAGTGGCACACTTGTGGAGGAGAGGTCTGCTATGGAGAAGGAGGAGCTTATGCTCAGGGTTACATCTTTGTATATTGCTGGTCATCTATATTGAGGAAGCTTTACTGGGTTTTCTACCCCATGAGGGTTTCCCAGGATAAATTTGTGTCTCTTGTGTTTATGCTGTGCTTGTTGTTTCTTCAGTGATCCTGTATATGCTATTATTTTGAAATGGAATGAAATGCTACTATTTTCTATCTTAGCATATTAAATCTTAACATGGTATTAGAGCTAACCTGAAGGAAGGCAATGTATGACACTTACGACACTTGCTTTACTTACGACAATTTGAAGGTTAGGGTTTTAAATAGAAAAAACCAATCATCGTGGAACTTTCACCATAAATCCATTTTGGCAAAGTTTCAGGATCGGAAACCTTTACAGGTCGTAGATAACATCTCCAGGTATCGTGTGTCCAAAGGGAACCCTCCAATTCGTTGTACTTTGTAAGTTATGATCAGTACAAGTTAGGGTTTCTGCCTCTTCCAGATCTCAGTAAAAATCAGGTGACCTAGGAAAAAAGGTCGTAACTTGGTCTAGGAAGCTCCAAATGAAATTTCGTAAAGAGTGACAGTTAGTACACAGACTGTACTATATCAAGAAACGTTTTCAGAGGCCGAAGTTGAACCAGTGACACGTGGAACGCCATACAAGTTTTCTCTCCTTTTTTATCCCATAAACAGGTCACGTTGCGACACTTGGAATAACCTGGGATAGGAAGCTCCAAATGAAATTTCGTAAAAAGTGATAGGTATTACATAGAATGTACTATCTCAGGAAACATTTTCAAAGGCCGAAGTTGAACCAGTGACATGTGGCACGCTGTACAAGTTCGCTCTCCTGTTTTCTCCCATAAACAGGTCACATTGCGACACTTGGCATAACTCTCTCTCAGAAAATTCAATTGAGGTCAGACCTGTCGGGATGGAAATATGACAGGTCAGCATACCACAAAAAAAAATTTTAGACCCTATCGAGTGAAAAGTTCAGAGTTACAGCAGAAACAATCAGGTACATATTTCTGTCAAAACATAATTATTTTTGAAGCACCTTCATTCATGGCTTCCGGAATTTAGGGTTTCGGAGAAAGTTAGAATTTTTGGAATCAGAATCCACAGCTAAATGCTACTCAGGAAAATCAAAATTTAGAGACCAAGATCGAATTTTTTGGTTGGGTAGAAGACCGGGCTTGATCAAACCCCAGTTCAGGATTTTGATCGGAAAGATGGAAAATTAGGGCTTCAGCAAAAGTTGGAATTTTTGAAGTCTGTAACCACGGCTGGAAGCTCCTCAGAAAAATAAGAGTTTAGACCCTTGGATTGAACCTTTTGATTGGAAAGAAGGGTGGGCTTCATCAAACCCTAGTTCGGGTTCCTATCCAGAAGATCCAGAAGTTTCGAAGGCAATTTTGAGGGGTCAAATTTTGGAGATTTGAAAATTGAAGTATGCTAGCAAGACACATCCTTCCATCCATTCAGAAGTGTGAAAGTCAAAGATTGAATTTTTAGGGTTTCTTTAGCAAAACCTAATCAAGCTCGAGATCAAGTTTCAGGGGGAGTTGAGGCTAAGGCCTTACATAAGAAGACTACAAGAATTCTTGACAGGTATGACTTAAGGAGGTTCAGGTATGTCTTGAAATCTGATTCTTGATTAAGTTCATGATGTGTTTGTCTTCATATTATTTATTAGTACAATCTTGATTAATGTTAGAATTGTCTTATCACCCTAGTAATAGTATGAATGCATGTGAATGATCGAAGACATTCATTGATTAGGACTATATGATTGTACTAATGCATTATGGTGTTGTGTGAGGTTGATGTTGTCTGCTAACAAGATGCAGGTACATCACAAAAGACAAATCAAGTTTCATGACCATGACAACATGAAGACAAAGACTCATCCATAATCTTTGTTCTACTTACGAGGTATGTATGACTTTGTTATATTATGCTTAACCTATGAGACATGCAGGTTCTAGCTCAGGATCTCTAAATCATTGAAGAGATTGTTTAGGTATGTTGTACATAACTAAGCAGGTATAGTAATCCAGGTATGTTTTCTTATGTCAAATCTTACCTTGTGTTAGGATCCCTTATATAAGTATACTTGGTATGATTGGTTATGCTTATTCATAAAGTTAGTAATGAAGGGTTTATGCATATTATGTCTCTTGTCTTGATGATTTAATTAACCAGAAGAGTACTATGATCAAACAAGAATATGCATGAGTAAAAGAAGACTTCGTTGAAACCCTGAATACTAATGATCATGACTCTACATATTCAAGATTATTTAGAATTAGAATGTTTTGAGAATATACTAATGAATGTATGTTTGTGTATGAGATCATGAGGATGACACTAGTGCACACTTGAGCATGCACAGTGGTACAGAATGAATAGAAGTTCAAAAGACATATAGAAGATCAAGCGGGAGGCAACCACACAAACATAAAAGATAAGTATTTGAGTTGTTATTTGAAATAGTAAGTGATATTGCGTGTATGCATATTTGTATTCCTAGAATATATCATGCTGAGTGTAAACATTCATAGAGCATTGAACAGTATACTACTAATATGCATATGATTGGTAAGTTGGACAAACATTCCATTGTTGCTTGTTTAGAATGAAACCTCTTTGCTGACATGCTGAGAGCTGTGCACACTCTCGATAGTATGTTCTGGTAGAGATGGAAGGCATCTAGATAGCCACTGTATGCATACATGATATGGGAAAGTGTTGTGCCAAAGTATTGGTCAAAATAGTTGCATAATTATGTAAATGATATCTGTATGCATAATAGGTTATCATGTCAATATGATTTGATGATTATGAAGTATTACTAATCATGTACTTAATTTTGAATTGTATGAAAGATCATGATGAATGATGAACACTGAACAAGCGATGGATGCTCAACAAAAGATTTACAAATCAAACACACTATAGAAGGCTTGTGGCTAGAAGATTCTGTTAGAAAGAGGAAGAGAATCATGATGAGATGTTTGCTCCAAGTGGCTAGAGAAGACCATTCTCTTAATGGTGTAATTAAAGAAGTGTGAACCAGGTTCTGTATGGGTTCCCAAGATTGATAATCAATTGATGAGCTTAATGATCACCATGGGTGATATGGATCTCAACCTTTGCTACAAGGTTGAATATGGTTTCCCTACACGGATGTTGATTGGGCAGAAATTGTATCAGACATGAAGAACACATCGAGAGGATGTTACTGTCTGGGATCAGCCATGATCTCATGGTTTAGAAGGAAGAAATCTAGTGTGGCTCTCAGCACAAGCGGAATATATGGCTGCTTGCTCTGCTAGTTGTGAAGCGGTATGGCTTTAGAATGGACCCAACTGTGATCCTATGTGACAAACAGAGTTGTACCAAAATGGCATAGAATCTAGTATTCCATGATAAGTCAAAGCACATAGAGATCTGACATTTCTATATACAAGATATGGTGCATAAAAGAATTAAATTTTGTATTTGTAACAAGTTACTGATGTACTAACCAAACCCCTACCTCAAGTAAAGTTTTCCGAGACAAACTTAAAATAGTTCAGAAGGACCCTCCTCGAAAGGGGGAGCGATGTGATCACTTATGATGAGATTTCCCGCATCGACAGTGAGGTCGATGATGTGGATACCTATATTGGTGATGCCGACAGAGAGGTTGGTGGGTGGTCCTTAGATAGGGTCTAAGGTGACAAGGGGATTGCATCATCCTTGAACACATGTTCTAAAAGAGATCCGTAGACATATGTCTTCGAGAATGAAGTCCTTGGTGGACATGAGGGGATTGGATCATCCCTGGACTTCAGTCCTAAAGAGAGCCGTAGACGTATGTCTTCGAGAATGAAGTCCTTGGTGGACATGTGAGGATTGAATCATCCTTGGATTTCAATCCTAAAGTGAGCTGTAGACTGGGTCTCTGAGAATGTAGTCCTGAATGAACAGGTAGGGGATTGTATCTTCCCTGGACTTTGGTCCCAGAATTGATCCGTAGACTAATGTCTCCGAGAATTTAAGATAGGACTGCATTGTCCCTGGACCTCGGTTCAAAATGTACGTGACGAGATTGCATCATCCCTAGACATGAGACTTGTCTTAAAGTGATAAGGACTGATCATCCTGGAACTTGATTGGGATTGCATCGTCCCTAGACATGATACTTGTCTTAAAGTGATAAGGACTGATCATCCTGGAACTTGATTGGGATTGCATCATCCCTAGACATGAGACTTGTCTTAAAGTGATAAGGACTGATCATCCTGGAACTTGATTGAGATTGCATCATCCCTTGACATGAGACTTGTCTTAAAGTGATAAGGAATGATCATCCTGTAACTTGATCGGGATTGCATCATCCCTAGACATGAGACTTGTCTTAAAAGTGATAAGGACTGATCATCCTCGAACTTGATCGAGATTGCATCATCCCTAGACATGAGACTTGTCTTAAAGGTACGTGTGAGGACTGCATCGTCCATGAACTGGGTTCAAAATGTACGTGTTGGGATTGCATCGTCCCTAGACATGAGACTTGTCTTAACGTGATAAGGACTAATCATCCTGTAAGTAGAATGGGATTGCATCGTCCCTAGACATGGTGAGGTGTCTTAAAGTGATAAGGACTAATCATCCTGTAAGTAGATTGGGATTGCATCATCCCTAGACATGGTGAGGTGTCTTAAAGTGATAAGGACTAATCATCCTGTAAGTAGATTGGGATTGCATCGTCCCTAGACATGGTGAGGTGTCTTAAAGTGATAAGGACTAATCATCCTGTAAGTAGATTGGGATTGCATCGTCCCTAGACATGGTGAGGTGTCTTAAAGTGATAAGGACTAATCATCCTGTAAGTAGATTGGGATTGCATCGTCCCTAGACATGGTGAGGTGTCTTAAAGTGATAAGGACTAATCATCCTGTAAGTAGATTGGGATTGCATCGTCCCTAGACATGGTGAGGTGTCTTAAAGTGATAAGGACTAATCATCCTGTAAGTAGATTGGGATTGCATCATCCCTAGACATGGTGAGGTGTCTTAAAGTGATAAGCACTAATCATCCTATAAGTAGATTGGGATTGCATCATCCCTAGACATGGTGAGGTGTCTTAAAGTGATAAGGACTAATCATCTTGTAAGTTGATTCAGGATTGCATCATCCCTAGACATGGTGAGGTGTCTTAAAAGGATAAGGATTGATCATCTTGTAAGTTGATCTGGATTGCATAATCCATAGACATGAGAGATGTCTTAAACTGAGAGGGACTGATCATCCCGTAAGTGGATCAGGATTGTATCATCCTTGGACCTATGTCCTAAAGTGAGAGGGATTGATCATCTCGTAATAGGATCTTGTGTGTTGCAGAGTATGCTGCTATGTTTTGATGATAGATGTATTAGTGAGAATACATGCTTTTGATGATAGATGTATTAGTGAGAATACATCCTTTTGATGATAGATGTATTAGTGAGAATACATGCTTTTGATGATAGATGTACTAGTGAGAATACATGCTTTTGATGATAGATGTATTAGTGAGAATACATGCTTTTGATGATAGATGTATTAGTGAGAATACATGTTTTTTTGATGATATATGTATTAGTAAGAATACATGTTTTGATGATAGATGTATTGGTGTGGATACTAATACAGATGATCTAGATGCTGTAGATAGAGATGATCCAAATGCTGTAGATCGAGATGATCCAGATGCTGTAGATTGTGATGATCCAGATGCTGTAGATCGAGATGATCAAGATGCTATAGATCGAGATGATCCAGATGCTGAAGATCGAGATGATCTAGATGCTGTAGATCGAGATGATCCAGATGCTGTAGATCGAGATGATCCAGATGCTGTAGATCGTGATGATCCAAATGCTGTAGATTGAGATGATCCAGATGCTGTAGATCGAGATGATCTAGATGATGTAGATCGAGATGATCCCGATGCTGATGATTGTATGATGACGATGCTGATGATTGTGAGGATCCAGATGTTGATGTTGATGTAGTTGTTAGAGTGCTGCAGAAGATAAAGACTCAGTACTGAAGATGTTGATATTCCAGTATTGAAGATGTTCCAGTAACTGCTTGAGTTACTAATGATGTTGAGAAAGCTTCCAATGATTTATAGATGTATCATGTATGATGTTGATGACTCCTTGCTCATGCAGATGCTATTATAATATCCTTCTTATTAATGGGGAGTGTTGAGATATTGTAACTTCAAAGAATATTATATTTGTACTTTATTATTCTGGAGATGTTTCATTCCTCCTTGAAGATCTTATTGTATATCCGGAGATGTTTATTCCTCCATTGGAATGTGGTAACTTGGGTTATTAGACTTCCCTAGTGGGGGTCGGCCCTATATGTGTTATGTGGGTCAAAGGGTTATTAGACCACCCTAGAGGGGTCGGCCCAGTCAGTTGTAGTGGGGTATTTAACCCACTGGTTAAATACGAACCTACATGATTTGTGTAAAAGACAAGTCGGAGTAGTGTATAAATAGAGGAGGTGTATTCCTCATTTGACACACACTCACTCACTTGAGAGTGGCACACTTGTGGCGGATAGGTCTGCTATGGAGAAGGAGGAGCTTATGCTCAGGGTTACATCTTTATATATTGCTGGTCATCTATATTGAGGAAGCTTTACTGGGTTTTCTACCCCATGAGGGTTTCCCAGGATAAATTTGTCTCTTGTGTTTATGCTGTGCTTGTTGTTTCTTTAGTGATCCTGTACATGTTATTATTGTGAAATGGAATGCAATGCTGCTATTTTCTGTCTTAGCATATTAAATCTTAACAGAAACGAAATTAAAACTTTATGTAGTGTAAAACAAGCTCTTAATTATAGTTAAGAGTGCTAATAAAAGGAAAGAAATATTACAATTCAAAGACCTAAAAAACTGGATTCTAAATAAGCGTAAAAACAATGCATAAAGTATTGAGGTTCGTATGGCGATTCGGATGACAGTCTATAAGACGGTCCGAATGACAGTATGGATGGAGGAAAATGCATCAAACTCTAGAATGCATAAAGAAACTTTGTTTGGTGATGGGGAATATTCAGGTTCGAATGTATGTCCCTTATCAAATGCGATGCATGCCATGTTGATCTTGTCTTCTTGTGGATAAGGCCAAGTAGAAACTTCATTTTCTTTCATAGTTTCTACGACTCCTAAATCTATAACCACTCTAGTCCTTGTGTGAATTTCCTGCAATGATGTTGGTGAGATAGGAAAGCTGGGTAAATGTTGCAGTTCAACACTGTAAACATATTGTACTGCTTTATTGTTGTTAAAATGTGGAATGGATTGAACATGAATGTGCATAGGGCATAGAGTAGGTTTATGAGAAGGTGATTGTGGTAGGTGTAGTTGATGGGCTTGTGTGGTTGATCCCGTCGGGTAAATAGGGTATTGTTGAAAAGCTTGTGGAGAGTATAGAGGACTAGGTGATGTTGCAACGTGAGAGAAAGTATCCAGATGATCATAAGATGGGCCATGAAGGCTTTGTGAACAAGTTTGGTAGGGGTTAAGCTGAGGCTACAACAACTACCATGGTGTCGGAGGATTATGAGAGTAGGCCAATGGAGGGATGGAGCTCTGAACCCTACATGTAGGCCATGGTTGCCATGATATTTGTGGTGCCAGTGAACTTGTTGCAACGTCCAGATGTCCTTGGTAGGTTTTTTCCATCCTGGGTAAGGAAGAGAAACTATCCATGGAATGATTCAAGCTACATATGCCACAAATTCTGAGACTATCCAAAGGAAAATCCTTTGTGAGATGTTTCTTTTGGAACCGATGGAAAAATGATCCTTCAAATGCTTCATTTTTACCAAGCTCCAAAATATCCATTTGTGAATTTAGAGAGTTGATAATATAAAATTTAAATATTTCAAATAAATTACCAATTTCAGCTCTTGTAATTCCAATTCCTGTAGCAAACTTCAAAACTTAGAAGATGGTATATTCTTACTAGTCTTGAATTTGCTTCTTGAATACCTTCGATGTAACTCACAAACATCATCATATGGTAACTGAAATACATCACCTATTCCCAGCACACTTGATATTTCTAAATATTCATTTTTATTCCTTTGAGTAAAAGTCTTTTCAAGGTGTCTTCCCCAATTGTTTTAGTTTGGATCTTTGAAGGTTGTATTGAAAGAGTTCGATGTAATTTTCCAAAGTCTCTTCTTCCCCTTGTGTTATTTCGAAGATATCCTCATTGACCCTACAACAATCTTGGTATCTTTTCAAGAATATATGTTTCATATCTTCCCAAGTTTCAATGCAATTCCCACCTAGGCTCATGAACCATCGGAGGGCTGCTCCTTTCAAAGTAAGAGGAAAAATTTTCATATTTTGAACATCATATACTCTACAAAGTATTTCCAATTCAAATAAAAATTCATCAAGGTCTTTGTTCTCCAGTTCGTCAAAATTTGGTAGAATGGAGTGTTTGCATTTTGTTCTCTAGGGTCTTTTATGTACTGCATTTTGCATTGAGTGCTTGCTGCTTTCATTTAGGTTCTTCTTATGCATTGAAAATATAAAAGAGTTGCATTTTTATTTCTAAACTATTGGCTTGATTTTCACTCTAATGGAATTGTTTTTATTGGATAGATGAGTCTAGAGTTTGACGATTTTGCATACTATTGAGTCATATACGTCACTAGCTTCACGACCATATCCTTTGAGTAACCACAACCATTAAAATTAACGCTTAATATAAAATTGATTAGAACGATTTTATTTATAGCATACACCAACTAGCATAGGTTTAGAGTCTCGGAATAGATCATTGTGAGTAAACGATCCAAGACTACTAGACAAAACATTATGTGTATGACCAGGGAGTGGTGAAATCTATGGTATACATCGGTGCTCTTAGGAAGCTCTACTTAGACCCGAGTTAAGCACAAGGTTATGGGAGGTTGGTTGCGGAGATAGCCCTCCCATATTGGCCAAACATGGGAGATATTTCCTGGATTTGTTCGTATTTGGGGAGTCTTGGGGGATTTGACCCTCTTGAGTTTCGGGCTTAGCTACCCTACCCATACGACGAATCCCACCTGCGACTGTCCCCCTGATCATTGGTTATACCGCGGTGACCATAGTTTCCTTACCTAGGTATCACACAGGGTACTTGTAGTGGTTATACTGTTTGTGTCCTGAGTCAGATAGGATTGGATAGCACAGTTGTTTGTTGCCGAGGGTTACATCCCTTTGCATGCAGTGAAGCCTGGGAACCTCTATAACTTATTGTGTTACCTCCAACTACTTTTTGGGAGTCTCAAGCTTCTCCTAGGTGAGACATACCGGCTCTAGTGTCGGGAGCACATTTAGCCACTCTATTTGTCTGCTCTTGGCTATAGTTTCTCTAGGAGTGTGCTCTTTATTTACTGTTTTTTATCAATAGTTTGGCTGATAGGGGATGTTGTGAGTTTATATTCTCTCCAGAGATATCGTGGAATGGAGTCCTGCTCTCTGTCGATATTGCCATTTGGTTGGTTTATTACCTGCCTAGCTTTCACACCATGTTGCTAGGAGACGTCGGTGGGGTCCCTTCGAGTGTTTGGATTCTTACGAAACATATGTCCTAGAGGTCATGACTACACACTCTAACACAGGAGAAATCCCTATGACTCCATCCAGTAGAGTCGAGCACACTTCAGACACCCATAATCCATGTGAGGCACGAGGGGGTGATCCACCTAAGACACAACCTAGTTTGTTTGGCCCAGATCCACCCGAGACCCAATCTAGCTTGTTCGGTCCGGATCCACCTGAGGACGACCCATTTGTTCCTTCATTGCCATATAATTATCTATATGGGATTCCAGAGTTACATGATGTTACAGGTCCTACGATCAACCCTACCGCGTTCTCTTTTGGTATGGATGATTACAACACAGTTGATCCTTCCACTCCATTTGGTTGTCATGTTGGCACTAGTCATGGTGTTAGCAACACTGCACCCATTGGGGGAAATAACCTTGTCGGGGGCACCACGTTTTCCACTCACACACATAGTATGGGGACTGGTCACATTCCTACTAACAATGCTAATGTTCGAAGAAGGCCACCTCCTAGGACTACCCATCCTAATAGGAACACTGTTCGTAACCCGACTAGCCATCCACAACATACTACACATGCCGCTACCCATCAACCTAGGACCACTTTCACGAATGTTAACATTCCTCCCAATCACGAGGGTGGACACATACCATATACTTTTACGTCCGCCTCCACTACTATTAATGCTAATGTAAGGGGTGGGAATATACCTTATCCTCATGGTCACAATGCCACCATTCCTGCTACTAGTAACACCAATGTTGGGATTGGGAATACATCTCATACTTATGGTCACCACATGACTACTCACGCTACTCATAATGCTTACATTGGGGGTGGGAACATACCTTATAATCATGGTCATTACAACATGGTTACCGCTATGAATAGTACGTATATACCGCATAATTATGGTGGTGACCCTTACTATAATACAGTCGATGCTAGCCACCAGTACAACCCAGCTCAATATGGTGCTCAAAACACATATTTACCTACTTACTCTCACACGGGTCAGGTCGGAGGAGGTTATCAACCTTATGGCCATGGTTAAGCTTATGGTCATTCAGGTCCATATAATCAACAGTTTAATGCTCATGGTCAAGCTTATGGTCCTTCTTATCCTTTAGGTTCTTACAATCAACCTTTTATGGGAAGTTATAATCAAGCTTTCCAGTTGCAGCTTCCGTTCCTTGCACGTTTGAATCTTCTGGATATTTCGAAGCTCATGAATGATCTGGTGTGTCACGACTCTAATTGGCCTCCGGTCCCCACCAAGCTCCCTTCAGACATTCCTAAGTTTGAGGGGAAATGTAGTGAGGATCTAGATGATCATGTCAGAACGTTTCACCTTTGGTGCTCTTCCAACTCGTTGAATCACGATTCCATTCGATTACGACTATTTCAATGCACCCTCATGGGGGTAGCTGGGAAGTAGTATGTTGAGTTACCTAGGGGCACTTATAGGGGTTTGAATGAGATCACTTTGGTTTTCTTGGATAAATTCCAATTGTCGGTTCATTACGATACTAGAACTGAACTTTTGTCTACCTTCCGTCAGAATAAGACCGCACATATTTCTGACCATGTTCAAGAGTGGCGTCGGTGGAAGAGGTTAGTGAAAGCCAACATTCCTCCAGAGTTTCTATTGGAATGGTCTCTCAAGTCTCTACTTCCATATATTTCTAAGGATGTTTCGATGTTCGATATTATGACTAAGGAACAAGCCATCTTAAAAATCCAGCAATTAGATTTACTATACTCTCAATCTGGCATTTTATATGACATTATTCCTGACGCACTGCGAGCACAACATGAGCCCAAGACAGTTCCTGGACCACATGTCGATGGAATCATGGGATCAGCAAGTCCTCACCCTGTAGATTTGGTGGCTAGTCAAATGGAAAATTTGTCACTTAACCAGTCTACTCCCGGATAGGTTCACACCTTGTCCACTTCCACCCCATCGTCCGATGTACACACTGTGCAAACGACAAACCCATCGGGTAACCAACATCTTGGTGGTAAGAAGAAGAGGAGAAACAACCGTAAGGGTGGAAATAATGTGAACAATAGTAGTAATTGCAACACCCCTCATAAGGAGAATGCCAAGCCTCCTCGGGAAGGCAAAAAAGCTGGTGAGGACCGTAAAACTAGGCGTAAGGTGAAATTTCCTTGTAATCTTTGTGGGGAAGATCATCTTACTCACTTGTGTCCTCAAATCGAAGAAGCATCGAAGCATCTTGCACAGAGCCTAGCTGTGTTGAAGGATCCCCTTCCTCATGATAAAAACATGGCTTCGCATGCTCTCGCCACTGGTTATGGACCTAATGAAATTGCAACGTCTTCTTCCAATACTAGTGGTTATGGATGCGTGAATATGGTCCAATTGGAGGTTAGTGTTGCTACTTGTCAACATGATTATTGTGCACCACAACATAATATGGGGAGTGAGGCTCCCCCTTCTCCTGATAGTTACTTGCATATCGAGAAGCCCTCTATTATGCTACGGATACCGGAAGGTGTTCTTAAGTGCTCTACGCATAATCCCAATGCTCGAGCCGCCAAAAACTACTCCATTGTAGACGATTTGGGCCAAATCAAAGTAAAAACATTCAAATCAAAGCTATGGATGAGACAACCAACCTGCTCCTGACGGTTCGATGAATGGATGCCCGTAGCTCCCATAATCAGCAGTTGAACTTTGAGATGAAAACTAACCACAAAACTCCAAATGGGTGAATAGTAAAAATGAATTGTAAATTGTAATTTTTTGTTACTATTTATAATTTTCAAAACCCACTTGTATATAGTTTCCGCCATTTTAAGTTGTTTTGGACTAATATAATGTCATGGAGTAGCAATTTTTGACCAGATTTCTTTGGCGAGGATTGTTTTGGACCATTTCGTGCCTACGGCAGGTATATTTCACACCTGGTATATAGGTTAGATGTCATTTTCACATGCATTATGCATTTGACCTTTTGACCATTTTCATAAACCCTAGGTGTGACCTCGCTTCTTAATCGACATGGAGCCTTCACACTATTATAGAAGTGTCATTATGTGGCGGTAGGGCCTTTCCGAACATGTGTTCCCTAGTTAGAACCCCCTTTTTCCATTATGGTGCCCATGCCATTGTTTGTCCTTAGGATCGGCAGTCCTTTGTAGTTACACCATGACTTTATGATAAAGAATCATACTCTACTTTGTCTTATGATGGCCATCTCCCATAAGGAATCCCCCATTTATATCAAATTGTAATTTCATTGCATCATCACGCTTGCTGCTTGAGCCTTATGCTGACTCTTGCTTACTTAGTTGTTAGCCTGGTGCCTGAGCACTTTCCCTGTCGAGCCCTGCATAGCTTACATTTTCCCTTCACAATTTGATGACCTTTTGACCCTGAGGGAACACCCCCTCGAGTGTCTACATCCTACACATGCTTCCTTGCATTGATCATAAGTATGTTGCACTACTTGGGACTAGTCTGCTCGCCATTTGACACTCGATCCCTGACTTGTTGTACTATAATCAATTTTGTTCTTTTTCAAGCTTTTTCAAATATGAAAAAGACCAAAAAAATCAAATATTCCAAAATGCCGGATGGGATTATGGTTACCACTTCTATTTGGCAACTATTCTGTCACCTTTGAACAGAGAATTCATTCCATTCCATACATTATGAGTCGGAACTATAGTTGGACCTTAGGAGCTGTACTTGTTTCTCAGTTTACTCCACTGATTGGTTAAGCTTCCAGTCATTATGGATCCCTTTGTGATGCCTCCTACATCGCACAGCCTATATTGAGTATATGCTTCCTGAGTCTATCCATCTGCTCATTCTCTTGCTCAAAAGAAGTCCTAAAACCAGAGTCGGCCACTCCTCAAATCTCTTGACTATTGCATGTTGGCCATCCTTATTGAGTCAGTCCATTTCACCTCAGTTCTTCCAAATATTTCAACATAGCTGGTACCTTGTGCTGGTTGATGGGGGATGCCTTAATGCCGTCCTCTCAGCGAGTTTAGTTCCGTCGAATTCAACCCATTTATTCTGGAACTTGAGACTTAGAGCTCAGTTGAGTACCTTGAGGCTTGTAGTCATTAGTGGCAGGTTCTCTCACCATCGACAATTTTGGGAATACATCAATGTCGCCTACTCGTTGGATTCATCTTAGTGTTCGACTTCAACACATCTCTTCACACTTTGATAATTGTACTCTGTGCCTTGATGCCCATTATCATTATTGGTGGGTTATCTCGCATTTGTTAATGGTATACATCATTGACTAGTAATCAGACGATGTCACATCAAGTTCAACCTCAACTCCTTTATTCACTTGATGGGACTTGCATCGTCGAAGACTTGTGTAGAAGACACCAGGCTATAGTGCCATTCAGTATGCTAGTTATGATCGTGACTTTACATCTGAGATATCACCTCTCAGATATTAGCAAGTTGTACCTCTAGTTTGCACCAATTGTTTCCTTTTCAGTAGGAGACCATATCTTACTGTAGAGGCATCATGGCTATGATCACTCATGACGTGTATCAACTATGTACTACCTATTCATGGCCATTATATCAGATTGTTGTACTATACTGACATGTACTCAGGGATATTATTGTATTATGACGAGCGAGCTGCTCCTTCCACTTGTGTCTCTATCACTCCACTTCTAAGATTTATAATGTGTTTCGGCCATCGTAGCATCAGTCTCTGACCTCACACATTAGGGGGCATCTATTATAGCGTAATTTTCCACCTTTTGAGCATCAGCACTCTTTGGCTTGCAGGATCCATTTTACTAACTCAGATCCACTTTATATCCTTCAGACACATCATTTCCCTATTTTTTCCCCTATACGCTAGTTGTATCACATCAGTCGGCGTACCCGCGAGCTGCATCACTACATCTCACAGGTAGCATGTAAAATGGTAAAAATCACTAATTAATTACTTTTTACTCCCAAAAAGCAGTCTTAGGGTGACCTTTGGCCCTGCATTTACCCCGAAACGCCTCGATGTGTCCTTTCACTTACCTTTGGGAGGACTATATATTGAGCACATTGTAATGTCCCCCATTTTGATCCTTGTAATATTTTGGGCTATAATGTAAATATTGTATTCATATTATGTATGAGTCCTAGCGTGGAGCTCAAGGCCAAGGCCCCGCTAGTGAATGCTCGATCTTGAAGAGGCAAGTATTGGATATTATGCTACCCATGTGCTAGTGAACCATGGGGATTGTAAATATGCATTTTAATATAAATGCCGCCAACTAGCTATGCAATGCAACAAGAGATGGGGGCATGATATTCACAAGGGATTGGGAGGGACATATTCAAACCTTTGAGCCAACCAAGCCAAGCCAAGTGTCAATGAGAGTAACCATCAAACCCTCAAATACCCATGCTAACCTTGTACCCAATCATTTACTCTCCCAAAAGTTGGTTGAGGTAGTTAATGCCTTGGGAATGGAGGGGTATGGCTGTCCAAATTCGAGTATGGGAAATCCACCCTTCCTAGATTTTCGTGTTTGTCTTCTTGGGAAATAAAAGAGCCATGAAATTGCCCCCAAGCCATTATTCATCCATCAGTTTTGCTCTCTCGAGAGTTGGGAGCTACCTGGGCATTTTTCTCCATGGTTTTGTTGTGTCTTTCTTCAATCTTCTAGCTGGGAAGGGTGTTTTTGTGTTGTGTAACAGTGGGAAAGAAAGGGAAATCGATTTGGGGACCATAGAGGATGTTGTGACTCACTTATTGCTTGTATATCCGTGGGAGAAATCGTTTTCTCCCCTATGGTCGATTTTCCCTCCCACAAATCCATTTTTGGTGTGCCTACGTTTTGGGGAAAACCCTTATCCATATAGCTTCTAATTCCCATTGCTCAAATTGTGTTTCCCAGCCCATATCTGAGTTTTAGGGTGCAAGAGAATGCTGGGGTTGAGTTGGGTATCCATTGCTTTGGATTGTGTTGAGCTTGAGAGTCCCCAATTTACTTGTAGATATCATGCCCAGCTTGGGGGTTGTCTCTGAGTGCTGAAAGAGTATAGGTTGAGCAGAGACCTATGGTTGGGTGGAACGTTGCAGCAACATAACTAGTTGTTTGGGACAATTGCACAACAAAGATATGTGTTTTTATGTCTATGTGTTTTGCCTCTTCAAATGTATGACTTCATGACTGTTACTGATGTGATTGAATGCATATGAAAAATGTGTGTGGATGAGTTTATTTCTGCTGTGAATGTTTGCTTGTTTTCCATCTGCACACATCTGTTTTATGGCTGTGAATCTAATGAATTTGGCTGAATTTATCAAAATCCCCATAGAATGGCATCATGTTCCCTTCCTTGCATTGGGTCCAAGGGTGGTTACATTACACACATATGGCATATGGACGAGAGGAGGAGAGAGCAAGAGAACTCTAGTGGATTTTTTCCCTATCTTGAGTCTACACTCATTGATCCTTGTTGTTGTGAACCCTTTATGTTCACCTTCCAAACTCCTATCATAGTTTGAGTTTGCAATTCCATGGAGGATTGAAGTGCTGGAGGCACAAGTGGAGAGACCCGGAGCTTGGTTCATATTGGTTTTGGACAAGAGGTCGTATCACATTATACTTCTTGTTATTTATTAATAGAAATACTCATATCCTTGTCCATTAATGTTGTGAATGTTGTTTATATTACATTGGGTTGCATTTACTTATAATATCATGGACCATTGTTATTGATGATGTTAATTCCTTTCATATATTATATGCGCTTGTTGTATATTGGATGTCAAGACTAATTTGCAGGTTCAAGTGCACAAATTGAAAGCTCCAACAGGGATCTACATCGAACGTCCGGATCAAGGTTGGTTATATTCTCCGATGTATTCACATTATCATTTATATAGCATAGAATTAAGAATTGAGTTAATTTTTGGTAGTCAGCTATCTGTTGTGGTCCACCCCAACCCATGGGAAGTTTTCTCCAACACAGAAATGGCGACTCTGCTGGGGAGAACATCCATTTTTGGGGAATTTTAGGCATTAGTCCTTATTTAGAGTTGCTGTGTGTCGAGTCTCTGTGTCATTGATTGGCCATTAGGATACACTATAAAAAACAACCTATTTTTGAGCCATTTGACTCTTTTTCTGCTCATTTGCTTTTCCCTATACACAGGTTAGCCTAGTTCTTCCCGCATCTACCCGCCTCCATTTGCACTATACCCCATGGGTACCCGCAGGTATTCCTTCAACAATAGCGTACAACTCTGGGGTGATTGGTTTATAGCCTTTGTTTGTTGTTGGGTTGGTTTTGAGTGTTCCTGAGTCTTCTTTGGCCTTGTTCCTGACTGTTCCAAGCCTTGTTCATGACCAGAACTCCTCTTTTCTCTTGGTTTTGAGCATCATTGGTTTTTACCCATTTTTATATTTTAAGCTCATTCCATTGGCTGAGTCTTACTGTTTGGGATTTGCTAGGTTGTCTGAGTGATTTCCTTTGCATTTCTGCAACTGAATAGTGGGATTTTACTTGCATTTTTCATTTCATTATATTGAAAAATACAAAAAAAAAAAATTGCATTTTTCTTTTGCTTATAAGCGAAAATACAAAAAAAAGTCTTTTATGTACTGCATTTTGCATTGAGTGCTTGTTGCTTTCATTTAGGTTCTGCTTGTGCATTGAAAATATAAAAGAGTTACATTTTTATTTCTAAACTGTTGGCTTGATTTTCATTCAAATGGCATTGTTTTTATTGGATAGATGAGTCTAGATTTGACGATTTTGCATACTGTTGAGTCATATACATCACTAGTTTCACGACCATATCCTTTGAGTAGCCACAGCCATTAAAACTAACGCTTAATCTAAAATTGATTAGAACGATTTTATTTATAGCGTACGCCAACTAGCATAGGTTTAGAGTCTTGGAATAGATCATTGTGAGTAAACGATCCAAGACTACTAGAAAAAACATTATGTGTTTGACCAGGGAGTGGTGAAATCCATGGTATACATTGGTGTTCTCAGGAAGCTCTACTCAGACTAGAGTTAAGCACGAGGTCACGAGTGGTTGGTTGCGGAGATAGCATCCAATACTGGCCAAACATGGGAGATATTTCCAAGATTTATTCATATCTGGGGGATCTTGGGGGATTTGACCCTCTTGAGTTTCTTGCTTAACTACCCTTCCCATAGGATGGATCCCACCTGCAACTGTCCCCTTGAGCATTGGTTATACTGCAGTGACAATAGTTTCCTTACCTAGGTATCGCATAGGGTACTTGCAGTTGTTATACTGTTTGTGTCCTGAGTCAGATAAGGGTAGGACAACACAGTTGTTTGTTGCCGAGGGTTACGACCCTTTGCACACAGTGAAACCTGGGAACCTCTATAATTGATTATGTTACCTCTGACTACATTTTGGGAGTCTCAACCTTCTCCTAGGCGAGACATACCGGCTCTAGTGTCGGGAGCTCATTTATCCACTGTATTTGTCTGCTCTTGGCTGTAGTTTCTGTAGGTTTGTTCTCTTGATTTACTATTTTTTATCAATAGTTTTGCCGATAGGGGACATTGTGAGTTTATAGTCTCTTTGGAAATATCGTGGTGCAGAGTCCTACTTTCTTCCAGTCTCATCAGTTGGCTGCTTCACCACCTGCCGAGCTTTCACGCCGTGTTGCTAGGGGATGCCGGCGACGTCCCTCTGAGTCTTCAGATTCTTATGAAACATACATCCTAGACGTCATGACTGCACACTCTGACATGGGAGAAATCCCTATGACTCCATCCGATAGAGTCAAGCACACTTTAGACACCCCTACTCCTCGTGACGTGTGGGGCGGTGATCCACCTGAGACCCAACCTAGTTTTTTTGGTCCAAAACCACTTGAGACCCAACCTAGATTGTTCAGTCCGGATCCACCCAAGGACGACCCGTTCGATCCTTCCTTTCCACATAATTATTTATACGAGATGCCAGAGTTACATGATGACACAGGTCCTATGATCAACCCTACCACGTTCTCTTTTGGTATGCCTAATTACAACACAGTTGATCCTTCCACTGTATTTGGTAGTCATGTTGGCCCTAGTCATGGTGTTATCAACACTGCACCCACTGGGGGAAATACCCTCACCGGGGGTACCACATTGTCCACTCACACACATAGTATGGGGACCAGTCACATTCCTCCTAACAATGCTAATGTTGGAAGAAGGCCGCCTCCTAGGACTACCCATCCTAATAGGAACACCGTTCGCAACCCGAATCGTCATCCACAACATGATACACATGCCGCTACCCGTCAACCTAGGACCACTTTCGCGAATGTTAACATTCCTCCCAATCACAGGGGTGGACACATACCATATACCTTTATGTCCACCACCGCTACTAGTAATGCTAATGTAGGGGTGGGAATATACCTTATCCTCATGGTCACAATGTCACCATTCCTGCTATTAGTAACAACAATGTTGGGGTTGGGAATACATCTCATATTTATTGTCACCACAAGACTTCTCACGCTACTCATAATGCTTACGTTGGGGGTGGGAACATACATTATAATAATGGTCATTACAACATGATTCCCGCTACGAATAGTACATATATGCCCAATAATTATGGTGGAAACCCTTACTACAATACAGTCGGTGCTGGCCACTAGTACAACCCACCTCAATATGGTGCTCAAAACACATATATACCTTCTTACTCTCACATGGGTAAGGTCGGAGTAGGTTATCAACCTTATGGCCATGGTCAATCTTATGGTCAGTCAGGTTCATATAATCAGCAGTTTAATGCTCATCGTCAATCTTATGATCCTTCTTATCCTTTAGGTTCTTACAATCAACCTTTTATGGGAGCTTATTATCAAGCTTTCCAGTCGTAGCTTCCGTTCCTTGCATGTTTGAATATTCTGGATCTTTCAAAGCTCATGAATGATACGGTGTGACGACCCTAATTGGCCTCTGGTCCCCACCAAGATCCCTTCATACATTCCTAAGTTTGAGGGGAAAGGTGGTGAGGATCTAGGTGATCATGTCACAACGTTTCACCTTTGGTGCTCTTCCAACTCGTTGAATCACTATTCCGTTCGATTACAACTATTTCAACACACCCTCACAAGGGAAGTTGCGAAGTGGTATGTTGAGTTGCCTGGGGGCACTTATAGGGCTTTCAATGAGATTGCTTTTGTTTTCTTGGATCATTTCTAGTTTTCGGTTCGTTACAATACTGGTTTTGAACTTTTGTCTACCTTCCGTCAGAATAAGGCCACACATATTTTTGACCACGTTCAAGAGTGGCATCAGTGGAAGAGGTTAGTGAAAGCCAACATTCCTCTAGAGTTTCTGTTGGAATGGTTTCTCAATTCTCTACTTCCATATATTGATAAGGATGTTTCGATGTCTGGTATTATGACTAAGGAACAAGCCATCTTAAAAGTCCAGTAGTTAGATTTACTATACTCTCAGTCTGGAATTTTATATGACATTATCCCTGATGCACTGCGAACTCGACATGAGCCCAAGACAGTTCCTGGACAACATGCGGATGGCATCGTGGGATTAGGAAGCACTCTCCCTATAGATTTGGTGGCTAATCAAATGTAAAATTTGTCCCTTAACTAGTCTACTCCTGGACAGGTTCACACCTTGTCCAATTCCACCCCATCATCTGATGTACACACTGTGCAAATGACAAACCCATCATGTAACCAGTAGCCTGGTGGTAAGAACAAGGGGAGAAACAACGATAAGGGTGGAAACAATGGGAACAATAGTAGTAATCACAATACCCCTCGTAAGGAAACTGCCAACCCTCCTCGAGAAGGCGGAAATGCTTGTGAGGACCGTAAACCTAGGCATAAGATGAAATTTCCTTGTAAGCTTTGTGGGGAAGATCATCTTAGTCAGTTGTTTCCTCGAATCAAAGAAGCATCGAAGCATCTTGCACAAAGCCCAGTTGTGTTGAAGGATCCCATTCCTCATCATCAAAACATGGCTTCGCATGCTATTGCCACTGGTTATGGACCTAATGAAACTGCAACATCTTCTTCCAATACTAGTGGTTATGGATGCGTGAATATGGTCCAATCAGAGGTTAGTGTTGCTACTTGTCAACACAATTATGGTGCACCACAACCTAATATGGGGAGTGAGCCTCCCCCTCCTCCTGATAATTCCCATACACACTTGCAGGAGCCAGTGCCACGCAATCTTGTTGCTCCATTTGATTTTTCTTTCCCAAACCGAAAGTTACCAAGTGTCCCTGAACAACATTTTCATGCGACTTGCAACTTGACTTAACTCGGCAACCGGAGATCGGATCGATGAACCGTCGACTCCATTGGTCTCCTGGTGTGCGATTACCTCTAGGGGGGCCTCTCCCTTATTTTCCCATGGCCCAGTGACTTCATTGTGCATTCATTTCGTAAACTAGGGTTTTGCTCAGTTTCCTTCAATGCGACTCTTGCATTGGTTGTTTCAACAACTGCACATGGGTCTTGTTCAATTGACTTAATCATTCGTTGTATATCAAACTCTACATATGGTACATTTGAACATGTTGCAGCATTAAGAAAACACTACGTGTCTAGAGATCACGGGATATATTATTCTTGTACTAAAGTATAAGCCAACAACCATATGCCTAAGCTACACTTACAAATTACAAACCAACTAGGGTTTCATGAACTAGACAGCGCATAATAAAACTAGGGTTCACAAATTGAGACATGGAACTACAAACTAGGGTTTTATGAACTCTTAAGGTTTAGATCATTAGATTGATTAGTAACATTTAAGTAGAAACCAAAAGGCCATATACCTAGGCTATGCAGATACATGAAACAAAATGAATAGGGTTGAACATGGATCACAAGTGGAAGTTCACATGCATGCATGACTTAGAAGTAGAAACACATGTACACATGAATTACAAGCAAAACCAACTAAGGTTTAATGAATTATAAGAAATACATAAGTATAGAGATCAGACGCTATGTTATTTTCATTAAACTAGAAGCGAATAGCCCATATACCTAGGATACACTTACAAATTGAAAACCAACTAGGTTTTGATGAACTACAAATTGCATACTGTAACTAGGGTTCACAAGTTTAAAGATGGAACTACAAACTAGGGTTTTATGAACAAATTACGTTTATATCAACCCTAGCCCATCCAGAGTACCCTTGCCGTGCCAGAATCTCCAACCCTAGCCCCCGAAAATTATTCTGAAGAGTCAGTCATGACTTTGTATAGACAAATTTCCCCTGAAATTTGTAAAGCTTTCCTTGATACCTGTCTAAATTGCAGACACCCCTTACCCGCTGGACGTCAACATTTTTAATGACAATACCCAATTGGTGTTTTCTTTGATAGCTCAGTTTTTAGGTTCAGACTCAGATTTGTGGATAACTAAAGCGCAACTAAGCCTGTTATTCAAGATTAGTGTTAGTTCCCCAGAGGCGGGACGTGAGTCAATACCATCCCTCAAGTTTGAGGAAATTTTGGCAGAAAAAATACATGCACAGTTAAGCTGTTTTGAAAGTACCATATTTTTTCGGTTCCAAGCCTATTTGACTAAAATGATTCTGCATAGTTGTGCAGATGAGTTAAGATTCTCTCAGATAGTCTTCACAAGGAATTTGGAAGACAATGTTTTCAATTACGTGAATTACATTTGATCTGCTGTATATAAAGTTATGTTTGAAGAAACACTACCCATAGTGTTACTAGAGATGCAAACCCTGATGCAGTTGAGGGATGAACTAGCCGTTGGTGACTAGTTCCTGTTGAAAGATGCCACATTAATAAGGGTGTATGGTTTTGTACATGAACCATACTTTTTACCAGCATTTTTGACCTTGAGAGTTTTTTCCCTTGAGTTCATCCCTAAAATATTGATCGCAGAAGAGGAGCAGTTTGGGTAGCATAAGAAAAGTTCTGATATAAAGTTCCCTTGGCAAGTCGGCCTTTTCATTGTGAAATTTAAAGAGGCTGTTAGTGAAGTAGAAAGATTATTGAAAAATATGGGGTTTAGGAAGGACATAGCAGTCGCATATGATCCTCTGCACATCATAGCCGAGAGAAAGAAGAAAAATGGTTTGAAGGCATGGGAACACCAAGAATCTGAAGGGTTGTCGAAGGGGAAAAATTCATTGCAGTATGATCCTGAAGAGGTTGAAGATATAGATTTACAAGTACAAGCCCTAATCACGGCTGATGACCCTATGGAAACAGACCAACCGCTTAATACTCAAGAAGTATGCGGGAAGAGAGATTCACAGGAAATCATTGAGAAAGAAGAAGAGGAAGAAAGTGAAACGAAAAGACTCAAATTGGAAACACTAGATGAGTTAGCTGTCCAAATAAATGATATGGATGAACAACAAGAAGGGCCATCAGCCCCAGTTATCCAAATCCATGAGTATAAATTCCAAGATGCGACAGGAGGGAATGAAGACAGCAGATTTAAATCCCAAGAAGACATGTTTAAGTATCATGGGCAAAATAAGCAGGTCTCTACACAAAAACTTTTTGAACTAATGACCACTATGAGGAATTTCTCTAAACCAAGAACATCTTTCACAAAAAGTAGAGATATCCAGACACACAATTTCAATCTGATGATATCTGACAAAGACCAAATAATGGAAGCAAAGATATACTGGAAGAAGATACCTTTGCTAGATAGGATTCAATTTCATAGGCAAATGGGAGAAGGTTTATATGATGACCTAGTAGAAGCAGCCTTGAAGATCTCTAATTTAGAGGTGACTATAAATAAGATGAATGCCCAATTAAAACATGAAAGGTCAGAGAATAAATCCCTTCAGAAACGTATTAAAAAGATGTAGTTTGACTTAATTGAAAATGATGGTGGAAGCAAAGCAAGCCATAAGCTGTTAAAGGATAAAGACAATTGATCCAGACCCTACAGAAAAGAATGAAAATCTCCAACACCCAGTTAATACAAACTCCTGAGGAAACAAAGCTAATACAAGAAAAGGAAGATCTGCGCAGGGAGGTCAGCAATAATAAAGCCAAATTGTTAAAATTCACAAAGAAAGAAGGATGCTGGGAGAAAGAGAGGATGAGTCTGAAGAGGTAGATCGAAGAGTTAAAAAGCGGCTTGTCAAACATATGTTTGCAACAGGAAAGCGAAGGCCTGAGTAAAGAGAAAGATAATACATGCAACATTGTATAGGCTATGTCCTAGATCAACCTAAAAGATGGTGAGATACGAGAACTAAAAGAGGAAAATCAAAGGTTGAAAGATGAAAATGAGGTAAAGGAAAAAGGGACAAACGAGCTATAGCAAAAGTATAAGGAATTGGTAGCAATTAATAACAGGTTTTCTCAGCAGATTATAGGAAGAGTAGCTATGCAGGGATGCAAACATTTGATTTGGGATTTAATTATCCAAGAGGTTGAGAGATCCAGAGCTTATCTAGATCTCATGAGAACAAAGGAAAATATAGTCACGGATGTTTTTAAGAGTTGCACTGCTATGAAGGAAAAATTGCATAAAAGGCCAAAAGAGACTGCTTATAATGCTATAAGTTTTTTGAATGGTTTGACAGATCAAGACATTATAGATTTGAGCATCAAGGACAGGGTCACAACCATTGTAGCAACAAAACGGATACTGGGCAAAAACGCATTAGTCGAAGCTATGGAAACCAAATCAAATGAAATGAATGAACAATTGACAGAATTCAAAGGACAGTTTGAAGGACTGGTAGAAAAGGGGTTTCTTGCATTCTGGGATGAAAAGCAAATATTGATTCCCATAAGTGAGCATAAAAGGTTGATGACTAGTAGGTGAATGGATCATTCTAAGTTCAAACATCTGATCCAACCACTTTCAGGGAAAATCCTAATAGACATGTTGGACGAAGATTTCGAGATGTTGTACAGATTGATTTCTATTGTGAAGAGCTTCCACCTATGTCTTCTGTCGATTAGCCTAACATCAGAGTCCTGGAGAAAGAGATGACAAGTTATGACATCCCGACACCTGAACTTTGGGAACCTGTGGAGAAATATGGGAAGATGTAATATACCTATCATGCTCCACCGGCAGCTGTTGTTCCTTAAATCTCAGATTTGTGCGTTTTTAAGTATCAGTTTATTTTTAATAGAAAATATTAGGATATACTTTACTATTTTGATTTTCTATGACGTGGGAGTGGGTTGCCCGTTATGTAATGAAATTTCACCATTGGACATATACTTTAATATTTTTTATATTGTTTAAGGACATACCGGCAAACACAAGAAAGCGATTGATCTTATATTGTTATAGTTTATGTTTTGTGATAGTGACATCTGAACTATGATGAGGTGTCCTTGAATTGTAACTGATTTATGTTCCAAATGGGCCAAGTATGAGACTCCAGGCCACTATAAGTTCCATAAATTTTCAAATGGAAAAAGGGGGGAGAACTTTGAAGCTCTACATATTTTTGTCTATTGTTGTTTTTGCGAGATATCTCTTGAATAAAATTGTCAGAATCTTACATGCGTTTTCCGAGATTCCTTGGCAATTGGTCTGGTAGTCTGTTTTTTCTCTTCTATGTGATATGTGTTTCTTGCCTTTGTTAATCCATATTGTTAACATTCCTTCATACTTGGTTCAGTGTAGTATCTGAGCGAGATTCATAGAGATTATGCCTTGTTCATTTCTTACAAAGTATTTCATGAAATATTTCTACTAAATTTGGTGTAAGATTCATCTATGTATGCCTTATATCAATGGATTGTTCATCTTTCTTCTATTTCACCAATTAAATCACTTCAACTACTAGTTGGTTGCTACCTTTCCTCTGTGTGAATGTATCTACTAAGCATCTGATAATAATGTTTATGTTATACTTGAATTGACTCCATTGCCCACTATAGATCCCTATTGTTCTCCACCAATGGTTTACCGAAGTAAAACTTGTCCTACAGAAATCAAACTTTCTCTGTATGTTTTAATAGAACATCTTGAGAATGAATGTTGGTGTTCCTTTTTCATGGTTGACGCTATTGATTATTTCCAGTTTTTCATTAGTTTATTGAGAGAGCCCTCTCAGACTGTGTTGGGTCAGTAACATCAATCCAAAGATTGGTTAGTGGTTACCTAGAATTACCCTCTTTCATCCTTGGGGGTCAAATTTGGTGTTAACAAATTGGCGTCGTTGCCAGGGAATGAAAGTTTCCTTGTTTTTTCCTTGCAAGAAGGACAAAGAATTTTGAAGATTCAAAGAAAAGAGAGATCCCTGTGTGCAAACAGAGATTTCCATATTTTTGAAGGCTGTACAAGTTTTCCCTGGCGAATCCACTCGTAAAGACTAATACTCAAGAAAGTGCTCCACTGGGGAAGATCGCCGAAGCTGATTTCTAGCTCTAAAGGAGATCTCGACAAGGCATCATGGCCTCAAGAAAGATCCATACCAGAGGTAATCCTATTTTTGAAATTCTGCTAGTTGTTGATAATCCGGAAACTCTGCTTAAGCGAAAAATCGAAAAAGATAGCACTAGTACTTCAAACAGTGAAAGAATTGTGTCTGAAGAAAGATTACCTATTTTTCAAGAAGTGAATATAGAAATTGACATTGGAAAACCTATACCAAGATCAAGATCCGAGTCTTATCTAAGCCTAGGTGAAGGAGTTCTTAATAATCCTCAATCCTACATGTTAGATCCTACCTAGCGTGATTTACTAGATACTATCAAAGCTCAAAAATCTAAGCCATGTTTCCAGAATATCCCACCCCTTTCACAAAATACACCTGTGATCATGGCTTCCAGATTTGCACCTTTAGTCCTACCAGCTGTCTTACATGACCTACCCAAAAACTATGCACAGAGAATCGTCTCCTATGATGGAGAAGGAAATTTTTCTAGAAGACAGCATGTAGACAGGTTTGAAGATTTTATTGATCTGGAGGAAGTAGACCATGATGATGCAAATATGAGGTTATTTGCCCAAAGTTTGTTTGGGGAACCTTTGAAATGATACAGATTATTACCAAATGCTTCCATAAATGATTTTGCGGAATTTAAGACATTGTTCTTAGAGAGATGAGAAATGATAGGAAGTCCTGCCCTAGTCTTGTCCCAATACAATCACATCAAGAAAGAAGGTTTCGAGTCTATAGATGAATTTTCTGCTATATTTATGAGGGCATACAATTCTATTCCAGATGACCTAAGGCCTTCAGCTGGCGCTGTGAAACTCCACTTTGCAGACGCCTTTGATGGAGATTTCTCATGTACATTAATAGAAAGAAAGTCTCCCTCTCTGCTTGTCTTGCTAAAGGATGACCTAGAAGTAGAGGAGAACATGATGACTTCAAGGAAAATAAAGGGGAAAACAAAGGTTGAAAGAAAGAAGCAAGAGACCCAAACTTCTACCTCATCTACTTCTAACAACGCAAAATTTGATACCATGATGAAAACTATGGAAAGGTTGATGGATAGATTAGCCATAGATACCAAAACCCCTCCCAGAGAAAATCCTGAAAACCAGATCCAAAATCCGAACTTTAGAATCCCACCACCTCCTGCCAAAAATCAAAGAAATCCTAAAGAATAGCCAATGCATCCTCCATTTGATGAAAACATGGTAGTTAACGAAATACCTGAAGAAACCACTGAGACCCATATTCATTCTATTGACTCCCTAGACCATGAAATATACTTGACTGAAAGGGAGCATGACTTCTTTAACAAAGAAAGTACTAGTGATAAACCTAAGTTGGAATCCGAACAATACCTAATGGGTTATCAAAATGCTGTGAATGATCTTCAAAGAAAATTAAAATTGAGAAATAAAGAAGTTACCATGAATAAAGGGAAGCTCCCTTTGAACCAACCTCCAGTTTTCCAATAGGTTGCAGAAGAATCGAAAGAAAAACAACAAAGAGCTATTGAAACTAAAAGACCTAAAAATAAAGAAGAAGATGGTCAACCTTCAAAGGAAGTTAAACCACCAGAAGTCACAGAGATAATCAAGCCTTCCCCCACTTTTAGCCTCAGAGCTGAACTATCAAAGGTAAATATCTCCATCCCTCTTAATGAGTTACTGAAAAATAATGAGTACAGGGAAAATACAACAAAGATGGTTAAAAGAAAGAATGAAAACCAACATGATATCCTAGAGTTGTCCGGTGATGCTCCTACCATAATATTTGGACCTAAGTTGGAAGAACCAGGCGATGAAGAAGTCCCTCCTTTCTATTTAAGCCTAAATGTCCATGATCAAATCTTGCACAATGCCTTAATAGACTCTGGGGCATCTCATAACCTAATGCCAAAATCTATGTTGAAAGAGCTGGGATTAGAGGTGACCAGGCCATACCAAGACCTTTTCTCCTTTGACTCAAGAAAAGTACCATGTTTGGGACTAATTAAGAATATGGTTGTGACTTTAACCCAAATCCCTGCTAAAAGTGTTATGATGGATGTGGTAGTGGCTGATGTGCTTGCAAAGTTTGGGATGCTGTTGTCAAGATCCTGGGTTTCAAAGTTGAAAGGAACTATGCAAATGGACTTATCTTATGCCACAATCCCTATGTTTGGAGCAAATAGGAGATTATATAGGGAAAGCAGGATGGAATATGTCGTCAGTAGAAAAAACAAACCTGAAAATCACCCTATATGTGTCGTTGATACAGACATGGGCGGCTCCATTTTTGTTGTTGAAGGTCCTCGTTGTGATCCTAACCCTCCCCCATATAGAGAAGTTGATGTAGATAAAGAATTTGCAGCCAGGTATGTAGCTTCTGAAAGAGAAAAGAATGAAGAAGGATGGTGGAAAATGTATTTTGATGGTTCTATGAGCAAGAATGGTGCAGAAGCAGGAGTTTGGATCATTCCTCCTAACATGGAGTCTAGAGCACTTTCATACAAGCTAAAATTTGCATGTACTAATAATGTTGCCAAATACGAAGCATTACTATTGGGATTGCGGGCTCTAAAATACTTGGGAGCTAAGAAGATAGAAGTATTTGGAGACTCTGAGTTGCTAGTGAACCAGATAAATGATAGTTACCAAGCCAAACACCCAAGAATGAGGGCATATAGAAATGAAGCTTGGGATTTTTGACGGAATTTTTTCATAGAGCACAAGATTAGAGTAATACCCAGACATGAAAATGGGATAGCAGACTCTTTAGTAGTCACTGCTGGAGGATTTAAGACTCCAATCTTCACCCAAGCCAAATATGAGGTCAAAATTATAAACAAACCCTCTATTCCTAATAATTCTAAATATTGGCAAATATTTGAAGATGACTTATAGCTCAGGAGATTTTTGGAACTCTTTGATGAGTTTGCAAATGTGCATATTGATACTGATAATGAGAGCCTGGAAAAGTTTGTGGAAGGAGGAAATGCTAAAGAGGAAGCTAAAAACAAAGGGTGGAAAAACACAATGGGTGGTAAGGATATTATTCAACTGAAGAACAATTACATCCCTAAAGGTCTGATACCCCTGGAAAAGCTCTTTGATCAAGATGATGCAGCCAAAAATCCAAAACTTGAACCTGCCTGAGAATCAGTAGAAGATCAAAACTTGGGTACAGAGAAAGATCCTCGAATGGTAAAGCTGTCTAAGAGACTACAAACTGACAAAAAGAGACACTATGTGGAATTGATGAAAAGACACACTGATGCTTTCGCCTGGACCTATGAAGACTTAAAGGGATATGATACATCAATCATACAACACACCATTCCACTCAAGCTAGGTGAGAAACCTTTCAAGCAAAAATTAAGGAGAATCCTAAGTTGACAAATGTCATAGAGAAAGAAGCCAAAAAGCTTTTCAATGAAAAGATAATTGTTACCTTAAGGTTCTCACAATGGATAGCAAATCTGGTCCCAGTCAGAAAGAAAAGTGGAGAAATCAGGATTTGTATTGATTTCAGGAACTTGAACAGAGCATCCATGAAAGACAGTTACCCTCTACCTAAAATGGAACACATCTTACAGCAGGTGGTAGGGTCTGAAAGAATTTCCACCATGGATGGTTTTTCAGGGTACAATCAGATTAAAGTACGCCTAGAAGACCAAGAAAAAACCTCTTTTACAACTCCTTGGGGAACCTTCATGTACACTAATATGCCATTCGGATTGATGAACGCTGGATCCACTTTCCAACGAGCTATGGATATTGCATTTGTTGAAGAAAAGGACAAATTTGTGGAGGTATACATGGACGGTATAACAGTTTTTTCAAAGTCAGATGAAGAACATCTCAAGCATTTGGAGAGAGTTTTTATAAAGTGTAGAAAATATGGCATTTCCTTGAATCCAACGAAATCCTTTTTCGCTCTAGACGAAGCTAAGCTTTTAGGGCATATCATAACCAAAGATGGGATAAAAATTGATCCAGAGAGGGTCAATGCTATTCAGAAAGTGGGAGAGCCCAGAAGCAAAAAAGAAATACAATCTTTCATAGGCCAAGTCAGATTTTTAAGGAGATTCATACCAAGTTTTGCTGAAATAATGAGAAGTATTACAAATATGTTAAGAAAAGAGAATCAAATAAAGTGGACCGAAGAAGCCATGGATTCTTTTAAAGGAATCAAGACAGCCATCACCAAAGCTCCAGTGTTGGCCTGCCCAAACTTTACTAAATATTTCCTAATTTTTTGATATGCATCTGAACATACAATAGCTGGGGTGTTGTTGCAAAAAAATGATCAATATGCTTAACAACCTATTTCTTTTTTCAGCAGAGTACCGAGAGAAGGAGAACTGAAGTATGATATCATGGAGAAACACGCTTATGCTCTCATTAAATATGTTAAGGATTTCAGGGTCTATATTATACACTTGCATATCATTGCTTATGTCCCAAATAGTGCTATGAAAAGCATTTTGACCCAGTCTGATCCTGAAGGCAGAAAGGCCAAATGGATTGCAGTATTACTGGAATATGATTTGGAGATAAAGCCCACAAAACTAGTGAAAGGTTAGGGCTTAGCAAAATTAATGACTGAAGAAAATTGTGACTCTTTGCAGCTAAATATTTTGGAAGAACATCCTAACTGGCCGAATGCAAACATATAGGTGAAGCCTGAATTCTATGAATCTCCTTGGTATACTGACATTGTTTTTGTACTGTTGATGTATATGTAACTTCGGAATGTATTTCATCTGTGTATTTTATATATAATTATTGTACCCTTACAAGAGATGTGTTATTCCTCTATAAGGAAGTGTCGTCATGTGGATTGACAAGTGTTGCAAGTGTGTGTACTTGCCGATGGGTTATTAGACCACCATGTGTGGGGTCGTCCCTAAAATATATATTATATTGTGGATGTATCTAGATAGACAAGTCATCCCCATAAGGTCACTGGGAAAACAGGTTAAGTATAAATAGAGATCGAGAGATCTCTATTTGGATCATTCGTAAAGACACTTCTCTCACTCAGAAAGTGGCGCACTAGTGAGGAGGAGGATCATATGCTACTAGGAGACTATCTCAGTGTATTTTGGTTGTACTTTGGTTGAGCCATTGCTCTCTCTATCTCTGAGGAAGTTGTGGGGTTTTTCACCTTAGGGTTTTCCCCACGTAAACTCTGTGTCTCTTGTCTCTCATGCTTTTGATTCTTGTGATGCTTGTGATGCTTATTGTGATTGCTATGCATTGATATACTGTATATGTTATTCTCTCAGTGAAAATCCTAGAGTATTGTGAATTAATGCTCAAATTTTAACATGGTATCAGAGCTAACCTGAGAAGAAGACATTTTACAGTGATGGAAACTTGCGTTTCTTGTTTATTGGGTTTCTCTCCACAGATTTTGGAAAAGCAGTATAGTAGACTGACTCTGCTCATCAAGGAGAATCTATTTGTCCAATCAGAATTCAATTCTAATCATTTTCAGATTTGGCCCTAAAAATTAGGGTTTCCACAAAAATAGGAATTTCTGGAATCTTAAGACATAGCTGGAAGCTCCTTGCAAAACTCAAATTTTAGAGCTTTGAATCGAGATTTTTGGCTAGGTAGATCTTCGAGAAACTCAAACCCTAATTTAGGGCTCTCCCAGTGAACCCGGGAGGACAAAAAGGCAAATCTGAAGGGTAAAAATTTGCTGATCTCAAATTCTGAATTCACCAGGCTGATCAACTCATCAATACGCATCTTTCTATCCATTCAGAAAGTTGAAATTCACATTTTGAATTTTTAGGGTTTTTCTGACAAACCCTAATCCGGGACCAGATCCAATTTCAGCATTTCAAGTGGTAAGACCTAAATCTTTTCTATTTGCATTTGAATTACTCTTTAATATGTCTCACCACACCAAGCTTGAGGATAATCTTGAAGGGGTTGATAACTTCCGAGCTTGGAAGTATAGGATTGGGTTAATCCTGAAGGAGAATGAGTTGGACTCATATATAAAAGAAGACATCCCTATCCCAGAGGATGAAGAGGCCAAGGTATTGCATAAGAAGAACTTGGTCAAGGCAAAGAGAATCATTGTTGATTCTATTAAAGACCATCTCATACCCCATGTGTCTTCTCTAAAGACACCCAAGGAGATGTTTGACTCTCTGACCAAGCTATTTGAAGGGAAGAACATAAATCAGAAGATGACTCTGCGGAATCAATTGAAAGGGGTCAAGATGTTGAATGGAGAAACCATTCAATCTTACTTCTCCAAGGTCTCTTAGATCAAGGAGAAACTTGAAGCTGTGGATGAAGTAGTGGACAATGGTGAAGTTGTTATGACCACCCTGAATGGCCTACCTAGGTCATGGGACTCCTTTATTCAAAGAATCTGTGCAAGAAAGAAATTGATCTCTTCCAGTAAACTGTGGGAGGAATGCTCTCAAGAAGAAGCTATACTTGTAGGTCGTGAGGAAAAGATGGGAGGTGAAGATCAAGCTCTTTCACTTCACACCAAAAGAAGCAAGCCCAAGAAGGAGCACTCTCGCTACAAGAGATCCTATCAAAAGAATAAGAAGGATCTAAGATGCTTCACATGCAATGAGAAGGGTCACTTTGCTTCATATTGTCCCAAGAACAAAAGGGATAATAACAACAACTCCAGCAAGAAGAAGAAGGGAAACAAAAGAAAGTTCCATGCTCATGCTGCCGAGGATGATGAACCTCCAAAGAAGAAGGCTAGGGTAGAAAGTGATGATAGTGATGATGACTCATCAAGTGAAGAAGAGTATGTTCTGATCTCTGCTCTCACAGGTACTATCTCCCATGGTTGTAATGATTGGTTAATTGATAGTGGGGCTTCCAAACACATGACAGGGTTTAAGGAATCTTTTGTGAACCTATCTGAACATGAATCACCCCATAAGGTGAAACTTGGGGATGATTATCAAGACCCAATCAAAGGAAGTGGTGAAGCCTCCTACATCCTAGATTCTGGAAAATCTTTGAAGATGAAAGAAGTCCTTTATGTACCTGGGCTCAAGAAGAACTTACTCTCCATATCTTCATTGGATGCAAAAGGTATGAGGGTTGCATTTGTGGATGGCCAAGTCCTAATGTGGCCAAAGGGTAGAACAATCGATGATGCAGTAGTGAGTGGAGAGCAAGAGGGAGGTTTGTATAAATTGAAGGGTCAACTCGAACATGCCATGATACATGAATCCATGGAGCCAAGTGAACTTTGGCATAGAAGACTTGCTCATATGCATTATAGGGCACTTCCAATTGCAAGCAAGGCTATAGAGGGTCTTCCTGAAATCAAGACCAAACATGAAGGTGTTTGCAAAGGATGTGCAAAACGTAAGAACATTAAGAAGGCTTTCCCAAGCAGTGAAAGCAAGGAAAAAGATATCCTGGATATCATCCACTCAGATGTATGTGGTCCTATGTCATCTAGTTCTCTGAGTGGGTATGTTTACTATGTCTCATTTATTGATGACTTCTCCAGGAAGACTTGGGTATACTTCTTGAAGAATAAAGATGAGGTGCTTGATAAGTTCAAGGAATTCAAAACCTTGATGGAGAATCAAACTGACAAGAAGATCAAAACATTCAGATCCGACAATGGTGGAGAATTCACCTCAGGTGACTTTAAGAAGCTTTGCAGTGATTCAAGGATTAAGAGGGAGTTGATTGCTCCTTATAATCCTCAACAGAATGGAGTTGCAGAAAGGAAGAATAGAACAATCATGGAAACAACAAGGGCAATGCTGAATGACCAGGATATAGCTATGCACCTATGGGCATAAGCAGCTAGAACAGCTGTATATGTGCAGAACAGAACACCCCACAAGATATTGGACAACAAGACACTGAAGAGGTATTTTCTGGTAAGAAACCTGAAGTCAGTCATCTCAGAATATTTGGTTGTCCAGTATACACTCATGTCCCAAAGGAAAAGATGACTAAACTAGATCCTTCAGGAAAGAAGGGTATTTTTGTGGGTTACAGTGAAAGCTCGAAGGCTTACAAAATATACTTTCCAGGGTTCAAGAAGATTGATGTCCACGGGGATGTAACATTTCATGAAAACTCAGCATTCATCAAATCAAGGAAGGCACCTATCGAAGTTTATGAAGAACCTAAGGAAACTAGATTTCAAGACACTACCATGACTGAAGCAGTTCGAGAAGTTGTTCGTGAGTTTGAAGATCCGCAAGAACCTGTAGATCCACCCCGTGAGGATAACTCACAAGAGGAAACCTGCATGGGCTAGAAAGCTCATTCAAGATGCAGAAAGATTTGGCATTCCAGAAGAAGAACACAGAGCAAAGAAGAGAACCAAATCACATACTAGCTATGTTGCTTTACTCTGTGACATTATGAACAAAGAGCCTTCAAGTTATGAAGACGCAGCGGAAAAGAAAGAATGGAAGGATGCCATGGTTGAGGAATACCAATCAATAATGAAGAATGATGTTTGGGATGTTGTCCCAAGACCTAAAGAGAAGTCTGTTGTGACTTCCAAATGGATCTACAAAATCAAGCAAGCTGTAGATGGCAGTGTAGAAAAATACAAGCCAAGATTCGTAGCTCTTGGCTTCTCTCAGAAAGAGGGAATAGATTATGAAGAAACTTTGTCACCTGTAGCCAGGTATACTTCCATCAGAACAGTACTTGCCCTGGTTGCAATAATGAAATGGAAAATACACTAGATGGATGTCAAGACTGCTTTCTTGAATGGTGTAGTTGAAGAGGAAGTATATGTGGAGCAGCCACTCGGTTTTGAAATACATGACAGGGAGTCATATGTGTGCAGATTGAAGAAAGCCTTGTATGGCTTGAAACAAGCTCTCAGAACCTGGTATGGTAGGATGGACAGCTTCCTATCTAGTTTGGGCTTTACCAAGAGTAAAGCGGATTCCAACCTCTACTACAAGGTTGAGGAAGGGAATCCTGTGATTCTACTCCTGTATGTGGATGACTTATTTGTAACAGGAGATGACAGACTGATTGCAGATACTAAGAGGAAGCTTGATGCTGAGTTCGATATGAAAGATTTGGGAATGATGCATTATTTCCTAGGTATGGAGGTGTGGTAGAGTGCAGGTGGGATCTTCCTTGGTCAAGGTAAGTACACGTAGATATCCTGAAGATATTCGAGATGATGGATTGCAAGGCCATGGCCACACCTATGGCATCGAATCTAAAGCTTCTATGTGATGCTTCATCTAAGCTAGTTGATGTCTCTATGTATCGTCAGATGATTGGGTCCTTGATGTACCTAATGAACACGAGACTAGATATATGCTTTGCGGTGAACACATTGAGTCAGTTCCTGACACTGAGGAGTGTTCATCCGATTGCTGTAAAGCATGTTCTGAGGTACCTGAAGGGTACAGTGGATTATGGGCTCAAGTATGAGGCGAATCAAAAGTTTAACCTACAGGGTTATGTTGATTCAGATTGGGCTGGCAGTACTGAAGATAGGAAGAGCACATCTGGGTGCTGCTTCAGTATGGGATCAGGTGTGATCTCTTGGTTTAGCAGGAAGCAGTCCTGCATAGCACTGAGTACAGCTGAGGCAGAGTATGTTGCATCCTGTTCAGCTAGTTGTGAGGCAGTATGGCTACGGAAGCTACTGTCTAAGTTATTTGATCTCCCGTTGGATGCTACTGGTATCTTCTGTGATAACCAGAGTTGTATGAAGCTGTCTAAGAACCCAGTGTTTCATGACAGGTCGAAACACATAGAGATCAAATATCACTATATCAGGGATATGGTGCAGAGAGGAGCTGTGAAGCTCCTGTATGTTGCGACGGACGAGCAGATTGCAGTTGTGCTGACGAAGCCACTAGCCAGGGTGAAGTTTGAGTACTTCAGGGACAGGCTTGGTGTTCTTCAGATTGATGACACTTCGAGGAATAAGTGATGGACACATTTGCTGAAGCCATTCCAAGCATGTTGGAAGGAGGATCCTTCACATGGCTATGGATATAAGCGCTGGATGATGAGCATCAGGATGATGTTCTGGTTTCTGCTTTGATATGATGAGTTGGATCATTTATATGTATGCATCATGTTGGATGCTGGATATGATCAGTTGGATCATTTATATGTATGTATGCATCATGTTGGATGTTGGATATGATCAGTTGGATCATTTCTATGTATGCATGCATCATGTTGGATGTTGGATATGATCAGTTGGATCATTTACATGTATGTATGCATCATGTTGGATGCTGGATATGATCAGTAGGATCATTTGTATGTATTTTGTATATGCATCATCTTGGATGCTTGGACCATGTATATGTATATGTATTAGGTGGATACATTGTATGATCTGGTGGATCATGTATGGTGATATGTATCATGTATTTGTATTTGTATCAGGTGGATACAATGTATGATCAAGTGGATAATGTATGATGATATGTATCAGGTAGATACTTGGTATGCATCAGGTAGATGCATTGTATGATCAGGATGATCATGGATGACGAGCTTCAAGATGTTGCTCCATATGACATGCAGCAGGATGTTGCAGTGATGATGATCAGGATGATCATGTGTACATCAGGATGATGTCTGGTGAGTATCAGTTTGATACTCTATGGCCATGGATCATGTATGCAGATAGTATTTCGAGGTTTTGCCTATGGCATATAATTTGGCCCTAGGATATCTGGCAAATGCTCTTTCTAGGTTTTGCTCTGGGAGGACATATAATTTGGCCCTGGGAGATCTGCAGATAGTCTTTCGAGGTTTTTACTATGGCATATAATCTGGCCCTGGGATATCTGGAAGATGCTCTTTCGAGGTTTTGTCCTATGGCATATAATATGTCCCTGGGAGATCCGATAGGTTGGGATGTGTGCCCATAATAAGTCCACTGAAGCTCTTGCAAGGTTTTTCCATGGCCACATATAATCTGTCCCTGGGAGATCCTATAGGTAGAGCTGTGTGCTCGTAACAGCTTTGGATGCTCTTGCGAGGTTTTGTGGTGACCACATATAATCTGTCCCTGGGAGATCCTATAGGTAGAGCTGTGTGCTCATAACAGCTTGGGATGCTCTTGCGAGGTTTTGTGGTGAGGTCACATATAATATGGCCCTAGGAGATCCTATAGGTAGAGCTGTGTGATCGTAACAGCTTGGGATGCTCTTTCGAGGTTTTGTGACGCACGTAATAAGTCCTGAGGATTCCACAGTATGGCCAGTGATGACAAAGACCTGCAGGTGGTGGGCCTACATCCAATATGAAAAAGGACTGGCTCTGTAGAACTTCCTATGACGAGTAGAGTCAGAGATTGGTTGAGATAGTAGTAGCAGTGATGATGACACTGACAATGATCCCGAGAAGAAGACTTGTCTAGCAGAACTGTGTCAAGAAATACCTTCCTATTTAAGAGGGCGTGTTGATGTATATGTAACTTCAGAATGTATTTCATCTATGTATTTTATATATATTTATTGTACCCTTATAAGAGATGTGTTATTCCTCCATAAGAAAGTGTCGTCATGTGGATTGACAAGTGTCGCAAGTGTGTGTACTTGCTGATGGGTTATTAGACCACCATGTGTGGGGTCGGCCCTAAAATATATATTATATTGTGGATTTATCTAGATAGACAAGTCAGCCCCATAAGGTCACTGGGAAAACAGGTTAAGTATAAATAGAGATTAGGAGATCTCTATTTGGATCATTCGAAAAGTCACACTTCTCTCACTCAGAAAGTGGTGCACCAGTGAGGAGGAGGACCATCTGCTACTAGGAGACTATCTAAGTGTATTTTGGTTGTACTTTGGTTGAGCCATTGCTCTCTCTATCTCTGAGGAAGTTGTGTGGTTTTTCACCTTAGGGTTTTCCCCACGGAAACTCTGTGTCTCTTGTCTCTCATGATTTTGATTCTTGTGATGCTTGTGATGCTTATTGTGATTGTTATGCATTGATATACTGTATATGTTATTCTCTCAGTGAAGATCCTAGAGTATTGTGAATTAATGCTCAAAATTTAACATGTACTACAAAATTTATAGGCACCTGCAGGGCTAAGTAAAAGCAGAGCCAGGTCTGTAAAACTAAAAGTTGCCAAGTACTGTATCATGAACCAATATATGTATTGGAAAAAACCTGGAGGGGTGTTGCCAAACTGTTTGGTTGAAGAAGAGGCTAAACACGTAAAAGAAGAATTCCACAAAGGGGACTGCGAGGGACATCATTTCTGGAAAGAGACAGTAAACAAAATCCTGAGAGTAGGGTTTTACTGGCCCACTATGTTTTCCGATGTTTACAAAGAAACTGTGGTTTGTCACCAATGTCAGATTTTCAATGGAAAAAGAAAGGTTGTTTCCCTCCCGCTACATCCTATTATAGTTGAAGCACCTTTTCAACAATGGGGTTTAGATTTCATTGGGGAAATAAACCCAAATTCCTCTGGACAACACAGATGGATATTGATAGCTACTGATTATGTTACTAAATGGATAGAGGCCATACCTACCAGGAGAGCAACTTAAGGAGTAATCATGGATTTTCTGGAAGATAACATCCTATCCAGATTTGGATGCCCCAAAAGAATTGTAACTGACAATGCTCCAGCTTTCTGCTCCAAAAAGATGATTAATTTTTGCCATAAGTACCATATCAGCCTAAATCATTCCACGGCTTGTTACCCTCAAGGAAACGGACTAGCAGAGTCTTCAAATAAGATCCTAGTAAGAAACATAAAAAAAATTTTAGAGGATAACAAGAAGTCTTGGCACACAAAGCTAAAGTATGCTTTGTGGGCTGACAGAATCAGCATGAAAAGAGCCATTGGGATGTCACCATTTCAGTTGGTGTATGGAGCAGAATTGATTTTTCCAGCATCCCTAGGTTTTCCTGTCATGAGGTTATTACAGGGAATAGAAGAAGAACCAAAACACATGCAAAGAAGAGTAAATCAGATAGTCGAGATGAATGAGCTAAGAAGTAAGGCATATGACAATGTGGAAAGCCATCAAGAGAAAATGAAAGAAGCTTTCGACAAAAAGGCCAAGGAAGATTATTTTCAGGTCAATGACCTAGTTCTGAAGTGGAACGCCCCTAAAGAAGAAAAACACAGAAAGTTCAACCACATGTGGATGGGACTGTATGTTATTGGAGCAATCCGAGGAATAAATTCTTTTGTCTTGGAACATCAAGACGGATCTGCCTAGTCTGGAGGTCCAGTCAATGGAAGATTCTTAAAACATTACCTGTCCTAAGGGATGCAGGTATTCCATGTACCATAGCCTATGTATATATTTTCCATTTGTTTTTCAGTTGTTTTAAAAATCTGACGGCAAACCTGAAGGATTTGAAACCCTAGAGAAAAGAATATGAAGTCTAGAAGGCTAGCCATGGTTCCTTTTCTTTTCATGTGTGGAAAGCCTAGCTATACAGCATATATAGTTGCAGTTCTAAGAAACCAGAAGAGGTCCTTGACTCCGAATTTGGGAGCCACCCAATGGATCAGGCACTTGGTCTACGAGTTCTTTGCTACCTCGCAGGGAGGATAGCATCCCTGGCTGGAGCCAGTTGTTGGCACCTATAAATTTTTGCTCGAATCCTAAGAAAAGGGTTGATTCCACTGATGAATTCCTGGAGAAAATGGTTAAAACCCTGTCCCTAATCAGGTCTAGGTTGCTAAAGCCAAGAGAAAAACCTTAGTTGGTAAGGAAACAAGGAGAAAGATGAAGGGTTTGGACCTTTTAGACATAAGGAAGTAGCTCAAATGACAAAAATTGGGTAAAAAGATCAATAATATATAGTCCAAAAGGAGATAAAGTGATATATAAAGCTCGGATTGGTCCCTACCGTTGATCCAACACGCGGGAGAGATCTATGGCCCAACGATCACCCTCACATCGTGAAGTTGCAAGAGAGAAAGCATAGGAGGGTGGTCACGAGAGAAAAACCACTAGGACAGATGGCAGTTGGAGGAGCTCTTGCATGAGCATTTTAGTGGTAAGAATAAATCACCAGAAGGCTCGCAATACCACTGCAGTAAAAAAGCAAGGTATAAAATCGACGACGCGGGTTGCGTAATCAAAAATCTGACGGCGTAGAAGAGCCGTTGTCACATCAGCAAGAGATCAAAGCAGATCAATGGCCCACAATGAAAGAGATCAGATCTACGGTTAAGTGGATGCAGAAGATGCAAGGTTGGTAACGTAATGGGCTCCACTTACTAGAGTACCGAAGACTGGACACGTGAATAGCTCCTCGCTGTAGATATATTGAAGTTGAGATCAATGCTCCTCGTTGATTGTCGCAAGGTATAGAAGCATCCCAGATAAGCATGAAAGGTGGTCGTGAGATAGTATACCCTCTGCCATGTGTCATCACTTGAACACCTCGCAAGGAAGATTAAATGGTAATCGAAAACCAGAAGTCAGGTCGTGATACCACCATACCCATATGTACGGTTAAGTACAATGGATGGCTAAGATTTAAAGTTGGTAGGAGATCCTACGGTGGGGATTAAGAGATGTCAAATCAAAGGGGTAAATAAGAGATTAGATCAACGGACTGGAAGCAACGCCCAGTAGACTGATGGATGGAAAAGAGGGATAGCTGGCGAAGATGAGCAGAAGTTATTAGGAAAGTTTTTATATATATAGCGCAGCAGGTGAAGAACAAACATTTCTCTCTCGGACCTATCAGAGTTGGAAGCTTCTGGAAGTGCAGAAGCCGAAAAGGACGACAGGTGAAAGGGTCGCTCTCAAGCTTTCCATGATAGGTAGGATCCCAAAATCCTTTGTTTACAGCGTGCAGTGTGTTTTATAATCATAAGAATGGCAGATGAACAGGTTTCTACTAGTTCTAAGGTCCAAGTAACCCTAGAAGACAAAGACTGTGATGTGTTTGACCCAAAGCTTCGTTTCCCTATACCGGAGGTTAAAAGAAGGCTGAAAGCCCTGCTTGAACAAGGGTTAGACATCCATAGAGTCCACCAATCCTTTTTCATTTTTTATTGTCTGGAATAGATAATGCCCTTTCCAGAGTTCGTATCATGGTGTTCATTAAATTATTCAAAACCCCAACGAGTGATAATGAACACCAGGAAGTCTAAAATTGTTTGTAGTATCGAAGCTGTCGTCATCCAGAGTACCCTTTCCATGCAAGAATCTCCAACCCTAGCCCCTGAACGTTCTTCTGAAGAGTCAGTCATTACTTTGTATAGACAAATTTCCCCTAAAATTCATAAATCTTTCCTTGATACCTGTCTAAAACCTGATGTAGAAATTGCAGACACCCCTTACCCACCGGACGTCAACCTTTTTAATGACAATACCTAGTTGGTATTTTCTTTGATAGCTCAGTTTTTAGGTTCAGACTCAGATTTGTGGATAACTAAAGTGCAACTAAGCCTATTATTCAGGATGAGTGCTAGTTCCCCAGAGGCGAGAAGTGAGTCAGTACCATCCCTCAAGTTTGAGGAAATTTTGGCAGAAAAAATACATCCACAGTTAAGCTATTTTGAAAGTACCAGATTTTTTCGGTTCCAGGCCTATTTGACTAAAATTATTCTGCATAGCAGTGCAGATGAGTTAAGATTCTCTCAGATAGTATTCATAGGGAATTTGGAAGACAATGTTTTCAATTACATGATTACATTTTATCTACTGTATATAAAGTTATGTTTGAAGAAACACTACCTAGAGTGTTACCAGAGATGCAAACCCTGATGCAGTTGAGGGATGAACTAGACGTTGGTGACTGGTTCCTGTTGAAAGATGCCACAGTAATAAGGGTGTACGTTTTTGTACATGAACCATACTTTTTACTAGCATTTTTGACCCTAAGAGTTTTTTCCCTTCAGTTCATCCGTCATAGATTGATCGCAGAAGAGGAGCAGTTTGGGAAGCATAAGAAAAGTTCTGATATAAAGTTCCCTTGGCAAGTCGGCCCTTTCATTGTGAAATTTAAAGAGGCTATTAGTGAAGTAGAAATATTATTAAAAAATATGGGGTTCAAGAAGGACATAGCAGTCGCATATGATCCTCTGCAAATCATAGCCGAGAGAAAGAAGAAAAATGGTCTGAAGGCATGGGAACACCAAGAATCTGAAGGGTTGTCGAAGGGGCGAAATTCATTGCAGTATGAGCCCGAAGAGATTGAAGATATAGATTTACAAGTACAAGCCCTAATCAAAGTTGATGACCCTATGGAAACAGACCAACCGCTTAATACCAGGAAGTATGTGGGAAGAGAGATTCACAGGAAATCATTGAGACAGAAGAAGAGGAAGAAAGTGAAATGAAAAGACTCAAATTGGAAACACCAGATGAGTTAGCTATCCAAATAAATGATATGGATGAACAAGAAGAAGGGCCATCAGCCCTAGTTATCCAAATCCATGAGTATAAATTCCAAGATGCAATAGGAGGGAATGAAGACAGCAGATTTAAATCCCAAGAAAACATGTTTAAGTATCATGGGAAAAATAAGCAAGCCTCTGCACAGAAAATTTTTGAACTATTGCCCACTGTGAGGAATTTGTCTAAAATAGGAATGTCTTTGACAACAAGTAGAGATATCCAGACACACACTTTCAATCTGACGATATCTAACAAAGACCAAATAACAGAAGCAAAGATAGACTGGAAGAAGATAACTTTTCCAGATAGGATTCAATTTCATAGGCAAATGGGAGAAGGTTTATATGATGACCTAGTAGAAGCAACCTTGAAGATCTCTAATTTAGAGGTCACTATAAATAAGATGAATGCCCAATTAAAACATGAAAGGTCAGAGAATAAATCCCTTCAGCAACATATCAAAATGCTACAATTTGACTTAATTGAAAATGATGGTGGAGGAAAAGCAAGCCAGAAGCTATTAAAGGATAAAGACAATTTGATCCAGACCCTACAGAAAAGAATGAAAATCTCCAACACCCAATTAATACAAACTCCTGAGGAAACAAAGCTAATACAAGAAAAAGAAGATCTACGTAGGGAGGTCAGTAATAATAAAGTTGAATTGTTAAAATTCACAGAGAAAGAAGGATGCTGGGAGAAAGAGAGGATGAGTCTGAAGAGGCAGATCGGAGAGTTAAAAAGCGGCTTTTCAAACATATGTTTGCAACAGGAAAACGAAGGCCCGAGTAAAGAGAAATACAATACAAACAACATTGTACAGGCTATGTCCCGGATCAACCTAAAAGATGGTGAGATACAAGAACTAAAAGAGGAAAATCAAAGGTTGAAAAAAGAAAATGAGGTAAAGCAAAAAGGGACAAACGAGCTACAACAAAAGTATAAGGAATTGGTAGCAACTAATACCAGGTTTTCTCAGCAGATTACTGGAACAGCAGCTATGCAGGGATGCAAACATTTGATTTAGGATTTAATTATCCAAGAGGCTGAGAGATTCAAACCCTATCTGGATCTCATGAGAACAAAGGAAAAAATAGTCACGGATGTTTTTAAGAGTTGCACTGCTATGAAGGAAAAATTGCACAAAAGGACAAAAGAGACTGCTTATAATGCTATAAGTTTTTTGAATGGTTTGACAGATCAGGACATTATAGATTTGAGCATCAAGGATAGGGTCACAACCGTTGCAGCAGCAAAATGAATACTGGGGAAAAATGCATTAGTTGAAGTTGTGGAAACCAAAGCAAATGAAATGAATGAACAATTGACAGAATTCAAAGGACAGTTTGAAGGACTGGTAGAAAAGGGGTTTCCTACATTCTGGGATGAAAAGAAAAGATCATTAAGTGAGCATAAAAGGTTGACGACTAGCAGGCGAATGGATCATTCTGAGATCAAACATCTGAGCTAGCCACTTTCAATGAAAATCCTAACAGACAAGTTGGATGAAGATTTCGAGATGTCTTACAGATTGATTTCTATTGGTGAAGAGCTTCCACCTATGTCTTCTGTCGATCAGCTTAACATCAGAGTCCTGGAGAAAGAGATGACGAGTTATGACATCCCGACACCTGAACTTTGGACACCTGTGGAGAGATACGGGAAGATGAAATATACCTATCATGCTCCATCGGCAGCTGCTGTTCCTTAAATCTCAGATCTGTGCATTTTTAAGTATCAGTTTTTTTTTGATAGAAAAGCTTAGGATATACTTTAGGATTTTGATTTTCTAGGACGTGGTAGTGGGTTTCTCGTTATGTAATGAAATTTCACCATTGGACATATACTTTAATATTTTTTATATTGTTTAATGACATACCGGCAAATGCAAGAAAGCGATTGAGCTTATCTTGTTATAGTTTCTGTTTTGTGATAGTGACATCTGAACTATGATGAGGTGTCCTTGAATTGTAACTGATTTCTGTTCCAAATGGGCCGAGTATGAGACTCCAGGCCACTATAAGTTCCATAAATTTTCAAATGGAAAAGGGGGGGAGAAATTTGAAGCTCTACATATTTTTTCTATTGTTTTTTTCGCGAGATATCTCTTGAATAAAATTGTCAGAAGCTTACATGTGTTTTCAGAGATTCCTGTGTAATTGGTCTGCTAGTCCGTTTTTTCTCTTCTATGTGATATGTGTTTCTTTCCTTTGTTAATCCATATTGTTAAATTTCCTTCGTACTTGGTTCAGTGTAGTATCTAAGTGAGATTCATAGAGATTATGCCTTGTTCATTTCTTACCAAGTATTTCATGAAATATTTCTGCTAAAGTTGGTGTAAGATTCATCTGTGTATTCCTTATAGCAATGGATTGTTCATCTTTCTTTTGTTTCACCAATTAAATCACTTCGACTACTAGCTGGTTGCTACCTTGCCTCTGTGTGAATGTATCTACTAAGCATCTGATAATAATGTTTATTTTATACTTGAATTGGCTCCATTGCCCAATATAGATCCCTATTGCTCTCCACCAATGGTTTACCAAAGTAAAACTCGTCCTACAGAAACCTAACCTTCTGCATATGTTTTAATAGAACATCTTGAGAATGAATGCCGGTATTCCTTTTTCATCGTTGACGCCCTTGATTATTTCCAGTTTTTCATTAGTTTATTGAGAGAGCCCTCTCAGACTGTGTTGGGTCAGTAACATCAATCCAAAGATTGGTTAGTGGTTACCCAGAATTACCGTCTTTCATCCTTGGGGGTCAAATTTGGTTTTCACAGAGACTGATCTCTACAATATCATACATAGAAATCAAGGATTTTATTAAATTTTGCCCCTAAAGTGTTGCACCCACACATAATGTTTTCATTTCAAGGTTTTCTGACTTCAATAATTAATAATAAAAAAAATAATTCATGAAATTTTTTGAAAAAATAGTGTTGCACTAGGCCCATATGTCCTTTATATGTCTGCACAATTTTATCCAAAATGGACATCATTTACCTCAATAAGTGATGCACCTGCACAAACATATATGTTATGATGTGTTGAAAATTTGAAAACCCAATTTAACGGAAACTAATTTTATAATCATTTACACAAATTTTTTATATATAAATGTTATAGATTATGAAAGCTAATTCAGTTACCTATCTTTTGTCTTTTTACTTCATCTTCAAATCCATTAAGGAAGTACCACTAATTGTCACCTAAAGTTAGAGGTTCAATGTTTTTTCAGTATTATGTGGCATCTAAAGTGTCTTTAAATGATTCCATGATTGTGCATCATCCCATGTGCTATCAGGGTTTCATTCTTTTATTTTATATCAATGTTGAAAATGATATGAGTATTGGGGTCAGATCTAGATATGTTTTTCATATGCATCTGTTCTGTAAAAACAAAAGGATACAAAGAATGCATCTATGTTTATGTTTCTGGCAAAACTGAAACAGACATGTAAACCTTAAGGTTTACATGTCAAGTAATTACAATATATAAAATTATTATTCTATATCTCAGAGATTCACATGATTTTCTGTATTCAGAGTAATATATACTTGTAAACAATTTATTTCAGTACTCAGAGTTCATGCACAAACACTGTTCACGATTTTTCTTTTAATGCCATTCATTTCAGCAGGAGAAATGGGAACTCATTCTCTTTATTTTAGTATGCAAGTGCCAGTTTAGTGTCGACATGGGAGTGTAAACTCCACAGTCAAAAATCGACCAGCGTGTAAAGAATTTTATAAATAGTGTTTATGAAATGGAAAAGGCTAAGCATCGAAAACTATCATTAATGATACGGTAGGTTTTGAACACCCACGAAGGTATCTACAAGCTTATATTAAACCTTTTATGATTACAATTTTATTGTTATACTCTGTCTTTTTATCGATATATCACATTACCATAAATAGAGTATCTATACCTGTTTTTAAATGGATTTTCCATTACTCGACAGAGTATATTTTCATATCTACTCTATATACAAATGCATTTGATTTTTTAGTATGGAAACTCAAATTTGTTTCTATCAAATCTATCTACGATTTCCATTTCTTTTCGGGATGAACCATTTAATTTGTTTTTATCTTTTTATATGTTTGGAATGGGACCTCGATGTCCATGGTCGAGCTCTGGCCATTATTTTGAAACCCAAAATAATACACAAAGGATAGAATTAGCATTAATGTGATTTTCCAGCGAATAAACGTTGTATAAAATACATTTACACGATAGGGTTATGTTACCCATTGGTTCACGAATACATAGTAAATACATCTATATAAACGATTTGCAAATTAAAAATGAGTGTGAATCTATCCTAATAGTAACCCTGTTCATTGCTTAAAGAGAAAACTAGAGACAAAGAGCAAAACGTGTAATAACTGAACTCTGTATATAACATTTCGTGAGGGTTTAAATGATGTCCTACTTATATATATACATATTGTATGAAAAAAAAATAGCTAAACCTCGAACCATTTTCCCATCTATTTCAAATATGGAACCATTCCTTTGAGAGCATAACTAAAAACGAATTTTTAAGAATCATCGATACACATATGTGGTCGAGCCAACCTTTAACAGGTTAATAAAGCATTTACAATACAAGTTCTGCTCTATAATAAATACATTCACCTACAGGCAGTGAATCCCTCTCTTAATGAGTTAAGCACAATCACATAAAAATAATAATGCCACCGGCCATTTGTTTCATTATGTAGACAGTAAAGAAACCAACTGTTCTAAGTAACCCATCTCTAACCGCCAGGTTAGTTTTCACCCGAGACTCATGGAAATGATAGGTTACCTGGCCATCAACGAGAACCATTCCTTCCTTGTTCATGGGGCTAGTTGTGGGCCTTATCCAGCACGCCTTGAATGCTCAGTTTCACTTGCACACGAATTTCCAATGAGAAGTTTGTTGTGGACAGTAAAAAGTTAATGTTAAAACTTGAATGTGGACAATGATTGTTTGTTACCAAACAACTTACTTTTGGATAGGTAATACACAAGGACCAGGAGAGTGGAAGTATCACACTTACACAATACAAAAAAGAAGTTAAATCCGACAACAATATTTACAATCAAATTAACAAGGTAAAACGATGTAACAATGCGTTAAACAACTATTTCTTACCTGCACTTATGTGGACACACCAACAAGCTGTTGTTGGACTTTGCATTTTGCTCAGAACAGAATGGAGCACATTCCTTCTGGTTTGAGTCTGAGCCCTCTACAAAGAGCAGAGGTGCACTATGATGAGCCGGTCACAACAATAAGGAGAGGTCCTGACTACAGCAAGGGTTTTGCCCAACGCTACAGTACCGGTTGGAGGAAGAGGTTACCTATGAGACTGGTCAACCTACTCCATTAAATGCTTGGTATATTATTGTAATGGGTGCCAAGCACCATACCAAGATCAATGAAATAAGTTTGATCATGCTTCCCAATTGGCATGACCCGGATCGTGATCAACGGTCAAACTTTCCATCGAATTTATTAACCATCAGCTGAGCTTGAATGCAATGGCATCGAACTTGACAAACTCACGGGGTAGTTGGAGTGAGCTAGCTGGAACAGGAGTGCAACTTCCACGTCGGAGTGTTGAAATACTTGTGAATGTCGAGGGTGTAGTCACCTTCCAGGAGGGAAACCCAAGACGGGTTTAAAACAGTAGCTCATGCGTCTATAGTCTACGTGGCTATCGTCGTTATGTCTAGCACGAATACATAACATTAACATTGTTGCATAATTTAACTTAGTGCATAGTTATATTATATATGTAATATATATTATAACCTATGATCATAACAACAATTAAATAATAGTCGGTTTTTGGTTTACATATATGTGGATAATGTAACAGGGTTAATCCATGAAGGTCGTTCATGATTTTTGGGAAGCGAAGTGCCACATTAAAGGAAATTTCAATTTAAAATGGGCCTTCCAAAAATAATATAAATTCCCTGTCATCATGTATTAGCCAATCAAAATGCTTTAAAATTTATCAAGGGAGCACCTAAAAAAATTGGAGGGAAAAAATAAAAACTATTTTTTTGGATCGTATTTTCAACTTATCTCCTTGTAAGTTTACTCAAATTTTAAGCGGGAGGACTCGTTGGATGCATAATTAAATTATGCATCCAACGAGTACCCATGTTGCATACTTTTAATAACATCCACACCATGAAAAATCGAAAATAATTAAAAAAGCGTGTTTTCTCTCACTAGAAACACATGTTTTAATGTATTTTCGATTTTTCATGGCGTGGATATTGTTAAAAGTATGCAACATGGGTACTCGTTGGATGCATAATTTAATTATGCATCCAACGAGTCTTCCCACTTGAAATTTGAGAAAACCTACAAGGAGATAAGTTGAAAATACGATCCAAAAAAGTAGTTTTTTTACTCTCTCTCTACTATTATTTTATTATTTTCTTATTATTTTCTTTAGGAGGCCCATTTTTTACCCAAATTTCCTCTAATGAAACTTTGTGCCGTAGACCCTCGATCAAGGTCTTTTCGAGCCCTCGATCGAGGGCCTTAAAATACCTAGATAGAGGTTTTATAAAAGACCTCGATCTAGATATCACGATAGTTATCCCTCAATCGAGGTATTTTAAATATCTTGATTAAGCAAATACCTCGATCAAGAGCCTAAAAAACAGGCCGAAAGCCCTTTTCACTGCAGAAAGAAAATTTTGTTTGCCTTCCGGAGCCTTAAACTATGTCATTAAATGCACATTAATGGGCGGACTTGATACCATTGGATTTTTCAATGAATTGTCTATCCATATACATAGAATTTACTAATTTTTATCTTCAAATGTCATTTGTTTTTAAATTTTTGCTAAAGATTACCCTAAAAGACCTTGTCGACAACTTTTAATGAGCTCAAAGATATATCAACAACTTTCAAAATACACCTCCAAAAAATATGAAAAATATACAAGCACTACATCAGCGCGTTCTCTTCAAAAGGATATTTTTAATTTTGGAAATTATGTAAAAAATCAAAATATTTGGCGCACACACGCACATGTGTGCAAAATACGATTGAAATATTCATTGGTTAGTGTCAAAAAATAATAATAAATATAATTTTTCGATAAAAACTAAAAGAAAAATATGTACACACTAGTGCATTCTATCTAGATCATGTTCACATATTTTATTTTTTTAAATTATTATTTTAACATTAAATTATTTTGCAGACACACAAGCCACTTGTTAATTTCTCTCCAAATTTTTAAGGACACATGTTTCATTAAATGAAAATTTGACATGGTAAATGAGATTGGTATATTTTTAAAAAAATATCATTGGAAAGCCAACATAATTCTCTACATTTCATTTTTTAACCACATGTCGAAATTCTGATGAAAAATATGAGTTTCGAGAGCTTCAATTTAATACATGGGTAAAATTTCCATTTTTCATCGCCATATTTGACCAAAAAGAGTTACACATATTCATGGAATCACCCAATATAATTACATTTATAACCTTGGTTCGAGATTATGTTGACAATGTATTGTACACAATTTAATTATTACATGATAGTGCCCATGAAAACGTTGTTACTTGCTTGGTTTACATTTGGGGAGCCAAAAAGCACATAGGTTATTTTATAATAAGCCTAGAATTACGAGGATAAATCTAAGGTATGGTTATATTGCTAGCATATAAGTTTATATGTTAGTAATATGATTATAACATATAACTATATGTTATTTGATTTGTATTAGCATAAACTATAAACGTTTATAATACATAGTAATATTGTTTTAGAATTGCAATGAAGTTTATGATCATTAAAATGCTACAAATGTTGTTTGTGCATAAAATATATGGTTGCAAACAATTTATTGTATAGTTGATATACATTTTGTTTGCATATGAGTTTGTTAGATATGTTAAACATGTTGTGTATCGGTTACACAAGGATAAATATAGGAGATATTATATGTTGACACTTACGTTAAAATCAACATAAGTAATAGTCTAAGTATAGTGCACATGAAATTAAAAGCTAATTAAGTTATAATTAAAACTTAGTTTACATGCTTCTGAGAATTATTTAGCCAAGGGAAATTATTCAAAAAAAAAAATTGGTGTAGAAGAGACATGACAAATTTTATTCTGTAGCATACTATTAATTATTTAGTGAGAAAATGTATGTTTTTTTTACTGTTGCCTAACAAACAACTGTTTATCACACATAGACAGAAGTGTGGGATGAAAATAGGAAATAGCTGAAAAATGAATTTTGCAGAACAAGAGGGAAGGATTTTTTGGAGACATCTATTCAACGAGGCGAAATGGCTAGTAGGTAGGAAAGAAATCCGAACTCTCAACAAGGAAAAACAACATCTAGGGAAATGCTGGAGACTGTCAAAAGCCTTAAAGCTTAGTTGTTAAGCATTAAGGAAGAAAATATTAAAATTTTGAGGAACAATGAGAGATCAATGCAATTCTGCTACAAAATCTCACTGAGAAATAAAACAGTCATTACCAACACAAGAAGAACAACATGCATAAAAGTTAGCGATGAAAAGAAATTCCAAGTTTAAGACTACTCATCCAAGAAATTTTGTGAGCTATAATATGGACATCATCAAGGAAGAGTCACTTGGACAAGATTCCTAAGAGTTTGTTCGTAAAAAGGAAAATAAAATTGGAAAAGTGAATCAGCTACACTCAGAATTTTGGAAGATTAAGCCTCCTAATTTCAATGGGGAAATTAAGACTAGAGAAGAAGCTGAGCTATGCCTTAGGGACATGGAGAAGTATTTACAAATGTTTGACTATTCTGGTCTCATAAAAGAAAGAATTGCTATTTTTAATATGTAAGGGAAAGCTTCAGCATGGTGGGAGGATCTTAAGCTGACAAAAGCTATCAATGAGAAAAAGGTGAAATGGAAATATTTTGTGACATTCTTTAAATAGAAATATCTGTGTGAAAGGTACTATGATAGAAAGGTAAAATATTTTTACGACCTAAAACTGGGACAACAAACTATGGTGGAATTAATCAACAAATTTCTGGAATTACTCAAGTATGTTCCCTATATTCAAGATGAAAAAGCTAGAATTCAACTTTTCCTGAATTGTTTACCTTTTAGTTTCAAAGATCGGATAGAGTTTGATGATCCGAAGACATTAGAGGATGCCTTCAGAAAGGATAGATTGTGTTTTGAACAAAGTCAGAATAAGGCTAAAGTATATAAGAGGTGGGATTAAAAGAAGAAGACAAAGTATGAACGTAGGCAAAAAGGTCATAAGCCCAATAATTTCAAAAGTCAAGTTGTGCGTGCACCTTTCAGCAGCAAGTTCGATGGCAGTAAATTGCAATCAATCTTTGTTCCACCAAGTAAGAAGATGAACATTGAAGGTACAAGAAAACCAGAAGACACACCATCTAAACCAACAATCAAATGCTGGGGTTGTGGAGAAAATCATAGATGGTATGAATGTCCTCATCAGAAGGAGAAAAATAAATCAGTGCATAATATTCAAGAGGCTTCTATAGTTCAAGATGTAGCAAGGAGTCCAAAAATTTATGCTGCATTAAACAATTGACAAGAAGAAAATCAAGCCTCTAATATTGAGGTTGAAGGTATGATTTCTGGGACACCTGTGTCTATATTGATTGATTCTGGCGCATGTAAAATTTATATAGATCCAAAAATTTGTGAGTCGTGCAAACTAAGAAAAAATAAATACACGCAGCCTTGGGTAGTTCAAATGGCCACATGGAAAAAAAATAAACGTTTATGAAGTAGTAAATCAATGTGCTTTAAAGTTAACTGAATCTTACACTATTACAGATCTAAATATTTTCCATTTGGATCTTACGATTTACTTATTGGTATGGATTGGATGGAAAAACCTAGAGTTGTCCTAGATTGTTACCAGAAGTCTGTTACTTTTGTGAATGATGTTGGGAAGTTCGAAAAGATTCAAGGGATAGTAAGGACAGTAAAATTTAGGGAAATTTCTGCACTTCAGCTAAAAAGAAATGAACGAAAAGGGTGTAAATTATATGTTGTTCACTTAGCAGAAAATTAGAAAATAAAGTTTTCGATTTAACAAAACACCCTGTATTGGTTGAATTTGAAGATGTGTTTCCCGAGGAAATTCCTGAGTTACCAACCAAGAGAGAACTTGATTTTACAATAGACCTATCTCCATGCGCGGTACGTATTTCTAAGGCACCTTATCATATGAGTACTCCTGAATTGATATAATTGAAAGAGCAATTGTAGGAGCTATTAGAAAAAGGTTATATCCGCCAAAGTGTATCCCCATGGGGAGCACCAGTGATCTTTGTTCGGAAGAAGGATGGCACTTTCCGACTGTGTATATATTATAGACAGATGAATAAAGTAACTATAAAAAAATCGGTATCGCTTTCCAAGGATTGATGATCTATTCGATCAAGTTGGAGGTGCTATTGTATTTTAAAAGATAGATTTAAGGTCGGGTTACCATCAAATTAGAATTAAAAAAGAGGATGTGCATAAGACAGTTTTATGTACTCGGTATGAAAATTATGAATTTGTGGTGATGCCATTCAGTTTGACGAATGCACTTGCCACGTTCATGTGCCTTATGAATAATGTTTTCAGTAAGTACTTGGATAAGTTTGTTGTGGTGTTTATTGATGACATACTCATATACTCAAAGAATGAAAGTGAGCATGAGTAACATTTAAGGTTAGGGTTGCAAGTCCTAAGGGAAAATTAGTTATATGCAAATCTAACTAAATGTGATTTTTACAAAGACCAAATACAATATTTGGGTCACATAATATCAACCTAAGGTATCGCGGTGGATACTGATAAGATCAAGTCCATAATGAGCTAGCCTACTCTCCAAAATGTAAGCAATGTCCGCTGTAATATGGGATTAGCCGGATACTATTGGAAATTCATTGAAGGATATTCCAAAGTGGCTCATCCTATCACTTCTCTTCAGTGAAAGGAGGTCAATTTTATTTGGATAGCCAAATGTGAAGATATTTTTGTGAACCTGAAACAATTTCTTACTTCAGCTCCTGTTTTAAAGGTGGTTGATCCTTATGGTGACTTTGTAGTATGCACAGATGCATGCAAGGAAGGATTGGGAGGCGTGTTAATGCAAGATGGTTCTGTAATCGGTTATGAATCTAGAAAATTAAAGACCCATGAAATAAACTATGCAACACATGATCTAGAACTGGCTTCCATAATTCATGCTTTGAAGATGTGGCAACATTATATTTTTGGGAAAAGATTTGTTCTTAAAACTGATCACATTGGGCTGAAATAAATTTTCAAACAACCAAATCTGAATGGTAGACAAGCAAGGTGGCTAGATTTCTTAAGCGAGTTTGACTTTGAAATCCAACACATTAAAGGAACACAAAACAAAATAGTTGATGCTCTTAGTAGGCAAATTCACATGTTAACAATGACTTCCGTTAACAACTTTCAATCTGATTTGGTATTAAAAATCCAGACAACAGCTGAAAAAAGACCCAAAATATATAAATTTAATGCAAAAGTGTGATGTAGAAAATTAAGATGAGCAAGCAATAGATTACAGTATATCAAAAGATAGGCTAGTGTTATTCAAAAACAGATTATATATACCAAATCAGAAACAATTAAAGCAATTGATTCTTGATGAATTTCACAAGAGGCCATATTCTGGTCATCCAGGTTATCAAAAAATGATAACAGCTGTAAAAAAAAAGTATTATTGGCCTAGATTGAAGTCTGAAATTGCTGAGTATATAGCAAAGTGTATGGATTGTCAAAGGGTGAAAGTGGAACATCAACACTTCGCTGGTTTGTTACAACCTATAACTATACCAGGTTGGAAATGGGAGATTATTTTAATGGATTTCATCACTGGGTTGCCTAAAAATAACAAACAACATGATGTTATTATGGTTGTGATAGACAAGTTAACTAAGCCAGCTCATTTCATACCAGTTAAATCCACATTCAAAGAAATACATATTGCGGACATATTCATGAAATAAGTCTTTAGACTTCATGGAATTACAAAAGGCGATTGTGTCTGATAGCGATTTGAAGTTTACCTCACACTTTTGGAAGGAGTTATTTACAGGTTTGGGAACTAAACTGAGTTTTAGTACATCCTACCACCCTCAAACAAATGGACAGACTGAGAGGGTGAATCAGATTCTGGGATACATGCTTCGGTTGTATGTCATGGATAACCCAAATCAGCGGGAAAATTACCTACACTTGGATGAATTTGCTTACAATAATGGGTACCAAACTTCTACAGGAATGAGTCCATTCAAAATTTTGTATGGCAGAAAATGTAAAACCCCTATCACTTGGGATGATCTGGTAAACCAGATTGTGTTGGGTCCTGAGTTGTTAGAATAACTAGAAAACATTGTGCAGGAAGTTAAAACAAACTTAAAAACTGCTCAAGACAGACATAAAAGTTATGCAGATCTCCATAGAGAACATAAATAATTTGAAGTTTGGGATCATGCATTCCTAAGGGTGAAAGAAAAGAAAATCTCTTTGAGTTTAGGCAAGTTTTCCAAACTGGCACCAAGATAGTGTGGTCCTTTCCAAATACTTGCTAGCGTAAAACATGTTGCTTATCAGTTAGCTCTACCAACAAAATTTAAATTACATGATGTGATTCATGTTTCATTGTTAAAGAAATATGTATATGATCCTAAGCATATTGTAAATTAACATGTGATTCAGGTGGAATCAAAAGGAGACTTCCAGACAGATCCTATATGCATACTCGATCGGAAAGAGGTGGTACTTCATGATTGAACCATCATCCAGGTAAAAGTGCAATTGCAGCACTATAAGCCCGAGGAGGCTAATTGGTAAATGGAAAAGGAAATGCGAGTAGCATACCCTTTTCTGTTCGAAGAAGTACATGACACAAACTGATTTTAGTTATTATGTTTATTTTTTTGTTTTGAAATTGTTTAACACCAAGCACATTGAAAACTTAATGGGAGGGGAAATGTAATACCCCAAATTTTGGACTTATAACCCCTTTTTATATTTTTTTAAGTATTATTTCATTTTACTTAGGTGACATTAGAAATTTGATAAGTTAATTTCTAGTGACCATGTGGACCAGCACATTAATGAGATGGCAGTCAAAGTTCCTATGAGTTTCGAGGATAAATACCAAATAAAATAATAATGAGAAATTATTATGGAGACACTTGTAAACCCTAAAGAAAATTTTAGGGTAAATAATGGAATTACAGAAATGAAAATTAAGAGACCTCACACCAAGGAGAATAAAAAGAGAAAGGAGGATTTCATTCACACATTATCATTATCACACAAGAGAGAAAGGAGATCAGGGGATAAAATAGCCAGAGCTAATGGATTCAATGAAATAGGGGCAGTTTGGAGCACAAACTGAACCAGAAAAAGGGAAATCATAGCAACTCGATATAACTTGGAACACTAGTTGTGTTCAGGTAGGAGTACTGCCACAAGTCTGTAGGAGCAGTACAAATACTCTGAATAGGTTGTGACTAGTTGTTCTCTTAAGTGCAAAGACTTAAAAGTCCCTGGAGCATCTTGGAGCTGAAGAGTACTAAGTTGGATGTTGGGTTGTCTGCTGCCAATTAAATTTTATAAATAACTTGGGGAAACAAGTTAAGGAAAAATAAAATATAAACTATGACTTAGAGAGACTGTGAACGCAGCTCGGGGGTGACCACAAGAGAAAGGAAGACTTGCTAGTCAAAGGCTAGGAGGTTTGTGGTTGTGTTCCACTGGTCAACTAGAAATTGCAGATAAGTACTTATGTTATTATATTTAAATGATGTTATCACTGCATATTTACAGATGGTTTTATTTGTACATTTCTGTTATGTTTCTCGAAGGATTTTGTATCTTTAGATATGAACAGAAATGATCTTAGGAGTAATAGAATCCCATATGTGCTATCACAATTTCATTCTTTTATTTTATATCAATGTTGGAAATGATATGAGTATTGGGGTCAGATATAGCTATGTTTTTCATGTGCGTCTATTATGTAAAAACAAAAGGATATAGAGAATGCATCTATGTTTATGTTTCTAGCAGAACTGAAATAGACATGTAAACCTTAAGGTTTACATGTCAAGTAATTACAGTATATAAAATTATTATTCTATCTCTCACACATTCACATGATTTTCTATATTTAGAGTGATATATTCCTGTAAATAATTTATTTGAGTACTCAGAGTTCATGCATAAAGACTGTTCACGATTTTTCTTTTAATGCCATTCATTTCGACACGAGAAATGTGAACTCATTCTCTTTATTTTAGTATGAAAATGCCATTTTAGTGTCGGCATGGGAGTGTAAACTCCACGGTCGAAAATCGACCAGCATGTAAAGAAGTTTATAAACAGTGTTTATGAAATGGAACAGGCTGAGCATTGAAAACTATCATTCATGATACGGTAGGGTTTGAACACCGACAAAGGTATATAAAAGATCATAATAAACCTTTTATGATTACAATTTTATTGTTCTACTCTGTCTTTTTATAGATATATCACATTACCGTAAACAAAGTATCTATACCTGTTTTTAAATGGATTTTCCATTACTTGATGGAGTATATTTTGATATCTACTCTATATACAAATGCATTTTATTCTTCAGTATGGAAACTCAAATTTGTTTATATCAAATATGTATATGATTTCCATTTCTTTTCACGATGAACCATTTAATTTGTTTTTATCTTTTTATGTGTTTGGCATTGGAGCTCAAACTCCATGGTTGAGCTCCAACCATTATTTTGAACCCAAAATAATACACAAAGGATAGAATTAGCATTAATGCAATTTTCCAGTGAATAAATGCTGTATAAAATAGATTTAGAGGCTATGGTTATGTTACCCATTGTTTCACGAATACATAGTAAATACATCTATATAAACGATTTGCAAATTAAAAATGAATGCGAATCTATCCTAATAGTAACCTTGTTCATTGCTTAAAGATAAAACTAGAGATAGAGAGCAAAACATGTAATAACCGAACTTTGTATATAACATTTCACGAGGTTTAAACGTTGTCCCACTTATATATATACATATTGTATAAAAACAAAACAGCTAAACCTCGGACCATTTTCGCATCTATTTCAAAGATGGAACCATTCCTTTGAGAGCATAACTGAAAATGAGTTCTTAAGAACCGACAATACACATATGTGGTCGAGCCAACCTTTAATAGGTTGATAAAGTATTTACAATACAAGTTCCACTCTATAATAAATACATTCACCTACAGAAAGTGAGCCCTCTCTTAACGAGTTAAGCACAGTTACATAAAAAGAACAAGGTCAATGACCATTTGTTTCATGACGCAAACAGTAAAGAAACGGACTTTCTAAGTAACCCATCTCTAACCGTCGGGGTAGTTTTCACCCAAGACTCATGGAGATGATGGGTTACCTGGCCATCAACGAGAACCATTCCTTCCTAGTTCAAGGAGACATCTTGAATGTAGTAATGGTTTTGTCCAACGCTGCAGTACTAGTTGGAGGAAGAGGTTACCTCTCAGATCGGTCAACTTGATCCCTTAAATGCTTGGTACAATATTGTAATGGGTGCCAAACAACATACCAAGATCAACGGCGTAAGTTTGATCATGCTTCCCAATTGGCATGACACAGATCGTGATCAACCGTCGAACTTGCCATTGAATTTATTAAAAAATAGGTAAGCCTGAATGCACTGGCATCGAAATTAACAAATTCGCGGGGTAGTTGGAGTGGGCTAGTTGTAACACGAGCGCAACTTCGACGTCGGAATGTTGAAACACTTGTAAATGTCGAGGGTGTAGTCACCTACAAGGAGGGAAACCCAAGGCGGGTTTAAAACAATGGTTTATGCGTGTATAGTCTATGTGGCTATCGTCGTTATGTCGAGCACGAATACATAACATTAACATTGGTGCATACTTTAACTTAGTGCATAGTTATAGTATATATGTAATATATATTATGACCTATGATCATAATGAAGATTAAATAATAATCGAATTTTGGTTTACATATACGTGGATAATGTAATATAATTACATTTTGACATTATGTTGACAATGTATTGTACACAATTTATTTATTACATGATAGTGCCTACAAAAACGTTGTTACATGCTTGGTTCACATTTGGGGAACCAAAAAGCGCATAGGTTATTTTATAATGAGCCTAGAATTACGAGGATAAATCTAAGGTATGGTTATATTGTTAGCATACAAGTTTATATGTTTGTAATATGATTATAAAATATAAAGTTATATGTTATTTGATTTGTATTCACATAAACTATACACGTTTATAATAAATAGTAATATTGTTTTAGAATTGCAATAAAGTTTATGATGATTAAAATGTTACAAATGTTGTTTGCACATAAAATATATGGTCGCAAACAATTTAGTGTATAGTTGATATACATTTTGTTTGCATATGAGTTTGTTAGATATGGCATAAACATGTTGTGTGTAGGTTACACAAGGATAAGTGTAGGAGATATTATATATTGATACTTACGTTAAAATCAACATAAGTAATAGTTTAAGTATAGTGTATATGAAATTAAAAGTTAAGTTATAATTAAAACTTAGTTTACATGCTTCTGAAAATTATTTAGTTAAAGGAAATTATTCAAAAAAAAATGGCGTAGAAGAGAAATGGAGATTTTCACATTGATGAGTTAGTTTATGTGGCATTATCTAGATACTTATTTGTCATACTTGAAATGTGGTGATGTTAAATTTGATGTAAAGATGTTAAAATCATTATTTTTCTAGTTTAAATTGTCCCAAAGATACCATCAAACTCAAACATAACAAGCAACATTATTATCGGAATGTCATAATGGAATAATGTGACATTACACTCAACTCATTCAATTTATTACTTTTGTGTAACTTCATCATATGACATAATATTAATGTGATCCATTTACATACTAAAGTGATAAAAAGCACTATAATATGACATAATATTAAAGTTATCAAAAAAGAAAGGTAACACATATATGGTACTACTATTGGAACATGTACAAATACTTTAAATAATTGATGTACTTTAAATAATTTAAGTAGTTTTCTTTTACTTACTTTTTTTTTTATAAGTACTTTAATAATTCAAGTATTTTTCTTGTTCTACATAATATAAAAAAATTACTTTGCACTCCACAACTTTTTAGTAAAATTGAATTAAAAAATACTATCATCTCCTTCACATAAAGTCACATAAAGTTGCAAACAACCCAACATTGACAATCTCTCGATTTTCAGGTTACCTTTCAATGTCACGATGTGACATGAGTACTAATGCAATTTTTAACCTCACATAAACCTTCTTGAATATACTAATACACCAAAACCATTTTTGAAATCAATAAAAAATATAGTCTCACCATGTGAAATGTGACATAAAATTAGGAACATCTCTTCATCAAAAGGGACATAAAATTACAGTCAACCCAATTTTTTGAATGTGCCATTTTTTCAAATCCACCTCATAATATTGCAATCTTAAATAACAATAAAATTACTTATTAATCTTATATAACTCTCCATGAATATCTTAATACATCATGACGATATTATTATTATTAATGTAAAAAAAACTATGTTACACATAACTCATACTACTCTTCAAACATATAAGTACTTTCAATACTTCAATTTTTGCTTTTAACAACTATGTATAACAATTTAAGGGTCAGTGCAAGCTAATGAGGGTCACTTTTGGCACGTTAGATGCAATAGAAAATTGAAAAAGCAGGCATCCCTCAACTTACTTGGATTTTTTGATTTACTTACGGAAAATATCTTGCATTGAGTAAAAAAGATGAAATGTAGGAAATTGAATCACGTTTCTGAATATATAACTTTTATGTATTGAAAATTTTCATAGCTATGTCAAGTTTCATTTTTCCTAACAGACACTTTTTATTTTTCAGGCAAATGATAAGGTATATGTTTTTGTGGGTAGAGCCTTTGAGGGCCTAAATGATGGAATCAAGCTACAAAAATCGGCATGCATGTAGAGAACACATAGCACTTGTGCGCCATTATTTTTCAAAAATTAAATTAGTGATTTTATAATTTTTTTATAATTGTCTAAGTGATCAAACCTCAAAAATAGTACCTCTTTTGTGGGTAGAGCCTTTGAAGGTCTTAATGCAAAAATCTTGAAATGGGTTTTTCATAGAACGTGGAGGTTAGTGTCCTCTTGTGCACCATACAATTTTTTTTTGAAATGATTGAGAATTGAAAAATTTATGGAAGAAACACTAACCATGTGTTTCACGAGTTAAGGAGGTAGGACAGAAAAGAAATTAAAAGAAAATAGGAAAAATTAATATTTCAAAATAAAAGTTACATATTTGGAATCTGCAGAAAAAATGCTATTTGTGTCTAAGATTTCGTCAAAAATGACTCTGTGTAGCATATTGTAACGAGTGGCTAAGCACAAGCTTCTCCAGAAACTGGAAGAAATACCCAATTAGCTTTGGTTTTTCATTAACATAGCACAGGTTTGGAATTACCGAAGCAAACTCCAAAGCATACACATAGGATTATTGTTGACATGTGAGCATGTGACTCGGCCTGTTTAAATTCAAAAATATTGCCGCGCTTTTAGATTTAAATAATGCGTACGCATTATATAACTAAATAACGTGTGCGCGTTATATCAATAATTAATGCGTACGCGTTATATAACTACATAACACGTACGCGTTATATAGTTACAAAATGCGCTCGCGTTATTCAAATCATAAAATACATGTTTAATACTTGAGAAAGAGGGGGTGTGGAAGTCAAGGGAATTTTTGTTTAATATTTGAGAAGGGGTGGGGAAGGGTCAAGGGAATCTATGGTTAATATTTAATAGGGGTGGGAAAGGGTCAAGGGCTTAGAAGGATGTTGGAAGCTTGAGTGGGGAGAGATGAAGGGAATGAGAACATGATGGGCTACAGGGGGTGAAGGGAAGTGGAGCTTGAGAGCACTATTAGGAGTAGAATAGGTTCTGAAGAGGTATAGGGTTAGAAGTTGAAAGTGAGACTTGAGTGACAAGGGGGAATGGATGGAGGCAAGGGGGATGTGAGAGAGAAATAAAGAATACAAGGGGGGGAGAGACATAGAGCGAGGGAGGGAGAGGGACAATGGGGAGGAATGGATTTGGAGGGAGTGAGAGATAGATGGGGATAGAACGAAATAAGAGATAGGAAGGGAGGGACAGAAAGTGTTGGTGGGAGACATGCAGAGAGTGGTGGCGATGGAGAGAGAGGGAGTGATGGAGAGATTGGGATAGGTTGAGGGAAAGATGAGGGAGGGATAGAAGGTGAGAGACAGGCGATGAGAGAGGGAGGGAGCGAAGGTAGGGTGAGGGATGGAGGGAGAAAGTTGGAGATAGATATGGATGGAGGGGGGATGGGATTGAGAATGGAAAGTGACATAATGTGTGTGTATGTGTGTGTGTTTGAGAGAGAGAGAGAGAGAGATTGATGGTTGGGGAGAGAGAGACTAGAGGGAGTTGTGAGCATCATATTCTCCATCAGCATCATATTCTTCATCATCATCATCTTCATGACCATCATCGTCATCATCAACATCTTCATCATCATCACCATCATCATAATCATCATCATCATCATCATCATCATATTCCTCATCAAATCAACATCTCCATCATCATTATCATCATCATGATCATCATCTAAACATCAACATCACCATCATCATCAAAATATTCATCGTCATCACCATCACCATCACCATCACCATATTCATCATCATTGTCATCTCTAGGTTCCCCATCAACATCAACATCTCCATCATCATCATCTTCTTCATCATCATCATCTTCATCACCATCATCATCATCATCAACATCTTCATCATCATCACCATCATCATCATCATCATCATCTTCCTTGAATCAGATCAGTTCATATCCATCATGTCACCATCATCTTCTTCATCATCATCTAAACATCACCATCACCATCACCATCATCATCATCATCTTCATCATCATTACCATCACCATCATCATCAACATATTCATTTTCATCACCATCATCATCATCATCATTGGCATTTGTAGGTTCCTCATCAACATCTCCATCATTATCATCTTCATCACCATCATCATCAGCATCAACATCTTCATCATCACCACCATAATCATCATCTTCATCGTCATCAGGTCAACATCTCCATCATCATCATCTTCTTCATCATCTTCACCATCATCATCATCATCTTCATCGCCATCTCCATCATCTCCATCATGTCCATCATCATCACCATAACCATCATCATCATCTTCATGACCATAAACATCTTCATCATCATTGTCATCTCCCCCTTCCTCATCAACATCTCCATCATCATCATCATCATCATCATCATCATCATCATCACCATCTAAACATCACCATCACCATCATCGTCAACATCTTCATCATCATCATCATCATCAGCAGCAGCAGCAGCATCAACATCATCATCAAAATCTTCATCGTCATCACCATCACCATCTTCATCATCATTGTCATCTCTAGGTTCCCCATCAACACATCTCCATCATCGTCATCTTCTTCATCATCATCATATTCATCACCATCATCATCGTCATCTTCTTCATCATCATCATCTTCATCACCATCATCATCGTCATCAACATCTTCATCATCATCACCATCATCATCATCATCATCATCTTCCTTGAATCAGATCAGTTCATATCCATCATGTCACCATCATCTTCTTCATCATCATCTAAACATCACCATCACCATCACCATCATCATCATCATCTTCATCATCATTACCATCACCATCATCATCAACATCTTCATTGTCATCACCATCATCATCATCATCATTGGCATTTGTAGGTTCCTCATCAACATCTCCATCATTATCATCTTCTCCATCATCATCATCTTCATCACCATCATCATCAGCATCAACATCTTCATCATCATCACCATAATCACCATCTTCATCGTCATCAAGTCAACATCTCCATCATCATCATCTTCTTCATCATCTTCACCATCATCATCATCATCATCATCTTCATTGCCATCTCCATCATCTCCATCATCTCCATCATCATCACCATCACCATCATCATCATCTTCATGACCATAAACATCTTCATCATCATTATCATCTCCCCCTTCCTCATCAACATCTCCATCATCATCATCATCATCATCATCATCACCATCTGAACATCACCATCACCATCATCGTCAACATCATCATCATCATCATCATCATCAGCAGCAGCAGCAGCAGCAGCAGCATCATCATCAAAATCTTCATCGTCATCACCATCACCATCTTCATCATCATTGTCATCTCTAGGTTCCCCATCAACACATCTCCATCATCGTCATCTTCTTCATCATCATCATCTTCATCACCATCATCACCGTCATCTTCCTCATCATCATCATCTTCATCACCATCATCATCGTCATCAACATCTTCATCATCATCACCATCATCATCATCATCATCTTCCACATCAGATGAACATCTCCATCATGTCACCATCATCTTCATCTTCATCATCATCATCATCATCATCATCATCATCATCAGCATTACCAACACCATCATCATCAACATCTTCATCGTCATCACCATCATCATTGGCATCTGTAGGTTCCTCATCAACATCTCCATCATCGTCATCATTGGCATCTGCAGGTTCCTCATCAACATATCCATCATCGTCATTTTCTCCATCATCATCACCATCATGATCTTCTGAACATCATCATGATCATCATCTAAACATCACCATCACCATCATCGTCAACATCTTCATCATCATCGCCATCAGCATCATCATCAAAATCTTCATCGTCATCACTGTCACCATATTCATCATCATTGTCATCTCTAGGTTCCCCATCAACACATCTCCATCATCATCATCTTCTTCATCATCATCATCTTCATCACCGTCATCATCGTCATCAACATCTTCATCATCATCACCATCATCATCATCATCATCTTCCTCATCAGATCAACATCTCCATCATGTCACCATCATCATCATCATCATCATTACCAGCACCATCATCATCAACATCTTCATCGTCATCACCATCATCATTGGCATCTGTAGGTTCCTCATCAACATCTCCATCATCATCATCATTGGCATCTGCAGGTTCCTCATCAACATATCCATCATTGTCATTTTCTCCATCATCATCACCATCATCACCATCATGATCTTCTGAACATCATCATGATCATCATCTAAACATCACCATCACCATCATCGTCAACATCTTCATCATCATCGCCATCAGCATCATCATCAAAATCTTCATCGTCATCACCATCACCATCTTCATCATCATTGTCATCTCTAGGTTCCCCATCAACACAACATCTCCATCATCATCATCTTCTTCATCATCATCATCTTCATCTCCATCATCGTTCTCATCAACATCTTCATCATCATCACCATCATCACCATCATCATCATCATCTTCCTCATCAGATCAACATCTCCATCATGTCACCATCACCATCATCATCAACATCTTCATCACCATCATCATCAACATCTTCATCATCATCACCATCATCTTCATCAACATTATCATCTTTATCATCTTCATCTGCATCATGATCATCTTCATTGTCATCACCCTCCTCCTCCTCATCATCTTTATCATCTTCATCTACATCATGATCATCTTCATTGTCATCACCCTCCTCGTCCTCATCATCTTGTGCACTTATGCACTTAGGGATTAATGTTTAGAAGAGGGTCTAAAGGCCTTTATGGGGGAGGGGCTCTAGGAACAAGGTAAGACAGAGAGGGCAGGGGGGAGGGATAAAGGCGTAGAGGGTTAGTGATTAAGGGAGAAGAAGGGAGAGAGTGCTATAGGGAGGGATAATGACGAAGATAAAGAGAAGGTGGAGAGATGGAGAGTGGGGTGGTAGAGACATGGCTGAAGGGAGAGAAAGAAACATGAAAGAAACATGTAGGGAGAATGAGGGACAGATATTTAGAAAGAGATAGGGGGTATCTAGGGATTATTGGGAGAGAGCTAGGGGGTATTAAATCATACAAAACATTTCTTTTGTATGCAATCATATAAATTATTAGTTTTCTTTGATTTTGTTCGTTGCCCTAGCCGTGCACCTAACCTATTTATTGTGCTTGACTATATCGCGTTCGCGTTTTTTCACTACATATCGCGCATGCGTTTTGTATTTATATAACGCGTACGCGTTTTGCAACTCCAGAAATAATGGCCTGTTGTTGTCTGAGAGCAACTTCACTCTGTCCGAACGAAAACCATAATCCCGCGATTTTTCGAACAGCACGAGCCCGCGTCTGAAAATTTTCACATTCTACACCAACTCCATCATTTTTTTTTATGCAGGTGCAGCATTGAGGACATCTTTCATGGTTGCTCACTATGGTGTTGGGTTATATGGCCATATTTGAAGAAAATAATTAGCAAGCTTGAAGAATCTCCAATTGAAGAACACCAAAGATAAGGCCTTTGAAAGATTCATTTTGCTTATATTTGAGGAGCACACAAGATAAGATATCAAGCTTCAAGACCAACAAGGAAGAACTTCCATTTGCTTATTATTGAAGAGCTTGTAATTGAGGAGCAACAAAAACAAACTATATTGAATTGATCATTGTGGTGATGGGGAATGCACGTAACCGAGTAAACAAATCAACAAGGAAGAAGAGATATCAAGAAGTCATTGAAGAAAGAAAAGAAAAGAAAAGAATATACATGATGAATCGGAGGCTTTCTTTGGAAACTAATCCAAATCCAATTGTAGAGGATACCATGGTTCATCCTATTAATCCACGACAAGAGGGACCTTCAATTTCCACAATAGTTGTTGAACAAGCACCCCATGGAAGTAATCAAGAAGCAAAACGTAGGTGCTCATTAGGGGATGTTTCAATTCCCACTTCAAGTCAAAGTGATAAGTTACCATCTCAAGATGAAGCTCACGAAGAAACAACCAATTTGCTATCCGGATGTGGTTATACAAGCGATGAAGTCAGAGAGGCGTTGGACATTTTGCCTACTGTTGAAGAAGAGAATGTTATCCACACCATCGATGAGGATGTTGGACTTCCACAAGGGGATGTTGGACTTCCACAGACCATGGATGAGGATGTTGGACTTCCACCATCCAACTAACAGGAAGAGAATGAAGGACACCAAGATACTACTGAAACGCCAGAGCATCTTGGTGATGCGCTACATGGTACAATTCCAACCCCCTTACCTCCATTAGCAAGCACACGTCGAAGAACTCCGAAGCGTATACAAGTTGATGAAAGACTTATGAATTCCATTGAAGGTACACTATCTAAACGTAGTATTGCTTATGAAACTCAACAGATACTTGATAAATATTTTGTTTCTAAATGTGATGGAGATAAATGTAGATTATTTTTATCATTGTTAAAATCTAGGAGCATGAATGTTGTTAGGAAAAAGTTAGGGATAAAGATGATAAAGAATTCTGAACCAAGTTCTCATATAGTTAAAAGCCTAGTAGATGCATTTGGTAAAATTGGTAAGAACACACGTTCAAAGGACCGCAATGCTGCTCGTCGTGTGTTGTCACAATCAATTGCAGATAAGAACACCAGGGCCCTTCGTATTCTCAGACCTACATCCGAACTAGTTAATTTGAATGTAAAAACCCTCCGTAGGTATTCTATTAGAAGAGAACATCTTGACACAACCGATCAGACAGATTTTTGGACCTTTGTTGGTCGGTTGCCACGTCATGACATGAAGCTAGTTGATGCAATAAAGGGACTAGTGCACAGTTTTTGGCATGATCACACAAGGCCTTCTTCAAACCGAAAGGATGTACTAAAACTAAGAAGGGGTTCAAAGGATCGTGAACCACATACTAAGCATCTTCTTGATATAACACAGACAGATCTTTACGAGAAATTTAAGATTGAGCATAGACAATTGAACTTGGGGCAAAGATCTTTTGAGAAATGTAAGCCATGGTATGTTAGAATAAATACTCTTCGTAACACTTGTTGTTGTAGATACCATGTAGAATATGAATATTACTATGAAACATTTTTGTACATTCGTCGTGTGTTGCATACTAACATTGTGCAGGATTGCTCCATGACAATACCACCGACTTCATCAAGAGAATTCATTCATAGCATCATGTGTAATAGGCCCGAGGGGCAAACATACTATGCAAAATCTTGTTTGGATGGAACATGCTCCAACTGTGCTGGAATGGCATTATTGAGCCAATGTATGCACGAGAATGGAGACAGTGAATTTGGGAAAATGGTTACAGACATGAAAAGTTTCAAATATATCAACTATGAAATAGTCCCAGGGAAAGAAAGCAAAAAAATACAATTGGTGACATCTCAGGTATTCATTTATATCTATAAAATTATGTTGTAACGGTTACATTTCAATCCTTACTTACAACAAAAAACTGACATTGAGATCATTTTGTGTCACCAGGTACAAGTTAGTGACTTCATCAAGGAATTTATTGAAAAGACGCATCAATATGTTCAGCATGTCCACGTGGCACGATGGCAGGATGAGAAGTTTAGAATATGCAGAGATACATTTCCCATTGGTACTATACTTTCAGTTGTTGATTTTGCCGAGAACTACACTCTACAACCTCAAAATGAGATCCAAAGTCAGTATTATCACTCTGAGCAGGTTTCCTTGATGGTCCATATCACATATAGGCATGGCCCAAATAGCACTGAAGAGCAAAGAGAAATTCTGAAGGAATATCACTTCTACATAAGTGATGATAGGTGCCACGACTTCCACTATGTACGTCATTGCTTCATCATGTTATATGATCACTTGAAGGGAAGGAACATACAGATGGACCGACACTGGATTTGGTCTGATGGGTGTGCTGGTCAGTTCAAAAATGCACGCATATTTCAGTGGTTGTGTTCATTGCATAAAAACTACAAAGTGCCACATATGTGGAACTATTTTGAGACTGGGCATGGTAAAGGAGAGCATGATGGAGCCGGAGCATGTGTCAAAACAGCCCTACGAAGAGAGGAATTGAAAGTATCTATAGAATCTACTATTCTAAATGCTCAATCTATAGTCAGGTGGTGCACGTCAGTAATGGGAGAGGAATCAACTATGCGAGTAGAATCCACAAGAAAGAGACATGTGGAGAGATTTTTTTGGGAGGTGGTAGACATAGATCGTTCACATGCATGGGAATGCAAGACTGTGCCCGGGACTCGTGGCTTTCATTCAGTTCGAAGCTCTGATAACCCAGTATTTGAAATTTGGACCAGAAAACTCGCTTGTTTTTGCCCGCCTTGTTGTGATGGTGACTGGGATGGGTGTGAATCATTGGATTGGGTTGATGGATGGGATCGCATATCACTTCCACTTGATCAGCGTGCAATTGTTGAGTTAACTCCGTTGGAAGAACACCAATCATCTATTTCTGCAGATTTTGATCATGTCTCAGACCTTGTACAACCCGGTATGATGCATTTCCTTAACATTTTTTGTTTGTTTACGTAGTCTTCAAATGCACATTAATGGCCTTGTATCGCACGAAAAATAGTTTGATCATATACCTACAATCATATAATGCAGGGCACATATACGCAGTGGTTGCCTCAAAAGATACGGAATGGGGTGATGAATACTGGTTGGCACGCTGTATAGATGGAAAGCAAACTCTCATTGTGTCCATGACTGACGATGAAAACAACCACTTTCCAACTGGGTCTATGGTTGTTAAAGGTGAATACTTGACACGGGACAGCAATGGAAGAAAGAAGGGTGGATATGTTTACAGGGATTACAAACCAGGTGCAAGTGTATATCACTTTACCAACTTAATCATTGGCACAAACCTTCAGGTACGAACAATGCCTAGTCGAAATACATCGAAGGTACGCTACTTCTTACCGGATACAGAGCACGAGAGACTAATGGAGACCATCAGTATAAGAGATGATCCGGAGGGCTTGGTTGTATGATAATAGGTGGGATCTAGCATGATGAGGTACGTTACATACTTTTAATACTATACTATTTTCACTATTTGCAATTGAATATTGATATATGCTCAATTTTCACATGTATGTTTCATATGAATATGTCAATTTTGCGTTCTTGATATGCCAAATTTACAAGAGATGGATTAAAATTATATTATGTTCATATGATCAGTAAACCATATATTAAATCATGTTTGAGGGGTTGCTTAGCTAACTTTAAGGGCATTTAAGCTCTATGTTAAGCCCAACTAAATCCTTATGAATCACTAGACAATCAAATTGGTTCCTTGAGTAATTCAAATTTCTTTATGTAAAACCATTTTTCATTCATTTTAGTATGAAATCAAGTTTTTAGTATTTTTTTCTCTTTATTGGCTCTATTCTAGTTTCGTTTGAAAAATTGCTCAAAGTATTGTTGTTCTTAGTTTTATGAACCTATTTGTGATCTCTTTCATGTGATCATAAGATTTTACACATCACTGCCATAACCACTAGACAATTGTACACCATTCGTGTGCACCTCTGGGTAACCTACCAGTAGATACTCAATTTCCACCCAAACTATTGGATACCTATAGGATTAGAGGATCAATAAGAGGAATTTTTTCCATGAGAGAATTTAGATCTTTCACAATTCTTTAATTCAAATTTTGATGGCTACTACATCTCTAATATTTGTTAGTGTCTATCTCAATCTAGTGACAACTACCTTCTACTCCATATACTCCATATATGTTGTACATTTTTCATGATATACATCAATGTAGAAATTATATCAATAGACCTCCACTCGAAATTATAAGAGGTAATTAAAACTATACACTATACCATCATCAAAGGATTGATCTCTATAGAATTTATTTTCTTTAATAATTTTCTAATCCAAATTTTAATAGCTATTACATCTTCACTATACAACTATGAAAGTCTCTCTTAATCTATTGACAACCACCTTTTACCCATTTCTATAGAATTTATTTTCTTTAATAATTTTCTAATCCAAATTTTAATAGCTATTACATTTTCACTATACAACTATGAAAGTCTCTAGTGACAACCACCTTTTACCCATTTTTATTATACATCTCTAAGTTATCCACACAAAAACACACACATATATATATAATAATTATTGTGTATTCATAGTCAAAACTAAAAAATATATGGATTAAAGTGGATAAACATTAAACTAAAATTATAATAATTGTGTTTTTTAATCCATTTTTTACATATGATCAGTAAACCCTAAAATTATATTATGTTCATCATGTTGGTTATTGGCTTCACTCAACAAAATTAATTCAATTCATGCTCACTATATTAAACAATACACTTATATTAAATTTAATTCATGTCTTGTTAAATATTTCATAATGAATTAGCTAGTTGAGAGCACCACCTTAGACCAAGCCATCACCATCAACATCTTCATCATCATCACCATCATCATCATCATGGACCTGCAAAACCCTAGTTTCCAAAGTGTCTAGGCAGGTTCGGGCTAGCAACACTAGCCATACCCGCCCGGTGGATGATTTTCCAAAGTTGACCCCCGTGTGCAAAAATTGCACACTCCCACACTGAGCAAAACCCTAGTTTCCAAGATGGACCTGCAAGGTGACACATGGGCCACCGGGTAGGAGGGGAGGGGCACCCCTGGCACTATCCCGGTGTGCTGAATCCAACGGAGTCGACGGTTCGTCGATCCGAGCCACGGTCTTCATTCTATGGCTCGTCCCGTCTCACTACCAGAAGGCCTTCAGGGACACCTGCTGGATACCTACCGGGGGCATAGAACTCCAACCATGCAACAAAACCGGGTTCCGGGGAGTCCTGCAGGTGTGTCTAGACAGGTTCGGGCTAGGAACACTAGCCATACTTGCCCGATGGATGATTTTCCAAAGTTGACTCCCGTGTGCAAAAATTGCACACTCCCACACTGAGCAAAACCCTAGTTTCCAAGATGGACCTGCAAGGTGACACATGGGCCACCGGGTAGGAGGGGAGGGGCACCCCTGGCACTATCCCGGTGTGCTGAATCCAACGGAGTTGACGGTTCGTCAATCCGAGCCACGGTCTTCATTCTATGGCTCGTCCCGTCTCACTACCAGAAGGCCTTCAGGGACACCTGCTGGATACCTACCGGGGGCATAGAACTCCAACCATGCAACAAAACCGGGTTCCGGGGAGTCCTGCAGGTGTGTCTAGACAGGTTCGAGCTAGGAACACTAGCCATACTTGCCCGGTGGATGATTTTCCAAAGTTGACCCCTGTGTGCAAAAATTGCACACTCCCACACTGAGCAAAACCCTAGTTTACGAAATGAATGCACAATGAAGCCACTGGGCCATGGGGAGACGAGGGAGAGGGCCCCCTAGAGGTAATCGCACGCCAGGATACCAATGGAGTCGACGGTTCGTCGGTCCGACATCCGGTTTCCGAGTTATGTCGAGTTGCAAGTCGCATGAAAATGCCGTTCAGGGACACTTGGTGAAAAAAACTGAATTATTCCTTTCAATGGATGTGGTTTTCAATTTCCTATGTTGTTAGGTCAATTTGGCACATTCATTGAAAGAATTTGTAGACTTTAATGATGATCACAACAAGTGTGTTTGTTAAAACCTTGTGAAATAGAGCATCAAAAGACCTACATTTTAGGCCATATAATTGTGTTTGTTTACCTTTTGTTTGATGGACCATGCACAATAAGTAATAAAATAATTTTTGAAGTAGGTCATTTCATTTTTCTGATTTTTTCTTTGGTGGTGTTGAAAAAGACCATTGTTCTTATTGATGGGATTTCATGTGCTTATGATTCTTTGGATAATCTGGACACATACAAGGACACCATTATTAGACTAATTCATTATAAACAATTTAATATGAGTAATCTACATAAATGAATTGAAAAATTAACAAAAATAACAAACAACCCATATACCTTGGAATATAACACAAGAGTGACCATGTTAGGCAATCTTACTTATCTACTTACCTATGGTCATCTAAGTAGACCATTTGGATCATGTCTATTACTAATGATCTCCATTAACTTTTCATGTTCACAATGAGGCTTGAAGTATCATACCTTTGATGGGTGCTTCCTTGGCATTGTTTGTAGTTTGAGGTTTGTATCGAAAACTAAGTTTGTAAAGTGGTATATAGATTCACCTAGTCTAATCTTGAAATACATAACCAACCTTCTTCCATGTTTGGTCATCCAGTGTTAGATATTATCCTTTAATAACCATCAAATTGATTACAAGTTTATCACCATTGTCATCTATTAGTGAGACATGAGGGTTTGGTTCGCCTTTAAGGAACATGCCAACAAATAGTGAGTGCCCCATTAATTATCTTTCAGGGAAACCATTGCATATATGTTCATTTTAAAAAACATCAGTTCCAACGTGCGAGTCCACTAAATAGACAAAATGTAATGTATTCATGCTAGTTGATAAGATTTAATCTCATATTCACTAAACTTGGTTGTACAAGATTTGAGACATGATCATAATGTGGTGAAATGGTTGATTAGTTCTCATCCAACTAGGATAATTCAATATTTATACCTAGAATAATGGCGAGTGATGGAATTTTCTTGTCCATATTTCTACTATAACATTGTTTGAGTTTCAAACTAAATGAAATCCACAAATTCCATGCATTATTCTATGTGATTGATCTACATCAACCACCTCCCAAAAATATCTTTGCACATGTCCTTTCCTTATTGAGTCCTCTTCTCGTCTTCTTGTTCCATCTACAATTATTGAAGAACACCATTCAACAATAGATTTTGTGTAACTAATGAGAGAATTTCTCGTAAACTTCCATTTTTACCTGCAGAATGTAATTTTTATGCACACAACATCTTGATCATGATCCCCTTTCCCACACTCAGTTTCAAAAGTCCTGTAAAGGCAACCTTTACATTTACATTTGCATTAACATGACAACCAAGTCTCAAAAATGAGATTGATGGTGTTTATTCTCATGCAATGTATACAGTTAGGATTAAGACAACTGTATAAATCTATGGAATTATAAATGGAGATATTAATCCAAAAGGAAGCCAATGTTGGCCTTGCCAATCTTTTCTTCCCAATGCAAATGAAATATTAGATTCCATTTTGCTATGTTTCCATGTAAAATATATTTGAAAAAAAACATATATTTGGATTATATGGAAATCCTTCTTACCTTTGACATTGTTTGGGATCTGCAGGATGGGAATGAAGTATTTTTTAGGGATTAAGAGGAGTATTCAATTACGCAAACTTATGAATGCCTATTGTGACAAGCAATCCATTGATTTCAACTCCATCACATTTCTGTTTGATGGATGATGTTCGCAAGGTGAGCAAGTTCAACCCACCAATGCGAGATTGCATGCAATTACACTGAGCAAAACCCTAGTTTACGAAATGAATGCACAATGAAGCCAATGGGCCATGGGGAGACGAGGGAGAGGGCCCCCTAGAGGTAATCGCACGCCAGGAGACAAACGGAGTCGAAGGTTCGTCGGTTCGATGTCCGATTTCCGAGTTATGTCGAGTTGCAAGTCGCATGAAAATGCCGTTCATGGACACTTGGTGAATTTCCGTCCGGGAGGCAAAAAGCAAACGGAGCAGGAAGATTGCGTGTCGTTGGCTCCCGCAAGTGTGTGTGGGAAATGCCGACATGGGAACACTGCCAACACTGGCTCGGGGGAGGTTTTTGCAGACTTGACCCACCAATGCGAGATTGCATGCAATTACACTGAGCAAAACCCTAGTTTACGAAATGTATGCACAATGAAGCGACTGGGCCATGGGGAGACGAGGGAGAGGGCCCCCTAGAGGTAATTGCATGCCAGGATACCAACGGAGTCGACGGTTCGTCGGTCCGACGTCCGGTTTCCGAGTTATGTCGAGTTGCAAGTCGCATGAAAATGCCGTTCAGGGACACTTGGTGAATTTCCGTCCGGGAGCCAAAAAGCAAACGGAGCAGGAAGATTGTGTGCCGTTGGCTCCCGCAAGTGTGTGTGGGAAATGCCGACGTGGGAACACTGCCAACACTGGCTCGGGGGAGGTTTTTGCAGACTTGACCCACCAATGCGAGATTGCATGCAATTACACTGAGCAAAACCCTAGTTTACGAAATGTATGCACAATGAAGCCACTGGGCCATGGGGAGACGAGGGAGAGGGCCCCCTAGAGGTAATCGCACGCCAGGAGACCAACGGAGTCGACGGTTCGTCGGTCCGACGTCCGGTTTCCGAGTTATGTCGAGTTGCAAGTCGCATGAAAATGTCGTTCAGGGACACTTGGTGAATTTCCGTCCAGGAGCCAAAAAGCAAACGGAGCAGGAAGATTGCGTGCCATTGGCTCCCGCAAGTGTGTGTGGGCAATGCCGACGTGGGAACACTGCCAACACTGGCTCGGGGGAGGTTTTTGCAGAGTTGACCCACCAATGCGAGATTGCATGCAATTACACTGAGCAAAACCCTAGTTTATGAAATGTATGCACAATGAAGCCACTGGGCCATGGGGAGACGAAGGAGAGGGCCCCCTAGAGGTAATCGCACGCCAGGAGACCAACGGAGTCGATGGTTCGTCGGTCCGACGTCCGGTTTCTGAGTTATGTCGAGTTGCAAGTCGCATGAAAATGCCGTTCACGGACACTTGGTGAATTTCCGTCCGGGAGCCAAAAAGCAAACAGAGCAGGAAGATTGCGTGCCGTTGGCTCCCGCAAGTGTGTGTGGGCAATGCCGACGTGGGAACACTACCAACATGGCTCGGGGGAGGTTTTTGCAGAGTTGACCCACCAATGCGAGATTGCATGCAATTACACTGAGCAAAACCCTAGTTTACGAAATGAATGCACAATGAAGCCACTGGGCCATGGGGAGACGAGGGAGAGGCCCCCCTAGAGGTAATCGCACGCCAGGAGACCAACGGAGTCGACGGTTCGTCGGTCCAACGTCCGGTTTCCGAGTTATGTCGAGTTGCAAGTCGCATGAAAATGCCGTTCAGGGACACTTGGTGAATTTCCGCCCATTTTATAATTTAAGCCACTTTTAAATATTTGAACTTCCATATTATTTTTGAAAGAGTATAATATTTCAAAACTCCTAAAGAGACAAAAACACATGATCAAAACTCCTAAGGCTGCAATTTAGAGTAGCAATAATGGGGGTGATGGAGTTGAATTTGATCCTATGGAAGATAATGATACTAATATTATTGAGAATAAAGGGATAATAGGTTGATCCATGACACCTTTGTTTGCATGGATGAGGATGCACCTATGTATGAGACCTATGATAATATTCATGATGTACATCTTATTGATAAGGCACACAAAGGCCTATACAAGAGATCAAAGATGAGTCACTTTGTCTACTAATTTGATGTTGATAAAATTGAAGGTATTGAATGACATTTCAAACAATGGTATGACAAAGATCCTAATGTATACACAAGGTTAATATATAAGGTGCCCCATAAGGTTCTTTGTCATATCCCTATAATTCTAGGTTTTTGATGATTGTTTAGGTTAAAAAACATAGCACATTATATGGATTATCATGTACAAAGATAAGTGAAGATGGTATTATATGAGTGGCTACAAATGGTTCTCAATTTACGATCATCAAGGAAATATTACCCATTTTTAAAGAAGAACCTCATAATGTTAGAATTTCATTGGTAGTTGATGGCAATGGGTGTGCATGAGTGAGTTCGTTGAAACCTTGAAAACATTGTATTGCATTTAGTTTGATTAAATTACACATCAACACATTAGATTGACACAAGTACATGTATCCAAAAGTACATATATATCCAAAAGTATCCAAAAGTGCATGTCTCCAAAAGTACATGTATATCCAAAAGTCTCCAAAAGTGCATGTCTCCAAAAGTACATGTATATCCAAAAGTATCGAAAAGTACATGTATCCAATGAAGTCAATGTACATGTCTCCAAAAGTACATGCACAATAAATTCAATGTACATGTCTCCAAAACTGAATGTATCGAAAAGTACATATATATACAAAAGTATCCAAAAGCACATGTGTCCAAAACTATCCAAAACTATCAAAACTCAAGCTTTCTCTTGTTCTTTCCCGACGTTGATCCTCTAGGCACATCCCTAGGATCAATGTGCATCCCTGGATCCTGCAAATTAAATATCAATTGTTAAATTCAACTAACTATGTACACTAATACATTAGCTCAACAATTATCAACTGGTGCATGGAAAGTGCATGAAACATTTGGTCACTGAAGGACATCTCACCTCAACTGACAAAGGAGATTGCGTTGCTTGTGTAGCAGATGGAGCTGTCGGTTGAACATCCAGGATGGTCGAACCAGGGGGGCCAGGAACTGCTCCTTCTGGTGGTGGCTACAATGAAAAAATGTTGAAATAGTTAGAAATGCATGAATAAACAATAGGTCCAACAATAATAAGCTATGTAAAGATAATGTTGAAATAGTTACATACCTGTGTGTGATCAGTCGCCACTGCAGATGCGGCACTAACTGCTGCATCAACCATCGATGCGAGGTTCTCAGTAGAAAACTCAGGTTTCTGATGCAGTAAACATGCAATTCAAACATTATCAAAAATGATTTATGCACTGGATTTCAAGTTAAACAACAAATATCATCGAAGGATATACATTACCATGGTGTGAGTAAGCCCATGGTCGTGGGCAGCTGGAGTCTTTCTAGGAGTATAACGCCTCACATACACATGACCCTTGTTCACGAATGGCCTGGAGGGAGATACAAATCCAGGCAATGGGCCAGATGTCTCGGATGGTGCCTACAGTCAGCAAGTGTTCATGTAGTTAGACATGCATGATTCAACAAACAAACATGTATTTAAAAAATGTCATTTTTAATTGTTTACCTGGAGCCCAGATGTTTCAGGGGACGGTATGACCATGGGTACTACCTCCACATTACCTTGCCCCAGTGAAGGATCTGCCATCTGCAAGTTTAATAATTGTAAATATTAGACCATAGATAGCATTAATGAACTAAAATGTAAAGTATGTGGAAATTAACAAATTAACAAGTATTAAAAAACTGAAATTTTAAAATGTTTACCTCGGTGTGAGATACGGCAAGAGGTGGTATATAAGATGGGCCTACCGAATGGGTAGCATCATGCCCCCCTGTAGAGTCTAGAACATCCGGCTCTGGGGCGTCACTGCCGGCAATCATCATCAACTGCAAGTTCACAAAATTAATATATTAGCTCAAACTATATATATGTGTACAAAGACGAAAATAAATGAAGAATTTATTACAATTAACCATCAAGATACCTCTCTCAAAAACCCACTGAAGGAAACATCTGAGGAAATACCATAGCAGGGACGACCACATGACGTGCACTCGTGAGGATCAGTACTAGGATGGGGAATAGTCGATGGTCCTACACTAGTGGATGGTCCTGATGGTCTTGCATGGTGACGAGCTGGTGTATGTACCACACCAGGGACAGATGTCCCTTCCTCACCCATATGTTGAACCATCATGCCATGGCGAACAACCGCCCGTGCCAAACTCAAAAATGCATCCCGTGTCTGCGGAATAATGCGATGTGCTGGTGGGACATCTGGCCCAGGCAACTGCCTGCGAGGTGCAGGGATAGGGCGATCCTGGTCTCGAAGCCTGGCATTGGGTCGGTTTTGGGGCATCCCCCCACCGATCCCCTGGAACTGTAAGATGTCAAAATAGTTAACGTGTTTATGCAACACGAACTCTGCGTACATCTTTCGAAGGAAATATAAGGGAATTTCCCTGTTGTTGTGTGGTGGCATATCAAAAACCATGTACCATCTGTCCGTCCAGTTATCAACAAATGGTTGAAACGTGCACCACTCAATGGAGATATGCGGCTTGCTTGCATTTGGGATTTCCCCCATCCGAGGGTCCCTAAACAATGAAAATATAACCTCTTTGGATATTTTCAACTTTTTTACTGCATTGTAATCTAGTCCATCAGCATATTGTTGTCTTTTTCTTTCTCTGTAAGATGCAATATCATATAGGACATTCGTAGATTGTGAAATGGTGTCCACAATTGCATCCAAGGTTGACGCAAGTGAACGGCGAATCCTGTCGCCACCACTAAAAGCTGCACTTATGCCCCTCAATTGGGCAAGCTCAATCAATATTTCGGCATTGGTATCCATAGCCGCAACTGCAATAAAGACATTAATACGAAAATCATTAGAAACATATACATGGTATATGATGACGTCTCTTCAAAATTGAACATGTATTAAATCAAACTCACATAAGCAATTTAATGGCATTCACTTACATACATTTAAAACTTAAAATTAAACATTTGACAATTAAAAAGTAAGTTAGTCAGATTGGCAGAGAGGAGGAGGAGGAGGATCAAGGCAGTGATGAGTTTGTTGATTCAGGCATGGAGGAGGAGGATCAGGGCAGTGATGAGTTTGCATCTATGTGTCTCAATGTCTCATTGTGTTTTGTGATTGTGAATGGAAAATGTGTTGTGATTTGTGAATGATCTAATTTCTATTGAATATTTCATATTTGTAATTGTAAATGTAATTTCTATTGAATATTTGTAATTGTAAATGTTAAATTTTATTGGATGATCTATATGTCTATATTTTTAAATTTTAATATATTTTAAAAATATATTAATTCCGGGGGTCATCGTGTCCTACGTGTCATAATTCTGGGGGTCACCGTGTCTAGTGGGGACCAGGGATCAAATTTGAAGGGTGGGGTCCCATTTCACTATGAAGGGCTATGAGATATTGAACACTATTGAAGGGCTATGAGAAATTTATTAATATTTATTCTATGTGTATATATGGATGTGTTCATGTTGCATGGATTGGATTCTAGGTTAACCGAGGCCTTTTTAGAGCAAAGAATGGGGTAATTACTATTTGGGAACAAGTTTTTTATCAAATGTAAATTGCGGTGATGGAAGATATTGAGGGTGCCACATGTTGTGGAGAAAGTAGTATTGATTCCTATGACGTAATAGGGAGTTCAAAAAGTCTGGTTTCAAGTATTGTCATGCGTAGCTCGATTGATTTTTCTCGCGCTAGGGTTGTAGCAACTGTTATGGACATTACTGTTAAAAGGATTGATGGGGTGGAATCCCGTGAAACGATGAGTTCTTTTGTTAAGACGTAGATTCAGTGAAATTTGGTGGGAGTCTTATGTTCATTTTATGCACAAAATTCGATTACTTGATTTTGTTGCATTGTTAACTCTCCTCCTAGTCATAGCTACAATCTCTTATATAATTGTGAAGGTTATCAATCCACTCAATATATTAAAGTTGTAGTAGGCCAAAATCATCCACATATTTATTGTACTCACAAATGTTGACATTCCAATTTCTATGTAGAGCGCCCATTAACATTAGATTGTATGGGACATGTTTTTGAGGCATGATGTCATTATCTCATAACAACAAGCTTTTTATCCATAAATATGTCATCTACAAGCCAACGGAATTGTTCCTAATCCTTTATAAAACTTTGTCATAATTATATCAATACCAACATCCCTACCTATTGACTTAGCTTAGAAGATATTACACCTTCGGATAACCAAACCTGATTCCAAGGTTGGTAATCATAAACGTAAAAGCATCATCATAAGGAAATAGCATGTTGTGTTGAGGAAATTCCTTTTTTTCCATTTCCTTCTCAGGATAATATTTGGTTGTGGATCATTTAAAATGTATAATTTATTTTAATATTGGGAAGCTCAATTCAAATTCATTAATATATTAATATGATTTGATTTATTTATTAATAATAAGTTATTCTTTTCATTTGAAAATGTAATAGTACATCAAAATTTCAATGTTTACTAACGTAGTAAAGTTGAGAGGCTTTATTTTTCAGTGGATATAGCAGACCTGTAAATTCATAGGATGTCAAAAATCTAGTCAGCCTTGAAGTTGAGCTCCTCAAAGAAAACGAATTTCTTTAAATATGTTTATGGCAGGCTGGCATTGCCAGCTTCGCTCCGCAAACTATCCTGGAGGACTGGAGGAGATAGGGTAGGTGGAACTTGGAAGTAGCTCAACCACAGTGGAATAGGGGTATAAGAAAAAGCTTGTTTCTATTCATGCAATATGGTCGGAGCCATGGAAGCATGGAATTCCAGCATTGACTTGATACAACAAAGAAAACAAAAGGTGGAACTTGGGAGCTGCAGGATTGACTTGATACAACAAAGAAAACACAGGGTGTGAGGCTGGGAGCCGTAGATGGTAGGATTAACTTGATACAACAAAGAAAACACAGGTCTATAGGTAGGGGCCACGGGCAGGAGCAACAACCTGCAACATTACAAGAAGTTTATGGATTGTGGATTTTGTCTGAAATGCCAAATTCGCGGGGGCACATTAACATAATATATTATACATTGAATACTCAATTAACTCACGGAGTCAGCATTCACGAATTGGTATGTGATAACTTGTAACTTGGTAAGCCCGCTAGCAACAACACGTATGAGCCACCTTCCAGGTTTAATAATTTTGTTGATGCCATTAAATGTGTTAAACACGTAAGCGCTCGCTACAAACACGAGAACTTCGAAGCGTTCAAGCCATGGGATACTCAGTGTAAGCCCGTCCACATAAGTTGCTCAATGATATTATTAGAGGCCCAATGGTCCATGATCCATGGATGATCGAACACGTGGATATTGGAGAGTAACCGAGTCCCACTCCCAAGTCACCTAGCTAGTAGCCGCATTCCCAATTTGCCACTAAAAATTGTTGATGGGTGAAATTTGAAGCTACCCTTCTGTTGCAATTTTAAACAGTAGTGGTTAATTTAATTATTGAAGGGCTTACCATGAAATTAATTTTTTTTTGCATGGTAAAATTTGAAGTGGCCTTCTATGACGTGTGGGTAAAATTTGAAGTGCCCTGAAGGCTTCAAATTTGAAGCCTAGTGGGGACACTCGTGTCCTGTGTCCTCGTGTCGGGTGACTTAGATGAATACATTGTAGAAAGGGGGTAGTTTTATTTTTTTCAATTTTTGGTTTGATTATGAAGTTTTGAGTGTTTTGAAAAGGGTTTCATTTTGAGGTGTGAATTTAATTAGAAATTGGGTTATTCCCAATTTTATCAATATTACAAAACTAGGTTAAACAATAAAAAAATAGTAATTTGGATTAAAAAATCACAAAAAAATAGTATGGGTGAATGAATTACCTGACTAGATGAGAATGCACCGGTGAATTTGTCTCCCCTCCAGCTAAATCGAGCAACACGGATAGTTGAGTGGGCCACAAACCGTCCTCGTCCAGGGTCAATTTCGCCTCTATTCGCGTTTCTAATGTGTGAGTGTCGCAGGTGGTCGGCAATCGTCGGACTGTGTTTTTAAATTCATTTTTAGTTTTACATATCGCGTACGCGATTTTTAAATACATAACGCGTACGCGTTTTGTAACTACATATCGCGTACGCGATTTTTAAATACATAACGCGTACGCGTTTTGTAACTACATAACGCGTACGCGTTATGGTTTCCTAGCCTACATGTCCAATGACATGTTAGGCTCGGGTCTTACCATGGTAGGTGGTAAATATCAGAAACGCGTTATGTTTTAGGTATCAGGAACGAGATTTGAAAAAAGTAGCATTGCATCTAAAGTGACCCTCATCTTCTTGCACACACCCTTAAGTGTATTTCTTCATCTTTAAAAAATAAAGACATTTACCAACAACATAACAAATAACTAATTTAGTATTATTCATACATTATAACAATATAATATAAGTTATAGATTATACATTAACAATATACATTATACATTCGAAATAACCAACAACATAAAGGATACCACATAACACAACATAACATATTTCTTGTACTCTTTTTTCTTAACAACTATCTATAACAATTCAAGTATATTTCTTGTTTTTAAGAAAATAAAGATATTTACCAACAACATAGCACAGAAATGACACTATTACTTATACATTGTAAATTCAAATGTATTTCTTCTTCTTTTTTAAAATAAAGACATTTACCAACAACACAAGAGATACTGCATAACACAAAATAACACATTTTTTTTTACTTAGTTCTTCTTAACAACTGCTTAAAACAATTCAAGTATATTTCCTTTTTCAGGAAATAAAACATTTACCAACAAGATAACACATATTTCTTTTTTGCAGAAAATAAAACAACTGCTTAAAACAACTCAAGTATATTTCCTTTCTCAGGAAATAAAACATTTGCGAACAACGTAACACATATTTCATTCTTTCAGGAACTAAAACCAAACGAAACCAAAAGTACTCGATCATACAAAACCAAAGGAAAACAAATACTACTTACTATAAGTTGGTCTACTTATCGCCGGACTGGGGCTTCTTCACGATCTTGTCAGCTCCAGTTTCCTTGGTATTCTTGTCGCGGGACTGGGACTTCTTCACACTCTTGTGAGCTTCAGTTTCCTTGGTATTCTTGTCGCGGGACTGGGGCTTCGCCACGATCTTGTCAGCTCCAGTTTCCTTGGTATTCTCCGTGCAGGGCTGGTGCTCGATGTCGGGGTTATAAGACATGTCAGCTCCGAAGGCCTGATTGACAGTACCGTTGCTAATTATCGCTTGGGGATTGTGGAAGACCTTGGGTGTGTAGCTCATGTCGACTTCGTTGGCCACGGCCTTACGCTCTGGCTTACCTTGTCCATTCGTCATGTTGTTACCTTGTCCATTCTTCAAGTTGTTGTCCATTTTGAAGATAGGAAATATGGCAGGTTCCTTGGTATTAACCGCGTAGGGCTGGTTGGTGATATCGGGGCTATAAGACATGTCAGCAGCTCTGAAGGCTGGACTGTTGGAGACCTTGGGTTTGTAGCTCATGTTGGGGCTGAAGCTCTGAGTGACATCGTTGGTCCTGGGCTCACCTTGTCCATTCTTCATGTTGTTGGCCATTTTGATGGTATTTTGGGTATCACTAAGCTGAAACTGAATGCTTTCTAGGCCAATAAGATTTCGACTTCGGCCCCAAAAAACGCCTTCACTTCAACTAAATCTGCTAAACAGCATATCGGTATATAATATCTGCTAACTCATGAACAACATATCAGTATATAATATAATATGATAAAATCATTAATAACTAACTCATGGACTAGAAAAGCCTTAAAAACTCAAAAACCAAATATGTAACCGGCGGACTCCAAATCCGGATTTGAAAACCATCTAGACTCCCAAGCGAGAATATGTGAGCGTAGAAGGTAACGGCACTAATCTTGACTAAGTTTATAGAACGACAAAAATACGACCTAACACGCCCTCGTACAATATCTAATCCCTCGTACAAAATTAGAACGACAAAAACACGACCTAACACGCCCTCGTACAGTATCTAATCCCTCGTACAAAATCTGAACTGCGTGTCCATGCTCTACAATTCCATTATTTGGACCAATTTTCTCCTTTTTCACATGAATTTTGATGGAATTCGCCCACCACCGTCATAGACAACACTACCGTCACTACCGTCATAGACAACACTGTTCGGACCCAGCTTGAGATTAATCATCTCCTATGTAATTAAGGACGTAGCATGGCAAAGAGTAGTGCAGTCTGGTCGTGAACTGAAACATCATATTCATGGCCCATGTTCAGTCATATTTTCAATGGAATAATGCCTCCCCATGTGCAGTGAGACATCGTCGTGGACTTTACTGGAATTCCCCCATCCCTGACCCACACGATAACACACTCGTGGAGAGTAGGAGCGTCAGATGTTTAAGATCCATTTTGTATTATATATAGTCACCATTTCTAAATGGCCGACCAAATATATTTATTACTCTTAAAATTAATTTGTTACATGAGGGATTTTACTTTTAAATTTAATTATAGTCATTGTTGTTTCTAAATTGTTTCTAAATGGCCGACCAAATACTTTCTAAAAACAACTTTTAACTTTAATTTGTTACATGAGGAACGTTACATGTTATATGTATGGAACGTTACATGTTACAACATCTACACCATAATCGACAAGTAAAAAGTAACTTACATGTTACATGTGAGGAACTTTACATGTTACAAGATCTCCTCCATCCACTATGTGAGGAACATTACATGTTACATGTGAGGAACGTTACATGTGACAAGATCTCCCCCATCCTAAGTTGTAGAGCGCCTCTCCTCTCGGTGCAATAATGGAATAATGTAACATTGCACTAAACTCATTCAATTTATTACTTTTGTGTAACTTCATCATATGACATAATATTAATGTGATCCATTTACATTACTAAAGTGATAAAAAAAATATAATATGACATAATATTAAAGTTATAAGAAAGAAAAATAACACATATATGATACTACTACATATATGATACTACTATTGGAACATACAAGTACTTTAAATAATTGATGTATTTTAAATAATTGAAGTACTTTTCTTTTACTTATTTTTTCTTTATAAGTACCTTAATAATTCAAGTATTTTTCTTGTTCCAAATAATATAAAATATTTACTTTGCACTCCACAACTTTTTAGTAAAATTGAGTTAAAAAATACTATCATCTCCTTCATGTCATAAGGTCACATAAAATTGCAAACAACCCAACATTGACAATCTCTCAATTTTCAAGTCTACAACGAGTACTAATGTAATTTTCAACCTTGCATAAACCTTGTTGAATATACTAATACACCAAAACCATTTTTGAAATCAATACAAAATATAGTCTCACCTTGTGAAATGTGACATAAAATTAAGAACATCTCTTCATCAAAAGGGACATAAAATTATAGTTAACCCAACTTTTTTAATCTGCCATTTTTTTCCATTCCACCTCTCGATATTGCAATGTCAAATAACAATAAAAATACTTATTAACCTTATATAACTCTCCATGAATATCTTAATACATCATGACCATATTATTATTATTATTATTATTAATGTAAAAAAACTATGTTAGACATAACTCATACTACTCTTCAAACATACAAGTACTTTCAATACTTAAAGTAAATTGCTTGTAAATTTTTTTCTTTTTAACAACTACCTATAACAATTAAAGACATTTACCAACAACATAACAAATAACTAATAGTACTATTCATTCATTATAATCATATAGTATAACTTATAAACTATACATTATACATTGGTAAATAACCAACAACATAAAGGATAGCACATAACACACAGGACAAAATACATTTCTTGTACTCTTTTTTCTTAAAGAAAATAAAGACATTTACCAACAACATAGCAACAACATAGCACAATGGATACTATTAAGTATACATTGTAAATTCAAGTGTATCTATTCTTCTTTTAGAAAATAAATACATTTAGCAACAACATAACACAGAACATATACTATTAAGTATACATTGTAAATTCAAGTGTATTTATTCTTCTTTTAGAAAATAAAGACATTTACCAACAACACAAGAGATACTTCATAACACATTTTTTGTACTTCTTTTTTCTTAACAAATACTAATAACCATTCAAGTATATTATCTTTTCTCAAGAAATAAAACATTATACATTAATAATATACATTATACATTGGTAAATAACCAACAACATAAAGGATAGCACATAACACACATGACATAACACATTTCTTGTACTCTTTTTTCTTAATAACTATCTATAACAATTCAAGTATATTTCTTCTTTTTAAGAAAATAAAGACATTTACCAACAACATAGCACAAAACGGATACTATTAAATATACAATGTAAATTCAAGTGTATCTATTCTTCTTTTAGAAAATAAATACATTTACCAACAACATAACATAGAACATGTACTATTAAGTATACATTGTAAATTCAAATGTATTTATTCTTCTTTTAGAAAATAAAGACATTTACCAACAACACAAAAGATACTTCATAACACATTTTTCGTACTTCCTTTTTCTTAACAACTACTAATAACCATTCAAATATATTTTCTTTTGAGATTCTCAAGAAATAAAACATTTACCAACAACATAACACATATTTCCAATAAAACATTTCCCAACAACATGACACATATTTCTTTTTTTCAATAAATAAAACATTTACCAACAACATAACAATGTTTCTCTTTCCCTTTTTCAGGAAATAAAACCAAACGAAACCAAAAGTACTCGATCATACGTGAACACACAGTCAGCTAGTCGAGCCTGAATACACAATCTTCGACTGCATTTATTCTTTCACACGCCTGCGCATGCAAAAACAATGTAATTAAGCAAAAGAAAGAAGGCAAATGTAGATACTGCTCTCGAGAGAAGAAATTTTATAAAGGAAAACAAATACTACTTACTATAATTTGACAGGAGCGTGGTCACGATCTTGCCGTCGGGGGACAGGGGCTTGTTCACGATCCTGGGGTCATAAGGCATTTCAGCTTTGAAGGTCTGAATGACAGGACCCTCGGAATTTATCGCTTCCGGGGCGTTGGAGACATGGGGTTGGTAGCTCATGTCGGGTCTCTGGTCGACTTCGTTGGCCCTGGGCTTACCTTGTCCATTCGTTGGCCCTGGGCTCATGTCGGGTCTCTGGTCGACTTCGTTGGCCCTGGGCTTACCTTGGCCCTCGTCAGTTTCCTTGTTCTTCACCGTGAGGGGCCGGTTGTGGATATAGGGGTTATAAGACATGTTAGCTCCTGGGGCCGGATTGTCGATATTGGGTTTGTAGCTCATGTTGGCGCTGAAGCTCTGGTCGACTCCGTTGGTCCAGAGCTTACGTATGTAGTTGCCCATTTTGATGGTATTCTTGGTATCACTAAGCTGAAACTGAATGCGTTCTAGGCCAATAAGATTCCGACTTCGGCCCCAAAACGCCTTCACTTCAACTAAATCTGCTAAACAGCATATCAGTATATAATATCTGCTAACTCATGAACAACATATCAGTATATAATATAATATGATAAAATCATTAATAACTAATTCATGGACTAGAAAAGACTTAAAAACTGAAACACCAAATATAAAACTTACAATATCGTATTCTGTAACGGTTACAGAATGTAAAAACTTAACACTCAACAGGATCCCAAAGTCGGTAAGCAAGAGATGCGAAATACAATGGCATAGCGCCTTCCTATATAGTAACCGGCGGACTCCAAATCCGGATTTGAAAACCATCTAGACTCCCAGGCGAGAATATGTGAGCGTGGAAGGTAACGACACTAATCTTGACTAAGTTTATAGAACGACAAAAATACGACCTAACACGCCCTCGTACAAAATACGACCTAACACGCCCTCGTACAAAATACGACAAAAATACGACCTAACACGCCCTCGTACAAAATCTGAACCGCGTGTCCATGCTCTACAATACCATTATTTGGACCAATTTTCTCCTTTTTCACGTGAATTTTGGTGGAATTCGCCCACCACCGTCATAGACAACACTGTTCGGACCAATTTTCTCCTTTTCACATGAGTTTTGGTGGAATTCCCCCACCACCGTCACTACCGTCATAGACAACACTGTTTGGACCCAGCTTGAGATTAATCATGGCAAAGAGTAGTGCAGTCTGGTCGTGATCTTTGAAACATCATATTCATGGCCCATTTTTAGTCATAGTTTCAATGGAATAATGCCTACCCATGTGCAGTGAGACTTTACTGGAATTCCCCCATGTGCAGTGAGACTTTAATGGAATAATGCCTCCCCATGTGCAGTGAGATTTTAATGGAATAAGGATTTATAATTTTCTCAAATGGTAAAAATCTTAGCAAATTTTACTAATATTTAAATTTATAACTATAAAATATTTGGCAATTTTCTTATAAATATTCAAATTTAAGAAGCTTATATATTGTTTAGACAATTTAGGCGACATTGAGAGTAAAAAAATTATCCTATGGAATTTAGGTTAATCATCTTTGAAAAAAGGCAAATTGGTGAATATTGTTTTGGAAAAAATGTCGAAAAATAATCCACGAGAAAAATTTCAACCCTGAAATTTTCCTTTGTTTTGGCCTTAGAAGCATTGTCCAATGACAATGCACTACAACGACAAAAAATGGAGTACCAAAATATTTATTGCCTTGATTAGTAATCCACTCGATACCAGAACCGAACAAATATGAATGAGTGGCGGTTATGAAGATGGTTCATGATAAAATTATTTGCCGACAACCATCCCAAGAAGCTTTCGATTCATCACAAACTTTTTTCAATAAAATAGTTTGACTATAATCTACCACTATATGTAAACAATCAATCCAAGCATCAAGTCTAACAGTTTTTTTTCGAGAAGAACTTTTGCTATTCACAAGTGAATCAAAGAAACTACACGGGGAATCATGTCCAAAAGACATATTCAAAAATGTTGATATACAATCTTCCATCACTGACAAAATGGATGTATAAATAACCAACGATACCATATAGGAACCAAGGGATAGTGTTCTGCAACTAGCCACTGATATGACCGAGTTCTTAACAACAAACATAAAGATAATATCCTAAAATATGCTCGAAGCATTCCAACATAAATGTAAAATAACATTTAGCACTATTCTATAAAACCTAAAATACCAAAAAAGATAAATCATGAAAGAAAAGAGCTAGGGATTCAGTATAAGACTGCTTCCTTTTCCTCCACAAGTTGATTACTCTGATAGTGGTTGATCATGGCCTTTCCTTCACTAATTTGAAGGCCCATATTTGATAATGAATCTGCCCTTTTGTTGTAGACCCGGCTAACATGACTAAAGTTCAAAGAAGCAAAGGATTCTTTAAGAAGTGTAATCCTTTTTTTCCAATGAGTAAGAGCAGGAAGTCTGTGAAGACCAGTAGTCCAATTAATAATAGCAGACGAGTCACCCATAATATCCATCCTTTGTGTCCCAAAAGATTTTTCCAATATTAAATGACCCCATAAAGCAATTAATTCGGATCTCGAATTGTTCCCTGTACCACAACCGAAAGACATATCCACATGTTGTTCCTCGTCAAGGATCAAGAGGAAGCCTGCACAACACATATCCTATTGTGCCGCACCATCAAACATACCAACAGGGTTGTCATAGCACATAATTGGTGGATCCAGTGATCTTCTAATCGCCTGCCGATTTACAAATTGTGCATCCATCATATATGGCATTACATAGCGAACAAATTTGTTAAAATTATGATTTGAATCCTAAAAAAGGATCGAATTTCTCAAACGCCAAATGCCCCATAAAAATAGCAATGGATAAGCAATTTGGCTATGGTATCTCAAATTCTAGTATTTAATACATTCTTCCAGGGAGCTTCCCCTCCAAGCACCAAATAAATTATAAACAGTGGCGATCTCATTCCAAATTTGTAACTTTACTGGGCAATTAGTGAACAACTGTGTAGAGTTCTCTTCTGCATTGAAGCATAGATAACAGACTGATGGCCTGATACCTCCATGTAACCGATAGTGATCGCGTGTTAGAAGCTTATTGTTGATCCCGATCCAAATAAAGAGTTTGATTTTCCCCGGTGTCTCCCATTGCCACACGGGAGAAAGCCACCTTTCAGAACGATGGGGTCAAGAATTCTCAGCAACTGCGTGGTAAACCGTAGTCGTTGAAACCATGTCATCAACACCACTGTATTCCAATACAAGAGTATCAAGACCTTCATTCAAGATAATTCCAACATGAGTCAAGCCGGATATATAATATTCCCATTCAGTAGCTTCCACACTCGAAAGTTGAAGGTCTCGTGCAGACAGCCAAGTGTCCTCCAAACTGTCATCACATTGAAATTTTTTTACTTGATTTAAGAAGACTAGTCCCATATCATTTAAAAGCTGAATGGTTTCCACAGAAAGGACCCCCACAGTGGGAGTACCAAGTATACGATCATGACCCACATGAATCTGAAACCCATTACCTACCATCCAGGAAAGCCAATTGAGAATAATCGGCGGAACTGCCAGCAACCTTGTCCAAGTAACAGAGCAGGAATACCTCTTCTTCATCCCAGCCCGAGTCCAACTATTCATCGTCTCAGGATAGATGTATTTGTCTCGAATAATCCTCCCCCACCATCCCTCGTCCATAAGGCCCCTCCGTAAGCTTTTTGCATGTAATGCCTTATAGATCCAAAACAAATTCTGGATTCCCCATCCCTCGGAAGTCTTCGAAGAAGATATATTTTCCCATGATACCAAGTGACCACCCTGGAAGATGTGAATTCCCTTCCAAATAAAATTAAAAAATAATTTTCGTATCATGTGAATAATGTAGACCTGCACATGGGCAATGCTGAACCAGTAAATCAAAAGTCCAGACAAAACTGAGTTTAGCAGAACCAACCGGCCACCCAGGGAGAGATTCCGATGTATCCATCACATCAACCCATTCTCAACCTTTTTAACCAACCAATGTCAATCAGCAACCACATAGGCGTTTGTCTTAAGAAAGCAACCTAAATAAGTTAATCCCTTGTTCAGATTCAGAATGTCGAGAGGAAGGATCCTACACAAAGAAGTCAGTTGTTCCTCATCTAAATTAATAAAATAGAATCTTGACTTCTCAAAACTGATCTGCATCCCTACTGCAGTGAAAAAAGTATCCAAAACAAACTTGTAATGGAGCCATTCCTGTTCATTCGCCATTCCAAAAATGAGGACATCGTCCACAAATAACAGGTATGATACATAATGATTATGGTACACCTTTATACCACTGATCAGACCTTCATCCCTAGCCTTGTGTATAAGACGACTCAACCCCTTAATGTCCAAAATGAAAAGAAGGGGCAAAAGAGGACAACCTTGACGAAGGCCTCTAGTTTCCTTAAAGAAAGAGGTAGGGCATCCATTGATGAGAACCACAAAATTTGTAGACTTCAAACATCCCATAATCCATTGAGTAATCAGATAGTCAATACCAACATTTAATAACAGAAGTCTAATAACATACCAGCCTACCAGATCATAAGCCTTTATGAGGTCAAGTTTCAAGACTAGTGACCCAATCTTTTTCATCTTTGCAGAGTGTAACACCTCTTGACTTGTTCCAACCGCATAAAAAATCAGACGATGATCTAGAAACCCAAACTGTTCTACAAAAATGCCTCTAGAAAGGCCTGCCTTTATTCTTTGTGCAATAGTTTTAGAAATATCTTTATAGATTAGATTGCACAAGGATATAGGGTGGTAGTCTTGAAAAGACAAAGGATTAGAAATCTTCGGAATCAAGGCTATAAAAGTATCATTAACCCCTCCAGGGATCAGACCCGACACCCGAGCCTCTTCAACCATCCTAACAAGTTCCAGTCCCATGATATTGAAAAACTGGATAAATAAATCACAGGACCAACCGTCCGACCCCAGACTCTTCTCTTTGTCCATAATTTTTAATATACCTTCAATCTCAGCATTAGTAATAGGTACATTAATAGAAATACAATCCAAATAAAAAAGAAACGAGGCATAACCTGTATAACCCTCAGCTGAGTCTCCAAATTAGTAGAATTTTGATTCTTAAAAATGCGCAAAAAGTAATCTACCGCTTCCCTAGCAATCCCAGATTGTTTAGTAATCAGTTCTCCCTCCTCATTGATAATCTCCCAAATAATCTTTTTCTTTCTTCTGTTGTTTACATAAGTATGAAAAAACCGAGTATTTTGATCCCCACTTGACAGCCAAAGGGCACGGCTTTTTAATCTCCATAATTCTTCCTCAATGCGTAGCAAGGAAGTTTATTTATCCTCCAACACTCCAATATGTGACCGCATCGATTCAATCACAGTCTCCTCAAAAGGGAGAGCAAAAAGAGTAGAGAGATTATACTCAGTTTCAAGTAAATCTGTTTGTAACAAAACGTTTTTCTCCCGGATCCATGGGGAAGCCCTCTAGTTTAGCAGTCGCGAAAAATAAGTAAGTCTCTGCAAAGTGAAGGGACTAGGATCCTTCACTAGGGAATCCCAAAGATGATGAACCAAAAGGATAAAGGACTCCTCCAATGACCACAAAGAACAATATTTAAAAGGATATCTAGTAGGGAGTTCTCCTTTCCCAAGCGGCAAAATCACAGGAAAATTTTCACAAAATCCACCCATGAAGAACACTGTAAAATAGACCCAAGCAATTCTTCATGTATAAAAAAGCGATCCACACACTTTTCTACCACAGCATCACCCTTTCTCCCATTTGTCCAAGTCTGCATAATGGGCTTGGGCACAACATCTGTAAGACAATGTTTGTCAAAAAGATCAGAATACCAAGAAGAGTATGACTTTGGAGTGGCATGTAAGCCCCAAGACTCTCTCTCACCTAATGAAAAATTCAAGTCACCTCCTATAACCAAGGAATTAATATCCAACAAGCCACTTCCCTCAATACAACTCCAATAAAAAAATTTCTCCAAAAGAGGTCCATAACAATTGAAGACATGTAATGGCAGAGAAAAATCCCTACTAAAACCAGATAGCAGGATACCACCCCCCACAACAAAGGCCTTAAACTTAAAAATAAGTGGGTCCCAAGTAGTCAAAATACCACTCGAGTGCCTAGAAGAACCAATAGAACAAACTTCCCATGACAAATAGAAAGAAAGAAATAACTACCCGGCCTTTGACTTCTCAGCCAAGGTTTCCTATAGCATAACCAAACTCAGATGAATAGCGCTCACTAGTCTATGGACGGTGTAACGTTTTCAGGAACCCCCAACCCCACAGATTTTTAGGGTTAAAAATATCATGGAGTAGCCTCCAGGGTAACCCTCTCTGCTTTAAGGGGTCTAAAAAGAAAGGAGGTCAATGGCTAACTTTCCCCAGATGTAAACGACTGAGAAGGGTTTCCTTCCTCAGAAAAAAGAACATCCACAGACCCTGCCAAGGATGCCCGAGCCAAAGCCTTTTTGCGCCTACCCGCTCTTTCTTTCAGATAGTTACATTTGGAAGAAAAGGAAACTGAGGGTCCTTTAAAACAATATCCTTACTAAAAATAGAGATGGGGTTAGAAAAACTACCATCCCCCTCACAATGGACTATTACCCCAGCATCACCCGGGCTAGGACTGGAATGCACATTCTGCAGAGTGACAATTTCATCCTTAACCATCTGTGAATCCGTAACTAGGGAGATATTGTCCAATGTGACTGAGTGGCTAGAATCAGGTACCTCCAGGATTTCTCCCACCGAAAGGGGTTCACAGAAATGCCAAGGAGAGGCTTCAAACATAACAGGAGAGCATGATACCATATGCTTTGTCCCCCAAGCCTCCAATACAATGATATCCTCAAGAGATAAAGACTTAAAACATTCAGGAAAAACAGATTTAAACTTACTCGTGAAGGAAGTTGGGATATCATCCACTGGGGGCGCTATTACCTACAAAATAACCCTTGCCTGGGGTGCATCAAAAGTCAACCGTTCCCCAGGATGATTTTTTACAATATCCTGACCATCCTGGTAGTTAAAATCCCCAGCCTCTGGTTCAACATACCTCATAGAAGACCCACAACTCTTCCGAAGATGTCCTGGCTTCCCACAAGTAAAGCATCTGAAGGGTGTTTTCCAATAATCTAGTTCCTGTCAAAAGGCCGTTTTCCCCCACTGGATTGAAATGTCTTTTGGTAAGCCCATGGATACATCCATCTCAACAAGGACCCAAGCACAATGCTTGTCAACATGATATAGGGACTTATCATCCAAAAAAAAACTTTCCAATCCTGTTCTCCAGTTCAATAAAGAATTCTCTAGACCATAGAGCCAATGGAAAGCCTTTTAGCAGAACCCAATAAGGATTCACCAATAGAGTCTCCATCGCCGGATCAAGATCGATATGCCATATTTTTAGGCATAGAAAACCCCTGTCAATCACCCAAAGATGAGCCATAATCAAATCGATATGTGCCTCATCCATGAAATGAAAGACAACCCAGTTGTTCACAAGCATGTGGACCCTCGGTGCATAATTTATTAAGGGCTTCTATTTGCTATTAACCCAAAAAACCAGAGCAAACCAGCTAATGGTTGTGAAGCATAGCTTTCCCACCAGGCTCTGGGAAGAAAGACTCAATACCCGCTTGACCTGTACATATTTCTCTAAAACCATCTCAATTCCCTCATCTCTGCACTTAATGGCCTTCAAGGTTCGATTATGCCGAGCCTTTTCACCACCGCTACGTGAAAGAACACCACCCCTCCACAAGAGTGAACTGGGATGGTATGTATCCTTTCCAATGCCATCATCTTCTCCCACTGTCTCCCCCTCAAATGAAACCCCACATAAAAGAGGATCCCTAGAAGTCGGTTTAGCGTCTGATAAGATATTTGAAATCCGTGTATTCATGACAGTTACACTGCCACATGCAGATCCTACCATTGTTAAGGACCCCATAAAGGGACCAAAAACCTTAAAAAATAATAACCCAATACCCAAACTAAAATAAAAAATAGAGCACAATAAAAACTTGACGAGTGCCCCAAAAACCGACAGGGGCCGCCACAGTATGTTAGGTTCAAACCTGTGCCTGTCCCATAGTTGTGAGAAACCCTAAAACCCCATAGAAACCAAACCCATACAGACAAAACCCTCCATTTCTACAGACAAAACCCTCTATTGCTCAACATAATTGTGAATGTCAAGTCTAACAGTTGAAAGCAAGTCACATATGATCTCGCCAATATATTGCATTGTGTCAAACAAGTTAAAAACACATTTTATATATAAACAATGAAAGACTCAAACATGGAATGCATGTGTGATCAAGTCGCATTTCAAAAAAAAATTAATTCCCATCCCTTTAATGATAGAGATTCTGATCCCCCTCAAGATATCCAAATCATATAAGTGTTTGATATGATGTATCTTAAAATCGTGAAGGTAATCAACATTAGGGGAATTTTGAGATAAAAAATGTGCCTCCTTAGAAAAATATTAAAAAATTATAAACTAGGTATTTTATAGGGAAGCTATACTTGACAAGTCACATTTCCACTACATTCAATGTACAATCTAGATAGCCATGATTGAGTTACATACTAAAAGTAAAATTAATAAAATATGTTTTATTGGTGTGATTAAAAATCTATACTTTCTAAGTGTTATCTCTTCAAATACATTTTTCAATTTATTTTCATTAGGTGATAGGAAATTCATTAGATGAATTTTAAGAGTCTTTTAGAAGAGATTTGGACTTATAGTTTATAGGAGCTCTTGAGTCAGCTCTTCATTTGTAAAAAAATCTCAAAAGACAGGTTTCGGTGGCTAAGGAGTATGTTTTAAAGTTCTGTAAGCCACTAAAAGCACTCGCTTTTGGCAGCTAAGACCGCAATTTTGGGGCACTCTAAGCCACTGAAATCACAGAGCATCTCAAACAATCATCAAGTCAAATTAAGGTCTTCAAGCGCTGAAATACAAGTGTAATGATGGCATGTTAGCTGCCAAAACTGATGGGGAACGATCAAATTGCGACCTGGTGATTAAGATTTGAAGCAATTATGATTTGATATGATTCAACTAAATCTATCAAACTCTATATATCTGCCACCATTTCTGGATCTGATTTCACCCACATCTTCTGCAATAATTTCACTCACCTAAAACCAGTCACGTGGCCTACTATCTCTTCATTTTCTGAAGTATGCTATTCTTATCATGATTTGAAATCTCTCATTGCCTTATAAATTCCTAAAAATCATGCCTTTGTTTCCCTCATAACTCGCCCTTGTTTTTGTTGAGCCCTAACTCGCCTCCATCAACACTAATCTAGTCCCCTAAGCCCAATATTGTTTTGCAGGCACAAAGAGTTCAATTGCGGATAGGGAGAGGAGGAGAAATACTCAGAAAAGAGCTCAGTGACATAGCTTATTTGGAATCACACCCTGAGGTGTGTCAAATGTTCAAAGATGTTGGATGTTACAAGTATTATGAGAAGCTCTAAGGATTTCACCAAGGTGTTGCAAAGACTTTTGTCTTATCATTTGATGAAGCCAAAGCTAAAGCTGGAACAAAAGGCTAATTGAAGACAACAAGAAATCACATAAGGTTACTAGGTATTTGATGCTTCAAAAGGCAAAAAATATTAATCATATAGATTTGAAAGATCTTGCTCAAGCTACAGAGGCCTCGAATGAGCAGCCTTGAAGATTAAGAAGTTGGTAGAAAAAGCATTTTTGTAATGTTGAACTTTATTTCAAAACCGAGCTTTTGGTAGCTTCGACAGGCTTTCACAGCTTTCCTTAGCCACTGGAAGTAGAGCTTTCGGTGGCTTGCAGGTTAGAATTTTGGCTCACAAACCACCTAAAGCACAGAGACAAGCAGAATGATGATATTTTCACTCAGATCAAATGTTTTTACTGCCAAATCATTTGAGGAATATTCTAAATGAATGATAAAATTAAAAGGGATAGATATCACTCTCTCTTTTAAGTTTTGAAGTTGTTGCAAAGGATATAAAGGTTGAAGAGCCTTTCTATTTTTAGTCAAGATGAGGTCCATCTTTCAAAGGAATATTTTACGTGCCTTATCATCACCTTGAAGGTTGTTGAGCTTTTCAAATATTTCTATAGCTGTCGAATACATGAAGACTATCAAGATGGAGGCGAGCAGATTTACTGCAAAAATGGCATTTTTACTGTGCTGAGTCATCATTTTCAAATGATGATTCTGAGTGACTGTAGAATCATTTTGTGGAAAGGGAGGACATATTCGTTCCTAACACTTCCGAGAACAAAAACCTCTCTCATTTTTCCTATAGGTGTCACATATTGGGAGAATCGAATCCATCTTTGAGCCCTAATTTTCAGATCTCAGAATTTTCCTGTTTGACACATGTTTTTGAAATATAGATCTCGGGCAAATAAAAACGAATCTAAAAGAACTGAGAGAGGTTTTTTCTCACAAAAAACCAATATACAATAATATATTTTGGTTTATACACAGGTGTCAAATATTTGAAGAACCAAATCCATATATGAGCCCCAGTTTTTAGTAGTTTGGCCCAATTTTTGTGGTAGGCAGTTTTATGTTCTTAATCAGAAAAGTCATAGTAAAACTCCTATTCATTTGAAGAATAAAATATAATCATGCAGATGTCATTGGAAGAGTATTCACCCTCCAGCATATAGAGAAAGCTGTCAAAGACTTTGCTTGTGATTGGGATCTAATCCCTAATTTATAGGATCTTAAACTGTTTTGTAAAGGCTATAAAGCCTGTGACTTCTTTAGAACAAGTGGTTCGATTTTGGAGATTGACACACATTAGGATATTGGAACTCAGAGCAAAAGACATCAATGATGAAGGTTGACAAGTAGAAGTGTGGCTTTCTCAGGGAAGGCTCCTTTTGATAATATTGGATTGTTGTTTTAAGTTCTGAAGACACAATAGACGCCCAAGGGAAATATTCACCAGTTGTTAACACATGATGGGCTATTCGAGCCCACTCAGCGTTAAATACTGAACAATTTGGGAGGCCAAAGAGCGTGAAGAGCATGACTGCTAGTAAATAATAAGGTTCCCTAAACCAAACAATCGGGTAGAGGTTATCAGCGTTTGGCACAAAACTGCTAGGTTCAATCATCCATGATTTCATCATCTCGTCAAAGTTGCACCTAGTTTTATATGATGTTGTGAACACACGGCTAAGGGTTTGCATAGTCGGCTTAAGAGAAAAGGCTCTGATAAATACCTCAGGGCAGAATGTTGTCAATTGCGACCCTGTACAGTCATTGAATGACTGGTCTTTAGGATTATCATTTTCCACTATCCATCTAACTAGGCCTGTGTAAGGTAGGACAGCGGGACGGGTAGCAATGGCATGGATTTGAGAAGCCCTAATATTCTCATATGCAGGTCAGTCTTCCTTGATGTCAGAAAGATCATGATTATCAAAAATTGAATATATTTTAGCCCAGTCCATTTGGTATGTTTCAGTGACCCTCTCACTGGTATCTCAGAAGACACCAAAATTCCGGTCTTTAGTCAGCAACTCCCTGTGGACAGTCTTAGACCGAGTATTTTGTGACATGTTGGCAAAGTCTAGAAATTTTGGAAAATAAATAAAATCAAATCAAAACTAAATCATTAAGAGAAAAACCCTAAAGAACAAATGCAAACTGACAATGAACCAATGTGATAATAACTGGAAAATTATGAAAATGACCCCTAGTAAGAAAATCACAGTAAAATCCACGTAGTAGAGTAAATCCCAACAGTGAAAACGATAAAGAAAAATAGGAAAAATCGTGTGTTTATCCATTTTTGGTCGGATCAAATATGGACCTTAAGATCAAAAGAAACGAACGGCTGAGATTACCCCTTGCGGGATGTGGGATCGGGTTCAAAATTTTTATTTTCAAACTTTAATCAAAATTCCCGCAATCCACAATCCACAATTGCGGGTTGCGGGTTTACAAATCACAAAACAATGGACAAAAGTGTTTCCAAAATCCGCAACCCAAAATCGCAGCTTGCGGGTTTCGAAACAGAAACAAGGTTCAGAAATCAAAATAACTTTCCTGCGTCCCGCAATCTGCAATTTGTGGGTTGCGGGTTTCGAGAACACATAACGTGGTTTATTGACATAATGATTTCCCACAATCCGAAATCCAGAATTTGTGGGTTTCGGGTTTCATGTTTTGGGATTTCTAAAATTTCTAAAGTATTAACACAGTCTTTCTGCAACCCACAATTTCAGGTTCCGGGTTTCGGGTTGACAAAATTCCAAAATAAATAAAAAACGATTCTCGCAATGTGCAATTGCGCGATTTCGGGTTACGTGATTTCGGATTTGCGGGAAGAAAATTACATTTTGAAGGAAATGAAGGCTTTTCCACAAATCAAGAAAACAACCAGAAACTCAGAAATTTTCTAAGGGAAAAATGATAATTACATAAACCAAAAACCATAGGTGTGAGATTATACAAACAAGGTTTTAAAAATCTCGTTTTGGTAACAAAGTTACCCAAATACCTTTGTATTTACAAAAATTGGGGCTCCCATGATCAAATGAAGCATAGGATCTCTTGTACCTACAACACACCCTCCTCTCTCTATATCTCTCTCTACCACTCACTCTCCCTAAAGCACTAGATCCCTTAACCCCTAAACCATTGAACCATTCAACCTTGTAATCCCACAGCCCTAACTCCTAAATAACCTAACCCATAATCCTTAAAGTCCAAATCCCTAAGACCTTAAACCTTAACTCCTAAACCCTTAAATCCCTAGGAGCCTTAAAACACCTCTCTTTAGCCATTCATTTATACACTTTGGAAGTATAGTCCAATGTATGTAAATATTCATGAAGTATTGAACATTTGGCATTAAGTGGGGTAAACATTGGTGAATTAATGGCGGGAACATTATGCACGGGTGCGCACGCATATTTTTTGTGTATGGGTTAACAATGCATGCGCTCTTCTTTTGGATACGCATTAACAACGCATGTGTGCACACACTTCTTTTTGCATGGACGTTAACAACGCATGTGCACATAAGAGCGTGCACAAAAATTTTTTGTCCACGTCAGTGGAGGCTCGCCATTGCCGAAGCAGGAGCATGTATGCGTGTTTATAGGCATGTGCACGTGTTTGTTTTTTTGCGCTCATGTGCTATCATTGCGGTGTTTTGGATACCAGCTTCGTGCCGATACCCTTACTTTTGACATAATTTTTCGACATTTAGTTGAATATGAAAATTGTGATCCTCTCCAAATGATTATTCAATGAACTGTTGGAACTGGGAAGTCTTATTGCTATATTTATCATGCTCTTTCTACTTCAACATCTACTAGATAAATTCCATTGCTTATTCTTGCTCCAATAAGAATATATGCTTTTAATATTCATGCAAATATAATACATCTAGCTTTAAAAACTTCTATCAAAGATATGGGAACACTATAAGGGCCATGTCTAGCAATATTTCATGAAGAAATGTGGCATATTCACTATCTTTTGTTTAAGGAATTGAGATTTATTGGAGAAAGGTTATTCATGCAGATTGATTCTAGATTGCGAGAATCATTTCCAAAGATAAAATGTACTCCTTTTGGTGGTAGAATCGATCATTCTTGTCGGTGACATTTTCCAATTGCCTCTTGTCAGAGATAACCCTTTGTATGGGAAATATTTGTGGAAAAGATTCAATATTTTTTTCATTTTGGATACATTATTCCAATATCAAGTTGATAATCCAAAACATGAATCTTTTTAGAGATTGTTAACATAAAAAATGCAAAGCCCCTTCTTGATGATTGGTATCTTCTTATGTCAAAAGTTTACCTCCAATAGAAAGGAGTTTATTGTTTGGGATTGGTTAAATTCAAGTTGATTGTGAAATTGAAGAATATGGGAATAATGCTACATACATTGAAGGGTTTGTCACTATTCATTTACATGCTCATCCTTCATCCTTTGTTATTCAACAACCAAATGCATGAATAGAAGTTGAGGAAATAACAACATTTATTGAAAATGAAAATTATACGCCTTTCAAGCAATTAGACTCGCTAGATATTGGTTTCTCTCTAATTAATGAATATATTATAGAGGCTTCCTTTTACATGGCATTTCCATATCTAATTAATGAGTATAATATAGAGGTTTTATTTGACATGGCATTCCCTACTTTATTCTATACCGGTGATGTTGATTGGTTGTGACATTCGTCTCCATGAAACTGGATTAAATCTACTCAAATACTTTGACCAAGGTTTTGGAATCCATCCACCCTTCCATTATTTCTTGTTAAACATGATATGTGTCATTGTAACCAAGCAACTATTGTAGTATTTGTACAAAATAATATAGATTAAAATGCACCTACAACAATTGAAGACTTATGCCAATAACTAATTGATTTTCCGAAGAAGAAGTTGGATGAGCTTCTTATGAATTTTGGTTCTTCCCCCAAAGGTACAAGGTCCTATTGGACAAATTGTCATTTTGAACTCATTGACATGATTACTGATTTGGGTTGTCCAAGTTTTTTTTTTACATTGAGTGCACCTGACATAAAGTGGCCTAAATTACATAATCTAATGCCAAAAAATACAGACTATGCTTCACTAAACAAACATCATATAAAAAATTAAAATTTTATCGAGTACCGCTATATTGTTTCCATGTTTTTTTTTAATAGAAACCTGAAATAGATTGTATTAAACAGAGGATAAGTTACAAAATTCCCTTCCTGGTAGGTTAAACCATAACCTGGAAAATGTGTAGTCCAACATTGAAAAATTTAGCTTTTTAGCCGTGGGTGTTGTTCTTCCTAACTGTTGATATCTATTGTCTTTTATTGAGTAAATCTTGACATATTGGTTACATATATAAGAACAAAAAACAATTTCACAAAACAAAACAAAAAGTATGCATCAACATTCCTGGAATTAACCTCGTGGGATTCCTTCATGGGTCTAAAAGTCATATTCCATCATAGAACTATCTTCACACTGGTTTCTTGGGTCCGTTGATTCAGAGTCATTCTCAAAATCATCCCTCACGCCACTCAAGGACTCTTCCAGCTGAGCCAGGAGATCCTCAATCCCGTTGTTTCCATTTTGCAAGGTATCAAATAACTTCCCTTTTAGAGAAAACATAAATTGTTCAATGAGACCTTCGGAGTTGGCCTGTTGGTAGTCTTTCATGCCTTTAACATCCTTCTGCAGTTCCTCAAGATGACCCACATGGATCCAGACATTGGATTCCACATCCTCCATTCGTGACTCCATCTGGTTAATATCCAAACCGATTAGTTTGCTCTCTTCCAGAGCGGCTTTGGAAACTTCAAAAGCATTTTGGAAATTCTTCTTGATGTCCGGATGAACCTCCTTGATCTCTCGAAGCTCCTTCACGATGTTCCTAATATTCATCCTCATGTATTCTATGATAAACTAGGGAAGAGTTCACAGACCAACACCTAGATATCCACTATCGCAAGTGAGATCTTCAATACCCAACACCACCGAATGAATTGCAGTACCATCTCCATGAAACAGGTCATGCGAACCAAAGCAGGTTAAGAATTCAGCATTGCTTCGCATGCTTCCATTTTACCGCCACACCAACCTTCATTAATATGAGGAGAAGTCCGAGAGCGATCTTTAAAGCTCGAGCTGCGTTGGATTCCACTTGTCCACATAAGAAGAGGCGAGCTTTGCCTGTGCACCCCCATTAGGGATATGGAGATCCAATGGGGACCATTTGGTGTAAGGAGGATCATGATTCAAAAAAATAAGTCCTTTTAAAACCTTTCTCCTTGGTTAGCCATGGTATCAGCCTCCACATTGTTGTGCCTTAGGATGTGATAGAACATAATAGGCTCATGATGAAATATTTAAATTATCTTATTGCACTATGTAGTGATGAGAAAACAAGGCACACAGACAGTGTTTCTACTAACAATGATCAATTAGAAAACGAAGTCCTCTTATGCCTTGGTTAGCATGTCATGTTGACATGTAACTTGTGGGTTGAAGTTGGATTAGTTAATGGTGTGCTTGGTTACATTCAAAATATTTTCTATATGCCTCGAAGAAAACCTTATGTCCTTCCAATGTACAATACTGTTTTTTTGTAAGTACACCGGTGCTCCATTTGACACAAGTAATCCAAAATTTGTACCAATAAAACCTATTATTAGAGGAATCATAAACAAATTCCCATGAAGATGGCATGGGCCCTTACTATACACAAATCAAATGATTTTTGTCAAGATACGATTTTTGTCAAGACTGAACCCGAAATGAAAGATATTGCTCTGCATGACACTCAGGAACCCGAAATGAAAGATATTGCTCTGTTCTAGAACCAATCTACATGGACAAACGGATCGGATATCAGTGGAGCGGAAATATATATATTTTTTTAAATCGGATTAATTAGTGTATAAATTAATTTGTCACCTTGTAAATAAATACCTCGGTGACTATCCTGAAAATGTTAACACGCGATTGTCTAGTCGTTTTTTTTAAGTTTTTGACTTTGTCCTTTGTCATTGGACAAGATCATACCAATCTGTAAAGCATGAATTTTGTATAAGGCTAGTGAATTGGATTTTTTGACCAAATGTTTCATTTGCAGTAGCGAGATTGTTGTTGAGCTAAACTTCACATTTCCGTACATTTTACTTGTTTTTGCATGCTCCAAATTAAATAATTGGTGTTTGTGATAGATGTCACATGTAATGCTTGTCGAACATAATAAAATGTAAAAACTAATAGTATGAGGGTAACCGATGTCACATGTAATGTTTTCGAAAGTAATAAAATGTAAGGATGTGACATGTAACGTTTTCGAAAGTAAAAAAAATGTAAAAAGTAATAGTATGGGGGAGATCTTGTAATGGATGTCACATGTAACGTGGCCATTAATTTTGAAACAACTTGTATTTTCGTTTAGAAATCAATGAAAATATAATGGAAATCAAAACAACATAAAAAATAAATATGAGACTGAAACTAGAGATTTTAGAGCTTAGGATTAGGTGATAAATATTATGTCGATCATAAACAAAAAAGAATATTACAAAGTAAAAAGTAAATATGAGACTTAAACTAGAGACTTTACTTTTTACTTTTAATACAAAATAAAAAGTATATATGAGATTTTAGAGTTTTTGTCGAGAGTTTGTAGAGTAACAAAATAATACAAAGTAAACAAAAATGAATAATACAAAGTAAAAAGTAATGTAATAAATATTATGCCGACCATAAACAAAAAGGAATAATACAAAGTAAAAAGTAAAAATGAGACTTAAACTAGAGACTTTAGAGCTTAGGATTAGGTGGCTTAGGTATTGCACTCAAGGAGTTATTCAAGGAGAGGTTTGCACCTCAGGAGATTTGATCCCTCTCAGTGCTTGATAGAGCCTAGGATTTGGATCTATGCTCGTTCTCTCTCCAAAGAATCTTACCTCTGAAGCTTTCGTTGTGAGTCGTTTATCTTTTTTTGTATATGTCACATGTTTTTGCATAATGAATTGGGTTTTATGTGGTATATTTATCATTTAAACTTTGTTTTTGCATCATTTCCTAGATGACACATGTTTTGTATAATGAATTGAGTCTCAATCAAAGAAATCATATATGTCATGTAGAAATTTCCCTCTCCAAAGAATCTCATCCCTTAAGCTTTTCTTGTAGTCAATAGATGTCACATGTTATGCATAATGAATTGGGTCTCAACCAAAGAAATCATATATGTCATATAGAGATTTCTCTCTCCCAAAGAATCTTATCTCTTAAGCTTTGACCGTGCATCATTTACGTAGATGTCACATGTTTTGCATTATGAATTGGGCCCCAACCAAAGAATTCATATATGTGATATAGAGATTTCCCTCTCCAAAGAAAATTATCTTCTATCCTTTTCTTTTGCATCATTTACGTAGATGTCACATGCTTTGCGTAATGAATTGGGCCCCAACAAAAGAATTCATATATGTGATATAGAGATTTCCCTCTCCAAAGAATCCTCTTTAAGATATGCTTATGCATGATGAACATCACATCGATAGCTCACATTTTCCCAACTAGAGAAATTATACGTGTGATAAAGAAATTTCCCTCTCCAAAGAATGTTATCTCTTAGGATTTTCTCATGGAATGTTACGGAGAGCTTCTGGATAACTCACATTAGCAATATATAACGGTAGGTTAAACCCTCTTATTGGTGAGGTAGAGTTTGGATGAAGCTAGACTACTTATGTAGTTTTTATGTGGTACATATATTTCCCTTGGAAAAATCAATACTTTAGGTATACCTACTACCATGTATTCTAGCTGAAATATCTAGTTGGTGGTAGTGCTAGAAAAGGGAGTAAGAGGAGTAAAAACTTGTGGCCACCAACATTTTCATAGTTAGTAATCAGCTTTGAAAAAAATATTTTTAAACACTAAAGTATAGGAATAGATGTTGTGTATACAATTTTTAAATATAATTTTCCTATAAATATTGGCTCTCCCAACATGTGGCCACAAAACACCCAATTGTCAAAAAATTGTTTCTTAACTTCGTGTTTTCACCGTGGAACAATAGCACCCCAAAGAATAAATATAAAATGTGTTATTCAGTTTCCCCAGGACAAGTCGGCCCAGTCACGTTAGTGAGGTCGGACCCATTAGGTAAAAAGGTCACCCACACATAAAGTATAAATAGAGAGCTTTCTCTCTCAATTGGACACACCTCTCACTCACTCAAGTTCGCATAACTAGAGAGAGAAGACAAGCTCGTTCGAGGAGAAAGAGAGAAAGTTGCAGAAGAAATCTTATATTTGGGTTTTCCATTTTTCTTTATATTGTATTAGTGACGAACCTATCTTTAAGGAAGTTGTGGGGTTTTCTCCTTTGGGCCCTTGCACAAAGTTGAGGGACCACTTAGGTGCAATCATGCATTTGCAAAATGCGCTAGAATTTGGTAAATTCAAAATGTGCGTGCGTTACTTAGACTAGGCATGGACGAACTCCGACCCTGCCATGTCAATTAACATGTAGGATAGGATTCCAAAACGTGCAGGCATTATATAGTGATACATAATGCGCACGCATTATATAGTGATACATAATGCGCACGCTTTATGTATCACTATAACACGCACGCGTTTTGGTGAATATAACCAAAAAAAATAAACAGTCTGCGGACCGCGGCCACTGTTTACCCACTCAAAACTGCAATGCTCGAGTGATTGTGGCTTAGAAATATGCATTGGAGAAGTGAAGGGAGGTTAAATTCGAAGCTCAACAAGGGAGATTTCATCTTGCAAGGAGGATTGGAAAGGTAAGCATCCAAATCATTGCCTCATTTCATCATTAAAAATATAATTTTTTTATGTTTCCCTACATTAAAAATATTTGTAAATGAAATTCCAAAACTAAAAATTTTAAAATTTGTTATTTAACATATGTTAATTCCTCCCTACTATCAATCCCCTTAATGAATTTTACATCCACCCAAGCAATAAGGGATTTGAAAAAAAACAATGGAAATTGGAAATTGAATCCCAACTGCAATATTTTTTCCACATCTATTGAAAATTGGAAAAAAAAAACCATCCACCATTTGGCTAGGAGGAGGAACTATGGACTATAACCTAGGCTTGGTTTCTAAACTTGACTCAACCAAACCTTATGTTTTTTTCCCACACATTCTTTTACCCTAAAATTGTCCAACCAATGCTTGTGAACCCAACCCAATGGCATGATGTATTTTACATCATCCCCCAAACCCCAACGGACTAGGTTCCCCTCCTTTGCACACACACGGCTTACTTTGTTGCTAAGATGAACTAGCACATATTTTTTTACATCCTTCACCACCAAGATGTTAGACACAATGGCTCACTGAGAGGGGGGGGGTGAATCAGTGAGCTTGCACTTATTAACAATTTCAACTTCTTCTCTCAAATATTATATCATTAATTACAAATTCACTTCAACATCATATTCATCAATAAACTATATCACATGCCATTCATTAAGCAAGACACATTATCATAACCACATTATAAGAGACAAGATATAATCTTTGTAAAATTTTTATAATTGGAGACTTTAATCTCCAGAATGGGCTACAACCCAAAGTGGCACCAACCACAAGATAATTCTGTGAGTTGCAACTGATTGGGATGCACCAAGACCCCAGCAACCATAGATTTACAAATGATATTTCAGACTCTTCTTAAGTCTACAAATTACATACATCATCAATCAGAAGCCCTTATTTGTTTCCAAAGAACTTCATCATTCTCATCAAGCACTCATTATTCAACATAACTTCATTTTGTCCATCAGCAAATATCACCAATCAGATCACATCTTCATTCTGTCATCATTATTCATGGCATAGCAATCTGCTGCCATATCTCCATTCATACACTTTACACTGTCCATATGCACATCACAACATTCTTCCCATATCATCAGTCATCTCTTCACCATTCAACCAACATGTATTCATTCTTTCCATCAATAGGCTGGCTCAGTTTAACCCAAAATAAAAGATAGAAAGAGATATTGTTTTACTGCTCCACCTGCTACTGCTCCTTCACCAAAAACTGTCCTCATCTTCCTAACTCTCGAGATCAGGGCTCTCCTCTATCTTCTGAATGCTCCCCCGAATTCTCCACACTCACCACACAAAAAACACAACCATCTTGTTCTTCATTTATACTTCTCCTTTCCATGTATTTAGGAGGACAACTTGTCTTTTTGTTTTTATTAATTCAAATAAGTCAAGTGATATTTTTATTTCCATGTTATCCTTAACCAATAAAAATACATATCTTTGCCACATCGCCATGGTCTTTATGCCCACATGATCCTCACCTTCCACTTTGGATTACATGTAGTTGTTATTATAGTATTTTGAGATGATATTTATGTTTGTAATGTATTCATTCTTGGACAAAGTTTGTACATTTTTCATTTTTGAGAGATGTCATTATAACACATGTATATGTTTCTAATGATTTGTTTTTTCATTTTTTTATTGCAGGGACGACCATGGATGCACATTCATACATCCAAAGAGAAATTCAGAGGCTCGAAGAAATTCGAGCCTGAATAACTATTTTTTATGATAGGCATCGGATGCTTGCATTGAATTTGGATGCAATGATAGAGACCTTTAGTAGGTCTTATGGTGCACTGCAATATATTGCTACATTCGGAGAAAGAAAGAGGAAAGAATCTGAGGATGGAATTAGCTACAAAGAAGTTAAGAAGTTGAAAATAACAAAACAACATATGTTTGCCCTGTTTAGATATCCACGGACGGGTGAAATCCCGAATGCAAACAAAAGGCATATTTCTATCGAGTGGTGTACATATCAACCATTCATAGATAATTGGATGGAACGATGGTACATGGTGTTTGATGTACCACCACATAACAACAGGGAAATGCCTCTATATTTTATGAGAAAGATGTATGCAGAATTTGTTTTGGGGAAGCATGTTAACTATTTTGATATCATGGAGTACCAGATCATTGGGATGGGGATTCCATAGTAACGTCCCAATGCGAGGCACATAGATCCCAATCGCCCAGTAGCTCCACCTCGCAGGCAATTACCCAGGCTAGATGTGTCGTATGCACATCAGTTGGTCCTAAAGACACAGGAGTCATTTCTACTATTTCCACATGTGGTTGTTCTCCATAGCACGTATCTTTAAGGTACATACCAGGATGGGCCATCAGAGCTACCATCTATGGGTGGAGTAGAGCCGTCACCTGTTGGTGGTGTAGATCCACCAACTCCCGGTGGGATAGCGCCACCACCTTCCAATGGTCAAGGAGCATCTAGTAGTGGCACTAGACCTGTGCATCATGAGCACAGCCGAGAGCCCCACCCATGCACAGTATGTGGCCGTCCTTGCTTTGGTACTATCCAAACAGATGAGTAAATGGTTAACAATTTAGTGTCATTTGTAAATTATTTTTCCTTACTATACACATATATAGATTGTTAATATTTTTAATGATTTTAAAACTTGTAATTGCTACAAGAAGGGAACGAGGTTGAAGACCTTTCCACTGATTATGTAGAGCATAGTCCAGAGGCTCATTCACCAACACCATCCAATGTAGAAGGTGTTTTCATACTTTCAGTGACAACAACTCACACGAAGGTAACTATTTCAACATGACATTATTTTAATACATGAGTAAATGGTTAACAATTTAGTGTCATTTGTAAATTATTTTTCCTTACTATACATATATATAGATTGCTAATATTTTTAATGATTTTAAAACTTGTAGTTGTTATAAGAAGGGCATAAGGGGCAAGAATCTCATGCAGTCGAATCTTCTGAGTTACAAGATGTTGTCATACCTTCAGTGACAACATCTCACGCTGAGGTAACTCTTTCAACATGATATTATTTTAATACATGAGTAAATGGTTAACACTTTAGTGACATTTGTAAATTATTTTTCCTTACTATACACATATATAGATTGCTAATATTTTTAATGATTTTAAAACTTGTAGTTGCTACAATAATGGCATGAGGGGCAAGAAGCTCATGTAGCACAACCTTCTGATTTAAAAGATGTTGTCATACCTTCAGTGACAACATCTCACGCTGAGGTAACTATTTCAACATGACATTATTTTAATACATGTTAGTTTGCAACCACATGTTACTTAATTAATGCTACACAATCTAATAGTTACAATTTTCAAAATTGTAGGTTGTACATTCCCATTAGAGGGAAATGATTTCATCTACTAAAATCCCCTTGGTGGGAATACAACTGATAGCATGCCCATAGTTAGACAAAGGGTGGAAGAACATTTCTTAGAATTGCTTGAAGTATACAGTACATCAGTATGTATTTCATCATTGTCAGTTTGTTAATACATGTTATTTCATTGATCAATGCATTTCTAACTATGTTAGTATTGGTGAGTGTAGCCACCAGCCTCTATAGTTATTAGACAGTCAGCAGTTGGATCTCCTCGTACTCCAAATGTGAAAAATGGACAAGTGTGTAAGAGAGGCTCCACTCCTAGAAAGGGTGTGGATTTCCTCTGTAGAAGACACACAAGAGATCCATCTACCCCTCACATAACAAGGGTCAATGATGCTGTAGTTAGTGCCGCATCTACAATAGCCACAAGTCATACAGAGGTAACTATTTAAACAATCACATTGCATATTATTTAACCATGTTACTATATTATTTATTCATGCATGTCTAACTATTTCCTCATTTGGTGGTTGTAGCCATTAGCAGAAGAAGTGCCAGACCCCTCTACTCAATCCATGGTTCTGACCGTGTCTCCTCTTGTGGTGAGATGTTCATTAATGACAATGTTTTTTATTCAATTTACCCAAACATATTGATCAATGTTGAATTGTTGAACTAATTGATATATGATCTTTTATTTGCAGAGCACAACTATAGAGAGCCCTTCCATGAGCACACCGCTCACATCTATACCCCATGAGGATTTGGTGAGTGTTTGTAATAAATAATTTGCCCACAAGTTAATTTTTAAAGTTTGTTAATGGTAGGGTATTAGTGCAGTCATTTGATAAAAATAATGATCTTTTTTTTGCAGACTCTTGAGATGAAGAGCGATCCCAGGGAGATGGTCGAAAGAGGAAAGTGGGGGAAAAACAAGCAAAAGATTGATTTTTGATGTTGCATAGTCTTGTGTATATGTATTTTGACATACATGTACACATTGTTGTAGTTAGGGATACATGTATATTAATAGGCCATTTGAGGGCTGACTACTTTGCCATATTTTGTATTACAAACATTCAACTATCAATGCATGATACAATATATTCCATATTTTCTCTTGAGTTTCCACGTGTCCTTATGATGATTTATCTCTTCCACAAATTGAAAAATTCTACTATTGAAATTTATATAATTATATTTTAAGCAATATTTGTTGAGGTGTATTTACTGTTCTTAAGGAATCACCAAAATATTTAATTATCAACCAGGGTTGGTAATATTAGAGTTGTGGCACAGTATATGCTAAGCTAGAATGGGACCTAAGTTTCGGCTCGGAAAACCTTAGAAAATGTTTAATAAAGAAAAGATCAAAAGATCTTTCAAAATGAAAAACCGAGTCAAACTTCAGAAAGACAACGAAGGAACTAATTAAACCTAGCTAAACCAATAGATCATAATAGTAACAAGCTATACTACTCTACTTTATGATTAAACAATGGAAAAAGAACAAATACCGATCAAAAAGAAAATTACTTCTTATGAAATGGAAACTACTTTGACTTAAAATAAAAACTACAAACTACTTAATGAATTCAACAACTATTCATGTATTCAATTAACACTTCAAGGCTACACTAATGTATCTAATTCCATTCTCCTTGAGGATTCTGAGGAAGTGTATTGTTAGTCCCAAAGATGTTCTAAAGATATTTTTTGGAACAGTGCCTGGGCATCAATAATCACTTCTGAAAAATTTTACTGAATCACAAAATAATCTGACAGAAACAATGTAGAATTCTGATATTGAAATGTTAATGGGTAGTATTTCTATGTGCAAAGGAATCAGACTTTAGTAGCAGATGAAAAATGAAATGGTGCAATATAAAGGTACTGTGTAAGTAAATCTTTATATTACATTTGCAGAAGGACGTGTTGAGGCTAAGGGAGGAATTCAACAGTCTGAACAAAATGAATAGCAGAACACTACCGAATAATATGAGGGTATCACTTCAAGGTATATTAGCTCGAACACTTCAATTGTCAATTACCAAAGAAGAAATACTTTTAAGCATAGGCACTCATATAAACCCAGACAAGCTCTGCATATCATACATAAATGGAAGAGATGGAAAACAGAAGAAGATACTAAGTCAACACATCAAAACTTTGAATCCATTAGCTCCAAGATAGAGTAATATTATGTTCTTGTATATTGATCAACTATCAAACATAGAAGTAATACTTCTTACATCAGAGAGCCGACCTTTTGGCTATCGCCTACTTGGCTATATATAGCCTTCCTACTTTAAAAAACAAAATTGTTACGATCTATTCAACGCAACATCTTAGAGAATGACAGTTTATACTCCTTAACAGAGTTTGTTACAAATAAATTAAATGAGTAAAATACTTGGTCATCCGCTTGACCATGACCCGGGACCATTTTGATAATCAAAATAGTACGTTTGGTTGGACAAAGAAAACGTGCCACCCTGATATATAGGATAACCACGATGTAAATCTTTCAGAACTGCAAAGAACTGCTTTCACACTTATCTAACGTCCTTTGGCCGAACAGGGACATGACTGCAACCATAAAACTGATGAACGATGCTTCGTAGACCACTATTGCTTCCCTCCTTGATCCCTTCCAAGTCCTTTGCTCTTAGAACTTGATTGCAATGGGACGAGGACCTACTATTGATGTCGGGTTGTGGAACAGGATCTAATTTAGATAATTCTTTGTTAGAATTGCTTAGGTACTACTGCTCCGCCATTTGATCATCCTTCACTAGGACTGGCGTATCTTAACCCCGCGTGCTTCTGCAACTGAGAGGCCAATCTTCCTTTCAACTGCTAGACAGGCTGAATTCTCCTTAGACATCTCGGATGAGACCTCGGGTTTATCTCGCCCTCTGATACACAAATGCAAATCAGCAGGATGCTCATGAACGCTGCTCATCTGGCCTTTCAGTGTTTTTGGAGAGGCACCTCTCAAAATGTAGTGAACAATGGGGAAAAAATCGGCTAATTTGCTCGAACCGAAAAATAAGTACCTATCTTTCAGTGACTGACAAATGAGGCGAAGGAGCTCTAATAAAACAACAATGTCCAGTGGGATGTAACATCCCTCAAATTCAACCCTATTATTATTATTTTTGTAAATGTAATTATAATTATTGTGAAGTTGTTTCTGGTGAGGAGGTCAAGGCCAAGGCTCCACCAGTAAATGTTGGATGTAATGAAATCTATTTCTTAAGGTTGTAGACCTAAGTCACTAAAAGTTGCGAATGCAACTACACATCGGGAAATTGAAATACACTAGGGGAGATTGGTCGTCGATGACCTATGTCGTTTTGTTACCCATAGGTAATTAAGGGTAAGGTGGTTTAGTGACACAACTATTATTCTAAAATCCTATTACCTTTTAATTATAAAAGGTTAGCTATTATCTTAAAGTTAAGACTAAGTAACAAGTCTTAAGATAACAAATAATCTTGCTTCATACTAAGCTATTCATTTAAGTATCTCATAAGGGTAAAATAGATGACTAATATTATATATAATTAGGGGTATACAAATAAGTTATTTCTCATAGAAATAATATTTGTGGTATTAGTATATATATATATATACATAAATAGTTTTACACCAAGAAAGAAGCCTTTGTTGATGTATATGTAACTTCGGAATGTATTTCATATATATTTATTGTACCCTTATAAGAGATGTGTTATTCCTCTATAAGGAAGTGTCGTCATGTGGATTGACAAGTGTCGCAAGTGTGTGTACTTACCGATGGGTTATTAGACCACCATGTGCAGGGTCGGCCCTGAAATATATATTATATTGTGGATGTATCTAGATACACAAGTCGGTCCCATAGTGTAACTGAGAAAATAGGTTAGTATAAATAGAGATCGGGAGATCTCTATTTTGATCATTCAGAAAGTCACACTTCTCTCACTCAGAAAGTGGCGCACTAGTGAGGAGGAGGATCATCTACTACTAGGAGACTATCTCAGTGTATTTTGGTTGTACTTTGGTTGAGCCATTGCTCTCTCTATCTCTGAGGAAGTTGTGGGGTTTTTCACCTTAGGGTTTTCCCCACAGAAACTCTGTGTCTCTTGTCTCTCATGCTTTTGATTCTTGTGATGCTTGTCATGCTTATTGTGATTGTTATGCATTGATACACTGTATATGTTATTCTCTCAGTGGAGATCCTAGAGTATTGTGAATTAATGCTCAAAATTTAACATGGTATCAGAGCTAACCTGAGAAGAAGACATTTTGCAGTGATGGAAACTTGAGTGTCTTGTTTATTGGGTTTCTCTCCACAGTTTTTGGAAAAGCAGTATAGTAGATTGAATCTACTCATTAAGGAGAATCTATCTGTCCAATCCGAATTCAATTCTGAGCATTTTCAGATTTGGCCCTAAAACTTAGGGTTTCCACAAAAATAGGAATTTCTGAAATTTGAAGCCATAGCTTGAAGCTTCTTTCAAAAATCGAATTTTAGAGCTTTGGATAGAGATTTTTGGCTAGGTAGATCTCCGGGAAACTCAAACCCTATTTCAGGGCTCTCCCTAGTGAACCGGAGAGGAAAAAAGGAAAATTTGAAGGGTAAATCTTTGTTGATCTCAAATTATGAATACACCAGGCTAATCAGCTCATCAAGGCGCATCTTTCTATCCTTTCAGAAAGTTGAAATTCACATTTTGAATTTTTAGGGTTTTTTCTACAAACCCTAATTTGGGACAAGATCCAGTTTTCAACATTTCAAGTGGTAAGACCTAAATCTTTTCTATTTCCATTTGAAGTACTCTTTAAGATGTCTCACCACACCAAGTTTTAGGATAAGCTTGAAGGGGCTGATAACTTCCGAGCTTGGAAGTATAGGATTGGGTTAATCTTGGAAGAGAATGAGTTGGACTCATATATAAAAGAAGACATCCCTATCCCAGAGGATGAAGCGGCGAAAGTATTGCACAAGAAAAACTTGGTCAAGGCAAAGAGAATCATTGTTGATTCTCTCAAAGACCATCCCATACCCCATGTGTCTTCTCTAAAGACACCCAAGGAGATGTTTGACTCTTTGACTAAGCTATTTAAAGGGAAGAACATAAATCAAAAGATGACCCCGCGGAACCAATTGAAAGGAGTAAAGTTTCAGAATGGAGAAACCATTCAATCTTATTTTTCAAGGGCCTCCCAGATCAAGGAACAATTAGAAGCAGTGGATGAAATGGTGGAGAATGGTGAAGTTGTCAAGACCACTCTGAATGGCTTACCTAGTTCATGGGACTCCTTCATTCAAGGAATCTGTGCAAGAAAGAAGTTGATTTCGTTCAGCAGACTATGGGAAGAATGCTCACAAGAAGAAGCAAGGCTTGTGGAACGAGAAGAAAAGATGGGGAATAAAGGTCAAGCTCTCACAGCTCACACCAAGAAAGGGAAGTCCAAGAGAGAGCCATCTCACTCCAAGAAATATTCAGATCACTTCAAAGAAAGAAGAATATGCTTCACCTGTAATGAAAAAGGACATATTGCCATAAATTGTCCCAAGAACAAGAAGGACAACAACAACTTCAACAAGAAGAAGAAGGGAAGCAAAACAAGGTTTCATGCTCATGCTATGAGGATGATGAACCTGCCAAGAAGAAGGCTAGAGCAGAAAGTGATGATGATAACTCATCAAGCGAAGAAGAGTATGTTCTAATCTCTGCTCTCACAGGTAATATCTCCCATGGTTGTAATGATTGGTTAATTGATAGTGGGCCTTCAAAACACATGACCGGGTTTAAAGAATCCTTTGCTAACCTATCTAAACATGAGTCACCCCATAAGGTGAAACTTGGGAATGACTACCAATACCCTATCAAAGGAAGTGGTGAGGCCTCCTATAATCTAGACTCTGGGAAGTATTTGAAGATGAAAGATGTTTTGTATGTACTTGGGCTCAAGAAGAATCTACTCTCCATATCTGCATTGGATGCAAAAGGTATGAGGGTTGCATTTGTAGATGGCCAAGTCCTAATGTGGCCAAAAGGTAAAACTATTGATGATGCAGTAGTGATTGAGAGCAAGAGGGAGGATTGCATAAATTGAAGGGACAACCTGAACATGCCATGGTACATGACTCCATGGAGCCAAGTGAACTTTGGCATAGAAGACTTGCACATATGCACTACAAGGCATTACCAATTGCAAGTAAGGCTATAGAAGGTCTTCCTGAAATCAAGACCAAACATGAAGGTGTTTGCAAAGGATGTGCAAGAGGAAAGAACATTAAGAAGGCATTTCCAAGTAGTGAAAGAAAGGAAAAATATATCTTGGAAATCATCCACTCAGATGTATGTGGTCCTATGTCATCTAGTTCTCTAAGTGGGTATGTTTACTATGTCTCATTTATTGATGACTTCTCCAGGAAGACTTGGGTATACTTCTTGAAGAACAAAGATGAGGTGTTTGATAAGTTCAAGGAATTCAAAACCTTGATGGAGAATCAAACTGACAAGAAGATCAAAATATTTAAATTCGACAATGGTGGAGAATTCACCTCAGGTGACTTCAAGAAGCTTTGCAGTGATTCGGGGATTAAGAGGGAGTTGACTGCTCCTTATAATCCTCAACAGAATGGAGTTGCAGAAAGGAATAACAACAGAAAGGTGTAAAAGAAGCTACTTCAGCAGCTTCTACCAGGAAGCAAAGACTCAGAGGGAGTCCACCCAACAAAAAAACAAAGATAAGTATTTCAATTATCATTTCTTGCCTATTTTTGTTTAAATATTATTATGCTTATGTTCCTAGACTTAGGAGATGTATTGTGCATATTAGAATGATTACATTAATGAACAGTATACTACTAATATGCATGTGATGGGTAAGTGGCCTATGGCACTATACAACATTCCAGTGCTACTTATCTAGAATGAAACCTCTTTGCTGACATGTTGGGAGTAGTGCAAACTCTTAACAATGTTCTGGTAGAGACTGGAAGGCATCTAGAAAGTTGTGGAACATGGATAAATGTTGTATTGAAGCATTGGCTAAGATAATTACATGACTATATGACATATTTCTTTATGTGTAAATAATTTGTTCTGAAAATTATGAGATGTTTCTTATCATGCAATTTAACTTGTTTTCTAGGAAAGACCGTATATCTTCACCTACAAAAGAAGGACTACAACATTTGTTCTAGCAACAAAGATATCTATTGAAGATATTGAAGTTCCCAGGATCTGGGATGAAGAAATGGAATGCCATGATCTGTCGATCATGAAGATGATGTTTGGGATGCAGTCCCAAGACTTGACAGGGAGTCACATCTGTGCAGATTGAAGAAAGCCTTGTATTGCTTGTAGCAAGCTCCCATAACTTGGTGTGATACAAAGAGGAAGCTTGCTGCTGAGTTCGATATGAAAGATTTGGGAATGATGCATTATTGCCTAGGTATGGAGGTGTGGCAGAGTGCAGGTGGGATCTTCCTTGGTCAAGGGAAGTACACAGTAGATATCCTGAAGAGATTCGGGATGATGGATTGCAAGGCCATGGCCACACCTATGGCATCGAATCTGAAGCTTCTATGTGATGCTTCATCTGAGCCGGTTGATGTCTCTATGTATCGTCAGATGATTGGGTCCTTGATGTACCTGACGAACACGAGACCATATATTTTCTTTGCTGTGAGCACATTGAGCCAGTTCCTGACGGATCCGAGGAGTGTTCACCTGGTTGCTGTAACGCATGTTCTGAGGTACCTGAAGGGTACAATGGATTTTGGGCTCAAGTATGAAGCGAATCAAAAGTTTAACATGCAGGGTTATGTTGATTCAGATTGGGATGGATATGCTGCAGATAGGAAGAGTGCATCTGGATGCTGCTTCAGTATGGGATCAGGTGTGATCTCTTGGTTTAGAAGGAAACAGTCATGTGTAGCACTGAGTACAGCCGAGGCAGAGTATGTTGCAGTCTGTTCAGCTAGTTGTGAGGCAGTATGGCTATGGAAGCTACTATTTGAGTTATTTGATCTCCCATTGGATTCTACTGGTATCTTCTGCGATAACCAGAGTTGTGTGAAGTTGTATGAGAACCTAGTGTTTCATGACAGGTCGAAACACATAGAGATCAAATATCACTATATCAGGGATATGGTGCAGAGAGGAGCTGTGAAGCTCCTGTATATTGCGACGGACGAATAGATTGCAGATGTGCTGATGAAGCCACTAGCCAAGGTGAAGTTCGAGTACTTCAGGGAGAGGCTTGGTGTTCTTCAGATCGAGGGCACTTCGAGGAAGAAGTGATGGACACATTTGTTGAAGCCATTCCAAGCATGTTGGAAGGAGGATCCTTCACATGGCTGTGGATGTAAGAGCTGGATGATGAGCATCAGGATGATGTTCTAGTTTCTGCTTTGTATGATCAGTTGGATCATTTATATGTATATGTATGTACGCATCATGTTGGATGCTGGATATAATCAGTTGGATCATTTATATGTATGTATGCATCATGTTGGATGCTGGATATGATCAGTTGGATCATTTATATGTATGTACGCATCATGTTGGATGCTGGATATGATCGGTTGGATCATTTGTATGTATTTTGTATATGCATCATGTTGGATGCTTGGACCATGTATCTGTATATTTATCAGGTGGATACATTGTATGATCAGGTAGATCATGTATATTGATATGTATATTTATTCGCTGCCCTTTTTGAATTACTACAGCATTGATAGTGCCACTCGATTTGTATACACCTTTGATAGAGAAATCTTGAAAATCCGGAGTAGAGATCGATTTGTATACACCTTTGATAGAGAAATCTTGAAAATCCGGAGTAGAGATCCTTAGTTTAATTATATATTCTTAAATATATGTTTCAAGTATGGTAAGATGTCCTTTACTTTAAATATAAAAGCTATATATCTATATTCTCAATGTAAGATTTAAATATAGAGAGGTTCCTTTTGGATTAAACATTGGGTAGAATGTATGCTGCAATGTATGTTTAAAAGTACGGGAAGATGTTCCTTAGTTAAAATAGTAAATTTATATATGTTGTCTCTTAGTAGAAAATCTGGGTTTATATATACTTTATATGACCGATGAAGAAAGGAAGGTTAAGCCTTAGTAGTGAAGGAAACCTCAAAGTTTAGTATTGAAATTTATGTATAGGGTCACTAAAGGTTGTTAGGTTAATACTTAACCATCAAAGGGGTCCTCTGGAAGAGAGACTTAAGCAAACGGAAAACAATTGCCGTACTATACACACATGGTATTCCTCGATTTGATGATTAATAAAATAACACAACCCTTTTGTGGACATAGCCCAAGATGTGGGTGAACCACGTTAAAATGTTCTCCTTATTATGTATTATCTTATGTGTAAATATTTCTTGATTTTGTGTTTCAATTGTTACTTCAGTTTATGTTTGCTTAAATATGTGTACTTTATACATTTTGCAAAATTATCATAGTTGTTAGTTATCATTGTCTATTGTTTACGTATGTAGTTAAGTTGAAGCTAATCTTTTATATGTCTATATTGTAGACCACTTGTTCTATATAGGCCATGTAGTTAAGTTGAAGCTAATCTTTTATAAGTCTACATTGTAGACCACTTGTTCTATATAAGCCAGATACTTATATGGGTAAATTATTTCTCTAATGGATGTGTCCGAGGTATGATGGATATGTACATTTAATCTAGAAATCTTCAATTTGGATAAAGGTGAATATATTAGATAAAGTATTTCGATGGCTAAAGAAAGTATGGGTATAATGCATTTTTCATATTGTTAAAAATGTTTAAACTAATAGAAAGAATTTGTTAGATAGGATACTTGATAAAACATTATTAAGCCATGCTTTTAGAATAAATTATATTATAATGGCTTGTGTATTGAAAGTTAGACTGACTTCTAAAGATATAGAAGACCTTTGTATCGACAAGTAAAGTTATTAATGATTGCAAGTAAATAATTAATGTTAAAATGTTATGAAACGTTACAATGATGCTTTTATTTTATCTTCCGCATAGCATTTAATGATGATTAGAAAGATTTTAAATTTTTTACGAAATTTAGGATATGTGACACATGGTATCAGAGCTATAGGTTACAGCACTCGGGCTTGATGGGCTCAACATGAAATAAGTAGGTATGAAAGTTGACTAAACAAAATTATTTTGTTTCATTTTTTATGCATGGACTAAAATGGACGAGGGTAATTCAAAGAGCAACTTCAAGTTTCTCTGAAGGGGTAAAGATAAATATTTTTCAAACACCGCTTTTCTTTTACAAAATTAGTAGCAAGGTATGATCCTTGTCGTAAGTTCTCCTTGCCAGATAAAAGGTATAGATACTCACATGAGTGAATGACATTATCATAGAATGTAATATTTAGTTGAAAATATTTTAGTAAATGTGAAATGTAATGATCCTTATATTATGATTGACTGGCCTTGTTAAGAAAAGCAAAAGTGACATCATACTTCTGGTTGATTCGTAGTCCTTTGGTAAAGTACTAATCTAAAAGAAATAAATAGGTTAAGAAAAGTGTTGTGAAAGAGGTCGAGTAATAAGTGATTTCAAAATTTGCACAAAAGTATCATTTCAATTCTACATTTTAGTTATTGATATTCTATTTTTCTATCAAAGATTAATAAGTGCATTACCTATGAGCATCACTAAGTTAAAAACATATTTTTACATGTATGCTCCTAAGAAGTAAGTTTGTTTGAGTTGGCGAATCCATTGAACATTTTCAATTTTGATAGTTACTTAGTAAGGAAAATAATTAGTTGTTACGACAATTTCATGGAATACTATACAAAAAAAACATAGCCTCATAAATGCTATAGAATGTAAATGAAGTTGTAGTTATACTTAGCAAAATAAAAGTTGATATCAATGTTAGAATGTATATCATTTTACTTAGGTTTGTTTAGTACAAGGTACTTGCTGATTTTCTTTCATTATCTTCTGTGGAACCAATAGTGTGGAGTCGCCGAAGCAATTGTTACTCTTGAGTATTGATACACAAAATAAAGTGGATATACTAGGTCACAAGTTATGAACGAATTTATGTGGCAATGACTGATGTGTTTTATTCTTGCTTATGAAGAATCGTATTTTTGTTAAAAATTAGAATGTTATTTTATTTTAGAAATTCTTATCGATGTTAGAATTTTAAGGAAAGGCCTTAAAATGTACTGTAAAGTAGTAGTTGCTAGAGGCTTAAATAATTTTAAATATGCATATGGTTCTAAGGATGTTATCTATTTTTGAATAAATATTGATGTGCATGAGGTTAAGAGGTATTGATAATCATAGGAGTCTTGATTTTAAGAAAAAGAAGAATCATAGTCTTGTTGCGATTGATTGAGCATAGGATCTTTTAACATCTCAAAGTTTATTAGAATCTTTAGATGATAAGTCTTAATTTGAAAGGAATTTATATGAAACTAAATATTTGAGCTATGATACTAACATGTTTTTCACTAGGTTTGATCTCAGACTCACATTGAGGAAGTTGAAGAGTTTACAGCAGAATGAAGTGAAGATGAGGCACCAGTAAATTGAGTGAGCATGCATATAATTCTATGGAACTAATGTGTCCAGTAGTTGAACAATTGAATCAAATAATTTTTTCTTTATACTAACATTTCAGGAAGTGATCTTAATATTGATTGATAACATGATCAAGAAGGAACATTGAATATAAAAGCACTTATACAGATGAGTTGATATGAATCGCTCAAAAAAAGTAATGAATTACTTTCAGTGGTAAGACTTATGACTGATAATTTGAAAATATTTTAATATACTGGTGTTATTATTATGTTGCATATGGCATACAAGAAATAATAAATGTTTGTTACCAAGAAATATTTTTTGGACTCAAACAAGAAGGTTTGAGGGGAAAAAAGGATGATTTTATGGACTCAAGCGAAGGGGACAGCATCATGAACTCAATAACTAGCTTGTTGTTATGGGACAACTTACCCTTATTTGTGGTCATGTTCCCCATGGATGTGGACTAGAGCAGGTGGGTAGCTCGTTGAATGTTATACTCACCCAAAAAGTCCTAGGAAAACTTTATAACCATCCAATTGAGCAAAGGAAGGGCTCACAATTTTTCCTTGTGTTGTTAGAATGTACCACACAAGAAGTTCTTTGAGGAGACTTAACGTTTTCCTTGTGGTGTTAGAATTGAGCCCACAAGAAGATTCAATGAGGGGAAGCTATGTTATGAGTTGTATTGTAAGACTCTCATGCTTCGCAGAAGCATTCATGATGAGTTTATAGAGGACTCATGTTTTGTATGGCAAGTATCCATGATTGCGAAAATACATAAAGGTTTTTGTATGGCAAGTCTCCATGATTGCAAAAATACATAAAGGTTTTTGTATGGAAAGTATCCACAATTGCGGAAATACATAAAGGTTTTTGTATGCAAGTCTCCACGATTGCTGAAGTACAAAGAGGTTTGGTGATCACAGAGTTTTGTTGAAGGAAATGTTTCATGATATAAATGATTGTCTTATAATATGACTAATTGGATGTATTTATATGTGAATGTTATGGATGCTAGAGAAAGCACATATTCCCTCAAGGATGAGGACGATTGATAAACATTTACTGTTTTGAAATTTGGTATACTTATGTTATACTAAAAATCTTGTATGAGTTGTACAATGTGCAGGTTCTATGTGGAGAGAGAGATTGTGGAAATTGAAAAAATGAAGACGACCAAAGCAGAAAAAATAAAGCAAGCAAAAGATGAGATGAATGGACACAAAAGACAAACTGTTGAACACCAAGGACGATGTTATCTTTAAGGGGTAGAGTGTGTAACATCCCTCAAATTCAACCCTATTATTATTATTTTTGTAAATGTAATTATAATTATTGTGAAGTCGTTTCTGGTGAGGAGCTCGAGGCCAAGGCCCCACCAGTAAACATTGGATGTAATGAATTTTATTTCTTAAGGTTCTAGACCTAAGTCACTGAAAGTTGCGAATGCAACTACACATCAGGAAATTGAAATACACTAGGGGAGATAGGTCAATGATGACCTATGTCATTTTGTTACCCATAGGTAATTAAGGGTAAAGTGGTTTAGTGACACAACTATTATTCTAAAATCCTATTACCTTTTAAGTATAAAAGGTTAGCTATTATCTTAAAGTTAAGAGTAAGTAACAAGTCTTAAGATAACAAATAATCTTACTTCATACTAAGCTATTCATTTAAGTATCTCAAAAGGCTAAAATAGATGACTAATATTATATATAATTAGGGATATACAAATAAGTTATTTCTCGTAGAAATAATATTTATGGTATTAGTATATATATATATATATATATATATATATATATATATATATTTTTACACCAAGAAAGAATCCTCATGAGGGATCATAATAATAGTTTTATTATGACTAGTAAGTTTGAAAGGATCCAAAATATTAAATAATTAATATCATATTAAGCCAAAACTTTGAACTTTATTACTTTAGCACTAGAATAATAAAATGAGGGGGCCTATGCTTATGAGCAACTCCAAAACTAAAGTTATAATATATATATTCTCAAAAACAAAGATGTATTTATGATGAACCCTAACTCATGGGAAGAACATTGTTTAAGGAAACGACTTAGAGGAAAGGAATTCTCTCTTAAACCACTAAGATGAGGTATGCACGATATATAGAACTAAGGTGATGATTATCACTATCTTACTTATATCATGAAAAGGTAAAGTTATATAGTGGGGTCATAGTGGGGAATAAGCCAAATTTTTTCTCTTCAAGCTTACTATTTAGCTGTTACCATACCATCCTTGGTGTATGAAGCAAAGCCAGTAAAACCTTTAAAAGTAAAAATAAAGTGATTGACGATTTAACTTATATTTTAGTTTTGCGCCTTTTTAGTAGTAATAAATTTTGGACATCAAATAAAAAAGAAGTAGAGTATGAGATTTGGTTAGACAATTCGTTATTTTGAATATAAAGAATATATTAATAGTTTTATGAAGGAAAACTTAGCAGAAACAAAAACTCGGTGCTACATCCCTTAGATAAAGGAAGGAGTGGACACGTTTTCAGTTCCACGATCTCTCTTTAAAGTTGAATTTTAAACAAATAAGTCATCTTGTTTATCACGCATTAATTCCATAAAAATAGATGTCCCCATAATGGGCTACGGATTTCAACTGCCGTCGCCATTTGTTGCGTGATTTCCTCATCATGCCGAGTGCTGATTCATTTAAAGAGATCGCTTTTGGTCATGGATTAAACACGTCCTATACCACTAGCCAAATGATTCTATGGTGGTAGTGGTTCCACATGGAAATAATGAGGTGACACTATGCAATTAAAGAATCATCTTGATTGTCTAATATGCATTGGATGTGTAAGTGTCAAATATACCAACACTCTTATAAAATAATTTTCTCTTCCCTATAATAATGTGTTATGTTAAGGTCATTGTATTTCGTGTAGGAAGACCTTGGTATTCCTTGATTTGATGATTAATAAAATAACACAAAACTTTCGTGGTCATAGCCCAAGATGTGGGTGAACCACGTCAAAGTGTTCTCCTTAGTATGTATTATCTTGTGTGTATATATTTCTTGATTTTGTGTTTCAATTGTTACTTCAGTTTTTGTTTGCTTAAATATGTGTACTTTATGCATTTTGCAAAATTATCATAGTTGTTAGTTATCGTTGTCTCTTGTTTACGTATGTAGTTAAGTTGAAGCTAATCTTTTATAAGACTACATTGTAGACTGCTTGTTCTATATAAGCCATGTAGTTAAGTTGAAGCTAATCTTTTATAAGTCTACATTGTAGACCATTTGTTCAATTATTTCTCTAATGGATGTGTCCCAGGTATGATGGATACGTACATTTAAGCTAGAAATCTTCAAGCTAGAAATCTTCAAGTTGGATAAAGGTGAATATATTAGATAAAGTATTTCGATGGCTAAAGAAAGTATGGGTATAATGCATTTTTCATATTGTTATAAATGTTTAAACTAATAGAAAGAGTTTGTTAGATAGCACACTTCATAAAACATTATTAAGCCATGCTTTTAGAATAAATTATATTATAATGGCTTGTGTATTGAAAGTTAGACTGACTTCTAAGGATATAGAAGACCTTTGTATCGACAAGTAAAGCTATTAATGATTGCAAGTTAGATAAAGGTGAATATATTAGATAAAGTATTTCGATGGCTAAAGAAAGTATGGGTATAATGCATTTTTCATATTGTTATAAATGTTTAAACTAATAGAAAGAGTTTGTTAGATAGGACACTTCATAAAACATTATTAAGCCATGCTTTTAGAATAAATTATATTATAATGGCTTGTGTATTGAAAGTTAGAGTGACTTCTAAGGATATAGAAGACCTTTGTATCGACAAGTAAAGTTATTAATGATTGCAAGTAAATAATTAATGTTAAAATGTTATGAAACGTTACAATGATGCTTTTATTTTATCTTTCGCATAGCATTTAATGATGATTAGACGATTAGAAAGATTTTAAATTTTTTATGAAATTTAGGATATGTGACACGGGGGATTTATAAAACTAGCTGGGCCTTCCTTTGTAAATGAGCCTGTACCATTTGTAATAATTTCCTGACACCTTTCAAGCTTTGCATGCACAGAGTGAGCTGTAACTTAGTACGATGCTGGCGATGTTAATCATCATTGGAGAGCGCCACTTCAGCATGAAAAGTCAAAATGACAAAAACAGAAAACCACTTATGGTATGCAGGCTCTTCGAAAAGTGGTCTTAGAAACCCCCTTTAGAACCCCTGAATGACTCTGGAGGCGCCACGTAGAAACAGTGGTTTTTACCTCAGGGAGGGGCTACTTGCTATATACTTCGTTCATCTTTCCTACCCTGACGCTTTTTTAACTGTACCTACTCGTCATTAGGATCACATGTGCTTCAAAATACTCGTGTGGCTTTACCGGCTGGTTTCAGGGCCTTCAAAAAGTAGTTTGGGAAAACCATCTTGACGATCCTGAATAGATGAGAAGATGACATGTGTAAATAATGGTTTCTAGTCAGGGATAGGTCATTCCTTGGAAAACATAGGCCATTCATGGATCCTAAAAACATCCTTTTAACTCCATCTTATGCGGGCTGATATAAGAAGCCTTCACTACATTTTTACAAAGAAAACTTGTTCCAGCGACCTCTACCTATGTAATTTCGATGCCTCCAATCATCTTTCAGACATAGATTCCGATTTAGCTGATGCCTTTTCTTTTGATAGTGAATATCACTAAAATTGGCTTTAGCGGGGACAACCTCTTCCCTCACGGAGAGGTTGATGACAGTAGACTTGTGCCTTTTAACTCATTGGACTGTGGAGTCATGTCTGCTTGCTGACAACCTGGATTTTAAAAGGAATATTCTGAAGATGATGACAGAACAGATTATGATAAAAATAAAAACAAAAGAAAATGCTTCACAATATGATACAATGAACCTTTCCAAAGGAAGAATACGAGAAATTAATAATGAAAAAACCGTTTCAGGAATCTCTCATTTACAAGGTTCCCAAAACTTTAACCATCCAGTTGAGCCACCACATAAGTGTTGTTGTCATGGAATGTCATGACTTTAAATGGGCCAAGCCATAAGTTGTCAAATTTTTCAGTGTTTAGACCTTGGCTCTCTTCTAGCATCCCATTTCAGAACAAGATCCCCATGTTGAAAATCTCCAGCGATAGCTATACAGTCAAATGTTGCTTTCATCTTATCTTGATAGATTTTGGTGGAGTCTTCCAATTGCTCTCTAACCTGTTGGATATCTATCAATTGATGTATCCTTCTTTCCATATCGTCCGGCTCTTCATGTTTAGACTGTAGCAGCTTCATTACGGGGAGACCAAGTTGAATCAAGGGGACATCTTCCTTCCCATAAACCAACTGAAACGGTGATGTGCTTATGGTGCATTTGACACTAATTCTATCAGCCCACAATGCAAACCTTAGTTGGGAGTCCCAGGCCTTTTTATTTTTACTGAGCATCTTCTTAATAATATTTACCAAGCTTTAATTAGAAGATTCAGCCAAGCCATTTCCCTGTGGGTAATATGCAGTTGAATGAATCAACTTAATATTGTAATTCTAGCAAAAGTTCATCATCTTGTATGATTTGAAAGCTAGGGCATTGTTCGTAAGTATTTTTCTGGGGAAGCCAAACATGGCCAAAATATTTTCTTCCAATAAGCTGATAATTACTGATTCATTTGCATTCCTAGTGGGAATAGATTCCACCCACTTTGTAATGTAGTCAATAGCTGTAAGGATCCATCTATGCTAACCACTAGAATGGGTTTTATCTCTCCGATAAAATCAAGACCCCACTGCTGGAAAGGTGCTTCCACTCTTATGGGTTTTAGAGGTAGTGGTTGTAGTTTTAGCTTCCCGACAAACATCTGGCACTCTTTACATGACCTGATGACCTTGCTGGTGTCAGTAAACAGGGTAGGCCAAAAATAACCTACCCTCAAAATTTTATGCGCAGTCACTCTCCATGCGTGGTAACCTCCGCACATACCCTTATGGAACTTGATAATTATGCCTGATGTTTCTTCCTCTATAATACAATTAAGTAGGATGCCCAGTGGATCTTTCCAGAAAAGGTAACCATCCAGAATACAGTATTTAACCGCCCTAAGTTTAAGAGACCTTATTTTAGATTTTTCCATTTCTGGGGGATGAGCAAGATGCTCCAAATAATAGACTATATCTTTATACAATTCAGAGTTTATAAAATTTTCAGCCACCTGGTCAGGAAGGTTCTGTTGGCCTTCTTCATTTCATTGATCAATGAATTGATCAATTCATCTCTAATGATTGATGATTAGATTCTGCCAGCAGCTTATCTAACCCCTGTCCTTTTACCAATTTAGTGGGCTTGATCTCCATATCATATTCCTGGATCTTGGAAATCCATTTTCCCCTTCTTCCTTCACTATCAGGCTGACATAATATATCCTTAATGGTGCTCCCTGGGACATGAGCTATGATCCTAGAATGAAAAACATAACTCCTAAAAGATTTTAGTGCCTTAACAAGTGCATAGGCATATTTCTCCATCGTGTTATATTTTAACTCCACATCTCTCATGGATCGGCTGAAGAAAGCAATGGATTGTTCATGCCCTTCCTGATTTTTTTGCACAAGGACTGCTGCTATGGTAACTTGAGAGGCAAAAGAGAAGATTAGGAAATCCTTGGTGTAGTATGGGCTTATCAGAACAAGAGTTTCTCCCAACGAATCTTTTATCTGTTTGAAAGAATTTCTAGTAGATGTGGTCCATTTTATATCAGCATCCCGTCTTAGCATATTAGTAATTTCTTTCATTGTTTCAACAAAGTTAGGAATAAATCTCCGTAAAAAAATTATTTTACCAATGAAAGATTGTACCTCTTTTTTGTTTTGTGGGAGATCGATCAGGTTGATAGCAGCAACTCTTTCTGGCTCTATTCTCACACCATCTTTAGAAACAATATGACCGAGAAAATTTCCTTCTGTCATGGCAAAAAAGGACTTCTTCAGGTTAAGAGACAAACCATGCTTTTTGCACTTCTCAAAAGTTCGTTTCAGGTGCTGAAGATGATCTTGATCAGATTTAGAGAAAACTGTCATGTCGTCAAGGTATATGACAATGAATTTGTCTCTTTCGCCTACAAATTCTATGTCCATCGCCCTTTGAAATGTTTCCCCAACATCCATAAGTCCAAAAGGAATTTTATCATACATGAACGTTCTCCATGGTGTAGTAAAAGCCATCTTTTCCCGATCATTAATATGCATTGCTACCTAATTGTAGCCTGAGAACCCATCCATCATAGAGACTTGAGTTGAGCTTACCACTCTTTGCAGAATGTGATCCATCTTGGGTAAGTGGTAATTGTCCTTCAACGAGCATTTATTCAGATTCCTAAAATCGACACATAACCGGATTTCACCATTCTTCTTTATGACCGGTACCCGATTTTCCACCCATTCCGAATACCTTAGAGGGATGATAATTTATGCATCTAGAGGCTTCCTCACCTCTTTCTCAATGACTAGTAACAAAATAGGGTTCACCTATCTCAACTTTTGTTTTACTGGTTTAGAATCAGGCTTTAAGGGGATCCTATGCTGAATTATAGAGGTATCATATGTCTTGAGGTCTTCATATTTCCAAGAAAAAACGTTAGCATACTCTTTAAACAATTCTTCATACTTTGCCTTTAGTCCTTAGTAAGGGATTCAGACAGCTTGATGAAATTGGACTTTTCCTTAGTGCCAAGATTTACTTCATGCACAACCCCAGTGGTCGGACATATTGTTGGTTTAACTGGGACATCATTTTTGTCGAATAGTTGCTCTAAAGGAACAAGGCCTTTCGGTATAAAATTGTTTTTTAGATGAAGAACTTTATGACCTATGATTTGTTGCATGAATTCAAATCTTCCAGGATATGTTACCCGTGCATTACTTCCTTCAGCTTTTTTAGAGTCATCGTCAACCTCGGTGTTTGAAAATTCTCCAACCAGTTGCAAAAAGCACTTGATTTGTTGATCGTCTTCAAAAACTTGCCAACTTTTGACGTTGTCAGGGATGGAGGGGCGGTATCTCATTTCTACTTCATATTTTAGCTTTGGCTTCTTGGGAGGATTGAAGGAGTTCACCATCATGGCCAAAGCGTCAACCTGCTTATTTTCTTCTCGGGGCACAAAAGTAATATTAAAGGCATCAAAAAATTTGTCAATAAAATCCCAAATCAGATGGGGATATGCTTTGAGTCTAGGATGTTTAGTCTGATAAATGTTTTTTATTTGATTCACCACAAGCTCTGAGTCTCCGAACACTGCCAGATTAGTAACTCTCAAGTCTCTTGCCGCTCGAAGGCCTAGGATGAGTGCTTCATATTCCGCGACATTGTTAGTGGTGTCAAAATCAAGTTTGTATGACAAATTGACTCTGTCTCCTAAAGGTGACTTCAATATTGCATTTGCTCCGGATTCAGTTTTGGAAAACGCTCCATCGAAGAAAAGTTTCAATACTAGATTTTGGCTGTTTTCAGCGGCTGGTTCCACCGTCTGAATCTATGTGACCTCGCCTTCAGCTGAACTTTCTACTGATAATCTGTAGCAGCCCATATTTTCATCAGCAGCATATATAGGATAATTCATAGGACTATCTAGGTCACTTATGACATATGCGAACATGGCTTCTCTATACAACCGCCTGGTTTCCCCAGCAAAAACAAGTATCGTAGCATATTTCATATCCATCTGCATGGTTCCTCCCAACTTTTTAGCCCAACTTCTCGATAGTAGCATGCCATATTTAGTAGGGACATCGGCTACTACCACGTCAATCATTACGCTCTTTGCTAGTATCTGGGCTAGAGTAACCACCATATCTTTTATCATCCCTATGCATTTTACCTTTCTGGAATCAAAATTGTAAAGATCATGATATGGCCGGGTGATTTCCAGCCCCAATTGTTCCATGGTAACTTTGGGAATTATATTGTGGGATGCTCCCGAATCTAGCATACAATTGTGGAGAAGCTTATCATGCACATTCAGAGTGATGTAAAATGGAGCAGTGGGTTCTTCTTTATTATCAATATGTGGGCCACATTGAAAAAAGGGAGCCTCAACATTAAGGTTTATGGAATCTTGTTGGTCTGTGCCTTCGGCTCTGTGCAGCATCCTGTCTATCTGGCCTTGGTAGATTGGATTTCTTATCAACTCAGTTAAAGGGACCACTATTTTTAGTTTATTCAACTCTTGCTCCAGACTGAAAGGGGTAGGCCCTTCTCTAGGGATTAATTCTATTCTCTTGTGGGGGCTTATGCCTAGACAATTCGAAACATCTGGGGTCATGACTTTGAATTATTTATGTTTAGAGAGAACTCTTACTTTGGGTAGGGGAGCTGCTTCAGGAGGCTTCATCTGGTTTGGCTTCTGTGGGGATTTTCTAGTCATAGGTCCACTTTGCTTGGGCGCAGCTTCTAACCTTAGTCTTAAATTATACCTCTTTGGTGTTCTTTCACGTTGAGTACTACAAGAAGCTAGATGATACTCAGGAAAATTGATACTCTCTTGGGTATACAAAAGGTCCAAGCTATCTTCTTCATATAACTGTGAACTCTCATAGTCTTCTCTAGTGAGATGCATGAGGTGTGAATCTTCTTCCACCCAATTTAGTTGTTCCTCAAAATCTTGATAATCTTCCTCCATAGCAATACCGATCAGATTATTTTCTTTTTCACGAACATGAGGTCTGAATGGTTGTTCATCATTTCTTTTCTCTCTATACGCCATCTACAGATTGAAGGGTCTTCTATACTGATTTTGAGGACAGGGAGGAGATTGTCGATTGGGACTGCTACCTTAAAGCTTCATTCTAGTGACCTTGTTTGAAAGGTTTTTTATGATACGATTCATCTCATCAATCTTAGCATTTTGAGATTCTTTGATTTCTGAAGATACCCCTTCTTCCCTAGCCTTTCCTTTATCTTTGGGTTCAACCTCATTTTTCATCTTAATCTTTCATCCCACTCTCAAATTTCCTTCGACGTCGATGGCATCATCTTGCATGTCGTTGAGTGAGACTGGTCTTCTTTCTCTCAAGGTTATGGCAAAATCTGATGGGAAGGCAGCTGCATAAGTGACCTGAGCTATAGATTTAGTAGGACGAATGTCCTCGGGGATTCTGAAATACTGCTTATTAAATCTTGCTGTGAAATCAACCACATTTTTGGAGCCACTTTTCTTCAGGGCAGAAAACTTTATCAGATAATATAAACTATCCCGTTTAACTCCCCACTTCTTGACGAATGTGTATTCCAAGATTTCCATAGTGCTAATAGAGGCATTAGGTAAAGATCTGAACCACTTTCTGGCCTCAGCTTCTAGCGACTGGGTGAAAATTCTCATGAATACATCATCATGCTCGATCAAGATATTGTCTATGAAGTTTTGAAATTGATCCACATGTTCTTCGACAAATGTCTCTCTGCAACTTCAAATAATGAGTAGGCATGTCATTCAGGGGTGTGGGAAATTGCATAGGTGTATGACGGCTTGCTACCCATCTTGGGGTTGGTGGAGGTGGTCCTCGGCCTCCTCCTCCTGACATGGGTTGACCAGGATTCAAGGTTTCTTCCTATGTGACAATGAGGGTTCTAGGAAAAGTAATATGCTCTACAAGTTCCTTGTCTATAGAAGGGATCTTTCGAAAGCTCAAAAAATCAAAGCAAGAATCAGGATTTTGCTGAAAAGGGTTGTTATCAGGGGTTCGGACAATAAAATCGGACTGGGGAAACTGCAGGTCGAACAAAGGGGACGAGAACCTACGCTGGTAGCTTGGCGAAGTAGACTGGAATCTACCGCATCTGTGTCTCCAGAAAACTGAATCTTCTAGGGCCACAAATTCTTCGTGGCTAGGGTTCTAGCGAGTGTGCCTTCTTCCAGATGCCAGGTTTGCTACTGTGGAGTCACCAGGTGGATTACAGCCTGCACCTCAATTTTATCCACCATAAAACTGAGAGCGTATAATTCTGCTATTATACCCAGGGAAGATTTATCTTCTTGATTGCATTCCCTGGCAACGACGCCAAAAAAGATGTTAGTTCCAGAGACATTCTAAAGCTATTTTTTAGAACAGTGCATGGGCATCAATAATTACTTCTGAAAAAATTTACTGAATCACAAAATAATCTGACAGAAACAATGTAGAATTCTGATATTGAAATGTTAACAGGAAGTATTTCAATGTGCAAAGGAATCGGACTTTAGTAGCAGATGAAAAATGAAATGGTGCAATATAAAGGTACTCTGTAAGTAAATACTTATATTACATTTGCAGAAAGACGTGTTGAGCCTAAGGGAGGAATTCAACAGTCTGAACAAAATGAATAACAAAACACCACTAAATAATATGAGGGTATCAATTCAAGGTATATTAACCTGAACACTTCAATCACCAATTACCAAAGAAGAAATAATTTTAAGCATAGGCACTCATATAAACCCAGACAAGCTCTGCATATCATACATAAATGGAAGAGATGGAAAACAGAAGAAGATACTAACTCAGCATATCAAAAATTTGAATCCATTAGCTACAATATAGAGTAATAATATGTTCCTATATATTGATCAACTATCAAACATAGAAGTAATACTTCTTACATCAAAGATCCGACCTTTTGGCTATCGCCTACTTGGCTATATATAACCTTCCTACTCTAAAAACAAAATCTGTTACAATCTGTTCAGCTCAACAGCTTAGAGAATGATAGTTTATACTCCTTAATAGAGTTTGTAACAAATAATAGAAATGAGTAAAATACTTGGTCATCCACCTGACCATGACCCGGGACCATTTTGATAATCAAAATAGTACGTCTGAATGGACAAAGAAAACGTGCCACCCTTATATATAGGATAGCCACAACGTAAATGTTTCAGAACTGCAAAGAACTTATTTCACACTTATCTAACCGCCTTTGGCCTAACAGGGACGTGGATGCAACCATACAACTAATGAACGTTGCTTCGCAGACTACTATTGCTTCCCTCCTTCATCCCTTCCAAGCCCTTTGCTCTCAGAACTTGGATGCAATGGGAAGAAGACCTACTACTGACGCCGGGCTATGGAACAGGACCTGATGTAGATAATGCTTTGTTAGAATCGCTTAGGTACTACTGCTCCGCCATTTGATCATCCTTCGTTAGGACTGGTGTATCTCAACACCCCATCGTTCTGCAACTGAGAGGCAATATTCCTTTCAACTGCTACACAGGCTAAATTCTCCTCAGACATCTCGAATGAGACCTCAGGTTTATCTCACCTTCTGACACACAGATGCGAATCAGCAGGCTGCTCATGAGCGCTAGTCGTCTGGCCTCTCAGTGTTCCTAGAGCGGCACCTCTCGAAATGTAGTGAACCATGGGGAAAAACTCAGCTAATTTGCTCGAACCAAAAAAGAAGTACCCAACTTTCAATGATGGACAAATGAGGCGAAGGAGCTCTAATAAAACAACAATGTCTAGTGGGGTATTTATAGAACTAGCTAGGCCTTCCTTAGTAAATGAGCCTATACCATTTGTAATCATTGCCTGACACCTTTCGAGCTTTGCACACAGAGAGTGAGCTGTAACTTAGTATGATTCCAGCAACGTTAATCATCATTGGAGAGGGCCACTTCAGCGTGAAAAGTGAAAATGACAAAAACATAAAATCGCTTATGGTATTCAGGCTCTTCGAAAAGTGGTCTTAGAAACCCCCTTTAGAGCCCCTAAATGTCTCTTGAGGCGCCACGTGGAAACAATGGTTTTTACCTCAGGGAGAGACTACTTTCAATATACTTCACGAATCTTTTCTACTCATACGCTTTTTTAACCATCGATCTCCTACCAGGCTATCTCGAGATGAGCATCTAAAAACACGCAACTCTGGGGATGGGTCCTGCACCGTACCTACCCGTCAGCAGGATCACATGTGCTTCAAAATACTCACGCGACTTTACCGTCTGGTTTCAAGGCCTTCGAAAAGCAGTTTGGAAAAACCATTTTGACGATCCTGAATAGCTGAGAAGATGACACATGTACATAATGGTTTCTAGTCAGGGACAGTTCGTTCCTTGGAAAAAATAGGCCATTCATGGATTCTGATAACATCCTTTTAACACCGGCTTATGCGAGCTGATATAACGAGCCTTCACTGCGTTTTTAGCAAGAAAACTTGTTCCAGCGACCTCTACCTATGTAATTTTGATGCCTCCAATCATCTTTCAGACATATCTTCCGATTTAGCTGATGCCTTTTCTTTTGACAACAAATATCACTAACATCTATGAAATGTGATAAGAATGGGAGTGAATGTATCAAAGTGACTTTCAAATGTGATAAGGAAACATAATGGAAACAAATCTAATTTAAATTTGACAAACCAATGTAAATTACAAATTTTCCAACTACAGTTAACTTTAAACATTATGATGTATCAAACTTAATAAAGATATTGACTTTAAGATGGATTTGATTGAGAAGCAAGTAGAAAAATTGATAAAGATATTTTATGTAGAGCAAGTAGGAAACTTGATAAAGATAACTCAGTTCTAGAACAAATCTTATTTCATAGGCATCTTCATTAACTGTATGAATGAGAGAAGCAGATTCTATATTCGAACAAAGAAACTACTATTGAAGCTAAGATATTGTGGAGAATTAAATTACTAAGCCTAATCCAAAATCAATCTTTACGAAACATGACATAATGAAACTAAGAATGGAACCGATGAATTCTATAACAGTAAAGTATTAATGAATCAAGTAGAAAAGAAACATAATCTGCAAACAACAAAGTTAAGGAAAACAAAATGAAAACTACGAATAATTATGAAACTGTTGAGATATTGTAACTTCAATGAATATTATATTTGTACTTTATTATTCTGGAGATGTTTCATTCCTCCTTGAAGATCTTATTGTATATCCGGAGATGTTTATTCCTCCGTCGGAATGTGGTAACTTGGGTTATTAGACTTCCCTAGTGGGGTTCGGCCCTATATGTGTTATGTGGGTCAAAGGGTTATTATACCACCGTAAAGTGGTTGGCCCAGTCAGTTGTAGTGGGGGATTTAACCCACTGATTAAATATGAGCCTACATGATTTGTGTAAAAGACAAGTCGGAGTTGTGTATAAATGGAGGAGGTGTATTCCTCATTTGACACACACTCACTCACTTGAGAGTGGCACACTTGTGGAGGAGAGGTCTGCTATGGAGAAGGAGGAGCTTATGCTCAGGGTTACATCTTTGTATATTTCTGGTCATCTATATTGAGGAAGCTTTACTGGGTTTTCTACCCCATGAGGGTTTCCCAGGATAAATTTGTGTCTCTTGTATTTATGCTGTGCTTGTTGTTTCTTCAGTGATCCTGTATATGCTATTATTGTGAAATGGAATGAAATGCTACTATTTTCTATCTTAGCATATTAAATCTTAACATGGTATTAGAGCTAACCTGAAGGAAGGCAATGTATGGCACTTACGACACTTGCTTTACTTACGACAATTTGAAGGTTAGGGTTTTAAATAGCAAAAACCAATCATCGTGGAACTTTCACCATAAATCCATTTTGGCAAATTTTCAGGATCGGAAACCTTTACAGGTCGTAGATAACATCTCCAGGTATCGTGTGTCCAAAGGGAACCCTCCAATTCGTTGCACTTTGTAAGTTATGATCAGTACAAGTTAGGGTTTCTGCCTCTTCCAAATCTCAGTCAAAATCAGGTGACCTAGGAAAAAAGGTCGTAACTTGGTCTAGGAAGCTCCAAATGAAATTTCGTAAAGAGTGACAGTTAGTACACAGACTGTACTATATCAAGAAACGTTTTCAGAGGCCGAAGTTGAACCAGTGACACGTGGCACGCCATACAAGTTTGCTCTCCTGTTTTATCCCATAAACAGGTCACGTTGCGACACTTGGAATAACCTAGGATAGGAAGCTCCAAATGAAATTTCGTAAAAAGTGATAGGTATTACATAGAATGTACTATCTCAGGAAACGTTTTCAAATGCCGAAATTGAACCAGTGACATGTGGCATGCTGTACAAGTTCGCTCTCCTGTTTTATCCCATAAACAGGTCACATTGCGACACTTGGCATAACTCTCTCTCAGAAAATTCAATTGAGGTCAGACCTGTCGGAATGGAAATATGACAGGTCAGCATACCACAGAAAAATTTTTTAGACCCTGTGGAGTGAAAAGTTCAGAGTTACAGCAGAAACAATCAGGTACATATTTCTGTCAAAACATAATTATTTTTGGAGCACCTTCATTCATGGCTTCCGGAATTTAGGGTTTCGGAGAAAGTTAGAATTTTTGGAATCAAAATCCACAGCTAAATGCTACTCAGGAAAATCAAAATTTAGAGACCAAGATCGAATTTTTTGGTTGGGTAGAAGACCGGGCTTGATAAAACCCCAGTTCAGGATTTTGATCGGAAAGATGGAAAATTAGGGCTTCAGCAAAAGATGGAATTTTTGAAGTCTGTAACCACGGCTGGAAGCTCCTCAGAAAAATAAGAGTTTAGACCCTTGGATCGAACCTTTTGATTGGACAGAAGGGTGGGCTTCATCAAACCCTAGTTCGGGTTCCTATCCAGAAGATCCAGAAGTTTCGAAGGCAATTTTGAGGGGTCAAATTTTGGAGATTTGAAAATTGAAGTATGCTAGCAAGACACATCCTTCCATCCGTTCAGAAGTGTGAAAGTCAAAGATTGAATTTTTAGGGTTTCTTTAGCAAACCCTAATCAATCTCCAGATCAAGTTTCAGGGGGAGTTGAGGCTAAGGCCTTACATAAGAAGACTACAAGAATTCTCGACAGGTATGACTTAAGGAGGTTCAGGTATGTCTTGAAATCTGATTCTTGATTAAGTTCATGATGTGTTTGTCTTCATATTATTTATTAGTACAATCTTGATTAATGTTAGAATTGTCTTATCACCCTAGTAATAGTATGAATGCATGTGAATGATCGAAGACATTCATTGATTAGGGCTATATGATTGTACTAATGCATTATGGTGTTGTGGGAGGTTGATGTTGTCTGCTAACAAGATGCAGGTACATCACAAAAGACAAATCAAGTTCCATGACCATGACAACATGAAGACAAAGACTCATCCATAATCTTTGTTCTACTTACGAGGTATGTATGACTTTGTTATATTATGCTTAACCTATGAGACATGTAGGTTCTAGCTCAGGATCTCTAAATCATTGAAGAGATTGTTTAGGTATTTTGTACATAACTAAGCAGGTATAGTAATCCATGTATGTTTTCTTATGTCAAATCTTACCTTGTGTTAGGATCCCTTATATAAGTATACTTGGTATGATTGGTTATGCTTATTCATAAAGTTAGTAATGAAGGGTTTATGCATATTATGTCTCTTGTCTTGATGATTTAATTAACCAGAAGAGTACTATGATCAAACAAGAATATGCATGAGTAAAAGAAGACTTCCTTGAAACCCTGAATACTAATGATCATGACTATACATATTCAAGATTATTTAGAATTAGAATGTTTTGAGAATATACTAATGAATGTATGTTTGTGTATGAGATCATGAGGATGACACTAGTGCACACTTGAGCATGCACAGTGGTACAGAATGAATAGAAGTTCAAAAGACATATAGAAGATCAAGCGGGAGGCAACCACACAAACATAAAAGATAAGTATTTGAGTTGTTATTTGAAATAGTAAGTGATATTGCTTGTATGCATATTTGTATTCCTAGAATATATCATGCTGAGTGTAAACATTCATAGAGCATTGAACAGTATACTACTAATATGCATATGATTGGTAAGTTGGACAAACATTCCATTGTTGCTTGTTTAGAATGAAACCTCTTTGCTGACATGCTGAGAGATGTGCACACTCTCGATAGTATGTTCTGGTAGAGATGGAAGGCATCTAGATAGCCACTGTATGCATACATGATATGGGAAAGTGTTGTGCCAAAGTATTGGTCAAAATAGTTGCATAATTATGTAAATGATATCTGTATGCATAATAGGTTATCATGTCAATATGATTTGATGATTATGAAGTATTACTAATCATGTACTTAATTTTGAATTGTATGAAAGATCATGATGAATGATAGAAGGCTTGTGGCTAGAAGATTCTATTAGAAAGAGGAAGAGAATCATGATGAGATGTTTTCTCCAAGTCGCTAGATAAGACCATTCTCTTAATGGTGTAATTAAAGAAGTGTGAACCAGGTTCTGTATGGGTTCCCAAGATTGATAATCAATTGATGAGCTTAATGATCACCATGGGTGATATGGATCTCAACCTTTGCTACAAGGTTGAATATGGTTTCCCTACACAGATGTTGATTGGGAAGAAATTGTATCAGACATGAAGAGCACATCGAGAGGATGTTACTGTCTGGGATCAGCCATGATCTCATGGTTTAGAAGGAAGAAATCTAGTGTGGCTCTCAGCACAAGCGGAATATATGGCTGCTTGCTCTGCTAGTTGTGAAGCGGTATGGCTTTAGAATGGACCCAACTGTGATCCTATGTGACAAACAGAGTTGTACCAAAATGGCAGAGAATCTAGTATTCCATGATAAGTCAAAGCACATAGAGATCTGACATTTCTATATACAAGATATGGTGCAGAAAAGAATTAAAGTTTGAATTTGTAACAAGTTACCGATGTACTAACCAAACCCCTACCTCAAGTAAAGTTTTCCGAGACAAACTTAAAATAGTTCAGAAGGACCCTCCTCGAAAGGGGGAGCGATGTGATCACTTATGATGAGATTTCCCGCATCGACAGTGAGGTCGATGATGTGGATACCTATATTGGTGATGCCGACAGAGAGGTTGGTGGGTGGTCCTTAGATAGGGTCTAAGGTGACAAGGGGATTGCATCATCCTTGAACACATGTTCTAAAAGAGATCCGTAGACATATGTCTTCGAGAATGAAGTCCTTGGTGGACACGAGGGGATTGGATCATCCCTGGACTTCAGTCCTAAAGAGAGCCGTAGACGTATGTCTTCAAGAATGAAGTCCTTGGTGGACATGTGAGGATTGAATCATCCTTGGATTTCAATCCTAAAGTGAGCCATAGACTGGGTCTCTGAGAATGTAGTCCTGAATGAACAGGTAGGGGATTGTATCTTCCCTGGACTTTGGTCCCAGAATTGATCCGTAGACTAATGTCTCCGAGAATTGAAGATAGGACTGCATTGTCCCTGGACCTCGGTTCAAAATGTACGTGATGGGATTGCATCGTCCCTAGACATGAGACTTGTCTTAAAGTGATAAGGACTGATCATCCTGGAACTTGATTGGGATTGCATCGTCCCTAGACATGAGGCTTGTCTTAAAGTGATAAGGACTGATCATCCTGGAACTTGATCGGGATTGCATCATCCCTAGACATGAGACTTGTCTTAAAGTGATAAGGACTGATCATCCTGGAACTTGATTGAGATTGCATCATCCCTTGACATGAGACTTGTCTTAAAGTGATAAGGACTGATCATCCTGTAACTTGATCGGGATTGCATCATCCCTAGACATGAGACTTGTCTTAAAAGTGATAAGTACTGATCATCCTGGAACTTGATCGAGATTGCATCATCGCTAGAAATGAGACTTGTCTTAAAGGTACGTGTGAGGACTGCATCTACCATGAACTGGGTTCAAAATGTACGTGTTGGGATTGCATCGTCCCTAGACATGAGACTTGTGTTAACGTGATAAGGACTAATCATCCTATAAGTAGATTGGGATTGCATCGTCCCTAGACATGGTGAGGTGTCTTAAAGTGATAAGGACTAATCATCCTGTAAGTAGATTGGGATTGCATCGTCCCTAGACATGGTGAGGTGTCTTAAAGTGATAAGGACTAATCATCCTGTAAGTAGATTGGGATTGCATCATCCCTAGACATGGTGAGGTGTCTTAAAGTGATAAGAACTAATCACCCTGTAAGTAGATTGGGATTGCATCGTCCCTAGACATGGTGAGGTGTCTTAAAGTGATAAGGACTAATCATCCTGTAAGTAGATTGGGATTGCATCATCCCAAGACATGGTGAGGTGTCTTAAAGTGATAAGGACTAATCATCCTGTAAGTAGATTGGGATTGCATTGTCCCTAGACATGGTGAGGTGTCTTAAAGTGATAAGCACTAATCATCCTGTAAGTAGATTGGGATTGCATCATCCCTAGACATGGTGAGGTGTCTTAAAGTGATAAGGACTAATCATCTTGTAAGTTGATTCGGGATTGCATCATCCCTAGACATGGTGAGGTGTCTTAAAAGGATAAGGATTGATCATCTTGTAAGTTGATCTGGATTGCATAATCCATAGACATGAGAGATGTCTTAAACTGAGAGGGACTGATCATCCCGTAAGTGGATCAGGATTGTATCATCCTTGGACCTATGTCCTAAAGTGAGAGGGATTGATCATCTCGTAATAGGATCTTGTGTGTTGCAGAGTATGCTGCTATGTTTTGATGATAGATGTATTAGTGAGAATACATGCTTTTGATGATAGATGTATTAGTGAGAATACATGCTTTTGATGATAGATGTATTAGTGAGAATACATTCTTTTGATGATAGATGTATTAGTGAGAATACATGCTTTTGATGATAGATGTATTAGTGAGAATACATGGTTTTTTGATGATATATGTATTAGTAAGAATACATGTTTTGATGATAGATGTATTGGTGTGGATACTAATACAGATGATCTAGATGCTGTAGATCGAGATGATCCAAATGATGTAGATCGAGATGATCCAGATGCTGTAGATTGTGATGATCCAGATGCTGTAGATCGAGATGATCCAGATGCTATAGATCGAGATGATCCAGATGCTGAAGATCGAGATGATCCAGATGCTGTAGATCGAGATGATCCAGATGCTATAGATCGAGATGATCCAGATGCTGTAGATCGTGATGATCCAAATGCTGTAGATCGAGATGATCTAGATGCTGTAGATCGAGATGATCTAGATGCTGTAGATCGAGATGATCCCGATGTTGATGATCGTATGATGACGATGCTGATGATTGTGAGGATCCAGATGTTGATGTTGTTGTAGTTGTTCGAGTGCTGCAGAAGATAAAGACTCAGTACTGAAGATGTTGATATTCCAGTATTGAAGATGTTCCAGTAACTGCTTGAGTTACTAATGATGTTGAGAAAGCTTCCAATGATTTATAGATGTATCATGTATGATGTTGATGACTCCTTGCTCATGCAGATGCTGTTATAATATCCTTCTTATTAATGGGGAGTGTTGAGATATTGTAACTTCAAAGAATATTATATTTGTACTTTATTATTCTGGAGATGTTTCATTCCTCCTTGAAGATCTTATTGTATATCCGGAGATGTTTATTCCTCCATTGGAATGTGGTAACTTGGGTTATTAGACTTCCCTAGTGGGGGTCGGCCCTATATGTGTTATGTGGGTCAAAGGGTTATTATACCACCCTAGAGGGGTCGGCCCAGTCAGTTGTAGTGGGGTATTTAACCCACTGGTTAAATACGAACCTACATGATTTGTGTAAAAGACAAGTCGGAGTAGTGTATAAATAGAGGAGGTGTATTCCTCATTTGACACACACTCACTCATTTGAGAGTGGCACACTTGTGGAGGAGAGGTCTGCTATGGAGAAGGAGGAGCTTGTGCTCAGGGTTACATCTTTGTATATTGCTGGTCATCTATATTGAGGAAGCTTTACTGGGTTTTCTACCCCATGAGGGTTTCCCAGGATAAATTTGTGTCTCTTGTGTTTATGATGTGCTTGTTGTTTCTTTAGTGATCCTGTATATGCTATTATTGTGAAATGGAATGCAATGCTGCTATTTTCTGTCTTAGCATATTAAATCTTAACAGAAACGAAATTAAAACTTTATGTAGTGTAAAACAAGCTCTTAATTATAGTTAAGAGTGCTAATAAAAGGAAAGAAATATTACAATTCAAAGACCTAAAAAACTGGATTCTAGATAAGCGTAAAAACAATGCAAAAAGTATTGAGGTTCATATGGTGATCTGCATGACAGTCTATAAGACGGTCCGAATGACAGTATGGATGGAGGAAAATGATTTAAACTCAATAAAGAAGCAGTTTGGATGATCTTAATTACCAACTAGCTGATGCATATGAACGTACAGTGCAAAGGAAGCAATGGAAAGAGTGTTTAGAAGCTAAGATAACAAGAATCAACCTATATTAATCATTGTTCTAAGGAATGAACTGTTTCTATGACATAACAAAACTAAGGTATGAATCAAACTAATCTACAGCTGCAAGAACACATTAGCATAACTAATTCTAACTATGAATTTAATTTGAACTATTAAAACATTAGCTAGTTGATTTTATCTGGTTGCAAAAGACTGAAAATAAACTACAAGAAAAACTATGTTTGACCGGTCATTATCAATTGTGTAAATGTAAATTAAATTATCAACAGGAAATAAATTACAAGAAATGAAACAAGAGCTATAGGAAAACACAATTAAATACAATTACTGAAAATGAAAAATTTGTTTAATTGCAGAAAGAAAAATAAAAAATATACACAATAGAACCTCTGGTTATTGAGGGGCCCTTCCCAACAATCAGATATTGAATCTTTAACTCACACTAATCACCAACAGTAGAACATCAATAGTAAAATTCAGGAACTTCCATTAACTAAGAAAATTACACAGCGTTTCTACAAATTACTGATAGCATGTGTGTGTATATCTATTGTACTATATATCGTCTACATTGTCTGTGTTTATCCAAAGGAGACGTCTATTTATAAGTTTACAATGGGAGAGAGGGTCGACATACTTGACCTCTCTAAAAATAGAAGTCTTTAATGTCCATACAATGACTGCTTTGTGGTTGACGACAGCGTAGAGGCCGTTGGCCTGCTACCACGACGCCAATTCCCTTTGGCAAGAACAATTGCGTGTTAGTTTCCTTTACTCGTGGGAAGATAATGTGTTGGTAGTCTGAGCGTGGGAGAGCAAAGATCTTCTGGAATGTTGACGTGAGCAGAGGTGTGTGCTACTAGGCTGGGGGAACAAGAAAAACGGAGCTTCTAGAGCGTTGACGTGAGCAGGAGTTGTGTTGTCCAGCTAGGTGAGCAAGGAAGCGAATCTTCTAGAGTGTTGACTCACCAACCATAACCACCACATTGCTAACAGAACTCATATTTTTGTTTTTGTCTTTAATGGGAAAGAATATGCCAATCGACGATTCCGCGGGCTGAACGAAGGGTTGGACGACGAGCTGGATGTGGCTTGACATTTGTAACGATAACACAAGTCTTAATGGAGGTCCATTTGAAACCTATCACCCGCAAGCCGAAATCTATTTTCCAAACAAGTTGCAAAACATTAACGTAATATTAATAAACCATGAAAATAATGATATTTAGCCAAGATTCACGTGATATGTAAATACGATCATACCTAGGTCTGATTGACGGTCTGAATGGCAAGAAGAGTGATTTATTATATCAGAATAGTGAAAATAATGCCACTCAGAGTATATTTGCTGATAAAAAATAGTGACAAAATGGACACCAACATTCCCGCAAACTAGAGATATGTCAGGTCCCACTGAGCAAAAAGGAGAGGAATTCAGGAAGAAGGCTGAGTTGCAGTAGCAGCTGCCTTCGACTTGGAAGAGGAAGTGGTCTTAGCCTTAATCTTCTTGAACTGATTCTTCAAGGCGTCATACCTCATCCGGAGAGAAGTATGGGACATTGTTTTGGTGTTGACCAAGCATTCAATGCTTCTTACTTGTGTGCGCAGTACCTTGTTTTCTTTATGAAGCTCAGAGATTGTTTCCACATAATTTTTATTTTGGTCTGTCAACTGTGCTATCCCTCGGGTCAACCTATCCACTTCTTGCTGATTCAGAACGGGCTGTTCTATGTGATGTTCAAAGTCCTTTGTAGGATTCAAATTTCTTGGAAATGTTTCAAGCTCAACAGTATGTTCTTCAAGAACTCTGTCTTCGTTGTGTGTAGGAGAACTTCCAGTAGCAGGGTCTTCACACAATCTAGCAGATACATTGGCTAATATGAGGAGGGGTGTTTCAAGGATATGGTCATCTGATCGTGATGGTTGAACGATAGTTAGGATGACAGATTGGTCGGTGGACTGGTCACCATTTTTTTTCCTGTATTTAGTGGGTATTGATGAAAAAAGTGGGTTTTTCGAAGTAGGTGCACCAAGGGATAACTTAGGAGAAGGAAATGGATTGACAAGGTCTGCATTGCATAAGGGATCCTCATCAATCTGCACATGCTTAGTGTATCGTTCTGCTTGTGTAGAGTCTTGGGTCAGCTCACTAATACCGGTTTGGAAACGATGGTGTTTTCGAGAAGCATAGGGTTTAACAATAGGATTCTCGATCAAATGAGGGTTTAGTATTTCAAAGACAAAACGATCCCAGGTTTCCCCTCTTTATTCCAATTGGTGAATGATCAATATTTTAATGAGACAGTGATGGTACAAGCTACCAGAGGGATTAACAGTATTTTTCCTAACCTGGCTTGACATTTTCTCTAAACTTTTTAAGAAATAGAAGGGAAAATTAAGAGTCTAATCGTTAACAAAATGTGCTAGCAATATAAAATGGCATAATTTTAAAAATGGTAAACTTATCTTCACAAGTGATCAAATGGATGATGATAGTTAAGGGATCTAGATATTTTGACTTGACCCACTCCCAATGGAATCCTTTTGTTCTAGCAACATGTTTATATTCGGCCTTCAAAGAAACTTTGTGAGCCTTCCATGGGAGGAGGATATGTTTGTTCCAAAGGGCACCCTCCCTAGGAAGCTTTGTGGCCAATGCGATAGATTCTTCCATCAAAGAGAAAGTGAGATGGATGACTTTGGTCGTCTTAGCATTGAATCCATTAGCGAAAAGCAATGAGATTTTTTGGTCGTGGCCTTGGAGAAGGCAGAGAAACAGACCCCATCTGGCTGGAAGGAATAACTCACGGCACTCCTTGAACTCAGGGATGTGAAGTAAATCTTGGTAACTTCAAGGTTCATGACAAATTGGCATAATTGGACAGAGGTCGAGGGATGCAGATAGGTATAAGGGATGCAAGAGATGCAAGAGACGCGGCTTAACAAAAAATATCGAAAGTGAACATAATGAAGCGAAATTCATGCAATCATCAGTTTAAATTGAAGTCTGGTTGAATGGTTGAATGATCATAGAGATAGATTTCGCATGTTCAAATGATACGCTATCATTCACTTACCTTGAGTCATGTGCCATCATAGAACTTCGTGAGTTATTGAATTCGTATGGCTATGATATGTTCAACCATGTCCAAAGTGAAACTTTGGATAGGTTGAACGTAATCCTCATTATGAAATTATAAACAAATAAAAATAAAACAGAATCATGATGACTTAATAAATGAAACGGTAGAGTGCACGATAAAACTTAATGCAGGATTAAAATTGTATGATAGCCATATGATGGTTAATCAATTCATTTGATGAGATGAAATGAGTATGCAAAGATGTCATTTAATTTGATCCTTGACATGATTAGTTAATTATATATAAAATAAAAAATTTAAATATCTTAGCACACTTATTAATATCATTACAGGCTATGGTTTTATTCGGCACTTCGTTCAGATCATTATTCCCATTTGCCTCGTTCGTCACCTCATTCGGATAGTAATTTGACCCTTCATTCAACCCTTCATACAGACCTTTGTACAAAAATGTGCTTTGATGGATTTGACTACTGCTGATTATGCAGAGAATTGTTCTGGGACTTGTCAGCAAACAAGAGATGTTGTAAACCTTCTTTTCTAGAACTTTAGTCGCGTTCTTCTTTATTAGAGATAAATAAACTTTTTATAAATATTTAGGAGGTAAAAACAGTTATAAATCTCCCCCAAACCAAAAATATGGCGTGTCCTCAAGCCATCAAAGAAAAATTGATAATTATTCAAATATTTTCAACATATGGTTTAGGAAATAACTTCTAAAAATGCTGTGACAATTTTCATAAGAAAATGAAAGATAAATGTAGATGATTCAGATATGTACATTCATAAAAAATAATACAACAGTTCTTAAGAAGACCATATGAAGAATTATAGTGCAATGGATGCGAAAAATGCCATAGGAAAAATATCCATCCATGACTCATTTGGAAGATCTCTTGTCATCCAAAGAATATAGATAAAGTTCGCTGTAAAGTTTGTGAGATTTACTATAGTTATGGATCCCATTTCTAGGATAGTAATATCCTAGGTATTATGTGAATTAGATGATGGGGTCCAAGTCCAACTTACAACCATTCTCTAATGACAGTATAAATAATTGGCCTAAACATGTGTTTGTATACTTACGTTTTTTATTAGCCATGTGAATAGCAATGCGTTAACCAAACCTCTTTCACCTGATATTGCCCTGCTGCCAGCAATCTTGTTCAGTACCTTGACGGGTTTATCTTGGTACCCTACAAGCATAGCCCCACTGCTAGCGATCATGTTCAGTACCCCGACAGGTCTACTTGCATTTACCAGGATTCCTTGTTTAATATTTTACTTAGCATGGACCTGCTGCCAGTGAGCCTATTGAGTACCCAGGCGGGTTTGCTTCATATAATGATATTTTTAGTAAGGAAGTCGGTTGGTACTAGAGTGTGCTAAGCTTGTTAAACACATAATTCAAATTTTTAGAACAAACCTTATGAGTAACTTTATTTATAATGGCCTAAATTATAGATCATGTCAAAAGATAATAACCTAAAGTTGTTCTTTGACCTCCCAGTCTATCCTCTTCATAAAAGATCAATAATGTTCACCACAAAATAGAAATATCACTCACTTTTGGGATAGATTTTAAAAGTGCTTAAGAGACAAGTTTTGACAATGAGTCTAGGATGAGCTAGTAGTCCATAGGTGTAAGATAGATATTTTGAAGATCATAGTAATTAAAGTAGGTCTTAAGCAACTGTTCTAATGATAAATCAGGAATGTGCATGTATGAATCAAACACAAACATACAGAAGTGTTATACCTCCATATTCCACAGTGTCGCATCTCCACTTCAAATAGAGCTAACGACACTTCCCCTACTACTTAAAACACCCAGAAGAGACAAATGATGAGTGATCCTTGAAAGTAAACCTACCCTGACAAGAATCACCCTTCCTGAGACTTCATTTACCCTAACTACCATGCCTTGCTCAATGTTAGGTGTGCGGTAGTCTATACTACTGCGCTATGCTTTGTCCCTGACACGTGGTACTACCACGTTATGCTCTGGTCTAGGGACACGGTATACCTTTTTTATCCTTTTTGCCATGGCTTGTGGGATTTTGGATTTTTGAGAGATTTTTGAGGATTGGGGTCCCTGATTCGATCCTAACTCACTTTCTGTGATTAGTAGGCCTGATCAACTAAACTCTCCCTAGATCCACCCTTCCCTCTTGTTGGTTAACCCTACCACACACTATAAAAGAGAGGCATTCCATGAGCAAAGGAGAAGGAATCTTAGAGGTATCAAACTTATGATCTTGCAACCTTGTGGAGATAGTTAGAGGAGGAAGCACTTGGATCTGGAGGATTGGCTTGGACATCAAGCAACCTTTGTAAGCATTCTTCAAGTTTGTAATAAGATAACTTGTCTTGTTTTTCCCATTTCATGTGTATGGTATGAGTTTCTGACATGGAATGTATCTAGTCTAGATTTGAATCTAATATTTACTTCAAGGTATTCAGAAGCTTGTATGCTTGTTCCTTGTTTGATTTCAACAGGTTCTACTTTGGAGCTTTGGGATCAAGAGTCGGAAGTGGGACAAACGTCGAATTGAAAGTTGAGTTATACCTTTCTTATCTTCTGAATGCATGTAATCTTGTTGTGAAAATTAGTTCAAGAAATTCAAGGTAGCATTTGTTTTGTTTTGTTCTTATCTTAGAGTCAGATGTAAATCTGCTTTAATTTAAGAGAATTCTGACTTATCCGTAGGGAAGAATTCTACCAACAAGAATGGCGACTCCGCTGGTTTGAATTCCATCTGATTGATTGAGTTCACTGTTATCCATCTTTTGATTGTGACTTTTTCTTTCTTTTCAAACTAGTATTGAATTTTGGTCTATTTGACCTTTATTCACCCCTCCTCTCTGTATTTTTCCTTCCTGTGTGAGCAATGAGTCCTCTAGGTCTGCAACAACCCTGAAAATTTCATCTTCCTTTTCACAAGTTGCGCTTTTTCATGCTTTGCCATAGTACCGCGCCCTCTGCACTGAATACAGCGCGGTAGTACCGCGTTTCCTCTGTTAATACCAGACCGGTAGTTTAACAGTGCCGCGCTATAGCCTTCCTCTGCCCCGCGGTAGTGTCTGCATACTGTCATTTTTTCTTGCTTGCTTTGTTTACTGAGTCATTTTTTGATTTCCTCTGCCTTAGTTGGTATTTTATGCTTGCTGTTACCATCCTGTTCATTTTACAGTCTGTGTGGTGTGTTTATTGTTTTTTTGTGAGCTTGATTATTGTGTGAATTAGTGGCATCATTGGCACATAGGGTCACCCCTTCACTTTGAGTGCATTGGCTTGATCTTCCCATCACAACTAGACCATTACTACTGTTTCCTGTTACTGAATTGTGTAGTTTTCATAGTCACATTGTTTCCATTACTATCATTAAAATTCATATTGAAAGTTATCATTGGAAAACATTTGTGTTATTTTGATTAAAATGGTCTAGGAGCATCATTATGCATTAGGAAGTTAACCATTGAAATTTGCCACAGAAATTCCTATTTTTTGAAGCATATTAGTTGTAAGATCAGTGAATTGGAAAGAAGTGTTTCAGTTTGGCTCTATTTACAAAAAGAAAGCAAAAAAGTTTTTGCTTTGGTTTTGTGCTTGTGAAAGTCATGCATTTATGATCGAAGAACTCTCTCTCTTCTATAGCTAGTTTTCATCGAAGACAAGGCTTATTTCGATTCATTCTCACTTGCATGGTTTGGGTCGTCATAACACCACCAAGTTTCACGTCCATTTACCCGATTGAGTAATACAACCACTAAAATTAATCTCCCTAACTAAAGCAACATTAACCTCACTTGAGGAAATCAAAAGAATTTGGTAGTTAGGTAGGACATCGGGGATAGGCATCAAAATAATTCCCCCTTGTCATTTTCGTCTGAGAAATAGTTGTTGTCCTCTAGGGAACTAAAATCCTCTAGTATTTATTGACACGGTCACAGCCAGTTTGTGGAGGGGCCTCCTGACTGTTTTTAACTTTCAAGGGTTAAATGGCCGCAAGATTGAGAACCGAACGAACTCTGTGGAATGCCGCACTCCACTTAGGCCTAAGGAAACATCGATCATTGTCTTCCTTGTAATTCATAGTAATGCAAGGGTGATAAGGCAGAAGCGCCCAAAACCTTTTCCAACGTGTCATGAACGAGGTAGCTTAGTGACTTTTCTACTAGGGCTCTTTTACCCAGGATCCCTTTCGGTAGAGGGATATCCTTCTCATATCAATCTCTCATGTTGTATTGTTCGACTTGGATTTCATCACCTTGCGAAGGATACATCTTGTTGAGGTCTCCAGCTCTTAGTTAGGAGTTTGCTTGTTATCTCATCTTTATAGAGGGTCATTTTTCTTTTTAGTGATTGCTTGTTGGCATTCTGGCCATTATTTTTATCAGCTCGCTTACTGGGACACTGGTCTTAGTATAGATTTTAGAGCTTGCATTTTTGGCCTGCGAGCCTTGCTTTTTCTAGCTCCTCTTCTGCACACTCAGCTGCATTAGAGTTTTTTGAATTCTTTGTTATGAAACTGCCCCCGAATTTCATTTTCCTGCCATGATGTCAGAACCACCATAGAGATCACGACGAGTATAGGGAAAAATCCCTCCACCGCCACCACTGCCACGGACCTCCGGTCCACTTGCATCATGCATTCTCACTCCTCCTAGCCGTGGTGCTGGTCAAGGGAACATTCCACCGCCGATACATACTACATCTTCAGTTTCGCCTGTAACTGTTACTCACAGCACAGTCTCAAAATCTCTTGCAGTTTCTGCAACCACCAGCATATCGGAGATTTCCATTGTCACTTCACCCACTGTTATTCCAGATATATCTGCCACAGTGGACAACATTACAGTGGCTGAATCTAGTACAGCCCAAAATACTAGACCAGAAGTCATCCTCCTACCTGATGTCAACACCTCCCTTCCACCAGAAACTATTCACGATGACACAGATGGATCTGTTAGCACCATCGAAGGGTCCGACCAGGATATACCTAGCTTGATTTCAATCCCAGGTGGGTACGTCGAAATTGTTGAAGACACTCGATTTCCTGACACACCTTTTGAACCTGATTATGGCCTCATCACTTCCCAGGTGGAGCTTCCGCCTGTTATTACCACGCCACCCAGTGTTCATCCACAGGAAACCAGTTCTTCCAGTAACGTACCTCGTACAATATCTCTACCCAACCTTCTTCCGAGACATGAGATCATGGCCTCCATTCATTCTAGTATGGTTAGTCTAGCAAATTCCCCGTTATCATCGGCACAGTTTAAAAGCGATACAGAGCAAATTCTCTCGACAGCCTCTAGATATCCCCCTATTACTCATCCTCCTAACTATCGGGATCCCAACATCCCGTCTAGCACAGAGTTTCATCACTCCTATGCAGACGGCTCCAGACCTTCAGACGTTACTATACCCAGGTTCCCACCGGACCCCGAAAACCCTTTTTAGGACATGAACTCGGACCCAATTTTCGATGGTCCTCCTATCATTGGACACGCTATGGATGACGCCGATACCCCTAGATTAAATTCCCCACATCTGTTGCCATCACCCATGTTTGGCGCACATTCTATGAGGGATAACCCAGTTTTTTCTCCGTCCTCGCCTGTCAAATATGGAAGACCCCCTACACAAATCGACACTTTTGGCGCCATTGGCCAATCAACACTATCGTATTTGGCTAGTGGCGGAAGAACACCAAGTCATACTGCTGGATCTTCCGTTTTGACTGGAGGATCACCTTCGGCCACTATCTACACCATCTCAGGAGGAGTACAACCGACTACCATGGTCTGCAACTCCAACAACCAAACTCTTCCTGGTGGGTCATCAACCCTACCAGCGGGAGGACAACCCTCTGTTGGGAACCCCGTTCCTAGTCAACAACCTCCTCCTGTAGGGCCATCCAACCCATCTGCTGGAGGACAACCTATTGGCTCCATCCAACAACCCTCCTAACCAGCACCATATGCTCAGTATGGTATGTACAACACACCTGGCAGTGGACAACCTTATATCGGCTTTCCAACCGGACCTCATCCTCAACATCCCCCATCAGGTATGCTTCCTTCTTGGGACCCTCAAATCCCACAGAGTGGGGGGTACTCACTATTTGGAAACTAGAACCCAGCTGGGGGACAATCTCAGATTCCCCCCAACCTAAATTCCGGCTTCCGTTATCCTTCGGCTGCTACAACTCCATGGAACCCATCCCTTCAATTTCCACACGCTCCTAAAGCAGGAACGAACCTTCCATGGACACCATTGTCGCAACCACCCCCCAACCCTGCTATGGGAAACCCTCCACTTACTCAATATAGTGGTAACATCCCTGGAACACAACAACTCCAAGGAACTTTTCCCCAACCAGGAGCAGCAACTATTCCTAGGTTTCAACAACCCCAGGGTACCATACCTACCATCCCCACTCAGTAGAACATCCACCAATCGGTTACCAACACTCAACCGGTTAACCAGATGGCTTATTACCCATAGAACTTCCAGCAGTACCCCCCGGGAAACACATATGGGTATAACACACAACAGTATGCTATGCAGGGCCCCCTAGGGGGGTTTTCTACACCACACGGTTATTACTCATACCAGTAGACTAATCGTCAACTTCCCTTTTTGGCCATGTTAGACTTACCTGATTTGTTGAGGCTCATTAACGATCCCATGTGGCATGATCCTCACTAGCCACCCATTCCATCCAAACTTCCATCAGACATTCCAAAGTTCAATGCTGAGCCCGGGGAAGACCCCAAGAACCACATGATGACTTTCCATCTTTGGTGTTCATCCAACTCCTTGATGGATGATTCCATTCGACTACGGCTCTTCCAATGTACGCTTACCGGCACGGTAGCAAAATGGTACATCGAGCTGCCACAGCACTCTTTCCATGATTTTAACACTCTAGATATGCAGTTTCTGACTCATTTCCAGTTCCTCATCCGGTATGAGACTGGAACAGAACTGTTAACCTCACTGTGTCAAACCACTTCTACGCACATTTCCGATCACATCCATGAGTGGCGACGATGCCATAGGCTAATCAAGGCACCCATTCCAGATCAACTACTCACTGATTGGTTCACGAAATCCTTTTTGCCTCCCATAGCCAGAGACATCGCTATGCGCAGACCGGTTACAGAAGAACAAGCCATCTCGGCAGCTCAATACATGGATTTGGTATACACCCAATCCGGCACTTTACACGAACTTCTTCCCCATGCCACCCGCGTTACCACTGATCCAATGAAACCTACCACTGAACCCCCCATTGATGGTATTGTTGGCTCAGTCAAGGCCCAGCCTGCTACCAACTTGACGGGACAACAAGCTTCTGCTTCCCCCGCTCTACGTCAGGCTGCTTCAAAAACTTCTACTTCTCCTGCTATCTCCTCCGAAGTGAATGCAGTTCAATCTACGTCACAACCATCGGGAGGAAAGAAGAAAAACAATCGTGGTAAATCTAAGAAGAACCAGCAGGAGAATCCCAAGCCACAACCCACCCACAATGACCAGAAACCACGTCGAAAGGCTAAGTTTCCCTGCCCGATTTGTCAAGACGATCACTACACATGTGACTGTCCCTACAAGGACGAGGTCAACAAATTTGTTAAAGGATCCTCTCGCTCGACAGTATTAACTGACCCTTTCCCTAACCAACAACAACAGATGGTTGCCCAAGAAACCCCACAAGGGGGCAACTCAACCAACCCAACTCGCGGAGAGACATCCACAAATCGCGAAATCCTGATGATGAGTAATGAAGAGATTCATATAACCACTCGTTCAAAGACATATGAAAACCCTCCAAGTTCAAACAAACAATTGGAGATAGCCAAAGGCAAATCTCCCGTTGAAGATCCGACTCCTATTCCCCCCCCTACCGGCCATCTCCATATCGAGAGATCGCTTACGGATACAGTGCTACGCCCACCCAAGGGCACTATACGAAAGGTGACATTTAACCCCAATGCATGAGATGCCCAAAATTACAACATTGTTGAGGATTTAGCTCAAGCACCTTGCGCCATGTCGACTCTCGAGGTTCTCCAACACTGCCCCATGCAGCGTAGAACCTTACTTTCAGCACTGGGGGCAATGGACCCAGATACTTCAAACTCCATTATGTTTAACTTGGAGCACGCCAAACCTCATTTTTCTCACCAGTTAGCCTTCCAGGTTCATACAAAAATCCATGGAAATAGCATCCATCACACTATGTTAGATGAAGGTGCCTCCACGTCAACATGTCTTTGAATTGCTGGAGAGCCTTAGGCTCACCCAAAGTCACAACCTCTCCCACCACTCTTAGGGCATTTGATGGACACATTTTCCAACCTTATGGACTCATTCCCTCAATTGGTGTTGAACCAGGGGGCAAAACAGTATCCGTACACATTGAAGTCATGGATGCACCTTTAGATTACATCTTCTACTTGGTCGGAACTGGTTTTATGCCATGACCGCTATAGCATCTATTGTCTTCCAGATTGTGCAATTTCCTCATGAAGGGAAAATTGTCACTATTGATCAACTTGATTACTGTATCCCAAACTCTCATCCAAACTCCGCCAAAACCGTCCCGTTATTGGATCAACCTCGGTACCGGTTCCAAGACATTGGTGTTGGTCTCATGAAGGATTCTTCCCTTATTGGAGTTTTTCCAGAGCTGGGGACCCATGTACAACCAGTCAACATGATTTTATCCAATGTATCCCCTTCCAATGATTCATGGATGATTCCGAGTCCCTTTGAAATTGAAAACCATAGTAACTCCATGCCTCTGAATCGAAACCTCGCAGCATATGAAGCGATCCAATCAACCACAGATTGGGTCTACTGTTCTACACATCACACTGTGGCACAGCTCCATCTGAAACTCATTCATCTCCACCACTTTTCGATCCTCTCAATTTGATTTTTCCCACTGACGAATCAATTATGGAGGTTATGTGCGGTGATGAGCCACCATGGGGAGACTTTCACCATCGATCTTCATTCCCCACCATTCAGACACTTGAGCCTGATACAAAACCCAGTCCTTCACCCGGAATGGTTCGAACCAAGTTTCCCACTTCCCTCAACGAAGTATTTTCTGAAGGAAACTTGGCTAATCTTATGGCAACCACTCCTATCGATATTTCAGTGAAGCCTGGTATCGTGGAAAACATACATATTGGCAAAGCATGTACTCCCCTAGAAATGGAGTTCTACTCTACCTACTTCAAAACCTTTCGCGATGTTTTTGCTTGGAGTTATGAAGAAATGCCAGGAATAGATCCCTCGATTGTGGTCCATGAAATTCCAACTTTTCCTGGCACCAGACCTGTTCAGCAGAAACTTCGACCCGTCCATCCTCGTAAGGCAGCCGCTATTAAAGCAGAAGTTGAAAAACTTTTGCGTGCTGGTTTTATCTATCCTGTCCCATTGACAGAATGGGTATCTAACATCGTTCTCGTAGCCAAGAAACAGGGAACGATTAGAGTCTGTGTCGATTACCGCGACTTGAACAAAGCTTGTCCAAAGGACAACTACCCAACTCCGTTCATCGACCAGATCATCGATAACTGTGCCGGGAGTGTCATCTTTTCATTTATGGATGGCTTTTCTGGCTATAATCAGATCGATATCCTCCCAGCCGACCAGCACAAAACAACCTTTATCTGCCCTTGGGGGATTTTCGCATATCGAAAGTTACCTTTTGGGCTTAAAAACGCCGGGGCAACTTTCCAATGGGCGATGTCATACGCATTTCACGACATCAAACATATTGTAGAACCATATCTTGATGATCTTTCCGCTCATTCTCAGACCCGGGAAGACCATCCTGATCACTTGAGTGCCATTTTCGAAAGGTGCCGTCGCTACAATATCCGTTTGAATCCACATAAGTGCGTCTTTTGCGTGGAAGCCAGAAAACTTCTAGGCTTCATAATCTCCAAAAGCGGGATACGCTTAGATCCTGCCAAGGTAGAAGCTATCTTAGCTCTGCCTTCCCCCACAAACATACCAGAACTTCAAAGTTTGCAAGGGCACGCAAACTTTCTACGCCGTTTCATCTGTAATCTTTCCGAGATAACAAAAGGCTACATGAGGCTTCTTAAGAAAAACATTCCCTTCATCTGGGATGACGAAGCCCAACGCTCCTTTATAATCTCAAGGAATCCTTAACCAAAGATCCTGTGATCCAACCCCCCAATTACACACGGGATTACATTCTTTATCTCGCAGCTTCGAATTCCACCATCGGTATGGTGCTAGTCCAGGAAGACCACAACGGCATAGAACATGTGGTATACTATCTCAATAAGAGTCTTCTCGACTCCGAAATGCATTATTCACATGTTGAAAAACTAGCTCTGGCAACAGTTTTTGCTGTCCAAAGATTCCGTCATTACATTCTACTCCACCGGACCACTGTTATAGCCGATTTCAATCCAATGTATTATATCCTCACACGCCAAGTGCTTGGGGGCAAATATTCTTGTTGTATCGTCATCCTTCAAGAGTTTGACTTGGAATTTGTCAAAGCCAAGTCGAAAAAGTCTTTGGTCTTTGCCGAGTTGATTTGTAACTTGCCCCGTGCTACTGAGCAATCCGAGCCCATCGATTCTCTTCCTGATGAATCGTTGTTCCTCATTAGCACGTCTGATCCATGGTACGGAGATATTTTATTATATCTCCAAACCCAATGCTTCCACCCCGACCTCACTCGCGATGAACGTCGATGCATCCGACACCATGCTAAATACTATCTTATAGTCAACGATACTCTTTATCAACGTGGTGTCGACACCGTTCTTCGACGCTGTTTGACCCTAGATGAAGCGGAACGCGTTCTTAATGACTGCTATGCTGGATCATGTGGTGGTCATCTCTCTGGGATGGCTACGGCCTAGAAAATACTGCGAGCCGGATATTTTTGGCCCTCAATTTTCAAAGACTGCATTGAAACAGTTAAGAAATGTCCACCGTGTCAATTCTTTCATAGTAAAACACGCTTGCACCCTGCTCCACTCCATCCTGTTATTGCCGTCGTCCCTTTTTTAAAATGGGGCATAGATTTCATGCACTGTAAGCCCACTTCAGCCAGGGGGCATAGCTATGTCATAGTAGCTATCGACTATTTCACAAAATGGGCTGAAGCGATGCCTACGTATGCTAAGGACGGAAAAACAGCAGCACAATTCATATTCAATCACATTATAGCTAGATTTGGTGTCCCACAATCTATTGTGACCGATCATGGCTCCCACTTCAGTAACCATATGATCGAGGAACTAAGTGCCAAATTGGGTTTTTGCCATGAAAACTCAACCCCGTACTACCCACAAGCCAATGGCCAAGTTGAAGCCATCAACAAAGTCTTGAAACGAATGATTCAGCGTATTGTGGGTACTCAGAAATCCAACTGGCACTCAGCTCTATTTTTAGCATTATGGGAATACCAAACCTTAGTGAAAAGCGCTACTGGGTTTACACCATTCCAACTGGTGTATGGCCTAGAAGCCATTTTACCGATTGAATGTGAAATTCCATCACTAAAGATAGCCATAGAGCTACTTCCCCACACCACTTCTGAAGAAGAACGATTTCTATACCTAGCCAAGCTAGATGAAACTTGCCGCGACACTGCTTTGGCCAATGAAGCTCATAAAAAATGCGTCAAAGAACAGTATGATAAATCCGTTCAACCTCGGGTCTTCAATTAAGGTGACCTCGTACTCACATATGATCAAATGCGCGATAAACTTGCAAAAGGAAAACTAGAATCTATGTGGTACGGCCCCTTTGTTGTAAAACATGTCTTGGAGAAAGGAGCTTATGAACTCATTGATTGTGATGCTACGCCATTGGCACGGCCCCGCAATGGGCTATACCTCAAACGCTTCTACGCGTAAGGTTGCCCTGCGGGGGTTACTTTTTGTACATAGTGTACTTAGCTTATCTCTTTTCGCTTTTTGGTGTGCGCATGGACCTCATGTATCCATCCTTACTTTGACTCGTGATTTTATGCGCAGAGGTCTGCCTACTTCGGATTCACCGACGGTGCAAGCCGGCATACCCAGAATCTCACTTCCGCAGCATGGGTAATCTATTCTCCCACTGGCGATTTGATATCTTCAGGAGCCAATTGTTTGGGTCCTGCAACCAACAATATCGCAGAGTACCATGTAGTCATCGAACTCTTGACAGAGGTTGCTTCACTCGGAATTGACTCCCTATCAGTCCTTTTAGACTCCCAACTCGTGGTTTCTCATCTGAATTGTGTTTATACCGTTCGTGATCCTATCCTACTTCGTTTATTTCGGAGGGTACGCCTCTTGGAATGATCTTTTAATTTTATTTCATATCAACACATACCAAGAGAATTCAATTGTATAGCTGACTCATTAGCTAATTACATGTTGGATTGGCATCTTTCTCATACATAAAAAACACATCACAAAAAAAAAAATACACAAGTCATTGTAAATAAATAGATCATGAAAGTAAGTCCATATCACTGTATATAAAAGTGTTTTTTCCAAATGCATATAGTTTGTGTTTTAAAGACAAAATTTGGGACCAAATCCCATACAAAAATTTGGCTCTCAAAGCCTACATATCGTATACATGCCGCAAAAAGATAAAAACTGCCATGAAGGGAGATCTAGGAGATCTATCATGTCCCTCGTCAGATTCCTCACGCTGATGGTGATAACACACTACAGCTCGAGCCACCCTACGAAGGAGTCGGCCAATATGCCCAGGCACACCTACGGTATGCCGCTGGAGATGCAAAGGGACGTCATCCATCCTCATAGCAGGGATACCATGAGTTAAGCCCTGTAGGTTCCTCTCTATATCCTGGACTCCTCCTGCCTCATCCTTGTCTTCTTCTTCATCTGGGGCGGCTTGGCGATCAATACCACCTCGACATAATGGCGAGTACCCAGCCGATCTCTGTGGTCCACGATTTGTGACATGCATACATACATACGTTAAAAGTCTTTTACGCATTCTAAAAAAGCAATAAAAAATTATATATTCAAAAAAAGAAAAAATAAATATCCATGAAGGTCATACCTGAGTTGTCCCAATCCTCATCCTTTGGCAATGCCAAGTCTATGTCCTCGCGGAATTCCACCCCTGCATAGGTGTAGTCATCAATCATAACTATTTGTTCTTCAAGCCACGAGAAGAAATCCTCACCAAAATCCAAATGTTGTGGCCCTCCAAGACGTCCTGCATAATCACTCCATCGAGCCATCCATGGCTCGGTTGGTGGACGGTGGGGCATAGTTATCTGTGGGTGCAACAATGGCACCCTCGCCAAAAATAAGGTGACTAGGATACTCCCATAACCAAATTGGGAATTCTCTCCAACCCTACACTTGTGCACTTTCTCTTTGAGGTTGGTCAACACCGCCTCACACCAGTTGAATGCTGCTCCCGCCATACAATCCACTGCGAGATTCATTTGTGTACGAGACGCCTGATGGGGACCTGTGCTCCCTATTACATGTGTGATGGTGAACAACACGATTTTTACAGGAATTTCTATAACATATTTGATGACCACTTTGCCACTTTTCTTACTCGAACCCTGACAGCAATACCGAGCAATCAATGCATCTGTGCTCACCTCCGAGGCTATGTATCCAGTAAAGTTCACCTGGGCTCCTCTTTTCGAGAGGCCTGTGAGGAAATAAATATCCTCGAGTTCAATCTCGGGGGTGTGTTCTCCCACTCGGAAAGCTTGAATGTCGGGGTCCCACAATTGAATAAGATGGGTGAGAAGTTTGGCTTGCTGACGAATGCCTTTGGTCTTCAAGAATTTTAATTGACCACATTCCTGCAGTGCAGTCATAGTCGGTAGATCATTTTCGGCCAACAAATCGTCCACTTCATGCTCTCGTTCTTTCCAACTGACCATTTTGATCCAAACAAGTTGCAAACTCCTGCAAAAGGTCATGGAAAGCATTCAGTAATAATTCAATAACTTGGTTCCAGCTAAAAATTTGGGAAAAAATGATTTTCTCATCCTATTTTTCGCCTCTATCGTGCCTAGGAAAAATCGAGGCACGCGGTACTGTACAGTACCGCTCCTATATTTAACTTCACAGCGCGGTACTGTTACACAGTACCACGCTTCCCGATATGGGCCCCACACGGTACTGTGGAGGGCGATTTTTTCCTAATAGGGCTTGCCCAAAAAATCACTTTTTCCTACTGAAAGCAAGTTATTCACATGTGAAATGAAAGAGAAGCTTGAAATCTCTTACCTGTCACAAACGGTTGTCGAAATGGTGCCCCGGATCTCCAGATATGAACTCTTGAAGTTTTGCTCCTCAAATGGGTAAAAACTCCTCTTTTGGTAAATACACAAGTGAAATGGTAACTTTCTATTCTTACCTATTCTTTATATAGCTTTTTCACTCATTTTTTACTCATTATTTTATCCAGTTAAAATAAAACTCATTTCACATTATTAATATTTGGTTTCATGAGCACTTATTGATAGGATCTCCTTTAAAGACAACACATTCACACTGGCGTTCATTTATCATTTGACCTTCATTTTGAGCCCACTTTATCTTTTTCATGCTATGGATTAAAACTTGAAAAAGATTCCAAGCACTTTTGTGCCCATATCGTGCTTGTCAAACTTAAGCAAATGGTGTCGAGTTCGGTTAGCTTTACTCATGCTCGTTAAACGATGAGAAAAGTATTATCCTGGTTGTATTTTATTCTCTTTTCAGATCAGAATAATTAAAAATTATGAAAAAAACCATTGGAGTCCATAGTTAAGCTCTTTTCAGACTCCCTAAAATTGAAAAGATAGCCAAGTGATCTTGACACTTTCATGCTTGTAAAAGTATTTGAAAGGTCGTCTATTCGGTGATAGGTTACCCCTTTTTCGGCCCGTCTAGACTATTTATGAGAAAGGTATACCTCGGTCAATTTTGGCTGGGAGAGTTCTCTCGGGAATTGTTTTACACTTTTATGGGATCAAGAGACTAAATTTACGAAAAAGTACACTTTGGAGCTTCCTTTAAGTTTTTCAGGCTCTCTAAACGTGAAAAAGTACCGAGTTTTCCTTCCTTAGACTCGTTAAAATTCAACATTGAAGGACCCACTTTGGGACGAACCCCTCCTTTCTCAGGTTCGTAAAACATGTGAGATCGGACTCATCTATGAGATGAGCTACACCAAGCATCTGTTATCCTCTTCAAGCTCGAAAAACAACAAAGAGGTACTCGTCTATCATGTCGGGGGAATATGGGGAACAAGTCAAGTTTGTTTTTGGTAGCTTGTCCATCGTTACCTTTGAACATGGCATGTGTCTATCCCTGTCTATACTGGGTATCTATTTTTCACTGAGTTATGGTCATCATCATGAGTCATCTCCCTGGCCACGAGCCTACTCATTCGGTGTCTATCCTCTGCTATCAATAATCCCCGCTACCAAGTCCTGTTACATGCCGTTACATGTTCAAAGGGTTGCAGTGTCCAGAGTCGTTCATTGTGTCAAACCTCCGCTATGTCAGTACATACTCCATATGTTTCATCATCTTATACTATCTTTCGCTCTGATTTCGTGTCGATGATGTGGGAATCATTATGGCCCACCTTCGACGAGTCTGTTCCCATCGACGCCAAATCACTATCCGGGAATTGGACTTAGGGATCAACCATTAGTACCTTTGTACCTTCATGCATCAGTGGCAGGTTTCCTTGTGTTCGACAGTAGGTTTACATCACTGACCTCTGATCAAACAATCTCTCGAATGCTCGACATCACCTCATCTATTCGCATTTCGTTGAGATGTAGTTCGGATACCTTGGCGATCATTGTCATCATTGGTGATTTCCCTCGCATTTGTTAATGGTTCACATCATTGACCGGTAATCAAATGGTTTCTACCATGTTCGATTTCAACACTTTGTAATCACATGGCTAGATTCGTATCATTTGTGATCGAGTAGAAGACCCTGGGCGCACCTTTGTATCTTGATTGCGTCCAGGTTGCATGGGAGATGTCCTTACTTTTGTCACACAGATCCACTTTTTGTACTGGTCGTGGCTGTGTCATTATTGTCTCATGGATCTACGCTTGTTCATAGTAGCCATGATCTGTCCACAGTCTATATCATCTCAGTACTCATGGATCTGCAATGTATTGGTCAGCAGCCATGCTTTGTGTCATTTGTTTCCGAGCATGGGGATGACCGCCTCGGTGGTATATCTAAAAATCAGTTTGCATGTGAATGAATAGATGGCTTAATTAGAGATGATTTGTATAAAGGTTTGGATGGATTCATCTATTGTAAAGATAGGATTTTTTTGGTGCCAGGATTAGAATTAAAGAAGAGGATTTTGGAGGATTCCCATGAGTCACACTTAGTAGGGCATCCTGGTTACATGAATACTTACCGAAAAATTGAAGAGAGGTTCTCCTGCAAGGGGCTTAAGACTGATGTGATGAGGCATGTGAAAGAATGCAACACATGCTAGCAGAATAAGTTTTGACATACACATCCTACAGGGCTACTACAACCACTCCCAGTTCCAGATAAAAAATGGGAGAGCATTTTAATGGATTTCATCACTGGTCTACCCAAGGTGCAAGGTAAGGACTACATATTTGTGATGGTAGATAGAATTACAAAATTTGCACACTTCTTTGTTGTTCCATCCACTAGCTTAGAATCCCAAATTGTTGATATTTTCTTTAAAGAAGTGTTCAGATTGCATGGATTGCTAACAACAATCATCAACAATCAGGGACAACAAGTTCACTAGTGATTTTTGGTAGCAATTGTTTAAATTGGTGGGGACAGATTTGGAAGTTAGTACAAGATACCACCCCCATAATGATGCCCAAACTGAGAGGGTCAATCAGTGGTTGGAAGGGTATCTCAGAAACTATGTCATAGGGAAGAAAAATACATGGATTAGATGCCTTTTGATGTATTTGTAATTTCAGAAGATATTCACTTGTATATTGTATTTGTACTTTATTGTATCCCCAATGGAGATGTATTATTCCTCCGATTGGAAGTGTCGTCATGTGTACTTGCAAGTGTCGCAAGTTATATTGTAAGTGTTGTAACTTATACTCAATGGGTTATTATACCACCTTGATAAGGTACTCCCTGTATGAATCATGTGGGTCAAAGCGTTATTAGACCACCCTAGAGGGGTCGGCCCAGTCAGCATTATGTTAAGTGGTTAAGTTGGGGCCAACCTAGTTGAGTAAAGGTGAAGTGAAAGTTAGTGTATAAATAGAGAGTGTGTCTCTCTCATTTTACACATTATATTATTCCCTCACTTCGCATTATTGAGAGAAGAGGAGGATGCACACAAGTGGAGGAGGAGCATGCTACTGAAGATATCTATCTCTTGGGTTTGATCATGTTGATCCTTGTATTGATGCTTATTCTATCTCTGAGGAAGTTGTGGGGTTTTTCACCTTCTTGGTTTTCCCCGATGAAATGTTTTGTCTCTCTTGTCTCTTGTCTCTTATTCTTGATATGTTGTACACATTGTTCTTTCAGTTAAGATCCTATATCTATTGAATTAAATGATGAAAAACTAACAATGCCTGCATTTGGGTGATTTTTGCTACAATAATTCTTTCCATATGTCAATTGGTATGTCACCCTTCAAATAATGTATGCATATGAAGCATCAAATTATGTTGATCTGCTCTTTGGAGAAAGTAGAGCACCAAAATCCAAAGATTGGATCCAAGAAATTCAAGATATCTTGAAAGCACTCAAGGACAACTTGCAGGCTGCTCAAAACCAACATAAAATGTATGCAGATAGGAGCATAACAAAGCATGGTTTTCAATGAAATGACTTAGTGTACTTGAGGTTGCATCCCAACAAACAATCATCCTTGAAGAGAAAAGGTAGTGAGAAGTTAAAGCCATGTTTCTATGGACATTACAGAATAATGAGGAAGGTAGAAGAAGTTGCCTATGAGTTGGATCATCCTGAGGGAAGTAAGGTACATAATGTGTTTCATTTTTCATGTTTAAAGAAGGAAGTTGGGAAGCAAGTAACAGTATCAATAGAAAACCCACCATTGGATGATGAAGGACAGCTAATCTTAGTACCAGAGAGGATTCTAAAAACAAGATAAAGGAAGCTAATAAATAGGACCATCACAGAATATTTGGTTCTATGGAAAGGGATACCCACTGAGGATGTTACATGGGAGAATGAACACGTACTGTAGCACCCTGCGTTACAATTGCTTGAGGACAAGAAATTTTGGGTGGGGCGGACTGTAATTTCCCCTCCATGGGTATGTCATTACCATTCTGCTGCTTAGAGAACCCCATTGATGTTTTCAAATCCTAGTTTAAGAATGGGGGTCAATTTTGATATTTAATATTTTCCTAAGTATTTAATTTTTGACATAGAATAAAATACCATGTTAAATTGATAATGTATTTGTAAATATATTTAATATTTAATTTAAGTGGATTCCTAGGTGACCAAGGAGAGGCACATGATTCTAGTGGACCCAGTGAGTTTCCATAGCAATTGGCAACTAGATAGAAAAATCAAGAAAAATCCACAAAGCACGAAAGACATAAAGCATGCCAAAAGCAGCTAGTTCTGAAAAGCAGAAAGTGGGAAGGAAAAACACAAAGGAACAGAAAAGCAAGAAAAAGCACAGGAAAAGCATAGGAAATCATAGGAAATCTATGAAAAGCAAGATGTTTCCAAAATCAAGAAATCAATCCAAAGAGGAAAGGGAAACAAAGCAAGGGTAAAAGCAGGTAAAAGAAGACATGCTAAATCTAGTCAAGGAGGGAGCATTAGAAAAGGAGGTGAACACATTCAATGCATCTAATTCTCCATGGAGATTATAAAAGAAGGAGAGTGCACCAATTTGACATCTCTTGGTAAATTTAGAAGTGTTTTTGAGAGCTTGTATCTCAAGGCTTAGGAGATGCACCCCTAGAAAACTACAGGTGATGTGCCCCACATCAATTATTGTTCCATTCATCTTCAGAATTTATGTGCATCCATTTAGTATCAGATACAGGTTTGAGTTTCCTTTCTTCATGAATAACTTGAGCCTCCTAAGTAGTGCGGATATTTGATGCATCACACTCATTATCTTTTGGTGGTTTGGTTAAAGAGGAAGATAAATTGAGCTAGTGTGCCGTTGAGAGTTGATGTTGCTGCATATTTGTCATCATAGAGCTATCATATGTTCAATTCCATTTCTTGGATCTGATCCATTGATGACATACCTCTATTTTCTCTTATCTTCCATATTCTTTCTTATAATTGTAAAATCCTGAGGATTGGAGACTTTATGTAGCTTGAATTGAAGTATACTTTAAATTGCATCTATAAGACTTTGAAATAAGCTTGTTTTTTTCCATTTACATGCGTTTGATCTCATATATCAGTACTAGAGTCGAATTTGTGAGCCACTAAGGCCGTTTCAGAAGTTGTTTTTCAATACATGCTCTTTTGCATGTTAAATTTGACTAGTCTTACAAATTTTGTAATAAGTTGATATCTATAACTCCTCTTCCCAGTCCGTAAGTATCTACAAGTATTTAAGGTTCTTATTTAGCCTTCCACATCTTTAAACATGAAATTATAGACCCTTTTGTGGTGTTTGGAGTGTTCTGGAAGTAGGCTAGGTCTACAGTCCAAGGTAGCACTCTTGCTAATTTTACCTCCAAATCTGATCCTATTGCTACTAAATATCTATAATTTAGTTGTGATAGGTCTAATATGATCCACTTAGCTTACCCAGGTTTGATTATATTCAGTTTGCACCAGAATCCTTGGGTTTCCACAAAAGTCTCATGGACCATTCCCTTACCCTTGGGTTTATCACTGTTGGTATATTTTATATTCCTTGGAAGGTAATAATGTCTTTGTATTATGTCAGAAGATATCCACAATCTTATGTAAAAGAGTAATATATTTATCCCATATTCATTATGGTAAAATATACTCTTGATATTCATTATTATATAAAGAGATATTATTATGGAGAATTATATTATCCCACATGTAATATTTGAGAGTAATTCCTCATCATCTCTTAGTATATAATAGAGTCAAGGGATAGTCACATCACTCATCATGATCTATACTTTCACAAGTATTGCTATATTGTATTGGGGTTATTGGCATTTCTCTCTGTAAGCTTGGAGGAGATATTCTGGAGATAATAGAAGACTACCTTCCCATGGACATAGCCCAATTGGGTGAACCACGTATATCTGGTGTACTCTTTTCTCTTGTTCTCTTTTTGTTTTTATTTACTATGATATGTTGTTGTTTGAATAGATAAGTAAGCTATTTTAGTTAGATCCATATCTCTAACATGGTATCAAAGCTTGTTGCTATGATCTAGAACTTTTTATTGCTTTCAAACAATAGTTTATCATTTGGGCATTGATTATTTCTTGTAGATTTGCTTTCTATCTAGTAGCCATTAGGCTTCTCTTTAGATCTTGGCATATTTCTACGGTTTTTTATTTCTAACCCTAACCTTGTTGTGTATATTTTTGAAGAATTTTTTTAAGGTTTCTTGATGTTATTTTTGTATATATATATGATTTACTGATTCTCCTCAAGGAGATCTATCTTCTGATTGCCAAAATGACAACTTTCGTCCAAGTTTGTTAGACTTTGTGCAGGTTTTCGTCATCGGCAGATTCGAGACGGTTTTTGGCCTCATAACTCTGTCAATGTTTATCGAATTTTTTATTATAACCTGTTTTGGAATTGGAAAAGCTGTTCTGGATCCACCAAGGTGGACAGAACAAAATTTTGGGTCTCCCGATTGCCAAAACGACAACTTTCATTGAAGTTTGGTACACTTTGTGCAGGTTTCCGTCTTCGGCAGATTCTGCAATATTTTCGGCCTCATAACTCGGTCAATTTTTATCGTGATTTTTATTATAACACATTTCTAGAACTGGAAAATTTGTTCTGGATACACCTACGCAAACATAAGAGAATTCTGGGCAATTATGAGCACTCAATCAAAGGGTTTTAAGTAAAAGTTTCTCTTTCCTTTACTGTTTTTTTTGTAACGGTTTTTTTGCAGATTTAGATCAGTATGGTAAAGTGTTTTTTCAGTTTTATGTTATTCACTGTCTTTCTCTTGTCATTTCTAGCATTTGGGTATCTAGTCAAAATTTCTATCATTATGATTTCAGAAGTAGCTTTTGTTCCTGAACTTGTTGGTCCTAATTATCTTGCATGGAAGAGAAAAACGATTGATGTTCTCAAGAGTAAGAATCTATAGAGGATTGTTAATGGTGAACACACGAAACCTATTGATGCTCAAGATTTGGCTATATGGGAAGATAAATGTGATCACGCAAGAGGGCTCATTGGTCAAATAGTTGCATATAGTCTTCAGGTAAGTATAGAGGCAGAAGATAGCTCCATCGAGGTATGGAAAATTCTTGCTTCCTCATATGATAAATTTGGTGATGTTTATGCTTATTACCTTGAAAAGAAGATTTATGAGCTAGATCCTACTAACCTTGATAGAGTAGAATTATATCTTGATGAAATGAAAAATTTAAATAAAAAATTAAATAATTGTGATAAAGATTACAAGAAAATAGACATTGCTCTTATAATTCTTTTAGAACAAAAATTGTCATCTTGTTTTGATATGTTCATTCAAACTAGGAATAGAGTTCTTGAATTGTCTTCAAATACTACAAAACCTACTTTTGATGATTTTCGTAAAGGATTGATTAATGAGCAAGAAATGTTAATTATTTCAGGACAACTAACACGTAATAAGTCTCTTATGGCTATTAACTCAAACCCAGTCAATAGGGGTTCCCATCACTATAAACACTAACCCACCACGATTTCCCTGAGCATCGGCCCAGACAGGTTTTACCCTGTCCAGCAACGCCTGCGGAGCAAATGAGGTCTCACCCGAGGAAATCAAGGGAGAGTGGACGGAACCATGTTTCCGCCAAATGAAGAATGATAACTGTGGAAAACTTACTTAACTTATCGCAACATCCAAGGTAGATCTATGCATTCAAGCTTAACGTTATTCATATTCAGAGCATCATTCAACAGAAACATTCATCGCGACAAGTATAACATTAAAGCATTAATTGCAGCAGAAATAATAGCATCCTTGGTGAATCGCAACAGGCATTATCATCAAAAGGTACACAGGAAATTTCACCAAAACAGCTCCGTCATGCCATATTACTTCTGCAAAACCCTGATACAACATTTCCTCAAAACTAGATCTCAACAATACCTCTTGATCACACATACAGACTCAAATATGAGCATAATCAACATCCAACTATCCGTAGTAAGATCAAAAGCCAAAACATAAGGTACCTCAACCCTTACAACTCTTGTCTATATATAGGATTCCACCTCTCAACTCTTGTCCACTTACTAACAACTTCCTAACTAACACTTGGACAATTGACCCAAAATCTAACTGACGTGGTCCAAATGACCCACAAAAACCCGCCTATTGCGATACAATTAACCCAAAATTACATATCATATGGTCAAATGACCCAGAAACCCGTATTTTGCAGTACAATCGACTCAAAAATACATAAAATAATTCAGCCTTCTTCCTTCCATGACCTCTTCTACTGTGTCGCAGCATCGGCGATGTTGCGATTCTTCCTTTCCAAACCGCCTGCCAACAGGCCCCTAACACAATCTTGTGGCTCACCCTCGAGCCATGTTAACTGGACATGGTGTATTCTGTGGTCTTCACTTTGAAGTCCTCGTACTACTGCGTGACTGTCATCACCATTTCCTTTACTTCCGTAGCCGCCACCTGACTGTCGACCACATCTTCGGCAGATGGATGCACAGTGAGCTTCACCATCACCTGTTGATGACCTTTCTGTACTTCCTAAAGCGCTTCACCAGCCTTGGTCATGAACTATCCACTAGCATCCTGGAATTCCTCCAGCTACGCAGCACGCTTATTTTTTCACTCATCAACCTTTGCGACGCGTTGTTGCAGATCTTTCAATTATGTAGCCTTGGCAACCTGCTCCATGGCTGGCATTACACACATCCCTACTTTGAGTGTCACCAACTGCCCCTCCACTTCCTTCCAATCCTTCATTAGTTGTTCGACCTGCTCATCCTAAACAATCTGGCCCCAAAATTTCACAGTGTCACCTGTGAGCTTCGTCGTGGCCTTTTCCAGCTCCTCCAACTGAGTTGCGAGCTCCTCAATCGCCCTTTTTCTGTCGTCAACTTCAACTTGAGGCATACCAGGATTCACCTGAGCCTTCAACTCATGATTCTCCTACTGCAAGTGGACAATGGCAGCCCCCAGTTGCTGCACCCGTTGGAGCACATTTGACTTAGCGATGGGCTCCTACACATGCTGACATGCCTCAACAATAGCCATCTCGATCTGCATGCTTTGATCTCACAGATGGGTCTTCTCTGCAATCAGGAAATCGTGTTCCTTCTTTAGTCCTTCGATTTTGTGAGACTTCTGTCACGTTCCCACCCATCATACCAGTGCAATGGAGGGGATCGTGAGGCTAAAACTGGGCATCCAGCCCCATGTACCAATTAAGTAAGCATTCCATACATATGAAGAGGCATAAATAGTTACATTACATAGCAGAAGTAATTTCATTTACACATTCACCATACATTCAAGATATTCATCAATTAAATATTTGAAAGATGGCACCAGAGAATACTTATCTTTAACAGAGTAGTCCCAAGCAACTAGCTATGTCGCTGCAACGTTCCACCCAACCGTAGGCTCTTCGACAGCTTATACTGAGTCCGTCCGAAGGCGACCCCCGAGCTGGGCATGATTCTCACAAGGAAAAGGGGACATTCCAGCTCAACCACTGCCCAATAACCCTTTTATCTCAGCCAAGCCAGAATAATGGATTACCCATCACCCATACCCCAACATACTCTTTCTTCTCACAACAAAACGACTATTGACAGGGTTACACATTTACAACAGAGGTGTTCACGAAACAGGGTCCACATTGGTTCTCCCAGCTCGTGGTCCACCCAATGATCTGTGGAATTTTGATTTCAACCCTAGGGAGCAAAACCAATTTCTCTCCACGGGTTAGGATCCCTTCCAATGGCCTAAACGACCCCCAAGAAGATCCAAAACGTTCTGCTCTCTTTCCCCACTGGTAACCAACGCAAAAACGCCCCTTCCCAGCTAAAGGATGAAGAGAAACACAGAAAAACGAGGGAGGAAAACGCCCAGGCAGCTAGAGCTGCGTGAGAGAGAGCAAGGCCATGCTCAATAATGGCTTAGGCAGCCATTTCGTGGCTCTATTCTCTCCCCAAGAGGCCAACAAATTTTTCCATGGAGGGTGGCTTGCCCATACCCGATTTTGGACAGCCATATTTCCCCATTCCCAAGGCATTAATTTCCCCAACCAACTCTTTGGGAGAATTCAATGGTTGGGTACAAAAGTCAACATGGGTAGCTAAGGGTTTGATGGGTTTTCTTATGGACACTTGGCTTGACTCTATTGGCTCAAGGGTTTGAATGTTTTCCCTCCCAATTCCTTGTGAAAGCATGCCCCCATCTCTTTGTTGCATTGCATAGCTAGTTGTGGGTTTTTTTTTTTTTATTAAAATGCATATTACATGCTATTTGAATTTCCACTGTGCATTGCTAGCACGCAAACCATATGCATCACGAAATCGATGGCGGGGCCTTGGCCTTGAGCTCCTCACCATGATTTCCTAACAATATTACATCGTTTATAATGTTAATGCCATGGGGCCAAACTGGGGACGTTACAACTTCTCGACCCATTCTTTCTTAATGTCTTCTTTGAGCTCATCCACAGCCTACTGTGTTGAAGCAGCCCTGCCATTCAATTCTGCAATGGTACACTCTGCGTCGGCCTCACTCTCCTGCAATCAGACCCACATACCACTAATCTCCCGCAGTCAGTCTATTGTCTCCTGGCATTCACCGCCTCATCTTCAGTCACAATCGCAATCGGGGGAATCTCTACATTCCTGACCTGTGGCTCAGTGTTGATTGTGCTAACTTGCGATGCCACTGCTTGCTCCGGTGCCTTTCTCGAAACCATGTCGTACATGGTTTCCATACGGGCAGTGAGTGCATGGAAGCCTTCATCTATCGCCCTCGTCATCTTTTGAGTTGCTGCGGTGGATGCATCAATGATTACTTTGATAAGTTGACCCAAGTGTGCCTCCGTCAGCAGGGTCAACCCATTGATTGTTGTCGGGTCCTGGTGCCCTTTCATTCTATTCTCTTCCAAGGCACGATCACTATCATCATCTATCAGTGTTTTGATGGACTCTTGATCAGAATCATGATGACTATGCAGGTCCTTTGCCGATATACGATCTTTCGAACCCTTTGCAATCCCTCCAGCCTCAATCTTAGCCAACGCCATAGGTTCACGCCATTCCGCTGGTTAGTCATTCACAATAGCCTCCAATGCTTTAGTCGTTACCTTGTAAGGGGTCAGCAACCACTACTGACCCGGGTCACGCCTTACTTGCACATAAATAGCATGCGGCTGAACCGCAAACTCCATGATTGGCTTAAACTTTGCCACAGTTTCTTCGGATATCTGCAGTACCTTTGTTGCTGCATTGCAAAGCATCTCCTAGTAGAACCAGAATAGCAATTGGAAATCCTGTAGTCGCTCAGGTTCTCGTACATACCATAAGTTCTGATAGCGCGCACCCCGCCGCTCTTTTGCATCCTCAAATTCCATTCCCTGGTACACATCGGGCTCCTTCCAAGCCACAAATGTAATCAAGAGTAGCAGCCAACTATATGTAAATGAGCCCTTGCCGGCCTAAACTGCTGCAACATCCTCCGCCAACTGATTTAATAGAAACAAGGAACATTTCATTTGGACACCCTCCGCACATTGTGGTGCACATGCAACAATCCCCGAGTTTCATTGGTTAGGTCGATCGCCCCTAACCACCTTACAGGATAAGATCTTGGTGTCGGTGAGTACCTCCTGATCATTGATACTGCTGGTGCGATACCCATGGTCGTCCATTTCCAAGCCATATTTCTTCACCAACTGTCCCTCCTGTGTTTTGTCATTCGCCTTCCCATGGAAGAACTACGATGGATCGCGTCCATCTTTGGGCAATCCGGTAATGTGCGAAATCAAATCAACAGTGACCGAAAATTCTCTATCCATCCACAATGAACCACCATGGAAGCACGCAAGCAGCTGCTTCATGCACACGTTAACTTCTGCCAACCTCCCGAAATGTGGCATGTTAATAATCCCTAACAAGTCGACCAGCTTCAACCCTTGTGCCCAGTCCTGCAAAATCGGCGTCGCAGTAAGTTGTGATCCAGGCACATACGAGACCGATGCAATTTCTGGTTAGGCCACCATGTCATGATCATCGTATCGCAGGCTCACTAGTGCCGACCCAATGTCACCAAAGCACTCCATTCTAACGGGGAGCGCTGACATCTTCACGCCATACTTCTACTTCAGATTCAGCTTGCGCGGGGTTGCATCCAGCCCACTGGGAGGGATATAACCAGGGATATCAATAGCCGATAGTCCCTCCCATGGGGCAGACTCGTCAACATGACGACTGGACTTCCCTACCTACACCTGAGCTTATCCTACCACCCTAGGAGATGATCTAAGCTACCTCTTGCTCTGTGGTGACTCGGAATGCTGACCGCCTCGATGCTTCTTGGCGATTACAGATGTTCCCACCGGCATGTTTGCAAATTCTGCCTCTAGATTGATGTCTCCCACAAATGCAACTTCTTCCTCGATTACAATCCCGGGGAAAGGAGACTCAACCTCACTGCTAATCTCAACTGTTTCTAGCTCTCGTGGCATACCTTATGCAGCACTTTCAACTGATAGCTTCTTTGTCCTAACAGCACTCTGCAAGTTCAACTGAACCTTTCCCAACACAAAACTGCACTAACAATGCTCTACAACACTTCAAAAGCACTAAATAACGTAATTCTCGGTGCCTTTCGACCAGCGTCAACCCGTTCTTATAGCTTCTAACCCAATCCTCCATAATCATGACTAAATCCGGCATTAACTCGATCGAATTTCTGTATTAATGACGAAAATTCATCGTCGATCCTGTCAGCTGATCGGTCGGATCCTCCATTAATTCCCATCATTCGAACACGTACCATTAATTAACTGTCTGAACTTTTGGCATTTATTGTTGATTGGACCCGGTCGTAACCCTGCTACTTGTCACGGGACGCTCCTAACATGCGACACAAGCCTCCCTGCTTGCGCATTGTTTGTCTTTGTTGGTGCCCCATCCTGCCACCGATCAACCTGCATTTTTTTTTTTTTCCAATGCATCGCAGGAATCATGTCGTTCCATGCCCGATTGATAGGGCTTCAATCTACTGGCATTGATCAATTTTGGGAGCATCGCTCCGTCCAACTGCTGCAACTGCACTGCACTGCCTGAAGTGATGCTATTGATGCGATACGGACCAAACCAATGCATTTGCAATTTTCCTGGATGTTTCATAAACTTACTGTCATACAACAACACCAATTCACCTCGTTGAAACTGTTTTTTTTTTATGTGGTGATCATGCCATGCTTTCTGGCAATCCTTCTCCACCCCTTGGTGGAAACCTGCGACAAAGCAATCTTCTTCCAAGTGAACGAGTCGTGCAAGGTGCTCCTCTAATGTGGCTACAACATCCATACTAGTTGTTGCCGCTATGCACAGACGCAGAACAATATACTCCATAGGCATAACCGCTTCTTTCCCATACACTAGCTTTAATGGTGTCTTCCCTATCAGCCTTTTGCATGTGGTGCGATAGGCCCACAACATTGCTGGGATTTTTAGATCCCAGTCATCGTGGTTCACATTGCACACCTTTGTCAGCGCATGCTCCAATATCTTATTGCAAGCCTCCGCCGTGCCATTCTCCTGTGAATGATAGGGTGTACTCTTCTTATGTTGTATCTGCAACTCCTCCGTCAATGCGCTAATGGTGCGATTGAGAAAGTGGTTGTCTTAATCGCTCAACAATATCTTGGGGAAGCCAAAGCGAGTGAAAATGTTGTCAAAAGAAACCATGCAGCTGTGGTCGCGGAACAATCAATAACTGGTGCAGCTTCTGCCCATTGAGTTAAATAATCCGTTGCGGTGATGATGTATCGTGCACCAGTGTGCCTCCCAGGTGGGTTTATAGGTCCCACAAAGTCTACTGTCCATTTATCAAATGGCTACAATGTCAATTGAGGCATTAACGACATCTCATCCCATCTGGATGGCTTCTCGGTTCTCTGATAGACATCATAAGACCGTGCATAATCTGTCGCATCACTATGCAGCATAGGCCACCAGAGCCCCGATTGAAGCACCTTCCTTGTTGTCGCACGGCCACCATAGTGCCCTCCAGCGACTCCTGCATGTGCTTCTGAAAGGATATGCTCTTGCTCATGTGGCAAGACACACCGTCGCAATATCTCATCGGCACCCATCTTGTATAATGCTTCTGCAATTAGCTGGAAATTGGTAGCTTTAACCACCAACTGCTTCTTTTGACTAGTGGTGAACTCTTCTGGTGTAGTACCTGTCGCCAGAAACTGAATGATTTCTTCAAAATATCTATTAGCAACTCCAACCTTAAGCAGTTGCACATCAGGAAACCCATCTTCAATGTTAGTTGGCTCCTCTCCTGGTTCAATCCGGTAGAGATGATCAGGGCCAGCATTTAACCTCCCTGGCTTCACAATTACTTCAAAATCGAACTCCTGAAAAAGAAGTAGCCATCGAAAAATCTTTCCCCCCAACAAAGTCTTATTGACTAGGTATTTCAATGCCAAATGATCTGTGAACATCTTGAAATGGCCTCCCAATAAGTAATGGTGAAACTTCTGCAATGGATAAACCATCTCCAGACCTTCCCTCTCCATAGTAGTGTAGTTTCTTTCTGCAGATGACAACTTCCGGCTGGAAAAAGCAATGGGGTGATCAAGATCCCCCTCTCTGAGCTGGGCCAATACCACTCCCAGCGTGATCGATGAGGCATCAACATGGACATGGAATTCCTTACTCCAGTCAGGAAATACTAATATCGACCTCGAAGCCATCTTCACCTTTAGTGTCTCAATGATATCCTAACATTCAGGGATCCACTAGAATACCGCGTCTTTCTTCAACAACTTCTCCATAGGCGTAGTAATCGCGGCATAACCTCTGAAGAACTTGCAATAATACCCTGTGTGTCCTAGCGTCTCCCTTAGCTGCTTAATAGTAGTCAGCGGTATGACCCAATAGTATGCCAAACGGTGCACAAAAGATACATTTCTTCAAGTTTAGCAATATCTGGTGTTGCCAGCATTGCTCCAACATCAACCGCAGATTCGCCAGATGATCACAGATCAAACCATAGACCGTCCAATCGTCCATGTATACCTGCAAAAAATTCTGAATGAAATCCTTGAACGCAGCAACAACAACTCACGAAAATATTGCAGGTGCATTCTTCAATCCGAACGACATCACGGTGTACTGAAAGCTCCCCCATTCGGTCACAAAAGTTGTCTTATGATGATCTTCTTTTGCAATGTAGATCTGATGGTAGCTAGAGAACCTGTTTGTGAAAGAGTACATCTCCGGCCACCCACACCTTCGAGCACTTCATCAGTAAATGGGGTTGGGAACGGATCATGTAGACATGCATCATTTAGCTTCTTGAGGTCGATACAAATGTGCACTTATCCAATCTTCTTATCCTATACCACCATAGGATTGATCCATTCCAACTCCTCAACTGGTTCAATGATACCTATGTCCAACATGCGATCCAGTTCCACCTTGACCCTCTCCTTATGTCGAGGATGCAATCGATAAGGTCGCCACCAGATCGGCTTAGCATCCAGTTTTAATGGAATCTTCATCTCCCCTAAGTCACCCAGAATCCCAGCAACGGAACCATTTGTTAACTCAAACCCAGTCGACAGGGGTTCCCATTATTGTCGACACCAACACACCGCAATCTCCCTGAGCACCATCCCAGACAGGTTTTACCCTGTCCAGCAACACTTGCAGAGCAGATGAGGTCTCACCCGAGGCGATCAAGGGAGAGTGTACAGAACCATCTTTCTGTCGAATGAAGAAGGGATAATTGTGGCAACACTTACTTAACTTATCGCAACATCCAAGGCAGATCTATGCATTCAAGCTTAACGTTATTCATATTCAAAGCATCATTCAACAGAAACATTCATCGCGACAAGTATAACATTAAAGCATTAAGTGAAACAGAAATAATAGCATCATTGGTGAATCGAAATAGGCATTATCATCAAAAGGTACACAGGAAATTTCACCAAAACAATTCCGTCATGTTATATTACTTCTGCAAAACCGTGATACAACATTTCCTCAAAACCCGATCTCAACAATACCTCTTGATCACACATACAAACTCAAAGATGCGCATAATCAACATCCAATTATCCGTACCAAGATCAAAATCCAAAACATAAGGTACCTCAACCCTTACAACTCTTATCTGTATATAGGCTTCCGCCTTTCAACTCTTGTCCACTTACTAACAACTTCCTAACTGACACTTGGACAATTGACCCAAAATCTAACTGATGCGGTCGAAATGACCCACAAAACCCACCTACTGCGGTACAATTAACCCAAATTACATATCATATGGTCCAATGACCCCAAAACCCACATTCTGCGGTACAATCGACTAAAAAATACATAAAATAATTCATCCTTCTTCCTTCCACGACCTCTTCTGACATGTCGCAGCATCGGCAATGCTGCGATTCTTCCTTGCCAAACCGCCTGCCAACAATGGCACATAATAAGACTCCTAAGAAAAGTTTTAATAATGTTAAAGGTTCTAATTCACACACTTCAAATCCTACTAATAAATTTGGTAATGCTTCTAATGCACATCATGACAATAGTATGAATAAGAAAGTGTATGATCCCTACAAGCATTGTGGTAAAACTAATCATATTGAAAAGAATTGCTTTAAATTGAAACGTTTAAAAGATAAAGCTAAAAAAAATGGTTCTGATGAATCACAAGTAGCTTTGTGTGCTTCTGTTATTTCTTCTAGTAATTCTTCTTCTAATGTGGAATGGATAATGGATTCTGGTGCTTCTAAACATATGACTAGTAATGCTTCTTTATTTTCATCTTATGACAATAATAAAAATACATCTAAGAAAGTATCTATAGGTGATGGTAAACAACTTTCCGTAATTGGTTATGGTAATGTTAAGGTTGCTAATGGTCAATTGGAAGATGTTTTTCATGTTGAAAATATGCCTATCAATTTTCTTTCTATTTATCATGCAAGTCAAAAAGGATTTAAATTTGAAGCTTGGCCTGATAAGTATGTTCTTAAAGATATCAATCAAAATTTCAAATTAGTTTCTTCTGGTCCTATTGATCATACTGTTGGTTTATATAAATTTGTTGTTTTTAATTCAATTAAAAGACAACCTTTTTTATTTCTATATTGCTCATGCTAATGAACTAAGTAAATTATGGCATGAAATATTAGGTCATTTGAATTATGGTAAAATGGAAATGTTAACTAAAATGGTACTTGGCTTGCATAATGTTTCGTCTACTAATGGTGTTTGTGAAGGTTGTGCTCTTGGTAAACATCATAGAGAAATGTTTGATAAAGGTAAAGCTTGGCGTGCTAAAGAATCTTCACAATTAATTCATAGTGACATTTGTGGTCCTCTTGAAGTTCCTTCGATCTCCAACACAATCTATTTTCTTACTTTTCTTGATGACTTTAGTAGAAAATCATGGGTTTATTTTTTGAAACATAAAAGTGACACTTTTTCTAAATTTCAAGTATTTAAATCCTTGGTTGAAAACAAATCTAGTAAAATGATTAAGATTTTAAGAACTAATAATGGGGGGGAATTCATTATGAAAGAATTTGAATTATTTTTATCTAAGCATGGAATTCAACATCAAAAGACTATTCCTTACACACCTCAACAATATGGTGTTGCTGAAAGGAAAAACAGAACCTTAGTTGAAATAGCTAGATGTATGCTTTATTCTAAAGGATTACATAAAAAAAATTTGGGCCGAAGCCATTAGTTGTGCTAACTTTATTTTAAATAGAGTTCCTACAAATGTTGTTAGGCATGTTACCCCTGAGGAAAAATGGAATGGTAGAAACCGGATATTAGTAACTTTAAAGTGTTTGGTTATGAATGTTGGGTTCATATTTCTCATGAAAAATGAAAAGAGTTAGAACCCAAGTCTCACAAGTGTATATTCATTGGTTATTCTAAGGATTCTAAGGCTTATAGGTTGTTTGATCCTTCTAATCAAAGTGTCATCATTAGAAGAAATGTTCAATTTATTGAAGTCTCTCCACCACCTAAGTCTGTTGAACCTCATGTTACTCTGAATATTCCCTTATCACCTGTTACTCCTATCTCGATTACTCCTTCCAATTATGTGACTAATATTAGTTCACCTTCTTCTTCTTCTTCTTCAAGTATTCCACCTGAATGTCTCGAAGCTCTTGAATTGACTTCTATCCCTTCTAACCTTCATGTTTGGGCCCGGAAAACACTTGAATATGCACGAAGTGTAGGGACCCCCATTTCGGGTTCCCCCAAAAAAGACTTCCACGGAATTTGAACATATAAGTATAATGAATTTCAGAACTTCCAATACGATTTTTCAGAAAAAGATATAGAGACCACAGATCCAGTTCTATCTATTGTAGTACATGAATGTAAAATAAATAAAACTATATACCTAGATTTATTCATTCCACCACAAGAGTTAGCAAAATAAATAAACTAAATACTTCAAACCTGTTTTTGACGGTTGGTCCAGCGAATCGATGAAGTCCTCGAAGTGGTTCCCGCACGATCCAATCAAATTTCCTGATGAAGTACCGAGTGACCCCTCGGTTGACCTCCCTACCGTATCAGGGTTATTCTTCTTCACCCCGAACCCCCGAGCAAATGGGGTCACAAGAACACACAAGTTAGGCTCCCGAAAGGATCTCCCAATCCCTGTTCCGGCTAATCCCAACTCCAAGGATCATAACATAATCTGATATTATGATTACATCCAGCATTACAGAGCAAGAGATTGCTTTCTCTCCTTCTCCTCCCTCATTATATAGCAAAAGCCTGTGTGCCATGTGTCTGTCCATGCACATATTTAATTTAATTTAATATTTTAATTTCCAATATTCTCAAACACATGTGTCTTCTTAATGTCTTTAATGTGCACCTAAAACCCTAGATCAGTGGGAGTTAGGTGTAGAAGAGTTCTACTTCTCTTTTGGTTCTTATTTAGTTTACTTAACAATATTTTAGTTAGACTTTGTGCTTTCTACTTGTCTTTCTTTTCTTAATATTAAGATTGAATTAAAGATCATTCCTTTTACTAAAAGTATAATCTATTTTAAATTTCCTCTTTATAAAATAATTTAAATGAATAATAAAATTAATTAAAGTAAAATCTTGAATAATAATAAAAGAAAAACAATTATTTTATTAATGACCTATTTCAATTCTTTCTCAAAATAATGAAGTCAATTAATAGAATCTTTAATAGAATGATTTAAAATAATAAAATCTTTTAAATAAATAATATTTTTTCTTAATAATAAAGTTAATCAAATTTAATATAAATAAATTCAATATTTTAACCCATTTTCAATATAATAAAATTAATTAACATAAGAAGTTTAATTAATGAAATCAAGATAGAATTTGTATAGGATAATTCAATATAATAAAATCCATTAAATTAAAATCTTTGAATAAAAATAATTCTCTTATTATTAATCTTTTTCAATCAACATAATTAATCAAATTTAATATTGAATAAAATCAATCTCTTCAATTCTTTTTCAAGTTAATAAAATCAATTCAAATTAGTGAAATCAATTAAAAATAAAATCTTGAATAGAATTATTCAAATTAATAAAATAGAACAAAATGAATAAAAGTATTTATTAAATCTTATATGAAATTTTCATTTATACCATTGATTAATTTTCTTCCTCTCGTTCTTGTCTAGGTACCTCTTCGGTGGGCCCTTCTGACAGTTTCATTTCTTCCTTCTTATGGGGAGTACTACGTAGCGACCGGGAACCGTTACCGCGATCTCTCAACTACGCTCCTTGGAGACTTAAGGGATGTTGAGGGATAAGGCTCTCCTTATTACGTGCCCCTCAACTCATCGTACACAACCAAATCATTATGGCCTTGCCCATACAGCATAAGCTTCCCCGGGTGAGATGAAACGGCTTCACCCGTACGTGGATTGCTAATCCAAGGTCGACATTTAGTCTTCATACCCCTATGTGTTCTTTCCGTTCTTACGACCCCTAAATTTTCATTGTGGGTCAGTCGGTATATCGTCTTACCTGCCACTGCACACACTCAAGCGCACATTAGTAGCGATGCACTATATAAAATATTTACATCATGCATTCTAGTATCTCAGTCAATCGAGCATATACACTATTCTTCATTTTCATTTTAAAGCATTCTCAAAGTAAATTCAAATGGTTTGTGTTTTACTTAGCCGATTCATTTCAAAACTAGTACCTCATTATTCTAAACAGTTAAGGTACTGAGGCGAGTATTACAGAAAGTTATATCAGAATCCCTTCCGATACTCGTAGAACTAGATCTAACTTTGCTCTTATGACCAAAGTTTTGGCCACATATGATCCTACCTCTTATGCTCAAGCTAAGGGTAAACCTCATTGGGAACAAGCTATGACTGATGACTATGATTCTCTTATGAAGAACAAGACTTGGTCTCTTGTTCCTCTTCCTTCGGAAAAAAATTTAGTTCGTTGTAAATGAGTTTATAAAACTAAATTTGCTGTAGAATGACACATTGAAAAGTATAAAGCTAGATTAGTTGCAAAAGGTTTTAATCAACTTGGTGTCAACTTGAAGGTATAGATTACAAGGAAACTTTTGATCTTGTTGCTAAAATGAATACAATAGGAACCATTTTATCTATTGCTTCATCTTATAAATGGGAAATACACCGAATGGATGTTAAAAGTGTTTTTTTAAATGGTGATATTAATGAATATATTTATATGCAACAACCTCCTTGTTTTATTAATGCTGAATCATCAAGTTTAGTATGTAAATTACACAAGTCTTTATATGGTCTTAAACAAGCACCTAGGGCTTGGTATGATAAAATTGATGCATATTTCTTGAATAATGGTTTTAAGCGTTGTATATCTGACCCTAACCTGTATGTTAAGCATATTGATGATAATATCATTGTTATTGTTTTATATGTGGATGATCTTACTATCACTGGAAGATAACCTGTTCTCATTCAAAATATGAAAAGTGACATTCAAAAGCAGTTTGAAATGACTGGTATCGGTATATTGCACTATTTATTGGGTCTTCAAATTTGGCATTTGGAAGATGGTATTTTTATCTCTCAAGCAAAGTATGCTACAAATTTATTGGCTCGTTTCCACATGAGTGATTGTAAACCTGCTCCTACTCCTTTTCAGTCCGGTGTAAAGTTGAATGTTGAGTGTACTATTCCTCTTGTTGATGCAACTCTTTATCATCATCTTGTCGGCAGTTTGATATATTTAACTCACAGTAGACCAAATCTCTCTTTCGTCGTCAGTATGGTTTCAGGGTTCATGCATCAACCTCATGAAAGTCATTGGGAAGCAGCAAAGAGGATTCTGAGATATTTACAGGGGAATTGTACTATGGTGTTTTTTATTCGAGTAGTACTACAGTTTCTCTTTCTAGTTATACAGATTATGACTCGGTAGGTGACAGTTCTGATCAAAGTTCAACTGCTGGTTATATATTTCAACTTGGTTCAGGTCTGATTTCTTGATCCAGCAAAAAGGTGAAGACTCTTTCTTTATATTCATGTGAAGCAGAGTATAGAGCAGCCAAAGAAGCAGCAAAAGGAGCAGTTTGGTCACGACATGTTCTCACGGAGCTTGGTCTAGTTCCGAAATCATCCACTGTGTTGAAATGTGACAATCAGGGTGCAATTCCACTTGCTTATAATCTAGTATATCACTCCAAGACAAAGCATCTTGATCTTGATGCTCATTACGTTCGAGGTCTCGTTGCAGATGGTGTTCTTTCTCTTGAGTATTGTCCTACTGAGTAGCAAGAATTCGATATCTCCACCAAATCCTTAACAACAGCGAAGTATGCGCATCTTCGTTCCTTACTAGGGATGAGGGAAGTTGTCATCAAGGGGGAGCATTAATGACTCCTTCCTTCGTTTGTTAGTGGGATTTTCTCTCAGCCATTATTAAGGGGGAGTGTTGGAATATTTTATATTCTTTGAAAGGTAATAATGTCTTTGTATTATGTCGGAATATCTCCACAATCTTATGTAAAAGAGTAATACATTTATCCCATATTCATTATGGTAAAATATACTCTTGATATTCATTATTATATAAAGAGATGTTATTATGGAAAATTATATTATCCCACATGTAATATGTGAGAGTAATTCCTCCTCATCTCTTAGTATATAATAGAGTCAAGGGATAGTCACATCACTCATCATGAACTATACTTTCACAAGTATTGCTATATTGTATTGGTGTTATTGGTATTGCTCTCTGTAAGCTCGGAGGAGATATTCTGGAGATAATATAAGACTACCTTCCCGTGTGTAAGACTCGTCGATTAGAGAGGGAGATTTTTTTTTATATTACAAATTGACAGCCTCATATTGCTCTTTTATGTTTTGTTTGATAAAGTGAATTAATGAGATGTATGCTATTTTTATCATTTCATTTATTTTCTATCATAAATTTAAATGTGAGATTATCATCCATTGTATTAGATTTGTAAAAGATGGAGGAGAAACATTATACTGGCATGTTAGAAGATATAATTATAGATTTTCGTATGAAATAATGCATTATGTGAAGGTCAAGAACTAGTTGAAGGTAATTTAAACATATCATCTAAATTAAATACACGTTTATGTAATGACTTAAATTGGATGGGAAAGTATACTTTAATATATCTCATTAGTCGTAAGTTATATTATACTTCTTTGTGGGACGGCACAAATTAAATAAAATATATTGCAATAATATAACTAGATGCAGAAGAATTATTAAAATACTCTGATTCTTTGATAGCATGGTGTGAGAAGATAAAATGCATAAATATATTGTGTATTATAGTTGTGAGATAACATGAATTAGAGGGAGAGACTGTAAAGTTTTAGATTTCTTATTGGGATAATTTGATTAGGGAAAAAGGTTGATGCTCTATTTTTATAATTTATAATTTATGAATAAAGAAAACAAGAATAAGAGAAAGGCTAATGATTGATATCCATAAATTCATCTATGAGATAGTATGAAAGGCTAAAGGGTTATGATACTTACCATGAAATTTATGAGTGAATCCGTTACAGACTTCTCGTGCAATAGTGTTGTGACTTTCATAAATTGTGACTCTTCAATCAGTAAAGAAAAAAAAAATCTCCCTCTCAAATCGACGAGTCTTACATTTGGTATGAGAGCAAGGTCGAACCTAGTTCACACCTAGACTTTCCGCGTTAAATATTTCATGATGTTTATAAACTAATAAAAGTTACCACTCTTGCAGACTTCGTCATGGATCAAAGAACTCGCAAGGGAAGAGACAAAAGGGGACAGGGACGAGCTGCATGCCCATCAACCCCAATGACCCCTATAGATACGCCTCCGAGAGCCGAGGAAACCATTAACCTTCCTGCGGGTGAAGTCATGACGATGATGAGAAATTATCACAGGATGACAGAAGCATTGATGATGCAACTTTACCGTGAGAACGTCGGTTCTCAAGTTATTGTTGTGTCGTAGACGCCACCTCCAGTTAACATACACCGAGAGTTGGAAAAGGTGAAATTACCTGAGTTTTGGGGTTCCTATAAGGGAACCGTAACGGAGGCATAGCTGGAAAACATGGCCATGTGCTTTTCATTGAGGGACTACACGTCAAATATGAAGGTACGGATAGCGATACTGCAACTTAAGGGGGAAGCCCTCCTCTGGTGGAAGACCTTGCAACCTCAGCTAGGTCTGGAACTTGAAGAAATATCTTGGGAATTGTTCGATGAACATTTCCATCAACACTACTTATCTAACGAGTTCATCAAGCAACAGTTGAACGATTTCCATGCGTTGAAGCAAGGACTACAGACAGTACAAGAGTACGAGATCCATTTTATGGAGTTAGTGAGATATGCATCTCATGTTTCCATAGAGAAAATTAAGTTCAATAAGTTTTTCTACTGATTAAACCCTATTATCCGGGACAAGTTTCGCATTTTGACACCTTCCACTTTGCATGATGCGGTCCAGAAAGCTCTCATAGCTGAGGAAGAGCTTTCCAACAAGATACTTTAGAGAAAGAACTTTAGGAGTGCTGACCAAGGAAGTCAATATTCTCATGCGCCCAAACATATTTATGAAGATAAGAATTTTGGAGAGAGACCTTTTAACGGAAGGCCTATTAGAGACAACATAACACCTTACCGATCCCACAGTGGAATGATCATGCAAAACCTCTTGCAAAGACGACACAGTTGGGACCAAGGAGAAATAATACACCTACTCGAAATAACTCTAGAGGACCTAAAGCTAGCTGTTGGAAATGTGGAGGACCACACTTCCAAAGAAAATGCCCTTGGTAGGACCAGGGAAACATAAGAGTTCTATAAGTTTGGCACAGAAGCCAAGCTGTCACCTAGGTTTGTAGGACCCTTTAGGATTTTGGATGCAACTGAGATGCGTCATAGATTTCCATTTTATTTTGAACTTCGAAACGAAGTTGTAAATAAGTAGGGGTGTATGTAGTGCCCCTAAACTACTGTAGACATTGAGGGAACTTGTTGAGTGACCCAATGGATTTAAACATTAATAAAATAATTATTTGTTTTTATTTTGGAGTATGTTTATGACTGTGATTGATTGTAAATCCATAAAATAATGATATATGTATCTGGATAGTTGATGTAAATGAATGATTACATGTGTTTAAGGATTAACTATGATTATGGAAAATGTACATATGAATGATGCTTAACGACTAGCTGTACAATTGATTATGTGATTAGATGAATGAGTAATGTTTGAGTAAATTATAAATGTTTAACGAAATAGTAGATTTATGAATCAAATTATGATTATTGATGACAGTACTACTAATATATGTTTGTGAGAAATGTGTGTAGCAACAGGTGAAACAATTCACCGGCAGACACACAAAGGAATATGAAGGGTCGTAGAGTATGGATAAATCACACACAGGGAGATCGATGACGATTTCAACTTCCAACGGAATACCATGCATGAGCAAATAAGCACTGATCTGATCCGCTTTCTCAAGAGGAAAGCGTGAGGGCGTATGAGGTGGGCCACGATGGAGCTGGTCACGTACGATTTGGGGGGTGCGCAATGAGAACGGACTCAATCCTCAGTGCCAATAGTCCCTAATAGCGTGTAGACAAAATATGGAAGGTGACGGCTCCAGAAATCCCTACATGAATTTCCCGCAAGTCAAAATGAAAGGATGAAAACAGAAGGGCCTAACAGTGCAGTACCCTACCAAGAATGGAAAGAATGGACGCAAGGACCCAATAATGTGATACCTTGTCGAGGAATGGAAACTACGGATGATTGTACTCGACGGAGTGGTGCCATGTCGGGAAATAAAATTAAGGAACAGGGAGGCCCAATGACGCAACACCGGGGTCCTAATGAAAATGATGGTTAAACATAGGTACATAAAAACGTATAAATTGTGCACCTACAACAATACTTAGAGAAATGCATTTTAATACTTGAGACATTTGCACATAAAAGATTATTTTAGCATTTAAAATAATAGTATTTGTATATATGCATGTGCACTTAAAAGATTATTTTGGCTTTCAAATAATATTGATTGATTTAGGCATTTGCACATAAGAGAAGATTTTTGAGCATTTAAAATAATATAAACCATTATTTAGGAGCAAAGTAGAATCCTAAGCATGGATACCAAGTCAACCCCACCTTCACACAAACCTAGGAGTTAAGTAAAATATCTTGGGGACAAAGATGAGCAAATTTAGGAATGTTGGTGCATCTTCTAGAGAACGTGACACTTGGATGGGTGAGTTTTATTAATTTAGAAAATTAATAAAATGAATATTTGTGCATGAAGCGACATGTGTCGCATGAGATTTTCCTTTATAAGGAAGACATTGGGAATGGGTAAAGGACCGAGACGCTCGATGACTATCGTAATTTTGAATTATTTCATGACTTGCCGCTATTAAGGTTTTGAGTGGAAATGTTGGTAAGGGGGAATCCCAAGCTGGGTTTCTTGACTATTGTGTGTGAGATCTACGACCTGAATTGCTTGGGGGTTCGGGAGGAAGGAGAGTACTCCCGGAAAGGTTGGGAGGCTAACCGAGGTGTCCTTGGGAGATCGTGGAGAAGCTTAGATTGAAGTTGAGACATTTAAGGATTGTATTCTCGACTCGATTGCTATCTTACAGATTTGAATTTATTTCAATTTGCTCTTCAAATTTTAGAGATTGATGTGAATGTATATTGGGTCTTGATTAAATTTACGAAACTTATTTCATTGTTTCTAAATTCATGTGTTTATTTAATCTAAGGATTAATGATTATGATGTTGCTAATAGAATTACGATTAATAGTTGTTTCAAAGATTTTCGAATTTCTCCATTTGTTAAAATTTAGGATGCAAAACCCTTCTGAGATAATGATCATAAACTAGTAGATAAAAACCTTGGATGATTCGATCTACCTATGAAGTTTTATGATCTAGTGATCCCAAATCTGTTGCGGTTATAAATTTATGTTTTATTTAGAGTAAAGCAGATCGCGATGCTTGATCTGCTATTGTCATAGTTTATATGTATTACAGTGAACCAAACTACTTTCGTGTAGTATTAATAGGATCCTTGCTGCGTGACACCCTTCGCAAGATACTTACTGTACATTTAACGATTGATGTATACCATTCAATTGTAGATCTGTTAATCGAGATCGCACTCGAGAATGCGGTGCCTTGAAAACTCTAATGTGTAACCCAGATGTTAAGTAAACTGCTTTTGGCTACTTTAAAATCGTTTAAATAAATCGTAGATCAATCCGTGGATTGCATCTTGCATATACTACAGCAATGAAATACTTACTGTTAACTACAATTTCTTAAAATCCTAGCTATTGAAATTATTCCTCCTAACTTTTTGCGATCTGGAATTCTTGAGATGATGTCGATCCCTATCTTTACATAGATCCCAATAATGTAGATCCTTGCACTGTAACATCACTACCTTGATTGCTAATGGTGTTCTTAAATCCCAAGATCCAATCTCAGCATGAAGTCTGTGCATCTGGCATATGTAAGTTTCTGTAGAATTCATTATGTAAAACTCCAGCATGGTTCTGCCTCTCGACAGGTGACCTTTTTCATACCGACTCCTCGAATCGTTGGTGAATTAACTACCCCAGTATGGATCGATCCAGTGATCTAATTTAAACTCTTGCTGACTCTTCAGTCATCGGCAATTTATGAACTTGGATTCAACCTTTTACTGTTAATTGCTTTTATCATTACAGATTTTAGTATCAATTTTAATTATGTAGAACGCCCTGTCACGTTCATGAAGTTTAATTGATATGAGTATTCGACGCCGATGTTATTAGTAGAATTCAATGCTTTATGGTAATGTATAATTAAGTATCTTAATTCTGATACGGTTGAAATCTTGATCTAATATTGCGGTTTTTCAAGAGGGCTCTTCTATTTGATTTAATTACTGACCATGTTCATTTTTGTAGGAAACGGTTAAACTCCTCCTGTTCAATATATTCTATGAACTAATTTAAAACAACAAATAATTAATGTGTACTTTACATAAAATTTGCAATTTGAAAATTACAAAAAGAAGGTACATCAACAAAATAGTGTTGTTCTACATTACACAATGATTTAAAATATTCCAGTTTGCGAGGACAAGCTCCAACAACAATCACATGTACTTTATATTATTCATAAAATAAAGTATTTTAAACATTAAAACATGTGTACAAATATATTTTAAAACCATTTCAAAATTGAACATACATTCATGAACATCATGCAAAATCATATTCTAAGCATTTACCACACAAAGTATGCTATGTAATTAGCCCAAAACAAAAGTTAGATTATTCAAAGAAAATATAGAATATATGCCAAGATCAATGTACATGTATATAATTCAAAACAAGGTTCTTGAACATGTGGGTTCAATGTACATATATAATCCAAACATAGGGTTCTTGGATGTCCAAAACAACTACATCATATTTATCAACATGAAGAAATTATTATCTGAATGAAAGTCACGGGGGTTCACTCAATGAACTTGTTACATAGCACAATCGTTCACATGATATTAAAGAATAACCCTAATTTCACTAAATATTGAAAAATGCATCAAAAATTTGTATTGTTGAACCCCCATCCCAATATTCTTTTCCAATTAAGAAAATCCTTGGTTTCACCAGATATTGTAGGTATCCATTTTTATCAACCCATTTTTAACACCCCCTTTATATCATATTATCAAGTTGTAACAAATAGGATCCCTAACACATCTTAATATAAGCAAACAAGATGTTAAATACAATAATAGTATAATTCTAATAATGATCCCACTAGGATTGCACGGGCAACTGATCAATGTGTAGCATTGGATAGTGGAACACCCAAAGAAATAGTATTGGGGAAGAAAAAATGTGTAAAAAAAAAACCTAGTTAAGAGATCAACATAACAAAGAATGTAAAAGACCGATAGCCCAGTTGTTAGTGCAATGCTTAGAAAAGATGTGAATTCCAGATGTTTCACACCACAACCTACCAATCTACCAATTTTATATCATGTAAATATTAATATATCCATAGAGAACTCATGTTTTCTACAAGATTAATAAATTAAACTCCATAAAAATGAAAAATTGAAACCCTTTGTGGATGGACGCCCCTACCTTCCTATCAAAACAAACGTCATTGATGTTTAAACCCAAATGAGCATAGAAAAATTCCTTTTACTTTTCAATAACACCATATGATCATGTGAATAGCTTGGATTTGGGTCATTCACAAGATCCAACGAATTTCCTCCACTTCATCTACATTTATTTTTGCAATCAAGCAAATTAACAACATTTAGTTACCTTTTCTTGGGTTACATCTAGTTTTTTTAATTTTTAAAGGATGGGGGAAAATATCCATTGGTAGGTTTCAAGCATGCAATAGTTATAAATATACACAGATGGTGAAACTTATATGATACCATTTCATGGTAACGATAACACACAGATAACACATAGCGTATGTAAATAAGGATTTAGATTTTCACTTATGTTCCTGTTAATTCCAATACAATATTAAGGCACATGCCTTACATATAAGAATTGAAATTACAATTATGAATGTCTGAAATATAACTCAATATAACAACTATTCCTAACTGGCAATGTGAAAATATTAAAGAAGAATACAAAAAGTTGAAAGAAATAATTAATCAAGAAACATTGATATAACTTTTCTTGGTTTCAGTGAGCCAAGAAAGATTGATCTCACTTTTCTTGGTTGTCGTAGGGCAAGGTTTAATTGAATCTCAATGCCCACCTAAACTCCGACCTAAAAAATGAAGATTTAAATCTTTTACTTGAATGCTTACAAAAAATACAATACAATTGTTCAAGTCCTGAATTCCTGATTAAGAAAATTAAAGATGAAAAAAAATATAACATCAATTCAAACCAAGCCTAAATAAGCTATTAAATCAGAATTTCTCAAGGCCAATAATCCAAACAAACTTCCATCGATATTATCATTGGTACACTATTATCATATTTATGCAAAACCTAGGATCATAAGCAATATCAAATAAAAATTGAAGGTCCTTAAGTTTTAGGTGGGTATGAATTGACCCCATGATTTGGAGGTATGGATCCATCCCATGATTTGGAGGTTATTCCTCATCACACCTAAATAAAATAACCCCCAATTATTATATTACTATGTCAAATTAAAAACCCCCATTGACCCATTAATATAGGGAAATGTATTTTTTAGGTTTTTAAGAGTATTCAACCCCTAAATATGAATGGACGTGATATGATATTGACTCACTACTGAACCCCCCATGATGAAAGTCCACCACTATCATCCACAGGGGTCTTCACTTTTCCTCAAAGAGACCCAACCTGCAACATGTATAAAAGCAGATTATGAATATCATAAATTATTCAAACAATTTTAAACTAAATTAAAATATATATATATTAAATTTCTAAAAAAAATTGAAAATAGTTCAATTATTAAGAAAATTATATGAGTGCCAATATCCACGTCCATCAAAGAACCTATATCCTCACCACCAATTTCCATATGTTGTCGTGTTCCCTAAAATTTAAATTTTGTTAATAAATAAAACATTGTGCAAGCAAAATAAACTAAAATTAAATGATTCACTTAAAAATGAAACAAAAAAATTCAAACTATGAACTCACAAGAGATGGAAAATCATCAAAAAAGCTGGAATCTAAATGAACCTGCATGGATAAGTCACATTAACAATAAGATACAAAGATAAATTCAAATTCAAAAAAATCATACAATATAATTCAAACATAAATATAAATATGTAAATAATAAATATACCTCTCTAAGATGCTCTTCTACATTTTCACTAGTGGAGAGTCAAAAATTATGTTCATTCAACACTCTAGAAAACTGCAACCAATAAACATTTACGTAATGTATTTATTGCTATACATCAAAAAAGACATAATGTCATAGATATAATGTAACAAAAAGTTCAATTCAAAATGAATAAAAAAATTAAATATATTATATGTACATAAACAACAGACCTCTCCTATACTCGATGTGTCATTGGATAGGACATCCGAAGCTATAACATGACAAACCTTAGCATAAGCCTTGAGATCTTCAATGCTCATTCCATCCACCTCATCATTCGTTTTGTAAACAAACTTTTGACGAATAGTGGCTAGATCCCTCTCTCGAACCAATCCCACATCAACTCCTACAAATGCCGACGTTAAACCTTAGGCAACAGAATCCCTTGCAGTTTTCCCAAGTTGGTTTGTGGGCTCCATCTCTGATTTTAATGTCACAAGCCTGGGTGGGAGATATATCTGAGGTGGAGGTCGAAGAGTTGTGGGATCTCTAAGAGCACCTTTTCAATCGTATATTCAGCCCTTTCCAACTCCATAAAAGTCAGAATGAAGATTGGTATGGTCTGGCTTCATATTTTAAAAAAACTCCGCATAAAAAAATATGGAAAAATAATTAAGAACTTCATCGTTCCATGGAAATTGACCATAGGCTGCAAGGAACCGATCATATATTAGATGTGCAAGGTCAGGGTGCTTGAAATATTGTACTTTCAACATTTTTCGCTTTAGGACTTCTTTGAAGTTTAATATTGAATTAGCATGTTCTTTGGTCACTCTCTCCTTCACAACAGCCCACTTGTCCGGACCCATCACTTTTCCCTTCGCCTCCACATCAAGTCAACAAAACCATTCATCGTAGGTCTAATATCCTCATATGCCTCAATGAATTTTTGCAATGATCGCAAAACAATCTCTAGACTTTGTTTTCTCTCTAGAAAGAGATCCAAACTAGTAAGATCATGTTGCAACTTGTCATAGTGGGATCTACAACTTTCAAGGGTCGTTTGTTGAACACCACTTTCCCATGGAAGCTCCTCAGGTAAATCAGATGGATAATTTATTATGGGTGTACAACCCACATCTAATTCAACATATGTTTTCCTTGCTTGACCTCTGTCCCTCTGTGTAGAATTACAATCCTCTTCTGAACCTTTCTCTACACCCACATCTTGTTCAGCATCTGTCCTCCTTACTCGAACTTCGTCCCTCTGTGTAAAAGTATGAGCCTCTTCAGAACCTTGCTCTGCTTCAAATACAAACACAGTTGAAATTAAACATGTACAAAAATTTTGAACACGCACTAAATTACCTTTGATACGTGTATTAAAACATAAATTTTCATACCAACAGAAGGTCGAGATCGACGTTCTCCCATAGAAGATACAGGGAAAACATTTGTACCCCTTTGGCCTCGCTGATGATCAGATGAATGTGAACTATACAATAATCTTGAATCCCAAGGTAAATCCGGCAACCTTGATCATGAGTTGAGACACCAATTCCTGATGACCTTGATGACCTCCTATGCTTTTACCTCAAAGACTCCTCTCTTTCCATTTGATGTGATATCTACATCTAAACCAATACTTATTAGCTATTTTACAGTTTGTGAATTCGAAGTGGCTAAGTCATCGCGAAGAAGGAAGAGGTGCGCCAATGTGGTCTTTCTTCCTTCTCACTTATTAAATTTAATGGGGGTCTAAGTATAATAACATTAAGAATATTAGCACTACTAAAATAATTTAATTATATTAGTAGTGTTAATATGATAAGGATCACTTTATTGAAGTACCATTATCTTAGGCCCTTAATAATTACTCTATCAAGTCTAGTATAATAACATTAATAATTTTAGCACTACTAAAATAATTTAATTATATTATATTTGTCTATATGTCTGTTAATGAACTCTATCAATGAACAAAAGTTTCTATAGGAAAATATCTAAAAAAGTGGTCAAAACTCGTGCTCGCCTTATCATAAAGGTAATCACACATTGAAACAATATAACATACATGAAGAGCATAATTACATATGTATATACTTTATTGCAATTATCTCAAATATTGGAAAATGAGTAGCCTCAATCTTTTTATAATGCTTTTATTTAATTCCTTTAATTTAACCTATTTTATTTATTATTAATCGATACAATCAGCATACAAGCTAATAGATGAAGTACATTTGAACTACTCCCAAGTTGTAAATAGTATGTCCATTGCACTATAGATTGTAATTGCTTACTTGAGCATAACATAAGGGTTAAGTCTATTATCTTACTTATGGATATACTGATCATCCTAATAAAATCAATGGGAATCTAAGCTATATGATGTAATATAATGTAAATACTTTAATTAAGTAATGGACACAACCTATATGAACCATTACATATGTTAATTACACTAACCTAATGTACTAGTTATACTTGATAGCTATGTATTATCAATAATAAATACTATGATCCTTACATGGAAGCTTATTGTATCAACAAAGTGAAATCAACGATACTCATTCATATTATACTAGTATAAAGTGTATCTCCGTAATTAAATAAATGGCTATCACTAGAGAGACCATAAGCTAGGCATAGGACATTATGTATCCATGTATTTACACTCTATAGATAGGGGATTCACTTTATTATAATATGATAGATCATTTATATGTTATGAATCACAAGCCTTATTTACTGAAAGTTGTGTAATTGATATCTTCATGGTCATACTCTGATCATGTTTTAGATTAGTATCACATTTATTAAGTGTATTTCATATCCATTATTACCTTTGTAACTTACTAGATTCACACTAAGATTGGTTCTTACTCTTTTTTACTATTTTAACCTATTAGACTTATATTATAACCTCAAGAAAGTGCATGGGTTAACTTACTTAAATTCATGTGCTATTATTACATATACCTATGAATAGTGATTACATTACAAGGATAGTACATATTTATTATTGATATTAGCTTGGTTCATATCTGTAAGCAGAGTGACTCTATTTAAACCAATTGATTAGGAAAATATGGTAGCATCTTTTCACTGTTATTGTTCTTTTCATGATTAGGGTCTCTTGTTATCACCTGTATGATCTGATTCTACAGTTCTCATGAACAGAGTTCTTGAACTCTATTCATGAACTCTATTCATGAACAGAGTTCATGAACTCTATTCATGAACTGAACTATGTTCATGAATAGAACTTTGTTCATAAACATAGATGAACTTTGTTCATGAACAGAGATGAACTATGTTCATGAACTCTGTTCTTGAATAGAGTTCAGTAAGATTTCCAACAATAATACAAGTTTTTAGTTACACTTCTATAGGATAATTACTATAATAAACTAGAAAACATAATCAATGAGATTCTATTTAGTTATTTAGACTCTGCACTTGAACCTTTACATTAAAAAAAATTGATAAATCCATAGACAAATTTTAAAAAATAAAACTAGGTAATTGTTCATACTAAACAATATCAACAGTAATCGAAAATATGATAATTCCAAAATCTTCTCAAAATACAAGGGCATTTGTTTGAGGAAGCGAAAATTCTCAATGGAATAATAGTAGAGCAAGAGGTTAGATACAGTTAGGTGAAGAGAGTCTTTTTCTAAATATTTGTCAATGGACCCATCAAACCCATTATGATTCAAAAAAATAATTAGGTTAGATCCATTCCCTTTTTTTATTTTAATGGATTAAGGGATATTTGTTTATTTTAATGTCTTAAGGGTTGACTTAATCTCCAACTAAAGAAAAAGGAATTGTAAATGGTTACTATGTGGAATTAGCCATGATCCTTTGATAACAGCAACCATTCATATAATGTGAGAATCATGGGAAATTTAATATTATAAAAGTAAAATGCTCCTCGCATAATCCTGTTCATGAACATAGATGAACTTTGTTCATGAACAGAGATGAACCCTGTTCATGAATAGAGATGAACTATGTTCATGAAACAAACTGTTCATGAACAGAGATGAACTATGTTCATGAACAACATATCTATTTCAAATTTAATTATATTTGACTATTTAACAAAAATAAAAATAAAAAAACTCTAGTGGAAATGAATACAATTTGCTAATTTAATCAACCGACAAAGGTAGAGGTAAAACAACATACATTCCTTGGGGGATTATTCTTTTATGAGATAAAATACAGAGATATTTTTTTAAAATAAAAGTACATACCTGGTATTTTTTCAATTGCAAAAGATATCAAAATGATTGGCACCCGAAGCTACGAACATTTAACCGATCGAAAGGGAAATCGTAATCCCAACGGCGAAGCTGAACAACAAACAACCGAAGTCGCCGAAGCCAATTTTACTTCCAACAACAACGTTGATTAGCAAAAAAAACCAAATAAAAACAAAAATGACAAATGCATGCTAATTAGCAAAAAAACAAAAATGGCAAACGCTTGTTGATTACTTGGACACTGTCGAACTCCATGCCGAATGACAACCTGCAAAATAGGGTTTTCAACCTTCTATCTCCATGCCGAATGTCTAACGTCAAGAAGGTGGTGAAACACAGGGTGGGTGAAGGCGATGTCGAGGTCAAGCAATAGGGGGGAACGATCTCCACGTCGAAGGAGACGTTGGGGTCAAGCAATAGGATCTCCACGCCGAAGGCGACACCAGGGTCAAGCAACAGGATCACCATGCCAAATGCAACGTCGAGGTCAAGAAACAAGATCTCCACGTCGAAGGTGATGTCGGGGTCAAGCAATAGGCGGGAATGAGATATGTATTGTAGGCGGGGTCCAGGTGCAAGCAAGGATGGGGTTGAGGTGCAGGCATGGATGGGGTCGAGCCACAAGCGGGGGATACATGCGGGGTCTAGCAACAATAGGTAGATAAAATTAAAAATGATGGTTGCAACTGATATTTTATGCCGAATAATTATTCGACCGAATAAACAAAAAAAACACAGGACATTTTTCCCAGCCGACAATGCCTCACACACACTTCGAGGTCTTTGTTATTTCTAACGGTGAACCGTTAAAGGTTATTTGGCCTAATAAACTATAGGTTATTCGGATGAATAATCATATTTCTTCGGCCGAATAAAAACATTATTCGGCCGAATAGCTTCCGGTATGTTTTTAGGGCTCCCGATTCTCACGAAATAGACACCCATATTCATGGATTCACCCCCCCCTCTTGTCCAATGAAATGACCAATATATAGTAGCTCAATTATCCCAAATTCACATTTGGACAACTTAGCATACACAGATTGATCTGCAAGAATAGTTAGTACAACTTCTAAATGTTGTAAGTGTTCTTGCCAAGTTCTACTGTAAATAAAAATATCATCAAAGAACACTAACACATACTTACAGAGCTTCTTTATAAACACTATTTTCATGCAATATTTAATTGTTGCAGGTGCATTAGTCAAACCAAATGGCATGACTAAGAATTTAAAATGTCCATAATGACAGTGAAAGGATGTCTTATGTATGTCTTCTTCCCTCACTTTGATTTGGTGGTATCCAAAACGAAGGTCGATATGAGAAGAACTTGGCCCCATGCATCTCATCCATCAACTCATCAATTCTTGGGATGGGGTAATGGTTCTTTATGGTCCTCTTGTTCATAGCTCTATAATTTATGCACATCCTCAGGGTCCCATCTTTTTTCTTCACCAAAACTACTGAGGAAGAAAAAGGACTAGTACTTGGTCTAATCAGTCCTAACTCCATCATCTCTTTTATGGCCATCTCAATTTCATCTTTGAGCCTTTTTGGATTCTTAGAGGGTCGATTCATGATAGGAATCATTCCTACCTCCAACTCTGTTACATGTTCAACTCCTCTATCTATTGGAATGTTAGGACGGAGGTCCCCAAAAACTCTCATACTTCTTGAGCAATATCCTTATGTCATCAGGATGTTGTGAAATGTCTATGGCTGATCCTTGTTCATAAATTAAACATTAAGCATCCCACTCTATGTCCCCATGCCTCAAAATTGACCTCATTCTATGGGAGGAAACCACTTGATTTGGGTAGGTGTTCATACCTTTCAAAACTACTCATTTCGCATCATCAATTATGAATCTCATTTATGGAATTTTGTAGTTCATTGTATGCTCACTAATCGAAAATAGACATTGAACCCCCAACACTATGTTTGTGTTAGCCACATTCACAACATAGAAATTATCAGTCGCTGTATAATCCCCAATAGTTACTTGCAGCTTGGGAATCCACTTTGTGCAATCCATGGAATTGATCCTCGGTATCATGACTGTTAATCCATCAAAATATTTGGTGGGGAAATTTCTTCTTTCCACCATGGCAGCATCAATAAAATTATGTGTGGTCCCTCCATCCACCATAATGGTAGCCTTTTGGCCATGGACTACTCCCTTCAATCAAAGTGTATGAAACCTTGGTACTCCGGACATAACAACAATCTTTCCAGAATACGATTGTGGCTATTCTTCTTTTGTTGATTCATAATATTCTTCCTGAATTATTGGATCCCCTTCATATTCAACTTATTCTTCCTCCCTTTCATAAAATACCTCTATATAGTTTGTTTTCCCCTTAACACATCTATGTACTGGAACCCATGGATCATGGCATGAGAAGCACAACTTCTTTCTCCTTAACTCATCCCGATCTCTGGAAAAGTTGTCTTTCTTAAAATTTCCACATTGAACTTTGAGGAAGGGTTTCTTGTCCTTGGGATTATGATGGAAATTACTCTTTGGAGGGAATCTGGTTCTTGGGATGGAATCTTCCAAATCTCTTGTCTTACTCATGGCATCCTGCAAAGTTGCAGGTTGATGAGCCTTAACTAGTTCCTTCAATGGCTATGCTAGTTCTTCTGTAAACAAAAGTGTTGGTCACCCTATATGCTAATTAATTACATCTAACACACAGGATGCTTAATATAAATTGTCAACCCGGGGAAGTCTTTTATTTCAATGGCAATAAGCACAATCTATGCATAAACATTTCAAGTAGTTGATTAAATAAATGGAGATAAATAATCCTACATATCTGCTCATCCAAACTCACCTCATAACTAAAACTAATCTAACTTATCCATCTAGGAATTCAAAGTACAATTACCTTCCTATAGATATCAACCCAACAATTATTGATCTAAGAGTAAAGATGAACTAGATTACTTTCGCAATAAGTTAAATCCTATAATCATCAAACTACAGTATTCAATCTCTACCAAATTGATTCATCTAGCAGCTACTGTAACTCAATCATAGTCTATCTATTCTAATGAATTCAGGAAAGATACAACAACAACCAGAACTAGAAATAAGCTTGAACTTTGATTTGATTAATATTGGAAATCCTAGAAAGCATAAATGAATGAAAGGAATTAAAGCTGAGCTTGGCTGTAACAACTAATTCTAACACACCATGCATCAAATAAACTAACCTACACAGTTGATTATCACACCACACAATTGCAGCTATTCAAGATGCAATCATAAACTACCAGAAAAAGATTGCAAGTGTTAATCTACTGTTGCAGCTTGCAGTAACGCATCTAATGTAATTCCACACCACACACCATAAAGGAAATTAAGCTACCTACTTAAATTGGCAATCTCTGTGAGAAGGTGGGCCCTGGCCTTCTAATAGATATGCCGTGAACTACCACAAATTAAGACACAGAAATATGAAGAACTCTGCTCTTTATAGTAAAGATGGTAATCCACAGTCTCAGCTCTCTGTTACAGCCCGTATAAAATGATAATTAACCAACCCCAGACTCTGAAAGACTTCCCATATTTATACATGCAAAGTACAATTCGTGATCCACTAATTTTGTGCAGCAATGAAGATGTATGATATTCATATTGCATAGTTACAACTGAACTGTTCTAGTCATATTGAATGAGGCCATTAGACATGAAGGATGTTGTTACTCTGGCAGTCATGGGATCAACAGATTAACCAATTGGGAGGCGTCCTGTCTATTGCAACAATGCTCTGTTTCGGTGAAGTCCTGTTACAGCTTCACATGGAAAGGTGCACTTTCCATATTAATATAAGGAACTAAATCTGAAGAGTAATAGCTGGCACCACGTGTGATTCTTTCCTAAGGAATTGCGGCTGATACACCTGTTCTTTGATCTTGAATTAATGAAATCAACAAGAGTAAGCATAAATCAAAGGCTATCATTTGTAACCATAACACTGTTAGGCATTAAATAAATGAAGCCATAATGAATTATACCTTGTCGGGATTATTGATTGATCTGGAAGAAAGGAATATATATGGTACATGGAAATAGGGTGTAACAGGGAGAAATGATGTAATAAGTGTGGTAAAAAATGGGCAATTCCAAGGCCCAACATCTCCCCCCAACTATCCAATTGCATGTCCTCATGCAACCACTTCCACTAATCTGAATATGAATCCAAACTGCACCTGTGAACATGGGTAAGATTGTAGGCAAGTTTTGTTGGTTCCCCATAATGCACAAATCCATAACAGGGAGTCCACTTCTGCCAACACTACTTCTCCTCCTCTTTAGTCAAAACGTAGTTGTTTCTATAAGGACTCATAGGAATCCATATGAGGGGAAACTTGAATCTTAGCCCAAGCCAGCAAGGTCCGCATGTTTTCATGCACTGCACATACCCAAGCACCCTTGTTCAAGCTTGCTTGAAATTCTCAAAACAATATGGATCCCCTTCCTTCAAATATGGGGAGGAATATAACCATCTGTACTCACTACCCTCCAGGGCATACTACTGATTATTAGAAATTATCTGGACACACGTAGTGATGATTCTCCCTTGCATATTTTCCAAGTGCTGAACAATCTCAGGAAACTTGAGAGACTTTGCATGCCTTGCTATGAGTCCCCTTGGAATCCGAGGTTCATTTCTAATCCGAAGAGTGGAATCCTCCTCATTCTTTGTGATAGTTTGGAAAGCATCTCGCCATTTTACATGGTTGATGACAAAAGAAGCAAACGCTCTCAGCTGAACATCCCCCAAATGTGGCACAAGATTAGAATGAGAGTCAGTATAGCAAGCTTTATCATGTAAATATAATTCACACAACAAATTTTGCTCCTCAAAACCACTTTCCAGGAAAGCTTCTAAAAACTGGGAGACTGTTGCTAGCTTAAATGATCTCCCTTCTTTCAATGCCCTCAACTTGAATAAATTTGTTTGTTCATAAAGAAAGACAGGGTAAGAAGGGGATGGAGCCCTGCAACGTAGCAATTCCTGAGAAAGAATATATATTTGGTCCTTTTCTTGTTGCATGGACTTGAATTTCTTCAACTCTTCCAACTCTTTTTGAACATTTTCCCACTGGATTTTCTGGAAGAACAATTCCTCAGCCCATTTCTCTCTCAATTCCCTGATAGCATTTCTATGTTCATGGAGAGGGACCATCCCTTTCCTGCACTAAGCAATATATTTCTTCCTTTTATCTAGCTCAAGATTTAGCAAGTAAAGCTTTTTCTCCAACCGTTGAATCCTCCTATCCTCCACATCTTTCTCACCATCAGAGTCTAAATCAATAATTTCCTGAGAAGATTGCATTCCTACCTTGTCACCAGCTATACCAACTTCCTTATTTTGAATTGGCAGTGTAATAGGTTCATCTTCCATAGGTGTTGCAATGGCCTCTTCTTGTGTTGCAATCTCAGCAATTGATTATGGGAATGTTGGTTCTTGTGTGGTAGCATCCTTTCTCTCCACTTAAACCTCAGCCACCTCAGTCTGAGTTGCAATTTCAACAAACATTTTTGAAGACACTGGTTCTTGTGTAACAACGTATTTCCCTTGTACCTCGATGTCAATAATTGTTGTCTAGGTTGCAACTTCACTAAACATCTTCAAGGATGCTAGTTCTCGTGTAACAACATCCTTCTTATTGATTTCTTCAGATTGCTGAGGTTGTTCCTGAGTTACCTCAAGTTATTCTGACTAATGAGACTAGTCCTAGAATAATTTAGTATTTCCTGATGGCTAGGACTGCATTGCTTCATCTTCTCCTAAATATTCATCGGGGATTATATCAATTTCTAGCTCATTCCCCTCCATCAGCCCCATTTCCGATGCTTTTTCTCCTTCTTGCTCTGTCTATGCAGGACTTTGTGCTACCCTTCCCGGCACTATAACTTTATTCCCTGCTGAAAAGAATATGTCTCCACATTATGGGCATACAATTTCTACTTGTTCCTCATTTCCCAAAACAGGAGATGAATTTTCCAACAAATTTGTAGCCTCTACTAACATATTCAAATTATTTTCTACCTATTTCCCAGTCACTGCATTCCATGTCTCCAATTCATTTCGAAGCATTTGCACTTCCTCCTTTAACAGCTCATTTTTAAAAATGATATTTTCAATTTGGGGCTCCTTCACAGTAGGTTCTTGTGTGACAGCAAGTGTCTTGGGGTTTAAAATAGGAATTTCTATGCCTACCTCGGTTATACATGCTGCTTCTGCTGTGGGTAATTCAATATTTTCCCTATTTTCCCGTGCTATCTCTGCTGCTGCAATAGATCGAGTCCTTCTTATCTTCACAACTCCTGATGGCACGTCTTCATTGCATACTGATGCTACTGTAACAGCTCTGGTTCTCTTATTCTTTGCTGGGGTAGATGTCTGACCTTTAATCCTTGACCTTTTTCTTCAATTCTATGACACAGGGATCTCTTCTTCAATAATGGTTCCCCTTCTTTCAGGGGAGGTTTCGACATCCAATACCTCTCTATTTCCTCCTTCCACTGCCTCTTCCTGATATTCTTCTTCTTGCATTTCCACTTCCGCGGCTGCAGCTTCCACTGTCGTAGCTTCATCAACTGCTCCAGTTTCAGCTTCCTCTACTCCAGCTACTAATGATGCCATTTCTACTGCTTCGGCCGCTACCCTAACTGCAATTTTAATTGGGTTTGTTTCTTCCACTATAATATTTGTTGTTGTTGCAGCCTCTACTATTACTGCCTCATCTGTCATGGCTTCCATCACCACTTCCTTTGTAACAGGGTTTGTTGCTATCGTAGCTTTCCCCATATCTATCTCTTCTTCCCCCTCATTTTGGTTTCTTGATACTCCATCTATAATAGGGTTTGATATTGTCACAACTTCCCCCATATCTGTCTCTTCTTCCCCCTCATTTAGGTTTCCACCCTCCCCCCCAATTCTAATGAAGGTCATCCTCTTCAATACCCCCCAATTCTAATGAAGGTTCTCTAATTACCCCAGCCCTAGCAAGAAATTGAGCCCAGATCAAATTCTGATGTGCAAGGACCCTTAAGATTAGAAATTTAATGAGGCCATGATTGGTGAGGGAGGAACCTAGGTGTCAGGTTGTTCTTGCATACCTAGCCATGTTTTGTAGAGTCTTAAAAAGATAAAACAACATATTCACTAGGCTACCATGGCATAGATGAGATAATAGGGGAAATTCGGAGAAATAGACAATCTGGTACCTACCTTCACAGGAGATATACTTCTTTAGGAAAATTGCCACTTGATCCCAGGGCCGAGGTAATGATTCCAGTGCTATCCCGCGGCCTTTTGGAGGAACATTCTCCTCGACTGCAAGAAATTCCATTATTGCAGTCACATTCAGTGCTTTTTGTCCAAACAATTTCTTTCCAACCTAAGGTAAGACAGTAACCTTTGGTATGATGGCCTCTGTAACTTCTATGTGCAATCCCCTAACCGTAGAGTGAGTATCAGTCAAGTTAAGGACAAACTGTAATGTCATTTCGGTGTGAAAACCGCTTAAACGTTGAAAATATTCAGTCCACCTAGCCACTGCAAAGATGGCGAAAACTTCTGCGTTGGCACGCAGAGCCTCCGTATTCTCAGGTTCATGTCAGACTGGGTTACCCATATCAACCTCCCTTCATAATTCAGACAACGAATACAGTGATTATCAGTTCAAACGTGGAATTTGCAGCCTATGGACATTCGTGGAATAGCCGGAATTTGATTTTGGGTATCTTAGGAAAGACGACACATTTTTCAATCCGCGGTAAGATAATACAGTTAAGGAAAAATGGTATAATTGGGGCATTTTGGTACAAATCGGGTAAGGTGATGGTCATGTAATAGATACAGTTGTTAATTCTAACACATTCTTTGGCGGTTAAGTGGGTACAGCTTGCTGGCAAGGACTAAAGACAAAGCGTACTCATCATTGCCACATTTAATTTTATGCTTAATCATCTAAAAGGTCAAACATTCGTACCTTCGCGTTATGAGCTCAACCTTAAATTTCCACCATAACCCAACTCTGTCATCACTTCCATTAAAAGAACATAAATGTGCATGTGCTCAGATGAGTTGGCCACCGCCAACCAGGCTGATAAGTACATCCATGCTAACATATATGCAAGAAGTCCCAATAGTTTTCTTCGTTCCTGGTAGACTATGATTGGAACTGTGGAGTCATCATTTAAATAAGAGCCTGGTAAAATCATTAGCAGCGATATTATTCTAAGAGGCAGATAATCTAGCAGAGTTGCAGTTGATGAATGAGAGGAATCTGATGGAATTATGACTAGGAAATCGAGAAAATAAGCCAAATACAATGGATTCGCAGCTGCAGACTTATGAAGACTTTAGCAGAGTTCGGCGAAAAATGGCAGAGTCACAGCTGTAAACTTATGACAATTTAGCAGAGTTCGGAAAAATATGGCAGATTCGCAGTTGTGCAGAAAAGACAAAATGATCAAATTTGGCGGAGTCACAGCTACAAAAATTTGGCAGAATGGACAAAAATAACGAAGTTGCAGCTACGAAAATTGGCAGAATGGGAAAAAGTAATGGAGTCACAGCTGCGTGAAAGGTGAAATGAATGAAAAATAGTGGAGTCACAACTGCAAAAATTAGCAGAATGGGAAAAAGTAACAGAGTCACAGCTGCATGAAAAAGGAAAATGAGCAGGGTAAGGAGTCACAGCTGCGCGAAATGGAGTAATAGGCAAATTATCAACTAGTTGTTGAAAGCTAATGAATCATCCATCTTCTTCAAGGAGCTTATTTGATCAGGAAAACAAGATAAGGTGTCGGCAATCATCTGGCCTAGTCACAACCACTGCTCCTCAAGTCAATTCCTATACACAGTTCTTCAAAACAAACCCGATCAAACGTAAAGGAAGAATAAATAAAATAAAAGAAAGAAAAAAATTTATTTATATACAAATTATGTGTGGAAATTGCAGTTTTTAAAAATTCACAGGGGTTGAGAAAAATCCCTACCCTGGTGTTAACTGATAATCTGGATCAGCTACAACATGTGAAATGAAGGCATTCTTTGAGATCTATTTGTGATACAGTCGCAGTCGATGACCATTGGCAAATAATGGTGTAGTTGTTTTCATCAATGGTGATCAACCAAACTGTTCCATTATCAAATACTCGATCTATCTGGTAATGACCCAACCAATGGGTGCACAATTTTCCTTTAAAGTCCATCTTAAACCATGAATCATATAACAGAGCCCAGTCTCCTTCCCGGAAGAATTTCTTCTTTATAAATCTATCATGCCATTTAGAGCGTTGTTGTTCGATTAAAGTTGTATGATACACCACGGTTGTGCGCTTCTCATCCAATTCATTAAGCTAATTCAGTCGGTTCCTCTGAGCTTCTGATAAATCAAGGTTTGCTTCTACAGTTGTCTTCAAAGTTCTGCTTTCAAATTCAATCGGGAAAAAAACATTTTTTCCATACACTAATTCATATGGGGAAAAACCAGTGGTGTTAATCCATGTAGTGCGATAGTCCCATAGTGCCTCTGGAAGTCTCTCAGCCCAATCTTTACGGTGGCTTTTCACTATTTTTGTTAAAATAGCATCAATGACCTTATTTGTACTTTCCACTTGGCCATTAGCCTGTGGATGATATGGTGAGGTTATTTTTTTGTTGAATGTGAAACTTTTGTAACAGGGATTCCAATTTGTGAGACATGAACTATGGTCCACCATCTGTAACGATTTCCTTGGGTACTCCAAACCGAGTAAAAATCTCTTCGTATAGGAAATCAATCATAGCCTAATCATTAGCTTGGACAAAGGCTACAGCTTCCACCCTTTTGGTCATGTAGTCTATGCAAATCAAGATGTGAACCTTCTGTTTTGAGGGAGGGTTGATAGGCCCTACGAAATCCAAATCCCATCTATCAAAAGGTTCAACCACAAGCTGTGGCTGAAGAGGCATTTCATCTAATCTATTGGGATGGCCCATCCTCTGGAAGCTATCACACGCCTGAACATACTTCTTCGCATCCCTGAACAATGTAGGAGAGAAATATCCCATCCTTAAAACCTTATGACCTGTCCTTTTGTCAGCAAAGTGTCCCCCACAGGGCTCATCATGGAAAGCTTTCAGGATACTGAAGATTTCATCTTCTATTACACATATTCTAATTTCTAAGTCTATCCCTGTCTAGAAAAGATGTCCATCGATCCAGCAATACCTAGCACTCTGTTGTATGATCTTTCTTTTTTCTCTCTTCAACAGATGTGTTGGAAGCTTACCTACAGCCAAAAACTTAGCAATATCTGCATACCATGGAGAATGAGCTGATACTGCAAAAAAATGTTCATTAGGGAAGGAATCTTCGACTGGTAAGTTGTCATCACTGTTAGTAAGTCGAGATAAAATTTCTGCCACAACGTTTTCCTTCCTTGGTCTATCAATAATTGTAATGTCAAATTCCTGTAATAGTAGAAGCCATATAGTTACTCTAGCATTCGTGATTGATTTATTCATTAAATACTTGATGGTTGAATGATCAGTGTGCAGAAAAGTGGAATATCCAATAATGTGGTGTCTAAATTTGTTGATGGCATAGACTATGGCAAGGAATTCTTTCTCTGTGACAGTACTGTTTGGTTCAGCAAGAGATAGGTTCTTACTAACGTAATATGGGGCATGACCTTCCTGCTGTCCTAAAACTGCTCCAATGGTTGTGTTTGAAGCATCTGAAGAGATATGAAAAGGCAGAGCCCAATTGGGCCCTCATAAGATGGGTGTTGTATACAACCTTTTCTTAAGTTTAGGAAACGTTGCTTGGCATGCATCATTCCAAACAAACTGTGCATCCTTCATCAACAGGGTGAACAAAGGAGAAGCTAGTTTGGAAAAAAATTCTATGAATCTTCGGTAAGAGCTAGCATGCCCTAAGAAGCTATGTACATCTTTTTGTGTTCGAGGAGTTGGTATATTTTCAATTACCTTAATTTCGGATGGTTCTACCTGGATACCATCAGAAGAGATGAAGTGACCCATAACTATGCGTTCGCTCATCATCATATGGTATTTTTCAATGCTTAAAGATAGTTGGCTTTATTCACAATGTTTCAAAACCTTTTCTAAATTTTTCAATGCTTCTTTGTAACTACTACTGTATGGAGTGAATTCATCCATAAACATTTCCATGCAGTTATTTACCATCTCTGAAAAGATTCCAATAACTGCTCTTTGAAATGTGGTTGGTGCATTGCACAACCCAAAAGGAAGTACTTTGTATGCAAAAGTGCCCCAGGGACAGGTGAAAGTGGTTTTGTCTTGGTCTTCTAGAGAAATCTGGATTTGGTTATAGCCGCTAAAGCCATCCAGAAAGGAAAAATAATTTTTCCCAGACAAGGTATCAAGGACCTGCCGATAAAAGGTATGGGAAAGTGGTCTTTCTGTGTTGCTTTGTTCAATTCTCTGTAATCCACGTAGACTCTCCATTTCCCATTCTTTTTTGGCACAATCACGAGTGGAGAAACCCACTCGCTATCTGAAATTGGGTATATAAACCCTGCTTCCAGAAGTTTTTTTTATTTCCTCTTTCACTACGTCACTTAGGTTTGGGTTCATCCTTCATTGTGGTTGGCACACTGGCCTAGAGTCGCTCTTAATATAAATTTGATGGGTACACAGATTAGAAGGAATACCCTTCATATCTGTGTACTCCCATGCGAAAGCTCCGTTGTGTTCTTTTAGCAAAGTGATCATTTGTTCCAGCTCATTAGGTGCAAGGTTCAGATTTATATTCAATGTTTTCCCTGGATCAATTTCTATTGGGACACTTTTCAAATTTTTAAGTACTGGAATTATATTTGCATCACTGACTAGAGTTTCTTCTGTAATTTTTTCTTGTTCTTTCTCATCTAATGTATTGTCCAGAATTTGGTAAACATGTTTATTAACGGACATTGGCTCACTGATGAAACTATTAATGGTATCGTATTATTTTTTATCCTTAAAACTTAAGTCTCTCCCTATCGTTAATAATGTGTGAACGCCCTCCTCCTCCTCCAAATCCACCCAAAGTGGAGTTTCAGCTTTTGTGCTTGGTCTGGCTGGAGGGTATAAAGTTAGGCTTTTGATTTCAGGCCCATCTGAGATGGTCATGGATCATGACCGACAGCTGATACAGGTGTCCGTTGTGGCTAACCAAGGTCTCCCCAGGATCAGCGGGTGTCCCCGCAACTGAGACTTCAGCTGTAACACCAAGAAGTCCACAGGGTATTCCCACGAGTCAACAGAGATTACTAGGTCTTCCAGGATTTCCTCAGGCTTGATTGTTGATCTATCAGAAAGTTATAAAATGGTAGGGGTTGGCCAAAGATTAGTGAGTCCAAGTTTCTTCACAGTTTCTATGGTCATGACATTGATAGCCACGCCTAGGTCTACCAATACATTGGGGATTTGTTTGTTTCCTATGTGAACTGTAACAGTAGGATTTCCAGGGTCATCATATTTTTCCACAGGAGTCTTCCCCGTTATTAATTCGGAAAGCTTTCCCAATACATGGACAGTGACAGGATCCCTAGGCTTCCTTCCTAGTTTCTTGACACATAGATAGCTAACAGTCTTGGCATAAATCGGCACGTCATGGAGGGCTTGTAACAGTGGGATTTTGACATACAAATTCTTCAATTCTCCTAAGAGATTGAATCGAGGTTGTTCCACAGTTTTATGCAAGACCAATCGTTCAGGATATGGCGATTCTCTTATCGATTGTGTAGGTTGTGCTTCATCGTGTGTTACTTCCTAAGTTTCAACTACTGTTTCAGTAGGAATGTCATCATCCTCAATGATGGGGATTGTTGAGTTAACCATATTCTCAAAGTGCTGATTCACTCCAGTTTCAATCATTAGGGATGGGGCATCCTCAGTGATGATGGGTTCCACTACCCTCCCTGATCGTAATTGTATGTCATTGCAAGGAATTTGGGAGATGGAATGCGTAGGCATGTTGGCAGTCTCAAATTGATGAACTTCTTTATTATTCGGGTTTGGGTTAGGTTGTGCAGGTAGTTGTGGTCGAAGTGGTGCATTCATAGGTGTGGCATTGTTTTGGAATTGGAGTTGCGGCTATTGATACGGTTGGTGAGGATACTGCTAAGGAGGGTACTTTTGATATTGAGTCTGGTGATGAGGAAAGTTATTTCCTGGGTAATGAAGGACATTCCTTGGTATCATGCTCCAATTCACATATCCTACATATCTCTTCCTTGTCCAATGGGCATTCTTTCAGTGTGTGTTTTTTTCTACATTTAGGACAGAATACACCGAGGGTAAGATATTCTACTACTTGACTCTATTTTGATCTCAAAACATCTAACTCTGAGGAAATGGAGCTCATCATATCGGTTTTAAAATTCTCCAGTAAGTTTCATATTTCTGCTCGAGTGGCTCCTCCACTAGCTGACTTATGTGTCCTACTGAAGATATATTGATCTTGATCCTTGTCCCGTTTGTTAGTTCTAGAGGATCCCCTTCAATACCTTTGACATAATTCAACGATCTTCTCGGAAGGTTCTTTTGAGATATCCCCTTTCCCCAACAAATTCAACATATCAAGGAAATATTCTCTAATTCCTCGTAACAAGATAATCTTGAGGACATCCAATCGCGGTGTGGCCAAACCTTTGTAAATTATACAACAATCTTTCCACGAAATCTTCCAAGCTCTCCTCTTCCTTCTGAACCATTTTAAACAACTCTTACTTTCTATTTCTGGTTTTACAATATTCTTGATATTTAGAAAGAAAGGTTTGTTTCATTTGATCCCAAGTAGTAATGGTCTCACGACCTAGACTCATGAACTAGTACAAAGCATTTCCTTTCAAGGTGGCTAGGAATAGTTTCAGATTCTGAGCACTGGAGTTATAGTCATAACTGCGGCAGAGGATGTCAAACTCAAAAAGAAATTCATCAGAATCTTTAGAAGACTTACCATGGAAATTCGGGAGAAATGATGGTGAGATATTTTTCATAGGAGATACCTCGGGTGTCTAGAGGATAGGGAATTCCAGTGTGACCACAGCATCACCGAGATGATTATCTTCCACTTCCTCTTCACGATTATCCTGGTTTTCATTCTCTCCTTCATGTTCTCTATTATCCATGTTGTTCTAAAATTCAATGGATTTCTTTATTTTTTTTTCCTCTACTTTTGCTTCTTTAGCCTCCCTCCTTTCTTCTTCTTGCCTTCTCTCTTCCTCTGCTTCTCAGCGAGTCTCCAACCACACTTCTTTAGTAACTCTGGTCCTGTTAATATGATGAATCTCCTCTCTATCTGGTGCACCCACAACGCTTCCCTTATCTTCAGGAGGTTTCTTCTCCGCAATGGGAGTAAATGGTCCCATTGTGTTCTCCACAGTTGATGCTGAATTTTCAAGATTAGGAGGAACAAAATTTCCTCTTCTTGTAGACGTCTGCGGTGGTCTACTAGAAGAATTAGCACTAGCAATTATATCATCGATAAAATTTTGTCTTCCTAGACCTGTATTATGACCACAACCTCTTCCACTGGTAATGTTAGTATTCAAAGGGGGTTCCCAATTTGTTTTTCTTATATTCATGCATGCTGTAAATAATCAAACCAAAATGAAATCAATAAACCAACTACTAACTATGTCTATCAATTACCATCCCCGGAAACGGTGCCAAAATGTTGGTCACCCTATATGCTAATTAATTACAACTAACACACAGGATGCTCAATATAAATTGTCAACCCAGGGAAGTCTTTTATTTCAGTGGAAATAATCACAATCTATGCATAAACATTTTGCAGTTGATTAAATAAATGGAGATAAATAATCCAACCTATCTGCTCAACCAAACTCACATCATAACTAAAACTAATCTAACTTATCCATGGGTGATTCCATGAAGGTGGTTCACCATTTTTGGTGCGCGGGAGCGAAAAAAATGTTTTTCAGACCCTTGATTGAGGTATTTTCAAGCCCTCAATCAAGGTTTTAAACGCTTGATCGAGGGTTTGAAAATACCTCGATCAAGGGCTTCAAAATACCTCGATCAAGGGTCTTTGAATAGCTCGATCGAGGGCTAGGTTAAACCCTCGATCGAGGACTTGGTTAAACCCTCGATCGAGCTATTGCTCGATCGAGGGTTTGAGACAAAAAAAAAAAAACAAGGCCCAGCCTGTCGGCTGGCCCTGCTTGATAGTGAAAGCACAGGTGTGCAGACAACGACGGCTCCAAGCCCCTCGACCGAGCGTCCGCAGCTAGCACAGCACCCTCGTGCATCCACCTCCGTACACCATGGCTTCAAATCCACAAGGTAGGTGGATTTCAACCACATTTTGTTTGTTTTTCAAAAAAACTTAAATTTGTTATTTGTTTTCAAAAAAATCCCAATTTTTTTTGTTTTGTTTTGAAAAAAAACATAAATTTGATTTGTTTTGAATGTAAAAATGGGTGTTTAAAACATAGATTTAATTTAGTTTTTTGTGAATTTGTGAATATAACCATTGAGAAACGAAAACCAACATCGAAACCAAAAACCATTGAAAATAAAACCACTATCGAAACCAAACCAAAAACCATTGAAACTTAAAAACACCATTGAAACCAAAACAAAAACCATTTCAAAACATTTTTTTGTTTTAAATTTATGTTCTATTTTTTTTTTAAATTATTAATATTTTTTTATGTCAATTGGTAGCATTTCACCGCATAAATGCTACCGGTTTTATTTTAAAATGTGTTTTGACAAGGATGGATGCTGCCCGTTTTTTTTCAATCCTCTGAGAACGCCAAGAGAATTGAAAAAAAATAATCATATTAGGTTACCGGTTTAACGATTAACATTGAATATTTTTTAATATTTTTTAAATTGAATATTTTTAATATTTATAAGATAAAACTTTATTAATTTAAAAATTAAAAGAATAATATTTTTTTAATATTTAATTAATAATAATAATGATTCGAAAATCTAAACATAAACCATAATAAAATATTAATCCACATAACTAAAAAATGAAGGAGTTTAATAATATTAATGAAATTAATAATATTAATAAAATTAATAATTTATTATATCTTTAATATTTATTAATGTTTTGAAATTGAATATTTATAATATAAAAGTTTATTAATTTAAAAATTAAAAGAATAATATTTTTTTAATATTTAATTAATAATAATATTGATTCAAAATATAAACATAAATCATAATAAAATATTAATCAATATAACTACAATAAATTAATGAGATTAATGAAATTAATAATATCAATAAAATTAATAATTTATTATTAATAACATTATATAAACACATACTTGTATAATATCATAAAATACTTATATATAAAAAATATTATTGTAATCTTACTCTCACATTTTAATAATATATACACATTTTCATTTTTAAAAACATACTTAAGTGTATAAAATAGAATACACACTAAGTTGGCTTCCATTTCACTACACTAAATAATATTCAAAATATATAATAAATAATATTCAAAATATATAATTTTTTTTTAATTTTTGTAATAATATATATTATATAACATTTTAAAAATAAATTTAAATATTATGTAATTAAATTTAAATATACTTATTAAATTCAATATTTATTAATATAATTATATTTTAATATAAACTAATAATTTTATAAAATATTTTGCAATAACCTATATAATTAATAGTTATTGAAGCTTATCTTATAAAAACAACAATTTTTAGATGAAAGAATGAATATAAATGATATATCAAATATGTACAATCACTAGTGTTGAAATGTAAATATTTAATTTTAAATTTGTTTCATTAGGTGAAATGACATGTATAGTAGGCATTACATATGACATTCACCTCTAGATTCAAAGGTTTTTGCATGCACTATTTAGATTATACATACAAATGTAATAGCCTAAAATTCTCTATTAATTATCAATCCAAGTTCTTATGCGGTTTCCTCTATGCTAGATGTGTTATAATTTTGGAACTAAGAGTGATATTGTTTAATTGTTTTCATGTCATTATATCTAGTTTGAATTTGTAAAATGGGTAATAATCTTGTTGTGCAATTACAACCACATGAATAGGTAGTCATTGCCAAATGATAAAAATATCTCAAGTTTGGTTGAATTTCTATTATAGTATAATGTTAAATATATTTCTCCTTAAAATTTGATTGTGTTTGTATATTTGTTTAGTTCTTGAGAGGTTAGTATATTTGTTTAGTCCTTAATTTCTTCCTGAACCATGGTCCAAAACCCATCCCTAGTGCACAAAACTGAATGTTTCCATCCATATCCAACTTTAAATGTAAACCCATCACTAGTAATCAAAACCTTAAAATGACATTAATTCCTACACGTAGAGACTATGAATATTTTCAACAAGACATGTGTGTCCACCATATCTATTGGTCCTAGATTCCTAAAATCTTATTTTAGGGCCCAATGTAGAGTTCCATAGGTCCATGATTGCTCGACTAGTACTAACTTATGAGATTTATAGGTCCATGGTTGCTCATTCAAATTGATTATCGATTATGAGAAGCATTTCCAGATAATAAAACAATTCCTTTTGGTGGTAGATACATCATTCATTTGGTATACCTTGGTCAATTACCCCATGTGAGTGATAACCCTATATATGCATGCAACATAACTGAATTTTTGTATCACATAGTCCAACCCACTCCCAATGATAAACACATAGGATTACGATGAGCATGTTACTAACCATTCCATGCATAGACACATTAACACTTCATGCATTTACATAAGAAGAACTTGCATCATTATCTATAATCAAGTAGGATCATCATTAAAATATCAAGAAATAGGTTAGTATGCATCATACCTTTACGTTAGTATGGTTCAATTTAAAAGGTAGATTATCGAGACTCAAACATGTAGCAAGCCCCAGTTGACTTACGCTTGATTCCATTTCCCCTCCATCCCATACCTGTATGTTGTCGCAACAAGTGTTGAACAACTAAATTTGATGCCTAGGCCCCTATGATGCTAGCGTTGCTAATAAAAATGATATCGAAATTGAAATTGGAAATTGAAACTAGAATTGAAATGTAAATTTGAAATTGAAAATGAAAATGATATTGATATTGGAAATTGATATTTAAATTGAATTTGAATTTTGAAATGAAATTCGAATTGAAAATCGAAAATTGAAATTGAAATGAGAAATGAAAATTGAGAATTGGAAATGTAAGTAGAATTCAAATCGAAATTGAAACTTGGAATTTGAAATGGAAACTTGGAATTTGAAATTGAAATTTGAATTTGAATTGTGAAATTTGAAATAGAGTTTGAAATTTGAATTGAATTTGAAATTTGAATTTGGATTTGAAATTCGAAATTTGAAATAGAATTTGAAATTTGAATTTGAATTTTATATGTGAAATTTGAAAGAGAATTAGAATTAGAAATTGAAATGTGATGTAGAGAGTTTTGAAGAGAGATCTTCATTGCTTCGTGCTCCACGACGCATGAGAGGATCTGACGTCGCCTAAGAGGGAGGCCATTGGGAGCACTCCCATTCGCCGAGTGCGGCCACGCCAGGGTCGGATGTCACTGGTGGCAGCAGCAGGAGAGCTAGTGTGTTCGTTCATCTCGACAACATACATGGTGATCCCCAGGTGGGGGATGGGCGGCCAGAATCGAGTGTATCAGGGGCATCAGGTGCATATTTTGGGTTAGATACATTTTCAGTAAATTTTTAGTATATAATGCATTGAATTTTAGTTGCAAGTTATAATATATATTTTTAGTAACATTTGTGTTTTGGTTTGGATCGCAGGTGCCCCATCAGGGGCATCCTACGATGATGAGGTCGCATGGATCACTCTCACTGATATCATTGCCCAGCGAGAGTGGGTGAACTCATGTGTGTGTACATTGAGGGAGGATTCTCCCACATGATGTTCTTTATCCATGATGTTATCAGCAGTTGATGATATGTTGGCCCTCTACAAGAGGGTGGGACCTCTTAATGACATTTGGCATCATTCATGACATAGGAGGAGACAAGGTGTCATTGGGATCCACAAATGGGAGGACATCAAAGTCGCCATAAGAGGGCATGACGTCAAGGGTACTTTGTTCAACATCCCACTTGACCACCCTTCCGGTCAACCGCTTAGACTCAGGGAGTTTAAGTTGGAGGCCACTGCACCACATCTATATGATAGATTCGTGGGAGTGTGGGGCATGTTCCCCCACCATGACCATGTCTCGTTGTACTTTGAAAAACATGTTTATGCAGATTTTGTTTTGGACATGCACCTACATTACACCAGCACAGGGTCCACATTCTATGGGGCGGATAGGGGACGCTCCTACCAACGTCCTGGAGCTAGGAGAGACCCTGCCTTTGTGCCACCCGCTGCGAGGTTGGTACCTCTTCCAGACAGGGGGGTTATCAGGTCAGGGGATGTGGCACAATCATCCCAGCTTGCTGCAGAGGCTAGAGCTGACCTTGCAAACTCGTTGTTCACTTCCATGGGCAGTGTTGTTGTTGTTGTGTATGTAGAGGCATCTAGACCACCCCCTCCACCTACAGATCCAGAGATAGAGTATGTCCCTAGTGACATGCTCAGGATTCTCGATGGTGAGGCCCTACTGAGATATACTGAGTTATCCCGAGATGCATACTTTCAGTCATATCGTAGATCCGTCGCTACAGGACAGGTATACTTTTGTACAATTATGTATATATGTTCTTCATGTTACATCATATTATATTTCCTAAATTGAATGGTTAATAATACTTACGGGAGTTGTATTCTATTGCTCCATGCAGGGAAGCACATTCATGGATCAACTCTTTGCCAGTGAGCCATCGGTTGGTCCATCTACTCGTCCCAACCCGCAAGCGACAGTAGTCGAGGTAAGTTATAATTTATGTTATAATTTAATTTGAATTTATTATTTCCTAGTTTAAATCATTTATGTTTTATTTTTTAATTTTCGAGATTTTATGTTTTAGATCTTAAGCTCAAATGAATTTCAAATTGTACAGGGAAAAGGAAAGGGGGTAGATCCTAATGATGGACATGAAGAAAACGATGGTCCTCATGATTCGGGTCGAGAGACAAATGTGAGTTTTAATTTATGTTCCAATTCATGTTATTTAGTCACATTTCGTAATTGATTTTTGTACTTTATGTTTCAATTTTTGAATTATAACTTGAATTATGTTAATTACTTTTAATTTTTAATAAATATAACTTATTACATGCAATGGCATAATACACAGGCATCGCTACAAGTGGGTGTCAATGCTGCAATGGATTTCACATATGATTGGGATGGAGCTCGAGTACATGGTCCTGATGAAGGGCCATCTACCCATATTCCTACCCAGATCCCGGATATCACCATTGACTCGACAGATATGGATGTATTCATTCATGGTTTACCGTTTCAAAGCCAGCATCAGTCTACTACACACGAGGGTGGTCAAAGGGATGATCAAGGGCCTCATGGGGGTAGTGTCCAATGAATTGATGATCTATACATTTCCATGTTTTGGATATTTTCATATTTTATATTTATTTTCATATTTTGGATGATCTATATATACGTTATAATGTTTTGGATATGGATTTCTATCATTTATACATGGACTATTATCATATATGGACTTTTGGATATTTTGTATATTTTATCATATTGATGTCTTCATGTGTATTTTGTATATGATTTGAAATCGATTGTTTTTTATATTAGATCTGGATATAGTTATTACAACTTTACAAATTTATGTTTTGTCATTTCAAATGCAAATTTAATGTGTAGTTGTACAATTTAGTTCAATTTAAAATGCAAATTTTGACTACATTAGAGACATCTTCCAAAATTTAGAATTGAATACATACATTATGTTTTAAAATTGAAATTACAATTCCAATTCAATTACAATGTAAAATTTCAAATTTAATGTGTAATTTCAATTCCAATTCAATTACAGTTTAAAAGCTCGTTTTCAACTACATTACAATTGCATAAATGAAATCAACATATAAAATTAGAATACATTTGAAATTAATAATTGAAATTACAATTACATTATGTTGTCTACACATTACAATTCAATTACAATTTACACATTCCAATTCAATTACAATTTAAAATTAAAATCTCAAATTTAATGTGTAATTTCAATTGAAAATTCTATGTGTTGTTCCAATTTACAAGTTCAATTTCAATTACATTACAATTGCATTTGAAATAGCAAATTTTAAATTAGAATACATTGTACAATCTAAAATTTAAATTTTACAATTTTACATTGTATATAGATGTATTTTAAATTCTCTTGATTGTATTTGAAATCAAAATTTAAAATTAGAATACATTTGAAATTGAAAATTGAAATTGAGATTTTGCGTTATGTTGTCTACGCATTACAATTCACTTACAATTTCCACATTCCAATTCAATTACATGGAAAATTTAATGTGTAATTTCAATTGAAAATTAAATGTGTTGTTTTATATAAGAATGTTTTTGAAAATTTAATGTGTAATTTCATTATGTTTTTGTATATAAGAATGTTCTTGGCAATGGGCATAACCACCTAGTTAATATAAGAAATGAAAATATGTTGATAGCAGACGCTTGTACAACTATGGTAGAAACTATGCTTGTACAACTATTTCATATGGTTTATGTTTTGATGACAAATGTAGATAATGGCACCATTTGATCCAACTAGGTAAGTTGCATATATGAAGGCATGTACAAGTTATTACATTTCCATGTTATTATTATGTTTACGTTTCAAATTTCATTATTAAGTTCAATCCATGTCTATCAAAGAGATTCCATGCCTATGCGTGCAAAACTGCATGATAAAGATGGTTTTTGATGCATGTAATCCAAAAATTGAGAATGTTTGATGGTTAGAAATTATAGTGAATGTTTGTGAGTTGTGCCAACAATGGGTATTGTTTGCATGAAAATATATTCAAAGATTATGTGTAAGTGCCCTTTAGTTTAATTTTACCCTCTATATCCTATGTTATATTCCATGTAGCACCAAGTGCCAATATTTTTATTAAATGTCCAATGAGAAGAGGCAAAAAAAATTGGTCCTAACTTTGATATGTTCTTGATAACAAAACAAATTGATTATTGTTGAATGAAACATTTTTTCAATACATTGGTATTTGATAATATTTTTATATAATTGATAATGAAATACAATGTAATTGATGACAAAATACAATGAATGGATTATAATGTATAAAATTTTGCAAATTTGAAATCAAAATTTAAAAATTAGAATACGTTGTACAATTCAAAATTTAAATTTTACAATTCCACATTGTATATAGATGTGTTTTAAATTCTCGATTACATTACAATTGTATTTGAAATCAAAATTTAAAATTAGAATGTACATTACAATTTAAAATTGAAATTTTACATTTACATTATATTGTCTACACATTACAATTCAATTACGTTACAAGTCAACTATCTATTAGATCTTTAATATTGTTTTTAAAGCATCGAAACAGCTATCTATAAAACTATTATGGATGAAGTTCATGGAGAATTAACCATACATTCAAGTGTATTCACATTCGAGCACCATGACCCAAATTTCACAAAAGCCTCCCATCTAGTATTTGTATTCTTGGCATTAAAGCATCTACAAATTTACATTTATAAAACAACCTCCACAAAAATCTCCAAAAAAATATTATACAAGACAACATGAAAACTATGCCAATGATGCAAGTGGCATACATGTAACTCATTCATCTAGCCAATGGGTTATAGGAATGGAAGTCTCCATAATACGATCATGGTCAGCTTCTGTCATCTTCAATCTCTTTGGATCACCTCTCTTCACCTTGATTTCTATTAGATGTATCCGAGCTACCACCACCAAATGACTATATTGACATGATATATATCCAGGCATAAAATATCTGTAAATGATATGATCACCCTGTTTTTTCACTTTTTCAAAAAAGTATCCCATTAGAACCATGTCTCTTGTTTGGTATGTGAACTCCCCATCTTGGTAGGGTCGCACCAACCTACTTTTTATTTGCGTGCACCGCATCAAATAGTATGCCACATTTTCTTGGTTGTGGGGGGGTGCAATGACAACAAACACATCACTTGCAAGATACATTACAAATATTATTCAAATGTCCTACGTGCATTTCTACAACATTTGTATATGTGTAATATATAATGAACTAATTAACTTAAGGAAGACTCTTGTACCTTCCCTAACCATATCAGAAACTCGATCATGACCTATTGAGACCATTGCCTCTTCAGTGTGAATCTCTTGCCATGTTGGAATTGGATGTGGGCCCTTTGGATTAAGAGAGACATATTTCCATGGTTTCACATATACATCATTATCACAGTGATCAATCCCGCATCCATTTGCATCAATGCAAAAATCGCAAAAACAAGCATACTTCCTCATTTCAATGGAAAATATGTCACCCATGTCTTTACTTTGAACAGAATGTAATTCCCTCATACCAGGGATGGTCTCACAATACCACGGAATGGATCTATTAACATCTCCAAGGGAAACATCCCAAAAGAACCTACATGGAATTCAGTTTGTCGTATGTAAATTCCTATCGAGTATGTGTTCTTTTGGAAACGATGATATTGAATGTTATTAGTTTATTAATTGAGTTTGGAGATTATTACCTGCACACCGTCCTTGCTTGTTCGCGACCTTGATGTCCCAAATGACATGTGCACCAATCAAATACTTCAGTAGAGAATTTGAGTCGGGTTGCACCATGACTCATCTGGTACCTTCGAAGTGCTCGTTTCACACATGCACCTGCGCCATCATGTTCACCCTTTCCATGCCCTGTCTCAAAAAAGCTCCAGGTGTGTCGGATTCCTGTCTCTTTGTGAATGCGACTCAACCAATAAAATGAGCGTGCCGATTTGAATTGCCCTACACACCCATCTGACCAAATCCAGTGTTCAATAAATGATATGCCTCTCTACCAGAATGAATCATAAATCAACCCAAAGCAGTGTTGAACGAACAATGTGTCATGCTCACGATCATCACTAACATAAAAATGGTACTCCTTGATCACTTCATGTGACTGAGGAGTGTTATCTCTACCATCAATGTTTTCCTGAATACATGTACGAAGATAGACACCTGGTCGGAGTGATAGTACTCACTCTGTATCTCTCTCTGAGGAGCAAAGGTGTAGTTCTCTGCAAAGTCTACCACTAATAATATTGTGCCTGGCTCAAATAACTCACGGGAATGTTTGAATTCTGAAGCTTGCCACCTTGACCTATGGGAGTGCTTTATATATTTATAAATCTGACTTTGAAACTTCTCCATGAAATCTGAAACAGGAATCTCATCATCGAGCAAGTCGATCCTCTTCGATGGCACAGATGAAGAAGATGTTGGATTCATGGTGACATACTCATACCTCTTCCACCTAACGGTGATATTTGACAATCCATGGTGTGTTGGATTGATAGAAAAGTTCCTATGGAATAATGTCAAATCACCGCATTCATGGCATTTTCTCCCACCTACACACCTCTTATTGAAAAACATGTGTTCAGGATTCCTGTTGCATAGTATCATACAAATCAAAACTCGCACTGTGTGAGGAGCTAGTACACCGTTCCAGTTCCTTTTGCAAAAATCCAGAAATGTGTCATAGTATAGTTGAAATTCAACGTGGTACTGGAAGCAACAAGTGTTGTGAATCGTATTCGGCCTAATATAACATGGCTTCAATTTGTTGAACATGCTAAATGATATTTGAACACCAGGATTGGTTTCTTGGAATTCCTCGTAAAGTGCAACTCCTGTCATCTCCATCACATGCTTACAATGCTCCTAATAAATGCATATGGATAAATGTTGTCGCAGGACATGCTTTCGATCTAGAATAGCATGAGAATGGTTATCCCAAAACTCTATCACCTTCTCTCTAATTCCTGTTGCCATCCAGCCTCGATAGGGTTCCCTACAAATAAGAGCCCAACAAGCAGCTTTGTTACACAAAAATCTTCCACCCCGTGAGCATCAGCATTCTTTGGCCTATAGGATCCATTTCAGTGACTCAGATCCATTTTCATCCTTCAGTGATACTTGTTTATCCTATTTTTGTTCCTACCCACATGTTGCATCATTATAGCATGCGTACCCACGAGATGCATCTCCATAGCCCGTGGGTATCAAGCAAAATGGTAAAACCACTATTTTATTACTTTTTACTCCTAAAAAGCGGTCATTGGGTGACCTTTGGCTCTCCATCTGCCCAAGTAACATCTCGATGAGTCCTTTCACCTACCTTTGAGAGGACTATATATTGAGCACATATGGCTTATGGATGGGAGGAAGAAGATAAGAGTAAAGGCACTCTAGTGGATTTTTGCCCTATCTTGAGTCTGCACTTATTGATCCTTGTAGTTGTGAACCATTTATGTTCACCTTCCAAACTCCTTTCTAGTTTGAGTTTGCCTTTCATGGAGGATTGAAGTGGTGGAGGCACAAGTAGATTGATCTAGATCTTGGTTTAAATTGGTTGCCGGAAAGAGGTCGTATCACTTTGTACTTCTTCTTGTTCATTAATAAAAATACTCGTATGCTTGTCCATTCATGGTGTGAATGTCATTTATTATACATTGGGTTGCATTTGCTTATGATATTATGGACCATTGTTATTGATAATGTTAATGTCATTTATATATCCCATGTACTTGTTAGATATTGGTTGTCGAGACTAACTTGCAGATTACAAGTGCTTGGATGTGCGTGGATTGAAAGCTCCAATGGCGATCTACATCAAACGTTGGATACCATTTGTTGTTCCTCACCCGCGGGCTAGCTTAGCTCTGCCCGCGTATACCTGCCTCTGTTTACACTAATGCTAGCGGGTACCCGCAGGTATTCCTTCGACAGTAGCATGTAACTTCAGCTTTTGTTGGTTTATGGCTATTGGTTGTTGCTGGGTGAGATTGGTTGATTCCTGAGTTTTTGTTGGCCTCTTTCTTGACTGTTTCATGCCTTGGTTGTGACCAAAACTCTTCGTTTCTCTTGGCTGAGCCTTCTTGGTTTTTTACCAATCTTTGGTTTTAGCCTCTTGGTTTCTTCCTTTTGATCTCTTCCTTTTGGTTGAGTCTTGCTGTTTAGGATCTGCTGGGTTGTCTTAGTGATCTTCTCGGCACTTCAGTGACTGAATAGTAGGATTTTGCTTGCATTTTTTCATTCCATATATATTGAAAAAATACAAAAATATTCATTTAGTTTTTTTCATTTTCCTTTCTGTCTATAAGAGAAAACACAAAAATATTTTATTTCCATGTACTTCATTTTGCATTGAGTGCTTGTAGCCTTCATTTTAGGTTCCGCTTGTGCATTGAAAAGATAAAAGTTTGCATATTTATTTCAGAATTGTTGGTTGATTTTGCATATTAATGACATTGTTTTATTGGATAGATGAGTCTAGGATTGGACGATGGTGCATACTATTGAGTCTACACATCACTAGTTTCATGACCATGTCCCTTGAGTAATCACAGCCACTAAAATTAATGCTTAATCATAAAATTGATTACTTATTTTATTTATAGGGTACACCAACTAGCATAGGTTTAGAGTTTTGGAATAGATCATTGTGATTTAACAATCCAAGACTACTGAATGAAACATTAGGTGTCTGAACAGGGAGTGGAGGAATCCATGGTATAGATCGGTGTTCTCAGGAAATCTCTACTCAAACTAGAGTTAAGAACGAGGTCATGGGAGGTTGGTTGAGGAGATATCCCTCTGATACCGGTTGAACATGGGAGATATATATAGGATTTATTCGTATCTGGAGGTACCGGAGGTTCGTCCTCTTGTGCTTCGGGCTTAGCTACCCTGCCCATACGACGGATCCCACTTGTGATTGTCCCCCTGAGCATTGGTTATATTGCGGTAGACATAGTTGCCTTACCTAGGTACCGCACAGGGTACTTGCAGTGGTTATGCTGTTTGTGTCCTCAGTTAGATAGGGATTGGACAGCACAGTTTTGTTTGTGCAGTGGACTTGACCCTATCGACACAGTGAAGCCTGGGTGTCTCTATAACTAATTCTGTTACCTCCGGCTATAGTTTGGGAGTCTCAAGCCTCTCCTAGGCGAGACATACCGGCTCTAGTGTCGGGAGCTCATTTAGCCACTCTGTTTGTCTGCTCTTGGCTGTAGATTCTCTAGGTGTGTGCTTTTGATTTACTGTTTTTTGATCGATAGTTGACCTTTAGGAAACGTTGTGTCTCTCTTTGGAGAGAACGTGGCACAGAGCCCTACTCCCCGTCAGTCCCATTGTTTGGCTGGTTTAAATCCAGCTTTGGTTACACAACGTATTACTAGAGGATGGCGGAGGGCTCCCTCTGAGTCTTTAGATTCTTACACGACTTATGTTGAGGATTACATGGCTACACATCCCGATATCGGGCAAGACCTTTCTACTCCTTCAGGTAGAGTTGAACATACTTCCGATCCCCAGACTCCTTGTGAGGATTGGGGAGGTGACCCACCGGTGACTCAACCTGGTTCTATTTGGCCTAATCCACTTGACCGGGATCCATTTGATCCTTCGAATCCGGACAATTATCTTTACGAGATGCCCGACTTACCCAAGGAGGAAGAATAGGACGAGCCTTTCATTCCTTCGTTTCCATGTGATTCTAGATATAGGAGGCCTGAGACTCATGATGATTCTAGCCCTATGGTTAACCCCATCGCACTATCTTTTGGTATGCCTAGTCACAATACTGTCGAACCTTCCACTATGGTTGGTACTCAGGCTAGCACTATTCAAAGTATTAGCCATACTATACCCACTGGGGGCACTACCCTAGTTGGGGGCACTACGTTATCCACCCACTCACATAGTATGGGGACTGGTCAGATTCCTAACCATGCTAATGTTGGAACGTGACCACCTCCTAGGAATACCCAACCTAGTCAGAATGTTGTCTGAAACACAACTCGCCATCCACCACCTAATACACATGTCGCTACTCGTCAACCTAGGACCACTTTCGCACATGATACCATTCCTCCCAACCACAGGGGTGGACACATACCGCATACTTTTGCGTCCACTACCGCCGCTAGTAATAGTAATGTAGGGGGTGGGAATATTTCCTATCCGCATGGACATCACACCACCAACCCTTCTACTGGTCACACCCATATTGGGCCTGGGAATACTTCTCATGCTTATGGCCATCACAGGACTGCTCAAGATAATCCTAATATTGGGGGTGGGAACATACCATACCATTACAGTCAATACAACATGGTTCCCACTATGAATAGTACATACATGCCCCATACCCATGGTGGAAACCCTTACTACAACATAGTCGGTGTTGGCCACCAGTATCACCCACCACCCCAATATGGTGCTCAGAACGCACATATACCTACTTACTCTCAAATGGGTCAGGCAGGGGGAGGTTATCCATGTTATGGCCATGGGAAAGCTTACAGGCCGTTAGGTCCTTAGTATCAGCAGTTTAATCCTCATGGTCAAGATTTTGGTCCATCGTATAACACAATTCCATTCAACCAACCTTTTATGGGAGCTTATAATCAAGATTTCCAGCCGCAACTCCCATTCCTTGCACACTTGAATCTCCCAGATCTTTCGAAGCTCACGAATGATCTGGTGTGTCACGACCCTACTTGGCCCTCGGTCCCTACCAAGCTCCCTTCGGACATTCCAAAGTTTGAGGGGAAAGGTGGTGAGGACCCGCGCGATCATGTCACGACATTTCACCTTTGGTGCTCCTCCAACTCTTTGAATCATGATTCCATCAGATTATGACTATTTAAATGCACCCTCACAGGGGCAGCCGCGAAGTGGTTTGTGGAGTTGCCCGGAAACACCAATAGTGGATTCAACGAGATTGCTTTGGTTTTCTTAGACCATTTCCAGTTGCCGGTTCGTTATGATACTGGTACTGAGTTGTTTTCCACCTTCCGTCAGAATAAGGCCACACACATTTCTGACCACGTTCAAGAGTGGCGTCGACGGAAGAGATTAGTGAAAGCAAACATTCCTCCAGAGTTCCTGTTGGAATGGTTCCTTAAGTCTTTACTTCCATATATTGCTAAGGATGTTTCGATGTCCGGCATTATGACTGAGGAACAAGCTATCTTGAAAGTCCAGCAGTTAGATCTTCTTTATTCTCAGTCTGGCATTTTGTATGACATTATTCCTGACGCACCGAGAACAAGACATGAGCCCACATCAGTTCTTGGACCACATGCCGATGGCATCGTGGGGTCCACATGCACTCTCCCTGTAGACTTGGTAGCTAATCAAATGAAAAAAATTTCGCTAAACCAATTTACACTCGGACATGTTCACACCTTGTCCACTTCCACTCCGTCGTCTGATGTACACAATGTGCAATCAACGAAACCATCGAGTAACCAGCAACCTGGTGGTAAAAAAAAGGGGAGAAATAATCGTAGGGGTGGAAACAATGGAAGTAACAATAATAGCAATCATAATACTCCTCGTAAATAGAATGCCAACCCTCATCGGGAAGGCGGTAATGCTAGCGAAGATCATAAACCTAGGCATAAGGTGAAATTCCCTTGCAAGCTTTGTGGGGAGGATCATCTTACTCACTTATGTCCTTGTATTAAAGAAGCATCGAAGCATTTGGCACAGAGCCCAGCTGTGTTGAAAGATCCCCTTCCTCATCATCAAAATATGGTTTCGCATGCTCCCACCACTGGTTATGGTACTGATGAAACGACAACGTGTTCTTCCAATACTAGTGGTTATGGATGCGTGAATATGGTTCAGTCGGAAATTTTTGTTGCTACTCATCAACATGATTATGGTGCACCACAACCGAATTTGGGGAATGATCCTCCCCCTCCTCCTGATAACACCTTACATATCGAGAAGCCTTCTATTTTTCCACGGATACCGAAAGGTGTTCTCAAGCGCTCTACGCATAATCCTAATGCTCGAGCTGCCCAGAACTACTCCATCATAGAAGATTTGGGCCAAACTCTGTGTGCCATGTCGGCTCTTGAAGTTTTGCAAGCTTGTCCTTCTTAGAGACATGCCCTTTTGAGTGTGTTAGGAGTTCAGGATGGGGGAAGTCCTAGTGTTATCAAGTTTGATACTACTGATGTCCAACCTCACTTGTCTTACCACGTGGCTTTTCAAATCCAGGTGGTTTTCCTTAAGAGCTTCGTCAAACGTACTATGGTTGATGAAGGTGCTTCCGCGTTAGTAATGTCGTTAACTTGTTGGAAAGCTCTTGGCTCTCCTCCTCTACTTGCATCTAGAACTACACTCACTGCATTCGACGGTAGATCTTTTAGACCGCATGGAATTATCCCTTCCCTTGTTGTCTCCTTGGGAGGTAAGTCCATGCCTATTGAAGTCGAAGTGGTTGATGCGCCCATCGACTACAACCTTTTACTGGGTCGGAACTGGATGTACGCTATGAAGGTTGTCGTGTCTACTGTATTTCGAGTTATTTGCTTTCCCCATGAAGGCAAGATTGTGACGATCGATCAGCTGCATTATGTTGGCACTCCTTCCATAGCATCCACGGGATCAGTAGTCCCGCAAGTTTCTGATTCTCAATCGGCAACTGGGAACATAGGTGTTGGAATGTACCCCTCATTGATGGGAACTTTTAACCATTCCACACCTGTGAATTTTATTGGAACCATTTCCGATAGTGTGCCTCCTCCTTCGAATAATATGTTATTCCAGACCTCCTATTTAGATGATCCATGGACTTTACCATCCACGAATTCCACGTCTGGAGACATTGCGCATGTCAGGATGTCTATGCCTTTATCTATAGCGGAGCTTGCTTACGAGCATATCCAACAAGCCACTACAGAACCAGATCTCTCTTCTTCCTAGACAATAGAGGAAGATCCTGTTATGCTGCCTGCGTGTGCAATCGACCTATCTTGTTCACATGGTTTCCTCGACAGTATTTTACCTTCAGATGAATTTTTTATTGAGGCCATGAGTGGTGATGACAAGCCATGGGGGGATCTTTATAATAAATCTCATTCCCCTCCTACCCTTGATCTTATTGAACAAGATGAGTCTAGAATACAGTCTGCCATACATTTTGATCCAGGCATAGTTTTGTCTAGCCCCAGTTTGACATTAAAGTCTTATTTCCCTAGTGACGAGTCTTTAGACTCTCCTATAGATACGCAAATCAGTGATCCTGATGAGTTCGATTCTACTTCTAGAATTTCTAATTCCTGTGATGATTGTTAAATTTTCTGAATTTACTTCAATCTGATCTAGGATCTTAACTGAGAGAACAACATGTACAGCATATCTACAGCATATCAATCATGGAGACAATAATGCAAGCACACACAAGAGACACAAAGATTTACTTGGGGAAAACCATAAAGGTGAAAAACCCCAATAACTTCCTCAGAGATAGATAGAGAAATGATACAACCAACCAATAGAGATAGCCATAACCTAGCAGCAATCCTCCTCCTCCATAAGTGCGCCTCTCCTCCTTGAGAGCATGTGTGTGAAGTGAGTGAGTAAATAGAGTGCCTCCCGCACTCTATTTATACTTGACTTGACTTGCCTTTTTACCTAACTCATGTCGGCTCTAACTTAACCACATAACATAATGCTGAGTGGGCCGACCCCCAATAGGGTGGTCTAATAACCCTTTGACCCACATGACTTATACAGGGCCGACCCCAAATAAGGTGGTCTAATAACCCATCAAGTATAAGTTACGACACTTACAATATAAATGACGACACTTCCATATAGAGGAATAATACCATCTCTATAGGAATACAATACATATACATGTGAAATACATTCCGAAGTTACATATACATCAACACTCCCTCTTAACTAGGAAGGTATTTCTCAGCATAGTTCTTCTAGCACAAGTCATCTTCTCTGGATCATCGTCACTAGATAATCGTCATCGAGTCATCATCATCGTCACTGCTGCTGCTATCTCAATCAATCTCTGAATCTACTCGTCATAGGAAGTTCTACAGAGCCAGTCCTTTTTCATACTGGATGTAGGCCCACCACCTGCAGGTCTTCGTCATCACTGGCCATACTGTGGAATCCTCAGGACTTTTACGTGCATCACAAAACCTCGAAAGAGCATTTGCCAGATGTCCCAGGGCACAGATTACATGCCATAGGCAAAACCTCGAAAGACCATCTGCAAATCTCCCAGGGCACAAATTATATGTGACCTCACCACAAAACCTCGCAAGAGCATCCCAGGACTGATTACGAGCACACAGCTCAACCTATCGGATCTCCCAGGGCACAAATTACATGTGGTCATGGCAAAACCTCGCAAGAGCATCCCAGGACTGATTACGAGCACACAGCTCAACCTATCGGATCTCCCAGGGCACAAATTACATGCCATAGGACAAAACCTCGAAAGAGCATCTGCCAGATATCCCAGGGCACAAATTACATGCCATAGGCAAAACCTCGAAAGACTATCTGCAGATCTCCCAGGGCACAAATTATATGTCCTCCCAAGCAAAACCTCGAAAGAGCATTTGCCAGATGTCCCAGGGCACAAATTACATGCCATAGGCAAAACCTCGAAAGACCATCTGCAAATCTCCCAGGGCACAAATTACATGCTTATCTGCACAACCTGATCCACGGCCACAGAGTATCAAACTGATACTCACCATACATCATCCTGATGTATCCATGATCATCCTGATCATCATCACTGCAACATCCTGCTGCATGTCATCTGGAGCAACATCCTGAAGCTCGTCATCTATGATCATCCTGATCATCAATGCAACATCCTGCTGCATGTCATCATACCTGATCCACCTGATCATCAATGCATCTACCTGATGCATACCAAGTATCTACCTGATACATATCATCATACATGATCCTCCTGATCATCAATGCATCTACCTGATGCATACCAAGTATCTACCTGATACATATCATCATACATGATCCTCCTGATCATCAATGCATCTACTTGATGCATACCAAGTATCTACCTGATACATATCATCATACATGATCCTCCTGATCATCAATGCATCTACCTGATGCAAATACAAATACATGATACATATCACCATACATGATCCACCTGATCATACAATGTATCCACCTGATACATATACAGATACATGGTCCAAGCATCCAACATGATGCATAAACAATACATACACATGATCCAACTGATCATATCCTGCATCCAACATGATGCGTACATACATACATAAAATGATCCAACTGATCATATCCAGCATCCAACATGATGCGTACATACATACATAAAATGATCCAACTGATCATATCCAACAGAAACTAGAACATCATCCTGATGCTCATCATCCAGCGCTTACATCCACAGCCATGTGAAGGATCCTCCTTCCAACATGCTTGGAATGGCTTCAGCAAATGTGTCCATCACTTCTTCCTCGAAGTGTCCTCGATCTGAATAACGCCAAGCCTCTCTCTGAAGTACTCGAACTTCACCCTGGCTAGTGGCTTCGTCAGCACATCTGCAATTTGCTCGTCCGTCGCAACATACAGGAGCTTCACAGCTCCTCTCTGCACCATATCCCTGATATAGTGGTATTTGATCTCTATGTGTTTCGACCTGTCATGAAACACTGGGTTCTCGGACAGCTTCACACAACTCTGGTTATCACAGAAGATACCAGTAGCTTCCAACGGGAGATCAAATAACTCAGACAGTAGCTTTCGTATCCATACTGCCTCACAACTAGCTGAACAGGCTGCAACATACTCTGCCTCAGCTGTACTCAGTGCTACGCAGGACTGCTTCCTGCTAAACCAAGAGATCACACCTAATCCCATACTGAAGCAACACCCAGATGTGCTCTTCCTATCTGCAGCACTGCCAGCCCCATCTGAATCAACATAACCCTGCAGGTTAAACTTTTGATTCGCCTCATACCTGATCCCATAATCCACTGTACCCTTCAGGTACCTCAGAACATGCTTTACAACAACCAGGTGAACACTCCTCGGATCCGTCAGGAACTGGCTCAATGTGTTCACAGCAAAGCAAATGTCTGGTCTCGTGTTCGTCAGGTACATCAAGGACCCAATCATCTGACGATACATAGAAACATCAACTGGCTCAGATGAAGCATCACAAAGAAGCTTCAGATTCGATGCCATAGGTGTGGCCATGGCCTTGCAATCCATCATCCCAAATCTCTTCAGGATATCTACTGTGTACTTCCCTTGACCAAGGAAGATCCCACCTGCATTCTGCCACACCTCCATGCCAAAAACAAGTAGTGTATCATTCCCAAGTTCTTCACCTCGAACTCGGCAGTAAGCTTCCGCTGCATGTCGAAAATCAATCTATCTTCACCTGTAACAAACAGGTTATTCGCATACAAAATAGTATCACTGGATTGCCTTCCTCAACCTTGTAGTAGAGGTTGGAATCCGCTTTACTCTTGGTAAAGCCCAAACTGGATAGAAAGTTGTCTATCCTTCCATATCAAGTTCTGCACACATATATGACTACACCATGCTGTCTTGAAATCCATCTGGTGCATCTTCTATTTCATCACTTTTGTATTTCTCAATGCTGCCATCTGCAACATGCTTGATTTGATAGTTCTATTTGGAAGTCATAACAAACTTCCCTTTACGTCTTGGGACTGCAACCCAAACATCATTCTTCATGATCGACGGATCATGGCATTCTATTTCTTCATCCCAGATCCTGGGAACTTCAATATCTTCAATAGATAATTTGTTGCTGAACAAATGTTGTAGTTCTTCTTTTGTAGGAGATGGCATACGATCTTTCCTACACAACAAGTTAAATTGCATGATTAGAAAACATCTCATAGTTTTCAGAACAAATTCTTACGCATAAATAAATATGCCATACAGTCATGCAATTATCTTAGCCAATGCTTCAATACAACATTTATCCATATTCTGTAACTTTCTAGATGCCTTCCAATCTCTACCAGAACATTGTTAAGAGTGTGCACAACTCCCAACATGTCAGCAAAGAGGTTTCATTCTAGATAAGTAGCAATGGAATATTGTACAGTGCCATAGGCCACTTACCCATGCATATTAGGAGTATACTGTTCATCAATGCAATTATTCTAATATGCATAATACACAACCTAATTCTAGGAACATCAGTATATACATTATTGAACAATTTTATTTAAACAAACAAATATGCAAGAAATGATGATTAAAATACTTATCTTTCTTTGTTCGTTGGGTGGACTCCCTCTGAGTCTTTGCTTCCTTGCAGGAGCTGCTGGAGTCCTAATCCGAGGTAGCTTCTTCTACACCTTTCTGTTGTGAAATGTAGAGATGATCAAATCCCTCTGAATATCTGCATCCTTGCAGAAACTACTGAAGTGTGCTCCTTTGCTTTCTTGCAGGAACAACTAGAGTGTGCTCCCTCTTGATCTTTGCTTCCTGAATTACCTGTTCTTGAACCCATATTCATCCTTGGTCCCTATGCATGCTTATTAGTATCATGAATGTGTTATCCTTGTGATCTCATATAAAATCATACATTCATTAGTATACTATTAAAACACAATAATCTCAAGCATGTATAGTCATGATCATTTCAAACAGAAATAATAAGCATTAGCATTCAAAGATTCTTATGGTTAGTCAAATCATAAGAAACATAACATGTCTAAACCTGTAATTACTCAAGCCTATGACTCTTCAGGTTAGTTGAATCATCAATCAATATAAGAGATATAAAATGCATAAAACCTGTGATTATTCAAACCTATACTTTCATGAATAATTATTATCAACAACAGTATAAGATCCTAACACAAGGTAGGATTTTAGCTTGATATAGGAAAAACATACCTGGATTAGCATGCTAGCTATTTATGTCTAACATACCCGCATGTCTCATCAGTTAACCATTATAAAACCAAGTTATACATACCTCGAGAATGGATCTTCTATGAGATCCATGGCAATGGATGAATCTTTGTCCTCATGTTATCATGATCATATGTTCTTGGATCAGAACATGATCTGTCTTTCTTGGTGTACCTTTCATGTTAGTAGACAACATAAAACTCATACAACATCACAATGTGTTAGTACAAACATAAGTTTCATACTCCTAATAAATGAATGACTTCTATCATGCATTCATAATTTTATTAAGGTGATATGACAAGTCTAAAATCAAGATTGTACTAACCGTGATAATATGAAGACAAGCATACCATAAACTTAATTATGAACAAATCTCAAAACATACCTCGATGAGTCATACCTGTCGAGATCACTTGTAATCTTCTTATGTAAGGCCTTAGCCTCATCTCCCTCTGAAACAGGAACTTCTTCACTTATGCAAGTGATTAACCCAATCCACTTGATTTGCAAGAACTGGACCTTGAGCTGGATATGGGTTTGTCAGAGAAACCCCAAAAATTCAAACTTTGAATTTCAAACTTCTGATAGGATAGAAATATGTGCCTTGATGAGCTGATCAAGTTGGTATATTCAGAATTTGAAAACTGCAAAGTTTCACTCCTCAATTTTGCCTTTGAAACTTCTAGATTCACTGGACGTGACCCTGAACTGGGGTTTGATGAATCCCACTCTTTTGCCCCATCAAAATGTTTGATCCAAAGCTCTAAGCTTCTATTTTTCTGAGGAGCTTCCAGCCGTGGTCACAGATTTCAAAAATTCCCATTTTTACAGAAGCCCTAATTTTCCACTTTTCTGATCAAAGTCCCGAACTAGGGTCTAATCAAGCCCGGCCTTCTGCCCAACCAAAAATTCTGATCTTGGTCTCTAAATTTCTATTTTGATGAGTAGCATCCATCCGTGGTCTCCGATTACAAAAATTCCAACTTTCTCCAAAGCCCTAAATTCCGGAAGCCATGAATGAAGGTACCAAAAAATAATTCTGTTTTGACAGAAATATGTACCTGATTGTTTCTGGTGTAACTCCGAAATTTTTGATCCACAGGGTCTGAAAAAGTTTCCTGAGATAGCCTGACCTGTTATCTTTCCATCCTGACAGGTCTGACCTCAATTGGATTCTCTGAGAGAGAGATATGCCAAATGTCGCAACGTGACCTGTTTTGGGATAAAACAGGAGAGCAAACTTGTACGGAGTGCCACGTGTCACTGTTTTAACTTCAGCCTCTGAAAAAATTTTCTGAGATAGCTCGGCCTGTTAGCTTTCCATCCTGACAGGTCTGACCTCAATTGGACTCTCTGAGAGAGAGTTATGCCAAATGTCGCAACGTGACCTGTTTATGGGATAATACAGGAGAGCGAACTTGTACGGCGTGCCACGTGTCACTGGTTCGACTTCGGCCTCTGAAAAAGTTTTCTGAGATAGTGCAGACTGTGTACTACCTGTCACTTTTTACGAAATTTCATTTGGAGCTTCCTAGCCCAAGATATGACCTTTTTCCCAAGGTCACCTGATTTTGACTCAGATCTGGAAGAGGCAGAAACCCTATATTGTACAGATCATAAATCACAAAGTACAACGAATTAGAGGTTGTCCTTTGGACACAAGATACCTGGAGATCTTAGCTTCGGCCTGTAACAATTTCAGATCCGAAAACTTTTCCAAAACGGATTTATAGCGAAAGTTCTACGATGACTGGTTTTTGCTATATCAAGCCCTAGCATCGTAAGTGCAACAAGTGTCATACATGCCATATCATGCCTTCTTTCAGGCTAGCTCTGATACCATGTTAAATTTTCTGAATTTACTTCAATCTGATCTAGGATCTTAACTGAGAGAACAACATGTCCAGCATATCTACAGCATATCAATCATGGAGACAATAATGCAAGCACACACAAGAGACACAAAGATTTACTTGGGGAAAACCATAAAGGTGAAAAACCCCAATAACTTCCTCAGAGATAGATAGAGAAATGATACAACCAACCAATAGAGATAGCCATAACCTAGCAGCAATCCTCCTCCTCCATAAGTGCGCCTCTCCTCCTTGAGAGCATGTGTGTGAAGTGAGTGAGTAAATAGAGTGCCTCCCGCACTCTATTTATACTTGACTTGACTTGCCTTTTTACCTAACTCATGTCGGCTCTAACTTAACCACATAACATAATGCTGAGTGGGCCGACCCCCAATAGGGTGGTCTAATAACCCTTTGACCCACATGACTTATACAGGGCCGACCCCAAATAAGGTGGTCTAATAACCCATCAAGTATAAGTTACGACACTTACAATATAAATGACGACACTTCCATATAGAGGAATAATACCATCTCTATAGGAATACAATACATATACATGTGAAATACATTCCGAAGTTACATATACATCAACAATGATGAATTTGCCACTGCAGATTCCTTCACATCCTTTAGCTTTTCTCTTCATTTTGAAGATTATCATTTTGATCCCTCAGGTATTGGTACTATGGCACCTTCAATGGCTAGCTCTACTTGCGTTATGTATGAGGTTAACAATAGTGAAGTTGAAAATGTTTCTATCGCAGTGACTTGTATCATATTTTTCTTTACGTATGTTCTAGAGATTATCTTGGTACTTATGTATCTTGGAGACAGGATTCTTAGCTGGACTTATACTTGTTTACTGGTCCTTTTCGACATTTGCTTCGGCCATGGTAGGAATATTCGGAACCTTGCATATAGGTTTAGTCCTCCCCGTTGTTATGATGCATTTGAACCTATTACTATCCGAATTCGCAGACACCCCCTGAGTGTCCTTATCTTGCTCATGTTCCTTGCATTATGCATAGCTTTGTTCCATGCGCTTGGAACTAGTCTTTCATATCCCTGACACTTGTCTGCTCTCATTACTAGCATTCTTCCATATCTCCTTTGAGCTCGTTAAAAACAGTAAGGAGGTCACGAGTTTACTTTTTCGGGCTCGTTAAACCTTTACAAAAAATATTTTTATAAATTCTTTTTTTAAGTCCTTGTTAGACTTTTTCAAAATCAAACAAGATTGCCGAGTATAATTGTCATTTCAGACTCGTTAAAGGATTTGAAGTGACATTCACTTAGGTATAAGTTTACCCATTTTCCAGACCTTTGTGGATTAATTACGAAAAAGGTATACTCTAGTCATACGTGACTAGAAGAGTTCTTCTCTCATTGTTTTACTATTTTTTGGGTGAGGAGACTAACTTTACGAAAAAGGACTTCTCAGTTATATCTTGTTGTGATTGCATTGCATCATTCTTCTTGCCACTTGAGCCTTGTGCCGGCTCCCGCTTACTCAATTGTTAGCCTGGTGCCTGAGCACTTTTCCCCTGTCGAGCCCTGCAGAGCTTATATATTTTCCCTTCACAATTTGATGACCTTTTGACCCTGAGGGAACACACCCCCAAGTGTCCACATCCTGCACGCATCTCCTTGCATTGAGCATAGGTATGTTCCACTGCTTGGGACTAGTCTGCTAGCTATTTGACACTCGTTCCCTCACCTATTGTATTATAAGCAATTTTATTCATTTTCAAGCTTTTCTCAAATATGAAAAAGACCAAAAAAATAAAATATTCCAAAAAGCCAGACGGGATTATGGTCACTAATTCTTGTTGGTAGCTGTTGTGTCGCCTTTGAATAGAGCATTCATTCCACTCCATACATTATGAGTCGGGACTATAGTTGGGCCTTAGGAGTTGTACTTGTTTCTCAGTTTTCTCCACCGATTGGTTAAGCTTCCAGTCATTATGGAGCCCTATGTAATGCCTCCTACATTGCAGAGTTTATGTCAAGTCTATGCTACCTAAGTCTATCCATCTGCTCATGCTCTTGTTCAAAGGAAGTCCTGAAACCAGTGTCGGCCACTCCTCAGATATCTTGACTATTGCATGTCGGCCATCCTTATTGAGTCAGTCCGTTTCACCTGAGATCTTCCAAATCTTTCAGCACTGCTGGTACCTCGTACTTGTTGATGGGGGATGCCTTAATTCCTTCCTTCCAGTGAGTCTCATTCCGTCGACTTCAACACATTTATTTCGGGACTTGAGGCTTAGAGTTCGGTTGAGTACCTTGAGGCTTGCAGTCATTAGTGGTAGGTTCTCTCGCCATCGACAGTTTTGGGAATACATCAATGTCCCCTGATCGATGGATTCATCCTATTGTTCGACTTCAACCCATTTATTCACACTCTGATGATTGTGCTTTGTGCCTTGATGCCCATTTTCATTATCAGTGGGTCATCTCGTGTCTGTTAACGGTATACATCAATGACCGGTAATCAGACGATGTCTCATCAGGTTCAACCCCAACTCCTTTATTCAATTGATGGGACTTGCACCATCGAAGACTTGTGTAGAAGACCCCAGGCAATTGTGGCATTCAGTATGCTACATATGACTTTGACTTTACATCGGAGATATCACCTCTCAGATTTCAGCAGTTTGTACCTCCAGTTTGCACCAGTTGTCTTCTTTTCAGCAGAAGACCATATCTTACTGTAGAGGGATCATGGCTATGATCACTTATGACATCTATCTACTTATGTACTGCCTATTCATGGCCATTGTATCAGATTGTTGTACTATACCGACATGTATCCAGAGATACTATTGTATTATGACGAGTGAACCGTTCTTTCCACTTGTGTCTCCATCACTCCACTTCTGAGTTTTATAATGTATTTCAGCCATCATAACACATTTCAGTCTTTGACCTCACACATTAGGGTGCATCTTCTACACAGAAATCTTCCACCCTGTGAGCATCAGCATTCTTTGGCCCATAGGATCCATTTCAATGACTCAGATCCATTTTCATCCTTCAGTGATACTTGTTTATCGTATTTTTGTTCCTACCCACATGTTGCATCATTATAGCATGCGTACCCACGAGATGCATCTCTATAGCCCACTGGTATCAAGTAAAATGGTAAAACCACTATTTTATTACTTTTTACTCCCAAAACGTGGTCATTGGGTGACCTTTGGCTCTCCATCTGCCCAAGTAACGTCTCGATGAGTCCTTTCACCTACCTTTGAGAGGACTATATATTGAGCACATATGGCTTATGGATGGGAGGAAGAAGAGAAGAGTAAAGGCACTCTAGTGGATTTTTGCCCTATCTTGAGTCTGCACTTATTGATCCTTGTAGTTGTGAACCATTTATGTTCACCTTCCAAACTCCTTTCTAGTTTGAGTTTGCCTTTCATGGAGGATTGAAGTGGTGGAAGTACAAGTGGATTGATCTAGATCTTGGTTCAGATTGGTTGCCGACAAGAGGTCGTATCACTTTGTACTTCTTCTTGTTCATTAATAGAAATACTCATATTCTCGTCCATTCATGGTGTGAAAGTCATTTATTATACATTGGGTTGCATTTGCTTATGATATTATGGACCATTGTTATTGATAATGTTAATGTCATTTATATATCGCATGTACTTCTTAGATATTGGTTGTCGAGACTAACTTGCAGATTACAAGTGCTTGGATGTGCATGGATTGAAAGCTCCAACGGGGATCTACATCAAACGTTGGATCGAGGCTGGTTATATTTCTCCATTGTTTTAACATTGTCATTTATAATAGCATTGTTTTGAGAATTGAGTAGATTTCTAGTAGTCATCTGTCTGTTGTGGTATTCCCAAGACATAGTGAGTTTTCTCCAATACAAGCTTCATCATTTTCATCTATCCGAACCCTGAATTTAGTATATTTGAGAAATGTTCTTTTTGAAACATTGAGCAATGATGCCATTGTTGATACCATTCGATTTCTTGAGGTGCTTTGCGCCACAACAGCCATTGTAATTTCCCTATGAGCAGCTCGGGTATCATTGTTTCTTGATTTTCCAAATGAAGATAATGTAGTTCTTACATTTTCTATTGCATTCTCGCATGTCGTTTTTGTTTTAACATCTTGAAAACCCAACAACTTTGTGGCACGTTTCAATTTTTTGTGTTTTATCAATCCATGTAGGATTTGAGCTTGTGCCATCGTTAAATGTTGTTCAAAATATGACTTGATTATGTTATTGACATGTTCTCTAACTCTTCGACCAAGGATCGAGTTCCCAATCTCTTCTTGTGCAGAAACAACTCCATAATCCTCTAGAAAATTTCCACCCCTTCCAACCCCATTGCAACTCCCAATTATACTTTCAATGTGAGAGGGAAAGGTGTCATATGATGGCTGATCAGGATTATGAGGGGGCACAGGGTCGTGTGATTCTTGATCACCATGATGTGATGTTTGACCATAATCTCTCCCTACATAACATGTAAATTAACAAATTTAAAATTGGTTATTTGATAGTTGTGCATTGAACTTTAAAATTGCTAGTAACTTAGAATTTTATGTGAAAATTGAAAACTTGAAAATTTGAAAATTGCATGTGAATTGAATTTTCCAACTAATACATTTAGCTTGAGAAATGTTCTAAGTAAAAATTGAAATTGCTAGTAACTTGAAATTTGAAGTTGCTCAAGTAACTTGAAATTGCTAACTTAATTAAACTTGAGAATTCTTCTAGAAGTAAAGTTTGAAATTGCTAACTTAATTAAACTTGAGAATTCTTCTAGAAGTAAAGTTTGAAATTGCTAACTTAATTAAACTTGAGAATTCTTCTAGAAGTAAAGTTTGAAATTGCTAACTTAATTAAACTTGAGAATTCTTCTAGAAGTAAAGTTTGAAATTGCTAACTTAATTAAACTTGAGAATTCTTCTAGAAGTAAAGTTTGAAATTGCTAGTAAAATTTGAAATTGCTTGTAACTTGAAATTGGTAGTAACTTGTACATTTAACTTTAAAATTGCTAGTAACTCGAAATTTGTTGTACATATAAATTAACAAATTGAAAATTGCTAGTGACTTGAGAAAAATGTACAAGTATTGAAAATACATTAAAACAAGAAAATTGTTTGTAACTTCATTTCAAAATAACTAAATATGTACATGCAACTTGAAATTCTACATTTAGTTTGATAATTGCTAGTAAAATTTGAAAATCAAGTATATATATATTTAACTCAAGATAATTATTAATAACTTGATAAAAATAATTGTAGGTATAAAAATTAATATCATTTATAATCATTACATTATCTAATTGTGGGAAAATTATTTATGCAATTTATGTCCATTTTACTTCTACATTACAAGAATTTAATGTTATTTTAACTTTATAGTATAAAATAAACAAATAAATATTTAAAATTTAAATTGCAATTTCAACTTAAATTCAAATTTTAATATTCCAAAAATTACATGGCAATTAAAAATTTGGCAATTCCAACAAATATATGATTGAGGAGAAATTCATAATTTTTAATGCAAAACAACATTTTCAATAGTTGATGATTTTGCAATTTCAACAATAAACAATTATAGAAATCCTAATTTTTATCATAAGTTCCAATTTAAGGATTTTTTTAATCAATAATGATTCACATATCAATGCAAGGTTGCAAACATTGCAAATAATTATTTCCAATTTGTCCTAACAAAATATATGATTCTAATCATTAATCTTATCATGATGATATGTCATGTTATGTAAATAAAAGTACATGTGATAGATGAAATTTTTTTAAAGTAAACATTATAACTAAATAACTCTTTGAACATTCATTTGTATTCAAATATTTATTTATATGAAAATATTGCCAACCACCATAACTATGAAAATATTTCCAACCACCATAACTATGAAAATATTCATTCATTTGTTTTTAAATTGAATAAATTCTAACTAATACATAACTATATCACAACAGGTTCATTTCAAAATATTCATTCATTTGTTTTGAAATTGAATTTTCTAACAAAAACAAGAATTAAAATTACATTTAAATTGAAATGGTTAGTAACTTAAAAAATTGCAATTAGTTAAATATATAGAATTTAACTTGAAAATAGTGTGCAAGTGTACATTTAATTTGAAAATTATTCTAATAACATTGAAAATTGTTAGTAAAGTTTAGAAATTTGAAAATAGTTAATATGTACATACATTTTAACTTGAAAATAGAATATAAGTGTACATTTCATTTGAAAATTGTTGGACAATAAACATTGAAAATTTTGAAAATTGTCAAAGCAACTTTGAAACAAATTTGAAAATTGTTAGTAACTTTGAAATAATTTCAAAATAGTTAAAAATATGTACATGTATTAACATGAAAATATAATCTAAATTTGCATGTTTCATTTTAAATTTTTTCTAATTTAACATTTGTTAGCCACTTGAAAATTGTTCATTTAACATAAAAATTGTTGAAAACTTTGAAATTTAAATAACAAATGGATGAAATAAACAAGAATATCATTACAAATAAATATGAAACAAATTAAATTATGAAATTTAGTTAAATTTATTAAAAAATTGTTACTAATTTTGTAAATTATGTAGCATGATATTTAAATTATGATAGCATGTAATTCAATAATTTACCTTGGATGTCCTCCATTGGAATTTGTTGTACCAAATGTACATCTTCTTCTTCTCTCAACCTTGGTCTTTGTTGTCTCATTCGTTCTCTATTCTTCTCACGCTCTTCATTATCATTTTGTTGTTTAGCATATTTTGTTTGTCTTTTTTTTATTCCCCATCAATCTACAATGAAAACAAACGAAAAAAAAAATCAAATTGTTATAGCAAACAACAATATGTTAGTATGAAATCTTGAAATATGCCTACAAAGAAATCTTACATGTCTAATGAGATCTAATTCAACAACAAGAAAATGCTAAAGCTCTAATTCAACAAGATCAAAATGACAAAGCTCTAATGAGAAAAAAAAAAATTGCAATGAGTAAAATTATTGTTTTTGATTAATTGTTTGCTGCTTATATAACAGGTTGGTCGATATTTTTACGAGGAAAGGGTAGTTGGAAACATTAATTGTTGCCAACTCCTTTCCCGGGTTCGCCCAAGTTCGTTTTTATATTTTTTTTACATAGACAAACCCTCGATCGAGCTTATTTTAACAACCCTCGATCGAAGGCTTTAACATACCGCGATCAAGGTCTTGTTAAACCCTCGATTGATATCTTGTTAAACCCTCGATCGAGATGTTGTAAACCCTCGATCAAGGTATTTTAAATACCTCGATCGAGATGTTGTTAAACCCTTGATCGAGGGCTTAAAAAACAGGCCGAGAGCCCTTTTCACTGTAGAATGAAAGTTTTGTCTACCATCCACAGAGTTGAACCATGTCATTAAATGCTCATTAATGAGTGGACTTGATACCATTGGATTCGTCAACGAATCCTCTATCCAGATACATAAAATTTATGAATTTGTATGTTCATATGTCTTTTGTTTTTAAATTTCTACTAACACTTGCCCTAAAAAACCTTGCCGACAACTTCAATTGAGCTCAAAGATAAATCCACAATATTCAAAATATACATCCAAAAAATTTGAAAAAATACACAAGCCCCAGATAAATGCGTCCTCTTTAAAAGGGTATTTTTAGTTTTGTAAATTATGTAAAAAATCAAAAGATTTCGTGCACACACACATGTGTGTGCAAAATGCGACTTAAATATTCAGTGGTAAGTTTCAAAAAACAATAATAAATATAATTTTTTGAGAAAAATATGTAATCCCTAGTGCATTCTGTCTAGATCATGTTCACATATTTCATTTTTTAAAATGATTACTTTAACATTAAATTATTGTGCACACACACAAACTACTTGTTAATTGCTTTTCAAATTTCTAAGTACACATGTTTCATTAAATGAAAATTCGACACGATATATGGCATTGGTATATTTCGAAAAAATATCATTGGAAAGCCAACATAATTCTCTACATTTCGTTTTTCAACCGCATGTCAAAATTCATGTGACAAGTATGAGTTTCAAGGGCTTCAATTTAATACATGGGTAAAATTTCTGTTTTTCACCATCATATTTGGCCAAAAAGAGTTACCCATCTTCATGGAATCACCCTCTAGGAATTCAAAGTACAATTACCTTCTTACATATATCAATCCAACAATTACTAATATAATAGTAAAGATGAACTAGATTACTTTTGCAAGAAGTTAAATCCTATAATTATCAAACTACAGTATTCAATCTCTACCAAACTGATTCATCTAGCAGCTACTGTAACTCAATCACAATCTGTCTAATGTAATGAATTCAGGAAAGATACAACAGCAACCAGAACTAGAAATAAGCTTGAACTCAGATTTGATTAATATTGGAAATCCTAGAAAGCATAAATGAATGAAAGGAATTAAAGCTAAGCTTGGCTATAACAGCTAATTCTAACACACCATGCATCAAATAAACTAATCTACACAATTGACTGTCACACCACACAGTTGCATCTATTCAGGATGCAATCATAAACTACCAGAAAAAGAATGCAAGTGTTAAACTACTATTGCAGCTTGCAGTAACACATCTAATGAAGTTCCACACCACACAACATAAAGGAAATTAAACTACCTACTTAACTCGGCAATCTCTGTGAGAAGGCGAGCCCTGGCCTTCTAACAGATACGCCATGAACTACCACAAATTAAGACACAGAAATATGAAGAACTCTACTCTTTATATTAAAGATGGTAATCCACAGTCTCAGCTCTCTGTTACAACCCGTACAAAATCATATTTAACCAACCCTAGACTCTGAAAGCCTTCCCATCTTTATTCATGCAAAGTACAATTCGTGATCCACTAATTTCGTGCAGCAATGAAGATCTCTAATCTTCATGCTGCGGAGTTACAACTGAACTGTTACAACCGTATTGAATGAGGTCATTAGACATGAAGGATATTGTTTCTCTAGCAGTCAATGGATCAACGGATTAACCAATTAGGAGGCGTCCTGTATGTTGCAACAATGCTCTGTTTCAGCGAAGTCTTGTTACAGCTTCACGTGGACAAGTGCGTTGTCCCTATTAATATGAGGAACTAAATTTGAAGAGTAACAGCTAGCACCGCTTGTGATTCTTTCCCAAGGCATTGCGGCTAATACACTTGTGCTTTGATCTTGACATAATGAAATCAACACAAGTTAGCATAAATCAAAGACTAGAATCCATAACCTTAACACTCTTAGGCATTAAATAAATGAAGCAATAATGAATTATACCTTGTCGGGATTCTTGATTGATCTGGAAGAAAGGAATATATATGGTACATGGAAATAGGGTGTAACAGGGAAAAATGATGTAATTAGTGTGGAAAAAAAGGGGCAATTCCAGGGCCCAACAAAAAGAATCAAGCGATATTTAGAGATGTCATCCACCATGAATGCCACTCTCTAAAATTACTGAATGTAAGCTTTAGGAGTTCCAGTTTGCTTCAACCAAGAAATATCTCAGAAGGACAATTCAAAGATATATGTAAATGCTATATAAATGTAAATGCTAAGAAGTGGAATAAAAACCAACCTCAATCTGAACATTCGATGAAGATCCCCGTTGAGCTTTCAAATCAACAGACTTGTTCCTGCAGCTTAGTCTCAACAACAAACACAAGCAAGTGCATATAATATATGAAAGATGTTAGCATAAACAATAGCATAATTCATGATATATATAATCGAATGTACCCAATGATAATAAATAACCATTTACAACATTAATTGGACGAGAAAATGAGTATTTCTATTAATATGAACAAGAAGTACATGATACAACCTCCTGTCGGCAACTCAACCGAACCGAGAACTGGGTCCCTCCACTTGTGCCTCCATCACTTCAATTCCCCATGCAATAGAAAACTCATGAGAAAAGGAGCAAATCCCTCACAAGATATGGAATATTTTGGTAGGTGAACATAAAAGGTTCACAACAACAAGGATCAATGGATGTAGACTCAAGTTATCGCACAATTCCAATTGAGTGTCGATGCTCTTCTCTTTCTCCTCTCCTTCCATGCATAATGACTCAATATATAACCCTCCAAAGGCAAGTGAAAGGTCGGATCGAGTCATTTCTAAATACATGGAGGGACAAAGGTCACCCAATGACCACTTTTTGGAGTGAAAAATGAGTTTTTACCCTTTTTTACCAATTAACTCGTTGTACGCGGGCTGTAATGGGACAGCCTGCGGATGCGTGAGTTGCATATAAGTAGCTCGCATACAGGAATAAAACTAAGGAAAAAAGGGTTTTGGAGGACAAAAAGTGGTTTTGATTCAATCAAATGGATAATGGAGGCCAAGGTGTGCTAATGCTCACAAGGTGGCAAAATTTGGTGTAACATACACCAGTCCATGCAAAATCATCTCTTCCTCACATCTAGAGGCTGCCGTATCTTGGGATCTGTGAATTTGTTGTAAAATTTTGCTTTTGTGAAGTTGAGGTTTTTAATTTGTTCTTTTGATATCCCAGTGGAATAGTTCTCATTCATTCGATCCCTATATTGGCTTAGATTAGTGATCTCTTTGTGGGCAATGTTAATAGATTCAATGATGTAGCCAAGGAAATCCGAGAGGGTTCCATGGTTCTCTTCAAATCATTTCTTAAGACCCTTAATTGGTTTAAATTTTGATGTAATTCATCCTCATAGTTTTCAAATAGTTCATCATCGGGTTCATTGTTCATTCCAATGTTAATGTTATCATCTGACGGTTCGGTTTCACTGGTTTCCTCTAATGGTTGTGGCGTGTTTCTAATTTTTCAGGAGTAATTTATCTACAATGAAAATTTGTTGGATTTTAATTGATTGTGATTTTTTTTAATTTAAAATTTTAATGAAGAACAAAACAACAAAAAAATAAATGATTTAGCACCTACCTAGAGGGACTGGCAGCAATGGAGGTTTGAAATCGATTTGGAGGTTAAATTGGAGGTGGTTGGATGCTCCAAGCATGCTTGCATGACTCAAGGTCCCCCAATTCTTCACTTCCAGGTTTGTTACACAATATCAAACCCACGGACTATGTTTTTTTTTAATAAAAAACACAGGAGCGTAAACGTGTGTTTTTTGGGTACGCGTTAACAACACGCGCGCGCGTGTTTTTGCGTATGCATTAAAAACGCGTGCACACGTCTGTTGACGTGGATATATAGACAAGTGTGCATGCTTTTAAGAGCACGTACGGGCTTCTGCTATCAATTTGAACTCACAGACGTGGAGGATTGACATTACCGAAGCAGGAGCACATACGTGTGTTTAGAGGCATGTGCACGTGTTTGTTTTTTTTGCGGTCACGCACTGTCATTACAACATTTTTGGATACCAGCTTCATGCGGGTACCCTAATAGTTCATGGTTGACATCAATCCATGATTAAATTCAATTCAAAGATAATAATAGTTCATGGTTGACTTCAATCCAAGGTTGAATTCAATCCAAGGTTGAATTCAATCCAATGATGAATTCAAGCCAAGGTGGAATTCAATCCATGGTTGACTTCAATCCAAGGTTGACTTCAATACATGGTTGACTTCAATATAAGATTTCCTTCAAGGTTGACTACAATAAAACTTTCACTTCAATCCAAGGTTGAATCCAATCCATGGTTGACTTTAATCCAAGATTGAAATTAAGGTTAGTTTTAATCCAAGATGGACCTCAAGGTTAACTTCTAACCAAGCTTGACATCAAGGTTAACTTGAATCCAATGGTTGACTTCAATCGATTAATAATATTAACATGTGGTTGACTTCAATCGATGGCGGAATTCAATACAAGGTTGACTTCAATCCAATTTTGACTTCAATCCATGGTTTACTTCATTCCATAGTTGACTTCAATCCATAATTAACTTCAATACATAGTTGATTTTTAAGCAAGGTTGACTTCAATCCATACTGGACTTCAATCTAAGGTTGACTCCAATCCATAGTTTACTTTAATGCAAGAATGACTTCAATCCAAGGTTGACTCCAATCCATAGTTGACTTTTACGCAATATTGACTTCATTCCAAGGTTGAATTCAATCCATAGTTGAATTTGACATAAGGTTAACTTCAATCTAAGGTTGACTTCAATCCATAGTTTACTTTTAAGCAAGGTTGGATTCAATCCAAGGTTAACTTCAATCAAAGGATGATTTCATTCTAAGGTTGACTTCAATCCAAGGTTGACTTCAATCCATAGTTGACTTCAATCCAAGGGTGACTTCAGGTAAAGGTTGATTTCAATCCAAGGTTGACTTCAAGCCATAGTTGGCTTCAATCAAAGGTTGAATCCAATCCATAGTTGATTTTAATCCATAATTAACTTCAATCCATGCATGACTTCAATCCATGGTTGACTTCAATCCATAGTTGACTTCAATCAAAGTTTGACTTCAATCCATAGTTGACTTTTAAGCAAGGTTTCCTTCAATAAAAGATTGACTTCATTTCAAGGTTGATTTCTAGCAAAGGTTGACTTCAATCCAAGGTTGAATTCAATTTAAGGCTGACTTCAATTCATGGGTGACTTGAATCTAAGGTTGACTTCAATCCAAGGTTGAGTTCAATACATGGTTTACTTCAATCCATTAATAATATTAACATTAATGATTTCAATCCATGGTTGACTTCAATTCAAGGTTGACTTTAATCCATGGCTTACTTTAGTCCATGGTTGACGTCATTCCAAGGTTGAATTCAATCCATTGTTGAGTTTAATTCAAGGTTTACTTCAATCCAAGAGTGAATTCAAGTAAAGATTGACTTCAATCCAAGGTTGATTTCAAGCCATGGTTGGATTCAATCAAAGGTTGACTTCAATCCATAGTTGAAATCCAAGGTTTACTTCAAGCCATGGTTGGCTTCAATCAAAGATTGACTTCAATCCACAGTTGATTTTAATCCATAATTGACTTTAATCCATGCTTGACTTCAATCCATAGTTGACTTTTAAGCAAGGTTTCCTTCAATAAAAGGTTGAATTAATTTCAAGGTTGATTTCAAGCCAAGGTTGACTTCAATCTAACGTTGACTTCAATCCATGGGTGACTTAAATCTAAGGTTGACTTCAATCCAAGATTGAATTCAAGCCATGGTTGAATCAATCCATTAATAATATTAGCATTAATGATGTCAGTCCATGGTTGAATTCAATTCATGTTTGACTTTAACCATGGCTTACTTCATTCCATGGTTGACTTCATTCCAAGGTTGACTTCAATCCATTGTTGAGTTTAATCTAAGGTTTACTTCAATCCAAGGGTGAATTTAGGTAAAGGTTTAATTCAATCCAAGGTTGACTTCAAGCCATGTTTGGCTTCAATCAAAGGTTGACTTCAATCCATAGTTGATTTTAATCCACAATTGACTTCAATCCATAGTTGATTTTAATCCACAATTGACTTCAATCCATAGTTGATTTTAATCCACAATTGACTTCAATCCATAGTTGACTTTTAAGAAAGGTTTCCTTCAATCAAAGGTTGATTTCAAGGCAAGGTTGACTTCAATCAAAGGTTGACTTCAATCCATGGGTAACTTGAATCTAACGTTGATTTCAATCCAAGGTTGAGTTCGAGTCCTAGTTGACTTTAATCCATTAATAATATTAAAATTAATGATGTCAATCCATAGATGACTCCAATCCATGGTTAACTTCAATTAAATTTTGACTTTAATCCATGGCTAACTTCAGTCTATGGTTGACTTCATTCCAAGGTTGACTTCAATCCATTGTTAAGTTTAATCCAAGGTTTACTTCAATCCAAGGTTTATTTCAATCCATGGTTGACTTCAATCCATGGTTGAATTCAATCCAAAGTTAAATTCAATCCAAGGTTGAATTCAACCCATAGTTGGCTTCAATCCAAGGTTCACTTCAATCTAATGTTGACTTCAATCCATACTTGAAGTTTAAGCATAGTTCAATTCAATCAAAGGTTGACTTCAAATGAATGTTGACGTTAATTTAAGGTTGACTTCAATCCAAGGTTGACATCATTCCAAGGATGGATTCAATTCAACGTTTCCTTCAATCCAAGGTTGAATTCAATCATAAGTTGACTTTGAAGTAAGGATAACTTCACCTGAGGTTGACTTCAATCCATGGTTTACTTCAATCCAAGGGTGACTTCCATCTATAGTTGACTTTTAAGCAAGGTTGACTTCAACCCAAAGTTAACTTCTAAGCAAGGTTGACTTCAATCCATAGTTGACTTTTAAGCAAAGGTTGAATTCAATCCAAGGTTGACTTGAATCCATCGTTGAATTCAATCCATAGTTGACTTAAATCCAAGGATGTCTTCAATCTATATTTCATTTCAATCCAATGTTGACTTTTAAGAAATGTTCACTTCAATCAATGGATGACTTCAATCCATAGTTAACCTCAATCAAAGGTTGACTTCAATCCAAGGTTGACTTCAATCCATGATTGACTTCAATCCATAGGTTACTTTAATCCATAGCTTAAATCCATGGTTGAATTCAATCCATAAGTGTTAGGAACCCATGTCAACCCTTCTCTTTAATATGTTAGTATATTGTTGTTGGACGCATATGCTTTGTAAGTGGTCCTGTAGTATTTGTTGATCCATAGTTTATATTAGCCCATAGTATTGACCCATAGTATTGGACGCATATGCTTTGTAAGTTGTCCTGTAGTATTATATGTCCCATGGTTTTGACTCATAGTATTGGGCATAGACTTAGTATATAAGTGTCTGTTGAGGTCATTGAAGGCACCGTAAAGTTAATTGTATTGAGCTTGCTCAAAGGAGGTTGCCCCCTCGAAGTGGTCTGTGATCAATATAAAAGTGATTCTGAGTTCTGTTATTTCTGATATCTCATGTAATTTCATTAATTAATTATTGCAGGTTCATCACATCTGGTATTAGAGCTCTTTTTTGGGCTCGTTGGGTGGAATTTCTGCCAAATTTTTTTTTCACATCTGTTGCAAGTTCGGATCTCGGAATACCCCCTATCCGCTTAACTGTGGGAAGTACTTGGGCATAATCCCTAAAACTCATTGTGAGGAGTACCACAGGAACCCCAAAGTAGCTGGCCCATTGAGAGGACCTGCCAGTCAAAAGCGCAACGACCCCTACCTGATTGACTAGTTCCCACCCGTGAGGTAAACCAAGAGCTATCGTTTGTGGCAAAGCGGTTATCTGTTTTACCTGAGCCGTGGAGTGAGGCGTACTGCCCCAATACGCAAGCCGTCAAATAGCATTAGTGGTCGAGTGAATCCCCTGAACCGATAGGAAGCCGCACATACCTAGGGTCCATATCTATTTTCAGCTGAACTGTTGTCGATCACTTCCTCTCCAGATCCAGCCATTTCAGATCTATTCTGAAAGTCGTTCCAGATCCAGTCGTCATTTCAGATCCAACCATTTTCGATCCCTTCCGCGTTGTTGCAGATCCATCTGTTGCGGATCCCTTCCGCGCCGCTGTTTCCGATCCATCAACACTATTTTCCCTGAAAATTCACTGACATCCCTACAATCCCATTATGCATATTTCATTCTGAAGACCCTATCCCAAATTCCACTTCCCCGAGACCAGAAATCTCACATTTGTCTTATTTTAAGGTTGCCATAACTCCTTCAATTTTCACCCAAACGCCTTCAAATTTTTCCACCGTGTTCCTTTCCTAATTCTGATTCTTTGTCCCTCTCTACCAAATTTTCTCATTCTTTCACCCCGCTTCTGAAATCCCCATTTTTTGCTTCCCTGTCCATCAGAAAGTGTCCAAAACCTAGTCAAACCCTAATTACCATGGGGGGTTCACTAGTGAGGCAATATCATATCACGTCCATTCATATTGGGGGGTTGAATACTCTCAAAAACCTCAAAAATATATTGCCCCGTATTAAGGGGTCAAGGGGTTTTTTTTATTTGACATAGTAATATAAATATTGGGGGTTATTTTATTTGGGAGTGTTGAGGAATAACCTCCAAATCGTGGGATGGATTCATACGTCCAAATCACGGCTCAATTCATACCCACCTAAGACTTAAGGACCTTCCATTTTTATTTGATATTGCTTATGATCCTAAGTTTTGAATAAATTTGATAATAGTGTACCAATGACAATATCAATGGAAGTCTCTTTGGATTATTGTCCTTGAGCAATGTCACATCCCGATAATTTTCATAAAAAAATTTAAAAAAATTATACCAGCATTAAATGTTAAAATTGTGATTGCGGAAGTAATAAAATGCTTGTTAAGGCAGTATTAAATAATAAAGTCATTAATGTATATAACAATTTAACTACTATGTCCTTTTAACTAATGATGCTTTAAGACAGTGATGTGTCTTACCTCCATAAAAATGATTATGACACTAATTTGTTTGTAGTTGTAATAACTGAAATTTCAAAACAATATAAGACGGAGTTCTCCTTGACAAGGTACTGACAGTTTTAATTCGGGATGGTGATGAAAGGGTTCCTGCGAGGTGCCCCGAGACTTACTTAGCTAATTAGCTAAAGCATTTGTACATGTCCTTCTTGTGAATATTCGCAGGTAAGGATAACAATGACAAAACAATGTTTAAGAGTATTTATATTTTCCAATTACTCGTCTTATTTGGTTAAAGAAATTATAAGTACCCTCCTTGTTTCAGGTATGGAATTCTATCCAAGTTCTAAATGTGTTATTTCGAAAAAAAATACAAGTTGCAGAAGTTAATAATATTTAAACAGGGTTCAAAAGTACATTATCTTGGTAGAAATATCTATGCTTAAAAATCTTAAGATTAATTACTAGATTTGAAGAATGAATTGCTAATATGATTCTGCCAATATTTTCCAATTCATGAAACTTTTTACTACCAGGTGAAATGATTGATGGACAAATTCAATTTGAACTTTATTCCTTTATTATAACATCAAGTTTCACTTACTATTTCAATGCTTGGTATTTTATTTAAGATAACTATGGTAGCTTCTACTTTCTCCATTTATAATTTATATATATATGGATATAGTCTTGATATTTATAAAGTCAAAATTAGCCCCAAGAGTTAGCTCGATCGGTTGTGATCTCGGCAGTTAGGCCTCCCAGCATGCGAGGTCACGGGATCCATCCTCATAGACCCTCTTGGGGTTAGGTACGCAGCAGCCGCAGGGCGGAAACCCCTTCGGGGCGGGTCCGTCGGAAATTATTTCGTGGATGTAGCGGTCGGCTAAGCCGATTAAAGTGAACCACATGGAAAAAAAAAAAAAAAAAATTATAAAGTCAAAATCATATTTTATTTAAGAACATAATACAATATAAGTGTGGACCCTTTTTAACTATAGGGTGAACCATTCTAATGTGATATTGGTGCATTATTATAATAAACAAATTTTATATGGTTTATTGTAATAATATTACAATGTACCGATATTATTTTCTAACCTAAGTTCTAACTATTTAAATCTTATATGCATGCGATTATTACCAATACAAACTTTTGATTTATGTAATCATGCATTTGATGGTTAATACCATAGCGATGAAGCAATATACAATGCAATCCTGACCTTACTCTATGTATTGATAATTAACGACATTACACCAAGCATTAAATACGACACTGGTAAGGAAGTGACGGTTATTAATGTCGTTGCTGCATCGATCTGACAGGTTGATGGTGTCTCGTCCAAACATTAATGGTTCTGAACCAACTCTTTAGTGGAGTGTAATGCTGTCTATCCACGTTGTCAAACCACGTGAAGCCTGGTTAAAATGTGACTCACGAAATCGAACTATGCGTAGTGAACAAGCAACTCTCCTCCGAACTGTACATGGGATTGACTCCTTGGCATGCAGCATTGGCATTGTCGTAGCTGTTACAATAAATGAGGTATTTATGTTATGGTTGCCCAATTCTCAAAGCATCAGGCTGTCACCTTCTCGCTCGTCGATCACAATAGATCTGGGTCATTGAATGATAAACCTTAAATTCTCGTTGTGAGTTAGGTCACCACATAGTAAACCTACAATAATTTGGCACCAACACCACTAAACATTACAACTGGAGCATTGATTAACCAGTACAGGGTTTAGGTGGATTGACAAAGATTTTTTAATGGAATTCTTGGTATTTTATCCCACGCAAGTTCCATAGTTCGCCATCTGTAACTATAGTACCTAAACCATAAAGGCCTCGACCTCGATGTTCAAAAAATATTGTAAATTTCTTGCTCTTCTTTTACAAATGTGCCAATTGATTATTGGGTTTCTTCCTCTGCGAGGACTCAATACAGAAGGAATACCATCTCTAGTATGGAATACGATGCCAACTCTAGCATACACATAGTTCACTTCCTCTGCATGGATTTTAGGACGGAGGTTCATGTTTTTAATTTACGAAATTATTCGTGAACTGATGATTTTTAACTTGCAAAATACAGAAAAGAACACTCTCTCGCAGGTAATAGTTTTGCAATAAGTTTTTCGTCTCCAGATATATTATTCACGTATGGTTCACATGATACCTCGTCAAGCTAACTCATTTGTATTTATTTGTTACATAGGTTTGGTTGGAGTTTGAAGCCAACCATGGTCATATCCTTCCATATCCATATCTCCGTTCGGCAGCCTTTGTAGATACAACACAACTCGTGTCCAGTCATATTCACGGGTTCTATTGGCAGGTCAACTTGAATCCAACGCAAATACTTCTTAATTCATAATATAAAACCTAATCTTTTTTTTGTAAAGAATTTGTGTCCATGATAATATTTGGATATGACAGTGTTAACGTCTTTACTGTTTATTGAAAGCGCAGATTCAACTTGGGCGCTCTTGGGTTCTCCGCATACAAAAGGAGCAACTTTTCGGGTAAGTGAATTCTTTTTTTCTCTGTGTTCTATATGAAAGATTGTAGTCTGCTCTTAAAAATTCCGCTGTAGGGTTGTTATATAGTTCCACTAGGATTTATATAATGTATAATAGGGTCTTTAGGTTTCCTTTCTTGTTTTCGGTTTTAGACCTTTGTTAAAACCACTTGTAAAAAAATAGGCTATTGTTTTGGATTTTATTTAAGCCCTACATTGCTTTCAACAGTTATTATTGTTCTTTATCCTTGACTTGTATAATAAATATATGAGAACTTATTGTAATAGAAGCATGTCTTCTAGTTAGCCAATATTTTGCAACCAATACTTTCCTTTCTGACTATCTGAAATGGTTAGCATTTACCCATATTTAATCTGGTTATCCGCTCCATCGAATAATAGTGTTGTATGCGGGAAGATACTATTTGGAGAACACATGTAGTTAAGTTCGTAGTTTAAAAGTTCCTTTCCCCACAATCTAGATATGAGAAGAGCACACAAAGAGAGTTTAGGAAGTTGAGATATTGCCAGATCAGGAGGTCCCGGTTTCCCAGTTCCTCAAAGGCGAAACCCAGTTCCTTAAAGGCTACAAGGCTAAATCCCATTTTTCCTATACCTCTCCTAAAAGGGACAGATACCTTTACAACCCAATAAAAAAAGTGGGTCAATACATCTTCCAAATAAACCCTGTGATAGTCTAGATATATTTCTCGATCCATTGGAAATGATACCATACCTTATAGGGGGAGGATATAAACCCGAATTCACTTCCAACTATTCTTTATAGAGGGAGAGTTACTTCTTGCCGACTAAAAATAGTTCGTTCTTGCCGGATAAAAATAGTTTGTTGGAAATGCTAAGTGCCCCTGCGGAGAAGTTTTCAGGTATATAATGGAAATTGGGGAAATTTATCTGAAATATTGTGCCCCGTAGGAGTTGGAATTTCTTTTACATATGAAAATAGTTTGGGATACACAACATTTTTCTACTATTTATTTAGAGGTTTGTAAACATAATGGCCCAGGAGGATCATTAGCAGCAGGATAAGGCCCAGGAGGATCATTGGCATTTCCATGAGTTGTACGCATTGGGTGATCGCTCTGCCATCCAACCATATGCCTCTTGCAGGCATGGAATTGTCATAAAATAGCCATAAAATTAAGGATACCCATGATATTGTCATTGAATCGATAGTTTAGACTTCAAATATCTCGTATCATGCTTGTAAATGGAAATTAAAATGTGAATTTAATAGAGACAGAGAGAACTCGAAAAAAGTAGAACTACGTCTATGCTCCAATTTCCGAGTCTAATTGTTATCCTTCCTACGTTCTCATCGAGTTCATTGCTATCCTTCCCTACATCAGAGGCTTTTTCATTTTCAGCATAATACTTTGTTTGAAGTTTGAATAAGTTAGTTTTGGAGAAAAAATAATTTTTTTCGTCATAATAGTATGTATTAAATTTTAGGGATGAGCACAGTTTTTTTAATGATTCAAATTTCATTTATAATATTACTATGCTTATAGGATTTTGTATAATATTAAGATCTTAATTGTATTATTTTGTTTAAATTTGAATTTATTTCGTTTGTTTAAAATTTGATAAGGAATTTTGTTTAATTTTAAATATATCAAAATTATCTAAAACTCAATTAAAGTTTTAAATTCGGATGCAACATTGAATTCCACAATAATATAAAATTAAATAAAATCTGTTAAATATAAACAAAAATTTTAATTATAAACAATAAAATTAAATAAAACAATTTTAAAATTAATATATGTTAATTATAATTAATAAATGTTTATTATAAAATAAAATTGATGGTTTTAACATTATAGTTATCTGTTTGCTAGAATTTCTCTAATTTGGCCTTTGGCTTAAGAAACCATGATGAGACCCACACCTTAACCAAACGAGCTACCGAAAATTGACAACATCATAATTATAATTATTTATTAATATTACACTTTATTAATCCTCGTTCCAACTTGTGTTTAATGTGCCATGAAGTGATGGAGCTTACCTTTACATTTAACTCTGAATGATTCCCAAAGGTGTGGTGAATAATATGGACTAACATTATTACCTTCAGATCAAGAGTTTAGGCTTCATGACTCCTACTTATGCTAAATATATTGTGCTCTGCCTCTTATCCATTTGTACATGTCAATTTGATTGTTGGATGTTTTATTCAAAGAAGGATCACGGTATATGGCTTAATGAGATGGTCTCATTTATTTTGAGATACCCTTCATTACTTCGAGTGGCATTGTTTTCCCTTTCATCACCTTTCTGGTTTTGATGATGAAGAACATGGAAGAAATTGAGGGTGTTGAGGTTCTTGATCTCATAATTTATTCTGTCAATCCATCTAGTGAGAGTGATGTATTTGAGAGAGGTGACAACATGAACCAAATTGATTATAATTTATGAGGCTCCAAACACTTCGAGGCATTCTAATACTAGAAGACAAGCTTGTAAGAGGCCTTGATAAAGAGCAGTAGCTTCTTCTTGATTGTTTGTGTTTTTTCCCAGTTCTCATTTGTAGTGTAGTTCTTATTTCCCACTGGGATCCAAAAGTATCCCTCTTGCACCTATAGCCCCTGGGTATCCCTTTGAGGCTCCATCAAAGAACATGATGCTTTTTATTTACATAATTTTCCCATTTTGGAACTCATCATTGAACAGCTTCAATTTCCATTTCTTGTCTACTTGAGAGATGATGACTTTTTTTTGCAAAGAGGGTGGTTCCAACATATCCCTTAACTAGTCCCTTTCATTTTTATCTAACTGTTGCATATTCTGATTTAAAGCCTTCTTAGTTTGAAGGTAATCTTTTAATAGCCTGCTATCTTTTATGGCTATTCTTTGAGGGTTGTCACACTGCTCTTGAAAAATAGTGTCATTCCTAGATAACCACACATTCAAGCAAAGATACTTGGGGAGAATATTCCGAACTCTTTTAAGAAGAGGCTTTATTTGAAAATTTCCTTTGTGTTCGATATTCTAGAAGGGCTCGAAAGTCCTCTCCGCTATAAATATTAGTAGTTAATAGTTTGTCATGCACTAGAATATGGAATTGATTATATTAACTTTGGAAATGCCATTTGGATTCCACACATACTTCCACATCCTGGAATTCCGAGGAAGAGGAAGATTTTGTAGTTATGAATTGTATCCTTCTTTTACGGAGTACCCTTGCTTACTGCAGCCCCTTGAATCCTCTCTTTTGTTACTAAGATCACAACCGTCTAAGGCTATGTGTAGCTCATTCAAAAGAGGCATCAATTTTTAATGAGTGTTAAGAACTTTCTAGCCTATCCATTTATCATTACTCTCATTCCAATTTGAAATATCGCACGAGCTTTTCATTCCTTGCTCATCCATCCACTGTTTCAGATGTATAAGATTTTGTTTTTGCTTCAGAGGAGGCCTCCCCATTATGTTGTTTGCTTATACTAGGATGTGTAAGGGATCCTTTTTGTTACAACTTGATAATATGATATAAAGGGGATATTAAAAATGGGTTGATAAAAATAGATACGTGCAATATTTGGTGAAAGTTGGGGTTTTCTTAATTGGAAAGGTATATTAGGAGGGGGGTTCAACAATACAATTTTAGGAGGAGTTTTCCAATATTTAGTGAAATTAGGGATATTCTTTAATATCCTATGAACGGTCCTGCTATGTAACAAGTTCATTGAGTGAACCCCCCGTGCTAATTACCCATCCGAGTTTTTCCCAAATCCAGATCTTCCTTTACTAAATAGGCTTTTGTTTGTGTTTTTCTATCCATTTCCAAAAAAAAAACTTCTTGGTTGTGGTTTTCACCCGCGCAGGAGCAAAAACCATGGAGGAAGCACTTGCAGCCATCCAAACCAAACTCCAAGATCTGGATGAAAAATTTATCAGCCTCCATCTTCAGCATTCAGCGATGAACAATAACCGACAGCCAGAATCTTTTGTAGCCACCGGGTTCTCTTCTTCCAGCAATTTTCGTGGGACGAAGCTTGATTTTCCTCGCTTCAATGGTACTGATCCAACTGGATGGATATACCACGCAGAACAATATTTTAGTCTGCATAATACTTTTGATGTCCAGAAAATTACACTTGCATCCTTTCATTTGGAACAGGAATCCCTTCAATGGTACCGTTGGTACATCAAAGCTCATCCCGAGCCAAATTGGACAGATTTTTTCCAACTCCTTTTGCCACGATTTGGTCCTAGTGCTTTTGACGACTTCACAGGAGCACTCACTAAACTTCACCAAATTGGCACAGTGAGAGAGTATCAGACAGAATTTGAGAAACTCGCCAATCACACAGAAGGATTGTCTCATGAATTTTACAGAAGTTGTTTTATCAGTGGTCTTAAGGATGAAATCCGGTCAGAGGTTAAAATGTTCTGTCCCAACACAATGATGGAAGTCCTAGGTTTGGCTAAGTTGGCAGAAGACAAGCTTGCAGCCCAACAGCGCTCCAAACCCACTTTTGTTCCCTTGTGAAATATGGGTTCTCAATGACCTCCCATCCCGCCAGCTCCTCAACCAACTCCTATCAAGCATTTGTCTGAAACCGAGATGCAGACACGCCGAGAAAAAGGGATTTGTTATAATTGTGATGAGAAATTCACTCGGGGACATAGATGTGTTCAACAAAAGCTCTATCTCTTGGATGTGGATTCTTTGCCTTCCTCTAAACATGGTGAAGAAGCTCCAGATACAGTAGATGATCAGGTCGACATTTAGCACCCGCCTGTTGACACCCCATCTCAGGACGACCCCCCCGCGATCTCTCTCCATGCTGTAACCGGCACCCCACAAACAATGCAGGTCAAGGGATACTTCAAGAAGTTCCCTCTTACCATACTCATTGATTCTGGTAGCACTCATAACTTCATTAACCCTCGGATTGCCAAACAGGCTGATTGTTTTGTCCATCCTTGCTCCAACCTTGAAGTCATGGTTCCCAATGGGGGCACCTTACCTTGCAAGGGGAAATGTCACAATGTGTGTATCTCTATGGAATATTATAACCTGTGCTCTGACATGTTTGCCTTGTCCTTAGGCGGATGTGATGTGGTTTTGGGCGTTCAATGGTTACGCACACTTGGCCCCATCTTATGGAATTTTGCTAAACTTTGGATGCAGTTTTCAGTCAATGGGGCACAGCACAAATTAATGGGCTTACAACCTGGGTCTCTCCGCATCATCAATTCACATCGCCTGAAAAAAATCCTTAAGAAGAATTCACATGGTGTCATCACTCAGCTCCATTCCATTCAGATGCACCCATCAACGGTCTCCACTACTTCCTTGGATAGTAATGCAGGTGTCTTTGTTGAACCAATGAGCTTGTCGCCTTCAGGAGACCTTTCCGGTAAGAATTTAGTCGCATCTACCTCTCAGCAGGAAATTATGGCTATTTTGCATGCAGTACAGAAGTGGCAGACATACCTATTAGGGAATTATTTCTGCATCAAGACTGATCTCCAGAGTCTGGAAAATTTTTTGGAACAATGGGTCTCCTCCCCAACACACCTGAAATGGGTTATCCAACTCATGGGTTATCCCTATGCGATCACTTACAAGAAAGGTAAGGACAATATGGTGGCAGATGCTCCTTCTCGCACAATTGATGACCCAGTTTCTCTTACAGCTCTTTCTCTGCTTGTTCCAAATTGGTTTCAATATGTTCAACAGGGCTATCTCTTCTATGAACTCCATGCTTCTTCATCAGCAGGGCATTCTAGGTTCTTCAAAATGTATGACCAAGAACAATGTAACTTCTTTTGGCAGGGACTGAAAATGATAATTCAACATATGGTCGCTGACTGTGATACTTTCCAGGTCAACAAGGGTGAAACGACACTCCTTTTGAGATTGCTCAAACCCTTGCCCATCCCTACACAAATTTGGCCAACTATTTCTATGGATTTCCTAGAAGCGCTCTGGTGGTACAATACCACATCTCAAAGGACACCATATGAAGCAGTCTATGGACAGACACCGCCAGTTCTTCTTCCATACACCCTTAGCAGCTCCCTAGTTCAGGAAATTGACTCAGTTCTTCGAAACCGCGATCAGATTCTTCTCATTCTGCAGGACAATCTTCAGATGGCCAGAATTCAACTAAAACAACAAGTCGATCAACACCGTTCTGAGCGTACTTTCCACGCAGCTGATAGGGTTCTTCTTCGTCTACATCCTTCCAAGAAATCCTCCCTGACACTCCAAAGGCTTCAGTGGCCCGAAATGCAACCCAAGGATGCTACCGAGGAACCACTCCTTTAGATTCTGCAGCAATTTCCCTAACCAAAGCTTTGAGGACAAAGCTTTTTCTAAGAGAGAGGGGATGTTAGGAACCCGTGTCAACCCTTCTCTTTACTATGTTAGTATATTGTTGTTGGACGCATATGCTTTGTAAGTCGTCCCGTAGTATTTGTTGATCCATAGTTTATACTAGCCCATAGTATTGGGCGCATATGCTTTGTAAGTCGTCCCGTAGTATTATATGTCCCATGGTTTTGACTCATAGTATTGGGCATAGACTTATTATATAAATGTCTGTTGAGGTCATTGAAGGCACCATGAAGTTAATTGTATTGAGCTTGCTCAAAGAAGGTTACCCCCTCGAAGTGGCCTGTGATCAATATAAAAGTGATTATGAGTTCTGTTATTTCTGATATCTCATGTATTTGCATTAATTAATTATTGCAGGTTCATCATAATAAGTGACGGAAGTCCAAGGTCGACTTCAATCCATAACAGACTTCAACCCATAGTTGAACTTTAATGAATGTTGATTTCAATCCAAGGTTGACTTCAATCCAAGGTTGGCTTCATTTTAGGGTTGAATTCAATCCAAGGTTGGCTTTAGTCTAGGGTTGGCTTCAATCCAAGGTTGGCTTTAGTCTAGGGTTGACTTCAATCCATGTTTATGTCAATCCATAGTTGAATTTTAAGCAAGGGTGACTTCAATCCAAGGTTAACCTGAATCAAAGGTTGACTTCAATCCATGGTTAACCTTTAAGCAAGAGTGACTTTAATCCATAGTTGACTTTTAGGAAAAGTTAACCTCAATCGAAGGTTGACTTCAATATAAGTTTGACTTCAATCCATGGTTGACTTCAATTCATAGTTGTCTTCAATCCATAGTTGACTTTTAAGCAAGGTTGACTTCAATCCAATGTTGACTTGCATCCATGGTAGGCTTTAATCCATATTTGACTTCAATCCATAGTTGACTTTTCAGCAGGGTTGACTTCAATCCATATTTGTTTGAATTCAATCTATGGTTGACTTTAATCCAAGGTCGACTTCAATCCAAGGATGACTTCAATACAAGGTTCACTGCAATCCATGGTTGACTTCAAATCATAGTTGGATTTAATCCAATGTTTAATTTAATCTATACTTAATTTTTAAGCAAGGCTGACTTCAATCCAAGTTTAACTTCAATCCAAGGTTGACTTCAATCCTTGGTTGACTTCAATCCATAGTTTTCTTTTAAGAAATGTTAACCTCAATCAAAGGTTGACTTCAATCCATGTTTGAGTTCAATCCATGGTTAAATTCAATCCTTAGTTATCTTCAATCCATAGTTGACTTTTAATCAAGGTTGACTTCAATTCAAGGGTGACTTCAATCCACATTTGACTTCAATCCATAGTTGAATTAAATTCAATGTTGACTTCAATCCATAGTTGACTTTTCAGCAAGCTTGACTTAAATCCATGGTTGACTTCAATCCATATTGGCTTTAGTCCAAAGTTGACTTGAACTTAATATTTCAACCATAGTATTAATTGTGCAAGCATCAATGGCTCATGTCTAAAAGTATTATTAATATTAGTATTATTGTTAATATTAATGTAAATTTTAATATTATTATTATTACTATTAACATTATCATTTCTATATTAATATTAATGTTTCAAATATTATAATGATTAATATTATTAACAATATGATTTTAATATTAATATTTATAATCAATATATATCTATATATAGATATATATATATATAAATAAACAATGTCATTTTTTATATACTAAATTTTATTAAATAAAATCATTAATGTGATTTATATCAATATTTATATATTTTAAATATGTTTATACACATTCAATAAAATTGTCATTTTTTTCATATATTAATTTTCATTCATCAACATAATTGATATCAAAAATTTTATCATTGCAAATACATTTAACTATAAAAAAAATTATAATATATAATACATTTATGGCTATTATTTAATATTGATGGAATGATGAACTTATAAAAATAATAAAAACTTAATAAATAAGAATAAGTATTATAAAAAATTAATAATTTTATAACTATTATTCAATATTGATGAATTAATGAACTTATAAAAATAAAAGTAAAAATTAATAAATATAAATAAAATTAAGTATTATAAAAAAGTTAAGGTATGTATAAAGTTTAAACTTTTATATTAATTTTTTACATTTAAGTACTTAAATAATTTATATAAAATTTAATTATAATTTTTCTAAAGTATTGTATTATTAATATTAATTTAAAAATACAAATTATATATCTATAAAATATAATTATAATAAAAAAAATCTTAATTTTGAAAAATTCCTCCTATGCAATGTAGTAAAAACTTTTTATTTCACTTCAATAATATCCCAACTTACAACCAAACATTGATTTTAAATTTTAATAAAATTAATTTGTATTGGTGCTTTAAGTATTTCATAATAATTATTTCACAGGGCGAATATTTTTCCTTGTAATATTAAACCCATCGCCATCGTCCATCGTCCATCGTCCATCGTGCTTCTTTCTTGGTATAAACCCATCGCCCTTTCATGGCAGTGATATCAGAAGCCCTAAGAAACACAAGGTCTGTTCATTGATGGATTTTTACGTGAAAGTTGCTGCTTCTTTTACTCACTTTGAAATTCGCGTATTATTATTTAGGATTGCAAGGAGACTTTGCATTGATAATTAGCCAGATTAATGAAGAAGAACACGTTTCATCATCACAAAGCTAATCTGCTATTCACGCTGGGTGGAGATACCAACATATTGGATTCAATAACTAGAAAGATGTTTGTGCCGCGTTAAAGGGATTAACCACGAGATAGTCAGGGAAGTTCTACGAATTTATGGCAATAATGACGTGCTACCAGTTATCCCTCGTTTGTGAAGATACTCTCTAGAATTTATTTTTTCTGGTGAGATTGTTAAATATAAATGACTATCAGATTACAGGCCAATGCATTAAAGGAGATCGTTTCAGTAATCAAAGAGAGGGACCACGTTGAAGAAAACATATATGCCAGCATATATTCAGTTCCACCTGAATGCAAACCCGAGAATAGAGATACTACGAGGTTGCTCTATGTGCCGAAGGTTGTTTTCATATGCCACATCATAAAGACCATCACATTGATGAAGGGATTTGCCACAAAAATTACCACGTATAATTGGTTTTACCTAATCACTCGAAATCAGCCCAATTTCATAACATTCTGGAATTTGGATCAAAGTTTTCACTTGTTGCAAAGTTGAAGCAATCGATCACCGAGTTATTATGCACAGTAAAATTGGAAATCAGTTTCATCATTCGGTGATGTGGGCGTTTCTTTATCCAGGGATTCATCAAATATTTTTCGTTTTGTATATTAATTTTCGTTTTAGATCGTAGCTTTATTTTGAGCATTTTATTTAGATTTTTAAAGATGCTTGTTTATTTATGATTGCAGGTATTTTCACTAGCGATGGCATGCTTTACTCTTAAAGATATAATTCGAGAATAAAAGACAACACGTTCGATAGTGAATATGATAAACATGCATCAGAATAAATTCACAGAAGACAGCTCAACAAAACGAAAACGGCTACGAAGATTGAAAGTTTTTGTAATTAAAAGAAAAGGGAATGTTTCTGTTTTTCTCTCTTAATTTTAACCTACGTAGTAATTTACATCCTTCTCTTCTTAATAAATGCAATTTGATATCAAGCTTTATGTTCATTCATTTAATATTTATTTGATGTGCAGTTTTAAGAGGGTGAAGATTGCATAGGAATTTTCCTGATTTCAAAAAGGAAACGAACTCATTAAATTGACGAAGAAAATGGAAGCCATTCAGTGGAGTCTGCGAAGGATAAGGAAACTAACAAACGGTTCAGCAATGACGTTGAAGTTCCAGTATCGATCTTCATAGCCTATAAAAACATGATGAACCCTCTAAGCAAGGGGGGAGCTCGGTTGAAAGAATGAAGGGAATTGTTTCCCAGAAGCTTTATCATTTCCCTTATTGGTTCGAATTCTGGACAATCACCTGAGAGATATTATCAAACAGTATTTTTAATACATTCTGCTTAAATTGAGTTTTCTTTGAACTTATTCTGGAAATCCAAGTTACTGCAGAAGATTGAAGGCTCTGATCAAGTCTTTGATATTCATGTTTATATTCATGCTAAATCTATTTTCTGGTTCACTCTCTATGGTCCACTCTTTTTACCTGCATATATAGACTGTGTTATTATATGTGGAGTTATCCTTTGGTGAATTTGAATTAACATGTTAATTTGGGGTATGAGTAATTTGTTCAAAAGTTGGAATTAACAGGCTGCTTCTTGTTATTTCAGTTTTGTATAAATTGATATTTTATTATTCCTAACTTGTATATTTGCTTTGTTCAATATGCAAGCTAAGGTGTAGTCATATGTTCCCATATATTCAGAATTGTATGATGATTAGCATCATTTAGTTTTTTGTTTGAAGACATATTCATAATCGTTTTGCAGAAGAAAGTTTACTTTTTGTAGAATGATTACAGTTTTACTTTAATGTTGGGGATTTGTCTAGCATGTTGAAGTATTAACTTTATTTTATTTCAAACTTTAAGTCATACCTTTCATTTACGCTCTTGATTAGGATAGTACGCTCTTGATTACGATAGGTAGATTTAAAAATATATTAATTAGAATTTATTTTATTTTATTTAGGAGTTAAAACCTACAGGATTTTTAGGAGCTACTAAATAGTTGTTTAGGAGCTACTAAATTTTTTGTTTCAACTATTCTAAAATTGCATCATAGGTTAAGTGAGATTGCATTTTAGAAATTCAGATCTCTAGATTGTGAGACTGTAGTTTTGAGAGCAAACTCATAAGCCAACATGGCCTTTGTTTCTGCGAGAGGTAGCTAATGCAAACATTCAAGGAGCTACTTTAAGAAATCTGAGTGGGTTATCTCTCCTTGTTGGCCTCAAAACAGAAAATCCCGCCAAAGATGGCGCTAGAAAAAGGGCATGAGGTAAAAAAATGGTTTTTGTTTTTACCTTTTCATTATTTATTCATTAACCATTTATCCTCTAGCTCTTATATTTCAGTGTATTATATCTTATTCTTCTATGTTGTCATACATGCATCATAGAGTTGGTTAGATGGTAAGCTAATCAATATGAGTTAGCTTCACCTTATGTTTTATTAATTATGGCTCATTCCCAAATCCCTGCATGGGAGTCCAACACAACATTGAACCTGCATGGACCATTACATGAACTCCCTAGAAAGGAAGTTGCTCTCTTTCCAAATTTTGACGGTAAGGGGAATATCATAGCTTTAGAACACATAAGAAAATATGAGTATGTATTACATTTACTTGATATTCAATATGAAGATGTTGTATGTAGGCTTTTCCCCTTCACTTTTGAAGGTAAGGTATCAAACTGGTACTATGTTTGTCCCATTCACACTATTCATGGTTGGTATGGTTGGTCAAAGAAGGTGAATCCATAAGCGATTTCAACACACTCTTTAGACAGGTTTATCATCGGCTAAAAGACAATCATAAACCTTCAAGTGACATTCTTTATGAGTGGTATATGTGTTCCCTACCCAAATCTATAGCTATGTTTGTTGCACAAAAATGTATAATTGATTTTGATCAACCATGCGAGCATGCACAAGCTCTTGAGAAATATTTTAAGAGGTATGCCCATAACCTTTCTTCCTCTTTATTTTTCGATAATGATGATAATAAAGATAAGGGTGAAGAAGATAACAAATCTGGAATTTCTATGTTATATGAACAAGTTGAGATTTTGCATGATGAAATTATGTCTTTGCATAATCATAAAAATAAATCAATTATGCATAATGAAGAAAACATTGCAGCTATGTATAAAACATCAATAGGTTTACAAGAAGATCATAACTTAGCTGTAAATTCATTACAAAATCTTGATTATCATTTTCCTCTGCCTGGAATTGAATATAAGGAATGCCTTACGACAAATTCTCATGGTTTTGAATCCACATTTGAAACCCTTGAAGTAGATCTGAATTCAAGTACATCATTTAATCACTATGATCAACTTTGGAACAAATTCCTACTCTAGATAATATTGAATTTGAAATGGAATCAAGTTCATGTCATGATTCATCTTTTACTAGAGTTGGAACTTGTTTGGAATCTGATTCTCTTGATCATAAATCTTTCTTTGATACGAATTACGAGTCTGAAGTTGATATTGAAAGTTCAACATCTAGGAGAGAGATAGATCTAGATTCCATTGATAAATCTGATTACAACATTTTAGTATCAAATCAATCCTTGAGTTGTTCTCCGCCTAAATCTTCAATTTCAGACCAAATTGCTAGTTATGTTTTGTATGATTGTGTGGGTAATGAAAACTTATTGAATGACTCTATATACTCACCGCTTACTGAAACATTGGGTGACAATTTTGAATATCAAACAAAAATTTCTCATACTCTTGAAATTCAAGTTTGTGTTGAATCAAAATTTCATGATTTAAAAGAACACAAATCAAATAACGATAAGCTTCTCACCATAAAACAATGTTTAGAAGACGGTGAGGGGAGATTTTTGGGAAATAATTTCTCTTCTGATTTAGAATATTTCTATAACTACCCAATTTGCTCACAAGAACAATTAAGAGAAGATCAAATCTCTTCACATGAATGCTCCACTTTTGTACCTTATCAATCTGTCACGTCAAAAAGAAGGGATGATAACAATGAATGATTTTACGCATGATTTTCCCTTAATTGAAGAACCAGCACAATCTATTTATAGTCATTGTACATATCATAATCCAATAGAATCTTGGTTAGAAGAATCATTTCATGCTAGATTTCTTGTAAATAATAATTTTCTTATCTTGCACTTGTTAGATATAGTTCTAGGTAGTTTTGATTTTGATTTTTATGTTTTACCATTCTCGTTTCCGATTTGCCATGTACATGTTTTTATTGGTTTGAGTTTACTTGACTGGTTACATTGCCTATATGATTTCACTTGATTTTTATTTCGTTTGATCTTTTTGTACATATGTAAATAGGGTTTGGTTTTCCTTTTTATTTTATATTTAGTTTGGTTTTGTTTGATTTAAAGGGATCATGTATATAAATAACATTGGGGCAGTACATTACCTAGCATTAATGTGTTTCTTATTTATTAAACCTGACATCTTGTGAAGAAAGCATTTTGAGTGATCTTCTTTTCTTATCAGATTTCATTATTTATGGCCAAACTACTCCTAGCCTTGACTAAGTAGACTATTAAATCCCTAAAGCATTATTCTCAGACTTTTATCTTTTGAATGATGACCAATTTATAATAAGCTCACCTTTTGAAGAATGTTCTTCCAAAAATTTATAACAGTCAATAGAATTGGCCATCACTAGGCTATCCACATGATCATGCAATCTGAATGATTTTGCTCATCCATCAAAATGAATTTGTAAATAAATAAATAAACTTTGGTTGAAGAATAAGAGGTCTCTCCTTAGAGCCGACCTATCATGATCATCAACCCTGTCGAGGATGACATCATTTCTTATCACCACGGTGATGGCTCTTGATCATAAGATCAAGGGACAGGAGGCCTCATCACGAGCCGACATGTTCATCTTCAATAGTTCTCGTGAATGATGTTGTCGATATTTGGTTACCACACCAAAACAATAGTCTTAAACCAAAGTTCTAATTAATCATGTTGTTTTATGTAAATAAATATTAACAATAAAATATGTTAACTAAGGAAAGGAAGGTCTCATCACGAACCGGTACTTTTATGATCATGGGTCCTATTGGATTGACTTTGCCATATTTAGTTACCAAGCTAAGTCATTGGCTCTTGGTTTTATAATCAAGAGACACGGGATCTCATTATGAGCCAGCCTACTCAATTTTTGATAGTGCTTGTGAATGATGCTACCATCATCTAGTTACCATGATAGGGTAGTATTCCTTAGTTAATGTCTTCATGTTCATATAATAATTCTAAAAAAAATGCAAAATTGAATAATTAGTCACTAATGGATGGGTCGAATTTTGCAGATACCTTTTTTTGAAAATGTGGAAGTCGTATCTTTATGCTAATGCTTGTTTGACTATCTTTATATGGGGGGATTCTCTCTTCTTGAATTTTTCTTACTATGTGTATATTAAAAGTCATTCATCTTTGTAAAGTTTCAGATATAATGTTTGGGTTGATTTATTGGTTGCAACAACATTTTAAGTTCAATTCTCACTATAGAGGCTAGTGAGTTAAGTGGGTCAAGTGTTATCAAATTTGACATTTCGAGAAGTCACTCTTTGTTGCTTATATTTATCATTTTCAGGTATATTTGCATAGATAACTGGTTCATCCAGCATGTCACCATATGTTGGCACCCCAACAACTCCCCTTGATTTTTCAAATAAAGGGGCCCCCATTAGAAATTTTGTAACTATTTAGCCTTTTATTTTGCTTGCCTGATTTGATAGGTGATTTCATGGATTTCTTTCTTTGATCTTTCCCACTTTGCGATGTTCGTTATTTGGATTGATTGTCATGGCCTTAAGGAGTTGGTGATTTTGGTGATTTTGTCTCTTTTTGGTTTTTGGTTGAACAACAACTCATGCATGCCTTGATTTGAGCTTATTTGGTCCTATTTTATGCATTGGTTTGCTTTCATTTTTTATCAACATATTTCTTTGATGGTCTCACCAATTTTCAATTTTCACATTATAATTGAATTTATGAGTACCGTGGAAGATCATAATCGATTAATGATGGCAAGGGCTTTCCTCCCCCTTACCTTGAGGATCTTTCAACTCCCTGAACCAATCAGTCAGCTTCCCTTACAGCGCCTTATCATGCATATCCAATATCATATTCACGAACCTTCCATCTTAGCAACCTACCAATCTGTGGCTATTTCAAACTTCACATAAAAATTAAATCCATATTTTTCATGAGCATCCTTCACATGCAAAACATATTTAAACACATAATAGGAGCACTCACTATCTCTCCTCCCACTAAGTATCTCTCCTTCTCTATTCATATGTTCCTTTATTATAAAAGGTGTATTCCTTATATCCTTAATACATACGTGTTCTTATGGATTTAGTGTTTAAGCATGAAAGGGTTTGATTTCATGACAGAGTCCAAAAGGAATCAACGAAGAATTAAAAACAACACTTACTTCCTCAATGTAATACAACAAACGGCTCTGGATTTATGCTATCGACACATCCGCAATAAATTTCTCACTCGGATCCAAGATTGATTATGTTCCTTCCCATTTCTTCAAAACTGGAATCTCATATACATGGATTCTACCCAGTCCTCTTTTCCTCAACGAAACCAACTATTTCATCTTCTTCTTAACAATCCATCAAAAGCATAGATTGTTCTGCAACTATAAACACCGTTTCTTCATCTATAACACTCTTGACTTGATCTCACCAACGCTTAACACAATTTAACTCTGCAACTTCATTTATGCTTCAATGCATTCAACACTGTCATGCATCAAACATGTACAGGTAATCTGGCTTCCAGAGTCTTCTTAAGCCTCGAATGGCTTCTGCAGGGGTTACATGCACATGTATGGCTATTTACAGAGCTATCATTATTCACCAATATTGTTCAATCACTCCACACAAATTTCAAGAGAACAAAGCACACGATACATTTATAAATCTACTTCCATTAACACAATAAAACTATACATGCAATTACGGAAACCCCATATGCTCTGTTTATGGCCTGATACCACCTTCAATGGCCATTTCCTCATTCTGAACTCCTCCTTGAGTTCTCTTACTTCCCGTAGGCTTCCCAATCTACCCCCCCAAAATAGATATTTTCTCATTCTTTTAACAAACTCCTAAAAACTTGTAATTGATCCCTAAATTTCAGTTGTACAACTTCTATTTTTTTTAGAAAAAACAAGCTTATGCCTAACTTGTGACTCACACTACTGAGTCCTACCTTCCTGCAACTCTTCTCAAATTCCCTCTCGATTCATCCCACAAGTTTAGGGATTTATTACATAATCCATCCTACATTGACACCTATCAACCTAAGCATTAATTATGTTCATGCTTTCTAGGAAAATAATCCTTTTACAAAAGATGTTTACAAGAGTTTTACAATTGGCTCTTCCTTGGCTAGTGTCTAGACCTTTAGGTCTGACCACACATCTAGTGTTTGAACTGGAGAGTGAATGCTCCTGCATCAGACTCCCAAAGTAAAAAGGATACATGATCTCATGATCATGCATCTTTAGCCTTCATCTTTCCTAGATCCCAAACTCTTATTTGCTGCTGTCCATAAGATACATTGTCCTCATCATTCTTTAGCAGCAACCTACCAGGCTTCCACACATTGTGTTGTAATGCCCCACTGTCTCTACCTTCTTTTTTCTTCACTTTCCAATCACCTTCATAGTGGATTACCTTCTTCATTCTGTTGTAATTCTTTTTAAGTATCTGCATTGATTCCCATAATTCATCTATGATCTCTTCCAATTTAGTCTCCTACTGCAAACAAATTTTGTTCTCATATATTTTCCACTGTACTTTGCTACACTTTGCACATTCATGTTCAAACTGTTGATTATCTTCTTCAGCTTTCCTGGCCTTTTCTTCTACTACAACTCTTGAGATTACTATAGATGTTGTCCCAGACATTGCTCCCACTTGTACTTCCTTTATGATTTGGTAAGCATCTCCCTCTACAATATCCAATTGCTTCTCTTCAATGTCAGCATAGCTCTCTTCCTCTTCTTTCTTGACAACATGCCATTGTTGTCCTTCAATTCTTTGACTGATTTTAGTAACCAGTTCAGCTTCCATCAGTTCTGGGACTGATTCATCTTTATCATAAGATACATCTGCCTCACCTTCATCCAATTTCAATTGTGCATTCAAAATATTCATTCTCTAACTTGCTAGTTTATTCTACAAAAAATTGAGCTCATGCCACAAATCTGCCATCTCACTCGGAATTTCTTCCAAAAAATCTGTACAATCTTCATTGTCTTCTTCTTTGTCACAATTCCAGTTTCTTGGTGACAATACTTCATCATCCTTCATCAGAATAAAATTATGATCCTTCATCACTGTGCTAGCTCGAGAGGTTTGTCCTATAGTCTTTTCTTCGTCATTCAAACAAGTCAACTTCTTCCTATCCTCAACAATAACAGGTTCCTTCCTATGAGACAGAACTGTCTCACCTTCCTTGGAGATGTTTCCCTCATTAAATAAGGAATCTACAAATCCATTCTACTGCAACAACTCAACTTGGTCTTCATTAGAAAGACACTCTTCAACAGACCTTGCTTGAAAATTCTCAACTTCATTCAAGACAACTCCAAGAGATGAATTGTCTTCTGCAACACCTAAAAACATAGTCAAATTGTCAATCTCAAAATCATAAGACCCCATGATCTCATTTGATGATCCAGTCACCAAATATTCCTCTTGTTGTTCTAAGTCTCTTCCATGACTCAAAAATTCTTCAATGCTCTTCTTCTCAGCCTCCTCAAGCATAGCATTTGAACACTTGATGTCTTCCTTAGCTTCTTCCTACTTTTGGCCACCATCATAAGCCAAGCCTTCCTTGCTTTCAGCTTTTGCTGCATGCTGAAAAGAGCTACTTCCTCTTAATTGTGTATGTGCATTTGAATGAAACTCAGTTGTCCCATCTCATTTCAAAACAGAAATAAGATTCTGCCTATCTTCTTCCTTCTTCATGACATTATTAGTAAATTGCCTTTATTCACTTGTTTCACCTGCAAACATACACACAACATAAGTTTTAAAACATTGAGACCTCTTGGCCCCACTTGAAGCTTCAGTCTTCAAGTCTTCTTCCAAATACTCCATTACCTTGAGTACCTCATCCTCCCACTAAGCATTCATCAGTTGCTCTTTCCTCTTTTGTAGCTTATGCCACCTCATCTTTCTTCTCATAATGAAACCACATCTCTGGTCTTCCTCCTTCTTCTGTAACAGCTCCATCATGACTTCTAGTTGGACTTCTATCTCAGCCTTCTCCCTCTCATATTCTTCATCAGTCATCTTTCTCCATATTCCATTTTTCTTGGCATCTTCTTTCTTCTCTTTGTGGCTTCTCCTTGAACCTATGTTATGACTATCAGTAGTCATCTTCTTCTCCATCTTTGTGAGTTTCTCCACACTCACTATGAGCTGCACTAAGCCTCTGGAATAGCAGTCTCTCTCTGCTACAACTTACCGAGAACCAAGCTTTCTCTTATGTACTTGGTCTTTTGGCAACACTGGTCCTCTATCTGGAACCTTCTTAAGCACTCTTCTCTGTTCCTTCCAGGATTATATCCCCAACTCACCTTCTCTTGAGAACACTCAATTGTCCTCTTGTATTTTAACCTTAGCTGAAATAGTTAGGTTCTTGCCACACTCTTCTTCCACTAGAAGTCTCAATTGATTTCCTTCACTACTACCTCAAAGATGTGATCTTCCTGCTGAGATATTTCTTCAACTGCTGCTACCTACATATCAACAGTGTTAAAAGTAAAGACCATTCCCGAGATTTCAAAATAACCTACTACTGCCAAACTTCTATGGCCACCTCAACACTTCGGTTCGGCTTTCAATCTCTTGACTGAACTTACCTTCACCTTTTGCATGCAACTACTCCTCCCAAAGTAGTTCTCTTCCTTGTTAGGAACTTCATTATTCAAGCTATAAGCTTCTTCCCCTCCTTACATGCAAATCTTATGAACTTACAAATTCTCTTACAGACTTCTTGTCTGTCGTCTTACCTTCACAAAAGTAAACTTGCTCTCGCTCTGATACCAATTTGATGGCAAGGTCTTTCCTCCCCCTTATCTTGCGGACCTTTCAACTCTCTGAACCAATCAGCCAGCTTCCCTTACAGTGCCTTATCATGCATCTCCAATCTCATATTCACAAACCTTCCATCTCAGCAACCTACCAATCTGTGGCTATTTCAAACTTCACATAAAAATTAAATCCATATATTTCATGAGCATCCTTCACATGCAAAACATATTTAAACACATAAAAGGAGCACTCACTATCTCTCCTCCCACAAAGTATCTCTCCTCTATTCATATGTTTCTTTATTATATAAGGTGTATTCCTTATATCCTTAATACATACGTGCTCTTATGGATTTAGTGTTTAAGCATGAAAGCATTTGATTTCATGACACAGTCCAAAAGGAATCAACAAAAAATTAAAAACAACACTTACTTTCCCAATGTAATACAACGAACGGCTCTGCCTTTATGCCATCGACACATTCCGCAATAAATTTCTCACTTGGATCCAAGATCGATTATGTTCCTTCCCATTTCTTCAAAACTGTAATCTCATATACATGGTTCTACCCAGTCCTCGTTTCCTCAACGAAATCAACTGTTTCATCTTCTTCTTAACAATCCATCAAAAGCATAGATTGTTCTGCAACTATAAACACCGTTTCTTCATCTATCAAACTCTCGACCTGATCTCACCAACGCTTAACACAATTTAACTTTGCAACCTCATTTATGCTTCAACGCGTTAAACACTGTCGTGCATCAAACATGTACAGGTACTATGGCTTCCAGAGTCTCCTTAAGCCTCAAATGGCTTCTGCAGGGGTTACATGCACATGTATGGCTATTTACAGAGCTATCATTATTCACCAATATTGTTCAATCACTCTACAGAGATTTCAAGAGAACAAAGCACACGATACATTTATAAATCTACTTCCATTAACACAATAAAACTATACATGCAATTACGGAAACCCCATATGCTCTGTCTATGGCCTGATACCACCTTCAATGGTCGTTTCCTCATTCTGAAATCCTCCTTGAGTTCTCTTATTGCCCGTAGGCTTCCCAATCGAGCCCCCAAAATAGAGCTTTTCTCATTCTTTTGACAAACTCCTAAAACTTGTAACTGATCCCTAAATTTCAGTTACAACTTCTATTTTTTTTTAGAAAAAACAAACTTATGCCTAACTTGTAACTCACACCACCGAGAGTCCTACCTTCCTATAGCTCTTCTCAAATTCCCTCTCACTTCATCCCACTACTTTAGGGATTTATTGTGTAATTCATCTACATTGACACCTATCAACCTAAGCATTAATTATGTTCATGCTTGCTAGGAAAATTATCCTTTTACAAAAGATGTTTACAAGAGTTTTACAATTGGCTTTTCTTTGGCTAGTGTTTAGACCTTTAGGTTTGACCACACATCTAGTGTTTGAATCGGAGAGTGAATGCTCCTGCATCAATTAACTAGAAGCTTAATTTTATGATTTTGATCCATATACTACAAAGAATTTTATTAATAAAAGGAAGCTTGTATTTTCAAATATGGATGATTCAATGAATTTTTAAGAGCCTTTAAAATAGTGTCTTTTTCCCCTTTTTCACATTTTATATTTAATCCCTTGATTTCCTATAAATTTAATAAAATTGGACTCCAAAAAATATTATTAATTTTAATTTGATGCTAATATATTTATGCTACTTTTATAGTATCAAAATTATATATTTTTGATAAAATATCATTTTGGAATAGTATTTAAAATGGGACTATGCCATCTTTTTGGGAGGAGACGTTCATCGCTTTATCTTTTTTAAAGACAAAAGGCTACATACTAAAATTACATGTAAAGAGAAAATTAAGAGTGACATCATTAGTTTAAAAGTGCCAAATTTGTGAAAATAAAACTTAGGTTTTATCTTTATTTTTTAATAATATTTTGACACTATTATAAAATCAATACTTATACACTTCATACATACTAAAATTACATGTAAAGAGAAAATTAAGAGTGACATCATTAGTTTAAAAGTGCCAAATTTGTGAAAATAAAACTTAGGTTTTATCTTTATTTTTTAATAATATTTTGACACTATTATAAAATCAATACTTATACACTTCATCCATATGATTATAAACTTGTGAAATATTCTTGTGAAGATGAATTTAAAGTACTCAACATAATAAGTGAACATGGACGGTAACAATTATAAGATTTTGCATATAAAAAAAATAAAAAAACCAATGCCTTGCCTATGGGTTATCCTTTGAACAATGTATGTCACTTTCTATAAAAATAATTGACGGATGAGACTTAGCCTTCTCACGCTTTCATTTGATATCAGAGGTTAATCCATTACACCAAACCTAGGTTAAGGTGAAAGGTCTCACGATATTGTTCGAATAAATTACTTGGCAGGTTTTTATGAGATCAAATAGTTATTATGCAATTCCACATTGATGCTTACCAATCAGCTTAGATTGAAGAGAGAGGGATATGCGTACACATGACAAATGAATCAGGCTATGCTTTGCCACAAATTAATAATTCGGAGGGATTGGTTCTGAAACACATGGATTTTTACGTGAAAGTTGTTGCTTCTTTTACTCACTTTGAAATTCGCGTATTATTTAGGATTGCAAGGAGACTCTGCATTGATAATTAGCTAGATTAATGAAGAAGAACACGTTTCATCAGAAAGCTAATCTGCTATTCACGCTGGGTGGAGATACCAACATATTGGATTCAATAACTAGAAGGATATCTGTGCCGCGTTAAAGGGATTACATGGGTTTCAGGCCATAAATGTGCTGAGGGGAAAGAACACTATATAGAGGTATTTTATGAAAGTGATGAAGAAGAAGTTGAAGATGAAGGGAAGCCAATAATTCAGAAAGAATATTATGAATAAACATAAGAAGAATAACCACAATCAGATTCTCGAAAGATTGTTGTTTTGTCTATAGTACCAAGGTTTCATACACTTTGATTCAAGGGAGTATTCCATGGCCAAAAGGCTACCATTTTGGTGGATGGAGGGGCCACACATAATTTTATTGATGCTGCCATGGTGGAAAGAATAACTTTTCCCACCAAATATTTTGATGGATTAACAGTTATAATCCGGAGGAACAACTCAATGGATTGCACAAAGTGGACTCCCAAGCTGCAAGTAACTATTGGGGATTATACAATGACTGATAATTTCTATGTTCTGAATGTGGCTAGCACAAACATAGTGTTGGGGGTTCAATATATATTTTCGATTGGTGAGCATACAATGAACTATAAAATTCATAAATGAGATTCAAAAGTGATTATGGGAAACAAGTAGTTTGGAAATGTATGAACACCTACCCAAATCAAGTGGTGTCATCCCATAGAATGAGATCAATTTTGAGGCATGGGGACATAGAGTGGGATGCTTAATGTTTAATTTCTGCACAAGGATCAGCCATAGACATTTCACAACATCTTGATGACATAAGGATATTGCTCAAGAAGTACGAGAAAATTTTGGGGGACCTCCCTCCTAGCATACCACTAGATAGAGGAGTTGAACATGTAATAGAGTGGAGGTAGGAATGCTTCCTATCATGACTTGACCCTCTAAGAATCCAAAAAGGCTCAAAGATTAAATTGAGAGGGCCATAAAAGAGCTGTTGGAGTTAGGACTGATTAGACCAAGTACTAGTCCTTTTCCTTCCTCGGTAGTTTTGGTGAAGAAAAAAGATTGGACCATCATTGAGGATGTGCATAAATTACAGAGCTCTGAACAAGAGGACCATAAAGAACCGGTACCCCATCCCAAGAATTGATGAGTTGATGGATGAGATGCATGGGACCAAGTTCTTCTGAAATATTGACCTTCGTTCTCGATGCCACCAAATCATAATGAGGGAAGAAGACATACATAAGACAACTTTTTGTTGTCATTATGGACATTTTGAATTCTTAGTCATGCCACTTGGTTTGAATAATGCACCTGCAACATTTCAATCTTACATGAACATAGTATTTAGAAAGCAGATCCGTGAGTATGTGTTAGTGTTCTTTGATGATATTTTGATTTACTATAGAACTTGGAAAGAACACTTGCAACATTTAGAAGTTGTTCTAACTATTCTTGTAGATCAATTTGTGTATGCTAAGTTGTCCAAATATGAATTTGGGATCACTTCGCTACTATATATTGGCCATGTGATTGGACAAGAGGGGGTGAAGGTCCACATGGAAAAGATCCAAGCCATTCTTGATTGGCCAAGTCCCAAGAATGTCACAGAAATAAGAGGATTCCTTGGGATCTTCACTTACTACCAGAAGTTTGTCAAAGGATTCTCTGAGCTGGAATCTCCCTTAACTAATCTCACCAAGAAAGAAGATTTATGTTGGTCAGATGAGGATGAAATTTTTTTCAAGAAGATGAAAGAATTTGTGATTAGTTTCCTAGTTCTATCTTTGCCGGACTTCACTCAGCCATTTGTGCTTGAGTGTGATGCCTCGGGGGAAGGCATTGGAGTAGTTCTGATGCAAAATAAGTACCCAATTCCTTTTGAGAGAAGAAATTTGCAGCCACATGAAATACATTACTCCATATATGATAAAGAAATATTATCCATAATGCATGGCTTTTCCAAGTTCCAACATTATCTCATGCGTAGCAAATTTGTGGTCAAAACTGACCACAACAGCTTGAGGCATTTCTTAACTCAAAAAGAGCTCAATGATAGGAAACAAAAATGGGTGAGTAAATTCCAAGCTTATGAATTTGATATAGAGTATAAGAAGGGGTAGGTGAATTTAGTTGTAGATGCTCTATCCAGAAAACCATTTCTCTCTACAATGGAGGTTCATATGGGTTGGAAAGAGAAGCTTGCCATAGAGTACTCTAAAAATCAGTTTTCATGTGAATTGATAGATGGCTTAGTTATAGATGATTTGTATAAAGTGTTGGATGGATTCATCTATTATAAAGATAGAATTTTTTTGGTTCCAGGACCGGAATTAAAGAAGAGGATTTTGGAGGCTTCCCATGAGTCACACTTAGTAGGGAATCCTGGTTACCTGAAGACTTACAGAAAAATTGAAGAGAGGTTCTCCTAGAAGGGCCTTAACACTGATGTGTTGAGGCATGTGAAAGAATGCAGCACATGCCAACCGAATAAGTTTGAAGATACACATCGTGCTGGGCTACTTCAACCACTCCTAGTTTCACATAAAAAATGGGAGAGCATTTCAATGGATTTCATCGCTGGTCTACCCAAGGTGCAAGGTAAGTACTGCATATTTGTGGTGGTAGATAGACTTACAAAATTTGCACACTTCTTTGTTGTTCCATCCACTAGCTCATCAACCCAAATTGTTGATATTTTCTTTAAAGAAGTGTTCAGATTGCATGGATTGCTAAGAACAATCATCAACGATAGGGACAACAAGTTCACTAGCACTTTTTGGCAACAATTGCTTAAATTGGTGGGGACATATTTGGAACTAAGTACAAGTTACCACCCCCAAACTGATGGCCAAATTGAGAGGGTCAATCAATGGTTGGAAGGGTATCTCATAAACTATGTCATAGGGAAGCAAAAGACATGGCTTAGATGCCTACATTTTGGTGATTTTTGCTACAATAATTCTTACCATATGTCAATTGGTATGTAACCCTTCAAAGCCTGTATGCATATGAAGCTTCAAATTATGTTAATCTGATCTTTGGAGAAAGAAGAGCACCAAAAGCCAAAGATTGGATCCAAGAAAGTCAAGATGTCTTGAAAGCACTTAAGGACAGCTTGCAGACTGCTCAAAACCAGTAGAAAATGTATGCAGATAGGAGCATAACAAGGTGTAGTTTTAAATAAATTGACTTAGTGTACTTGAGGTTGCATCCATACAAATAGTCATCCTTTAAGAGAAAAGGTACTGAGAAGTTAAATCCACGGTTCTATGGACCTTACAGAATAATGAGGAAGGTAGAAGAAGTTTCCTATGAGTTGGATCTGCCCGAGGGACGTAACGGGTACATAATGTTTTTCATGTTTCATGTTTAAAGAAGGCAGTTGGGCAGCAAGTAACAGTCTCAACAAAACTCCCACCATTGGATGAGGAAGGACATCTAATATTAGTACCAGAGAGGATTCTACTGTTGGAACATTTAAAAAATCCACTATGTCATTATAGACTTAGGATAAATTAATTAATCATTTATGATTAATTTTCTGAGTTTTGACTAGGTAAAATAGGCCAGTTTTGTCTTTTAGTGGACCACATGCCATCCTAACTCACCAAAACGAATTTGGATGTATTCTGGATAAGATTTCCTTGGATTCTGTCTGATTTTATTCTATTCCTGAATTAAAAAGACACTTTCTTGATTTAGATAGCTTTATCCTATTTTTTCTACTTTCTAGTGGAAAAGGAAAAGATAGTTGACTTGGAAACTCTTGCCACTTGACCAATTCGATCTCCACATAATATATTCTCTCCTAAATCCATCAATACATTCTATTTACCTCACTCATGAGCTTCCATACCATACTTAGTAAATTCGTGAGCCGCTAGGACAATTTTGGAAATTGCTTTTGCCACCTAGGGGTTTTTTTGCCTTATCTAAGCCTTTTCTTTTTGTCCTTTCCAAATTGCCTCCAAGGAATTCGATTTTATCTATGGAAGATGTATTATATATTGTTATCATATTGATGAATAATATATAGAGTGATTTCCACAATTTATTCTCTCTATTTTTCTTCTCTCATTATCTGAAATATTCCATGTGAAATTGTCCTATGAATCTAGTTCCTAGCAATTGAAAATATCACATATACAAACAAGAGAAATGAATCTAAGAAATAGGACCATCAAAGAATATTTGGTTCTAAGGAAAGGGATACCCAATGAGGATGCTACATGGGAGAATGAACAGGTGTTGCAATACCCTAGGTTACAATTTCTTGAGGATGAGCAATTTTGGGTGGGGAGAATTGTAATGTCCCCTCCATGAGTATGTCATTACCATTCTGCTTCTTAGATAACCCCATTGATGTTGTCAAATCCTAGTTTAAGAATGGGGGTCAATTTTGATATTTAATATTTTCCTAAGTATTTAATTTTTGACTTAGAATAAAATACCATGTTAAAGTGATAATGTATTTGTAAATATATTTAATATTTAATTTAAGTGGATTCCTAGATGACCAAGGAGAGGCACATGAGTCCAGTGGACCCAATGAGTTTCCACTGAAATTGGAAACTAGATAGAAAAATCAAGAAAAATCCACAAAGCACAAAATATAGAAAGCGGGCCAAAAGCAGCTAGTTCTGAAAAGCAGAAAGCGGGCCAAAAGCAGCTAGTTCTGAAAAGCAGAAAGTGAGCAGGAAAAGCAGGAAAGTACACAAAGCAGGAAGGAATAGAAAAGCAATAAAAAGCACATGAAAAGCATAGGAAATCATAGGAAATCTAGGAAAAGCACGATGTGTCCAAAATCAAGAAAGCAGTCCAAAGAGGAAAGGGAAATAAAGCAAGGGTAAATGCGGACATGCTAAATCTAGTCAAGGAGGGAGCATGAGAAAAGGAGGTGACCACATTCAATGCATCTAATTTTTCACGGAGATTATAAAATAAGGAGAGTGCACCAATTTGACATCTTTTGGTAAATTTATAATTATTTTTGAGAGCCTGTATCTCAAGGCTTGGGAGATGCACCCCTAGCGAACTACAGGTAATGTTCCCCATAGTAATTACTATTCCAGACATCTTCAAAAGTTATGTGCATCCATTTAGTACGAGATATATGTTTGAGTTACATTTCTTCATGGATAACTCGAGCCTCCTAAGTAGTGCGGAGATTTGATGCATCACACTCATGATCTTTTGGTGGTTTGGTTGAAGAGGAAGATAAATTGAGCTAGTGTGCCCTTGAGAGTTGTTGTTGCTGCATATTTGTATTCAGAGAGCTATCATATGTTCAATTATAGCTCTTTTCTCTGATCCATTGGTGACATACCTCTCTTTTCTCTTATCTTCCTTGTTCTTTCTTATAATTGTAAAATCTCAAGGATTGAAGACTTTATGTAGCTTGAATTGAAGTATACTCTTCATTGCTGCTATAAGGATTTGAAATAATCTTGTTGCCATCTATTTAGATTCATTTGATCTCATATATCAGTGCTAGAGTCGAATTTATGACCGAGTAAGGCCGTTTGAGAAGTTTTGTTTCAATACTTTCCCTTTTGCATGTTAAATTTGACTAGTCTTACAGATTTTGTAATAAGTTGATCTCTATAACTCCTCTTATCAGTCTGTAAGTTGCTACAAGTATTTAAGGTTCTTATTTATCCTTCCACATCTTTAAACATGAAATTTGAGACCCTTTTGTGGTGTTTGGAGTGTTTTGGAAGTAGGCTAGGTCTGCAGTCCAAGGTGGCACCCTTGCTAATTTGACCTCCAAATCTAATCCTATTGCTACCAAATATCTATAATTAAGTTGTGATAGGTCTAATATGATCCACTTAGCTTACCCCAGGTTTGATTATCTTCAGTTTGCACCAAAATCCTTGAGTTTCCACAAACGTCTCGTGGACCATTTCCTTGTACCCTTAGGTTTAGCCTAAGGGGTCTACCCGGGTGTTATGTACCCATAAAGGTGCCAATATCAAGATATTGGACTGGTTTCCATATGATCCACAACCTTACCAGGTCCTAACCCATTCTTGTTAAGAATTTTGAAAGAGTCTGAAGCAGTTTGAATTTTTCTTCTTGTTATATTTGTGAAACTAGCTAGTTTGAGTCCTAGTAATCTACTGTGTGATTTAATTGCATATATTTTTTATTTAATGTTCCTTTGACCAGAATAGGTACATTAAAATCTGCCACTTGGCATGAAATCTTCATGTGATGCATGGACTAGCGCTGCAAGAGTAGCACTGCGGAGTTGCAACGCAAAGTTACAGCGTGAAGTTATAATAGTCTACTTGGGATGCCTCAAGTTGAAGCAAAGGAGTTACAACACATAGTTACAACATGAAGTAACATCAAGGTTCTAATGCCATGGATCATCAACCATAAAGTTGTAGCCACCTTATTCATCCTACATTCTACATGCCGATAATTTAAATGTTTTTGGTTGATGTGGATCGCAAGGTCAAAGATGCTTATGCATGACAAATCATAATTGAATCCACCATGAGTTTTTACCATCATTAGTTTATAAATAATATAATAAGTTTTAAAATCAAGAATAGTAGTATATTCTAAAGTTATAAATATGGAGATTTATAACACTTTTAAAAGAAAACAAATACAATATCATATATAATAACTTTATAAGCTAGAACCTTTTATTCAAAAGTTATTATTTATGATGTGATGGTGGCTAAATATATCTTTTAATTCTGAAATATAAATAATATCATTATACGTAAGAAAACCAGTTTTAATGAGATACTTTATTTATAAATAATACCATTATAGGTAAGAAAACCATTCTTTAGTGAAATACTTCATTTAAATTTATTTTTATTTATTTATATATATTTAAAATAGTGAATTAAGTAAATTTTTATTGTTTTATTTGGAAAAAAATGTTAAAGTGTTTAATGTTTAAATTATAGATCCAATATTCAATTCAACAATTTTCTTATTTCTAATAAACAATTACAATGCATAAAATGGCTAAGTTTGGAAAAATGGTGGTACAACACTTCTTCCCAAAATTTATGAGTTTATGTAAGGTGTCAACTTCTATCTAATACATCGCATCTAAAAACAACAAAAGGTTTTCCAATTATTGAAACACAACTTAGTTAGAGCACAAAATAAGATGAAACAAGAAGTAGATCAACATCAAAGTTAAATCCACTTAGAAGAGGGGTGCTATATAATTTTGAGTTTGAAGCCAAATAAATAGATCTTTGAAGCAACAAAAGGAGGACATAAAATTAGTGCCCAATTAATATGGTCCTTGTAACATGTTGCATAGGATTGGTAGTAGAGGTTACAAATTTGAGTTGCCTCCTTGACGTGTAAATTCAATCTTCCATGTGTCTTCTTTAAAGAGGTAATTAGTGAGAAGATCTCAATTGAAACTATTTTTCTAGAGCATGATGAAGAGGGAAACTCATAATAGATATTAAAACAACCATTGAAACACAAATGAAGCAATTGAGGACTTGCCTCAAAGAGCTTGCGTATAGAATATGTAATTTAGAATGAGGAATCCTTCATATATAAACATCCACAATTAATCAGCATTGAAGGAATGATTTATTGAAGGGAATGAGCATGATAAGTCCCTAACCATAATCATAGTTGTTGGTGCACAAAGGGCGGACCCAAGTTCTAACAATAATTCACTAGCAAAACACTTAGATACCGACCCTTTAGGAATCACCTGCAGACAGATGAAGTCTCACCCGAGGCATCTACGTGGACTACAAGAACCAAGTTTATGCAATGTTGAAGCGATAAGAGACATCCATTCTAATCAGTCATTCATGACATCTGCGCAGTGGTAAACATCATATAATTCATTCATTGAAGATATCATATATCTATAATAGAAGATAAAATATTCATATCATTAAACTTAAAAGCATAGCATAGTGCATACTTGAAATAAACAGACCATTCATCATAACACAGAGTCATTCCATTTAGTGCAAACCCAATTCTTTATTATCATCATAACAATCATATGAAACATGTGCATTGCACATTAGATCTCTGTCTCAAATATGTCCCAACCCCTTACACATATGTGCATAGAGTTCAGACACCAAAAAATCCAAAGAAATACTTATCCCCCAAACCCTAAGTGGACAACAATTGCCCAATGATTTCTAAGCTAGTCTTTTGGCTCGTTGGAGCATGGTTCCCAAAATTGGTTTAAAATACCAGATTGTAATTTATTTCTAGGCCTCTTTGTGTTAGCTTATTGTAACTTGTGCATTTGAAATATTGTAATATGAAGATTTCCCTAGCTTTTCATTCTTTCATGATTTTACTTAAGATAGAGATGTTTACTATTCCTTACTCAATTTGTGTAGTTTTATTTTTATAGACTAAACTTTAAAATTTATGAGAAGTACAACTATATATCATTGCAAGCAATTCAACATTTATAACAAATGATTGTATAATTGGAGATTTTTAATAATATTAGTGAACCCCTTCAATGGTATTAAATAATATTAATTAAATAAAATTAAAAAAAAAAAAAAAATTCTTAAATTTACTTTTCAATATTTTAATTTTATTAATATTAATTTTAAAAATAAAATTTTACAAACATATGAGAAAACTCCTAACTTCTTTAAGAAAACCTCATGGAGAAAATCTCCACTTTCATGGTACCAAAAAGCTTATGAATAATAAAATTTTTGGAATCTTTTTAAATCATATTTTTACAATTTCTTATTGTAAATTTTTATTTCTATAAATTTGTTTGACAATGTGCACATGTTTATTTTCAATCTATTGACTTTCATTTAAATTTTTTATTAGGTTATAAGAGATAAATATTATACAAAATTAATATTAATATGCAACTAACTCAACTCATGATGTATGAGATAGGTAGAGAAATAGACTCTAGATTGAACTCATGATGTTATAAATTTTTTATATATAAAATAAATCTAAAAAGAAATAAAAATAAAAATAATAATATTTTTATATAAATATTATATTTATACTATTTGTATTAAAAAATAAAATTGATATATCTAAATTTAATTTTATATATCAGTTTTTATATTAATTTTACACATCAATTTTTATTATCCTTAACATATAAATAAAAATTACTTTTCTCACAACCAAACCATTAAAAAAATCATGGTAATAATACTATATACCATCACTGCCAAGTTCATCTCGTTTCTGCTGCGCATCAATCTTGCAAAGGCTAGAGTCAAAAACATCAAAACATCTATATTTTAAAAATTTAAACTCTTTTAAACTTTTCATGCCTAATTCCATGGAAACCCTGTCGAAAAAAGCGGTCGAGAATCCTTCACAATGTCACATGGTCGCTGACTCGCTACGCGTGATGTGAAAAGTCAATTCACATGTGCACGCGGTGTAACACCGCTGGGTGAGTGGGGCCTCCACCTCATCGAAATACCCAGATTTGGGATCTAATGAAGAATATACTCACAGTTTAGCGTGGCGTGTAAGAAACAGCATCATCTGTATATACTCTATTCTACAGGAGTTCCATTTCGTCAAATTCTACATATTTGGAAATAGAGTGTCAATGTCGATTCAATTCCAGAGAAATTGACAGACGATCACGTAGATAATGATAATAACAATGGGAAGATTGTCTCTCAGTTCTGTCATAACCAATGAGCTATTTACTATTTTAATGCATGATTAGTTGAAATTTAGTCTTGTGGTAGCTAAAAGAATTAAGCTAAATTTATGAGCTATTTAGTATTTTAATGCATGAGTAGTTGAAATTTAGTCTTGTGGTAGCGAAAAGAATTAAGCTAAATTTATGCATTTATCATATTTAACTCATATTTATTATTACGCGGAAGGCCTCTTATTTCAACGTAGGCCCTAGGGTTCCAGAATTTTTAATTTCTTATATAAATGAATGGCTGGAATTGAATGATGCGCGAATATTCTTCGTCGAGTTCATGACTCTCAGCTGATTGGTAAGCATCAATGTGGAATTGCATAATAACTATTTGATCTCATAATAACTATGTGAGACCTTTCACCTTAATCGAGGTTTGGTGTAATGCATTAACCTCTGATATCAAATGAAAGCGTGAGAAGGATAAGTCTCATCCGTCACTTGTTGTAAGTCTCATCCGTCACTTGTTTTATAAAAAGTGACATATATTTTTCACAAAGTAGTTAAATCAGCAAGCTCAATATACGAGAGCGTCGAATCTGTTTGGGTCACGGGGTCGATCCTGGGTAGGGACGGCCACAGCCGACCGCCCCAGCCACCTGGCCATAACGGCGGCCCCATTAAAAAAAAGTGACATACATTGTTCAAAGATAACCAATATACAATGCATTGGTTTTTTTATGGTTTTTTTATATGCAAAATCTCATAATTGTTACTGTCTAGGTTCACTTATTATGTTGAGTACTTTAAATTCATCTTCGTAAGAATATAATCATATGGATGAAGTGTATAAGTACATCATAAATTGATTTTATAAAAGTGTTAAAATATTATTAAAAAATAAAGATAAAACCTAAGTTTTGTTTTCAAAAATTTGGCACTTTTAAAATAATTATGTCACTCTTAATTTTCTCTTTACATGTAATTTTAATGTGTAGCCTTTTGTCTTTAAAAAAGATGAAGCGATGAACGTCTCCTCCCAAAAAGATGGCATAGTCCCCTTTTTTAATACTTTTCCAAAATGATATTTTATGAAAATTATATAATTTTGATTATATAAAAAGTAGCATAAATATATTAGCATCAAATTAAAATTAATAATATTTTTTGGGGTTTAACTTTATTAGATTTATATGAAATCAAAGGATTAAACGTAAAACGTGAAAAGGGAAAAAGATACTATTTTAAAGGCTCTTAAAAATTCAATGAATCATCCATATTTGAAAATATAAGCTTGCTTTTATTAATAAAATTCTTTGTAGGATATGGATCAAAATCATAAAATTAAGTTTGTAGTTAATTGATTATGATCTTCCATGTTACTCATAAACTCAATTATAATGTAAAAATTGAAAATTGGTGAGACCATGAAAGAAATATGTTGATAAAAAATGAAAGCAAACCAAGGCATAAAATAGGACCAAATAAGCTCAAATCAAGGCATGCATGAGTTGTTGTGCAACCAAAAACAAAAAAGAGACAAAATCACCAAATCCTTAAGGCCATGAAAATCAATCCAAATAACAAACATCGCAAAGTGCGAAAGATCAAGGAAAGAAAGCCATGAAATCACCTATCAAATCAGGCAAGCAAAATAAAAAGCTAAATATTTACAAAATTTCTAATGGGGGCCCCTTTATTTGAAAAATCAAGGGGAGTTGTTGGGGTGCCAACAAGTCTCTAAAGGTAAAATGCCTCTTGAACTCCTTACGAAGGCCATATACTCAACAAGTCGAACCTCAAGTAGTGCAACTACATCAAACTGCAGTTCTGGTTCTCCAACCCTCTGCTCAAGAAACTTGGGCATAGTATGTGTCATGTCCCAAATTTGGAATTGGGTCACAATGGCCTAATCACATTAGCCATATTCATTAGAGTTTGTAAAATTGATGTTAAGGGTCAAATAATTGCCAAGGAGGAAAATTACTAGTTTCCTAGGTTTGGGGTGGAAGCTTTGGGATTTGGAATAAGGGAGATAATAAATGATGTTTAGACATTAGAATGGTTCAAGTATTTAATAAATAGAGTGAATAAAGAAATTCAAGAGAAATCATAAGTGACAAATGGTTTTGGAGACATATGGAGGATGTGGGACCCACACTAGCTTGATTTTTCATAATACATGGTATCTCTCTTTTGCAAATTCGAATTAATGGGAATGTGGACACTCTTGGGTGAGTTGGTAAGTCATAACACATGTCATTGAGCATCTTAGGTCGAATTGGGAAGGATTGGTAACCTCCATGGAAGATAAAGAGTCAAAGTGGAAGTTTGTGGACACTTGGGCTAGATTCCCTAGCCCCTATGACACCAATGATGGAGCATCTATGACAACTATGACAAATTGCAGACCTGACCTCTGACATCTGACCATTATGACATGTCAGCCCCAAAAATAGGCTCAAAGAAGGCGAATTTGGGAGTTGGAGAAGCCAAAGAGACTCAAAATCGAATTTGGGAGAAGATGGAAGGTTGGAACTAGGAGACAAGTGGCAAATGTGGAATATTTCCTAAATGAAAATCTATTGAGAGGATTTCGACCCTTAGAAGGCTAATGTTGGTTATAAAATGTAGAAATGAAGTATGAGAATAGCTTTTGATCATTTGTAGAATTTGCAATTGCATTTGTGAAGAGGGAGAGCTAGTGGATGACTAGTTTCTTGCCTTAACCAATTTCGAGGGTGAAAGATTCCCATCCAAGTTGGTAATTGGAAAGGCCATTCAGACCTTTCATTTGGAGCTTTAATGGAGTCTTTATTTTCAGGTGTAAGATACAAGGCAGCTCATGGTTTCTTCTATTGCAGCTCACTCCTTCAACCATTTCCAGTTTTGATGGCATATTCTTGATCCTTGAGGGAGGGCGTTTTTGATTTGAAGGCATTTGGAGTCAATTTGAGACCTAGAGACCAATACTAGCCAAAGGAAAATCACTAGTAAAGTTACCTACATTGATCAGAATTGAAAGAGGATTTGCATAAGTATTTTAAAGGTACAAAGGCATCCCTGAAACACATATTTATGTTCTAATATCATTCATATACCTTCTCAGAATATTTGGGATCATTTGGGGCAAATTTGGGACCTAGAGATCAAAACTAGTCAAAGGTCTAACTAGGGAAAAAAGTGAAAAATTGCCATTTTAATAAAATTCCTAACAAGGGACATTACAGTGGTATCAGAGCATGATCTTGGCACCTGATGTGGTCTAATATTCATGAGGACAAGAATTCAGGTACCACCATTAGATATTGAAACCAAAAGTGCTTTTGTTGAAGAGGAAAAAAAAAGTAGGAGAAGAAGAGCAAATTTTTTGAGGAAACTATGACTAGGGATGAAAAGGGAACCTCATATGATGGTGAGGAGCATATAAAAATTATGAAAATAATATTTGAAGATATGACCAAGCAACTTAAGGAAGGATTCGAATTGTTTTCTATCGAACTTGTGGAAAAAATTATTGATTTTAAGAAAACCAAGGGGCAAAATGCATCAGCTTGCTTGAAGGAGCAAAAGAAAGAGACATCACAAGATCATAAAGAAGATTCTATTGAAAATATGGAAGATCATTTCGAGACACCTTCTAGCTTAGACATGAACCAAAGAGCATCTACTAATGGATGCTTAAACTATGAAGGAGTACCTACTGATGGGTGCTCACACCTCTATGTTGGTGACATAGAGATCACTTTTGAAAGTGTTTCTACAAGTACAAGTTTCATTAAGCATGATAATGAAAACCTTGTAGCAGTTGAAGAAGAACCAAGATCAACTTCCCCATCACCACTTGAGCTTCATGAAGTTGGTCCAAGAAAAAATGAAGAAGATGACGAGGTTCATTTGTAAGAGCCTCATTTTCTTGAAGGGTCCTTAAAGATGAATGAAAAGAAGATCCAACAGTCCCTCAACATTATCCATGACACTCAAGCATTGGTGTCAAATTCTTGTTGGAGAGCTACTTCATTGGAGGAAACATCCTTCCTTGAAGACATGGAGAAGATTCAAAGAGCAATGTGCCACATCAAAGGTAATTTCATGTCTTTGCTTTTTGATAGAAACCATTTGTTTGAGCTTAATGAATTGTTACATGATGTATACTTGAAGAATAATGAGGATATTCATAAGCTCACAATTCAAAATGAGCAACTTCTTGAAAAGTTGCAAGATACTTGTTTTTCCTCCTATGTTTCAGATTGTCAAATGGTAGATTGTTTGGAGGATTCTCATGACATGGTGGATCATGAGAAATGTGGGAATTTGAATGTGCTTAATGTGTTTGAAGATAAACTTGAAGAGATCCAAACACTTGATGTGGTGGAAGAGGAACTTGAATTGTCTCTTGATGAAGGTTATGCAATTTTTAAAGAAGAGCATGATTCCTCTACATTGAAACCAATCTATGACAAAGGTTTCCCACTTTTGAAGGAGCTGCATGATACTACCCACATGGATCCTTCCCATGATGAAACTTCTGCACTTTTTGATCATTTGGGTGAGTTAGTTCGTTCTCCTACATCCTACAATTCCATGTTTTGCAGTATTAGTCTCAATGAAGTATGGGTGAAAGGGTTCTTTTTGATGGTGCCACATGAGGAGTATGGAACTCCTAGATTTAACGTTTATGATGACATGGTTGGAGCACATTCTTATTCACATTTTCAGCAGCATAATTTGTCACTATATGATGATTCACATCTACATGGATGCATCTATGATATGGATTTGAGTCACTTGAAGACTCATGGTTTTTCTTGCTCAACACTGGGTTCATTTGATGTTATAGGAACTTCATCCAACACTTGGATGAATAGATTTATGATGGGAGAACATTTTTGTTGGCAGCCACATACTTTGTTACATCTTTATGATTCTCACATTCATGGATGTATGGGTGAGACTTCTTTGATTCATTTGAAGTCTCCTTGTTTTTTCTGCTCATTATTTGGTTCAGATTTTAGTGGAGATTCTTCATTCACTTCTTGGATGAAAGAATACATGGTTGAATATTTTGATGCATATCACATCCTTTTGGAGCAGCATTATAGGACATGGGATCTTCACCTATGTCATTGGATCAGATTTGATTGGTCACTTGAAGCTTGTATGCACTTGGAAAATCATGGTCTACTTGCTTGGAGGTACAAGCACTTTCATGATTCTTTGATGAAGCACCTCCTTGATGTACATTTTCATTATGTAGTTATGTACTTTGATGATATATATTTTGTACTCATGATGTTTGGAAGAATGCATACAAGAAAATGGGATCCAGGAATCATCTTATCTGATGGTATGGGTTGGAGAGCACTCTTCATTGTTGGGGTGCAATACAAGCAATGGGACCCTGGAATAATTTTTATCTCATTGGTTTCAATTTTTGGGGGGAAACAAGAAGTATGGGAGATGTATTTCCCACTTAATAAAGTGATTTTTATCAGATTAGTGCAGCAGCAAGCATGGTGGTTCCTTTCTAAAATCTTCATGGAAACTCAAAGACTCAAGGCTTGGCAATTCAATGGCAACTTCAAACAATTATACAGAAAGCAGGTTCTTCAACACCCATGTTTGAAATTGCTTGAGGACAAGCAATGTTGGGAAGGGAGGATTTGTCATGTCCCAAATTTGGAATTGGGTCACAATGGCCTAATCACATTAGCCATATTCATTAGAGTTTGTAAAATTGATGTTAAGGGTCAAATAATTGCCAAGGAGAAAAATTACTAGTTTCCTAGGTTTGGGGTGGAAGCTTTGGGATTTGGAATAAGGGGGATAATAAATGATGTTTAGACATTAGAATGGTTCAAGTATTTAATAAATAGAGTGAATAAAGAAATTCAAGAGAAATCATAAGTGACAAATGGTTTTGGAGACATATGGAGGATGTGGGACCCACACTAGCTTGATTTTTCATAATACATGGTATCTCTCTTTTGCAAATTCGAATTAATGGGAATGTGGACACTCTTAGGTGAGTTGGTAAGTCATAAAACATGTCATTGAGCATCTTAGGTCGAATTGGGAAGGATTGGTAACCTCCATGGAAGATAAAGAGTCAAAGTGGAAGTTTGTGGACACTTGGGCTAGATTCCCTAGCCCCTATGACACCAATGATGGAGCATCTATGACAACTATGACAAATTGCAGACCTGACCTCTGACATCTGACCACTATGACATGTCAGCCCCAAAAATAGGCTCAAAGAAGGCGAATTTGGGAGTTGGAGAAGCCAAAGAGACTCAAAATCGAATTTGGGAGAAGATGGAAGGTTGGAACTAGGAGACAAGTGGCAAATGTGGAATATTTCCTAAATGAAAATCTATTGAGAGGATTTCGACCCTTAGAAGGCTAATGTTGGTTATAAAATGTAGAAATGAAGTATGAGAATAGCTTTTGATCATTTGTAGAATTTGCAATTGCATTTGTGAAGAGGGAGAGCTAGTGGATGACTAGTTTCTTGCCTTAACCAATTTCGAGGGTGAAAGATTCCCATCCAAGTTGGTAATTGGAAAGGCCATTCAGACCTTTCATTTGGAGCTTTAATGGAGTCTTTATTTTCAGGTGTAAGATACAAGGCAACTCATGGTTTCTTCTATTGCAGCTCACTCCTTCAACCATTTCCAGTTTTGATGGCATATTCTTGATCCTTGAGGGAGGGCGTTTTTTATTTGAAGGCATTTTGAGTCAATTTGAGACCTAGAGACCAATACTAACCAAAGGAAAATCACTAGTAAAGTTACCTACATTGATCAGAATTGAAAGAGGATTTGCAGAAGTATTTTAAAGGTACAAAGGCATCCCTGAAACACATATTTATGTTCTAATATCATTCATATACCTTCTCAGAATATTTGGGATCATTTGGGGCAAATTTGGGACCTAGAGATCAAAACTAGTCAAAGGTCTAACTAGGGAAAAAAGTGAAAAATTGTCATTTTAATAAAATTCCTAACAAGGGACATTACAGTATGCCTTGGAACATCTTTAAATTATTATGGCTTATTATGTGGCCTAGTATTTGAGAATATATTCTCCTTGAATACGTTCTTCTCCTATGATGAGAACTACTAGTACTTCCTTCACTATCTTTCTTGACCACCAATCTAGACAAGATGTATCTGGTTTCTATTTGCACTTGGGTGAATCTCTCCATCACCTTAAACATGCTCTATGAAAACATGTCCTCCTTTTCTTCTCTATTATTTTCACTCTCTTGCATACTTGAGTTACTTGCTTGAATCTGATCTTGTGTAGAGTCCACTTCTTCTTCTACTGGGCTTTCTTCTTCTCTGCCTTTGTTCTTTGGGGATGCATTTATTTTCGGACTCATCAAAGAAAAAGAAGGAGCAGGTTCAGAGGACCATGATTTGATACCAATGTAATGTAACTATTCTTTTCAAAGGCACGTTAACTCAAAAATATATGCAACTAAGTCACACAGCAGATTACCAGGACCCAAACTAGCTAGTTCGACAAATACTGCAAGAAGAAAAATTCAAACTACTACAAAATCTTTCAAAATTATTAAGAGGAATGGGTTAGGACCTGGTAAGGAAGTGGATCAGATGGAAATAAGTCCAATATATTGATAGTGGCACTTTTATGGGCACATAACGCCCATGTAGACCCCTTGAGATAAACCCAAGGGTACAAGGCAATGGTCCCCGAGACTTTTGTAGAAACCCAAGGATTTTAGTTCTTATTGAAGATAATCAGACCTCAGGTAAGCTAAGTGTCTCATATCATACCCTTTACAACTGAATTATAGATATTTGGTAGCAATAGGATCATATATGGAAGTCAAATTAGCAAGGGCGCTACCTTGGACTACACACCTAGTCTACTTCCAGAAGACTCCAAACACCACAAAAGGGTCTCAAATTTCAGGTTTAAATCTATGGAAGGATAAATTAGAACATTAAAGACTCGTATCAACTAACATAATGAGAAGAGGAGTTACAAATATCATCTTATTACAAAATCTGTAAGACTAGTTAAATTTAACATGCAAAAGAGAAAGTATTGAAACAAAACTTCTCAAACGGCCTTAGTGGCTCACAAATTTGACTCTAGCATTGATATATGAGATCAAACACATGTAAATAGACAACAATGAGATTATTTCAAAGTCTTATAGCAGCAATGAAAAATATATTTCAATTCAAGCTACAGAAAGTCTTCAATCCTTAGGATTTTACAATTATAAGAAATAATATGGAAGATAAGAGAAAGGAGAGGTATTGTTGATGTATATGTAACTTCAGAATGTATTTCACATATATGTATATTGTATTCCTATAGAGATGGTATTATTCCTCTATAAGGAAGTGTCGTTATTTATATTGTAAGTGTCGTAACTTATGCTTGATGGGTTATTAGACCACCTTGTTTGGGGTTGGCCTTGTATAAGTCATGTGGGTCAAAGGGTTATTAGACCACCCTATTGGGGGTCGGCCATGTGAGTCAAAGGGTTATTAGACCACCCTATTGGGGGTCCGCCCAGTCAACATTATGTTATGTGGTTAAGTTCGAGCCTACATGAGTTAGGTAAAAAGGCAAGTCAAGTCAAGTATAAATAGAGTGCGGGAGGCACTCTATTTACTCATTCACTTCTCACTCATGCACTCAAGGAGGAGTGGCGCACTTATGGAGGAGGAGGATCTGCTGCTAGGTTGTGTCTATCTCTTATGGTTGGTTGTATCATTGCTCTATCTATCTCTGAGGAAGTTATTGGGGTTTTTCACCTTTATGGTTTTCCCCAAGTAAATCTTTGTGTCTATTGTGTGCTTGCATTATTGTCTCCATGATTGATATGCTGTAGATATGCTGTACATGTTGTTCTCTCAGTTAAGATCCTAGATCAGATTGAAGTAAATTCTGAAAATTTAACATGGTATCAGAGCTAGCCTGAAAGAAGGCATGATATGGCATGTATGACACTTGTTGCACTTACGATGCTAGGGCTTGATATAGCAAAAACCAGTCGTCGTAGCACTTTCGCTATAAATCCGTTTTGGAGAAGGCTTCGGATATGAAATTATTACAGGACGAAGCTAAGCTCTCCATTTCCCTTGTGTCCAAAGGAAAACCTCTAATTCATTGTACTTTGTGATTTACGATCTGTACAATATAGGGTTTCTGCGTCTTCCAGATCTGAGTCAAAATCAGGTAACCTTGGGAAAAAGGTCATAAACTGGGCTAGGAAGCTCCAAATGAAATTTCATAAAAAGTGACAGGTAGTACACAGATTGTACTATCTCAGGAAACTTTTTCAGAGGCCGAAGTTGAACCAGTGACACTTGGCACGCCATACAAGTTCGCTCTCCTGTATTATCCCATAAACATGTCATGTTGCGACACTTGGCATAACTCTCTCTCAGAGAGTCCAATTGAGGTCAGACCTGTCAGGATGGAAATATAACAGGTCGAGCTATCTCATAAAAAAATTTCAGAGGCCGAAGTTCAAACAATGACACGTGGCACGCCGTACAAGTTCGCACTCCTGTATTATCCCAAAACAGGTCACGTTGCGAAATTTGGCATAACTCTCTCTCAGAGAATCCAATTGAGGTCAGACCTATCAGGATGGAAAGATAACAGGTCAGGCTATCTCAGGAAACATTTTCAGACCATGTGGATCAACAAGTTCGGAGTTACACGAGAAACAATCAGGTACATATTTCTGTCAAAACAGAATTATTTTTGAGTACCTTCATTCATGGCTTCCGGAATTTAGGGCTTCGAAAAAAATTGGAATTTTTGTAATCGGAGACCACGGCTGAATGCTACTCATCAAAATAAAAATTTAGAGACCAAAATCAGAATTTTTGATTGGGCAGAAGGCCGGCCTTGATCAGACCCTAGTTCGGGACTTTGATCAGAAGAGTGGAAAATTAGGGCTTCTGTAAAAATGAGAATTTTTGAAATCTATGACCACGACTGGAAGCTCCTCAGAAAAATAGAAGCTTAGAGATTTGGATCAAACCTTTTGATTGGGCAGAAGAGTGGGATTCATCAAACCCCATTTCAGGGTCACGTCCAATGAATCCGGAAGTTTCAAAGGAAAAATTGAGAAGTGAAACTCTGCAGTTTTCAAATTCTGAATATACCGGTTTGACCAGCTTATCAAGGCGCATATTTCTATCCTTTCGGAAGTTTGAAATTCAAAGTTTGAATTTTTGGGGTTTCTCTGACAAACCCATATCCAGCTCTAGGTCCAGTTCTTGCAAATCAAGTGGATTGGGTTAATCCTAGAAGAAGATGGATTGGTCACCTGCATAAGTGAAGATGTTCCTGTTTCAGAGGGAGATGAAGCTAAGGCCTTACATAAGAAGATTACAAGCGATCTCGACAGGTATGACTCATTGAGGTATGTTTCGAGATTTTTTCATGATTAAGTTTATGGTATGTTTGTCTTCATGTTATTACGGTTAGTACAATCTTGACTTGTCATATCACCTTAATAAAACTATGAATGCACAATAGAAAATATTCATTGATTAGGGTGTTGACACTTATGATTGTACTAATGCATTATGGTGTTGTATGAGGTTTATGTTGTCTACTAACATGAAAGGTACACCAAGAAAGACAAATCATGTTCTGGTCCAAGAACATATGATCATGATAACATGAGGACAAATATTCATCCATTGTCATGGATCTCATAGAATATCCATTTACGAGGTATGTATAACTTGGTTTTGTAATAGTTAACCTATGAGATATACAGGTTACTAGCACAAGTCATTGAAGAAGAACAAGAAGACATCATGTGAGTATGTTAGACATAAATAGCTAGCATGCTAATCCAGGTATGTTTTTCCTATATCAAGCTAGAATCCTACCTTGTGTTAGGATCTTATACTGTTGTTGATAATGATTATTCATGAAGTCATAGGTTTGAATAATCATGGTTGTATGCATATTATGTTTCTTACCATAATTGATGATATGACTAACCAGAAGAATCATGAAGGTATAGGTTTGAATAATCACAGGTTTTATGCATATTATATCTCTTATCTTGATTGATGATTCAACTAACCTGAAGAGTCATAGGTTTGAGTAATTACAGGTTTAGACATGTTATGTTTCTTATGATTTGACTAACCATAAGAATCCTACATAAACCTTGAATTCTAATGCTTATTATTTCTGTTTGAAATGATCATGACTATACATGCTTGAGATTATTGTGTTTTAATAATATACTAATGAATGTATGATTTTATATGAGTTCACAAGGATAACACAATCATGATACTAATAAGCATGCGTAGGGACCAAGGATGAATATGAGTTCAAGAACAGGTAATCCAGGAAGCAAAGATCAAGAGGGAGCACACTCTAGTTGTTCCTAAAGCAAAGGAGCACACTTCAGTAGTTTATGCAAGGATGCAGATATTCAGAGGGAGTTGACCATCTCTCTCTACATTCCACAACAAAAAGGTGTAGAGGAAGCTACTTCAGATTAGGACTCCAGCAGCTCCTGCAAGGAAGCAAAGACTCAGAAGGAGTCCACCCAATGAACAAACAAAGATAAGTATTTTAAATAAAATTGTTCAATGATGTATATGCTCATGTTCCTAGACTTAGGATATGTATTGTGCATATTAGAATAGTTGCATTGATGAACAATATACTACTAATATACATGGGTAAGTGGCCTATGGCACTGTACAACATTCCATTGCTACTTATCTAGAATGAAACCTCTTTGCTGACATGTTGGGAGTTGTGCACACTCTTAACAATGTTCTGGTAGAGATTGGAAGGCATCTAGAAAGTTACGAGATATGGATAAATGTTGTATTGAAGCATTGGCAAAGATAATTGCATGACTGTATGACATATTTCTTTATGTGTAAGAATTTGTTCTGAAAACTATGAGATGTTTTCTAATCATGCAATTTAACTTGTTATGTAGATCGTATGCCATCTCCTACAAAAGAAGAACTACAACATTTGTTCCAGCAACAAATATATCTATTGAAGATATTGAAGTTCCCAGGATCTGGGATGAAGAAATGAAATGCCATGATCCGTCGATCATGAAGAATGACGTTTGGATGTAGTCCCAAGACGTGAAGGGAAGTTTGTTATGACTTCCAAATGGAACTATCAGATCAAGCATATTGCAGATGGCAGCATTGAGAAATATAAAAGTGATGAAATAGAAGATGCACCAAATGGATTTCAAGACAGCATGGTGTAGTCAGATATGTGTGCAGAACTTGGTATGGTAGGATAGACAGCTTTCTATCCAGTTTGGGATTTACCAAGAATAAAGCGGATTCCAACCTTTTCTACAAGGTTGAGGAAGGAAATCCTGTGATTCTACTCATGTATGTGGATGACTTGTTTGTAACAAGAGATGATAGATTGATTGCTGACACGCAGCGGAAGCTTGCTACCGAGTTCGAGTTGAAGAACTTGGGGATGATGCACTATTTGTTTTTTGGAATGGAGGTGTGGCAGAGTGCAGATGGAATCTTCCTTGGACAAGGGAAGTATGCAGTAGAGATCCTGAAGAGGTTCGGGATGATGGATTGCAAGGCCATGGCCACACCTATGGCATCGAATCTGAAGCTTCTATGTGATGCTTCATCTGAGCTGGTTGATGTCTCTATGTATCGTCAGATGATTGGGTCATTGATGTACTTGACAAACACGAGACCAGACATTTGCTTTGCTGTGAACACATTGAGCCAGTTCCTGACGGATCCGAGGAGTGTTCACCTGGTTGCTGTAAAGCATGTTCCGAGGTACCTGAAGGGTACAGTGGATTATGGGCTCAAGTATGAGGTGAATCAAAAGTTTAACCTGCAGGGTTATGTTGATTCAGATTGGGCTGGCAGTGCTGCAGACAGGAAGAGCACATCTGGGTGTTGCTTCAGTATCAGATCAGGTGTGATCTCATGGTTTAGCAGGAAGCAGTCCTGCGTGGCACTGAGTACAGGTGAGGCAGAGTATGTTGCAGCCTGTTCAGCTAGTTGTGAGGCAATATGGCTATGGATGCTACTGTCTGAGTTATTTGATCTCCCGTTGGAGGCTACTGGTATCTTATGTGATAACCAGAGTTGTGTGAAGCTGTCTGAGAACCCAGTGTTTCATGACAGGTCGAAACACATAGAGATCAAATATCACTATATCAGGGATATGGTGCAGAGAGGAGCTGTGAAGCTCCTGTATGTTGCGACGGATGAGCAGATTGCAGATGTGCTGACGAAGCCACTAGCGAGGGTGAAGTTCGAGTACTTCAGAGAGAGGCTTGGCGTGCTTCAGATCGAGGATACTTCAAGGAAGAAATGATGGACACATTTGTTGAAGCCATTCCAAGCATGGTGGAAGGGGAACCCTTCACATGGCTGTGGATGTAAGCGCTGGATGATGAGCATCAGGATGATGTTCTGGTTTCTGCTTGGATATGATCAGTTGGATCATTATATGTATGTATGTATGCATCATGTTGGATACTGGATATGATCAGTTGGATCATTATATGTATGTATGTATGCATCATGTTGGATGCTGGATGTGATCAGTTGGATCATTTATGTGTATGTACGCATCATGTTGGATGCTGGATATGATCGGTTGGATCATGTGTATGTATTTTGTATATACGCATCATGTTGGATGCTGATGGATACATTGTGTGGATCATGTATCTTTGTATGATCAGGAAGATCATGTATGTTGATGGATACATTGTGTGGATCATGTATCTTTGTATGATCAGGTAGATCATGCTGATGGATACATTGTGTGGATCATGTATCTATGTATGTATCAGATGGATACTTGGTGTGCATCAGATGGATGCATTGTATGATCAGGAAGATCGTGGATGACGAGCTTCTCCAGATGACATGCAGCAGGATGTTGCAGTGATGATGATCAGGTTGATCATGTGTACATCAGGATGATGTATGATGAGTATCAGATGATACTTTGTGGTCGTGGATCAGGTTGTGCAGGTAATCATGTAATTTGTGCCCTGGGAGATTTGCAGATGGTCTTTCGAGGTTTTGCCTATGGCATGTAATTCGGTGCCCTGGGACATCTGGCAAATGCTCTTGCGAGGTTTTGCTTGAGAGGACATGTAATTTGTGCCCTGGGAGATCTGCAGATAGTCTTTCGAGGTTTTGCCTATGGCATGTAATTCGGTGCCCTGGGATATCTGGTAGATGCTCTTGCGAGGTTTTGTCCTATGGCATGTAATTTTCTCCTGGGAGATCTGGACAGGATGAAAAAGGCCTCAGATGCTTCAGCCAGGTTTTGCCATGACCACATGTAATTTGCTCCTGGGAGATCTGGACAGGATGAAAAAGGCCTCAGATGCTTCAGCCAGGTTTTGTGGTGAGATCACATGTAATGTGATCCTGGGAGATCCGACAGGTAGAGCTGTGTGCTCGTAACAGCCTGGGATGCTTCAGCCAGGTTTTGTGATGGGTCACATGTAATGTGCTCCTGGGAGATCCTATAGGTAGAGCTGTGTGCTCGTAATAGCCTGGGATGCTGCAGTCAGGTTTTGTGACGCACGTAATAAGTCCTGAGGATTCCACAGTATGGCCAGTGATGATGAAGACCTGCAGGTGGTGGGCCTACATCCAGTATGAAAAAGGACTAGCTCTGTAGAACTTCCTATGATGAGTAGATTCAGAGATTAATTGAGATAGCAGCAGCAGTGATGATGATGATGATGATGATCCAGAGAAGATGACTTGTGCTAGAAGAACTGTGCTGAGAAATACCTTCCTAGTTAAGAGGGAGTGTTGATGTATATGTAACTTCGGAATGTATTTCACATATATGTATATTGTATTCCTATAGAGATGGTATTATTCCTCTATAAGGAAGTGTCGTTATTTATATTGTAAGTGTCGTAACTTATACTTGATGGGTTATTAGACCACCTTGTTTGGGGTCGGCCCTGTATAAGTCATGTGGGTCAAAGGGTTATTAGACCACCCTATTGGGGGTCGGCCATGTGGGTCAAAGGGTTATTAGACCACCCTATTGGGGGTCGGCCTAGTCAGCATTATGTTATGTGGTTAAGTTCGAGCCTACATGAGTTAGGTAAAAAGGCAAGTCAAGTCAAGTATAAATAGAGTGCGGGAGGCACTCTATTTACTCACTCACTTCTCACTCATGCACTCAAGGAGGAGTGGCGCACTTATGGAGGAGGAGGATCTGCTGCTAGGTTGTGTCTATGTCTTATGGTTGGTTGTTGTTGATGTATATGTAACTTCGGAATGTATTTCATATATGTATGTTGTATGTACTCCTATAGAGATGGTATTATTCCTCTATACGGAAGTGTCGTCATTTATATTGTAAGTGTCGTAACTTATACTTGATGGGTTATTAGACCACCTTATTTGGGGTCAGCCCTGTATAAGTCATGTGGGTCAAAGGGTTATTAGACCACCCTATTGGGGGTCGGCCATGTGGGTCAAAGGGTTATTAGACCACCCTAGTGGGGGTCGGCCCACTCAGCATTATGTTATGTGGTAAAGTTCGAGCCTACATGAGTTAGGTAAAAAGGCAAGTCAAGTCAAGTATAAATAGAGTGCGGGAGGCACTCTATTTGCACACTCACTTCTCACACATGCGCTCAAGGAGGAGTGGCGCACTTATGGAGGAGGAAGATCTGTTGCTAGGTTATGGCTATCTCTCTTGGTTGGTTGTATCATTGCTCTATCTATCTCTGAGGAAGTTATTGGGGTTTTTCACCTTTATGGTTTTCCCCAAGTAAATCTTTGTGTCTCTTGTGTGCTTGCATTATTGTCTCCATGATTCATATGCTGTAGATATGCTGTACATGTTGTTCTCTCAGTTAAGATCCTAGATCAGATTGAAGTAAATTCTGAAAATTTAACATGGTATCAGAGCTAGCCTGAAAGAAGGCATGATATGGCATGTATGACACTTGTTGCACTTATGATGCTAGGGCTTGATATAGAAAAAACCAGTCATCGTAGCACTTTCGCTATAAATCCGTTTTGGCGAAGTTTTCGGATCTGAAATTGTTACAGGATGAAGCTTAAATCTCCAGGTACCTTGTGTCCAAAGGAAAACCTCTAATTCGTTGTACTTTGTGATTTATGATCTGTACAATATAGGGTTTCTGCCTCATCCAGATCTGAGTCAAAATCAGGTGACCTTGGGAAAAAGGTCATATCTTGGGCTAAGAAGATCCAAATGAAATTTTGTAAGAAGTGACAGGTAGTACACAGTTTGTACTATGTCAAAAAACTTTTTCAGAGGCCGAAGTTGAACCAGTGACACGTGGCACGCCGTACAAGTTATCTCTCCTGTATTATCCCATAAACAGGTCATGTTGCGACACTTGGCATAACTCTCTCTCAGAGAGTCCAATTGAGATCATACCTATCAGGATAGAAAGATAATAGGCCGAGCTATCTCAGGAAATGTTTTCAGAGGCTGAATTTTAAACAATGACACGTGGCACGCCGTACAAGTTCGCTCTTCTGTTTTATCCCAAAACAGGTCACGTTGCGACATTTGACATAACTCTCTCTCAGAGAATCCAATTGAGGTCAGACCTATCAGGATGGAAAGATAGCAGGTCAGGCTATCTCAGGAAACTTTTTCAGACCCTGTGGATTGAAAAGTTTGGAGTTACACCAGAAACAATCAGGTACATATTTCTGTCAAAACAGAATTATTTTTGAGTACCTTCATTCATGGCTTCCGGAATTTAGGGCTTTGAAGAAAGTTGGAATTTTTGTAATCGGAGACCACGGCTGAATGCTACTCATCAAAATAGAAATTTAGAGACCAAGATCAGTATTTTTGGTTGGGAAGAAGGCCGGGATTGATCAAACCCTAGTTCGGGACTTTGATCAGAAAAGTGGAAAATTAGGGCTTTTGTAAAAATGGGAATTTTTGAAATCCGTGACCACGGCTGGAAGCTCCTCAGAAAAATAGAAGCTTAGAGATTTGGATCAAACCTTTTGATTGGGTAGAAGAGTGGGATTCATCAAACCCCAGTTCAAGGTCACGTCCAGTGAATCCGAAAGTTTCAAAGGCAAAATTGAGGAGTGAAACTTTGAAGTTTTCAAATTCTAAATATACTAGCTTGATCAGCTCATCAAGGAGCATATTTCTATCCTTTCGGAAATTTGAAATTCAAAGTTTTAATTTTTGGGGTTTCTTTGACAAACCCATATCTAGCTCCACTCCCAGTTCTTGTAATTCAAGTGGATTGGGTTAATCCTAGAAGAAGATGGATTGATCATCTGCATGAGTGAAGAAGTTCCTGTTTCAAAGGGAGATGAGGCTAAGGCCTTACATAAGAAGATTACAAGCGATCTCGACAGGTATGACTCATCAAGGTATGTTTTGAGATTTGTTCTTGATTAAGTTTATGGTATGTTTATCTTCATGTTATTACGGTGTAATGTCCCTTGTTAGGAATTTTATTAAAATTGCAATTTTCCACTTTTTTCCTTGGTTCGACCTTTGACTAGTTTTGATCTCTAGGTCCCAAATTTGCCCCAAACGATCCCAAATCTTCTAAAAAGGTATATGAATGATATTAGAACATAAATATGTGTTTCAGGGATGCCTTTGTACCTTTAAAACACTTCTGCAAATGCTCTTTCAATTCTGGTCAATGTAGGTAACTTTACTAGTGATTTCCCTTTGACTAGTATTGGTCTCTAGGTCTCAAATTGACTCCAAATGCCTTCAAATCTTAAAGGAAGGTTTATGAATGATATTAGGAATTGAATATGATGTTCAGGGATAACATATGGCCATCAAAATACCTCTGCAAACTCTCTTAAGATTCTGGACCAAGTATGCAATTTTACTAGTAATTTGGGGTTCAAATCCCCCTGAGGTAAGTACTGAAAATGGCTTCCCAAATGCCTCCAAACCCACTCAAATTTATGAACAGAGGTATGTAATGTGTTAAGTATGTTATTAAGGTCTCATATGCACCATTAATGGTTTATTACAACTGTTCTCACCCTCTCCCATTCAACTGCAAAAATCCCCAATTCGACCCTTGGGGAAATGGCACTATTTCACCTCCCAATACAACTAAACTAAGTAAAAATGCTTCAAATGCTCAAGTACAGTACATGAAACTTGTAGAAGACATCCATGGCAGTATATTTATCACAAATATATCATAGAATCATCCATTCATTCGAAATCATCATCAATACATTGGTTCACAACAAGGTAGTGGGGAAATGGCATTGTTCTTCCATTAAAAATGAGATTTATACATTTCTACTTGGAATTTCGACCTGAAACTTTCTGAAGATGAAGAACAGAGTATTTACTTCATATTACAAAAGAAATGGGGCATTAAAATCTCCCCCAAAGAGTACAATAGCTCACCAAAAACGCCCTCCCTCAAGGATCAAGAATATGCCATCAAAACTGGAAATGGTTGAAGGAGCGAGCTGCAATAGAAGAAACCATGAGCTGCCCTGTAGATTACACCTACAAATAAAGACTCCATTAAAGCTCCAAATGAAAGGTCTGAATGGACTTTCCAATTGCCAACTTGGATGGGAATCTTTCACCCTCGAAATTGGCTAAGGCAAGAAACTAGTCATCCACTAGCTCTCCCTCTTCACAAATGCAATTGCAAATTCTACAAATGATCAAAAGCCATTCTCATACTTAATTTCTACATTTTATAACCAACATTAGCCTTCTAAGGGTCGAAATCCTCTCAATAGATTCAATAGATTTCCATTTAGGAAATATTCCACATTTGCCACTTGTCTCCTAGTTCCAACCTTCCATCTTCTCCCAAATTCAATTTTGAGTCTCTTTGGCTTCTCCAACTCCCAAATTCGCCTTCCTTGAGCCTATTTTTGGGGCTGAAATGTCATAGTGGTCAGATGTCAGAGGTCAGGTCTGCAATTTGTCATAGTTTTCATAGATGCTCCATCATTGGTGTCATAGGGGCTAGGGAATCTAGCCCAAGTGTCCACAAACTTCCACTTTGACTCTTTATCTTCCATGGAGGTTACCAATCCTTCCCAATTCGACCTAATAGGATCAATGACATGTGTTATGACTTACCAACTCACCCAAGAGTTTTCACATTCCCATTAATTCGAATTTGCAAAAGAGAGATACCATGTATTATGAAAAATCAAGCTAGTGTGGGTCCCACATCCTCCATATGTCTCCAAAACCATTTGTCACCTAGGGTTTCTCTTGAATTTATTTATTCACTCTATTTATTAAATACTTGAACCCTTCTAATGTCTAAACATCATTTATTATCCCCCTTATTCCAAATTCCAAAGCTTCCACCCCAAACCTAGGAAACTAGTAATTTTCCTCCTTGGCAATTATTTGACCCTTAACATCAATTTTACAAAATCTAATGAATATGGCTAATGTGATTAGGCCATTGTGACCCAATTCCAAATTTGGGACATGACATACAGTTAGTACAATATTGATTTTAGATTTGTCGTATCACCTTAACAAAATTATGAATGCATGATAGAAGATATTCATTGGTTAGGGTGTTTACACTTATAATTGTACTAATGCATTATGGTGTTGTATGAGGTTTATGTTGTCTACTAACATGAAAGGTACACCAAGAAAGACAAATCATGTTCCAGTTCAAGAACATATGATCATGATGACATGAGGATAAAGACTCATCCATTTTCATGGATCTCATAGAAGATCCATTTACGAGATATGTATAACTTGGTTTTATAATGGCTAACCTATGAGATATACAGGTTACTAGCACACGTCATTGAAGAAGAACAAGAAGACATCATGTGAGTATGTTAGACATAACTAACTAGCATACTAATCCAGGTATGTTTTTCCTATATCAAGATAGAATCCTACCTTGGGTTAGGATCTTATACTATTGTTGATAATGATTATTCATGAAGTCATAGGTTCGAATAATCACAGGTTTTATGCATATTATATCTCTTATCTTGATTGATGATTTAACTGAAGAGTCATAGGTTTGAGTAATTATAGGTTTAGACATGTTATGTTTCTTATGATTTGACTAACCATAAGAATCCTACATAAACCTTGAATGCTAATGCTTATTATTTTCTGTTTGAAATGATCATGACTATACATGCTTAAGATTATTGTGTTTTAATAGTATACTAATGAATGTATGATTTTATATGAGTTCACAAGGATAACACAATCATGATACTAAAAAGCATGCATAGGGACCAAGGATGAATATGAGTTCAAGAACAGGTAATTCAGGAAGCAAAGATCAAGAGGGAGCACACTCCAGTTGTTCCTGCAAGAAAGCAAAGGAACACACTTCAGTAGTTTCTGCAAGGATGCAGATATTCAGAGGGAGTTGACCATCTTTCCACAACAGAAAGGTGTAGAAGAAGCAACTTCAGATTAGGACTCCAGCATCTCCTGTAAGGAAGCAAAGACTCAGAGGGAGTCCACCCAACGAACAAACAAAGATAAGTATTTTAATTTCTTGCATATTTGTTTGTTTAAATAAAACTGTTCAATGATGTATATACTTATGTTCCTAGAATTAGGTTGTGTATTATGCACATTAGAATAATTGCATTGATGAACAATATACTACTAATATGCATGGGTAAGTAGCCTATGGCACTGTACAACATTCCATTTCTACTTATTTAGAATGAAACCTCTTTGCTGACATGTTGGGAGTTGTGCACACTCTTAACAATGTTCTGGTAGAGATTGGAAGGCATCTAGAAAGTTACGGGATATGGATAAATGTTGTATTGAAGCATTGGCAAAGATAATTGCATGACTGTATGACATATTTCTTTATGTGTAAGAATTTGTTCTGAAAACTATGAGATGTTTTCTAATCATGCAATTTAACTTGTTGTGTAGGAAAGATCGTATGCCTTCACCTACAAAAGGACTACAACATTTGTTCCAGCAACAAAGATATCTATTGAAGATATTGAAGTTCCCAGGATACGGGAAGAATGCCATGATCTGTCGATCATGAAGAACGATGTTTGGGATGCGGTCCCAAGAGCTGAAGGGAAGTCTGTTGTGAGTTCCAAATGGAACTATCAGATCAAGCATGTTGCAGATGGCAGCATAGAGAAATATAAAAGTAATGAAATAGAAGATACACCAGATGGATTCAAGACAGCTTCCTTGAATGGTGTAGTTGAAGAAGAAGTGTATGTGGAGCAGCCACTTGGTTCTGAGACACATGATAGGAAATCATATATGTGCAGAACTTGGTATGGTGAAGATAGATTGATTGCCGACACGCAGCGGAAGCTTACTACCGAGTTCGAGATGAAGAACTTGGGATGATGCACTATTTGTTTTTTGGCATGGAGGTGTGGCAGAGTGCAGATGGAATATTCCTTGGACAAGGGAAGTATGCAGTAGAGATCCTGAAGAGGTTCAGGATGATGGATTGCAAGGCCTTGGCCACACCTATGGCATCAAATCTGAAGCTTCTATGTGATGCTTCATCTGAGCCAGTTGATGTCTCTATGTATCGTCAGATGATTGGGTCCTTGATGTACCTGACAAACACGAGACCAGACATTTGCTTTGCTGTGAACACATTGAGCCAGTTCCTGACAGATCCGAGGAGTGTTCACCTGGTTGCTGTAAAGCATGTTCTGAGGTACCTAAAGGGTACAGTGGATTATGGGCTCAGGTATGAGGCGAATCAAAAGTTTAACCTGCAGGGTTATGTTGATTCAGATTGGGCTGGCAGTGCTGCAGATAGGAAGAACACATCTGGGTGTTACTTCAGTATGGAATCAGGTGTGATCTCTTGGTTTAGTAGGAAGCAGTCCTACGTAGCACTGAGTACAGCTGAGGCAGAGTATGCTGCAGCCTGTTCAGCTAGTTGTGAAGCAGTATGGCTACGGAAGCTACTGTCTGAGTTATTTGATCTCCCGTTGGAGGCTACTGGTATCTTCTGTGCTAACCAGAGTTGTGTGAAGTTGTCCGAGAACCCAGTGTTTCATGACAGGTCGAAACACATAGAGATCAAATATCACTATATCAGGTATATGGTGCAGAGAGGAGCTGTGAAGCTCCTGTATGTTGCGACGGACGAGTAGATTGCAGATGTGCTGACGAAGCCACTAGCCAGAGTGAAGTTCGAGTACTTCAGAGAGAGGCTTGGCATTCTTTAGATCGAGGACACTTCGAGGAAGAATTGATGGACACATTTGCTGAAGCCATTCCAATCATGTTGGAAGGAGGATCCTTCACATGGCTGTGGATGTAAGCACTGGATAATGGGCATCAGGATGATGTTCTGGTTTTTGCTTGGATATGATCAGTTGGATCATTTTTATGTATGTATGTACGCATCATGTTGGATATGATCAATTGGATCATTTATGTATGTATGCATCATGTTGGATGCTGGATATGATCAGTTGGATCATTTATGTATGTATGCATCATGTTGGATGCTGGATATGATCAGTTGGATCATGTGTATGTATTTTGTATATGCATCATGTTGGATGCTTGGACCATGTATCTGTATATGTATCAGGTGGATACATTGTATGATCAGGTGGATCATGTACGGTGATATGTATCATGTATCAGGTGGATACATTGTATGATCAGGAGGATCATGTATGATGATATGTATCAGGTAGATACTTGGTATGCATCAGGTGGATGCATTGATGATCAGGTGGATCATGCAGCAGGATGTTGCAGTGATGATGAGGATGATCATGGATGATGAGCTTCAGGATGTTGCTCCAGATGACATGCAGCAGGACGTTGCAGTGATGATGATCAGGACGATCATGAGTACATCAGGACGATGTATGGTGAGTATCAGGTTGATACTCTATGGCCGTGGATCAGGTTGTGCAGATGAGCATGTCTGGGAGATCCTATAGGTCGGAGTTGTGTACCCGTAACAGCCTGGGATGCTCTTTCAAGACATTGCTCTGGGAGGACACGTAATTTGTGCCCTGGGAGATTTCAGGTCGGAGTTGTGTACCCGTAACATCCTGAGATGCTCTTGCGAGGTTTTGTCCTATGGCATGTAATTTGGGCCCTGGGAGATTTCAGGTCGGAGTTGTGTACCCGTAACATCCTGAGATGCTCTTTCGAGGTTTTTCCATGACCACATGTAATTTGTGCCCTGGGAGATTTCAGGTCGGAGTTGTGTACCCGTAACATCCTGAGATGTTCTTGCTAGGTTTTGTGGTGGACCACATGTAATTTGTGCCCTGGGAGATTTCAGGTCGGAGTTGTGTACCCGTAACATCCTGAGATGCTCTTTCGAGGTTTTGTGGTGGGGTCACATGTAATAGCGCCCTGGGAGATCCTACAGGTCGGAGTTGTGTACCCGTAACATCCTGGAATGCTCTTTCGAGGTTTTGTGACGCACGTAATAAGTCCTGAGGATTCCACAGTATGGCCAGTGATGATGAAGACCTACAGGTGGTGGGCCTACATCCAGTATGAAAAAGGACTGGCTCTGTAGAACTTCCTATGACGAGTAGATTCAGAGATTGATTGAGATAGCAGCAGTAGTGACGATGATGATGACTCGATGACGATTATCCAGTGACGATGATCTAGAGAAGATGACTTGTGCTAGAAGAACTATGCTGAGAAATACCTTCCTAGTTAAGAGGGAGTGTTGATGTATATGTAACTTCGGAATGTATTTCATATATGTATGTTGTATGTACTCCTATAGAGATGGTATTATTCCTCTATACGGAAGTGTCGTCATTTATATTGTAAGTGTCATAAACTTATACTTGATGGGTTATTAGACCACCTTATTTGGGGTCGGCCATGTATAAGTCATGTGGGTCAAAGGGTTATTAGACCACCCTATTGTGGGTCGGCCATGTGGGTCAAAGGGTTATTAGACCACCCTATTGGGGGTCGGCCCACTCAGCATTATGTTATGCTGGTAAAGTTCGAGCCTACATGAGTTAGGTAAAAAGGCAAGTCAAGTCAAGTATAAAAGAGTGCGGGAGGCACTCTATTTGCACACTCACTTCTCACACATGCACTCAAGGAGGAGTGGCGCACTTATGGAGGAGGAAGATCTGCTGCTAGGTTATGGCTATCTCACTTGGTTGGTTGTATCATTGCTCTATCTATCTCTGAGGAAGTTATTGGGGTTTTTCACCTTTATGGTTTTCCCCAAGTAAATCTTTGTGTCTCTTGTGTGCTTGCATTATTGTCTCCATGATTGATATGCTGTAGATATGTTGTACATGTTGTTCTCTCAGTTAAGATCCTAGATCAGATTGAAGTAAATTCTGAAAATTTAACAGTTGTATCATTGCTCTTTCTATCTCTGAGGAAGTTATTGGGGTTTTTCACCTTTATGGTTTTCCCCAAGTAAATCTTTGTGTCTCTTGTGTGCTTGCATTATTGTCTCCATGATTGATATGCTGTAGATATGCTGTACATGTTGTTCTCTCAGTTAAGATCCTAGATCAGATTGAAGTAAATTCTGAAAATTTAACAGGTATGTCACCAATGGATCAGATCCAAGAGTTGGATTTGAACATATGATAGCTCTCCGAAGACAAATATGCAACAACAACAACTCTCAAGGGCACACTAGCTCAATTTATCTTCCTCTTCAACCAAACAACCAAAAGATCATGATTGTGATGCATCAAATATACACACTACTTAGGAGGATCGAGTTCTTCATGAAGAAAGGTAACTCAGACCTGTATCTCATACTAAGTGGTTGCACATAAATTTTGAATATAACTAGAACAATAATTACTATGGGGCACATGACCCACAGTTGGCTAGGTGTGCATCTCCCAAGCCTTAAGATACAAGCTCTCAAAAACAACTCTTCATTGACCAAAATATGTCAAATTGGTGCACCCTCCTTATTTATAATATCCATGGAGAATTAGATGCATTGAATTTTGTCACCTCCATTTCTCATGCTCCCGTCCTTGACTGGATTTATCATGTCTGCTTTTAACCTTGCTTTGTTTCCCTTTCCTCTTTGGACTGATTTCTTTATTTTGGAAACATCCTGATTTTCCTAGCTTTCCTCTACATTTCCTATATTTTCTATTCGTTTCCTGTGCTTTTTCTTTATTTTCTATTCCTTCCTTCTTTGTGGACTTTCCTACTTTTCTTTCCTGCTTTCTGCTTTTCAGAATTAGCTGCTTTTGGCCTGCTTTCTATCTTTTGTGCTTTGTAGTTTTTTCTTGATTTTTCTGTCTAGTTGCCAATTGCTATGGAAACTCACTGGGTCCACTAGCTTCATGTGCCTCTCCTTGGTCACCTAGGAATCCACTTAAATTAAATATTAAATATATTTACAAATACATTATCACTTTAACATGGTATTTTATTCTAAGTCAAAAATTAAATACTTAGGAAAATATTAAATATCAAAATTGACCCCCATTCTTAAACTAGGATTTGACCACATCAATGAGGTTCTCTAAGCAGCAGAATGGTAATGAAATACTCATGTAGGGGACATTACAGTCGTCCCCACCCAAAATTGCTTGTCCTCAAGCAATTGTAACCCAGTTTTCTGCAGCACTTGTTCATTCTCCCATGTAGCATCCTCATTGGGTAGCCCTTTCCATAGAACCAAATATTCTTTGATGGTCCTATTTCTTAGCTTCTTTTCTCTTGTTTGTAGAATCCTCTCTAGTACTAATATTAGTTTTCCTTGATCATCCAATGGTGGGAGTTTTGCTAAGACGTTTACTTGCTTCCCAACTGCCTTCTTTAAACATGAAACATGAAACACATTATGTACCTTACTTCTCTCGGGAAAATCCAACTCATACGAAGATTCTTCTACCTTCCTCATTATTCTGTAAGGTCCATAGAACTGTGGATTTAACTTTTCAGTAACTTTTCTCTTCAAGGATGTCTGTTTGTAGGGCTGCAACCTCAAGTACACTAAGTCATTTACTTGAAAATACACTCTATTATGCTCCTATCTACATACGTTTTCTGGTGGTTTTGAGCAGTCTACAAGTTGTCCTTGAGTGCTTTCAAGATATATTGACTTTATTGGATCCAATATTTGGATTTTGGTGCTCTGCTTTCTCCAAATATCATATCAACATAATTTGAAGCTTCATATGGATACAGGCTTTAAAGGGTGACATACCAATTGACATATGGTAAGAAGTATTGTATCAAAAATAACCCAAATGCAACCATCTAATCCATGTCTTTTGCTTCCCTATGACATATTTGCTGATATATACCCTTCCAACCACTGATTGACCCTCCCAGTTTGGCCATCATTTTGGGGGTGGTAACTTGTAGTGAGTTCCAAAATCTGTCCCCACCAATTTAAACAATTGTTTCCAAAAAGCACTAGTGAACTTGTTGTCCCTATCGTTGATTATTGTTCTTAGCAATCCATGCAATCTAAACACTTTATTTAAAGAAAATATCAACAATTTCGGCTATTGAGATAGTGGATGGAACAACTAAGAAGTGTGCAAATTTTGTAAGTCTGTCTACCACCACAAATATGTGGTGCTTACCTTGCACCTTGGACAGGCCAGTGATGAAATCCATTGAAATTCTCTCACATTTTTTATTTGGAACTGGGAGTGGTTGTAGTGTCCCAATAGAATGTGTATGTTCAAACTTATTCTACTGGCATGTGCTTCATTCTTTCACATGCCTCAACACTCAGTCTTAAGGCCCTGGTAAGAGAACCTCTCTTTGATTTTTCTGTAAGTCTTCAGGTAACCAGGATGCCCTACTGAGTGAGACTCGTGGGAAGCCTCCAAAATCCTTTTCTTTAATTCTGATTTTGGCACAAAAAAAATTCTATATTTATAATAGATGAATCCATCCAACACTTTATACAAATAATATCTAATCACGCCATCTATCAATTCACATGCAAACTGATTTTTAGAGTACTCTATGGCAAGTTGCTCTTTCCAACCCATATGAACCTCCATTATAGAGAGAGTTGATTTTATGCATAGAGCATTTGCAACTAGATTCATTTCCCCCTTCTTATACTCTATATCAAAGTCATAAGATTCGACTTTACTCAATGAGTTTTGTTTCCTATCATTGAGCTCTTTTTGAGTTAAGAAATGCCTCGAGCTGTTGTGGTCAATTTTGACCACAGATTTTCTACCCATGAGATACTGTTGGAACTTGGAAAAGGAATTCATTATGGATAGAATTTATTTATCATATATGGAGTAATTTATTTCATGTGGCTGTAAATTTATTCTCTCAAAAGGAATTGGGAGCTTATTTTGCATCAGAACTGCTCCAATGCCTTCCCCCGAGGCATCACACTAAAGCACAAATGGATGAGTGAAGTCAGGTAGAGCAAGAACTGGGAAACTAGTCACAAATTATTTCATCTTCTTGAAAAAAAATTTATCCTCCTATGACCAACATAAATATTCTTTCTTGGTGAGATCAGTCAAGGGAGCTGCTAGCTGAGAGAATCCTTTGACAAACTTCCAGTAGTAAGTGAAGAACCCAAGGAATCCCCTTATTTTTGTGACATTCTTGGGACTTGGCCAATAAAGAATTTCCTGGATCTTTTCCATGTGGACTCCACCCCCTCTTTTCCAATGACATGGCCAAGATATAGTATCTCAATCATCCCAAATTCACATTTGGACAACTTAACATACACAGATTGATCTGCAAGAATAGTTAATACAACTTCTAAATGTTGAAAGTGTTCTTTCCAAGTTCTACTGTAAATCAAAATATCATCAAAGAACACTAACACATAATTATAGAGCTTCTTTCTAAACACTATGTTCATGCAAGATTGAAATTTTGCAGGTGCATTAGTCAAACCAAGTGGCATGACTAAGAATTCAAAATGTCCATAATGACAGCAGAAATTTGTCTTTTGTATGTCTTCTTTCCTCATTCTGATTTGGTGGTATCCAGAATGAAGGTCGATCTTTGAGACGAACTTGGCCCCATGCATCTCATCCATCAACTCATCAATTATTGGGATGGGGTACCAATTCTTTATTGTCCTCTTGTTTAGAGCTCTTTAATTTATGCACATCCTCAGGGTCCCATCTTTTTTCTTCACAAAAACTACTGAGGAAGAAAAAGGACTGGTACTTGGTCTAATCAGTCCTAACTCCAACAACTCTTTTATGGCCCTCTCAATTTAATATTTGAGCCTTTTTGGATTCTTAGAGGGTCGAGTCATGATAGGAAGCATTCCGACCTCCAACTCTATTACATGTTCAACTCCTCTATCTGGTGGTATGCTAGGAGGGAGGTCCCCAAAGACTTTCTCATGCTTCTTGAGCAATATCCTTATGTCATCAGTATGTTGTGAAATGTCTATGGCCGATCCTTGTGTAGAAAGTAAACATTAAGCATCCCACTCTATGTCCCCATGCCTCAAGAATGAACTCATTCTATGGGAGGACACCACTTGATTTAGGTAGGTGTTCATACATTTCAAAACTACTTGTTTCTCATCATCACTTTTGAATCTCATTTATGGAATTTTGTAGATCATTGTATTCTCACCAATCGAAAATAGACATTGAACCCCCAACACTATGTTTGTGTCAGCAACATTCACAACATAGAAATTATCAGTCATTGTATAATCCCTAATAGTTACTTGCAGCGTGGGAATCCACTTTGTACAATCCATGGAATTGTTCCTGGGGATCATGACTGTTAATCCATCAAAATATTTGGTGGGAAAATTTATTCTTTCCATCATGGAAGCATCAATAAAATTATGTGTGGCCCCAACATCCACCAAAATGGTATTCTTTTGGCCATGGACTACTCCCTTGAATCAAAGTGTATGAAACCTTGGTGCTTCAGTTAAAACAACAATCTTTCCGTAATCCGATTGTGGCTATTCTTGTTCTGTTGATTCATAATATTCTTCCCGAGTTATTGGATTCCCTTCATCTTCAACTTCTTCTTTGTCACTTTCATAAAATACCTCTATATAGTGTGCTTTCCCGTTAGCACATTTATGTCCTGGAACCCATGGATCATGGCATGAGAAGCTTAACTTCTTTCTCCTTAACTCATCGCAATCTCTGGAAAAGTTGTCTTTCTTAAAATTTACACATGGACCTTTGAGGAAGGGTTTCTTGTCCTTGGGATTAGGAGGGAAATTACTCTTTGGAGGGAGTTTGGTTCTTGGGATGGCATCTTGGAAATCTCTTTTTTTACTCATGGCATCCTGCAAAGTTGCAGGTTGATGACTATTCGGCCCCAAAATAGCCCCTTTTTTCCCACACTTATCTATACCTTTTTCCCTGTTTTTCCTCACTATTCCATAACCTAAGAAAATATCTTCCTAAGCAGAGCATGGATTGCAACAGCTATAATTAGTATTGCTTCATTTCATTAATGCCTAATTTGTTTATGGTTATGAACACTATCTTTCGATTTATGCTAATATGAATTGACTTGAAAAAGATAGTTCCGAAGCCTTGGAAATACCACAGGGGTAGTAGCTTGCTATTCCTTTGGAGAAGAGGCATACGTGTTGCCAGTTGTTCCTTCTTGAGTACGATTCCACAAATCACTGTGACAGTTCGAGTGTTTCTCCACAAGACCGGCTGTGACTGGGCCATGACAGAGCATCCAAGAATCATCTAGTTCAATCAGTTAGAATCTATTCCAAGTCTGCTAACATCATGTAACGGCTCAGGCCTGAACGCAACGATCTCATTCAAGTTTATTTATGGTTGCAATTGTTCTATTGTAAATTGGCAGCCTGAAGATCGTATATCTTCATGGATTCCCGATATTTTTGGAACGAATTCATGTCATTTTTTGTATAAATGTAAAGAGGCATTCTAAGCCTGGGGTTGGCTAATTAACATTGGATCATGAGAGCTGTAACGGAGCATTGTGACTGTGATTCACTGTTTTAAGACAAGGAGCAGAGTTCTTTATATTCTTTTGTTTTAATTCGTGTTAGTTCACGACATCTCTGTTAAAAGGCCAGGGCCCACCTTCTCACAGAGATTGTTGAGTTAGGTAGATGTTGTAGTTCATTTCAGTTATTTTCAGTGTGGAATTACAATAGGTATATTTTTAGTTAGCTGCAATAGTAGATTATTCATGAATTGCATTTCCTTTGTTGTGCTGCAACTGTGTGGTATGGCAGTTGACTGTGTAGGTTAGTTTTCCTTTGATTCAAAGTGTGTTAGTTAGCTGTTACAGTCAAGCTCAGCTCTGATTCCTTTCAATTATTTATCTTTCTTAGGATTTCCAATTTAATCAAGTTACGGTTCAAGTTTGATTCTAGTTCTTTACTATTGTTTATCTTTCTTATAACTTATTAGATTAGATATGTTATGTTTGAGTTATAGTAGTTGCTAGTGAATTAGATCGGTTGTTATTGAATACTGTAGTTTGATATTTTTAGGATTTAACTTCTTGCAAAAGTAAGTCTAGTTTATTTATTCATAGATCAATAACTTCTGGATTGATATTTGTAGGAAGGTAACCGAACTTTGAATTCTTAGATGGATAAATTAGATTAGTTTTAGCTATGAGATGAGTTTGAATGAGCAGATAGGTAGGATAAATTATCTCCATTCATTCAATCAACTGCTTGAGTGTTTATGCATAGATTGTGCTAATTTACTTTGAAATAAAAAGACCTACCTGGGTTGACAATTTATATTGAGCATCCCATGTGTTAGTTGTAATTGATTAGCATATAGGGTGACCAACATTTTGGCGCCATTGCCGGGGATTGTAATTGATAGACATAGCTAGTAGTTGATTTATTGATTTCCTTTGAGCCATGAGTATTTGGATCATTCATGAATACAAGGAGAAAAACTTGGGAAAAACACCAAAAAACTAACATTGCCGGTGGAAGAGGTCGTGGTCGTAATTAAGGTTTGGGAAGATAGACATACATTGACGAAATAATTGCCAGAGCTGATTCTTCTACCAGATTACCGCGGGCATCTTCAGGAAGAGGAAACTCCTTTCTCCCAAATCTTGAAACTTCTGCATCAACCATGGAGAATGCAACAAGACCTTCAACTCCAATTCCGGAGAAGAAACCTCCTGAAGACAAAGGAAGTGTTGTTGGTGCAGTTAGCCAAGAGGAGATCTATCATATTAATGGGAACAGAGTTACTAAAGAAGAGTGGTTGGAACATCACCAAGAAGAAGAAGAAGAAGAAGAAAGAAGGCAAGAGGAAGAAAGGAGGAGAGAAGAAGAAGCAAGGGAAGAGGAAGAAAGATTGAATGATGCATTAAATTTTGGACCAACATGGATAATAGAGAACGAGAAGGAAATAATGAACTCCATGATAACCATGAAGAGGAGGTGGGAGATAATAAGCCTGGTGGCACTGTTGTCACCCTAGAATTTTGTATCCTCCAAACACTAGGGGCGGCCCCCATGAAGAATATTTCACCTTCGGTTCTCCCGAACTTCCATGGTAAGTCCTCTGAAGATCCTGATGAATTCCTCTTTGAATTCGACATCCTCTGTTGCAGTTATGACTACACCTCCAGTGCAAAGAAACTGAAATTATTCCCATCCACTGTGAAAGGAAACACTTTGCGCTGGTTCATGAGTTTGGGTCGTGAGACCATTACTACTTGGGATCAAATGAAACAAACCTTCCTTTCCAAATATCTAGAGTATTATTGAACTAGAGATAGGAAGAAAGAATTGTTTAAAATGGTCCAGAAGGAAGAGGAGAGCTTGGAATATTTTGTTGAGAAATTGTTATATAATTTACAGAGGTCTGGTCATGCCGATATTGGGAAATATGTACTCAAGATTATCTTACTGCGGGGAATTAGAGAAGATTGCCTAGATATGCTAAATTTGTTGGGAAAGGGGGACATCTCAAACGAACCCTTTGATAAGATTGTTGAATTATGTTGAAGATATTCAAGGGGATCCTCTAGAACCAACAATCATGACAAAGAACGAGATTGAGATGTCTCCACTAGGACACAGAAGTCAGCTAGTGGAGGAGCCACTCGGGCATAAATAGGCAACCTTCTAGAGAATTTTAAAACAAATATGATGAGCTCCATCTCCTCAGAATTGGATGTCTTGAGAGAAAAACAGAGGCAAGCAGTAGAAGACCTGGCACTTGGTGTATTTTGTGCCAAATGCAGAAAGAAGCACCCACTGAAAGAATGTCCGCCTGACAAGGTGTAGGTTTGTCGGATATGTGAATTGGATAATGGTACCCAGGAATGTCCTTCATTACCCAAAGTCAAAGCACTCTTGCAGGCATATACTTCAGATGTGGAGCAAGCTTATTTTATCGCTCAAAAGAAGCCCTGGAAGCCTCATAATCAAGGTATGAACCGAGATACATCATATTTTTGGAATAATATGAATAATACGAATCACATGAATACACAATTCCCTTCACATTATTCTAACAACCAATGGCATCCATCTCAAACTTCAATGCAAAATACTAACCCTCACTAGTACAAAATGAGAGATAAGTGACCAAGTGACCAAAAAAATTGGTCACCATAGTTTTTTCAAGGGATAAATGACCAAAATTGAGAAATTTTAAGTGAGCTAACTAAAAATGACCAAGATAAATGACCAATTTGGTCATGGGATAAGAATTAAACTAAAAATGACCAAGATAAATGACCAATTTGGTCACGGGATATAAATTAAACTAAAAATGACCATACAACAATTGCCATCATTTTTAGTTGTGTCACTACGAAAATGAAAAATTACTATTTTGAAAATGAATTTGCACAATTTACTAAATTTTAACACTGCAGATGGATTCGGAGACTCTGTAGGGTCTCCGAATCCATCTGCAGTGTTAAAATTTAGTAAATTGTAACATTGTAGATGGATTGAGAGACACGAGTTAGTGTCAAAACTATATGATGCCATAGGCGAACCTACTGAATTTTTTTGCAAGAAATTTTTTTATTTGTACTGTCACATCCATATATCTATGTGCAATTATCATGATGTCCATATTTGTTTTCACCATTTTTGCTTTCGTATTATCCCTTCGATAGATCTTCCAAGTTGCATCATGTGGCGCATCAAGCTTGGATATTTGTTGTGTATGTCCCTCTCAACATTGTCATGTCATGAAGTTGTGGGTGTCATTATGTTAATCGATCTGCAATGTTAAAATTTATTACATTGTAACATATTAGGACAACCATTACTAGCTGCTATTTGCAAATGCGAGATGACTCATCACTATTATTCAAGGAAAAGCGTGCCATCTGCAATAACCCGTTGGTGATCCACTCTTACTAGATGCCTTTGGGTCTTGGGATGTTAAGATGTTTCCTCACGTCCAAAAAAAACGAACTCTTAGCCAATCATAAAATTTTTTAGGTGTTACTCCTTACATTCTTAAGACAAATTAATATTATTTATCCAATAAGCATTTTTATTTTAGAATCAGGGTGCCACATTTTTTAAATTTTTTTATTTCAAAATTGGTTTGTGGCTACTAAGAGCTCGTTTATTTGATAATTGATTTACATACTACTCTATAATTACATTGAAATAATTAAGATGCACATATTTTAATTTTATGGATTCCAATTATTTTTTCATTTTGATTTATAAAAATAGTAAAATTATAAGAAGTCCCCTAGCTTCATTATCAATGCAATTAAAGAAACACTTGTACATGTGTGGGCCACATGGAATGCGGTAAATTAGATTGGATCACGTGGTATGTTAATTGATGATAGATGGATATATGAACTTTTAGTGCCTTCCACATGGGACGGTGATATTAAGCCATTGAAACTGCGGCTAGATCTATTGCGCTCCTTAAAACCCTAAACCTAAGAGTTCTGTCTTGAGAGACATTTTGTATGCCATATGTCGATAACAGACAAGTTAGTCCTCGATTTTGTGCAATTTTTATATAGAATACCAACATACATTCTGGAGGAATACATCACTTACAGGATTGTTTTGTGCAATTTTTATATAGAATACCAACATATATTATGGAGGAATACATCACTTACAGGATTGTCTCTTCTGCTGAGATGTTTGAGGGAAATTGGCATGGTCTAGGAGGAAGCCCAATCGATAAGCTTGAACAAGTGCTACTTCGAACGGGAACTACCAACGAGTACCCTGCATATTAGCGAGATCAGCCCTCCAACCAAACAAAAGATAAATCCCTTTGTAGCCAGTTGCTGCTTCAGGGGAGGATCTATTTGCAAGCGGAGGAACCTAGGATTTTACACCCTGGGTATGTTTCCTCTGTAGGTTATGCAGCCGGATCTCCAAGCGTATTTTCCCGTGTATAGGGTGATGCTTATAGATCAATGGATTCATAAACAAGGTGAGCTGCTGGATCATTCACTGAGGCTCCAGGTAAACTACTTTCTGTGGCTTTGCGTGATCATAAACTGCTTTTGTTCGGTCAAGCGCCTCTTAAACGGGTGGGGATGCTGGTGGATTTGGAACTAAAATAGATGCTGTGAATAAAACTTGCACATTCACAGGAATTGGGATTCAATATCGATAAAATGCAACTGCTGCTTTTGGATTGTCTATATATGGATCTGCATATTTAACTACTCATGCTGCTCATGGCTTTTCAAGGTCATCAACTGGGTCAATGGAATTGACTGATGAACCTACTCTTGCTTACGATGCAATAGGCTCTGCTCCTGGCTCTATCTTTTCTTTTCTTGCTCCTAGGTTTTGTTTAACTTTAAACCTCTGTTGAGATGACTGCCTGGGGTTGATTTCATAGCTCAAAACTGGAGGTAAACCCTCTTACTGTTGTTTCCCTTCAAGTTGGACAGCTAAGAATCTTAGGACTTTCATTCAAAACCTCCTTTTACATAAGTTGACACTCATGCAAAATGAGTGGTAACAGTAGGGCCATCTCAAGGGCTAACAATGTCTCTGTAGGGAATGCGCTTTTAGACATGTAATCCAAATGTGGGAGTTTGGAGGTACACCCCAAGTGCTTGACAAAATGCGGGAACGAGATCTGGCCTTTTGAGCGTCCTCCTCTGCAAGTAAGCTCTCTACCTGCCATGTAGCTACTATGGAGATGGTAAGACTTGGCTATTACTAGTATGGATGAAGATATGGCCATGTCTTCGAAACCAAGGTTGCAATTTTTTGTTAATTTTTGGATGGACACACGATTTTCATTCATGGTAGTGCATCGGACACTGTGGAGTATGTGCAGAGGTAAATTCAGTTGAAAACTGGATTTCCTATGTACGAACAAAGGCTCATATATGGTGGAAAGAAACTACAGTATGACCATACATTAGGGGATTTCCGTGTTTTTAATGATGCAATGCTTAATTTGGTCGCTCGCATGCGGAGCACAGCTCTTCATTAGTCATGGAAACATATAATTGATGATTTCGTGTCTATTATTAGATTTATGTGCATGATGTTTGAGCAAGTGCCCAATCTGCAAAGAAAGATGACTCATCTGCAGGATAACATCTGCAATCAAGTCAAATAGTTTCTGAAGATGTATACAAAGGCTGTTTCTCCTTTGGAACACATGCAGGTGTTTCAGCTGTCAGGGGCGACTTCAGCTTTGGTTATGTTATTGCTTGCTCTGTTTCAGAGCAACCGTAAGTGTGCAGAAGAATCTATTAAACTGTACTTATCACCTAATGACGATTTTCTTCCGAATCATATTCATATTTACTGTGCGCCCATTCTACTTGAGTTCTCTAAGCTACTAGCAAAGAGTGTACCTTGCCTCTTTGCTGGACACTATCGGTGTTGCTCATGAAAGTCAATATTTCAATGAAGCAAAGGCAGAGACAATTGTCCAATATTTTTCTCCTTTTCTCCTTGAACTTGCTATCAAGCTTTCTTCAAATTTATGTTGCGCAAAAAGGCCATCTCTTTCCTAGGATAAACCTATATAAACCTATTCTCATGATGCAACATGTTAAATGCATGCAAGATAGAGAGGTGCAGGATTTTATGGCTCTTGTAATACCTTTTGCAAATCCATGGAGGCAATTGATAGCCCTGTAGCATCTCATGTAAATGTAACTAAATTTGCACACATTGCAAGCTGTTCTAAAACAGATCCCTTGATGGCGGTAGATATCGGATCCCATAAGTGGCTTTGCACAGTATTCAGGGAGCTACTCGATAAGATTGATATTTCGCTTGAGGCAGTGGAAAATACCGTTGTTGAACCCGGGCCATCCACATGTGAGGATTTTCCTTTTGGCTGGGATCCATTCCTCTTCATTTTGAAGGGCATCATGCTATTTCCAAGCTTTCCAAAGATGACATGGGATATTTTCTATCGATGCTAAATACACTCCGATTAGCTTTAAATAATCTTATTCCACAGTCACCATTGCATGGTGATCATTTTTGGTTACTTGAACATAGTTTCCTTCTTGATTTTGAGTCGAAGAGGCATCTAAGAATGGCTCTGCTGCCAGGACCAAAAGAAGACCATCATGAACGACATGAAATAGTTGTTCACAGATCTCATCTTCTTGTGGATTCATTTGAGCCACTTGCCTATGCAGAAGTCAATGTTTTACAGGGAGGAATTTCTGTAAAGTTTGCGACTGAGGAAGCATCTGGTCCAAGAGTTTTGTGGGAGTGGTTTTCATTAATATGCAGAGAAATTTTTAATCCTGCAAATGCTCTCTTTTTATGTTTCCCCAATGATCGCCGAAGAATCTTCCACAACCCTGGTGAGTGGGAAATCTGTTATCATATTTTTATTTAACCTACTAAATTCCGCTCTTTATTGCGATACGATATGTTTGAGATATCATGTAATAGTTCCCTTTCAGTTTTATGGACTCTGTAAAAGCATTAGGTAAATTTTGACTTTAGTGAACAAGATGTAGTTTCGAAAGCGATCATATCCTTTAACAAGCTGTCAATTATTAGGTAAATATTGAACTTAGTGAATTTTAGTCCAAGATGTAGTTTTGAAAGCATTTATGTCCTTTTCGATAAGTTTGCAATCTGTCAGGCCATTGGATGAAATATTGTCTATGATCCAAAACTATCCTTCTAGATGTAAGGAAAATACAAATAAACTATCCCCAAATGTGATATTTTCTAGAGATTACCTCTCTTATCAACACATCCTGGGTTTGAAACTATCTGGTTACTCGAATATTTGATCATCTTGTTCCTTCCTGTTGCAGCATCTCGAGTGAATCTTGGTCATCTGTCCTATTTCAAGTTTTGCGGTTGTGTTATTGGTTTGGCATTGATGCATAGGGTGCAAATAGACAATGTCCTAACTCAAACATTCTTCAAACAATTGGATGGTCTATCTATATCCTAGGAAGATACACAAGATCCAGATCATACTTGTATTCAAGTTGTAAGAAAATCTTGGAAATGGATCCAGATCTTCTAGATGAGGATCTACTAGGACTCACATTTGTGACAGAATTGAAGAACTGGGTTCCCAAAAGGTTATGGAACTTTGTCTGGGGGGCGGGGACTTGGTTGTAAATAGTAAGAATCGACATCAGTATGTTAGGATGTTGATTCAGTGTCATTTTGTGACACCAGTTGCAGAGCAAATTAAATGCTTTGCTTAGGGATTTTCTGATTTGCTTGGGAATTCAACACTTCAACAGTTTCTTTGAGCTTTATAACCTGAAGATATGGATATAATGTTGTAGAGAGAGGGTATGCTAGTTTGTGTACAGGATTGGAAAGACCATATGGAGTATCAAGAGTACACTGAAGCTGGTGATCATTTGGTTATGGAAGGTATTGGAATATCACTTTTGTTTTTGTCATGCATTTATAATGTAAGTGAAAATTCATGCTTTTCCTATGTATCTGCAAGGGAACTCAGGGGACTTAATTTTAAGCCACAACTCTTGAGTCTTTTTATTAAAACACAAGAATTATAAGAAGGAAGCCTGTGGTTGGGGGGTTGCACAAGTTTTTCCAAAAGCCAGAGCCTTAGCTAAATGGAATACTATAAAATTTGCTCCTCTGAAAAGTTGTTCCAGTGGCACATGTAATTTGAGTCATCAACCATAACTAGAATGATTGTGATTAGCATCCAATTGCATAGTTACAGGGAGGAATTTATTACCTTGGTTGACAGCAACTAGGACCAAAAAATGTATTCTCATTTAACAAGTTATCAAGCTATACCTTTTTCTCAGGGATAATATACTTGGTTTACTAGTCTAATGTTTATACTATATATGTTAATGCTAATGTCATAATAAGTTCGATGAATACCTTGTATACATTTCCTATCTATGATTTACTAATGACTCAAAAGGTCCAATATAAGATGTCTCATTCATTCTCAAGCATTTTATTGAGATAAATTTGCCTTCTTCTTTGAGGTTTTACCATGGTGAACTAGAATTAGAATCAACACCTCCTTTGAGAATACATGTCATATCATCAGAGATAACGTAAGTACTACACATTCCTTAATAATACATAACGTATTGACATTTGTTCAGGTGTATTTGCCACAAAATGATTATGTAGAATAAGTTTCTGAAAGCTCATGATATTTGTGGACAGCTTATTTTGCAACAAATCAGTGTGGTGCAGAGGAAAAATGGGATCGTTGCAAAGATAGCCAGGAGCATGCTTAAAGGCCAAATTTATCTCAGACAAATTCTAGCCTAAAGCATCTACACAGTTGTGTACCTATCGAACCATAAATTTCACCAAGGCTGGGAGAAACATCACACCTAAAGGCACATGGATTGGAAGAAAACCACAAGCAAATTGTTGTAGAATATTTTGTTTTTATGTATATGCACATGTAACAAAGGGAAACAAGGTAAAAGAAAAACATATCTTTGTAGGGTACAATGAATATTCCAAGGTGTATACAAACTCTGAATTATAAGAGAAAACATAATAGGCAGTACAGATGTTGTCTTTGATGAAGATCATGGGCAAGGGTAGAATGTCTTAAACAACTTCTAGGTTAAATATATCTACAAAGGGAAGAAGGGAGAAAAGGAAAAAGTAGAAGACAAAGGAAACATACACATACTTTTAAGATACAATGAAGAATAAAAAACGTAATATGCAGTCCAAATGTTATCTTTAATGAAGATCATGTGCAAGGGAAAAATATCTCAAACTACTTCTAGGCTAAAACAATCTACAGAGGTATGTATACCTACTCAATGAAAGTCTCCACTAAGGCCATGAGAAATATTACTACGAAAGGCACGTGGAGTGGAAGGAAGTCACCAACAAATTGTCTCGGAGTGTTTTGTTGTTATGTGTATGCACACGTGGCAAAAGAAAATTAGGCAAAATCTAGAAGACAAATAAAAAATACACATCTTTGTAGGGTACAGTGAAGAGTCCAAGGTGTGTAGGCTATTTGAATGAGAAGATAAAAAATAATAGGGAGTGCAAATGTTTTTCATAAATATCACAGGCAAGACGAATCAGATCATATTGTTGTACTATGGCTTGTATTGAAAGATAATGTAAAAGAGGTTGCAGAGGTAAAGGAAAGGAGTCCAAAACATGAAAATGCAACCAATGAAACATTAAGTATGCCGAGAAAGATAGTGCTAGAAAGGAAAATTGTAACAAATCATGACAAAATTTCAAGAGAATCCAAAAGTGGTATGTACATAAAGAATGATGCATTAAAGTTCCAAGAACTACCTACAACCAGTGAAGAATCCTGGAAGTCAAGGAGCTACATTTGTCAACTTCATATCTACTAACGATTGCTTTGAACTCACATGAATCATGTTGCTTTGACTCACAGGAATCTACCTCATTTGAAGAAGCAAACAAAAAGCAAAGAGTTGGAGAAAGAAACAGGTATCTATAGTTATTGTATTTTAATTGTATCTTGTTATCCGTTTTTGAGATTCTGTTCAACAAATGATATAGAATTTTGACATTAAGTGCATTTAAAGTGTATTATATCCTCTACATGCAGATAAATCTTAAGATATTTTCTATAATTCTCAATCACTATGTATTTGTATGTGGGCATGGGTAGATGGAAACATGAATGTGAATATGTTATCTTAGGTTGTATGTGAGTGTGATTTGTTTTATGTTTAGACCATTGTTCTTGTCAATGGATGTAAATATATTCATTTATGTGATAGTACCAGTTAATGTCAAAATGTAGCCATATTTCCAAGAGATTATTGGTGCCTGGAATCTTGTCACAATGGTCATAAATTCTTTTGGACTGGTTTGCGAGGGTATCCAAGATCTTGATCATTGGCATTGTCTTGGTAATTCTTGGTAACCATTTGCCTCTCTATACCAATGACCTTGAATAGAAATGCTAGGTTTTCTCATACATGTAAGACATTGTTCTCTTTTAGATTTGTTTGGAAGTCTAGATTCCTCTAACCTATTGCTATAGTTGTATGTATACCATCATTTGGATTAGGATATGAATGACATTCAAAATCAGTAAACTGCAAATTTTCAAATTCTAAACAATCATTGTAGTTTAATTGTATCTTGTAATCCTTTTTTGAGATTGTGTAACAAATGATATTGAATTTTGTCGTGAATTAATGGGTGATATACCTCGTACACGCAGATAACTCTTTAAGACATTTTCTAGAATTTTCTCAATCACCATCTCTTTGTATCTACGCAAGGGTAGATGGAAATGTGATTGCGAATATGTTATTTTTAGGTTGAATGTGAGTTTGATTCATTAATTGTGTTCTTGTGAATGGTTTTCATGAAGATATTTATTTATAGTGATAAAGTACCAGTGAATGTCAAAATCCAGCAATAGTTCTGAGTGGTTATGTGCCAACATTTTTCTGGGGCTACTTTTCAGCATACACTTTTCTCTCATAAAGCATGCATGCCATTTTCAATTTCTCAACAAGGTTCTATAAAACTAAAGTAGGAAGTGATTTCAAACTCTCACTTTGCACTTTCACGAGATGTACTCTCAGTCATTTTTTGGACATTAATACAATTATCTTTTATTTTATCATATCTTATAGGATAGTTCTCTACCTTTAAACCCATGATTTTGATGTTAGTAATTTACTTTCATTGTGATGAATTTACTTGCAAAGTTAGAATAGGGGAAACTGATACAACAATGCAATGTGCAGCATGCTGAGTGGAAGAAACAATTAAACAAAGAAAGCATAGTTTCAAATATAGATTTGTTGGTCAAGGATTTATGGATTAAGGTTGCTGATTGGTCTGCGACAAGGAAACTCTTTGCACATGTTTAGTCACATCATGGTTAGTTTATAATTTAAAATTCTTTTTCTCCTATTATTCATTGAGAATCGAGATGCATGTGGTGTTGACACCATATTTGAAATACCCAAAGAAACCCTAAAAGTTTGTCCAAAATACCCAAAAGAAGTAAATTTACTAAGGATGTGTTAAATGAAGGGTTATAATAAAAAAAAATCAACAAAGTAAAAACCCACAAGTGCAATAGTCCGAAGGAAATTATTGAAAAGGTTAAATTTTGGCGAAGTTCCAACGGTGGAGATGACGAAAGAAAAGATCAACGGCTATCGTAGATCCCCGCACCGCCAAAAAGCTCGTTTGCAAACAATGGTGAGCGGTTGTGGACATAATACCACTGGAATACGTGTCACATTGTTATTGCTCCACATCAACATGATAGTGGTATCATAAACCACTAAAGCACCATGCAGAACTGCCAAAGGGTAATACGGGAAAACGTGGGCCATAGCATGTGGTAGATGCAGAAGGGCATAGGAAATGTGCCATATGTTGACGTTAATCGGATGGACGATATGCATTGGGAGAAAATCTAGGGATGAGATTCATCCACATCATGGAAAGTGCGCACTCGATAAAGGAAAGGGTGGTTGCGGTAAATAAACCACTTTAACAAGTGTCAGAAGATGGTTGATCCGCACACAGTTGAAACCAGAAAGGAAAACCATTATTGGGATCGCGGATACCACCATGGGGAATAAAGAGGCACAAGATCTAACGGCTCAAATCACAAAAGCATGCGATCAACGGTTGGAAATAAGGTACATTCAGAAAGCTGCAAGAAAGTTAAGAAAAAGAGCCTATATAAAATAAAAGGTTTTCAAAAAACGACATTTTGTCTATGTGTTGCTATTCTTGGGAGCTCTGAAGGCCTGTGGAGATTGGCAGTTGCGACAGAAGGATAAAGGACGTTTCTGCACAGGGAGGGTCTAGTGACCTGGCTCACATATTTTAAAGGAAATTTGTTTTTAGAAACAATTTAAATGGAAACTGTGCATGATATAGACATTTTTAAAGCCAAAGAAGCCCTAGAAGACAGAGATGGGGGCATTTACGATACCCTAATCAGGTTACCGGTCGCTGAGATCAAGCTTAAATTGTCTAGGTTATTGGAAGAAGGTATAGACATACACAGAGTCCATTAGTCATCCTTGTTAGCCTTCTGCTCGGACCAAATCCCGTCTTTTCCAGAATTAGTGTCATGGTGTGTTGATAATTATTCCAGAGAAGAAAGGACTGTTTTAGACGGTCGAAAAACCAGAGTCGTCTGTAAAATAGAGCCTTCCGTTATAATCAAAGCCCTAGAAATAAATTTTTCCCAAACCCTCGAGTCTGAAAGTTTTTTCGAAACCTCTGCTATTGAGTTTTATTGTCAAACCCTTCAAGATAGTAGAGAAAAGTTCTTGTCTATGCGTCTTAAACCAGAAACAAACATTTCAGATATCCCTTACCCTATAGATGTCACTTTATTTGATGAAAATATCCAGCTGGTTCTGACATTGTTAGCTTTAATCCTAGGGTTTGACACAGACATGTATGTAACTGAGTTTCAGTTAAGCCTTTTGTATAGAATGAGCACAGTTCCGCCAGGGATTGATGAAAATCAAATTCCTCGACTTAACTTTGAAGAATTCCTGGCTGAAAAGATCCATTACCAGATGGTCAATTTCTCTACTCTCAGACATTTCATATTTCAGTCATTTTTGATGAAAATGATCATGATGGCCAGTCACGAAGAATTACAATTCCCTGAGATAATTTGCACAAAGTTATTGGAAAATAATATGTTTAATTACATAAATTATATGCTCTCAGAAATTTACAGAATGATTTTTGGAGAAAGATTTCCTAGAGTATTACCAGAGATGCAATCATGTATGCAATTAAGTGCAGAATACGCTGTAGGAGATTGGTTCTTGTCAAATGACAGTACAGTGATCAGGTTATATGGTTTCAAACATAAAACCTATGTTTTACCGGCGTTTCTTACCTTAATGGTTTTCGCCTTGGAGTTCCTTAGGCATAAACTAATTGTTGAAGATAATAATTTCTTGCTTTTCAAACAAGCAACAGATATCAAGTATCCGTTCACACTTGGTCCATTCACAATGAAGAACAAAAACGTTGCTATTTATATAGAAAAATTATTGAAAGATATGGAATTTGAGACAGACGTGGCTATCGAATATAATATCAAAATGGAGAACAGATCATCGCATCAAAGCATTGAATCATCAGGTGATTGAGAGAATGTCCGATAGAGAAAATTGGTTTGATTATAAGGAAGAAATCATTCCAGATTCTCAAGATAAAGAAATGAGATTGACAGGTATGACAGCAGAGGCAAAAAGCACGATGAATACTGCAATGGTAGGGTTTAAAATGCCCATACAAGACATAGTCAACATTGAAAGTGAAGAAGCATAAAAAGGGAAAAAGTTAAAAATGGATGAGCAACAAGAGCTAATGGCAGTTTCAGAAGAGGAAGAAAAAGCCGAAGTCAAAATACCAGAGGTCATGGTAAATGAGTACAATATTCAAGAAGTCCCGGTAGAAGAAGATGTAAATAAACCACACAATCTAACAGATGTTTTTAATGAGCACAGTCAAAATAAACAGGAATCATCTCGGCAAACCAGTTAGTTATTTCCAAAGGTTAGGAATATATCCAACACAGAAGTCAGTTTATTTACTAGCAGAAATGTTAAAGAAAACTCTCTAAAATTTTCAGTTGTTACCAAAGATAAGATCTCAGAGATGAAAATTGATCTGACAAAAATCAATGCCCCAGATAAAATCTTATTACATAGACAAACTAGAGAAGTTATATACTCAGATTATTTGGGAGGGATCTTAAAGGTGGACAAGTTGAAAATTTTGGTAGACAAATTAAATAACCATTTGAGACAAGAAAAAACAGAAAATAAGTCTCGATAGCAGCAAATAAAAATATTGCAAACAAATTTGATAAACAAAGGGGGAGATGCAGCAACAAATTTACTCAAAGAAAAGGATGACAAAATTCAAACGTTAAGGCAGAAGCTAAAAATCTCAGACAGTTTGTTTATCCAAGGAGCCGAACTGACCGTATTAGAAAAAGAAAAAGAAGAGCTGTCAAATGAAGTAAAAGATATTACTGCAAAAATGTTGAAGCTCGCCGAAGAGAAAGTTCATTGGGAAAAAGAGAAGATTTGTTTGAAAGAGCAATTGGAAGAAATAAAGAAAAAGTTAGCAGAATTAGGTCAGCAATAGGCACATGCAGGTATAGGTGAAGATAAAGCTGGATTGGACAATCTCTTACAAGCCATGTCCCAGATAAGTCTGAAAGATGTTGAGATTAAAGAATTGAAAATTGGAACACAGAAGCTAAAACAAGAGAATGAGACAAAGGATAAGGAAATTAAAACCTTGCAAGCAAAGAATCAGGAATTGTCTGATAATAATAAAGGTTTGGCAGCTCATGTAACAGGACAAGCTGCAATGTAGGGTTGCAAGCATATGGTATGGGATCAAATTATAAAGGAAGTTAAAAAATTGAGACCTTATCTTGATTATATGAAAATCAAAGAAAAAGTGGCCAAAGATGCTTTTGAAAGTTGCAGAGCAGTTAGAGAGAATCCGAACAAAAGCCAAAGGAAATAACACAAAGGGCAATAACTTTCTTAAATAGTTTAACTAAAACAGATTTGACAGCAATGAATATAATGAATAGAATTTCAGTCATTACATGGGCTAGAAGAATTTTGGGGAAGTATTCACATGTTGAAAATATTGAAGTTAAAGCTGGAGATATACGAGAGGAAGTAATAAGGTTTAAGAAGCAATTTGAAAAATTAATAAACAAATGATTCCTTGTTTTTTGGGATGCAAAGCATGAATTGATTCCTCCAAATGAATATAAGAGGCTATTGTTTGACATAAGAATGGATCACAAAAAGTTTCAGCATTTGGATCATATGCTTACTGGAAAGATTTTAATGAAAAAAATTGTAGAGGACTTTGAAATTTTAAATATGTTGATCTCAATCTGTGAGAATCTTCCTCTTGTTTCTTATGCAGGTCACCTTGAAATACGAGTCTTGGTGAAGGAAATAACCAGTTATGATCTACCCACGGCTGACCAATGGAACTATGTGGATAAATATGGAAGGATAAGATATTCTGTCCATTCATGAAGATGTATTCAGAACTCTTGCCAAGTGGCAAAAATGATGTTTTTAGTTTAAAAATTTGTAATATTGTTTAAAGACAGTTATCTATTGAGTTAAGACATTTTTAGTCACTAGTTAAAAGAAGCGGTTATGTCAAGCTTCTTTCGAATTTTGTATAAAAGACAATGAGAATCATTTTTGAAGGGGTTGGAAACTCTTTGAGAGACGATAAGTTTTGAAGTCAAATTTTGATAAATAAAATGCCATACAGTGGAAATACCTATCTTTTGAGACCAGAGATTCATGTGTTGATCATTTTTACAGTCTGTCTTTTCCCTTATCTCTATATGTGCATGTCTACTTTCTTTGTTATGTCTTCCATTATGTTCTTCTTCTATGCTTAAATGAACGTTTGAAATAAATTGGGATTCATACTGGTTATACCTCGTTTTATCCCATTTAAGAATCCATTTATTTCTCTAAAGTTGATAATGGATTCATCCTAGTTTGATGCCTGTTGTTGATGGACTGTCATTATTTCTTTCTATACACCCTGCAAAATCAAATTGACTGTGATATGGTTGCTATCTTGCCTTTGTGAAAATATATTTGGTATAAATCTTTTGCTGGCACGTTAAATATTTGAAAGTTGACTCCGTACCCAATGTTTCTTGTTTCCTTTTCAACCAAGTAAATCATTTTTGAGAAATTTGATCATGTTTCTATATATTTTTAGCCTTTACATATATCTTGTGAGAGAGCCCTCTCTGGTGGAAAAAAGGGCTAAGTTTTCTACCTAAAGTCTGGTTTGAAATAAGTTACCTTAGGTGTTATTCTTTTCTAGTATCATTGCACATTTGTTCAATTGCACCAATATCAGTGCCAGAGGTTTGTGTTGAATACTTTCATTACCTCAAATATTGATTATTATTTCTTTTTTTCTTCTTCTTGATTTTAGCATTGTTTAGCTTTCTTTGCTAGCTTTATTGGTTGTAAAAAAGAGTACTGGAGCTTTGATTTTTATATAGTTTTCTGATTTTAAATATTTAACATAGGATTTTCTTCTCTTTCTACCATGTTTTATCTAAAGGGTGATGAGGGATTATCCGAGGCAGAAAAGAACCTCAAAATTCTAAAAGAGCAGCTTCATGATGATCATCCAGTGGGGCCATTGATTGGGAGATGTCGTACATTGGATCAGGTGATGAATATATTCTCCTTGAAAACATTTCTTCAGTTACTTAACTAGCTTTACACTTTTCTCATATCTCTCAATAAACCTGTTGGTTTGTAATTTAAGTTTAGAGATAAATATGTGAGATGAGAATTCTCATTGTGGTATTTGACTAGTATAAACTAACGTGCTAGATTGTGAAGGGAAAAACTGCGATTACGTTTCTTGATGCAATACTGGAAAAGACATTGAGAAGCACGTTTTCCTAAACTGCTTCCTAGGGACGGGGAAAATCTGTTTCCTTTGGTATTGCTATTGCTGGGGCTATTGTTGCAGGATCTGTTCTATGTTTTTGAAACTTTTGATATGAAATTCATCTTTATGAGTATAAGATGGGTTGATATTTATTATATAATGACATCTCTTGCAGGTATTCAAACTTGTTTGTCATTGGACCAAGTCCAGAAAACTTGAAAACATTATTTCAAATCATTTTCAAAGGGTTTGATGCACTAGAATACAAGGTCTGTAGTGTTCTGTTGAATGGAATTTAACTTTTAAGTTTAATTTTGTGTATTCACTTATTTGATCATGTTCTTTCAGTTCTTATTTCAATCATGTAGAAGTAAAACCAGAGAGGATGCGTTTTTTTTGACAATTATAGTTTCCCTTCAGAGGCTATGATTCCTATTGGATAAATTTTGTATAGAAATTCATTTTGGTTGTTTTTATAGATTGTAATATGAAATGATATTCAAGTCAACTCTGTCCATTACTGAGAGAAGCTATATTATCTGGAATTTGGTTATAGGAACATACACATTATGACTTGGTACATAACACAAATCCTGCATTTAGTAAAGTTATAGTTCGAGTAAATATCTACAAGCAACATCGGAAAACAGTACAGGTAACCTTTATTGTTTTCTCTAAAGAAAAGACTGCTTCATGCATGGTTGTTTTCTTTGATTTTTCTCTTTCAGCAAAAGGATTTTGATGGATAGTTTCATTGTCCACATCTAAAGATTGTGATTCAGAGAAAAATGTAGCTTCTTTCATCACCATGTCTTCCTCATGCTTTGTGTTTCTCTTGTATCGTGTATCTCTGAATATTTGGAAAATAATGATGGGAAAACAATGATGGAAAACCATTTTGCAGAATAGTACTGTAAGAACAATATCTCTTTGAAACAATTAGAGTTTGTTTATTTGGAAAAATATTTTGGATGGTGTTCAAGTATTTCTTATTATGGCTAAAGTTGGTCTTCTGCTTTGTTGGTGCAAGTTCTAAGTATAGCATGCTGTGTTTTTATAGCTATTTTGGAAATAGAACCCCTATGAGAGAAAAGGGAAGCAAAGGTTCTGGTCTTTTGGAGACTTTTATAAAATGGGACAATGGTCGTTAGGTCTCTGGATGGCCACATGTGCATGAATGGAAGGAGAGTGTTTTCTCTACTTGGCTAGTCCCTGTTGGATCTGCAAGCAATTACCCTGTGTTTTCCAAATGGGTTATCTATCAGGGAGTATGCATTCAAATTTTTTCTCTGTACCTTATAACAAATTCTTGTTTCTCTCTATGTCCTGTCATCTCTTTTTTATCAATATATGCAATGGTTAGTTGGGGCTCTGATTTATGAAAAATATGTTTCTAAAACCAGTGTGTTATATTGCTCATGTTACCAAAGTAAAAATATAGGATATGACCAGTGGGAATATTTTATTAACTACTGGTTTATTTTGTAGCCAGTCAAGGACATATCACATGTTTATTCTATGTGGGCAACATTTATAGGACTCTATATTGCAAATTATGTAGTCGAAAGTTCAACTGGGTATGTTATTAATCATTGATTTGTGGTGTTGAACTTTCTTGGATTTCCTATTTAAATTTTCCTTCATTACTTTGTAATTTATTATTTTTCTTTCGAAATGCACTACAAAGTTATGTATAGGTAACTGAGAAATTGAAAATGTACAGATGGGCCTTGACATACCCTCAATTAACAACAGATTATGATATCCAAAAGACATCCATGATTCCATATTTTTTAGATATGGTTCCTTGATATTCAAGGTACATGCTCTATCCCATTATTTTTGGTGATCTTTTTTGTGAGAGAGCATGTCAATGAACATAACTTGTTCTTCCAGGACATCAAGAGATTTGTTCAAGACAACGTTTGATCTTTTGGTATTTGTACTATTATTTCTTGGACGCTTGGATATGAGAATGATGCAGGAAAGTACAATCAATACATGAAAATCTCATTTTTTTCAACACTATTTAATTGTTGGGTTTGTTCTGTTTTAAATGCTAATAAATTTGTGAAGATATTAATTTCCATTTTAGGAAATTTTTGAGCATTTCTTTCTTCAATTTTGTATGCTTGTTTTGTGTTATCAGGCAACAATGACCATGGCACAAGATAGTGCCTCGAAAGAGGGTTTCCTCTTTGATCATCTAAATGCTAGTGAAGAGTTGTTGTTTGACTTCATGGCATACACTAGAGATTGTAGAAATTCTACATACGTTGTAGCTCAATTGCTTGCTCAACCTTGCCTTTGCATAAGCAGTAACGAATCATTCAAATAATTGCCATGTGGCAAGTTGTTTTGTGCTTACAACAATTGATACAAATCATTTTATTTGCAAATAAATTTACTCCATGCATATAAGACCAAGCTGCTTAGATTTCACCTTATTTTTATGTATAAAGAATCAAGATACATTATGTTATCTCCTCAAATAAACATAGACTAGTTTTTTTTTCTAGGTGATAGGAAGTCTTTCAAATTTTCATTTTTATATACATTTGAGGTTCTTTTCCAAGAGTTTGAAGTATGTAATAAAGTTTGAAATAACATTTGATGTTAATTTTTCTCCAAAAAAGAATTTTCCAGGTTTCGGTAGCTTAGGCGGACATAGCAATTGTTCATTAGCTACCGAAAACCCAACTTTCGGCAGCTTACAGTATGGAAAACAAAGCTCTTCAAGCTACCGAAAGGAAAGGCACATGTCATGTATCGTGGAACAATTTTTGGTGGCTTAGGAAGATACGACAGTTGTTCATTAGCCACCGAACAACAAGTTTCTGGTAGCTTACAGTTCAAGGGAAAAATTGTCCACAGCTACTGAAAGCACAGAGACAAGCATAATGATGATATTTTCGCTCAAATCAAATGTTTTGACTGCCAAATCATTTGAGGAAGATTTTAAGTGCCTTGTCATCACTTGGAAGATTGCTGCAGCTGTCAAAGACATGAAGACTATCAAGATAGAGGCAAGGATATTTGCTGCAAAAATGGCGTTTTTACTGTGCAGAGTCATCATTTTAAAATGATTATTCTGAGTGTCTAGAGAAAATTTTTGTAAAACGATCGGAGGTTTTGTTTTCTAACATGGTAGAGAAAAAAACCTCTCTCCGTTTTTCTACAGGTGTTGCATATTGAGAGAATCAAATCCGTCTCTGAGCCCCAATTTTCGGATCCCAGAATCTGCCTGTTTGACACATGTTTTTGAAATACATATCTCGGGCAAATGAAAACGAATCTCAAGAAACTGAGAGAGTTTTTTACTCAAAACAAACCAATATACAATAACCTCTTTCAGTTTATATACAGGTGTCATAGATTCGGAGAATCGAATCCGTCTCTGAGCCCCAATTTTCGGATCCCAGAATTCGCCTGTTTGACACAAGTTTTTGAAATATAGATCTCAGGAAAGTGAAAACGAATCTCAAGAAACCGAGAGAGGTTTTTGATCAAAAAAATCGAATCTACAATAAACTGTTTCGGTTTATACATCGGTGTCACATATTCGAAGAAATAAATCCATCTCTAAGCCCCATTTTTCAGCAGTTTGGCCAAATTAAAAAAGATTTTCACCTAGTTTATTGAAAACGGTTTTGAGTTTCTATCTTTAGTAAATTCGATCTTGGAAAGATGCTGTAAAGGCTATAAAGCCTAGAACTTGAGAGGAAGTAAGGGTTCGATTTTGTAGACTTTTTCACATGTTGTAAGCTCAGACTTCTTATGTTATATCAGTAAAACAAGCTTCTTTCGTCATTAGTTATTTAGATTTCCATCTTATATCTATTATGTACTTGCATTTGAATACTATATTCATGCTGTTATGTTTATTTACGCCCGATGACTGTCATCTTATCATTGTATTCATAAACTAAACTCTACAAGTATTTTGTAATTATTGTAATCTGCCATTCATATATATCTTTATGTATGATTCTACTGATATGATAGTTACTTCTCCACACATTCATTTATTTACAAACCCTCTGAGCATTAGTGGTTGAAAGCCTTGTCCATCTAAGCGCATTTAGATATGTTTTGAGTGAATGAGGATTGATTGAGTCATTCAACTTGATCCACCTTTTTTATATTATTGAGATATTAGTTAAGTTACCAAGCTCTTTCGATTGCAACCTAGAAAGACTCCTGGAGTGATAAAACATTATGTGTGACTAACTTGATGCATTCTTTGTACAGATTGAGGTTTAATAGCTTGCACTCAACCATTGATTTCTACTCCTCCTAGTGCACCATGTGGCTGTGTATATCCAATGAAAGTGGATCTTTAGCTTGGGGTGACACTTTATGCTTTTTTCCCATTGGTTTCAGTGCTGGCTGCATAGATAGCAGCAGGAAATTTCTTGAAACAAAACTAAGGATAATGGGAGAAAATGCAGATGCCCAAGATCATGAAAACACAAATGTGATTCTTGATTTGGTACCACTTGGAGAAAAATTTGACAATACAACTGCATTCTTGATTTTTGAGAGATTTTTGCAAAAGAAGGTTATCATTAACATGGCCATTTTTGGTGGCTATTGGGTAATCTTTGTTTCTACGTAGGTATGTGACCATTTTCCAGAATTTGACAAGATGGTGTTAACTGTTGCAAATTTTATTCTCATATCAATCCATAAGAAATTTTATTGAAGGGTGCTATCTCAATGGTAGAGCACCTGCCTTATAGGCAGGAGGTTGGTGGTTCGATTCCACCGTGCCCTTTTTATATTCTTAAACAACTAAAAAGAGACAAATGACTAAAAAACTGACCAAAATTTGCATATAAACGGCCATCATTACAACATAAGAGATAAGTGACCAAAAAAATGACCAAAATATGCATATAAATGACCACTTATGAGTTGGCGATCGCTGGTAGCAAATTAGTGGTCATTTATCACGTGACCATTAATGACCAAATATATTACCAAATTAATGACCAAATATACGACCAAATATATGACCACAAGATAAGCTATAAATGACCAAGCTAAATATGACCACATTTTTCGTCGCGTGATATATGGCCACTAATTTGCTACCAGTGGTCACCAATTCAAAAGTGGTCATTTATATGTGGATTTTGGTCATTTTTTTGGTCACTTATCTCTCATTTTGTACTAGTGCCTTGGACTCCATGCGCACAACAATCAAACCAACAAGATCCTTGGTCTCCCAGCTGGAGGAATTCCTACCCAGGAAATAATTTTCCTCATCACCAAACTCCTTATCAACAATACCCTCCTCAACAATATCATCACCAATAGTATCAGTAGCCAAAGCTGCAACTTCAAAACAATGCCGCACCTATGAATGTACCACTACGACCACAACTGCCTACTCAGCCTAACCCCAACTTGAATAATAAAGCAGTTCATCAATTTGAGACTGCCAACATGTCTGCTTATTTCATTTCCCCAATTCCCTGCAATGACATACACCTACAATCAGGGAGGGTAGTGGAACCCATCATCATTGAGGATGTTCCATCCTCTGTGACTGAAGCAAGAATGGATCAACAATTCGAGAATTCAGTTAACACAACAATCCCCATCATTGAGGATGTTGAAACTCCTACTGAAACACAAGAATAAATATACATTGAAACACAACCTACGTAACCGACAAGAGAACCACCATATCCTGAATGATTGTCCCTACAAAAGATAGTGGAACAACCTCGGTTCAATCTCTTAGGGGAATTGAAGAATTTATATGAAAAGATTCCACTATTACAAGCCGTCCATGACATGCCCATCTATGCCAAGACCGTTAGAGACCTGTGTGTAAAAAAACCAAGTAGAAAGCCTAGGGATCTTCCCACTGTCCATGTAATGGGGAAAATCTCCGAATTAATAATGGGTAAGACTCCTCTGTCTAAGTATGATGATCCTGGAAACCATACTATTAAAATACACATAGGACACACTCAGATACCTAATGTTTTTGTATATTTAGGCGCAGCTATCAATGTTATGACCATCGAAACTGTTGACAATAGTTTTTTCTTGGGCGACAGAGAGGATTAGACCCCTGAAGATAGTGAATGATGGCCTCGGTTTTCAGACCATGGAGACCCAAGGGATTCCAAACGAGAGCTCTGGATGTGTAGTTGTAGCTAGACAATGAAATAATCCAAGGCTTTAAGTTTTAAACATTGCAGAAAGGATTAAAAATGCAAAAATCCCCCCAGTTAAATGATGGCGCACGTGAAGGACGCAGATCTGCTATGATGGAGATCAAAGGCCATGATCCCACTTCATGAAAATAAGAGCGATTGTTTAGCCCGCAAGCAAATTGGAAATCCGATCAACGGTCGAAACGACATATTTATGGCCATGAAATACTTTGGTGATTTGACATGTGCGGGGAATTGATAGTTCCAAATCTGCGAACTTTTGGTAGGGACCGCAGGTTTAGACAACACAGATCTGGCAGAGTTGAGATCTACGGTGGAAGATTTGTTCACCGATTGAACTAGCACAGATGACCAACAATATAAGATTTGTGAAGCGCGGTAGGGGGCGCATCTTTGGATGATCTGGATGCAAATGAGATCAAGATTGACAGTGCTGGGTCGATCATGGAGATGGATGGTTGAAAAGCACCTTTGCTGTGAACGAATGATAGCCGAAGGGAAAGAAGCCACATTAGAGCCGTCATATGCTTTTCACTTAACACAAAATTTTGGCTAAATCTGTTTAACGCCAACCCAGATCTCAGTCATCATTCTCGCTCATTTGGAGAGTCCAGTCGGATGATCATGCCAAAATGATTACTCCTAGTTACCATCATTATTACTGTAATACCTCAATTTTGACCCTTATGAAATATTGGATTTTAATGTAAATATTGTATACATGCGATGTATGTTTCCCTAGCGTGGAGCTCAAGGCTAAGACCCCTCTAGTGTATGTTCAGATTTTATTTAAAATGGACAAGCATTTGATATTTTGTTACCCATGTGCTATTAAGCCATGGAATATTGTAATTTGATGTAAGTATTAATATTTCAATAAAATACAAAAAATGGCTATGGAAGCAACGAATGAGAAGGGGGCCATGTGTATCCACTAGGGAGTGGTGAGGGGGTTGTGGGATTGAACCATATGCTACCAAATGTCATGTTCAGAATCCATCTGACTTTCCTTGCTGACATTTATTTCAGTTTAAGGAAGTTGTTGAGAAATCAGTACATGGCTTCAATGGAGCATGGGAAGCCCATAAATTCGTATGGAAGGTATGAGCTCTGTGTTTCTTGTACCAAAAGTCACCCTACCTCATGGGAATTGGTTCTTACTCATTTCCATTCTATTGTTGAACACCCTAGCATCAATTTTCATCCATTACGAATGCTCAGTAGTAAGAAAAATAGGAAATCGCAACTTTGCAAGAACCCACGTTTTGAAGTGCCATAAACACCCAGAATTGAGTATTGACAATGGAATCCAATGGGGGATCCATAGATATGAACCTTGGGGTGAAATTCAAAGCACTAGATACCCTGTATTCATAGAAAAACCCAGTTTTTATAGCCTAGAAATCCAGTGACAGGATTGAGTTAATTGATGACAGAATTGTGAGAAATCCAAGTGTGAATGACTGAGCAGAGGTTGGGTTGCTTGATAAATCTAGTGAAGGATAGAATCTCAAGGAATTAGCAGCTGGACCTTTCTATGCCCACCCTGAAGATCACTGGAGGGAAGGGACGCCTGTGGGACTTTGCAACAGAGAAGGGGACCTTCCTTGTGTTGGCTGTGGTAGGTATTGTGGGTGCCATGACTGTTGAGTTCATTTGAGATGCCTGTAGCTTTGTGGTTGATCTCACTGGCTTAGAATACTCCTCATTTGTCTCTGCATGCTTGATAAACCCAACTGTGTGTTGGCTTAGCATGACTGCTTGTGCAAAACCATGGCTATGAGTGAGCTTGTTTAGTTTCTTCTTAGTGGATACACAACCCAGCTCGGGGGTGATCTCTCAGCTGAAAGAATATAGACTGGACAGAGATCTATGGCTGGGTGGAACGTTGCTCTCACATAGCCAGTTGTTTGGACAGATTCATCTCAAAGATAAGTAGACTCTGTGGTTTAAATTATGGTCATTGTGTGTTTTGTTCTGAATGTTAATTGTCCATGTTAATGAACTAAAATGATTATCTTAATAAAATTGACATGAAGCCTATGCATAGCATGAGAACGAAATTGAATTCTTTGCATGTTGATTCATCATATGCCTATGATAGATATGCTGATGCATTTCTGTTTGTGTGTTTGTAAATATGATTTAATTCCGCTGTGTTTATATTGAGTATGTATTTGCACACATAAGTTTTTTATTTATCCATGAATTTTGAAGTAATGTATGGGGTTGAGATTGCCAATAAGCCCGGTATGTTGGTCATGTTTCCTTCCTGGAACTGGATTGATGGAAGGGGACGTGACAATCATAGTCATTATAAATGGGCTCCCAAAGTTTATTGTTCGCATCATTGTCCGAAAAGGTGGTAGGCTCAGTAGCCCAAATATCTTTCATTTGATATCTGGTCATGGAAAAGGATCAGGGAGCCAAAGTAATTTTTGTATCAGAGCAGGAGTTACAACGTAATTTTCCACCCTATGAGCATCAACACTCTTTGGCCTGCAGGATCCATTTCACTGACTCAGATGCACTTTATGTCCTTCAGATAGACGTTTTCCCTATTTTTCTTCCTGTATGCTAGCTGTTCCACTTTAGCCAGCGTACCCGTGAGCTGTCCACTATAACCTGCGAGTGACAAGTAAAATGGTAAAAGTCACTAGTAAATTACTTTTTACTCCCAAAAAGCGGTCTTAGGGTGACCTTTGGCCCTCCATTTTCCCTGAAACATCTCAATGTGTCCTTTCACTTACTTTTGTAAGGCTATATATTGAGCACTTATGGCATATGGAAGGGAGGAGAAAGAGAGAAAGATAACTCTAGTGGATTTTTCCCGTGACTTGATTCTACACTCATTGATCCTTGTTGTTGTGAAATCCTTATGTTCACCTACCAAACTCCTATCCTAGTTTGAGTTTTCCATTACATGGAGGATTGAAGTGGTGGAGGCACAAGTGGAGAGACCCAGTTCTTGGTTCAGATTGGTTGCTGGCAAGAGGTCGTATCACATTGTACTTCTTGTTATTTATTAATAGAAATACTCATATTCTCGTCCATTAATGTTGTGAATGTTGTTTATATTACATTGGGTTTCATTTACTTATGATATCATGGACCATTGCTATTGATGATGTTAATGTCTTTCATATATTATATGCGTTTGTTGTGTATTGGTTGTCAAGACTAATTTGTAGGTTCAAGTGCAAAGATTGAAAGCTTCAACGAGGATCTACATCGAACATCCGGTCCGAGGTTGTTTATATTCTCTATTATCTTAGCATTTTCATTTATATAGCATTGCATTGGGAATTGAGTCATTTTTTGGTAGTCAGCTGTCTGTTGTGGTCTTCCCCAAGCCATAGGAAGTTTTCTTCGTAATAGAAATGGAGACCATACTAGGGATGAACAACCATTTTTGGGGATTTTTAGGCATTAGTCCTTATTTAGAGTTGGTGTGTGTCGAGTCTCTGTGTCATTGATTGGCCATTAGGATACACTATAGAAAAGAGGCTTTTTCTGAGTCATTGGACTCTTTTTCTACTCATTTGTCTTTCCCTGTACACGGGTCAAGTTAGTTTTTCCCGCGTCTACCTTCCTCTGTCTGCACTATAGCCCGCGGGTACCCGTAATTATTCCTTTGACAGTAGCGTACAACTCCGTCTTTGATTGGTTTATGGCCTTGGGTTATTGCTAGGTTGGTTTTGAGTGTTCTTGAGTCTTATTTGGACTTGTTCCTGACTATTCCATGCCTTGTTTATGACCAAAAACTCTTCTTTCTCTTTGTTTTGAGTCTTGTTAGTTTATCACTTTTTTTATTTTCTAGCTCATTACATTGGCTGAATCTCATTGTTTTGGAATTGCTGGGTTGTCTTAGTGATCTACTCTGCATTTCTTTAACTGAATAGCTAGATTTCTCTTGCATTTTTCATTTCATTATATTGAAAAATACAAAAATATAGTTTTGCATTTTCCTTTTGCTTATAAGTGAAAATACATTTTTTTTTTACTTTCATGTACTGCATTTTGCATATGCATGCTTGTGCTTTCATCTAGGATCTACTTGTGCATGGGAAATATAAAAGAATTGCATTTTATTTCGAAACCGTTGGATTGATTTTCATTCTAGTGGCATCGTTTTTATTGGATAGATGAGTCTAGAGTTTGATGATTGTGCATACTATTGAGTCATAGACATCATTAGTTTCACGACCATATCCTTTGAGCAATCACAACCACCTAAAATTAACGCTTAATCCTAAAATTGATTAGAACGATTTTTATTTATAGGGTACACTAACTAGCATAGGTTTAGGGTCTTGGAATAGATCATTGTGAGTTAACAATCCAAGACTACTAGAAAAAACATTATGTGTCTGACTAGGGAGTGGTGAAATCCATGGTATATATCGGTGTTCTCAGGAAGCTCTACTCATACCAGAGTTAAGCACGAGGTCACGGGAGGTTGGTTATGGATATATCCCTCCAATATTGGCTAAACATGGGAGATATTTCCAGTATTTGTTCGTATCTAGGGACTCTTGGGGGATTTGACCCTCTTGAGTTTCAGGCTTAGCTAACCTGCCCATACGACGGATCCCACCTGAGACTATCCCCCTGAGAATTGGTTATACTGCGGTGACCATAGTTGACTTACCTAGGTATCACAAAGGGTGCTTGCAATGGTTATACTGTTCGTATCTTGAGTCAGATAGGGGTTGGACAACATAGTTGTTTGTTGTAGAGGGTCTTGGCCCTTTGCACGCAGTGAAGCCTGGGAACCTTTATAACTTATTCTATTACCTTCGGCTATAGTTTGGGAGTCTCAATCCTCTCCTAGGCGAGACATACCAGCTGTAGTGTCAGGAACTCATTTAGCCACTTTGTTTGTGTGCTTTTGGCTGTAGTTTCTCTAGGTGTGTGCTCTTGATTTTCTATTTTTTATCAATAGTTTGGCCGCTAGGGGATGCTTTTATTTTATAGTCTCTCCGTAGATATCGTGGTATGGAGTCCTACTCTCCGTCGATCTTGTCGATTGGATGGTTTACTGGTTTCCAAGCTTACACGCTATGTTGATAGGGGATGCCAGATGACCCCCTACGAGATTCTTATGAAGCGTATCAAACTGACTTCATGACTGCACATTCAGGCACGTGATAAATCCCTACGACTCCATCGGGTAGAGTCGAACACACTTCAGAAATCCCTACTCCTAGAGAGGCGTGGGGGGGTGATCCAACCGAGACCCAACCTAGTATGTTTGGTCCAAACCCTCCCGAGACCCAACCTAGTTTGTTTGGTCCGGATCCACCCGAGGACGACCCATTCGATCCTTTGAATCCACGTGATTTATGATATGGGATTCCTGAGTTACATGATGACACAGGTCCTACGACCAACGCTACTCCATTCTCTTTTGGTATGCCTGATTACAACACAGTTGATCCTCCTACTATGTTTGGTAGCCATGCTGGCACTAGTCATGGTGTTAGCAACACTGCACCCATTGGGGGAAATACCCTCGCCGGGGGCACCACATTTCCACTCACACACATAGTATGGGGATCAGTCACATCCCTCCTAATGATGCAAATATTGGAGGAATGCCGCCTGCTAGGACTACCCATCCTAATAGGAACACTGTTCGTAATACGACTCACCATCCACATTTCAATGCGCATGCCTCTACCTGTCAACCAAGGACCACATTCACGAATGTTAACAATCCTCCTAATAACGGGGGTGGACACATACCGTATACTTTTACGTCTGCTACCACTACTTGTAATGCTAATGTAGGAGGTGGGAATATACCTTATACTCATGGTCACTACACCACTGTTCCTGCTAATATTAATACCAATGTTGGGGTTGAGAATACATCTCATACTTATGGTCACCACACGACTGCTCATGCCACTAATAATGCTTACGTAGGGGGTGAGAACATGCCTTATAATCATGGTCATTACAACACGGTTTCCGCTACGAATAGTACTTATATGCCCCATAATTATGGTGGTAACCCTTACTATAATACAGTTGGTGCTGGCTCTTATTACAACCCACCTCAATATGGTGCTCAAAATGCATATACACCTACTTACACTCACACGGGTCAGGTTGGGGAAGGTTATCAACCTTATGGCCATGTTCAAATTATGGTCCGTCAAGTCCGTATAATCAACATTTTAATTTTCATGGTCAAGCTTATGGTCCATCTTATCCTTTGGGTTCATACAATCAACCTTTTATGGGGGCTTATAATCGAGCTTTCCAGCCATAGCTCCCGTTCCTTGCACGATTGAATCTTTTGGATCTTTTGAAGCTCACAAATGATCCGATGTGTCACGATCCTAACTGGCCTCTGGTCCCTACCAATCTCCTTTCGGATATTCCCAAGTTTGAGGGGAAGAGTGGTGAGGATCTAGGTGACCACGTCACAACCTTTCACCTTTGGTGCTCATCCAACTCATTGAATCATGATTCCGTTCGTTTGAGACTATTTCAATGCACCCTCACGGGGGCAGCCGCGAAGTGGTATGTCGAGTTCCCTGGGGGAACTTACAGGGGTTTCAATGAGACAGATTTGGTTTTCTTGGATCATTTCCAGTTGCCAATTCGTTATTATACTGGTACTGAACTTTTGTCTACCTTCCTCCAGATTAAGGCCACACACATTTCTGACCACGTTCAAGAGTGGCATCGATGGAAGAGGTTAGTGAAAGCCAACGTTCCTCCAGAGTTCCTGTTGGAATGGTTTCTCAAGTCTTTACTTCCATATACTGCTAAGGATGTTTCGATGTCTGGCATTGTGACTGAAGAACAAGCCATCTTAAAAGTCCAGCATCTAGATTTACTATATTCTCAGTCTGGCATCTTATATGACATTATTCCTGATGCACCGTGAACATGACATGAGCCCAAGTGAGTTCCTGGACCACATGCCGATGGAATTACGGGATCTGCAAGTACTCGACTTGTAGATTTGGTTTCTAATCAAATGCAAAATTTGTTGCTTAACCAGTCTACTCCCGGACAGGTTCACACCTTTTCCACTTCCATGCCATCGTCCGATGTATATGCTGTGCAATCGACGAACCCATCAGGTAACTAGCAGCCTGGTGGTAATAAGAAGGGGAGAAACAACCATAAAGGTGGAAACAATGGGAACAATAATAATAATTGTAATACTCCTTGAAAAGAGAATGCCAACCCTCCTCGGGAAGGCGAAAATGCTGGTGGGGACCGTAAACCTAGGCGTAAGGTGAAATTCCCTTGTAAGCTTTATGGGGAAGATCATCTTACTCACTTGTGTCCTCAAATCGAAGAAGCATCGAAGCATCTTGCACAGAGCTCAGCTGTGTTGAAAGATCCCCTTCCTCACCATCAGAACATGGCTTTGCATGCTCCCGCTACTGGTTACGGACCTAGTGAGACTACAACATTTTCGTCCAATACTAGTGGCTATGGATGCGTGAATATGGTCCAATCAAATGTTAGTGTTGCTACTCGTCAACGTGATTATGGTGCACCACAACCGAATATGGGGAATGAGCCTTCCCCTCCTCTTGATACTTCCTTGCATATCGAGAATCCCTCTACTATGCCGCGGATACCGAAAGGTGTTCTCAAGCACTCTACGCATAATCCCAATGCTCAAGTCGCCCATCACTACTTTATTGTAGAAGATTTGGGCCAAAATCCGTGTGCCATGTTAGCTCTTGAATTTTTACAGGCGTGTACTTCTCAAAGGCATGCCCTTTAGAGTGCTTTAGGAGTTTAAGATGGGGGAAGTCCCAACGTTATCAAGTTTGATACTACTGACGTTCAACCTCGCTTACCTTATCACGTGGCTTTTCAAATCCATGTGGAGTGCCTTCAGAATTTCATCAAGAGAACAGTAGTTGACGAAGGTGCTTCTGCGTTAGTGATGTCTTTATCTTGTTGGAAAGCTCTTGGCTCTCCTCCCTTATCCACGTCTAGGACCATTCTCACTGCATTTGACGATCGATCATTTAAGCCACATGGGATTCTTCCTTCCCTTGTTTTCCTCTTGGGTGGGAAATCCGTGCCTATTGAATTCGAGGTGGTTGATGTTCCCATCAACTACAACCTTCTCCTGGGTAGGAATTGGATGTACACTATGAAAGCGGTCGCGTCTACTGTGTTCAGAGTTATTTCTTTCCACACGAAGGAAGGATTATGATAGTCGACCAGATGGATTTCGTTAGTCCTTATTCCACAACATCTATGGGATCAGTAGTCCCGCAAGTTACAAATTCTCAGCCGACAAATGGGAACATGGGTGTCGGATTGTACCCTTCATTGATGGGATCTTATGATTTCCCTTCACCCATTAATTTTATTGGAACCATTTCTGACAAAGCGTCTCCTCAATTGAATAATGTATCATTCTAGATTTTGTATTTTGATGATCCATGGACCTTACCGTCCACAAGTTCCACGTCTGGAGACATTGCGCACGTTGGAATGGCTATGCCACTTTCTGCTGTTGAGCTTGCATATCATGACATTCAACAAGCCACTGCAGAGCTGGATCTCCCCTCTTCACGGACATAGGAGGAAGATCTCGTTATGTTTCCGAATTGGGAAGTTGACTCATCTTGTTCGCAGGATTTCCTTGATGGTACTTTACCTTCGGATGAAGCTATTATAGAGGCCATGTGTGGTAGTGAGAGACCTTGGGAGGACATGCATCATCGCTCTTATTTTCTTCCCAACCTCGATATCACCGAGTAAGAAGGGTTTAGGACGACTCTTGCTGAGATGGTTGGTCACCCTGTGGCTCCTTTGGTTTCACATGGGATTTACGCGGAGGGGAACATGGATAATGTTTCTCTGACTATACTGATCAACATCTCTTGCACTCCGGGAAATATTGAGAACGTTTACATCGGTGATGATTTCTCTTCTGAGGAGGTTTCCATTTACACTGAATTGTTTACAGAACTTCAGGAAGCTTTCACTTGGTCATATGAGGAGATGCCAGGAATAGACCCCAGTATTGTCGAACACGAGATTAGAACATATCCTCATGCTAAACCGGTTCGACAATGTCTTCGTGCTGTTAACCCTAGGAAGGAAGCCGCTATGAAGGCAGAGGTGGAGAAATTTCATGTCCCAAATTTGGTATTGGTTCAAAATGGCCTAATCACATTGGCCCTATTAATTAGAGTTTGTCAAATTGATGCTAAAGGTCAAATAATTGCCAAGGAGGAAAATTACTAGTTTCCTAGGTTTGGGGTGGAAGGTTTGGGATTTGGAATAATGGGGATAATAAATGATGTTTGAACATTAGAATGGCATAAATATTTAATAAAGGAGATAAATAAATATATACAAGTGAAAATCAAAGTGGCATTTCATCATGAAGACACATGAAGGAAGTGGGACCCACATATGGCTAGATTTCTCCACTACACTTGGCATCATTCTCTCACCAATTCGAATTCAAGGTGAATGGTAACATACTTGGGGGAGTCCAAAAGGTATTATTCATTGCATTACTCATCCAAGGTCGAAATATAGAGGAAGAGTAACTCCCATGGAAGAGGAAGAGGCAATTTGGAGCTAGTGAGACACTTGGGCTAGATTCCCTAGCTCTATGACAACAATGATGAAGATGCTATGACACCTATGACACAAACCAGACCTGAAGGCTGACATATGACATATATGACATGTCAGGGCTAAAAATAGACTCCAAGAGGGCGCTCAAGGGTGTTAGGGAAGCTAAGATGCTTCCACATGTGATTTGGTGGAAGTGGGAGACTAGGAATTGTTGTACAAGTGGCGTTCTTTGGAATCTCTTCCCAACTTGAGTTGGCATGAGTCTCTTGGAAGGAATTCGACCCATGGAGGACATTAGAAGTTTATAAATGTCAATAACAAAGAATGAAACCAGCTTTTGATCATTTGTAGAATTTGCAATTGCAATTGTGAAGAGGGAGAGCTAGTGGATGACTAGTTTCTTGCCTTAGCCAATTTCGAGGGTGAAAGATTCCCATCCAAGTTGGCAATTGGAAAGGCCATTCAGACCTTTCATTTGGAGCTTTAATGGAGTCTTTATTTGCAGGTTTAAGCTACAGGGAAGCTCATGGTTTCTTCTATTGCAGCTCGCTCCTTCAACCATTTCCAGTTTTGATGGCATATTCTTGATCCTTGAGGGAGGGCGTTTTTGGTGAGCTATTGTACTCTTTTGGGGAGCTTCTAATGCCCCATTTCTTTTGAAATATGAAGCAAATACTCTGTTCTTCATCTCCAGAAAGTTTCAGGTCGAAATTCCAAGTATAAATGTATAAATCTCATTTTTAATGGAAGAACAATGCCATTTCCCCACTACCTTGTTGTGAACCAATGTATTGATGATGATTTCGAATGAATGGATGATTATATGATGCATTTGTGATTAATGGACTTCCATGGATGTATTTTACAAGTTTCATGTACTGTACTTGAGCATTTGAAGTATTTTTACTCAGTTTAATTGCATTGGGAGAAGAAATAGTGCCATTTCCCCAAGGGTCGAATTGGTGATTTTTGCAGTTGAATGGGAGAGGGTGAGAACAGTTGTAATAAACCATCAATGGTGCACATGAGACCTTAATAACATACTTAATACATTCCCTACCTCTTTTCAGAAATTTGAGTGGGTTTGGAGGCATTTGGGAAGCCATTTTCAGTACTAACCCCAGGGGGATTTGAACCCCAAATTACTAGTAAAATTGCGTACTTGGTCCAGAATCTTAAGAGATTTTGCAGAGGTATTTTGGTGGCCATATATCATCCCTGAACATCATATTCAAGTCTTAATATCATTCATACACCTTCCTTGAAGATTTGAAGGCATTTGGAGTCAATTCGAGACCTAGAGACCAATACTAGTCAAATGGAAATTACTAGTAAAGTTCCCTACATTGACCAGAATTGAAAGAGGATTTGCAGAAGTATTTTAAAGGTCCAAAAGCATCCCTAAAATACATATTTATGTTCTAACATCATCCATATACATTCTCAGAAGATTTGGGAGAAATTGGAGCAATTTGGGGACCTAGAGCTCAAAACTAGTCAAAGGTCAAACTAGGGAAAAAAGTGAAAAATTGCCATTTTAATAAAATTCCTAAGAAGGGACATTACAAGAAACTGCTTAAGGCTGGTTTTATCTACCTCGTTTCCCTTACTGAATGGGTGTCCAAACCCATTCCTGTTGATAAGAAGAAGGGAACAATCCATGTATGCACTGATTTTAGAGACCTAAACCGTGCATGTCTGAAACAAAATTTTTCCACTCCATTCATAGATCAGATCTTGGATGCTTGTGCGGGAAGTGAAGTCTTTTCATTTATGGATGAATTTTCTGGATATAACCAGATTCAGATCAAACCTGAGGACCAACATAAGACTGCTTTCATTTGTCCTTAGGGTACATTTGCGTACCTAAAAATTCCCTTCGGCCTTAAAAACGCTAGAGCTATGTTTTAGCATGCCATGACCTATGCCTTTCACGACCTTAAACGTATAATGGAGGTTTTCTCGGATGATCTTGCTGGCCATTCTCGCAAGAGAGTGGACCACCCCAAGCACCTCCGTTTGATTCTCAAACTATGTATACACTACAAGATTCAATTGAATCCCAATAAATGCATATTTTTTATGAGGACAGGTCGCCTTCTAGGATTCATAGTTTCGAAAGAGGGTATCAGAGTCAATCCTCTTAAAGTTGAGGCAATACTTCGGTTGCCTCCTCCGTGCAACTTGTTACAACTTCAGAGCCGCCAAGGGAGAGCTACTTTTCTATGTCGCTTTGTAGTGAATTATGCTAGTCTTACCAAAGGTTTTGCGCGCTTGTTGAAGAAGGACACACCGTTTATATGGGATGGTCGAGCCCAACAGTCTTTCGATGCTCTTAAGAAATCTTTGGTATCATCCCCTTTGCTTAGTCCACCTGACTTTGCAAGAGATTTTATACTTTATGTGGATACGTCTCAAGAGACGATTGGCATGGTCTTAATTCAGGTTGATGATGTGCTCATGGAGCATGTGATCTATTATCTTAGTCGAAATCTAGTAGACGGAGAGCTAAGATACACTCACATGGAAAAGTTGGCACTTGCGACTGTTCATGCAGTCCAACGGTTACAAAGCTATATCGTGCTTAGGAAGACCACGGTCATAGTGCATATCAATCCATTTCAGTTGGTTCTATCACGACGTCTTATAGGGGGGAAGTACAATAAATGGATTATGATCCTTCAGGAGTTTGATCTTGATTTTGCCTCAGCGAAGTCGGTGAAATCCTTGGTTTTTGCTGAGCTTATGTCAAACCTTCCACGACTGGATGAGGATGTTGTCCATGAAGATTCCTTTGTGGATGAACACTTACTTCTTATCTCGTCAGAGGACCATTGGTATGGGGATATCGTTGTATATCTCCAAACTTTGAATCTTCCTTCACATTATTCACGGGACGAGCGACGCATGTGAAAAACCACGCTAAATATTATCCTATCATCGGTGACACTTTGTATCGTCGAGGAAAGGATTCTATTCTCTGTCGTTGCTTAACTCACGAAGAAGCGGAGCGTGTGCTTAATGATTTCCATGCTGGGGCGTGTGGCGGTCACTTATCCAGGCTTGCTACATCCCAACGTATTATGCGAGTGGGTTACTTTTGGCCTTCGATATTTAAAGATTGTATAAACGTTGTGAAGAGATGTCACCCTTGCCAGGTGTTTTCTTGGAATATACACTCGCATCCAGCACCCGTTCATCCGGTCATCACCATCAGTCCCTTCACCAAGTGGGGGGTGGATTTCATGGATTGCAAACCAACTTCGACGGGGGGGAATCACCATATCATAGTGGGCGTGGACTACTTTTACAAATGGGATGAGGCCATTCCTATCGTAAAATCCGATGGTGATACAACATCCCATTTCGTGTTCAATCAAATTATTACTCGGTTCGGTATTCTGAAAGATATTTTCACTGACCATGGCAATCACTTTCAGAACAAAATGATGGAGGATTTGTCACTCAAGCTTGGGTTTCATCAAGAACACTCATCTTCTTACTATCCCCAAGCGAATGGTCAGGTTGAAGTAGTCAATAAGTCTTTAAAGACCATTCTCCAATGTACCATCCAACAAAGCAATAACAACTGGCATATTATGTTATATCCTGCTTTGAGGGCGGATCGAACCGCAGTCAAGACTGCCACCAGGTTCTCACTGTTTCAGCTAGTACACGGTGTGGAGTCTATTTTACAGATTGAATGCAAAATCCCTTCGCTAAAAATAGCCATAGAGCTCCCCCCTGATATGTCGGGTATTGAGCAATGTTTAATCCACCTTGAGCAACTTGACGAGCAACGTCGAGATGTCGCTGTGGCTATAGATGCCAATAAACGTCGTGTCAAGGTTCAGTACGATAGGTCTGTCCATCCCATGCAATATGCTGAAGGTGACTTGGTCCTCTTATATGACCAAGCTAAAGAACCCCTGGGGGCAGGAAAGCTTAACCCCATGTGGCACGGTCCTTACATCGTGAGGCATGTCCTGGAAAAAGGAGCCTATGAATTAGAATATTATGAGGGGAACGTCTTGAAGGAGCCTAGGAATGGGCTCTACCTCAAGCGGTACTACGCTTGAACTTCTAGTTCGAGCTAATACTTTTGTATACTATTGTATAGTTTCTTCTGTACATAGTTTAGATTTCTTTTGGTTTTATGGGTCTGCTGATTCGCTTCCATTTGATTGAAAGATGTCATCGGAATCTCCTACATTCTTAGGATTCGCAGATGGTGCTACCTGTCATATGCAACAACTTTCTTCTTCCGCCTGGGTTATTTATTCACCTGACCACCTAGTTGTGTCCCCAGGAGGTTCTTGTCTTGGTCCTACATCTAACAATGTGGCTGAGTATAATGCCATGATTGAGCTACTTCGGGATGCTATTTCGCATGGTATCTATTTTTTAGAAGTTCGCCTGGATTCACAACTAGTTGTGTCTTAGTTGAATGGTCAGTATCGTGTGAGGGATCCTATGTTACTACGGAAATTCTTAAGGGTAAGACTCTTGGAACGACATTTTGTTTCCATTACATACATTCATGTTCTGAGAAGTTTTAATCATATATATGATGCATATGCTAACGATGTCCTAGATTGGCATTTGCCACATTCATAATGAAGCACAAAAATAAATATACATTCATACATTTGTACATACACACATATAGTAGAACCAGAGAACCATAGTTTTTTATAAATAATATGTCAAAAATTGGTAGTATCATGATACAAAACTGGAGCCTGTGGCCCTAAAAAATATACATATCGATACAAAAAATATGGGAATCTGAGATGTCTAAGCCTTACGAGGAGGCCTCGCTACCGCCTCAGCAAGATGCGTTTGATAGTAATAATGTACTGTGTTAGCTATATGTTGTATTAGTTGCACCCAGTTTTTCAGTACCCCCACCACATGGTGTTGCATATCCTCTGGTAGCTGTGCTACCTCCATACCTAGTACCATGTTCACCTTCTGTGATAGGTTGACCCGCACAGTCTCTAGTGTACACTTTGTTGCAGCACCCACTAATTCACCACCCCTGCCCCGTCGACGATGTATCAGGAAGCCCTGTGGTCTTACTGGACCCTTGTCTACGAGAAAATAGTGAGATATTAATATGTGATACTACCCCCAAAAATATTTTTGCATTCACATTTATAATAAAAAATCCAAAAAATTTAATACACAAAAAAAACATAAAAAGAGTAACTCACCGATGTCTCCAAACGCTGCTCCTGGTGGAAGCGGCATGTCACGATCCTGACAGAAGTCTATCCCTACATAGGGGTAGTCATCTATGGCTATGACTTGTCGGTCCCACCAGTGAAAGAACTCAACTGTGTATGGTGATGCCTGTCAGCCACCACCTTGTCGCGTCAAGACCATTTCCCACTGGGTCAGGGCTGGGTCGTGAAGATTATGAGGAGGGACTTCAACCCTCAGACTGAGCCCCAAAAATCGCTCAAAGAAGAAACTGCATGATATACTACCGTATCTGAATTTTTTTGCCTCCCCTCGCTTTCACTTCGTTAACTGGGCCTTCATGGACCGTAGTAACGTTGTGCACCAGTCATATACCATGGTCCGCATACACTGTGAGGCGTAGAACATATCCGGCCTTGAAGCTTGGTGTAGAGCTGCCGAACCTGTAATCTGCACGAGGGTAGCCACTATAACCTTCATGCTCAAAATCACTATGGCTCTAATGGGAACCTGACTCCCCACAGTCCGAGTATTGGGAAGATAGTACCGCTCAATGTAGTTGGGAATGGTGATCCCACCACCCACAGAACGAGATCGAAGGCTTGCCACTTCACCTTGACGGGACAAACCAATTATGAAATAGATATCATCGACCTCCAAGGAAAGTATTTGCCCGTCCAAGTTGAAGTTTTGTGCATTTATGTCCCAGTAGTCTATCAAGTGGCAGAGCAATAGGTTTTGGGCACTCAAAACCCCTATGTTCCAAAATTTGTAACTCCCACATGCTTGTATAGCTTGTTGTGTAGGAAAATCATTGTAGACGGTCTCATCCACAAGGTCATGCTCCCTTTCTCTCCATTCTAGAACCATCCTGGAGGAAGAGAAACCAATAGTTTAGTCAATTTTATTTCAAAAGAACTTCACGGCCATACCCGCGTTCTATTTGTCTCACAGAGGTGGGTACCCTTGATCAATGCATGTGTTGACTGTGGGTATAGATCCCTACCCGCTACCTGTATGCTTGTAGCTCGCGGGTACCACTGTAACCAAATAGGGCTTGGCCATTAAAAAAATTGGACCACTAAAAATTCAAATAAAAACAATCAAATGAAAGATAAGGATGAGACTACTAACCTACTCCAGACGGCTCGACGAACGGATGTCCATAGCTCCCAGAATAAACAATTGAAATTCGAGGTGAAAACTAACCAAAAACTTCAAATTGGGTAAATAGTGAAAATGAATTGTAAATTGTAATTTTTTTATTACTATTTATAGTTTTAAAAACCCACTTGTCTATAGTTTTCACCATTTTAAGCTGTTCTGGACTAATATAACATCTTGGAGTAGCATTTCAGACAGATTTCTTCGACGAGCATTGATTTTTTATTGTTTTGTGCCTACGACAGGTATATTTCACACTTGGAATATGGGTTAGATGTCATTTTCACATGCATTATGCATTTGACCTTTTGACCATTTTCATAAACCCTAGGTGCGACCCCGCTTCTTAACCGACACAGAACCTTCACACTGTTATACAAGTGTCGTTATGTGGTGGTAGGGCCTTTCCGAACATGGGTACCCTAGTTAGAACCCCTTTTGCATTTTGGTGCCCATGCCGTTGTTTGTCCTTAAGATCGGGAGTCCTTTGTAGTTACGCCATGACTTTGGGATAAAGACTCATACAGTACTTTGTCTTATGCTGGCCATCTCTCATAAGGACTCCCCCATTTATATCAAGTTGTGATTGCATTGCATCATCATGCTTGTTGCTTGAGCCTTGTGTCGGCTCCCACTTACTCAATTATTAGCCTAGTTCCTGAGCACTTTCCCTGTCGAGCCTTGCAGAGATTCCATTTTCCCTTCACAATTTGATGACATTTTTGACCCTGAGGGAACACCCCCCCGAGTGTCCACATCCTACACATACTTCCTTGCATTGATCATAGGTATGTTCCATTGCTTGGGACTAGTTTGCTCGCCATTTGACACTCGTTCCCTCACTTGTTGTGCTATAAGCAATTTTATTCTTTTTCAAGCTTTTCTAAATATGAAAAAGACCAAAAAAATCAAATATTCCAAAAATCCGGACAAGATTATGGTTACTACTTCTAGTTGGAAACTATTGTGTCTCCTTTGAATAGAGCATTCATTCCACTCCATACATTATGAGTCGGGACTTTAGTAGGACCTTAGGAGCTGTACTCGTTTCTCAGTTTTACTCTACCGATTGGTTAAGCTTCCAGTCACTATGGAACCCTTTGTTGATGCCTCTTGCATTGCACAGTCTATATAGAGTCTATGCTTCCAGAGTCTATCCATATGCTCATGCTCTTGTTCAAAGGAAGTCTCGAAACCAAAGTCAACCACTCCTCAGATCTCTTAACTATTGCATGTTGGCCATCCTTATTGAGTCAGTCCGTTTCACCTGAGTTCTTCCAAATATTTCAGCGTAGCTGTTGCCTCGTGCTGGCTGATGGGGGATGCCTTAATTCCCTCCTTCCAACAAGTTTCGTTTTGTCGACATCAACCCATTTATTCCGAAATTTGAGACTTAGATTTCGATTGAGTGCCTTGAGGCTTGCAGTCATTAGTGGTAGGTTCTCTTGCCATTGACAGTTTTGGGAATACATCAATGTCCCCTAATCGATGTATTCATCTTAGTGTTCGACTTCAACAGATCTATTCACACTTTGCTGATTGTACTCTATTCCTTGATGTACATTTTCATCATTGGTGGGTTATCTCACATCTGTTAACAGTATGCATCATTGACCGGTAATCAGACGATGTCACATTAGGTTCAACCTAAACACCTTCATTCACTTGATGGGACTTGCACCGTAGATTATTTGTGTTGAAGACCCCAGGTGATAGTGGCACTCAGTATGCTACTTATGATCATGACTTTACATCTGAGATATCACCTCTTAGACATCAGCAGTTTGTACCTCCAGTTTGCACCAGTTGTTTCATTTTCAGCAGGAGACCATATCTTACTATAGAGGGATCATGGCTATGATCATTTATGACATATATTCACTATGTACTGTCTATTCATGGCCAATGTATCATATTGTTGTACTATACCGACATGTATTCAGAGATATTATTATATTGTGACGAGTGAGCTGCCCTTCCACTTGTCTTTCCATCACTCCACTTCTGAGATTTATAATGTATTTCGGCCATCGTAGCACCATTCTCTAACCTCACACATTAGGGGGCATCTGTTACAACATAATTTTCCACCTTGTGAGCATCAGCACTCTTTGGCCTGTAGAATCCATTTCATTGACTCATATGCACTTTATGTCCTTCAGATACACATTTTCCCTATTTTTCTTCCTGTACGCTAGTTGTTCCACTTTAGCCAGCGTACCCACGAGCTGTCCCACTATAGCCCGCGGGTGATAAGTAAAATGGTAAAAGTCACTAGTAAATTACTTTTTACTTCAAAAAAGAGGTATTAGGGTGACCTTTGGCCCTCCATTTTCCCTGAAACGTCTCGATGTGTCATTTCACTTACCTTTGGAAGGCTATATATTGAGCACTTATGGCATATGGAAGGGAGGAGAAAGAGAGAGAAAGATAACTCTAGTGGATTTTTTCCGTGACTTGAGTCTAGACTCATTGATCCTTGTTGTTGTGAACTCCTTATGTTCACCTACCAAACACCTATCCTAGTTTGATTTTTCCATTACATGGAGGATTGAAGTGGTGGAGGCACAAGTGTAGAGACCTAGTTCTTGGTTCAGATTTGTTGTCGGCAAGAGGTCGTATCACAATGTACTTCTTGTTATTTATTAATAGAAATACTCATATTCTCCTCCATTAATATTGTGAATGTTGTTTATATTACATTGGGTTGCATTTACTTATGATATCATGGACCATTTCTATTGGTGATGTTAATGTCTTTCATATATTATATGCACTTGTTGTGTATTGGTTGTCAAGACTAATTTGCAGGTTCAAGTGCATAGATTGAAAGCTTCAACGAGGATCTACATTGAATATCCGGTTCTAGGTTGGTTATATTCTCTATTATCTTAGCATTGTCATTTATATAGCATTGCATTGGGAATTGAGTCATTTTTTGGTAGTCAGCTGTTTGTTGTGGTCTTCCCCAAGCCATAGGAAGTTTTCTCCGTAACAACAAGTGTGGTCCGCTGTGGAGGATAATCTTGTTCTTTCATCCCTTGTAAAATTCGACAACATAGAAGAGAGTACCTCTAGCAAACCTAAGGAGCATAGAGGTCGACATGTGTGCAAGAAAACACGGCAAAGGAAAAAGAGAGAGGCCTGAAAGGTTGAACAGTGCACCCACCAAACCATGGAGATTCTCAGAGATTTTGTTGTTCCCACTGAGGAAGTGGCGCCACCTCCTTCCACACAAAACGAGTAGGCGGCTGGTTCCCTGAAGGTGGAATATTTCTTCGACCCACAAGGTCACGTAATAGCTCAGATGTAGAGTAGCAGTATGTTTTATGATATTTTGCATCCCGTCGTATCAGTCTGTTTCAAACTCTTTTTGAATATGTAATATTCTTATACTTTGGTACCACTTAAGACCTGCCTGCTACTTAGGATCTGTTGTAGTTATCAATTGTACAATGACACATTTAAAATTAGGTAGGCCTATCTGTCAGTACTCATTTATGTTCTCAGAGACAATGGACTAGGATGAGTAGGTGTCATTGCGGCTGTAACTATTTTCTGTTAGATAATTCGATCCCGAGGGCCTATATATTTCCATGTAATAGACTTAGGAAAGGGTTGAAACTGGTTGGAACCTGTTGGGACTTTTGAGGTCTATGTGTTATGTATTCTGAGATGTTTCTTTAATAAAATTGGCAGAGCCGAGAAAGCGTTTTGAGAAGAGATTCTTGTGTTATTTATTTTATAGTCTGTACTTCCTTTTCCCCATGTGAATGTTTCCTTGTTATCTACTTCATAATGTTTTCTTTCATGTTTGGATAAGTCTATATTGAGGTAGAATTCTTATGGTTATGCTATGTTTTATTGATTCCAAGCATCCACAAACCAATTTCTACTAAAGTTAATGCAGAATTCATTTAATAATGCTCTGTATTGATGGTCTGTTCTTATATTCTTCCTTATCACGAGACAAACAACTCTTTCACTGTAAATGAGTATCTACCCTTCCTCTGTTATAAATTATTTGCAAAGCATTTCCACTTTATTATCATAAGCATTTTGACACCATTTCCCAATGCATATCCATCTTGTTTCAACCAAACAAAAAATATGATTTCAATTATAATGCATATATCTCGCTTTGATGAACAATTGGTGAGAGATCCAACTCCTTTTCCTAAAGTTGTTTTTGTGTTACCTTGAAGAGACCTCTCCACAACCTTGTGGTCGATTTGAGTGCTAACATAATTGGTGCCGATGCCGGGGATGCGAAAGTTCTATTGTCCCTGGGAGAATCTAAAAGGATTTCAAGTTATCATAGAAAGAAGGGTTTCTGTGGGCAAACAAAGATTCTCACATTCCAGAAGGTTTTACATTGCCCTGGCGACTCCACTCAGCAAGATTCTAGTATGAAGGTGACTCCATTGGGAATATTAGTAATACCATGTCAAAGTTAAGGTTTTGAAGGTTTCATGGCGACTCCACATTGAAGAAATCCAACATTTCACCATTTCACAGGCTAGTGCACTTAGTCTTCAAACCAGAAGTTGCAGCTTCATTGTTTCGATATGGCCTCATTGTTAAGAAGGTACATTCCTATGAACAGGTCTCTTATTCCAGGTTTTCCAAATCAAATACCTAATGTAGATTGGAAATCCTACCTACCTAGATTCAAAGATCAAAAGAATGATAATGCTACCCTTCATTTGGTTAGATTTGAAATGCATATACACAAGCTTGGAGTTTAATTGCATGAAGATTCTTTAATGAAAATGTTCATGATCAGTTTGGAAGGGAATTCAATGTCATGGTATAAGGGATTATCATCAGAAAGTTTATGTTCCCTTGAATATTTTCACAAAGTATTTCATGAGCATTTTAAAGATCAGTACCCTTCCTTGCTACTAGTTCAATATTGTTGCATGCATGTTAAAGGTTTCATTGAAGATTTGGAGAACATGAATGGTAATGATCAAGGAAATTTTTAGGGGCGAAATTTCACCAATTGACTATTTTGGGGGATTTTTGTCAAAAAATAAATTCGCTACTTGGTCATTTTTAGTCTCTAATATCGCCTATATTTACATAAAACATGTTGTTTTATCATAATATTTGCCAAAATTTACACTTTTAAGTAGTAAATTGTATGTTTCACATTTAATATTCGCCTACCAATCTATATATACATTTGTTTCAATCCAAAATAATCGCCTAGAATACTATACTCAAGTATACTTTTATAATCCTTAAAAAATACCCTGGTAATGATGAATTTATGGATGAAGAGATTTTAGAAATTTTACATGAAAACTCATTTCATAAAAAAGAAATACAAAATAACTGCCATGGCATTCTAGAAAATTCCTAGCAGTTGGTAATGGCTTCCTTGATTGACAATGACATAAACCAATTTTCTGATTCAACCCGTTAGATTTCTTTTTCTGAAATAGATGATGATTTGCAGCAGTCTTGCCAATCTTTGTGTGATCAAGAGGGAAGTTGGGACTGGAAATCAAATCCTTCTTCATATTATTCAACTTCTAAAATATTGTTACAAGAAGAGGATGCTTATTCCCAATCCAAAAATACCCTTTTGCAGCAACAATTTTTTCAAAGTTCTAATAGTTTGGTGACAGATTATATAAAGATTTCTGATCTTGGAAATTTTTAATCTTATAGTCCTTCCACATGTTCATTTTCTGAAATCGCAAGTATAGAGGAATCCGACCTTCAATTGATGATTGAAGAAGGATATGGACAAAAGGAATTTGGTTTGCATTCCAACCCTTTTCATGGTGAACAAAAAAATGATCATCCCAGTGATGTACAAGAAGAGGGTTATATGTCATGTCCCAAATTTGGAATTGGGTCACAATGGCCTAATCACATTAGCCATATTCATTAGAGTTTGTAAAATTGATGTTAAGGGTCAAATAATTGCCAAGGAGGAAAATTACTAGTTTCCTAGGTTTGGGGTGGAAGATTTGGGATTTGGAATAAGGTGGATAATAAATGATGTTTAGACATTATAAGGGTTCAAGTATTTAATGAATAGAGTGAATAAAGAAATTCAAGAGAAATCCTAGGTGACAAATGGTTTTGGAGACATATGGAGGATGTGGGACTCACACTAGCTTGATTTTTCATATTACATGGTATCTCTCTTTTGCAAATTCGAATTAATGGGAATGTGAACACTCTTGGGCGAGTTGGTAAGTTATAACACATGTCATTGAGCATCTTAGGTCGAATTGGGAAGGATTGGTAACCTCCATGGAAGATAAAGAGTCAAAGTGGAAGTTTGTGGACACTTGGGCTAGATTCCCTAGCCCCTATGACACCAATGATGGAGCATCTATGACAACTATGACAAATTGCAGACTTGACCTCTGACATCTGACCAATATGACATTTCAGCCCAAAAAATAGGCTCAAGGAAGGCGAATTTGGGAGTTGGAGAAGCCAAAGAGACTCAAAATCAAATTTGGGAGAAGATGGAAGGTTGGAACTAGGAGACAAGTGGCAAATGTGGAATATTTCCTAAATGAAAATCTATTGAATCTATTGAGAGGATTTCGACCCTTAGAAGGCGAATGGTTATAAAATGTAGAAATGAATTATGAGAATAGCTTTTGATCATTTGGTGAATTTGCAATTGCATTTGTGAAGAGGGAGAGCTAGTGGATGACTAGTTTCTTGCCTTGGCCAATTTTGAGGGTGAAAGATTCCCATCCAAGTTGGTAATTGGAAAGACCATTTAGACCTTTCATTTGGAGCTTTAATGGAGTCTTTATTTGCAGGTATAAGATACAGGGCAGCTCATGGTTTCTTCTATTGCAGCTCACTCCTTCAACTATTTTCAGTTTTGATGGCATATTCTTGATCCTTAAGTGAGGGCGTTTTTGGTGAGCTATTGTAATATCTGGGGGAGATTTTAATGCCCCATTTATTTTGTAATATGAATTAAATACTCTGTTCTTCATCTCCAGAAATTTTCAGGTCGAAATTCCAAGTAGAAATGTATAAATCTCAATTTTAATGAAAGAACAGTGCCATTTCCCCACTACCTTGTTGTGAATCAATGTAATGCTGATGATTTCGAATGAATGGATTATTACTTGATATATTTGTGATCAATATACTACCATGGATATATTCTACAAGTCTCATGTACTGTACTTGAGCATTTGAAGCATTTTTACTCAGTTTAGTTGTATTGGGAGGTGAAATAGTGCCATTTCCCCAAGGGTCGAATTGGGGATTTTTGCAGTTGAATGGGAGAGGGTGAGAACAGTTGTAATAATCCATTAATGGTGCATATGAGACTTTAATAACATACTTAACACCTTACATACCTCTTTTCATAAATTTGAGTGGGTTTGGAGGCATTTGGGAAGCCATTTTCAGTACTTACCCCATGGGGATTTGAACCCCAAATTACTAGTAAAATTGCATAATTGGTCCAGAATCTTAAGAGAGTTTGCAGAGGTCTTTTGGTGGCCATATGTCATCCATAAAAATCATATTCAAGTTCTAATATCATTCATACACCTTCCTTGAATATTTGAAGGCATTTGGAGTCAATTTGAGACCTAGAGACCAATACTAGTCAAAGGGAAATCACTCGTAAAGTTACCTACATTGATCAGAATTGAAAGAGGATTTGCAGAAGTATTTTAAAGGTCCAAAGGAATCCCTTAAACACATATTTATGTTCTAATATCATTCATATACATTCTCAGAAGATTTGGGATCATTTGGGGCAAATTTGGGACCTAGAGATCAAAACTAGTCAAAGGTCAAACTAGAGAAAAAAGTGAAAAATTGCCATTTTAATAAAATTCCTAAGAAGGGACATTACATTATACTAATTTGTTTTATGAAGATTGCAATCAACATGTTAAAATTTCTATTATGAATGGGTTTGAAGTGGATTTCATTCCACCTATATATGATGAAGATGCTAGTGGTTACTTGGATACTGTGCATGAAAAAGTAGCTGAAATTTTTGCAAGTCCTGGACCAATTGGTGAAGAAAATTTGGTTGAAATTTATGACCAAAATGCTGAAAACATAGTGGATAGTAAGCAGGCTGAAAGTGACTATTTTCCATTGAGTTTTTCTTCAGTTGAATTGCTAAAACAAGGAATTAAAATTTCTAATAAAAAACATAAATTTGAGGTAATGGAGAATGTCATAAACCTTCTAGAAGTGAATGAAAACAATGAGCAATCATACAATCGGTCCCATTATATAGAAAAACTAGTTGGAGGTATTACAATAGAACAATTCATATTTCAGCCAGTCATGGAGAGAAATCAGATTGTAGCTCATGATTTCATCATTGCAAGCCAGGGAGATAGTAAGCCTGGTGAAGGTAATACCCTGCCTCTCTGCTCTGAAATATTTGACACAATGAAGAAGCGTTTTAAGGTTATGAATGAAGAAATCTTAAAGTCCTTGCATAAGAAGCCTTGCCATCATCAGAAAAAGGAAGAGGAGGCTAATTATCAATATATTCATGAAAATTTTCAGTAGACGAAGGTTTTTCCCTTGGCTGAAAATGAAATAGATTGTGGTATCGATAATAAAATTCTTGTTGTTTCTCCCGAGTTTAATAAATACATTCATCAAGTTGGTCAGAAAATAAGTAATTAGGAGGAGAATCAGGATAGTCAGTCAATTTTTTCTTCATTTCGTTCGATCTCAGAGTCTTTGTGTCAAGAAGAAGTTGTTCTTCCTGATCCATTCTAGAATCAAGATGGTATTTCTTTTGAAACACAAGAGAGAAATCAAGTTTTTAATCTAGGAATTCTAAGCAGCCAAGAGGATGATATTATTGATAGTTCATGTGTTGAAACAACCTCTCATGTTACAAAGCTACAGTTACAACAAAATGATGTGTATGAATCTAATTGTTTTAGTCTTATTGAGTTGCATGATGGATCAAGCATACATGATTTTCAAGTTCTATTTGAAACCTGTCATGAACATTCAATTCCTATACTTAGCATGAATGACAAAGGAGATGAGCATACTACTTATAGTTCTCTTGAAGATGAGTTTTCCAGTCTGCAAGTGAAATCACAGTTTGACAGGGTGCTAGATAAGTTACAGTTGGAGTAGCTTTGTCATGTCAAACAAATGGCAGAAAAATATTAAAGTCGCCATGTATATGACACAGTAGTTGATTACATGGCAAATTTTTTTAGTTGGGGTAACTGGTTATCTTTCTGCCAAAAATATTACACCTATCATCATTGCTTTTTTCCATTATGTTCTTATTTTCTGATTTTAGTCATGCATGATGAGAAAGTTTACTTATTGGATCAGTTGCTTGATTGGTTACATTGGCACTTTTGTATTGCCTAATGTTGCAGTCATTTCAATAGCATAGGGTATAGTGAATTGTATATAAATAAGCTCGACATCGAGAGCACCTTTTCAACATTTTCAGTTGCAGTAGTGTGGTATGGTTTTAAGTTTGGTTTTCAGCATGAACAGTTCAGTTTCGTTTTGATTTCGAGCATTTCTGTTTTCAGCTTCAAGTTTCGGTTCAGATTTGTAGAGTGTGGTTCAACCTAAGTGCTTAGTTTTCTTTCAGTATCAGATGAAGAATTATAGGTTGAAATTTTGTGAGGGGAACATCCGAATGGATCAGGCACTTGGTCTATGGGGTTCTTTGCTACCTCGCAGGGAGGATAGCATCGCCAATTGGAGCCAGTTGTTGACACCAGTTTTGTCTTGGGCGACTGGGAGGATTAGACCCCTGAAGATAGTCAATGATGGCCTTGGTTTTCATACCATGGAGACACAAGGGATGCCAAACAAGAGCTGATGTGTAGTTTTAGCTAGAGAATGAAATAATCCAAGGCCCTAAGTTTTAAACATTGCAGAAAGGATTAAAAATGCAAAACCTCCCCAGTTAAATGATGGCGCAAGTGAAGGATGTAGATCTACTGCAATGGAGATCAACGCCCATGAGTGCACTTCAAGAAAGAGGGAGTGTTTAGCCCGCGAGAAATTTGGAAATCCGATCAACGGGAGAAAGGACAGATCTACAACCATGAAATAATTCGGTGATTTGACATGAACGAGGAATTGACAGTTCCAAATCTGTGAACTTTTGGTAGGGACCACAGGTTTAGATGACATAAATCTGGTGGATTTGAGATCTATAGTGGAAGATTTGTTTGCATATTGAACTAGCGCGGTAGGGGGTGCATCTTTGGACGGTCTAGATGCAAATGATATCAAGATCGATAGTGCTGGGTCGATCATGGACATGGACGGTTGAAAAGCACCTCTACTGTGAACAAATGATATCCCAAGGGAAAGAAGCCACATGGGAGTCGTCATATGCTTTTCACTTAACACAAAATTTTGGTTAAATCTATTTAATGCCAACCTAGATCTCAGTCATCATTCTCACTCATTTGGAGAGTCCAGTCGGATGATCATGCCAAAATGATTACTCTTGGTTACCATCATTATCACAGTTGTTATAAATGGGCTCCCAAAGTTTACTGTTCACATAAGTGTTCTAAAAGGTGGTAGGCTCAATAGCCCAGATATCTTTCATTTGAGATCCGGTCATGGAAAAGGATAAAGGAGCCAAAGTAATTTTTGTACTGGAGCAGGTGTGGTCCGATGTGGAGGATAAACACGTTCCTTCATCCCCTATAAAATTTGACTACATAGAGGAGAGTACTGCCTGTGAACCCGAGGAGCACAGAGGTTGACAGGTGTGCAAGAAAACTCGACGAAGGAAAAAGAAAGAGGCCCAAAAGGTTGAACAGTGCACCCACCAAACCATGGAGATTCTCAGAGATTTTGTTGTTCCCACTGAGGAAGTGGTGCAACCTCCTTCCACATAAAAAGAGTAGGTGGCCGATTCCCTGAAGGTGGAATATTTCTTCGACCCACAAGTCCATGTAATATAACAAGGGCACATAATTGTTTTCCAGAGTGCTGAACAGTAAATTTGAACAGGAGGGGCTACTAATGGCCAATTCCATCCGATGTTGGGATATTGGAATTATGTGCAAAAGAAATCGATCAAATAGGCGGAGAAAAGGAAGTGTGGTTTCCTTGAAGCTGGTGATTTCTGGTATTTTTCAATGGTCGACTTCAGTTCTGCTGACAAAATTGAAGCCCAGGGAAATGACTCCTCGGTTGTTAATATATGATGGGCCATAAGAGTCCACTCATCCTTGAACACTGAGTAATTTGGAAGACCATAAATCCTACTAAGCATGGCTTCCAGCAGGGAATAAGGTTCCTTAAACCATGAAACAGGATACGAATTATCAGCCCTAGGCATGAACATAGCCGGTTTGTGCATCCAATACTTCAACATTTCAGTGAAATTATACGTGGTTATTGCCGAATTTATGAATGCAGTACTAAGAGGTTGAACAACAGGTTTTAGGGCATAAGATCTGATAAATACCTCAGGGCGAAATGTGGTTAGTTGAGATCCCGTAGTATCATTAAAAGACAGGTCCTTAGGGTTGGAATGGTTGATAATCCATTTGACCGCGTCAATATAGGGAAGTATGGCATGCCTGGGCGCTATAGTATGGAGTTGGGAATCCCTAATTCTTCCATAGGTGATCCAGTCATCCTGAATATCAGATAGGTCATCATTATAAAAAATAGAGTAAATATTGGACCAATCGAGCTGGTAAGTTTCTGAAACCTTATCATTGGTGTCGGCAAAGATGTCGAAGTTTGGGTCCTTATTTAGAGAGTCTTTCTGTGCATTTTTAGAGCGAGTGTTTTGAGACATGTTTAAAAAACCGGTAAATTCTGATAAACGAATAAAAAAAAATCAACAACCATTCAAACCAACAAAAAACGTAAGCAATTAAATAAGAGAGCGGCATGAAACTAAACCTGTGCAAACTGCAAATGGTGAAAAATGACCCCTGGTAAAAACTCACAGTAAAATCCAAGAAGTAGGTGAATTTATGAAAACAGAAATGATAAAAGAAAACAAGGAAAATGAACATATTTATTAATTTCGCTGGGTGAAATCTTAGCCGTTGGATTAAAACAGATCGACAACGGATAAGTGATCTTGCGGGATGCGGGATCGCAACTCATAATAACAAATAAACCAAAATTTCCACAATCCGCAATATGCATTGCGAGTTCCGGGATTGCGGGAATGCAAAGAACTCAACTTTTAAAACTAAACTTTCCGCAATCCGCAATCCGCATTTGCGGGTTGCGGGTTGCGGAAACACAAAATGAAAAATCAATTTGTAAAGTCTTTGCTTAGGATGTTGTATTTGCTTATGCACATTTACTCTTTCATGTTCGCGTTATCATCTATATTTCTGGAATGTGAATGACAAGATTAAAGTCTAAGTAATCTTGCTATAAGTCAGGTATACAAGCAGTAAATACTTGTGAATGTACGCATATCTCATTTTAGAAGACATCAAATGCAGAATAATCTAAGTAATGTATATGGCTAAAGGCATAAGTTACATAGTTGCACAGATATGATTGAGGCTGAGAGTGTGTAAGTTCGAGACGCGCAGTCTTGGGTAGCATAGCTACCTTGCATGTTTGGGTCTTCTGTAGTGCGAGTCTTGTAGCGCATTTCTCGCTAGTCGGAGAGCCGCAAGAGAAGAATCTTTGCGTCGCAAGAGATACCAAACTGCACATCAACCAGTTGTGGAAAATTGATTCCAAAACCTCCCCATAACTTTGCCTCGCGTGAGACCTTAGTCTGCTCGCAGACTGTTGCCGAAAGGGCCGATGATAAGGGATTTTGTTGGTTCCCTGAACCGTGCAAAACCTGGGTCAGTCTTGAAAAGCTAAAGAACTAGAATATGAGCCAACAAATGGTTTCGTTGCCGTTGTAGAACTGGTGATGTGCTCCAAAAATTGGAATCATGAGCGAATAGAGATTTCAAATTGGACCTCCAAGACAGAGAGAAACTTCACAAAGCAAGAAAAAAGAAGTCTGTGATTGTCACCAGAAGAGTGGTTACAAAGATACCTCTTCTCTGGTATGCACAAAATTTTCTTCGCATTCTTTGGAAACGAGTTACACGAGTCATTATCAAGACTCGTAGAGCGGAAGAACTATTCCAAAGGGGAGAACCTACCGAGTGGACTCCAGATCTCATTCAGAGATATAAAGCAGTAGATAGTCCAATCTCGCGAGCGGTCGACTTTTGGGTTGACAATGTCCTAGAAGGTTACGTTAGAGAGTTCGCTGTGGAAACCTTGAATTCCTATAACGTAGCATAGGCATATTTCTTCAAAGGGTTCAAAGGTAAGTACCTGAAAAATCTCAGTCTATACATTAATTTTTTTTTAGCTGAGAAAGGTGTTTTAAGAATGCAGTAAGATACGTAGAAGTTTTGAATCTATAATGTTTGGTAATAGAGACAGTGATACCGAAGAACACATTCATACACTAAGAAGTGGTAAAAGATACAAGTCTAGTGCATAAAAGAGGCCTAATGAACATGAGCTTCGCATCTCTGTAGAAACTGAGTTACAAGTTGAGCCTGATAACGAAACAGAACCTCGCATAGCTACCTATCAACACATTACTCCACATAATCCTCTAGTTGACAATACTACTAATCCACATAACAACAGTAGTAGTAACGTCGCAGGAGCGAGTACTCAGCACATTCCATGCAATAGTATCCCTAACACATCATAGAACACTGCACCTCCTCACAGGAGAATGACAGACAATATCTAACTGCCGATATTCAAAGGAACAGGTCTAGAAGACCCTGAGCAACACTAGTTTCTGTGTGAAGCCGTGTGGAATTTCAAACAAGTTAATGATGATGATATAATACAAGCACAGTTAGTTACAACATTCAGAGATAGAGCATTGACATGGTTCATGAAGTATTCTGTAGGACAGAATAGAACTCTAGTGGATATTAGAACTGTGCTCCTCAGAGAATTCAAGAAACCTAAATCAAAATCACAGTGTATCACAGAGCTTAAAGAAATAAAACAGAAACCGACTGAGTCAGTCTTGGAATTTGATCATAAATTCAAAGCGCTGTAATATCAATTTAGCTTTGACATAGCACTGCAACAACACCAACAGTGGTTCATAGCTGCACTGTTGCCACACATTAGATTTTCGTTGATACAACAGAAGGTTGCTTCGCAAACATAGGCCCTAGAAATTGCGATGAAACTAGAGACTTCACCGATAGGAGAGACTAGCTCGGGTATGATTCAGATATAGACCTAGCTAGCAAACTTGACGTTACAACTGCAGGACATGAAGAAAGGAAAGGAAATCCGAGAAGAATTTTGGTGTACAAAGTGTAAGGGAGAAAGTCACTCCAAAGAACACTGTCTGGTCTTTAAAGACTACATCAATAGCGGAGCACCAAATCCATTAAACCAACAACAAGGACCATGGTGTGAAATTTGTGGATGTAGAGGACATCGGACAGAAGATTGTTACTTAATTTAGAAGTATGTGCAAGCCCCTAAGAACCTATATTGCACATTCTGTAAATCAGTTGGCCATGATGATACCAATTGTCGAGCATATGAACTAATGATAGAGAGAAAGCATGATGTTTACCGAGTTCAAGAAGAAACACCGCATCAGAATGATAATGCATAGTATGATCAGGCGCATACAGAGGACGTGGTCGATTCAGAGGAAGAAGAAGAAATACTGGCCAAGGAAGAGGAAGAGGTCAGATAATATGTTATAACTATGCTCAAATAGGACATTTATCTAGAGACTCCACAAATGCTTGTACTACCTGTAAATACTGTAAGTCTTTTGATCATGTCATAATTTGAGGCATGCCCAGTTTTGCAAGCAAAGATGCAAGATAGGAGACAAGAAGTGCAGAACCAGAACATACAGATGATCGCAGCTGAGTGAAGTAATATAGATGGTAACATTAATGCTGTGATGCGAAGTGGAGCCACCACAGGTGAAGATCAAATAAAAGAAGCTTCAACTTCTGAGAATCATCAGAATAAGAAAAATCCTACTGAAGGGTTTTGAATGAGAAAATAAACTGGGAAAGAACATGCTTTCAATCTGGACAAAAACAAAGAATTCTTCACAGAAGCAAGGGAGACCTTCAAAGAATCAGAGCTTGTGACACCAAGAATTAAACTGCGAAGTGAGATAGCACATACGAAGGGTATGTTAGCAGCATATAATAAAACATGTACCGCCGCGAAACTAGTGACTTATGTTGCGTAGTTCCTATGGATCTATATGAAGTTACTAAAAAGTGAAGATTCTTTAGTGGAATTGCAAAACTTACTAAGCAACTATGAACAATGCAGTTGCACGAGTACTGTTCATAGTGTAGTTCACCATATAAAATGTCATAAGAGAACAGGACGAGAAATGAGGCTAAGTGGGCAGATTGGAGACTATGACATGGACTATATCATCTTTGACATGGGATCAGAAGTGAATGTATTGACCAAGCAGACATGGGAACAAATGGGGAAACCAAGGTTATCATGGTCACCTATCCAATTGAGACTAGCTAATCAACAGAAAGTTATTCCCTTTGGAAGACTCTTGAATGTACTTGTGGACATTGATGGAGTAATAATTCAAGAATATTTCGAGGTTATTGAGATCATCGACGACAGTAAACCATATCTAGCATTACTGGCGATAGAATGGGTGATGGATAACCTCGCGATTATCAATCTGAAAAGAAAACATATGATATTTGAAGGGGCGGATATCAGGGCACCCTTGGACCCTTCACAAGGACGAGATACAATGAATCAATACAAGAAGAATGCACAGCATAAGACCTTGATCTCATCTACAAGATGATTGCGAATCAGTCTGACTACATCAATCCTACGGCTGATGGAACACTTAGTTGTCACTGCGACAGATCTTGCATATCAAAATACGACACATGATTGGAGAATTGGAAAAGAAGAATGTACGAAGTATCTTCCAGGTCATCTGCACAGATCACAAAATCACTATGCTGGGTTGGAGCAGAGGTAATTCCAATCCCTACCTATGATGGCTTGAGTAGCATTCATGCAATTTTTCAAGAATATACTGTGATTCTAGATGAATACAAGCTGCCGGCATTAGATTCAGCACTGTGCGCTACACTCGCTAGATGGTGGTCCATGCATAAGGACAATCTAAAAACATGGGAACAATGCAAGTACATGATGGAAATTAGATTCACAGAACAAGTTGCGCTAACACTAGTAAAGTATAATGGACAAACGAATCCAAGAGATCACATGGAGATTTGTTGAAAAACATGGGAACATAGACCTCAAGCAGAGTGGGTCCATCTGTTTGTACACACATTAGAGAAGATCCCAAAGAACTAGTATAGTGACACAGAGGAACAACAGGCTGGTCTATCATGACTGCGAACTTCCAAAGAACTTTCAGCTTCGAAGATGATTGTCCAAGCATAAGTATGGCTCTCCAGATTATCAAAGAGAAGATATTCAAATACATACAGATACTTGTTTATCAGCAACCAGAATGGGAAAAACAGATAGACCATTCTCTTGAATGTTATAACATCTCTGCAGATGAAGAACATGAAGAGGACAACGATGATGACAACGTGCGCAATATCAATATACTTGAATCAGAGGGAGTGTGCGATGTAGAGGGACCTCTATTAGAAATTCTAGAGTTGAGAAGCCCTGTCAAAACAAGAAAATTTAACATTGGCACAAGTGAAGAACCAAGATTTGCATATAGGACAACCTATAAGAAACTGACTGGCCATACACCTTTCAGGTTGGCCTATGGACAGGAATCTGCGATGACCATATGAAGTATATAGTACCAAGCTTAAGAATTGTTGCATTCACATACATGGTAGATGGGCAGACATTGCAAGAAATATTACTACACTTGGTTGGCTTGGAGGAGGATCGCTTCATTGCAGGATTTCACCAACAAGTGCAGAAGAATAGAGAAAAAACATGGCATGATAGACACATCAAGCAAAAATTCTTCCAGGTAGGAGATCTTGTACTCCTTTATGACAATAAATTCATTAAATTTCCAGGAAAATTTAAGATGCATTGGATAGGGCCATATGTTGTTATGCATGTTACTAATGGTGGCATAGTTCATCTAGCCACATTAGCCAGAGAAAATCTATTGGTAACACCCAAAATGACCCCCTAAGTTGTGGGAGAGGGAAAGATGGGGTAACCACTGACCAATCTTTGGACTTAAGCTACTGACCCAGCTTAGTCTAAGAGGGCTCTCTCTACAAATATATGAAAGATTGGAATAATCAAAGGTGTCAACAATGAAAACATACACCAGCATTCATCATTCAAGATATTCAATTACAACAATACAGAAGATCATATTTCTGTTGGAACAAAAATGGTTTAAACGTTGCTTGGCTGAAACATATGAATCTCTATTTGGGAAATGGAGTCGCATTTAGACAAACTCTGAAAATTCATTTACAAATGCTTCGCAAGTGCATTAACATAGGGGCGAGATAGTAAACAACTCGTAGTCAAAGTGATTTTAATTGGTGAAACAGAAGAGAAAGAAACAATCCACTGATATAAGGCATACAATGATGAATCCTACATCAACTTTAGCAGAGAAATAATGGTGGACTACTTGGAAAAAGTTAAGTAGAGCACAATTTCTATGAATTCCACTTAGCTATCACACTGCACCAAGTATGAAAGAATGTTACAGACTGGAATTAACAATGAGAGAGACAATTCACATAGAAAAAGGAAAGAACACACTACAAGACCAGTTACACAAGAATCCCTAAAAACATTGGCTTAGCTCTGCAAATCTTTATTCAAAATATAGCTCAAAAATGTCTTACAGAACAATACACAAAAATTCCCATAAAAGTTTTCAACCCTTTATAATTCCATTACATCTCATATATAGATGCTGTGAGTCCTCTTGCTCGACTCATCTAAACAAAAAACAATTATATCGGAGTGACACCTCATTCAGGTTTATTTGCAACTATTACTAAAAAACTTAAATAGGTAGAACCAGCCTAACTGTTTTCTTACAATCCATCGGTATTATTACTAAGTAACATTTACTTCAAGTAAAAAAGTAAAGATAGTAAATTAATAGTTCCAATTGGCTACTTATAGAGCCGCCTCAAACAATATTACAAATTTCTCAATAATAGGAAAGTTTCTTCGAAGTCTCTGATTCCAAACAAGAATCAACAACTATAAAAAGTCAAATATCACTGTGGAAGACGGAGATAGTATAGTGATCTGCTCTATTTTTCTACATTAGCCCATTGGTCTGTAGGTGGGAGGTCATAGTCCACCATCTCCTTTACCATCACTCGTATCTCGATATGCTCTGTGCAGCGAAATGGGGGAATCCTTTCACCAATGGAGATCAACCTATTCAAGATTTCAAAGTCCTCTTCGACCATCTCCATCATAGTCCTACCTATAAGCAGCTGGTTCAGACGTTTGAACTTTGTATGATCCATCCTTATTGCCCATAGTAGGTTTTTATAAGCATTGTGGGATATTAGTTCCTGGTCATCCTTCCATAACGAATGTAACCCCATTTCAACCAGCTTATCAAACAACCCTTTGAACTATGCTACTTGTCCCTTCATTTCTTCGATTTTAGATTCCACACTCTCAATCTGTGAATGTTTCCCTAGGACCCTTTGTGTCGCTTCAAGTGTTGTGATCCAGTTTCCAATATTCAGCTTAATCCTTTCTTCTTCGGATAGATCATTCAAGAAAGTGATAGCACTTAGTGTCGTTTCTTTGGGTCTTTGGGTTAGGGTATCTTTTGCAACTCCACAACCTTCAAGAGCATCGCTAATAGTCTTCTCTTTTATTCTTATGAACTCTAAGTAGGGTCTAAAGTTCTCAGCTTCTTAATGATCCGGTCCCACACCAAATGTTTGCACCCTTGTAAATATGCCTCCCTGGTAACCTAATGAGTGAGCTTTTTGTTGATGCCGATTAATTATTTTTGCTTCTTTTGGAGGACCTTAGCCTCTTCTTCCTTTTTATTAATCTCTTCTTCCAACCTTTGAGATTTTTCTTTCAACTCCTTGATTTCCACATCTTTCAGGCTAATGAGAGACAAATACTGCACAAGACTGTCAGTACTACTGCAATCCCGATTATGGTTCATATTGGTAGGCCGCATGTCCAATTTGGACAAGTTACTTTTCAAGTCATCGAGCTGTTTTTCTAAGTTTATTCTCTCTTTTTTCTAGCTATCTTCCTTCTCTGCAAACTTCAGCAACTCTGCTTTACATTCACTTATTTCTTTAGACAAGGCTTCTTTTTGTGAAAAAGGATCAGCGTATCTTTCTCAGCCAACAACTTGGTCATGCTTTTACCTCCACTGTCACTTACAACTAGGTAAGATTGTACCTTTTTGACCTGCTATTGCAGAGCTCGGTTTTCACTTTTCTCCTGTTTTAATTGGTTTTCTAACTTTTTCACGGTAACCAGCAAGTTGTCTCTTTTCAATGTTGCTTTCACAAAATCATCATATACAAGATCACTAACCTGCTTGTGAAACTAGAGTTTATCTGGTACTGGTATCTTTTGCCAATTGATCTTTGTCTCGGTCACTCCATCTTCCTTCAATACTGCTAAGTTTAATATGTTATCATTTATACCTCTGCTGGTCATCAAGGAAGTCTTAGAAAAACCTTTGGCTATAGGCATCGAATCAAATAGCCTCTGGGACGAGGCCTGTTTGTTTTGATTGTATTGTTCACAGAGGTGGGCCTTGGAACGAAATTTATTACCAACATCTCCCTCCTTAACATGTTGAAACTTATATTCTATAAACTAGATCTCAGGAGCCGAAGACTCCTCATCATCTGCCTCTCCACTATGCATTTGGGAAATCAATTCTTCTTGAGCCACTGCAATAGCCAGCTCCTCTTTAGTTGGGGAAACAATTGACTCAGCTTGAGTAGCCGCAACAACTAACTCATCCTGTACTTCTAATTTAGGCTGCTTGTCACCATTACCTTCTTCAGTATCCATATCTCTGACTTCTTCTAAGTCTCTTTTCCGGCCCACCTCCAGTGTCCGACACTTGATCTAAATCCATTATTAAATTAGATAACATGATATCTCCTTCCTGTGTCTCTACGACTTCTCCCGCCTCGGTTTCCCAACGCAACAAATTTTGCCCCTTCAACACTCCTTCTAGTTCTGTATGCTCAAAAGCGCTGAGATTACATTCTTTCCTTCTCTTGGAAATATTGTGCAAGAGGTCGTATTTGATGGTTACATCTTTCTTGAACCCTAGCGGCTTCAATAATTCTTCCACCTCTGACAAAGCCTCTTTATTCCTCACAATGAAAGGGCCTACCTTCCAAGGATATTTCACATCTGTGCTCTTCTTATGTTTTAGAAATTGCACTTCTTCCAGGGCCAATTTCTGTCTGATAAATTCAAGAGCAAAGATTCGCAATGTTAGAAAAGCAGGTAAAACATAGGGCTCCTGTACAAATCCATACAACCTAATGACTGTAGCTTCTTTCAACAAAAACCAGGCACCGAAAGCCAGTTCATCCTTCAATTGCATCACTGTTTTCATTTTAGGCACCACTCTAGGAAATTATTCCCCAAAGATGATTTTATAAACAGGGGGAAAGACATAGTTCAAATAATTGAAAACATTGTCTACCAGAACATCGATCTTAAGCAGTGAGGAGAAATGTGGGCTTTCGGCGCTACTGTACATAATCATTTTCATCAACTGTGTCTGATATCTAAAAAACCTAGTACTCAGGAAATTGCTTAACTGTACATGTATCTTTTCTGCCAAAAATTCATCAAACCTCAGGGGTTGGATAAGCCCGCTTTCGTACCTGGCCAAACTGATGCTAATCCTAAAGAGAAAACTTAACTGGACTTCGGTCACCCACAAATCAGTATCCAACCCTAGAAATTGAGGTAAAAAAGAAAGCACCAACTGGGAATTGTCATACAAAATGTTAACATTTAGGGGGTAGGGTTCTTCAGATATTTTTGAGTCGAGTTTCAGGCATGTGGCTAAGAAAGCTTGACGGCTTTTGGGCCTGATTTGGTGATACAAGGAAACCACATAATCTTCAGAACAACCCTCTAATTCTTGGTACTAAGACTTGGGAATGAAAAAGGAATCCTTAACGGTTGACACATCTATATTACAGATGAATATGGACTTACGGGCATCCATAATTACTCTTTGAGGATCTGAGTAATTAGAAGAACACCACGCTACAAACTCAGGAAAAGAGAACACCTAGTCAAGGCAAAAGAAAATGAACGACGACCTAAAGACTCCATGTATATCCAGTCCCTGTTCATGCAAGGCTTCCAATCTCTTTTTAATTTCTAGAACCCGGAGCCGAATGCATGTGTCAAATACATTTGCGTCCCTATCTTCTAGGGAAACCTTAACCATAGAACTGGTAGAAGCTTCCCCTTCCCCCATCTTATGAATGTAAAAAACTTATTTTTTTTTAGAGAATGGCGGTCACAGATCCTACCTGTCACCTTGGAAGCCCTGCTTGCACCTTGTCGAAGGTCATGTTTCCTTCGCTATCTGCCACACACCGAGAGACTTCCTAACTTTGACAGGATTTCGAAACAAATGTCATCCTTCACGGGCGTTCTTATATATATAACCGAGTTTCCATAACCCCCAATTTCTTTGGCTAGCTGTCCTTTGATCTTAACCATTCAAACTCTCACGTGTTCACTTTTCGCTGTCGGATCTGACCTTCTCTCTACCCATTGATTTGACAACCCATCTATTTCCACTATAGGATCATCTAGCTAGTCCTCATTTGGGCCATTCATCTCAACCAGATGCGTCTATGGGGCAGTATCGCATGCACCCAAAGAGCTTTTCTTATATCACCTTTCTTCCATGTGACATTCTTTAGAGTTGATACCTGTCGAGCAGGAAAGGTCCATTGCATCTGCCTCGCCGCTATCTAGCCTGCTACTTTTGGATGCGACTATGTGTGAGGACCGTCCATCTCTTCTCCAATGTGTATCTATGGCGAGTTCTCATGCTCCATTTAACTCTTAGATATTCCGTCTGTTGGCAGGGTCCTTCGTATTATATCTTGTGCGTTTCAGACTTCCATCAACCGTTGATGTGGCTCTCGTCACCATCCGAACCATAGATCTAGTGGAGGCGTAGGCCCTTTCTGTGGTAAATGAACCCAAACCCTTGGATCTTGAAAAGATAGCCTCCACAGTAGATCCTTGTATCTGTCCCTACGATCGCATGTGCCCAATATGGCATCACTCACTGCTCCTTACTCCTTGCGATGCGCTCCTAAGCTGACACCTGTCCGACGGGACTTGGCCCATCACATCCACATATTCCCTTTCCTTATTGCAACTTAGCCATGCGACGGTCCATTTAAAGCAATAGATATTGCTCCCACTCTTGATCAATGTTGCCGACCTATGCGACACTTAATCTTTCATAAATTTTCCCAAGGACTATAGGTTTTAGGGTATTTCTCCTCTTGCCTTTAGTTACTATGTTCTCCTATTAATACTTATCCCTTGACATTAGCCCCTTTATTTCATTGGATCCCTTCTAGACCATTCTGTCTCATGTCTTAGCACCTGGCTATCACCGTTGGAGATCACTTCAAGCTTTTTCCTCAGGTAGTTATCTGACCTTCCATCTTTCATGTACAGGTATTTATGCTGCAAAAGAGCAAAAAATATATAGGTGCTAACAACTGGCTCCAGCCAGGGATACCATCCTCCCAGTGAGGTAGCAAAGAACTTCGTAGACTAAGTGCCTGATCCATTGGGAAGGTTCTGCAAACCCTAGATTGAATTTTTTTTCTAGAAACTGGGGCTGTGCCTATTTTCTTATCCAGTCTGAAAATTCAAACATGAAACATGGCTTCCCCTTCTAGACCTTAGGGCCTTCGCTTCGGGCTTCAAGTCTTTCTGGTTCACCGTTAAAACCCTAAAACAAATGTGAAAAAATGAAAATATATATATATACAGGCTATGGTACATGGGTTACTTGCTTTCTCTTAGGACAGGTAGTGCTTCAAAAACCTTCCATTGACTGGACCTCCTGACCAGGAGGACCCATCTTGGTGTTCTAGGATAAAATAATTTTCTCCCCGTTTGCTGCAATAATATAGGGCCCCCTCCACATATGGTCAAATTTCCCATGTTTATCTTCCCTCGGAGCATCCCACTTCAGGATCAGGTCATTTACCTGAAATTGATCTTCTTTTGCTTTTTTGTCAAAGGCACTCTTTATCTTTTCTTGGTGCCCCTTTACTTTATCATAGTCTGTACTTCTTAACTCATTCAGTTCAACTATCTGATTTACCCTTCTCTACATGTTTTTTGTTTCTTCTTCTATCCCCTGCAACAACCTCATAACCGACAATCCCAGAGAGATTGGAGAAACCACCTCGGCTCCATACACCAGCTGGAAAGGGGACATCCCAATGGCCCTCTTTGTACTTATTCTATCGGCCCACATGACATATTTTAGTTTTGTGTGCCAAGCTCTCTTATTATCCTCCAACAACTTCTTTATGATTCTTACTAGACTTTTGTTGGATGATTCTGCTAGTCCATTTCCCTGAGGGTAGTATGCCATTGAATGATTCAGGCTGATATGGTATTTGTGGAAAAAAATTATCATTTTCTTAGAACACAATGTTGACGCATTGTCTGTCATTATTATTTTAGTGCACCCAAATCCTTATAGGATATTCTCCTCCAGAAAATTTATGATAACATCTCTGGTTGCTTTCTTGGTTGGTATGGCCTTTATCCACTTAGTGAAATAGTCAGTGGCTATCAATATCCATCTATGCTGCCCTGAGGAGTTAGGATTTATCTCTCCAATGAAGTCTAAACCCCACTGTTGGAAGGGTGCTTCTATTATGACAGGGTGGAGGGGTAGTGAAACGACCTTTCTTTTTCCTTCGAAAATATGGCATTGGTGACAAACAACCGTTTCTTTGTATACATCTGAAAACATGGTGGGCCAGTAGAAATTAGCCCTTAGGATTTTGTTGACTGTCACCTTCCATGAATGATGACCGCCATAGTGGCCCCTGTGAAACTCCTCCTTTGTGTGTTTAGCTTCTTCCTCAAGTAAGCAATTAAGTAGCACACCTCCAGGGTCCTTCCAATATAGGAATTGATTCATAATACAGTACTTTGCAGCTTTGAGTTTCACAGCTCTAGCTCTGCTTTTGCTCAATCTTGGAGGATCTTGTAAGTTTTGTAATACATACATAATGTCAGCATACCAAGAGGAAGCAAAGAATTCTGGCCTCACTTGCACTCCCATATCTAGCTGATTTGAATACCCTTGTAAGAATTTTAGTTACAAAGAATCACAGTTGGCCTTGGTCATCTACTTTGCTAACCCTTGCCCCTTTATCAATTTGGTGGGTTTTATCTCTAGGTCGTATTCTAGCAATACAACAATCCATTTAGCTCTTCTTCCTTCTGGGTCTGCTTGGGTGAGGATACCCTCATTGCACTATTTGGGACATGAGCAATGATGTGTGAATGTAGGATATAAACCCTAAAATCTTTCAGTGATTTAATTAGGGCATAGGCCTGCTTTCCCATGATATCGTATTTCAATTCTGCATCTCTAAAAACCCTACTGAAAAATTCAATTGGCTGTTCAGCGTTCTGGGCATTTTTCTGTAACAGTACCCCTACCACGGTGTGCTTAGAAGTGTAGGAAAAAGTTAAAAAATCTGGACTGGCTAATACTGGGTCTTCGGTGATAGCATTCATAATTCCCTTAAATGACTCTCTTGCTTTCCCAGTCCACTTAACCTGATTTTTCTTTCTTAGCATATTTGTAATACTCATCATGATTTTGGAAAAACAGGAAATGAATCTTCTCAAAAATCCCACTTACCCAATGAAAGACTGCACTCTAATGAACCTGCAATAATTAATTAATGCAATACACGAGATATCGGAAATAACAGAACTCAAAATCACTTTTATATTGATCGCAGGCCACTTTGAGGGGGCAACCTCCTTTGAGGAAGCTCAATACCATTAACTTCACGGTGCCTTCATAGGCCTCAACACACACTTATATACTAAGTCTAGGCACCAATACTATGAGTCAAAACCATGGGCCAATACAAACTATGGATCAACAAAACTATGGACGACTTACAAAGCATATGCGCCAACAACAATAGCATAAAATATGGATCAACAAATACTATGGGACGACTTACAAAGAATATGCGTCCAACAACAATATACTAACAAAGTAAAGACACGGGTTCCTAACATCCCCTCTCCCTTAGAAAAACGTTTCCCTCAAAGCTTTAGATGTGGAAATTGATGCAGAATTTGAAGGAGTGGGTCCCCTGTAGCATCCTTGGGTTGCATTCCGAGCCATTGGCGCCTTTGGAGTTTCAGAGAGGATTGCGTGGAAGGATGTAGACGAAGAAGAACCATATCAACGATGTGAAAAGTGCACGTAGAACGGTATTGATCAGCTTGTTTTTTCAGTCGAATTCTTTCCATGTGAAGATTGTCCTGCAGAATGAGAAGAAGTTGATTGCGGTTTCGAAGAATTGAGTCAATTTCCTGAACTGGGGAGCTGCTGAAGGTGTATGGAAGAAGAATTGGTGGTGCCTATCCAGAGACTGCTTCATATGGTGTCCTTTTAGATGTGGTACTATACCACTGGAGCGCTTTTAGGAAATCCATAGAAATAGTTGTCCAAATATGTGGAGGGATGGGCAAGGGTTCGAGCAGTCCCAAAAGGAGTGTCGTTTCACCCTTGTTGACCTGGAAAGTATAATATTCAACCACCATCCATTGAATTGTGATTTTGAGTCCTTGCTAAAATAAGTTACATTGTTCCCGGTCATACATTTTGAGGAAGCCATAGTTCCCTACTGATGAAGAAGCATGGAGTTCATAGAAGAGATAGCCTCGTTGAACAGATTGCAACCAATTTGGAACAAGCAGAGAAATAGTTGTAAGAGAAACTGGGTCATCAAATGTGTGAGGAGGAGCATCTGCCACCATATTGTCCTTACCCTTATGGTAAGTGGTCCCATAGTCATAACCCGTGAGTTGGATAACCCATTGTTCCAGAAAAGTTTCCAGACTCTGGAGATCAGTCTTGATGTAGAAATATTTCCCCAATAGGGATGGATGCCACTTCTGTACTGTATGAAAAATAGCCATCATGTCCTACTGAGATGTAGATGCAGCTAAATTCTTACCGGAAAGGTCTCATGAAGGCGGCAATCCCATTGGTGCAACAAAGACACCAGCATATCTATCCAATGAAGTAGTGGAGACCGTTGGTGGGTGCATCTGAAGGGAATGGATATGAGCAATGACACCATGTGAATTCTTCTTAAGGATCTTTTCCAGGCGATGTGAACTGATGATGCGGAGAGACCCTCGTTGTAAGCCCATAAATTTTTGTTGTGTCCCATTAACTGAAAACTACATCCAAAGTTCAGCGAAATCCCATAAGATGGGGCCAAGTGTGCATAACCATTGAACGCCCAAAACCACATCACATCCGCCTAAGGACAAGGCAAACATGTCAGAGTGCAGGTTATAATCTGCCATAGAGATACACACATTGTGACACTTCCCCTTGCAAGGTAAGGTGCCCCCATTGGCAACCGTGACTTCAAAGTTGGAGCAAGGATGGAAAAAACAATCAGCTTGTTTAGCAATCCGAGGGTCAATGAAGTTATGAGTGCTACTAGAATCAATGATTATGGTAAGAGGGAGCTTCTTGAAGTATCCCATGACCCGCATTGTTTGTGGGGTGGTGATGCCGGTTATAGCATAGAGAGAGATATCGGGTGGGTCATCCTGAGATGGGGTGTCAACAGGCGGGTGTTGAATGTTGACCTGATCATCTACTGTATATGGAGCTTCTTCACCAAGTTCCAAGGCAGGCGAAGAATCCATATCCAAGAGATAAATCTTTTGTTGAACACATCTATGTCCCCGAGTGAATTTCTCATCACAATTATAACAAAGCCCTTTTTCTTGGCGTGCCTGCATCTCTGTTTCAGACAAATGCTTGATAGGAGTTGGTTGAGGAGCAGGCGTGATGGGAGGTCATTGGGAACCCATATTTATGAAGGGAACAAAGGTGGGTTTGGAGCGTTGTTGAGTTTTGATCTTGTCCTCTGCCAACTTAGCCAACCCTAGGACTTCCATCATTGTGTTGGGACAGAACATTTTGACCCTTGAGTGGATTTCATCCTTGAGACCACTGATAAAACAACTCTTATAGAATTCATCAGACAATCCTTCTGTGTGATTGGCCAGTTTCTCAAATTCTATCTGATACTCTCTCACTGTGCCAATTTAGTGAAGTTTAGTGAGTGCTCCTGTGAATTCATCAAAAGAACTAGGACCAAATCATGGCAAAAGGAGTTGGCAAAAATCTGTTCAGTTTGGCTCAGGATGAGCTTTGATGTACCAATGGTAGCATTGAAGGGCTTCCTGTTCCAAATGAAAGGATGCAAGTGGAACTCTCTAGACATCAAAAGTATTATGCAGACTTAAATATTGTTCTGCTTGGTATATCCATCCAGTCGGATCAATACCATTGAAGCGAGGAAAATCAAGCTTCGGCCCACGAAAATTGCTGGAAGAAGAGAACTCGGTGGTTGCAAAAGATTTTGGCTGTCGGTTATTGTTCATGGCTGAATGCTGAAGATGGAGGCTGAGAAATTTTTCATTCAGATCTTAGAGTTTGGTTTTGATGGTTGCAAGTCCTTCCTCCATGGTGTGTGCTCCTGCACCATAACAACGTTTTTTTTTTTTTTTTTTTGAATGGGTAGAAAAACATAAACAGAAGCTGATTTAGTAAAGGGAAATTTGGATTGGGAAAAAATCTGATGGGTAATTGGGGTTTGACTAGCTTTTGGACACTGTCGAAAGAACAACAAAGCAGAAAAGGGGGATTTCAGAAGCGGGGTGAAAGACTGAGAAAATTTGGCAGAGAGGGACAAAGAAGCAGAATTAGAAAGGGAACTCTGTGGTAAAATTTGAAGGCGATCGGGTGAAAATTGAAGAAGTTATGGAAAACCCTAAAAATAGACAAATGTGAGATTTCAGGTGTTGGGAAGTGGAATGTGGGATAGGGTCCTTAGGAATGAAATATGTAGAATGGGATTGCAAGGGTGTCATAGAAGTTTCAAGGGAAATGAATTTAAAACAAGGGAGATATGGCGGAAAAATAGGTTTTTTTTTTTTTTTTTTCCAGAAATGGAGCTGCAACAACGCGGAAGGGATCGACAACAAATGGATCTGAAATGGCACTGAATGGATTGAAAACGACTGGATCTGGAATGGATTTTAGAATAGATCTGGAACAACTTTCAGAATGGTTCTGAAATGGCCCGGAATGGATCTAAAACAACAGGGAAGTGATCGGCAATAGTTCAGCTGAAAATAGATATGGAACCCAGGTATGTTCGGCTTCCTAACAGTTCAGGTGTTTCACTCGGCCACCAATGTTGTCTGACGGCTTGCGTATTGGGGAAGTACCCCTCAGTCCATGGCTCAGTTAAAAATGATAACTGCTTTTCCACAAACGACAACTCTTGGTTTACCTCACGGGTGGGAACTAGTCAATCAGGTAAGGGTCATTTCCCTTTTCGCTGGCAGGTCCTCTCAATGGGCCAGCTACTTTGAGGTTCTTGTGGTACTCCTCACAATGAGTTTTAAGGCTTATTCCCAAGTACTTCCCACAGTTAAGCAGATAGGGATTATTCCCAGATCCGAACTTGCAATAGATGTGAGAAAAAAAATTTGGCAGAAATTTCACCCAACGAGCCCAAGAAAGTGCTTTGATACCAGATGTGATGAACCTGCAATAATTAATTAATGCAAATACACGAGATATCATAAATAACATAACTCATAATCACTTTTATATTGATCGCAGGCCACTTCGAGGGGGTAACCTCCTTTGAGCAAGCTCAATACAATTAACTTCACGGTGCCTTCATAGGTCTCAACACACACTTATATACTAAGGCTAGGCGCCAATACTATGATTCAAAACCATGGGCCAATACAAACTATGGATCAACAAAACTATGGGCGACTTACAAAGCATATGCGCCAACAACAACAACACAAACTATGGATCAACAAATACTACGGGACGAATTACAAAGCATATGCGTCCAAAAACAATATACTAACAAAGTAAAGACATGGGTTCCTAACATGCACCTCGTTTTTGTTTCTTGGCTTTCCAACTTTCTGGATGGCACTAACCCTTTCAGGATCGATCTTGATACCTCCCTTTGAAATAATATGACCCAAGAGCTTAGCTTCTTCTAATGCAAAATGTGATTTCTTAGGATTAAGGGAAATACCGTATTTTATACATTTCTTAAAAGCTTGTTCTAAATGCTTCAGGTGCTCTTCATCAGATTTTGAGTACACAGTTATGCCATCCATGTATACAACCAAAAAATTATCCTTTTCCTCAGCGAATGCTATGTCCGTCGCCCGCTGGAAAGTAGCTCCTGCATTCATCAACCCAAAAGGCATCTTAGCATACATGAAAGTACCCTAAGGAGTGGTGAAAGCAGTCTTCTCTTGATCTTCAGGATAGACCTTGATTTGATTGTATCCGGAGAAACCATCCATAGTAGAGATCCTTTCTGCCCCTACTACCTTTTGTAAGATATGCTCCATTTTGGGTAGGGGGTAATTATCCTTTAATGAATCCCTGTTCAGGTTCCTGAAATCTATGCCGATTCTAATTTCGCCATTCTTCTTCCTTACGGGAACCAGATTTTCTATCCATTGAGAGAATCTCAAGGTGGAAATGATTTTTGCATTAAATAATCTTCTAATCTCTTTTTCTATCACAGGCACCAGCTTAGGGTCTATCCTTCTCAACTTTTGCTTGAAGGGATTCTCTCCTAGTCTGATTGGAATAGAGTGTTGTATTATAGAGGTATCATATTCGTTCAGTTCTTCATAAGTCCATGCAAACATAGTGGCATATTTATTCATCAACTCTACATATCGCTCATTCTTTTTAGTAGGTAGCCTTTTAGACAAGTTTACCATCCGAGGCTCTTCTTTAGTGCCCAATTTTCGGTCTTCTACCACCTCTTTGGGGGGTTCAAACTTTGGGTTTTTCGCCACATCATTCAAGTCAAAGAACCTATCCAGGGGTATCAATCCTTTGGGGATATAATTACTTTTCAATTGAATGATATCTTTCCCACCAAACATGTTTTTCCATTGTTTGCTTTCTCTTTCTTCTCCCTCTGATTGCTCTTGGTCCTCAAATCCTTCTATGTTCTCATTTTTAGTATCAATCTGAACATTAGAAAACTCATCAGATAATTCCACAAATATTTTGATTTGTAAATCATCTTCAAATACTTGCCAGTATTTAGCATTGTCGGGAATAGATGGACTATTCACCACTTCTACCTCGTATTTTTCTTGAGAGAAAATAGGAGTTTTAAAACCACCGGCAGTGGTGGCCAAAGAGTCCACCACCTGATTTTCAAATCTCGGGATCCCCCAGATCTTGTGTTCAGTGAAAAAGTTCCCAGACATATCCCAAACTTCATTCCTATAGGTCCTCATCCTGGGGTGTTTTTCCTGATAACTATCATTTACTTGATTTACCATCAATTTTGAATCTCCAAAAACGTGTATCCTTTTTGCCCCCAAATATTTCAAGGCTCTTAGTCCCAAGAGTAGAGCTTCATACTCAGCCGCATTATTAGTACACTCAAAAGTTAGTTTGTATGACAAGTCTCTGGACTCTTGATCAGGAGGTATAATCCAAACCCTTGCACCAGCACCATTCTTGATCAGTGATCCATCAAAGTACATCTTCCATAGCCCTTCCTCATTTTTCTGTTTCTCTGAGGCATTATACCTTGTAGAAAACTCTTTTTCTTCTTCGACCTCATGGAAAAATGGGGGCATAGGATCGGAATGTGGGACATCATTAAAGAAAATAGAGGAACCTAAATCTGTGTCCACAACGTACATTGGGTGATTTTTCGGTTTTCGTCACTGCTAACCACATAGGCCATTATCTTCTCTCTATATATCTTTCTATTGCTCCCAAAAATTGGTATAGTGGCGTAAGATAAATTCATCTGCATGGTTCCTTTCAACTTCTTTACCCAGGATCTTGACAAGAACAACCCAAACTTAGCGGGCACTTCTACCACTATTACATCCATCATAATGCTTTTAACCAGAATTTGGGCAAGGGTCACTACTACATCTTTAATTAAACCCAAACATGGTACCTTTCTGGAATCAAAAGAATACAGGTCTTTATAGGGTCTGGTGACATCTAACCCCAACTGATCCACCACCTATTTTGGCATTAGGTTGTGTGAAGCTCTAGAATCTATCAAAGCCTTGTGTAAATACTTACCATGGATATTCAAACTCAAATAGAAGGGAGGGACTTTTTCATCGTCCGGTTCTTCCAGTTTGGAACCAAAGATTATAGTGGGGGCGTCATCTGTTACTTCCAATATGTCTTGCATACCTTCTTCTTGCCCCTTTACCAGGTTATTTATCTCTTCCCTATATTCATTGCTTCTCAACAACTCATTTAAGGGGATAGAGATATTTACCTTAGACAGTTCATCCTTCAGACTGAATGTCGAAGTTGGATTTCCTACTTTAGTGACTTCTGGCTGCCTACCTTGTTTAGAATGCTGCGCCTTATCTTCTGAGGTTTTCTGTGTAGCAACCTCTGGCTGTTTTTCTTTTAATTTCTCCATATTTCGCTGAGTCTTGGAGGACTAAATATGGGCGGCCTTCCCTTCACTTATCGGTATCTCTCTACTCCTTAACTTCATCTTTCTTTGGATATCATCTACATCATTCATATAACCCATTTGGTACTACTCATAATCAAATTCAACAGCTTTACTAGCATTCCCCACGTTGAAAAAGTAATGCTCCCTTTGGGGTAAATGTACTTCATGGTCTAGGGTGTCAAAAAGATGGATTTGGTCTCTAGCAGGCTCTTCAAATCCTTCTTCATCCACCAAATTTTCAGGTAAAGGAGGTCTCATCTGGTGGTCATCTTGATTTCTTGGATTTCTTGGAGGGGGTGGCCTTCTAAAGTTAGGATTCCTTATCTGATTTTCAGGTTGTTCTCTACGAGGAGGTTTATTTTCCATGGCCAACCTATCCATAAGCTTTTCCATAGTTTTCATCATAGTATCAAACTTGGCATCACTAGAAGATGAGGAGGTAGAGGCTAAGGTTTCTTGCTTCTTTTTATCGGCTTTTGTTTTTTCCTTTATTTTTCTGGAGGCCATCATGTTGGTTTCCACCTCCATGGCATCTTTCAGCATAGCGGGCAAGGTAGTAGACTTTCTCTCCCTTAAAGTACATGAGAAATCTCCATCAAATGCATATGCATAATGGAGCTTTGTGGCGCCTACTGAGGGTCTAAGATCGTCTAGGATAGAATTATAGGCCCTCATAAACCTAGCTGAAAACTCAGGAACAGATTCAAAACCCCCTTTCTTTAGATGGTTGTATTGGGATAAGACCAGGGTAGGACTCCTTATCGTTTCCCACCTTTCTAAGAACAACGTCTTAAAGGCTGCAAAATCGTTGATAGAAGCATTCAGTAACTATCTGAACCATTTCTTAGGTTCCCCAAATAGACTCTGAGCAAACAACCTTATCTTAGCATCATCATGATCTAATTCCTCTAAATCGATAAAATCCTCAAACCTATTTACATGTTGTTTGGCAGAAAAACCTCCCTCTCCATCATATGAGATGATTCTCTGGGCGTAGTTCTGAGGGAGATCATGCAAAACAACTGGTAGGACCAATGGTGCAAATATAGCAGCCATGGGTCTAGGTGGATTTTGAGCTTGGGGATGGATATTCTGGGTAGAATTACCTGCAAGAATTGTGGTATGGGGTTGAGGGATCTGAGAACCATCTATAGCTCTTTCCGCTTTGATAATATTTTGTAACTGAAGCTAGACAGGATCTAACAGATAGGATTCAGGGGCATTCAGACCTTCTTCACCCAGATTTAGATAAGATTCAGATCTTGATCTTGCCAAAGGTTTCCCGATATCTATCTCTATATCCAATTCTTGTAAAACAGGTAACTCTTCTTTAGACCCAATTCTTTTAAGGCTGGAAGTATTAGCTTTATCCTTTCCAGTCTTATCTCTAAGTAAGATTTCTATATTTTCCACACTTAACAAAATTTTGGAAATAGGATTACCTCTCATATGGCTCCTTCTTGAGGTCAGGATGTCCATTTCGAGATCTCTTCAAAAATGAACTTGGCGCGTTGATATTCCCCAGTGGAGTCTTTCTTGAATGTGGATCTTTACGAGTGGAGTTGCCAGGGAAAAAATTGCACAACCCACTAGAAATTTGGAAATATCTGTTCGCCTACATGGATCTCTCTTCTTTTCGAATCTTTAGAATTCTTTTTCGTTCTCCTGGGGATAATAAAAAAATCACATCATCGACAGCGGCGCCAATTTTTTAACACCCAAAATGACCCCGTAGGCTGTGGAAGAGGGCAAGCTGGGGTAACCACTAACCAATCTTTAGACATAAGCTACTGACCCAGCTTAGTCTGAGAGGGCTCTCTCTATAGATATATGAAAGACTGGAATAATCAAAGGTGTCAACAATGAAAACATACACCAGCATTCATCATTCAAGATATTCAATTACAACAATACAGAAGATCAGATTTCTGTTGGAACAAAAATGGTTTAAACTTTTCTTGGCTGAAACATATGATACTCTATTTGGGCAATGGAGTCGCATTTAGACAAACTCTAAAAATTCATTTACAAATGCTTCGCAAGTGCATTAACACAGGTGCGAGATAGTAAACAGTTCGTTCTTAACACACAAAAAGTGCTCACTACCTCATCTCCCTCATTACATGACTCAGTTGTCCATATTTCCTACCATATTTGCCTCCAAAACCTTAAAAACCCATTAAAAAGCCTCCAAAAGGCCAAAAAAACCCATTAAAAAGCCTCCAAAAGGCCAAAAAACCATTAAAAAAGCCTCCAAAATGCCCAAAACCCCCTTTTTTCCCCAAAATAAGTTAAATTCCTCCAAAAATAGCAAAAACCCTCTAAAAAGGGAATAAAAAATACAAAAAAGAGGAAAAAGAGGGAAAAAAGGAAGCAAAAACCCTATACAGCTGACCTAAACCATATTGTGCCCAAAACCATGGGTCAGTACTCCACCACTAAAAACCTATAAATAGGTGATGGAGACTCCCCATTTTTCATCCACAATCATCCCTATCCTCACTCTGCCAAAAATTCTCACGAAACCCTAGCTCTCCCTTTGGAGCTACTTTCCACTTGAGAACCCGATTTGGCTCCATTTCCAAAACAGTTTTGGAAGAAGGAGAAGGAACAACACTGGAGCTTGGAAGAAACCCTCTTGGACTGTTGCAAAGGCTCCACCAACCTCTACATCTAAGGTAATTTTTAATACAAAAAGAGAGATCTTCACCATATTTTCATGTTTTGTTATTTATGTTAATGCTCATGCTAGGTTAAATGTCATACTGTTTTACTGCTTTTATTTACTGTTTATTGAACTGCTACTAAGGAGGCCCTTCTCCTTAGTAGGTGCTCATTTGCACAAGCTAAGGTGAAAACCCTAGCTACACTCGTAGTCAAAGTGATTTTAATTGGTGAAACATAAGAGAAAGAAACAATCCATTGATATAAGACATACAATGATGAATCCTACATCAACTTTAGCAGAGAAATAATGGTGGAATACTTGGAAAAAAGATAAGTAGAGCATAATTTCTATAAATTCCACTTAGCTATCACACTGCACCAAGTATGAAATAATGTTATAGACTGGAATTAACAGTGAGAGAGACAATTCACATAGAAAAAGGAAAGAACACACTACAATACCAGTTACACAAGAATCCCTAAAAACATTGGCTCAACTTTGCAAATATTTATTCAAAATATAGCTCAAAAATGTCTTACAGAACAATACACAAAAATTCCAATAAAAGTTTTCAACCCTTTATCATTCCATTACATCGCATATATAGATCCCGGGAGTCCTCTTGCTTGACTCATCTAAACAAAAAACAGTTATATTGGAGTGACACCTCATTCAGGCTTATTTGCCACTATTACTACAAAGAGGAAACAGGTAGAACCGGCCTAACTATTTTCTCACAATCCATCGTTATTATTACTAAGTGACATTTACTTTAAGTAAAAAAGTAAAGATAGTAAATTAATAGTTCTAGCTGGCTATTTATATAGACGCCTCAAAAAATATTACAAATTTCTCAATAATAGGAATGTTTCTTAGAAGTCTCTGATTTCAAACAAGCATCAAGAACTATAAAAAGTCAAATATCACTATGGAAGACGGAGATAGTATAGCGATCTGCTATATTTTTCTACATTAGCCCATTGGTCTGCAAGTGGGAGGTCATAGTCCACCATCTCCTTTACCATCACTCGTATCTCAATATGCTCTATGTAGGAAAATGGGGGAAGCCTTTCACCAATGGCGATCAACCTATTCAAAATTTCAAAGTCCTCTTCGACCATCTCCATTAGAGTCCTACCTATAAGCAGCTAGTTCAGACATTTGAACTTTGTATGATCCATCCTTATCGCCCACAGTAGGTTTTTATAAGCATTGTGGGAGATTAGTTCCTGGTCATCCTTCGAGAACGAAGGTAGCCCCATTTCAACCAGCTTATTAAACAACCCTTTGAACTTTGCCACTTGTCCCTTCATTTCTTCGATTTTAGCTTCCACACTCTCAATATGTGCATGTTTCCCCAAGACCCTTCGTGCCGCTGCAAGTCTTGTGATCCGGTTTCCAATATTCAGCTTAATCGTTGTTGATGTATATGTTACTTCGGAATGTATTTCATATATGTATATTGTACCCCTATAGAGATGGCATTATTCCTCTATACGGAAGTGTTTGTATTCCTATAGAGATGTTATTATTCCTCTATACGGAAGTGTCGTCATTTATATTGTAAGTGTCGTAACTTATACTTGATGGGTTATTAGACCACCTTGTTGGGGTCAGCCCTGTATAAGTCATGTGGGTCGAAGGGTTATTAGACCATCCTATTGGGGGTCGGCCATGTGGGTCAAAGGGTTATTAGACCACCCTATTGGGTGTCGGCCTAGTTAGCATTATGTTATGTGGTTAAATTAAGGCCAACCTAGTAAAGGTTATTAGGCAAGTCGAGTCAAGTATAAATAGAGTGCGGGAGGCACTCTATTTTATCATTATATTCTCTCTCACACTCTCGGGAGAGTGGCGCACTTGTGGAGGAGGAGAATCTGCTTCTAGGAGATGTCTATCTCTTATGATTGGGTTGTATCATTTCTCTATCTATCTCTGAGGAAGTTATTGGGGTTTTTCAGCTTTATGGTTTTCCCCAAGTAAACTCTGTGTCTCTTCTGTGCTTGCATTATTGTGTCCATGATTGATATGATGTAGATATGTTGTACATGTTGTTATATCAGTTAATATCCTAGATCATATTGAAGTAAATTCTGAAAAATTAACATGGTATCAGAGCTAGCCCGAAAGAAGGCATGGTATGGCATGTATGACACTTGTTGCAATTTCAAATCTAGGGCTTGATATAGAAAAAACCAGTCATCGTAGAACTTTCTCTATAAATACATTTCGGTGAGATTTCAGGGTCTGAAAATCGTATGGGGCAAAGCTAAGATCCCCATGTACCTTGTGTCCAAAGGAAAACCTCTAATTAGTTGTACTTTGTGATTTATGATCTGTACAATATAGGGTTTCTGCCTCTTCCAGATCTCAGTCATAAACAGGTGACCTTGGAAAAAAGGTCATAACTTGGGATAAGAAGCTCCAAATGAAATTTCATAAAAAATGACAGGTAGTGCATGGACATTAATTTATCAGGTAACTTTTTTAGAGGCCGACACAGAACCAGTGACACGTGGCATGCCATACAAGTTCGTTCTCCTGTTTTATCCCATAAACAAGTCACGTTGCGACACTTGGAATAAATATCTCTTAAAGAATCCATTTGAGGTCAGACCTATGGGGTTGGAAATATGACAGGTCGAGCTATCATAGGAAAATTGTTTAGACCCTATGGACTGAAACACTCGGAGTTACACCAGAAACAATCAGGTACATATTTATGTCAAAACAGAATTATTTTTGAGCACTTTCATTCATGGCTTCCGGAATTTAGGTTTCAGAGAAAGTTGGAATTTTTGTAATCGGAGACTACGGCTGAATGGTACTCAGAAAAATCGTAATTTAGAGACCAGGATCAGAATTTTTGGTTGGGAATAAGGCCGAGCTTGATCAGACCCTAGTTCGGGACTTTGATCGGAAAAGTGGAAAATTAGGGCTTCTGCAAAAATAGGAATTTTTGAAATCTGTGACCATGGCTAGAAGCTCCTCAAAAAAATAGAAAATTATAGCTTTGGATTGAACATTTTGATTGGGAAGAAGGGTGGGCTTTATCAAACCCTAGTTCGGGGTCATGTCTAGTGAATCCAGAAGTTTCAAAGGCAAATTTGAGGGGTGAAACTTTGCAGTTTTCAAATTCTGAGTATACTAGCTTGATCAGCTCATCAAGGCACATATTTCCATCCTTTTGGAAGTTTGAAATTCAAAGTTTGAATTTTTAGGGTTTTGTTGGCTATAACTGACTCAGAGGTTTTCTGTAAGACACAGGTTCTTTGCGATTTCCCTTTGACCAACAAAACCCCTTCGCACCAGCCCTTTCGGCAACAACCTGTGAGCAGGATGAGGTCTCACCCGAGGTGTATCTATGGGGTACTGTGGAATCAGATTTCCACAGTAAGTGATGAGCTGCTTGGATGGACATACTGCACAACACAGCAGAGGATATGTTTTGTGAGGTGCGACTGCGCAATGATGGGCAACGATGCGGTCCGTACCACGATGTTCTTCTACTGCGGGACTTCTACTGAAGTTGCGAACAATCCAACTTTATTCTATACTTGGATTATCTTGAAAGCGCTTAAGATACTGGAATGAATATCACTCATCCGTTCATTCAAACGCTTAAATGTCTACCCTTCTAACATTCATTCATTAACTTAGGATGTCATAATTTGAGCATAGCCGATTGATCTAATCCACTGTTATACATTCCTTTATTGCGTGAAAGAAAGTACTTAACTAAATGACTGATTCACTGCCTTCATACACAAGAATAAATGTTCACAATTCAACTATTCATGCGAAACTTAACATATCATTTCCATATTCCTCTATTGGAAAATGCATATAAAAGCTCTCTCATAATAGTATGCAAGGAACATCTAAACATTCATTGACAGAAAACACAAGTAAGCACTCATTCATAAGCACAATCACACAACACGAGATTTAACGTGGTTCACTTCCCCGGGTGGGAAGCTACGTCCACAAGAACAGTTGGTAATATATTTCTTTCAAAAGGGATGGGGACAACCATTCCTAGCCTGCGCACTCAGCTGCAGACTCTCCTTCCTCTCAATTAGGTCTCTGCGCACACAGCTGCAGAGCCTTTACAATATTCTTAGCTCATAGAGATTTTACAAAAACAACAACTTAGAACCCCAAAATGTAACCCAATCCCATACAAAATTGTCTTCTTAAATAGATTATGCCTCTAAGGTCATGTCTTTACAAATTCAAAGACCTAAACCCAAATCCCTTAGTGTTTACAAAGCTGCGTTGGTTTCCCTAAACTGGCTTGCTGGCATCTGGTAGTGTTTGCTTCATCATGGTGATTCTCCATGTCTTCAATCTGTCACTATCGGTCTTCCTCTCGCACGTGTGCCAACAGGTTGCTTCCTCTAAACTATTCACCTCTAATGGTTTTTCCCGCCAAGCGTGCCAAGATGTCGCTTTCCTCAACAAACTCATGCATTGGCCGCCTGCCTGATTCACTCGTGCCCGCCGCTCAGCACTCCTCGAGCATCTTTCCAAAATTAGACCATTACTAGTCCATCTGATACCTGCACCTGATTCATGTCTAGCACTCCACTTTGCTGGCTCCACGTGTCCTGACATCTTCGTAGCACTGCTTCCTCGTAGCACTGGTCTTCACGGTGATTCCAAAATTCGGATGCCGCGCATAGCTTTGCAGCATGGTCAAAACTTGGATGCTGCGCACAACTCCGCAACATCTTCAATACTTAGACAAAATTATATTTTTGAGCTGCACTTAGCTCAGATTTCTTATCAAAAAGGTGTTACCAAAACTTTGTCCCAACCTGGGCCCTACATGCCCCTAACACTTACATGTGGCTCGTACCCGAGCCACTCGCTGCTTTGGTCATCTCACTTTGATCAGCGACCGATGGAACTAATTTTGCCGCGAACTCATTATATGCATCGAGCAACTGCTCCACTGCTTGTCTGGTATCCTATTCCACTTGCTGTACTGTTTCAAGAAGCGCTGGAGTTATCTCTTCTCCAATCTGTCCCTGTACCTGCTCCTGGTTGTCGCGTAGTTCCTTTAGCTTGTCTTCTATTTGCTGCGACACTGCTGTAGCATCCTCCAGGAGTTGCTATGACTGATTATCCATCTCAGTCTCTTTCTCTCTTAATGCCTGGACTTGCTTCTTCAAGCCTGATAGTTCCTTATACCTGGACAGCCTCTCCCTGGGTGGCAGAGCCTTGAGTTCTGCGTCCAACTTGTCTAGCGCGGTCTATTTTTTTTTTACCGTGGTATTTACCTGCAGTATCCCCTGATCCTCTTCAAGGGAAGTGAATTCCTTTGAAACTTTTTCCAAGAGATATTGGCACTGAGCCATGCCACTCATTATGTTCTGCATGGCGTCAGTCATTGCTTGCTCTCTTAATTGCTGCTCATTTAATGGCGTCTGCTCATTCAGTTTCTTTTGCAATGCAGCGAGATCGGCCTCATGGAGGATATCCTTATCCTGCATCTCCACCTTCAAGGATCTGACCTTGTCGTCGATCCTCAGAACTGTGTCTGAAGGATCATCATGGAGTTCTATACCTTCAATATCCATGGCGACAGTAGATATGGTATTCTCCAAATATTTCTGGTGGTCCTTTTGATCATGCATCTGCATGCCTGTGTGCAACTCGAATTGCCTGTTTGCTGCGGTGAGCTCCGCTTGTGACTTCATCGATTCTACTGTTCGTTCATGCATCTCCTCAATGATCTACGTGTGGATGAAGTGCAATCCTGGTAAGGCGATTTTTTCCAAGTCGAGCTCTACCCGGTCGACACCCTTTGTGTCCAAGACAATCTGCTCTGACATTGGAAATGCAAGAGCCAATGGGTCCACATGGACAATCTTGGTGTTTGATGGCAGTGTTATAGCTAGCTGCGGGGTTTCTTGCTGCGAGGTCCCTACCGACCTCCCTTCGGCTCCTGTTTCACATGACAAGGTTAGGCTCTTCTGGACATCGTCCATTTTCTTCATTAGACCTTGCAGTGCGAGCCTCGCCTTTTGCAGGTCATCCTGGATGACCTTATCCTTTTTATCTTTATCATCCATGAGGTCCTTCATCTATTCTGAGACTGTTTCTTCTATCATCTCGTAGTCATCTTCATTCAGGACTTCTTCAGATGGAGTCTTTGTGGCATTCATCTTCTTTCGCGCCTTCGGCTTCTGTGAGGTCTCTGGCTCTTTTCGCTTCCCTGTTTCTTCAACAATCGAGCATGACAGTGGGATTGGCTCGTCTTCTTTAGAGTCTGTCTCAACATCCATGACTTCCACAAGGAAGTCGGTGGGCCAGTCCTTCATGAGGGCTTCGATGTCCTCCTTATACATATGGTAGTTACCTGGGAACCATTATGGCTTCTTCATTTTTGCTTTGGGTGAAATAAAGATACATTGCATGTCCACCTGAAAATCAAGGATGCGAATGTACTTTGTTGTTACTTGCTTCATGATGCGGGATGTATGGGTGATCGCATCGCGCAGCTGAATGTAATATTGATAGAAAACCTGAGCTGTCGCATGCTGTCACTCTGCATTGATATTTTCCCAGAGGTTGGCATACCGGAATCCTCTAGGATCATTGGTTTCTATATTGACACCCACATAGTCCCTTGGCTCCTTCCATCCGGAAAAGGCGATGAGGGTGATCGACCATGTGAAGTGGAACTGTCCACCATTTTCCTGGATATCATTGAGTTTGTCCAAGAACTCATTCAGAAGAAATTGACACCAATTGAACTCAGTGCCTTCATCCGCTGCGGCACCAAGTAATACTGTGCCCGCAGGCACTTCCGGAGGCCTAGCCATTCTTAGGACTTTTCCTATGAGTAACTGCATGACAAATTTTGTCGTTCTGTCCTCAATTTATTCTGTGGGAAAACCTCTTTTCCCATTCACCAATGCCCGGCTTTTCTTCATTTTCTCGACAACTTCTTTTTCCTTACTCTTCCCTTGGAAGAACTGCTTGGGATCCTTATCGCGCTTGCTGAGACCTGTTATGCAGTGGATCAAGGCAATATTGACATCAATATTTTTGTCTAGCCATAGGTATCCCTGGTGGATTTGCACCATCAGCGTGCGAACCACGACATTAACATCTAGTGAGCGATCAAAATGTGGCAATCTGAGGAGGTTCAACAATCCTGACTGAACTACCGGTGTCAGCCAGCTTTCAACAACCAGGTTGTAATTTCCCTTGGCATCTTTCTTCCAGCACATGTACTGGTCAGGATGGAATTGTGGGTACTTAGGCACGTGGGGATATTCCTTTTGCACCCCTAGGAGGTCAAAATCTTCCCACTTGGAGTCTGGAATCTTTCCGAGCAGGTTCTTGGCAACCTCTACATGTTTTGAGATCGACGATAATGGGATCTCATATTTAGCGTTCTTGACCAGTTTAAAGACTGGGGCATCTAATGCCCATGGTGATATGTACTCTGGTGTCAGCTTCAATGGTTCTTTCTGAAAGACCGACGATTTTTGTGCCGTCTGGCCTATATTTAGTGTCTTGCTTTGTGGTGCAGTTACGTCTTTCCTTTTCTCTTTCCCTTTGTCTTGCATGATTGGAGTATGATGAGGTGATCTTCTAAATGCTTGACTTGGTTCGATTCCAACCTTCTTGGCAGGGGCTTTCATTAACTCTGCAATCCCCCCGTGCTGAAAGACTCTAAGTGCTTCTTCAATGGTTAGCTCTTCTTCTCTATAGGAGGGTTTGGACATTCACTGGTTAGCTAAAGGCTGTGATAGTTAGATGATAGAGGGATATTAGCTCAGGGAATGATCGCAAGAAAATTATAAGTGCTGAGTAACGCCTGCGAGTCCTAGAGTAGTGTTATTTATAGGCGCAGCTGGGTCCTCCCCGAGCATCCCAATGGCTATATGAACATTTAATGAGTTGTCCATTGGCCAATTTGAGAAAATACTTCTATCTCTTCTGTCGTCAGCATGTTCAGAACGGCTATCTTTCCTTTAAATGCTTGAGCGGTTCGTTGCAATGGTCACATAACGACTAGTTTTTCAAAAAGCTGTGTAACGGCTATTTTTTTTCAACGGTAGTATAACGACTTATATTTTCTGTGCTGTGCCGAGCTGTGCGGCATGCCATCTACTATCCTGCACAGTTACTTCACAGAACCAATTTTTTTTTTCAACTGCGTGGCTCCTTTTTATTTTTTCTTCCTTCTTTCTCTTTTTCTTTTTTCTTCCTTTTTTTTTTTCCTTCTGCGTAGCTTCAGCAGTGCTGCGTGGTACACACATTGTTCTATCTATCATACATGTACAGACTTCTTTACATTTCTAGTGTCCCATTTCCACTGTACCTGACACTAGGAAATATCTTTTCTTTGCTTATCATTCAGGATTCTGCAAAGCAGGGCTATCATGATACAACTTTAGCCTGCTTCCGTTTATAAAAGTTGGTAAAGTATCGCCAGCTAAATTGGCTAACTGGACTGCACCAGTGTTAGTAACATGTATTACAGTATATGGACCAAGCCAATGCATCTTAAATTTACCAGGAAATTTCATGAATTTGCTATCATACAGGAGGACTAGGTCACCTACCTGAAAGCACTTTTTCTTTATATGGCGATCATGCCAAGCTTTCTCGCGGTCTTTCTGAGCTTGCTGGTGGAAGCCGGAAATGAATCGATCTTCCTACAATGAAAAAAGGTGTAGCAACCTTTCTTCTAATGCTACCTGATCTTCCATCCCTGTGAATGCAACGATCTGCAAACTAGGGACAATGTACTCCATTATCATTATAGCTTCCTGCCCATAAGCCAACTGAAAATGTGTATGTCCTATCAATTTCTTGCATGTTGTCCTGTATGCCCATAACACAGAGGAGACGCGTAGATCCCAATCATATCTATTTACATTGCATACCTTAGTCAGGGAGTTCTCCAGAATTTTATTGAAGGCCTCAACAGTGCCATTCGCCTGTAGATGATATGGAGTACTGCACTGATGACGAATTTGGAATTCCTCTGTAAGTGCCTCAATTGTCTTGTTCAAAAAATGAGTACCTTGGTCACTCATCAAAATCTTCGGATAGCCAAATCTTGATAGTATTTCTTCAAAAATGAACTGCGCAGCAGTACTAGTGCTGCAGTCCTTGACTGGTTTTGCTTTTGCCCATCTGGTGAGGTAATCAGTAGCAGTAATAATATACCTTGCACAAGTTCTCTTCCCTAGTGGGTTTATAGGACCCACAAAATCGATTGCCCATTTCTCAAATGCCTACAAGGTCAACTGTGGATTTAATGGCATTTCATCTCTTCGTGAAGGTCTCGATGTCCTTTGACATACATCACAGTTCCGGCAGTATTCTTTGGAATCTCTGTGGATTATGGGCTACCATAGCCCTACACGCAATATCTTCTGCACAATGGCCCTTCCTGCATAGTGACCTCCCGCGATCCCTGAATGGATGTATGCTAGAATCAATGGTTTCTCATGATCTAGTACGCATCTGTGTAGGACTTCATCCAGCTTGAGTTTGTATAATTGACTTGCAATTATAGTGAAGTTTGCGGTGCGCACTACTAGCTTCTTCTTCTGCTGGATCGATAATTCCTGCGGTGCCAGCCTTGTTGTTAAAAAATTAATGATATCCTTATAGTAGTCATCGGCAAACTGTATACTAAATAACTACACATCAGGCATACTGTCTTCAATGTTCGTCGGCCATTCTCCTGACTCAATCGTTGATAGATGATCAGGTCCCAAGTTTAGTCTACCTGGCTTAACGATAATCTCAAAATAATACTCCTGGAACAACAACAACCATCTGCATATGTGCCCCCCTAACATTGGCTTATTAACCAGATACTTCAATGCAGAATGGTCAGTAAACATAAGGAAGTGCACACCAAGCAAGTAATGCCTGAATTTCTATAGGGCATTTACCATTGCAAGGCCTTCCCTCTCGGTAGTGGTATAGTTCTTCTCTGCTGTTGAGAGCTTCTTTCTAGAGAATGCAATAGGGTGGTCAATAACTCCTTCCCCTAGTTGAGCTAATATGATTCCCAATGCAATGCATGATGCGTTAGCATGGACATGAAATGGCTTCATCCAATCCGGAAAAAATAGAATCGGCGCAGTCACCATCTTTTCTTTTAATGTATAAAAAACTTGTTCGCATTCCGTGTTCCAGATGAACGGTGCGTCTTTCTTTAGCATTTTTTCCATTGGTGCGGTTATCTGCGCATAACCCTTTATGAATTTCCCATAGTATTCAGTATGACCTAAGGTAGAGCGCAACATATTGACTAAAGTTGGTGCTGGCAAGTTCACAATAATTGTGATCTTCGCAAGATCTACCATCAATCCTTGTTTACAAACAATGTGCCCAAGTAGGATCCCATAAGGAACACAAAAAATGCACTTCTTCAAATTCAAAGAGATCTGATGCTGTCGACACTTCTCAAGCATCATTCTGAGGTTTGCACAATGGTTCTTCAATAGACCAAAGACAGTTCAATCATAAAAGTAGGCTTCCAAAAACATATGCATAAATTCTTTGAATGCTGCGACGACTACTCTGGAAAATATGGCAGCTGCGTTCTTCAAGCCAAAAGGCATTACTGTGTACTGGAATGATCCCCATTCTGTAGCAAAAGTCATCTTATGCCTATCTGCGGGATCAATCCTGATTTGATGATACTCGAAAAAACCATTATTAAAAGAATAGGCCTCATTCCCTCCAGCATTATCAAGCACTTCATCTGTGAAAGGAGTAGGGAATGGGTCCTGCATGGAAGCATCATTCAATTTTCTAAGATCAACACAAATCCTAATCTCACCCTTTGCTTTCTTGTCTTGAACGACCATGGGACTAATCCATTCTAATTCATCAACAGGTTCAATGATTCCTGCTTCAAGCATTTTATCCAACTCTGCGCGCACTCTTTCTTTGTAACGCGGGTTTAGTCTGTACGGTCTCTACTTCACAGGCTTTGCGCTTGGCTTCAAAGGTATTTTCATGACCCCTAGGTCTCCCAGAATTCCTCTCATTTCTGTGAATTTTGTCAGAAACAGCTCCTGATACTCATGCAAGGTGTCCGCAATCTCTGCAACAGTCTGATCGTCCCAATAGTCTCCAATTGTTGCGAACTTCGGTTCTTCTTTTGTTCCAATATTCACCTTTTGTGTTTTTACTGGTCCACTCATATTTGGGATTTCTAACAGAGGTCCTTCCACGTCACGTGCACCCTCCGACTCTGGTATGTTTATGTTGTGCGGATCGTCATCATCATCTTCATTTCCATCATCAATGTCTTCAGGAGGTTGTAACACTCGATAAGGTGTTCTTCATTTTCCTTCCATTGCGAGTGTAGGTGTGCGGGAACATGATCTACCCCAAAAAATTCCTCCAATGTCATATTTCTGTGAGGAGAATCTTCCCTGAATATGCGTTCCTTAATTATTTGCAGTGCTTCCTAGATCAACGGATTCTCGTCCTCAAAGCTGAATTCCTTCTGGAAGTTGGTAGTCAACAATTCCCAATATGTGGTTTCTCTGCGCAATTCCAGGTCTAGGTACCATTTCTTTGGAATGTCATCATCCAGCGTATGTACAAAGAGATGCACCCATTCTGTGTGTGGCCTTTCTTCCCATGCCTGTGAACAGACTTCAATGTGTTGACTAGGGTCTCTCTGTCCATTGAACTTTTCAAAAGGTAAGGTAACCTTTTCAACAAACCGAATCTGCATCTTATTTCTGTATTGATCCCAAGTGGTCAATGTCTACTTGTGCGCATTCCACCATCTGGCGGGTGTATTGCGCAGTGCCATATCCAATGCTAGTAATCTGTGCTCATCTGCAATAGCTACAGTGTATTCTTGGATGAAAGTATAAACATTAGCAGAACCATCATATGTGGGAATAGGACTTACCTCCTTCCCGATCTAGCACAGTGATTTCGTAACCTGCGCGCACCTTCTTGTTGATACTTCATGCATCCGGCTTTGCCAATTTTCCAGTCCTGCCTCTAAATCAAAGACACAGGGGCTGTGACATCTCCAACTGAGTGTGACATATGCGGTAGGATTAATGTAATCTTCCTGGTTCACTGTGAGCTGGTATAGTCTGTCTAAGTCTTGAGCCTTGGATTCCTCCTGAATCAGCTCACTGTATCTGTCACCATCTACAGGATCCAATGGTGCGATGAACCTAAGATGCTTCCCTTCAAATATCATCTTCTTTGATTTTAAGTCGATAATAGCCAAGTTATCCATAACCCAATCAATTCCTAGCAGTGCAGGAAAAGGTTGACTATCATCCATAATCTCGATAACTTCAAAGTCTGTATGACTTTGGACTCCATCAATGTCGGCTATTACGTCAGCTAACTGGCCAAAAGGTATGAATTTCTCTTGGTTATCCATTCTCAATTGGATAGGTGACCATGACAACTTTGGTCGACCCATTTGCTTCCATCTCTGCTTAGTTAAGAAATTTACTTCAGAGCCCAGATCAAGGATGACTTCATCCATTTCAAAATATCCAATCTACGTGGTAAGTCTCATTTCTCGGTCCGTTCTTTTATGCTTCCTTATGTGATGTACTGTGTTATTAGAAGCTTCTGTTCCGGTCTGTGGCTCATATTGGTTTATGAGATTTTGTAGCTCTACTATGGAATTTTCACTTTTTAGTAACTTCATGTAGCTTCACAAGAACTGCACAATGGAGGTGCTAACGTCTGTCGCGGTGCTTGTTTTGTCATATGTCGCTGGCATGTATTCAACATGTGGTACTTGATTGTGCAACGGGATCCTCTCTGTTTCTGTTGCTAGCTCTATGAAGCTATCCTACGTGTCGATAAAGAATTCGTTGTTCTTTTGTAGGTCGAGAGCAGGTATTTTTCCTAGAGCTTTCCTTATCCATTCTGTCTCAAGAGGAGACTGCTTTGTGTGAGCCTCCCCTGACATGGACACTTCGGCTCCCCTATCGCGGACTATTTGTGCACCACTTCACATGACCACATTGATGCTCGGGTTTGCTTGTCTTCTCTCTACTGCGATCCACTGGGCCTTCTTGTTTGGTGCATCTGTTCGTCTTCTTTTCTGCATTTCCACTTCTAGCACTGGGAAATCTTCAATAACATGGTCGAATGATTTACAATAATTACACGTAGTGCATGGGTTAACACAATCTTTGGATACGTGACCTGGCTGGCCACAATTATAACAAATGACCCGGTCACGGCCTCTTCCCTGCGTAGGGCCAGCATTTATTCCTCTGCCGTGGTATCTACCACCACGACATCTGTATCCTCCTTGGTCATATTGTGCATTCTCTTGTTTCGGCTAGGTATCTTCTTGTACGCGGTACAAGCTAGCACCTCTCATTGAGTCCATATCCCATTTTTTTTCATTCATTAGCTCATATGCGCGACAGTTGGATTCATCATGTCCAACTGATTTACAGAAATTGCAGTATAAATTTTTATGTGTTTTCACATACTTCTGTATAAGATAGCAGTCTCTAGGTTTGTGTCTTGTACTTCTACAGATTTCACACCATGGGGCATGATTCTGATTCAATGGGTTGGGAACACCACTGTTAAGATAGTCGTGGAATAACGGGAAATGCTCTTGGTCATGGCCTTCTCCTTTACAACTTGTACACCAAACCTCATGTCTAGGTTCATACCTTTGTTCTTTACCATTCTTCATACTTCGCAACTCTAGTGTCAGGGTGGTCAGTTGGTTCTAGATCTGAGACATCCCAAAACTTGTCTCACAAATTGGCGAAGCCTCTAGCTTCATTGTGATCTCCAAGGCCTCTGCCTGGGACGTGACCTTTTGCTGCATCAATGGTAATCTAATATGGGGCAACAACATAGCAATGAACCATTCCTTGTGTTGTTCCAGAGTTATGACAAAGATTACTTGGTCTAATAGGGTCTTGAACTTCTGATCAAACTCCCAAACCGTTTCAGTTGGTTTCTGCTTTATTTCTTTCAACTCAGTTATACACTTAGATTCAGATTTAGGTTTCTTAAACTCATCCACGAGCGCAACTTTAATTTCTGTGAGGGTTCTCGGCTATGTGGTAGAGTATTTCATGAACCAATGTAAAGCTTTGTCTCTGAAAGTGGTGATGAGTTGTGCTCTCTTCACTGCATCATCCTGGATTTGTCTTACACTCCATACGGCTTCACAAAGGAACCAATGCTGGTCAGGGTCTTCTAGGCCAGTTCCTTTGAATATTGGTATCTTCATATCTGTGTTTTCCATTGTACTACTAGATGGTGGGGCACCCGAATTAGTGCACGGCTGCTATAAAGGGCTCTGTGCGGTGAATAAAAATGGTCTTACTATGATAGCTATACTAGGATGAGTATTCTACGGGGTGGGCTGATTCTTCTGTGGGGTGGGATGATTCTTCTGTGGGGTAGGCTGAGTATTCTGCGGGGTAGGCTGAGTAGCAGGTGGGTTTCGAGATAAAGGTGGTGCAGTCTGTGCATCCGGTTGGTTCTCAGGGGTAAATGGTGGTGTGGCTTCATTGTCAATGTTACAAGGAATCTCAGTATTAATATGGAGTCCAGGGCCTCCACGGGTCTTATTAAATTTATATCTTTACCACTTCAAATATTATGTGTTTCTTCGTCCGAATCACTAAATATACTATTTACCATGACAAACATAAGAATATTACTGCATTCTTAAAACACCTTTCTCAGCTAACAACATCTTAATGTAGAGACTGCGATTGTTCAGGAACTTACCTTGAAATCCTTCAAAAACGTATGTTTCTACTTGGTTGTAGGATTTGAGAGTGTCTATAGAAAATTGTGTTACGAATCCTTCGAGCATATGATCGACCCAAAAATCAACTACGCATGCCAATGGGATGTCTATTGCTTTGAGCTTCGCCGTGAGCTTAGGATTCCACTCTGCAGGAACTCCTCCTTGAAAACAAGTTTTCTTCTTTGCGAGCCGCGAGATCCATGAATGCATCTCATTTGGAAATGATGCCTAGAAAATATCATGAATGTCATTGAATAGATACCTATCCGACCACTGTGTGTCGCTTAGACGCGGATGTCTATTCTCTTTCCTTTTAATGTCTCTTATAGTCTTCTCCCACCAAGCTTGGATTTCTGTCTTTTCAGGATGCCAGCTGTCAGAGCCTTCCGGAAATTGGTATTCTTCGTCACACATCCCGAGTGAAACTCACCATGGATTCTAGCATGGCAATGGAACCATTTGTTGGCTATAATTGACCCAGAGGTTTTTTGTAAGAACTAGGTTCTTTGAGGTTTCCCCTTGACCAACAAAACCCCTTCGCACTGGCCCTTTGAGCAACAACTTACGAGCAGGTTGAGGTCTCACCCGAGGTGTATCTATGGGGTACTGTGGAATCAAATTTCCATAGTAAGTGATGCGCTGCTTGGACGGACGTACTGTGCAACACAATAGAGGATATGTGCTGCGAGGTGAGACCGCGCAACGATGGGAAATGCTGCGGTCCGCACCACGATGTTCTTCTACCGCGGGACTTCTACTGAAGCTGCGAGCAATCCAAATTTATTCTATACTTGGATTATCTTGAAAGCTCTTAAGATACTGAAATGAATATCACTCATTCGTTCATTCAGACGGTTAAATGTCTACCTTTCTAACATTCATTCATTAACTCAATATGTCATAATTTGAACATAGCCGATTGATCTAATCTGCTGTTTTACATTCCTTTACTGCGTGAAAGAAAGTACTTAATTAAATGACTGATTCACTGCCTTCATACACAAGAATAAATGTTCACCATTCAACTATTCATGCGAAACTTAACATATCATTTCCATATTCCTCTACTGGAAAATGCATATAAAATCTCTCTCATAACAGTATGCAAGGAACATCTAAACATTCATTGACAGAAAACACAAGTAAGCATTCATTCATAAGCACAATCACACAACACGAGATTTAACATGGTTCACTTCCTCAGGTGGGAAGTTACGTCCACAAGAACAGTTGGTAATATATTTCTTTCAAAAGGGATGGGGACAACTGTTCTTAGCCTACGCACTCAGCTGTAGACTTTCCTTCCTCTCAATTAGGTCTCTGCTCACATAGCTGTAGAGCCTTTACACTATTCTTAGCTCAGAGATATTTTACAAAAACAACAACTTAGAACCCCAAAACGTAACCCCATCCCCTACAAAATTATATTCTTAAATAGGTCATGCCTCTAAGGCCATGTATTTACAAAGTCGAACACCTAAACCCAGATCCCTTAGGGTTTACAAAACTGCGTCGGTTTCCCTAAACCAGCTTGTTGGCATCTGGTAGCGTCTACTTCATCATGGCAGTTCTCCACGTCTTCAATCTATTGCTCTTGGTCTTCCTGTCACACGCGTGCCAATAGGTCGCTTCCTCTAAACCATTCACCTCTAAATTTTTTTCCCACCAAGCGTGCCAAGACGTCGCTTTCCTCAACAAACTCGTGCATTGGCCGCCTACCTGATTTGCTTGTGCCCGCCGCTCGGCACTCCTGGAGCATCTTTCCGAAATTAGACCATTACTAGTCCATGTGATACATGCACCTGATCCATGTCCAACACTTCGCTTTGCTGGCTCCATGTGTCCTGACTGCTTCGCAGCATTGCTTCCTCGCAGCACTGGTCTTCACGGTGCTTCCAAAATTTGGATGCTGCGCACAGCTTCACAACATGGTCAAAACTTAGATGCTGCGCACATCTCCGCAACATCTTCAATACTTAGACAAAATTATATTTCTGAGTTGCGTTCAGCTCAGCTTTCTTATCAAAAAGGTGTTACCAAAACTTTGTCCCAAACTGGGCCCAACAGGTTTCTTTGACAAACCCTAATCCAGCTCCAAATCCAATTCCTGCAAATCAAGTGGATTGGGTTAATCCTAGAAGAGAATGGATTGGTCACCTACATAAGTGAAGAAGTTCCTATTTCAGAGGGAGATGAGGCTAAGGCCTTACATAAGAATATTACAAGCAATCTCGACAGGTATGACTTATCCAGGTATGTTTCAAGATTTGTTCATGATTACATTTATGGTATGTTTGTCTTCATGTTATTATAGTTAGTACAATCTTGATTAAATTCAGACTTGTCGTATCAGCTTAAGAAAATTATGAATGCATTATAGAAGATATTCATTGATTAGGGTGTTGACACTTATGATTTTGCTAATGCATTATGGTGTTGTATGAGGTTTATGTTGTCCGCTAACATGAAAGGTACACCAAGAAAGACAAATCATGTTCTAGTTCAAGAACATATGATCATGATGACATGAAGACAAAGATTCATCCAGGGATAATTTTAAGAACTCCCCCTAAATTTATATGTATAAAAAATGGGCGAATCTCCCCGATATATAGGAAAACTTGAAGTCGATTTTATCAATAATATAATATGTATATAAAAATTTTTGGCGAATATTTCATTTCAATTATATAATGCTGTAAAATCTTGGCGAATCTTTCACTAAATTATAAGATATTGTAAAATCCTGGTGAATATTTCACTTAATTATAAAAAATTGTAAAAAATTGGCGAATCTTTCAATGATTTATAAAATATAGTAAAAATTTGGCGAATATTTTGCCAATAAAACTCAAGCTTTTGATTATGTACATTACTAAGGTAGTGCGACAGAAGAGCATACACCGAAGCTCAACTTTTGACTCTCTTGACTCCTAGACTCTTGAATGAACAAGTGTATGAATGAGGAGAGGATGGATTTATTTATACATTTCACAAGCAATATTTAACCACTCACAACTAGAAGGTGTCGAAAAAACACGACTGCACTAACTAGATTCAGGGCAAGTAGGGACTGTACTTGTTATCTCATCCTTTAATGGTCCAATGGACATGTGGGGTCATGAATCTTGACAGGCCAACAAACTAATACAATTACGTGAATATCCTAGTAGCGGGCCACTTCCTTTATATAGAGAGATAGTTCTTGGACCAATTCCAAGCTTCCAACCAATATTCTCACCAAACTTTCTTCTGTTTGGTGTCGAATGGTAGGAGAGTTGCATATTTGTCAATGAATACTTAAAATGGCTCAATCCACACAAATTTTCCTTGGCAAGTGATAACTTCACCCATCACTGTTTTAAAACATCCCAACACTATAAAAGCATCCATAAATTGATAAATAACAAACCCATGCACTTCTAAATTCACCCAGTGATGAGAATAACGCCCCATGCACTTCTAAATTCACCCAGTGATGAGAAAAACGCCCCAAACACTTCAATACTTGCCCCGGGCACTTCAAAATTCTCCCAAAGATGATAAAAATGCCCTAAGCACTTCAATATTTTCCCAGGAACTTCTAAATTCTCCAAAGGATGATAAAAACTCCCCATGCACTTCAATAGTTTCCCCGAGCGCTTCAAAATTCCCTCGAGTCACTTCAATACTTATCCCATGCACTTCAAGATTGACCCAATGATGATAGAAGCACACCATGCACTTCAATACTTGCCTCAGCCACTTCAAAATTCTCCCAACAATGATAAAAACACCCATACACTTCAATATTTGCCCCAAGCACTTCAAAATTCCCCCCGCAAAGATAAAAACACTCCCATCCACTTCCATGATTTCCCAGGAACTTCATTACTTGCCTCGGACACTTCAAAATTCGTCCAATGATGATAAAGATGCCCTATGCACTTCAATAGTTTCCCTAGGCAAGGGAGAAAAATACCCAACAATGATATAATCACCTAGACAATCACACAAATGTCTCAATCCACACAAATTTGCCCTGGCAAGTGATAACTTTGCCCATCACTATTTTAAAATGTCCCAACACCATAAAAGCATTCATACATTGATCAATAACAACCCCAAGCACTTCTAAATTCATGCAGTGAGGAGAAAAACGACCCATGAACTTCTAAATTCACCTGGTGATGAAAAAAGTGTCCCATGCACTTCTAAATTCACCCAGTGATGAGAAAAACACCCCAGGCACTACAATACTTGCCCCGGGCATGTAAAATTATCTGAAAGATGATCAAATTGCCCTCAGAACTTCAATATTCTCCCAAGTACTTGTAAATTCTCCCAAGGATGATAAAAACTCACCATGCACTTCAATATTTTCTCAAAGCACTTCAAAATTCCCCCAAGTCACTTCAATACTTGCCACATGCACTTCTAAGTTGACTCAATGATGATAGAAATGCCCCATGCACTTCAATACTTGCCTTGACCACTTCAAAATTCTCCAAACGATGATAAAAACACTCAGACACTTCAATATTTTCCCTAGACACTTCAATATTTTCCCCATGCACTTCATAATTCTCGCAGCAAAGATAAAAAATGCCCCCATCCACTTCTAAATTTACCCAATGATGAGAAAAATGCACCATGCACTTTTAAATCCACCCAATGATGAGAAAAACACCCCATGCACTTCTAAATCCACCTAGTGATGAGAAAAACACCCCATGCACTTCTAAATTCACCCAATGAGGAGAAAAATTCCCTAGGCACTTCAATACTTTCCCTGGGCACTTGCACTTCAAAATTCTCCCAGAGAAGATAAAAATGCCCTAAGCACTTCAATATTTTCCGAGGCACTTCAAAATTATCCCAAGGATGATAAAAACTCCCCAAGCACTTCAATATTTTCCCCAAGCACTTCAAAATCCCCCCAAGGCACTTCAATACTTGCCCCATGCACTTCTAAATTCACTCAGTGATTAGAAAAATGCCCCGCGCACTTCAATACTTTCCTCGACCACTTCAAATTGTCCCAATGATGATAAAAACACCCATACACTTCAATATTTTCCCCGGGCATTTCAAAATTCGCTCGGAGAAGATAAATAACGCCCCCATCCACTTCCATGTTTTCCCAGGCACTTCATTACTTTCCCTAGACACTTCAAAATTCATCCAATGATGATAAAGATGCCCTAGGTAAGAGAGAAAAACACCCGACAATGATATAATCACCCAAGCAATCACAAAAATGCCTCAATCCGCACAAATTTACCTTGGCAAGTGATAACTTTTCCCATCACTGTTTGAAAAAGTCCCAACACTATAGAAGCATCCATACATTGATAAAAAACAACCATAGGCACTTCTAAATTCACCTAGTGATACGCCTGTTAACACCCAAAAAGTGCTCACTAGCTCATTTTCCTATTCACATGACCCATTTGTCCACTTTTTCACCATCAGAGCCTCTGAAACCAACAAAAGGTCACCAAAAGACCTTAGTACACCCCTTTTTCCATTAAAAAAGATTATTTTTCCAAGAAAATCATAAAAAACCCTCAAAAAGGGTCCAAATTCCCAAAAATATTAAAAAGGGAATTAAAATATTATTTTTATTCAAAAAAGGAAAAAGGAGGGAAAAGTACCTAAACCATGTTGGTCAATACCATTTGGTTTCCACAAAACCACAAATGGTATCTCCCACCACCAAAACCTATAAAAAGGTGGTAGGGGCTCCTCATTTCACATCCTTCCATTATCTCATCCTTATGCTGCTGAAATCTCCCCTGAGCACTTTTAGCCATTGAAGCAACCTTGGAGAAAGAGACCTATTGGAGTTTGGAGCTACTCATCTTGGGAGTTGCTCAACATCAACCTTCACCATTGAAGGTAATATCGCAAGCACTTGCTTGCCCCCCACTTTTCAATACAAAAAATTATTTATTATGTTTCTTGTTCTTGATTTTGAAATGTTTACATTATTTGCTTAGATTCTTGTTTAGATCCATGAAAAGTATTGTTTATTTAGTTTATTGTTTTTATTTCTATTGAAACTGCTACTACTAGTTAGTAGGTGCCCATAGCACTAAGCTTGGTTGCAAAACCGAGCCAACAGTTTTTGGCGACTCCGCTTTGGTTTGAACTTTAGATCTCTAGCTTTGCCATTAAATCTTAGTTTTTATGAGTTTTTAACCATTAGATCCATAGATCTGCCATCTTAGACAGCAGATCCATTGCTGTTCTGAGATTTGGCCCCAAAAAACAGCCCTAAATTTTAAATTTTCGAGTTCGTTTCTCGTTTTCCGTGCACGGCTTCCGCCTCGCGGCTTTTTGCCAGACAGTCGCGCGGTCCATCGCGACTTTTCTGCATTTTTCCGCGCGGTCCATCGCGGCCTTTTTCCAGACAGTCGCGCGGTCCATCGCGACTTTTCTGTGTTTTTCCGCGCTGCACACCGCGGCTTCGCGGCCTTTTTCCGCACTGTCCATCGCGACTGTGCGCCCAAAACCTGCGCGGTCCATCGCGACTGTGCGCCCAAAACCTGCGCGGTCCATCGCGACTGTTCGTCCAAAACCCGCGCGGTCCATCGCGACTGTTCGGCCAAAACCCGCGCGGCCCATCGCGGCTGTTCGTCCAAAACCCGCGCGGCTGAATTTTTTCATTCGGCCATCCCGATTTTGAAAAATATTTTTTACTGTACTTTCTGCCCATAGCACATTTTTTACAGTACTAAATTCTGCACATTTTCCAGATTTAGAAAAAAATTTTACTATTTAAAACATGCATACATAGAAATCTTTTTAAAAATTTTCAAGAAAGTGAAAGAAAGATTCATTTTGGCATTCTTTATCTAGATTCAAATTTTTTCTTGTTTACTTCTTTAGAATCTTGCCCTTAGCAAATTTTATTGAAACGAAGAAATCCATTTATTTCTTTTAGAAGTTTATTATTTGCTTTCATAAATCCAAAAAATCCATTATTTTTTGAGTTATTTTTTGAAAAAGCAAATTAATTTCTTTTAGTGAAAAAAGTCTTAAATATTTGCTCGTTATTTTTCGAAAAGTCCTTTATTTTTTGAAAAATTTCCCTTAAAGCATTTAATTTTTTCAAGTTCAGTTTACACACCTCACGTGCACTCACACGATCACTTAATTGAACTAAGACTTAAAACTTACCCTAATTTGAACACACTCTTAACCCCACTTGGGGAACACAAAAAGAATTCTTGTAGCTAGGTAGTATTGGGGGGATAGGTGTTCCAATAACACCCCTCAGTTCATACATCTGAGACATAGAAGTTGTCCAATTAGGGAGCTAAAATCTCTTAGTACTTTTTGGCGCGGTCACAACCGGTTTGTGGGAAGGCCTCTCCCCTAGGAGGGTTGAAGTCGCGAGGATGGTTCCGGAAGCCTGAGTGGGATACCGAAACCCATTCAGTAACCGAAGGGCTACCATTCGCAGTTCTCGGGATATCCCTGTATTGGGATATTGCGATCAAAGGACCAAACGGCAGATTTACCTTTTCTCGACGCGTCATGAACGGAGTATCCTAGTAGCCTGTCTTTTTAGGATTGATTACCCGGTGTCCCTCCCGGTAGGGGGATATCTAGCCGTTGTCTCTACATTCATATTGTCTGACTTGGATTTCATCACCTTGCAGGGGATATCGTCTGTTCGAGTCACAATACTTTTAGATTAGGTGTTTGCATGATCTTTACCACCTTTTGAGTCTAGTTACACCTATTTTTTCTAGGAGCCGCTTGCATGTTGGTATTCTGACCAGTTGTTGCATTCCTCCACTTATTGTAGCACAGCTGCTAGAATAAGTGCATTTTTTGAGGATTGATTTTTTGGCCTGTGAGCCTTCTTTTTTCACTCCCCTTTTTGCACCCTTGGTTGCATTAGGGTTTTTGAGTCTTTTACATACATATATCACCACCTGATACTTAAAACAAATTTTTACATAAAAAACATATTCTCACCATTGAGAATTCTAGACGTTCTCGTCGTCTACGGGGCGAACTCCCAGAGTTTAGTCCACTTGGCTCTCCACGTCACGGACGCAGATCATTATCCCTTGATTCGACACATCGTCGATCATCTAGACGGTCATCCGATTCTGACATACCCCACTTCACCTTTGATTTGGAGGTAGAATCCGAAAACCCCACAGAGTTACCACCGACCACAATTATGTCTGGAACACCAGAAGATCCACAATTTACATTAACCATAGGTCAGACATCCGCAAACCCTTCTGCGGGGATACCATCCATGGCAACATCCACCCCCTTGGGTATGCCCAATATGGGTAACACTCCACATTTAGGAATGCCTAGCACAGGACCACAACCTGTCATGGGCATGCCCAACATGGGGGTCATACCCCCTTCGGTTTCCACAAACCCTATCCCAGGAATCCCTAGTACGATTCCTAACCCAAGTGTCACTCCTGTTGCACTTGGGAATGCTATCCCAGGAATCCCTAGTGCGATTCCTAACCCAAGTATAACCCATGTTGCACTCGGTAGTACTATACCAGGAATCCCTAGTGCGATTCCTAACCCAAGTGTAACCCAGGTTGCACTTGGGAGTGCTAACCCATATCAGGCCACACCTTTTGGAGGGCACATACCCTCCATACCTAGCATACCTATAGGAGCTACTGGACCCCTACACCATACCACAATGGCTAGGCAAATCCCGGTTCCGGTCACCACATCCGCTAGTCTACCGTACATGGCAAGTCTCAACTTGCCAGATTTAGCTAGGCTTACGAATGACCCCATTAGGCATGATCCTGCTTGGCCCCATATGCCCACTAAGCTTCCCTCTGACATCCCTAAGTTTGAGGGAAAGGCCGGAGAAGACCCCCAGAACCACATCATGTCCTTCCATTTATGGTGTTCCTCCAACTCCATAGTGGACGACTCTGTCCGCCTCCGTTTATTACAGCGCACCTTCACTGGCTCTGCAGCCAAATGGTATATCGAGCAACCCCATGGGACGCATTCCACATTTACCTCCCTTGCCTCGACCTTCCTGCAGTTCTTTCAGCTACCGGTCCGCTATGATGCGGGCGTTGAGATCTTACTGTCTTGCAGACAGAACACAGCCACGCACATCACTGACCATATCCATGATTGGCGTCGGCGCCGAAGCCTATGCAAGATCAAATTAGACGACCGAATATTTTTAGACTGGTTCCTTAAATCCCTCCTTCCTCTCATTGCGAAGGATGTAGCATCTGAAAGACCCCAGTCTGAAGAGGAGGCCATCCTTAAGGCCCAACAGTTTGACCTTATCTATGCCCAGTCAGGTTACCTATACACCATCATACCTGACGCCCCACGAGGCGACTCTGCACGCGGTGACACACCGGGGGCATCACATGCCGCTGATGGCATTATTGGCCAAATTACACCGCAAGCAAAACCTTTCAGTATGGTGAGCACCATGCCCGCCCCAGACCTTTCTAGGGCTACATCTAGTTCCGGAGCGACGACTTCCTATGCTCCAACAAACCAGACCCATCACGTTCATGGACCCTCTTGTCCACAACATTGTTATGGCCAAGCGCCATCAGCATATGTACCTCCTACATACTATGCTCAACCTACGGTACAGACCCCCATGCAGTTCCCACAACAGCCCATGCATTACCCACAACCGGTTGCACCAGCTAACCTCACACCTCCACCAGCTCAGGGGTACCAACAACCCCAACAGGCAACTGGACCACCTCCACCTCCACCTGCATACTATCTACCGCAACCTGCTCCCGCACCTGCGGCTCCCCAAAATCCCCCCAATGCTCAAGGGCACGTGTACGCACAACAACATCAGCCCCAATACCAAAACAACCAGCGCAACCAAGGTGCGCAACAGAAACGTGGTAGAGGTCATAACCATGGTAATAACCAACAACATCATCAAGGTCCTCCACCTCCCAATCCTCCGCAAAATAACAATGCTGCTCCTCCCAACCGCAATCCGGATCGGAATCCTAAGCAGCCTAGAAATAATAACCTCAGAACAAACCACCCTTGTTCTATTTGCGGGGTCTATGGTCATTACACGCATTCTTTCCCACATTTGGAGCGAGCTCGGCAACTCTGGACCAACGATGCCCATCGTCAAGGGCAAGCGGTTCCTCAGCCACCACCCAACCCTCCACCACCTCAACATCAACCTTTGGTGCTGCAAAACCCCTTTCCAAACCAGGGTGTAGTGAACACTCAGCCGTTAGCCCCCCCTCAGGGAAACGTGCCACCACAGCAGATCACTTATGCAGCCCCTGATCAACCCATGTTCGATTCAGGTACTCACCATTTGTTGATGATGTCGACTGCCGATGCTAACCTCCAAACTCGTTGGAACCAATATGGCTCCACCTCTGAAGCCCCTCCCGCTGACAAGAACACTAACGTTAATCCCACAGATCAAACGTTACGTATACCTCCGGCTTCACTTGATGGCGCTTCCAAAGCACCTCGCTTCCCACTTTGTCGCATCAACAGTAATCCCAATGCTCGCGCTGCGTCGAATTACAACATCCTAGACGACTTAGCCCAGTCTCCTGCAGCCATGTCTGCTTTAGAAGTTTTGCAAAACTATCCTTCGCAGCGCAAAACTTTGCTCTCTGCCATTGGCACCATTGACCCCAATGATTCACAGTTGATCGCATTCGATTCAGACCAGTCTGAACCCCGCCTGCCTTCCTCTTTAGCATTCCAAGTTTCCGTTTCTGTTCGGAATCTTGTCATCCATCGGTGCATTATCGATGAAGGGGCCTCCACATGCGTCATGTCCACATTTGTTTGGCAGAAGTTGGGATCCCCTAATCTCCAGCAGTCCACCACTGCATTACGAGCTTATGACGGCCGTTCGGCTCAACCCCTAGGTCTGTTAGCCAACGTCCCTGTCCAGCTGGCGGGTAAAACCGTGCTCATTGACATTGAGGTCATCAATGCCCCACTAGACTATAACCTTTTACTTGGTCGCAACTACATGTACGCCATGAAAGCGGTTGCCTCATCCGTTTTTCGTACCATGATGTTCCCCCATGAGGGACGCGTGGTCAAGGTCGACCAGCTCACCTATTACGATCCCAAGGCCCCTACCACACCTGAAAATGGTCTCACCATGGTTGAACAACCTGTTTGTGGTGCAACTACCTCATTCATTTCCTCAGTAAGACCCAGACTTTACTCCGAGGCGTCGATAACCTCTACATTCCAGGCCATTCCACCACCGTCACCGGAGACCCAGGTCGCTAACCTCTGCACTCTTTCACAAACACCCGGTAATCAACCCTCCTTGTTACCCAAACCACCATTGGTCCCTAGTCACATCGGTGTTACACCTATCCACACAATCCCCTTTCTATTTCCTCCTTCGGGTGTAGTAAGCGCCCCGTTTATGGCTACCCTTAGTCTCCCCGGGTTAACATTAGGATTACCCGTGTGGTATATTACGCCTCCCGTTCCTCCACCGACACCAAATGTCATCCTACAACCGGTGCAACCCATTGTTACTTCTACCCAACCACCTCCCGGTATCACGACTCCTTCGTCGTCGACGAATCCCCCTCCATTCGTCAGGCCCACTGGGGGCAGAGGCCCACAACCATACACTGCGGTTCCCCCACCCAAGGCAGTTAAACCTCCCCCCATATTTCGTGCTCCTCCAAAATGCTCGCTGTGTGATGAGTTAGGCCATCCAAGCCATCAGTGCCCACAGTTACCTGCATTGCAGGAACACATGCAAATGTTGGACGACGACCCCAACATCCCGGTGGTTAAACTAGATCCAAACCCTATGCCTCGTGATAAATCACTGCGTACCAACCACCCATGTGCGATATGCGGTATTTACCGCCACTATTCCCACAACTGTCCTGACATCCCAGACTATAGAGCAGCTCTCTACGAGATGAACAATTTGGACCTAGAGACGGCACCCCCTACTATCGAGGAGATCTACCCTCCCGCATCATCCTCATCCGGAGAGATTAACACCATCTACATGATCTCTTCGACTACCACTACGTCATCACTCGATTTGACCACTCAAAGCTCCCGCAATGATGAAGAGGTTCTCGAGACTCCTACTACCTTTGATTATCCCGGGGAAGACATGCACCATCGTCCATACTTCCTCCCGGAAGAGACTTCATCCACCACCGCTACCCAATCTGCGGTTGAGTCCAAGGATTTCCTTCCTACTAAAATCGACTGGTTAACGGATCCCATGGCCGATATTTCTCCCGTCATCCACATTGACATCTCTGACCCACTTGGTGCCCTTCATACCATCACATTAGGAACCTCCCACAGTGAGCATGAGATCGGAGAATACCAACAACTCTTCCAAGAATTCACTGATGTCTTTACTTGGTCAGATACCGAAATGCCTGGCCTTGACCTCGCCATTTATACGATCTCCACTGGATACCCCTCTGTCCGGTCGGCCCCTTCCATTGATCCCTTTGAGACACAGGTTCAACCCTTTCAAATCGACCAGGAAACCACATGTCCACAACATGGGGGCAGGCCCAAAACCTTGCCTACTCATCATCATCGTGATCCTCGTCGGAGATACTGGGGGCATCCACCCCACAAAGGGAATCCCCCATCATCATATCATCACTTCAGTATGCCACCACGACCCACAGCCTCATGGTATAACACCCCGCCAGCAGTTGCTCAATGCCCTATTGATCCCTCTCTGAGACAACATCTGCACCACATTGACACCTCTGAGTTAGGGGGCATAATAGATTACCTCGACCCCGGGATAGGGGGCATGATCAATAATTTTGAACCTTCCCCATCATCTCTATCTCAACACCTCAATGAGCCCATCGTTCAAACCAACACATATGTGATCCATAATCACAAACCCCATGCACATAGCATGGGGGCAGGTCATTAACCCTGCTCACTTTTTCATATTTGTGATCTCAACCATTTTTGAGGTCACGTGTCACTTGTATATTTCAGTTGATTTGATACACCTAGTATTTTGCCCCCACGGGTCATCATTTCTCCCCACCACTGCATCCTTCGCTTGGTGAGATCACCTTTATTTGTAACCATTTTTTAGCCTCCCTCGTGGCCTCGGTTTGCGTGCCACATCGGCCGTTCTCCGTTTTCGATGTGTCTTATATCGCCGGATTCAGTTTTCCGCACAGATGACGATGCTTGAGACCTTTTCTCGCCCTCGTCAATCCATTTTTGTTCGGTATAATTTTATCCCTTTTTCGGGTCGAGCAACCCCTTTTACGAAAAAGGCACTTAGGGAGTTTCTGTTAAGCTCTTTTCTGACTCCTAAAACAATGAAAAGATCGCCGAGCAATCTTGCTTCCTTTCATGCTCGATAAACGTATCTGAAAGGGCGTCTACCTGGTATAAGTTTACCCCTTTTCCGGACCTTGTAGACTAATTACGAAAAAGGTATACTCTAGTCACATCGGCTAGAAGAGTTCTCCATCCGCATCATTTTATGCTTTTTCGGGCCTTGGAGACTAAACTTACGAAAAAGAAACACCAACAGAGTCCACTTACTGTTTTCAGACTCTCTAAACATGAAAGCAACCATGAGCATGCGCCGTCCTGGGCTCACAAAATCCACAGGACCGTACCATTTCAGAGCACACTTTTATCCCTTCTTGAAGCTCATTAAAACTATGAAGAAGGAAGAAGGGTGCCTCTTGGCGCCACGACAGATAATATCTACTCGCATAGCAGCTTCCCCATTTTGGTCGCCTTTTGTTCAGAGTATTCTGCAGTATGTCACCCTGAAACTCCCTCGACAGCTACCATCAGCTTGTCCTCCCCCCCCAGAGTCAATATATACCATTCAGTCAAAGCTATAATCCCTGCACCTACAAGTCAGTTCCCTACGCTGCCAGGTCAACCATGTCATCATGCTCTGAACAAAGGAAGTTTGAGTCTACCCATTTTTTGACCCAGTTATTTCCCATCCCCACAAGTATGTCAGTCCTACCAGCAGTACTACATCACTTCAGTTTACACCTCGCGCTCCTAGCAAGGAAACATCATTGCCTTGTTAGTTGCTGGTCTCCCTCTGTCGACGACAACCACATTTATTCCAAAGGATAGACCTAGAGGCCCCTGTGTCTTGGACTCATTACCATTTATGATGAGTACCTACGAATCATTTCGAGAGGAATCCTCAGTGCCTCTCCCAATGGTTGTTTCTCACATGCTCGACTTCAACACCTTGATCGCATCGTTGAGACTCGCACAGGGTATTGGTCCGTTCAGTTATTAGTCGAAGACCCCGGATACCTCCTGACTCCTCCACATTTGAGAGTCTTCCTATGGATAATATCAGTTACACTTTTCCTATAGTTATCCGGGCTGCGCATGGCGACAATATTCAGATTCACACCTGTTTCATACTCCCTTGAGTATACAGTTACATTTATTCCCAGATTTGACTCATAGTCTTTGAGTCCCTACAGATGTTGGACACCTTCAGTTTCAGCAGTTCCACAGTTGATCCAGTGTATCAGTTATTGAGATCATTCTTATTGAGATCATTCATGATCATGAGTATATCCCACCATCATGTCCCCTCTGGACCATTATGATGTACCAGTATATTTCTTCACGTATTAGATCCCCCTTCTTGGGACTAATTGTTTTGTATATGCCTTGATACGAGCATGGGAATGCCCGCCTCGTCCTTTATCAGAGATTATACCTCATTCATATTGAGGCCATGTAATATTTTTTGTTTTGCAGCTTCCAAGGGCCGTGGCTCCAGTCTCCAACCGGTCTCTTCTCTCCCCTAAAAACCCCAGAAAAAGACAAATGAACTATGATGTCTATCGGCCATACGATGAGCTCCTGCCCTCACACATCAGGGGGCAATCTGTTAACACCCAAAAAGTGCTCACTAGCTCATTTTCCTATTCACATGACCCATTTGTCCACTTTTTCACCATCAGAGCCTCTGAAACCAACAAAAGGTCACCAAAAGACCTTAGTACACCCCTTTTTCCATTAAAAAAGATTATTTTTCCAAGAAAATCATAAAAAACCCTCAAAAAGGGTCCAAATTCCCAAAAATATTAAAAAGGGAATTAAAATATTATTTTTATTCAAAAAAGGAAAAAGGAGGGAAAAGTACCTAAACCATGTTGGTCAATACCATTTGGTTTCCACAAAACCACAAATGGTATCTCCCACCACCAAAACCTATAAAAAGGTGGTAGGGGCTCCTCATTTCACATCCTTCCATTATCTCATCCTTATGCTGCTGAAATCTCCCCTGAGCACTTTTAGCCATTGAAGCAACCTTGGAGAAAGAGACCTATTGGAGTTTGGAGCTACTCATCTTGGGAGTTGCTCAACATCAACCTTCACCATTGAAGGTAATATCGCAAGCACTTGCTTGCCCCCCACTTTTCAATACAAAAAATTATTTATTATGTTTCTTGTTCTTGATTTTGAAATGTTTACATTATTTGCTTAGATTCTTGTTTAGATCCATGAAAAGTATTGTTTATTTAGTTTATTGTTTTTATTTCTATTGAAACTGCTACTACTAGTTAGTAGGTGCCCATAGCACTAAGCTTGGTTGCAAAACCGAGCCAACAACGCCCCATACACTTCTAAATTCACCAAGTGACGAGAAAAATGCCCCATGCATTTCAATACTTGTCCCGGGCACTTCAATATTCTTCGAAAGATGATAAAAACACCCTAAGCACTTCAATATTTTCCCAGGCACTTCAAAATTCTCCCAAGGATGATCAAAACTCCCCATGCACTTCAATATGTTCCCCAAGCACTTCAAAATTCCCTCAAGGCACTTCAATACTTTCCCCATGCACTTCTAAATTCACCCAATGATGAGAAAAACTCCCTGCACACTTCAATACTTTCCTCAGCCACTTCAAAATTCCCCCAACGCTGATAAAAACACACATACACTTCAATATTTTCCCCAAGCACTTGAAAATTCTCGCGGCAAAGATAAAAACGCCTCATCCATGTCCATGTTTGCCCATGCACTTCATTACTTGCCCTAGACACTTCATTATGTTCTGAAAGGATATAAAGACAACATTAACACAATGACCCAAACTTCCAAGCATTAACAACATGTAATATATATTTGCAAACACAATGACCCAAACTTTCAAGCATTAACAACATGTAATATATATTTGCAAACACAATGACCCAAACTTCCAAGCACTAACAACATTTATTTATATACTTGCAAATATTTCAAATAAACTTATATTTACACCACTACTACTTAAAAGGAATATTTCAATGTTTATGAAGCCTTCCCTTCATAATGGGATTCTTATCCATGTCAGATAAAGTCTAATGCAAAAGCCAAAAAATGAATACCACTAAGCTGTAAACAAGAATACAAATCCAATTTCGAAAAGAGCAATTAGTTGGCTGAGCATTAAATTGTATCATAGCCATGACAATCTACGGCTATTGGCATATATAGAAGCCTATATACAAAGACATTGCAAAATCTGACTTGCAGCCCACTTATCTTCACTATTGTTTGTAATATCAGCATACATTGACAAATACATAATGTTATAGAAGATAAATATAGCTGAGGCACCTATAAAATTTACAAGGGATGACCTGCATTAAGGAGAATATGGGGCTGACCTGTCCCGTGCACAGAAATGTTGGGCCAACATGTTAATCATTTGTCATAATGAGTATTTATACGTTCATTTAAGGCATTTCTTTTGATGTATTTCCTGGAAAATTTGAGGTAGTAGCAGAGTAAGGATTAGATCCATGGTTAGGAGACAACAATAACCTGGACCAACACTTAGCATGGGTTGTCTTACATCATTAAAAAAATTGTCCTAACATAAGAAAAAATAAAGATACCCACCTGTAGCAGATGGAGCTGCCTTAAGGAAGGCATGTCTCAAACTTGTAATAGTCATCTACAACAAAAAACCTTTATTGTAACATATATGGAGTCATCATTACCATTAACAAATCTACAACATATTCCTCGATGGGAAGCACAGAACTTGCAGCAACAATAGCCACAACAATATATACTTCAACAACAAGCTCTAAAAGTGCTACTACAAAAACTAGAATAGCATCTAGTGCATCATGTTTAGAATGTGCAGCAGCAATAACATTGTAACCATATAATCATTGTTTCGCATATAATCATTATAACCATATAATCATTGTTTCCCATATAATCATTATAACCATATAATCATTGTTTCCCATAAACAGAGCTGACTGAACTAGGAGAGAAGGACATCACACATCATTACAATTAACAAATCTACAACATATTCCTCGATGGGAAGCACAGAGCTTGCAACAACAATAGCCACAACAATATATACTTCAACAACAAGCTCTAAAAGTGCTGCTACAAAAACCAGAATAGCATCTAGTGCATCATGTTTAGAATGTGCAACAGCAATAACATTATAACCATATAATCATTGTTTCCCATATATTCTCTTTGTTACAGGAGAAAGTGAAGAAAATCCCACCCTTTTCATTCAATATTTTCTTTCTACATTATGCCTTTTCATTTAATATTTTATTTTTACAATATGCCATACTGCATTGTACCATAAAGGATGCAACGATCTAGCGTCATGTGTAGGGCATAAATAAAGAAACACCTTTCAAGATTAGTTGAGGGTATTTCCTAGGAAATTGTTGGTACAATTCATGGTATAGTCTATCATTATATCTACTGCTGAAATATAGATGTAGAGCTACAAATATGATCTTTCCTATGCAAAGTTGCAAATACTGGAAGAAAAATAGAGAATACATGCTCAAACTACTGAAATTTGAAATAGGGAGATGTCTACTGAAACATTTGCTGAAAAACCTTCTAATTTACTGCCAAACCACTGTATTTGCCATGAATCTGCCAAATTTATGCAAAGACTGATATTTATCGAAAAGACATCAGAAAAAATACAAATCTATGCCTGATCTGTCAAATTGTTGCTTAATTGGACAAATATCACTTCTATACAACCAATATCTGCAGGAAATTGACTAATTTCAATTGTTGGGCATCTATTTTCATCTACTAGCTTTCAAAATTTACTGTCGCTGTTGAGATTCAAGTGAATACTGTATTGACAGTATGTGGACATATGAAAATTATGCCAATTACATTAGAGAAATGTCGGTCTCGTGCCAATAGGTCTCCTACGATGGATGCATAGGAACCTAGTAAGCCAATGCATAGACCATTTTTCTCTTCGCTTAGCAATTCAGATCTCATAGTCAAGTATCAAGGGAATAAAAAAATATAAGCAAAATAAATGCAAACTTCCAAACTTGAAAAAATGCTCCAAATGTAAGAAAAAAACAAATAATTTATGAAACGAATCAAACTAGTACAAAGGGCTCAAACCGCAATCAATTATCAAGGGAATAAAAATATATTTAACCAAAATAAATGCAAACTTCCAAACTTGAAAAAATGCTCCAAATGTAAGAAACAAGCAAACCATTCATATTTGCCAAGATATCAAAGCTAGAAATACAAGCAATTCCATGTACTTGAGTTTTAACTTTTGAATGAGCCCATTCTTGCTAAGCGGAAGTATTATTAAATTAATTACTTAACCTTTAATACTAGGACGTTATCTATGGATAGATAGGTCCCAACTTCATTTCCTGTCACAAATAAGAAAAAAAAATGCATTAGTTAACTATCAAAACATCAAACTTAAAATAGCTTGCATCAAGGAAATGTAGCTCTAATATTACTATATTTAATACAAAGTAAAGACTATAGAACCTATTTTTACCTGAAATGCAACTTCAAATTTATGTATGGTAATCTTTCTCCCATCAAGAATTTTCCTTTTCCAACCTGCTCCAAGAATAGAGGAACATCGAAGTCAAACTAAAAAAAATCACATGATCTATTAAATTCCATTCATTATTTATACATTGCCAATGCATATTGGTTTATATTATATCTTGTGGCATATCAAATTCCCAATTCTCATGTCGCTCTTCATTTTCTACATTTTGAACATGAGCTTCTGTAGATGAAATATCATTATGAGCCTCCAAAACATTATGTTCCATATCAAGTTCATTGGAGACATTTGTTATATTGTATTCTCCTCTTCTCTCACAATCTGATCGCCAGAGTGCCAGTGCTCTATTGAATGGGAAATTGGTAATGTCATACTTTGTTACATATAATCTTAAACAAGTATCCATATTCTTATCAAGCTTGTTCCTCAACTTTGACTTCAAGAATGACAGTGCACTAAACATTCTTTCATCCTCCACTGATCCCAAAATCATGGTTTGACATAAATCGACTAATTTGAAATACTCTGACATGTTTTCTTGTAGGTGTTGGCTCGGTTTTGCAACCAAGCTTAGTGCTATGGGCACCTACTAACTAGTAGTAGCAGTTTCAATAGAAATAAAAACAATAAACTAAATAAACAATACTTTTCATGGATCTAAGCAAGAATCTAAGCAAATAATTTAAACATTTCAAAAATCAAGAACAAGAAACATAAGAAATAATTTTTGTATTGAAAAGTGGGGGGGCAAGCAAGTGCTTGCGATATTACCTCCAATGGTGAAGGTTGATGTTGAGCAACTCCCAAGATGAGTAGCTCCAAACTCCAATAGGTCTCTTTCTCCAAGGTTGCTTCAATGGCTAAAAGTGCTCAGGGGAGATTTCAGCAGCATAAGGATGAGATAATGGAAGGATGTGAAATGAGGAGCCCCTACCACCTTTTTATAGGTTTTGGTGGTGAGGAATACCATTTGTGGTTTTGTGGAAACCAATGGTATTGACCAACATGGTTTAGGTAATTTTCCCTCCTTTTCCTTTTTTGAATAAAAATAATATTTTAATTCCCTTTTTAATATTTTTGGGAATTTGGACCCTTTTTGAGGGTTTTTTATGATTTTCTTGGAAAAATAATCTTTTTTTTTAATGGAAAAAGGGGTGTACCAAGGTCTTTTGGTGACCTTTTGTTGGTTTCAGAGGCTCAGATGGTGGAAAAGTGGACAAATGGGTCATGTGAGTAAGGGAATGAGCTAGTGAGCACTTTTTAGGTGTTAACAGTAGGTATTGACTTTCACCTAAAATAGTCCATAATTTGATTACTGCACCATATTCTATAGGTTTTGGAAAAGTATGATATTGACCTGACATTGTTTGAGCAAAGCAAGTGGCTTGTTGATATAATTTTGATGAATCTAATATACCTCCAATCTCTTCTCCTTCTACCTTAGCGTTCCTGCCAAAGTGGTGCACTAAAGTATTCAATTTTGCTAGAAAGTCGACTTTTAAAGGCTCTATTTCTTTTTCAGAGTTCCAATAATGAGGGTATACCACAGACATAGCTTCCAATAATTCATCTCGAGGAAATCGTTCTCTTATCTCTAATGATAGTGATTGTGCAATTTGTATCAAGTTGCGTCTCACTGAAATCACAATATCATTGAATTGGTCTCTTGACACATGGCACTCTTCGGTGGTTTGTCCCCTCTTAGTAACATAATAAAAGGGAACCATATACCCACGCACTTGCATACATAGTCTCCCTTTTTCATCAAACTTCAAATAATTTTCACTCTTTTCTATATCAATGATAGTAGTCCAACCGTTAAATGTTTGACCCATAAAAGAATCTGGCATCGTATACAAATTATCCAATGCAAGGCATGCCAATTTTCTTGCATTTGTGTACTCTGCAATATACATTGTGCGACTCTGATCCATTTTCACAAGGACATTCATTTCATGAAGCAAAGGAAGAATTCCAGCCAATGTTAATAATGTCTCTATATTAGTTAGTCGAAAGAGAAGCTCTTGAGCTTTGTCTACACTAAAGCGATGTTCATACATCACCCCTACCAATGATCGGTATTCACTAAATAGCCTTTGGGCTGGTCCATTCAATGAGATCCATCTTGTATCGACATCTTTTAATAGCTTTTTTACATCTGTAACACCATCAGCAAATTGTTGAAACTCTGTAAATCGCTTGGGACTACGACAAAAGTATGCATGAGTCTCACGTACAAGTTCTTCAACTTTTGAAACCAGTGGAAACTTATTTACTATTTTAAATGCAAGATTCATCCTATGAGCCATACAATGAATACTAACCACAAATGGTGAAGCTGATACTTGTAGTTTGACACAAAGACCATTCCTTTGTCCTTGCATGATTGATGCTCCATCAGCTCCGACACATACCATCCTTTTTGCAATCATTAAATCATCCATCCCACCAATTTCCTTCAAAGTCTTAATAACAAGTTCATAAATATTTCTAGCTGTAGAACTCTTCTTCATTTTATGAATCCCAAGTAAATATGAGTGCCTAATATGATCATTAACCATATAAATACTCATGCAGATCCATGAAGTATTATCAACAGCTGTAACTTCATCCAAAGATAGTGAAAACAACCTAGCATTTGCAATATTCTCTTTCAAATCATCTTTTTCTACTTGAGCTAGATATTTTTCCCATTCCCAACCACTCGTTATAGACCAATGAGAAGATGGAAAATTTGATACTTCAAGAAAAGATACATAGTTCTTGTAATCTGGATAATCTGTCATAGGACGACCTCTAGATAAGATGTAAAATACAGTGCTTAATTGTATCATCTTGGATAACAAATTTCTCTCCATTGTCTTTCCAAATAGAGATGTGATGGTCCCTCCACTTGCCTCGAGTTTACTCTTGCTTATTAAGTATTTATTATATTCTTCTTGATATCTGAGATGTCGACATTCATTAGAAGGTTTCCATTTGGTAATAGACTTCTCCTCGCCATTTTCAATTTTCTTAACATACAACTTTCCTGCATGCTTCTCTATTGTATCTATCTTCATTTGCATTTTTACTACCTTTCCAAGTTTCCAACTACATACAATGCATTTAACTTCTCGTGAAGCCTCTTTCTCATTTCTTGGAGTTATTGGTTCAATAAATGGAAATTTTGAGTCCGATTCCGATTGGAATTTTCTCTCTATGTCCCATTGGCCTTTTTTCCTTTTTCGTGATAATGAATCATTTTTGTTGCCTTCCAAGGTAAAACCTTCAACATTGTCATTGCCAATTTCTGGTTGAATTGCATTTATCCCAATTTGTGCACTAGAGGAACCTTCAACATTGTCATTGCCAATTTCTGGTTGAATTGCATTTATCCCAATTTGTTCACTAGAGGAACCCATCCTATCATATGTTATATGGCTATTAGCTGGATTCTCAGAAGAGTTGACATTTGTCTCGTTGATGGGTTGCTCAAAAGAGTTTGAATCATGAAGAGAATCTAGATTCTTGGATTGAGGCTTCTGAAAGTATGATGATACATCCCTCTGTTTTGATGCTTTCTTTCCACAATCCTTGTTTGACATTTCGTTGAATATTCCACAATTATTAAGATATCAAATCAATTTAGAAACCCAAAGTGAAACCTGCATGAGAAAAATGATATAAAATTAGTACAATTTGTAAGTTATCCATGATGACATGAATTCTAGAGGCTAGAAAATTTGAACCTAGTAACCTAAACCCATCCAAGATTAACTTCAAAATTAGACATAAATGCATCACGGTCTTATGATGAGAGAAATTGAAAAATGTGATCAACATAACCATTGCTAAACATTCTCATTCAAGGGTAAAAATATCACACAAAAGAATAAGAAAATTCTAGAGGCTAGAAAATTTGAACCATTGCTAAACATGATGACATGAATTCTAGAGGCTAGAAAATTTGAACCTAGTAACCTAAACCCATCCAAGATTAACTTCAAAATTAGACATAAATGCATCACGGTCTTATGATGATAGAAATTGAAAAATGTGATCAACATAACCATTGCTAAACATTCTCATTCAAGGGTAAAAATATCACACAAAAGAATAAGAACATCTAAATAATCAAATTCAAGCATGAAAACAAACTTGCAAGCCAATATAACAGCAGCGAATTAATGCATAAAACCAAGTCACTTCAATACTTGCTACATGTGTTCAATACTTGCGAAGTAATGCCATTTTTTTCATAAAGATGGAATGGTAAAACATGTGTTATGGTTTTGTCCTTTTAACAAGCCTTGGGAATGGTCCTCAAATCTTTGTTGTTAGCATCTTACCCACTTCCATCACTTGGAAGTCTGCACTTCTTGGTGACAAGATCCCAAAGGTTATTTATACTGAAAACAAGTTTGAAAAATCCATATTGAAAGCCTGCAAATATAAATTTATGAAAGGAAAGGGTATCTACCAAGTGCCTAATTTCATACAGAAGACTAAAGCAGAACCGAGGATAAGAATCAAAATTCCTAATTTAATGCAAGTAAAGGATATTCTCTGCTTTCTAACTTTTACCTAATCTCTGGTTTACTTTATGTATGGAAAAACATTCCTTTCTGGACATACATCAGAAGTACAATGAATATGCCATGCCTCATCCAAATTTGGCGAGCTTCCCCATGAAAATCCTTGTTCTTGCTTTCTATGGTTGCTGAAATAATGTACATAAACACCAAATATTTTCATGGCTGTTCTCTATATGCATTTACATTTCTATTATGGATGGAACAAAATTCTCTTCAAGCCTTCCCATTGAGTAGAAGTGATCAAACATCATTTTTAGCTATTCTACTTACAACTGCATTTAGTTTGCTTAATCTAAGAATGCTTTTAAATACAAAGTTTAGCTACATGAGAACTACTATTTTTTATAGAAAATTTCTGAGTTAAAAGAATTCTAGCAACCCTTTTAAGGTGCCAGTAGTATGTCAAGGGAAATATGCTCTATTAAAACAGGTGTATCTTAGCTATTGTTCCCAAGAAGCTCACTTCCAGCTAGATCTCATTACCAAAAACCCACTGACAAGTATTGTGATTATGTTTCCTATTCCTTGGATATGCGTCTACCATTTAGATATGAGTTCTAGTACCCACTGATAAAATTTGTGATTTTATTGACATTGATAGACCATGGAATGAAGGGTGCAGAGATGGCATGGTCTTTTAATTGGAGTTTGCTCCATATATTTATTACTATCCTTTACATTATATTCTTGTTGACATGTTTGAACCTCTGTTAGAAGTACGGTGAGGAAGAGAAACAGATGTCGTGTATATTTCAATTGCATGTTAGAACAGTGAAAAAGAAGAATCTATTGCTTCAAGGTATTGCGCAGTGAATTTTGCATTCTCAAAGGGTGCAGGGTCAACTTTATCTGTTGCCAGGTGAAAAGATAGTGCCAACCAATATTATTTAATAAATTTAGATAATCACAGGCAGACTACAACACAGCATGGAAAGAAACCTGTAGACAAACAACCCTTGAAAAAATAAAGGCATAAATTTGGCAATCATTAGCCTTTCTGTAGCATTCTATTCAGCTGCAACTGCTTGTTGACTAAGCAACTTTTCCAGGGCAGTTTCTACTTCTGCAAACATGTTTCAGTGAACCAAAATTCTTCACTGACTCAATTGGAAGATTGGTTTTGATAGTGTCCTCAATTTCTAATTTAACCTCACAGCAGTGTCAGGTACCAAGTCCTAGATCAAAATGTATGCAGCTCTCGGATGAGCCGCTGCTCCATAAGATCCTATACCAAAAGTAATGCTTTTCTAGAATGTTAGGAGAGCTTTGGCAGACTGTACCCAGGCTCCCTCCCAGGATTACCCAGCCAGGTCCTCTCAGCCTCAAGCATTCCCCATAAGATACCATCAAGGTCGCATTGGTACTTTCATGGTGATTGATGATGACAGAAATAGAACCCTCTCTTTTATCCTTGTCCTTTTGGATAACAATGTAGTCGTCTTTTCTTTTGTATGGTTTTATCCCTTTCTACATGCCATTTTATATGTATTTTTTGCCACTTAATATTAAACTTGGCACTCTCACATCAACCTTATAAGTTATCACTTATTGTACTCTAGTCCTATTGACCTACTTTGGTCATTTGTGGACATTAATAAAATTATTGTACCTTATCTTCTCTTTCCTGCATAAATTCTTTGAACAATCCTAGGTGCACATGTGGCAGAAAAAGGTAAAAGTATGGACAGAGAACAGTTCAGTAAAGATGTTGAAATATGTCTGTACTATAGGACAAGGTACATGAGGTACTACAGGGACAAGTGGTAGTCTTAGTAGATCCGTACAACATTGATTTCCATGCAACATAGTGGTCTATAGATGACGGCACAACAGTAGAGCATACTAGAGGGAAAACCAATACTTTTGTAGGCTTCCGACATTGATGGCACATGCATGCACCAACAACAGATAGGAAGGGATAACATCAATCCCTAGCAGTTTACATGTGTTAGACAATTTGCATTTCATTTCTTGGTTAAAAAAGAGTGAGCAGTTTTCTAACTGTAGCTTTAGTCTAAGTTCAGTTAGGCACATGCATGCAGATAAGAGCACAGATCTCTATAGGTTGCATTCTTGCATGCCTTAGATCACCTCCTATTGAGGTGTTTTGTGCAAGTGTCCAAATTCATTGACCTACTATAATGGCACTTTCAGAACAAAGGGCAATGTTAGTTGTTGATAATGGTCGTGCCTCTAGTCAAAATATTTCAAGTCAATTCTTCATGAGTGAATTGAGAGGAACTAATTAGATTATTCAAATAGAAACAAGACTTACAAGCATGTGCATGCGTGTGTGCCTATCTAGATTCAATTAAACCCAATTCCACATCTTGTGAAGCTGTCTGACTTGGTACATATGCTTCCAAAATTCCATCCGAAAAGGCCAGCTTAGCTTTGTTAGGAAGATCATGAGGATGCACAAATGGCACTCCAAGTGGACAACCAATTTCAGTACCTACAACTCCACAAGGACTATCCAATCATGGGATGTGTTGTTCATCACATTCTATCATACCATAGAAATGTAATTTGATACCTTTTTATATTAGCAATATCTTGGACCCTTTCTTTTAGAACCCTTTGAGCCTCTAAACACGGCCTTTTAGATGGTGCCAGGGGCTTACTCCTATGAATTTGTTTTCTTCTCTTCATAGCAGTTTTCATTGACCCTGCAAAAGATGAAGATAAAGCTACAATGGTAATAAAATACATAACATCAAATGTAAATTTTTATCATGAAGGAATAAACACACACCATCTGAGGGAACTGGAAAAGGAAAATTCATAAACCCATGCCAACTTATGAGTTGATTCATTGGATGTATTCTCTGCTTGAAAACATGCACACCAATACGTTGCTAAAATAGACCTCCAACACCATGACCTGCATCTGTCATTGTTGAACAATGTAGAATAGCAGAGATCTGGGGCATAAACTTAAAGGTTAATGAGCACCTCCCATATATATTCCCTTGCAGGCTTCCAACGTCTATTCTATGAAGTGCCAGGCTTATATAACCTAATGTAGCTAGATAAAGAGCAAGCCCTAGGTAAAGAAGAATATCTTGTGGACAAAGATCCCCATCTACAAGAATCCAACGACCTTGAATGTCCTGAATTTATGGACCTGGTTTGTCAGATCTCACAAGATTCAACAAACTCTTATCAACCTGAGGTGCATGCTCACTAAAAATTATCATTTGGATCTGCTCCTGCCGTATGGTTATTGTCCATAATGCCCACCCTGAAGAGTTGACCTTCCATGACATCAGAATGACAAAACTGAAGTTGATTCTTCACCATTTCTTAGAGGTGCATTATCAATAATATCAGTAAAACGAAAGCTCCTAAGCTCAAGTGAACCTCTAATTTCATCCAGTATGTCATGAGAAGCCTTCCCAAGTAGGCAAAAGAGATCTACCAACCCAACTAGAAGCAATTATGCCCCACTGCTTGGCTCTATTAGACTATGAACTAGTCTGTAATCAAATGTTTCTTTCCAAACCTAAGGATTTTTAAAATAACCTAAAGTCTTGTTCCACCCCTATGGGTCCCCAATATGAATCATATCAAGTATTGGGTATTGTCTTTGATGGAAAAACATACGTGCAGAATCTATTACACATATCAACATACATATCCCAAGCAGGCACCTCAATAAAATCTACATAGTACCTGGAAAGGGACTGTGAATGTGTGGATACAATGAACTTGTATCTTTCAGAAGGAATTCCATCTACAACAATAAAGTTTGTCAGCCTTACACGGCCTAGAGATGGAAGAGAAGACCCTTCCATGGTAGCCATTCAAATAATATCCTATCCCCCACTTCCAATATTACCAATTTTAGTTACTAAAGATGCAAAAGTCTGAATAAAACAACTCCTTGTGAAATAAACCACTTCTATCTCAAACTCGTAATATTTATCCATCAACAACAATTCACATTCTAAACTTCCATCAATGTAAAATTAAAACCCTTGTTTTGATTGATAAGAGCATTCAACTTTTTCAAATATTTGTTCCCAGTCTTTCAATGCCATGTATTACCAATGCCAGACTCACTTGACTTTATTGTTAATGTGTAGTTTATGACACGATCCTTGTTGCATCAACATGATGGTGCCATCTACAAAACCTATCTGAAATAAGACAAATTGTATATTAAAGGTTTCTACATAGAACCTATATAGGTACTAAAGTTACTATTTAACATGATTTCCACTACTATTATAGGTTAAAACAAAAATGTATATATATATTGCAGGCATACAATACAATATTGCTTTAGCAACTATAAAATTCACTTGGACTTTGGGCTGCTCATAGAAGTGGAAAATTATGTCATTCCTCACTTGCACTACAAAAACATAGAAGGATATCCATGGTTATCTTATCTTAATGTTTCTTTTTTCCAATATTTAAGAAATAAATAAATGTCCACAAAAGCATGAACCTACGAATTTTGTTCTGATCTAAAATTCCAATCCCACAAGATTTAATGGTCCTTTAGGAGTCGAATTGAATGCATGCCCTGTAGAAGGATCTGATCACAAAGTAACACACTCCTCTGACAAGGTATGTGATACTTACTATATTATATTTTTATACTTATTATTATCAGGATACCTATTATATTATATTTTTTGTGTTCAATAAAGCATAAAATAATATAAAAATAAATTTTAAAATGAAATATAACCAAAAAATTATATATATGTTTCAAAAACCGCATATACATGAACCTAATGGTGAATCTCATCGGAAAATTCGAATTCAATTCAAACTTAATCGTTGTCAAACCTTAAATCAAACCCAAACCGTTGTGACTTTGCTTAATATCATAAAAATACATGGCTTTGGGTTGAAATAGATACTATATTAGGGTTCTATTAGGGTTCGATTTGTTGATATGAGGATAGAAATATGGAAACTATAGAAAGAGCAATATCCAAGCCCTTCTTTAAGCAAATATAGGCATGTTCTGTGCCTTAAAGCAGTAGTAAGTGGCCTTATCTTCAATTTATGGGCAAGCTGGTGCAAGTAAAAGGAAGTTCTGGGTGGACCTATGCATGTTTTAGCCTTGTTTAACCTTCAAACAGTCATTATTATCAGACTGGGCATGTTCTTGGGGAAAACAACAATAAAAAACCCTTTAAATCGGCAATTCTAGGAATGAGAAACCTCCAAATATTAGAAACATGTGGATAAATAAGGTAGTGAACAACCGCATATACAATATGGGTACTCCTGAGCATGTTTTAAGACTGTCCCTATCCTCATACAGCGATGAATAAGATTGACTATCAGATTTAGGCATGTTCTAACCATCAAACAAGAGTAAACCTCACTGTCTCCTAATTCTGGGCATGTTTTCATCTTCAAAGAAACAGTTATGGGTGAATTTGGGCACTTACACCCTCATAACAGCAATAAAACACAAGTTGGAAAACCTGTACATGTTGTATCCTTCAAACGACAACAAATTGGGGCATCTTCATGTAGAAGCATCCCTAGAAATCAATTTTTTTGTGGTAAAAGATGTCCAACAAATGGAGAAATGAAGCAACATGTAGCAGCATCCCCTGAAAGGAATCTTTCTCTGGGTTAAAAAGTGCCAAGCAACTGGAAAAAACTAGCTAAAAAAGGGTGACTTCCGGTAGCAGTTCAGGTTTGAGTGCTTCACACATTATATAAAACATTATTTAGAGCAACATCTAGCTTGGGAAAGTTTTCATGGCCATATTTGAAGATATTTTTTATACTATTTGGAGGGGTCGTCCCCTCGAGGAGCATCACTTTCTTGCTTGAGGAGACCGTTTTTCATTTTGAAGGAAACCTAGGGTTGTTTCCTCTCTATGTGGACATATTTTCTTGGAGTATGCTTGGATCCGTGGGCTGAGGAGCCATTCGAAGGACTTTTATTGCCATTTGGAGGACTCCTAGGGTTGCATGTTGGACATATCTAGGGCAACCATCCTTTGGAGGCTTGTATCATTGGTTTTCTTTCTTTGATGGAGCATCTTTGGGGCTTGATCTATGGAGGAAGTTTTTCACTTGGAGGGATTCTAAGCTCTTGTTTGGATTCTATGTGGACCCATTGCTTGTTGGAGTATCCCTTGGAGGCTATTTTATTGGCTTGAATTGGCCGTATTCCTCACTTGATGGAGGCACACCCTTATTCTTGGGGCCTTTTGTATCTTAGCTTTGTACATGTGGCATTGACCACCATCTTATTGCATTTGTTAGGAGTTTGTAACTTATTAGAGTTTAGTGGGGTTTTTTTCATTGTCACCTTCAACCTAGAATGTTTCTTGGATCCTAGCCCAATGAATTTTCAACCTTATGGCTACTGTAAAATAAAATAACAAAATAGCAGCTAGAAAGAGTAAAATGTTTCACTTCCAAACAGTCTAAAATTTCTTGCAATTGAAGAAGAAAAGATACCAATAAAAGAGAATAAGGTTGAGCTCTTTAAGGGAAACTTATCAACCAAGAACTAGGTCTGAAAATACTCTTTTATAATAATAATAAAAGCTCGGCAATAATCCTCTTATATTCTTCATTTAGATATCAAACTACTTAAAAATTGTCCTTTTACTTATATGGCTATAAATAACAAATGCATAAAGAACATACATAGCCGAAAATCAAATGTGGATGTTGCAAAAATTTTGGAGAAACTCGAAAGTTCATTATAAGATCAAGATTAGAGATGTTAACCATCCATGCAACAATTACGCAAAATATGTCATCTCCTAAATATAGTATGACGCAGGAGAATCTTCACTAGGATGGATTTGCAAAAAAATAGATTGTTTCCTATATATTTCTACAATTATGTTTCTTAGGCAAGAAAGCGGAGATTATTACAAATTTGGTTTTAGACAATGGATACAATAAACAGTTCTAACTAGAAGGTCATAGTTTTAGGAGTTGTTTATAGGGCATTTTGATGGAAAAAAGAAGGGAAAAATATCTATTTCATGCAGCTAACTTATTAAAGGGAGAATCAACAAGTCTCAGACATTTGGACATACTTAGCATCATGTTTACTGGTATTGGGAGTATGGTTGAATTTACACTGCTGGACTTAGTTTATTTTTTATTTTTCTGGTTTCCCCCACATTGAGTTGTATCATAGTGTGTTTCAACTATTTTAGGCAAAGGTAGAGTCGACTAGAGAATGGATATTTGCAGGGACTTTCTCTGAAATAAATCAAAATTCTACCAAAGAAAACAAAATATTATACTCAAGAAGTCAGTGCTTTGAAAAGAAAGATTGACTCTATGTAGTAGACTCTTGAATCTAGATCATTTATAAGCCATGATGGATACTATTTTGCAAGCCTACAAACAAGGATGAAAGGGGCTAGGAGTGTGCCACAACTTGCAGTTCAGGTTAGGTATCTTGGTGCTTATATTCAATGGAAGGATCTTGTATACACAGAAGATTGTCATGATGGTAAGGTTGTGGACAAAGAGGGTGTTTCTTTTAGGAATGCCACCTTTTGTGGGAAAATATATGAAGGTAGTGAGGCTAAGTATTTATTGGAATTTGGGAACTAGAAAGACATTCCAATCTATGCTGTCAAACATGGTAGAAAAATTGAAGAGAATGAAGGAAATGGAAACAAATACTGGTTGGGAGAGTTTCATGTTCCTCTGTATCTATTGAGGGCCTTTGAATATGCACTTCTCCAAGATTGTCCAAACAAGGGTTCTAAACAAGTTTGGAAAGGTTAGAATAGGCCAATGAAAGGAGCTAGAAATACGAATATATTTGCATTGCTTTTATCTAAGGAAGAGATGAATGGAAAGTGTTTATGGATATATTGGTAAGTAAAAATTGTTGAATGCAATTTTTGTGAAGGTTCTTTTCATCGGGGATTCACAGTAACTTCTGATTGGATAGATAAATATGAGTGAAATTTTACATGTTACAAATGCTACAATTTCAAGCTAACAGAGAAAAAAGACAATATTCTTGAGACATCAAAGAAAATTTTTGCACCCTTTACTTATTGATAAGCAAGTACGAGATGATCACTTTCCTATGAGGTACAAAGTGGAGGAGCACAAAGGGAGCTCTACTCAGTTATTCGATGAAAATGCTCCAATAAATAATTATCTTGGTGTAGACAGGTTTTTGGTACATAGAAAGAAACCCAGTGGATCATTCTATCAGAATGGAATTTTATGGAAGAAAATTCTGTGTGGTGAAACAGGGAAGTATTTTAGGAAGAACAAGCTTATGCTTCCATGCCAGAATAGCATGGGTGTTACAGAGGGTCCTAGATGCTTTCTTTGTTGTAATTCATACAACCCAAAGCTTATATATGTTGAATGTCAACACTGCAAAGAGGTTTCATGGAGATGAATTTGGACTTAATTAGGATAATATTGTTCAATAGGGTGGATTCAAGTATCACAGATGTCAAAAGAAGAGTGGACCAGTGTGTCCACATGTTGGAAGGGATTTCTCCGTTAAGAGAAAAAAGATGCTAGTCAAAAGATCTGTAACAAATATTAATAAGGATCATTTTGACAATTTCAATGAAGTAGACATTATGCCTTGGGATGTAATACATGGCAAACTTGGACATTCTTCAAATGAAATTTGGACAACATTAGGTTCCTCTGTTAAGAGAAAAAATCCGCTGGTCAAAAGATCCGAAACAATTATTAATAGGGATCATTTTGACAATTTCAATGAAGTAGACAGTATGCCTTTGGATGTAGTACATGGAAACCCTGAACATTCTTCAAATGAACTTTGGAAAACATTATATTGTGACAAACATAAGTATGTGGCAGTCAAATTGGAACCCATTTTTTAGCATGCTTTTTAGGTTCACCCATCAAGTGACCACTAGCCCATTGCATAATCAAAATCATACCAGCAATCAGAATGTAATCCTCCAGTTGGTGCAGAGGATTTGTCTTATCATGTTGACTGGTATTTTTCTGTTAATGATTGTCTGCATGAGGATCTACAAACTGAGTTTAAAGAACAATAATTTGAGTATATGGAACATTATTCTGATAATGAACCATTTTTTTCCTTTATATAATTGCTGGCATACGAGGCTGATCAGTGGAAGATCTTGTTGATCTGTCTCAAGGGAGAATTCCTATGATTTATTATATAATAATAAAGAAATAGGTACACGTTCTTACCCTCAGGGAGTTAAACCTCAAGGTTTTCCTTATAATGGGCCCCTCATTCCATCAAGAATGACAGAGAACATGGGATTTTAGCTACCAAATGAATTTTCACAAGCTTATGGGTTTTCAATTGCATGGAACAACCAATAAAGTAATACCAGAGGAAAATCAATACCATGCTATAGGTAACACTGTAATCTTGGAGGAATTTTAATCACACAACACATCCAACAAATTAGTGTCAGGAAATAGGGGAAACTATGTAAAGCCTGTGGATCACAGTCTTGCTCCCTGACTATCAGTGCATCTGCAATGGAATGAATTTGGGTGGACATGTGATAATTACCACAGTGTTTGATCCATGACAAAGGATTTTACCAATAAAATTTGCATTGTTATCAAACTGTTTCTATTTTGACATCTGACAGGAAAAATTTTCAGTCATCATCAATTTAACTAATAAGGGATGAACTTCATCAGCACCATGAAAATTATCATAAAGCTATGGATAAGAGTTAAAGCAAGATGGTTCTGTAATATCCCTTTTTCAAATTTTATTAAAATGCCCAATTTTCCACTTTTTTTCCCAATTTCGACCTTTGACTAGTTTTACTGTTTTGACCTCCAAATCAACCCAAATGCTCCCAAATCTTCTGTAGGAGTGTATGAATGGTATTTAGACTTGAATATAAGGTTCAAAGATGTTTATGGCCCTCCAAATACTGCTGCAAACTTGATTTGTATTCTGATCAATATATGTAATTTTGACTAGTAATTTGTGCATCAAATCCCCCTCGGGTAACACTGCAAATGGCCTTCCAAATGCCTCCAAACTCCACAAATTTATGAACAGAGGTATATAATGTGTTAATTATGTTATTAAGGTCTCATATGCACCATTAATTGATTTTTAATACTGTTCTAACTCTCTCACATTCAACAGCAAAAACCCCCAATTCGACCCTTGGGGGAAATGGCACTATTTCACCTCCCAATACAACTAAACTGAGTAAAAATGCTTCAAATGCTCAGTACAGTACATGAAACTTGTAGAAGACATCCATGGAAATATATTTATCACAAATATATCAGATAATCATCCATACATTCGAAATCATCATCAATACATTGGCTCACAACAAGGTAGTGGGGAAATGGCATTGTTCTTCCATTAAAAAATGAGATTTATACATTTCTACTTGAAATTTCGACCTGAAACTTTTTGGAGATGAAGAACATAGTATTTAATTCATATTACAAAATAAATGGGGCATTAGAAGCTCCCCCAAAGAGTACAATAGCTCACCAAAAACGCCCCTCCCTCAAGGAGCACGAATATGCCTTCAAAATTGGAAACGGGTGGAGAGAAAGTGCTGCACTAAACCAAACCATGAAACTTCCTGTAGCTGATACCTGAAAATACAAACTCCATTAAAGCACCATGAAAGACCTGAGTGGCCTCTCCAAACACCAACTTGGATGGGAATCTTTCACCCTCGAAATTGGCTAAGGCAAGAAACTAGTCATCCACTAGCTCTCTCTTCACAAATGCAATTTTTCTCAAATCATCAAAAGCCATTCTCATACTTGATTTCTACATTTTATAACCAACATTATCCTTCAAGGGGTCGAAATCCTCTCAATAGATTCAATAATTTTCCATTTAGAAAATATTCCTCATTTGCCACTTGTCTCCTAGTTCCAACCTTCCATCTTCTCCCAAATTCGAATTTGAGTCTCTTTAGATTCCTCCACTCCATGAGCGCATTCTTGAGCCTATTTTTGGGGGCTGACATGTCATAATGGTCAGGTGTAAGAAGTCAGGTCTGAATTTTGTCATAAAATGTCATAGATGCTTCATTATTGTTGTCATAAAACTAGGGAATCTAGCCCATGTGTCCACTAGTCTCCAATTTGACTCTTCCTCTCCCATGGAGGTTACTATTCCTTCCCATTTCGACCTAATATGCTCAATTCCATGTGTTATGACTTACCAACTCACCGAAGAGTGTTCACCTTCCCATGAATTCGAATTGGCAAGAGAGAGCTGCCATGTGTCATTGAAAAATCAAACTAGTGTGGGTCCCACCACCTCCATATGTCTCCAAAACAACTTGCCACTTAGAATTTCTCTTGAATTTATTTATTCATCATATTTATTAAATTCTTGAACCCTTCTAATGTCTAAATATCATTTATTAGTTTCCTTATTACCATCCCACATGTGCCCATCCAACCTAGGAAACTAGTAGGATTGATGGGATTGTCTTACTATGCACTTATTTGAATGGGGACATTACAGTTCTTTAGAATCATGGTTCTTCACTACCAAACAAGTTGTCTACCACACATATCTTATTGGAGATTAAGATAAGAAGGAAGGAGATGAAACGCTTGCTAAAAGGTCACATAGAGACAGTATTAGCACATGTGCCACACCAATTCTCCTATATCTCCAAAGAAAGATGGGACCTGGAACATGTGTTCTGATTCAAGAGAAATTAATACAATCACTATCAAAAATCACTTCCTTGTACCCCACTTGAACATTCTCATGGATGGACTTCAAGGTTCAATTCAAAGTTGTCACACTCAGACTCAGATGGCCTAGGACTCACAAGACTAGGTAACTTGAGAAAGACTCGACAAATATAAGAAAAAATCATAACATAGTCTGCACAAGTCTTGGCAAGTTTGGTGAGTCTTAGCTAAGTCTTGGAGAGTATTCGTAAGTGGTGAGTTCAATATCAAGTATGAGATGAGTAGTCGGCCTAGCTAACACTCAACAAGAATCATAAATATTTTCCAGGTCAAACTACACTGGTTCAAGTTTCTTGTTAGGGGCAGATTTAAGAAGTGGTTACTATTAAACTCTAATAATGGATAGTTGAAGAAAGACATACTTTAATAAAAAGAATGGTTTATATGAATGGTTAGTGATTCTATTTTGTCTTGTCAATGTTCCTATACCTTCACACAACTAGTGAATGAGGTCTTGCATCTATTTAACGGAAATTTTGGTTTATGCTAAAAACTCAAGATTTGTTTAAGAGCAACAATATTTGTGAATTTCAAGAAGGGAAAGTTTTATGATGAAAGTTAGTATATCTTGGCCACATGATTTCAAAAAATATATTGGACTGGACACAGGTAATGTGAACTCAACAACCAAATCTAGATAATACAATGCAGGTATGGCATTTTCATAGACTTGTGAACTTTTATCCAGCTCTTCCCCTGAGGAACATGGTGGTTAAGGTAGGTAAGTGATTTGACCATGTAATTGAATTCGCCACTAGAACAGACCTTCTGGATTTTCTGGTGAAAGTGGTAACTTGTGTGTTGGTGTAGAACCTATCAAGTCTTGCTTAGAGGAGTATTGCCTTTCATCTACAGAGAAATGGTAAGATAGAGGTAGTCATTGCACTATAGTTTAACTATTGCAAAATTTCAATCACACACAAGACAAGTTCCTCAGTTTCAAACAAGTTCTTTGAAACTGAGGAACTTGTCATAAGACACAAGACAATACTCCAGAGCAAAGATATAAAATCCAAATCAAAGAGGACAAATGCATAGCCCTTGATAAACGTATCCCATAACACAAAATTCAAAATACAGGATACTCAAAACCAGGTTTTTTCAACACCATAATCCAACGATCAGACTCCAACAAAATAGCACAAGAGTCAACATGTAATGAAATACCCAAACACGAAAAAGAAAGTATGGTACAAAAACAGATCATCTAACCACAGCCAAGCCGAGCACACTTACTTGCTAAAATTGGTCCAATTGCAACTAGTGAACAACTAACTCCCCATGCACCATCGTCGTCTCCACTCATGCACACCCAACAACTTGGACACTGCACCTGTCAAAGAAACGAAGCATCAATTCCCATGTCTCCATTGGAAAAATAGAAACCATTACTGAACAAAGTGCAAGAATAATCCAAACCCACCTCAGGGACAGCCACTCATTTGTAAGTGCAAGAATTACTTTCCACTCAGGGACAACCACTGTAAAATTGTAACCCTTTCCACTCAGCCACCGTGAGGCATGAATTGCTTTCCACTCAGCGACAGCCACTGTAAAATTGTAACTACACTCAAGCTTCATGCAAAGATACAAATCATGCCATGGGTTTGTATGGGATAAATTGTTCACCCTTGCAGCGTTATATAGGGGAAAAAACATCCCCATTTCACTGATTCAGGATTTTAGACCGTTCACGTTGCACATTTTCCCATCTTACTAACCAATTTGGGAGCTAAAACCCCAATTTTTTCATTAACCGCGAAATGGGGAGGTCAAGACTCAAAACCAGCATCGAATTCAACCGAAAACCTCAAATCCAGGGCGAAATAACCAACGAAAATGCGCTATGGTCCATGAAAGCCTCGAATCCAGGGCGTAATAACCAGTGAAAATGCCCTATGCTCCATAAATCGGGGCGAAAAAAATAACAATCCCCTCTATAAATGAAAACCATGGGCGAACGAACTGCTCATGCCTCCATTAATGAAAATTTACTGGAGAACCCACTACCTTTGGACTCCATTGCGAGAATGACGGGGGCAAACAGACCATTTCCTCCATCTTTCACTGGGCTAAATCGCGTTTTCCCACTCTCGCTGGGTGGGCTATACGAGTTTTCACCATGCGGGGTTTCATAAAATGTGGGCTAATTTCTTAAATTTCAAAAAACCCTTTTAATATTAAAAATTCGCCCATGGTTTCTTGGTAACCCCTATAATTTCGCCCATGGGCTATAATTCGCCCCTAAAATTTTTCCTGGATTCATCCATTGTCATGGATCACTTAGAAGATATACTTACGAGGAATGTATAACTGGGTTCTATAATGATTAACCTATGAGATATGCAGGTTACTAGCACAAGTCATTGAAGAGAACAAGAAGACATCATGTGGGTATGTTAGACATAACTAGCTAACATACCAATCCGGGTATGTTTTTCCTATATCAAGTTAGAATCCTACCTTGTGTTAGGATCCCTTACATAAGTATACTTGGTATGATTGGTTATGTTTATTCATAAAGTTAGAAATGTAAGTAATCAAGGGTTTATGCATTTTATGTCTCTTATCTTGATTGATGATTTAACTAACCTATGATCAAATAAGAATATGCATGAATACAAGAAGACTTCCTGGAAACCTTGAATATTAATGTTTATTATCTGTGTTTGAAATGATCATGACTATACATGTTTAAGATTATTGTGTTTTGATAGTATTAATATTATACTAATGAATGTGTGATTATGTATGAGACCCCGATGATAACACAATGATGATACTAATAAGCATGCATAGTGATGGATATAATTTCAAGGACAGGTAATCCAGGAAGCAAAGATCAAGAGGGAGCACACTCCAGTTGTTCCTGCAAGGAAGCAAAGATAAAGAGGGAGCACACTCCAGTTGTTCCTGCAAGGAAGCAAAGCTCAAGAAGGAGCACACTTCAGTATTTTATGCAAGGATGCAGATATTTAGAGGGAGTTGACCACTTCTCACAATCCACATAAGAATGGAGTTGTAGAAAAGAAGCAAAGACTGAGAGGGAGTCAACCCAACAAACAAACAAGGATAAGTATTTGAATTATCATTCCTTGCATATTTTATTGTTTAAATAATACTGTTCAATAATGTATATACTCATGTTCCTAGAATTAGGTTGTGTATTATGCATATTAGAATAGTTGCATTGATGAACAATATACTACTAATATACATGGGTAAGTGGCCTATGGCACTGTACAACATTCCATTGCTACTTATCTAGAATGAAACCTCTTTGCTGACATGTTGGGAGTTGTGCACACTCTTAACAATGTTCTGGTAGAGATTGGAAGGCATCTAGAAAGTTACGGGATATGGATAAATGTTGTATTGAAGCATTGGCTAAGATAATTGCATGACTATATGACATATTTCTTTATGTGTAAGAATTTGTTCTGAAAACTATGAGATGTTTTCTAATCATGCATTTAATTTGTTGTATAGGAAAGATCATATACCATCACCTACAAAAGAAGGACTACAACATTTGTTCAGCAACAAAGTTATCTATTGAAAACATTGAAGATATTGAAGTTCCCAGGATCTGGGAAGAATGCCATGATCAAGGAGTACCAGTCGATCATGAAGATGTTTGAGATACAGTCCCAAGACTTGAAGGGGAGTTTGTAGCGACTTCCAAGAGGATCTACAAGATCAAGCATGCTGCAGGTGGTAGCATAGATACTTTTGCTCTTGTAGCCAGATACACTTCCATTAGATCAATACTTTCTCTGGCTGTAGTGATGAAAGGGAAGATACACCAGATGGATTTGAAGACAGCCTTCTTGAATGGTGTAGTTGAAGAAGAAGTGTATGTGGAGCAGCCACTTGGTTCTGAGACACATAATAGGGACTCATATATGTGCAGAACTTAGGATAGACAACTTTCTATCCAGTTTGGGCTTTACCAAGAGTAAAGCGGATTCCAACCTTTATTACAAGGTTGAGGAAGGCAATCCAGTGATACTACTTTTGTATATGGATGACCTATTTATTACAAGTGAAGATATATTGATTGCCAACACGCAGCGGAAGCTTGTTGCCGAGTTCGAGATGAAGAACTTGTGGATGATGCACTATTTTCTACATATGGAGGTGTGGTAGAGTGCAGATGGAATCTTCCTTGGACAAGGGAAGTATGCAGTACAGATCGTGAAGAGGTTCAGGATGATGGACTGCAAGGCCATGGCCACACCTATGGCATCAAACCTAAAGCTTCTGTGTGATGCTTCATCTGAGCCGGTTGATATCACTATGTATCGTTAAATGATTGGGTCCTTGGTGTACCAGATGAACACGAGACCAGATATTTTCTTTGCAGTGAACACATTGAGCCAGTTCCTGACGGATCCGAGGAGTGTTCACTTGGTTGCTGTAAAGCATATTCTGAGTTACTTGAAGGGTACAGTTGATTATGGACTCAAGTATGATGCAAATCAAAAGTTTAACCTGTCGGGTTATGTTGATTCGGATTGGGCAGGCAGTGTTGCAGGTAGGAAGAGCACATCTGGGTGCTGCTTCAGTATGGGATTAAGTGTGATCTCTTGGTTTAGTAGGAGGCAGTATTGCGTAGCACTGAGTACAGCCGAGGATGAGTATGTTGCAACATGTTCGGCTAGTTGTGAGGCAGTATGGCTCCGGAAGCTACTGTCTAAGTTATTTGATCTCCCGCTGGAGGCTACTTGTATCTTTTGTGACAACTAGAGTTGTGTGAATCTGTCTGAGAACCCGGTGTTTCATGACAGGTCGAAACACATAGAGATCAAATATCACTATATCAGGGATATGGTGCAGAGAGGAGCAGTGAAACTCCTGTATGATTGCGATGGATGAGCAGATTGCAGATGTATTGACGAAGCCACTAGCCAGAGTGAAGTTCGAGTACTTCACAGAGAGGCTTGGTGTTCTTCAGATCGCGACACTTCGAGGAAGAAGTGATGAACACATCTGCTAGAGCCATTCCAAGCATGGTGAGAAGAGGATCCTTCCCATGGCCGTGGATGTAAGCGTTGGATGATGAGCATCAGGACGATGCTCCAGTTATTGCTTTGTATATGCATCAGTTGGATGCTCTGATCAGTTGGATCATGTATATGTATATGCATCATGTTCGATGTGGGATATGATCAGTTGTATCATGTATTTGTATATGTATATGTATCAGGTGGATACTTGTATGATCAGGTAGATCATGTATTTTTATATGTATCAGGTGGATACTTGTATGATCAGGTTGATCATGTATTTTGATATGTATCAGGTAGATAAATTGTTTGATCAGGTGGATCATGTATTTGCATATGTATCAGGTGGATACTTGTATGATCAAGTTGATCATGTATGTTGATATGTATTAGGTAGATACATTGTATGATCAAGTGGATCATGTATTTGCATAAGTATCAGGTGGATACCTGTATGATCAGGTAGATCATGTATGTTGACATGTATCAGGTAGATACTTGGTATGCATCAGGTTGATGCTATGATGTTGATCAGGATGATCACAGATGACGAGCTTCAGGATATTGCTCCATATGATATGCATCAGGTTGATGCTATGAGTTTGATCAAGATGATCACAGATGATGAGCTTCAGGATGTTGCTCCAGATGATATGCATCAGGTTGATGCTATGATGATGATCAAGATGATCATAGATGAGGAGCTTCAAGATGTTGCTCCAGATGATATGCATCAGGTTGATGCTATGATGATGATCAGGTTGATCATGTGATGATGTACATTAGGATGATGTATGGTGAATATCGGGTTGATACTCTGTGGCCGTGGATAGGTTGTGCAGGTAGCATAGAAAAGGTCCTTTAAAATACGGATAGGTAGAGCGGTGTGCTCATAACATCTTGGGATGCTCTATCGAGATCCAGACAGGTAGAGCGGTGTGATCGTAACATCCTGGGAGGCTCTGAGTAGGTTTTGCGAAAGTTCACATAGAAAAGATCCTTTAAAATCTGGACAGGTAGAGCGGTGTGCTTGTAACAGCCTGGGATGCTCTATCGAGATCCAGACAGGTAGAGAAGTGTGCTCGTAACATCCTGGGATGCTTTGAGTAGGTTTTGTGAAGGTCAACATGTAAGAGAACCTATAGTTTGCACTAGGTTTTGTTGACGCATGTAATCAGTCCTAGGTTCCACAGTATGGATATTGATGATGAAAACCTACACGTGGTGGGCCTACATCCAGTATGAAAAAGGACTGGATCTGTAGAACTTCCTATGACGAGTAGATTCAGAGATTGATTGAGATAGAAGTAGCAGTGACGATGACGATGACTCGATGATGATTATCCAGTGATGATGATCAGGAGAAGAAGACTTGTGCTAGAAGACCTGTGTCGAGAAATACCTTCCTAGTTAAGAGGGACTGTTGATGTATATGTAACTTCGGAATGTATTTCATATATGTATATTCTACTCCTATAGAGATGGTATTATTCCTCTATACGGAAGTGTTTGTATTCCTATAGAGATGTTATTATTCCTCTATACAAAAGTGTCGTCATTTATATTGTAAGTGTCATAACTTATACTTGATGGGTTATTAGACCACCTTGTTGGGGTCAGCCCTGTATAAGTCATGTGGGTCGAAGGGTTATTAGACCACCCTATTGGGGGTTGGCCATGTGGGTCAAAGGGTTATTAGACCACCCTATTGGGTATCGACCCAGTCAGCATTATGTTATGTGGTTAAGTTAAGGCCGACCTAGTAAAGGTTATTAGGCAAGTCAAGTCAAATATAAATAGAGTGCGGGAGGCACTCTATTTTATCATTCTATTCTCTCTCACACTCTCGGGAGAGTGGAGCACTTGTGGAGGAGGAGAAGCTGCTGCTAGGATATGTCTATCTCTTATGCTTGGGTTGTATCATTGCTCTATCTATCTCTGAGGAAGTTATTGGGGTTTTTCACCTTTATGGTTTTCCCCAAGTAAACTCTGTGTCTCTTGTGTGCTTGCATTATTGTGTCCATGATTGATATGCTGTACATGTTGTTCTCTCAGTTAAGATCCTAGATCAGATTGAAGTAAATTATGAAAAATTAACAATCATTTCTTCTTCGGATAGATCATTCAGGAAAGTGATAGCACTTAGTGTCATTTCTTTAGGTCTTTGGGTTAGGGTCTCTTTTGCAACTCCACAACCTTCAAGAGCGTCACTAATAGTATTCTCTTTTATTCTTATGAACTCTAAGTAGGGTCTAAAGTTGTCAGCTTCTTTAATGATCCAGTCCCACACAAAATGTCTGCACCCTTGTAAAGTTTCCTCCCCGGTAACCTGATGCGTGAGCTTTTTGTAGATGTTGATTAATTATTTGGCCTCTTCTTCCTTTTTATTAATCTCTTCTTCCAACCTTTGAGATTTTTCTTTCAGCTCCTTGAATTCCACAACTTTCAGGCTAATGTGAGACATAGACTGTACAAGACTATCAGTACAACTGCTATCCCTAGTATTGTTCATATTGGTAGGCCGCATGTCCAATTTGGACAAGTTACTTTTCAAGTCGTCAAGCTGTTTTTCTAATTTTATTCTCTCTTTTATCCATCTATCTTCCTTCTCTACAAACTTCCGCAACTCTGCTTTACATTCACTTATTTCTTTAGACAAGGCTTCTTTTTGTATTTCAAAGTCTGTCTCTTCGGGAGGTTCAATTAGTCGGATATTTGGAACTTTTTCCTTCTTCTGTAGTTTAAGGATCAGCTTATCTTTCTCAGCCATCAACTTGGTCATGCTTTTACCTCCACCATCACTTACAACTAGGTCATATTGTACCTTTTTGATCTGCTGTTGCAGAGCTCAGTTTTCACTTTTCTCCTGCTTTAATTGGTTTTCTAACTTTTTCACGGTAACCAGCAAGTTGTCGCTTTTCAATGCTGCTTTCACAACATCATCATATACAAGATAACTAACATGCTTGTGAAACTAGATTTTATCTGGTATTGGTATCTTTTTCCAATTGATCTTTGTCTTGGTCACTCCATCTTCCATCAATACTGCTAAGTTTAAGATGTTATCATTTATACCTCTGCTGGTCATCAAGGAAGTCTTAGACAAACCTTTGGCTATAGGCATCGAATCAAACAGCCTCTGGGCTGAGGCTCGTTTGTTTTGATTGTATTGTTCACAGAGGTGGGCCTTGGACTGAAATTTATTACCAAGAGCTCCCTCCTTAACATCTTGAAACTTATATTCTATAACCTATATCTCAGGAGCCGAAGACTCCTCATCATCTGCCTCTCCACTATCCATTTGGGCAGTCAATTCTTCTTGAGCCGCTGCAACAACTAGCTCCTCTTTAGTTGGGGAAACAATTGACTCGGCTTGAGTAGCCGCCAAAACTAACTCATCATGTACTTCTAATTTAGGCTGCTTGTCACCATTACCTTCTTCAGTATCCATATCTCTGACTTCTTCTAAGTCTCTTTTTCGGCCCACCTCCACAGTGTCCGACACTTGATCTAAATCCATTATTAAATTGGATAACATGAGATATCCTTCCTGTGTCTCTACGGCTTCTCCTGCTCGGTTTCCCAATGCAACAAATTTTGCCCCTTCAGCACCCCTTCTGGTTTTGTATTCTCAGAAGCGCTGAGATTACATTCTTTCCTTCTCTTTGAAATATTGTGCAAGGGGTCGTATTTGATGGCTACATCTTTCTTGAACCCTAGTGGCTTCAATAATTATTCCACCTTTGACAAAGCCTCTTTATTCTTCACGATGAAAGGGCCTACCTTCCAAGGATATTTCACATCCGTGCTCTTCTTATGTTTTAGGAATTGCACGACCATTTTCTGTCTTATAAATTCAAGAGAAAAGATCCGCAATGTTAGAAAAGCAGGTAAAACATAGGGCTCCTGTACAAATCCGTACAACCTAATGACTGTAGCTTCTTTCAACAAAACCAGTCACCGACATCCAGTTCATCCTTCAACTGCATCATTGTTTGCATTTCAGGCAACACTCTAGGCAATTCTTCCCCAAAGATGATTTTATAAACACGAGGCAAGACATAGTTCAAATAATTGAAAACATTGTCTACCAAAACATCGATCTCAAGTAGTGAGTTGAAATGTGGGCTTTCGACGCTGTTGTACATAATCATTTTCATCAACTGTATCTGATATCTAAAAATCCTAGTACTCGGGAAATTTCTTAACTGTACGTGTATCTTTTTCGCCAAAAATTCATCAAACCTCAGGGGTGGGATAAGCCCACTTTTGGACCTGGCCAAACTGATGCTAATCCTAGAGAGTAACTTAATTAGACTTTAGTCATGCACAAATCAGTATCCAACTGTAGAAACTGAGCTAACAAATAAAGCACCAACTGGGAATTGTCATAAAAAAAACTTATATTTAGGGGGTAGGGTTCATTGGATATTTTGGAGTTGGGTTTCAGGCATGTGGCTAAGAAAGATTGACGGCTTTCAGGGCTGATTTGGTGATACAAGGAAATCACAAACTCTTCGGAACAACCCTCCATTTCTTGGTACTGAGACTCGGGAATGAAAAAGGAATCCTTAACAGTTGACGCATCTATATTACAAATGACTCTGGACTTACGGGCATCCATAATTACTCTTTGACATTCTAAGTAATTAGAAGAACACCATGCTACAAACTTAGGAAAAGAGAACACTTGGTCAAGGAAAAAGAAAATGAACGACGACCTAAAGACTCCATGTATATCTAGTCCCTGTTCATGGAAGGCTTCCAATCTCTTCTTAATTTTCGGAACCGGGAGCCGAATGCATGTGTCAAATACATCTGTGTCCCTATCTTATAGGGCAACCTTAACCCTAGAATTGGTAGAAGCTTCCTCTTTCCCCATCTTATGACTGTAAAAAACTTAGAATTTTTTAGAGAATGGCGGTCACAGATCCTACCTGTCACCTTGGAAGCCCTGCACGCACCCTGTCGAAGGTCATGTCGCCTTCGCGGTCTACCACACGCCGAGAGACTTACTGACTTCAACAGGATTTTGAAACAAATTTCAACCTTCATGGTCGTTCTTATATATATAACTGGGTTTCCATAACCCCAGTTTCTTTGGCTAGCTGTCCTTTGATCTTAACAGTTCAAACTCTCACGTGTTCACTTTCCTTCGTCGGATCTGACCTTCTCTCTACCCACTGATTTGACAACCCATATATTTCCACCATAGGATCATCTAGCTAGTCCTCATCTGGGCTGTTCATCTCAACCAGATGCGTCTACGGGGTAGTATCGCATGCACCCAAAGAGATTTTCTTATATCGCCTTTCTTCCATGTGACAGGATTTGGAGTTGACACCTGTCGAGCGGGAAAGGTCCATCGCATCTTCCTTGCCGATATCTAGCGTGCTGCTTCTGGACGCGACTATGTGTGAGAATCATCCATTTCTTCTCCAACGTGTATCTATGGCGAGTTCTCATGCTCTATTTAACTCTTAGATCTTCCGTCTGTTGGCGAGGTCCTCCCTATTATATCCTGTGCGTTTCAAACTTCCATCAGCCGTTGATGTGGCTCTCCTTGCCATCCGAACCATAGATCTAGTGGAGGCTTAGGCCCTTTAAGTGGTAAATGAACCCGAACCCTTGGATCTTGAAAAGATAGCCTCCGCCATAGATCCTTGTATATGTCCCTACCATTGCATGTGCCCAATATGGCATCACTCACTGCTCCTTACTCCTTGCGATGCACTCCTAAGTTGACACCTATCCAGCGGGACTCAGTCCATTGCATCCACATATTCCATTTCCTTTTTGCAACTTATCCATGTGATGGTCCATTTAAAGCCATAGATCTTGCTCCCTCTCTTGATCAATGATGCCGACCTGTGAAACACTTAATCTTTCAAAAACATTTCCCAAGGACTATAGGTTTTAGGGTATTTCTCCACTTGCCTTTAGTTACTCTATTCACCTATTAATACTTAGCCCTTTACATTAGCCCCTTTATTTCATTGGATCCCTTCTAGACCATTTTCTCTCATGTCTTAGCACTTGGCCATCACCGATGGAGATCACTTCAAGCTTTTTCCTCAGGTAGTTATTTGACCTTCCATCTTTGATGTACAGGTCTTTATGCTGCAAAAGAGAAAAAAATATATAGGTGCTAATGCCTACCAGGTCTAATTAATGGAAGTAGACTAAAATCGTACAGGGATAGTCCTACTTCGCCAATCCCTCAATGATCATAAGAGAAGAAATTATAAGTGTCAAGTACAGTTGAAATTGGGTGCTAGAAATCAAACAGAGTATGTACACAGTTTTGGTCTGATATGAGAAACCCCATGAAAATGATGCATCAACCCCCCAATACTAGTAGAGAAGTGAAGCTGCGCAGAGCAAGCAAAAAAAAAACTAGAAGTGCGCAGATGCGAATTTCAAAATGCAGCTGCGCAGATCAAAAGAAACAGGATGAATACAAAGTTCAGTAAGAAGAAATATAACACCGCGTAGTTAACCACATTGAGAGTGGTGACAACCCATCCGCACAGTTCGATGCAACAGACCAATATAGCCATTACAACTAAAAAGTGACTGTTATACAGTGTTTTGGAAACTATCTGTTTCGGCAGTTAAGAAGGAATCACTCGTTGAAGGCGTAGTTAAGGAAGGAAAGTACACAGATTCTGCTGAGATTTTGACGAACGGTGATATATTTTAATGCTAATCTAACCGTTAAGGGATGCAGGTAAGGCCTCCAGTTCCTATAAATACCACAATTTGCACAGTGATTTGATTACCATGATTTTCCAACTTGAGTATTAGAAAGAATTCATAGACCTTCTTGAGTTTGAGATTCACACTGTAAGTGAATGTCTGAAGAGTCCACTCTAGATGAAGTGTTGCACAAATTCAAACAAACTGGGAGAAGGTCAATCCAAAGAACACTGTACGGTATTTAAAGACTACATCAGTAGCGGAGCACCAAACCCATTAAGCCAACAACAAGGACCATGGTGTTATTTTTTTTCGATGTAAAGGACATCAGACATGCTATTGTTACTTAATTGAGAAGTATGTGCAAACCTCTAAGAACCTATATTGCACATTATGTAAATCAGTTATCCATGATGATACCAACTGTCGAGCATATGAATTCAAACAACTGGGACTGCAGGGTTGATGAGAACTCCTTCCAAGAAGCTCGTTCCAAAAAAAGGCCAGGGTTCCCATCGTTCACCACACCAAACTCCAACAATGCAACACAAGGGTAAGGAACCTGCAATTGAGATAGAAAAACCGAAATTGATGGGATCCAAGAAACCAGAAGCTCAACCAGTAGGAAAAGAGCTTCCCATATACTTAACACGAGGGTATATCTCTTCGCGTGAAACAAATGCACTAGCCATAAAGCTTTCCAGAAGCGCCCGATATGAGATACCGCTTCCACAGATGTCTAGTCATGTCAAACCACAAGAAAATTTGTTAGGAAAGATCCGAGATTGCAAGTTTGAAGATTATGATTTATTGCAACAGCTCAAGGATCCTGACGAGCCAAAATACCCTCAGTTTCAACCAGATAGATACATGTGCCGAAAAATGGATGGCAAGAACAAACCATTGCTGGTAGCACAGAGTTGGCTTTCCGAAGTCGTGGAATCAGGACTTCTGAACTTGTTGCGGATTCCACACTTTGACAGGAGTCTCGAACTCAATGTGATTGTGCACACATTGATATCGCGCACACACCAAGGCTACCTCTGGTTATACAGGAATGTTGATCTCAACATAGACTTGATCCATAGGATCACGAGACTAAGTAAGTGAGGTGAAGACCCTCATAATTTCTTTGTGGGAAAAACCAGGGACAAAGAAGTTGCTGCGCAGATGAAGGAGGAATATAACATCATAAAAGGAAAATGAGGTTTCATCATAGATGGGCTACAAGACGATGCCATGCGGTTTGTAGTTCAGCTACTCGGAGGAAAAGTCTTACAGAAGGATAAACCAGCATAAGTTCCAGCCAAAGCAGTTCACCTCACTGCAAAGACAGTGTAGGGAGTAAAATTTAACTGGTCTAAGTATTTGCTGAACAAGTTCTTGGACAATGTCTGAGAAAATCAAGTCAATGGCACCGCCTTTCACTACAGTTCACTAATGGTGCTAATCGCCTTCGTAGGCTAGAAGGAACCAAAACACGTTGGTCTCACCTCTCTCATCCAGGATTTCCAAGGATCGAGATACGCAATCTCTGGACAAGTCTAAAACCAGACCAACAAGGCACCTCAAACGAAGTACTGTACACATATTACGAACAGTTGTGCAATGTTATCATCCGCACATTGATCATCTCAAAGGAGTTAACAAGAAAGTATATCCTCACTCTGAATTTTAAAGTTGATATGCATTTTATTTATATCTCACCAAAGGTACAAAAGAAGAATCCAGAGTGGTTCCAAGGACACTATCAGCTTGATCAAGCTGGTATTAACCTGATCATGGAGGAGTGGTTAGATGAATGGAAGGTCTGTTAGTTCTGAGCATTAATTCAACATACTCTAGGACCTTTACTGAGAGAATAACATGTACAACATATCAATCATATCAATCACAACAAGCAATCGCAGGAGACAATAGACACACAGAGTTTCACTGGGGAAAACCATAAAGGTGAAAAACCCCACAACTTCCTCAGAGATATAAAGAGCAATGATACAACCCAACTACAAGATATATCCCTTCTAGAAGCTACTCATCCTTCCTCACTTGTGCTCGACTTTATGGAAAGTGTATAAGTGAATAATGAAGTGATCAAATAGAGTGCCTCCCGCACTCTATTTATACATGACTTGACCTACCTAATAAACTAGCAAGGACAACTTGTCTAAATCAGTCTAATAACCCATGGTAATACTAATCAGGGCCGACCCCACACTTGGTGGTCTAATAACCCATCACATGCAAGTTGCGACACTTGTGACACTTGTCAATACAAATGACGACACTTCCAGATAGAGGAATAATAACATCTCTATAGGAGTACAATACACGGGTGAAATACATTCCGAAGTTACAAATACATCAACACTCCCTTTTAACTAGGAAGGTATTTCTCGACATTGATTTGCTAGCATAAGTCTTCTTCTATGGATCATCGTCATTGCTGTTGCTATCTCAATCAATCTCTGAACTACTCGTCATAGGAAGTTCTATAGAGCCAGCCCTTTTTCATGCTGGATGTAGGCCCACCACCTGTAGGTCTTCATCATCACTGGCCATACTGTGGAATCCTTAGGAATTTATTATGTGCATCACAAACCCTCGCAAGAGCATCCCAAGACTTATTATAGGCACATATCCCAACCTATCGGATCTCCCAGGTCTTACATGTGACCTCCATCACAAACTCTCGTAAGAGCATCCCATGACTTATTACGGGCACACAGCCCAACCTATCAGATCTCCCAGATCTTACATGTGACCTCCATCACAAACCCTCGTAAGAGAATCCCAGGACTTATTATGGGCACATGGCCCAACCTATCGGATCTCCCAAGTCTTACATGTGATCTACCCAAGCACAACCTGTCCACAGCCACAGAGTATCACGAAGCACAACCCAGATACACATCACGTAGCACTTACATTCACCAGCATGGGAAGACACACTTCAACCATCCGTGAAAGGCTCAACACTTATATCTACGCCATGTGTTATAGCTTAAATCTACACTTCTCCATTCGTGATCACCTTGAGTTGTCGATCACACAAAAGGATAACTTGGATTGAAGAGCATGATAACCTCAGATGACACTTTAACCTGACTCACCTTCCTACAAGCTGACAAACCCTAAAAAATATCATATTTTGGCATGGGTGCTACTCTTCTTAAGAAAACTAGTGCATATGCCCTACTTTGTAAGCTATATAGTAGCCAACACCTCCTGATATGTGCTACTCTACTTCAGTAAACTAGCACACAACATTTAAAAAGTGGCAAATGCTAGTTGTTTAATACTGTAGTCATGCACTGTGCGCTACTCCACTGTGAAATAGTCACGCACATCTTAAAATATGATAAAAAAAACATATTAATTTGATGAATAGGGATTAGTTGCAGTTGGTTTCCCAACTTCCCCAACTTCCCCTTCAACCACCTCTTGACCTGAACTGCCTACATTGTCCTATAAATACAAGGAGGTTTGAAGAGAGGGGTTAGATAGACAAGACAAGAGTGTCGTAGAGAGACTCTTCTTATATGAGAAGCTTGTGTTGAAGGTGGTTATGCTGGAGAAACTTTGAAGTCAGAGAGGAGCAGGAGCCTAGGATCAGGTTGCATGAACATGCTGCAAAGTCAGGTATACTTTGTATCATTCATATGTTTTTGACAATAAAAGGTTGAAGCATCTTTCTTGTCCCAAATCAAATGCTTAATGGACTATGTGTTTGTTTGGATCAATGTTTGTTAATGCTTGATGTTTGAATTACTTTTCAATTCCATCATTATTATATTGGCCAAGATACGCTGAGAAAGGTCTTTGTATTGCAGGTTTATAGGATAGGAGATCGAGTGGAGGATCGAGCACAAGGTTGGACAAAAGCTAGGATCAAACTTCGTTCATAAGGTATGTCCTCAAGGTCTCTGATCTATTTCACTTTATAAATACTTCTGTAATGCAATTAGTGTGTTTACCTATCATCCCCTTAAGTTGATAGTGTTTATTTCCTCACTATAGGGTAGTATTTCTCGCCAACAGACTGGCGACTCCACTGGGGAGGTTGTTTTTTCTGCTCTAGGAAACCCTTCTTATTGTCTTTCCATTACCTCTTAACCCTTTTAATCTTTTGAGATGCCCTGTAGGTTGCCCCTACCTACTTCCCTTTGTTTGAATCAGTCTTTTTACACCTCTACAAGGTTAGTTTTTGACTTTTTAAGACCTGTGAGCTACTCTATTGTACATATAGTAGTGCATATGCGCTAGTTTGCCTCTGCGCAGTAGCGCACACATCCCCAAATGCACTAGTTTACCGACTGCACAGTAGGGCACATTCCTGTAGCTCTCTATTTGAAGTAGGGTTGAGTTTTCTGCCTTTTTGGGTGGGTTTCTAACTTTGCTTTTGGTCTTCTTGACTGGTCTTTGAGGTCTATAATCCTTCATTGAGTCTCATTAGCCTCTTTTGAGTCTTTTAGTTCATCTTCTTATCACTTGTTTGCTTTTGAAGTGTTTGGTTCATTTGTGACTCTTTTTGGAGAGTGTGCTTTTTTCCTTAGTGAACATAGTTGCTTATCCATACCCTAGTAGTGTGTTGCTGACCTACAAACCTTTGTGCGTAGCATTTGCTCTTTGTTGCAACACTTGTATGCTCTTTAGGTGTTTCATCCTTTGATTTATGGTTTTGACCCACTTTTGGAGCCTTTGGGGTGTCTTCCAAAGTTTTTTGAGTCCCGACATTTCTTGACCTCATTGTCATTTCCAGTATCAAGTGAGTTTGAAGTACTTTAGTTTGCTTCATCATTTGAACCTTTGTGTTAGTAAGGTCGTCTTTAGTTCACTTGCCTACCTACTACTTGGGTTAGTGTTCTTGTTAGGGTTTGGTGCTTTGGAGCATTATTTTAAGTTTGATTTCTAGTTTTAAGCATCTTTCCTCGTTTTCTTCACACTTTGCTTCCAAGTTCAAAATCTTTTTCCTTCAAAAAAACTTGTAGGACAAGTCTTTGTCGGATCATTGATTCAATTGTTGTGAACTTTAGAATCATCTTGCCATACTTGCACATCTTTTAGAGGTCTTACTTGCTTCCGCTTTCAAGTTCTTTTTCATTCATATATAACAGAAAAAGAAAAATAAGTTTGGTAGCTTAGAGTAGTGAGGCTTATAATCTTTACAAAGTAGTATAGTTTACTTTGTTCAGATTTTGAAAAGAAAACAAAAAGAAAGCTTTATTTAGGTTTGCTTACTCTTCATTTTGGAAAGGATATTAAACGAAAATAAAAAAGTCTTTTTGTTGTTGAAAGTTGTTTCATTTCATGCACTTTACTTTCTGTTGCAACCACATCACATAATGCACTGCCCCACTGAGTAAAAAGTAACCTTAAAAGAATCTTAATAAAATCAATCAGAAACGATTTTCTTTCTAGGGATACACGACACCAACTAGTACAGGCTAGAGTTTAGAGCTTAAAACACCTTAAACTGCTCGAAGCTTGTTTCATTACTCAAAAATCATAGTGCGACTGTCATATAGGTAAACCCATTTGTATCAAATATTCTTGGGAAACCCTACTAAAACCAGAGCTAAGGACAAGGCCGTGGAAGATCGGATTTGTTGAGGATATCCCCTCACTTTTCTTTTCAACCATAAACCAGGGTCGATTCGTGTATGGGGGTCCATCTGGACTTCGTGATTTGCTACCTTGCCCACTTGTTTTGATAAGAGTGACGACTATCCCCCCAGGATATTTTGTACTTGTGGTATCCTTAGTATCAGGCCTATAAGATCTTACACAGGTGATAGTAGGGGATTATAGCTGCTGTACCTAGGACAGACATTGGAGGAAATCCCTTGCAGGTCTTTGGGAGGGTGGTTGGGTGATTCCAGCGCTTGCACCCTTAGTCATTGTATTGTGGACCCTGGGTAATTGTTCTTCATCCTTCGTTGATCTGTTCTGTGCCTTCATCATCCCAGACTCTTCTCTGGAAGGCATCTTATTTGACTGGTGTTGGCCCGATTTTGCAACCAGGCTTAGTGCTATGGGCACCTGCTAACTAGTAGCAGCAGATTCAATGTAAAGAAAATAACAACAAATTAAATCTAAACTAAACTAATCATGGATCTATGCAAGAATATAGGCAAATAATGGAATATTTTAAAAACAAGAACAAGAAAATATTAAAGAATTTTTGTATTGACAATGGGGAAAGCAAATGCTTGCAAGTACAATACCTCCAAGTGATGAAGGTTTGTTGAATGGCTCCAATGGTGAGCAGCTCCAATCTCCAATGGGTCCTTTCTCCAAGGCTTGCTACAATGGCCAAATACTCAAGGGAGATTTTGGCAGCATGAGGATAGGAATATGGATGGATATGAAATGAGGAGCCCCTACCACCTTTTTATAGGTTTTGGTGGTGGGGAATACCATTTGTGGTTTTGTGGAAACCAAATGGTATTGACCAACATGGTTTAGGTACTTTTCCCTCCTTTTTTCTTTTTTGAATAAATTTAATATTTTTATTCCCTTTTTAATATTTTTGGGAATTTAGACCCTTTTTGAGGGTTTTTTATGTTTTTTTAGGAAAAATAATCTTTTTTAGTGGGAAAAGGGGTGTACTCAGATCTTTTGGTGACCTTTTGTTGGTTTCAGAGGCTCAGATGGTGAGAAAGTGGACAAATGGGTCATGTGAATAAGGGAATGAGCTAGTGAGCACTTTTTAGGTGTTAACAGATTGCCCCCTGATGTGTGAGGGCAGGAGCTCATCGTATGGCCGATAGACATCATAGTTCTTTTGTCTTTTTTCTGGGGTTTAGGGAGAGAAGAGACCGGTTGGAGACTGGAGCCACGGCCCTTGGAAGTTGCAAAAACAAAAAATATTACATGATCTCAATATGAATGAGGTATAATCTCTGATAATGGACGAGGCAGGCATTCCCATGCTCGTATCAAGACATATACAGAACAATTAGTCCCAAGAAGGGGGATCTAATACATAAAGAATCTATTGTACATCATAATGGTCCAAGGGGGACATTATTTTGGGATATACTCCTGATCATAACTGATCTCAATAACTGATACACTGGAATAACTGGTGAACTGCTGAAACTGAAGGTGTCCAACATCTGTAGGGGCTCAAAGATTATGAGTCATCTCTGAGAATTAATGTAACTGTGTACTCATAGGGAGTATGAAACTGGGGTACATCTCAACACTGTCGCCATGCGCAACCCGGATATCTATAAAAAAGGTGTAACTTGTTGTATCCATAGGAATATTCTCAAATGTGGAGGAGTCAGGAGGTATTCGGGGTCTTCGACTAATAACTGAAAGGATCAATGTCCCGTGCGAGTCTCAACGATGCGATCAAGGTGTTGAAGTCGAGCATGTGAGAAACAACCATTTGGAGAGGCAATGAGGATTCCTCTCGAAATGATTCGTAGGCACTCATCATAAATGGTAATGAGTCCAAGACACAGGGATCTCTAGGTCTATCCTATGGAATCAATGTGGTTGTAGTCGACAGAGGGAGACCAGTAACTAACAAGGCAATGATGTTTCCTTGATTGGAACACGAGGTGTAGAACTGAAGTGTTGTAGTACTGATGGTAGGACTGCCATACTTGTGGGGATGGGAAATAACTGGGTCAAAAAGTGGGTAGACTAAAACTTCCTTTGTTCAGAGCATGATGACATGGTTGACCTGGCAACGTAGGGAACTGACTTGTAGGTGTGGGGATCATTGCTTTGACTGAATGGTATATATTGACTCTGGGGGGGAGGACGAGCTAAAAGGTGCTGTCGAGGTATTTTAAAGGTAACATACTGCAGAATACTTTGAACAAAGGCGACCAAAATGGGGAAGTTGCCATATGATTAGATGTGATCTGTCGTGGCACCAAGAGGCACCATTGATTCCTTCTTCGTAGTTTTAATGAGCTCCTAAAAGGGATAAAAGTGTGCTCTGAAATGGTACGGTCCTGTGGATTTTGTGAGCCCAGGACGGTTCATGCTCATGGTTGCTTTCATGTTTAGAGAGTCTGAAAACGGTAAGTGGACTCTATTGGTGTTTCTTTTTCGTAAGTTTAGTCTCCAAGGCCCGAAAAAAGCATAAAATGATGCGGATGGAGAACTCTTCTAGCCGATGTGACTAGAGTATACCTTTTTCGAAATTAGTCTACGAGGTCCGGAAAAGGGGTAAACTTATACCAAGTAGATGCCCTTTCAGATACGTTTAGCGAGCATGAAAGGAAGCAAGATTGCTCGGCGATCTTTTCATTGTTTTAGGAGTCAGAAAAGAGCTTAACAGAAACTCCCTAAGTGCCTTTTTCGTAAAAGGGGTTGCTCGGCCCGAAAAAGGGATAAAATTATACCGAACAAAAATGGATAGATGGGAGCGAGAAAAGGTCTCAAGCGTCATCATGTGTGTGGGATACTGGATCCGGTGACATAAAGATTGTCACAAAGGGGGCTGTGGCCATTGTGGCACGCAAACCGAGGCTATGAGAGGGCACTTTGAAAAAATGGCCAAAAAAGATGGGCGTGAGAGCGAGAAATGATCTCAAGCATCATCACAAGCGCGAAAAACTGAATCCGGTGATATAAGACTTGTCCAAAACGGAGAACGGCCGATGTGGCACACAAACCGAGGTGACGAGGGGGCATGGGAAAAATGCCCGAAACATCTAAAGGTGAGTTCGAGAAATGATCTCAAGCATCATCACGAGCACGGAAAACTGAATCCGGTGGTATAAGGCATGTCAAAAACAGAGAACGGCCGATGTGGCACGTAAACCGAGGCGACGTGGGGGCATGAAAAAATGCTTGGAAAATCAGGACGTGACATCGAGAAATGATCTCAAGCATCGTCACGAGCACGAAAAACTGAATCCATCGATATAAGGCATGCCAAAAATGGACAACGGCCGATATGGCACGCAAACCGAGGCGACGAGGGCGCCCAAAAAATGGTCCAAAATGGAGCTGGTGAAAACTGGAAAAGGAAAGAACTGACATGAAGTTCTTGCTGCGCTGATTCCAATGGTACCAACGGTTTGAAAAATGGACATCGTATGATACCGCAATGGTTGTTTGAAAATTGGTGGAATTTCTATAAATAGGGCGTGGGGCCCAAATGACTTGTCATCGTTACGTGCGAGTTTGATAGAGCTGTCAGAGCTATTTCTTGATTTCCGAGAGATTTCACCATTGGTTTTCGATTCTGCGAGTTTCAGGTGACTCTATTTGCCTTAGCCTTTTCAATTATGTCTTTTTTGTTTGGTGGCGGGCCCCCGTTGGCCGTGAAATTCCATGTTGACTGTTCAACGTGGAATATTGCGGGTTTTGGGTCTTTTCCCGCGATGAACCGCACGGGTTTCGGGCTGACAGTCACGATGTTCATCGCGACTGTGAGGTTGGAACCCGCGATGTTCATCGCGACTGTCTGGCCAAAATTCGCGATGTTCATCGCAGGTTTTTGCATGGAGGCCGCGATGGTCATCGTGGATTTTGGTGGAAATGCCGCGATGGTCATCGCGGCTTTTGGTGGAAATGCCGTGATGGTCATCGCGGCTTTTTGTGGAAAAGCCGCGATGGTATTTTTTCAAAATTTTTTGTGCTGGGGCTAAATTTTTTTTTTTTTTTTTTTTTTCTGTTTTCTGGCAGGATGTTGAGGAGACCATTGTCCTCGTGGTGGGAGCGGGAGATCGATGATGATCTTATGGAGAGGATTCAGACTGATCCGGGGGTGCGACAGACTCTGGCTATGAGCGGACTCTTGAAGTTCGCTCAGATCCCACCTATTCGTTCAGTGAGACGGCTCCTGAACAAGCTGGTGAGTTGGTGGGTGCCGGCGGAGGGTGCATTTATTATTGGGGGTGAGAGGTTGGAGATCACTCTCACGGATGTCTATTTTTTGACTGGGTTTCCTCGTTTGGGTGAGGTAGGCGATCTCTTGCCGAGGATCCCGCCGGGTGTAGATATGGAGGACTTGTTACAGACCTTCTGTGTTGATGATGTTGTTTTGCAGAACAGCTCTATTAGTCTGCGATCCCTACGTGAGTGGGATATGCGGCCTGTTGGGGCATGTGTTCTGAGGATATTGGGTGCTGCTGCGCCACATCGTATGTACGGGGGACAAACGATGATGGTGGAATTTGTTCTCCGGGGGACTTATTATGCCTGGGGGCAGATGTTTCTGGCTGGTGTTCGGAGGGATCTGGACAAGGCCATTCGAGAGGGAGGTGAGTTCTGTTATGCCTCCTTCCTATGTTATTTTTTCTTTGAGCGCTTACAGACCTTGCGGCCATGGGTACCCATTCGTGCTGGTCTGGTGAGTGAGCCTCGCATGATGCAGTGGGGGCAGATGATGCCTCGTGGCGGCGGTGGTGTGCGTGGTTTCTTCACTGTGGATTTTTATGAGCAGTGGGAGCAGATGCCCCTGCCGATTGAGGACTACCCTTATGCCGGCATGGACTACCGAGGCAACCCCGAGATGCCTCGTGCCCCAGGACAGGCCTGGAGTTTAGACGGTATGTTTTGTGTTTTATTTTATATTATATCATGTGTTGTTTGATTTATTAGTTTATGATTATAGTTGCATATGATGGTTTATTTGCATTGTGCAGATGTGGGTCCAGTGCCACCAGCCGACTACGTGGCTCGTCAGGGGCAGGCGATGGTGGTCGCCCATCCACCTGCAGCGGTACCACCTCCGCGTGGTGGAGGTTTTGCGGCTCGTGGGCGAGGGGTTGGCCCTCGAGATGACGCCATAGAGGGTGTCAGACAGACCTTCGCCAGGATTCTAGCTGGACTCCCCGAGGATGGTTGGAGAGACCTGGATCGGGATATTTTGGAGGGTTGCTTTGGTGCGCCGCCTAAGTGGCAGTCTCTCTTGTTGAGGACAACGGTGTTTGTGGCAGAGCACAGGGGTGGTGCTCGGGATGTCCCGGCAGAGCCGGCTCAGATGAGGATCCGTCTACGGGGTGACCCAGCGGGGCCAACGGAGGAGGCGCCGGAGGAGCGCAGAGTTCGGGCTCGCCATGACCCGGCTGGGCCAGCGGAGGAGGAGCCAGAGGAGCCTAGGGATCCTGATGAGTAGATGATATTGTATCTGCCCCCAAATGCTGATGAGCATATGGGGAAGCATTTTTTGTACGATTGATGTTTTTTTTGTATATCGGGTGCTGAGGGCACCTATGACATGTTCTAACTATACGATATATATATATATATATTTATAGATTCGATGCTAGTATATAGTCGTGTATGCACGTGGATGCACTTGTTGTCTTTTATGTTTGCCTGTGGAGGCATGTTTAAGTTTCTGTATGCCCGTGGAGGCACATATTATGCACGTGGATGCACATTTGGTTTTTTGTATATGCCCGTGGAGGCACATGTTATGCACGTGGATGCATTTTATTTATGGATATGCCTGTGGAGGCACATGTTATGCACATGGATGCACATTTTGGTTATGACACGATAGGAAAAGGTGCCCCATGGGGTGGTGAAGGCAGTCTTCTACTGATCCTCCTTACGGATGTGAATCTGGTTGTACCCGAAAAACCCGTCCATGAAAGATAGGACTTCATGGCCCACACACTCATCAATGAGTTGGTCAATGAATGGCATGGGGAAATTGTCTTTTGGACAAGCGTGGTTTAAATCACGGAATTCAGTGCATATTCTAAGGGTGCCTTGCTTTTTGTTGACGGGAACGGGGTTCGACACCCAGGTGGTGTACGGAATAGGATAAATGAATCCTGCTTTGCGAAGTTTCTCGACCTCAGCTTTAACAGCAGGGAGTTTGGAAGGATGAATGGGTCGTTGTTTCTGACGAACAGGGGGTACCTCAGGCCATGTATCAATGTGGTGCTCTATAATGGCTGGGTCAAGACCAGGCATTTCGGTATAGGACCAAGCGAAAACATCACAGAATTCTTGAAAAAGCTTTTTGTACGCCTGAGTTTCCGTTTGAGTGCAAGATGCGCCCTGCGAGATGAGCTTAGGTTTCCCTGGTGTTGTGGAAATATCGATTTGTATAATGGGGGAAATGTTGGACATGTTCCCTTCTTCAAAGGCATCTGGTGCTGGGATGGGGTCTTTTAACCAATCGACTTTAGTGGGTATGAAATCTTTCGATTCGACCGATAGCTGGTTGGATGCGGTAGATGTAGATGTTTCCGGGAGGAAATACGAGCGATGATGCATATCATCCCAAGGATAGTCGGGTGCAGTGAGTGTCTCCAAAATTTGCTCATCAATATTGAAGTAGTCAGACCATAAATCAAGGGGTTCTGGTTTGAAAGTTGTGGAAATCATATAGATTGTATTGACTTCTTCCGACGAGGATGATGGCGGGGGGTAGATCTCCTCAATGAGGGGAGGATATATCTCTAAATCGACGTTGTTTAACTCGTACAATGCTGCTCTATAGTCAGGGAGATCAGGACAATGGTGAGAGTAGTGACCGTAAACACTGCATATGGCACAAGGATGGTTGGTGCGCAGTGATCTGTCGCGAGGCTGAGGAGGTGGCTCAAGTCTAAATACTGGGATGCTGGTGTCATCGTCCAACATATTCATATGTTCCTGAAGTGCCGGTAACTGTGGGCATTGATGAGTGGGATGGCATATCTCATCGCACAATGAGCATTAGGAGGGGCTCGAAATACGGGTGGGGGTTTAACTGCTTTAGGAGGTGGTATAGCAGTGTATGGTTGTGGACCTCTGCCTCCAGTGGGCTTGACAAGAGGAGGAGGATTTGTTGACGACGAAGGGATATTGAGACCAGGAGGAGGTTTCATTGACGCCGAAGGGATTGTGACACCAGGAGGAGGTTGAGTACTGGTAACAATAGGTTGTACCAGTTGGAGGATGACATTTGGTGTCGGAGGTGGAATGGGAGGGGAAATATACCACACGGGTAATCCTAATGTTAACCCGGGTAGACTAAGGGTAGCCATAACCGGGGCGCTTACTACACCCGAAGGAGGAAATAGAAAGGGGATGGTGTGGATGGGTGTAACACCGATGTGACTAGGGACCAACGGTGGTTGACTACCGGGTGTTTATGTATTCTGTGAAAGAGTACAGAGGTTTGCGACGTGGGCCTCCGGTGATGGTGGTGGAATGGCCTGGAATGTAGAGGTCATTGGTGTATCTGAGTAAAGTCCAGGTCCCACAGAAGAAACAAAGGAGGTAGTTGCACTAGAAGCGGGTTGTTCAACCATGGGGAGAACATTCTCGGGTGCTGCAGGGGCATTGGGATCATAGTAGGTGAGTTGGTCGATTTTGACCATGTGTCCCTCGTGGGGGAACATCATGGTACGAAAAACGGATGAGGCAACCGCTTTCATGGCGTACATGTAACTGCGGCCAAGTAAAAGGTTATAATCGAGTTGGGCATTAATGACCTCTATGTCGATGAGCATAGTTTTCCCACCCAATTGGATGGGGACATTGGGTATTAGACCTTGAGGTTGAGCTGACCAGCCGTCGTAGGCCCGCAATGCAGTGGTGGATTGCTGGAGACTAGGGGATCCCAACTTCTGCCAAACGAATGTGGACATGACGCATGTAGAGGCACCCTCATCGACGATACATCGATGGATGACAAGATTCTGAATAGAAACATAAACTTGGACTGCTATGGTGGAAGGAAGACGTGGTTCGGAATGGTCCAAATCAAAGGTCATCAATTTCGAATCAATTGGTTCAATCGCCCCAATGGCGAAAAGTAAAGTCTTGCGCTGCGTAGGACAGTTTTTCAAGACTTCTAACGCAGACATGGCTGCGGGAGATTGAGCTAAGTCATCTACGATGTTGTAATTTGACGTAGCCCGTGCATTGGGGTTGTTGTTGATACGGCAGAGTGGGAAACGAGGTGCTTTAGAGGCGCCATCGAGTGGAAGCGGTGGTATACGTAACGTCTGATCAGTGGGATGAGCGTTAGTATCCTTATCGACGGGGGGGGGCTTCGGAGGTAGGGCCATACTGGTTCCGACGTGTTTGGATGTTGACATCGGCAGTGGACATCATCAATAAGTGGTGAGTGCCTGAATCAAACATTGGTTGATCAGGAGCGGTGTAAGTTATTTGTTGTGGTGGCACGTTGCCCTGTGGGGGAGCTAACGGCTGAGTGTCCACCACTCCTTGTGTTGGAAAAGGATTTTGTAGTACCAAAGGTTGTTGTTGAGGTGGTGGAGGGTTGGGTGGCAGCTGAGGAGCCGCCTGCCCTTGACGATGGGCGTCATCTGTCCATAGTTGCCGAGCTCGCTCCAGATGTGGGAAAGCGTGGTTATAGTGGCCATAGACCCTGCAAATAGAACAAGGATGGTTTGTTCGTAAATTAGCATTTTTGGCTTGCTTAGGTGGCCGATCAGGATTCTGATGAGCAGGCGCCGCGTTATTATTTTGCGGAGGATGGGGAGGTTGTGGACCTTGGTTATTGTGTTGGTTGTTACCGCGGTTACGTCCTCTTCCACGGTTCGGTTTCCCACCCTGGTTGCGTTGGTTATTTTGGTATTGGGGTTGTTGTTGTTCTGCGTACACATGCCCTTGAGCATTGGGGGGATTCTAGGGAGCCGCAGGTGCGGGAGCAGGTTGCGGTGGGTAATATGCAGGTGGAGTTGGCGGTGGTCTAGTTGCCTGTTGGGGTTGTTGGTACCCCTAAGCTATTGGATGTGTTGGATTAGTTGGTGCAGCTTGCTGTGGGTACTGCATCGGTTGTGGCGGGAACTGAATGGAGTTCTGTGTAGCAGGTTGGTTGTAATATATAGGAGGTACATATGCTGATGGCGCTTGCCCATAGCAATGTTGTGGACAAGAGGGTCCATGAATGTGATATGTCTGGTTTGTTGGAGCATAAGAAGTTGTCGCTCCGGAATCGGATGTATCCCTAGAGAGGTCTGGGGCAGGCATGGTGCTCACCATGCTGAAAGGTTTAGCTTGCGGTGCGATTTGGCCAATAATGCCATCAGCGGCATGTGATGCCCCCCGTGCGTCACCGCGTAAAGAGTCGCCGCGTGGGGCGTCTGGTATGATTGTGTATAGATAACCCGACTGGGCGTAAATGAGATCAAACTGTTGGGATTTGAGGATGGCCTCTTCCTCAGACTGGGGTCTTTCGGATGCCACATCCTTCGCAATGAGAGGGAGAAGGGATTTTAGAAACCAATCTAGGAAGATACGGTCGTCTAATTTGATTTTGCAGAGGCTTCGGCGTCGACGCCACTCATGAATGTGGTCAGTGATGTGGGTGGCCGTGTTCTGTCTGCAAGACAGTAGGATCTCGACGCCCGCATCATAGCAGACAGGTAACTGAAAGAACTGCAGGAAGGTCGAGGCAAGGGAGGTAAAGGTGGCATGCGTACCATGGGGCTGCTCGATATACCACTTGGCTGCAGAGCCAGTGAAAGTGCGCTGTAACAGACGAAGGCGGACAGAGTCGTCCACTATGGAGTTGGAGGAACACCATAGATGGAAGGACATGATATGGTTTTGGGGGTCCTCCCCTACCTTACCCTCAAACTTAGGGATGTCGGAGGGGAGTTTGGTGGGCATGTGAGGCCACGCAGGATCATGTCTGATAGGGTCATTGGTGAGCCTGGCTAAATCTGGCAAGTTCAGACTTGCCATATATGGTAAGCTAGCAGATGTAGTGACTGGGACTGGGACATGTCTAGTCATGGTGGTATGGGGTCCAGCAGCTCCTAAAGGTATGCTAGGTATTGAAGGTATATGTCCTCCAATAGGTGTGGTCTGGTAAGGGCCAACGCTTCCTAGTGCAACATGGGTTACACTAGGGTTCGGAATAGTAGTGGTGATTCCTGGGATAGGGTTTGTGGAAACCAGATGGGGTGTGACCCCTATGTTGGGCATACCCATAACAGGTGGTGGCCCTGTGTTGGGAATTCCTATAACAGGAGGTGGCCCTGTGTTGGGCATTCCTAAATGTGGAGTGTTGCCCATATTGGGCATACCCAGGGGGGTGGTTGTTGCCATGGATGGCACTGCAGTAGAAGGGTCTGTAGACGTCTCTCCTATGGTGCTGGTAAAGAGTGGATCAAATGGTGTTCCAGACATAATGTTGGTTGGGAATAACGGAGTGGGATTTTCGAATTTTGCCTCAGAATCAGAAGTGAAGTGAGGCGTGTCAGAATCAGATGACTGTCTAGTTGACCAACGATGTGTCGAGTCAAGGGATAAGGCTCGGCGTCGGTGATGTGACGAGCCAAGTAGAATGAACTCTGGGAGTTCGCCCTGTAGACGACGAGAGCATCTAAAATTCTCAATGGTGAGAAAATAAGTTTTTGTGGAAAAAATCTGTTTAATTATCAGGTGGTGATATATATATATATATATAAAACTCAAAACCCTAATGCAACCAAGGGTGCAAGAAGGGGAGTGAAAGTGAAGGCTCTCAGGCCAAAAAATCAACCTCAAAAAAGACACTTATTCTAGCAGCTGTGCTACAATAAGTGGAGGGATGCAACAAATGGTCAGAATACCAACATGCAAACAGCTCCTAGAAAAAATAGGTGTAACTAGACCAAAGGTGGGTTGAATCATGCAAACACCTAACTAAAAGTATTGTGAATCAACAAACTATATTCTCTGCAAGGTGATGAAATCCAAGTCAGACAATATTGAGTGTTGATTCCACGGCTAGATATCCCCCTACCGGGAGGGACACTAGGTAATCAATCCTAAAGAATGGCTACTAGGATACTCCGTTCATGACACGTCAAGAAAAGGTAAATCTGCCGTTTGGTCCTTAATCGCAATACCCCTATACAGGGATATCCCGAGAACTGCGAATGGTAACCCTTCGGTTACTGAATGGATTTCGGTATTCCACTCAGGCTTCCGGAACCATCCTCGCGACTTCAACCCTCCTAGGGGAGAGGCCTTCCCATAAACCGGTTGTGACCATGCCAATAAATACTAAGAGATTTTAGCTCCCTAAAGGACAACAACTGTGTCTCAGATGTAATAACTGAGGGGTGTTATTGGAACACCTATCCCCTCAATACTACCTAGCTACAAAGTTCTTTTAGTGTTCCCCAAGTGGGGTTAAAAGTGGGTTGAAATTAGGGTAAGTTTTAAGGCTCAGTTTAAAATTAGTGTTTGATTGGGTGCACGTGTGGTATTTTAAACTGAAATTGAAAAAAGTAAATGCTAAGTATTCAAAAAACAAAGGATCTTTTGAAAACAAAAGCAAATTTTATGACTTTTTCAATAAATGGAAATTAAATGCTTTTCAAGGACTATTCGAAAAACAATGGATCTTTCAAACAGGAAAACAAATAATATAACTTCTTTTCGAAATAAATGGATTTCGTTTTCAATAATTGCTATGGGCAAAATATTAAAGAAGCAAACATCAAAATTTTTAATCTAGATAAAATGCAATCAAATCCTTCTTTCAATTTCTGAAAATATTTAAAAAGACTTTTTCACATGTGCATTCTAAATAGTAAAATTTTCCTATGGCTGTAAACAATGCTGAAATTTTAATACTGGAAAATATAGGCCAAAATGGGTGAACTGAAGTGATAAATAAAACTAAAATAAAATATTAGATAAATTTCTTACATCTAATAACATATTTGGATTCCTTGATCAAAAACACCCAATTTGAAAAAAAAAATCGTTTCAAACGGAGTTCGGGAGAGGGAGATATGGTCGTTTGAAAATTGAGCCGCGCGGCCAAAAAATCACATCGCGGGTTTCGGGCTAAAAGTCGCGATGTGCATCGCGGGTTTTGACAGAAAAGCCGCGATGGACCGCGCGGGTTTCCATCGCACAATCGCGATGGACAGCGCGGTTTTTAGCCGCGAAGCCGCGATGTACAGCACGGTATTTCGGCGCACAGTCGCGATGAGCCGCACAGAAAATGACCGCGAAGCCGCGCTGTGCAGCGCGGAAATAGGCCGCGAAGCCGCGGGGAACCGCGCGGAAAAAATCTGAAAAGCCGCGAGGGACCACGTGGAAAAAACCCGAAAAGCCGCAGTGAGCCGCGCGACTGTTAGGCTAAAAACCGTGAGGCGAAAGCCGTGCACGGGAGCCGAAAAACGAACCCGAAAATTGAGAATTCCGGGCTGTTAATGGCAATAGACGGGGCCAAAACCTAGAGCAGCAATGGATCTGCTGTCTAGGATGGCAGATCTATGGATCTAAAGGCTAAAAACTAATAAAAAACTAAGATTGAAAGCAAAATTTGAGATCTATTGTTCAAAGCCAGCGGAGTCGCCAAAAACTGTTGGCCCGGTTTTGCAACCAGGCTTAGTGCTATGGGCACCTGCTAACTAGTAGCAGCAGTTTCAATGTAAAGAAAATAACAACAAATTAAATCTAAACTAAACTAATCATGGATTTATGCAAGAATATAAGCAAATAATGGAATATTTTAAAAACAAGAACAAGAAAATATTAAAGAATTTTTGTATTGACAATGGGGCAAGCAAATGCTTGCAAGTACAATACCTCCAAGTGATGAAGGTTTGTTGAATGGCTCCAATGGTGAGCAGCTCCAATCTCCAATGGGTCCTTTCTCCAAGGCTTGCTACAATGGCCAAATACTCAAGGGAGATTTTGGCAGCATGAGGATAGGAATATGGATAGATATGAAATGAGGAGCCCCTACCACCTTTTTATAGGTTTTGGTGATGGGGAATACCATTTGTGGTTTTGTGGAAACCAAATGGTATTGACCAACATGGTTTAGGTACTTTTCCCTCCTTTTTCCTTTTTTGAATAAAATTAATATTTTTGGGAATTTAGACCATTTTTGAGGGTTTTTTATGCTTTTTTAGGAAAAATAATCTTTTTTAGTGGGAAAAGGGGTGTACTCAGGTCTTTTGGTGACCTTTTGTTGGTTTCAGAGGCTCAGATGGTGAAAAAGTGGACAAATGGGTCATGTGAATAAGGGAATGAGCTAGTGAGCACTTTTTAGGTGTTAACAACTGGTTTGAATACTTAGGATTTTTTTAGTGGTGTGCTATTTTCCCCCTAGTCTTAGTGGCCACTAGGTTTAAGCTTAGTTTTATTTTTATATATAATCATGGAAGACCAAAATTTTTTTAGGTATAGAAGGTTGCAAAGCCTTCTCCCACTTAGAGTGGAACCACTACCACCACCGGGACGACAGAGGACAAACTCCAGTGTTCCTTTGGAAACTATTGGTGAAATAGAGGTTCCTGAGGAACCACAAACTGCAACACAAAGACCTGAAATAGAGGTTCCCGAGGAACCACAACCCAAGACTCCAGATCAGCAAACTTTTAATACAGTCGAGATTGAGGATCTCACTTCTGGTGAGTTCAGTACTCCTTTTAATCCTCCTCTGAATAATCTTAACAATCTGCTTCTATTACCCGTCGGTTTCCAACAACCTGATTATAGTGCATATTTGTTCACACCTGGGCATATTATGACTAATACAGGAGGCGAACAGGGAGTTCCACGAACTCCCACAATAGGTATGAACACAAATACTGTAAATCCTCCTCCCACTGCTACACCAAGTTCGGCATAGCCAACTTCTGTTTCGACTCCGTCCTTCAGCTTTAATGTCGGTACCTTAGGCATGCCGAGTTCAACAACTGCGGCATCCGCCTCTACGCCCACTTTTGGACCCAGTAGTGCAGTGAATCTTGTTCCACCTCCTGCAACTCAACAACCATATCCTATACCTAGTACTTGGATTTCCACTCCAAATCTAGGTCCAAACGCCTCTGCAACTATGCCCGTCATGAGTACCATGACTGCACTGTCTACCTCGATTACCCCTGGTTTTAATGCCTTTGCAGGTTACAATATGAATCAAGGTAATGTAGCTACTGGAAACACCCCTTTTTCTTTGTTTTATGGAGGAGGGGGCAACATCCTTAATCAACAATATGGCGGGGCTAACACCCTGTTATAGGTCAAAATTGCACCTCTCCGTCCGTGATCACCCTGAGCTGCTGATCACACAAAAGGACAATTTGGATGGAGGAGCATGTTGACCTTGGACTATATGACAACTCATTCCATTTCCTGACATTACTGGAAAAAACACAAAAAATATCATTTTGAGGTATGAGAGCTACTCCACTTAAAGAGACTAGCGCCCATACGCGACTCCAGTGTATAATAGTAGCGCCCATATCAATATATACGCTACTCCTTCTTAGCAAAGTAGCGCTCGACATTTAAAACTGAATGAGTGCTAGTTGTTAAACAATAGGGTAGTGCCCTATACGCTACTCCACTGAAGAAGAGTCGCGTACATCTTAAAGGATGATTAAAAAATATATTAATTCATCGAGGAGGATTAGTTGATGGCAGTTTCCTAACTCCCCCAACTTCCTCCATAACTACATCTCGACCTGAACTGCTTCTTTGAACCTATAAATACCAAGAAGGTTAAAGGAGAAGGGTTAGAAATTGGAGTTAGTGAGATTGATTAATGAAAAACTTTGAAGAAGCTTGCATTGGAGAAGTTGTTGCAGAAGACATCCAAGCCAGAAGAAAGCCAGAGCCCAGAATCTAGTTGCAGAAGCCTGCTTCATTGTCAGGTATATTTGTACTGCATTCTACTTTTGACAAATAAAGGTTGAAGTGTTTTTCTTGTTCCAATTTGAATGTGTTATTAAATGGCATCTTAAATTGGATTTATTTTGGTCAATGCTGAATGTTAAACATAACTTTTGTTTCTTTCAAGCTTTATTTATTGCCCAAAATGTTTTGAGAAAGGTATTGTTGTTGCAGGTTTGCTGAAGGAAAGGTAGATTTGGAAGTGGAACACAGGATCAAGTCAAGGCAAGGATCAGACTTCGATTAAAGGTATGTTCCCTACATCTACAACCTCTTTCTTTTTGTAAATGTCTTTGTAATAGCATCAATACACTTACCTGTCACCCCAACCAAGTTGATAGTTTTAGTTTCCTAACTATAGGGTAGAAATATCCTCCAACAGACTGGCGACTCCGCTGGGGAAATATAGTTTTTGGCTTTAGGAAACCTTATTATTGGGTGTCTTACTAGTTTGTTTTGACTTCTTTGATGTGTCAAGAACCTTTTTAGGTATCCCTTGCCTTTTTTCTTGCCTGCTTCCATCAGTTTCCATACCTTCCAAAGTCAGTTTTCAAGCCTTTGAAATATGAGCGCTACTCTGATACATGTACAGTAGCACCCATACGCTACTGTCCTGTATATACAGTAGCGCCCGTTTCTGTTTGGGCGCGAGTTGCTCTACTACACAGTAGAGTACATTTCCTGAAGCAGTCAATTTTTGGTTTGCTTGTGTTTTAGCCCTGTGGTGATTTCCTGACTTTGCTGTGGGATCCTTTGGACTGTTGCATGAGGTTTTAACTGTTACTTAAGTCATAGAACCTTCTCTTGAAGTTTTTCCCATCTTTTAAACCACTTGTTGACCTTTGGAATTTTTGGGACTTTTTATTGACTTTTTGAAGACTAGGAAGTGTTTGGTGTTGAGCATTTCCATCTTTTTAGACCCTGACTACTCATTGCCAGTTTGCAAACCTGCACACTCCTGTGTCTGTTGTTTGTGGTGAAGTTGTCTGCTCTCCACTACCCTCATCCTTGGTTTAGGGTTTGGTCTTTGGTAGAGCTTCTAGGGTGTCTTCTTTTAGGTCAAGTTTCTATCTTCCAGGACTTCTTGTCTTCTGCTGGTCACAAGTGCTTTTTAAACAGCTGTAGGCTAGTTTCACCTCTCAGTTTCTTTGTGTTAGTAGGGCAGCTTGCTTGTCTACTTGTACTTGGATTTGTGGTCTTGCTAGGGATAGACACTTTAGGTCAGTCCTTTGGTGTTTCTCTCCTTTGTTTTCTCCCACTTGGTGTCCAAGTTTATAGGCTTTTTCTTAGTAAAAAACCTGTAGATCAAGTCTTTCTCGAGCTAGGGTTTTGACAGCTATAGGCCTAAGAACTTTTAGCCATACTTACACACTCTACATATAAAGTTTTATTTGGCATTCCATTTTTGCATAGTTATTTTTTGGTTTTTGAAAAAGCAAAAAAAATTGGTATTTTAAGTTAAAATAGAACTTGTCTTTGTCATTGCAAAATAGCTTAGTATATTTTGTATAATTTAAAAAGAAAACAAATTTTTTTTTCTTAGTAGGTTTCCTTAGGTTTCAGTTTTGAAAGGAAATATTTGAAAAGTGAAAAAGCTTTGTTGTAGGAAGATTTTCAATATATTTGCACTTTTGTTTTCTTGTTATAACCACGCTCACACACTCACTATCCTTTTTGCGTAATAAAAGCCCCTAAAATTTCTTAATAAAATGAACTAGAAACTTTTACTTTTTAGGGTACACTACACCAACTAGTTTTGGTTAGGGTCTTGGGTTTAAATCACCTTAAACCACCCAAGATCACACATTGCGCAACAATCGTAGTGAGACTATCATAGGTAAACCCACCTCACTCAAAATTTGCCTGGGAGCATATGTAGTAGGTCATTGCGAGATCAGTTTGTGGGAATACTCCTCCTACTTATTGTTCGAGCATACGCCAGGATTGGATTGCGTATTGGGGACTCTTTCGTGTTTCGGGCTTAGCTACCTTTCCCACGCTTTCTGATTCGACCGGGGACTGTTACCCAGGAATTTTCAGTGTTGTGGTATCCATAGTATCAGACCTCTAGGTTCTTACACAGGTGACAACAGAGGGTATATCTGCTGTACCTAAGACAGGTGTGGGAGGAAACCTCGTGCAGGTCTTTGGGAGGGCGGTTGGGTGATTCCAGTGCTTGCACCCTTAGTCATTGTATTGTGGACCCCGGGTAACTGTCTTTCTTCCTTCGTTGATCTGTTCCGGGCCCTAATCATCCCAGACTCTTCTCCGGAAGGCACCTTTGTTTGACTGGTTTGTATACTTAGGAATTTTTTAGTTGGTGTGCTGTTTGCCCCCTAGTCATAGTGGCCACTAGGTTCTAGTCTGTTATTTCATATTTATAATCACGGAGAATCAACAACTCCGTAGATCGAGAAGGATTCAGAACCTTCCACCTGTTAGAACAGAACCTATACAACCAGCTAGAAGACAGCGGGTAAACCCCGGTATTTCTTCAGAAATTACCTCTGAAATAGAATTGCTTAAAGAAATACTTATAATAGAAAACCTTGAAATTGAGGTTCCTGAGGAACCACTACCAGGTACCACAGATCAGCAACACTTTAGTACTGTTGAGGTGGAAGATCTTACTTCCGCGGAGTATAGCACTCCTTTCAATCCTCCCTTAACCAATACTAGAATTTCGCTTCTGTCACCTGTTGGTTTCCAGCAGCCCCTTTTTAGTGCAGATCTTTTGTTTCTCGATCATCTAATGTCTAACTCAGTAGGTGAACAAGGGGGTCCCCAAACTCCCACTTTAGGTATGAATACCAGCACAGTTAACCCTTCTTTTACTGCTACATCTAGTCAGGCACAAACCACATCTGTGCCTACTCCATCTTTCAGTTTCAACACTAGTACATTAGGAATGCCTAGTTTTACAACAATGGCATCTATTCCTACGTCTATTGTTGGACCTAGAATTATGTCCAACTGTACAACACCTTCTACTTCGCAACCGTTATATCAGATTCCTAGTACTTGGGTTTCCACACCTGTGGTAGGACCAAGTGCTTCTGCAAACATGTCAGTCATGGGTACCATGACTGCACCGTCCACATGAGCTTCTACTAGTTTCAACACCTTTGCAGGACCTAACTTGAATCAAGGTAACATGCCTGTTGAGATATTGTAACTTCAAAGAATATTATATTTGTACTTTATTATTCCGGAGATGATTCATTCCTCCGTGAAGATCTTATTGTATATCCGGAGATGTTTATTCCTCCGTCGGAATGTGGTAACTTGGGTTATTAGACTTCCCTAGTGGGGGTCGGCCCTGTATGTGTTATGTGGGTCAAAGGGTTATTAGACCACCCTAGAGGGGTCGGCCCAGTCAGTTATAATGGGGTATTTAACCTAATGGTTAAATACGAGCCTACATGTACTTGTGTAAAATACATATCAGAGTAGTGTATAAATAGAGGAGGTGTGTTCCTCATTATACACATTCACTCACTTGAGGATAACGCACTTGTGGAGGAGAGGTCTGCTATTGTGGAGGAGGAGATCATGTCTCAGGGTTTCATCTTTGTATATTGCTGGTCATCTATATTGAGGAAGCTTTGCTGGGTTTTCTACCCCATGAGGGTTTCCCAGGATAAATCTCTGTCTCTTGTGTTTATGCTGTGCTTGTTGTTTCTTCAGTGATCCTGTATATGCTATTATTGTGAAATGGAATGTAATGCTGCTATTTTCTGTCTTAGCATCTTGAATTTTAACATGGTATCAGAGCTAACCTGAAGGAAGACAAGGTATGGCACTAAAGACACTTGCTTTACTTACGACAATTTGAAGGTTAGGGTTTTACATAGCAAAAACCAGTCATCGTAGAACTTTCGCTATAAATCCGTTTTGGCGAAGTTTTCGGATCTGAAATTGTTACAGGACGAAGCTAAAATATCCAGGTACCTTGTGTCCAAAGGACAACCTCTAATTCGTTGTACTTTGTGATTTATGATCTGTATAATATAGGGTTTCTGCCTCTTCCAGATCTGAGTCAAAATCAGGTGACCTTGGGAAAAAGGTCATAACTTGGGCTAGGAAGCTCCAAATGAAATTTGGTGAAAAGTGACAGGTAGTACACAGACTGTACTATCTCAGAAAACTTTTTCAGGGGCCGAAGTTGAATCAGTGACACGTGGAACGCCGTACAAGTTCGCTCTCCTGTATTATCCCATAAACAGGTCATGTTGCGACACTTGGCATAACTCTCTCTCAGAGAATCCAATTGAGGTCAGACCTGTCAGGATGGAAAGATAACAGGCCGAGCTATCTCAGAAAACTTTTTCAGAGGCCGAAGGTCAAACAGTGACACGTGGAACGCCGTACAAGTTCGCTCTCCTGTATTTTCCCAAAACAGGTCACGTTGCGACATTTGGCATAACTCTCTCTCAGAACATCCAATTGAGGTCAGACCTGTCAGGATGGAAAGCTAACAGGTCAGGCCATCTCAAAAAACTTTTTCAGACCCTGTGGATCAAAAATTTCGGAGTTACACCAGAAACAATCAGGTACATATTTCTGTCAAAACAGAATTATTTTTTGGTACCTTCATTCATGGCTTCCGGAATTTAGGGCTTTGAAGAAAGTTGGAATTTTTGTAATCGGAGACCACGGCTGGATGCTACTCATCAAAATAGAAATTTAGAGACCAAGATCAGAATTTTTGGTTGGGTAGAAGGCCGGGCTTGATTAGACCCTAGTTCGGGACTTTGATCAGAAAAGTGGAAAATTAGGGCTTCTGTAAAAATGGGAATTTTTGAAATCTGTGACCACGGCTGGAAGCTCCTCAGAAAAATAGAAGCTTAGAGCTTTGGATAAAACATTTTGATGGGGCAAAAGAGTGGGCTTCATCAAACCCCATTTCAGGGTCACGTCCAGTGAATTCGAAAGTTTCAAAGGCAAAATTAAGGAGTAAAACTTTGCAGTTTTCAAATTCTGAATATACCAGTTTGATCAGCTCATCAAGGTCCAGTTCTTGCAAATCAAGTGGATTGGGTTAATCCTAGAAGAAGATGGATTGGTCACCTGCATAAGTGAAGAAGTTCCTGTCTCAGAGGGAGATGAGGATAAGGGCTTACATAAGAAGAATACAAGCGATCTCGACAGGTATGACTCATTGAGGTATGTTTCGATATTTGTCCATGATTAAGTTTATGGTATGTTTGCCTTCAGGTTATTACAGTTAGTACAATTTTGATTTTAGATTTGTCGTATAACCTTAACAAAATTATGAATGCATGATAGAATATATTCATTGGTTAGGGTGTTGACACTTATGATTGTACTAATGCATTATGATGTTGTGTGAGGTTGATGTTGTCTGCTAACAAGATACAGGTACATCACAAAAGACAAATCAGGTTCCATGACCATGAAAACATGAAGACAAAGACTCATCCATAATCTTTGTTCTACTTACGAGGTATGTATGACTTTGTTATATTATGCTTAACCTATGAGACATGCAGGTTCTAGCTCAGGATCTCTAAATCATTGAAGAGATTGTTTAGGTATGTTGTACATAACCAAGTAGGTATACTAATCTAGGTATGTTTCCCATGAATCTTACCTTGTGTTAGGATCCCTTATATAAGTATACTTGATATGATTGGTTATGCTTATTCATAAAGTTAGTAATCAAGGGTTTATGCATGATTTAATTAACCAGAAGAGTACTATGATCAAACAAGAATATGCATGAGTAAAAGAAGACTTACTTGAAACCCTGAATACTAATGATCATGACTATACATATTCAAGATTATTTAGAATTAGAATGTTTTGAGAATATACTAATGAATGAATGTTTGTGTATGAGATCATGAGGATGACACTAGTGCACACTTGAGCATGCACAGTGGTACAGAATGAATAGAAGTTCAAAGAACATATAGAAGATCAAGCGGGAGGCAACCACACAAACATAAAAGATAAGTATTTGAGTTGTTATTTGAAATAGTAAATGATATTTCTTGTATGCATATTTGTATTCCTAGAACATATCATGCTGAGTGCAAACATTCATAGAGCATTGAACATTATACTACTAATATGCATATGATTGGTAAGTTGGACAAACATTCCATTGTTGCTTGTCTAGAATGAAACCTCTTTGCTGACATGCTGAGAGCTGTGCACACTCTCGATAGTATGTTCTGGTAGAGATGGAAGGCATCTAGATAGCCACTGTATGCATACAGGATATGGGAAAGTGTTGTGCCAAAGTATTGGTCAAGATAGTTGCATAACTATATAAATGATATCTGTATGCATAATAGGTTATCATGATTTCATGATTATGAAGGATTACTAATCATGTACTTAATTTTGTTTTGTAGGAAAGATCATGAAGAATAATGAACACCGAACAAGTGATGGATGTTCAACAAGAAGATTTACAAATCAAACAAAATATAGAAGGCTTGTGGCTAGAAGATTCTCTTAGAAAGAGGAAGAGAATCATGATGAGATGTTTGCTCCAAGTGGCTAGATAAGACCATTCTTTTAATGGTGCAATTAAAGAAGAAGTGTGAATCAGGTTCTGTATGGGTTCCCAGGATCGATAGTATATTGATGAGAATACATGTGGGGATTGTATCATCCTTGAACACTTGTTCTAAAGTGAGCCGTAGACAGGTGTCTCCGAGAAAGAAAAGGGATTGGATCATCCCTGGACTTTCAGTCCTAAAGAGAGCCGTAGACGTAAGGTCTCCGAGAATGAAGTCCTTAGTGGACAGTTAAGGGGATTGGATCATCCCTGGACTTTCAGTCCTAAAGAGAGACGTAGACGTAAGGTCTCCGAGAATGAAGTCCTTAGTGGACAGTTAAGGGGATTGGATCATCCCTGGACTTTCAGTCCTAAAGAGAGCCGTAGACGTGAGGTCTCCGAGAATGAAGTCCTTAGTGGACAGTTGAGGGGATTGGATCATCCCTGGACTTTCAGTCCTAAAGAGAGCCGTAGACGTGAGGTCTCCGAGAATGAAGTCCTTAGTGGACAGTTGAAGGGATTGGATCATCCCTGGACTTTCAGTCCTAAAGAGAGCCGTAGACGTGAGGTCTCCGAGAATGAAGTCCTTAGTGGACAGTTGAGGGGATTGGATCATCCCTGGACTTTCAGTCCTAAAGAGAGCCGTAGACGTAAGGTCTCCGAGAAGTGGGGATTGTATCATCCCCGGACCTTGGTCCCTGAATTGATCCGTAGACGTATGGTCTTCGAGAATAAAGTGATGGGGATTGCATCATCCCGGAACCACTAGTTCAAAATGTACGTGAGGACTGCATCGTCCATGAACTGGGTTCAAAATGTACGTGAGGACTGCATCGTCCATGAACCGGGTTCAAAATGTACGTGAGGACTGCATCGTCCATGAACTGGGTTCATCAAAATGTACGTGAGGACTGCATCGCCCATGAACTGGGTTCAAAATGTACGTGAGGACTACATCGTCCATGAACTGGGTTCAAAATGTACGTGAGGACTGCATCGTCCATGAACTGGGTTCAAAATGTACGTGAGGACTGCATCGTCCATGAACTGGGTTCAAAATGTACGTGAGGACTGCATCGTCCATGAACTGGGTTCAAAATGTACGTGAGGACTGCATCGTCCATGAACTGGGTTCAAAATGTACGTGAGGACTGCATCGTCCATGAACTAGGTTCAAAATGTACGTGAGGACTGCATCGTCCATGAACTGGGTTCAAAATGTACGTGAGGACTGCATCGTCCATGAACTGGGTTCAAAATGTACGTGAGGACTGCATCGTCCATGAACTGGGTTCAAAATGTACGTGAGGACTGCATCGTCCATGAACTGGGTTCAAAATGTACGTGAGGACTGCATCGTCCATGAACTGGGTTCAAAATGTACGTGAGGACTGCATCGTCCATGAACTGGGTTCAAAATGTACGTGATGGGATTGCATCGTCCCTAGACATGAGACTTGTCTTAAAGTGATAAGGACTAATCATCCTGTAAGTAGATTGGGATTGCATCGTCCCTAGACATGGTGAGGTGTCTTAAAGTGATAAGGACTAATCCTCCTGTAAGTAGATTGGGATTGCATCGTCCCTAGACATGGTGAAGTGTCTTAAAGTGATAAGGACTAATCATCCTGTAAGTAGATTGGGATTGCATCGTCCCTAGACATGGTGAGGTGTCTTAGAGTGATAAGGACTAATCATCCTGTAAGTAGATTGGGATTGCATCGTCCCTAGACATGGTGAGGTGTCTTAAAGTGATAAGGACTAATCATCCTGTAAGTAGATTGGGATTGCATCATCCCTAGACATGGTGAGGTGTCTTAAAGTGATAAGGACTAATCATCCTGTAAGTAGATTGGGATTGCATCGTCCCTAGACATGGTGAGGTGTCTTAAAGTGATAAGGACTAATCATCCTGTAAGTAGATTGGGATTGCATCATCCCTAGACATGGTAAGGTGTCTTAAAGTGATAAGGACTAATCATCCTGTAAGTTGATTCGGGATTGCATCATCCTTAGACATGGTAAGGTGTCTTAAAAGGATAAGGATTGATCATCCTATAAGTTGATCTGGATTGCATCATCCATAGACATGAGAGATGTCTTAAATTGAGAGGGATTGATCATCCCATAAGTGGATCAGGATTGTATCATCCTTGGACCTATGTCCTAAAGTGAGAGGGATTGACCATCCCGTAATTGGATCATGTGTGTTGCAGGGTATGCTGCTGTTGTGTATACTTGTATCAGTGTGGATACTTGTATTGATAGATGTATTAGTGAGAATACATGCTTTTGATGATAGATGTATTAGTGAGAATACATGCTTTTGATGATAGATGTATTAGTGAGAATACATGCTTTTGATGATAGATGTATTAGTGAGAATACATGCTTTTGATGATATATGTATTAGTAAGAATACATGTTTTGATGATAGATGTATTGGTGAGAATACATACTTTTGATGATACATGTATTGATTAATGTACTTGTATGGTTGAGGATACTTATGTTGTAGATCGAGATGATCCAGATGCTGTAGATCGAGATGATCCAGATGCTGTAGATCGAGATGATCCAGATGCTGTAGATCGTGATGATCCAGATGGTGTAGATCGAGATGATCCAGATGCTGTAGATCGAGATGATCCAGATGCTGTAGATCGAGATGATCCAGATGCTGTAGATGAGATGATCCAGATGCTGTAGATCGAGATGATCCAGATGTTATAGATCGAGATGATCCAGATGCTGTAGATCGAGATGATCCAGATGTTGTAGATCGTGATGATCCAGATGCTGTAGATCGAGATGATCCAGATGCTGTAGATCGAGATGATATGACAATGCTGATGATCGTGAGATAACGATGCGGATGATCGTAAGATGACGATGCTAATGATCGTGTGATGACGATGCGGATGATCGTGAGATGACGATGTTGATGATCGTATGATGACGATGCTGATGATCGTGTGATGACGATGCTGATGATCGTGAGATGACGATGTTGATGATCGTGTGATGACGATGTTGATGATAGTGAGATGACGATGTTGTTGATCATGTGATGACGATGCTGATGATCGTGTGATGGCGATGCTGACAATCGTGAGGATTCAGATATTGATGTTGATGTAGCTGTTTGAGTGCTGCAGAAGATAAAGACTCAGTACTGAAGATGTTGATGTTCCAGTATTGAAGATATTCCAGTAACTGGTTGAGTTACTGATGATGTTGAGAAAGCTTCCAATGATTTATAGATGTATCATGTATGATGTTGATGACTCCTTGCTCGTGCAGATGTTGTTATAATATCCTTCTCGTTAAGGGGGAGTGTTGAGATATTGTAACTTCAAAGAATATTATATTTGTACTTTATTATTCCGGAGATGATTCATTCCTCCGTGAAGATCTTATTGTATATCCGGAGATGTTTATTCCTCCGTCGGAATGTGGTAACTTGGGTTATTAGACTTCCCTAGTGGGGGTCGGCCCTGTATGTGTTATGTGGGTCAAAGGGTTATTAGACCACCCTAGAGGGGTCGGCCCAGTCAGTTATAATGGGGTATTTAACCTAATGGTTAAATACGAGCCTACATGTACTTGTGTAAAATACATATCAGAGTAGTGTATAAATAGAGGAGGTGTGTTCCTCATTATACACATTCACTCACTTGAGGATAACGCACTTGTGGAGGAGAGGTCTGCTATTGTGGAGGAGGAGATCATGTCTCAGGGTTTCATCTTTGTATATTGCTGGTCATCTATATTGAGGAAGCTTTGCTGGGTTTTCTACCCCATGAGGGTTTCCCAGGATAAATCTCTGTCTCTTGTGTTTATGCTGTGCTTGTTGTTTCTTCAGTGATCCTGTATATGCTATTATTGTGAAATGGAATGTAATGCTGCTATTTTCTGTCTTAGCATCTTGAATTTTAACAATGCCTGCAAGTAGCACCCCCTTTTTCCTTATTCTCAGGGGGAGGGGGTAATATCTTTAACCAGCAATATGGCGGGGCTAATACCCAACCACAGTGGACGAACCCGCAAAGCACTAATCCACTCTCGTATGGGTGGGGAAATTTTAATAACTCTTTCTCACAACAACAACAGCTGGCAGGGGGCAACCCCTACCAATAAACACCTGGGGGTAACCCCTACCAACAGTTAACTGGGGGCAACCCCTATCAACAGTTGGTAGGTGGCAACTCCTATCAGTACATGGACGGGGGAAACCCTTATCACCAAATGGCTGGGGGAAACCCCTACCAACAATTCATGGGACAAACGATGGGTGTTTCCCCTTATCAAGCTTCATCTTACCGGCCTCGTCTACTTTTTCTGGCAACTTTAAATTTGCCAGATCTTTCTAAACTGACAAATGATCCTGTGTGTCATAATGCCACATGGCCATCAGTCCCCACCAAATTGCCTTCAGACATTCCAAAGTTCGAAGGCAAAGCTGGTGAAGACCCTAGTGACCATGTCACTACCTTTCATTTATGGTGTTCTTCAAATTCGTTAAACGAGGATTCCATCAGATTGAGATTGTTTCAAAGGACCTTAACTAGTACCGCGGCCAAATGGTACATTGAGTTACCTGCGACTACTTTCTCTAGTTTTGGGGATCTAGCAACCGTCTTTTTGAACCCTTTCCAACTTCTTGTTCGGTATGATGCCGGAACAGAACTTTTGTCTACTTTTAGACAAAACAAAGCCACTCACTTATCTGACCACATTCAGGAGTGGCGAAGACGGAAAAGGCTCATAAAGGCCAACATCCCTCCAGAGTTCCTGCTTGAGTGGTACTTGAAATCACTCCTCCCTTATATTTCTAAGGAAGTAGCAACATCTGGAGTATCCAATGAAGAAGAAGCCATCTTAAGGACTCAACAGTTAGACCTTGTATACGCACAATCTGGTTTACTGTACGAGATTATACCTGACGCACTGAGATCAAACATTGATCTGAGTAGACCCAAACCTGGACCACATGCTGACGGCATAGTGGGTTCAGTTAACTCTGCAGCCTTCAAAGCACTGGCCAAACAGGTCCAAGCCTTAACTGTCAAACATTCGATTGCAGACATTGCTTCCGTCACAACCTCTCCTTCTACTTCTGAATCTGTTAATCAGGTTCAGAACAACCAAAAGGGCCCTCGACAGCCCAACAACAAAAAGAAGGGCAAGAAAGGAGAAAGGAACCAACAAAAGCCCAGAAAAGACAATGCTGAAGAGGGTAACAAGGAGGAAAAGAAGGTTAGGTTCCCTTGTAAACTTTTCAAGCAGAACCACCTTACTCATCAATGCCCTCTACTAGAAGAAGCCCATAAGCTTTTAAGAGAAAAGAAGGCTGTCGTTTTGAAAGATCCATTTCCTAAAGGGCAAGGCTCAACTTCTGGCACCTCCAGAACTGGGGGCACTTCGCACGCTTCGGTTGATCAAACATTTATAAATATGGTTAACTCAGATGCACTTTTGCAAACTAGAGCCAAGAACTATACCCCGGAAATGCAGAGAAAGGATAAGGAGGTTCCTGAATCCTCCACTCCACTCCACATACCTGTGGACCCAATGCTCAAGATCCCGAAAGGTGTCTTGAAGAGGGCATCGCACCATCCCAACACACGGGATGCTACCAACTATAATGTGGTTGAAGATCTAGCCCAAACCCCTTGTTCCATGTCTACTCTAGAAGTCTTGCAGAGTTGTCCATTGCAACGAAATGCACTTCTGGCAGCTATTGGGAGTATGGAGTCTTCCAACATGTCTGCGCGATTTGATATGACTGATGTCAAATACCGGTTTCCCTATCACGTTGCCCTCCAGATTGAGGTCGTTCATGGTCCAATGACCATCAGACGAGCTGTAGTAGATGAGGGAGTGTCGACTTGCGTAATGTCGATTTCCTGTTGGAAAGCTTTAGGTTCTCCTGAGTTAGTCCCTTCCAACACAATGCTTACTGCATTTGATGGAAGAACTTTCCGTCCACATGGAGTTTTGCCATCATTTAATGTCACTTTGGTCGGTAAGACAGTTGCTGTTGAGATAGAAGTTCTAAACGCTCCGCTCGATTACAACATGTTATTGGGCAGGAGTTGGACTTATGCCATGCAAGCTATAGCATCGAGAGTTTTTCGAGTGGTCATGTTCCCATTTTAAGGTATTATCATTACTGTCGATCAACTTTCTTTCACTCAAGGAAAACACCAGACTTCTTCGGAAACTATGGTTCCTATGATTGATCAAACCACCCTAGTTAGCGAGAGTTTAGGAGCAGGACTTTTTGGATCATTAATTGGCACTTTTGACCTACCCGCTCCTACTTTATTTGTCAATACTGAGGGATGTTCATCGTCTGAAACATCCATGACCAGTTTAACAACTGATTCTGAGTTTCCCTCAACTAATACAAACCCCTCAGTGCCTACCCCTGTTGTAGAAGTTACTCACTTAGGTCCTTATCAAACTACAACAGAAGATAGGTTGAATCCATTGGTGTCTGTAGAGTCAAACATGGATTGTGCCACTACTCAGACACCTGACCCGATCCATTCTCTTGACAGTTCCGGAATTACTTTACCTTCTGATGAGGAAATGCTAGAAGCCTTGAATGACCCGGACCATCCTCGTGAACATATAAATCGTGTGTCCTTCTTGTTTCCTTTTCTTCACTTATTAGAGAGAGGTGAATTTTGTTCACCACCTGATGAGAATACTAGTCTCACCCCTTCACAAGTTGCCATTGTTGAAGCAAATAGAGTACATACCTCGTTGGTGAACATTTTCACTGGGGTCAACGGAAACATTTTCTTTGAAACGGGATGTTATCTCGATGAAATCATTCCGTATACTAATCTTTTCCGTGAATTCCATAACACCTTTGCCCGGCCTCCTGAGGAAGATCCAGGCATTGACCCTACCTGAAGAAGTACTACGCCTAGGCTGAAATACTTTTTCTTGTAACATAGCTGTATATTTTTGTAAAGCTAGTTTTGTTATGCTCGTTAGGTGATCTTATGTGTGTGTTTCGTTTCGTGTACCAGATGTCAACCGCACATTTCCTAGGATTTGCTGATGGCGCCAGTCGCCACACCTGTCAGTTGGCTGCAGCAGCTTGGGTCATTTACTCACCCGCTGACCAACTTGTCTCTTCGGTGGGGGTTTGTTTGGGACCTACCACGAATAATGTGGCTGAATACAGTGCAGTTATAGAACTTCTCCGAGATGCTCTCATTCATGGCATTTCGTACCTGGAGGTAAGGCTTGAGTCACAATTAATTGTATTTCAGTTAACAGGTGTCTATCGGATCAGGGATCCAGGATTGCTACGTCAGTTTCTACGAGTTAGACTATTGGAAAGACAATTTCATTCTATCAGATATGAACACATTCCAAGAAGTTTAAACACTTTAGCTGATTCATTAGCAAACTATGTGTTAGACTGGCATTTGCATCATACATTATCATAAACAACATTGCACACATAAAATTTAAAACGCATACACATGTAAATAACCGATACTGTATATATAACTGGTACCGTATAAAAAAATATGAGTTTTTGAGTCACGAGTCTCTCAAGTCAAGTCATAAAAGTACAAAAGCTGGGCATAGTAGCCTCAAATATATACATAGAATGTTTTCTTCTCCTATGGAGAAGGAGGGACCTCCTCATCATCTACCACATTGCGATAGCATATCACTAGTCTAGCAACCCTCCACAGTAATCTAAGCCACGCTGGGGGCACCCCAACAACATCTTCCTGCATGTCAACAGGTACCTGGTCCATGCGGCATGCATGAATGTCATGAGTCAACCGACTCATTTTCCTCTCCAGGGTTCCCAACATAGCATCCGCTGCGGAAATATCAGCTGGCCTCACATAGATGGTAGGATGGCCCTCAGGACGAACAGGCCCAACATCTGCATATGACACTTGATTAGAACTTCAAAACTCATTCATAAAAATCAAATACTTGAAAAAGTTTGAAAAAATTAAATAAATTCTCAAATTTTAAACATACCAATATCTCCCCAGGCTCCACCTGGCGGAAGCACCAGCTCTGGATCGTGACGGAAATCCAATCCAGCATAGGGAAACTGCTCAAAAGCGGGAACCTGCCTCTCCCACCACCCCCATAAGTCATCTGTATGGTAACAATAGTGACTTTCCCCACCACCTTGGCGGAGGAAAATGTCACCCCAACGGCCTAGTCTGGGCTCACGGGGGTTAACCTGTGGTAGAGGCATCCCCAAACTAATAGCAGGCATCCTCTCGAAGAAGAAAGTACACAAGATACTTCCGTATCCAAAATTCTTCATACTGTCGGATTTGCAACTTGTCAATTGATACTTCATGTTTGCCAACAAGCTAGTACTCCAATCAAAAACATGGCCGTGCAAGCAATGTACACCAATATGCATTGCATGCCTAGAAGCTAAGTGTTGTGATGCACTACCGAATACCCGGTTGATCATGCTCACTATCACTTTCAGCGGGAGACCATCAATAGTTGAAATCAGGACTTGGCTTCCCGATTTTTCTGCTCCGGCAACACAGTATGTATTTACATATTCTTGCACTGATCATGCACCTAAACGAGATGTCCCTTTCAGATTGATCACCTCTCCTCTCCTTGAGAGACCGGTAATAAAGTATATGTCCTCAATGGTAAGCTCAAGAGTTTGCCCTCGGATGATGAAGGTATTAGTGTCCACATCCCAATACTGAATCAGTCTCCGAAACAACTTGTTTAGTGCCCGCATGTTTACGGTTCGATAAAATTTCAACAAACCGCATCTTCGGAGCGCATGGAGGGTAGTCGGGTCTTGCATGGCTAGCCTATACATGTCTTCATGCTCCCTTTCCCTCCATTGTAAGACCATCCTGCACAAAAACCCCAAAAATTTTGAGTCTCGGCGCTTGAAAGTGGCTTTGCAAGTATGTACACTACTGTGTATACTACACAGTAGCGTGTAGGCGCTACTCTGTTTGAGCAAAGTAGCGCCCATCGAGTTTGTACGCTACTCTTGTGTATACACAGTAGCGCTCGCGCATGAAACCTTATGAGCATCGCATTACAAGCCATTTTTGCTTTAAAAATTTAAAAATAAACCATTGAAATGCAAGATAGGGAGATTTCTACTTACTTGGCGGAGGAAGTTTGGTGGTTGGATGCCCGATTTGATCACAATGGAGATTGGAAATTTGCAAAAGTTGCCCCAATTTTTTGCCCTACAACACAAAATGCAAATTGATTTTTTAACAATGAAATTATATATAAAAATTGGATTTTGATTTTTACCCATAATTTTTAATTTTCCATAGTTTCAAAAACTTTCAAAAAACCCTAATTAATCAATTGAAACACAAAATAAGGTATAACACTGATCCAAGTTCAATTTTCACTTAATTGTTGTCGGATTCATCTCCTAAGCTCAATTTTCTTGATGATAGACCTTGTCAGTTAGATAAACATTCCAAATTCATATATCATTTAAGATTTTTGCGGCATCGACTAATATTTTGTTGAAAACCTAGTTTTGGCGGAGCATGAAGCTACGATCCCAGAAGCTGACCTGTAAGTCATTTTAAGCTCTTGTTTGGACTATTTAAACCTAAACAAGATTGCCGAGCAAACTTGTCCTCTTCAAGCTCGTTAAAGTATCCGAAGGCTCATCCACTCAGGTATAGAATTATCCCTTTTCCTGGCCTCAGTGGATTAACTACGGAAAAGGTATACTCTAGGTATACTCCTGTATGCACTAGAAGAGTTCTCCTTTCATTGTTTTATAATTTTTCGGGGGAGGAGACTAAATGTACGAAAAAGGACCTGTTGGAGTCTCTCTTTAGGGTTTTCAGACTCTCTAAACATGAAAATACCAAGCAGGCATTCACCTACTCGGGCTCGATGTGAAATCCACGAGAGGGTATGTAGAGGACTGTTTAAGTTTTTCAACTCTACAAAACAAGAAAACACCGTCGAGCATAGACCAATCCGGGCTCAATATAAAATCCACGGATAGGTGAAAAGAGGATTGTTTAAGTTTTTCAGACTCTATAAACAGGAAAACACCGGCGATCATTAATCTGCTTGGGCTCGATACTAAAATCCACGAGCAGATATATGGAGTTATTGTTTAAGTTTTTCAGACTCCTTAAAATTGAAAACACCGACGAGCAAGAACAGATCTCGGCTCGATATTAAAATCCAGAGATCAGTACATATGGATTAATCTTCTATCTCTTCTTCGAACTCTCTAAATTATGAAGAAGGTATCGAGTCTTCCTCCCATGGGCTCGTTAAACTATTTACATGGTTGGACCTATTGAGTTTTCATTCTTTCTTGGACTCATTAAATCCACAAGAAGGGTATTCTTTTATCTAAAAAGAATGAGGAATGGGAAAAACATATTATATCTTCATTGTCAAAGGCAGTTTCAATCAAGTTCTATCCTTGAACACAACACCTACTTGAGTCTATCTTGTCGGTTGGGTTTAGTTTTTGGCCTCAGGGTGAACCTTTCCTCCGAGTTATTTACTCCCCCAGTTGGTTATTCTTCCAACCATATGGAGGGTCTGCTAATGTCTCTTACATTTTAGACTGATTTACCCCATTATGTCAGAAACTGCCTAAGTCACTTTTGTGTCGTGCTCAATATTCAAGGATATACCCTGTGTCGGCCATTCTGCAGTTTACCTTGACCTCATGTGTCGGCCTTCCTAGTGTCAGTCTTGTTGCATATTATTCCATATCAGCTCTTACCAGTTGAGTGTTCCTCGAGTTGGATGATGGAGGATGCCTTAAGGCCTCCCTTCCAATGGACTTCTTCCCATTGACACCAAATCATTATTCTGGGATTGAAGTTTAGAGTTTCGGTTAGTACCTTGGAGATTGCAGTCACCAGTGGCAATTTTCCTCGCTGTTGAATGATGAGAATACATCAATGTCTCTTCTTCGACAGGATTCCCAAGTGTTCGACTCCAAGTCCATCTATTCACATTTGGCGAATCGTACTTGGTACCTTGGACCCCATCATCATTATCGGTGGAAGTCCTCGTGTTTGTTAACGGTATATATCAATGACCGGTAATCAAATGATACCCTCCATGTTCGACTATCAACTCATCTATTCACATGGTTCGGGTTTGTACCTAGGGTTATTGTGGGATGAAGACCTTAGGATTTTTTGATGACACAACCTCATTTTGTTATCACCCAAGTTGCGCAAGACTGAGCCTCACTTATATACAGCTCTCCATGAGACATAGATCCAGTTTGTTGTTATGGCTATGATCTCTCAGTTTGACATGGATCCACGCTTGTATTTCAAGTGTCCATGCTTTTATATACATCTCCTTGTTATGTATCGGAGATCATGTTGTATCACACTACACATCTATAAGATGTCAACAATGTAATTGCTCGCTGACCTTGATCTTTGCTGCAGGTTTCTTGTGACTTGTTCTGTGGTTCTGTGCTCCTCCTCTGGCTTTGGATTGTAATGTATTTCGGCCATCGTTTCCCTCTGACCTCATACATTAGGGGGCATCTGTTATAGGTCAAAATTGCACCTCTCCGTCCGTGATCACCCTGAGCTGCTGATCACACAAAAGGACAATTTGGATGGAGGAGCATGTTGACCTTGGACCATATGACAACTCATTCCATTTCCTGACATTACTGGAAAAAACACAAAAAATATCATTTTGAGGTATGAGCGCTACTCCACTTAAAGAGACTAGCACCCATACGCGACTCCAATGTATAATAGTAGCGACCATATCAATATATACGCTACTCCTTCTTAGCAAAGTAGTGCTCGACATTTAAAACTGAATTAGCGCTAGTTGTTAAACAATAGGGTAGCGCCCTATACGCTACTCCACTGAAGAAGAGTTGTGTACATCTTAAAAGATGATTAAAAAATATATTAATTCATCGAGGAGGATTAGTTGATGGCAGTTTCCTAACTCCCCCAACTTCCTCCATAACTACATCTCGACCTGAACTGCTTCTTTGAACCTATAAATACCAAGAAGGTTAAAGGAGAAGGGTTAGAAATTGGAGTTAGTGAGATTGATTAATGAAAAACTTTGAAGAAGCTTGCATTGGAGAAGTTGTTGCAGAAGACATCCAAGCCAGAAGAAAGCCAGAGCCCAGAATCTAGTTGTAGAAGCCTGCTTCATTGTCAGGTATATTTGTACTGCATTCTAGTTTTGACAAATAAAGGTTGAAGTGTTTTTCTTGTTCCAATTTGAATGTGTTATTAAATGGCATCTTAAATTGGATTTATTTTGGTCAATGTTGAATGTTAAACATAACTTTTGTTTCTTTCAAGCTTTATTTATTGCCCAAAATGTTTTGAGAAAGGTATTGTTGTTGCAGGTTTGCTGAAGGAAAGGTAGATTTGGAAGTGGAACACAGGATCAAGTCAAGGCAAGGATCAGACTTCGATTAAAGGTATGTTCCCTACATCTACAACCTCTTTCTTTTTGTAAATGTCTCTGTAATAGCATCAATACACTTACCTGTCACCCCAACCAAGTTGATAGTTTTAGTTTCCTAACTATAGGGTAGAAATATCCGCCAACACACCTAGCCTCAGTGGACAAACGTTCAGAGTACTAACCCACTTTCATTTGGATGGGGGAATTTTAACAACACTTTCACACAACAGCAGATGGCCAGAGACAACCACTACCAGTAGAGGGCTAGGGGAAACCCCTACCAGCAGGTGGCCAAGGGAAATCCCTACCAGCAGATAGTTGGGGGCAACCCCTACCAGCAAGGGGCTAAGGGAAACCCCTACCAGCAAGTGGTTGGGGGCAACCCCTACCAGCAGTTTACGGGTAAAACTATGGGTGGTTCCCCCTTTATGACCCTAGCTTATCAAATTCCATCTTGTAGACCTCGTTTACCATTTCTGGCAACGATGAATTTGCTAGACCTTTCCAAGTTGATGAATGATCCAGTATGCCATAACGTGGCTTGGCCACCAGTTCCTACCAAGTTACCTTCGGACATCCCAAAATTCGAAGGAAAAACCGGTGAAGACCTTGGTTATCATGTCACCACTTTCCATTTATGGTGTTCTTCGAACTCGTTGAACAAAGATTCCGTTAGGTTGAGACTTTTCCAAAGAACCTTAACCGGCACTGTGGCTAAATGGTATATTGAGTTACCTGCAACCACTTTTTTTTAACTTTTAGGATCTCGCAACTGTTTTTCTGAACCACTTCCAGCTTTCTATTTGGTACGATGTTGGGACAGATCTTTTGTCTACATTTAGATAGAATAAGGACACTCACTTATCTGATCACATTTAGGAGTGGCGAAGACAGAAGAGGCTCATTAAAGCCAATATACCTCCATAATTTCTTCTTGAGTGGTATCTGAAATGACTCCATCCTTACATTTCTAAGGAAGTAGCTACTTCTGGAGTGTCTACAGAGGAATAAGCCATTTTACGGACCCAATATCTAGACCTTGTTTATGCATAGTCTGGGCTACTTTATGAGATTATACTGGATGCACTGCGATCAAACACTGATCTTGGCAGACCTAAACCTGGACCACATGCTGACGGCATAGTGGGTTCAGTAGATTCTGCAGCTTTCGAAGCATTGACTAAGTAGGTTCATGCCTTATCCATCAAACAATCGACTATAGAAGTAACCTACATCACAACCTCTCCTTCTACTTCTAAATCTGTGAACTAGGTTCAGAACAATCAAAAGGGCCCTCAGTAGCCCAACAACAAAAAGAAGGGCAAGAAAGGAGAGGGGAACCAACAAAAGCCCAAGAATAAAGAGAATGAAGAGGAGGGTAACAAAGAAAAGAAGAAGGTTAAGTTCCCTTGTAAGCTTTGCAAGTAGGATCACCTCACTCACCAATTCTCTCTACTCGAAGAATCCCAGAAGCTGCTTCAAGAAAAGAAACATGTCGTACTTAAAGATCCATTTCCTAAGGGGCAGGGTTCAGCTTCTGGCACCTCCAAAACTAGGGGCACTACTCATGCTTTAGTTGATCAAACTTTCATTAATATGGTTAGCGCGGATGCACTTTTGCAAACATGAGCAAGAAATTATACCCCGGATGTGCAGAACAAGGATAAATAGATTCATGAATATTCCATTCCTCTCCACATTCTAGTGGATTCGTTGCCCAAGATTCCGAATGGTGTCTTGAAACGGGCCTCACACAATCCCAACACTCGGGCTGCTTCCAACTACAACGTGGTTGAAGATCTAGCCCAGACCCCGTGTGCTATGTCCACCTTAAAAGTTTTGCAAAGTTGTCCGTTACAACAAAACGCACTTTTGGAAGCGATTGGAAGTATGGAATCATCCAACATGACTGCGCGTTTTGATATGTCTAATATCAAATATCGGTTTTCGTACCACGTTTCCCTATAGATAGAAGTGGTCCATGGTCCTATGACCATCAGACGGGCTATCATTGATGAGGGCACGTCGACGTGCGTGATGTCCATTTCTTGTTGGAAAGCTTTAGGCTCTCTCGAGCTAGCCCCCTCTAACACGCTACTTACTGCCTTCGATGGCAGGACTTTCCGTCCACATGGAGTTCTACCATCATTTGAAATTACACTTGCCAGCAAGATAGTTGCTGTAGAGATTGAAGTTCTGGATGCCCCGCTTGATTACAATATGTTATTAGGCAGGAGCTAGACATATGCCATGCGAGCCATTGCATCGACAGTTTTCTGAGTTGTTATGTTCCCTCACAAAGTCAAGATTGTCATGGTCGATCAACTTTCGTTCTCTTAGAAAAAAAACCATACTTCATTAGATACCACTATTCCTTTAGTTGATCAATCTGCCCCAGTAAGAGAGAGTTTAGGAGTAGGGCTTTACGGGTCATTAATAGGCACTTTCGACCTACCCTCCCCTGTTCTTTTCATGCGTTCTGATGTAGGTACTTCTATTGAAAATTTCATGGTTGGTCTTAGGATTGATCCGTGGATCCTTCCTACTGTATCAGAACCTTCAGTGCCTTTAACCATTACAGAGATAGCATACATGGAAGCACAGCATACTGCAATGGAACATATCGTGACTCTGCTAGTCTCTACTGATTCGGATATGGACTATGCTTCTGCATGGTCATTGAATTCTACCCACTCTTTCAACTATTTAGATACAGTCTTACCATCTGATGAAGCCATTTTGGAAGCCATGATGGACCTGGACCAGCGATGGGAACATTTGCATCACAGGTCTTACTTGCTTCCAAACCTAGATAGGATAGAGAAAGGAGAATTCTCTATGAGACTCGGTGGATTTGTTGATTTGTCATATTTTACTTCTACTTCAAGAGCTGTTTACGACGAAGGGAATATGGCTAATATATCGAGAACAATCCTGATTGACATTTCCACCAAACCCGAGGTCGTGGAAAACATTTTTATTGGTGCAGACTGCTCTCCAGAAGAGATCGCTCTGTATACCAAGCTTTTTAAAGAATTCCGCGACATATTTGCCTGGTCTTATGAGGAGATGCCAGGTATTGATCCAACCATCATTGAGCACATCATCACTACATACCCTAATGCAAAACCTGTGAGATAGAAGCTCTGTCCTGTGAATCCTCGAAAAGTGGTCGCCATTAACGCGGAAGTTGAAAAATTACTTAGAGCCGGATTTATCTACTTGATTGACATGATAGAATGGGTTTCAAACCCCATTCCGGTTGATAAAAAGCAATGTACCATTCGAGTTTGTATTGACTTCCGGGACTTGAATAAAGCTTGTCCGAAAGATAACTATCCCACACCATTTATCGACCAGATCATAGATGCATGTGCGGGACACGAGATGTTTTCTTACATGGATGGATTTTCGGGATATAATCAAACCCGAAGATCAACACAAAACAACTTTCATTTTCCCGTGGGGAACCTTTGCCTATCGGAAGATGCCGTTTGGCTTAAAGAATGCTGGAGCTACATTCCAACGAGCTATGAATTTTGCTTTTCACGATATCAAACACATAGTTGAACCTTACTTGGATGACCTCCTGACATGATCTCGAAAGAGACAGGATCATCTAGCTCATTTGAGACTTGTGTTTGAAAGATGCAAACAATATAAGATTCGTTTGAATCCTAATAAGTGCATATTCTGCGTCGAATCGGGATGTTTACTGGGTTTTATTGTATCCATTCGTGGTATAAGTGTCGACCCGTTAAAAGTTGAGGTGATTGTAAATCTTCCTCCTCCTTGCACCTTGCGACAACTCCAAAGTCTGCAAGGCATGTCTAACTTCTTACGATGCTTTATCATAAACTATGCTAAGATCACAAAAGGTTTTATGAGACTGCTTAAACAAGATAACTACTTCGTGTGGGATGAGGCTGCTCAAACATCATTTGAGGCCATGAAAAAGGCACTACTTTCAGCCCCCTTGTTGAGCCCGTCGAACTATGCAAAAGATTTTCTTTTATATCTGGCAGCGTCTCTTAATACAATTGGCATAGTACTAGTTCAGGAGGACGACACGCTCCAAGAGCATGTTGTTTACTATCTTTCTTGCGCATTGATAGCTCCTGAGGTCAAATATTCGCATGTTGAGAAGTTAGCACTTGCTGCGGTCTATGCGGTACAGAGGCTTCATCATTACATACTTTTATGAATAACTACTGTGATAGCAGAAGTCAATCCTTTCCTGTATGTTCTCACTCATCGAATCATCGGTGGGAAGTACAATAATTGGATTGTAATCTTACAAGAGTTCGATTTGGTCTTTCAATCGGCCAAGTTGAACAAATCACTAGTGTTCGCTGAGTTAATCTCAGAGTTTCCGAGTGACTTAGATCATATTGAGGAAGAATCATCATTCCCGGATGAACATATCTTCCTTATTGCCTCCTCTGACCCATGGTACGGGGATATCTTAGTATATCTCCAGACTTTGAGGTTCCCTAACACTTTTTCTAGAGAAGAACGACGCAAAATGAAAAGTCATGCGAAAAACTATCTCATCATCTCTGATACTTTATATAGACGTGGGATAGATTCCATCTTACGACGTTGTTTTACTTTGGAAGAAGCAGAATCAATATTGAATGATGCCCACAGTGGAGCTTGTGGGGGTCATCTTTCTGGGTTGGAAACAACCCAGAAAATACTGTGTGCCGGGCATTTTTGGCCCACAATCTTTAAAGATTGTGTGGAAGCTATGAAACACTACCGTCCGTGTCAGTTTTTCACCAGAAAAATGAGAGCACATCCAACTCCTCTTCATCCTATGATTACAGTAGGTCCCTTCAAAAAATGGGGGGTTGATTATATGACTTGCAATCTAGTTTCGACCGGAGGACATCATTATATCATCGTTGCTGTCGAATACTTCACCAAGTGGGCCGAGGCAATGCCTAATGTCAAGGCAGATGGAGAAACTACTGCTTATTTTGTATTCGATCAGATTATTGCAAGGTTCGGCATACCCAAAGAGATTGTGACTGATCATGACAGTCATTTCCAGAATAGCATGATGACCAATCTATACACAATGTTAGGTTTTCGGCAAGAACATTCGTCTTCATATTATCCACAGGCGAATGGACAAGTCGAAGCAGTTAACAAAACCTTAAAGGTAATTCTGCAAAGAACTGTTAATGTGAGTCGAAATAACTGGCACATCATGCTATATCCTGCTCTTTGGGCTTACCGAGCGAATGTAAAGACTTCTACCAGGTTGGCTCCCTTCCAGCTTGTGCATGGGATAGAAGCAGTCGTTCCAATTGAATGTGAGATTCCTTTGTTAAAACTGGTTGTTCAATTACTACCAGATACTTTAGCACTAGAAGAACTTTTGTTGCATTTAGAGCATCTAGATGAGCAGTGCTGCGACGCGCTCACAACAAATGAATTTGATAAGAAACGAGTCAAAGGACAATATGACAAGTCTATCAAACCTAGGGTGTTCCTTGAAGGACATGTTGTTCTACTTTGGGATCGGGACAAGGAACCTCTAGGATTTGGCAAGTTCAAGTCCATGTGGCTCGGGCCTTACATAATCTCTAAAGTACTGAAGAAGGGTGCTTACGAGCTAGTAGACTATGAGGGTAATAAGCTGCCTGAGCCTAGAAATGGGCTCTACCTGAAGAAGTACTGCGCCTAGGCAGTTGTGCTTTTTCTTGTAACATAGCTGTATATTTTGTAGAGCTAGTTTTTTCTTGTGTTTGCTTAGTTGACCTTATGTGTGTCTTTATTTCGTGTATCAAATGTCAACTGAACATTTCTTATGATTTGCTGATGGTGCCAGTCACCACACCCGATAGTTGGCTTCAGCAGCTTGGGTCATTTACTCACCCGCTGGCCAACTGTTCTCTTCAGGGGGGTTTGTTTGGGTCCCACTACGAACAATGTAGCTAAGTACAGTGGGGTTATAGAACTTCTCTGAGATGCCCTTATTCATGGCATTTCACATTTGTAGGTAAGACTTTATTCGCAATTAGTTGTATTTCAGTTAACGAGTGTTTACCAGATTAGATATCCTGTTTTGCTACGACAGTTTTTGCGAGTTAGATTATTGGAAAGACAGTTTGATTCCATTATATATTAACACATTCCAAGAAATATAAATTCATTAGCTGATTCATTCACAAATTATGTTTTAGATTGGCATTTGTATCATACACTTCCATAAATAGCATTTCACGCATAAAGTTCAAACACATACACATGTAAATAACCGATACTGTATATATATCCTATACTGTATCAAAAAATATATGAGTTTTCGATCACAAGTCTATCACAAGTCATGTCATAAAGTACAAAACAAGGCTCAGTGGCCTCAAAAATATACATAAAGTATCCATATCCTATGGAGAAGGAGGGGACTCATCATCATCTACTGCATCCCGATAACATATGACCAACCTAGCTATCTTCCGCAGCACCCTAAACCATGCTGGGGGCACCCAAAATACATCTTCCTGCATATCAATAGGTATCTGATCCATGCGGCATGCAGGAACATTGTGAGTCAACCGACTCACTTTCTTCTCTATGGTCCCTAACATAGCATCATCTGCACCAACATATGTTGGCCTCACGAAGATAGTAGGATGTCCCTCGGGATGAACATGCCCAATATTTGCATATGACACTTGTTTAGTACTTCAAAATTCATTCATAAAAATCAAATACTTGAAAATTTGAAAAAAATAAATAATTCTCAAAAGTAAAAACATACCAATATCTCCCCAGGCTCCACCTGGAGGAAGCACCAGCTCTGGATCATGGCGGAAGTCTAATCCAGCATACAGAAACTGCTCAAATGCCGACACCTGTCTCTCCCACCACCCCTAGAAATCATCAGTATGATAACAAAAGTGACTTTCCCCACCACCCTAGTGGAGAAATATGTCACCCCAACGGCCCAATATTGGATAACGAGGGTTAGCTGGAGGTAGAGGCATCCCCAAGCTAAGAGCAGGTACCCTCTCGAAGAAGAAGGTACATAGAATGCTGCCATATCCAAAGTTCTTCGGATTTGCAACCCGTGAGTTGAAGCTTCATATTCTCCAATAAACTAGTGCACCAATCGTACACATGTCCCTGCAAGCATCTAACACCAATATGCATGGAATGCCTTGAAGCTAGGTGTTGTGTGGCACTCCCTGCCATGCGGTTCATCATACTTACAATCACCTTTAGAGGGAGGATTTCAATAGTACAAATTAGGATTTGACTTCCTGATTTCTCGGCTCCAGCCACACAGTATGCATTTAAAATTTCTTGCACCAACGTTGCACCCACATTGTGAGAAGATCCTTTCAAATTTACCGCATCTCCCCTCCTAGAGAGTCTGGTAATGAAGTATATGTCATCGACAGTAAGGTCCAAGGGTTGTCCTCGGATAACAAATTCATTGGCATCTACATCCCAGTATTGAACGAGTCTTCGAAGCAATCTATTGAGTGCCCTCATGTTCATGGTTCGGTAAAAATTTAACAAACCACATCTTCGGAGTGCATGGAGAGTGGCCGGGTCTTGCATTGCCAACCTATCCATCTCCTCATGTTCTCTCTCCCTCCAAATAATTACCTTCCTACCACAAAAATGTCAAAGTTTAGCATCTCGACATTTTTTTTTTCATGTTCAAGGGTGTGCGCTACTGTATAAGCCACACAGTCATGCATGGGCGCTACTATGTAGAGGCAGAGTAGCGCATACCTCCAATATGCGCTACTTTTCCTACTGTAGAGTAGCGCACACGCTTCTCACGATGTGAGCATGGCCTTAAAAATGATTTTAAGCTAAAAAATTGACAAATAACCAATGGAAATGCAAGTTAGGATGATTTCAACTTACTTGATGGAGGCAAAATGTTGATTGGTTGCTTGAGTTGATCACCACAGAGGATTGAAATCCAAGGGTTTGCTCCCAATTTTATTTTCCCTACAAAACCAAAATTAAATTTGAGTTTTAATTTTGAAATTACATATATGAATTTGTTTTTAAATTTTTACCCACTTTGGTAAAATCTCTATAGTTGCAAATTCTACCAATTTGTTCTATTTAATCAATTAATAGCTACAGATGGTACTATGATAATTTCATCCAATGGTTCTCATTGTTTCACTAAAATTTTGTAGGATCAATCCTTTAAGATTAATTTTCTTGATGATAGACCTTCTCAACTAGCTCATAGTTAAAATTTACATATCATTTAAGAATTTTTGTCGCAATTACTAACATATTTGTTGAAGTCCTAGTTTTGGCAAATCATGAGTTGTGATTCTAGAAGCTGCCATTTAAGTCATTTTAAGCTCTTGTTTGGACTGTTTAGACCTAAACAAGATCACCGAGCACACTTGTCCTCTTCAAGCTCGTTAAAGTAATTGAAGGGTCATCCACTCAGGTATAGAATTACCCCTTTTCCGAGCCTTGGTGGATAAATTACGGTGTTATACCTCAAATTGCCACACCATGTGCAAGTGGGAATATACATGTTTCACCACCATGGAAAACATGATGTTTATGCCTCCTAAGGGTGTTAGGACCCTTCATTCTAATGTTGGTACCTTCCCTAGTCACACTTGGAAGAAAATACAACAAGCAAGGGGTCGAAACCCGCATTAACCACCTCCAAAAATTAAGCCTTCTGGAACTACCGCGTCCTGCATGCCTATGGGGGAGCGGTAGTGTCAAACTACCGCGTTCTGCATGCCTATGGGGGAGCGGTACTACCACACTTTGCTAAGTTATAGGGGAGTGGTATTCTTGGTTTAGGCTTATCCCTTTTATTTTGGATCTTGGATCTCATGGAGATTTTCTTGGGATGAGGTACCCCTTCGAATCCCATCTCACTTTCCCTCTTTGGCATGATTTAGATCTTTGATCCACATATTATTCACTTAGATCCATAATCTCCTCTAAGTGGTTGGCCTCCCAAATCCTACTTAAAGAGAGCCATCCATGAGCTAAGGGGGGTGATCTTGGAAACACTAAACCTATGATCCTATGAGTCTTGCAAGGGTGATGTTGGAGACCTTGGAAGGAGGTGCTACTACTTTGGACATCAAGGTATAACATTGTAATCAACTTCTTTTGGCTTTCTTATCATTAATATAACTTAGCCTATTCCTCTCATTTTCATGTCTTTAATGATGAATGCATGAAATTGTCTCTATTTATATAGTTAGATCTTTGTTTATACATATATTGCGTTGGAAAAGGTGTTGTGTTTCCTTTGTGAACAGGTTCATAAGTCCATAATCAAAGGCTGGAGCTGTAGCAACTTAGGAGTAGCAGGACAACCATCAAAGTAAGGTATGCCATCTACTTCCTTTGTATTTCCATAGCTTGTTAGCTGATGTGTGAGCTAGATCTAGGAGGACTATAGTGTCTATTTGTTTCATCTCTGTCTTGGGTAGGCAACTAGGGGGCTTTTCTAATCCCAAGGGGATATCTACCTATCCGTAGGGAGATTTTCTCACAACAGAAACTGGCGACCATACTGGGGATCCTTTCTTCCCTAGTTTCACCTTTGCTTGCTTATTTAGATCATCAAATCCTCTTCTAAGTGTTGCTTCTCATCACCTTAGATCCTCTTTGATCATCATTGAGGACCATTTTAAACTTAGGACCTTATCCTTGCTCGGATCTTGGCCAAACTTTGATTTTTTAATCCTACAGGAGACTACCGCTCCCTCACAGTGTTCTAGGGCACGGTACTGTCCAAACTACCGCCCCCCCACAGTGTTCTAGGTAGCGGTACTGTCAAACTACCGCTCCCCCACAGTGTTCTAGGGGGCGGCACTGTCACTTTTTGGTCATTTTTGAGCTTATTTGGAGGGGTTCCCTTGGGTTTTTTGCTTCCAAACTCTTGGGGTGCCTCCATATGGTCCATTGGCTTCTTTTTTACACATTTTTGAAGATATTTGAGTCTCTTTTGAGTCCTTTTCATCCACATTTTTGTCTCTAGTCCTTCATTGGCATATTTGAGGCCATTTGGTCAATTTTGAGTCCTCTAAGCCATTTTTTAGTTCAGGGAGTCAAGTGTACCTTCCCAGTCACTTTAGGATCTCTATAACATAACTTTGAACCCTTCCAAACCTCATTTGGGAATATTTGTGCCCCTTTTTCTTTGTTTGGAAGACTAGGTTCTATCTTGGAAAGTTGAAATCCCCTTGGGTTAACATGATCCCTTGTGTACGTTTTCAATTTTTCTGATTTAGAGTCTCTTGATCAGGGATTTTGTGACCATTACATGACTAATTTGGAATGATACAATTCATTTTTAGCTTGTTTTAGAAACTCTTTGCATCTTTTGGAAGATCAAAGCCTTTGTTTGGTTTCTTGAGTCAGACTAGTGCTTTGTTTGCTTGTTGGGTAGAATTGTCATTCTTTTCAAGCCCCAATAGCTTGCATTGGTTTTTAAAACTTCTTCTCACCATCGGATTGTGATTGGATTCATTTTTTTTTCCAAAAATCTCTTTAGTGTAATATTCCAAAGGTTTGTTTGGTTTGGGATCATTTGGATTGATTAGATTGGCTTTGAAAAACTTGGGACATCCTTGTCTTTTGAAGTCATTTTCTTGGGTTTTGCACTTTGTTTCCTTTGCATCTTTAGCTATTTATTGGTCATTGGAATAGATCGATCCCTTGTTTCAATTTTTTTTTAGTTCAAAGAGAAACTTTATTTTGTCGTTCTTTTACCATATTCATGAAATTGAAACGCAAAGGTATTCTTCTTGCCTTAATTTAATCATTTGACATTCTTGGTATTACATTCATGAGAAGAAGAAATGCTTGTTTCATATTTATGTGCATTTGAGTTAGACGACATTATTAGGTTCTTCTCTTTGTCTTGCATTTGATTGGAAGCATTTGTAGAATCTTTCTTTCCATAGCTTGGAGGTGTCTTTTTCAAGTGTGAAAAGATAGGAAATGGATTAGAGTCATTACATTTGGTGTTCATATAAAGAACTTTTTTATTGCTTTGGGTTAGTTTTGGGTACATATTTTACTTCTTTCTGTCATTTTGAAAAGAAATAAAATTGCATGTGCATTGGGTTGTGCATATTGGGAATGGAAAGAATTCTTCCTTACTTTAGCTAGTGTTCATCGAAGAGAAAGGTTCATTTCGATTCATCTTCATTTGCATGGTTTGAGTCGTCACAACTCCATCAAGTTGCACTTCCATAGTGTTAGTGACGACTCAATATTGGATAACGAGGGTTAGCTGGAGGTAGAGGAAACAATGGAAGCAATAGTGTTAGTGATCACTAGGTACCTTGGGCCCCATCATCATTATCGGTGGAAGCCCTCGTGTTTGTTAACGGTATACATCAAGGACCGGTAATCAAATGACACCCCCCATGTTCGACTATCATCTCATCTATTCACATGGTTAGGGTTTGTACCTTGGGTTGTTTTGGATGAAGACCTTGGGATTTTGATGACATCACCTCATTATTTTATCGCCCAAGTTGCGCAAGACTAAGCCTCACTTATATTCGGCTCTCCATGAGACATAGATCCAGTTTTTCATTATGGCTATGCTCTCTCAATTTGACATGGATCCACGCTTGTATTTCAAGTGGCCATGCTATATATACATCTCCGAGTTATGTATCGGAGATCATGTTGTATCACACTGCACATCTATATGATGTCAATAATGTAATTGCTTGCTGACCTTGATCTTTGTTTCAAGTGTTTCTGTGACTTGGTCTTGCAGTTTCTTGCTCCTCCTCTGGCTTTGGATTATAATGTATTTCAGCCATCATTTCCCTCTAACCTCACACATTAGGGGGAATCTGTTATAGGTTAAATTTGCACTTCTCCGTTCGTGATCACCTTGAGTTGTCGATCACACAAAAGGACAACTTGGATTGAAGAGCATGATAACCTCAGATGACACTTTGAACTGACTCACCTTCCTGCAAGCTGGCAAAACTCTAAAAAATATCATATTTTGGCATGGGTGCTGTTAAATCAGTACCTTGTTTTTCCAATTTTTGGTTTGATTTGCACTTTATTCTAAGTTATTTATTTTCTTTAACTTGATTTTTTCCTCCTTAGTAGGTTTTCCTTAGGATTTATATAAGGTTTTGGGCTTGCTTTTGGATTTTTAGATTTTAAAGCTTTATATTGGTTTTTTATGAGGGTTTTTAAAAGTTCATTATATTAAATAAGAAGCTCATAGATATTATTCTAAGTGAGGACATGTACAAGTCTAATCCTGATAACCTCAAAATCCCATGCAAAATGATATAAAGTTGTTTAAAAGAAACAAATCAGTGTTGAAGTCTTTCTTGTAGCGCTGGAGCCGAAATTCAACAAGGAAGTGCTACAATAATATCGTGATCACAGATTCTTCCTATTTTCCAGCAAATTTAGGCACGCACAGGCTAGTGAATAATTAATTATGTGTTTCAGAGGATTCATGACGTGTTGATACAGAAGGCATCATGATTTCAAATGCTTGCACGTCGTGAGGAGGTCATGTTCATCATCAGCACAGGTGGAGTTCAGTTTGACATCTATCCACACGATTTCAGGTAATGTGGCATGATGTTGTTATCTACAAGCTCATTCAAAGATAGAAGATTTAATGAGATAACCATAGCCACTTGAAAAAGCCGAGCATCATTGCCAATTGGACAAGTAAGAGGCGTTGAGGGCATCACGGAAATTAGGGCTTCGTAATTCCGGGGTGAACTGCTAAATTGAAGATTGCGCGACATCTGGACAACAAAGCTGACTCATTTGACAGTGGGGGTCATGATTTCAAACAACCACATTGGAGTAATTTACAGGTATTCTTAAAAAACCCATATAACAGCAGATTTGGGGCTTTTTCGTTTCAGCTTACTCTGATCAAATTAATCAAAGGATAGGTAAAATTGTGCTTTAAAACGCAATTTTAACCAGAGAAGTAGTTGTTTGTTGATAAGCTGCGACGCCAGATTGAAGGAGGGTTGAAGATGATAACCTCGTTTTTATATTTAACCCTGTCAGTGCTACGAATAAACCTGTACAGTCAATAGTGTTGTTAACTTCCAGAATTCAGCTCCTGTTCACAAAAAATACCAGAGTATATATCCAATTTACAAGTGATGGAAGCATAATGGGAAAGAGTGGCAGAATAAATAGGGTTGAGCCAACAGATGTAGAATGGGTGGAAAAATTGCCTGAGTGTGTGGAGCTATTCAAACGAGCTGGTTGGATGGATTTTTTTTAGAAAAATTGATGGATATAATGCACAGGTATCCTGCAGGTTTGCCCAGGGTTTCAAGAATGATATGGTGGTTTTCGATACCCTGAAATTCAAGCTGACAGTTAAATTGATTGCAGAAGTCACAGGAATTAAAGATGAAGGTGAACATTGGTTTAAAAAGTTGCCCTTTGATTTTGATCCACAGAGATACCTCTTACCCAATATCATACCTGATTGGAATAAAGGTGTCCTAATCCAAAATGTTAAGAAAGAATGGGTTGAACCAATTAGAATTTTACAGAGTTATGTTACCTGTGCGGGCAGGTATGCCTTCGTATACAAGTATCATTTTAGATTTCTTCAACACATGGTGGGAATATCCAAAATGAACTTGCCATTTTTCTTCCTGAAGAGTTTGCAGAAAATGGCAAACAAGGTGAAAGGGCCAGTAGATTCTTCCTCTCAGTCCATTTTTCATCATGGATTAATCAAATTGATTGTTAGTACTGCCTTGCAACATGAGGGAAAGACCTGGGACTTTTTTGTTTTTTGGTCAGGTTTTGAAGATCAAAAATCCAAAAGACAAGCAGATAAGGGCAAAGTCTTACTCAGAAAATTAGGTCATAAGCCCAAAATGGAAGATAAAGGAAAGATCAAAATTGAAGAATTAGCAGAGCCTGTAGAAGAAGACAGTGAACAAAAGACATCCTTAGCCAGCCTGAAAAGCAAGTTCACACTGTTTGAAGACAAGAAGGAACTTCCTGAAAAGAATACAACGCCTGTAGCAGATCCTCAGGAGGAGAAAAAGGTTGACATCAAGGTTGTTCCTGTACTTAAAGAAGAGATTCAAACTCAGCCAAGAAGCCCTATCACAATTCTTTTAGACGATGAAGGATATCTATTGGAAGATGAACAGCCTATTCCTAAAATAGAGGTCAAAGCTGAAATAGAAGAGATGCAAACTTCAGAGAGCAAAACCACAAGGATTAATAAGAAAAGGAACAAGCTGGAAGTAGTTGAATTGGCTGCAATTCAGTACCAAGGGAAAGAATTGAAGATGATGGGAGAGGCAACAACATTTTGGAGAGCTAAAACTAGGTCAAAGAATAAGTTGAGATTAAACATGAAGAAGCTGCTAAATCCTAAATTAAATACAGATGAGGTGACTGTCCTAGATGAAGTGTCCATGGATGATGACAAATCAGAAATAGATAAATTGCAGCCATGTTTAAAAGAAGAAATTCATTCAGTGGAAGCAGCAGGTGAAGAAAATCCAAAGCCCAGCGTTGAGGACACTTCTAAGAAGCTGTTGATGGAAGAGATAGAAATCTTCAAGAAGTTTGACATTTCTTGGAAGCCTAATGAAGATCAAGATTTCACAATGGATAAAATAGCTAATTCTGACAGGGAAAATTTACAGAAGACTGTCAAGCAATATAAGCACCAAATGAATTATATGCAGGAGGTCAATGATGGTTTGATGATGGCCAACAGAAGATTAAGGGAAGATCTCCAGGATATAAATGACAATTTTCAGGAACTAGTGGCTGATGCAAAAGAAGCACTTAAAAGGAAAAGGGCTGCTGACAGTCAATGCACTCAGCTGGAGAAGACAGTTTGGGCTTGCAGCAGAAAAACAAAGACCTCATAAAAAGGATTAATGACATGGAAAAGGAACAAAAGAAGGCCAAGAAGAAAGATCAAACTCTAGATGGTATTGCCCTTTTAGCTGAGGTGGCAAAGGACCTATAAAACAGTTATGCTTTTAGTTAGTTGTCATTAAATAGCAAACTGATATATTAATGAAATGCTATTTTTAGCATATTTTGGAACTTGTAAATATTCTGTCTTTACTTTACCTCATCGAGAGCTGGAAAACAGTTAGGGTTAGAGAGACCTAATTGATTTTGTAAAGTATAGTATTTAGAGATGTTAACGAGTGATTCAAGAGGTTGGTATTTTTGGGAGCATCAGGAGGTCTGTAGAATCCATTGTATCTTCAAACTTGTTTCAGAGATAAGTATTGTGACTCTTATGAGCATTAGCTAATAAAATTATGAAATATATGACTTTTTCCCCTCCATTTTGTTTGTGATTGGCTTTGTTATTGAGCTTGTTAGCTTCTTAAATGGTAAATTCATTACTAGTTAATGTGCATTTTCTAGTGATGCTTATCCTTTATATATGAACCTCAGCACATTCTTTCTGTGGGATTTCATGTGATATGTTATACATCTTTATCAGTTTTTATTTATGAATTAGTTTTTACTTTTCTCTTGAATGTATTCCTTGACTGTCCTCAAAGTTTATAACCATTAAAATCATACAAAAAACCCTAAACTTTGCTTTATTAATTGAGTTTATTCTTGAGATTGTGTTAGCTTGTTTCCTTAGCCTTAGAAACAATTTCTGGCACAAACATCTTTGGCGTCGTTGCTGGGGACGAAACTGAAGCATATATTCCCTGGGATACTCATCAGTTTTACTGGTTTAAGAGGTGAACTTGAATCAGATCTTTTTAAAGGCTATTTTCACCAAACAGTAGTCATAGTGGCTTCTAAAGGGATTGGGACCAGGAACAGGCCTGTTTCTCCATTGAAACTAGGTGTGAGAGACCCTGAACAGATCTTGAAAACAACAAATAAACTCAGAAAATCTCAATCTTTGCCAGCCTCCTGTGACCCTGACCAGTTAGGCATATCATTCAGTTCAGCTGAAACTTCACCTTGGATAAAACCTATCATCCTTGAAAGTACTTTTCAGGTCTTTACTAATCCTCGAAGTTTTTTGAAAGCTAAGACTTCCTCTCCTAATAAAATACCTATCTTTCAGCTGAAAGTAGGAAAGAATCCTTTTCAAAAAGGTTCCAGTCAAGTTTCCACATTTTCCCAGTCAGTCAGTACAAAAATGGCAGGTCAAAACCCACCCATGGATATGATGGACCGTATGGTTGCAGCTAGGTATGCACCATTAGTTTTACCTCAACCTTTACATGCATTGCCTGGAGGTGATTACCAGAAATATATGCCTAGATTCAATGGACAAGGGGAAATCACTGCTGAAGAACATTGGGAGGCTTTCCTAAGTTATGTTGACAATCAGAACATTGAGATTAAAGATGTGTGGATGAGGGTATTTGTTCAGAGTCTTGATGGGGATGTAAGAAAATGGTTTAGAGACTTTCCTGCTAACTCAATTACTATCATTGAAGAACTCCATGATCTTTTCATGAGACAATGGGGAGACACAAAGGATCACACCTACTATATAACTGAGTTTGGAGCTCTCAGAAGAAAGAAAGAGGAGACTGTTGTAGATTTTTCCAAAAGGTTTAACAAGATGTACAGTAGAATTCCAGCAGAAATTAAACCTACAGAAACATCAGCAAAGCTAACCTATGCAAATGCTTTTGATCATGAATTTTCTTTATTACTGAGAGAAAGAAGACCTATCACCCTGCTGAACATGCAAGATGCAGCTTTGGAGGTAGAGTCTAATTTGCTAGCTTCAAACAGACTCAAGAATGAAACAACCCAGCAGCTGTATGAAAGAAAAGGAAAGAAAGAAGCTGTTGCAGTAGGTTCTGCTTCTCAGTCTACCGAGACCAAGATAGATGAGATGGCTAAAATGGTTAAGATTCTTACTGCAAAATTGAATAAACTAGAGCTTGAGAAGAATGCTAGTAAACCTACTCCAGAAGCTGATCGAAATCCAAACAACCAAAATCAGTTCAGAAGGCTGTTTGCTCCTAGATTTATGCCAAGAGATCGCAGGAATAATGATATCCAGCGAGAAAGGAGGGAAAATGAGGATCAAAAAGTACCCCCACCTTTTCAAAATAATTTGGTTGATGAAGAAGAAATTGATCAACAGCTGATCTTTGAAGAAACTGAGACTAATCAGGACATGAACCATATTGGAGATAGATTGTTTACAGGTTTTGTCACTGAAGAAGATTTTTTGAATTCTGAATGCTACACTGCTGGCATGTTTGAAAATGAATATGAGGTAGATGTGGAGAATGTTCCTATAACTGCTGCTATTCATCAGAATGGACCACCTAAGAAAACCCTAAATCTTAGATTAGGTCCAAAATAAGTGGCTCAAGCTCCAAAGAAGAGGCCACTTGTTCCTACTGGCCCTGTTCCTGATAAACAAATGGCTGATCCTGTTATTGAGAAGAAACTGTCTGCAGAAAAATCAAAGAGGAATGCTGAAGTTGAAGAGGTAAACAAATCTGTCCAAAATTTTAGTTTGGAGAACGAACTGGGGAAGTTAAATATTCCTGTACCTTTGACTGAGTTAATAAAGAATCCATCATATAAGAATACAGTTCTGAAAGTGATGAATATACCCAGTAATCATCCAGTTTCAGATACAGTTAATTTGCAGGAAGAAAACCCTAGAATTTTCATTGGGTCAGCTCTGGCTGAAAAGACTGAAAATGAGGCTGGTGCTTCTCCTCCTTTCTATATAACCTTGACTGTACACGAGCAGATGATTCATAAGTGCCTACTAGATTCAGGAGCATCCCATAACTTGATGCCAAAAGCTGTAATGGAAGCCCTGGGCCTTAATGTCACCAAACCTTACCATGATTTATATGCCTTTGACTCCCAAGCTGTAAAATGCCTAGGAGTAATAAAAGACATGGTTGTCAACCTTACTAAGTTGCCCATGAAAAGTGTGATAATGGATGTTGTGGTAGCTGACATCACACCAAAATTTGGCTTGCTTCTATCTAGGTCATGGGCTAAGAAGGTTGGGGGAACATTACAGATGGACCTCTCTTATGCCACCATTCCTGTTTTTGGTGGAGAAAATAGAAGACTTTACAGAGAGCTACAGCTTGCTTACATAGTCACAGATGATAAAAACCCTAGCAATCACCCAATGTACTCTGTGGACAAATACCTTGGTTCATGCATATTACAGTTTAGTGAAGAGGAGAATTCTGCTGGTCTGTTACAAGTGCAAAAAGAACAGCATGTAAAACGCAGCAGAGAAGAGGAAGATGCATTGTGGCAGTTGTACTTTGATGGATCCTCATGCAAAGAGGGTGCTGGAGCTGGAGTTTTACTCATTTCCCCTGGGGGTGAAACAGTGAAACTCATGTATAAATTGGAGTTTGTTACCACTAACAACACTGCCGAGTATGAAGCTCTGCTACTGGGATTGAAGGCTGCTAAAGATTTGGGAATTCAGCAGATTTCTGCATTTGGCGACTCCGAACTAGTTGTTCAACAGGTGAAGAACAAATATCAAGTAAAGCAGGGTTTGCTGAAAGTATATCGAAATGAGGTATGGGATATGCTTGAAAACTATTTTATAGCATTTAATATCACTCATATTCCCAGGAATCATAATGAGACTGCAGATTCTTTAGCCCTGGATGCCACACATTTCAGAATCCCTAAAACCACTCAGCTAAAATATCCTATAGAAGTGAGGTATAGACCATGTGTCCCTGACAATGTGAAGCACTGGAGGGTTTTTGAAGATGACATCGAAATAAAAAAATTTCTTGAGCTTATAGAGGAGTTTTCAAATACTCAAATTGATCAGGAAGAAGATGAAAGGGAGGAACAGTTAAATGAGTTTGTTGCAGAAGAGATAGCAGGTCATAAGATTATTGAACTAAAGAGCAATTTCATTCCAAAAGGTCTAGTACCTTTAGAAAGAATATTCACAAAAGATGATACACCTTCAAAGCCAGTAATTCAATCTTCAGAAGACAATGTAGAAGACTACAATATTGGTTCAGCAGAACATCCCAGAATGGTTAAAATTTCGAAATTCCTAACAGTGGAACAAAGAAATAGATATATTAGGCTGTTGAAAAAACATGTAGATGCATTTGCTTGGTCTTATAAGGAACTAAAAAATTATGATACAGCAATTATTCAACACAAGGTCCCTTTGAAACCTAATGTCAAGCCTTTCAGACAGAAACTGAGAAGAATCAATCCAGCCTTGTTCCCTGTAATTGAAAAAGAACTAAAGAAGTTGTTGGATGCAAAGATAATAGTGCCTCTCAGGTATTCTTCTTGGGTGGCTAATCTGGTTCCTGTTAGAAAGAAGAATGGGGAAATTCGATTATGTGTTGACTTCAGAAATCTGAATCGATCATCATTAAAAGACAATTATCCTCTCCCCAAGATTGAACAGGTTTTGCAGCAGGTAGTTGGAGCTCAGAGGATTTCTATGCTAGATGGTTTCTCAGGGTACAATCAGATTGCCATGCACCCTGATGACAAAGAAAAGACAACTTTTACAACCCCCTGGGGGACATTTATGTATGACAAGATGCCTTTTGGCTTGATGAATGCTGGAGCAACCTTTCAGAGAGCCATGGACATTGCATTTGTGGGTGAGAAAGATAAGTTTGTGGTTATCTATCTAGATGATATTACTGTCTTCTCAAAATCTGATGATGAACACTTGAAGCATTTGGAGCAAACCTTCATAAAATGCAGAAAATTTGGCCTGTCCTTGAACCCAAAAAAATCACATTTTGCTGTGCAAGAAGGAAAATTACTTGGTCACTTGGTGTCTGCTGATGGCATCAGAATAGATCCTTAAAGGGTGAAAGCAATACTGAAGATTAGCTTACCTCGGAGTAAAAAGGATGTTCAATCATTCATTGGCAAGATAAATTTTCTGTGGTGGTTTATTCCCAATTTTGCTGAAACCATTAAACAAATCACAGCCATGTTAAAGAAAGATCAGGAAGTAAAGTGGACTGTTGAGGCAAAGATAGCATTTGAGAAAATCAAAGTAGCTCTTACTGAAGCACCTGTACTGGTAAGTCCTGATTTTTCCAAAGAATTCCTTACCTTCTCATTTGCATCAGAAGATACGATTACAGCTGTCTTACTTCAGAAAAATAAAGAAGGTTTGGAACAGCCCATTGCTTTCTTTAGCAAAACTCTCAGAGATTCTGAGCTGAAGTATAGTATTCTGGAGAAGCAAGCTTATGCTCTGGTAAAAGCTTTGAAATTTTTCAGAATATATATTCTGCATTCAAAGATAATTTCCTTTGTACCTAATCCTGCTGTCAAGGAAGTATTGACTCAGCCTGATAGTGAAGGAAAGAGAGGCAGGTGGATTGAGAAGATTATGGAATATGATGTAGAGATCAGACCTACTAAGCTTGTCAAGGGACAAGGCTTGGACAAACTGTTGGCTGATTCAAATTGTCAAGCCCTAGGACTGCATGTTATGGCTGAAGAATCAATTCCTGAAGAAGATCAAATACAACCGGAGAAAGAAAAAATCATGGATTTTTATTCATCATCAGTCTGGTATGCAGACATTGTTTATTTCTTGTTATTTCTGCAATGTCCTGAACATTTGGACAAGAAAGCTACAAGATCTTTAAAGCTCAAAGCCACAAAATACTGTTTAGTTGAGAATCAATTGTTCTGGAAAGATCCAGGAGGTATTTTGCTCAGATGTTTGGACCAATCTGAAATATTAGAGGTGATTTCAGAATCTAATGAAGGTGCCTGTGGAGGACACAAGTATTGGAAAGCAACAGCTTACAAAATTCTGCGAGCTGGATATTATTGGCCATCCTTATTTACAGATGTTTACCATCAGGTAAGAGCATGCATTCCTTGTCAGAAATTTGCAGGTAAACATAAATTATTGTCCTTGCCTTTAAAACCTATTGCAGTAAATGCCCCGTTTCAGCAGTGGGGTCTGGACTTTATTGGAGAAATAAATCCAGCATCTTCAGGACAGCATCATTGGATTCTAACTGCCACAGATTTTTTCACAAAATGGGTAGAATCCATTCCCACAAGGATGCTACAAGCAAAGTAATCATGGAATTCATTGAAGAAAATATTTTGAGCAGGTTTGGCTTCCCACAGAGATTAATAACAGACAATGCAAAGGCATTTAAATCCAAGGCAATGGTGGCCTTCTGTGAAAGAAATGGAATCCTTTTAAAACATTCAACTCCCTATTATCCTCAGGGAAATGGTCAAGCTGAATCCTCCAATAAGAATATCATTCAGAGCATTAAGAAACTGCTGAAGCATAACAAAAGGTCTTGGGATTCAATGCTAAAATATGCATTATGGGCAGATAGGATTACAGTGAAACAAGCAATTGGAACTTCTCCATTTCAGCTAGTTTATGGTACAGAGGCAGTGTTCCCTGTTCAATTGGGAATTCCAGTGATGAAATTACTCCAGAATTCTCAAGAAGAACCTAATGATATGCAAAGGAGACTATTTGAAATGAGAGAGTTACAGCAGAATAGAGAGAAGGTGGATGCAAAAGCACAGTTGTACAGAGCCAAGATTAAAAACAGGTTTGATAGGAATATTAAGGAAAATACTTTCATAGAAGGGGAAATGGTTCTAAGATGGGATGCAAGAAAGGAACAAAAGGGAAAACATGGTAAGTTTGACAATCTTTGGTTTGGCCCTTTTCTGGTATCAAAAGTTTTAGAGAACAATACCTTTATTCTGCAGTCCTTGGAAGGTGAGGAGTTATCCAGCCCTGTTAATGGACGATTCCTCAAACATTTTTACAATTTATAAGAACTTTTTCACTAATCATTGAACATACCGGTGAGTGAAGCACAATAAGACTCCATATCCCAATGGATAAGGCACTGGTCTTCAGGTTCTTGAAGCCTCGTAGGGAGGTCTTCATCCCGCAGCTGGAGCCAGATGTTAAATCAGTACCTTGTTTTTCCAATTTTTGGTTTGATTTGCACTTTATTTTAAGTTATTTATTTTCTTTAACTTGATTTTTTCCTCCTTAGTAGGTTTTCCTTAGGATTTATATAAGGTTTTGGGCTTGCTTTTGAATTTTTAGATTTTAAAGCTTTATATTGGTTTTTTATGAGGGTGTTTAAAAGTTCATTATATTAAATAAGAAGCTCATAGATCTTGTTCTAAGTGAGGACATGTACAAGTCTAATCCTGATAACCTCAAAATCCCATGCAAAATGATATAAAGTTGTTTAAAAGAAACAAATCAGTGTTGAAGTCTTTCTTGTAGCGCTGGAGCCAAAATTCAACAAGGAAGCGCTACAAGAATATCGTGATCACAGATTCTTCCTATTTTCCAGCAAATTTTGGCACGCACGGGCTAGTGAATAATTAATTATGTGTTTCAGAGGATTCATGACATGTTGATAAAGAAGGCATCATGATTTCAAATGCTTGCACATCGTGAGGAGGTCATGTTCATCATCAGCACAGGTGGAGTTCAGTTTGACATCTATCCACACAATTTCAGGTAATGTGGCATGATGTTGTTATCTACAAGCTCATTCAAAGACAGAAGATTTAATGAGATAACCATATCCACTTGAAAAAGCCGAGCATCGTTGCCAATTGGACAAGTAAGAGGCGTTGAGGGCATCACGGAAATTAGGGCTTCGTAATTCCGGGGTGAACTGCTAAATTGAAGATTGCGCGACATTTGGACAACAAAGCTGACTCATTTGACAGTGGGGGTCGTGATTTCAAACAACCACATTGGATTAATTTACAGGTATTCTTAAAAAACCCATATAACAGCAGATTTGGGGCTTTTTCGCTTCAGCTTACTCTGATCAAATTAATCAAAGGATAGGTAAAATTGTCCTTTAAAATGCAATTTTAACCAGAGAAGTAGTTATTTGTTGATAAGTTGCGATGCCAGATTGAAGGAGGGTTGAAGATGATAACCTCGTTTTTATATTTAACCCTGTCAGTGCTACGAATAAACCTGTACAGTCAATAGTGCTGTTAACTTCCAGAATTCAGCTCCTGTTCACAAAAAATACCAGAGTATATATCCAATTTACAAGTGATTGAAGCATAATGGGCAAGAGTGGTAGAATAAATAGGGCTGAGCCAATAGATGTAGAATGGGTGGAAAAATTGCCTGAGTGTGTGGAGCTATTCAAACGAGTTGGTTGGATGGATTTTTTTAGAAAAATTGATGGATATAATGCACAGGTATCCTGCAGGTTTGCCCAGGGTTTCAAGAATGATATGGTGGTTTTCGATACCCTGAAATTCAAGATGACAGTTAAATTGATTGCAGAAGCCACAAGAATTAAAGATGAAGGTGAACATTGGTTTAAAAAGTTGCCCTTTGATTTTGATCCACAGAGATACCTCTTACCCAATATCATACCTGATTGGAATAAAGGTGTCCTAATCCAAAATGTTAAGAAAGAATGGGTTGAACCAATTAGAATTTTACAAAGTTATGTTACCTGTGAGGGCAGGTATGCCTTCGTATACAAGTATCATTTTAGATTTCTTCAACACATGGTGGGAATATCCAAAATGAACTTGCCATTTTTCTTCCTGAAGTGTTTGCAGAAAATGGCAAACAAGGTGAAAGGGCCAGTAGATTCTTCCTCTCAGTCCATTTTTCATCATGGATTAATCAAATTGATTGTTAGTACTGCCTTGCAACATGAGGGAAAGACCTAGGACTTTTTTGTTTTTTGGTCAAGTTTTGAAGATCAAAAATCCAAAAGACAAGCAGATAAGGGCAAAGTCTTACTCAGAAAATTAGGTCATAAGCCCAAAATGGAAGATAAAGGAAAGATCAAAATTGAAGAATCAACAGAGCCTGTAGAAGAAGACGGTGAACAAAAGACATCCTTATCCAGCCCGAAAAGAAAGTTCACACTGTTTGAAGACAAGAAGGAACTGCCTGAGAAGAATCCAGCGCCTATAGCAGATCCTCAGGAGGAGAAAAAGGTTGACATCAAGGTTGTTCCTGTACTTAAAGAAGAGATTCAAACTCATCCAAGAAGCCCTATCACAATTCTTTCAGATGATGAAGGATATCTATTGGAAGATGAACAGCCTATTCCTAAAATAGAGGTCAAAGCTGAAATAGAAGAGATGCAAACTTCAGAGAGCAAAACCACAAGGATTAATAAGAAAAGGAACAAGCTGGAAGTAGTTGAATTGGCTGCAATTTAGTACGAAGGGAAAGAATTGAATATGATGGGAGAGGCAACAGCATTTTGGAGACCTAAAACTAGGTCAAAGAATAAGTTGAGATTAAACATGAAGAAGTTGCTAAATCCTAAATTAAATACAGATGAGGTGACTGTCCTAGATGAAGTGTCCATGGATGATGACAAATCAGAAATAGATAAATTGCAGCCATGTTTAAAAGAAGAAATTCATTCAGTGGAAGCAGCAGGTGAAGAAAATCCAAAGCCCAGCATTGAGGACACTTCTAAGAAGCTGTTTATGGAAGAGACAGAAATCTTCAAGAAGTTTGACATTCCTTGGAAGCCTAATGAAGATCAAGATTCTGCAATGGATAAAATAGCTAATTCTGACAGGGAAAATTTACAGAAGACTGTCAAGCAATATAAGCACCAAATGAATTATATGCAGGAGGTCAACGATGGTTTGATTATGGCCAACATAAGATTAAGGGAAGATCTCCAGGATATAAATGACAATTTTCAGGAACTAGTGGCTGATGCAAAAGAAGCACTTAAAAGGAAAAGGGCTGCTGACAGTCAATGCACTCAGCTGGAGAAGACAGTTCGGGACTTGCAGCAGAAAAACAAAGACCTCATAAAAAGGATTAATGACATGGAAAAGGAACAAAAGAAGGCCAAGAAGAAAGATCAAACTCCAGATGGTATTGCCCTCTTAGCTAAGGTGGCAAAGGACCTATAAAACAGTTATGCTTTTAGGTAGTTGTCATTAAATAGCAAACTGATATATTAATGAAATGCTATTTTTAGCATATTTTGGAACTTGTAAATATTCTGTCTTTACTTTACCTCATCGAGAGCTGGAAAACAGTTAGGGATAGAGAGACCTAATTGATTTTGTAAAGTATAGTATTTAGAGATGTTAACGAGTGATTCAATAGGTTGGGATTTTTGGGAGCATCAGGAGGTCTGCAGAATCCATTGTATCTTCAGACTTGTTTGAGAGATAAGTATTGTGACTCTTATGAGCATTAGCTGATAAAATTATGAAATATATGACTTTTTCCCCTCCATTTTGTTTGTGATTGGCTTTGTTATTGAGCTTGTTAGCTTCTTAAATGGTAAATTCAGTACTAGTTAATGTGCATTTTCTAGTGATGCTTATCTTTTATGTATGAACCTCAGCACATTCTTTCTGTGGGATTTCATGTGATATGTTATACATCTTTATCAGTTTTTATTTATGAATTAGTTTTTACTTTTCTCTTGAATGTATTCCCTGACTGTCCTCAAAGTTTATAACCATTAAAATCATACAAAAAACCTTAAACTTTGCTTTATTAATTGAGTTTATTCTTGAGATTGTGTTAGCTTGTTTCCTTAGCCTTAGAAATGTTGATGTATATGTAACTTCGGAATGTATTTCACATATATTTATATTGTAAGTGTCGTAACTTATACTTGATGGGTTATTAGACCACCTTGTTTGGGGTCGTCCCTGTATAAGTCATGTGGGTCAATGGGTTATTAGACCACCTTGTTTGGGGTCGGCCCTGTATAAGTCATATGGGTCAAAGGGTTATTAGACCACCCTATTGGGGGTCGGCCATGTGGGTCAAAGGGTTATTAGACCACCCTATTGGGGGTCGGCCCACTCAGCATTATGTTATGTGGTTAAGTTCGAGCCGACATGAGTTAGGTAAAAAGGCAAGTCAAGTCAAGTATAAATAGAGTGCGGGAGGCACTCTATTTACTCACTCACTTCACACACATGCTCTCAAGGAGGAGAGGTGCACTTATGGAGGAGGAAGGATTGCTGCTAGGTTATGTCTATCTCTCTTGGTTGGTTGTATCATTGCTCTATCTATCTCTGAGGAAGTTATTGGGGTTTTTCACCTTTATGGTTTTCCCCAAGTAAATCTTTGTGTCTCTTGTGTGCTTGCATTATTGTCTCCATGATTGATATGTTGTAGATATGCTGTACATGTTGTTCTCTCAGTTAAGATCCTAGATCATATTGAAGTAAATTCAGAAAATTTAACATGGTATCAGAGCTAGCCTGAAAGAAGGCATGATATGGCATGTATGACACTTGTTGCACTTACGATGCTAGGGCTTGATATAGCAAAAACCAGTCATCGTAGCACTTTCGCTATAAATCCGTTTTGGGGAAGTTTTCGGATCTGAAATTGTTACAGGCCGAAGCTAAGATCTCCAGGTATCTTGTGTCCAAAGGACAACCTCTAATTCGTTGTACTTTGTGATTTATGATCTGTACAATATAGGGTTTCTGCCTCTTCCAGATCTGAGTCAAAATCAGGTGACCTTGGGAAAAAGGTCATATCTTGGGATAGGAAGCTCCAAATGAAATTTCGTAAAAAGTGACAGGTAGTACACAGTCTGCACTATCTCAGAAAACGTTTTCAGAGGCCGAAGGTCAAACAGTGACACGTGGCACGCCGTACAAGTTCGCTCTCCTGTATTTTCCCAAAACAGGTCACGTTGCGACATTTGGAATAACTCTCTCTCAGAACATCCAATTGAGGTCAGACCTATCAGGATGGAAAGCTAACAGGTCAGGCTCTCTCAGAAAACTTTTTCAGACCCTGTGGATCAAAAATTTCGGAGTTACACCAGAAACAATCAGGTACATATTTCTGTCAAAACAGAATTATTTTTTGGTACCTTCATTCATGGCTTCCGGAATTTAGGGCTTTGAAGAAAGTTGGAATTTTTGTAATCGGAGACCACGGCTGGATGCTACTCATCAAAATAGAAATTTAGAGACCAAGATCAGAATTTTTGGCTGGGTAGAAGGCCGGGTTTGATCAGACCCTAGTTCGGGACTTTGATCAGAAAAATGGAAAATTAGGGCTTCTGTAAAAATGAGAATTTTTGAAATTTGTGACCACGGCTGGAAGCTCCTCAGAAAAATAGAAGCTTAGAGATTTGGATCAAACATTTTGACTGGGTAGAAGAGTGGGCTTCATCAAACCCCAGTTCAGAGTCACGTCCAGTGAATCTGGAAGTTTCAAAGGCAAAATTGAGGAGTGAAACTTTGCAGTCTTCAAATTCTGAATATACCAGTTTGATCAGCTCATCAAGGCGCATACTCCTATCCTTTCAGAAGTTTGAAATTCAAAATTTGAATTTTTGGGGTCTCTCTGACAAACCCATATCCAGCTCCAGGTCCAGTTCTTGCAAATCAAGTGGATTGGGTTAATCCTAGAAAAAGATGGATTGATCACCTGCATAAGTGAAGAAGTTCATGTCTCAGAGGGAGATGAGGATAAGGCCTTACATAAGAAGATTACAAGCGATCTCGACAGGTATGACTCATCGAGGTATGTTTCGATATTTGTTCATAATTAAGTTTATGGTATGCTTGTCTTCATATTATCACGGTTAGTACAATCTTGATTTTAGACTTGTCATATCACCTTAATAAAATTATGAATGCATGATAGAAGTCATTCATTTATTAGGAGTATGAAACTTATGTTTGTACTAACACATTGTGATGTTGTATGAGTTTTATGTTGTCTACTAACATGAAAGGTACACCAAGAAGACAAATCATGTTCTAGTTCAAGAACATATGATCATGAGGACAAAGATTCATCCATTGCCATGGATCTCATAGAAGATCCATTCTCGAGGTATGTATAACTTAGTTTTATAATGGTTAACTTTTGAGACATGTAGGTTACTAGCACAAGTCACTAAAGAGAACCAGAAGACATTATGCGGGTATGTTAGACATAAATAGCTAGCATGCTAATCCAGGTATGTTTTTCCTATATCAAGCTAAAATCCTACCTTGTGTTAGGATCTTATACTGTTGTTGATAATAATTATTCATGAAGTCATAGGTTTGAATAATCATGGTTGGATGTATATTATTATAATTGATGATATGACTAACCAGAAGAATCATGAAAGTATAGGCTTGAATAATCACAGGTTTTATGCATTTTATATCTCTTATCTTGATTGATGATTCAACTAACCTGAAGAGTCATAGGCTTGAGTAATTACAGGTTTATACATGTTATGTTTCTTATGATTTGACTAACCATAAGAATCCTTGAATGCTCATGCTTATTATTTCTGTTTGAAATGATCATGACTATACATGCTTGAGATTATTGTGTTTTAATAGTATACTAATGAATGTATGATTTTATATGAGATCACAAGGATAACACATTCATGATACTAATAAGCATGCATAGGGACCAAGGATGAATATGAGTTCAAGAACAGGTAATTCAGGAAGCAAAGATCAACAGGGAGCACACTCCAGTTGCTCCTGCCAGAAAGCAAAGGAGCACACTCTAGTTGTTCCTGCAAGAAAGCAAAGGAGCACACTTCAGTAGTTTCTGCAAGGCTGCAGATATTCAGAGGGAGTTGATCATCTCTCTACATTTCACAACAGAAAGGTGTAGAAGAAGCTACCTCAGATTAGGACTCCAGCAGCTCCTGCAAGGAAGCAAAGACTCAGAGGGAGTCCACCCAACGAACAAACAAAGATAAGTATTTGAATTGTCATTTCTTAAATAATACTATTCAATAATGTATATACTGATGTTCCTAGAATTAGGTTGTGTATTATGCATATTAGAATAATTGCATTGATGAACAGTATACTACTAATATGCATGGGTAAGTAGCCTATGGCACTGTACAACATTCCATTGCTACTTATCTAGAATGAAACCTCTTTGCTGACATGTTGGGAGTTGTGCACACTCTTAACAATGTTCTGGTAGAGATTGGAAGGCATCTAGAAAGTTACGGGATATGGATAAATGTTGTATTGAAGCATTGGCTAAGATAATTGCATGACTGTATGGCATATTTCTTTATGTGTAAGAATTTGTTCTGAAAACTATAAGATGTTTTCTAATCATGCAATTTAACTTTTTGTGTAGGAAAGATCATATGCCATCTCCTACAAAAGGACTACAACATTTGTTCCAGCAAGAAAGATATCTATTGAAGATATTGAAGTTCCCAGGATCTGGGATGAAGAAATGGAATGCCATGATCCGTAGATCATGAAGAAGATGTTTGGGATGCAGTCCCAAGACCTGACAGGGAGTCATATGTATGCAGATTGAAGAAATCCTTGTATGGCTTGAAGCAAGCTCCCAGAACTTGGTATGGTGAAGATAGATTGATTGCCGACACGCAGCGGAAGCTTACTACCGAGTTCGAGATGAAGAACTTGGGGATGATGCACTATTTGTTTTTGGCATGGAGGTGTGGCAAAGTACAGATAGAATCTTCCTTGGACAAGGGAAGTATGCAGTAGAGATCCTGAAGAGTTCGGGATGATGGACTACAAGGCCATGGCCACACCTATGGCATCGAATCTGAAGCTTCTATGTGATGCTTCATCTGAGTCAGTTGATGTCTCTATGTATCGTCAGATGATTGGGTCCTTGATGTACCTGACGAACACGAGACCAGACATTTGCTTTGCTGTGAACACATTGAGCCAGTTCCTGACGGATCTGAGAAGTGTTCACCTAGTTACTGTAAAGCATGTTCTGAGGTACCTGAAGGGTACAGTGGATTATGGGCTCAGGTATGAGGTGAATCAAAAGTTTAACCTGGAAGGTTATGTTGATTCAGATTGGGCTGGCAGTGCTGCAGACAGGAAGAGCACATCTGGGTGCTGCTTCAGTATGGGATCAGGTGTGATCTCTTGGTTTAGCAGGAAGCAGTCCTGCGTAGCACTGAGTACAGCTGAGGCAGAGTATGTTGCAGCCTGTTCAGCTAGTTGTGAGGCAGTATGGCTACGGAAGCTACTGTCTGAGTTATTTGATCTCCCATTGGAGGCTACTGGTATCTTCTGTGATAACCAGACTTGTGTGAAGCTGTCCGAGAACCCAGTGTTTCATGACAGGTCGAAACACATAGAGATCAAATATCACTATATCAGGGATATGGTGCAGAGAGGAGCTGTGAAGCTCCTGTATGTTGCGACGGACGAGCAGATTGCAGATGTGCTGACGAAGCCACTAGCCAGGGTGAAGTTCGAGTACTTCAGAGAGAGGCTTGGCGTTATTCAGATCGAGGACACTTCGAGGAAGACGTGATGGACACATTTGCTGAAGCCATTCCAAGCATGTTGGAAGGAGGATCCTTCACATGGCTGTGGATGTAAGCGCTGGATGATGAGCATCAGGATGATGTTCTAGTTTCTGCTTGATATGATCAGTTGGATCATTTTATGTATGTATGTACGCATCATGTTGGATGCAGGATATGATCAGTTGGATCATTTTATGTATGTATGTACGCATCATGTTGGATGCAGGATATGATCAGTTGGATCATGTGTATGTATTGTTTATGCATCATGTTGGATGCTTGGACCATGTATCTGTATATGTATCAGGTGGATACATTGTATGATCAGGTGGATCATGTATGGTGATATGTATCATGTATTTGTATTTGTATCAGGTGGATACATTGATGATCAGGAGGATCATGTATGATGATATGTATCAGGTAGATACTTGGTATGCATCAGGTAGATGCATTGATGATCAGGAGGATCATGTATGATGATATGTATCAGGTAGATACTTGGTATGCATCAGGTAGATGCATTGATGATCAGGAGGATCATGTATGATACTTGGTATGCATCAGGAAGATGCATTGATGATCAGGTAGATCATGCAGCAGGATGTTGCAGTGATGATCAGGATGATCATAGATGATGAGCTTCAGGATGTTGCTCCAGATGACATGCAGCAGGATGTTGCAGTGATGATCAGGATGATCATAGATGACGAGCTTCAGGATGTTGCTCCAGATGACATGCAGCAGGATGTTGCAGTGATGATCAGGATGATCATAGATGACGAGCTTCAGGATGTTGCTCCAGATGACTTGCAGCAGGACGTTGCAGTGATTATGATCAGGACGATCATGAGTACATCAGGATGATGTATGGTGAGTATCAGGTTGATACTCTGTGGCCGTGGATCAGGTTGTGCAGATGAGCATGTCTGGGAGATCCTATAGGTCGGAGTTGTGTACCCATAACAGCCTGGGATGCTCTTTCGAGACATTGCTCTGGGAGGACATGTAATTCGTTTCCCTGGGAGACCTCAGGTCGGAGTTGTGTACCCGTAACATCCTGAGATGCTCTTGCGAGGTTTTGTCCTATGGCATGTAATTTGGGCCCTGGGAGATTTCAGGTCGGAGTTGTGTACCCGTAACATCCTGAGATGCTCTTGCGAGGTTTTGCCATGACCACATGTAATTTGTGCCCTAGGAGATCTCAGGTCGGAGTTGTGTACCCGTAACATCCTGAGATGCTCTTGCTAGGTTTTGTGGTGGACCACATGTAATTTGTGCCCTGGGAGATCTTAGGTCGGAGTTGTGTACCCGTAACATCCTAAGATGCTCTTTCGAGGTTTTGTGGTGGGGTCACATGTAATAGCGCCCTGGGAGATCCTACAGGTTGGAGTTGTGTACCCGTAATATCCTGGGATGCTCTTTCGAGGTTTTGTGACGCACGTAAAAGTCCTGAGGATTCCACAGTATGGCCAGTGATGACGAAGACCTGCAGGTGGTGGGCCTACATCCAGTATGAAAAAGGACTGGCTCTGTAGAACTTCCTATGACGAGTAGATTCAGAGATTGATTGAGATAGCAGCAGCAGTGACGATGATGATGACTCGATGACGATTATCCAGTGACGATGATCCAGAGAAGATGACTTGTGCTAGAAGAACTGTGCTGAGAAATACCTTCCTAGTTAAGAGGGAGTGTTGATGTATATGTAACTTCGGAATGTATTTCACATATATTTATATTGTAAGTGTCGTAACTTATACTTGATGGGTTATTAGACCACCTTGTTTGGGGTCGTCCCTGTATAAGTCATGTGGGTCAATGGGTTATTAGACCACCTTGTTTGGGGTCGGCCCTGTATAAGTCATATGGGTCAAAGGGTTATTAGACCACCCTATTGGGGGTCGGCCATGTGGGTCAAAGGGTTATTAGACCACCCTATTGGGGGTCGGCCCACTCAGCATTATGTTATGTGGTTAAGTTCGAGCCGACATGAGTTAGGTAAAAAGGCAAGTCAAGTCAAGTATAAATAGAGTGCGGGAGGCACTCTATTTACTCACTCACTTCACACACATGCTCTCAAGGAGGAGAGGTGCACTTATGGAGGAGGAAGGATTGCTGCTAGGTTATGTCTATCTCTCTTGGTTGGTTGTATCATTGCTCTATCTATCTCTGAGGAAGTTATTGGGGTTTTTCACCTTTATGGTTTTCCCCAAGTAAATCTTTGTGTCTCTTGTGTGCTTGCATTATTGTCTCCATGATTGATATGTTGTAGATATGCTGTACATGTTGTTCTCTCAGTTAAGATCCTAGATCATATTGAAGTAAATTCAGAAAATTTAACAAGAAACAATTTCTGGCACAAACAGGTGCTACTCTTCTTAAGCAAACCAGTGCATATGACCTACTCTGTAAGTTATATAGTAGCGCACACCTCTTGATATGCGCTACTCTACTTCATTAAAGTAACGCACAACATTTAAAAAGTGGCAAACGCTAGTTGTTTAATACTATAGTCACGCAATGTGCGCTACTCCACTGTGAAATAGTCGCACAAATCTTAAAATATGATGAAAAGAATATTAATTTGACGAATAGGGATAAGTTGTAGTTGGTTTCCCAACTTCCCCAACTTCCCCTTCAACCACCTCTCGACCTGAACTGCCTACCTTGTCCTATAAATACAAGGAGGTTTGAAGAGAGGGGTTAGATAGACAAGACAAGAGTGTCATAGAGAGACTCTTCTTATATGAGAAGCTTGTGTTGAAGGTGGTTATGTTGGAGAAACTTTGAAGTCAGAGAGGAGCAGCAGCCTAGGATCAAGTTGCATGAACATGCTACAAAGTCAGGTATACTTTGTATCATTCATATGTTTTTGACAATAAAAGTTTGAAGCATCTTTCTTGTCCCAAATCAAATGCTTAATGGAATATGTATTTTTTTGGATCAATGTTGGTTAATGCTTGATGTTTGAATTACTTTTCAATTCCATAATTATTATATTGGCCAAGATAAGCTGAGAAAGGTCTTTGTATTGCAGGTTTATTGGACGGGAGATCGAGTGCAAGGTTGGACAAAAGCTAGGATCAAACTTCGTTCATAAGGTATGTCCTCAAGGTCTCTGATCTATTTCCCTTTATAAACACCTATGTAATGCAATTAGTATGTTTACCTGTCACCCCCTTAAATTGATAGTGTCTATTTCCTTACTATAGGGTAGTATTTCCTTCCAACACCATGGGAAGACATACTTCAACCATGTGAGAATGGCACAACACTTATATCGCAGCCATGGGAAGACACACTTCAACCATGCTCGAATGGCCCCAACACTTATATCGCAGCCATGGGAAGACACACTTCAACCATGCTCGAATGGCCTCAACACTTATATCACAGCCATGGGAAGACACACTTAAACCATGCTCGAATGGCTCATGTGCATCTGTGTCTTTGGAACCCATCACACATAATCCAACTGATTATGTAGTGTATCCACCTCATACATATCATCACATATGATCATCTTGATCATCATCATAGAATCATCCTGATGCATATCATCCAGAGTATCATCCTGATACTCATCTCACATGATCATCTGATCATAATCACTGCATCATCTTGATGCATATACATATACATGATCCAACTGATCATACTGAGTAGTAACTGGAGCATCGTCCTGATGCTCATCATCCAGTACTTACATCCACAGCCATGGGAAGGATCCTCCCTTCACCATGCTCGGAATGGCTCCTGCAATTGTGTACATCACTTCTTCCTTGAAGTGTCGTCAATATAAAGAACACCAAGCCTCTCTCTGAAGTACTCAAACTTCACTCTGGCTAGTGGTTTCGTCAACACATCTGCAACCTGCTCATCCGTTGCAACATGCAGGATCTTCATTGCTCCTCTCTGCACCATATCCTTGATATAGTGATATTTGACCTCAGTGTGCTTTGACCTGTCGTGGAACAACAGATTCTTAGATAGCTTCACACAACTCTGGTTTTCACAAAATATACCAGTAGCCTCCAACGGGAGATCAAATAGCTTAGAGAGTATCTTCCAGAGCCATACTGCCTCACAACTAGCTAAACAAGCTGCAACATACTTTGCTTCGGCTGTACTCAGTGATGCACAGAACCTCTTCCTGCTAAACCAAGAGATCACACCTAATCCCATACTGAAGAAGCACCCCGAAGTGCTCTTCCTATCTGCAGCACTGCCTGTCCAATATGAATCAACATAACCCTCTAGGTTAAAATTTTAATTCACATCATACTTGAGCCCATAACCAATCGTACCCTTTAGGTACCTCAGAATATGCTTTACAACAACCATGTGAACACTTCTCGGATCCATTAGGAATTGGCTCAATGTGTTCACAGCGAAGCAAATATATGGTCTTTTGTTCGTCAGGTACATCAAGGACCCAATCATCCGACAATACACCGTGACATTAACCGGATTAGATGAAGCATCACACAGAAGCTTCAGGTTCGATGCCATAGGTGTGGCCATGGCATTGCAGTCCATCATCCCGAACCTCTTCAGGATCTCTACTGCATACTTCCCTTGCCTAAGGAATATTTTATCTGCACTCTGCCACACCTCCATGCCTAGAAAATAGTGCATCATCCCCAAGTCTTTCATCTCAAACTCGGCAGCAAGCTTCCTCTTGGTATCAACAATCAATCTATCCTCACCTGTAACAAACATTTCATCCACATACAGAAGTAGTATCACACGATTGCCTTCCTCAACCTTGTAGTAAAGGTTGGAATCCGCTTTACTCTTGGTAAAGCCCAAACTAGATAGAAAGTTGTCTATCCTACCATACCAAGTCCTAGGAGCTTGCTTCAAGCCATACAAGGCTTTCTTCAACTTGCACACATATGACTCCCTGTCATGTGTTTCAAAACCAAGTGGTTGCTCCACATATACTTCCTCCTCGACTACACCATTCAAGAAATATGTCTTGACATCCATCTGGTGTATCTTCCATTTCATCACTGCAGCCAGAGAAAGTACTAATATGATGCAAGTGTACCTGGCTACAGGAGCAAAAGTTTCTTTATAGTCTATTCCTTCTTTCTGGGAGAAGCCATGAGCTACAAATCTCACTTCGTATTTTTCTATGCTGCCATCTACAGCATGCTTGATCTTGTAGATCCACTTGGAAGTCACAATAGACTTCCCTTCAGGTCTTGGGACTACATCCCAAACATCATTCTTCATGATCGACTGGTATTCCTCGACCATGGCATCCTTTCATTCTTTCTTTTCCACTTCTTCTTCATAACTGGAAGGTTCTTTGTTCATAATATCACAGAGAAGGGCAACACAGCTGGTATGAGATATAGTCCTCTTCCTTTCTCTGTGTTCTTCTTCTGGAATGCCATACCTTTCTGCATCTTGAATGAGCTCTCTAGCCCATGTAGGTTTCCTCTTGTGAGAGTTCTTCTCACGGGATGGATCTACAGGTTCTTGTGGATCTTCTATTTCACGATATATATCTGGAATTGTTTCAGTCATAGTGGTGTCTTGAAATCTGGTTTCCTTTGATTCTTCATGATCTTCAACATGTGTCTTCCTTGACTTGATGAAGGTTGAGTTTTCATCAAATGTTACAACTCTGCTGACATCAATTTTCTTGAATCCTGAAAAGTATATTCTTTAAACTTTTGAGCTTTCACTATACCCCACAAAGATGCCCTTCTTTCCTGAAGGATCTAGATTTGTTCTCTTTTCCTTTGGAACATGTGTATACACTGGACAACCAAATATTCTGAGATGGCTGACTTCAGGTTTCTTACAAGAGAATACCTCTTCTAGTGTCTTGTTGTCCAATATATTGTGAGGTGTTCTGTTTTGCACATATATAGTTGTCTTGGCTGTTTCTTCCCATAGATAAATAGGTAGATCTTGGTCATGCAGCATTTACCGTGCTACTTCCATGATTCTTCTATTCTTTCTTTCTGCAACCCCATTCTGTTGTGGATTGTAGGGAGCAGTCAACTCTCTCTTAATCCGTGAATCACTGCATAACTTCTTGAAATCACTTGAAGTGAATTCTCCGCCATTGTTGGATCTGAATGTCTTGATCTTCTTATCAGTTTGATTTTCCATCAAGGTTTTGAATTCCTTGAACTTATCAAACACTTCATCCTTATTATTCAAGAAATAAACCCAAGTCTTCCTAGACAAATCGTCAATGAAAGAGACATAGTATACATACCCACTCGGAGAATTGCATGACATCGGACCGCATACATCGGAGTGGATAATCTCCAAGATTCCTTTTGCTTTGCTTTCACTGCTTGGAAATGCCTTCTTAATGTTCTTTTCTTTTGCACATCCTTTGCAAACACTCTCATGCTTTCACTTGATTTCAGGAAGACCCTCTACAGCTTTGCTTGCAATTGGTAGTGCCCTACAGTGTACATGAGCAAGCCTTCTATGCCAAAGTTCACTTGGCTCCATGGATTCATGTACCATGGCATGTTCAGGTTGTCCCTTCAGTTTGTACAATCCTCCCTCTTGCTCACCAATCACTACTGCATCATCTATAGTTTTACCCTTTGGCCACATTAGGACTTGGCCATCTACAAATGCAACCGTCATACCTTTTTCATCCAATGCAGATATGGAGAGTAGGTTCTTCTTGAGCCCAGGTACATATAGAACATCTTTCATCTTCAAAGACTTCCCAGAGTCTAGGTTGTAGGAGGCTTCACCACTTTCTTTGATAGGATATTGATGGTCATCCCCAAGTTTCACCTTATGGGGTGACTCATGTTCAGATAGATTTGCAAAAGATTCTATAAACCCAGTCATGTGTTTGGAAGATCCACTATCTAAGCCAATCATTACATCCATGAGAGATAGTACATGTGAGAGAAGAGATTAGGACATATTCATCTTCACTAGATGAGTCATCACTTTCGGCTCTAGCCTTCTTCTTGGGAGGTTCATCATCCTCGGCAGCATGAGCATGATATCTCTTCTTGTTGTTCTTCTTCCTTTTGTTGAAGTTGTTGTTGTTGTTCTTTTTGTTCTTGGGACAATCTGAAGCAAAGTGTCCCTTCTCTTTACATGTGAAGCACCTGAGATCTTTCTTATCTTTATGTTGATGGTGGTTTGGAGATCTTCTGAAGTGTGATGGCTCTCTCTTGAACTTTCCTTTCTTGGTGTGTGCTGTGAGAGCTTGATCTTCATTCCCCATCTTTTCTTCTAGGCCACAAGCCTTTATTCTTCTTGTGAACATTCCTCCCATAGTATGTTGAATGAGATCAACTTTCTTCTTGCATAGATTCCTTGGATGAAGGAATCCCATGACCTGGGTAGGCCATTCAATGTGGTCATGAAAACTTCACCATTGTCCACTACTTCATCCATAGCTTCAAGTTGTTCCTTGATCTGAGAGACCTTAGAAAAATAAGATTGAATGGTTTCTCCATTCTGAAGCTTTACCCCTTTCAATTGGTTCCATAGAGTCATCTTCCAAGTATGTTCTTCCCTTCAAATAGCTTGGTTAGGGAATCAAACATCTCCTTGGGTGTCTTTAGAGATAACACATGTGGTATGAGATGGTATTTGATAGAATTAGCAATGGTCCTCTTTTCCTTGACCAAATTCTTCTTATGTAAGGCCTTAGCCTCTTCTCCCTCTGGGACAGGGACCTCTTCACTTATGTAAGTATCTAATTCATTTTCTTCCAGGATTAATCCAATCCTATACTTCCATGTTGAGAATTTATCAGCCCCTTCAAGCTTATCCTCAAGCTTGGTGTGGTGAGACATCTTAATGAGAAACTCAAATGGAAATAAAATATTTAGGTCTTACCACTTGATTTGCAGAAATCTGGATCTGGAGTTGGATTAGGGTTTGTTAGAGAAACCCTAAAAATTGAAAATGTGAATTTCAAACTTCTGAAAGGATAGAAAGATGGGCCTTGATGATCTGATCAGCCTGGTATACTCATATATTTAAAACTGCAAAGTTTCACCCTTCAGAAATGCTTTTCAATCTCTCGGATTCACTCGGAGGACCCTAAATTAGGGTTTGAGTTTCCAGAAGCTTCACCAAACCAAAAAGTTCGATCCAAAGCTCTAAACTTTGATTTTTCCAAGTTGCTTCTAGCTATGGTTTCATATTTCAGAAATTCCTATTTTTGTGGAAACCCTAATTTTTAGGGCTAAAAATGAAAGTGCCCAGAATTGAAATCTGATTGGACAGAAAGATGCGCATTTTTGAGGAGAGTCCAAATACCCTACTTCCTTTCAATATATGTGGAGAGAAACCCAATAAACAAGAATCCCTAGCTTCTGCAACTGCACAGTGTCTTCTTCTTAGGTTAACTCTAATAACGTGTTAATTTTGAGCATGAATTCAACATACTCTAGGATTTTTACTGAGAGAATAACATGTACAACATATCAATCATATCAATCACAACAAGCAATCACATGAGACAATAGACACATAGAGTTTCACTGGGGAAAACCATAAAGGTGAAAAACCCCACAACTTCCTCAGAGATAGAAAGAGCAATGATACAACCCAAGTACAAGAGATAGTCCTCCTAGCAACTACTCCTCCTTCCTCACTTGTGCGCCACTTTCTGGAGAGTGTAGAAGTGAATAATGAAGTGATCAAATAGAGTGCCTCCCACACTCTATTTATACATGACCTGACTTGCCTAATAAACTAGCAGGGCCGACTTGTCTAACTTAGTCTAATAACCCATGGTAATACTAATCAGGGTTGACCCCACACTGGTGGTCTAATAACCCATCACATGCAAGTTGCGACACTTGTGACACTTGTCAATACAAATGATGACACTTCCATATAGATGAATAATAACATCTCTATAGGAGTACAATATACATGGGTGAAATACATTCCGAAGTTACAAATACATCAACAAGGTTGAAGGGCCGATGTTCATCGACACAAACTCAGAAGAAAGCACTCCCACCACGACACAGATTAGGGAAGAAACCGACGATGAGCAAGATAAAGGAGTCGACGAAGCTCAGGCCACACCAGGAGAAAAAAGGAAGGAGCCAGAAATCTCGGTATAGGAGAAAGGGCAGAAAGAAAAAGCAAAAAGCCACAAAGATCCCATCCGAAGCACAGTTGCATGATGATGATTATGAGATCATCACGAGTAGGGTCAGCGCACATCTAGAATATGCACTCTCCTTAAAAGACATCAAAAACGTGGAGATTCAAGCTAGTCTACAAGAAAATATCACCACCTTGCATGGCATAGCTGCGAAGATCAAACAAGTCCAGTGAGACTTGGTTCGAGAATCTGATTTAGAAGGAAGATCAAGTGACACACCTAAGAAAAAGAAAAACCCCTATCTCTAACCATGGCACCGCGACCACGCATCGTCTGTATGGATCCGCTAAGCGTAATTTTTCCAAGCGATGAATTCACTGAAGGCGTGAAGACACTAGCACATGTGTATATTGATGTTGTGATGTTACAAATGGAAGTTCTACATAATCTGCACTTGCAGGTTGTGGAGGAAATCCACGACAGAGATATGGTGACTTTGAGCGAACACCAAAATTTAGAAGCAAACTATAAAACCTTGCAAGAAAAAAGTGCGCAAAAGGATAAGGAACTTGAAAGTGCACACGAGCAACACCGAAGAATAGAGGATACCGTTGTTTCGGTCTGCACAGAAATACCAGAGTGTGATGAGCAGCCAGAACTCAAAGATACCATCATTAAGATCGGCTCTATGGTAAGCGATATTAAGGCTAAAATGGCCGAAAGGGAAACAAAATACAAAGAAAATCTTTCCAACATGGAAGCACAAAACCTCCCTAAGACACCACTAGATCAAAGAGAAATTAGAGCAACAGAAGTGAAGGTTGCTGCCGAAAATATATCTAGCGAAATAGCTAAGTGCCAGAACTTACTAGATGAAGCAACTAAAGTATGTACTACGCTACAAGAGGAGCCTAAGATGCTGCAGGTCCAAAACAACTAACAACAAACACAAGCAGAGTTAGATTCTCTAAATGCAGATATGAAGACCCTGTCGACGAGAGAGAGACTCCGAAGATTTACGGAAGTCAAGGAACTAAAGAGGGAACTCCAAGTTTTGAGAGAAAGGTAGGCTGACACCACACCAAAGTCAAAACCCCTATAGGAAGAAGCTCTTTCCATCTAACAAGAGATTGAAGAAAAATTGCAGGAACTCCTCGCATCAAAGATAACAATACAAGAATAGGATCAGGAAGACCTATCACCAGAGGTGTTGGAAACTGTCAAGGAAGTTGAGTAGGAAGCTAAGGACATAGTTGCGAAGCTAAGTGCAACTTATCAAGAATTCGATGCGAAGATAGCTCAGCAAGGAGAAGCGTAGCCCAATGAACCTACTGAAATTGGCTTGGGGACGAGCCACATGTAAGTGTTAGGGGCCTGTTGGGTGGGGTCCAATTTAAGTCATTTTTGGAGAATTCAGTTTTAGAGTTGCGAAGTTACAGCATAACGCATCGTCAGCAAAGTAAACTTACAGCGCTGCGACGATCGAGGGCTATGAAGTGCCATCTCCGCAAAGATACAGCATGGCAGAATTTTGGAAGGAAAATGGTATAAGTTCTGGTAAGATCGATCAGAGATCTATTTTGGGGAAGATGCTCCAAGATTTCTGGGAGGTGGTAAGGAGTGGAGAAAAAGGAAAGTGACCAGTCGCACGAGCACAAGAAGCACTAAGCGGACTGGGTACACGAAACCATTAGAGAAGGAACAACAGGATGAAAGTGACCCATCGACATGCGTTCAATAGAAGGGTTGAAAGCGACGTGACCACGTGCAATTAGAAGATGTCAGAAGCCAAAGACAACAAAAAAGGATGGCCATGATGATGAAGTCGCTACCATAGCCTAACAGATTTGGTTAGTGGGGTAACCGTGCCATTTTGGGTACCTTAGGGTTTGCTTTAGCCCTCCAGGAATGTAAATATGTGACCTAAGGGCATGATCTATAAAAGGGGCATTTTTGTAAAGGGAAGGGTTGGATTTTGCATTGAGACATTAATCTCTAAGTGTTTTTCTAATCTCTGTTGAGAGACTATTGTAAAGAGGCTCTGCAGCCGTGTGTGCAGAGACCCATTGAAGAGAGAAGAGAGTCTGCAGCTGAGTGCGCAGACTGGAACTATTGATCCCTTCCCATTTATTATAAACAACATTTCCTGTGGACGCAGCTCCCATCTTGTGGGTGAACCACGTTAAATCCTGTGTTGTGTGATGAGATTTATGTGAATGCATTCTTTGCTTATGATGTTGTATTTGCTTATCCACATTTATTCTTTCATGTTCGCGTTATTATCTATATTTCTGGAATGTGAATGACAAGATTAAATTCTAAGTAATCTTTCTCTAAGTCAGGTATACAAGCGGTAAATACTTGTGAATGTATGCATATCTCATTTTAGACGATATCACATGTAGAATAATCTAAGTAATGTGTATGGATAAAGGAATAAGTTACATAGTTGCACAGATCTGACTAAGGCTGAGAGTGTCTATGTGTCCGGCCGCGTAGTCCTGGGTACCACAGTTACCTTTGCATGTTTGGGTCTTCCCCAACGCGAGTCCTTTAGCGCGTTACTCTCTAGTTGGACAAGCACAAGAGAAGAATCTCTGCATCACAAGCCAGTCTATATCACGCATCACCCAGTTGTGGAAACTTGATTCCGCAACCTCCCCATAACTTTGCCTCGAGTGAGATCTTAGTCTGCTCGCAGACTATTTCCAAAAGGGCCAGTGAAAAGGGGTTTTGTTGGTCCCCTGAACTATGCAGAACCTAGGTTAGTATTGAAAAGCTAAAGAACGAGAATACGATTCAACAAGATTGGTACTGCAAGTCCTTAGAGCACACCAAGTGTATGCAAATCTGAGCAAGTGTGACTTTTATCAAGAAAAGGTGTAGTATTTGGGACATATTATTTCAGCAGAAGGTATTGTAGTAGATCCAGATAATATTGAGGCCATAATGGATTGTCCTACTCCGAGTAATGTTGCGGATGTAAGATCATTTATGGGCCTTGCAGGGTACTACAAAAGATTCATTGAAAGTTTCTCTAAGATAGCACATCCAATTACATCATTACATAGGAAGGAAGTCAAATTTATATGGTTTGAGAAGTGTGAAAGGAGTTTTCATAAACTAAAATAATTACTTACCAGTGCTCATGTTCTAAATATTGCAAATCCAAATAAAGACTTTGTGGTATGCACAAATGCTTGCATGGAAGGATTGGGTGGAGTACTCATGCAAGAAGGATTTGTAATTGTATATGAGTCAAGGAAGCTGAATCATCACGAAAGGAACTATTCCACACATGGCTTAGAGATAGAAACCATAGTACATGCTCTCAAGAAATGGAGGCATTACCTATTGGGAAGAAGATTTGAACTCAGGACAGACCACATGAGTTTAAAGTATTTGTTCGACCATCCAAATCTAAATTCCAGATAGACTAGATGGATGGAATTTCTCTGTGAGTTTGATTTGGACATTAAACATGTTAAGGGAAAGGAGAATAAGGTTGTTGATGTGCTTAGTAGGAAATTTCATGTTGCAACAATAAGTGTTTGTAAATCAGATTTGACAGCAAGGATCATTGAAGCTCAAGTTAGTGATGAATCTTAGCTACAAATCAAAGAGAAGTTGCAGCAGGGAAATGCGGATGACAAGTGCACAGGGTATCATATTGGAGAAGATTATTTCCTTATGTACCAAGATTCCAGACTATACATTCCAAACTGCGCAGAGTTGAAGGAGCTTCTGTTGGGTGAGATACATCGAAAGCCATATTCTAGCCACCCAGGATATCATAAAACTATAACCGCATCAAGGAAGCAATAATTTTGGCATGGGAGGAAGAAGGAAATAGCATAGTATATTTCTAGATGTCAAAAGTGTCAGCAGGTCAAGGCAGAGCATCAACACCCAGCAATATTGTTGCGGTCATTTCCCATTCGAGAGTGGAAATGGGAAGTGATTTCTATGGACTTTATAATAGGTTTTCCCATGAATGTGAAGAAACATGACTCCATCATGGTCATAGTGGACAAGCTATCAAAAGTAGCTCACTTTATTCCAGTTAATTCTACTCACAAGGCCAATGATATTGCAAATATATTCATGAGAGAGATATTCAGGTTGCATGGATTTCCCAAGGCAATAGTTTTAGACAGAGACTCAAAATTCACTTCCAACTTTTGGAAAGGGTTATTTCAAGAGTTGGGGACTAAGTTGAACTTCAGTACAACCTATCATCCTCAGACAGATGGTCAGACTGAGAGAGTAAACAAGATTCTTAAGGACATGTTAAGAATGTAAGTGATGGATAAGTCATCCAAGTGGGAGGACTACCTACACTTGGTAGAGTTTGCCTACAACAATGGATACCAGGCATTGTAAAAAATTAGCCCTTTTGAAGTTCTGTATGGAAAAAGATGCAGGACTCCAGTGAACTAGGACAACCTAGTGAATAGGGTAGTGCTTGGACCAGAAATGATTGAAGAGATGGAACAAGAAGTTGTTAATATCAGGCAGAACTTGAAGAAAGCTTAGGAGAGACAAAAGAGTTATGCCGATTTGAAAAGAGTGCACAAAGAGTTCGAGATTGGAGATCATTTCTACCTGAGAGTGAGACCAAGGAATAGCTCCATGAAGTTGGGAAGTTGTGCCAAGTTGGCACCCAGATATTGTGGACCATTTGAAGTCCTTGATAAAATAGGACCAGTTGCATATAGGATTTCATTACCTACTAACGTGAAAGCTCATAATGTTTCCATGTCTCTTTGCTTAAGAAATATATACACGATCCTAATCACATCATTGATTGGCATGTGATATAGTTGGAACCAGAGGGAGAATTCCATGTGGAACCTATATGCATCCTCGACATGAAGGTTACCTTACTCCAGAGGTGGGCCATCGGATAGGTAAAGGTGCAATGGAAGAACCTTAGTCTAGAGGAGGTGACCTGGGAGCTGGAGGATGCCTTGAGATTGGCATTCCCATTTTTGTTCAGTTTTTCAAAACACCCAGGACATTGTTGTTATAAGGGGGAGCGAGTTGTAATACCCCCCCCTACCTTAGTAATTATTGGCCTCAATGTAAATATTGTGTTTGTGCAATGTGTGTTGGTCCTAGTGTGGAGATCAAGGCCAAGGCCCCACTAGCAGATGTTTAAGGTTTGCTTTCATAGGCACGTATTCAATGGTGAAACTATGCATGTGTTGTTAAGCCATGAAATTTTGTAATAGATGTAAATGTTTAATAATGCAATGAAAATACCCTGAACTGGCTAAGTGAGGAAGCTAATGAGAAGGGGGCGAAGGTATCCACTAGGGAGAGGTGAGGGGGCTGTGGGATGGTTACCTATCCTGCCACTTGGTTAGGAGTAACTGATTTGATTCCCTGTATGGGTACAGATTCGGTTATAGAACATGGATAAGGTAAGCCTTTGGGGATATTCGTAGGGGGATAAAAATGGCACGGAGGTCTGAGTCAGGGGTTAAGACATTCGAAATTTTTGGGTGTTTTCTCATTCATGTGGGGAAGAGACCCTAAGACGCAGATAAAGCCAAAGAAGTAGATCCGAGTACCGGAGGGATCCTGTGTGTATGCATGATCCTTGAGTAGAAACCTGAAGATGAGTTCGAAGGCGGACCGCAGGATGTGAATAGCTTGAGAAAGTTGTGTGAAGTCATGAATCCACGAGCAGAGAGCCAAGTTGAGGGACAGAGTCTAGTCCGCAACCCTGTAATGAACCATCTTGTTTTAGTGGATATAAGAGGTAGAGTTAAGGGTTAGGAATGCTTGATAATCTCAGTGAAAACTAGGATCTCATAGAACTAGCAGAGGACCTTCATATTCCTGCCCTGAATAGCACTAGAAGGGAAGGGGCCTTGAGGGACTGTGTAGCAAAGAAGAGGGTCTTCCTTGTGTTGGGTGAGGTTGATAATCTGGGTGCCTGATATGCAGAGTGATTGATACGTCTGTAGCTCTATGGTTGAGCTCACTGAATTAGCAATAACCTCCCTGCTTCCTTGTATGCTTGATAAAACCATTTGTAGGTTAGCTTAATAGGTGTATTCTTGATAAACCCACTACATGGTGGCTTATCATGAGTATGTTTCATGGATTGCTTGATAAACCCATCCAGAGGTTGGCCTAGCATTGGAGTGGATCTTGACTATTAGAGAGCCTACCTAGCCCTCCTTAGTGGATACATAGACCAACTTGGGTGTGGTCTCTGAGCTGAAAGAGTATAGGCTGGACAGAGACCTAAGGTTGGGTGGAACGTTTCTCTCACTTAGCCAGTTGCTGGGGAAACTTCAAGATACAAAGATAAGTGTTCTGTAGAACGAATGGTGTCATTTATATGTTATTATTATGTTGTTTTGATCAAGATATTAAATGAATGTTCTATGAATGTGAACAATAAGTAGACCATGCGTAAACCTAAGTAGAAGGTTGAGTGCTGGTTGAAATACTTCATATAGTTGCATGAGTTAATGCGTTGTTAATCTTACATGTGTTAGATGTATGGATATACTTAACTTATTGTAGTATGTGCATTTTGTATGAGGTGTTAACCCTGTAATGGAATTCTAACCTCATTGAATCATGGGATGGTTAGGGAGGCCTCTGCCATCCTTAAACTGCTCTAGTAGTTGGAGAAAGATAGGTTATGGCAGGAGCCAAGTAGAAATTTGTTAGAGGTTGGAAGGTGCCTTAAAGTGTTTATGAACCAAACTTTAGGTAATAAAATGAAGAGGTTAGATACCTCAGTTGGGAAGGGGATTGCACCAACTGAATGAGCTCTTGAAGAGCTTTCCAATGGTATTGACCTTGCTTGATTTGGACCAAGGGTGAAGAAGTTATGCCCCTCATAAAATTGGGTGGAACGTTCCCATGATAAAGGGTATGGTTCCGCATGCCCGCATCTGCAATGCGGATTGTGGATTATGGAAGCATGGAAGTCGAAGTTGCGATCGGATTTCTGCACTTTCTTATCCACAATTGCGTATTACGGATTGCGGAAGTGACCGTTGCCGGGAGTTGAGATTTGACCTTCTGCACCCGCAATTGCGGATTGCGAATTGCGAAGCCGCCGTTGCAGATTGTAGAAGGATAAGCTTTCGGTTGTGAAGTTTTGGACTTCCACATCCCCAGTACGGATTGCGGATCCGCCATTGGGGATTGCGGATTGTGGAAAGGTAAGTTTTGGGTTGTGAAGTTTTGGACTTCTGCATCCATAGTATGGATTGTGGATTGCGGAAAGTTAAGCTTTCCGATTATGAAGTTTTGCATTTCCGCATCTACAATTGCGGATTGTGGATTGCAGATCCGAGTCATTTCAACTATGTATTCAGTCGAATTGGAAGAAAAAAAAATGTAACAGAGGGTCTTCTATGGCCAAAGGAGGCCATGGGGATGTTACATGACTCCACAACCTAATGGACATAAAGGCACTAGTCTGCTGCTCTCAGCCTCTTCTGGAGAAAAACGATGTCCCCGATGGAGCCAATGGTTGTACGAATATGGTCAATAGAAGTGGTCACAAATGGCTCGGCTGCGCTATAAAAAGGATCATTGCCTCTGAGGAAAACGTTCAACAAGATAGGCGAGCTCACCCCATAAAAATGCACAAGTTGGCGTGCATCTTGAGAAGTCAGAGGTAAATCATCAATGGATGAGATCCTATCAGGATGCTGAAAGAGGTCAGGTTTTAATAGTCTCAAGGAATTCCTGAAGGAAAACCATCATTGATGCGTGTCATCCTCATAATCATTCAGGGGGCGAAAAATGGTTTCCCTAAAGCATGTTTTTGATGCCTTGAAACCAAAAAAGGCAACCACAATGGTTTGCCTGACCATAAGCCATTGGATAGTTGACCGATAGAGGAAGCGGGCTCCACACGCAAAGATGCACTGGAAAGAGCGCGCATCTCAATATAGACAGGCATAAGATCAATGCCAGTTATCACTTCAGGATACACAAGGTGATTGAACCTTAACACTCCAAGATCACTCCTAAACAAAAACCGGCCTTGACATGTGGTGACTTCTCGGTGAGTCAAGAGCCATAAATTGGTTTCCTTAAACCATTTTATCTGGACCCTAAAACCTCCTTCTGTTTATAGTCCACCACTTTCCGCTGCAGTGCTTTCCTCTCCCTCGTGTTACCTTAAGTCGTCCTTAAATGGTCATTATCACGGTCATTTACAAGCAGGCATCTATTGGGTGGATTAATTGTCTAATTAATTAAGCAACCTGTTGGTCTTCTTCTATTTTTCTTGCTTGGTTTAGTTAAGTTCTTCGACAATCTTCTTTTAGGATCCTTGATTTTCTACGTTGCCTTTTCTTTGACTCGATTTTATAGAAGATGATTTGGTGATCATTTGCTTTCCCAAGTGTTGGTTTTGAGTTCTTCCTAGTTTATGCTTTTTATGTTTTTTTTTATGCGATAATGACTTGCGACATCATTGTACCAAAGCAGTTAGTGAAATTTTATTATTTCATTACGTGATTTAACAAACTGTTTTACTAACAATTGATTATTTTGTCGTTTGAGTTTTCTTGTTTGATGGTGGTTAATCGATGCTTGCATGCTCTCATTTGATTTTAGCCAAGTTTATTATGTGCCTCGGTTTAAAAGAATTGGATTATTTTCCCTTTTCGACAAACTCACAAAGTTGTGGTTTTTAATACCAAAATAATGAATAAGCATCTTGATGGATTCGGGAAAATTGGTTGATGCCATATTTTTCTTAAGTGAGGTCCACATGTTGAAAGAATGTATATTAAAGAATGGAATTAACTTGTGAACATCAATCTTTCATTAAAAATAATTTTATGTTTGCAACTTGATATTTCAGTGCTCTTTGCTAAAACTTATTAATTTAATTCAATTTATTCCTATTAGACTCATCTTACATCTTAAAAGATTATGATGAATAGAAAATATTTATTTTTTGGCAAGCCATCAAAATTTTGTGATATTTTAAACTTCCATTTAAAATATTTTGTATGACTTTCCATATTTATTTTAATTATCACTTTAATTGGAAACAATACTCTTCAAACCTTTAAATAAACTTTAAAGGTTTGCAATTCTTGACATAATCTTTGCCTTCTATTAGTTCAATAATATCATATAAACCCTTTTCCAAAAGTTAATAATTTGGTTGCAATAATTTAGGCTAAGGTTGTCACTTTAATGGTTTGCAATTATTGACACAATCTTTGCCATTCACATAAATAAACTTAATATAAAATTGAAAATTCTTCTTAGCCTAAATTATTGGAACCAAATTATTAACTTTTGGAAAACGGTTTATATGATATTATTAAAATACAAAACTTTTAAATAAATTATTGGTTTGCATAAGCTTTTAATCTTATTTGATTATCCTTAAATATTTTTATGGATTTTTGGTAAAGACTTTTCTTTGTGGAGTCCCGTGGATTAGAGACCTTATATTCCTCATTTATTTTTTATGTAAGGAAAAGCTATCTATTTGGAAATGTTTTTCTTTTAATAATATTATAGTTGTTTGGCATTTCCTTTTGGTCTTAAAAAAAAAAACTTCATAAAATTATGAATAGCTTATCCCAATTATCCCAAAGTTTGAGAAAAGAATATTACCATTTGCCTACGGATTGACAACGTGATTAGATTTCATAAAATTTCAAGGGAATATCACCATAAATTATGGAATATTTTAAAGTGATGAAAAGCATAAGAGATCGTACTTTTATTTACAATGGGTAAATCGTTCTAACTCATGGCAAATTAGTTTGGCGAAAGAATAAATATGCCATGTATTATAGATGAACACGCGTCTCACAAAGCAAAATATGGAGTGCATAATGTTAAAGGCTCGGATCCTAAAATTATGGGTCATCAGAAAAGGAACTACCTGCCAAATTCCAGCGAATGAAACACATTAAAAAGGAAAAAATCACGTCACCAAGATCACTGAAAGAGTAATGTCGGATCAAATTTGTTAAGAATGTGAGATTCTTCTGCCTGAGATTGAGGAGCATTTCTTCAAATTGCTGTGACATTTCGATCAATCCGCAGTGAATGGAAGAGTAACTTCAGTTTGCAAGATTCAAGAGTTTTTAATGTTTTTTATCTTTTCTATAAGTTTCAGTAATAATTTATCAGAGGAAATTTGGGTATAAAATGGGCTTCCTAAGGAAAATAATAAGAAAATAATAAAATAATAGTAGAGAGAGAGTATAAAAACTACTTTTTTGGATCATATTTTCAACTTATATCCTTGTAGGTTTACTCAAATTTCAAGCGGGAAGACTCGTTAGATGTATAATTAAATTATGCATCTAACAAGTACCCATTTTACATACTTTTAACAACAACCACACCATGAAAAAATGAAAATACGTTAAAAAACGTGTTTCTAATGAAAAACTGAAAATACATTAAAAAACGTGTTTCTAGTGAGAGAAAACAAGTTTTTTAATGTATTTTCGATTTTTCATAGTGTGGATTTTGTTAAAAGTATGCAACATGGGTACTTGTTGGATGCATAATTTAATTATGCAGCCAATGAGTCCTCCCGCTTGAAATTTGAGTAAACCTACAAGGACATAAGTTGAAAATACGATCCAAAAAAATAATTTTTATTTTTTCCCTCCAATTTTTTAGGTGCTTCCTTTTTGAATTTTAAAATATTTTGATTCGCTAATACATGATGACATGGAATATGTATTATTTTTGGAAGGCCCATTTAAAATTGAAATTTCCTCTAATTGATTAACTTTATTCATAGTTATATTTCATCTTATAAAATACTAATTGATGTTATTATTGATACGCAGGTTTGTGTAACGTAATTGTAAAATAATTGAAAAGTTTGTGTTATCATTCAAATCTACAAGTCTTGAAAATTGGAGAGAACTCTCATAAAATCAAAGATGCTGCAGTCGATCTTGGACAAATTTTCACCTCTCTTCCGAAACACAAGCTACAGCCAATACCACATCATTGAAATTCAATCAAATTTAACTTCTGGATTACCAGGTCATGGAAAGGAATTTACACCAGGAAGTTATCAGATCGCAACAGAATAGTATTCCCATGCTCAACTGTCGACGCGCCTCAGATTTGGATGCCGAATCTGCCATGTGTTCTTCGCTATTTTGGAAACCATCATTTGCCCCATTGCTAATTTAAGGATGAGAGCTTCGAATGAGCTGGGTGTGGGAAGAGCTCGACAGAGCTAGAAAGAGTTCTCTTTCATAACTGAGGAGACACTCCCAGGGATAGATCTTCATACCAAAGAAGGAATACTTTCTTCTCTGCAATCTTTTTGCAAATTTATTTCAAGGGATAATGTACAAAGGTTCTGTGCACAAGATTTTTGGGGAGATTATGAAGCTCTGTAATTTCTTATTGAAGATGGAATAAAAGACCAGAAACCACTACAACAATCATTTTACACAGATTCATCTGAGTTATATGGGATTTTTCTGCATTTTCTTAGTTGAATTAATAATTAGATTTGAACATTCTCTGTGCAACATTTGAGGCTAATGTTTTACTACATTGTTTTGCGAAAGGTTTGTTTAATGTGATTATGATAAATGTATGGAGGTTTAATGCATTTAAACAATATTTTCCAAACGGCAATAATGTCTTATTGTTCGTTGTTTAGAAAAACTGATGTGCCTATTAATTGCTGAGTTGTTTGAATTTCTTTAAGCAATGTAGTAATTATCTTTTATATGCGTTAAATTTCTCTTAAAATATTTCGCTACCGAGATAGGTTATTAATCAAAATTTAGTTTAGTTAGTATTTTATTTTAATATCTTCGGTTTAAATCTTCATTTCTGTAACTATAGAATTCCTTCTCATAGTTGCATAATTATTAACTTTAGATTGCATTCATTTAGGATTGGCTTTAGCTTTAATCCAAAGTCCCCCTTTTAAGGAGCAAACTCACCAAATCAAAGAGTGTCAGCGGAGACCGATATTTGTGGGTGTTAACCACACCAAACAGCTCGAGGAAAGGGTAATACTTGTGTAGGATTACTTGAATCCTTTGGCTAGGTTCTCACTCCCTGTTGTTTTCCTTGGACACCATTCCAGCACCTGCACACCCGAGGCATCAACAAATGGTGCTAGAAGGAGGGCATGAACCGGCACATTGCCCATAATAAGAGCTAACTTTTATTTATTATGTTTTCATGGCTCTTTCCCAAATCCCTGCATGGGAGTCTGATACTGCGTTAAGCCTACAAGGGCCTTTACCTGAACTCCCTAAAAAAACAGTTAAGATCTTGCCGAAGTTCGATGGAAAAGGTAATGTTTCTGTCACCGAGCATATTAGGAGGTATGAATCTATTTTTCATTTATTTAATGGCATACATGAAGATGTTGCTTGCAGATTATTCCCATTTACCTTCGAAGGTAAGGATTCTCTTTGGTTTTATTTTTTTAACTTTGAATTCAATTTCTTTCTGGTTAGAATTTAAGAATGTTTTTAGAGATTCTTTTGAAGATTATGATATATATGAAATTCATCAAAATCTGATTCAAATGCAGATACAGGATGGAGAATCAATTCAGGATTTTAATACGTGTTTTCGACAAGTGTGTTATAGCTTACACGAAGAACATAGGCCTTCAGCACAACTCACTTTTTGTTGGTATGTTAGATCTCTTCCCAAGACCAGGGATAATTTTAAGAACCCCCCCTAAATTTATATGTATAAAAAATGGGCGAATCTCCCCGATATATAGGAAAACTTGAAGGCGATTTTATCAATAATATAATATGTATATAAAATTTTTTGGCGAATATTTCATTTCAATTATATAATGCTGTAAAATCTTGGCGAATCTTTCACTAAATTATAAGATATTGTAAAATCCTGGTGAATATTTCACTTAATTATAAAAAATTGTAAAAACTTGGCGAATATTTCAATGATTTATAAAATATAGTAAAAATTTGGTGAATATTTTGCCAATAAAACTCAAGCTTTTGATTATGTACATTACTAAGGTAGTGCGACAGAAGAGCATACACCGAAGCTCAACTTTTGACTCTCTTGAATCTTAGACTCTCGAATGAACAAGTGTATGAATGAGGAGAGGATGGATTTATTTATACATTTCACAAGCAATATTTAACCACTCACAACTAGAAGGTGTCGAAAAAACACGACTGCACTAACTAGATTCAGGGCAAGTAGGGACTGTACTTGTTATCTCATCCTTTAATGGTCCAATGGACATGTGGGGTAATGAATCTTGACAGGCCAACAAACTAATACAATTACGTGAATATCCTAGTAGCGGGCCACTTCCTTTATATAGAGAGATAGTTCTTGGACCAATTCCAAGCTTCCAACCAATATTCTCACCAAACTTTCTTCTGTTTGGTGTCGAATGGTAGGAGAGTTGCATATTTGTCAATGAATACTTAAAATGGCTCAATCCACACAAATTTTCCTTGGCAAGTGATAACTTCACCCATCACTGTTTTAAAACATCCCAACACTATAAAAGCATCCATAAATTGATAAATAACAAACACATGCACTTCTAAATTCACCCAGTGATGAGAATAACGCCCCATGCACTTCTAAATTCACCCAGTGATGAGAAAAACGCCCCAAACACTTCAATACTTGCCCCGGGCACTTCAAAATTCTCCCAAAGATGATAAAAATGCCCTAAGCACTTCAATATTTTCCCAGGAACTTCTAAATTCTCCAAAGGATGATAAAAACTCCCCATGCACTTCAATAGTTTCCCCAAGCGCTTCAAAATTCCCTCTAGTCACTTCAATACTTATCCCATGCACTTCAAGATTGACCCAATGATGATAGAAGCACACCATGCACTTCAATACTTGCCTCAGCCACTTTAAAATTCTCCCAACAATGATAAAAACACCCAGACACTTCAATATTTGCCCCAAGCACTTCAAAATTCCCCCCGCAAAGATAAAAACACTCCCATCCATTTCCATGATTTCCCAGGCACTTCATTACTTGCCCCGGACACTTCAAAATTCGTCCAATGATGATAAAGATGCCCTATGCACTTCAATAGTTTCCCTAGGCAAGGGAGAAAAATACCCAACAATGATATAATCACCTAGACAATCACACAAATGTCTCAATCCACACAAATTTTCCCTGGCAAGTGATAACTTTGCCCATCACTATTTTAAAATGTCCCAACACCATAAAAGCATTCATACATTGATCAATAACAACCCCAAGCACTTCTAAATTCATGTAGTGAGGAGAAAAATGACCCATGCACTTCTAAATTCGCCTGGTGATGAAAAAAGTGTCCCATGCACTTCTAAATTCACCCAGTGACGAGAAAAACACCCCAGGCACTACAATACTTGCCCCGGGCATGTAAAATTATCTGAAAGATGATCAAATTGCCCTCAGAACTTCAATATTTTCCCAAGTACTTGTAAATTCTCCCAAGGATGATAAAAACTCACCATGCACTTCAATATTTTCTCAAAGCACTTCAAAATTCGCCCGAGTCACTTCAATACTTGCCACATGCACTTCTAAGTTGACTCAATGATGATAGAAATTCCCCAGGCACTTCAATACATGCCTTGACCACTTCAAAATTCTCCAAACGATGATAAAAACACTCAGACACTTCAATATTTTCCCTAGACACTTCAATATTTTCCCCATGCACTTCATAATTCTCGCAACAAAGATAAAAAATGTCCCCATCCACTTCTAAATTTACCCAATGATGAGAAAAATGCACCATGCACTTTTAAATCCACCCAATGATGAGAAAAACACCCCATGCACTTCTAGATCCACCTAGTGATGAGAAAAACACCCCATGCACTTCTAAATCCACCCAATGAGGAGAAAAATGCCCTAGGCACTTCAATACTTGCCCTGGGAACTTGCACTTCAAAATTCTCCCAGAGAAGATAAAAATGCCCTAAGCACTTCAATATTTTTCGAGGCACTTCAAAATTATCCCAAGGATGATAAAAACTCCCCAAGCACTTCAATATTTTCCCCAAGCACTTCAAAATCCCCCCAAGGCACTTCAATACTTGCCCCATGCACTTCTAAATTCACTCAGTGATTAGAAAAATGCTCCGCGCACTTCAATACTTTCCTCGACCACTTCAAATTGTCCCAACGATGATAAAAACACCCATACACTTCAATATTTTCCCCAGGCATTTCAAAATTCGCGCGGAGAAGATAAATAACGCCCCCATCCACTTCCATGTTTTCCCAGGCACTTCATTACTTTCCCTAGACACTTCAAAATTCATCCAATTATGATAAAGATGCCCTAGGAAAGAGAGAAAAACACCCGACAATGATATAATCACCCAAGCAATCACAAAAATGCCTCAATCCGCACAAATTTACCTCGGCAAGTGATAACTTTTCCCATCATTGTTTGAAAAAGTCCCAACACTATAGAAGCATCCATACATTGATAAACAACAACCGTAGGCACTTCTAAATTCACCTAGTGATACGCCCCATACACTTCTAAATTCACCAAGTGACGAGAAAAATGCCCCATGCACTTCAATACTTGCCCCGGGCACTTCAAAATTCTCCGAAAGATGATAAAAACACCCTAATCACTTCAATATTTTCCCAGGAACTTCAAAATTCTCCCAAGGATGATCAAAACTCCCCATGCACTTCAATATGTTCCCCAAGCACTTTTAAATTCACCCAGTGATGAGAAAAACGCCCCGCACACTTCAATACTTTCCTTAGCCAATTCAAAATTCCCCCAACGCTGATAAAAACACACATACACTTCAATATTTTCCCAAAGCACTTGAAAATTCTCGCGGCAAAGATAAAAACACCTCATCCACGTCCATGTTTTCCCATGCACTTCATTACTTGCCCTAGACACTTCATTATGTTCTGAAAGGATATAAAGACAACATTAACACAATGACCCAAACTTCCAAGCATTAACAACATGTAATATATATTTGCAAACACAATGACCCAAACTTTCAAGCATTAACAACATGTAATATATATTTGCAAACAGAATGACCCAAACTTCCAAGCACTAACAACATTTATTTATATACTTGCAAATATTTCAAATAAACTTATATTTACACCACTACTACTTAAAAGGAATATTTCAATGTTTATGAATCCTTCCCTTCATAATGGGATTCTTATCCATGTCAGATAAAGTCTAATGCAAAAGCCAGAAAATGAATACCACTAAGCTGTAAACAAGAATACAAATCCAATTTCGAAAAGAGCAATTAGTTGGCTGAGCATTAAATTGTATCATAGCCATGACAATCTACGGCTATTGGCATATATAGAAGCCTATATACAAAGACATTGCAAAATCTGACTTGCAGCCCACTTATCTTCACTATTGTTTGGAATATCAACATACATTGACAAATACATAATGTTATAGAAGATAAATATAGCTGAGGCACCTATAAAATTTACAAGGGATGACCTGCATTATGGAGAATATCTGGCTGACCTGTCCTGTGCACAGAAATGTTGGGCCAACATGTTAATCATTTGTCATAATGAGTATTTATACGTTCATTTAAGGCATTTCTTTTGATGTATTTCCTGGAAAATTTGAGGTAGTAGCAGAGTAAGGATTAGATCCATGGTTAGGAGACAACAATAACCTGGACCAACACTTAGCATGGGTTGTCTTACATCATTAAAAAAATTGTCCTAACGTAAGAAAAAATAAAGATACCCACCTGTAGCAGATGGAGCTGCCTTAAGGAAGGCATGTCTCAAACCTGTAATAGTCATATACAACAACAAACCTTTATTGTAACATATATGGAGTCATCATTACCATTAACAAATCTACAACATATTCCTCGATGGGAAGCACAGAACTTGCAGCAACAATAGCCACAACAATATATACTTCAACAACAAGCTCTAAAAGTGCTGCTACAAAAACCAGAATAGCATCTAGTGCATCATGTTTAGAATGTGCAGCAGCAATAACATTATAACCATATAATCATTGTTTCCCATATAATCATTATAACCATATAATCATTGTTTCCCATATAATCATTATAACCATATAATCATTGTTTCCCATAAACAGAGCTGACTGAACTAGGAGAGAAGGACATCACACATCATTACCATTAACAAATCTACAACATATTCCTCGATGGGAAGCACAGAGCTTGCAGCAACAATAGCCACAACAATATATACTTCAACAACAAGCTCTAAAAGTGCTGCTACAAAAACCAGAATAGCATCTAGTGCATCATGTTTAGAATGTGCAGCAGCAATAACATTATAACCATATAATCATTGTTTCCCATATATTCTCTTTGTTACAGGAGAAAGTGAAGAAAATCCCACCCTTTTCATTCAATATTTTCTTTCTACATTATGCCTTTTCATTTAATATTTTATTTTTACAATATGCCATACTGCATTGTACCATAAAGGATGCAACGATCTAGCGTCATGTGTAGGGCATAAACAAAGAAACACCTTTCAAGATTAGTTGAGGGTATTTCCCAGGAAATTGTTGGTACAATTCATGGTATAGTCTATCATTATATCTACTGCTGAAATATAGATGTAGAGCTACAAATATGATCTTTCCTATGCAAAGTTGCAAATACTGGAAGAAAAATAGAGAATACATGCTCAAACTACTGAAATTTGAAATAGGGAGATGTCTACTGAAACATTTGCTGAAAAACCTTCTAATTTACTGCCAAACCACTATATTTGCCATGAATCTGCCAAATTTATGCAAAGACTGATATTTATGGAAAAGACATCAGAAAAAATACAAATCTATGCTTGATCTGTCAAATTGTTGCTTAATTGGACAAATATCACTTCTATACAACCAATATCTGCAGGAAATTGACTAATTTCAATTGTTGGGCATCTATTTTCATCTACTAGCTTTCAAAATTTACTGTCGCTGTTGAGATTCAAGTGAATACTGTATTGACAGTATGTGGACATATGAAAATTATGCCAATTACATTAGAGAAATGTCGGTCTGGTGCCAATAGGTCTCCTACGATGGATGCATAGGAACCTAGTAAGCCAATGCATAGACCATTTTTCTCTTCGCTTAGCAATTCAGATCTCATAGTCAAGTATCAAGGGAATACAAAAATATAAGCAAAATAAATGCAAACTTCCAAACTTGAAAAAATGCTCCAAATGTAAGAAAAAAACAAATAATTTATGAAACGAATCAAACTAGTACAAAGGGCTCAAACCGCAATCAATTATAAAGGGAATAAAAATATATTTAACCAAAATAAATGCAAACTTCCAAACTTGAAAAAATGCTCCAAATGTAAGAAACAAGCAAACCATTCATATTTGCCAAGATATCAAAGCTAAAAATACAAGCAATTCCATGTACTTGAGTTTTAACTTTTGAATGAGCCCATTCTTGCTAAGCGGAAGTATTGTTAAATTAATTACTTAACCTTTAATACTAGGACGTTATCTATGGATAGATAGGTCCCAACTTCATTTCCTGTCACAAATAAGAAAACAAAACAATGCATTAGTTAACTATCAAAACATCAAACTTAAAATAGCTTGCATCAAGGAAATGTAGCTCTAATATTACTATATTTAATACAAAGTAAAGACTATAGAACCTATTTTTACCTGAAATGCAACTTCAAATTTATGTATGGTAATCTTTCTCCCATCAAGAATTTTCCTTTTCCAACCTGCTCCAAGAATAGAGGAACATCGAAGTCAAACTAAAAAAAATCACATGATCTATTAAATTCCATTCATTATTTATACATTGCCAATGCATATTGGTTTAGATTATATCTTGTGGCATATCAAATTCCCAATTCTCATGTCGCTCTTCATTTTCTACATTTTGAACATGAGCTTCTGTAGATGAAATATCATTATGAGCCTCCAAAACATTATGTTCCATATCAAGTTCATTGGAGACATTTGTTATATTGTATTCTCCTCTTCTCTCACAATCTAATCGCCAGAGTGCTAGTGCTCTATTGAATGGGAAATTGGTAATGTCATACTTGTTACATATAATCTTAAACAAGTATCCATATTCTTATCAAGCTTGTTCCTCAACTTTGACTTCAAGAATGACAGTGCACTAAACATTCTTTCATCCTCCACTGATCCCAAAATCATGGTTTAACATAAATCGACTAATTTGAAATACTCTGACATGTTTTCTTGTAGGTATTGACTTTCACCTAAAATAGTCCATAATTTGATTACTGCACCATATTCTATAGGTTTTGGCAAAGTATGATATTGACCTGACATTGTTTGAGCAAAGCAAGTGGCTTGTTGATATAATTTTGATGAATCTAATATACCTCCAATCTCTTCTCCTTCTACCTTAGCGTTCCTGCCAAAGTGGTGCACTAAAGTATTCAATTTTGCTAGAAAGTCGACTTTTAAAGGCTCTATTTCTTTTTCAGAGTTCGAATAATGAGAGTATACAACAGACATAGCTTCCAATAATTCATCTCGAGGAAATCGTTCTCTTATCTCTAATGATAGTGATTGTGCAATTTGTATCAAGTTGCGTCTCACTGAAATCACAATATCATTGAATTGGTCTCTTGACACATGGCACTCTTCGGTGGTTTGTCCCCTCTTAGTAACATAATAAAAGGGAACCATATACCCACGCACTTGCATACATAGTCTCCCTTTTTCATCAAACTTCAAATAATTTTCACTCTTTTCTATATCAATGATAGTAGTCCAACCGTTAAATGTTTGACCCGTAAAAGAATCTGGCATCGTATACAAATTATCCAATGCAAGTCATGCCAATTTTCTTTCATTTGTGTACTCTGCAATATACATTGTGTGACTCTGAGCCATTTTCACAAGGACATTCATTTCATGAAGCAAAGGAAGAATTCCAGCCAATGTTAATAATGTCTCTATATTAGTTAGTCGAAAGAGAAGCTCTTGAGCTTTGTCTACACTAAAGCGATGTTCATACATCACCCCTACCAATGATCGGTATTCACTAAATAGCCTTTGGGCTGGTCCATTCAATGAGATCCATCTTGTATCGACATCTTTTAATAGCTTTTTTCCATCTGTAACACCATCAGCAAATTGTTGAAACTCTGTAAATCGTTTGGGACTACGACAAAAGTATGCATGAGTCTCACGTACAAGTTCTTCAACTTTTGAAACCAGTGGAAACTTACTTACTATTTTAAATGCAAGATTCATCCTATGAGCCATACAATGAATACTAATCATAAATGGTGAAGCTGATACTTGTAGTTTGACACAAAGACCATTCCTTTGTCCTTGCATGATTGATGCTCCATCAGCTCCGACACATACCAACCTTTTTGCAATCATTAAATCATCCATACCACCAATTTCCTTCAAAGTCTTAATAACAAGTTCATAAATATTTCCAGTTGTAGAACTCTTCTTCATTTTATGAATCCCAAGTAAATATGAATGCCTAATATGATCATTAACCATATAAATACTCATGCAGATCCATGAAGTATTATCAACAGCTGTAACTTCATCCAAAGATAGTGAAAAAAACCTAGCATTTGCAATCTTCTCTTTCAAATCATCTTTTTCTACTTGAGCTAGATATTTTGCCCATTCCCAACCACTCGTTATAGACCAATGAGAAGATGGAAAATTCGATACTTCAAGAAAAGATACATAGTTCTTGTAATCTGGATAATCTGTCACAGGACGACCTCTAGATAAGATGTGAAATACAGTGCTTAATTGTATCGTCTTGGATAATAAATTTCTCTCCATTGTCTTTCCAAATAGAGATGTGATGGTCCCTCCACTTGCCTCGAGTTTACTCTTGCTTATTAAGTATTTATTATATTCTTCTTGATATCTGAGATGTCGGCATTCATTAGAAGGTTTCCATTTGGTAATAGACTTCTCCTCGCCATTTTCAATTTTCTTAACATACAACTTTCCTGCATGCTTCTCTATTGTATCTATCTTCATTTGCATTTTTACTACCTTTCCAAGTTTCCAACTACATACAATGCATTTAACTTCTTATGAAGCCTCTTTCTCATTTCTTGGAGTTATTGGTTCAATAAATGGAAATTTTGAGGCCCATTCCGATTGGAATTTTCTCCCTATGTCCCATTGGCCTTTTTTCCTTTTTAGTGATAATGAATCATTTTTGTTGCCTTCCAAGGTAAAACCTTCAACATTGTCATTGCCAATTTCTCGTTGAATTGCATTTATCCCAATTTGTGCACTAGAGGAACCTTCAACATTGTCATTGCCAATTTCTGGTTGAATTGCATTTATCCCAATTTGTTTACTAGAGGAACCCGTCCTATCATATGTTATATGGATATTAGCTGGATTCTCATAAGAGTTGACATTTGTCTCGTTGATGGGTTGCTCAAAAGAGTTTGAATCATGAAGAGAATCTAGATTCTTGGATTGAGGCTTCTGAAAGTATGATGATACATCCCTCTGTTTTGATGCTTTCTTTCCACAATCCTTGTTTGACATTTCGTTGAATATTCCACAATTATTAAGATATAAAATCAATTTAGAAACCCAAAGTGAAACCTGCATGAGAAAAATGATATAAAATTAGTACAATTTGTAAGTTACCCATGATGACATGAATTCTAGAGGCTAGAAAATTTGAACCTAGTAACCTAAACCCATCCAAGATTAACTTCAAAATTAGACATAAATCCATCACGGTCTTATGATGAGAGAAATTGAAAAATGTGATCAACATAACCATTGCTAAACATTCTCATTCAAGGGTAAAAATATCACACAAAAGAATAAGAACATCTAAATAATCAAATTCAAGCATGAAAACAAACTTGCAAGCCAATATAACAACAACGAATGAATGCATAAAACCAAGTCACTTCAATACTTGCTACATGTGTTCAATACTTGCGAATTAATGCCATTTTTTTCATAAAGATGGAATGGTAAAACATGTGTTCTGGTTTTGTCCTTTTAACAAGCCTTGGGAATGGTCCTCAAATCTTTGTTGTTAGCATCTTACCCACTTCCATCACTTGGAAGTCTGCACTTCTTGGTGACAAGATCCCAAAGGTTATTTATACTGAAAACAAGTTTGAAAAATTCAGATTGAAAGCCTGCAAATATAAATTTATGAAAGGAAAGGGTATCTACCAAGTGCCTAATTTCATACAAAAGACTAAAGCAGAACCGAGGATAAGAATCAAAATTCCTAATTTAATGCAAGTAAAGGATATTCTCTGCTTTCTAACTTTTACCTAATCTCTGGTTTACTTTATGTATGGAAAAACATTCCTTTCTGGACATACATCAGAAGTACAATGAATATGCCATGCCTCATCCAAATTTGGTGAGCTTCCCCATGAAAATCCTTGTTCTTGCTTTCTATGGTTGCTGAAATAATGTACATAAACACCAAATATTTTCATGGTTGTTATCTATATGCATTTACATTTCTATTATGGATGGAACAAAATTCTCTTCAAGCCTTCCCATTGAGTAGAAGTGATCAAACATCATTTTTAGCTATTCTACTTATAACTGCATTTAGTTTGCTTAATCTAAGAATGCTTTTAAATACAAAGTTTAGCTACATGAGAACTACTATTTTTTATAGAAAATTTCTGAGTTAAAAGAATTCTAGCAACCCTTTTAAGGTGCCAGTAGTATGTCAAGGGAAATATGCTCTATTAAAACAGGTGTATCTTAGCTATTGTTCCCAAGAAGCTCACTTCCAGCTAGATCTCATTACCAAAACCCACTGACAAGTATTGTGATTATGTTTCCTATTCCTTGGATATGCGTCTACCATTTAGATATGAGTTCTAGTACCCACTGATAAAATTTGTGATTTTATTGACATTGATAGACCATGGAATGAAGGGTGCAGAGATGGCATGGTCTTTTAATTGGAGTTTGCTCCATATATTTATTACTATCCTTTACATTATATTCTTGTTGACATGTTTGAACCTCTGTTAGAAGTACGGTGAGGAAGAGAAATAGATGTCGTGTATATTTCAATTGCATGTTAGAACAGTGAAAAGGAAGAATCTCTTGCTTCAAGGTATTGTGTAGTGAATTTTGCATTCTCAAAGGGTGCAGGGTCAACTTTATCTATTGCCAGGTGAAAAGATAGTGCCAACCAATATTATTTAATAAATTTAGATAATCCCATGTTGACTGTAAAATCACAGGAAGACTACAATACAGCATGGAAAGAAACCTGCAGACAAACAGCCCTTGAAAAAATAAAGGCATAAATTTGGCAATCATTAGCCTTCTGTAGTATTCTATTCAGCTGCAACTGCTTGTTGACTAAGCAACTTTTCCAGGGCAGTTTCTACTTCTGCAAACATGTTTTCAGTGAACCAAAAATTCTTCACTGACTCAATTGGAAGATTGGTTTTGATAGTGTCCTCAATTTCTAATTTAACCTCACAGCAGTGTCAGGTACCAAGTCCTAGATCAAAATGTATGCAGCTCTCGGATGAGCCGCTGCTCCATAAGATCCTATACCAAAAGTAATGCTTTTCTGGAATGTTAGGAGAGCTTTGGCAGACTGTACCCAGGCTCCCTCCCAGGATTACCCAGCCAGGTCCTCTCAGCCTCAAGCATTCCCCAGAAGATACCATCAAGGTCGCATTGGTACTTTCATGGTGATTGATGATGACAGAAATAGCACCCTCTCTTTTATCCTTGTCCTTTTGGATAACAATGTAGTCGTCTTTTCTTTTGTATGGTTTTATCCCTTTCTACATGCCATTTTATATGTATTTTTTGCCACTTAATATTAAACTTGGCACTCTCACATCAACCTTATAAGTTATCACTTATTGTACTCTAGTCCTATTGACCTACTTTGGTCATTTGTGGACATTAATAAAATTATTGTACCTTATCTTCTCTTTCCTGCAGAAATTCTTTGAACAGTCCTCGGTGCACATGTGGCAGAAAAAGGTAAAAGTATGGACAGAGAACAGTTCAGCAAAGATGTTGAATATGTCTGTACTACAGGACAAGGTACATGAGGTACTACAAGAACAAGTGGCAGTCTTAGTAGATCTGTACAACATTGATTTCCATGCAGCATAGTGGTCTATAGATGACGGCACAACAATAGAGCATACTAGAGGGAAAACCAATACTTTTGTAGGCTTCCGGCATTGATGGCACATGCATGCACCAACAACAGATAGGAAGGGATAACATCAATCCCTAGCAGTTTACATGTGTTAGACAATTTGCATTTCATTTCTTGGTTAAAAAAGAGTGAGCAGTTTTCTAACTGTAGCTTTAGTCTAAGTTCAGTTAGGCACATGCATGTAGATAAGAGCACAGATCTCTATAGGTTGCATTCTTGCATGCCTTAGATCACCTCCTATTGAGGTGTTTGTGCAAGTGTCCAAATTCATTGACCTACTATAATGGCACTTTCAAAACAAAGGGCAATGTTAGTTGTTGATAATGGTCGTGCCTCTAGTCAAAATATTTCAAGTCAATTCTTCATGAGTGAATTGAGAGGAACTAATTAGATTATTCAAATAGAAACAAGACTTACAAGCATGTGCATGCGTGTGTGCCTATCTAGATTCAATTAAACCCAATTCCACATCTTGTGAAGCTGTCTGACTTGGTACATATGCTTCCAAAATTCCATCCGAAAAGGCCATCTTAACTTTGTTAGGAAGATCATGAGGATGCACAAATGGCACTCCAAGTGGACAACCAATTTCAGTACCTACAACTCCACAAGGACTATCCAATCATGGGATGTGTTGTTCATCGCATTCTATCATACCATAGAAACGTAATTTGATACCTTTTTATATTAGCAATATCTTGGACCCTTTCTTTTAGAACCCTTTGAGCCTCTAAACACGACCTTTTAGATGGTGCCAGGGGCGTACTCCTATGAACTTGTTTTCTTCTCTTCATAGCAGTTTTCATTGACCCTGCAAAAGATGAAGATAAAGCTACAATGGTAATAAAATACATAACATCAAATGTAAATTTTTATCATGAAGGAATAAACACACACCATCTGAGGGAACTGGAAAAGGAAAATTCATAAACCCATGCCAACTTATGAGTTGATTCATTGGATGTATTCTCTGCTTCAAAACATGCACACCAATAGGTTGCTAAAATAGACCTCCAACACCATGACCTGCATCTGTCATTGTTGAACAATGTAGAATAGCAGAGATCTGGGGCATAAACTTAAAGGTTAATGAGCACCTCCCATATATATTCCCTTGCAGGCTTCCAATGTCTATTCTATGAAGTGCCAGGCTTATATAACCTAATGTAGCTTGATAAAGAGCAAGCCCTAGGTAAAGAAGAATATCTTGTGGACAAAGATCGCCATCTACAAGAATCCAACGACCTTGAATGTCCTGAATTTATGGACCTGGTTTGTCAGATCTCACAAGATTCAACAAACTCTTATCAACCTGAGGTGCATGCTCACTAAAAATTATCATTTGGATCTGCTCCTGCCGTATGGTTATTGTCCATAATGCCCACCCTGAAGAGTTGACCTTCCATGAAAACAGAATGACAAAACTGAAGTTGATTCTTCACCATTTCTTAGAGGTGCATTATCAATAATATCAGTAAAACGAAAGCTCCTAAGCTCAAGTGAACCTCTAATTTCATCCAGTATGTCATGAGAATCCTTCCCAAGTAGGCAAAAGAGATCTACCAACCCAACTAGAGGAAATTATGCCCCACTGCTTGGCTCTATTAGACTATGAACTAGTATGTAATCAAATGTTTCTTTCCAAACCTAAGGATTTGTAAAATAACCTAAAGTATTGTTCCACCCCTATGGGTCCCCAATATGAATCATATCAAGTATTGGGTATTGTCTTTGATGGAAAAACATACGTGCAGAATCTATTACACATATCAACATTACATATCCCAAGCAGGCACCTCAATAAAATCTACATAGTACCTGGAAAGGGACTGTGAATGTGTGGATACAATGAACTTGTATCTTTCAGAAGGAATTCCATCTACAACAATAAAGTTTGTCAGCCTTACACGGCCTAGAGATGGAAGAGAAGACCCTTCCATGGTAGTCATTCAAATAATATCCTATCCCCCACTTCCAATATTACCAATTTTAGTTACTAAAGATGCAAAAGTCTGAATAAAACAACTCCTTGTGAAATAAACCACTTCTATATCAAACTCGTAATATTTATCCATCAACAACAATTCACATTCTAAACTTCCATCAATGTAAAATTAAAACCCTTGTTTTGATTGATAAGAGCATTCAAATTTTTCAAATATTTGTTCCTGGTCTTTCAATGCCATGTATTACCAATGCCAGACTCACTTGACTTTATTGTTAATGTGTAGTTTATGACACGATCCTTGTTGCATCAACATGATGGTGCCATCTACAAAACCTACCCGAAATAAGACTAATTGTATATTAAAGGTTTCTACATAGAACCTATATAGGTACTAAAGTTACTATTTAACATGATTTCCACTACTATTATAGGTTAAAACAAAAAATGTATATATATATTGCAGGCATACAATACAATATTGCTTTAGCAACTATAAAATTCACTTGGACTTTGGGCTGCTCATAGAAGTGGAAAATTATGTCATTCCTCACTTGCACTACACAAACATAGAAGGATATCCATGGTTGTCTTATCTTAATGTTTCTTTTTTCCAATATTTAAGAAATAAATAAATGTCCACAAAAGCATGAACCTACGAATTTTGTTCTGATCTAAAATTCCAATCCCACAAGATTTAATGGTCCTTTAGGAGTCAAATTGAATGCATGCCCTGTAGAAGGATCTGATCACAAAGTAACACACTCCTCTGACAAGGTATGTGATACTTACTATATTATATTTTTATACTTATTATTATCAGGATACCTATTATATTATATTTTTGTGTTCAATAAAGCATAAAATAATATAAAAATAAATTTTAAAATGAAATATAACCAAAAAATTATATATATGTTTCAAAAACCGCATATACATGAACCTAATGGTGAATCTCATCGGAAAATTCGAATTCAATTCAAACTTAATCGTTGTCAAACCTTAAATCAAACCCAAACCGTGTGACTTTGCTTAATATCATAAAATACATGGCTTTGGGTTGAGGCATGTTCTAACCATCAAACAAGAGTAAACCTCACTGTCTCCTAATTCTGGGCATGTTTTCATCTTCAAAGAAACAGTTATGGGTGAATTTGGGCACTTACACCCTCATAACAACAATAAAACACAAGTTGGAAAACCTGTACATGTTGTATCCTTCAAACGACAACAAATTGGGCATCTTCATGTAGAAGCATCCCTAGAAATCAATTTTTTTGTGGTAAAAGATGTCCAACAAATGGAGAAATGAAGTAACATGTAGCAGCATCCCCTGAAAGGAATCTTTCTCTGGGTTAAAAAGTGCCAAGCAACTGGAAAAAACTAGCTAAAAAAGGGTGACTTCCGGTAGCAGTTCAGGTTTGAGTGCTTCACACATTATATAAAACATTATTTAGAGCAACATCTAGCTTGGGAAAGTTTTCATGGCCATATTTGAAGATATTTTATACTATTTGGAGGGGTCTTCCCCTCGAGGAGCATCACTTTCTTGCTTGAGGAGACCGTTTTTCATTTTGAAGGAAACCTAGGGTTGTTTCCTCTCTATGTAGACATATTTTCTTGGAGTATGCTTGGATCCGTGGGCTGATAAGCCATTTGAAGGACTTTTATTGCCATTTGGAGGACTCCTAGGTTGCATGTTGGACATATCTAGGGCAACCATCCTTTGGAGGCTTGTATCACTGGTTTTCTTTCTTTGATGGAGCATCTTTGGGGCTTGATTTATGGAGGAATTTTTGCACTTGGAGGGATTCTAAGCTCTTGTTTGGATTCTATGTGGACCCATTGCTTGTTGGAGTATCCCCTTGGAGGCTATTTTATTGGCTTGACTTGGCCGTATTCCTCACTTGATGGAGGCACACCCTTATTCTTGGGGCCTTTTGTATCTTAGCTTTGTACATGTGGCATTGACCACCATCTTATTGCATTTGTTAGGAGTTTGTAACTTATTAGAGTTTAGTGGGGTTTTTTTCATTGTCACCTTCAACCTAGAATGTTTCTTGGATCCTAGCCCTATGAATTTTCAACCTTATGGCTACTGTAAAATAAAATAACAAAATAGCAGCAGAAAGAGTAAAATGTTTCACTTCCAAACAGTCTAAAATTTCTTGCAATTGAAGAAGAAAAGATACCAATAAAAGAGAATAAGGTTGAGCTCTTTAAGGGAAACTTATCAACCAAGAACTAGGTCTAAAAATACTCTTTTATAATAATAATAAAAGCTCGGCAATAATCCTCTTATATTCTTCATTTAGATATCAAACTACTTAACAATTGTCCTTTTACTTATATGGCTATAAATAACAAATGCATAAATAACATACATAGCCAAAAATCAAATGTGGATGTTGCACAAATTTTGGACAACTCGAAAGTTCATTAATAAGATCAAGATTAGAATGTTAACCATCCATGCAACAATTACGCAAAATATGTCATCTCCTAAATATAGTATGACGCAGGAGATATCTTCACTATGAGGGATTTGCAAAAAAATAGATTGTTTCCTATATATTTCTACAATTATGTTCTTAGGCAAGAAAGCAGAGATTATTACAAATTTGGTTTTAGACAATGGATACAATAAACAGTTCTAACTAGAAGGTCATATTTTTAGGAGTTGTTTATAGGGAATTTTGATGGAAAAAGAAGGGAAAAATATCTATTTCATGCAGCTAACTTATTAAAGGGAGAATCAACAAGTCTCAGACATTTGGACATACTTAGCATCATGTTTATTGGTATTGGGAGTATGGTTGAATTTACACTGCTGGACTTAGTTTATTTGTTATTTTTCTGGTTTCCCCCACATTGAGTTGTATCATAGTGTGTTTCAACAATTTTAGGAAAAGGTAGAGTCGACTAGAGAATGGATATTTGCAGGGACTTTCTCTGAAATAAATCAAAATTCTACCAAAGAAAACAAAATATTATACTCAAGAAGTCAGTGCTTTGAAAAGAAAGATTGACTCTATGTAGTAGACTCTTGAATCTAGATCATTTATAAGCCATGATGGATACTATTTTGCAATCCTACCAACAAGGATGAAAGGGCTAGGAGTGTGCCACAACTTGCAGTTCAGGTTAGGTATCTTGGTGCTTATATTAAATGGAAGGATCTTGTATACACAGAAGATTGTCATGATGGTAAGGTTGTGGACAAAGAGGGTGTTTCTTTTAGGAATGCCACCTTTTGTGGGAAAATATATGAAGGTAGTGAGGCTAAGTATTTATTGGAATTTGGGAACCAGAAATACATTCCAATATGTGCTGTCAAACATGGTAGAAAAATTGAAGAGAATGAAGGAAATGGAAGGAAATACTGGTTGGGAGAGTTTCATGTTCCTCTGTATCTATTGAAGTCCTTTGAAGATGCACTTCTCCAAGATTGTCCAAACAAGGGTTCTAAACAAGTTTGGAAAGGTCAGAATAGGCCAATGAAAGGAGCTAGAAATAAGAATATATTTGCATTTCTTTTATCTAAGGAAGAGATGAATGGAAAGTGTTTATGGATATATTGGTAAGTAAAATTGTTGAATGCAATTTTTGTGAAGGTTCTTTTCATCGGGGATTCACAGTAACTTCTGATTGGATAGATAAATATGAGTGAAATTTTACATGTTACAAATGCTACAATTTCAAGCTAACAGAGAAAAAAGACAATATTCTTGAGACATCAAAGAAAATTTTTGCACCTTTACTTATTGATAAGCAAGTACGAGATGATCACTTTCCTTTGAGGTACAAAGTGGAGGAGCACAAAGGGAGCTCTACTCAGTTATTCGATGAAAATGCTCCAATAAATAATTATCTTGGTGTAGACAGGTTTTTGGTACAGAGAAAGAAACCCAGTGGATCATTCTATCACAATGGAGTTTTATGGAAGAAAATTCTGTGTGGTGAAACAGGGAAGTATTTTAGGAAGAACAAGCTTATGCTTCCATGCCAGAATAGCATGGGTGTTACAGAGGGTCCTAGATGCTTTCTCTGTTGTAAGTCATACAACCCAAAGCTTATATATGTTGAATGTCAACACTGCAAAGAGGTTTCATGGAGATGAATTTGGACTTAATCAGGATAATATTGTTCAATAGGGTGGATTCAAGTATCACAGATGTCAAAAGAAGAGTGGACCAGTGTGTCCACATGTTGGAAGGGATTTCTCCGTTAAGAGAAAAAAGATGCCAGTCAAAAGATCTGTAACAAATATTAATAAGGATCATTTTGACAATTTCAATGAAGTAGACATTATGCCTTGGGATGTAATACATGGAAAACTTGGACATTCTTCAAATGAAATTTGGACAACATTAGGTTCCTCTGTTAAGAGAAAAAAGCCGCTGGTCAAAAGATCCGAAACAATTATTAATAGGGATCATTTTGACAATTTCAATGAAGTAGACAGTATGCCTTTGGATGTAGTACATGGAAATCCTGAACATTCTTCAAATGAACTTTGGAAAACATTAGATTGTGAGAAACATAAGTATGTGGCAGTCAAATTGGAACCCATTTTTTAGCATGCTTCTTAGGTTCACCCATCAAGTGACCACTAGCCCATTGCATAATCAAAATCATACCAGTAATCAGAATGTAATCCTCCAGTTGTTGCAGAGGATTTGTCTTATCATGTGGACTGGGATTTTTTTGTTAATGATTGTCTGCATGAGGATCTACAAACTGATTTTAAAGAACAGTAATTTGAGTATATGGAACATTATTCTGATAATGAACCATTTTTTTCCTTTATAGAATTGCTGGCATACGAGGCTGATCAAGTGGAAGATCTTGTTGATCTGTCTCAAGGGAGAATTCCTATGATTTATTATATAATAATAAAGAAATAGGTACACATTCTTACCCTCAGGGAGTTAAACCTCAAGGTTTTCCTTATAATGGGCCCCTCATTCCATCAAGAATGACAGAGAACATGGGATTTTAGCTACCAAATGAATTTTCACAAGATTATGGGTTTTCAATTGCATGGAAAAACCAATAAAGTAATACCAGAGGAAAATCAATACCATGCTATAGGTAACACTGTAATCTTGGAGGAATTTTAAACACACAACACATCCAACAAATTAGTGTCAGGAAATAGGGAAACTATGTAAATCCTGTGGATTCACAGTCTTGCTCCCTGACTATTAGTGCATCTGCAATGGAATGAATTTGGGTGGACATGTGATAATTACCACAGTGTTTGATCCACGACAAAGGATTTTACCAATAAAATTTGCATTGTTATCAAACTGTTTCTATTTTTGACATCTGACAGGAAAATTTTCGGTCATCATCAATTTAACTAATAAGGGATGAACTTCATCAGCACCATGAAAATTATCATAAAGCTATGGATAAGAGTTAAAGCAAGATGGTTCTTTAGAATCATGGTTCTTCACTACCAAACAAGTTGTCTACCACACATCTCTTATTGGAGATTAAGATAAGAAGGAAGGAGATGAAATGCTTGCTAAAAGGTCACATAGAGACAGTATTAGCACATGTGCCACACCAATTCTCCTATATCTCCAAAGAAAGATGGGACATGGAACATGTGTTCTAATTCAAGAGAAATTAATACAATCACTATCAAAAATCACTTCCTTGTACCCCACTTGAACATTCTCATGGATGGACTTCAAGGTTCAATTCAAAGTTGTCACACTTAGACTCAGATGGCCTAGGACTCACAAGACTAGGTAACTTGAGAAAGACTCGAGAAAGACTCGACAAATATAAGAAAAACTCATAACATAGTCTGCACGAGTCTTGGCAAGTTTGGTGAGTCTTAGCTGAGTCTTGGAGACTATTCGTAAGTGGTGAGTTCAATATCAAGTATGAGATGAGTAGTCGGCCTAGCTAAGACTCAACAAGAATCATAAATATTTTCCAGGTCAAACTACACTGGTTCAAGTTTCTTGTTAGGGGCAGATTTAAGAAGTGGTTACTATTAAACTCTAATAATGGATAGTTGAAGAAAGACATACTTTAATAAAAAGAATGGTTTATATGAATGGTTAGTGATTCTATTTTGTCTTGTCAATGTTCCTATACCTTCACACAACTAGTGAATGAGGTCTTGCATCTATTTAACGGAAATTTTGGTTTATGCTAAAAACTCAAGATTTGTTTAAGAGCAACAATATTTGTGAATTTGAAGAAGGGAAAGTTTTATGATGAAAGTTAGTATATCTTGGCCACATGATTTCAAAAAATATATTGGAATGGACACAGGTAATGTGAACTCAACAACCAAATCTAGATAATATAATGCAGGTATGGCATTTTCATAGACTTGTGAACTTTTATCCAGCTCTTCCCCTGAGGAACATGGTGGTTAAGGTAGGTAAGTGATTTGACCATGTAATTGAATTTGCCACTAGAACAGACCTTTTGGATTTTTTGGTGAAAGTGGTAACTTGTGTGTTGGTGTAGAACCTATCAAGTCTTGCTTAGAGGAGTATTGCCTTTCATCTACAGAGAAATGGTAAGATAGATCTAGTCATTGCACTGTAGTTTAACTATTGCAAAATTTCAATCACACACAAGACACGTTCCTCAGTTTCAAACAAGTTCTTTGAAACTCAGGAACTTGTCTTTGAAACTGAGGAACTTGTCATAAGACATAAGACAATACTCCAGAGAAAAGATATAAAATCCAAATCAAACAGGACAAATGCATAGCCCTTGATAAACGTATCCCATAACACAAAATTCAAAATACAGGATACTCAAAACCAGGTTTTTTCAACACCATAATCCAACGATCAGACTCCAACAAAATAGCACAAGAGTCAACATGTAATGAAATACCCAAACACGAAAAAGAAAGTATGGTACAAAAATAGATCATCTAACCACAGGCCAAGCCGAGCACACTTACTTGCTAAAATTGGTCCAATTGCAGCTAGTGAACAACTAACTCCCCATGCACCATCGTCATCTCCGCTCATGCACACCCAACAACTTGGACACTGCAACTGTCAAAGAAATGAAGCATCAATTCCCATGTCTCCGTTGGAAAAATAGAAACCATTACTGAACAAAGTGCAAGAATAATCCAAACCCACCTCAGGGACAACCACTCATTTGTAAGTGCAAGAATTACTTTCCACTCAGGGACAGCCACTGTAAAATTGTAACCCTTTCCACTCAGCCACCGTGAGGCGTGAATTGCTTTCCACTCAGCTACAGCCACTGTAAAATTGTAACTACACTCAAGCTTCATGCAAAGATACAAATCATGCCATGGGTTTGTATGGGATAAATTGTTCACCCTTGCAGCGTTATATAGGGGAAAAAACGTCCCCATTTCACTGATTCAGGATTCTAGACCGTTCATGTTGCACGCTTTCCCATCTTACTAACCAATTTGGGAGCTAAAACCCTAATTTTTTCATTAACCACGAAATGGGGAGGTCAAGACTCAAAAATAGCATCGAATTCAACCGAAAACCTCGAATCCAGGGCGAAATAACCAACGAAAATGCCCTGTGGTCCATGAAAACCTCGAATCCAGGGCGTAATAACGAGTGAAAATGCCCTATGCTCCATAAATCGGGGCGAAAAAACTAACAATCCCCTCTATAAATGAAAACCATGGGCGAATGAACTGCTCACGCCTCCATTAATGAAAATTTACTGGCGAACCCACTACCTTTGGACTCCATTGCGGGAATGACGGGGGCGAACACACCATTTCCTCCATCTTTCACTGGGCTAAATCGCATTTTCCCACTCTCGCTGGGTGGGCTATCCGATTTTTCACCATGTGGGGTTTCATAAAATGTGGGCTAATTTCTTAAATTTCAAAAAACCCTTTTAATATTAAAAATTCGCCCATGGTTTCTTGGTAACCCCTATAATTTCTCCCATGGGCTATAATTCGCCCCTAAAATTTTCCCTGCCCAAGACTATGGCAATGTTTACTTTGTGTGAAGAAATAACATATTTCAATAAAGCATGCAAGGAGGCTCAAGAGATTGAAAAATACTTGAAAAGGTATCCTTTAAACTGTTTTTCTCCTTTTGTTTTATATGATGTAAAATATGTTGAAGAAAAACTGAATGTTTCACAAATTGTTCAATTAATTTCGCAAATTAATGATCTGTACGATGAATTTATGTCCATTAAAAATGAAAGAAATATTCAAAATACTTTATAGGATTTGAAACAAATAGTTTTTGCATCCAAATTTCAATCTTCCCTAGATATAAAAAGGAAATCAGTTGCAAATTATAATCATCATTCTTCTCTTTCAAATGGATGTGAGTACGATGAATGTTGCACATTTTCCCTTCATTATTTGGAATCTCAATCTGAAGTTATTGAAGAAGATCTTAATTCTAATACTTCCAATGTATGTAACGAACAATTTGTTCAATCAAACTTCGAACATTTGTTTTTCTCAAATTGATCATAATGACCCAACTATCATTGAAAATGAGGATTTCGAGGCTTATGAAGAGGATTTTACATCTATTTCTAAAGGTATTAAAGGTCCTTATTTTTTAAGTAATATTCATTCTTCTTCATTCAATCAAATGATGGATCTTAGAATAGAATTTTTTGAAGATACTAATTACACTTCATATTTTGAAGAACATGTTGATTCTACTCATTTTACCAAATCTGAAAAATTCTTTCTCTTCATCCTTCAATTCTGATTGTTGTAAACAAAATGAGAACCATAAGTCTTTAGAGGATGAGTTGGCTGAAATTGACATTGAATTTCAAAATATTTGTTGCAAATATACTTTTTCTATAAGTCAGATTTTAAATGAAAAGTTATTTCGATCAAATAATTTGAAATCAAATAAAATTGATGCACTTGACAAGAACGAAAATCAAGAAAACGAAGTGGATCATTCACAAGATTTAAATTCCGATATTTTCTTTCAATGCAAAAACGATGAAATATTCTCCACTTTAAATTTTGATGAAATTCTTTTGAATCATGATCTTAAGAATTTCCAAACCACTTTTTATGATTCAATTTATTTATGGTTGGAACAATCATGTTTTAACCATTTTCCATGTCATTTTCATTTCTTTGTAAATAAGAAGCTTAGTTTAGTTTTTCCAATTTTTGGTTCTCCATTTTTAAGATTTTTATTGCCGATGCATCACTTTTTTTTTTTCTTGCAGGTTTAAAGTTGTTTGATTGGCTCCATTTGAAATTTGATTACACTTAGTTTTTGTTTACTTTTAGATTAGTGTAGGAGTAGGTGTAGAATAGATTATTTTTTATCATTTATGTAATAATTAGATTACGCTTTTGGTTTTCTTCAATAAAATATTTGCGACGACAGGTCAAGTCCAATTTTGAAACGAGGCTTCTTTAGATGCATTCGGGGAAGTATTTTTTATCCTCTTTCACTTTCTATATTCATGCTCTCGCTTATTATTTTATTGGTTCAAGGCATTCATGTTTGAATTTTGTATTTAGTTTTAAACTATAATGATCTTGTCATGAAATGTTTTGAATTAATTCTTTTCCAAGTTATTAGAGCAAGAATATTTTGATATGAGACAAAGTAATTAAAATTAGAACATCTTCATTACACATGAATTTTCATCTTTCTTGGATATGCACTTGAAAAAGGAGGTTGTTACATATTTTGTTGTCGCAAATTGCACACAATTTAGTTTAGTATTATTTCATTTTATTTCTTTTATGTACGTAATCTTTAATAAAGAAGGCCTCATTGTCCTAAACAACTTTATGTGACAAATAACAATGTTGATCATACTTCTTCAACCGAAGGAGAATAAATTTATTTTAAGAGTTTTATTATAATCAATTCAATACATTTTCATTTTATGAATTGATGTAGTTACTCTCTTTACAATGACAAATTCCTTCGATTCTACAAACACGACCACAAATCCCAATTTTGTTCGCATAAGGCAATTTGTTAAGGCCTATTCTTACAATTATTTTACATTTCTTTTGATTTAGTTTTTTAAATAAAAGGGATTCAATTGGCTCAATATCTAATGTGGTTAATAATACTATCAATCGAATCTTTAAAGTAAAAGAATCTGTAATTTCATTTAAGGGGTTCTTATACAAATACTATTGTAATCAATTCAAATAATTATGTACAACTTATGAATTGATACAATTTAATCGACTATTTATCACCCCTATTACAATCAAAAATTATTTTCTACTACAAAACTTTTAAACGCATGTTTTTCCACATGAGATGTTAGTCATAATTATAAAGCCTCGTTTGTTTTAATTTTATTTAGATTAGATCTATTTTTCGTTTCATTTTTCAAATTGTTTGATTAGGATTGGATTTCTTAGTTTGATAATCTTTTGCATTGGGGCGAAAGGTTGAAATGTTAAATATCGAAAAATCATTTCCAATTATTCTCCCATTCTTTATTTTCAATCATGTTTTATCTATCAAACCTTTTTGATGTGGGATTGTTGATCTTTAGTTAATAATACTTTGGGGCAAGTTAGTCATTCAAAGCCTACATCTTTTGAAGTCTTGTATGTGAAGGAATATTTTCAAGGTGATTTTCAAGAAGAGACTATCCCTTTTCCCATGGTGGAACACTTTCCAAGTTTTAACTTTATATATAAACTTAGTTGCATTGATTATCTTTCTAATTATCACAAACCAATACACAAAGCTATTTTAACTAATTTATGCATTATGTTCTAATTGGATCCTTCTTTAGGAGAAAATGAGTGGGGCTTGCATTGTTATCATCTAAAACCTCTTAACGCCATCCCGCTCTCTTAAGGAGATTAGTCGCTTCCCCATCCATTAAGTAATCTCTTATGAGATTAACATAACATATCCCAATCCTCTTCTTTAACATCTATAGGAGTGAGTTGGAAAAAATGAGGTCTTATTACAAGTCGGCCTTTTCATTATCATACCTTTCTATGGAATGAATTTATCAATATCTGGTCACCAAGCCAGGAGACTCATTGGTATCCACAAAAAGGGTTGCAAGACAGGGGGTCTCATCACGAGCCAACCTGCTCATTATCTATAAGTTAGTGTGAATGACACTGTCATAATTTGATCACCAAGTCACGACAATGATTTCTAGCTTCTTTCCAAGGATGCAAATCTTTAACAAGGATTGATAAGCTTCGCATATTTAACTAGCGGATGGGATAAAAGCAACTTATTTGATTAATAGGTAACCCTGTCAAGGCTACAGACGCTTGCTGGCAGCAGGGCCATGCTTGTGGTATTAGAGGTAAAACATGAGGATAACATCTTCTAGTCATCACGGATTGTTCATTTAGAGCGCGTTTCAATGCATAACATATTTTATTGGCAATCTAATCAATCAATGTTTGTCTTTGCATTTTCAATGATAGTTGGAAGGGAATTATTAAAATATCAATTGCAACTCGTAAATCTTTAAAAGGTTGACTTCTTAATGTGGTACACATGTTTTAGAGAATGCTTTCTTATTGTTTAAAGCCTCATCTTTCATCTCCTTATATGTGTACAACACTATCTTTTCAATGAAGAGATAACTGCTTCACCCAGCATGTCGCCATTCGCTGGCACCCCAACAACTCCCCTTTTATTTTGCGAAATCAAAGGGGCCCCCATGTAAATTTTGCAAATACTTAGTTTCTAGTCTTCTCCTATTTTTCTTGCTTGGTTTAGTTAAGTTCTTCGACATTCTTGTTTTAGGATCCTTGATTTTCTATGCTGCCTTTTCTTTGACTCAATTTTATGGAAGATGATTTGGTGATCGTTTTCTTTCCAAAGTGTTGGTTTTGAGTTCTTCATAGTTTATGATTTTTATGTTTTTTTTTTTATGCGATAATGACTTCCGACATCATTGTACTGAAGCAGTTAGTGAAATTTTATCATTTCATTACGTGATTTAACAAACTGTTTTACTAACAATTGATTATTTTTTCGTTTGAGTTTTCTTCTTTTAAGGTGGTTAATCAACGCTTGCATGCTCTCATTTGATTTTAGCAATGTTTATTGTATGCCTCGGTTTAAAAGAATTGGATTATTTCCCCTTTTCGACAAACTCACAAAGTTGTGGGTTTTAATACCAAAATGAATTAATAAGCATCTTGATGGATTCGGGAAAATTGGTTGATGCCATATTTTTCTTAATTCAGATCCACGTCTTGAAAGAATGTATATTAAAGAATGGAATTAACTTGTGAACATCAATCTTTCATTAAAAATAATTTTATGTTCGCAACTTGATATTTCAGTGCTCTTTGCTAAAGCTTATTAATTTAATTCAAATTATTTCTATTAGACTCATCCTACATCTTAAAAGATTTTGATGAGTAGACAATATTTATTTTTTGGCAAGCCATCAAAATTTTGTGATATTTTAAACTTCCATTTAAAATATTTTGTATGACTTTCCATATTTATTTTAATGGTCACTTTAACTCGAAACTATACTCTTCAAACCTCTAAATGCTTTGCAATTATTGGCACAATCTTTGCCATTTACATAAATAGACTTAATATAAAATTGAAAATTCTTCTTTTCCTAAATTATTGCAACTAAATTATTAACTTTTGGAAAAGGTTTTATATGATGTTATTGAACTAATAGAAGAATACAAAACTTTTAAATAAATTATTGGTTTGCATAAGGTTTTAATCTTATTTGATTATCCTTTAATATTTTTATGGATTTTTGGTAAAGACCTTTCTTTGTGGAGTCCCGTTGATTAGAAACTTTATATTCCTCATTTATTTTTTATATAAGGAAAAGCTATCTATTTGGAATGCCCTATGTTTTTATTTTAATTATATTATAGTTGTTTGGCATTTCTTTTGGGGTTTTAAAAAAAAATCCTCATAAAATTATGAAATAGCTTATCCCAATTATCCCAAAGTTTGACGAAAGAATATTACCATTTGCATATGGATTCACAACGTGATTAGATTTCATAAAATTTCAAGGGAATATCACCATAAATTATGAAGTATTTTAAAGAGATCAAAAGCATAAGAGATCGTACTTTTATTTACAACGGCTAAACCGTTCTAACTCATGGCAAATTAGTTTGGTGCCAAGTCAGAAATCGTGTTGGCGAGAGAATAACTCTGCCATGAATTGATTGTTTTTTTATAGATGAACACACGTCTCAAAAAGGAAAATATGGAGTGCATAATGTTAAAGGCTTGGATCCTAAAAGTATTGGTCATCAGAAAAGGAACTGCCAGCCAAATTCCAGTGAATGAAACGTATTAAAAGGGGAAAAAATCACGTCACCAAGATCACTGGAAGAGTAACGTAGGATCGAATTTGTTAAGAATGTGAGATGGAGGAGCATTTCTTCAAATGAAGACTACCGGATTGTTGTCACACTTCGATGAATCCCCAGTGAATGGAAGAGTAACTTCAGTTTGCAAGATTCCAGAGTTTTTAACGTTTTTATCTTTTCTATAAGTTCCAGTAACAACATTAATTTTATTCATAGTTATATTTCCTCTTATAAAATACTAATTGATTTTATTATTGATATACAGGTTTGCTGAACATAATTGTAAAATCATTGAAAAGTGTGCGTTATCATTCAAATCTACAAGGCTTGAAAATTGGAGAGAACTCTCATAAAATCGAAGATGCTACAGTCGATCTTGGAGGAAGTTCACCTGTCTACCGAAACACAAGCTACATCCAATACCACATCATTGAAATTCAATCGAATTTAACTTATGGATTGCCAGGTCATGGAAAGGAATTTACACGAGGAGGTTATCAGATCACAGAAGGACTGTCGACTCGCCTCAGATTTGGATGCCCAATCTCTCATGTGTTCTTCGCTATTTTGGAAACCATCATTTGCCCCATTGCTTATTTAAGGATGAGAGCTTCGACTGAGCTGGGTGTGGGAAGCACTCGACAGAGCTGGAAAGATTTCTCTTTCAGAACTGAGGAGACGCCGCTAGGGAGAGATTTTCATATCAGAGAAGGAATACTTTCTTTTCTGCAATCTTTTTGCAAATTTCTTTCAAGGGATAATGTACGAAGGTTCTGTCCACAAGATTTCTGAGGAGATTATGAAGCTCTGTAATTTTTTATTGAAACTGGAATAAAAGACCAGAAACCACTACAACAATCATTTTAGACAAATTCATCTGAGTTATATGGGATTTTTTTGCATTTTCTTAGTTGAATTAATAATTAGATTTGAACATTCTCGTGCAACATTTGTGGCTAATGATAAATGACTGGAGGTTTAAGGCATAAACGGTATTTTCCAAGTGGCAATAATGTCTTATTGTTCATTGTTAATAAAAACTGATGTGCGTATTAATTGCCGAGTTGTTTGAATTTCTTTAAGCAATGCAGTAATTATCTTTTATATGCGTTAAATTTCTCTTAAAATATTTTGCTCCTCGGATAGGTTCTTAGATAGTTTATTAATTAGAATTTAGTTTAGTTAGTATTTTATTTTAATATCTTCAGTTTAAATCTTCATTTCTGTAACTATAGAATTTCTTCTCATAGTTGCAGAATTATTAGCTTTAGATTGCATTCATTTAGAATAAATGATTGGCTTTAGCTTTAATCCAAAGTCTCCCTTTTAAGGAGCAAACTCACCAACTCGAAGAGTGCCAGTAGAGGCCTAATATCCGTGGGTGTTAACCACACAAAACAGCTCGAGGGTAGGATAATACTTGCGTAGGATTACTTGAAGCCTTTGGCTGGGTTTTCACTCCCTGTTGTTTGCATTGGACACCATTCCATCCCCTGCACACTCGAGGAATCAACACAACCGAAACTATTAGAACATCAATTACGAACCCGAGGAAGGCTTTTGTTTCAAAGATGTCATGCAAGATCTATGCAAGCACAATTTCTACTTGACATTGTTATCTATTGGTATGAAATCGAAACTCTTTGTAAACTAGATCACACCTTCTTGAAAATAAATCAAACCTCAAACCTATTCATAAAACCAAAATGTAAATATGACTTAAAACAAAATCAACTCTTTATGAAGCAAAATCTAATTGCATGAATCTAAAAGAAGTGCTATGTTGGCCAACGATCTATCAAATGAATTAATAGGAAAACAACTATGATAAGTCTAATGAGTGAAATCATACAAGTATGTTAAATCTAATGAATGAAAGCATGAACTAAATATTAAGAAAATCTACAGAATAAAGCACTTACAATCAACACTACCAGCATCTTCTTACAGAAGAGGGCCCTTCCTCCACTATGCAGAGCTGGATCTCCACAATAAAAGTCTACAACTCGAGAGTTAAGAAACTGCCTACATGTATTATCAGAATGAAATAAGTACAAAAGAGTCTAGATCAAATTCTACAGCATAAAATTGTTTGATCTCCTCCCCATACATCAAAATGATTACATATTTATACATAAAATTCTCTCACGAGAATGAGATTTACCGAATCCCCAACTTGTGATCTGTTTCATCAAAATTGCTAATTTGAAACACGGCGGTAATTGCAAATCTCTGAATAACACGTTTAGAGAACTAGTTGTATATCTCAAATCATGGTTTTGTTTGGCGATTTCCTCTCAAGTCGGGTAATTGAGGCCGTTATGCACAAAACCCATGTCGCAGATTTTTGAGATTCGTCTCCATCATTCCGCAAATCGTGATGGAAATAAATGTGTTCTTATCTAGCACACGTTTTTGGTTGGAACTGTTTGATCATGAGTTGGAAGCTGCCATGTTACACTTGAGCACGAATTGAAATAACAAATCCACATAACCAATCCTAAGAAAGAAACGATGTTGTGAATCTCCATGTGGACATGTTCTAGCATGCCAAATTTGGAGGCTTCAACTATGAGTGCTACTGCTGTTAATATGAAAAATCACTCCACAAAGCATCATCAGTAAAACTATTGATAATAGTCTTCAATTCATCAAAGATAAAGGAAAATAATAATTATTAACCACTAAGGCATCAATGGAAGTAATATGGTATTTTACGGGCAGTTACAGCAAATGGATGGAAAATGGAATGATAAATGGATAATAATATCAAGAAGAGGGATTAAATATATGTCGATATGTGATGAAAATATGGACAAATCTATGACCAAACATCTCCCCCAAACTGAACTTGTTGTCTGTCCTGATGCAACCCAATACCTATGTAGCATCCAAACTAGAAGGACTCATTCAATTGTTTCTTTCATTTTACCATTGGCCCAGTTGTAGCCATAAGAGTTGTAGCTGAAAAATTGTCACAATTGCAGCCAAAAAAATGGCACAGTTGCTGCCGAAAGAGTTGTAGCCAAAAAATTGGCACAGTTGCAGCTGTGAAATGGAGAATTTAGCATAAAATTTGGTGGTGTCGCAACTGGTGTCTAAGACAAATCTGGCGGAGTCATAGCTTCGAGGATAAGAAAAATGGCCAAAATTGGTAGAGTCGCAGCTGGTGTATAAGACAAATCTGGCGGAGTCACAGCTGCGAGAATAGGAAAAATAAACAGAATTTGGTGGAGTGGTAGCTGGTGTATAAGACAAATCTGACGGAGTCACAGCTGCGAGGATAGGAAAGATGGACAAAATTGGAAGAGTCGCAGCTGGTGTACAAGTCAAATATGGCGGAGTCACAACCACGAGAATAGGAGAAATAGACAGAATTTGGCGGAGTCGGAGCTGGTGTATAAGACAAATCTGGTGGAGTCACACTTGCGAGAATAGGAAAAATAGATAACATTGGTAGAGTCGTAGCTGGTGTATAAGACAAATCTTGCGGAGTCACAATTGCGAGAATAGGAAAAATAGGCAGAATTTGGCGGAGTCGCAACTATTTAGCAGAGAATTTAGCGGCGTTGCAGTTGAGAAATGGAGATTTTGGCGGAGTTGCACCTCGTGTTTCAACAAATTTCCTAAACCAATATCTCACAAAATACAAACTGGGTTTGGCTGAAATTTTGCAAGAAAGTTTTTGCTAGTCCAATTCATCTCCACACCGAAAATCAGAGATACCCACATCACATATTTCAATACAAATACAAATTGGTTGTAGGTGATGACAGCCATTTGTTTGCAATCCAGGAAGTATTTTTACTTGAAAATTTGTGAGTATCTTCATCTTAACATAATGCTTCTTCTCCTGAAACCTCAAATTCATTTGATGCACAAATATCACAATATACGAAAAATGGTTGTAGGTGACGATGGCAATTTTCTCGAAATTTGTGCATTGGATTGGGCTGAAACTTACTAGATCTGTTCTTCTTGATGTTACGCATTCCCTATCCAAGTTTCATGAAGATCCATCTTACCAATTGCAAGATATGATCACTTAAATTTCTGCACTAAATATGAAAAATAATGTGCATGACTACTATCAATGTGAATGGAAAACCAACAATCATAGTAGCTCCTCCCCCAAACTGAATAATTTTCATGTCCTCATGAAAAGTGTGAGCTGTTAGCTTGGTGGGAAAGTAGCCATCTCGCCCAAACTTAACATGTTGTTATTCTCTGATTCCTTGGAAGATATAAACCAATAAATGCAACATTCAGTGATTCTCAAATTTTCACAAACATTTTCCTTTTTTAACAGCTGGCCCATTTTTCCATGGAAAAGAACATATCGCAGATATTTTTAGGATATTGTGGAGTCGGAGCTGGTGTATAAGACAAATCTGATGGAGTCACAGTTGCGAGAATAGGAAAAATAGACAAAATTGGTAGAGTCGCAGTTGGTGTATAAGACAAATCTGGTGGAGTCACAACTGCGAGAATAGGAAAAATAGGAAGAATTTGGCGGAGTCGCAACTATTTAGCGGATAATTTAGCAGCATTGCAGTTGCAAAATGGAGAGTTTGGTGTAGTTGCACCTCGTGTTTCAACAAATTTCCTGAGATAATATCTTACAAAATACAAACTGGGTTTGGCTCAAATTTTGCAAGAAAGTTTTTACTAGTCCAATTCATCTCCACACCGAAAATCAGAGATACCCACATCACAAATTTCAATACAAATGCAAATTGGGTATAGGTGATGATGACCATTTGTTTGCAATCCGGGAAGTATTTTTACCTAAAAATTTGTGAGTATCTTCATCTTGACATAATGCTTCTTCTTCCGAAACCTCAAATTCATCTGATGCAGGGATATCACGATATACGAAAAATGGTTGTACGTGACGATGGCGATTTTCTCAAAAAATGTGCATTGGATTGGGCTGAAACTTACCGGATCTGTTCTTCTTGATGTTATGCATTCCCTATCCAAGTTTCATGAAGATCCATATTACCAATTGCAAGATATGAGCAGTTAAATTTCTGCACTAAATATGAAAAATAATGTGCATGAGTAATATGAATGTGAATGGAAAACCAACAATCATAGTAGCTCCTCCCCCAAACTGATTAATTTCCATGTCATGAAAAGTGCGAACTGTTAGCTTGGTGGGAAAGTAGCCATTTCACCCAAACTTAACATGTTGTTATTCTCTAATTCCTTGGAAGATATAAACCAATAAATGAAACATTCAGTGATTCTCAAATTTTCACAAACATTTTCATTTTTTAACAGCTGACCCATTTTTCCATGGAAAAGAACATATTGCAGATGTTTTTAGGATATTGCTACATGAATGTAGATATAGGATTTATATGGATCTCCATCACTGAACAAAACTCATGCATATAAATTTTGTGATAGTATCAAACCAAATTCAAATCAGTTCATGGTATCAAAATGCCAAGTTTACCATGTAATTAACATGACCTAGCAAAGATGTGTGTTGTTAAGGATTATACCCTATAGTAGGGGATGGAGGCTATCAATGTACGCGGGGTTGATAGATAGATATATTAGGGTTTTACACTAATTACTGTATGTAAATGATATTAAGGGATGAGAAAGCATACATTTTTACAATGGTTGGTCCTAGCTTTCACCCGATCTCTACAACAACACACCTGCAAAACCAAACAACCTTCCTCAAACGATTTGACTACAAATAGATGATGATATTGACGACACAATGACATTAATTATAATCAATCATCCAATGAAATAGACATTTAATTGGGACAAGAAGGATATATTGATCTTTATTGTCAAAGAAATGAAACAAGGTACAATATACCTAATTCTGTTCCAAGCACTTCTACAGCCTAGTTCTGGGCTCCTGCTCCTCTCGTGACTAGAAATTCCTTCAGCATAACAATAGCTTTCACCTTAGATTGGCCTCTTCCTCATAGATTCCCCTTGTATTTATAGCTAAGGAAGGAATTTATATTCGTGAGGTAGTTGAATTAAGAGTTTGGGGGAGTTATAATACCAAACTCAACTAATCCCAATTTGTATTGTTAATATATTTTTCATTTCATCTTAAGCTGTGCGTAGGTATGCTACTAGCCAGCATGCGCCTGATGCACAACTAGTGTTCTTAATGACTAGCGCATACAACGTTTTAGGATATGTGCGCAGGTTGTCAACAATAGGACCAACGCATGATGTGCTAGATGCCAATTATAAGAGTAGTGCATATCCAATGAAATATGTAGAAAAATATAATTTTCAGCTAAAGATGTAGGATCTCAATCATCAAATCATCAAAGGTCAATCAAGCTCTTCCATCCATAGTGTCCTTTTGTGTGACCAACAGGGAAATGTGATCACGGACGAAGAAGTGATGATTTAACCTATAATAGATGCCCTCTAATGTGTGAGATCAGAGAGAAACAATGGCCTACATACATTACAATCTAAGTCAGAGGAGGAGCAAGGAAACCACAGGACAAAGTCACACAAGTACCTGAAAACAAAAACCAAGGTCAACGAGCAATTACAATCTTGACATCAAGTAGATGTTCAGTATGATAGAACATAATCTCCAATACACAACTGGGAGATGTATATAGCATGGCCATTGAGATACAAAAGTGGATCCATGTCAAAATAGGAGATCATAGCCATAACAACAAGATGGATCTATGTCTCATTAAAAGCCAAAAATGAGTGTGGCTTAGTCTTGCGCAGCTTGGGAAATAACATAAATGTTGTGATGCTATTATAGTCCCAAGATATTCATCCAAAAAATCCCAAGGTACGAACCCTAATCATGCCAATAAATGAGTTGAAGTTGAACATGACGGGTACCGTTTGATTATTGGTCATTGATGTATACTGTTAACAAACGCAAGGACATTCACCAATAATGCAAATGAAGTCCAAGGTACCTAGTACATTCAAACAAGTGTGAATAAGTGGGATTGGAGTCGAACACTTGAAGAATCCATTGAATAGGAGACACTGATGTATTCCCACTATCCAATGGCGAGGGAAACTTCCACTGATGGTTGCAATCCCCAAGGTACTACCCGAAAGTCTAAAATTCATTCCAAGAGCATAATGAGTTGAGGTCAATGGGAATAACATTTGAAGGGAGGCCTTGATGCATCCTCCATCATCCAACATGAGGAACAATAATAAGATTGAGTTTATTTGGAGTAGGACTAATACGAGATGAAACAAATTGACACTAGGGATGGTCAACACTTGAAGTCAAGGTAACTACAGAATGGACGACATGGGCTGTATACTTGAACAGTCAGCACGACACAAGAGTTAATTAGGCATCTTCTGAAATAGCAAGAACAAGACATAAACCTGCAATGTAGGAGACATTAGCAGATTCTCCATATGAATGGAAGAGTAACCAATTGAAGGAGTGAAAAAATCTGAGATCAGGTTCATTCTATGGTCAAAAACGAAAACCCAACCGAATGATAGACTCAATAGGTGCTGAGTTCAAGAATATGACTGACATGCTACCTTTGAACTGAAAATATGTGTGATATCATTCCCTTCCCTTTTCTCTTTTTAGTAAAAAATATCCTTCTTGTTGGTTTTAATGAGTCCAAGAAAGAAGACTCAATAGTCTCTCTTCATTTTTAAAGAAAGCTCGAAGAAAGAGGGAGAAGATTGCTTGATATAAGTCCAACCATGTAAAAAGTTTAATGAGCCCATGGGAGGAAGACTCATGACCTTCTTCATTTTTTAAATAGTTTGAAGAAAAGATAGACAAATACTCTATAAAACTGATCCATGGATTTTAATATCGAGCCTAGATCGGTTCATGCTCACTGGTGTTTTCTTTTTTGAGGAGTCTAAAAAACTTAAACAATAAATCCATACACCTACTCGTGGATTTTAATATCGAGCCCGAGTTGGTATGTACTATCCAGTGTTTTCTTGTTTGAAGAGCTTGAAAAACTTAAACAATAACTCTATACACCCTCTCGTGGATTTCACATCGAGCCTGAGTAGGTCAATGCTCATTGGTGTTTTCATATTTCGAGAGTCTGAAAACCCTAAAGAAGACTCCTAAAGGTACGTTTTCATACAATTAGTCTCCTCACCCGAAAAAGTGTAAAACAATGAGAGAAGAACTCTTATAGCCACATATGAATAGAGTATACATTTTTCGTAAATGATCCACAAAGGTCCGGAAAAGCGGTAAACTTATACCTATATGGATGTCGCTTCAAATCCTTTTAACGATTCTGAAAATACAACTATACTTGGCTAAGTTGTTTATTTTAAAAAGTCTAACAAGAGCTTAAAAATACTTATCACCTTCAGGGACGCAAGGTTCATGACCTGTCAGGTGATGAAAAATACTCGACAACTAGGTTAGTGATATAGCATATGATCAAGAAAAATTTCCTAAATGACATAGAAAATATACTCAATTTGACATATCCATAAAGAAAACAAACCTTGACTGATCACCCATATGAAATATAGTGAAATTCTGACAAACATTTGACCTAATTCATCAAAAACTCAAAAAGTATATTAGTGGATTAAATAAAACATTAAAACAATTTTGAAACTATACCACATTTATAAAAGTGGGTAAAAATTAAAATGAATATTTCTATAAATAGTTTCAAAACAAAAACACGACTCACCATTTCATGTTTGTAGGACAAAGTTTGGAGAGCCAACCACAACTATCGTTGCTTATTATGATCAATCTGAGTTGTCCAAGCATCTTTCATCTTTTGCAAGTAAGTTATATTGACCGCCTCTTCCATTTCAATACAATTTTAAAACTTTTTAGTGGTTAATTTAATTTTTTATAGGGCTTTAAAATTTAAATCTGTGTGTGTGCATATTCTTAGGATGAAGACTAGCGCATATGAGGAATATGTGCTAGTCTGTCTCAAGAAGATCTGCAATTTGGGTGCCACTGTTTAGCATAGACAGTTGTGCACACCGTAGAGTAAGTGGAAAAAAATAAAATAAACAAATGTTATGGTTTGCCCAATGCAGAATGGTACTTGTTTGGCGTGAAAGAGAACATGAGGATATGCATCGACAGGCCATGGGAGATCCACTCACCCTTCATGGATTGAGAAGATACAGGTTGTTGAAATTCTATCGAATGATCAATATGCGGGCACAAACACTTTTGCTCGAAAAGATGGTGGATTATTGGGATGTCAATCAAGGAGTCTTTAATCTCCAAGGAGATATCTTGGAGCTCTCAATAGATGACATATACTTTATCACCGGTATTTTCCAAAGAGGGGATATGGTGAACCTCCGAGGTACTTTTTGAGGTGTGGGTTCCCTCTCCAGGCAAGATTATATCAATTCTGAATGTCTACCAGGTACCTAGAAGAGCGGTAGCCAAATTTCCATTGCAACTGTTGCAAGCTTCCCAATGAAAGTAATCCTAAGTATACTCATCAGGATAGGAGGAAGCGCAACACAACACCTTGCATCATGGAATTATATGCAAGTGGACAACGACTTATTTCATGGGGTTGTTTATGACTGGTGTTCTGCTTTGCTGGTGAACATGAAACTTCAACTTACCGAGTGTAAAATTGGTAGGAAGAAGAACTTTGGTTATGATAGTATCCTCAGCACCTTCTTCTTTGAGAGGGTTCCTGCTTTTCTTCCGGGCATGGCCTTTCCCCCACTCAATCCTCATGAGCCACTAATGACTCGTTGGGGAGAGATATTCGTACACCAAGGTGGCGGTGAGAGCAATCTCTCTTATGGTCACGAGGACTACTAGGCGTGGTGGGATCAACAGGCGCTGACACTAGAGTAGTTTCCTTATGTGGGAGTGGACTTCCGCCATGACCTTGAGATGGCTCTTCCTTTAGGATCTACTTGGGGAAAGATGGGTAATAAAAGTTTCTTTTTGAAAAATTATTTCATTTTTTCATTTTAAAATTATATGATTTTTTGATGAGTTTGAAGTATTTAACAATTTGTGTTGTGCAGATGTTGGACCTATGCGCCCTGTTGGGCACCCTCGTACCTTTGTGCAACTAGTCATCTTAGGGGTAGTCGATGCCATGCTGATGAGCATTGAGGGAAATATGAGTCGGTTGGCTCGTGACATCCCGACATACAAGATTAAGCAGATGCCGCTCGATATGCATGAGGACGTTGTGTGTGTGCCCCTAGCGTGGATTCAGCTACTGAGGAAAGTAGCTAGGCTGGTAATCTGTTACAGGGGAGCTATAGCAGAGATGGCAGAGGCAGGAGAGGCCCCTCCTTCTCCATAGAGGAGGACATATGAATATTTTTTAGGCTGTTGAGCCTGTTTTGTATATAATGACATTATGACGGGGACTTGTAGATCCAAACTGATATATTTTTTGATACGGCTTATATACAATATTGGCTTTATTATTTACATGTGTGTCTTACATTTATGTGTGAATGGTTATTTAAAATTGTGTATGATGTAAATGCCAATCTAAAACATAATTTGCATATGAATCAACTAAAGCATTTAAATTCCTTGGAATATGTTGATATGAAATGTAATCGAAATGTATCTCAAGCAACCTAACTCGCAAGAAATGACGCAACAAAACAGGATCTCTAACTTGATATTCACCCATTAACTGAAACACAACCAATTACGAGTCGAGCCTTACCTCTAGACATGAAATGCCGTGATAAAGGGCATCTTGGAGTAACTCAATGACCACGTTGTATTTAGATATGTTGGTCGTTGTGGGACCCACACAAGCCCCTCCCTAAGATACCAAGCGGCTAGCTGGTGAGTAACTAAGCCAGGCTGCTGCAACCAATTGGCAGGTGTGGCGACTAGCACCATCGAGAAATCCTATAAAGTGTTCAGTCGACATCTAAAAAACACATACCAACATACACATAAGACGCGACAATACCCAAAAACAAAGCTAACTCTACAATAAAATGTACAACTATAATACCTGAAAAAGCATAGAGGCCTAGGAATAATACTTTTTCAGGTAGAGTGCATTTCTAGGCTCTGGTAGCTTATTTCCCTCATAGTCCATTAGTTCATAAGCACCCTTCTTCAGAACTTTAGAAATTATATAAGTACTGAGCCACATATACTTGAACTTGCCTACCCCCAAGGGCTCCTTGTCTTGGTTGTAGAGCAACACAAGGTCTCTTTCAAGAAAAACCCTAGGTTTAACAGACTTATTGTATTGACCTTTAAATCAATTCTTATGGACTTCGTTTTTTGGGAGCACATCGCGGCGCTGCTCATCAAGATGTTCTAAATGTAGCAGACGTTCTTCTAGAATTGAAGTATCGGGGAGTAATTGAATGGCCAACTTCAATGAAGGAATTTCACATTCAACCGGAATGACTGCTTCTACCCCATGAACGAGCTGAAAAGGAGAGAACCCGTAGCAGTATGAACATTATACCGGTATGAACAAAGAGTTGGATACAACATGGTGTGCCAGTTAGTTCTAATTTCGTTAACGGTCCTTTGAAGGATGGTGTTCAAATTTTTGTTGACAGCTTCGACCTGACCATTCACCTGCAGATAACATGAGGACGAATGTTCCTGCTGAAAACCGAGCATACTGTATAGGTCAGTCATCATGCTATTTTGAAAGTGTCGACCATGGTATGTCACAATCTCTTTGGATACACCAAACCTAGCAATGATCTAGTTAAAAAAAAAGTAATCAATTGTTTCTCCATCTACTTTGACAATAGGAATTGCCTCGACCCACTTTGTGAAGTAGTCGAGGGCAACAATGATGTGATGATGACCTCGAGCAGACGTTGGATTACAGTTCATGAAATCAATCCCCCACTTGGTGAAGGGGCCTGTTGTAATCATAGGATGGAGAGGAGTTGGGTGTGCTCTCATCTTTTTGGTCATGAAAACCTGACAAGGTTGACAGTGTTTCACAACTTCCACAGAATCTTTGAAGATCATGGGCCAAAAATAACTAGCACACAGTATCTTTTGAGTTGTTTCCAACCCAGAAAGGTGACCCCCACAGGCTCCACTATGAGAATCATTCAATGTTGTTTCAAATTCCTCTAAGGTCAAACAATGACGAAGAATGGAATCTATCCCACGTCTGTATAAGGTATAAAAAATGATCAGATAGTTCTTTGCATGATTCTTCAGTTTCCATCATTCATCCCTAGAGAAAGATATACTAAAATATCCCTAGAGAAAGATATACATCGTTCATCGTTTCTCCCTAGAGAAAGATATACTAAAATATCCTTGTACCATGGGTCAAAAGATGCAATAAGAAAGATGTGTTCATCCAGGAATGATGACTCTTCCTCATTGTGTACTACGTCACTCGGAAACTCAGAGATAAGTTATGCGAAAACAAGTGACTTCTCTGACTTAGGTGATTGAAAAATCAGGTCAAATTATTGCAAGATGAAAATCCATTTATTAAATTTTCCACCTGTTGACACTATGTCTGAAGATGTTTAAATCCTAAGAAGTTTTTGCTAGAATATCCAAAAGCATAAAGAAATTACCACAAATAAATAGAAGAAAAGGTTTAAAATACAAAAAACAAGAAGGAAAACCCACTTATGCAAAGTCCGAAAACAAATTTTTTGAAAGGATTAAATCCCGACCAAGTTTCGCCGACAGAGATGATAGAGATCAAGATCTACGGCTAATATCATTTCCCGCATCGCCAAAGTGATCGGTCGCAAGGAGTTGTTGGCGGTCGCGGACTCAATACCGCCGGGCATGCGTCCTAATCTCATTTGTCCGCATCGGTGATATGGTGGTATCATAAACCATCACAGCGCCGTGTGGAACCACCAAATATAAAAGCACGGCAGGACCAGAGCACGAGGCGTGGTGGGACCTGATACATGGCAAAAGGAGAAAGCATAAAGAGATAAGCCATACGTTGATAGCAATCGGAGGGCCGATATAAATCTTAAATCAAATCAACAGCCATTGTTTTGTTCGCATCTGGGAAGGTGCACACTTGATAAGAGGAGGAGAGGTAGCGGAAAGCAAAACCATCCAAACAGGTGTCGTCAGATGATTGATCCGCGCAAGGAACAAACCCGAGAAAAAGACCGCTTTAAAGATCGCGGATACCACCATAGGGTATAAAAGGAGGCGAGATCTGACGGCCCAGATCAAAAGGCCGAGATCAACGGTAGGATATGATCCGCGTTCAAGAAAGTTGCCAGGGAATTAATCAAAAAGTCTTATATAAAACAAAAGGGGCTTCACATAACGACATTCTGCATATGTGTCGCTATCGTGGAGAGCTTTGAAGACTGGTGGAGTGCAGCGATTGCGACAGAAGGCGAAATGCGTGTACATACAGGTAGGGTCTGGTGACCTGGCCCACTTTTTAAATAGAATTTTGTTTAAAGAAACGTTTAAATGGAAACTGTACATGATTTAGACATTTTTAAAGCAAAAGAAGCCCTAGAGGATAGAGACGAAGACGTTTATGATACCCTAATTAGGTTACCAGTCTCTGATATTAAAATTAGGTTGTCTGAATTATTAAAGGAAGAAACAGACCTACATAGATTCCACCAGTCGTCTTTGATAGCCTTTTGCCCAGACCAAATCCCTTCTTTCCCAGAATTTGTATCATGGTGTGTCGAAAATTACTCCCGAGAAGAAAGAATTGTTCTAAACAGTCAAAAAACTAGAGCCATGTGTGAAATAAAGCCAGCTGAGTTAATTAAAGCCCTAGGAATATATTTTTCCCAAACCCTCGAGTCTGAGAGTTTTTTCAAAACCTCCATTATTGAAAATTATCATCATACCTCTCAAACCGATAGAGAAAGGTTTTTGTCGTCATGTCTCAAGCCAGAAACCAGCATTTCGGAGGTCCCGTACCCTATAGATATCAATTTGTTTGACGAAAATACCCAATTAGTTTTGACGTTATTGGCTTTAGTTTTAGGGTTTGATACGGACTTGTATGTATCCGAGTTTCAGTTGAGTCTATTGTACAAAATGAGTGCAATTCCGTCAGGGATCGATGAAAATCAAATCCCTCGACTTAATTTTGAAGAATTTTTGACAGAGAAGATTCATGACCAGATGGTCAATTTTCCCACTCTGAGACATTTCAGGTTCCAGTCCTTTTTGATGAAAATGACTATGATAGCCAGTCAAGAAGAGTTGCAGTTCCCAGAAATCATTTTCACGACTTTATTAGAAAATAACATGTTCAATTACATCAATTTTATGCTCTTGGAGATTTACAGAATGATCTTTGGTAAAAATTTGCCTAGAGTATTACCAGAGATGCAGGCATGCATGCAATTGAGTGCATAGTACGCGACGAGAGACTGGTTTTTGTCGAAGGATAGTACAGTAATCATATTATATGGATTCAAACATAAACCTTATGTCTTACCAGCTTTTGTTACCTTAAGGGTTTTTGCTTTGGAATTCCTGAGACAAAAGTTGATTGTTGAAGATAACAATTTTTTGGTTTACAAATAAGCAACAGACATTAAATATCCATTCACACTTGGAACCTTCACAATAAAGAATAAAAATGTTGTTGTGTATATAGAGAAGCTATTGAAAGATGTGAGCTTTGAGACAGATGTGGTTATTGAGTATGATCCTCTGAACATAATATCAAAATGAAGAACGGATCATCGCATCAAAGCACTCAACCATCAGACAATTGAAGGAATGTCTGACAGAGCCAATTGGCTGGAGTATAAAGAAGAAATCATTCCGGATGCACACGACAAAGAAATGGCGTTGGCGGATACAACAATAGAAACAGAAGATACAATGAGTACTGCATTGGTGGGGTTTAAGAGACCCATACAGGATGTAATAAACATTGATGATGAAGAAACAGAAAGAGGAAAAAAGTTGAAAATAAATGAACAGCAAGAGTTAATAGCAGTTTCAGAAGAAGCAAAAAGAACTGAAGAAAATATACCAGAGGTTACAGTTAAAGAATACAGCATTGAAGAAACCCCAGTAGAGGGTGATGTAAATAGAACTCGGAATATAATGGATGTATTTGATGAACATAGTCAGAATAAACAGGAGTCCTCTAAACAAACCAGTCAGTTGTTTCCAAAAGATAGAAATATATCCAATACTGAGGTAAGTTTGTTTACTAGCAGAAATATCAGAGAGAATTCCTTGAAATTTTCAGTTGTCACAAAAGATAAGATTTCAGAAATGAAAGTAGATTTGTCTAAAATAAATGCCCCAGATAAAATCTTATTGCATAGACAAATGGGAGAAGTTATATATTCGGATTATTTGGGGGCAATATTGAGGGCAGACAAATTAAAAAATTCACTGGATAAATTGAATAATCAGTTGAGACAGGAGAAGGCAGAAAATAAGTCTCAACAGCAACAGATTAAAACATTGCAAACAGATTTGATAAATAAAGAAGGAGATGCAGCAACAAAATTGCTTAAAGAAAGAGATGATACGATCCTGATGTTAAGACGAAAGCTTAAGATTCCAGACACTGTGCTTATCCAGGGAGCAAAACTAACGATACTGGAAAAGGAAAAGGAAGAATTATCCAATGAAGTAAATGATTTTACTGCAAAAATGTTAAAGCTCTCTGATGAAAAAGAACATTGGGAAAAGGAAAAAATCGTTTTAGAAGAGCAGTTGGAGGAAGCAAGGAAGAGATTAGCAGAAAGTGGTTAGCAACAGGTACAAACAGACACAGAGGAAGACAAAACTGGGGTAGATGGTATTTTACAAGCCATGTCCCAAGTAAGTTTAAAAGAAAGTGAAATCAAAGAATTGAAGGTAGAAATACAGAAGCTGAGAGAAGAAAATGAAATAAAAAATAAGGAAATAAAAACTTTGCAGACAAGGAATCAAGAATTAAGTGATAATAATAAAGGATTAGCAGCTCACGTGACAGGGCAAGCTGCTATGCAAGGTTGCAAACATATGGTATGGGACCAAATTATAAAAGAAGTTGAAAAACTAAGACCATATCTGGATTACATAAGAGTCAAAGAAAAGGTGGTCAAAGATGCCTTCGAAAGTTGCAGAGCAGTCGGGGAGAACTTAAATAAAAATCCAAAAGAAGTAGCCCAGAAAGCAATAACATTTTTAAACAGTCTAACTGAAGTAGACCTGACTTCCATGAATATAACGAATATAATTTCAGTCATCAAATGGGCCAGAAGGATCTTGGGGAAATACTCCCATGTTGAGAATATTGAAGCTAAAACAAGAGAAATACGGGAAGAAGTAGTAAAGTTCAAAAAGTAATTTGAAAAATTAGTAAACAAAGGATTCCCTGCTTTTTGGAATGAAAAGAATGAATTAATTCCTCCTAATGAGTATATTGTTGTTTGACATAAGGATGGATCACAGAAAGTCCCAGCAGTTGGATCATATGCTTATAGGGAAAATTTTAATGGAGAAAATATCAGAGGATTTTGAAATTTTAAATATGCTAATCTCAACCTGTGGGAATCTTCTTCCTGTTTCTTATGCAGGTCATGTTGAAATGCGAGTCTTGGTAAAAGAAATGACCAACTATGACTTACCCACAGCCGACCAATGGAATTATGTGAAAAAATATGGAAGGACAAGATATTCTGTCCATTCATAGATGCTTTCAAAACTCTTGCCAAGTGGCGAAAAGATGATATTCAAAAATTTTGCCAAGTGGCAAAAAGATTTTATTTTAAATTTGTAATATTATTTGAAGACAATTATCTTTTGCTCAAAGACAGTTATCTTTTACGTTAAAGTATTTTCAGTTATTAGTTAGAAGAAGCAGTTATGTCAAGCTTCTTCCAAATTTTGTATAAAAACAATGAGAGTCATTGTTGAAGGGGTTGGAAATTTTTTAAGAGACAGAGTATGTTTTGAAGTCTATTTTTGATAAATAAAGGTAGTACAGTGAAAGTACCCATCTTTTGAGACTAGAGATTCATGTGTTGATCAGCTTTACAGTCTGTTTTTCCTTTATCTTTATATGTGCATGTTCACTTCCTTTGTTATATCTTCCATTATGTTTTTCTTCTATATTTAAATGAACACTTGAAATAATTCGAGATTCATACTGGTTATGCCTTGTTTTATCGCATTTAAATATTCACTATTTTCTCCAAAGTTGACAATGGATTCATCCCAGTTAGATGCCTGTTGTTGATGGAATGTCATTATTTCTTTCTATATCACCTGAAAAAAATCAAATTGACTGTAATATGATTGCTATCTTGCCTCTGTGGAAATCTGTTTGGTATAAATCTCTTACTGGCATATTATATATTTGAAGCTTTGACTCCATGCCCAACGTTTCTTGTTTTCCTTTTCAACCAGAAAATCCTTTTGAGAAATTTTGAGAGAACGTTTATATTTTTCAGTCCTTGTATATGTATTGTGAGAGAGCCCTCTCTGGTGGAAAACTGGCTGAGTTTTCTACCTAAAGCTTGGTTTGAAATAGGTTACCTTAGGTGTTATTCTTTTACAACCGGAATAAAATCTAAGTGCTAACACCACCGATGATATGTCGAGTTAGAACATATTGAAACAGATTGACCTCCGCAATCACTGTAGTAGTTCGCAACAAAATGTAGTAAACAACCTCTGAACAACATGGACAACAGCTAATGACAACTTCTCCACATAAGAATACTTAATCTCAGGAGCTATTAATGCGCGTGACAAATAGTAAATGACATGCTACTAGAGCTTGTCATCCTCCTAAACAAGTACTATGCCGATTTTGTATACAGACGTAGCCATATATAAAAGGAAATCCTTTGTATAATCTGGCGAGCTCAACAAGGGTGTTGATAATAACACCTTTTTCAAGGCCTCAAATGATGCTTGAGTAGCCTCATCCCAAAGAAAATAGGTGTCTTGTTTGAGTAGTCTCATGAAACCTTTTGTAATTTTGGCATAGTTAATGATAAAACGATGTAAGAAGTTGGACATACCCTAGAGACTCTAAAGTTGTTGTAGGGCTCAAGGAGGAGGAAGATTTACAATAGCCTCAACTTTGAGTGGATCGACCATTATGCCACGACTAGATACAATGAAAACCAGTGAACATCCAGAATCAACACAGAGCACACACTTATTAGGATTCAATCGTATCTTGTAATATCTGCATCGTTCAAACATGAGTCTCAAGTGATCAGGATGATACCGTCTCTTACGAGATTGCGCTGGGAGATCATCAAGATAAGGTTCAACTACATGTTTGATATCTTGAAAAGTGAAGTTCATTGCGCGCTGGAATGTAGCCCCAACGTTCTTTAGGCCGAATGGCATCTTCTGGTAAGAAAAGGTCCACCAAGGATAAATAAAAGTTGTTTTTTGTTGGTCTTCAGGTTTTATCTGAACCTGGCTATATCCTGTCCCGCACACGCATCAATAATATTGTTTATGAATGGTGTGGGGTAGTTGTCCTTAGGACAAGCTTTAGTTAAATCCTGGAAGTTTGTAAGGACTTGAATGGTTCCTTGCTTCTTATCAATTGGAATAGGGTTGGAAATCCATTCCCTCATGGCAATCAGATAGATGAATCCATCTCTAAGCAATTTCTCCACTTCCTCCTTGATGGAAGCTGCTTTTCTAGGATTAACGAGATAGAGCTTCTATCTCATAGGCTTATCATTTGGATAATTTGTGATGACATGCTCTACAATGGCATGGTTGATGCCTGGAATCTTCTCGTAAGACCAGGAAAAGATGTTGCGGCACCCTTTAAAAAAATTGGTGTACAAAGTGATCTCTTCAGGAGAAAAGTCTACTCCAATGAAAAGGTTTTCTACAATGCCAGGTTTGATGGAGATGTTGATTGGAATAGTTCTCAATATGTTTGCCATATTACCCTTGGCATAAATCTTTTGTATAGAAGGGGTAGTAGACAAATAAACATCACCACCAAGTCTCACTGAAAACTCCCCTGTCTCAATCCTATCCAGATCTAGAAGAAAATATGACCTGTGGTCCATATGTTCCCAAGGGTGGTCTAGGCCTATCATAGGTTCCAAAATGGCCTCATCAGAAGGCAGAACGGTATCTAGACAATTGAAAGAGTGGGTAGAGTTAACAGACCATGCAGGAGCATAGTCCATATCTGATTCCATGGAGACAAACGAATTCGATATTGTTATGTTGCACCATTTTGTGATGCTTGATAAGCTACTTCTGCAATAGACAGGGGCATGATTGGTTCTGACTGAGTAAGGAGAACCCAAGGATCAGTTGTTTGACGTACCATGGAAACCTTCGAAGATGAGAAATCAGTGGTACTCATAGAACCAATAAAATTAATGGGAGCAAGTAGGTCAAATGTGCCCATCAGTGATGAATACATGCCTACTCCAAAACTCTCACTGGGTGGGTGAGATTGATCAACCAATGGGATCGTAGAATCCGAAAAAGTGTTGTTGTTTTTCTGAGTAAATGAAAGTTGATCAACTGTAATCATCTTGCCTTCATGTGGGAACATTAGTACCTGAAAAATAGACGATGGGACAGCTTGCATCGCATACATCCAGCTCCTTCCTAATAACAAATTGTAATCAAGATGAGCATCCAACACTTCAATCTCCACTGACACCAACTTACCGGCAAGTTCAACTTCGAAAACGGGCAATACTTGTTGATGTATATGTAACTTCGGAATGTATTTCATATATGTATATTGTATTCCTATAGAGATGGTATTATTCCTCTATACATAAGTGTTTGTATTCCTATAGAGATGTTATTATTCCTCTATACGGAAGTGTAGTCATTTATATTGTAAGTGTCGTAACTTATACTTTATGGGTTATTAGACCACCTTGTTGGGGTCAGCCCTGTACAAGTCATGTGGGTCGAAGGGTTATTAGACCACCCTATTGGGGGTCGGCCATGTGGGTCAAAGGGTTATTAGACCACCCTATTGGGTGTCGGCCTAGTAAGCATTATGTTATGTGGTTAAGTTAAGGCCGACCTAGTAAAGGTTTCTTAGGCAAGTCAAGTCAAGTATAAATAGAGTGCGGGAGGCACTCTATTTGATCATTCTATTCTCTCACACACTCTTTGCAGAGTGGCACACTTGTGGAAAAGGAGAAGCTGCTTCTTGGAGATGTCTATCTCTTATGCTTGGGTTGTATCATTGCTCTATCTATCTCTGAGGAAGTTATTGGGGTTTTTCACCTTTATGGTTTTTCCCAAGTAAACTCTGTGTCTCTTGTGTGCTTACATTATTGTGTCCATGATTGATATGCTATAGATATGCTGTACATGTTATACTCTCAGTTAAGATCCTAGATCATATTGAAGTAAATTCTGAAAAACTAACATGGTATCAGAGCTAGCCTAAAAGAAGGCATGGTATGGCATGTATGACACTTGTTGCACTTACGATGCTAGGGCTTGATATAGAAAAAACCAGTCATCATAGAACTTTCGCTATAAATCCATTTTGGCAAAGGTTTCTTTTATGAAACTTGTACAGGTAAAAGATTAGATCCCCATGTACCTTGTGCCCAAAGGAAAACTTCTAATTCGTTGTACTTTTTGTTTTATGATTTGTACAATATAGGGTTTCTGCCTCTTCTAGATCTGAATCATAAACAGGTGACCTAGGAATAAAGGTCATAACTTGGGCTAGGAAGCTCCAAATGAAATTTCGTAAAAACTGACAGGTAGTTCACGGACTGTAATTTCATAAGTAATTTTTTCAGAGGCCGAAACTGAACCAGTGACATGTGGCATGCCGTAAAATTTAGCTCTCCTGTTTTATCCCATAAACAAGTCACGTTGCGACACTTGGCATAAATCTCTCTCAGAGAATCCAATTAAGGTGAGACCTATGGGGTTGGAAATATGACATGTTAGGATTCCACAGGTAGAAGTTTTAGACCCTGTGGGTTGGAAAGTTCAGAGTTACACCATAAACAATCAGGTACATATTTCTGTCAAAACATAATTATTTTTTAGCACCTTCATTCATGGGTTTGGGAATTTAGGGTTTCGGAGAAAGATGAAATTTTTGTAATTAGAGACTACGGATGAATGCTACTCATCAAAATCGAAATTTAGAGACCAAGATCAAAATTTTTGGTTGGGAAGATGTCCGGGCTTGATTAGACCTTAGTTCAGGACTTTGATCGGAAAAGTGGAAAATTAGGGCTTCTGCAAAAATGGGAATTTTTGAAATCTGTGAGCACAGCTTGAAGCTCCTTAGAAAAATAGAATCTTAGAGCTTTGGATCGAACCTTTTGATTGTGAAGCAGGGTGGGATTTATCAAACCCTAGTTCAAGGTCATGTCTAGTGAATCTCGAAGTTTCAAAGGCAAATTTGAGGGGTGAAACCTTGCAGTTTTCAAATTCTAAACATTCCAGCTTGATCAGATTATCAAGGCGCATCTTTCCATCCTTTTAGAAGTTTGAAATTCAAAGTTTGAATTTTTAGGGTTTCTCTGACAAACCCTAATCCAGCTCCAGATCCAGTTCCTGCAAATCAAGTGGATTGGGTTTATCCTAGAAGAGAATGGATTGGTCACCTACATAAGTGAAGAAGTTCCTGTTTCAAAGGGAGATGAGGCTGAGGCCTTACATAAGAAGATTACAAGAAATCTCGACAGGTATGACTCATACAGGTATGTTTCGAATTCTGTTCATAATTAAGTTTATGATATGTTTGTCTTCATATTATTACGGTTAGTACAATCTTGGTTAATCACCTTAATAAAATTATGAATGCATGATAGAAGATATTCATTGATTAGGGTTTTTGACACTTATAATTGTACTAATGCATTGTGATGTTGTATGAGGTTGATGTTGTCCACTAACATGAAAGGTACATCAAGAAAGACAAATCATGTTCTAGTTCAAGAACATATGACCATGGTGACATGAAGACAAAGGTTCATCCACTGCCATGGATCACATAGAAGATCTACTTATGAGATATGCATAACTTGGTTAACCTATGAGATATGCAGATTACTAGCACAAGGCACTTAAGAGAACAAGAAGACATCATGTGGGTATGTTAGACAATAACCAACTAACATATTAATCCAGGTATGTTTTTTCCTATATCAAGTTAGAATCCTACCATGCATTAGAATCTCTTATATAAGTATACATGGCATGATTGATAATGATTATTCATAGGTTTGAATAATCATGGGTGTATGCATATTATGTTTCTTACCTTAATTGATGATATGACTAACCAGAAGAGTCACGAAAGTATAGGTTTGAGTAATCACGGGTGTAGGCATATTATGTTTCTTACTTTAATTTATGATATGACTAACCATAAGAGTCCTTGAATAGTAATGCTTATTATTTCTATTTGAAACGATCATGACTATACATGCTTAAGATTATTCTGTTTTGATAGTATTGAGAATATACTAATAAATGTATGATTATGTATGAGATCTCAAGGATATCACAATAATGATACTTGTAAGCATGCATAATGATTGAGGATGGATATAAGTTCAAGGACAGGTAATCCAGAAAGCAAAGATCAAGACGGAGCACACTCCAATAGTTTCTGCAAGGATGCATATATTCAGAGGGAGTCGACCACTTCTCACAATCCACATTAGAATGGAGTTGCAAAGATCAAGAGGGAGTCCACCCAACAACCAAACAAAGATAAGTATTTGAATTGTCATTTCTTACATATTTGTTTGTTTAAATAATGTTGTTCAATGATGTATATGCTTATGTTCCTAGACTTAGGTTGTGTATTATGCATATTAGAATAATTGCATTACTCAACAGTATACTACTAATATGCATGTGATGGGTAAGTGGCCTATGGAACTGTACAACATTCCATTGCTACTTATCTAGAATGAAACCTCTTTGCTGACATGTTGGGAGTAGTGCAAACTTTTAACAATGTTCTGGTAGAGATTGGAAGGCATCTAGAAAGTTACAGGATATGGATGAATGTTGTATTGAAACATTGGCTAAAATAATTGCATGATTGTATGACATATTTCTTTATGTGTAAGAATTTGTTCTGAAAACTATGAGAAGTTTCTAATCATGCAATTTAACTTGTTTTGTAGGAAAGATCGTATACAAGCACCTACAAAAGAAGGACTACAACATTTGTTTCAGCAACAAAGTTATCTATTGAAGATATTGAATATATTGAAGTTCCTAGGATTCAAGAATAATGCATTGATCAAGGAGTATCAGTCGATCATGAAGAATGATGTTTGGGATGCAGTCCCAAGACTTGAAGGGAAGTCTGCTGTGACTTCCAAATGGATCTATAAGATCAAGCATGCTGCAGATGGTAGCATGGAGAAATACAAAACGAGGTTTGTAGCTCGTGGCTTCTCCCAGAAAAAGGGATTGAGTATGAAGAGACTTCTAGACCTATAGCAAGGAACACTTCCATCAGATCAGTACTTTCTTTGGCTGCAGTGTTGAAATGGAAGATACACCAGATGGATGTCAAGACAGCTTTCTTGAATGGTGTAGTTGAAGAGGAAGTGTATGTGGAGCAGCCACTTGGTTTTGAGACACATGACAGGAAGTCATATATGTGTAGAACTTGGTATGGTAGGATAGATAGCTTTCTATCCAGTTTGGGGTTTACCAAGAGTAAAGTGGATTCCAACCTTTACTACAAGGTTGAGGAAGGAAATCTAGCGATACTACTTTTGTATGCGGATAAACTATTTGTTACAGGTGAGGATAGATTGATTGCCGACATGTAGCGGAAGTTTGTTGCCGAGTTCGAGATGAAGAACTTGTGGATGATGCACTACTTTCTAGGCATGGAGGTGTGGCAGAGTGCAGATGGAATCTTCCTTGGACAAGGGAAGTTTGTAGTAGAGATCCTGAAGAGATTCGGGATGATGGACTACAAGGCCATGGTCACACCTATGACATCAAACCTAAAACTTCTGTGTGATGCTTCATTTGATCCAGTTGATGTCAATGTGTATTGTTAGATGATTGGGTCCTTGATGTACCTGACCAACACGAGACCAGATATTTGCTTTGCGGTGAACACATTGAACCAGTTCCTGATGGATCCGAGGAGTGTTCACCTAGTTGTTGTAAAGCATATTCTGAGGTACTTGAAGGGTACAATTGACTATGGGCTCAAGTATGATGTGAATCAAAAGTTTAACCTGTAGGGTTATGTTGATTCAGATTGGGTAGGCAGTGCTGCAGATAGGAAGAGCACTTATGGGTGCTACTTTAGTATGGGATCAGGTGTGATCTCTTGGTTTAGCAAGAAGCAGTCCTACGTAGTACTGAGTATAGCTGAAGCAGAGTATGTTGCAGCTTGTTCAGCTAGTTGTGTGCCAGTATGGCTTCGGAAGCTACTATATGAGTTATTTGATCTCCCGCTAGAGGCTACTAGTATCTTTTGTGACAACCAGAGTTGTGTGAAGCTGTCTGAGAATACGGTGTTCCACGACAGGTCGAAACACATTGAGATCAAATATCACTATATCAGGGATATGGTGCAGAGAGGAGCAGTGAAGCTCCTGTATGTTGCGATGGATGAGCATATTGCAGATGTACTGACGAAGTCACTAGCCAGAGTGAAGTTCGAGTACTTTAGAGAGAGGCTTGGTGTTCTTCAAATTGACGACACTTCGAGGAAGAAGTGATGGACACATTTTTTGAAGCTATTCCAAGAATGTTGGAAGGAGGATCCTTCACATAGCTGTGGATGTAACCACTGGATGATGAGAATCAGGGCGATGCTCCAGTTACTAATCTGTATTTGTATGCATCATGTTGGATGTTTGATATGATCAGTTCGATCATTTATGTATGTATCCATCATGTTGGATGATGGATATGATCAATTGGATCATTTATGTATGTATGCATCATGTTGATGCTGGATATGATCAGTTGGATCATGTGTATGTATCTGTATATGTATCAAGTGGATACATTGTATGATCAAGTTGATCATGTGTGTTGGTATGTATCCGGTATGATCAGGTGGATCATGTATTTGTATGTGTATCAGGTGGGTACATTGTATGATTAGGTAGATCATGTATGATGATATGTATCAGGAAGATACTGTGTATGCATCAGGAAGATGCATTGTATGATTAGGATGATCATGGATGACGAGCTTTAGGATGTTGCTCCAGATGAAATGCAGCAGGACGATGCAGTGATGATGATCAGGATGATAATGTGTACATCAAGATGATGTATGGTGAGTATTAGGATGATACTCTGTGGCCATGGAACAGGTTGTGCAGGTAATCATATAATCCTAGCCCTGGGAGGTTTGCAGATAGTTTTTCAAGGTTTTTCCTATGACATGTAATACTAGCCCTTAGATATCTGGAAAACACTCTTTCGAGGTTTTTCTTTGGAGGACATATAATCCTAGCGCTGGGAGGTTTGCAGATTCTCTTGCTAGGTTTTACTGCTGGCATATAATAGCTCCCTAGGAGATCTAGCGAATTCTCTTTCGAGGTTTTTTCCTATGGCATGTAATCCTAGCCTTGGGAGATCCGATAGGTTGAGCTGTGTACTCGTAATCAGTCCAGGGATTCTTTTTTGAGGTTTTTCCATGACCACATGTAATAAGTCTTGGAGATCTGGACAAGATGAAAAAGGCCTCAAATGCTCTTAGGGTTCTTACTTGGCAAGACACTCTTTTAAGGTTTTGTGGTGGGGGTCACATGTAATAAGTCCTGGAGATCTAGACAGGATGAAAAAGGCCGCAGATGCTCTTTAGGGTTCTTGCTAGTCAAGAGAATCTTTTAAGGTTTTGTGACAGTCACATATAATACTAGCCCTGGGAGATCCGACAGGTAGAGCTGTGTGCTCGTAACAGCCTGGGATTCTCTTTCGAGGTTTTGTGACGCACGTAATAAGTCCTAAGGATTCCACAGTATGGCCAATGATGATGAAGACCTGTAGATGGTGGGCCTACATCCAGTATGAAAAAGGACTAGCTCTGTAGAACTTCCTATGGCAAGTAGATTCAGAGATTAATTAAGATAGCAGCAGCAGTGATGATGACGATGACTCGATGACGATTATCCAGTGACGATGATCCAGAGAAGAAGACTTGTGCTAGAAGACCTGTGTCGAGAAATACATTCCTAGCTAAGAGGGAGTGTTGATGTATATGTAACTTCGGAATGTATTTCATATATGTATATTGTGCTCCTATAGAGATGGTATTATTCCTCTATACGGAAGTGTTTGTATTCCTAGAGAGATGTTATTTTTCCTCTATACGGAAGTGTAGTCATTTATATTGTAAGTGTCGTAACTTATACTTGATGGGTTATTAGACCACCTTGTTTGGGTCAGCCCTGTATAAGTCATGTGGGTCGAAGGGTTATTAGACTACCCTGGTGGGGGTCGGCCATGTGGGTCAAAGGGTTATTAGACCACCCTATTAGGTGTCGACCCAGTCAGCATTATGTTATGTGGTTAAGTTAAGGCTGACCTAGTAAAGCTTTTTTAGGCAAGTCAAGTCAAGTATAAACAGAGTGTGGAAGGCACTCTATTTGCACATTCTATTCTCTCACACACTCTTTGGAGAGTGGCACACTTGTGGAGGAGGAGAAGCTGCTACTAGGAGATGTCTATCTCTTATGCTTGGGTTGTATCATTGCTTTATCTATCTCTGAGGAAGTTATTGGGGATTTTCACCTTTATGGTTTTCCGCAAGTAAACTCTGTGTCTCTTGTGTGCTTGCATTATTGTGTCCATGATTGATATGCTGTAGATATGTTGTACATGTTATTCTCTCAGTTAAGATCCTAGATCAGATTGAAGTAAATTATAAAAAACTAACAATACTCCATGTGGACGGAAAGATCTCCCATCAAAAGCCGTAAGTATAGTGTTGGAAGGGGGTAACTCGGGCGAGCCCAAGGCCTTCGAGCAGGACATTGACATTACGCATGTAGACATGCCCTCATCTACCATAGTTTGCCCAATGGTTTTAGAACCATGGACTACTTCTATCTGGAGGGCTACGTGATACAACAACCGGGGTTTGATATTAGACATATCAAACTGAGCAAGCATACTAGATAAGTTGAGGCTCTCTATTGCTACTAGAAGTGCATTATGCTGCAATGGACAGCTCTGCATGACTTCTAACGTGGACATAACACATGGTGTTTGGGCCAGATCCTCTACAACATTGTAGTTAGGAGTAGCCCTCGTGTTAGGGTTGTGCACTTACCATTTGAAGACACCTTTCGGGATCTTTGGCAAAGAATCTACAGGTCTCTCGATGTGAAGAGGTGTAGATGTTTCAGGAACGTCCTTATCTTTCTACTGTGAGCTTGGGTAATAGTTCCTAGCCCGAGTTTGCAGAAGCATATCCGAATTAACTATGTTTATAAATGATTGATTAGCTGACGAGGCACGAGCTATGCCCCCAGTACCAGAGTTTCCAGAAGCGGAACCATTTCCATGAGGGAAAGGATCCTATAGAACAACTGGCTTATTCTCGTGGAGGAGCTTCTGGGCTTCTTCCATCACAGGGCATTGATGTGTAAGGTGGTCATCCTTACATAACTTGCAAGGAAATTTAACCTTATTTTTATCTTTCTTTCCCTCGTCGACATTCTCAGTATTTTTGGGCTTTTGATGGTTCCCCTCCCCTTCCTTGCCCTTCTTTTTGTTATTGGGTTTCCGAGGACCCTTTTCGTTTGTTTGCAATTACTGTATAGATTCAATAGTAGAAGGGGAGGATGCAATAGTAGTTGCATCTACAGTAGACTGCTTCAAAGATAAAGCATGAAATTGCTTGGTCAGGGCTTTGAATGTTGTTGTATCAACTGAACTGACAATGCCATTATCATGCAGTCCAAGCTTAGGTTTGCGTAGTTCAATATTAGATTGAGGTGCGTTAGGTATGATCTCATACAGAATCCCAAACTGAACATATACAATATCAAGTTGTTGGGTTCTAAGTATTTCTTCTTCCTTTGAAGACACTCCACCAGTTTTTTATATCCTTAGAAACATAAGGTAGGAGTGATTTCAAATACCACTCCAATAGAAAATCTGGAGTGATTTCATCCTTAATGAGCCTCTTCCACCTTTGCCACTCCTGAATGTCTTCAGATAAGTGAGTGGATTTATTCTGCCTAAAGGTAGAAAGAAGATTTGTGCCATCATCATACAAGACAGGGTGTTGGAAGTGGTTCAAGAAGACTGTTTCCAGATCCCAAAAGTTGTCATAACTTGTGAAAGGTAGTTCAATGTACCATTTAGCCGTGACATTAGTGAAGGTTCTCTGGAAGAGTCTCAACCTGATGGAATCGTCATTCAGAGAGTTAGAAGAGAACCAAAGATGAAAAGTAGTGACATGGTCACTAGGATCTTCCCCAGTTTTTCCCTCAAACTTTGTTATGTCAAACGATAGCGTAGTTGGAACTGGTGGCCATGTTGCATTATGGCGCACATGATCATTCGTTAGTTTTGAAAGGTCTAGCAAGTTCAAAGTTTCCAAAAAAGGTAAACGGGGTCCAAACGATGGCGTTTGATTAATGTGAGCCTAGTTCCTATATTACTGGTTGGGGTTTCCCTCGACCATCGGCTGTGAAGTGTAAGCATTACCAAAGTTGTTCCAACCAAAATCTAGCGGGTTACTTCCTAGAATGTTCATTTTCTTTGGTTGGGTGTTACCCCCTTCGTGATGTGGCTTAAGAATGTTACCACCTCTTCCACCAAACAGTTAAAAAGGAGTACTCCCCATAGGTAAATTAGATGTTCACACATTTGAAGTTTGTGCATTAGACTTTGTGAAGGGGTTGAACCCATATGTAAAAGTAACATACGAGGTGGGAATTGAGCCCACAAAAGGTGTGGAAGTGTAGGGACCCCCATTTCGGGTTCCCCAAAAAGACTTCCACAGAATTTGAAAATATAAGTATAATTAATTGCAGAACTTCCAGTACGATTTTTCAAAAGAAGATATAGAGGCCACAAATCTAGTTCTATCTATTGCAGTACATGAATGTCAAATAAATAAAACTATATACTCAGATTTATTCATTCCACCACAAGAATTAGCAAAATAAATAAACTAAATACTTCAAACCTGTTTTTGACGGTTGGTCTAGCGAATCGATGGAGTCCTCGAAGTGTTCCCGCATGATCCAATAAAATTTCCTAATGAAATATCGAGTGACCCCTTTGTTGACCTCCCTACCGTATCGGGTTTATTCTTCTTCACCCCGAACCCCCGAGCAAATGGGGTCACAAGAACACACAAGCTAGCCTCTCGAAAGGATCTCCCAATCCCCGTTCCGGCTAATCCCAACTCCAAGGATCATAACATAATCCAAGATTTTGATGACCATCCAACATTAGGTCATAAGAGATAGCCTTCTCTCCTTCTCCTCCCTCATTATATAGCAAAATCCTATGTGCCATGTGTTTGTCCATGCACATATTTAATTTAATTTAATATTTTAATTTCCAATATTCTCAAACACATGTGTCTTCTTAATGTCTTTAATGTGCACCTAAATCCCTAGATCAGTGGGATCTTGTCACATCCCCACCCTTGGACCCAATTCAAGGAAGGGAACTTGATGCCATTCTATGGGGCTTTTACATAATCTCAGCCCATACATTAGATTTCAAAGCAAAGAAATACATGTGTGCAGATGTAAATCAATTAAACATGCACAGCGGAATGAAAACCTCATCCACACACATTACATGATGCCATTCAATTTAACACAACCAACAAACTAATACATTTGCAGAAGTAATTACATAAGAAAATACTCATCTTGATGTAATGTTGTCCATACAACTAGCTATGTCGCTGCAACGTTCCTCCCAACCATAGGTCTCTGCCCAGCCTGTATTCTTTCACCACTCAGAGACCACCCCCGAGCTAGGCATGATATATACAATGAAAAGGGAACCCTCAAGCATAGCACAACCCAAAGCAATGGATACCCATCTCAACCCCAACATTCTTTTACACACAGTAGCTCAAAACTGGCATGGATACACAATTCAACCATGGATTCGCAGAATAGGGTCTATGGGTTTTTCCCAAAACGTGGGCACACCAAAAATGGATTGTGGTAAGAGGGAATCAACCCCAGGGAAGAAAACTAATTTCTCCCACATATTGTAATGTCCCTTGTTAGAAATTTTATTAAAATGACAATTTTTCATTTTTTCCCTAGTTTGACCTTTGACTAGTTTTGAGCTCTAGGTCCCCAAATTGCTCCAATTGCTCCCAAATATTCTGAGAAGGTATATGGATGATGTTAGAACATAAATATGTATTTCAGGGATGCTTTTGGACCTTTAAAATACTTTTGCAAATCCTCTTTCAATTCTGGCCAATGTAGGGAACTTTACTAGTAATTTCCCTTTGACTAGTATTGGTCTCTAGGTCTCGAATTGACTCCAAATGCCTTCAAATATTCAAGGAAGGTGTATTAATGATATTAGGACTTGAATATGATGTTCAGGGATGATATATGGCCACCAAAATATCTCTATAAACTCTTTTAAGATTCTGGACCAAGTATGCAATTTTACTAGTAATTTGGGGTTCAAATCCCCCTGGGGTTAGTACTGAAAATGGCTTCCCAAACGCCTTTAAACCCACTCAAATTTCTGAATATAGGTAGGGAATGTATTAAGGATGTTATTAAGGTCTCATTTGCACCATTAATTGATTATTATATCTGTTCCAACCCTCTCCCATTCAACTGCAAAAATCACCAATTCGACCCTTGGGGAAATAACACTATTTCTTCTCCCAATGCAATTAAATTGAGTAAAAATGCTTCAAATTCTCAAGTACAGTACATGAAAACTGTAAAATACATCCATGGAAGTCCATTAATCACAAATTCATCAGAGAATCATCCATTCATTCGAAATCATCATCAATACATTGGCTCACAACAAGGTAGTGGGGAAATGGAATTGTTCTTCCATTAAAAATGAGATTTATACATTTCTACTTGGAATTTCGACCTGAAACTTTTTGGAGATGAAGAAAAGAGTATTTAATTCATATTAAAAAAGAAATGGGGCATGAGAAGCTCCCCCAAAGAGTACAATACATCACCAAAAATGCCCCCCCTCAAGGATCAAGAATATGCCATCAAAACTGGAAATGGTTGAGAGAATGTGCTGCAATAGAAGAAACCATGAGCTTCCCTATAGCTTACACCTGAAAATAAATTCTCCATTGAAGCTCCAAATGAAAGGTCTAAATGGCCTTTCCAATTACCAACTTGGGTGGGAATCTTTCACCCTCGAAATTGGCTAAGGCAAGAAACTAGTCATCCACTAGCTCTCTCTCTACACAAATGCAATTGCAAATTATACAAATGATCAAAAGCTGGTTTAATTCTTTGTTATTGACATTTATAAAGTGATAATATCCTCCATGGGTCGAATTCCTTCCAAGAGACTCATGCCAACTCAAGTTGGGAAGAGATTCCAAAGAACGCCACTTGTACAACAATTCCTAGTCTCCCACTTCCACCAAATCACATGTGGAAGCATATTAGCTGCCCTAACACCCTTGAGCGCCCTCTTGGAGTCTATTTTTAGCCCTGACATGTCATATATGTCATATGTCAGACTTCAGGTCTTATTTGTGTCATAGGTGTCATAACATCTTCATCATTGTTGTCATAGAGCTAGGGAATCTAGCCCAAGTGTCTCACTAGCTCCAAATTGCCTCTTCCTCTTCCATGGGAGTTACTCTTCCTCTATATTTTGACCTTGGATGAGTCATGCCATGAATAATACCTTTTGGACTCCTCCAAGTATGTTACCATTCACCTTGAATTCGAATTGGTGAGAGAATGATGCCAAGTGTAGTGGGGAAATCTAGCCATATGTGGGTCCCACTTCCTCCATGTGTCTTCATGATCAAATGCCACTTTGATTTTCACTTGTATATATTTATTTAGCTCCTTTATTAAATATTTATGCCACTCTAATGTTCAAACAGCATTTATTATCCCCATTATTCCAAATCCCAAAGCTTCCACCCCAAACCCAGGAAACTAGTAATCTTCCTCCTTGGCAATTATTTGAACTTTAGCATCAATTTGACAAACTCTACTGAATAGGGACAATGTGATTAGGCCATTGTGACCTAATGCCAAATTTGGGACATTATAAATCCTCCCTTCCCAATATTGCTTGTCCTCAAGCAATTTTAAACATGGGTGTTGAAGAACCTGCTTTCTGTATAATTCTTTGAAGTTGCCATTGAATTGCCCAACCTTGAGTCTTTGAGTTTCCATGAAGATTTTAGAGAGGAACCACCATGCTTGCTGCTACACTACTCTGATTAAAATCACTTTATTAAGTGTGGAATCCATCTCCCATACTGCTTGCTTCCCCCAAAAAAATGAAACCAATGAGACAAAAATTATTCTAGGGTCCCATTGCTTGTATTGCACCCCAACAATTAAGAGTGCTCTCCAACCCACACCATTAGATAAGAGGATTCTTGGATCCCATTTTCTTGTATGCATTCTTTCAAACATCATGAGTACCAAATATATATCATCAAAGTACATAACAACATAATGAAAATGTACATCAAGGATATGCTTCATCAAAGAGTCATGAAAGTGCTTATACCTCCAAGCAAGTAGACCACCATTTTCCAAGTGCATACAAGCTTCAAGTGACCAATCAAATATACTCCAATGACATAGGTGAGGATCCCATGTCCTATAATTCTGCTCCAAAAGGATTTGATATGCATCAAAATATTCGGCCATGTATTCTTTCATCCAAGAAGTGAATGAAGAATCTCCACTAAAATCTGAACCAAATAATGAGCAGAAAAAACAAGGAGACTTCAAATGACTCAAAGAAGTCTCGCCAATACATCCATGAATGTGAGAATCATAAAAATATAAAAAAGTATATGGATTCCAACAAAAATATTCTCCAATCATAAATCTATTCTCCCAAGTGTTGGATGAAGTTCCTCCAACATCAAATGAATCAAGTGTTGAGCAAGAAAAACCATGAGTCTTCAAGTGACTCAAATGCATATCATAGGTGCATCCATGTAGATTTGCATCATCATAAAGTGACAAATAATGTTGCTGCAAATGTGAATAAGAATGTGCTCCAACCATGTCATCATAAAAGGTAAATCTAGGAGTTCCATACTCCTCATGTGGCACCATAAAAAAGAACCCTTTCACCCATACTTCATTGAGACTAATACTGCAAAACATGGAATTGTAGGATGTAGGAGAATGAATTAACTCACCCAAATGATCAAAAAGTGCAGAAGTTTCATCATGGGAAGGATCCATGTGGGTAGTATCATGCAACTCCTTCAAAAGTGGGAAACCTTTGTCATAGATTGGTTCCAATGTAGAGGAATCATGCTCTTCTTTAAAAATTGCATAACCTTCATCAAGAGACAATTCAAGTTCCTCTTCCACCACATCAAATGTTTGGATCTCTTCAAGTTCATCTTCAAACACATTAAGCACATTCAAATTCTCACATTTCTCATGATCCACCATGTCATGAGAATCCTCCAAACAATCTACCATTTGACAATCTGAAACATAGGAGGAAAAAAAAATATCTTGCAACTTTTCAAGAAGTTGCTCATTTTGAATTGTGAGCTTATGAATATTCTCATTATTCTTCAAGTATGCATCATGTAACAATTCATTAAGCTCAAACAAATGGTTTTTATCAAAAAGCAAAGACATGAAATTACCTTTGATGTGGCACATTGCTCTTTGAATCTTCTCCATGTCTTCAAGAAAGGATGTTTCCTCCAATGAAGTAGCTCTCCAACAAGAATTTGACACCAATGCTTGAGTGTCATGGAGAATGATGAGGGACTCTTGGATATTATTTTCATTCATCTTTAAGGACCCTTCAAGAAAATTAGGCTCTTGGAAATGAACCTCCTCATCTTCTTCAATTTTGCTTGGACCAACTTCATGAAGCTCAAGTGGTGATGGGGAAGTTGATCTTGGTTCTTCTTCAACTACTACAAGTTCTTCATTATCATGCTTAATGGAACTTGGTCTTGCAGCAACACTTTCAAAAGTGATCTCTATGTCACCAACATAGAGGTGTGAGCACCCATCAGTATTTACTCCTTCATAGTTTAAGCATCCATCAGTAGATGCTCTTTGGTTCATGTCTAAGCTAGAAGGTGTCTCGAAATGATCTTCCATATTTCCAATAGAATCTTCTTCATGCTCTTGTGATGTCTCTTCATTTTTATCCTTCAAGCAAGATGATGCATTTTTCCCTTTGTTTTCCTTATGATCAATATCTTTGGAATCTCTTTTTGAAGAATTTCCAAAAGCTCTCCTCAAGTGGGACATAATTTCATGCACACATGTATGATACTCACTCCAAGGTTCTTCACAAGAAGGGCATAAGCCTTTCTTTACTAACTCCACATCTTCATTTTTGGGCCTATTTTCAAAAACATGTTCAACAAAGTACTCAAAAGACATGGCATTTTGTGTATTTTTGCTAAAAGCAAGATATTCTTGATATTTTTGATATTGTTGGGGCAAGGTTTTATATTTTGCTCTCCATCTTTGGAACTCACTCATAGAATTATCCTTGGTTGGTGTGACACACTCATATTCATTAGATTTAAATTCATAAGAATAATCTTCATTTCTCTTGAAATTGTAAGAAGTGTTGCATGATGGCATCTCTTCCTCGTACCATTCACATTCTGCTTCATATTGCTCATAAGCATTTGCATATTCCTCATAAGAATTGTACTCATAGGATTCATCATAATAATAAGACATGGCTTCCTATTATTCTTGAATGTATGTACCTAATACACAGGTGCAAGGACCATGCTCTGATACCATTGTAATGTCCCTTGTTATGAATTTTATTAAAATGGTAATTTTTCACTTTTTTCCCTAGGTTGACCTTTGACTAGTTTTGAGCTCTAGGTCCCCAAATTGCTCCAATTGCTCCCAAATCTTCTGAGAAGGTATATGGATGATGTTAGAACATAAATATGTATTTCAGGGATGCTTTTGGACCTTTAAAATACTTCTGCAAATCCTCTTTCAATTCTGGCCAATGTAGGGAACTTTATTAGTAATTTCCCTTTGACTACTATTGGTCTCTAGGTCTCGAATTGACTCCAAATGCCTTCAAATATTCAAGGAAGGTATATGAATGATATTAGGAATTGAATATGATGTTCCGGGATTATATATGGCCACCAAAATACCTCTACAAACTTTCTTAAGATTCTGGACCAAGTATGCAATTTTACTAGTAATTTGGGGTTCAAATCCCCCTGGGGTTAGTACTGAAAATGGCTTCCCAAATGCCTCCAAACCCACTCAAATTTTGAACAGACGTAGGGAATGTATTAAGGATTTTATTAAGGTCTCATTTGCACCATTAATTGATTATTATATCTGTTCCAACCCTCTCCCATTCAACTGCAAAAATCACCAATTCGACCCTTGGGGAAATGGCACTACTTCTTCTCCCAATGCAACTAAATTGAGCAAAAATACTTCAAATGCTCAAGTACAGTACATGAAACTTGTAAAATACATACATGGCAGTCCATTAATCACAAATTCATCAAAGACTCATCTATTCATTTGAAATCATCATCAATACATTGGCTCACAACAAGGTAGTGGGGAAATAGCATTGTTTTTCCATTAAAAATGAGATTTATACATTTCTACTTGGAATTTCTACCTGAAAATTTTTGGAGATGAAGAACAGAGTATTTAATTCACATTAAAAAATAAATGGGGTATGATAATCTCCCCCAAAGAGTACAATAACTCACCAAAAACGCCCCCCCTCAAGGATCAAGAATATGCCATCAAAACTAGAAATGGTTGAGAGAATGTGCTGCAATAGAAGAAACCATGAGCTGCCCTATAGCTTACACCTGCAAATAAAGACTCCATTAAAGCTCCAAATGAAAGGTATGAATAGCCTTTCCAATTACCAACTTGGATGGGAATCTTTCACCCCCGAAATTGGCTAAGGCAAGAAACTAGTCATCCACTAGCTCTCCCTCTACACAAATGCAATTGCAAATTCTACAAATGATCAAAAGCTGGTTTCATTCTTTGTTATTGACATTTATAAAGTTCTAATGTCCTCCATGGGTCGAATTCCTTCCAAGAGACTCATGCCAACTCAAGTTGGGAAGAGATTCCAAAGAACGCCACTTGTACAACAATTCCTAGTCTCCCACTTCCACCAAATCACATGTGGAAGCATATTAGCTTCCCTAACACCCTTGAGCACCCTCTTGGAGTCTATTTTTAGCTCTGACATGTCATATATGTTATATGTCAGACTTCAGGTCTGATTTGTGTCATAGGTGTCATAGCATCTTCATCATTGTTGTCATAGAGCTAGGGAATCTAGCCCAAGTGTCTCACTAGCTCCAAATTGCCTCTTCCTCTTCCATGGGAGTTACTCTTCCTCTATATTTTGACCTTGGATGAGTCATGCCATGAATAATACCTTTTGGACTCCCCCAAGTATGTTACCATTCACCTTGAATTTGAATTGGTGAGAGAATGATGCGAAGTGTAGTGGTGAAATCTAGCCATATGTGGGTCCCACTTCCTCCATGTGTTTTCATTATCAAATGCCACTTTGATTTTCACTTGTATATATTTATTTATCTCCTTTATTAAGTATTTATGCCACTTTAATGTTCAAACATCATTTATTATCCCCATTATTCCAAATCCCAAAGCTTCCACCCCAAACCGAGGAAACTAGTAATCTTCCTCCTTGGCAATTATTTGAACTTTAGCATCAATTTGACAAACTCTACTGAATAGGGACAATGTGATTAAACCATTGTGACCTAATGCCAAATTTGGGACATTACACAGATGTGTGAGCATTCAGTGGGCCCAAATGGCCTCAATTAAACCCCAAATCGTTTTTTCTTCTTCCCCACTATTAGCCACAGCAAAAATGCCCTTCCCAGCTAGGAAAACGAAGGTAAACACAGAAATTCATGGAGGGAAATGCCCAGGAAGCTCTAAACTCGTGAGGGAGAAAGACTGATGATTGAATAATGGCTTGGGGAGCAATTTCGTGGCCCTTTACTTTCCCAAGAATCCAAACATGAATCTCTAGGAAGGGTGGCTTGCCCATACTCGAATTTGGACAGCCATACCTCACCATTCCCCAAGGCATTAACTACCTCAACCAATTCTTGGGAGAAATGAATGATTGGGTACAAAAGTCAACATGGGTAGTTGAGGGTTTATGGGTTCTCTCATTGACACTTGGCTTGATTTGATTGGCTCAAGGGTTTGAATATTTCCCTCCCAATTCTTTGTAACATCATGCCCCCATCTCTTGTTGCATTGCATAGCTAGTTGCGGGCATTTATATTAAGATGCATATTTACAATTCCCATGGTTCATTAGCACATGGGTAGCATAATTTTAAATACTTTCCTCTTCTAGATCGAGCGTTCACTAATGGAGCCTTGGCCTTGAGCTCCATGCTATGAATCATACATAATATGCATACATTATTTACATTATAGCCCAAAATATTATAAGGGTAAAAATGGGGAATGTGACAGAGCTAGGTGTAGAAGAGTTCTACTTCTCTTTTGGTTCTCATTTAGTTTACTATACAATCTTTTGATTAGACTTATTGCTTTCTAGTTTTCTTTCTTTTCCTAAAATTAAGATTGAATTAAAAGATGATTCCTTTTACTAAAAGTATAATCTATTTTAAATTTCCTCTTTATAAAATAAATTAAATAAATAATAAAATGAATTAAAGTAAAATCTTGAATAATAATAAAAGAAGAACAATTCTTTTATTAATGATCTATTTCAATTCTTTATCAAAATAATGAAGTCAATTAAATAGAATCTTTAATAGAATGATTTAAAATAATAAAATCTTTTGAATAAATAATAATTTTTCTTAATAATAAAATTAATCAAATTTAATATAAATAAATTCAATCTTTTAACCCCTTTTCAATATAATAAAATTAATTAAAATAAGAAATTTAATTAATGAAATCAAGAATAGAATTTGTATAGGATAATTTAATATAATAAAATCCATTAAATTAAAATATTTGAATAAAAATAATTCTCTTATTATTAATATTTTTCAATCAGCATAATTAATCAAATTTAATATTGAATAAAATCAATCTCTTCAATTCTTTTTCAAGTTAATAAAATCAATTAAAATGAATAATTCAAATTAATGAAATCAATTAAATCTAAAATCTTGAATAGAATTATTCAAATTAATAAAATAGAACAAAATGAAATAAAGTATTTCTTAAATCTTATGTGAAATTTTCATTTATACCATTGATTAATTTTTTTCCTCTCGTTCTTGTCTAGGTGCCTCTTCAGCGGGCCCTTTTGGCAGTTTCATTTCTTCCTTCTTATGGGGAGTACTGCGTAGCAACCAAGAACCGTTACCGCGATCTCTCAACTACGCTCCTTGGAGACTAAGGGATGTTGAGGGATAAGGATCTCCTTATTGCGCGCCCCTCAACTCATCGTACGCGACCAAATCATTATGGCCATGCAATTATGGCATACGCTTCCCTGGGCGAGCTGAAACAGCTTCACCCATGCGTGGATTGCTAATTCAGGGTCGACAATCAGTCATCATACGCTTAAGTGTTCTTTCCGTTCTTATAACCCTGATAGTTCCATGGTGGATCAGTCGGTAAATCGTCTTACCTGCTACTGCACACACACTCAAATGCATATTAGTAGCACTACACTATAAAACATTTGTATCATTATTTTCAGTATCTTAGTCAGTCGAGTCTACTAAACATTCATTATTTTAACATTATATCTCTGTCAATTGAGCATACATCATTTTCATTTCAAGTAATTTCAACATTCATCATTTCTTCATTCTAAAGTATTTTCCTCATTTATCATTTTATCAGTCATAAGTATCACATAATCTAGTCAATCATAAGTCTAGAATAATCAAATCAATCATAGGTGCCGAGGCGGGCATTACAGGAAGGAGCTATATGTCCTCCAAACCAAGGAAAACCCTGACTAAAAGGAGAAGATTGCGGACTAAAATCGGGTTGTTGAGAAACAGGAGATGATGTGATCGGTATTGAGGATATCCATGTAAGAGGGATATTTAAGAATCCACCAGTGGAACCAAAAGGAATGGGTGATGATGAAGCTTGAGAACTAGACATACCTATGGAACCAGTTTTAAAACTAAAAGAAGGGCTCGAAGCAGGGGTGGCCTGCACAGAGCTTGGTACTGATGTGCTTGCAAAATAATGAGAGAGATCTCTCTTAATCATGGATGTAGTAAAAGTTTGGGGAACTCTTGTCTCATCTCCAAAACTAACCATGAAATAAATAGTGGTAAACCGATACGCACTAAACTCGGGTTGACCTAGAGAGTCTACATCTACAAGTAGTGGATTGTGGGGTCTAGTTAAAGGAGGGTTGTAAGGTGTGATAAAATCTTGAGAAGTTAAGTCCTCAACCGACACAGTATCAAAGACCTATTGATATTGAAATCTAACCTGAGGTTCTCCACGTGGTTCCATTATGCTCGTAAGTTCGTATGAACCGTGGGAATCAGTCCTCCGATGTCGAGGTGATGGTGGAGGCTCCACAATGTGTGGTGGGAGGTTTTTCAACCTTCATGACATACAGAGAGGTTTTTCCTCCATAGTTATAACACAAAAAAATTGAGTATGAAAACCTAGTGGCCACTAATCGACTAAGGAGCAAACAACATGCCACCACAAAAAATGTCCTAAACTGATCAAAACAAGGAAAAAAAAGTCAATATTCTCAAAATTTATTCTCAGATGATGAGGGCCTAGAACAAACCAATAGAATATCGAAGGTCAATTGAACAATGTCCAATGCAGGTCCTCTGGGTGCAAGCATTTGAATCACCAAACCGCCATCCCTAGATTACTATAAAGGGTTACCTTCTGCACCTGTCCTAGGTGCAATGGAAATAGCCTTTCACTATACCTGTGAAGATCCCTAAGGTTAAGATACTAAGGATACCAAAAATACGAAGAGAACTGGGGGGCCATTCGTCAGTCTAGCCAAGACGCATGGGTAGGGTAGCAAAGCCCAAAATCCAAGAGTACTTAAAGCACTAGTGGACCCCCATAAGCGAATCAGCTCTCGTTTATGCTTGAAAGGAAAGTGAGGGGGTATCTCCAACAGTTCCAACCTTACACAACCTCGTGCATAACTTCGGTTTGAGTGGAGCCTTCCCATGATACTTTGATATAAGTGGGTTTGCCTAAAAGATTGTCTCACTATGATTTTTGAGCAATAAAATGACTTCGGGCAGTTTAAAGTGATCTACCCCAAAATCCTAGCCTAAGCTAGTTGATGTAGTGCCAAACCTAAAAAAAATAAAATTACTAATTGATTTTATTAGATGTTCTTTTTAGAGGTTGTTTGCTACTCAAAGGGTAGTGATGTGTGTGGTATGGTTATGACAAAAGTAAAATGCATATTATAATGCCAAAAAATTCACAAAAAATATTTTTCCATTGAATCTTTCAAAACAAAAATAAGCGTTCCTAAGCATAAAACATTTTTTCTTTTTCAATTTTTAGTTTTTCAAAGTTAATAGTAAAGCAAAGTATCCTACTTTGAAACAAATGACAAGTCTTGTATATAAGTTTTTGGTTTTTCAATTTAACCTTTATTTCTCTAACTATGAAAAGAGAAAAAGCATGAAAATGAACAAGTAAGAATTATCAAAGATGTGAGTAAAGATAAAGAGCCTACATCTTACAACAAAATCAATCCGAGGACTAACAAAGACTTTAAACCTATGAGGTTATTTCAATGAACTGACCCGGAAATTGGAACTAGGTGTGAAGAAAAAGGAGGTAAAATGATGTGCAAAGTGGAAAGGTAGAATACTAAGCTTCTCCTAAGCATCAGAAAACCAAAACAAAACACCTGCCAAACAATGAGGGTAGGAAAGCAAACCAAGGAAACTCAACCAACACAAAGCCTCACAAAAAAAGCTAACCGAGACAGACTGACCTGAACAAGTGTTCAAGAGGTATCCAGTTAATCAAGGATCTAAGAAACCACCAAAAAACCTAGCTGAGATCAAACCCTAAATCAAAAGGTAAAAACTCAGGAAAAGTGCACGGGTATAGTATTAGACAACAGGCAGGTGATGCACAGGTCTGTAAGCAGACAACGCGCTCCTAGGGAAAAAAGTGCGCTACTATAACTAGTAGGGAGCCACACACAAGTTTCAACAAGACCTGAAAAACGAGAAAGGACACCAAACAAGTAACTGAATCAAAGTCAAAAGGTCATCCAAGATTTCTACAAGGCTACATCAAGACTCAGAAGGACACAAGGGTTCCTGATCAACAGGCATAAGAGCAAAGAAAATACCAAAAGGCAGACCTAATAGCCAAAAAAAAAATCTTGTTGCAAAGGTTCAAACCCATAGAAAAGTACACTACTATATATACTAACAGCCAGCGCATGCAACGTAAAATGCACCTGTTGTAACTAAGACAACTAGCGCACAAGTCAAAAAGGGTGCGCTTGTATGTACAGGAGACACGCCCATGGGTACTGAAAGGACAAGTAAAAATTTGCAAACTTCAACAATGAACTGAATCAAAGCAAAGGAAAACAACTAGGCAACCTTTAAAAACCTTACAGAGAGTCAGAAAGTAATAAAGACTAAAGAAAAACTAAAAAGATCCCCATAGCAGAAACAAAAATGTGCTCCCCAGCAGAGTCACCAATTCTATTGTTAAGGATTATACCTTATAGCAGGGGATGGAGGATATCAACGTACGTGGGGTTGACATATAGATATATTAGGGTTTTACACTAATTACTGTAAGTAAATGAGATTAAAGGTTGAGAGAGAATACCTTTTTACGATGGCTAGTCCTAGCTTTCACCCGATCTCTACAACAACACACCTGCAAAACCAAACAACCTTCCCCAAATGATTTGACTACAAATAGATAATGATATTGACAACACAATATGACATTAATTATAATCAATCATCCAATGAAATAGACAATTAATTGGGATGGGAAGGATATCTCGATCTTTATTGTCAAAGAAATGCAACAAGGTACAGTATACACGATTCTATTCCAAGCACTTCTGCAACCTAGTTCTGGGCTCCTGCTCGTCTCGTGACTAGAAATTCGTTTAGCATAACAATAGTTTTCACATTAGATTGGCCTCTTCCTCATAGCTTCCCCTTGTATTTATAGCTAAGGCAGGAAGTTATATTCGGGAGGCAGTTGAATTGGGAGGTTGGGGGATTTATAATACCAAACTCAACTAATCCCAATTCGTATTCTTAATATATTTTTCATTTCATCTTTAGCTGTGCACAGGTATGATACTAGCCAACCTGCACCTAATGCGCAACTAGTGTTCCTAATGACTAGCGCATACAACTTTTTAGGATATGTGCACAGGTTGTCAACAATAGGACCAGCGCATGATGTGCTAGATTCCAATTATAAGATTAGCGCATATCCAATGAAATATGCAAAAAAATATAATTTTCAGTTGAAGATGTAGGATATCAATCATCAAATCATCAAAGGTCGATCAAGCTCTTCCATCCATAGTGTCCTTTTGTGTCACCAACAGGGAAATGTGATCACGGACGGAGAAGTGTTGATTTAACCTATAACAATGTGGTTGTCCCCAAGACAAAATCTGGAAATTTCAATGTGTTTTCTCTAGCCCCACTTGAATGGAGTATGAAGCATTATTTGCTGAGGTTTTCAAAAATGAGGCCAAGCATTCCATAGTATTCAAACTCAATTCAACAGTCCTATCAATTTCGCCATAAATTCACAATTGTCCAATGATATTAATATGCATCATGTTTCCCAGTTGATGCAATCAGGCTACCGACTATGAATTTTTTCTTTTCCAACATGAATTGTACATAACATAATTGAAATAAGAGTTGTGGGTGAAGGCTGCACAAAACAATTATTCTCCCAAGCAATTCCAAGAATCTGTGAATAAATAGTTTCAATTCCATATAGTGCAGAAAAGTCCATTCTCCCCTACACTCAATGGATGCCATGTCCTTGGAAAAGAAAATATTGAATAAAGAAGTGGGACAAAAAAAAGAGATGACATGTAAGTTGTAATGATGTCAACCTCCCAATTTGTTTGCTACTATCCTGGAGGTCATATTTATGCCATGGACCTATTGTGATTTCTTTGAGAATATTTAGTTTCCATATGTATGAAGGAAAAACAAAGCAACTAAGAAATAAATCTCATAAGAAACATGAATTTGTTTTCATAACATGGGGGGACTTTGTATGAGATATTTCTCTCAGCAAAAATGATGATGTTGATGTTCCAGATGCAGTTCTCTGTTGCCTCAAATATTATCACAATGTTGTAAAATTTCTAAAATGTCTGTGCTCATATTCCTAGCAGCATTCAACCATGAGGATCCATGTGGAACAACCATGCATTAATAAGAAATCAACAACATGAGTGATCTTTAAAAATTGACAATCCTCACACCATATGATATAGTCTCTTATACTTGTGTGGATGGAAACCCTCTGAATGTATTCTCTATTGCATAGAAGCATAGACTTCTTCCACTATAGGTTCTCATGAAGCAACAACAATGCCTTGTGTGGCAATAGTAGATCATTTTTTCATACATGGATGTTGGGAAGGACTTAGATGTTGGGAAGGCCTTGATTTTGATGTGCATGAATTGGAATGATGAAGTGTTATAATTGAGTGGGAAAGGATGGGAATGGATGGATAGAAAATGCTATATAGAAAATGGAAATGGATAGTGCTTAGTCGTTCTTCATGACATATTCCTAAATCTTTAATAAATCAAAAAACAAATCGTGCTATTTTACCTCAATTTTTACCTTCGTGGATGCCCTTGTTGACATGAATGTACTGATGTATGTTGGGGAAAATGATGAGGAGGAATTCTACCACAAAAGCAGAGAGCTCCTTCTCTTATTCTGAAAATAAATTGATGGAATGAAAATGGAAAGGAATTGCAAAACTACTGAAACAAATGATGATGCAAGTCACTGTTGAAACCATTAGATCACATAATCTTCAGCTGCTACAAAACCGATGTACAATTCTTACCATGCGAATGAATGTGTTGAAGTAGAGCATGGAAAGAAATCATTGGATTACCAGCCATTAATGTATGCCGTTAACCAATGTGAAGCAACTCACCTTTGAATGACAGTGAGCTCTAAAGTACCTTAGTGCATCTTCACAAGTACGAATGAATATGTTGGAGTCGAGTCACCTTGAAGATTTTTCAATCAAGAGGCATTGATGAATCCCCATGATTAACAACAAGGAAATACGCCGTTGATTCATGCAGATCCCGAGGCACTATAAAACTCTAATATCGATCCCAGATGATGTGTTGGAGTCGATGGGACAAGACCATTGGAAGGTGGACCTTAATGAATTCCACATTATCCAAAATGAGTACAAAATAAATGATTGTGAATAATTATAGTGAAAAATAGAACCAACATGAAACTCAGAAGTGGAAAGTATATGTGAAGTCATGATGTGGTAGTGATAGCAAAAAAAGTTAAGGTTGACTACATAAGCAGTGGAAAAGGGGACATCGACATGAATGTATTTTTATAGCTTTGAAAGGAGGAGGGTGAATGAGTATATCATAGCAAAATTGGCTTTCTGAGAGGTTTCTTTTGGTAGCAATTGGTATGAAAGGATTCTTGGCATGCAGAAATGGGACTTGAATTATGGAAAATTGGTCTTCATATGGTTTTGACACCAATCTATCCATTTTATGTGCTCAATCCATTTGCAAGTTAAGAAAAATTCTTCAAGAGTCACTCGTACATGTATTGACCTTCTTCTTCCAAGGACTTGCAAAATCCTACCACTTGCCTGCAATAAAACATGAGATGGTGGAAGAAGAGATTTGGTCTCTCTTCACCCAACACTTATGAAAACAAAAGCAAAAAAGCAATTACTTATAAAAAAAATCCAAAGAAAAATGAACAAAGCAAATTCAATTTATACTTGTGGGAGAGCGATGGCCATCTAGACTCACCAACAGTATTCCGATCATAACTTCTTCGTTCCTTGTCCGATTTGAGTGATTAAAAATATAAATTAAATTAAATTCATAGGTATATGTCAATTAGAAATAGTTTTTAAAAATTCTATGTGATGATATTCCAAATTTGCTCAGTAACAACCTACATGACAAGGTGTTTTTCGAATTTCGGACTAGACCAACAGTCACGGTTTTAGGCATAAATTTTTCGTTTGATAACGGATTGATGTGGTGCCAATTGGATATGAAAGTAGATTCATATAGGTGTCTCCGTTTGAAACAAGTTTTGAATCCAAAAATAATTGATGGGTCAACTATGCCAATGAACAGTTTAGGAAACCGAGTTTTAAAAATGTTGATTTGTAATAGGCAGTCGGTATTTTGGTCATACAATTTCCATATGATATCAGAATTAAGTGATTCAAATTTATTTGTAAACTATATTCATAGGGGAATATACCAATGGAACAATTTTTCAAGATATATCCAATAAGGCATCCAAAAGTGACTGTCACAGCTCTATTCCTAAGCTGTATGTTTGACACCCTGTTAGTATTTTGATCATAACTTTTTCGTTTGATGCCCAGTATAAAAAATTCAAATTGTTTTGGAAAATATATTCAAAGGGTTACTTAGAAATGAAATATGTTTTAAAAATACTTCCATTTGGTATCCCAAAAATGGACTGTCCTGACCGTGTTTCAGTAAAAAGTTCAAGCCAAAATGCCACAAAAGTCCAATAAATGAAATATGGCTGCCAAAAATTGACCAGAATAGGGTGATTGTTTTTAATGATATAAATTTCAATAGAAGATAGTCCCATAACAAAAAATTTCAAGCATTGAGTACCTAGATTGACTTACACATTGTGTTGCACAAAGGGCCACAACTCTTAAAAATGATATAATGTTTGAAATAAAGCTTGTGTATTTTTATGGATGTGTTCTATAAAAATGAAAACTAAACACATACCATGATGATCGCTCAAGTTTGAAGATTTGAATGTTTCCATAATCATTTGGCTCCTTTTCCCATGGATTTTTCATTCACCAATGCTTCCTTGCTCTTACCACCTTCCCTAATTACTGTAATTTTGTTTTCAGGCAGGATTTTTGTAATAAATAGAGACAAATTAAATTTTGAAAATTGAAGATAAAAATGATTTAAGCATTTTGTTCAAATAGTCAACAATTCCAAAGCATTCCTGAAAACATCTCATAGCAATTCGTTATCTTTCTACTTTCTGATCTTCCAAATCGCAACAAGGCGCAGGAAGAGAGCATATTTATTGAAAATAAAAACTAAAAAAAATAAAATTCTATCCTACCCTATTCTACTTGGAAATATAAAAATTGTTCAAGTGTATGCATATTTCCAATATAACCACATGCGTAACAAGATTATAAACATATTCACACTCAAGTTTGAAAAATGTAATTTAAAGCATATGAGAGTGTGAGAGACCAACTACGGGAAATAATATGATACAAATAAGGAAGGAAAAATAAAATAATGATGTGACCTAGTAGCTACTTCAAACCATATTTCAATAGAACTATGATATTCTTGATTGCCTTCTTGGTTTAGATCACACTGCATCTCCTCTTTGGCCTCCTCGATCTCAGGTTTGAATGATTGGTCCCTATTAGATATATGTGGCTCATGGACTCTTGGTTCTTCTTTCACTTCTGGAGAGGTGGATAAGATTTTGACTGCTTTCAATATGTGCTCTTCCTGAGAAGAAGAAATCCCAGCAGCTGCTAGGATTTGAGAGAGTTCTTCCAAACTTATGTTCATCCTTGAATCCATCTTGCTCATAATCCTATCTTCATAATTGGATTGGTAGAAGGGGGGGCTCTTACAGCACCCAAAATTTAACTACAATCTGAAAAATGAATTAAACTAGCTGCATATATAAAATCACTCTTGCAGAAATGACACACACTTTCAAAAATTGAAATCACACCACCCTTAAAAGCGAATTCAATCAAATGAAAAAAAACAATCGTGCATCCTACAAAACAATGTCAGATGTACTTTTGCACCATTGATAACTTTCCCAGAAACGATGCCAAAATGGTGGGAGAATTAATTAAACAAGTGAAACTACCAGAACATAAATTATCAACCCGAGGAAGTCTTTCATTTCAAAGCTATCGTGCAAGATCTATGGAAGCATAATTTCTAGCTAACGCTATTATCTATTGGTATGAAATCAAAACTCTTTGTAAACTAGATCACAACTTCTTGAAAATAAATCAAACCTCAAACCTATTCATAACACCAAAATGTAAGTCTATCTTAAAACAAAATCAACTCTTTATGAAGCAAGATCTAATTGCATGAATCTAAAAGAAGTGTTATTTTGGCCAATGATATATCAAACGAATTAACAGGAAAACAACTATTATAAGTCTAATGAATGAAATCATACAATTATGATAAATCTAATGAATGAAAGCATGAACTAAATAATAAGCAAATCTACATAATAAAACACTTTCAATCAACACTACCAACATCTTCTAATGGAAGAGGGGCCTTCCTCCACTAAGCAAAGCTGGATTTCCATAATAAAAGTCTACATCTCCAGAATTAAGAAACTGCCAACATGTATTATCAGAATGAAATGATTCCAACAGAGTCTGGATCAAATTCTACAACATAACATTGCTTGTTCTCCTCCCCATAAATCAGAATGTTTACATGTTTATACATAAAATTCTCTCAGGAGAATGAGCAACCGAATCCCCAACTTGTGATCTTGTTCAACAAATTTGCTAATTTGAAATACGGCTATAACTGCAAATCTAGGAATTACACATTTAGAGAACCAGCTGTATATCTCAAACTTGGGCTTTGTGTGGCGATTTCCTCATGAGTAAGGTAACTGAGGCCGTTATGCACAGAACCCATGTCCCATATTTTCGAGATTATTCTCCATCGGCTTGAAAATCGCGATGCAAATAAATGTGTTCTCATCTAGAACGCGTTTTTGGTTGGAACCATTTGATCATGAGTTGGAGGCTGCCATGTTGGACTTGAGCACAAATTGAAATCACAAATCCACATAATCAATCCTAGGAATGAAACCATGTTGTGAATATCCATGTGGACGTGTGCTAGAATGACAACTTTGGAGGCTTGAACCATGAGTGTTACTGTTGTTAATATGAAAAATCACTCCACAAACCATCATTAGTAAGATTATGCATAATAGTCTTCAATTCATCAAAGATAAAGGAAAATAATCATTATTAACCACTAAAGCATCAATGGAAGTAATATGGTATTTTACGGGGAGTTACAACAAATGGATAGAAAATGGAATGATAAATGGATAATAATATGAAGAAGAGGGATGAAATATATGTCGATAGGTTATGAAAATATGGACAAATCTGTTACCCAACCGTGTCCCCCAGCATTTAAGAAGCAATCTACCCCGTAACCAGCAGGCTAATCCCATCTCTGCATGTAAACCCTGCATTTAATTCCACCATTTTCAAATGTATCCCTATAAATACCTTCCCAGGAAAGCCATTGTACATTTTCACTCCAGCTCCAAATCTCCTCAGTCTCCACTCCCTTCTCTTGTTTCTCCAATCTCTTTAAGCAGTTCAGAGTCACCGCTTCCTGCTTGACCCCCTTGTTAGCATGGCCTCTATGGATGCTCCCGAGGTCACCTCTGCATCAATGTATGGCAGTCCATAGGACCATCTCGGGGATGAATTCTTTGATGTACATGACTCTTTTTCTTCCTTCCCAAACCTGCATCAATTGGCACTGGAAGCCAGGCAGCAGGAAAAGAACAACAACGACTTATTCAACCTATGGAAGTCGGGGCTATCCAAGATGATTCTCCCTCCTTCCAGACTGTTTCCAAATTGTTATGTACCAGAGGTAAATGCCATCATGTCACGACTAGGAAATGTGGTATGCCCAATCAGCAGGGAACTAGTCATGGAATTGACAGAATCTAGTGGAGAGCCCTCAATGTTTGTTTTCGACGAAGAGGTATTAACAAATAAGATTCGTGAGCTTTCCCCAGAGAATAGGGATGCCTTCATCCAAATTCTCTTGCCTTCTGAAGGTAGCCTCTCTAACAATCAATCAATGTTTAACTTAGAAACTTTCGCAGGTCTGGTTCAAATAGTATTGTCAATGATTTGCCAATTCCTTGGGTATGACAACAACTTAGTGATCAATGAGGTTGTTCTAGGTCTAATGTTTATCAAAAACCTATCTCAGCATGAACCACTTGTGACTTTGGACTTGTCATCTTTCCTTGCTCAGTCCATGCACCTCTAGTTAAAGAGTTTTTCATCCAAAAGGTTATTTCGGTTGTGCTGCATGCTCCTATACATGATCATCTGTCATAACAAAACTTAATTCGACAAAGAATATCTTCATAGGTTAGTAATTCCCATTCCCCCACAGAGGAAGTTCTCCAGATTCGTAGATACCGTCATAGCAAAGGTATATACACTTTTGTTTGATTCCCTTCCGCCGAGAATTTCCCAGAATGTAAACAATTGCTCTAGCTCAATCCCAATGATGTTGTGGGCGATTGATTTTGTTTTGACACCCACACCGATATCAGAGTATAAGGGGCAGAGCTAGATCCACACAAACTCCCCATATTCTTGACTCCCTAATTTTTTGCATTGGAATTCATCCGTCAAAGATTTAATTGTAATGAGGTGCATTTTATGAAAGGGAACAGTGCTAGGAATTTCAAAGTCCCCAGGGAAGTAGTCACGTTTAAGGTCCAAGACAGGGTTGCTCAGATGGAGGTCGAGGAACTGCTAGCTTCATATGGTTTCCCTTTGAGCATAGCACACAATTCTGATCCCAGGGTGATTGTTTCTCCAGAAAGACAGGGGGACCATTCAGTAGCATAACTCCATGAGTCACACCCCCTGTTAGACAAGATAGCTAATTTGGATAGTTGGGAACAATGTCATGATGTTTTGAACCCAGGCAAGGCCTTTCGATCACCAGTTGTTCCAACACCCCTTAAAATTGATATGTTGGGGAAAAGAGACATGTCCGAGCCCACGTCTGCTGCCGGAAGGGATGGATCACAGAGTATGGGATCAAAGACCAAGAGGTTGAAAGCATAAGGGATGTAATGTCCCCCATTTTGACCCATGTAATATTTTGGGCTATAATGTAAATAATGTATGCATATTATGTATGATTCCTAGCATGGAGCTCAAGGCCAAGGCCCTGCTAGTGAATGCTCGACCTAGAAGAGGCAAGTATTTGAAATTATGCTACCCATGTGCTAGCGAACCATGGGAATTGTAAATATGCATCTTAATATAAATTCCCACAACTAGCTATGCAATGCAACAAGAGATGGGGGCATGATGTTACAAGGAAATTGGGAGGGAAATATTCAAACCCTTGGATCTAATCAAGTCAAGCGAAGTGTCAATGAGAGAACCCATCAAACCCTCAACTACCCATGTTGACTTTTGTACCCAATCATTGATTTCTCCCAAGAGTTGGTTGAGGTAGTTAATTACTTGGGGAATGGGAGGTATGGCTATCCAAATTCAAGTATGGGAAAGCCACCCTGCATGGAAAAACGTGTTTGGATTCTTGGGAAAGAAAAGAGCCATGAATTATTCCCCAAGCCATTACCCATCCACCAGCTTTGCTCTCCCACGCGTTTAGAGATACCTAGGTGTTTTCTCCATGGTTTTTGTTGTGTTTCCTTCATTATCCTAGCTGGGAAGGGCGTTTTTGTGTTGTATGATGGTGGGGAAGAAAGGGAAATTGATTTGGGAACCATAGAGGTTGTTTTGGCCCACTAATTGCTTGTAGATATGTGGGAGAAATCGTTTTCTTCCCTATGGATGATTTTCCTTCTCACAAATCCGTTTTTATTGGGCCTACATTTTGGGGAAAACCCTTGTCCATCTAGTTCCTAAGTCCCACTGTTGAAAGTGTGTTCCAAAGCCCATATCTGAGTTTTGGGTGCAAGAGAATGCTAGGGTTGAGTTGGGTATCCATTGCTTTGGGTTGTGCTGTGCTTAACGGTTCCCTTTTCCTTGTAGATATCATGCCTAGCTCGGGGGTGGTCTCTGAGTGCTGAAAGAATATAAGCTAGGTAGAGAGCTATGGTTGGGAGGAACGTTGCAGCGACATAGTTAGTTGTTTGTGACAATTGCAAAACAAAGATAAGTGTTTTTCTGTCTATGAGTTTTGCCTCTGCAAAAGTTTAATTTCATGAATGTTATCAATGTGATTGAATGCATATGAAAAATGTGTGTGGATGAGTTTATTTCCGCTATGCATGTTTGCTTGTTTTCCATCTGCACACATTTGTTTTGAACTGTATGCATCTAATGAAGATGGATGAGTTTATTGAAAAGCCCGATAGAATGGCATCATGTTCTCTTCGTTGCATTGGGACAAGGGTGGGTACATTACAAGGGACATCTAGTGCAACCTCCAAAATTAGTCTAGCACCCTCCTCGTGACACCTGTCATCCTTGAAAGTTTCCCTTCTGCAACATGGTCACAGGGTCAAGAGACTTACGCCACGGAGGGAGCTTTAGTTTCCACATCGTTCCTCGGGACAGGTTTGTTTGGGTATTATGCTCAGATTAAAGAAGGCAACATTGATCTGGAGAAATCATTGTTTCCAAAAAAGGAGCTAGATACAGGAAGGCAGTCCAGGATGTTATCTACGCTAGATTTGAAGCATGGAGCCCTCAAAATGGCTATCCTAGAGAAAATAGTGCCACGAGAAAAGAAGACACCGTCTAATTTTAAAGTGACCCATATAACCATAAACTTGGGCCAGGTCTCGTCTAAAGACATCATGGAGTTGCATCAACAGACTAGAGAAGGAGTGTACACATATGTACGTAAGTTCACTATGAGCACTAACAGGTCACAGGCTATGGTTGGTAGCCTAGAGAAGAAGCTAAGGAATGAAAAATTATCCAATAAGGCTAACCAATTGAAAATAACTGACTTAGAGCACCAGGTAGTAAAGATGGTGCAGAATATTGAAGATAGGGCCCCATTACAAGCCATGTTAAAGGAGAAGGACAAGGAAGTGGTAACCCTGGAAAAGAAGCTAAATATTCCCACAACGAAGAATTCGCAGACTGCAGAGTTAGTCACAATACCGACAGAATTGGATAGGTCGATTAGCAAGGGTCAAACGCTCAAGGAAAAGATTTTCCTACTGGAAGGAGAGTTGGAAGAGGCTAGGAAGCTGAATCAAAACCTCCTCTAGCAAAAATTCATTGTCCTTCAAGCCTCATCGGCTTCAGATCCAACCGATAAATTGGCCCAGGCAGTGGCCGAAAGGAGCATCAAAGATGCTTAGTTGAATCAAGTGCAAACTCAGCTGAAGGCGAAATGTGATGAGTTGTTCAATACAAATGACTAGCTGATGAGGAGAGATGAGGATTTTTTACGACTCCAACAAATGGTTGATGCACTCAAGGGTAAGGTTCAGGAGATATCCATGAATCTCACCGGAAAACCTTTGATCAAATGCGCCAAATTTATGTTATGAGATCAGATGGAGGATTTGATAAAGTCTCAATGGAACTATTTCAACATCTACCAAGAAGAATAAAAAATAGCTAAGATTGCCTGTTGGCCCGATTTTGCAACCAGGCTTAGTGCTATGGGCACCTGCTAACTAGTAGCAGCAGTTTCAATAGAATTAAAACAAGAAACTAAACTAAACAAAACTAATCATGGATCTATGCAAGAATATAAGCAAATAATGTGAACATTTGAAAAACAAGAACAAGAAAATATTAAAGAATGAATTTGTATTGAAAAATGGGGGGCAAGCAAGTGCTTGCGATAATACCTTCAATGGTGAAGGTTGATGTTGAGCAACTCCCAAGATGAGTAGCTCCAAGCTCCAAGAGGTCTCCTTCTCCAAGGTTTCTTCAATGGCTAAAATGCTCAAGGGAGATTTCAGCAGCATAAGGATGAGATAATGGATGGATGTGAAATGAGGAGCCCCTACCACCTTTTTATAGGTTTTGGTGGTGGGGAATACCATTTGTGGTTTTGTGGAAACCAAATGGTATTGACCAACATGGTTTAGGTACTTTTCCCTCCTTTTTCCTTTTTTGAATAAAATTAATATTTTTATTCCCTTTTTAATATTTTTGGGAATTTGGACCCTTTTTGAGGGTTTTTTATGCTTTTCAGGAAAAATAATCTTTTTTTAATGGAAAAAGGGGTGTACTAAGGTCTTTTGGTGACCTTTTGTTGGTTTCAGAGGCTCAGATGGTGGAAAAGTGGACAAATGGGTCATGTGAATAAGGGAATGAGCTAGTGCGCACTTTTTAGGTGTTAACATTGCCGCACTAGACGCATGCGGTGTAATGAGCAGTGTAAATAAGAAGGTACAGGTGGCTAGAGAGGTGATAGATTTCTTGAATGAAAATACCTTTGTGGAGCTGCAAACGTATGTTGTCCAAGACCGAGCCAAAGTGGTCATGGAAGAAAACAAGATGATCACAAAGGGGGCTTTTGCCCAGAATCTGGATGACATGGCAGCCCAACTGAAGCAGGATGTTTTCTCTTTCAAAGAGTAGTTCAAGACAGTTTTTTCACTCGGACTTCCCTCTTTCTGGGATGGAAATGAAGACCTATATCCACAGGAGCAGTATATTACCCTGATGAAAGATGCAAGGAACACTGAAATTCGCATGACGGACACTTTGGAAGAACTCAGTGGAAAAGTAGTTGTAGAAAAGCTGCATCAAAATTTTGAGGTTCTTAAACTCCTCCAAACTATTTTCAGTAGTCTTCCAAAGGATTCTTTCGAGCGCTACACTGATCTTGAATCATCTCTTAGAGAGCTTAAGTTCTTCCAGTACCCTATGGGTAAAGAGTGGAAAAGCATCACCAAGTTCAGCAAAGCCAAACAGTTGGAACAGTCCACCAGAGAACAAGCAGCAGCAGCAGCCTCATCAACACAGCTAGAAGCAGAGGCCTCTTCCACGCAACAAGGAATTCTTCTACCTTAGCATAGTGGACCCCAGTCTCAACAACAAGTGATTCAACGTTAGTGAGCAACACTATTTTTGTAACAAGTTTTTGTTGTAAATCAAAAATAGAATTTCATAATCCGTTGGGCTGTAACAAACTCTTTTTGACAATTGTTTTTGTAAATTCCTGAAAAGGTTATATATAGTAGAATCGACAATGGCCAAGGGTTGACTCTTTTTGTAAGAAGTGTAACTTCTAATATTTTGCAGTCTGATCAATGATTTAAAGAAGAACATATTTTTCCTTATCTTGCGATTTCGTGGATTCAAAGATTTGAGGTTTCCAGTTAGTATTTTTCCTTCTATTAATTCATCTCTTTCATATGTTCATGATTTATGAATCTGATTCTGATTTTAATGTCAGTGCAATAAGCTTAAAGTATTGCTTCTAATATTTTCATGGCTTGAAGTATTCATGTTGAGTTGTCTGGAAATAATACCCTCATATTGCTCAGTTTTTGTTTTATGATCATTTTTGTTAGAACTACTGAATTCCTCCCTTAGGATCAGTACATTATTCTCAAACACAGAATAAAGACTTACTCTCTCTGAAGTACCTTTGTTGTGTTCCACTTCATTAACATCAATTCATTCAATATTTTATCATTGGCATATCGAAGTACTGCCCATATTATTCCAAGATTTGGCTATTTGTATTATTTTTATGATGAATGTGATTCTGATCAAGCAAAAGAACACAAAATATTTTATTGATTCCCAGGCACAGTTCTAAAAGTAGCCTTAGAATGGCTCTGGGACTAACAAAGGCTTTCAATAGGCCTCATTGTTGTCACTAGTATTCAAGAACATTTCTTGTTTATGCATCAACCAACATGTTGTTTTTAGTAATATTGCTAGTGTAGAAACCACTTTTTGCACACAAGCAAGGACCTAAAGACACTTGTTTCCAAAAGGATGCTCTTCACCTCGCACTTCATGTGATCTTGGTGAATCATAAAAAGTGTGAGTAGTGTGAAATACCTCCATTGCACACTTGTCTATTTTAGTTAGAATAATTTGATTTTGAAAAGCGCCATGAGCATCTCTTAGAGTTAAAAGTACATATTGCTTGATATTCTCTTTTAGTTAATTTTCCAACAAAATCACTTGTTTCTTTGCTTTGATCACATGTGTTTGCTCCACTAGAACACAATAAGAGGCCTAAATATTCTTCCAATCCAAAGTATGCTCTTCACTTCGTACTTCATGTGAGCTTGGTGAATTAGAAAGGTAGGAATTGTGAAATACCCATCTTACACTCCATAAGTGAAACATACAAACCCGTTAAAATCAACATTGTAATTGTATTAACCAACTAAAATCCTCCACAAAAGGTCAGAAAATGATATTTTAGTTTTCTATGATTGATTGGGCTAGAAATCCATTAATCTCACCAATCTAGTTTCATTAGGAATATTTTGAAACTTAGCATTATTGTCCTTTATGGTACTTACAAAATCCTACTATAAGAAAGTGATAAAAGAGAACCCCGATCAGAAGTACGTCGTGACCAAGGAGGTGAATGTTGAGGAATAGATGCCATGATCAACCCTACAAGCTACTCATCTTGTTGTAGGGAGATGATGCTATACTATACAGGCTAAACCATCGATCCACACTTGATGCAAGGTATCTTAGTGGCACAACTTAGGAGATCAGCAAGGAGCAATTGTGAGTGCAATTGAATCCTGAATTTATCTATTTTCGTTGGGATGTGTTTCCAAGTCTTCCTGATTGGATCATTGGCCCCATCTCCGGTAGAAATAGCTATTTTTTACCTCCAATAGTCACTTGGTGAGTGGATACCATTATTAGCATCAATTGTGCTTTTGGGAGGCCTAGTTACATTTGAGAGAAAGCACGTTAGGTCTTCTAGGGAATTTACATTTATTTACTTTTTAAAACTAAAATGTCACTAACTCGTAATGAAAAAACCAACATGTGGGAACTCATGCACTAAAACCGACATTGCACATATCACTCACTTATCGCACCATTTTGCATCTGTTGTGGTTGGCATATTTTGCATTTGTTTAATTGTGTTTAAATTCCACTATCACTCTCATTTTACACATAACCTTCACCATTTAGGAAAAAAACAACATCCTGAGATAGTCCCAAAGACTACAAGGCCTATCCCCTCTCTCAAGGTGCATTTTTACACCTTCTTCTCATGGCTTACACGAAAGAAACCCTAGATGGGGTTGTTCCCAGGCTACATTGATAGGATCATCTGGTCGAGCCCAATCCTTGCTAGGTACATTTTCTCCCATCAGAGAGTCCATCAATTATACCACTTCTTCCCCCATTGGAAGTAGTCACACACAATGGTAGGACCAACTCTACCATTCATGGCTAGTTTAAATTACCTGATTTGTCCAAATTGACTAATGATCCCATCAATCACAATGCAACATGGTCAGCCATGCTAGACAAGCTTCCTTCTGATATTCCCAAATTTGAAGGAAAATAGGGAGATGATCCCACCAATCATATCATGTCTTTCCACCTATGGTGTTCACCCAATAGCATAGTGGACAACTCGGTAAGGCTTCGCCTCTTTCAGGGTACCCTCATCGAAACACCAACAAAATAGTACGTAAACCTAGCAATTGGATCCCATTCCACATTCTCGACATTGGCCACCTAATTTCTTACGTACTTCCAATTTCCAATCCGACATGACTTAGGCCTCAAAATTCTCATAGAGTTTCAGCAAAATACATCACCTGCATCGCGGACCACATCCATGAGTGGTGTAGGCACCCCACATTGTGGAAGATCAAAATACAACCTTCCTTTTTGTTGGATTGGTTTATCAAATCTATCAAGCCCACCATCGCTACCTCCATGCCACAGAGTGACGAGGACGATATTTTGACAGCACAACATTTTTATCTCATACATGCACATTCTAACTACCTTTACACGATCCTCCTTAATGCCTCATGACATAAGTCGTTGGATCCTACACCTTTGGGCTCATCAAATTTAGTAGATGGGATTATTGGGTACATTTCCCATTTAGGAAAGGTTCCTCCCACCGCATCGGTACCCCCTACAAAGGCACCAATTCCATTAGTTGGTCAATTACAATATGGACCATATAGTCCTACATATCCAAATGCTATCCAAACAATGATGGTTCGTACACCACCATTAGCGCCAGTATCTCCTACATCCACCTCTTATACACAAGAAACAACATTTATCCCACCGCTAGGATATAATCAGTATTACCCTTTCCCATGCCCAACTAGTCAATAACCTTCCCCCTACATGGGGGTTAACCTAGTTCAACCTACTTATGTTCAACAAGCTCAACAATTTGAACAATTAAACACCATAAACCCATAGAATCAGGGAAATAAGAAAGGTGAGGATAGGAAAAACCAATAGCTAGGGTAAGGGGGAAATCTCCCTCTCCACTAAAAATAGAATATGGGTGATCCAAAAATAGGGACTAAAAATTCCCCCAAACAAGGGAAGAATCCTCCCTTGAGAACCAACTCTTGTTGCTCCATTTGCGACGATTATTGTCACTACACACATCATTCTCCTCTTCTCCCCGACTACAAATAGTTGGTGGAATCCAAAAATAAGATGGGGACGAACCCTCCTCAACAAAGGAATCCTCCCCGACCACAAACAGTAGTGTTTCAAAAACCCTTCTCCAATCAAGGGGAAGTTACACAAGAACAAGACCCTATCCCACCTAGCGATGGCTCTTACAAAAATATCTATACTTTGGATGTAAACCTACAGACGTGTGCCAAGTTTTATGGTGGGCCTTCCATCCCCAAGGGGAAGAAATAATTATCCCTTAGGGGTGTCCTTTGCAAATACCATGCCCGAATACTGAACAAATCCCATCGATTCTGAAATTTCCACTTCAGTGTACCCCTAATAACTCCCACATGAAAGCTTCCCACAATTATAGTATTGTGGATGACTTGGCTCACTCCCCTGCGGATATGTCCACATTAGAAGTGCTACAATCCTTCCCAACATAAAGGAATGAATTACTCAATGCATTCGGTGTGGTTGATCCATCTAACTCACACCTTATGACCTTTGATATTGACAAAGGGGATCTGTGACTTCCATCATCAGTCACATTTCAAGTTCCAGTCATGGTTAAAAACATCATGATCCATTGCTATGTCATTGATGAGGGAACATCCACTTGCGTTATGTCCATAAAAGTATAGAAACGATTAGGATCCCTCGATATGGTCCCCTCATCTATCACTCTTCATGCGTATGATGGGAAACCACCCCAACTAAGAGGATTGTACCAAAATGTCACCATAGAGATGGGGGACAAGATGTTTATGATCGATATTGAATTAATCTATGCTGAGCTCGATTACAACATCCTATTGGGGCTTAGTTACATGTACTCCATGAAGGAGGTATCCTCCTCAGTCTTTCATATCATGATGTTTCCCTTAAATGGGAAGATAGTTACCCTTGACCAACTTAACTATTATAACCCTAATACCACAAGCAATCCTAACAACATCCTATCAACTATATTGGGTGATGATCAACCATATGTTGACATTTCCCCCTGTATGTACAAGGACTCCAATGTGTTAGGATCATTTTCAGGATCACCACCAAAGATCCCTACATCTATCGATGGCCTAATGTGCACAATTTTCACCACTGAAAATGGAGCTACCTCCACTTTACCACCATCATCAACACCATTGTTGAGTCATTACATTGAACAAACATTGAGTCCATCCTTTCCACCAATATTCCAAATCCCTTTCTTATACCCTCCAACAGGTGTACAAGGCACACCAGTTATGGCTTAATTAACTATACCTAGGCTCACCTTGGGCATCCCGGTATGGTACCTTACACCCCCTTACTAAGAGCTGGCCACCAAACTAGTCGCTACTTGGCATCCCGGTTTGTCCCTGTTTTGGTTTCTACGCCTTTAAAACTCATAACAAATTCGATTATGACAACCCAACGTATGAAATCCATAACTAAACCACAACCATTCATCACTAAGACCACTAATGGGGGCACCAAACAACCAAAATTGAAAGGACCCCTAGCACCAAATGCTACATCCAATTTAGTAGAAACAACTAAGCCTAAAGCAGGGGGCATTAACCATTAGGATTTAAAATCCCCAGTGATGTTTAACACTCCCAATCAAAGGGTCACACCATTGTGTTCTCTTGGTGGGAAGCAAGGCCATGCAACCAATCTAAGTCCTACTCTACCGGAGCTAAAGAATATGATTAACACTCCCATTAGAATAACCCAAGCTCCAACAATGATGAAATTGGCCAGCCCTCCCTCGCCCACCTCTAAGTCCAAAACATTGCATACAAATTATGCATGTTCTATTTGCGCTCAGCATGGGAACTATACACACCATTGCCCTGAAATCCCTCAATATCAAGAGGTGTTGGAAACTGTTCGTCTCACTCAAGTAACCATTGAGGAATCCCCCTTCTTCCACAAAGAAGTAGCATCCATTAATGTGATCATGACCATGGTTGTAGTAGTAGCCACCCCTCCCATATAATTTGTGCCAACTATAGACAATGTGGTAGAACCCATAATATCACAAGAACCATCTAATATTACGACACCACCATGACATAATGAATGCTCATCATGTACGAACTCTACCCATATCCTCCCTCCTAGCGCTATCGCATGCATAATGGAGCAAATCAACACCCAACAAGACCAAGAATGCTTCCATCCCTTGGTACCAAGACCTTGCCAATCTTGTGGAGAAACCACCCATTATTCCTTTTAGTGCCCCATTTTGCGTGCTGAATGACAAACTTGTCTTGAACTGATGAGAATGCAAGATCAATTACAAACACCTTATGTAACCCCACAAGCATCACCAATTGAGGAAGTAGTTCCAACCTTCCCAGACACCATCGATGTTGAATCTCCTTTATCCTGTGTCCTCACTTACAGTGATTCCTTGTCTTCCGACGAAGACATAGACCACCTGCAAGCATTCCCAAAAGATTAACAGCCAACAAAGGGGTTTCATACGCCCCAAGGCACTAACAAGACACCCAAAACTAACTATTGATATTATTATTTTGTGCCAAACAATTTTAGTTTCCTTTCACACTATCTCAAATTAAGAAAGTAAAACACCTCGCTTCTTCAAATGCAGATGGCCTCACCAATGGACATCTACATCGGTTATGCAGATGGTGTTAGTCAATGGTCCAAACACCTTGTGTCCACTGCATGGGTTATATATTCCCACTCCCATACACTTCGCCACACCGACAGAGTATGCATGGGGGCACTAACAAACAACCAAGTAGAGTACGATGTCGTCATAGATCTATTAAGCGATGCCCTTCAACTAGGCATCCACCATTTACAATTGCACTTCGATTCCCAACTAGTAATCTCGCAAATGAATAATTTATTTCAAGTCCTCAATCCTCTCCTATTCTGAAATTTTCAACGCGTGTGCCTTCTCATTCAATAGTTTGAAACCATCACTTTCACACATATATTGAGAAATGTCAATGCATTCATTGATTCCATCACCAATGAGGTTCTCAACTAGCACCTACTACGTAAATCACCTGCAAACAATGCATAAACCAAAACATATATATATGTGTCTATGTGTCACATATACAACTACGCATACATGTATATCATCGTCACAAGTCCTAAAAGGTTGATAAAACATGACCAAAATAACATATGCTAGTACAAACTACTACATATGCATCACATCAACATATAGGAAACATAATAAAAAATACATATACATCACATACATATAGAGATGCATACATCATGTGCTGCAAAAATGGTATATATATATATCAAAAATATTTGTTGTGTACAAAAAATGGCCTACCTAGGGCATATACATATGTAGCCTTATGGGAGGTACATTAAAAAATCGCCTCCCATAGGCCCATAAAAAATGTATACATAAAAAAATAGGGCTCATCATCCCTATACATAAGAGAATCAAGCCTCCCCGCCGGCTAGTGGATCTTGAGGTCCCAAAATGGCTAGTGGCCACACATCCTCACCTTGCACTGGCTTTGGACCCCATTATGGTCATTATTGTGGAGGAGGGGTTGCTCCCACCTACAGCTCCTGTGCCACATGGAAAGCAAATGCGACGCATTGCATGATCTGCCGCTAGGATGGCCCACACTCCATTGGAATATGAAGTGTCAAAGAAACCTCGTCATCATCAAGGCTGGCCTAGTCTAACTAATCAACCCCAGCTATCAGCCCACCAAACCTCCTCTCCAAGTTGGATACCAAAACCGCCATCTCATCTCCAATAGCTTCCCCACATGATATATCTCCTCCGTCTCTGACTCGTCCCTCTCTAGCAGGACCACCCTCAACAACACCTACTCCTATAGAAGTCCCAGCCCCGTCGGAAGGATGATCTCTCCCCTGTCTTGGCCTCTGAGGTGGTCTCATAAGACCGACTTCTACATCATAGAGGAGAAAATCATCATAAGTATCTGATAAAGCTTATATATCATAAATGTGCAGAAATAAATAGAATGTAAAAATATATATGTGAAAACTACAAAATCATAAAGCACGTACCAGTAGCTCCAAAACAACCAGCAGGAACAGGCAGATCCAGATCTCCCTTGAAGTCTATCCCACTCCAAGGATACCTCTCTAGCTGGCCTATGTGGCCCTCCCATACGTCTAGCACCTGGGGTGTAAAATATGCCCCCATGGGCCCACCACCAGCACGGGGCATAATATGCCCCTAGAACACCATAAGCAGCTCATGTGGTCCCCATTGAGGCACCACGAACTAGGTCCTCAAACACAGATAATGGTCAAAGAAGTATGAGCACAAGGAGCTTCCATAGCAGAAGGTGCGCCGCCCCACACCCCGTCGCAAATCCAACATATGTTGCATATTGGACTATAGCATCACCAAACCCCACGCCATAGGTCTCCCAACCATCACCCTCTCCACCAACTGGAGCTGGCCTCCTATAATCCGGTTTGGGGGACGTAGCCCCCAACAGACTCACAATAGCTATTGCAACATCTTTCACCAGTAGATCCCTCAAATGGCTCACCAACACACCACCCGTTTTCATAGAACTTAGTTCAACACCACCGTAACGATGCAATAAGGTATGGATCATCTACCCCACTAACTATGGAGGGAGAGGCTCCCTCACCCTGCAGGGAGTCAACCCCATCAAAAAATATATATCATGAGTAGTGATTCTCAGGTCCTCACAACCCAAATGGAACACTCTATGGCCAGGATCCCACATGTCCAATAGTCGCCACAGGAGGTAGTCAGACGACTGCATTAGAGGGATTTTGAAGAACTTCAAGATCCCAGTATCTCATAGAGCATTGGTTGACCCCTCTTCAACCAACAAAATATCTCGGAGGTTATCAAACTCTCTCTCCCTCCACTCAACATCTCGAATACACGCCATCATTAATCAACAACCACTTGCATAGGAAAATGGTCACACGTTAGCCATATAAAAATCATTAGCATGACCTTTCCTAAAAAGGTTCACATGTAGCATAAATATTTACCACATATCTGTTGATGTATTTGTAACTTCAGAATGTGTTTCATATATGTATATTGTATTCCTATAGAAATGTTATTATTCCTCTATACGGAAGTGTCATCATTTATATTGTAAGTGTCGTAACTTATACTTGATGGGTTATTAGACCACCATGATGGGGTCGGCCCTGTATAAGTCATGTGGGTTAAAGGGTTATTAGACCACCCTATTGGGGGTCAGACCTGTCAGCATTATGTTAAGTGGTTAATTTGAGGCCGACCTAGAAAAGGTTATTAGGCAAGTCAAATGAAGTATAAATAGAGTGTGGGAGGCACTCTATTTGATCATTCACTTTCTCACTCATACACTCATTGGAGAGTGGCGCACTAGTGAAGGAGGAGAAGTTGCTACTTGGAGACTATCTCTTATGCTTGGGTTTTGTATTATTGCTCTATCTATCTTTGAGGAAGTTATTCAGGTTTTTCACCTTTATGGTGTTCCCTAAGGAAACTTTGTGTGTCTATCGTCTCTTGTGATTGATATGTTGTAGATGTTATTCTCTTAGTTAAGATCCTAGAGTATGTTGAATTAATGCTAAAAAATTAACATGGTATCAGAGCTAACCTGAGAAGAAGACACTGTGCAGTTGCAGAAGCTAGGGCTTCTTGTTTATTGGGTTTCTCTCCATAGATATTGAAAGGCACTAGGGTATTTTGACTCTCCTCAGCAAGGCACATCTTTCTGTCCAATCAGAATTCAATTCTAGGCACTTTCATTTTTTACCCTAAAAATTAGGGTTTCCACAAAAAGTGGAATTTCTGAAATATGAGACCACGGCTGAAATCTCCTTGGAAAAATCAAAGTTTAGAGCTTTGGATCTAACTTTTTGGTTGGGAGAATCTCCGAGAAAATCAAACCCTAGTTTGGGGTCCTATCTAGTGAAACCGGAAATTAGGGTTTCTGCAAAAGTTGGAATTTCTAAAATATGAGACCATGGCTGGAAGCTCCTCTGAAAAATCAAAGTTTAGAGACCAAGATCGAACTTTTTGGATGGGTGAAGCTCTAGGAAAAACAAACCCTAATTCAGGGTCCTCCCTAGTGAATCCGTAAGTTTGAAAAGCAAATTTGAGGGGTGAAACCTTGCAGTTTTACAATTCTGAGTATACCAACTTGATCAGCTCATCAAAGCGCATCTTTCTATCCTTTCATAAGTTTGAAATTAAAAGTTTGAATTTTTAGGGTTTCTCTGACAAACCCTAATCCACCACCAAATCCAATTTTCAGCAAATCAAGTGGTAAGACCTAAATATTTTCTATTTGCATTTGATTTTATCATTAAAGATGTATCACCACACCAAGCTTGAGGATAAGCTTGAAGGGGCTGGTAACTTCCAAGCCTGGGAGTGTAGGATTGGGTTAATCCTAGAAGAGAATGAGTTGGACACCTACATATGTGAAGAGGCTCCTATCCCAGAGGGAGATGAGACTAAGGCCTTACCCAAGAGGAACTTGGTCAAAGACAAGAGAATCATTGTTGGTTCTATTAAGGGCTATCTCATACCCCATGTGTCTTTCTTAAGGACACCTAAGGAGATGTTTGATTCCTTGACCAAGCTATTTGAAGGGAAGAATATAAATCGGAAGATGACCTTGAGGAATCAATTGAAGAATATCAAGTTCCAGAATGCAAAGACCATGCAGTCTTATTTCTCAAGGGTCTCCTAGATAAAAGAACAACTTGAAGCTATGGGAGAAATTATATAGAATGGAGAAGTGGTAATGACCACTCTTAATGGCCTTCTTGAGTCATGGGATTGCTTCATCCAAGGAATTTGTGCTAGGAAGAAACTTATCTCTTTTAGTAAGCTGTGGGAAGAATTCTCATAGGAGGAAGCTCAGTTTGTAGCTCGAGAAGAGAAGATGGGGAATGAAGATCAAGTTCTCGTAGCACATACCAAGGAGAGGACACTTTTCCTCAGATTGTCCTAAGAACAAAAGGAACAACAACAACAACTACTACAAGCAATCTGACATGTATGACTTACAGGTATGTTTTGAAATATGTTCACGATTAAGTTTATAATATGATTGTCTTGATGTTATTGAGTTTAGTAACAATCTTGTTTAATTTTAGACTTGTCTTATCACTCTAGTAAAAGTATGAATGCATTATAGAAGACATTCATTGATTGTTGTTATGACACTTATGATTATATTATGATTATACTAATGCACTATGGTGTTGTATGAGGAGAATGTTATCTGCTAGCATGAAGTTACAAATCAAGTCCTAGATCAAGACCATACTGACATGAAGACAAAGACTCATCCATAGTCATGGACCACATAGAGGTATGTATAATTTGTTTCTACAATGGTTAACTTATGAGTTATGCAGGTCATTGAAGAGAACAAGAAAACATTGCTAGACATAACTAGCAAACATGATGACCAGGTATGTCTTTCCTATATCAAGTTAGAATCCTACCCTATGTAAGGATCTTATACTTTTGTATGATTGATAATGATTACTCATGAAGTTACAAGTTTGAGTAATCTAGGGTTTATGCATGTTATGTCTCTTACCTTGATTGATGATATGACTAACCAGAAGAGTTCTCTAGTCAAATAAGAATATGCATAAGTAAAAGAAGTACTCCCTAAAACCTTGAATACTCATGCTTATTATCTGTGTTTGAAACGTTCATGACTATACATCTTTAAGATTATTGTGTTTTGATAGTATTAAGATTATAATAATGAATGTATGATTATTTATGAGATCTCGAGGATAACACAACGATGATACTAGTAAGAATACATAGTGATCGAGGATGGATATAAGTTCAAGGATAGGTAATCCAGGAAGCAAAGATCAAGAGGGAGCACACTCCAGTAGTTCCTGCAAGGAAGCAAAGATTGAGAGGGAGTCCACCCAACAAACAAACAAAGACAAGTATTTGAATTGTCATTTCTTGTGTTTAAATAAACATTAATCAATGATGTATATGCTTATGTTCCTAGACTTATGTAGCTAGGGTTTTACCCCTAGCTTGTGCAAATGAGCACCTACTAAGGAGAATGGACTCCTTAGTAGCAGTTCAGTAAATGTAAATAATTAAGCTAAAACAGAAATGAAAACTAATCTAGAACACATGCATGAAAAATAAACAACAATTTGTAAACAAGGGTTTTATATTAATATTACCTTCAATGTGAAGGTTGATGAAGCTCCTTGCAATGTCCAAGAGGGTTGCTCCAAGCTCCAATGTGCTCCTTCTCTTTCTCCAATGGTGGGGATGGGCCAAAAGTGGCTCTCAAGGTGAAAGTAGTTCAATGGTGAACTAGGGTTTCGAGAGAGATTTTGGCAGAGTAAGGGTATACTTGACTGTGGATATGGAATAAGGGATCTCCATCACCTATTTATAGTTTTTTGGTGGTGGAGTGCTGACCCATGGTTTTAGGAAACACATGGTTTAGGGAAGCTATATAGGGTTTTTTCCTCCTTTTCCTCATTATTTTATATTTTTTATTCCCTTTTTAGGGGATTTTTGCTATTTTTGGAGGAAAAAGGGGTTTTTTAGCCTTTTTGAGGCTATTTTGATGGTTTTGTGGCCTTTTGGAGGTATTTTAATGGGATTTTTTGGGATTTTAAGGGAAATATGGTAGGAAAATGGACAAATGAGCCATATAATGTGGTAGATGAGGTAGTGAACACTTTTTGGGTGTTAACAGATTGCCCCCTGATGTGCGAGGGCAAGAGCTCATCGTATGGCCGATGGACATCATAAGTCATGAATGGTTTTCCTGGGGTGTGGAGAGAAGAGAAGAAACAAACTGAAGCCCGGAACAACGATCCCGAACAACTACAAGAACTAAAAGTACATATCCTCAATAATGGATGAGGAATCATCTGATCATATGGACGAGGCGGGCATTCCCATGCTCGTATCAGGATATAACATAACAATAACAATGGGGTCCAAAAAATGGGGACCTGACATATACATGACCTCAAATACTGACTGAGGAATAATCTCAATGTATGGACGAGGCGGGCATACCCATGCTCGTATCAAGATACATAAAATAACTGTGAGGCCCGAAAAGAGGGACCTGAAAGATACATAGAGAACCGCTGTGTACATCATAAGTGTCCAGAGGGGACACAAAATTTGGGACATACTGCTGGGCTGATCATGTGGGAACTGAAGAACCGGTGCACTGGAACATCAACAGTGCAGCTGACTGGGGTACCAGAGGAACTGATGAGCAGCTGGATCATAATGACTAGGAGCTATAACCTCGATGGTACACTGAGCTGGAACTGAAATGGGTACTCAAGGAAGCAGATATCTGGATGGCTTCCGAATACAAACGCCTAACGCAACCCGGACATCCACAGGAACATATAACTGGTCGTTCCGAAGGGACTCACCAATGTGCTAGAGTCGGGGGAAATCCGGGGTCTTCGACACATAGTGTAAAGGATATAACCCTACGCGATTCTCGACGATGCGATCAAGGTGCTGAAGTCGAGCATGTGAGAAACAACCACTCGGAGAGGCAATGATGACTCCTCTCAAAATGGTCCGTAGGCACTTACCACAGATGATGATAAGTCCAAGGCGTAGGGACCTCTGGGCCTATCCTCTGGAATAGAGGGGTTGTCGTCGACAGAGGGAGACCTGCAACTATCAAGGCAATGATGTTTCCTTGACAGGAGCGCGAGGTGGAGAACCGAAATGTGATAGTACTGAGGGCAGGACTGACAATCTGGGGGTGACAACTGGGCCAGTAGAGTGGGTGGACTCAAACTTCCTTTGTTCAGAGTATGATAATGGGCATGATCTGGCAGCATATGAAACTGACTGAGGGGAAAGGGATCATAGCTGTATGGGATCTGGGAAGGGTGACTGGTCTGAGGGAGACTCAAGCGGGTATAAAATGGCAGGAGACTGCAGAATACTCTGAACAAAGGCGACCTGATTGGGGGTGCTGCCGAGATGATCGATCGTAGTGCCAGGAGGCACGGGAGGGGACTTCTTCATGGGTTAAGGAACTAGAAGAAGTTTGTGTAAAATGATACTGTCGTGTGGATTTTACGAGCCCATGACAGTTCATGCTCGTGGTTTCTTTCAATTTTAAGGAGTCTGAAAGCGATAAGAAGACTCTGAAGTAATGGAATGGTACTGTCGTGTGGATTTTACGAGCCCAGGACAGTTCATGCTCGTGGTTGCTTTCAATTTTAGAGAGTCTGAAAGCAAATAAGAAGACTCCAGGGGGTTTCTTTTTCGTAGATTTAGTCTCCAAGGCCCAAAGAAGCATAAAAGGATACAATGAAGAACTCTTCTAGCTGGTGTGACTAGAGTATTCCTTTTTCGTAATTAGTCTACCAGGTCCGGAAAAGGGTTAAACTTATACCAGATAGACACCCTTTCAGGTACTTTAACGAGCATGAAAGGAAGCAAGATTGCTCGGTAATCTTTACATTCTTTTAGGAGTCAGAAAAGAGCTTAACGGAAACTCCCTAAGTGCCTTTTTCGTAAAGGACTTGTCCGGCCCGAAAAAGGGATAAAATTATACCGAACAAAAGGAATGGCCAGGCAAGGAGGAAGTGTTCAATCAAGGATCAGTAATGATGATCAAGAACGAGGGTAGTGGGGAACACTGGTGGGCCTCCTTGCGGGGTAGTTGAAATGGTGGAAAAATAACGAAACATTTGCAGTATGACAGGAGTGAATGGCTGATGTAAAAATGTGGAACAATCCGATAGCGGCCGATGTGGTGCGCAAATCGAGGCAGCAAGGTGTCGGGACACAATGTGGAAATTGTACCAAGTGAGAGCGAGAAATGATCTCAAGCATCATCACGAGCTCGGAAAAATGAATCCGGCGATATAAAGGGTGTCAAAAATGGGTAACGGCTGATGTGGCACGCACACCGAGGCGACGAGGGCGTTTTGGAAAAAATACCCGAAACATCTGGGGGTGAGAGCGAGAAATGATCTCAAGCATCATCACCAGCTCAAAAAAATGAATCCGATGATATAAAACATGTGAAAAATGGAGAACGGCCGATGTGGCACGCAAATCGAGGTGACTAGTGGTGTCTGAAAAATGGGCAAAAAATGACGGGTAAAAAATAATGCAACGAGGTGACCATCATGACGGTCTCGGCGTGCTGATTCCAATGGTGGAAATGGTGCGAAAAATGGACTCCGTATGGGGTCAGAATGGCCAAAACAAGAAAAAGTCAACTGACTATAAATAGTGGTGGGTCCAACATGACATGTGTCATTTGTACTTGTTTGACTTTGACTTGTGATTAGAGTGGACCAGAGCTTAGGTGGCATTTCTGGATGATTCGACCGACCGATTTCAGATCCGGGAGATACAGGTATTCCGTCTAACTCATACCTACATATTTTGTAGGGTCGTGGGTTGGGTAGTGGGTCCCAGGGCTGATTTGTACGGTCCACATGGGGTGGACCGTGGGTTAGGGGGTCGAAACCGCGGTTGGCGACCGCGAGTTTCGGGGTGAACCACGCGGTTGGAGACCGTGTGATTCCTGGATGGGTACGTGGTCCAGTACCGCGAGTTCACGCACCTGGTAGCAATTGTTGAGCTGGGAGACAAGTAGCTGAGAGTCAAGGAACACATGAAGGTGACATATGCCCATTTGGAGGGCGGCAGTCAAGAGACCGGTCACAGCATCATACTCCGCCTGGTTATTGGTAGCAGCGCCTATACATATTCCGTCAAGGTGAATCATCTTGTTGGAAGGGGAGTACAAGACCCATGCTGCAGAAGCCAGGTTGGGAGAACAGCGGCTTGCGCCATCAGCGAAGCCAGTGTAACAAGGTGGAAGATGGTCCATCTGTAATCATGCAGAAAGAATGAATGTAAGATGATGGTAAAAATGTGAAAAACAAAAAGATAGCAAACTGTACAATGCGGACCAACGAGGTCGCGGTGTCATTTATGGGAAATAACGCTTAAGATACAACCCATTACGGGGGTTGCGCAAAGGATGGCCTTCAGAGTCGGCGAGGATGTATGCCCCCGTGCCTAGGCAGGTCTGCACGATGTGAGGACTTTGCCACATGGATTCAAACTTCCCTTTTCCAGTTTTGTCATGGGCTTGGCCATAGGCGAGGACGAGGTCCCCTTCATGGAAAGTTCGAGGGTGAACATGTTTGTCGTAACCGGCTTTGGAGCGGTTTTTGGCAGCTTCAATGTTTTGGAGGGTGGCGCGACGGTCTTCATCAGTTTGTTCAAGTGTCAGTAGACGCTGCTCGAGGGGGGAGGTGAAGATATCACGGAACTCGTGGAAGAGTTGTTTGTAGTCCTCAATCTCCTGCTCGCTGCAGGAGGCTCCTAAAGTAATGAGGTCAGGGGCACATCCTGGGAACTTTGAGGGAGGAATAGGACGCTGTTTCTGACGGACGGGGGGTACATTAGGCCATGTGTCAATGTGGTGCTCTATAATGGCGGGGTCACGACCGGGAATTTCGGTATAGGACCAGGCATAGACATCACGGAATTCTCTGAAAAGGTTTATGTAGTCCTCAATCTCTTGTTTACTGCAGAATGCTCCTAAAGTGATGAGTTCAGGGGCACGTCCTGGGGCAGCGATATCAACTTGGATGACGGGTGAAATTTTGGCCATGTTGCCTTCCTTGAAGGCGTCAGGAGCAGGAATAGGGTCTTTGAACCAGTCTACCTTGGTGGGGAGGAATTCTTTGGATTCAACCGCAAATTGGGTAGCGGTGCTAGAGGAAGATGCTTCTGGAAGGAAATACGAACGATGGTGCATGTCATCCCAGGGATACTCCGGGGCAGTGAGGGCCTCAAGAATCTTCTCATCGGTACGAAAAGTTTGCGTCGTCAAATCGGTTGACGAGGGGGTAGTGGTTGAAGAGATCATATAGATGATATTAACCTCTCCAGAAGGGGGAGAAACCAGGGGGTAGATCTCCTCAATGGTGGGTGGTGCCATCTCAAGATCCAGATTGTTCATCTCATAGAGAGCCACTCTGTAATCCGGGAGATCGGGACAATGATGGGAATAATGCCCGTAAACACCACATATAGCACAGGGGTGGTTGGTACGCAAGGATTTGTCTTTAGGCTTAGGAGTGGGGTTTAGTTCGACAGTTGGGATGTTGGGGTCATCGTCGAGCATCTGCATGTGCTTTTGTAATGCTGGTAACTGTGGGCATTGGTGAGTCGCATGGCCCAACTCGTCGCACAGCGAGCATTTGGGAGGAGCACGAAACACTGGGGGGGTTTTTACTGTTTTGGGAGGTGGTACAGCAGTGTAAGGTTGTGGACCTCTGCCCCCAGTGGTTTTGGGAGTAGGAGGGGGAGTCATGGAGGACGAAGGGGTAGAGACACCGGGAGGTGGCTGAGTGGTAGTAGCCATGGGTTGCACCGGTTGGAGGACGACGTCTGGTGTCGGCGGGCGAACGGGAGGCGAAAGATACCATACGGGTAATCCCAAAGTTAACCCAGGGAGGCTAAGGGTAGCCATGACCGGGGCGCTTACTACTCCCGATGGAGGGACTAGGAAGGGGATCGTGTGGATAGGTGTAACACCAATGTGGCTAGGTACCAACGGTGGTTTAGGAAACAAGGGTGGTTGATTGTTAGGTGGTTGGTTGTCGTGGGACAAGGTACATAAGTCAGACACTTCGGGTGTAGATGATGGGGGAGGAATGGATTGAAAGGTGGAGGTCATCAGCGCATCTGAGTAGACTCCAGGCCCCGTAGAGGAAACAAACGGGGTGGTGGCACGAGAAACAGGTTGTTCAACCATGGGGAGAACATTTTCAGGTGCCGTGGGAGCACTGGGATCATAGTAGGTGAGCTGGTCAACCTTAACCACGCGTCCCTAATGGGGGAACATCATGGTACGAAAGACGGAAGAGGCAACCGCCCGCATGGCATACATGTAGCTGCGACCAAGTAAAAGGTTATAATCTAATTGGGCATTGATTACCTCGATGTCAATAAGGACGGTTTTACCACCTAACTGGACGGGGACATTGGCTAGGAGGCCTTGGGGTTGAGCCGAATGACCGTCGTAGGCGCGTAACGCAGTGGTGGACTGCTAGAGAGTGGGGGATCCCAACTTCTGCCACACGAATGTAGACATGACGCATGTGGAGGAACCTTCATCGATGATGCATCGATGGATGACAACATTCCGAACGGAAACAAAAACTTGGAATGCTAAGGAGGAAGGCAGGCATGGTTCGGATTGGTCCAAATCAAATGCCATCAGATTCGAATCATTTGGGTCAATCCCCCCAATGGCGGAGAGTAAAGTCTTGCGCTGGGAAGGGCAGTTCTTCAAGACTTCTAACACAGACATGGCTGCGGGAGATTGGGCTAGGTCGTCTACAATGTTGTAGTTTGACGCAGCACGCGCGTTGGGGTTATTGTTGATACGACGAAGTGGGAAACGAGGGGCTTTGGGAGCGCCATCTAGTGGAGGTGGAGGAATACGTAACGCTTGATCGGTGGGATGAGCGTTAGTAGGTTTATCTGTGGGAGGTACATCAGTGGTGGAGCCATATTGGTTCCGATGGGTCTGAAGGTTGACGTCCATGGATGACATCATCAGCAGGTGGTGGGTACCTGAGTCAAACATGGGTTGATCAGGAGCAGCGTAAGTGATTTGTTATTGGGGTTGCACGTTGGCTTGAGGGGGAGCTAACGGCTGAGTGTTTACGACGCCTTGGGTTGGTAATGGGTTTTGCAGCACCAAAGGTGGCTGCTGAGGCTGAGGGGGGTTAGGTGGCGCCTGAGGAGCCGCATGCCCTTGGCGGTGGGCATCGTCAACCCAGAGCTGTCGAGCTCGCTCTAAGTGTGGGAAAGTATGCGTGTAGTGTCCATAGACCCCGCAAATAGAACAAGGGTGGTTCGTTCGCAAATTGGGGTTTTTAGCCTGCTTGGGTGGGCGATCAGGGTTTTGATTAGCGGGGGCCACATTTTTTTTGTCAGGCGGATTAGCCGGTTGACCGGCTTGGTCTGCAGGTTGGTTGTTCCCACGATTACGGCCCTTGCCGTGGTTCTGTTGGCCGTGTTTGCGTTGGTTGTTCTGGTTTTACTGCGGGTTTTGTTGGGCGTAAACTTACCCTTGGGCAGCAGGTGGATTCTGAGGTTGCGCAGGTACGGGAGCAGGCTGCGGGGGATGATATGCAGGTGGAGGCTGAGCAGGTGCAGCAACTTGAGGAGGTTGCTGATATGGCTGTGGAGTGGGTTGTGGATTTTTCGCAGGGGCTTCTTGTGGCGGATAATAAGCAGGTTGGGCTTGTGAAGGCGCAGGAGCTGGGGCAGCCTGCTGATAGTAGTAAGGCTGAGGTGCGACTGGGGGGGCATAAGCTGGAGTCGCATGACCGAAGCACTGAGGAGGACATGAGGGTCCATGGTGATGGTGATGTGCCATGGGAGCATATGAGTTGGTTGCTCCATACTGTGAGGTATCCCGTGAAAGGTCGAGGCCAGGGGAAGGACGTGTAATAGAAAATGGTTGAGGATGCGAAGAAACACGGCCAATGATATCGTCTGCAGCGTGGGATGCCCCCGGCGCATCATGCTGGGAGGACTCGCCGCGAGGGGCGTCAGGTATAATGGTATAAAGGTAACCCGACTGGGCATAAATGAGGTCGAACTGTTGTGCCTTAAGGATGGCCTCTTCTTCAGACTGGGGTCTTTCTGATGCTACATCCTTAGCAATAATAGGGAGAAGGGATTTGAGGAACCAATCTAGGAAGATACGGTCGTCTAGTTTGATCTTGCATAAGCTACGGCGTCGACGCCACTCATGGATGTGGTCTGTGATATGGGTAGCCGTGTTTTGTCTGCATGATAGGAGGATCTCAACGCCTGCATCATAGCGGACAGGCAACTGGAAGAACTGCAGGAATGTCGAGGCAAGGGAAGCAAAGGTGGCATGGGTCCCATGAGGTTGCTCGATATACCATTTGGCTGCAGAGCCAGTGAAGGTGCGCTGGAAGAGACGGAGGCGAATAGAGTCATCCACTATGGAGTTAGAGGAACACCATAGGTGGAAAGACATGATATGGTTTTGTGGGTCTTCACCGGCCTTGCCCTCGAACTTAGGGATGTCAGAGGGGAGCTTTGTGGGCATATGAGGCCACGTAGGGTCGTGTCGAATAGGATCGTTGGTCAATCTGGCCAGGTCAGGTAGGTTGAGGCTAGCCATGAATGGCAAAATGGAAGAAGGATGTGACACAGTAGTGGGTTGGGCCAAGTTGGGGCCAATGCCCCCAAGTGGAGGGATAGGATTTGGGATGGTGCCCCCAAGTGGGGGAACTAAGGTGGTGGAGGATGGTCCAGCACCACCATGGGTAGTGTGAGCCACAGATGTAGTGGGGATAGGTATTCCTGCTGCGGGAATAGGTACCGTGAGGGGAATGGTAGATGGGGGTCCCATGGAGGGCATACCCAAAACAGGTGTAGTAACTGGTGTAGTGGTGGATGTGCCACCAATGGTCCCTATAACAAAAGGAGTGGAAGTCGTGCCAGCCATGGGGCTAGTAGGGGCAGTGTAAATAGGGTTCTCAGACTCTTCGTCAGAATCAGAGGTAAAGTAAGGAGCGTCAATATCTGGTGACGGAGTCCTATGTCGCTGACGAGTGGAGTCAAGTGACAAGGCTCTAGATCTGTGATGAGTGGTATCAACGGATGATGATCGGAATCTATGACGGGTGGTGTCAAGAGAACCGTGCTGTGGGGGATCACCCCTGAGGCGCCGAGAATGTCTCGGGGACTCAATGGTGACGGATGGTGTCAAATCTCTGTGGGTTGAGGTGAGTAGAAAAATAGCTCAAAAAGGGCCTAATGCAACCGAGTGTGCAGAAGGAGAGCTAAAAAACAAGGCACTCAGGCCAACAACCAACTCAAAACACCTACTGCAACAGCTGTGCTACAATAGGTGGAGTATCAACAAAGGCGGTCAGAATACCAACAAGCAACAGGTTTCCTAAAAATAAAAAATGGTGGACTCACTAGACCAAAGGGAGGTAAAGGAGCATGCAAACACCTAACTAAAAGTATTCTGACTCAACTAAACATATCCTCTGCAAGGTGATGAAATCCAAGTCAGACAATATGAGTAGGAAAGCCAAGTGGCTATGATATCCCCCTACCGGGAGGGATACCGGGTAGTCAATCCTAGAAGAATGGCAACTAAGATACCCCGTTCATGACATGTCCGGAAAGGTGAATTTGCCGTTTAGTCCGTTTACCGCAATACCCCTATACAGGGATATCCCGCGAACCGCGAAAGGTAGCCCTTCGGTTACTGAATGGAGTGCGGTATTCCACTCAGGCCTCCGGAACCAGTCTCCCGACTTCAACCCTCCTAAGGGAGAGGCCCTCCGATAAACTGATCGTGACCGTGCCAAAAAGTACTAGGGGATTTTGGTTCCCTATTTGGACAACAACTATGTCTCAAGTGAAACTAACCGAGGGGTGTTATTGGAAGCCTATCCCCCCGATCCTACCTAACTACAATGATTCTTTTGTGTTCCCCAAGTGGGGTTAGAATGTTGGTTCAGTTAGGTACTTTTTAAGGCTCACTTGATTTATGTGACAGAGTGTGTGCTCGTGAGGTTATGAACCCAAAAATAGAAGTGCCACAAGGGGGGCAACTTCTAACTATCAATAATGCTGGAATTGAAACTTTAACTTGCAAAATTTTCTGAATTAAAAATACTGAAATTTTAAAAGATTCTGTAAAGGGAACAGAAATTATGTTGCAGAAAGGCTGTAAGGAAGTGGGACTGCAGGTAGGATAGGGGGTTGTTCAGATGCAGAAAATATTGCAGCAAAAGGGGCTGGGCTCAAAACAGGAAAAATGCAGAAATCAGACCGCGGGTTTGTGGCGAAACAGAACAGGCAGACCGCGGGTTTGAGGGAAACAGTCACGGTTAGGTCGCGGCGTTCAGGCCAACAGACGCAGTCGGGACGCAGGAAATAGGGAAAAAGACGCAGTCGGGTCGTGGCAAAAAGGCTAACAGACGCAGTCGGGATGCAGGAAAGAGGCTGAAAGCCGTAGTCGGGACGCGGAAGAATGGCCGACAGGCGCATTCAGATCGCAGCAAATAGGTTTATTAGCCGCGGTCGGATTGCAGGTAACAGACTTGAATCCGCCGGCAGGGCGTCGGAAACCGTCTGAGAGCCGCGGTCGGGTCGCAGGTAAAGGCCTGAAAGTCGCAGTCGGGATGCGACTGCAGAGGGAAAAAGCGCGGTGTGCGGCGGCCGAAAGGGACAGCCGAAAAGAAAAAAAAATTTAAAAACGAAACCAGAAATTCAAAATCTAGGGGAGTCGCCAAAACTGTAGCTAGGGTTTTACCCCTAGCTTGTGCAAATGAGCACCTACTAAGGAGAATGGACTCCTTAGTAGCAGTTCAGTAAATGTAAATAATTAAGCTAAAACAGAAATGAAAACTAATCTAGAACACATGCATGAAAAATAAACAACAATTTGTAAACAAGGGTTTTATATTAATATTACCTTCAATGTGAAGGTTGATGAAGCTCCTTGCAATGTCCAAGAGGGTTGCTCCAAGATCCAATGTGCTCCTTCTCTTTCTCCAATGGTGGGGATGGGCCAAAAGTGGCTCTCAAGGTGAAAGTAGTTCAATGGTGAACTAGGGTTTCGAGAGAGATTTTGGCAGAGTAAGGGTATACTTGACTGTGGATATGGAATAAGGGATCTCCATCACCTATTTATAGTTTTTTGGTGGTGGAGTGCTGACCCATGGTTTTAGGAAACACATGGTTTAGGGCAGCTGTATAGGGTTTTTTCCTCCTTTTCGTCATTATTTTATATTTTTTATTCCCTTTTTAGGGGATTTTTGCTATTTTTGGAGGAAAAAGGGGTTTTTTAGCCATTTTGAATCTATTTTGATGGTTTTGTGGCCTTTTGGAGGTTTTTTAATGGGATTTTTTGGGATTTTAAGGGAAATATGGTAGGGAAATGGACAAATGAGCCATATAATGTGGTAGATGAGGTAGTGAACACTTTTTGGGTGTTAACAACTTAGGTTGTGTATTATGCATATTATAATAATTGCATTAATGAACAGTATACTACTAATATGCATATGTAATGGGTAAGTGGCCTATGGCACTGTACAACATTCCATTGCTACTTATCTAGAATGAAACCTCTTTGCTGACATGTTGGGAGTCGTGTGCACTCTTAACAATGTGCTGGTAGAGATTGGAAGGCATATAGAAAGTTACGGGATATGGATAAATGTTGTATTGAAGCATTAGCTAAAATAATTGCATGACTGTATGACCTATTTCTTTATGTGTAAGAATTTGTTCTGAAAACTATGAGATGTTTCTAATCATGCAATTTAACTTGTTTTTGTAGGAAAGAACGTATACGAGTACCTACAAAAGAAGGACTACAACATTTGTTCAGCAACAAATCTATCTATTGAAGAATATAAAGTTCCCAGGATCCGGGATGAAGTAATGATGCCATGATCCGTCGATCATGAAGAATGATGTTTGGGATGTAGTCTCAAGACCTGAAGGGAAGTCAGTTGTGACTTCCAAGTGGATCTACAAGATCAAGCATGCTGTAGTTGGTAGCATAGACAAATACAAAGCAAGATTTGTAGCTCGTGGCTTCTCCCAGAAAGAGGGAATAGACTATGAAGAAAATGTTTCTCCTGTATCTAGGTACACTTCCATCAGATCAGTACTCGCTCTGGCTACATCGATGAAATGGAAGATACACCAGATGGATGTCAAGATAGCTTTCTTGAATGGGGTAGTCGAGGAGGAAGTGTATGTGCAGCAACCACTTGGTTTTGAGACACATGACAGGGAGTCATATGTGTGCAGGTTGAAGAAAGCCTTGTATGTCTTGAAGCAAGCTCCTAGGACTTGGTATGGTAGGATAGACAACTTTCTATCCAGTTTGGGCTTTACCAAGGGTAAAGCAGATTCCAACCTTCACTACAAGGTTGAGGAAGGAAATCTTGTGATACTCTTATTGTATGTCGATGACCTGTTTGTAACAGGAAAGGATAGATTGATTGTTGACACAAAGAGGAAGCTTGCTACCGAGCTCGAGATGAAGGACTTGGGGATGATGAACTATTTGTTGAGATATTGTAACTTCAAAGAATATTATATTTGTACTTTATTATTCCGGAGATGTTTCATTCCTCCGTGAAGATCTTATTGTATATCCGGAGATGTTTATTCCTCCGTCGGAATGTGGTAACTCGGTTTATTAGAATTCCCTAGTAGGGGTCGGCCCTGTATGTGTCATGTGGGTCAAAGGGTTATTAGACCACCCTAGAGGGGTCAGCCCAGTTAGTTGTAGTGGGGTATTTAACCTATTGGTTAAATACGAGCCTACGTGTACTTGTGTAAAATACATATCAGAGTAGTGTATAAATAGAGGAGGTGTGTTCCTCATTACACACACTCACTCACTTGAGAAAGGCGCATTTGTGGAGGAGAGGTATGCTATGGAGGAGAAGGAGCTTATGCTCAGGGTTTTCATCTTTGTATATTGCTGGTCATCTATATTGAGGAAGCTTTGCTCGGTTTTCTACCCCATGAGGGTTTCCCATGATAAATCTCTGTCTCTTGTGTTTATGCTATGCTTGTTGTTTCTTCAGTGATCCTGTATATGCTATTATTGTGAAATGGAATGTAATGCTGCTATTTTCTGTCTTAGCATATTGAATTTTAACATGGTATTAGAGCTGACCTGAAGGAAGACAAGGTATGGCACTAAAGACACTTGCTTTACTTACGACAATTTGAAGGTTAAGGGTTTTACATAGCAAAAACCAGTCATCGTAGCACTTTCGCTATAAATCCGTTTAGGCGACGTTTTCGGATCTAAAATTGTTACAAGACGAAGCTACAATCTCCAGGTACCTTGTGTACAAAGGACAACCTCTAATTCGTTGTACTTTGTGATTTATGATCTGTACAATATAGGGTTTCTGCCTCTTCCAGATCTGAGTCAAAATCAGGTGACCTTGGGAAAAAGGTCATATCTTGGGCTAGGAATCTCCAAATGAAATTTCGTAAAAAGTGACAGGTAGTACACAGTCTTCACTATCTCAGAAAACTTTTTCAGAGGCCGAAGTTGAACCAATGACACGTGGCACTCCGTACAAGTGCGCTCTCCTGTATTATCCCATAAACAGGTCACGTTGCGACACTTGGCATAACTCTCTCTCAGAAAATCCAATTGAGGTCAGACCTGTCAGGATGGAAATATAAGAGGCCAAACTATCTCAGAAAACGTTTTCAGAGGCCGAAGGTCAAACAGTGACACGTGGCAAGCCGTACAAGTTCACTCTCCTGTATTTTCCCAAAACAGGTCACGTTGCGACATTTGGCATAACTCTCTCTCAGAGAATCCAATTGAGGTCAGACCTGCCAGGATGGAAAGATAACAGGTCAGGATATCTCAAGAAACTTTTTCAGACCCTGTGGATCAAAAATTTCAGAGTTACACCAGAAACAATCAGGTACATATTTCTGTCAAAACAGAATTATTGTTTGGTACCTTCATTCATGACTTCCAGAATTTAGGGCTTTGGAGAAAGTTGGAATTTTTGTAATCGGAGACCACGGCTGGATGCTACTCATCAAAATAGAAATTTAGAGACCAAGATCAGAATTTTTGGTTGGGCAGAAGGCCGGGCTTGGTTAGACCCTAGTTCGGGACTTTGATCAGAAAAGCGGAAAATTAGGGCTTCTGTAAAAATGGGAATTTTTGAAATCTGTGACCACGGCTGGAAGCTCCTCAGAAAAATAGAAGCTTAGAGCTTTGGATCAAACTTTTTGATGGGGAAAAAGAGTGGGCTTCATCAAACCCCAGTTCAGGGTCACGTCCAGTGAATCCGAAAGTTTCAAAGGCAAAATTGAGGAGTAAAACTTTGCAGTTTTCAAATTCTGAATATATCAGTTTGATCACCTCATCAAGGCGCATATCTCTATCCTTTCGGAAGTTTGAAATTCAAAGTTTGAATTTTTGGGGTTTCTCTGACAAACCCATATCCAGCTCCAGGTCCAGTTCTTGCAAATCAAGTGGATAGGGTTAATCCTAGAAGAAGATGGATTGGTCACCTACATAAGTGAAGGAGTTCATGTTTCAGAGGGAGATGAGGCTAAGGCTTTACATAAGGAGATTACAAGTGATCTCGATAGATATGAATCATCGAGGTATGTTTTGAGATTTGTTCATGATTAAGTTTATGGTATGTTTGTCTTCATGTTATTACAGTTAGTACAATCTTGATTTTAGATTTGTTGTATCACCTTAACAAAATTATGAATGCATGATAGAAGATATTCATTGGTTAGGGTGTTGACACTTATGATTGTACTAATGCATTATGGTGTTGTGTGAGGTTGAGGTTGTCTGCTAACAAGATACAGGTACAGAATGAATAGAAGTTCAAAAGACATACAGAAGATCAAGCGGGAGGCAGCCACACAAACATAAAAGATAAGTATTTGAGTTGCTATTTGAAATAGTAATGATATTGCCTGCATGCATATTTGTATTCCTAGAATATATAATGCTGAGTGTAAACATTCATAGAGCATTGAACAGTATACAACTAATGTGCATATGTTTGGACAAACATTCCATTGTTGCTTGTCTAGAATGAAACCTCTTTGCTGACATGCTAAGAGTTGTGCACACTCTCGATAGTATGTTCTGGCAGAGATGGAAGGCATCTAGATAGCCACTGTATGCATACAGGATATGGGAAAGTGTTGTGCCAAAGTATTGGTCAAAATAGTTGCATCACTATGTAAATGATATCTGTATGCATAATGGGTTATCTTTTGATGATTATGAAGTATTACTAATCATGTACTTAATTTTGATTTGTAGGAAAGGTCATGAAGAATGATGGACACCGTACAAGTGGTGGATGTTCAAACAAGAAGATTTACAAATCAAACAAAATATAGAAGGCTCATGGCTAGAAGATTCTCTTAGAAAGGGGAAGAGAATCACGACAAGATGTTTGCTCCAAGTATGGTGTAATTAAAGAAGAAGTATGAATCATGTTCTGTATAGGTACCTAGGATCGATAATAATTTGATAAGCTTAATGATCACCATGGGTGATGTGGATCTCAACCTTTGCTACAAGGTTGAATATGATACACATATGACATGGATGCAAGAAGGAACTCACCACAGAGTTCGAATGATATTGAGGCTCATATCAGTAGACCCATCTAACGAGAGATGGCACAGATAGATATGCAGAAGATCATTCAATGCAGAAATGAAAAATGAAAGATCTCAAATTGATGCTTTACTTCCTAGGTCTGGAAGTATGGCAAGGCTCAGAAGGAATATTTCTCAACCAGGGAAAGTATGATGAGAAATATGACTTGAGGTGTTGGAATGGCCACTCTTATGGATTCCAACTTGAAGCTGTTAGGGGATAACTCATCAGAGTTAGTGGATATAACTCTGTACAGTCAAATTATTGGGTCCTTGATATATCTAACATATACTAGGTTAGATATATGCTTTGTTATGAACACCTTGAGTTAGTATCTAGTGGAAACTAGATGTGTTTACCTGATAGTTGCAAAGTATGTGATGAGGCACATAAAGGACACGATAGAATTTGATCTATGCTATCTTGAATATCATGACTTCAGATGGCTATTCAGATTCTGTTTGGGCAGGAAGTGTATCAGACAAGAAGAAAACATCGAGAGGATGTTATTGTCTGGGATTAGCCATGATCTCGTGGTTTAGCTGGAAGCAGTCTAGTGTGGCTCTCAGCACAAGCGAAATATATGGATGCTTGCTCTGCTAGTTGTGAAGAAGATTGGCTTTAGGATTGTTTGACTTAGAGATAGAACCAACTGAGATCCTATGTGATAATTAGAGTTGTATCAAAATGACATAGAATCTAGTGTTCCATGATAAGTCAAAGAACATAGGGAACTAACAAGATATGACCCAGAAAGGAACTCTAAAAGTTTGATTTTGTAACAGGTTACCGTTGTACTAACCAAGCCTCTACGTCAAGTGAAGAAGTTACCAACCAAACCTCTGTCTCGAGTGAAGTTTGAATACTTCCGAGACAAGCTTGGTGTAGTTCAAAAGGACCCTCCTCGAAAGGGGGAGTAGTATAGTCACTCTGATGAGATTGTCTCATCAAACAACAAGGTCGTTGATGAGGTAACCTGTTCTCTACACCCAGTTACTTAGAAATACTTAGATTTAGGACTCTTATACTTAGAATACTTAGCTTTACTTATACATGCTTTTGATGATAGATGTATTGGTGAGAATACATGCTAGATGTATACATGTTTTGGTGTGATGTATACATGTTTTGATGTATTAGTAAGAATACATGCTAGTTGTGATGTATACATGTTTTGATGTTAGATGTATTAGTAAGAATACATGCTAGTTGTGATGTATACATGTTTTGATGTTAGATGTATTAGTAAGAATACATGCTACATGTGATGTATACATGTTTTGATGTATTAGTAAGAATACATGTTAGTTGTGATGTATACATGCTTTGGTGTGATGTATACATGTTTTGATGTATTGGTGAGAATACATGCAAATGTGATAACTGCTCTTGTATAGATGAGAATACAGAAAGGGATTGGATCATCCCTGGACTTTCAGTCCTAAAGAGAGCCGTAGACGTGAGGTCTCCGAGAATGAAGTCCTTGGTGGACTTGAGGGGATTGGATCATCCATGGACTTTCAGTCCTAAAGAGAGCCGTAGACGTGAGGTCTCCGAGAATGAAGTCCTTAGTGGACAGTTGAGGGGATTGGATCATCCCTGGACTTTCAGTCCTAAAGAGAGCCGTAGACGTGAGGTCTCCAAGAATGAAGTCCTTGGTGGACTTGAGGGGATTGGATCATCCCTGGACTTTCAGTCCTAAAGAGAGCCGTAGACGTGAGGTCTCCGAGAATGAAGTCCTTAGTGGACAGTTGAGGGGATTGGATCATCCCTGGACTTTCAGTCCTAAAGAGAGCCGTAGACGTGAGGTCTCCGAGAATAAAGTCCTTAGTGGACAGTTGAGGGGATTGGATCATCCCTGGAATTTCAGTCCTAAAGAGAGCCGTAGACGTGCGGTCTCCGAGAATGAAGTCCTTAGTGGACAGTTGAGGGGATTGGGATCATCCCTGGACTTTCAGTCCTAAAGAGAGCCGTAGACGTAAGGTCTCCGAGAATGAAGTCCTTAGTGGACAGTTGAGGGGATTGGGATCATCCCTGGACTTTCAGTCCTAAAGAGAGCCGTAGACGTAAGGTCTCCGAGAATGAAGTCCTTAGTGGACAGTTGAGGGGATTGGGATCATCCCTGGACTTTCAGTCCTAAAGAGAGCCGTAGACGTGAGGTCTTCGATAATGAAGGGATTGGGATCATTCCTGGACTTCGGTCCGAAAGAAGAGACGTAGACGTATGTCTCCGATAATGAAGGGATTGGGATCATTCCTGGACTTCGGTCCGAAAGAAGAGCCGTAGACGTATGTCTCCGGTAATGAAGGGATTGGGATCATTCCTGGACTTCGGTCCGAAAGAAGAGCCGTAGACGTATGTCTCCGATAATGAAGGGATTGGGATCATTCCTGGACTTCGGTTCGAAAGAAGAGCCGTAGACGTATGTCTCCGATAATGAAGGGATTGGGATCATTCCTGGACTTTGGTCCGAAAGAAGAGCCGTAGACGTATGTCTCCGATAATGAAGGGATTGGGATCATTCCTGGACTTCGGTCCGAAAGAAGAGCCGTAGACGTATGTCTCCGATAATGAAGGGATTGGGATCATTCCTGGACTTCGGTCCGAAAGAAGAGCCGTAGACGTATGTCTCCGATAATGAAGGGATTGGGATCATTCCTGGACTTCGGTCCGAAAGAAGAGCCGTAGACGTATGTCTCCGATAATGAAGGGATTGGGATCATTCCTGGACTTCGGTCCGAAAGAAGAGCCGTACACGTATGTCTCCGATAATGAAGGGATTGGATCATTCCTGGACTTAAGTCCGAAAGAAGAGTCGTAGACGTATGTCTTCGATAAAGATAGGACTGGATCGTCCCTGGACTTCGGTTCAAAAGGTACATGACTGGTTTACATCATTCCTTGACGATGTCGATGATCGTATGATGACGATGCTGATGATCGTATGATGACGATGCTGATGATCGTGCGGTGATGATGCTGATGATCGTATGATGACGATGCTGATGACAATGTTGATGACCGTATGATGACGATGCTGATGATCGTATGATGACGATGCTGATGATCGTGCGGTGATGATGCTGACGATCGCATGATGACGATGCTAATGATCGTGTGATGACGATGCTGATGACGATACTGATGATCGTATGATGACGATGCTGATGATCGTGTGATGACGATGCTGATGATCGTGTGATGACGATGCTGATGATTGTATGATGACGATGCTGATCGTGCTGCTGTTGATCGTGTGATGATAATGCTGCTGATCATGTGATTACGATGCTGATGATCGTAATGCTGATGTTGATGTTGACATTGATGTGCCAGTAACTGTTTGAGTTACTGATGAAGACAAATTGAAGAAAGCTTCCAATGATTTATAGATGTATCATGTATGATGTTGATGACTCCTTGCTCGTGCAGATGTTGTTATAATATCCTTCTCGTTAAGGGGGAGTGTTGAGATATTGTAACTTCAAAGAATATTATATTTGTACTTTATTATTCTGGAGATGTTTCATTCCTCCGTGAAGATCTTATTGTATATCCGGAGATGTTTATTCCTCCGTCGGAATGTGGTAACTCGGGTTATTAGACTTCCCTAGTAGGGGTCGGCCCTGTATGTGTCATGTGGGTCAAAGGGTTATTAGACCACCCTAGAGGGGTCGGCCCAGTTAGTTGTAGTGGGGTATTTAACCTATTGGTTAAATACGAGCCTACGTGTACTTGTGTAAAATACATATCAGAGTAGTGTATAAATAGAGGAGGTGTGTTCCTCATTACACACACTCACTCACTTGAGAAAGGCGCATTTGTGGAGGAGAGGTCTGCTATGGAGGAGAAGGAGCTTATGCTCAGGGTTTGCATCTTTGTATATTGCTGGTCATCTATATTGAGGAAGCTTTGCTGGGTTTTCTACCCCATGAGGGTTTCCCAGGATAAATCTCTGTCTCTTGTGTTTATGCTATGCTTGTTGTTTCTTCAGTGATCCTGTATATGCTATTATTGTGAAATGGAATGTAATGCTGCTATTTTCTGTCTTAGCATATTGAATTTTAACACTATTTTCTAGGCATTGAGGTGTGGAAGAGTGCATATGGAATCTTCCTTGGACAAGGGAAGTATGCAGTAGATATCCTGAAGAGGCCCAGGATGATGGACTGCAAGGAAATGGCCACACCTATGGCATCAAATCTCAAGCTTATGTGTGATGCTTCATTTGAGCCGGTTGATGTCATGATATTTTGTCAGATGATTGGGTCCTTGATGTACTTGACGAATATGAGACCAAATATTTGCTTTGCTGTGAACACATTGAACCAGTTCCTGTCGGATCCGAGAAGTGTTCACATGGTTGCCGTAAAGCATATTCTGAGGTACCTGAAGGGTATGGTTGATTATGGGCTCAAGTATGATGCGAATCAAAAGTTTAACCTAGATAGTTATGTTGATTCAGAATAGGTAGGCAGTGCTGCAGATAGGGAGATCACTTCTAGTTGTTGCTTCAGTATGGGATTAGGTGTGATCTCTTGGTTTAGCAGGAAGCAGTCCTGCGTAGCATTGTGTATAGCCCAAGCAGAGTATGTTGCAGCTTGTTTGGCTAGTTGTAAAGTAGTATGGCTCCGGAAGCTACTGTCTAAGTTATTTGATCTCTCGTTGGAGGCTACTGGTATATTTTGTGACAACCAAAGTTGTGTGAAACTATCTAAGAACCTAGTGTTCCACAAACAAGTCGAAGCACATTGAGATCAAATATCACTATATCAGGGATATGGTGTAGAGAGGAGCCGTGAAGCTCCTGTATGTTGCGACAGATGATCAGGTTGCAGATGTTAAATTTTTAGAATTTACTTCAATCTAATCTAGGATCTTAACTGAGAGAACAACATGTACAACAAATCTACAACCTATCAATCATGGACACAATAATGCAAGCACATAAGAGACACAGAGTTTACTTGGGGAAAACCATAAAGGTGAAAAACTCCAATAAATTCCTCAGAGATAGATAGAGCAATGATACAACCAGAATACAAGAGATAGTCTTCTCCTAGCAGCAGAGCCTCCTCCTCATAAGTGCGCCACTTTTCGAATGAGAGAAGTGTGTGAATGAATGATCAAATAAATATCTCCCGATCTCTATTTATACTTGTTCTGTCCTTCCCAATAAACTAATGGGTCCTACATGTCTAGATTAACCCATGGTTAACTTAATCCGGGACGACCCCACACTTGGTGGTCTAATAACCCTTTGACCCACATGGCCGACCCCCAATAGGGTGGTCTAATAACCCTTCGACCCACATGACTTATACAGGGCTGACCCCAACAAGGTGGTCTAATAACCCATCAAGTATAAGTTACGACACTTACAATATAAATGATGACACTTCCATATAGAGGAATAATAACATCTCTATAGGAATACAAACACTTCTGTATAGAAGAATAATAACATCTCTATAGGAATACAATATACATATATGAAATACATTCCGAAGTTACATATACATCAACACTCCCTCTTAACTAGGAAGGTATTTCTCGACACCGGTCTGCTAGCACAAGTCTTCTTCTCTGGATCATCATCAGCGAATCATCATCCTCGAATCATCGTCATCGTCACTGCTGCTGCTATCTCAATCAATCTTTGAATCTACTCATCATAGGAAGTTCTACAGAACCAGTCCTTTTTCATACTGGATGTAGGCCCACCACCTACAGGTCTTCATCCTCACTGGACATACTGTGGAAATCTCAGGACTTATTATGTGCATCACAAAACCTTGAAAGAGCATCATAGGTTGTTACGGGTACACAACTCGGACTTGTAGGATCTCCCAGGGCCATATTATATGTGACCTCACCACAAAACCTCGCAAGAGCATCCCAGGCTGTTACGAGCACACAAATCTACCTATAGGATCTCCCATGGACAGATTATATGTGGTCACCACAAAACCTCGCAAGAGAATCCCAGGTTGTTACAAGCACACAAATCTACCTATAGGATCTCCCAGGGACAGATTATATGTGGTCATGGAAAAACCTCGCAAGAGCATCCTAGGCTATTACGAGCACACAGCTCTACCTATAGGATCTCCCAAGGACAGATTATATGCCATAGGACAAAACCTCGAAAGAGAATCTACTAGATATCCCATGGCTAAATTATATGCCATAGGAAAAACCTCGAAAGACTATTTGCAGATCTCCCAGGGCCAAATTATATGTCCTCCCAGAGAAAAACCTCGAAAGAGCATTTGCCAGATATCCCAGGACCAAATTACATGCCATAGGAAAAACCTCGAAAGACTATCTGCAAATCTCCTAGGGCCAAATTATATGCTCATCTGCACAACCTGATCCACGGCCATAGAGTATCATCCTGATACTCACCATACATCATCTTGATGTATACATGATCATCCTGATCATCATCATTGCAACATCCTGCTACAAGTCATCTGGAGCAACATCCTGAAGCTCGTCATCCACGATCATCCTGATCATATCATGCATCTACCTTATGCATACCAAGTATCTACCTAATACATATAATCATACATGATCCACCCGATCATACAATGTATCCACCAGATACAAATACAAATACATGATACATATCAACATACATGATCTACCTGATCATACAATGTATCCACCTGATACATATACAAATACATGGACCAAGCATCCAACATGATGCATATACAAAATACATACAAATGATCCAACCGATCATATCCAGCATCCAACATGATGCGTACATACATATACACATAAATGATCCAACTAATCATATCCAGCATCCAACATGATGCGTACATACATATATATATAAATGATCCAACTGATCATATCCAGCATCCTCTTGATGCATATATAGAGCAGTAACTGGAGCATCGTCCTGATGCTCATCATCCAACGCTTAAATCCACAGCCATGTGAAGGATCCTCCTTCCAACATGCTTGGAATGGATTCTGCAAATGTGTCCATCACTTCTTTGTCGAAGTGTCATCAATCCGAAGAACACCAAGCCTCTCTTTGAAGTACTCGAACTTCACTCTGGCTAGTGGTTTCGTCAGCACATCTGCAATCTACTCGTCCGTCGCAACATACAGGAGCTTCACTGCTCCTCTCTACACCATATACCTAATATAGTAATATTTGATCTCTATGTGTTTCAACCTGTCGTGAAACACTGGGTTCTCAGATAGCTTCACACAACTATGGTTATGACAGAAGATACCAGTAGCATCCAACGGGAGATCAAATAACTCAGAGAGTAGCTTCCGAAGCCATACTGCCTCACAACTATCCGAACAGGATGCAACATACTCTGCCTCGGTTGTACTCAGTGCTATGCAGGACTTCTTCCCGCTAAACCAAGAGATCACACTTGATCCAATACTGAAGCAGCATCCAAATGTGCTCTTCCTATTTGCAGCACTACCTGCCCAATCTGATTCAACATAACCCTGCAGGTTAAACTTTTGATTCGCTTCATACTTGAGCCCATAATCAACTGTACCCTTTAGGTACCTTAGAATATGCTTTACAAAAACCAGGTGAACACTCCCTAGATACATCAGGAACTGGCTCAATGTGTTCACCGCAAAGCAAATATCTGGTCTCGTGTTCATTAGGTACATCAAGGACCCAATCATCTGATGAAACACAGTGACATCAACCGGCTCAAATGAAGCATCACACAGAAGCTTCAAGTTTGATGCCATAGGTGTGGCCATAGCCTTGCAGTTCATCATCCCAAATCTCTTCAGGATATCTACTGCATACTTCCCTTGTCCAAGGAAGATTCCAACTGCACTCTGCCACACCTCCATACCAAGAAAGTAGTGCATCATACCCAAGTTCTTCATCTCGAACTTGGCAGCAAGCTTCCACTGCGTGTCGGCAATCTATCTATCTTCACCTGTAATAAACAGGTCATCCATATACAAAAGTAGTATCACTGGATTGCCTTCCTCAACCTTGTAGTAAAGGTTGGAATCCACTTTACTCTTGGTAAAGCCCAAAATGGATAGAAAGCGTTCTATCCTACCATACCAAGTTCTGTACATATATGACTCCTTGTCATGTGTCTCAGAACCAAGTGGCTGTTCCACATATACTTCCTTGACTATACCATTCAAGAAAGCTGTCTTGAAATCTATCTGGTGTATCTTCTACTTCATCACTTGCTTTGTATTTTTCTACGCTGCCATCTGCAACATGCTTGCTCTTGTAGATCCACTTGGAAGTCATTACAGACTCCCCTTCAAGTCTTGGGACTGCATCCCAAACATCTTCATGATCGACTGGTACTCCTCGATCAAGGCATTCTTCCCAGATCCTGGGAGCTTCAATATCTTCAATATTTTCAATACATAACTCTTTTGCTGAACAAATGTTGTAGTCCTTTTATAGGTGATGGTATACGATCTTTCCTACACAACAAGTTAAATTGCATGATTAGAAAACATCTTATAGTTTTCAGAACAAATTCTTACACATAAAGAAATATGTCATACACTCATGCAATTATCTTAGCCAATGCTTCAATATAACATTTATCCATATTCTGTAACTTTCTAGATGCCTTCCAATCTCTACTAGAACATTGTTAAGAGTGTGCAAAACTCCTAACATGTCAGCAAAGAGGTTTCATTCTAGATAAGTAGCAATGGAATGTTGTACAGTGCCATAGGCCACTTACCCATGTATATTAGTAGTATATTGTTCATCAATGCAACTATGCATAATACACAACCTAATTCTAGGAACATAAGCATATACATCATTGAACAACATTATGTAAGAAATGACAATTCAAATACTTATCTTTGTTTGGTTGCTGGGTGGACTCCCTCTGAATCTTTGCAACTCCATTCTGATGTGGATTGTGAGAAGTGGTCAACCCCCTCTGAATATATGCATCCTTGCAGAAACTACTAAAGTGTGCTCCCTCTTGATCTTTGCTTCCTGGATTACCTGTCCTTGAACTTATTTCCATCCTTAATCACTATGCATGCTTATTAGTATCATCATTGTGTTATCGTTGAGGTCTCATACATAATTATACATTCATTAGTATACTCTTAATACTATCAAAACACAATAATCTTTAGCATGTATAGTCATGATCGTTTCAAACACAGATAATAAACATTAGTATTCAAGGTTTCAGGGAAGTCTTCTTTTACTCATGCATATTCTTATTTGAATATAGGACTCTTCTGATTAGTTAAATCATCAATGCATAAACCCGTGATTACTCAAACCTATACCTTCATGATTCTTCTGGTTATTCATATCATCAATTATGGTAAGAAACATAATATTCATACAACCATGACTATTCAAACCTATGACTTCGTGAATAATCATTATCAACAACACAACAATATAAGATCCTAACACAAGGTAGGATTCTAGCTTGATATAGGAAAAACATACTTGGATTAACATGCTATCTAGTTATGTCTAACATACCTGCATAATGTCTTCTGGTTCTCTTCAATGACTTGTGCTAGTAACCTGCATGTCTCATAAGTTATCCATTGTAGAACCAAGTTATACATACCTCGTAAGTAGATCTTCTAAGTAATCCATGACAATGGATGAATCTTTGTCTTCATGTAATCATGATTGATTTGTATTTCTTGGTGTACCTTTCATGTTAGTGGACAACATAAACCTCATACAACACCATAATGCATTAGTACAATCATAAGTGTCAACACCCTAATGCATGCATTCATAATTTTGTTAAGGTGATACGACAAGTCCAAAATCACGATTTTTCTAACCGTAATAACATGAAGATAAACATATCATAAACTTAATCATGAACAAATCTCGAGACATACCTAGATGAGTCATACTTGTCGAGATTGCTTGTAATCTTCTTATGTAAGGCCTTAGCCTCATCTCCCTCTGAAACAGGAAATTCTTCACTTATGCAGGTGACCAATCCATCCTCTTCTAGGATTAAACCAATCCTCTTGATTTGCAGGAACTGGATCTGGAGCTGTATTCAGGTTTGTCAGAGAAACCCCAAAAATTCAAACTTTGAATTTCAAACTTCTGAAAGGATAGAAGTATGCACCTTGATGAGCTGATCAAGCTGGTATATTCAGAATTTGAAAAGTGCAAAGTTTCACTCCTCAATTTTGCCTTTGGAACTTCCGGATTCACTAGACATGACCCTGAACTGGGGTTTGATGAAGCCCACTCTTCTGCCCAATCAAAAGGTTTGATCCAAAGCTCTAAGCTTCTATTTTTCTGAGGAGCTTCCAGCTGTGGTCACATATTTCAAAAATTCCCATTTTTATAGAAGCCCTAATTTTCCACTTTTCTGATCAAAGTCTTGAAGTAGGGCCTGATCAAGCCCTGCCTTCTGCCCAGCCAAAAATTCTGATCTTGGTCTCTAAATTTCGATTTTGATGAGTAGCATTCAGCCGTGGTCTCTGATTACAAGAATTCCAACTTTCTCCGAAACCCTAAATTCCGGAAGCCATGAATGAAGGTGCTCAAAAATAATTCTGTTTTGACAGAAATATGTACCTGATTGTTTCTAGTCTAACTCCACACTATTTGATCCACAGGTTCTGAAAACTTGTTTTATCGTAGCCTGACCTGTCATCTTTCCATTCCAACAGGTTTGACCTCAATTGGATTTTCGGAGAGAGATTTATGCCAAGTGTTGCAACGTGACCTGTTTATGGGATAATACAGGAGGGCGAACCTGTATGGCGTGCCACATGTCACTGGTTCAACTTCGGCCTCTGAGCAAGTTTCTTGATAGTACAGTCTGTGTGCTACCTATGACTTTTTACAAAATTTCATTTGGAGCTTCCTAGTCCAAGTTATGACCTTCTTTCCAAGGTCACCTGTTTTTGACTCATATCTAGAAGAGATAGAAACCCTATATTGTACAAATCATAAATCAAAAAGTTCAATGAATTATTGGTTTTCCTTTGTACACACGGTACATGGGGATCTGGTCTTCGATCTGTAAAAGTTTCAGATCCTCAAACTTCTCCAAAATGGATTTATAGTGAAAGTTCTATGATGACTAGTTTTTGCTATATCAAGCCCTAGCATCGTAAGTGCAACAAGTGTCATACATGCCATATCATGCGTTCTTCGGGCTAGCTCTGATACCATGTTAAATTTTCAGAATTTACTTCAATCTAATCTAGGATCTTAACTAAGAGAAAAACATGTACAACAAATCTACAACATATCAATCATGGACACAATAATGCAAGCACACAAGAGACACGGAGTTTACTTGGGGAAAACCATAAAGGTGAAAAACCCCAATAAATTCCTCAGAGATAGATAGAGCAATGATACAACCAGAATACAAGAGATAGTCTTCTCCTAGCAGCAGAGCCTCCTCCTCATAAGTGCGCCACTTTCCGAATGAGAGAAGTGTGTGAATGAATGATCAAATAGAGATCTCCCGATCTCTATTTATACTTGTTCTGTCCTTCCCAATAAACTAATGGGGCCTACATGTCTAGATTAACCCATGGTTAACTTAATCCGGGCCGACCCCACACTTGGTGGTCTAATAACCCTTTGACCCACATGGCCAACCCCCAATAGGGTGGTCTAATAACCCTTCGACCCACATGACTGATACATGGCCGACCCCAACAAGGTGTTCTAATAACCCATCAAGTATAAGTTACGACACTTACAATATAAATGACGACACTTTCGTATAGAGGAATAATAATATCTCTATAGGAATACAATATACATATATGAAATACATTCCGAAGTTACATATACATCAATAGTAGATGTGTTGACAAAACCACTAGGCAGAGTGAAGTATAAGTAATTCAGAGAGAGGCTTGGTGTTCATCAGATTGATGATACTTTGAGGAAGAAGTGATGGATACATCTACAGGAGCCATTCCAAGCATGGTGAGAGGAGGATCCTTCCCATGGCTGTGGATGTAAGTCTTATGTGATGAGCATCACGAAGATGCTACAGTTATTGCTATGTATATGCATCATGTTGAATGCTTGATATGATCATGTGATGATGTACATCAGGATGATATATGGTGAGTATCAGGTTGATACTCTTTGGCCGTGGACAAGTTGTGTCCTATGGCATGTAATGTTGACCTGGGAGATCCGATAGGTTTGGCTGTGTTCCCGTAATAAGTCTTGGGATGCTCTTTCGAGGTTGTGCTATGACCACATGTAATACTGACCTCAGAGATCCGATAGGTTGGGCTGTGTGCCCGTAATAAGTCCTGGGGTGCTCTTGTGAGGTTGTGTGATGATAAATCCTAGATTCGTTCTAGGTCACATCCAGTATGAAAAAGGACTGGCTCTATGGTGATATATCCTATATTTGTTCTAGCTCACATCCAGTATGAAAAAGGATTGGCGCTATGGTGATAAATCCTAGATTTGTTCTAGGTTACATCCAGTATGAAAAAGGACTGGCTCTGTGGTGATAAATCCTAGATTTGTTCCAGGTCACATCCATTATGAAAAAGGACTGGCTCTGTGGTGATAAATCCTAGATTTGTTCTAGGTAACATCCAGTATGAAAAAGGACTATCTTTGTGGTGATAAATCCTATATTTGTTCTAGGTCACATCCAGTATGAAAAAGGACTGGCTCTGTGGTGATAAATCCTAGATTTTTTCTGGGCTACATCCAGTATGAAAAAGGACTGGCTCTATAGATGTGATACATCCAGTATGAAAAAGGACTGGCTCTGTAGATGTGATACATCCAGTATGAAAAAGGACCAGCTCTATAGATGATGAAGACCTACAGGCGGCAGGCCTACATCCATTATGAAAAAGGACTGGCTCTGTAGAACTTCCTATGATGAGTAGATTGGAGATTGATTGAGATAGGAGCAACAGTGATGATGACGATGATTCGATGATGATGATTTAGTGACAATGATCCAGAGAAGAAGACTTGTGCTAGCATATCTGTGTCGAGAAATACCTTCCTAGTTAAGAGGGAGTGTTGATGTATTTGTAACTTCGGAATGTATTTCATATATGCATATTGTATTCCTATAGAGATGTTATTATTCCTCTATATGGAAGTGTCGTCATTTATATTGTAAGTGTCATAACTTATACTTGATGGGTTATTAGACCACCTTGATGGGGTCGGCCCTGTATAAGTCATGTGGGTTAAAGGGTTATTAGACCACCCTATTGGGGGTCGGCCCTGTCAGCATTATGTTAAGTGGCTAAGTTGAGGCCGACCTAGACAAGGTTATTAGGAAAGTCAAGTGAAGTATAAATAGAGTGCGGGAGGCACTCTATTTGATAATTCACTTTCTCACTCATACACTCATCGGAAAGTGGTGCACTAGTGGAGGAGGAGAAGCTACTGCTAGGAGACTATCTCTTGTGCTTGGGTTTTGTATCATTGCTCTATATATCTCTGAGGAAGTTATTGGGTTTTTTCACCTTTATGGTTTTCCCCAAGGAATCTCTGTGTGTCTATTGTTTCTTTTGATTGCTTCTTGTGATTGATATTTGTACATGTTATTCTCTCAATTAAGATCCTAGAGTATGTTGAATTAATGCTCAAAAATTAACAATATCTATGCGTAGCGTGACTGAAACTTTATTCAGCTGTGCAAAACTAGCATGTGGGAGTGTTGATACCTCGGGTGTGTAGGTACTGGAATGGTTTCCAAGGAAAACAACATGGGAAGAAAACCCATCCAAAGGATTTATATAATCCTACGCAAGTATTAACCTATCCTCGAGTTGTTTGGTGTGGTTGAAACCCACAGATACAAAGGCCTCCACTGACACTTGTGAGTTTTTTTATCCTAGAAAGGATCTATCTTCCTCTGAGGAAAAACAAGAGATATACTACTCCTAAGAGTTAGTTTACTTTGAAAGAAAATCTAAACTAAGATTATACCTACTCTAAAGAGAAGTGTTTTGTTTGTGCGTAGGATAGCTTAACCTGAAAGTTACCAAATCTTTTCACCAATCAAATAGACATGCGAAAAGGATTTAGATTCAGCATTTTAAGATACAACTAACCAAATACATTTAACCAATAATAACTTAATAATTAAGTGCATACAAGCTTATCCTATATCTGGAATGTTAATTGACAAATTAACATTAATTTAATGATTTATGTGAATCATTTGTAGAAATAGATAAAACATTTTAAAGAAAGACATTCATCCAAAACATTTAGATGCATAGATCATATGTCAAGAAACATCTAAACTATAGATCAATACATATTATTAATTGAAAACAATAAACAATGCTTATGAATGAGCTGAGGAAAAATCACAATCCATCAAAGACATTTGATAAATCAAAACAAAAGAAGTAACTGAAAGAAACTGAGTGTGTATTAAGGCCTACAAAACATTACATAGTCTGTAACACAGAGAGAATATCCAGTTTCTTTTTGTGATTTTGTCTCCAACCAACCCCATACTCATGAGACATCTACACCTTTAAATAATAATTACCATATTGTTACAAAGGGTAAATTCCCCATAAAAAGGGATTACAAAATCGAATTACACTAAGAGTTACCGACAAAATCTTGCCACTTGGCCCATATCTCTAACACTTCATCTAAATTTGGATAGTTTGCTGAGTCAAGCACCAGCGGGGCATCACACTTGAAACCTTCCCTTTCATTCTTCGCCAACTTATGACAGATATGTATATAAATGTGTATCTTCCCTTCAATAACGATAGGTTTCCTGATGAACTGATCCACATGTGCAATTTGGATATGCTCGAGCTACTGGATCGTTTCTTTTACCTCCTCGGATTGGCTTTCAACCTGTTCGATCATCAATTTAGGTGGACAGGAATCTTCGATGAGGTCCATGGGTGGGAACTGCAATTTTTCCATAATAATTTCCACAATGTACCATCTTCTCCCACAAATACCCTATGCCTTTTGGATGGTCTCTACAACCATATCAATAAAATCACTCCAAGCACGCAAGAAAGTTCTGATTTTCCTGAGTTTGAAACTGCTTAGAACAGGGATGTCTTCTGGTTTATGTTTAATATACTTCTACCATTCAACAATGTCGTCATAGGCCTTAGAGGTTTGTTGTCTTTTATCCATCTTCCCATTAATAACAACACACATCTTTCCAAAGGAAATTTTAGTTTCCTAAATTTCATTCAGAGTACTAAACAATTCAGTAAGTAGCTTGTGATGTTCCTCATTGACCTGTATAGCTTCATTTCTAAGACAACTATCTTTTCTTCATTTCTAGTTTTGAAGGCCTCAACATCTCGCAATTGGATCTGCAGAGTAGCATTCTTTTCTTGGAGGTCTTAAACCTTATCCCCAAATTATCTATTGAGTTCATGAATTTTAGCTCTGTGGTCTTCATTGTCCTTAACCAATTGTTCTTCCAGTTTATTCACCTCCTCCTTCTTCAGATCAATTTCTTTGTGAAGTGTTGTCACTGAATCAAAGTTTGCCCCTACAAAAGCACCCATGGCAGAAACAGTCTCCAGTGCTTCTCGTTGTATGCCATATGATTGCTTGGCCCAAATGATTTGATTAGGAATAGGTTCCTGCAGGACACCTTGATCTCTTGCTCTCTTTTTACCTTTCTTCACCACTGGTTTTGTTTCTTTGCTATAAAATTAATATCCAAGGGGGACTACAATATCCTCCTCAAAATCAGCCACCAGCTCAGTAAATGATGTGGTCACATTTGGTGTTGAAACCAATGGAGAATTATGAGTAGAAGTGGATCTAGGAATTAACATAGTGATTTGAGAAGTGGTTGGTGAAGAAGGCATACCTTCAGACACTGATAGTATAGAGGTTAAAGTAGGAATTGAAGTACAAACTTTAGGAAGTGGAATGGATGTATCAATAGCTGATGGTGAAGAAGAAATAACTGGGACTTGGACATCATTGGCTGGTGGTGATGCAGGAAATAATGGTGATGGTAGAGAGACAGTTGAAGACTGGATCTATGCCACTATTGATGATGGAATGTGGAGTGGGACTAACAAAGTAGGAAGTGGATAAGTGAGGGTGGTCAGTGCATGAAATAGCTAGGATATGGTAGCTGGTGGTGTTACCCTAGATGATAAAGTTGAAAGAGCTTGAATGTATGAGAGTAAGAGTGATGAAGTTGTGGTATCAATAACAGTGGTGGTTTCAAGAAACTGTTGATCTGGAACATGATCAGGGTAATTTTTAAGGGCGAAATTTCGCCAATTGGCTATTTTTCGGGTTGTTTTTCAAAAAATAAATTCGCTATTTGGTCATTTTTAGTCTCTAATATCGCCTATATTTACATAAAATTTGTTTTTTTATCATAATATTCGCCAAAATTTACACATTTTAGTAGAAAATTGTATGTTTCATATTTAATATTCGCCTACCTATCTATATACATTTTTTTAAAATCCAAAATAATCGCCTAGGATACTATACTTAAGTATAATATTAGAGTCCTTAAAAAATACCCTGAACAGGATCATCCATTGTTATGGCATCCAAAAAATCTTCCATTGACTGAGAATTTTTAGTTACTTCTTCTATCATAGGTATAGGAGGAAGTCTCTCTTCTTCCACATCACTGTCTTCAATGTTTAGCGTAGGAATTTCAGAGGCGGGAATTTGAATCTTTTGTCTTTTAGCTGGTTTGATCACAGCCATCACTTGAATATCATCAATCAAGTTGGCTGTAGTAGCCACCTGAACATCAAAAGAGGGTTTGGCTACTGAAATTACTTGGGTGTTTAGTATCGAAGTCATCTATGCCAATCTCTGCTTTAATTGCTGAGACGTTTGCATTAATACTTTAAATTATGCAGCAGTTTTTAACTTCAGAGGTTCTTCCATAAGGCCTTTGCCTTTGTCTCCATCCGGGTAAGTGAGCATCAATGGAGTGTTTTCTTTCTAAGCTTCTTTTTCTTCCCTACCTTTTCTTGTTTTCTCATCTAGCTTGACTTGCATGCTTCTGAAACTCAGAACCTTGTTTTTTAGCTCCTGTTGGTACTAGATTATGAGATTATGTTCATCTCTACTTTTGGCCCTTACCAGGACTTCAGAGAAATTATTGACCATCTAGTAAATAGAATCATCGGTCAGATCTTGATGAACATAACAAATCTTTGTATGATTCTGCTTAAAGTGAGCATCAAGGAATCCTTTAGGGTCATGCATCTTTTTGGGAGCATAGCCTAATTTCAAAGAAACAATATTGTCTCCCAGGACTGAAGCCCAGGTTGAAGTTGAGATAACAAAAGGTCATAGATTTAGAGGAAACTTAGCCCACCCCTTCCTTTTGGGACCAGTGAGCTTGAGGTAAACCCCAACAGTGATAGTCTGATAAGAAGCTTCCTCAAGCACCAACCTATCTGGAACTATTCTAGGTAGTAGGTGAACAGTGCTGCTTCCCCACACTCTGACATATAGAAAGACTATCCAACATACCAATCACCAATTGTAGCAATAAAATTTCTCACATCGGCTGAGAAAGAAGGTGCTTCTTCTCTGAATATCTGGAAGTAGACAACCCCAAAGAAGTGGTCACAAATGTCATATAACAAGGGCACACAATTATTTTCCGAGAGCGCTGAACAGTAAATATGAACAATAGGGGTTGATAGAGTCCAATTCCACCCATGTTGGGATATTGAAATTATGTGCAAAATACCTCAATCACATAAGCCAAGAAAATGAAGTGTCGCTTCCTTGAAGTTGGTGATTTCTAGTACTTTTCAATGGGCGTCTTTAGTTCGGATGACAAAATTGAAGCCCAGGGAAATGACTCCTCGGTTGTTAAGACATGATGGGCCATTGGTTCCCATTGAAATTTAAACACCGAGTAATTTGGAAGGCTGTAAATCCTGCTAAGTATGGCTGCCAATAGGGAACAAGGTTCCTTAAACCAAGAGACAGTATATGAATTATCAGCCCAGTAATGAAAATAGCCTGTTTGTGCATCCAAGACTTCATCATTTCATCGAAATTTTACCTAGGTGTTGTCGAATTTAGGAATGCAGGATTAAGGGGTTGAACATCGGGTTTTAGGGCATAAGCTATGATAAAAACCTCAGAGAGAAATGTTGTCAGTGTAGAACCTGCCCTATAATTAAAAGACCAGTACTTAGGGTTGGCATGGTCGATAATCCATTTGACCATGTCAGTATAGGGAAGTATGGTAGGTTTGGATGCTATAGCATGGAGTTGGGATTCCCTAATTCTTTCATAGACGAGCCAGTCATTCTCAATATTAGATAGGTCATCATTATAAAAAATAGTGTAAATCTTGGACCAATTGAGCTGGTAAGTTTATGAAACCTTGTCACTAAAAAGGCAAGGATGCCGAAGTTTGGGTCCTTATTCAAAGAGTCTTTCTATGTAGTTTTGGATCGAGTATTGCGAGACATGTTTGGAAAACTGATAAATGTTTTCTGATAAATGAACAAACACAAATCAACAATAATCCAAAAATGGCAAAAACCCGTAAATAACGAACAAGAAAAGACGCGAAACCGACCTATGAGTGATGAAAACGACAACAACGAACCTGGTAAAACCCCGTGGTAAAATCTCTGTAATAGGTAAATTTCTAAAAATAGAAATGATAAAAGAAAATAGGGAAAATCAACATATTTATCAATTTCACCAGGTGAAATCTGGGCCGTAAGATTAAAACAGATCAATGGTTGATATATGATCTTGAGAGAGGCGGAAGGACATGTTGTGGGGTTTTATTTTGGCAAAACATACATTCATCCCACAATCCGCAATCCACAATTGTAGGTTGCGGGATGCAGGATCGCGACTCATAGTGACACACAAACGAGAGTTTCTGCAATCCAAAATCCGCATTGCGGGTTGCGGATAACGCAAACAATTCAACTTAATAAAATGAACTTTCTGCAATCCACAATCCTCATTTGCGGGTTGCGAAAACGTAAAGTGCAAAATCATTTATGAACTCTTCCCGCAATCTGCAATTGCAGGTTGTGGGCTTGCGGGCATCAATGACTGTGATTATTGAAAACTATTAATGCATCGACAATCTGCATTTGTGTGTTGCGGGTTGTGGAAAGAAAACATTCCAAAAAATAAAACCAAACTTTCGCAAGCCGCAAATTGTGGATTGTGGAATTGCGGGACCACGGGTTTGCGGGTCGTGGGAAGACGTGATTTTTTTGGGAAAATCAGTGCTTTCCACAACTCATAAAAAGTAAGAAATTTTGAAAGGAAAATTATTGCTAATTACATCAAACCATGACAAAAGCATAGAAGCATGACAAGCATGGCAATCAACCCCAAAAGATGACTAAGGAATTTAAGTATTACCTTTGCATATAAAAATTGGGGCTCCCATGTTTTAACAAAACATGGGATCTATTGTACCTACAACAAATGGCGACTGGCTGGGAATAACCAGTTATCTCTACGAATAAAACCTTCAATTGAAAGGAAGATATGTCAGCAAACTGATGTTTCAACCCAAATTTTAGAAAATCTTCTTACAGAAGGACGACTAAACAACAGAGTTAGCCACTTGATTGATATATTCTCATCCAAAATCAAATAATAATGATCTAAATATGATAAGGAAATCAAAGAAGTAAACATGAACTCTTTGTCGTTACACAATCATAGGGAAAACAACTTTTGTTGAATCTGAGAACAAACTTAGAACCACTCTGGATATCCAAATTATGAATGACCTTGATCTTATTGATTGCTTTATTTATGCACAGATGCATTGCTGAGACAATATACATTTTTTTTTAAAGAAAAAGAAAATGAAACTATGCACATAAGACTTAGTTAATACAAGACCACTTCCCTGACTTGGTGATGAGATGTTGGCAATGCCATTCACAAACCTGATCTAGAAACTGAACAAGCTAGCACGGTAAGGAGACTCCTTGTCTTCCATCTTTGACACTGAAATCAACTATCATGGCTTGGTAACCATATGATGATAATTTCAGTAGAAAATCAAATCCATGATCATGGTAAGGATGGCTTGTGATAAGACCCCCCCTATCCTCATACACCATAGCTATCTTACAAAAAAAAACGAAGATATATCGAAGTGTAAATTACAAGACACTACCATTGCTTGGTAACGATATGCTAGTAGTGTTACTCATCGATGCTTCACCGATGCTTCACAGATCATGAGTGGAGCGACTTGTTATAGGATCTTCCACCTTTCAGTAGAAACAAAAGTCCATCTCCCTAGCTCAGTGACTAGATATGGAGATGTCATTCCACTAAACACCTATGAACCTAATGGGCTGACTTGTAATAAGACCAACCATCTTGTAATCTACAATTACTAAAATGAATTATTTTTAAAGGTGACTATGATAGGATCCAGAGCAGATAAAGGTTGATCACAATATAAAAAATGCTTCCTTTCACTAATGAAGCATAAGATAAGAGAACATAATCACTTCCACAATCTTAATTAAACAAATAAAATGCCTATAAAGATAGTGATTGAGATGGGAAGGAATCAATCAAAACTCTGCAAACGTTGGCTATTCATTCATGAAAAAACACTTTTAGACATAGGATGAGAAAAGTTAAAACTGACATCGCTATCCGAGCTTCAGATTGTATTAATCATGAGATAGACTAACCAACAACCTTTTCCAAAATGTGTGGGATTTATTTAAAAGCAATCAAAAGCAGAAAAGACCGCAAATCAAAAGAAAAGAGGGAACAAACCACACTTGAACAAAGCCTTCAAAACTGATTTATGCTACACCTACCCCTACACTATCCCAAAAAGGTAAAGACTAGGTATAATCATATTTCCAATGTAACCACGGAAACTAGCAACCGTCCGATGAAAGGAGGCAGTGAATAATCAGAAAAATATGATATTAATGGCTAAAAACAAACCTGGAAAAGGAGTGCACTAAAGTGTAAAGCATGAAATTTATATACAGAAAAGGAAAATGAGACTTCGCCATTTTCATATACAACTTGAGAAAGAAGAATCTGATTATAATGACAAAATCTAGCTAGGAAAGATTCCTCAAGCCAATCAACCACCCAATCATGATATGCAGAAAAAAAAAATCAAAAGAATCACCCAAAAGACTTGAAAAACTTATGTGATGTAAGGAGCCCTTTGAAAAATATTGACCTTCAGGGTTATAAGAATCTGAAACTTATTCATGAATCATTTTTCCCTCAGTAAGATATCCTTGAATAACATCAGAAAGGTATGATTGGATCTGTTCTGTATTATTATTGCTCCAATCATCATAAATTGGTCGATTAAATTGGAAGCTTTCATAGAGATCTAATTTCCTTTGTTGTTTTTTCTTGAGAAGAAGAAAATACGTGAGAAGTTATAAATGTAGAACTAGTATTATTAACATTCTCATAAAAATCTTCTCCATCAAGTAATTGATTGTAATAGGAAAACATTTCTTCATTGAATGATGGATCATGAAAGGAGGAATTATGAAAATTACCCTTAGGAAAATTATCCATTTCCAGTGGAAAATAACTACAAAAGGGGGAAGATTGATGATAGAGATGAGAATATTTTTTATCTTCTTCATATATCTTGTAATTAGCTTGTACCCCAAGGAAGTTAGAATCTGGAACATATGATTGAAGAATACTATCATTATGAAACAAATCATGGTACAAAGAAAAATATGAAGGAGACTTAAATGAATGATATTCATCCCACAATAGAAAATTTTCAGATTGGGATTCTTTAAGAAATAATTTCTCTTTAACAGGCATATATGTGAAAGGTTTCAAACCAGGATCTGCTCCTTCTTCTAATGTAAAATCATTGGCCTATGAAGAAAGTCCCCTCATAGAATTACTCAATCTAGAACATGTACTTTGAGAAAGCATATCCCAATTTTGAGGACAACTTGTTGCTTGGAAGCCTCTCCAAGGATCAATAGAGTAATGAACATCAGAATCATGAATCTCTTTACTAATTCTAGAAGAAGATGGTTTGATATCATGATCAGAACTAGCCCCTTTCACTTGAGAAGACCCTTCCATGGAAAAATGATCTCCTTGATGTTTTATTAAACCTTGATTTTCATGCAAAAGAGACATGGGCATATCATTATTTAAATTAGTCAAATCATACCCAATATCCAAGAAGGATTTCATTTCAACAATCCCTATACCTTTAGATTCTTCATGCAAATCCAAACCAGAGAGTGGACAATTATCAATGTATAGTTCAAACTCATCATCAACTAATTTATCAGATGCATGTGAGACAGATCTGGCATATTGAAACCATTCAAGTATAAATATAGGACGATCTATTAAAGGGAATCTACAATAGAGGTTAAAATTTATATTTGCAAAATATTCTAATGATTCATCCTTTTCAATGGCGAGTTGCTTCCATTCATCACATAGTCTAAAAAAATCACAGTGTCCAAAAGAAAGCATCAAAAGATCTACAAAATGTTCCGAGGAGTGGACAGAGGAAAAATGTAGAGTTACAAACCATTCTTTGACCCGTCCCTTGAATGTGAAGGCTAAGAGTCTACACAAAACATCTTGATCTAGAATTTTGTTAACAAGACAATTATAAGTAAACAGAAGGACATTTTCTTGTGCTAAAGTTTCTCCCTCCACATCAAATTTCACTTCTATGAGTTTCTCAAGTAGATCTGTTGGGAAGCAAAAACTGATCTATTGAGAAAAATAGCTAAATACAAACTCTTGTGCAGAAAAATGACTATATACAGATTTTTGGGCTAGAGCCATCATAAAATAAACTGATCAAAATAGCTCAAGTGAGCTTACATGTAGGATTTTTGGTCCTCCTTCTAGTGCCATTTGTTGATGCCTTGGGTGTGTAGGTACTGGAATGGTTTCCAAGGAAAACAATAGGGGATGAAAACCCATCCAAAGGCTTTAGATAATCCTACGCAAGTATTACCCTATCCTCGAGTTGTTTGGTGTGGTTGACACCCACGAATACAAAGGCCTCCACTGGCACTTGTGAGTGTTTGATCCTAGAAAGGATCTTTCTTCCTCTGAGGAAAGACAAGAGATCTACTACTCCTAAGAGTTAGTTTACTTTGAAAGAAAATCAAAACTAAGATTAGACCTACTCTAAAGAGAAGTGTTTTGTTTGTGAATAGGATAGCTTAACCTAAAAGTTACCAAATATTTTCACTAATCAAATAGACATGCGAAAAGGTATTTAGATTCAACATCTTAAGATACAACCAGCCAAAGACATTTAACCAATAATAACTTAAGAATGAAATGCATACAAGCTTATCCTATATCTGGAATGTTAATTGACAAATTAATATTAATTTAATGATTTATGTGAATCATTTGCAGAAATAGATAAAACATTTTAAATAAAGACATTAATCCAAAACATTTAGATGCATAGATCATATGTTAAGAAACATCTAAACTATAGATCAATGCATATTATTAATTGCAAACAATAAACAGTGCTTATGAATGAGATGAGGCAAAATCACAATCCATCAAAGACATTTGATAAATCAAAACAAAAGAAGTAACTAAAGGAAACTGAGTGTGTATTAAGGCCTGCAAAACATTACATAGTCTGCAACACAGAGAGAATCTCCAGTCTCTTTTAATGATTCTGTCCCCAACCAAATCCCTACTCATCATACATCTACCTCTTTAAATAATAATAACCATATTGTTACAAAGGGTAAATTCCCCATAAAAAGGGATTACAAAATCGAATTAGACTAAGAGTGGCCAAGAAAATCTTTCCACTTGGACCATATCTCTAACACTTAATCTAAATCTAGATAGTTTGTTGAGTCAAGCCCTAGCAAGGCATCACACTTGAAACCTTCCATTTCATTCTTCACCAACTTATGCCAGATCCGCATATAAGTGTGTATTCCCTTCCATAACAACATGTTTCCTGATGAACTGATCCACATGTGCAATTTGGATATGCTTGAGCTGCTGGATCTTTTCTTTAATCTCCTCACATTGGCTTTCAACCTGTTCTATCATCAATTTAGGTGGACAGGAACCTTCGATGAGGTCCATGGTTGGGAACTGTAATTTTTCCATAATACTTTCCACAACGTACCACCTTCTACCACAAATAGCATGTGCATTTTGGATGGTCTCTTGAACCATATCAATAAAATCCCTCCAAGCATGCAAGACAGTTCTGATTTTCCTCAGTTTGACACTGCTTAGAACAGGGATGTCTTCTGGCTTATCTTTAATATACTTCCGCCATTCAACAATGTCATCATAAGCCTTACAGGTTTGTTGTCTTTTATCCATCTTCCCTTTAAGAACAACAAACATCTTTCCAAAGGAAATGTTAGTCTCCTGAATTTCATTCAGAGTACTAAACAGTTAGTAAGTAGCTTATGATGTTCCTCATTGATCTGTATAGCCAAGTCTTTAAACTCTTGCTAAGAGAATTTAGAAAAAGAAGAAGAGGCTGCACTTGCAGTTGCATCCTCCATCTTCTTTTCCAAGACAACTATATTTTCTTCATTTCTAGTGTTCAAGGCCTCGACATCTTGCAATTGGATCTGCAGAGTAGCATTCTATTCTTGGAGTTCTTCAACCTTATCCCCAAATGCTCTTATGAGTTCATGAATTTCAGCTTCGTGGTCTTCATTGGCCTTAACCAATTGTTCTTCCAGTTTCTTCACCTCCTCCTTTAGATCAATTTTGTTTGTTAGGTGTTGTCACTGAATCAAAGTTTTCCCCTACAAAAGCACCCATGGCAGCAGCAGTATCCAGTGCTTCTTGTTGTATGTCATCTGATTGCTTGGCCCAAATGATTTGATTACGAACAGGTTCCTGCAGTAATCCTTGATCTCTTGCTCTCTTTTTAACTTTCTTCACCACTAATTTTGTTGCTTTACTATAAAAGTAATCTCCAAGGGGGACTACAATAACCTCCTCGAAATCAACCACCAGCTTAGTAAATGATCTAGTCACATTTGGTGTTGAAACCAATTGAGCATTCTGAGTAGAAGTGGAGTTGGGAATTGGCATAGTGATTTGAGAAGTGGTTGGTGAAGAAGGGATACCTTCATCGATTGATAGTATAGAGGTTGAAGTAGGAATTGAAGTACAAATTTTGAGAAGTGGAATGGATGTATCAGCAACTGATGGTGAGGAAGAAATAATTGGGACTTGGACATCATTGGCTGGTGGTGATGAAAGAAATAATGGTGATGGCAGATAGACAATTGAATACTGGATCTCTGTCACTATTGATGATGGAATGTGGAGTGGGAATAACAAAGTAGGAAGTGGAACATTGAGGGTGGTCAATGCATGAAATAGCTGGGATATGGTAGATGGGGGTGTTACCCCACGTGATAAAGTTGAAAGAGCTTGAATGGATGAGAGTAAGAGTGATAAAGTTGTTGTATCAGTGACATTGGTGGTTTCAAGAAACTGTTGATATGGAACATGATCATCCATTGTTGTGGCATCCAAAAAATATTCCCTCGACTAAGAACTTTCAGTTACTTCTTTTATCACAGGTACAGGAGGAAGTCTCTCCTCTTCCTCATCACTGTCTTCAATGTTTAGCGTAGGAATTTGAGAGGAAGGAATTTAAATCTTTTGTCTTTCAGTTGGTTTGATCACAACCATCACTTGAATATCATCAATCAAGTTAGCTGCAGCAACCACTTGAACATCAATAGTGGGTTTGGATACTGCAACTACTTGGTTGTCCAATACCGAAGTCATTTGTGCCAAAATCTGCTTTAATTGCTGATACGTTTGCATTAATACTTTCAATTCTGCAGTAGTCTTTAACTTCAAAGGTTCTTCCATAAATCCTTTTCCTTTGTCTCCATATGGGTAAGTGAGCATCAGTGGAGTGTTTGCTTTCTGAGCTTCTTTTTCTTCCCTAACTTTTCTTGTTTTCTCATCCAGCTTGAGTTGCATGCTTTTGAAACTCAGAACCTTTTTTTCTAGATCCTGTTGGTACTGGATTATGAGATTTTGTACATATTTGATTTTGGCCCTTGCTAGGAGTTCAAAGAAAGTATTGACTATCTAGTAAATAGAATCATTAGGAAGATCTTGATGAACATAACCAATCTTTGGATGATTTTTCTTAACGTGAGCATCAGGGAATCCTTTCGGGTCATGCATGCTTTTGGGAGCATAGCCTAATTTCAAAGAAACAATCTTATCTCCCAGGACAAAAGTCCAGTTTAAAGTTGGGATAACAAAAGGTCCTATATTTAGAGTAAATTTAGGCCACCCCTTCCTTTTGGGACTAGTGAGCTTGAGGTAAACCCCAACAGTGAAAGTCTGATAAGAAACTTTCTCAATCACCAACTTGTTTGGAACTATTTTGGTTAGTAGGTGAACACTGTTGCTTCCACACACTCTGACATATGAGAAAGACTCTCCAACATACCAATCACCAATTATAGCAATAAAATTTATGGCATCGACTGAGAAAGAAGGTGCTTCTTCTCTAAATATATGGAAGTAGACAGCCCCAAAGAAGTGGTCACAAATGTCATATAACAAGTACACATAATTATTTTCCCAGAGTGCTGAACAGTAAATATGAACAGGAGGGGATGATAGAGTCCAATTCCATCCCATGTTGGGATATTGAAATTTTGTGCAAAATACATCAATCACATAAGCCGAGAAAAAGAAGTGTGGCTTCCTTGAAGTTGATGATTTCTGGTACTTTTCAATGGTCATCTTCAGTTCGGCTGACAAAATTGAAGACCAGGGAAATGACTCCTTGGTTATTAAGACATGATGGGCCATTGGTGCTCATTCAACTTTAAACACCGAGCAATTTGGAATGCCATAAATCCTGCTAAGCATGGCTGCCAGTAAGGAGTAAGGTTCCTTAAACCAAGAGACAGGATATGAATTATCATCCCTAGGCATGAAAATAGTCGGTTTGTGCATCCAAGACTTTAGCATTTAATTGAAATTATAGCTAGTCACTGCTGAATTTAGGAATGCAGGATTAAGGGGTTGAACAACGGGTTTTAGGGCGTAAGCTCTGATAAAAACCTCAGGGCGAAATGTGGTCAGCTGAGACCCTGTGCTATCATTAAAAGACCAATCCTTAGGGTTGGCATGGTCGATAATCCATTTGACCGCATCAATATATAGAAGTATGGCAGGTCTAGTTGCTATAGCATGGAGTTGGGATTCCCTAATTCTTTCATAGGTGAGCCGGTCATTCTCAATATTAGATAAGTCATCGTTATAAAAAATATAGTAAATCTTGGACCAATCGAGCTAGTAAGTTTTTGAAACCTTGTCACTGGTGTCGACAAGGATGCCGAAGTTTGGGTCCTTATTCAAAGAGTCTTTCTGTGCAGTTTTGGATCGAGTATTGCGAGACATGTTTGGAAAACTGATAAATTTTCTGATAAATAAACAAACACAAATCAACAATAATAAAAAAATGGAAAAAACCCATAAATAACGAACAAGAAAAGACATGAAACCGACCTATGAGCGATGAAAATGGAAAAAATGGCCCTGGTAAAACCCCGTAGTAAAATCTCTGCAACAGGTAAAATTCCGAAAATAGAAATGATAAAGGAAAATAGGGAAAATCGACATATTTATCAATTTCACTAGGTGAAATCTAGGCCGTAAGATTAAAACATATCAACTGCCAATACATGATCTTGCGAAAGGTGGAAGGACGAGATGCGAGGTTTTATTTTGGCAATACATACATGCATCCCGCAATCCGCCTGATTTTGAGAAAATCTCGCATTATTCCAACACGATATTTTCCCAAAATCTCACGCTACCACATGGGAGTTTCTCAAAATATCATGCAGTAACCCTTAAAATAAAAAAAGGACCCCTTTCCACCTAGGGGACCCCTCACCCTAAATCTACCAGGCTAAAATTAACAAGGACTAAATTTAGGTTTACTTGGAACTTGCAGCTTCATGAACAGTGCACCAACTGTCCCTGAATCACTCAAAAATCACTCTCAGAGGTCAGTGGCACAAAGTATAAATGATTTTGAAAAGCGGGCCCCACCCCTCTTTTATACTCATTTGAACCAAACTTCCAACGGATGCCACAGACAAACTGTAACTCCATTTCCAAAAACGTTAGCACCACAAAAACCAGCACATCGAGCTATGGGCCATGGAACTGGCCAATCTGGATTTCCACCAATGTCACTGGGCCACTATTTTTCTATCCAAGTGCCCCACAAGTACACACTATCTTGGTTATTTTATTTTTGCATTGTAAATACCTCGGTCATGTCCTTTACTACACTTGGGTATGTGTGCTATATGTGAAGGATCTCAATCAGGACAAAGTGGATCCTCTTGTTTTTCCATTATAAGAATAAGAGAAAGACACCATTTCTTAGTAATTATGGTGGAATCCTCCTATAGGTATTAGTCTCAAACTAGCATACAGACACTGTTTTCCTTCCGTTTATAATGCATCTACTAGTATCCCTATCGATAACCATAGGGCCCTCATTCATGGGCTTGATGTGCCAACAACATCATTACCAGGAAGAGCATGTTCCCCCATGTGTCTGCGCACCATTTCCATCCTTGTCATCAATTGATACCCATGATGTCAATCCCCCACAAGTCTGAAGAATATGACCCAACCTGAAAAAAAACTCCCTTAGAGTATCATTTCATAATGGTGCATTCTCTCCACCAAGTAGACACTCATTAGATCCTTCAGAACAGGTTATGAGAAATATTCAGAAAGCCCACTCATACCCATATGAGCACTTTAATCTTAGCAATAATTTCCATATCACCCCCCCCGCCCTGCTGTAGAGACACTTATGGGGTCCACCCTAATAAGTAACCAATTCTATTCAAGTTATCCTAGAGGTATACACTGCATAACATTAATTCATGGGGCACCCGTATTTACATTTTCAAGTCAACCCTCACTTCACCATTAGTTAGTGTCCCCCGATCCACTCAAAACTATGGGGACTCCACCCATCATCAAATTTGTCTCATTACACACCCAAACCTGTGGGGTCCCCACCAATATTCTTTCTGTACAAACAATTCCCCCATTTCCTCACATTGCGAGAACACCATATTATTTTGGAAGCAACCCATGGTATCCTTTGATTGATGTATTTGAGTCTCTATTTCTTCAGCAGTATTTTTTTAACCGGTTACCATCACTCATTATTTTGTGTCTCCATCAAATCCCTTTCATTCGCAATTTTTCTTCGTTTGTTTTAACCTATGCCATTCTGAAAGAAAAGTCATCGTACCCACTCCCCATGACTACATCGATCAAAGGAAGTTACGATCCCAATTCCTATCATCTAGTCTTGTGTCAGTTTTGTCTATCCACAAGTCGGTTTCAATATGATCTCAGTTATCAATATAAGACTCTCGTCTTATCATGTACTTCGGCTCTTGTCGACGTCAAAACGCTATATCCCGAGAGTTCTAGTAGTTGCAATTGTAATGTGGGATCCATTTGAATCAGTATAAGGATCACCTCTATCTTAGTAGGGAGATTCATTAGTGCTCCCTACATAATGGTTTTCCCTATGCTCAATGTCAACACATCATTGCATCTCAGGGAAACTTACTTTTGAAGGTAGCAGTGTTCACATTTGGATATCTTGGTAGCAGTCTCTTTGGTATAATGAAGCTCTCAGGAAGATTTACATACCAGTTAGGTCCCCCACCCTAGTGGAATTATCATGGTCACCAACCGTTCCACTTCTTCAAACATTTTGTAGTAGTTCCTGGATCATTTAATCGAACATGGATTGAAGCCACTTTCATCCATATCCCAGCATTATATTCAAGTGACACCATATTTGTCCTCTATTATTGTAATCAGATCGAAAAAATTTCACGAGCATGGGTATGCTCTCCTTGTTTCTATAAAACTATTCTTTATTACGGCTTCAAAGTTCTTCACCAACAATCATCTCCCATGGGAGGGCCTATTTTTCCACATATGCTTCTCCCTACATCATAGGAGAGAAACAACAGAAAACATTATGCATTATCGGCTCTACAGTATCGTCCGAACCTCATACATCATGGCTCATCTACCAACACCTAAAAATCACTCACATGCGACATTTCGACGATTCATCAAGTAAAGCATCATCAACATAAAGAATGCATCTCACCACAAGCATCCTCAATAGATCCAAAACACATCAAGAGTCTATAAGTGCCAAGAAACAATCAAAACAACGGGTAGCGCGTGTATCACATAGTTGACCCGTGGTATAGACCGAGTTACCTGAACAATGCCCGCGCTACACCCACATGGATTTTCCTTCGATAGCCACACTATTTTCAAAATTGAGGGACCACTTAATCGCAATAGCGCATTGAAGACTCAATCCTCCCCAAGTTTCCCAATTTGGCTCCGCATGCACTCGGTGGCATTGATCAACCCTCGTTGTGTACCTTGGAACCAGTTCATGAAGGAGGCGAGTTCACATTTGGATTTAGTTGTTTGTTGGCCACCTCTTGGTCTATAAAATAAAAATATTGACATGAATTTTGTAGAGAGAAATTAGAGCAAGGTTATTCTACTTGATTTGAGTTAGAGCTTCCTCATAGCCCACGATTTCCTACCATTGTGAGCATTCCCAAGATCCCTTTTCACCTTCCACCAAGGGGCAAGTGTTTCTCTCCATTGTTCTACCATATATTTAGCATTTATTTTGGACATGAAAGGCCTCCCTAAGGGATATTGTTGGATTCCCTTGAATCCTTCACCTCTGGGGTGTTGTACAACTATTCCATTGGTAAATACAAGAGTGGTTTAGCACATCTTTGTTTGTTGTTGAAGTTTGCATTCTTTCCCATCTCTTTTTTTTTATTATCAATATGTTTATGTTTGAATGTGATCTAGACTAACAATATCTTGCGGAATCACTTGGAGGAATACCAACCACACTACCAAAGGGGCTACAAGGACTGAGGCCTTGCTGCAACCTATAAGGCTTATCCCATTACCAAGTGGAAGAGTGCACTTGTGCAATTGTTTCTAAAACAATTATGGTTCACTAGATTTAGTCATCAATAAATAATACATTGAAGAAGAGTATCATTCAGGGGGTCCACTTAACATTCCATATCTTCTAACACTTGCAGGAGTTCGAGGTACCTACTAGTTTTCTTGATTTTCCAAAACTTTTGGAACTTCATTTTCTTTAATTTCATCAAGCACTGTGTACTTCGTGTTTTCCTTTTCATGTTTCTTTCCCTACAATTGATCTTTATATATGAACTTTTCATTTAATACCACATATCTTCTCCTAATTATTTTGTTAATTTTATAATCCCATAAGCAATAACCAAAATCATCAACCCCGTATCCAATAAAGTTACACTTCTTGGATTTAGCATCAATATTTGTTCTATTTTATTTATCACTATGGACAAATTATTCAAAACCAAAAGTTATTAGAAAAGAGTAGTTTACCTTTTTACATGTCCATGCCTCCTCTAGAATACCACCATCCAAACTACTTGAAGGCTCTATGTTTATTAAGTAAACAACGGTATCGACAACATCTGTCCAAAACTATAAGGGAAACCCTACATGCAATCTCATACACCTTGCACACTCCATGCTCATCCTATTCATCCTTTCTGACACACCATTTTCCTTTGGTGCTCCTGCAATAGTATTCTCTCTACCAATCCCATGGTATGAATAATAACTATCAAACTCCATGCCATAGTATTCACCTCCATTATCAAATTTGAGACACTTCAACCTTTTTCCTATATCATTCTCAACCAAATCTTTCCATTTCTTAAAAGTAGTAAACACATCATATTTCTGTCTAATTGAATAAACCCAAGTTTTTCTATTTGCATCATCAATAAAAGTAACATAATAACGAGAGCCACCAAGATATTGTACTCGAGATGGTCCCCATACATCTTTATGCACAAGCTCTAAATTTTCACTCTTTTTCTATTTCCTAACCCTGAGAAATTTGACTCTCTTATGTTTTCCATAAACACAACTCTCATAGAGTTCGAAACTTACTCGCTTCAAATCTAGCAACAACTTCTTTGAGTGGAGAATTTGCATCCCCTTCTCACTCATGTGGCCAAAACCTATCATGCCACAATGTTGTATTTGTTCCTGTTAAATCTAAAGAGATAGAACAATCAGTATTATAAATACATAAATACAATGTAACTATCTTGTCTCCTTTTTCTATCACCATCGATCCTTTAGTGATATTCCACATGTTTCTCCAAATGTAGATAAACAACCACCATTTCCCAAATTCCCTATTGAGAATAGATTTCTTTTCATAGTAGGAATAAGCCTTACATATTTCGGAAGCCATTCACCTCCATTCTTTAGCTTAATCTGTACCTTACCGATTCCAAAAATTTTACATGGTTCATCATCACCCAATAAAACATGTCCAAAATCATGAAAGAATTTCCTATGGGGTGTAGCATGACATGAATCCCATTAATCTACTACCTAGTAATCACTAGTATTATCTAATGCAAGAATCAAAGCATATTGTAACACATTACCTACTACATTTGCTTCTTGAGTAGTCTCCAGCTATCCATCTCCTTTTTTCTTTATAGATCTGCATTGTTTCTTCAAATGTCCATTCTTTCCACAGTTCTGACACTCTATATTTCCCAGTATGGATGTGGATTTTCCATTCCTCAACTTGCTATGATTACCTAGGTTGTTTCCTCTTTCCCTTTCTCTTCCACTTCTCTCCATGGTCAATGCATTTCCTGATGTTTCACCTGTGATTTTCCTTCACATTTCCTCACTAACAATAACACCAACAACATCATCAAATTTCAAAGTGTTTGAACTAGAGACAGAGTTACTTACAACCATGAATATGCTGTTCAATCTTTCTGGCAATGAGCACAATATTATAAGAGCCCTAAACTCATTATCAAAGTTCACTTTTATAGAACTTATCTAATTTGTAATCGTATTAAATTCATTTAAATGATCAACAATAGATCCACCTTCTGACACCTTCATATTAAATAAACACTTCAATAGAAATACCTTGTTGGAGGTCGAGGTTTTTCATACAGTTTAGACAATGTGCTCATCAGAACCTCCGTTGTGTTTTCTTTTGAGATATTGAAAGCCACTGACGAAACTAGGCACAACTATATTGTTCTTAGTGCCTTTCCATCAAGAACCTCGCATTCTTTCTCCTTCATAGACACTAGATTTTTTACTTTTCCTCCCAATGGTAGGAATCGATCCTTCTAATATAGAAATTCCTCCATTTTCATCTTCCATAACTAATAGTTTTGGCCATTAAATTTCTTGACCTTAAGATTTCCTTCTTCCTCCATTGATCCCACTTGAACCAGGAACCCTTATTTCCTGTGATTTAATCTGCCAAATAGACCTTTGGCTCTTGATACCAATTATTAGAAAAACATGAGCGTAGAGAAATAAAAATAAACAAGATGAAAATATAGATCACATAAAAACAATACAAGAGTGACAAAAATATACGTGGTTCATCCAATCTGGGCTACGTCCACGGAGAAATTGCCAGGCGTTTTTATTATACTGTACAACAAATGAAGAGATACAAATAATAGCACATCCCCTAAAATTTCCTGTTAACTCTCTCACAGTCTCTCTTGCACAATCATAGAGATCTTTACAATACTACAATACCTAGCCATATTACAATTCCTTCCTTTTAAAGAGTGATTACCATTCAAAAATACCACGGGATACCCAATACCATGGGCCCATAAATCACCCATTATTGACCAAGTCATGACTATGAAATTACAACATTCTACAAGGCATTTTTTTTTAAATTTTCGCTACAGGGGTGCTTCCCCCAAAACCCTATCAACGGGGGTTTCACCCCGCGCGATGACTAATATTGGGGGGGGGAATCCCCCCAAAACCCACCCATCATGGGCTAGGATCCAGATGCAGCTAAAACATGACTTGTGAATAAGGAAGATCAGCCTCCACAACCAAAATCTTCTTATTTTTGCATATCCATGAATAAATTCTTGTGAGGACTTCTTTACTTCTAGATCCTAGCTTATTAGAATTCCTACACCACCTCAATTTGACCGGTCTATGACAAGGACAAACCGAGGAAAGGTAAGTGCTCTGCATAGCGTTTTGAAAATTTATTTGGCTTTAATTAACGATGAGAATGCATTGTGTGAATTGCATTATTTAATTGTCGAAACTGAGGGAGAAATGAGGAAAGAAAGAGTTGTGAACCATGTTCAAAAGAGATTTAAATCTAAGAGGGAGATGCACATTAATGCATAAATTGGAGACTATGATATGGATTTTGTTATTTTGGATCTGGGCTTTGATGTAACTATTCTCACTAAGCACACTTGGGAAAATATGGGAAATCCCAAATTACTGTGGTCACTTATTCAACAGAGGTTGGAAAATCAACAAAAAGTCATACCATTTCGAATGATGGTAGAAGTTTTCATCGAAATTATTGGAGGACTACTCACTTTTGTAGACTTTGAAGTCATAGAGATTTTCAATGATACCAATTTTTATCCTATGCTACTGGGAATAGACTAGGAAATTTAGAACCAAACTATTATTAACTTCAAGAATATGTTGTTAACATTTGATAATGACGAAATCAGAGTTGTTGCACCTCTAGATCTGCTGGAAGGACAGAGCTATGTCGAACCAGTTAAAAAATAATATGATGATCAAGATATGTAGAATATTTATAATGTATCCTCAAGGATAAACGACTATATCAATCCCACAACAGATGGTACATTGAGTTCACAGAGAATTATCTCTTTCTCATTAGATTCTGGTGAAGCTTCAAAGAATTGGAAAAATAGGCTACATGAGGTCTCAATGTGAAGATGTGCTCAGGTTACGAAGTCATTGTACTGGGTTGGTAAATAGGTATGTGACCTTCTAACTTTTGAAGGATTACCTAATTTGGAGAAATTTATTGTTGAATGTGATGTTAAGGTACCAGAACAATAATGGTTGTTGAAATTAGATGTGGCATTAAAAGCAACATCGACAAGATGGTGGGATATTCTTAAACAATCTATAATGGGTTGGTCACAATATATATGATTCTTAGAGATCCGGTTTGATGAGGGAGTCCACTATGTTGGAGAAAAATATACTGGGTTGACTAACCCTGCTGATCATCTAAACACTGGTAGTGAAATCTAGTGGAATATACCCAAGCAAGAGTGGGTCCACATGTTCATACACACATTGGATACTATAACAAGGAATTGGTATACATCATTGGAGATTAAACAAGGAATGGAAGATTGGGAAAATCTGGCCATGACCTTCAGGAAAACATTTAACCATGAAGATGAAATCCCGATAGTAGATGCAGCTCTACAAATCATAAAATAATTTTTTTTTAGAAGATTCCCAAGCCGGTGTCTAATTTTCCCTAGTGGATCGCAACAGTTGAGAAGATGATGGAATGTTATTAAATTACTAGAGGGATGGAAGATGATGATCCGATAAATTTACATATCCTAGAGACTGGAGTAAGTCATGACCTGAAGGGAATAGATATTTCATCCAACATATCAAAAAGGTAAATATTGGATACCTTGAAATCCTAAGTTTGTGACTATTGGAGATTATTGGAATGATGAAATAGTGGGTTAGATCATTGATTTGAATCATGAGTTTCAGGATTTATTCCCTACGATTTTTTTTTAAATGAAAGGCATTGCCAATGACCTAGGAGAAATGAAGATCCCCCTGAAACTAGGAACTAATCCAATTAAGAAAATACCTTATAGACTAAATCCTCAGTACAACGAAAAGGTTAGGGTCGAGCTCGATAAAATGATTGATGCATGAATGATTGAGCCTATTGAAAAGTCAGAGTGGATCAGTCCCATGGTCATAAAAGAGTAAAAAAAGACTGGTGAGATCTTAATTTGTGCTTCTTTAAGTAATTTAAATGATGCATGTCTTCATGATCCATTTCCAATGTCATTTACAGATGAAGTGCTAGAAAGTGTTAGAGGTTAAGAAGCATATTCATTTACTAATGGATTTTGTGGGTATCATTAGATAAATATTTCCAAGGAATATCGACAAAAGACAACATTTGGGGTGGAATGGGGTTGCTTCCAGTATATGGTAATGCCCTTTGGTTTGAAGAATGCTCCTACAATTTTTTCAAGAGTAGTTGTTGCTGCATTTCAAGAATTTATTCATAAATTCCTTGAAGTCTACTGTGATGATTGGATAGTATATGGTTTGCTTAAGAATCATATTGAAAGATTGAGGCTGATGTTAGTGTGCTGCAGACAATACCAGATCTCGCTAAACTTGAAGAAGTGTACATATGCGCTCCATTTGGCATGTTTCTGGGTCATGTGGTCCGCAAGCAAGGGTTGCTGGTGGATCCTGTGAAGATTGCAATTATAGTGGATCTGCCTCTACCCACTTCAGTTCGACCGATAAGGAAAACTATGGGCCATGCGGGCTATGTTGATGTATATGTAACTTCGGAATGTATTTCACATGTATATGTATATTGTATTCCTATAGAGATGGTATTATTCCTCTATAAGGAAGTGTCGTCATTTATATTGTAAGTGTCGTAACTTATACTTGATGGGTTATTAGACCACCTTGTTGGGGTCGGCCCTGTATAAGTCATGTGGGTCAAAGGGTTATTAGACCACCCTATTGGGGGTCGGCCCAGTCAGCATTATGTTATGTGGTTAAGTTCGAGCCTACATGAGTTAGGTAAAAAGGCAAGTCAAGTCAAGTATAAATAGAGTGCGGGAGGCACTCTATTTGATCACTCACTTCTCACACATGCACTCAAGGAGGAGTGGCACACTTATGGAGGAGGAGGATCTGCTGCTAGGTTGTGTCTATCTCTCATGGTTGGTTGTATCATTGCTCTATCTATCTCTGAGGAAGTTATTGGGGTTTTTCACCTTTATGGTTTTCCCCAAGTAAATCTTTGTGTCTCTTGTGTGCTTGCATTATTGTCTCCATGATTGATATGCTGTAGATATGTTGTACATTTTGTTCTCTCAGTTAAGATCCTAGATAATATTGAAGTAAATTCTGAAAATTTAACATGGTATCAGAGCTAGCCTGAAAGAAGGCATGATATGGCATGTATGACACTTGTTGCACTTACGATGCTAGGGCTTGATATAGCAAAAACCAGTCATCGTAGCACTTTCGCTATAAATCCATTTTGGCAAAGTTTTCAGATATGAAATTGTAACAGGGCGAAGATTAAATCTCCAGGTACCTTTTGTCCAAAGGAAAACCTCTAATTCGTTGTACTTTGTGATTTATGATCTGTACAATATAGGGTTTCTGCCTCTTCCAGATCTGAGTCAAAATCAGGTGACCTTGGGAAAAAGGTCATATATTGGGCTAGGAATATCCAAATGAAATTTCGTAAAAAGCGACAGGTAGTGCACAGTCCATACTATCTCAGAAAACGTTTTTAGAGGCCGAAGTTGAACCAGTGACACGTGGAACTCCATACAAGTTCGCTCTCCTGTATTATCCCATAAACAGGTCATGTTGCGACACTTGGCATAACTCTCTCTCAGAGAGTCCAATTGAGGTCAGACCTATCAGGATGGAAAGATAACAGGACGAGCTATCTCAGGAAAGTTTTTCAGAGGCCGAAGTTAAAACAGTGACACGTGGCACGCCATACAAGTTCGCTCTTCTGTTTTATCCCAAAACAGGTCACGTTGCGACATTTGACATAACTCTCTCTCAGAGAATCCAATTGAGGTCAGACCTGTCAGGATGGAAAGATAACAAGTAAGGCTATCTCAGAAAACTTTTTCAGACCCTGTGGATTGAAAAGTTTGGAGTTACACCAGAAACAATCAGGTACATATTTCTGTCAAAACATAATTATTTTTGAGTACCTTCATTCATGGCTTCCGGAATTTAGGGCTTTGAAGAAAGTTGGAATTTTTGTAATTGGAGACCACGGCTGAATGCTACTCATCAAAATAGAAATTTAGAGACCAAGATCAGAATTTTTGGTTGGGAAAAAGGCCGGGCTTGATCAAACCCTAGTTCGGGACTTTGATAAGAAAAGTGGAAAACTAGGGCTTCTGTAAAAATGGGAATTTTTGCAATCTGTGACCACGGCTGGAAGCTCCTTAGAAAAATAGAAGCTTAGAGCTTTGGATCAAACCTTTTGATGGGGCAAAAGAGTGGGCTTCATCAAACCCCAGTTCAGGGTCACGTCCAGTGAATCCGGAAGTTTCAAAGGCAAAATTGAGGAGTGAAACTTCGCAGTTTTCAAATTCTGAATATACCAATTTGATCAGCTCATCAAGGCGCATATTTCTATCCTTTCGAAAGTTTGAAATTCAAAGTTTGAATTTTTGGGGTTTCTCTGACAAACCCATATCCAGCTACAGGTCCAGTTCTTTCAAATCAAGTGGATTGGGTTAATCCTAGAAGAAGATGGATTGATCATCTGCATGAGTGAAGAAGTTCCTGTTTCAGAGGGAGATGAGGCTGAGGCCTTACATAAGAAGATTACAAGTGATCTCGACAGGTATGACTCATCGAGGTATGTTTCGATATTTGTCCATGATTAAGTTTATGGTATGTTTGTCTTCATGTTATTACGGTTAGTACAATTTTGATTTTAGATTTCTCGTATCACCTTAACAAAATTATGAATGCATGATAGAAGATATTCATTGGTTAGGGTGTTGACACTTATGATTGTACTAATGCATTATGGTGTTGTATGAGGTTTATGTTGTCTACTAACATGAAAGGTACACCAAGAAAGACAAATCATGTTCTGGTCCAAGAACATATGATCATGATAACATGAGGACAAAGATTCATCCATTCTCATGGATCTCATAGAAGATCCATTTACGAGGTATGTATAACTTGGTTTTGTAATAGTTAACTTATGAGATATACAGGTTACTAGCACAAGTCATTGAAGAAGAACAAGAAGACATCATGTGAGTATGTTAGACATAAATAGCTAGCATGCTAATCGAGCTATGTTTTTCCTATATCAAGATAGAATCCTACCTTGTGTTAGGATCTTATACTGTTGTTGATAATGATTATTCATGAAGTCATAGGTTTGAATAATCATGATTGTATGCATTTTATGTTTCTTACCATAATTGATGATATGACTAACCAGAAGAATCATGATGGTATAGGTTTGAATAATCACAGGTTTTATGCATTTTATATCTCTTATCTTGATTGATGATTCAACTAACCTGAAGAGTCATAGGTTTGAGTAATTACAGGTTTAGACATGTTATGTTTCTTATGATTTGACTAACCATAAGAATCCTTGAATGCTAATGCTTATTATTTCTGTTTGAAATGATCATGACTATACATGTTTAAGATTATTGTGTTTTAATAGTATACTAATGAATGTATGATTTTATATGAGATCACAAGGATAACACATTCATGATACTAATAAGCATGCATAGGGACCAAGGATGAATATGAGATTCAAGAACAGGTAATCCAGGAAGCAAAGATCAAGAGGGAGTACACTCCAGTGGTTTATGCAAGGATGCAGATATTCAGAGGGAGTTGACCATCTCTTTACATCCCACAACAGAAAGGTGTAGAAGAAGCTACTTCAGATTAGGACTCCAGCAGCTCCTGCAAGGAAGCGAAGACTCAGAGGGAGTCCACCCAACGAACAAACAAAGATAAGTATTTGAATTGTCATTTCTTAAATAATACTATTCAATAATGTATATGCTCATGTTCCTAGACTTAGGATATGTATTGTGCATATTAGAATAGTCACATTGATGAACAGTATACTACTAATATACATGGGTAAGTGGCCTATGGCACTGTACAACATTCCATTGCTACTTATCTAGAATGAAACCTCTTTGCTGACATGTTGGGAGTTGTGCACACTCTTAACAATGTTCTGGTAGAGATTGGAAGGCATCTAGAAAGTTACGGGATAGGGATAAATGTTGTATTGAAGCATTGGCTAATTGCATGACTGTATGACATATTTCTTTATGTGTAAGAATTTGTTCTGAAAATTATGAGATGTTTCTAATCATGCAATTTAACCTGTTTTGTAGGAAAGACCGTATATCTTCACCTACAAAAGGAATACAACATTTGTTCCAGCAACAAAGATATCTATTGAAGATATTGAAGTTCCCAGGATCTGGGATGAAGAAATGGAATGCCATGATCCGTCGATCATGAAGAATGATGTTTGGGATGTAGTCCCAAGACCTGAAGGGAAGTTTGTTATGACTTCCAAATGGAATTATCAGATCAAGCATGTTGCAGATGGCAGCATAGATAAATATGAAAGTGATGAAATAGAAGATACACTAGATGGATTTCAAGACAGCTTTCTTGAATAGTTGTATGCGGATAACCTGTTTGTTACAGGTGAAGATAGATTGATTGCCGACATGTAGCGGAAGCTTACTGCCGAGTTCGAGATGAAGAACTTGGGGTTGATGCACTATTTGTTTTTGGCATGGAGGTGTGGCAGAGAGATGGAATATTCCTTGGACAAGGGAAGTATGCAGTAGAGATCCTGAAGAGGTTCGGGATGATGGATTGCAAGGCCATGGCCACACCTATGGCATCGAATATGAAGCTTCTATGTAATGCTTCATCTAAGCCGGTTGATGTCTCTATGTATCGTTAGATGATTGGGTCCTTGATGTACCTGACGAACACGAGACCAGATATTTGCTTTGCTGTGAACACATTGAGCCAGTTCCTGACGGATCCGAGGAGTGTTCACCTGGTTGCTGTAAAGCATGTTCTAAGGTACCTGAAGGGTACAGTGGATTATGGGCTCAGGTATGAAGCGAATCAAAAGTTTAACATGCAGGGTTATGTTGATTCAGACTGGGCTAGCAGTGCTGCAGACAGGAAGAGCACATCTGGGTGTTGCTTCAATATGGGATCAGGTGTGATCTCTTGGTTTAGCAGGAAGCAGTCCTATGTAGCACTGAGTACAGCTGAGGCAGAGTATGTTGCAACCTGTTCAGCTAGTTGTGAGGCAGTATGGCTACGGAAGCTACTGTCTGAGCTATTTGATCTCCCATTAGAGGCTACTGGTATCTTCTGTGATAACCAGAGATGTGTGAAGCTGTCTGAGAACCCTGTGTTTCATGACAGGTCGAAACACATAGAGATCAAATATCACTATATCAGGGATATGGTACAGAGAGGAGCTGTGAAGCTCCTATATGTTGCGACGGACGAGCAGATTGCAGATGTGCTGACGAAGCCACTAGCCAGGGTGAAGTTTGAGTACTTCAGAGAGAGGCTTGGCATTCCTCAGATCGAGGACACTTCGAGGAAAAAGTGATGGACACATTTGCTGAAGCCATTCCAAGCATGTTGGAAGGAGGATCCTTCACATGGCTATGGATGTAAGCGCTGGATGATGAACATTAGGATGATGTTTTGGTTTCTGCTTGATATGATCAGTTGGATCATTTTTATTTATGTATGTATGCATCATGTTAGATGCTGGATATGATCAGTTGGATCATGTGTATGTATTTTGTATATGCATCCTGTTGGATGCTTGGACCATGTATCTATATATGTATCAGGTGGATCATGTATGGTGATATGTATCATGTATTTGTATTTGTATCAGGTGGATACATTGATGATCAGGAGGATCATGTATGATGATATGTATCAGGTAGATACTTGGTATGCATCAGGTAGATGCATTGATGATCAGGAGGATCATGTATGATGATATGTATCAGGTAGATACTTGGTATGCATCAGGTAGATGCAGTGATGATCAGGATGATCATAGATGACGAGCTTCAGGATGTTGCTCCAGATGACATGTAGCAGGATGTTGCAGTGATGATCAGGATGATCATAGATGACGAGCTTCAGTATGTTGCTCCAGATGACATGCAGCAGGATGTTGCAATGATGATCAGGATGATCATAGATGACGAGCTTCAGGATGTTGCTCCAGATGACATGCAGCAGGACGTTGCAGTGATGATGATCAGGATGATCATGGATACATCAGGATGATGTATGGTGAGTATCAGGTTGATACTCTATGGCCATGGATCAGGTTGTGTAGATGAGCATGTAATCCGGTGCCCTGGGAGATTTGCAGATGGTCTTTCGAGGTTTTTCCTATGGCATGTAATATCGGTGCCCTGGGACATCTGGCAAATGCTCTTTCGAGGTTTTGCTCTGGGAGGACATGTAATTCGGTGCCCTGGGAGATCTGCAGATAGTCTTTCGAGGTTTTTCCTATGGCATGTAATAGCGCCCTGGGATATCTGGCAGATGCTCTTGCGAGGTTTTGTCCTATGGCATGTAATAGCGCCCTGGGAGATTTCAGGTCGGATTTGTGTACCCGTAACATCCTGAGATGCTCTTTCGAGGTTTTGCCATGACCACATGTAATAGCGCCCTGGGAGATTTCAGGTCAGAGTTGTGTACCCGTAACATCCTGAGATGCTCTTGCGAGGTTTTGTGGTGGACCACATGTAATTTGTGCCCTGGGAGATTTCAGGTCAGAGTTGTGTACCCATAACATCCTGAGATGCGCTTTCGAGGTTTTGTGGTGGGGTCACATGCAATAGCGCCCTGGGAGATCCTACAGGTTGGAGTTGTGTACCCGTAACATCCTGGGATGCTCTTTCGAGGTTTTGTGACGCACGTAAGAAGTCCTGAGGATTCGACAGTATGGCCAGTGATGACGAAGACCTGCAGGTGGTGGGCCTACATCCAGTATGAAAAAGGACTGGCTCTGTAGAACTTCCTATGACGAGTAGATTCAGAGATTGATTGAGATAGCAGCAGCAGTGACGATGATGATGACTCAATGACGATTATCCAGTGACGACGATCTAGAGAAGATGACTTGTGCTAGAAGAACTGTGCTGAGAAATACCTTCCTAGTGAAGAGGGAGTGTTGATGTATATGTAACTTCGGAATGTATTTCACATGTATATGTATATTGTATTCCTATAGAGATGGTATTATTCCTCTATAAGGAAGTGTCGTCATTTATATTGTAAGTGTCGTAACTTATACTTGATGGGTTATTAGACCACCTTGTTGGGGTCGGCCCTGTATAAGTCATGTGGGTCAAAGGGTTATTAGACCACCCTATTGGGGGTCGGCCCAGTCAGCATTATGTTATGTGGTTAAGTTCGAGCCTACATGAGTTAGGTAAAAAGGCAAGTCAAGTCAAGTATAAATAGAGTGCGGGAGGCACTCTATTTGATCACTCACTTCTCACACATGCACTCAAGGAGGAGTGGCGCACTTATGGAGGAGGAGGATCTGCTGCTAGGTTGTGTCTATCTCTCATGGTTGGTTGTATCATTGCTCTATCTATCTCTGAGGAAGTTATTGGGGTTTTTCACCTTTATGGTTTTCCCCAAGTAAATCTTTGTGTCTCTTGTGTGCTTGCATTATTGTCTCCATGATTGATATGCTGTAGATATGCTGTAACTTTTGTTCTCTCAGTTAAGATCCTAGATAAGATTGAAGTAAATTCTGAAAATCTAACAGGCTATTACTATAACTTTATCAAAGGATATTCTCAGATTACAACACCTATGTAGAAAATTTTTAAGAAATATGTGAAGTTTCAGTGGAATGAAGAATGTTAGTAGAGTCTTGACACACTAAAGGAGAAAATTGTTACAACACCTATTTTGGTATTTCTGTACCAACAAAAATAATTCCATATGCATGTGGATACATCTTAAGTTGCTTTAGCTGTAGTCCTGAGTCATCAAGGTGAAGGATCTATTGATCATCATATTGCATTTTCTAGTAGAAAATTGTCAATTACATAAAGGAATTATATTACGACAGATAGGGAAGGGCTAGCTATGGTATATGCCTTGACAAAGTTCAAACATTATATGTTGGGAGGGAACTTTAAAATGTTCATAGATCATTATACTTTGAAGTAACTCATCAAAAAGACAGTGTTGGGAGGGGAAGATCTCTCGATGGTTGTTATTTTTCTAGGAATATGATTTTGAAATTTTTGTCAAGCTAGGGAAGCTGAATGTGGGACCTTCCCATCTGTCAAGGTTGGAAATGGGAGAGGAACTAACCAGCTTAGAAGATAACCTCCTAGATGCATAGCACTTTTTCGGTAATATTGATAGATGAATACTTTGAAGATATTTTGAATTTATTATCTACGGTATTGGCACAAGAAGAATACACAACTGCAAAGAAGAAGTAGTTAGTTTTTATGTTTGTGTACTATCAACTAATAGCCAATCAATTGTACAAGTTAGGACTATATGAGGTATTGTGTCATTGTGTTCTAGAGAACGAGTGACCAATGATATTAGTTGAGGATCATGATGGTGTTGCAAGAGTTCATTATGTAGGAAAATCTATTATGCAGAAGATATTAAGATCTGGGCTATGGTGGCCTACCCTTCATAAGGATTCCAAGAAATATTGTAAGAACTATGATGTGGGAAACCATCAAGGAGGGATGAAATTCCATTAGTTCCACAAGTTACATTACAAGACTTTGACAAATGGGATAATGATTTTGTGGGACTGATAAATCCATCAAGAAAAAGGATTAGAGCGAGGCATATTATTATTGCTACTAATTATTTTACCAGATGGGATGAAGCTACACCAGTGAAAAATTGGAGTGCTACAACTACTACGAAGTTTTTATTTGAAAATGTAGCTACAAGGTTTGGTTATCCTCGAGTTTTACTGAGTGATTAGGGTGCACACTTTGTTAACAAGACTATCGAAGCAATTACAAAGTAACTCTAGATCTATCATTAAAAGAGTACTCCATATCACCCATAGGAAAATGGGGTTGTCAAAGCATTTAACAAGATTCTAGAACATGTCCTGACAAAGGTTTGTAACGTGAACTGCGATGACTGGGACTTGAGAGTTCCTACAATTTTATGGGCTTATAGAATGACATGCAAGAAATTGACGAGCCAGAAACCCTTCAGATGGGTGTATGGATAAGAAGATGTGAATCCTATTGAGTATATTGTACCAAGTCTAATAATTGTTGCTTTCACTAGTATGCCTGATACTGGTGCTTTCAAAGAGAGATTGTCGTAGTTAATTAAGCTAGAAGAATGTATGTTTGTTATATGATTCCATCAACAAGTTCAGAAAGAGAGAGAAAATGTATGGCATGATTGCCAGATCACCAGAAACAAATTTCAGCGAGGAGGTTTAGTTCTTCTTTATGATAGTAATTTTTTCAAACACCCTGGAAGGCTAAGGATGGAATGGCTAGGTCCTTATGCCATCAACTATGTGATCGAGGGAGGCACAATATAGTTATAGAAGCTAAATGGTGAAGTCCTTGACGGATTGGTAAATGGGATCCGGATGAAGCCCTACAGAAGAAGATGTGTCTCTTAGAAGTGAATAATTATGATTCAATGCTTGTACATAAAAAATAAAATTCTTTGCATCTATATATCATTCATGGAAACCATAAGTTTTAATTTGTGTCAATTTTTTTTCTGTCAAATTTTTCCTGTCGAAGTTTTACTTTGGTTTTTGGAAACCACATTTTATCTTTAGTGTCGCAGTGTCCTATAAACATGGGGGTTGGGGGTACATCATAGTTCCTTGTGTTGAGGTGCAAATGTATTCATCGAAGTTGTTAATCTATCGCAGTTGCAGCTGACATGCATTAATTGTTTCTTTTATGGAAACTGTAGTGGCAATGTTAGTGGTATTTTTTATTTAATTGCCAAAAAGAATTGAGTGTGTGAATAGATTCACCAGTGACACCATCATGATTGCAAGGATCGAGTACATTCATTACACATCGGAAATTACATAAAGATATCATGAGGGAGTTAAGTTTAAAAGTGCATTTTCTAGCCGATCGAGATTCATTGTTGTCTTCATGAAGAAGAGTATTAAACACACCAAATTTCGAGCAAATTACACAGAGCAAGTTCATCCCCACAAAGAATCTACATGCAAGTCAATTTATCCACAACAAGTCAAATTCAGGGATCATTCAAGGAGGTTAATGTTTAGTGCTCTCTGTTGGTTATTTCAGAATAGCCAGAGGTTGTATCACCGCACATCCCAGTGAATGTGCCAGAGAATTCTAGGAAAGCAAACCACAATTTGAATCCTAAGGTAAGAACCAAGTGAATAAATGACCTTGAAGCCTCCACAACTAGGTTTGCAACTATTTTTCCTAGGTATGTTCGACCACAAAAGATGGATGCGAGACCTATTCAGATGTCGAAGAATGATAGGTATTCATTAGTATCAGTTCTAATTCTTAAGGGTATTATGGTCCAGGGTAGCATCTTGAAAAACATCAACAAACATTCATATGCGAACCATGACATAGAAAAAATTCTAGAATTCCACTACAAGAGCTACATGCAAGTGATGAATATGGGTGAATGCATGCCATTGGATCTTGAGCCTATGGATTGGGAGCTGGTATAGAAGAGGGTTGGAATTCTATCACTGATGCACTTGCTATACTTTGGTAGGACTGTGGAAGCCAATGCTTGCGTGAATCAATTATTTTTTTGCTTTCATGGAGGTTTCTTGTGGTTCGACACTGAGGTATTAGAGGAAACTAACATGATAGCCAATATTATAGGGTTTCCCAAAGTTGGGGTGGACCTTGCACAATATTTTGTGGGAAAAGAGTGTGACCAAGAACTGGATGCAAGGATGAAGGAAAAGTACCAATTGTTGAAGAACAATAGGGGATTTGGCATTGTGTCAATTAATGAATAGGTTGTTCACTTTGTCATGAAGAAGCTAGTGACAAAAGTGTTAAGGAAGGTTCGACCAAACCAAGTGATAGCATCGATCATTGTAGCATTCAAGCAATGCAAAGCATGAGTATAAATAAATTCATTGACATTCCTTTTGAATGAGTTCCTCACTGATGATCCAGGAGGATCCAAGAAGGAAAAATTTTTGAAGTCCTCCAATCTCATCAAAACCAACACCAAATTGAAGGGCTCGTCACGATGATTCCAACGGCGTTCGTTTCACCTCAAACGGACTCCGTATGAGAAAGTTATCGCGTTCTGTTCTATAAGGTCAACAGGCAAAATTGGCCAAAAAAAGGTGCCACGTGGCACCACTGACAGGGTGACATGTGGCATCTGTACGATACAGACAAGGTGACATGGTAGGTGTACGAACCAATCGCAAGGTGACACGTGGCAGTACGGATCCGAACTGGCATATAGCTGACTGGGTGTACGGATGGTGACGTGGCAGTACAGACAGTGGCGTGGCGGTTGACTGGACATCGACTGGGCATGAGGTGGACCAATCCCAGGCTGCCACGTGGCAGCACGGGATTAGCCAATATGTTTAATACAAAAGTTATGGCTTCCATAGGGTTCGACCCCGTGACCTCTCCTGCATAAGCGCTCCGCTTTACCGTTGGGCCACAAGGTGCTTGATGTGTAAGTAATGGGAAAACTTTTGTTTTAAAGTTGTATTGGCACCAGAAGGGGCTGGGGCTAGCCCCGACCCATGGTTCTCCCCTTCAACAAGATGACCAGGAGCTCCGCCCAATGGAGCTCTGCGCGTGGAGCCCGCCATTCCGACCACGCTTTATCACATGTGCGTTTTAAAAAAAACTTTGGTTATGACTTAAAGTGGGTGTTATAACAACCTGTCAAACGGATTACATGCCCCCAATATGGGTTGGAGCGCCACCAATGCATAACAAACTTTGAGTTTAAATTTTAAAGGTGGGTTGGTATATGGTTTTAACCATATGCCATCTTAAAAGGGTATTTTTTAAAATATGTTTGTTTATTAGTTAATAAAGAGCCCAACTACATGATAAACCAAACATGGAGTTGTAACCACATGCCTATTTAGGCAAAATTTGTTGTAACCAAAGAGAACATGAGGAACATGTGAAGGGGGTCTACTCAAGCTATATAAACCCTCTTATTCTCCATTTGCCACTCATGCTTTGGAGTGGAGACTTTGTAGCTAAAGAAGAGAAGGGAGATTGCGTAGCTCTGCAGGAGGAAGGTACGAGTGTTTATACTCGTTTTACACTGTCTTCAGGCTTCGGAGTTGCTGGAAGCAGTCTTGTTGTGTTTTGGGCAGCGGTTCTCTTCCTGGCCATTGTCGCCAAGGTATCATTGTATCATTGCCATGCATTTTGCCTTTATGCTGAGATTATAGATCGGCCCTCCTATTGAGAAGCAGGCCCGGAGACATAGTCCATCCTCGACGAACTCCGTTATCAACTTGTTGTCTTTATGTGTGTATTGTCTATGCTGTTTGGTTCTCTTCTTATGGATTTGTGAGCTTCATTCATGCTCTTTATGCAATTCATGTTAACGTCATAGAGTAGCAAAGATCTTGTTTTCGGATCATGTGGTATCAGAGCAGGTCTATTTGACGTTGGATTGTGAGTGTGGATGCTCACGAGGGCTAAACTGCAAGCTGGTGAGGGTACATTAGAGCCTTACAATTCTGAGATCGGACGTGCACACCAAAGGAGGAAGATGGATGCTAATGATGCCCGCATCGAGATGGAGGAAAAATTTCACAAGGTATTCTATATGATGACCGACAAGGTAGACAAGTTGTTTGCAGACTATGAAGAACGCATGGCAAAAGAAAGAAAAGGCAGTGAAGTAAAGAAGGAAGACAAAGAAGTGAAGGACAAAGGAAACGCTTCAGTTAACCAAGGGGAAGGTGGCGAAGAGCCTCCTGAGCCTCCCTCTTCACCTTCAGCTTCAAGCACAAGTTCAAGTGCTTCTTCCTCATCTCATTCTCAACATTCCAAGGTTCCTCACAAAGAGCCTCAAAAGAAGCCCTTATTGAAGCTCGATGTGAAGTTTGATTTGCCCATGTTCAATGGGGAAGCGAATGCAGAGAAGTTAAACAATTGGATAAGGCAAATTGAGGTCTATTGCCGAGTCCAGCAGATCGAAGAAGAAGATGTGAAGATTCAGTTGGCTTCACTTCGGCTGACAGGCACCGCACTTGTATGGTGGGAAAGCAAGCTTCAGCAAAGTAGCAAACAAATGGGTAATCTTCTCTCATCATGGTCTGCTTTTATTTCTGCTTTACGTAAGCAATTTTATCCATTGGGTTATGTTCAGAAGGCAATGATGGATTGGAAAAGTTTTAGACAAGGCAAGGGTCAGAGTGTTCAGAGTTTTACTAAAGAATTTAGAAAGAAAGATTTAGAATTGAATATTGCTTTAGATTCTCCTGACACTCTTTTGAAGTACATTGGTGCTCTTCATCATTATCTACGCCATACTTTGCTGTTGTTGAATCCTACTAGTGTGGATGAAGCAAGTGTTCAGGCTACTCATCTTGAGAACAGGGGGAAGCATTTGCAAGAAGACCATCAGAAGAAGCCTTCAAGCCCAACAACCACCACAAGTTCAAGAAAAAAGACAAGAGCAAGAAGACAGCTACTGCCAAGAAGGAAGGAGGAAATCCCCATTGCAACCATTGCGATACTGATGGGCATGATGAAGAAAGTTGTTGGAAGTTGCATCCTGAATAAAGGCCAAAGCATTATGGAGGCCAAAAAGAAGAAAAAGACCGTTGCAACAGCGCAACGAGATTTGGGTTCCGACTCAGGTGACGAAACCATGATTACAGCCGTGGGAATGCAAGGTAACAAAACTCCTCATACTGGTTCAAGTTCTACTCATGTTTCTAAAGAAAATGATAAAATAAGAAGTGAGTTGTTTCACATTAGAGTTGTGTCTAAGCATACAAAGATTGAAACATTATTTGATCCGGGTTCTCAAGTAAATTTGATCTCAGAATCAGTTGTTAAGAAGTTGGGCATACAGACTAAACCTCACCCCAAGCCTTATCCTATTGGATGGGTATGTGATAATGCTAAGTTGCAGGTGACTAAGCAATGCAGGTTAAGGTTTGCTATTGCTTCAAAGTTGATTGATGAGGTGGACTTAGATGTTGTTCCTCTTGACATCTGCAGTATCGTATTGGGAAGCCCATACTTGTATGATCGAAAAGCAGTGTTCTTCCGTCATGAGAACAAGTACCATCTCACCAAAAATGGGGTGGAGTACATTGTGAGAGCTCACAGTATGAAGGCTAACACCACTCTGGTTAGTGCAGGACAGATGAAGCGGCTCATCAACACTAATAAGAGATACATGCTCATGGTTGTGAGAGCAAAAGATGCTGAGGCATCCGATGCTTTCAAAGGTTGTGATCCTTCTCATAAAAAGGCTATGATTGATATTGTGGCTAACTATGATGAAATATTTCAAGAACCTACAGGTTTGCCTCCCAAAAGGGAGATTCAGCATGAGATCCATCTCCAGCAGGATGCCCCTCTTCCTAATGTGGACATGTACAGGTTGTCCGCAGTTGAAATGGCAGAGATTAAGAAGTAGGTTCAAGACTTGTTGGACCAAGGAGTGATCAGAACCAGCTCCTCTCCATGTGGTTCACCGATTGTGTTGGTGATGAAGAAAGATGGCACATGGAGGATGTGCATTGACTATCGGGCTCCCAACAAGATCACAATCAAGAATCGATACCCGCTTCCTCGCATAGATGACTTGCTCGACCAGTTGAAAGATGCTGTGTTCTTTACCAAGTTGGATTTGTGCAGTGGCTACCACCAGATCAGAATTGCAGAAAGTGATGTGTGGAAGACAGCCTTCAAGGCCAAGCAAGGTCTATTTGAGTGGTTGGTGATGCCCTTTGGGCTTTGCAATGCACCTGCAACCTTTATGCGGCTAATGAATGATGTTTTCCGGCCATTCTTAGATGATTTTGTCATTGTATACTTAGATGATATCTTGGTCTTTAGAAAAACTTGGGAAGCACATGTGGGGCATGTAAAGCAAGTATTAGATACTTTGAAAAAGGAGAAATTGTATGTAAAATTGTCAAAGTGTGAATTTGGCAAAACTTCATTAGTTTACTTGGGTCATATTGTAGGAGGTGGAAATTTAAAAATTGATCCTTCAAAAGTTGATGTAATTGTCAATTGGCCTAAGCCTACTAATGCTACTGAAGTGAGAAGCTTTTTAGGAGCTGTTCAATATTGGAGGAGGTTCATTCAGAACTTCTCATACATAGCATCTCCTTTGCATGCCTTAACAAGTGTGAAGAAAGCCTTCTAGTGGGGAGGAAAGCAGCAGAAAGCCTTCGACACATTGAAGGGAAAGATCAGCACCGCCCCAGTCCTAGGCTTGCCTGATTTGCAGCAGCCATTTGAGATAGAGACAGATGCTAGTGGATATGCCATGGGGGCAGTATTGATGCAGCACTGCAAGCCTATTTGCTACCATTCAGAGACTTTTAATCAAGCAGTGATCAACTACCCCACCTATGACAAAGAGTTGTATGCTTTGGTTCAGAGTGTCAAGAAGTGGAAGCACTACTTGATGGGTAAGAAGACGATCATCCATACCGATCATCAGCCCTTGCAATATCTCCAGTCCCAGACTATGCTCCAGCAAGCTCGTCATTTCAGGTGGATGGGATTCCTTCAACAATTCCATCTAGTGATCAAGTACAAGAAGGGTACTAGTAACAAAGTGGCAGATATGCTCTCTAGACCTCCTATTGTTGCATCTATTGTTTTGAAAAATGCTTCTTTGTCCCATGACAGTTATATTGAGCAGTATGCTACTGATGATGACTTCAAGGAGATTTATGAGAAGCTAACCAATGGCACACAGGTGGAAGACTACTATTTGCAGGGAAAGTTGCTCTATCATTTGGGCAAGCTATGTGTTCCTATCAGTGAAAGAGTCCATGTAATACGAGAAGCTCATACTTCTCTTGTATCAGGGCATTTTGGGGTAGGTAAGACTTTGGCTCATTTGCAAAGACTCGTGTATTGGCCTCGCATGAAAGACATTGTAACAAAATATGTAAAGGGGTGTGTGATGTGCTCTACTTGTAAGCCCACTAATAGAAAATTGGGGTTATACCCACCACTTCCTGTTCCTTCCCATCCTTGGGAAAGCATTTCCATGGATTTTGTGGGGGGTTTGCCTATGTCTAGGAGGGGTCATGACTACTTGTATGTGGTTGTGGATAGGTTTAGCAAGATGTGTATTCTTATGCCATGTAAAAAGCAGGTCACTGCAGAGCAGGCTACTTCTCTTTTCTTTCAGCATGTATGGGTTCACTTTGGACTCCCTACATCCATTATCTCAGATTGGGACTCCCGATTCCTTGGAGAGTTTTGGAAAAAATTATGGTGTATGATGGACACCAAGCTAAAGAGGAGCACCGCTTTCCATCCACAGACCGACGGACAGACAGAGGTAGTCAACAGGACAGTTGTCCATTTGCTTTGAGGCTATTGCAACAAGCATCCTAAGTTATGGGATAAACAGATCCAGTATGTGCAGCATGCCTACAACAGGGCTATGCATTCTTCCACTCAGAGCTCGCCATTTGAGACATGCTTTGGGTACTTGCCAACGACTCCATTGGAATTGACTTATGGGAGAGAGGTTGACTCAAGCACTTACAAGGATGAAGACAAAGCCCGCAGGTTCATTTAGAGAGTTCAACAGGTACATCAAGTAGTGCAAGAGCAGTTGGAGAAGAGTCAAGCCCAGTACAAGGCTCGCCATGACAAGCATAGAGTTGATCATCAGTTTTGAGTAGGAGATCAAGTGTGGCTTCACATCAGCAAGGAGAGGATGAAAGGAGAAGGCAAGAAGCTCAAGCCCATTAGATATGGTCCCTTCACCATCTTGGAGAAGATTGGGACGAATGCCTTTCGCTTAGAGCTGCCGCCATACATGCAGATATACTCAGTGGTGAATGTGGAGAACCTGAAACTCTATGAGCCTCCCATGATCATGGATGAAAGGGAGAATGTCTCATTACCATCAGTTGATGAATTTGCTCCTGAGTACATGGATGAGCTAAAAGAAGATGTCATCTTGGACAGAAGGACAAGGACTTCTCGCAGAGGTGATGTTGAGTATCTTCGAATGGGCATCAAAGGCACTCATCCAAGCAAAGCCAAGTGGATCGAGAAGGAGAAAGTGAGGGAGCAATTCCCTCACCTATCTGTTGATTAGTAAAGGCTTTTGGAGGCCAAAAGCTTCTCAGTGGGGAGGAATGATCCAGGAGGATCCAAGAAGGAAAATTTTTTGAAGTCCTCCAATCTCAGAAAAACCAACACCAGATTGAAGGGCTCGCCGCGATGATTCCAACGGCGTTCGTTTCACCTCAAACGGACTCCGTATGAGAAAGTTATCGCGTTCTGTTCTATAAGGTCAACAGGAAAAATTGGCAAAAAAGAGGTGCCACGTGGCACCACTGACAGGGTGACATGTGGCATCCGTACGGTACGGACAAGGTGACATGGCAGGTGTACGGACCAATCGCAAGGTGACACGTGGCAGTACGGATCCGAACTGGCATACAGCTGACTGGGTGTACGGATGGTGATGTGGCAGTACAGACAGTGGCATGGCGGTTGACTGGACATCGATTGGGCATGAGGTGGACCAATCCCAGGCCGCCACGTGGCAGCACGGGATTAGCCAATATGTTTAATACAAAAGTTATGGCTTCCACGGGGTTCGACCCCATGACCTCTCCTGCATAAGCGCTCCGCTTTACCGTTGGGCCACAAGGTGATTGATGTGTAAGTAATGGGAAAAATTTTGTTTTAAAGTTGTATTGGCGCCAGAAGGGGCTGGGGCTAGCCCCGACCCATGGTTCTCCCCTTCAACAAGATGACCAGGAGCTCCGCCCAATGGAGCTCTGCGCGTGGAGCCCGCCATTCCAACCACGCTTTATCACATGTGCGTTTTAAAAAAAACTTTGGTTATGACTTAAAGTGGGTGTTATAACAACCTGTCAAATGGATTACATGCCCCCAATATGGGTTGGAGCGCCACCAATGCATAACAAACTTTGCATTTAAATTTTAAAGGTGGGTTGGTATATGGTTTTAACCATATGCCAACTTAAAAGGGTATTTTTTAAAATATGTTTGTTTATTAGTTAATAAAGATCCCAACTACATGATAAACCAAACATGGAGTTGTAACCACATGCCTATTTAGGCAAAATTTGTTGTAACCAAAGAGAACATGAGGAACATGTGAAGGGGGTCTACTCAAGCTATATAAACCCTCTTATTCTCCATTTGCCACTCATGCTTTGGAGTGGAGACTTTGTAGCTAAAGAAGAGAAGGGAGATTGCGTAGCTCTGCAGGAGGAAGGTACGAGTGTTTATACTCGTTTTACACCGTCTTTCGGCTTCGGAGTTGCTTGAAGCAGTCTTGTTGTGTTTTGGGCAGCGGTTCTCTTCCTAGCCATTGTCGCCAAGGTATCATTGTATCATTGCCATGTATTTTGCCTTTATGCTGAGATTATAGATCGGCCCTCCTATTGAGAAGCAGGCCGGGAGACGTAGTCCATCCTGGACGAACTCCGTTATCAACTTGTTGTCTTTATGTGTGTATTGTCTATGCTGTTTGGTTCTCTTCTTATGGATTTGTGAGCTTCATTCATGCAAGTTATGCAATTCATGTTAACGTCATAGAGTAGCAAAGATCTTGTTTTCGGATCAACTGACTGCACCGATGCCCAAGATCATGCTACCCCCGTTTACCTATTCCTGGATATTACTTTTAATTTCATTTGTAGGTTGGGTGGAGCCGAAAGCCTCTTAGGGGATGGACCCAATTGGTCCCTATTATGCTTTGGGGCATGCGAACTTATGGTACTCTAAAATCTAGAGGAGGCAGCAATAAAGTAATTTCACCTTGTATGTACAAAAACAGACACTGCAATATTATGTTGTGTAGATCTCGTGAATTGAAGAGGACGTTGTAGTTAAGTATCGGGGCATTGTGAGGTTCAAAGTTGGAACTCACTAGTGGTCTTAGGGAATGGATGCCTAATTAGGGAAGCTACGCCAGTAGCCTACTTTAATTCTCGACCAGGGGACGTACAAACTTCAGAGGTGCTAACACTGTATGTGCTCTAGAGGATAGTCTTCGTTGTGTTTGGGGTGTGGTATAGATCATAAAGGTTTATCTAATCAAGTGACAACATCGATCATTGTAGCATTCAAGCAAATAAGTTAAATCCATGAATGACAAATAACTATGCTAAGAAGTTAAATGCTGAAAACTATAAATCTACACTAAGAACTGAAATGCTGAAAACTTGATAAACTTTAGTCTAATCTAAGAAGTGAATACTAAAAGTCGAGTGCTGAAAACCAAATCTAGAATGTAAATATCCAATGCTGAGAAGTAACTAATCATATCTTATTCAAATTAAACATTCAAGGTGATGATCATTAATTAAACTAAAGAACTGAAAGTGACTAACCTCTATGACCTAAGATCTAATAAAGGAAATATACAAGAGCTCCTACATCTGAATCATTGTTTTAAACTAAATACAAGAATGCATGAAAACAGGTGTAAAAATATGCTTGTATAGAATGCAGCTACAGGACTACGGAACGAGTTCTACCAAACTACAGAACGCGTTGTAACCAACTACAGATAGTATGCTGAATCAAAATGATCGCTTAATTACTGAAGTAAAACCATGTCATTCAAATGCCATCAAAGTATTTTCATATACAATAAGAAGTAAATCGATTCACAACATAAATCAAAAATACCTGAAAACAGAGTAAAGCTCTTGACTTACGTGTTGGAGGGTCCCTCCCCAACCTGTACTCAGGAGTATGGAAAACTTATAAATGCAAGCTTGAAAGTAACATCAGTCTTCTTATTAAAATGGTAACTTCATGGTTTAGGAAAGTCTGTAACAAAAACTGTCTTCGTAGTACAAAAATGCATAAACGATTGATTCTCCAAAATAGCAATAGGACCCCCTCACTAACCGAGAGGTCCATATATATATGTCTCTGACTCTAACCTAGTCTATGATCATAGATGCCGATCCTCTTAATCAGGGCTTCTTTAGAACTCAGGGATATATGAGCACTGAACCCCTTTGTTATCTGCAGTCTTGAGCTTTGACTCTCATTGATACCTCAAGACCTTCACACCCTGTTTATGCCTGCTCATTACCAAGGTTAGCATGTGGAAAAACTCTTTTAACATAAAAAGAATAATCTCTAAAACATCCTCATTAAATAATCAAAGTAAATACATTTTCCAACAAAATAGGTGTATTTCCTTCATCATATCTTGTGCTTTCTTGTGGCAAAAAGGCTATAGGATACCTATAATTTGGGTTCATCGTCTACCCCATGCTTGAAGGATTCACCCATCCTTGGGTGACATACTCAGCTCTTCGATAGCTTCTCTGATGTCCCATGCGACCATTCTGGGAGTCCCTACTTGCCTATAGTAACCCATGCTCTGATCATCCCTAGCCCATGTTATTTTCTCTTCTTCCTTATTAATCTTCTCTTTAATAATTAGAGGGAGGAAAAATGGAGGATTTAGCTTCATGCCAACCCATATGAGCTGATTCTTGATCAAAGATTATCTGTATAGCTTAGCTTTGATGAGGGCAGCTTCTAGTCTGAGATCGGAATGAGGTTGCTTCTTCCTCAAATCATCTCCAATCCTTGAGCACCTATCATTGATGGCCTCCTGTACCTCTTTGTATGTGCATTGAAAGGTGAGATCAAAATGCGTGACTACCTCCTACTGGTTTTCAAGCAAGATAGAAATTAACTCTTCATCAATGGTGATAGTTTGGTGGGCCTGCATTAACCTCTCAAGTTGAGATGCTTCAGCGTTGATCCATAATGGATTTTTCCACTTTTTTGCAAGATATAAATGGTCATCTTGTGCACTTTCTACCTCATTGTTCATCCAGTAGCATAATGCTCTTAGTTGGAAGTCACCTACATATGGATTAGGTGACCAGTTAGGTGTGCTTGGCACTAAGAAGTTGTGCAACAATAATTCGCACAACTGATCCCTTTCCAACTCTGTGCAGTCCAGAGAGGTGTCCACAAATTCCCTTGTAGTGTTCAATTCCAGAGACAGGCCTTGTTTTAACCTCTGCAGCTGGAACCTTCCCCACTTTTCCTTTAAGTAGAGTGTATAGATTCCGGACGGGGTTCTAGCTTGCAATATTTCATCATAGATTTTTGTAGTGGCAATCAATGTGTCCTCTAGTTGCTGAATTTTATGTTCCTTCCGAGCTAATTTTGTCTGAGGTTGGCCCAATTTCTCCTTTAGTGCTGCATTTTGTTGTTCTGTCAGCTTCATCTCCCCTGCATGCTGCATCTTCAATATCTGTGTCTTCTACTGTATGAACAATGGAGGTGTTGGTGAAGTTGGCTGGCTTCTATGAATTCTTACCTCAGCCTTTAACGCTGCCAACTCTTCCTTGACCTTCGCTAATTCTATAAGTGCCTCAGCTAGCTGGTCAGTGGCTTCAGGTTTTATGTTTTGATCAGCAGGGCTTACATCTTGGTCAGCAGGGTTTACATCCTGACCAGTGGGGTTCCATTGGTCATCATCCTATTCCTCAGGTGTGGTTGGGTCATCCTGGTCTAGCCAATCGTCATCACCGTCAGATACGTCCTGAATTACTGGGTTGGGCTCCCTTTCTACCTCCTTTTCATGCTTGATTTTGGGTGGATGTGTGAACCTTTTGCTTCTATGCTTTGGTCCTCGCTCACTGGTGGAAACCCCTGATTCCTTTTGGTGGGATCCATCTATGGAATGCTTAATTTTCATCAGGGTATCGGCCATGCTGTCTGGGTCGATTTTTCTCTTGGCCCCTGATACGAAAGTGGATTTTTCCTTTGCCCCTGAGGCTGGGGGTATGCCTACATTGGGTGTACCTCTCATCCTTTGCACATCATCTACTGAGATTACCACAAACTCCTCCCATCAAAGTTCTGGAACCTGTACTGTTAACTCTTCACGAATTATCAACTTGATTAGCCCATGGTGGGCTAACGCATCCTCTTTTCCTTCAACAACTTTTTTGCTCATTTCTCCCGAAGACATGAGAAGATAATAAGGAATGCTTATGTTGTTGTTTAGCCTGATGTGGCTCCTATGCCTTAGAAGATCCAAAATTTGGAAGTGGAAAATAGGGATGTAGCTCAGCCTCCCTATACACGTTACATATTTATGAACGACAACAGCTACTTCGTCCCAAGGTGTTGGCATAGTGACCCTCTTGACTCCATTTTTGTCTTCTTCATAAGCTTCTCCAGGCCCAAAAAAAGCCGCCTTTGCACTCTGGTTGGCTTCCCTGTCTTCCCTGACCCAGTGTAGACCCACGGGTAGCCCTGTGTATTTTGTAATGATTCCCTCATCTAGCCTGATACGAAGTCCTCTAACCCGGGTGACGAACTGCTCTTATTTGATGTGCTTCAAGTTTCTTGCGAATTATAAAGCCACCTCTGTATTAGACTCTCTAAGCCCTATGATGAAGGGCATCCAGCCCGCATTATGGAGGCTTAATAGATCCCTTGGGTTTTCATAAATGGCTCTGTGATCCTCTAGTTCACTCTTTTTGAACCCCTTTGTCATCTTGAATTTTCTACTATAATCAGCAAAATAAAAAATTTGAGTGTGTCTGTCTTACCTCGACTGATCGGGATTGATTCATAGGTTCGAAGGTAGCTTGCATGCTGGGTGACAACGCGAACTCTCAGTTTTCCTTCTTTTGGAGAGCTCTTATTGCAAAACTACGTCTTTTTGTAAACTATGCTGCCTTATTTAGTTGTTCTCACACACCTCTCCTGATCATTTCGAATTGTACTTGCCACCTTACACCTTCCTTTCCATTATTGAGCCCTGCATTTCTTTCCATAATTGTGCATTGCACTTCTTCTCTGATCATTGGGGAATATGGTGGTTGGATGCGGAGATTGTTATTCTAACATGCTGAAGGTGGGTAATCATGATTTTGTGAGGTAATCTGAACCTTGCCGCCGATTTAACTTGGAAGCTGTCCTCAGCTTAAAAAATAACCGTTTTGTGGGATGATGATTTGACCTTGAAAATAAAACAAAGAGTTTTTAGAGATTACCTGGTTATGCTTAGCGTACCTGAGTGCATGATATGGCTTGATTTCATGGGCGCTGTATTCTGTAGTAGATTTCGGAATTGCCTATAGTTATTTTAGGCATGTCAGTAGTTACGTGTATGCCTTCATTCAGCCAGTTCTTTTGAAAATGTTGTATCTGCATGCTTTGATTTTTGTGTCAAATTTTGATTTGACTTTGCTTTTATGCTCAACATTGAGTTCAAAATATTCCCTAAACCTGCTAACTTGATTTTTGTAATGCATGATTTTTCTGGCTCACTTGAATACATGGTTGGCTCGCTTGAACAGATTGTTGGCTCTCTTGATTTCTATAGTGCTTGATAATTTTTTGGCTCGCTTGATTAGATATCTGGCTCGCCTGAATAGATGGCTAGCTCTCTTGATTTTATCTAGTTGTAATATGCATGCTAGTTCTTCATGGGGATGTTTGATTTCCCGCAATTTTTTTTTTTGTGATAACCTTAAGTGAATCGTTTTTTATTTTTAATTTTTTTATTTTCATTTCAATTTGCTTTTTTTCATTTTTTTTGTATATATATTTCTTCTTTTTTTATTTTTTATTTTTATTTTTTTTTGTTTTTTTTTTCATTCGTTTTTTTTTAGTAACTGCAGATAAGTTACCTTCAATTCTCTCTATCAACATTAGACTTTGTTGGTAGAGTATGTCTGTGAATTCTTCTTTCGACTGCGGTGTATTGTAGATTTGTAATTTGTGTCCATTCACCAACATGGGGAACTTTTCTTCATCTATTGTTGTAATCCTGATAGCTCCATTGTCATAGATCTTTTCAATGATGTAGGGCCCGAGCCATCTAGTTGTTAGTTTTCCCTTGAAGGTGTGAAACCTAGAGTCATATAGTAGTGCCTAGTCACCTCCTTGAACTTTTTCTATTTTATGTGTGTGTCATGCCGCTTCTTTCTTTTCTATTGGATGATTTCAGTATGGCCAAGTGCTTGCTGATGTTGCTCATCCAGTTGATTTAGTTGTAGCATGCGTTCCTATTGGATGTATGAAAATTGCATATTTAGATGTGTTGCAATTCTCAATGTCCTGATTTCAAATTCAATGGGAACCATAACTTTCTTTCCATAAACTAGCTCATATGGTGTGAAACCTATTGTTGTTTTCCATGTGGTATTATAAGCCCAAACTGCTTCACTTAATCTGTCTACCCAATCTCTTTTGTGGAGTTGCACTGTCTTTGTAAAAATCCTTTCTAAATCTCTGTTGGTTACCTCAGCTTAACCATTAGCTTGAGGGTGATAGGAGGAGTATTGTCTGTTCTTAACATTGTTTCTTTGAAGCAAGTCTTCTATCAGATTTGATGTAAACTGTGGGCCTTGATCAGAAACTAGTTCTCTTGGGACTCCAAATCTGTGGAAGATCTTCTCAGTGAAAAAATTTTCCACGTTGATTTCATTTGTTGCAGCAAGTGCTGCTACATCATTCCACTTTGTAAGGTAGTCAGTGCATACCAGGATGTAGATTTTCTGATTTGATTGTGGGTTGATTGGACCAACGAAATCAAATCCCTATTTCTTGAATGCCTCTAAGGAGATTTGTGGATGGAGAGGTATTTCTTCTTTTTGTGTATGCTTCCCCATTCATCGGCAGTCATAACAGTGTGGAACATATTCATAAGCATCCTTATGGAGTGTTGGCCAATAATACCCTATTTGCAAAATTTTATAAGCTGTCCTTTTTGCAACATAGTGTCCTCCCTATGGTTCATTGTGAGTTGCATGCATTGTGTCATGCACTTCATCTTCTCTAATGCATCTTCTGTGTTTTTGATCTAGTCCTTTTTTGAAGAGCATTACCTATATCCATGTGTAAGTGGCACTTTGTCTTATGACTTTATTCTTCACTTTGTATTTGTAATGTGCTGGAAATCTTACAGTCACTAAATAGTTTGCTATATTAGTAAACCATGGGATCCTTGTGGATATTTCAAAAAGGTGCTCATCAGGAAAACTGTCATTTACCACTTCATTGTCTTGTCCATGGGTGATCCTAGATAGAAAATCATCCACTACATTGTGTTTGCATGGCTTATCCAAAATTGTGCTGTCAAACTCTTGTAGGAGGAGTAGCCATCTAATGATTCAAGCACTTGTATTTGGTTTGTTCATGAGATACCTTATTGCTGAATGGTCTGTATGAACAAAAAATTGGTATCCAGTTATGTAGTGCTTGAATTTCTTAATGGAATGTATGACAGCCAAAAACTCCTTCTCTGTGATAATATAATTTAATTCTGCTCCTGCAAAATTTTTACTGATATAATATATAGCATAGGGATTCTTCTCTCTTTCTTGTCCAAGGACATATTCAATGGCCTTATCTGATGCATCCGAGTGGATGTGGAATGGAAGTGCCTAGTCTGGTTGTTGGAGTACTGGAGCTGTAATTGTTTTCTCTTTTAGTTTATCAAATGATAGCATACAATGTTTTGACCATATGAATTTTGTGTATTTTGTGAGGAGATCAAACATTGGTGTAGCAATTTTGCTATAACTCTCAACGAATCTTCTATAGTATCCTGTTTTCCCAAGAAAACTTCTCACATATCTCTGTTTCAAAGGTGGTGGCAATGTTTTGATGACTGTAACTTTTTCCTGATCAACCTCAATTCCTCTCTGTGAAATATGGTGACCAAGCACGATGCCTTCTTCCATGAGCATTCTGCATTTATCGTTGCTGAGGCACAAGCTCATCTCAATACATTTTTTCAAAACGATTTCTATATGTTTTAGTGCTTGGTCGAAATTCAGTCCATCGGGTGTGAAGTCATCCATGTAGACCTCCATTTGTTCATTAATAAAATCTGAGAAGATACTTGGGATTTCCGTCTAAAACGTTGTTGGGGCATTACAGAGCCCAAAGGGAAGCATTATGTATGCATAAGTGCCCAATGGGCATGTGAATGTTGTTTTTCCCTGATCAGCTGGGTGAATGAGGATTTGGTTGTACCCACTGAAGCCATAAAAAAATGAGAAATATTTGTTCCCAGCTAATGTGTCCAGTACTTGATCGATGAATGGGAGAGGAAAGTGATCTTTCTTGGTTTCTTTATTGAGCTCTCTGTAGTCCACACAAATCCTCCACTTTCCTCCTTTTTTAGGAACTATGACTAGTGGTGATACCCACTCACTATCTAAGATTGGGTATATGAACCCTGCATCTAACAAATTTTGCAATTCCAGCTTGACTATGTCCTTTAATGCTGGGTTAATTATTCTCTGTGGTTTCCTGATAGGAACAACACCTTGCTTTATATAGATATTGTGTTTACAGATGTCTGGGTGGATACCCTTCATGTCAGTATACGTCCATGCAAAGGCTTTGTTGTTGTCTGACAGTACCTTTAGTAATTTTTGTTCTTGTCCTGGCTCCAAATTGGAGTTCATATTAATTGTCCTTCCAGGCATTATCTCAACTTTTTTTATCTAAATTGGATGTTGTTCAAGTGTGAGTACCTCTTCCCACATTTTTTTAGGATCGTGGTTTAATGTTTCCTCTCCTTGCTACTGACCTGTGCCAAGAAAATATTCAAACATATTCTGATTACAAGAAGCATTTTGTATAAACCTATCTAAATGACTATCTTCGCCGATGGCTTTTAGTGATAGGGAATCTTCAATTGTAAGGATAGGTAGTATGTGTAGGTTGGATGTGTCATCGTAATCGTATGTCCAGTTCTGGTATTCTAGGTCTGAATACTTCCTAGCTGGGGGATAAATCATTATTTTCTTCCTAGCCTGGCCACCGGTGATTGTCATATTGCCCGATCTGCATCCTATGTAAGCATCTGCAGTTGCCAGCCAGAGTCTCCCTAGTATTATTGGGTATCCACTAAGTTTACTCTTTACTTCGATGACTATGAAATCAGCTGGTTATTCCCAGGATTCTATATTAATAATTTTGTCTTCGAGTATCCCTTCAGGTCTTACTGTAGATGTGTCTGCTAGGTGTAGGACAGTAGTTGTTGGTCTGACCATTGATTGGAGTCCTAGGTGTATCATAGTATCCTTGGTCATCACATTGATAGCAGCTCCTAAATCAATTAAGATTCTGTCTATTTGTCTATTATTGATGGTCACGTTGACTACTGGGCTGCTTGGATCAAGGTATTTGGGGTTAACAACGATACCCAACATTAGATCTGCTAACTGGACCACTACATGTATCGTGGGTGGGTCACGTCTTCTTCTACCAGGTCTGTTAAAACAATTCTCTTTAATGAATTTGTTGCAGATAGGAACATCTTTGATGGCCTGCAAAATTGGAATTTGGATATTCAAGTGTTTCAATTCATTCAGAATTGAATTTTCCTCTTCTTCTTTCGTATTTCGTACAAGTTTTTCAGGGAATGGAGGGTTTCTATTTTGTGTGAGTGGTCGAATTTCTTCCTCCTGAGGGTTTGGTTCATCAGGATGATAAATATGAGGTTGTTTGTTTGTTCGTGAGCTTGTTTGTTCGTGAGCCTCATCCTCTTGATTATTCTGTGTGTGTGTATTCTGCAATGTTTTCCCATACCTTAAATTAATTTCATTTATCTCTAGCGTATCCACAACATTGGTTGGAAACTATACCATTTCAATATTGTAGGCTTGTTGCTGTGGCGGCCTGTTGTTGTTAGGGTTTGGAATTGGCTAGGCAGGAATTGGTGTAGGTCTTGGGGTGCTTGATTTGGTTGTGGCGGCATGATGAGAGGTTGTTGCTGCTGCAATGGAGCTCTCTAATTCGATGAATAAGGGTATGGGTTGCCATAATTCATGGTTGGCTGAGCAAAAGATAGGGGGTATGGAGAGTAAGATTGTGGGTAATAAGTCTGTTGATACAGTTGGTTTTGCTGCCACTGTTTTGGACTTGGCTAAGATGGCCATGGGGCTAGTACTGAGTTCCAATTTGATGTTTATTTCCCTGGTATTAGTAAGCTTGGTTGTTGGGTTGGTAAGGCCTAGGAAAATTATTCCTCCTTTGATTCACAAAGCAGAGCTGTTCTATTGCACCTTTAGTTGTGGGATCTTGAATAGCAGCTTTACATGAGGGCAATTGAGGACAGTTATTAGTGGAGTGATCGTCAGTACAGAGACCACATATTTCTATGGTGTTCAGTGTGCACTGCCCCTTCTCATGTTTTTTTCTATAGCGTGGACAAAAGACTGCCAAGGATTGGTTTATTTCTTTCTATTGCTTTTTTTATTTGAAGTGCATCAAGCTGCATGGCCAGAGATTGTAGGATATCAGTCTTCATGTCATCTAACACATTTCCTAAATCATATTTTGTAAGGCTAGGTCTTGAAGATGTTGATCCCCTAGTATATGGGTGTGAATCCCTTGCCCCACTTTTACTTTTCCTGGATCTAGAGTAGTTTTTGAATATTTGTAGGATTTGGTCATAAGTCTTCTGGAATATATCTCCATCCCCCAGAAGGTTTAAGACTTCGAGATTTTCCTCTTTTATCCCTCTAAGAAGGACAAGTTTTAGTGATTCAGGATCTAAGGTGCAGTGACTAGCTCTTTGTAGTTGAGTTGAAATCTTTGGGCATAATCTTCTAATGATTCTCTTACTCCTTGTTGCATCCTAAATATTTTGTCTCTTGTATCCTTTGCTTTGCAGTAGTCAAAATATTTTTCTAGAAATGCCTGCTTCATTTCGTCCTAGCTGACGATACTCTTTCCTTCAAGGCTCATGAACCACCGAAGTGATAGATCTTTCAGTGTGGAAGGAAAAAGACTCAACTTTTGTGCATCAGTGGTGTAAGCAAAGGATCTGCAAACTACCTCAAACTCAAACAAAAATGTGTCAGGATCTTCTGAAGTCAAACCATGGAAGTTTGGAAGATTATTAGGGTTGATATTCTTCATCCTTGCATCTCCAAGAGCTATACTGATGGGTAAGGTCAACAGTTCTCTAGGTTCTTCATCTTCTTCTGCCATAGTAATGTTTGAGCTGGAGCTAGAAAAGAAGTTATCTGTGTGTGGGTCATAGCTAGAATCAACCTCTTCTTACGAGTTAAGGAATTCAAATTGAGAGTTATCAAAAGTGTTGTTGCTCATAGGATGGGTAGGTAGGAAGCATCCAAATCTATCTCTCTATCGTCTAGGCATTCATGGTAAAAAAAATTTATGTTTTTGGTTGTTTTTATATGTTTTTTTTTTCAAAGATGTCTCCTAATGATTAAGAACCTCCCCAACAACGGTGCCAAAGAGTGGTGGTCTCAAGGAATGGATTCCTAATTAGGGCAGCTAGACTAGGAGCCTACTTTAATTATCAACAAGGGAACGTACAAACTTCATAGGTGCTAACATTGTATGTGCTCTAGAGGATAGTCTTCATCATGTTTGAGGTGTGGTATAGATATTAAAGGTTTCTCTAATCAAGAAGAAGGTGAGCTAAAAAGATTGTAAATCCATGAATGAAAAATACCTATGGTAAGAAGTTAAATGCTGAAAACTGTAAATCTACACTAAGAACTGAAATGTTGAAAGGTGAGATTTTAATCTAAGAAGTGAATACTGAAAATCGAGTGTTGAATATTGAGAGTCTAATCTAAAAAGTTAAATGCTGAAAACCAAATCTAGAACGTAAATATCCAATGCCGAGAATTAACCAATCCTATCTCATTCGAATTAAACATTCAAGGTGATGATCATTAATTAAAATAAACAACTGAAAATGATTAACCTCTATGACCTAAGATCCGATAAAGGAAATATACAGGAGATCCTAGATCTGAATCATTGTTTTAAACTAAATATAAGAATGCACGAAAATAGGTGTAAAAATATGCTGGCACAGAATGCAGCTACAGGACTACGGAATGAGTTCTACCAAACTATAGAACGCGCTATAACCAACTACAAATAGTACGCTGAATCAAAATGATCGCTTAATTACTGAAGTAAAACCATTTCATTCAAATGCCATCAAAGTATTTTCATATACAATAAGAAGTAAATCAATTCACAGCATAAATGGGAAATACCTGAAAACAGAGTAAAGCTCCTGACTTACGTGTTGGAGGGGACCTCCCCAACCCGTACTCAAAAGTATGGAAAACTTATAAACGCAGGCTTGAAAGTAACATCAGTCTTCTTATTAAAATAGCAACTTTATGGTTCAAGAAAGTCCGTAACACACTCTGTCTGCGCAGTACAAAAATGCATAAACAATTGATTCTCCAAAATAGCAATAGGATCCCCTCGCTAATAGAGAGGTCCATATATATATGTATCTAACTCTAACCTAGTCTATGATCATAAATGCCGATCCTCGTAATCAGGGCTTCTCTATAACTCAGGGAGATATGAGCGTTGAGCCCCTTTATTATCTACAGTCTCGAGCTATGACTCTCGTTGATACCTCAAGATCTTCACACCCTGTTTATGCCTGCTCATTACCAAGGTTAGCATGTGGAAAAATGATTTTAACATAAAAAGAGTAATCTCTAAAACATCCTCATTAAATAATCAAAGTAAATACGTTTTCGAACAAAATAGGTGTAATTCCTTCATCATATCTTGTGCTTTCCTGTTGAAAAAAGGCTATAGGATACCTATAATTTGGGTTCATCACTCACCATATTTACATCCAGGAAAGGAGAAACCATCATCAATAATGGTTGGTCATCGGGTTAAAGTTATCAGCATAATAAGTTGGCAATGTTATCAAGGAGTGGCCGACATAATGGCAGGTTCTTGTCGAAGTATAGAAAATTTCACTAGATTCATTGCAGCACGATCCATGATAGGAAGGTATGTCTAGCTAACAAAAAAATACAAGCCAGAACCAGAGTACACAAAAAAGTAGATTCAGGGGTTACTAGGGTAACCTTCCCTAGTCAGAAAATGATGAACAAGAATAAATTCAAACTCCAACTGATATGGGATTAGGGGAGAAGCGTAAGGCTAGTGTGTCTACACAAAGAGGAAAGAAGAAGCAGAACACACAGCGCTCTAGGACAGTGTAGGCCTTAACGGGAGAAGATGTGAACATTATGTTCGATGGGATGAGTGAGGTGGTAGAAGAGAACCAGAAGATTACAGCATACAAGCTGATAATACACTTAGGAGGACATGTGTGTTTGGTGCGGGAAACCATCCTAGCCATGGATAACTAGAATCTTCTTTTATGGCCCTAGGTTTAGGTCTCCTCCATTAACCATGTCGAAGGCCCCAATTCCCCAAGGCCTAGATAAATAGAACCATGGATGCCATGTAATTTCATGTGTGGCACTTTAGGTATATTTTCATGGTTTTGGATACCTCAAAAATTTCTTAAGGGATAAATGCATGGCCTTCTTCCCTACAATATCATTCTCAAGTCCCTACGCCACATACATAGTAATAAAAAACACCTAATAGCACAATCGTTCTCAATCATAAGAAAGTGGTAATATGAAGACTCCATGTGTGGTTGTTGGAGGAAACCTTCTTATCCCTTGATGGTTAGAAGATTTGTATAAGGCCCAATATTTGGGCATCCTCCCATAATCATGTCCAATCCAACAAGTCCACAAGTAATGAATATATAGTGCCATGGATACCCTTGTTAAGACATCTATGGTGCATTGAGGCATTGTCCATGGATCTAGTTTCCTCAATGGTTTCTTTAGAGCTAAAAACATGGTTTTTTTCCCTAGAATGGCATTCCCAAGGCCCTAGTAGATGTACATATTTATCAAAACAACCTAATGGCACCACCATACTCATGCATAGGATAATGATAACCTCCAGTTTCCATGTGTGGTTGGTGGAGGAAACCATCTTGGATTTGGATTGCTAAAATATTTCTTTAAGGCCTAAATTTTAGGTCTCATCCATTCACCATGTCCAAGGCCCTATGGACTCAAGACCTAGATATAGATCACCATGGATAACCTTGCAAATTCATGCATGGTGCTTTGAGTCATTGTTCATGGCTTTATATGAGCCAATGATTTTTTTAGGGTCAAAGCCATGATATCCTTCCCTAGAGATTCATTCTCAAGTCCTTAAGACATGTGCATCCTTCTCAAAACCACCTACCGGAACTAATATACTCAATCATAAGGAATTGATACCTTTAAAACTCCATGTGTGGTTGGTGGAGGAAATCTTCTTAGCCTTGGATGGCTATAATATTCCTTTAGGTCCATAGGTTCAAGTATTCTCCCCTAGCCATGTCCAATTCCCTACAACCCCAACACATGGATACATAGTGCCATGACTATCCCTATGAGGCCATGCATGGTTCTTCAAGGCATTTTTTACGGCTCTAGATACCTCAATGGTTTTTTTAGGACCAAACATATAGTCTTCTTCCCTAGAATATCAATCCTAAGGAAATGAGACACATAGATACTACTAAAAACCACCTAATGGCATCGACATCCTCAATCATGTGAAAATGATACCCATAGAATTCCATGTGTGTTTGTTGGAGGAAATATTCTTATCCCTAGATAGATATAATATTCCTTTAGGTCCCAAGGTTCAAGTCTCCTTCCTTGATAATGTGCAAGGCCTCAAGTCCTCAAGACTTAAATACAAAGCACCCTAGATACCCTTGCGATGTTATGTATGGTGATTTGAGGCATTGTTCATCGCTTTGTATGCTTCAATGGTTTATTTAGGACCAAAGGCATGGTATTCTTCCATAGAACATCGTTCCCAAGGACTTGAGACAGATACACACTAATCAAAAGCACATAATGGTATTGGCATCCTCATTCATCGGGAAATGATACCCTTAGGATTTCATGTGTGATTGGTGGACTAAACCATATTAACCATGGATGGCTACAAGTTTCCTTTAGGAACTAAGGTAGATGTATCCTCGACTAACCATGTTGAAGGCCATAGGACCTAAATACATAGTAGCATCGATACCCATGGGAATTCATGTGTTGTGCATCAAGGCATTTTTCATGGATTTTGATGCCTCAATAATTTATTAAGGGATAAAGGAATGGTCTTATTCCTTAGAATATCATTCCTAAGGCCCTTAGACACTAGAAACTTACATACTACTCAAAAACACTTAATGGCATGATTATTCTCAATCATAGGCTAATTCTACTCTCAAGGGTCTATGTGTGGTTGGTGGAAGAAACCTTCTTAGCCCTTGATGGCTAGAATATTTCTTTAGGGATGAGAATCAAGTATTCTCCATTAAACATACCAATGGCTTAGGGAAAAAATACTCAGATACATAGCACCATGGATACCATAGGAAAGTCATGCATCCATGGTCGTTTGATGTATCATTCACGGATTTGGATGCATCTGTGTTGGCCCGGTTTTGCAACCAGGCTTAGTGCTATGGGCACCTGCTAACTAGTAGCAGCAGTTTCAATAGAATTAAAAACAAGAAACTAAACTAAACTAAACTAATCATGGATCTATGCAAAGATATTAAGCAAATAACAAAAATAATTTAAAATCAAGAACAAGACAATGTAGAATAATGAATTTGTATTGAAAGAATGGGGCAAGCAAGTGTTTGCGGAATCAATACCTCTAATGGTGAGGTTGAATGGCTCCAAGGATGAGCAACTCCAATCTCCAATGGTCTCTTCTCCAATGTGGTTCGCAATGGCTAAAATGCTCAAGGGAGATTTCAACAACATAAGGATGAGATAATGGATGGATGTGAAATGAGGAGCCCCTACCACCTTTTTATAGGTTTTGGTGGTGGGGAATACCATTTGTGGTTTTGTGGAAACCAAATGGTATTGACCAACATGGTTTAGGTACTTTTCCCTCCTTTTTCCTTTTTTGAATAAAAATAATATTTTAATTCCCTTTTTAATATTTTTGGGAATTTGGACCCTTTTTGAGGGTTTTTTTATGCTTTTCAGGAAAAATAATCTTTTTTAATGGAAAAAGGGGTGTACTAAGGTCTTTTGGTGACCTTTTGTTGGTTTCAGAGGCTCAGATGGTGGAAAAGTGGACAAATGGGTCATGTGAATAAGGGAATGAGCTAGTGAGCACTTTTTAGGTGTTAACAGATTTCCCCCTGATGTGTGAGGGCAGGAGCTCATCGTATGGCCGATAGACATCATAGTTCTTTTGTCTTTTTTTAGGGGTTTGGGAAGGAGAAGAGACCGATTGGAGACTGGATCCACGGCCCTTGGAAGCTGCAAGAAACAAAAAATATTACATGGCCTCAATATGAATGAGGTATAATCTCTGATAATGGACGAGGCGGGCATTCCCATGCTCGTATCAAGACATATACATAACAATTAGTCCCAAGAAGGGGGATCTAATACAGAAAGAATCTACTGGTACATCATAATGGTCCAGGGGGGACATTATTTTGGGATATACTCTTGATCATAACTGATATCAATAACTGATACACTGGAATAACTGGTGAATTGTTGAAACTGAAGGTGTCCAACATCTATAGGGACTCAAAGACTATGAGTCATCTCTGAGGAATAATATAACTGTATACTCAAGGGAGTATGAAACTGGGGTATATCTGAATACTGTCGCCATGCGCAACCCGGATATCTATAGAAAAAGTGTAACTGGTTTTATCCATAGGTAGATTCTCAAATGTGGAGGAGTCAGAAGGTATCCGGGGTCTTCGACTAATAACTGAAAGGATCAATGTCCTGTGCAAGTCTCAACGATGCGATCAAGGTGTTGAAGTCGAGCATGTGAGAAACAACCATTTGGAGAGGCGATGAGGATTCCTCTCTAAATGATTCGTAGGCACTCATCATAAATGGTAATGAGTCCAAGACACAGGAACCTCTAGGCCTATCCTCTGGAATAAATGTGTTTGTCGTCGACAGAGGGAAACCAGCAACTAACAAGGCAATGATGTTTCCTTGATAGGAGCACGAGGTGTAAAACTGAAGTGTTGTAGTACTGATGGTAGGACTGACATACTTGTGGGAATGGGAAATAACTGGGTCAAAAAATGGGGAGACTCAAACTTCCTTTGTTCAGAGCATGATGACATGGTTGACCTGGCAGCGTAGGGAACTGACTTGTAGGTGTGGGGATCATTGCTTTGACTGAATGGTAGATATTGACTCTGGGGGGAGGACAAGCTGATAGGTGCCATCGAGGAATTATCAAGGTGACATATTGCAGAATACTCTGAACAAAGGCGACCAAAATGGGGAAGCTTCCTAATGAGTAGAGGTGATCTGTCGTGGCGCCAAGAGGCACCATTGATTCCTTCTTCGTAGTTTTAATGAGCTCCAAGAAGGGATAAAAGTGTGCTCTGAAATGGTACGGTCCTGTGGATTTTGTGAGCCCAGGATGGCTCATGCTGATGGTTGCTTTCATGTTTAGAGAGTCTGAAAATGGTAAGTGGACTCTATTGGTGTTTCTTTTTCGTAAGTTTAGTCTCCACGGCCCGAAAAAGCATAAAATGATGCGGATGGAGAACTCTTCTAGCCGATGTGACTAGAGTATACCTTTTTCATAATTAGTCTACAAGGTCTGGAACAGGGGTAAACTTATACCAGGTAGATGCCCTTTCAGATACGTTTAGCGAGCATGAAAGGAAGCAAGATTGCTCGGCGATCTTTTCATTGTTTTAGGAGTCAGAAAAGAGCTTAACAGAAACTCCCTAAGTGCCTTTTTCGTAAAAGGGGTTGCTCGGCCCGAAAAAGGGATAAAATTTTACCGAACAAAAATGAATTGATGAGGGCGAGAAAAGGTCTCAATCATCATCATCAGTGCGGAAAACTGGATCTGGTGACATAAGGATTGTCGGAAACGGAGAACGGTCGATGTGGCACGCAAACCAAGGTGACGAGGGGGCGTGGAAAAAAATGCCCAAAAAAATCTAAAGGTGAGAGCGAGAAATGATCTCAAGCATCATCACGAGCACGGAAAACTGAATCCGGCGATATAAGGCATGTCGAAAACGGAGAATGGCCGATGTGGCACGCAAACCGAGGTGACGAGGGGGCGTGGAAAAAATGCCCGAAAAATCTAAAGGTGAGAGCGAGAAATGATCTCAAGCATCATCACGAGCGCGGAAATATGAATCCGGCGGTGCAAATGGTGTGAAAAACGGAGGTCATAAGGACTCCGGAATGGTCAAAGGAAATAACTAGGTTAAAAAATGGCTACCAATAAAGGTGAGCCCACCAAGCCAATGATGCAGTGGTAGGGAGAAATGATGACCCGCGGGGGGGAACACTATGTGTATCAACTCAAATATACAAGTGACACATGACCTCAAAAAAGGTTGAGATCACGAATATGAAAAAGTGAGCAGGGTTAATAACCTGCCCCCATGCTATGTGCATGGGGTTTGTGGTTGTGGATCACATGTGTGTTGGTTTGAACGATGGGCTCATTGAGGTGTTGAGATAGAGATGATGGGGTAGGTTCAAAATGATTGATCATGCTCCCTATCCCGGGGTCGAGGTAATCTATTATGCCCCCTAACTCAGAGGTGTCAATGTGGTGCAGATGTTGTCTCAGAGAGAGATCAATAGGGCATTGAGCAACTGCTGGCGGGGTGTTATACCATGAGGCTGTGGGTCGTGGTGGCATACTGAAGTGATGATATGATGATCGTGGATTCCCTTTGTGGGGTGGATGCCCCCAGTATCTCCGACGAGGATCACGATGATGACGAGTAAGCAAGGTTTTGGGCCTGCCCCCATGTTGTGGACATGTGGTTTCCTCATCGATTTGAAAGGGTTGAACATGTGTGTCTAAGGTATCAATTGAAGGGGCCGACCGGACAGAGGGGTATCCAGTGGAAACCATGTAAATGGTGTGGTCAAGGCCAGGCATTTCGGTATCTGACCAAGTAAAGACATCAGTGAATTATTGGAACAGTCGTTGGTATTCTCCGATCTCATGCTCACTGTGGGAGGTTCCTAATGTGATGGTATGAAGGGCACCAAGTGGGTCAGAGATGTCAATGTGGATGACAGGAGAAATATCGGCCATGGGATCTGTTAACCAGTCGATTTTAGTAGGAAGGAAATCCTTGGACTCAACCACAGATTGGGTAGCGGTGGTGGATGAAGTCTCTTCCGGGAGAAAGTATGGACGATGGTGCATGTCTTCCCCGGGATAATCAAAGGTAGTAGGAGTCTCGAGAACCTCTTCATCATTGCGGGAGCTTTGAGTGGTCAAATCGAGTGATGAGGTAGTGGTAGTCGAAGAGATCATGTAGATGGTGTTAATCTCTCCGGATGAGGATGATGCGGGAGGGTAGATCTCCTCGATAGTAGGGGGTGTCGTCTCTAGGTCCAAATTGTTCATCTCGTAGAGAGCTGCTCTGTAGTCTGGGATGTCAGGACAGTTGTGGGAGTAGTGGCCGTAAATACCGCATATCACACATGGGTGGTTGGTACGCAGTGATTTATCGCGAGGCATAGGGTTTGGATCTAGTTTGACCACCGGGATGTTGGGGTCGTCGTCCAACATTTGCATGTGTTCCTGCAATGCAGGTAACTGTGGACACTGATGGGTTGGATGGCCTAACTCATCACACAGCGAGCATTTTGGAGGAGCATGGAATACGGGGGGAGGTTTAACTACCTTGGGTGGGGGTACCGCAGTGTATGGTTGTGGGCCTCTGCCCCCAGTGGGCCTGATGAGTGGAGGGGGATTCGTCGATGACGAAGGAGTAGTGATACCGGGAGGTGGTTGGGTAGTGGTAACAATAGGTTGTACCGGTTGGAGGATGACATTTGGTGTCAGCGGTGGAATGGGAGGCGAAATATACAACACGGGTAATCCCAATGTTAACCCAGGTAGACTAAGGGTAGCCATAACCGGGGCGCTTACTACACCCGAAGGAGGAAATAGAAAGGGGATGGTGTGGATGGGTGTAACACCGATGTGACTAGGGACCAATGGTGGTTGACTACCGGGTGCTTGTGTATTCTGTGAAAGAGTACAAAGGTTTGCAACGTGGGTCTCCAGTGACGATGGTGGAATGGCCTGGAATGTAGAGGTCATTGGTGTATCTGAGTAAAGTCCGGGCCCCACAGAGGAAATGAATGAGGTAGTTGCACCACAAACAGGTTGTTCAACCATGGGGAGAACATTTTCAGGTGTGGCAGGGGCCTTGGGATCGTAATAGGTGAGCTGGTTGACCTTGACCACGCGTCCCTCATGGGGGAACCGCATGGTGCGAAATACGGATGAGGCGACCGCTTTCATGGCGTACATGTAACTGCGGCCAAGTAAAAGGTTATAATCGAGCTGGGCATTAATGACCTCTATGTCAATGAGCACAGTTTTCCCACCTAATTGGACGGGGACCTTGGGTAGTAAACCTTGGGGTTGTGCCGAATGGCCGTCGTAGGCTCGTAATGCAGTGGTGGACTGCTGGAGAGTAGGGGATCCCAACTTCTGCCAAACGAATGTGGACATGACGCATGTAGAGGCCCCTTCATCGATAATGCACCGATGGATAACAAGATTCCGAACAGAAACGGAAACTTGGAATGCTAAAGAGGAAGGCAGGCGTGGTTCAGACTGGTCTGAATCAAAGGTCATTAAGTTCGTATCATTTGGGTCAATCGCCCTAATGGTGGAAAGTAAAGTCTTGCACTGCGTAGGACAGTTTTTCAAGACTTCTAACGCAGACATGGCTGCGGGAGATTGAGCTAAGTCATCTACGATGTTGTAATTTGACGCAGCCCGTGCATTGGGGTTGTTGTTGATACGGCGGAGTGGGAAACGAGGTGCTTTAGATGCGCCATCGAGTGGAAGAGGTGGTATCCGTAACGTCTGATCGGTGGGATGAGCGTTAGTATCCTTATCGCTGGGGGGGGCTTCGGAGGTAGGGCCATACTGGTTCCGACGGGTTTGGATATTGACGTCGGCAGTGGACATCATCAATAAGTGGTGGGTGCCTGAATCAAACATGGGTTGATCAGGAGCAGCGTAAGTGATGTGTTGTGGTTGCACATTGCCCTGTGGGGGGGCTAATGGTTGAGTGTTCATCACTCCTTGTGTTGGAAAAGGGTTTTGTAGCACCAAAGGTTGCTGTTGAGGTGGTGGAGGGTTGGGTGGCGGCTGAGGAGCCGCCTGCCCTTGATGATGGGCGTCATTTGTCCATAGTTGTCGAGCTCACTCCAGATGTGGGCAAGCGTGGGTATAGTGGCCATAGACACCGCAAATGGAACAAGGATCGTTTGTTCGTAAATTAGCATTTTTGGCTTGCTTAGGTGGCCGATCAGGATTCTGATGAGCAGGCGCCGCGTTATTGTTTTGCGGAGGATGGGTAGGTTGTGGAGCTTGGTTATGGTTTTGGTTGTTTCCACGGTTACGTCCTCTTCCACGGTTTGGTTGCCCACCCTGGTTGCGTTGGTTATTTTGGTATTGGGGCTGATGTTGTTGTGCGTACACATGCCCTTGAGCATTGGGGGGATTGTGGGGAACCGCAGGTGCGGGAGCAGGTTGCGGTGGGTAATATGCAGGTGGAGCTGGCGGTGGTCCAGTTGCCTGTTGGGGTTGTTGGTACCCCTGAGCTATTGGATGTGGTGGATTAGCTGGTGCCGCTTGCTGTGGGTACTGCATTTGTTGTGGTGAGAACTGAATGGGGTTCTGTGTAGCAGGTTGGTTATAGTATGTAGGAGGTACATATGCTGATGGCGCTTGTCCATAGCAATGTTGTGGACAAGAGGGTCCATGAATATGATGTGTCTGGTTTGTTGGAGAGTAAGAAGTTGTCGCTCCGGAACTGGATGTAGCCCTAGAGAGGTCTGGGGCAGGCATGGTACTCACTATGCTGAAAGGTTTAGCTTGGGGTGTGATTTGGCCAATAATGCCATCGGCGGCATGAGATGCCCCCGGCGTGTCACTGCGTGAAGAGTCACCTCATGGGGCGTCAGGTATGATTGTGTATAGATAACCCGACTGGGCGTAAATAAGATCGAACTGTTGGGCTTTGAGGATGGCCTCTTCTTCAGACTGGGGTCTTTTAGATGCCACATCCTTCGCAATAAGAGGGAGGAGGGATTTTAGAAACCAATCTAAAAAGATACGGTCGTCTAACTTAATTTTGCAGAGGCTTCGGCGTCGACGCCACTCATGAATGTGGTCAGTGATGTGGGTGGCCGTATTCTGTCTGCAAGATAGTAGGATCTCGACGCCCGCATCATAGCGGACAGGTAACTGAAAGAACTGCAGGAAGGTGGAGGCAAGGGAGGTAAAGGTGGCATGCGTCCCATGGGGCTGCTCGATATACCACTTGGCTGCAGAGCCAGTGAAGGTGCGCTGTAAAAGCCGGAGGCGGATTGAGTTGTCCACTATGGAGTTGGAGGAACACCATAAATGGAAGGACATGATATGGTTCTGGGGGTCTTCACCCGCCTTGCCCTCAAATTTAGGGATGTCAGAGGGGAGTTTGGTGGGCATGTGAGGCCACGCAGGATCATGTCTAATAGGGTCATTGGTGAGCCTGGCTAAATCTGGCAAGTTCAGACTTGCCATATATGGTAAGCTAGCAGATGTGGTGACTGGAACTGGGACATGCCTAGCCATTGTGGTATGGTGTAGGGGTCCAGTAGTGCCTAAAGGTATGCTAGGTATGGAGGGTATGTTCCCTCCAATAGGTGTAGTCTGGTATGGGCCAACGCCTCCAAGTGCAACATGGGTTACACTTGGGTTAGGAATAGTAGTGGGGATTCCTGGGATAGGGTTTGTGGAAACTAGATGGGGTGTGACCCCTATGTTGGGCATACCCATAACAGGTGGTGGCCCTGTGTTGGGAATTCCTAAATGTGGAGTGTCCGCCATATTAGGAATACCTAGGGGGGTAGGTGTTGCCATGGATGGTATTGTAGTAGAAGGGTTAGTAGACGTCTCTCCTATGGTGCTGGTAAAGAGTGGATCAAATGGTGATCCAGACATAATGTTGGTTGGTGGTAACTCTGTGAGGTTTTCGGATTCTACCTCCAAATCAAATGTGAAGTGAGGTGTGTCAGAATCGGATGACTATCTAGTTGATCGACGATGTGTCGAATCAAGGGATAAGGCTCTGCGTCCGTGACGTGGAGAGCCAAGTGGACTAAACTCTGGGAGTTCGCCCTGTAGACGACGAGAGCGTCTAAAATTCTCAATGGTGAGAATTAAGTTTTTTGTGTAAAAAATTTGTTTTAAGTATCAGGTGGTGATATATCTATAAAAGACTCAAAAACCTAATGCAACCAAGGGTGCAAGAAGGGGAGTGAAAAAAGAAGGCTCTCAGGCCAAAAAAAATCAATCCTAAAAAAAGGCACTTATTCTAGCAGCTGTGCTACAATAAGTGGAGGAATGCAACAAGTGGTCAGAGTACCAACATGCAAATGGCTTCTATAAAAAATAGGTGTAACTAGACCAAGGGTGGGTTGAATCATGCAAACACCTAACTAAAAGTATTGTGACTCAAACAAACGATATCCTCTGCAAGGTGATGAAATCCAAGTCAGACAATATGAGTGTTGAGACAACGGCTAGATATCCCCCTACCGGGAGGGACACCTGGTAATCAATCCTAAAGACAGGCTACTAGGATACTCCGTTCATGACGCATCGAGAAAAGGTAAATCTGCCGTTTGGTCCTTTGATCGCAATATCCCAATACAGGGATATCCCAAGAACTGCGAATGGTAGCCCTTCGGTTACTGAATGGATTTCGGTATTCCACTCAGGCTTCCGGAACCATCCTCACGACTTCAACCCTCCTAGGGGAGAGGCCTTCCCACAAACCGGTTGTGACCGCGCCAAAAAGTACTAAGAGATTTTAGCTCCCTAATTGGACAACTTCTATGTCTCAGATGTAATAACTGAGGGGCGTTATTAGAACACCTATCCCCCCAATACTACCTAGCTACAAAAATTCTTTTAGTGTTCCCCAAGTGGGGTTAGAAGTGTGTTTGAAATTAGGGTACGTTTTAAGGCTTAGTTCAATTAAGTGATCGTGTGAGTGCACGTGAGGTATTGTAAACTGAACTGGAAAGAAGTAAATGCTTTATAGGAAATTTTCAAAAAATAAAGGATCTTTCAAAAATAAAAAGCAAATATTTATGACTTCTTTTAATAAATGGAAATTAAATTGCTTTGCAAATATCAACTCAAAAAACAAAGAATCTTTTGAATTCTGAAAGCAAATAATAGACTTCTTTAAAAGAAATAAATGGATTTCTTTTTTCAAGTAAATTGCTAAGGGCAAGATTTTAAAGAAGTAAACAGGAAAAAATTTGAATCTAGATAAAAATGCAAAATGAGTCTTTCTTTCACTATCTTGAAATTTTTTAAAAAGACTTTTAGATATGCACTTTAAATAGTAAAATCTTTTCAATGCTGTAAAATATGCAGAATTTAATACTGTAAAAAATGTTCTATGGGCAGAAAGTACAGTAAAAATTAATTTTTAAAATCGGGATGGCCGAATGAAAAAATCAGCAGCGCGGGTTTTGACAGAAAAGCCGCGATGGACCGCATGGGTTTCTGTCGCACAGTCGCGATGGACCGCGCGGGATTTGGGCACACAGTCGCGATGTGCAGCGCGGAAAAAGTCCGCGAAGCCGTGATGTGCAGCGCGCAAATAGGCCGCGAAGCCGCGGTGAACCGCGCGGAAAAGGGCCGCGCAGTCGCGATGTGCAGCGCGGTAAATGACTGCGATGCCGCGATGTGCAGCGCGGAAACCGGCAGCAAAGCCGCAGTGAACCGCGCGGAAAAAAGTCCAAAAGCCGCGATGGACCGCACGGAAAAAGGGCCGAAAGCCGCGATGGACCGCGCGACTGTCAGGCGAAAAACCGCGAGGCAAAAGCCGTGCACAGAAGCCGAAAAACGAACCCGAAAATTGAGAATTCCGGGCTGTTAATGGGGCCAAATCTTAAAGCAGCAATGGATCTGCTGTCTAAGATGGCAGATCTATGGATCTAAAAAATAAAAAACTAAGATTAAAAGCAAAACTAGAGATCTATTGTTCAAAACCAAGTGGAGTCGCCAAAAACTGTTGGCCCAGTTTTGCAACCAGGCTTAGTGCTATGGGCACCTGCTAACTAGTAGCAGCAGTTTCAATAGAATTAAAAACAAGAAACTAAACTAAACTAAACTAATCATGGATCTATGCAAAGATATTAAGCAAATAACAAAAATAATTTAAAATCAAGAACAAGACAATGTAGAATAATGAATTTGTATTGAAAGAATGGGGCAAGCAAGTGTTTGCGGAATCAATACCTCTAATGGTGAGGTTGAATGGCTCCAAGGATGAGCAACTTCGATCTCCAATGGTCTCTTCTCTAATGTGGTTTGCAATGGCTAAAATGCTCAAGGGAGATTTCAGCAGCATAAGGATGAGATAATGGATGGATGTGAAATGAGGAGCCCCTACCACCTTTTTATAGGTTTTGGTGGTGGGGAATACCATTTGTGGTTTTGTGGAAACCAAATGGTATTGACCAACATGGTTTAGGTACTTTTCCCTCCTTTTTCATTTTTTGAATAAAAATAATATTTTAATTCCCTTTTTAATATTTTGGGGAATTTGGACCCTTTTTTAGGGTTTTTTTATGCTTTTCAGGAAAAATAATCTTTTTTAATGGAAAAAGGGGTGTACTAAGGTCTTTTGGTGACCTTTTGTTGGTTTCAGAGGCTCAGATGGTGGAAAAGTGGACAAATGGGTCATGTGAATAAGGGAATGAGCTAGTGAGCACTTTTTAGGTGTTAACAATCTGTTAGGAAACTGTGTCAACCCTGCCCCTTACTTTGTTAGTATATTGTTGCTGGACACATATGCTTGTAAGTTGTCCCGTGAGTATATTGTATCATCCCACATTGTTAGTATATTGTTGTTGGATGCATATGCTGTAATGTACCCATTCAAATAAGTGCATAGTAAGACAATCCCATCAATCCTACTAGTTTCCTAGGTTGGATGGGCACATGTGGGATGGTAATAAGGAAGCTAATAAATTATATTTAGACATTAGAAGGGTTCAATAATTTAATAAATATGGTGAATAAATAAATTCAAGATAAATTCTAAGTGGCAAGTGGTTTTGGAGACATATGGAGGTGGTGGGACCCACACTAGCTTGATTTTTCATAATACATGGTATCTCTCTTTTGCAAATTCGAATTAATGGGAATGTGAACACTCTTGGGTGAGTTGGTAATTCATAACACATGTCATTGAACATCTTAGGTTGAATTGGGAAGGATTGGTAACCTCCATGGAAGATAAAGAGTCAAAGTGGAAGTTTGTGGACACTTGGGCTAGATTCCCTAGCCCCTATGACACCAATGATGGAGCATCTATGACAACTATGACAAATTGCAGACCTGACCTCTAACATCTAACCAATATGACATGTCAGCACCAAAAATAGGCTCAAGGAAGGCGAATTTGGGAGTTGGAGAAGCCAAAGAGACTCAAAATCGAATTTGGGAGAAGATGGAAGGTTGGAACTAGGAGACAAGTGGCAAATGTGGAATATTTCCTAAATGGAAATCTATTGAATATATTGAGAGGATTTCGACCCTTAGAAGGATAATTTTGGTTATAAAATGTAGAAATGAATAATGAGAATGGCTTTTGATGATTTGAGAAAAATTGCATTTGTGAAGAGAGAGCTAGTGGATGACTAGTTTCTTGCCTTAGCCAATTTCGAGGGTGAAAGATTCCCATCTAAGTTGGTGTTTGGAGAGGCCACTCAGGTATTTCATGGTGCTTTAATGGATTTTGTATTTGCAGGTATCAGCTACAGGAAGTTTCATGGTTTGCTTTAGTGCATCACTTTCTCTCCATCGTTTCCAGTTTTGAAGGCATATTCATGCTCCTTGAGGGAGGGCGTTTTTGGTGAGCACTTGTGCTTATTGAGAGAGATTCTAATTATATATTTCTGATGGTAATAGATTAATATCCTATTTTATTCATATTCAGAAAGTCTCAGGTCTAAATACCCACTGCTTGTATGCAAAACTATTGATTAATGAGCAAACAATGTCCATTTCCCTAATGCATTGATGTATGACACTATAATGTTGATTATTTCGAATGGATGGATGATTCTCTAATATATTTGTGATCAGTATACTACCATGGATGTATTCTACAAGTTTCATGTACTGTACTTGAGAATTTGAAGCATTTTTACACAGTTTAGTTGTATTGGGAGGTGAAATAGTGCCATTTCCCCAAGGGTCGAATTGGGGGTTTTTGCTGTTGAATGTGAGAGAGTTATAATAGTAGTAAAAATAAATTAATGGTGCATATGAGACCTTAATAAAATACTTAACACATTATATACCTCTGTTCATAAATTTGTGGGAGTTTGGAGGCATTTGGAAGGCCATATGCAGTGTTACCCGGGGGGGACTTGATGCACAAATTACTAGTGAAAATTACCTATATTGATCAGAATACAAATCAAGTTTGCAGAAGTATTTGGAGGGCCATAAAACATCCCTGAACCTGATATTCAAATCTAAATACCATCCATACACTCCTACAGAATATTTGGGAGCATTTGTGTTGATTTGGAGGTCAAAACAGTTAAACTAGTCAAAGGTCGAAATTGGGAAAAAAGTGGAAAAATTGACATTTTAATAGAATTTTGAAAAAGGGTCATTAGAAGTGGTATCATAGCATGGTATTGGAACCTGATGGCATTAACAAGAATCCAAACAAATAAAACACCACCCTTTGAATCAGTAGTTGAAGAAGTTTTGGTTGAAGAAGAGATAGTAGCAGAAAAAGAGTTTTTTTCTAAAACAATGGGTAGAGAGGAGGAGGAAAAATTAAGACATAAGGAGGAATTTATTGAAGCCTTAAAACCATGTTTTGAAGGAATTACAATGGTTATTCTAGATATGAATAAACAAATGATGAAAGGTTTCGAATTGTTGGGTAGCCAACTTTCAGACAAAGGGATGATATGAGATAATAGTGGTTCACACTCAGGGGAAAAGATGAAAGGGAATGAGCATATTTTCTCAAGTACAGGACCTCATAATAGACCTGATGAATTTCAAAGCACACAAAGGCATACTGCACCTAAATTTCTCACACCTAAAGAAGAGCCCAATCTTGAATTGGATTACAAGAAACTAGTAAATGATTGGAATGATTTGAATGAAGAGTGTAAAAGAGGTGTACCACTCAGTGACTACATTGATGCTATGCAAAAGATTAAAATGAAGGGAGACAATAGGATTCCATTCCAAAACAAAGAATTGAATAGTGCTATTGTAAAAATGTGACTTCCTACTTTTGATGGTTCTTCTCAAAATTCTGCTAACACTTGGGTGCAAAAATTGGATGTATATTTTCAGTTGAATCCTATGTTGGAAGAGGATGCATTAAAATGGCCATTTTGCATTTGGAAGGAGATGCTAATGAATGGTGGTTTCATGGGATAAAAAACTTGGGTCATAATCAGGTTAAAACATATGGATAATTTGTTGACAGGGTACTAGAAAGATTTGAACAAAAAGATCCAGAATTGCCTTTCAAAGAACTAGCTCAATTGAAGCAAATTGGGTCCCCTACCGAATATATGTTGGACTTTAAAAAATTATCAGTCAAGGTGGCTGATGTATCTATGGGAAGATTAGTATTGCTATTCACTGAAGGTTTGGCTGAACCCTTAAGAGGTTTGGTCCAAGCCCACAAGCCAACTACATTAAAAGATGCAATGAGCTTGACTAGGGATCTCCAAAATGTGCTTCCTAGAACGATATTTCCTCCTAAGCCTAGCTACAAATTTGAAAAGAAACCTTGGAAAAGGGATGGATATGATAAGAAACCTTGGCAAAGAGAGTCATTTGAGAGGAATAAAAAAGAGAGACTAAACAGGGATGAACTTAGAAAAAAGAAATTGTGCTTCACATGCTTCCAACCATGGACACCGGGGCACACACGTACCAAAGGAAAGGCTCAATACATAGAAGTATTTTCTGAAAATGAGGGGTATGATGGGGGCATGGATGAAGATGGACATATTTCATATCAAGAAGAGGCATATGAGACAGTAGTATAAGAGGAAAGACAAGAAGAAAATCAGCCTTCACCGGACAAAGCAAGAATGGCAGTGCTTTCAGCAGTACCTCGCTATCATACTATCCGATGCAAAGGTGTGGTACAAGGACAAAGAACTTCAGTTTTGGTAGATGGAGGAGCCACTCATAACTTCATTGATGCAAATATGGTAGAGAAAAGAAAGATACCTATTGAACCATTTGATGGCTTCACAGTTGTCATTCTCGGTCACAACACAATGCAATGCAAAACATGGGTTCCAAAGCTGCAAGTCACCGTAGGTAACTATACTTTTGTTGATAGTTTTTATGTGGTTGATGTTGCTGATACTAATGTGGTTTTTGGAGTGCAATGGCTGTACTCAATAGGAGAGCATATAGTAAATTATCAAATTCCCAAAATGAAATTCCAAGATTCAAAAGGAGTACAAAGAATTGTGAGAGGGCAACACACTTATCCAAATCAAGTAGTAACTTGCAATAGTATCAGATCTATATTGAGGCATGGGGATATAGAATGGGATGCTGAATGTCATATTACATCTCCCAAGCCAAATATAAATATTGTCAAACACCCAAAGGAGATAGAGAGATTTTTGCAAAAATATGAAAAGGTTTTTAGAGACCTTCCACATGGTAGGCCACCGAATAGGGGGGTTGAGCACAGTATTATTTTGGAGGAGGGCACTTCACCCATTCAGATACCACCTTATAGACATCCTAAAAAGTTCAGAGATGAGATTGAAAAAGCTATCCAAGAACTCCTAGAGTTGGGACTCATTAGACCAAGCTCTAGCCCTTATGCTTCTTCAGTAGTGCTAGTGAAGAAAAAAGATGGAACATTGAGAATGTGCATAGATTTTAGAACCTTGAACAAAAAGACTATCAAGAATAGGTATCCTATTCCTAGGATTGATGAGCTCATAGATGAGCTACATGGGTCCAAATACTTCTCAAAAATTGACCTTAGATCAAGGTATCACCAAATTCGAATGAAAGATGAAGATGTGCAAAAGACCGCTTTTCGATGTCATTTTGGCCACTTTGAATTTCTTGTCACGCCTTTTGGGTTGACTAATGCTCTAGCCACCTTTCAAGCATGTATGAATAGGATATTTTGCAAGAAACTAAGAAGGTTTGTTTTGGTTTTCTTTGATGATATTCTCATTTACAGTAAAACATGGGAAGAGCATTTGCAACAGTTAGAGATTGTGTTGAAAATCTTGCAAGAAGAGTCCTTATTTGCTAAATTATCAAAATGTGAGTTTGGGATGAAAGAACTACTGTATCTTGGGCATATTATTGGGAAAGAAGGAGTGAAGGTACACATGGAAAAAATCAGGGCTATCTTGGAATGGCCCACCAAAAAATATTACCGAATTGAGAGGCTTTATTGGCATATGCACCTACTACAGAAAATTTGTGAAAGGGTTCTCCAAGTTGACTTCTCCACTCACTGATTTGACTAAGAAGGATGCTTTCAAGTGGAATGAAGAGGCTGAAAAGGCCTTCCAAAAAATGAAAGAGATAATGAGTAGTTGTCCCATACTTGCACTTCCTAATTTTACTAAACCTTTTGTTGTGGAATGTGATGCTTCAGGTGGAGGAATAGGGGATGTCCTAAAGCAAGGCCAACACCCCATAGCTTTTGAGAGCAGAAAGTTGTAGCCTCATGAAAAAATTTACTCCATCTATGATAAAGAAATGCTGGCCATTATGCATGCATTGGCCAAATTCAGACAATACTTGGTGGGTAGCAAGTTTGTGGTGAAAACTGACCACAATAGTCTAAGACACTTTCTCACCCAAAAAGATCTAAATGAAAGGCAACAAAAGTGGGTAAGCAAGATTCAAGCTTATGATTTTGATATTGAATATGTCAAAGGAAAGAATAATATAGTAGCAGATGCTTTATCAAGAAGGCCTTCTTTTTCTCTCATGGATATTGCCAAGGATTGGAAAAACATGCTACTAGTTGAATATACCAAAGACAAATTTGGTTATGATGTGTTGGATGGAATCAAAGGGGATGATAATTATAGGATTTTGAATGGGCTGATATATTATAAGGGAATAATTTATTTAGTTCATAACTCCAAGCTCAAGTACCGAATTTTGCAAGAAGCACATCATTCCCCACTAGCGGGCCATCTGGGGATCTTCAAAACTTATAGATAGTTGAGGCAAAGATTTTTTTGGAAGGGACTGAAGGAAGATGTTCAGAAGTATGTGAATGAATGTAAAGCATGTCAACAAAACAAATCAAAACTTACATGTCCAGCCGGCCTATTACAACCATTTCCCATTCCGGAGCAAAAATGGGACTGCATTTCCATGGATTTCATCATCGGATTGCCTAAATCCTTGGGTAAGGATTGCATCTATGTGGTAGTTGATAGGTTGAAAAAATTTGCTCATTTCTTTGCTGTTACATCATCTTTTAGTGCTGCACAAGTGGCTGATATTTTTTTCAAAGAAATCTTCAGATTGCATGGGCTCCTCAAGAGCATTGTCAGTGATAGAGATAGTAGATTCATGGGTGTTTTTTGGCAAGAAATTTTTAGATTGGTAGGCACTCAATTGAATCCAAGTTCCAGCTATCATCCAAAAACTGATGGACAAATAGAGAGGGTAAACCAATGGTTGGAAGGATACCTAAGAAACTATGTGGGAGGGCAGCAAAAAGCATGGGCAAAATGGCTACACTTGGGTGAGTTTTGCTACAACACCACTTATCATATGTCAATATGAACGTCTCCTTTCAAAGCATTATATGGTTATGATGCACTTACATTTGCTGACATTATATTTGGTGATAGTAGAGCCCTAAAGGCTAAAGATTGGGTGGAAGAGAGCCAAGAAATTTTAAAGCTCTTGAAAGACAATTTGCAGGTTGCATAAAAACAACAAAAACAATATGCTGATAGGCATAGAGAAGACAGAACCTTTCAAGTCAATGATTTAGTATATTTAAGGTTGCAGCCTTATAAACAAACATCTCTAAAAAAGAATGGAGCAGAAAAATTAAAACCAAGGTACTATGGGCCATACAAGGTAGTGCGGAAGGTTGGAGAAGTAGCATGTTAGGAACCCATGTCTTTACTTTGTTAGTATGTTGTTGTTGGACGCATATGCTTTGTAAGTCGTCCCGTAGTATTTGTTGATCAATAGTTTGTGTTATTGTTATTGGCGCATATGCTTTGTAAGTCACCCGTAGTATTGTTGATCCATAGTTTGTAACGGCCCATGGTTTTGACCCATAGTATTGGCGCCTAGAATTAGTATATAAGTGTGTGTTGAGACCTATGAAGGCACAATGAAGTTATTTGTATTGAGCTTGCTCATAGGAGGTTGCCCCCTGGAAGTGGCCTGTGATCAATATAAAAGTGATTATGAGTTCTATCATTTCTGCTATTTCGCATATTCGTATTAATTAATTGTTGCAGGTGCCTCACATCTGGTATCAGAGCACTTTCTTGGGCTCGCTGGGTGAAATTTCTGCCAAATTTTTTTTTTCGCATCTATTGCAGGTTCGGATTTGGGAATAATCCCTATCCACTTAACTGTGGGAAGTACTTGGGCATAAGCACTAAAAATCATTGTGAGGAGTACCACAGGAATCCCGAAGTAGTTGGCCCATTGAGAGGACCTGCTAGCAAAAAGGGCAACGACCCCTACCTGATTGACTAGTTCCCACCCGTGAGGTAAACCAAGAGCTGTCGTTTGTGGCAAAGTGGTTCTCATTTTTACCTGAGCCGTGGAGTGAGGGGTACTGCCCCAATACGCAAGCCGTCAGACAGCATTGGTGGCCGAGTAAAACCGTTGAACTGTTAGGAAGCTGCACATACCTGGGGTCCATATCTAATTTCAGTTGAACTGTCGTCGATCGTTGCTATGCCGTTTTACATCCAGTCGTTCAGATCCATTTTGCAAGCCGTTCCAGATCCAGCCATTTTCAATCCAGTCGGTGCCATTTCAGATCCCTTTCGAGCCATAGATGCTCCAGTTTGAATAAAAAAAAAAAAAGGTTTTTTCTCCATATCTTCCTTGTTTTCACTCTGTTTCCCTTGAAATTTTTGGGGAACCCCTGTCACCCCATTCTGCATATTTCATTCTTGAGAACCCTATCCACAATTCCCATTCCCAAATCCTGAAATCCCACATTTGTCTATTTTTAGGGTTTGCCATAACTTCCTCAGATTTCACCCAATTACCCTCAAATTTTACCACAGAGTTCATCTCTGAATTCTGCTTCTTTGTTCCCCTCTGCCAAATTTTTCCATTCTTTCACCCCGCTTCTGGAATCCTCATTTTTGTTTCCCTGTCTATTCAACAGTGTCCAAAACTTAGTCAAACCCCCAATTACCCTTTAGATTTTTTCTCTAGTCCCAATTTTCCCTTACTGAAGTAGTTTTTGTTTTTGTTTTCCTACCCAATCAACCGAAAAAAAAAAACAAACTCCTGGTTATGGTTGTCACCCGTGTAGGAGCAAAAACCATGGAGGAAGCACTTGCAGCCATCCAAGCCAAACTCCAGGATCTGGATGAAAAATTTCTCGGCCTCCATCTTGAACATTCAGCTATGAACAACAAACGGCAGTCTGAGTCTTCATCAAACAATGGGTTCTCCTCTTCCATCAATTTTCGAGGTCCGAAGCTTGATTTTCCTCACTTCAATGGTATTGATCCAACTGGATGGATTTATCGTGCAGAACAGTATTTCAGCCTGCATAATACTTTTGATGTCAACAAAGTTCCGTTGGCATCCTTTCACTTGGAACAAGAAGCTCTTCAGTGGTATCGTTGGTACATCAAGGCTCATCCAGAGCCCAAATGGCCAGACTTTTGCCAGCTCCTTTTGCAACGATTTGGTCCTAGTGCTTTTGATGACTTCACAGGAGCTCTCACTAAACTTCTCCAAATTGGCACGGTGAGAGAGTATCGAACCGAATTTGAGAATCTATCCAACCACACCGAAGGATTGTCGGATGAATTTTACCGGAGTTGTTTTATCAGTGGTCTAAAGGATGCCATCCGCTCTGAGGTCAAAATGTTCTGTCCCAACATAATGATGGAAGCCCTAGGGTTGGCTAAGTTGGTAGAAGACAAGATTGCATCCCAACAATGCTCCAAGCCCACTTTTGTTCCCTTCCGAAATATGGGTTCTCAGCGACCACCTATACCGCAGGCTCCTCGACCGACTCCTATCAAGCGTTTGTCTGAAACAGAGATGCAAGCACACAGAGAAAAGGGGCTTTTCTATAATTGTGATGAGAAATTCACTCGAGGACATAGATTTGTTCAGCAAAAGCTCTATCTCTTGGATGTGGAGTCTCCGCCTGCCTCTTAAATTGGTGACGAAGATTCAGAAACATTGGATGCTCCGGTCGACATTCAAGAACCGCCTATTGACCCTCCGTCTCAGGATGACTAGCCAAAGATATCTCTCCATGCTTTAGCTGGAATCACCACCCCCCAAACAATGCGGGTCAGGGGTTACTTCAAGAAGCTTCCTCTTACAATACTCATTGATTCTGGTAGCACTCATAATTTCATTGACCCTCAGATCGCCAAACAAGTTGATTGTTTTATCCATCCTTGCTCCAACTTTGAAGTCATGGTTGCCAATGGGGGCACCTTACCTTGCAAAGGGAAGTGTCGAAATGTGCGTATCTCTATGGGAGATTATACCTTGCACTCTGACATGTTTTCCTTGCCCTTAGGTGGATGTGATGTGGTTTTGGGCGCTCAATGGATACGCACACTTGGCCCTATCTTATGGGATTTTGCTGAACTTTGGATGCAGTTTTCCCTCAATGGATAAAAGCACACATTGACAGGACTACAACCAGGTTCTCTCAGCATCATCAGTTCACATCGCATGGAAAAACTCCTCAAGAAGAATTCACATGGTGTCATCGCTCAGATCCATTCCATCCAGATGCAACCATTAGCGGTCTCCACTACTCCTTTGGATCTACAACAAATTCTGGATCGATATACAGGTGTCTTTGCTGAACCAGTAGGATTGCCACCTTTCAGGCCAGAAGACCATCGTATTCAGCTCCTTCCTGGCAGCATTCCTCCCAACATTAGGCCCTATCGCTACCCATTTCACAAAAAAACAGAGATTGAAATGCTCGTTCGGGACTTATTGAAGCAAGGTATTATTCGCCCAAGCACTAGTTCCTTTTCTTCTCCCGTTATTCTTGTCCACAAAAAAGATGGGTCATGGCGCCTCTGCATTGACTTCCAAGCACTTAATCACCTTACCATCAAGGATAAGTTTCCAATTCCAGTTGTTGATGAGCTTCTTGATGAGCTTCATGGGGCTCACTTTTTCTCCAAGTTGGATCTTCGTTCTGGGTATCATCAAATTTGGGTTCATGAGGATGATATTCCTAAAACAGATTTCCGCACACATGATGGCCATTATGAGTTTTTGGTCATGCCCTTTGGCCTCACTAATGCTCCTTCCACATTTCATGCCTTAATGAATAAAATATTTTGACCCTACTTGTGGAAATTCATTTTGGTATTCTTTGATGATATCCTCATCTACAGTAAAACATGGGATGAACATCTCCAGCATCTGGATCTTGTCATGCAACTTTTCTCTGACCATCATCTCCATGCCAAGCAGTCTAAATGTGTTTTTGGACAGAAGGAAGTTGAGTATCTCAGGCACATTATCTCAGCACAAGGGGTTCGCGTGGATCCTACCAAAATCAATGCCATGAACAATTGGCTGCATCCTCAGACACTCAAGAGCCTTCGTGGTTTTTTGGGGTTGACTGGCTACTACCGCAAGTTTGTCAAGGATTATGGGAAGATTGTAGCTCCATTAACTGCTCTATTGAAAAAGGATGCTTTTACATGGACACATGTTGCTCACTGTGCATTTGACAAACTAAAACAAGCTATGTGTACTACACCTGTGCTAGCTATGCCCGATTTTTCCAAGCCCTTCACTATTGAGAGTGATGCTTGCGGCAATGGACTTGGTGCTGTTCTCCTTCAAGATGAACACCCCATTGCGTTCACCAGCAAAGCCCTTTCAGGTAAGCATTTAACTGCCTCTACCTATGAGAAGAAAATGATGGCTATTTTGCATGCAGTACAGAAGTGGCACCCATACCTATTAGGGAATCATTTTTGCATCAAGAATGATCACCAGAGTCTGAAATATTTCTTGGACCAGCATGTCTCCTCCCCGGCACAACAGAAATGGGTTAGCAAACTCATGGGTTATGACTATGAGATCACTTACAAGAAGGGTAAAGACAATATTGTGGCAGATGCTCTTTCTCACACATTTGATGTCCAAGGTTCTCTTTCAGCTATTTCTATGCCTGTTCCAAATTGGTTGCAATATGTTCAACAGGGTTATGTCAATGACTCTTCCTTATCTCAAATCATCCAATGATTGACCAACAACCCTTCTGCTGTACCACATTACTCTTGGGATGGTGCTTCTCTGTGATACAAGGGTCGTCCGGTGCTTCCCCAGAGCACAGATCGTCAACAGGCTGTCTTCTATGAACTCCATGCTTCTCCATCGGCAGGGCACTCTGGGTTCCTCAAAACATATGAACGAGCATGGCTTAACTTCTTTTGGTAGGGCATGAAAAGGACAATTCAACAGATGGTGGCCGGAAGACAATGATTCTCGTTGTGGTTGATCGCCTCTCCAAATATAGTCATTTTTGTGCTCTCAGCCATCCCTATACAGCCTCCTCCGTCGCTCAAATTTTTCTGGACCAGATCTTTCGTCTTCATGGCATCCCTTCTTCCATTGTCTTGGATCGTGATGCGACTTTCACCAGTCATTTTTGGACAGAACTATTTCGCCACACTGGCACCAAACTGAAGATGATTTCAGGGTATCACCCACAAACAGATGGTCAGACTGAAATTGTCAATAAATGCTTGGAAACTTATCTTCGTTGCTTCACCTCGGAACAACAACATCAGTGGGCAAAGTGGCTCCCTCTTGCTGAATGGTGGTACAATACCTCTTACCACACTACCTCTAAAATGACCCCATATGAAGCAGTCTATGGTCAGGTACCTCCAGCTCTTCTTCCATACACCCCCACCAGTTCACCAGTTCAGGAAGTTGACACGGTCCTTCGAAACCACGATCAGATTCTTTGCATTTTGTGATAGAATCTTCACATGGCAAGAAATCACATGAAGCAACAAGCTGATCAGCACCGTTCGGAGCGCACTTTTCAAGTCGGCGATATGGTTTTTCTTTGTCTCCAGCCGTACAAACAATCATCCTTGAAACTCAAAGGGCGTCATAAGCTTGCTCCAAAGTTCTATGGGCCATATTGGATTCTTCAGAAGATTGGGTCCGTTGCTTATAAGTTGGAACTTCCTCCTTCTTCCCGCATTCATCCAGTCTTTCATGTCTCTTGTCTGAAGAAAGTTCTTGGCACCAATATCAGCGGACAAACGATTTTACCCGAACTAGATAATGAAGGATCCATCCTGTTGGAGCCAGAGGCCATCCTCAATCGGCGAACGCGTCAGCTTCACTCTCGTTCTATCACAGAGGTCTTAATTCAGTGGCACGGCATGCAACCAGAGGATGCTACATGGGAACCACTCCTTCAGATTTAACAACAATTTCCACATCTAAAGCTTTGAGGACAAAGCTTTTTTAAGAGGGAGGGGATGTTAGGAACCCAAGTCTTTACTTTGTTAGTATGTTGTTGTTGGACGCATATGCTTTGTAAGTAATCCCATAGTATTTGTTGATCAATAGTTTGTGTTATTGTTGTTGGCGCATATGCTTTGTAAGTCTCCCGTAGTATTGTTGATCCATAGTTTGTAACGGCCCATGGTTTCGACCCATAGTATTGGCGCCTAGAATTAGTATATAAGTGTGTGTTGAGAACTATGAAGGCACAGTGAAGTTATTTGTATTGAGCTTGCTCATAGGATGTTGCCCCCTCGAAGTGGCCTGTGATCAATATAAAAGTGATTATGAGTTCTGTCATTTCTGCTATTTCGCATATTCGTATTAATTAATTGTTGCAGGTTCCTCACATAGCATATGAACTAGAACTTCCGGAAGGGAGTAAAATCCACAATGTATTTTATGTTTCTTGTCTCAAGAAAGCTCTTGGTTAGCAAATCATCACTTCAGAAATACTTCCTCCTTTGGATGATGAAGGTAAGCTCACACTTGTTTCGGAAAAGATTTTGAAGACATGAGAAAGAAGGTTGAGGAGTAGAATCATCAAAGAATATTTAGTGCAATGGAAGGACTTACCAAATGAAGATGCCACATGGGAAGAGGAGAATATTTGGCAGCATCCAAATCTGAAATTGCTTGAGGACAAGCAATCTTGGGTGGGGAGGAATGTAATGTACCCATTCAAATAAGTGCATAGTAAGACAATCCCATCAATCCCACTAGTTTCCTAGGTTGGATGGGCACATGTGGGATGGTAATAAGGAAGCTAATAAATGATATTTAGACATTAGATGGGTTCAAGCATTTAATAAATATGGTCAATAAATAAATTCAAGATAAATTCTAAGTGGCAAGTGGTTTTGGAGACATATGGAGGTGGTGGGACCCACACTAGCTTGATTTTTCATAATACATGGTATCTCTCTTTTGCAAATTCGAATTAATGGGAATGTGAACACTCTTGGGTGAGTTGGTAAGTCATAACACATGTCATTGAGCATCTTAGGTCGAATTGGGAAGGATTGGTAACCTCCATGGAAGATAAAGAGTCAAAGTGGAAGTTTGTGGACACTTGGGCTAGATTCCCTAGCCCCTATGACCCCAATGATGGAGCATCTATGACAACTATGAAAAATTGTAGACCTGAACTCTGACATCTGACCATTATGACATGTCAGCACCAAAAATAGGCTCAAGGAAGGCGAATTTGGGAGTTGGAGAAGCCAAAGAGACTCAAAATCGAATTTGGGAGAAGATGGAAGGTTGGAACTAGGAGACAAGTGGCAAATGTGGAATATTTTCGAAATGGAAATCTATTGAATCTATTGAGAGGATTTTGAACCTTAGAAGGCTAATGTTGGTTATAAAATGTAGAAATGAAGAATGAGAATGGATTTTGATGATTTGATAAAAATTACATTTGTGAAGAGAGAGCTAGTGGATGACTAGTTTCTTGCCTTAGCCAATTTCGAGGGTGAAAGATTTCCATCCAAGTTGGTGTTTGGAGAGGCCACTCAGGTATTTCACAGTGCTTTAATGGAGTTTATATTTGCAGGTAGCAGCTATAGGAAGTTTCATGGTTTGGTTTAGTGCAACACTTTCTCTCCACCGTTTCCAGTTTTGAAGGCATATTCATGCTCCTTGAGGGAGGGCATTTTTGGTGAGCACTTGTGCTTCTTGAGAGAGCTTCTCATTATATATTTATGATTGTAATAGCTTCATATCCTCTTTTATTAATATTCAGAAAGTCTCAGGACGAAATACCCACTGGTTGTATGCAAAACTATTGATTAATGAGCAAACAATGTCCATTTCCCCAATGCATTGATGTATGACACTATAATGTTGATTATTTCGAATGGATGGATGATTCTATGATATATTTGTGATCAATATACTTCCATGGATGTATTTTACAAGTTTCATGTATTGTACTTGAGCATTTGAAACATTTTTACTCAGTTTAGTTGTATTGGGAGGTGAAATAGTGCCATTTCCCCAAGGGTCGAAATGGGTTTTTTTGCTGTTGAATGTGAGAGAGTTAGAACAGTAGTAAAAAAAATTAATGATGCATATGAGACCTTAATCACATACTTAACACATTATATACCTCTGTTCATAAATTCGTGGGAGTTTGGAGGCATTTGGAAGGCCATTTGCAGTGTTACCCGGGGGGGATTTGATGCACAAATTACTAGTCAAAATTACCTATATTGATCAGAATACAAATCAAGTTTGCAGTAGTATTTGGAGGGCCATAAAACATCCATGAACCTGATATTCAAGTCTAAATACCATTCATACACTCCTACAGAAGATTTGGGAGCATTTGGGTTGATTTAAAGGTCAAAACAGTTAAACTAGTCAAAGGTTGAAATTGGGGAAAAAGTGAAAAAATTGGCATTTTAATAGAATTTTGAAAAAGGGTCATTATATATGCTTTGTAAGTTGTCCCGTGAGTATATTGTATTATCCCATAGTATTATATGTTCCATGGTATTGATCCATAGTATTGGACACATAAACCTAGTATATAAGTATGTGTTGAAGACAATGAAGGCATCCACACATTATTTGTATTGAGCTTGCTCAAAGGAGTTTCCCCCCTCAAAGTGGCCTGCAATCAATAAATCTCTTATGTGTTCTTCTATTTCTGATATATCGTTCATTTTCATCATTTAATTGTTGGAGGTTCCTCACATCTGGTATCATAGCACTTTCCTGTGGTCACTGGGTGGAATTTCTGCCAATTTTTTTTTCCCGCAGTGGCTTCCAGGAACTTTGATTATTGCAGTAGTCTTTTTCTTTGGGTCTGTATTTTTTCTTATTAATTGTAGGTTCGGATCCGGGAATAATCCCTAACTGCTTAACTATAGCAAGTACTTGGGCATAGCCCTAAAACTCATTGTGAGGACTACCATAGGAACTCCAAAGTAGCTGGCCCATTGAGAGGAACTGCCAGTGAAAAGGAAAATGACCTGTACCTAATTCACTAGTTCCCACCCCTGACATAAATGAAGAGTTTTTGTTTGTGGCAAAGTGGTTATAAGTTTTACCCGAGTCATGGAGTGAGGGGTACTTCCCCATAACGCAAGCCGTTAAACATCATTCCTAGCTGAGTGAATCCACTGAACCTTTAGGAAGTCGAGCATACCTGGGCTCCATATCTATTTCCAGCTGATAAATAGTAGATTACATCTGTCGAGAGCCATTGTAGATCAATTTCGAGCCGTTGCAGATACATCCTGAAAAATAGAGTATAAAATTATGTTTTTTCGCCATATATTCTTTTCTTTAACTTTGTTTCCCTTGAAATTTCACTGACACCCCTGCAATCCCATTATTCATATTTCATTCCTGAGGACCCTATCCCAAATTCCACTTCCTGAAGCTAGAAATCCCACATCTGTCTATTTTTAGGGTTTTCCATAACTTCTTCGATTTTCACCCAATCACCTTCAAATTTTTCCATAGTATTCATTTCCTATTTCTGCTTCTGTGTTCCTCTTTGACAAATTGTCTCATTCTTTCACCCCACTTCTAAAATCTCCATTTTCTACTTCCCTGTCCATTAGACACTATCCAAAACCTAGTCAAACCCCAATTACCCATTAGAATTTTTTCCAAATCCAAAGTTTCCTTACTAAATAAGTATTTGTTTTTGTTTTTCTACCCATTCAAAAAAAAAAAAAAACTCTCCTGGTTATGGTTGTCACCCGTGCATGAGAAAAATACATGGAGGAAGAACTTGCAGCCCTCAAAACCAAACTCTAAGATCTTGATGAAAATATTCTCATCCTCCATCTTGAGTATTCAGACATGAACAATAAACGACAACCATAATCGTTTGCAGACACTGGGTTCTCTTCTTCCGTCAATTTTCATGGGTAAAAGCTTGATTTTCCTCGCTTCAATGGTGATGATCCGACTGGATGGATAGATCAAACATAACAATATTTCAGTCTGCATAATACTTTTAATGTCAACAAAGTTCCACTTGCATCCTTTCATTCAGAGCATGAAACCCTTCAATGGTACCATTGGTACATCAAGGATCATGAAGAGCCAAAATGGACAGATTTTTGCTAACTCATTTTGTGATGATTTGGTCCTAGTGCCTTTGATCAATTTTCATGGGCAGAAGCTTGATTTTCCTCGCTTCAATGGTGATGATCCGACTGGATGGATATATCAAATAGAACAATATTTCAGTCTGCATAATACTTTTAATGTCAACAAAGTTCCACTTGCATCCTTTCATTCGGAGCATGAAACCCTTCAATGGTACCATTGGTACATCAAGGATCATGAAGAGCCAAAATGGACAGATTTTTGCTAACTCATTTTGCAATGATTTGGTCCTAGTGCCTTTGATGAATTCACAGGAGCACTCTCTAAACTTCGCCAAATTGGCACTATGAGAGAGTATCAGACAGAATTTGAGAAACTCGCCAATCACACAAAATGATTGCTTGATGAATTCTGCAGGATTTGTTTTATCAGTGGTATGAAGGATGCAATCCGATCTGAGGTTAAAATGTTCTATCCCAACAGAATGATGGAATCCCTAGGGTTTATTAAGTTGGAATAGGAAAAGATCACATCCCAACAATGCTCCAAATCCACTTTTGTTCCATTCAGAAATATGGTTTCCCAACTACCTCCCATCACGCCAGATCCTCGACCAACTCCTATTAATCATTTTTCTGAAGCAAAGATGCAGGCATGCAGAGAAAAAGGGCTTTGTTATAATTGTGATGAAAAATTCACTCGGGGAGATAGATGTGTTGAGAAAAATATCCATCACTTGGATGTGGATTCTTTGCCTGCAATTGAAATTGGTGAAGAAGATCAAGATTCAATAGATAATCAGGTCAACATTCAACAACCACCTGTTGACCCTCCTTCTCAGGACGACCACCCAGAGATATCTCTCCATGATTTAGAAAGAGTCACCACTCCATAAACAATGTGGGTCAAGGGTTACTTCAACAAGCTCCCTCTTACACCACTCATTGATTCTGGTAGCACTCATAACTTCATCGACCCTCGGATCGCCAAACAGGATGATTGTTTTGTCCATCCTTGCTTCAACTTTGAAGTCATAATTTCCAATGGGCGCACCTTACCTTGCAAGGGAAAGTGTCACAATGTGCATATCTCTATTAGAGATTATAACCTGGGCTCTGACATGTTTTCCTTGGCCTTAGGAAGATGTGATGTTCTTTTGGGCACTCAATGGTTACACACACTTGGCCCCATCTTATGGGATTTTGTTGAACTTTGGATGCAGTTTTTAGTCAATGGGAGAAACACACATTGAATGGATTACAACTAGGGCCTGTCAGAATCATCAGTTCACATCAAATGGAAAATCTCCTTAAGAATAATTCACCTGCTATCATCGCTCAGTTCCATTCCATTCAGATGCACCCATCGACGGTCTCCACTACTCCTTTGGATCTACAACAAATTTTGGATAGATATGCATGTGTCTTTGCTAAACCAGTGGGATTTCCACCTTCAAGACGAGAGGAACATCGTATTCAAATCCTTCCTAGAATTGTTCCTCCCAACATCAGGCCTTATCGCTACCCATTTCACTAAAAAATAGAGATTGAGATGCTCGTTTGGGACTTATTGAAGCAAGGTATTCTTCACCCTAGTACCAGTTCCTTTTCTTCACCAGTTCTTCTTGTCCGAAAAAAACATGGGTCATGGCACCTATGCATTGATTTTCGAGAACTTAATCACCTCACAATACAAGATAAGTTTCCAATTCCTGTTGTTGATGAGCTTCAGGGTGCTCATTTTTTCTCCAACTTGGATATTCGTTCTGGGTATCATCAAATTTGGGTTCATGAGGATGATATCCCTAAAATAGTTTTCTGCACACATGATGGCCACTATGAGTTTTTGGTCATTCCATTTGGCCTCACTAATGCTCCTTCCACATTTCAAGCATTGATGAATAAAATATTCCGACCCTACTTGCCGAAATTCATTTTGGTCTTCTTTGATTATATCCTCATATATAGTAAAAATGGGATGAGCATCTCCAACAAATTTGGATCGTGTACTCCAACTTTTCTCTAATCATCTCCATGCCAAATAGTATAAATTTGTTTTTGTATAGGAAGAAGTAGAGTATCTCGGGGATATTATTTCAACGCAAGGGGTTCACGTGGATCCTTCCAAAATAGATGTCACAAAAAATTGGACGCATCCTCAGACACTCAAGATCCTTCGTAGTTTCTTGGGATTGACTAGATACTACCGCAAGTTTGTCATGGATTATGGGAAGATTGCTGCTCCATTAACTGCTCTATTGAAAAATGATTCTTTTACATGGACACATACTACTGAGTGTGCATTTGAAAAACTGAAACAAGCTATATGTACTACACTTGTTCTAGCTATGCCCGATTTTTCCAAGCCCTTCACTATTGAGAGTGATGCTTGTGACAAGGGGGTAGTTGGTATTGTTCTCCTTCAAGATGAACATCCCATTGAATTCACCAGCAAAGCCATTTCCAGTAAGAATTTAGTCTTATCTACATATGAAAAGGAAATGATGGCTATTTTGCATGCAATACAGAAGTGGTGGTCATACCTATTAGGGAATCATTTTGCATCAAGACTGATCACCAGACTTTGAAATATTTCCTAGAACAATGGGTCTCCTCCTCAACAAAACATAAATGGGTTGTAATATCCTGATTTTGACCCCATTGCATTAAAAATGTAAATGATGTAAATATGCTAGTGTGAATTCTTAGTACAGAGCTCAAGGCTAAGGTACGATTAGTGAATGGATAGGCATGTATGATGTTATAATTTATTTGGACTATTTTGTTGGCTTGTATGCCGACTTAGAGTATATGTAAATATTATGTGCATACATAATAAAATGGTCCAACAATGGCTATGTAAGGAGCACCAAAGGGGCTATGAATCCACCAGAGGGGAAGAGGAAGGGGGCCTATGGGAAACCAAATCCTATGTTGCCAAGTGTCAACCTTAGAACTCACCCAAAATTCTGTCATATGTTGAGAATAAGCCAATTATCTCCTTTTTTGACCATTTTTCCAATCATTGATGCATGTGTGTGGTTGGTGGGAAACGTCACCTCATGTAGTTATTGTAACATGGGACTGACTTCACTTTTCTGACAGTTCTATCATGACAAAATTCAGTCTACAGCTGCCAGGATTGCTTTCCCTACTACCATAAGTTATGTTAGTTGACTTCTCACCATTTCCTCATATCCTTTGGAGTAAACCCTCATTTGTCTCATTATTTCATGCAGGTTTAGAGGTTGCAGAGCTCTCCATTGATTTCCAAGAACTTACCTTATCGTTCTAAATTCAGAAATTCGAATTTGGAGACCATGTTGCAGTTTTGGAAGTGGGTTTTGTTGGCTGTAGGTGAGCATAGAGGTTGGGCAAGCTAGGAACCCTTACCCTTGAGTTCTGCTACTCATATGTGCTTGAGAAGCCACATATTGAGGCTAAGTGAGGCCCCTGTAGAGCTCTGTATGAGCATTTGGCTAAGCACAGAGAGCAAAACAGGGTGTGGGCTGAGAGATAGAATCTTGTAGGTGTTTCCTTCGCCCTGGTAGCCTCATAGCCCAGCTTGGGAGTGGCCTCTCAGCAAAAGCAATAGTATATGTTGGACAGAGTGCCTATGGTTGGGTGGAAAGCGCTCTTACACACCCAGTTGCTTGGATCTGCATTGGATAACGATAAGTATTTTTACGTATTTAAATATGGAAATGTTTTATTTGATACCTATAATGTTTATGCTTGTAATTGCATATTAGATGTGTGTGTGTGAATAGATTTGAATTCCGATGTGCATGTTTATTTACACTTTTGCACACATTGCATTGTTGAAAAACGTATTATGAACTTGGGGCGAAATTTGAAATCCTAGGTATTTGCCAATGTCCCCTCCCGATGGTTGGGTTGGGTGAGGGGGACGTTACATGGGTTAGAAAAATCTTAAGTTATGAATATGAGATCCTTATAAGAAGGGTAAGTACAATATTTTGGTGGATGCTCTTTCTCGCACATTTGATGACCAAGCCTTCTCTTTCAGCTATTTCTATGCATGTTCTAAATTGGTTGCAATATGTTCAGCAGGGCTATGTCAATGAATCCTCATTATCTCAAATAATCCAACGGTTGGACAAAAAACCTTCTGATGTACCACATTACTCTTGGGATGATGCTTCCCTAAGATACAAGGGTCGTCTGGTGCTTCCCCAGAGCACAGATCTTCAACATGATGTCTTCTATGAACTCCATGCTTCTCCATTGGCGGAGCACTCTGGGTTCCTCAAAACGTATGACTGGGTATGACATAACTTCTTTTGGCAGGGAATGAAAAGGAAAATTCTATAGATGGTGGTTGATTGTGATACTTGCCAGCGTAACACTGGTTAAACGAAACTCCTTTCGGGATTGCTCGAACCGTTTCCCATACCTACACGGATTTGGATAGATATTTCTATGGATTTCATTGAAGGGATCCATAAATATAGAGGGAAGATAATCATTTTGGTTGTGGTTGATCGCCTTCTCAAATATATTCATTTTTGTGCCCTCATCCATCCCTATACCACCTCCTCATTCGCACAAATTTTCCTCGACCAAATATTCCGTTTTCATGGAATCCCTTCTTCCATTGTCTCAGATCGCGATGCAACTTTCACTAGTCATTTTTGGATAGAACTATTTCTCCACACTGGAGCCAAACTGAATATGATTTTAGGGTATCACCCACAAACAGATGGTCAGACTGAAATTATCAACAAATGTTTGGAAACTTATCTTCATTGTTTCACCTCTGAACAACAACATTAGTGGGAAAAGTGGATTCTCTCTCGTTGAATGGTGGTAAAATACCTCCTCCCACGCTGCATCCCTCAGGCACTTCCAGTACTTATTCTATACACCCCCAACAGTTCACCATTTTAGGCAGTTGACACGGTTCTTCGAACCCACGATCAAATTATTCGCATTTTGCATGACAACCTTCACATGGAAAGAAATCGAATCAAACAGCAAGTCGATCAGCACCGTTCTGAGCACACTTTTCAAGTAGGTGTGTTACAACGTAATCTTCCACCTTGTGAGCACCAGCACTCTTTGGCCTAAAGGATCCATTTTACTTACTCAGATCAACTTTTTATGCTCCAGAGACACTGTTTTTCCCTATTTTTTCCTCTATACGCGAACCGAATCATTAGAGTGGGTATACCCACGAGTTGCATCACTATAGCTCGCGGGTAGCATGTAAAATGGTAGAAATCATTAGTTAATTACTTTTTACTCCCAGAAAGCAGTCATTGGGTGACCTTTGACACTCCATCTGCCCAAGAAAAGCCTCGATGTGTCTTCTCATGAACCATTGAGAGGACTATATATTGAGCACATATGGCTTATGGATAGGAGGAGAAAGGAGAGCAAGAGAACTCTAGTGGATTTATGCCCATATCTTGAGTCAACACTAATTGATCCTTGTAGTTGTGAACCCTTTATGTTCACCTTCCAAACTCCTATCATAGTTTGAGTTTGCCATTCCATGGAGGATTGAAGTGGTGGAGGCACAACTAAATTGACCCAGATCTTGGTTCAGATTGGTTGCCGACAAGAGGTCGTATCACATTGTACTTCTTGTTATTCATTAATAAAAATACTCATATTATCATCCATTAATGTTGTGAATGTGTTTATATTACATTGGGTTGCATTTACTTATAATATCATGGACCATTGCTATTGATGATGTTAATGTCATTTATATATTATATGATCTTGTAGTATATTGGATTTCAAGACTAATTTGCAGGTTCAAGCACACAGATTGAAAGCTCCAATGGGGATCTACATCAAACGTTTGGATTGAGGTTGGTTGTCTTCTCCATTATCTTAGCATTGTCATTTATATAGCATAGCATTGGGAATTGAGTTAATTTCTGGTGGTCACCTTTCTGTTGTGGTCCACTTTAATCCATAGGAAGTTTTTTCCAACACAGAAATGGCGACTCCGCTAGGGAAAACATTCATTTTTGGGGATTTTTGAGCATTAGTCTTTATTTAGAGTTGCTATTTGTCGGAGGTCTGTGTCATTAATTGGCCGTTAGGATACTCTATAGAAAAAACCTTTTTCTGAGCCATTGGACTCTTTGGTTTCTCATTTTCTTTTCCCTACCCACGGGTGAGCTTAGCTCTGCTCGCGTATACCCACCTCTATCTGAACTATAGCTTGTGGGTACCCGCAGGTTTTCCTTCGACAGTAGCGTACAACTCTGGCTTTGGTTGTTTCATGACCTTTGGTTCTTGCTGGGTTGATTCTAAGTGTTCCTGAGTCTTCTTTGGCCTTGTTCTTGACCGTTCCAAGCCTTGTTTGTGACCATAAATCCTCTTTTCTCTTGGTTTGAGCCTCATTGGTTTTCACCCATTTTTAATTTGTGAGCTCATTCCATTGGCTGAGTCTTATTGTTTAGGATCTTCTAGGTTGTCTGAGTGATCTCCCTTGCCTTTCTGTAACTGGATAGTAGGATTTTGCTTGCATTTTTCGTTCTATTATACTGAAAATTACAAAAACATAGTTTTGCATTTTCCTTTCATTTATAAGTGAAAATACAAAAAAAATAAAATTACTTTCATGTACTGCATTTTGCATTGAGTGCTTGTTCCTTTCATTTAGGTTCTGCTTGTGCATCGAAAATATAAAAGAGTTGCATTTTTTATTTCTGAAACTGTTGGACTGATTTTGCATGATTAGTGACATTGTTTTTATTGGATAGATTAGTCTATAGTTTGACGATTGTGCATACTATTGAGTCTTATACATCATTAGTTTCATGACCATATCCTTTGAGTAACCACAACCATTAAAATTAACGCTTAATCTAAAATTGATTAGACCAATTTTATTTATAGGAATTTCATCATCAACTGCATACAAGAGTTTTGTACTTAACTCATGAACAATTCTGAAAACCAACTGAGTTTGAAGACCTCCTGAAAGCTCCCAAAAATTGAACCTCCTCAATGACTTTCTAACCTCTCTAAATACTAATCTTTACAAAATCAGTTAGGGATCTAACCCTAACTGCCTTCCATCTATTCGATGAGGTAAAGTAAAATGTACAATATTACAAAATTACAAAATATGCTAACAATAGTAAATCACAAACATATGTGTTTATCAACTAGTGACAACTAACTAAATGAACAACTGACTTATAGATCTTTTGCTACTTCAGCCAGCAGAGCGATGCCATCTGATGCTTGATCTTTCCTCTTAGCTTTCTTCTGCTCCTGCTCCATGTCATTTATCTTTTTGATGAGCTCCTCATTTTTCTGCTGCAGGTTCTGGACTGTTTTATCCAACTCTGTGCAATGCATGTCAGTAGCTCTTTTTCTCTTTGGTGCTTCCTTTGCTTCTACTATCAACTCCTGAAAATGATCATTTATATCCTGTAGGTCTTCTCTCAACCTTCTATTAGCGATCATTAATCCATCATTGACCTCTTGCATGTAACTCATCTGATGTTTATACTGCCTAACAGTTTTCTGCAAATTCTCTCTGTCAGATTCAATTAGTTTGTCTATTGTAGGATCTTGTTCCTCATCAGGTCTCCAGGGTATATCAAGTTTTTTGAAGATTTCAGCCTCTTCAATTAATAGGTCTGTAGGAGTGTCTTCAATGCTAGGATTTTCCTCACCTGTTGCTTCAGCTAAAGGAGCTTCTTCTTTTAATTGTGGCTGCTTTAAAAGATCACTTTTTATTTCAAAATGGATTTCAGATATTTTAGGTATAGGTTGGCTTGAATCTTCTAATGATTTTAATGAACTCTTGGCTTTTGCAGGATGCATAACTTTGTCTAGTTCTGGTTTATCATCCATGGAAACCTCATCTAGGACAGTAACTTCATTTGTATTTAATCTGGGATTGAGCAATTTCTTCATGTTCAGTCTTAGCTTGTTCTTTGACCTAGTTTTAGGTCTCCAATATGATGCTTCTTCTCCCATCATTTTCAACTCCTTTCCTTGATGTTGGATAGCAGCCAACTCTACCACTTCAAGTTTATTCCTCTTTCTGTTAGGTTTTGTTGCTTTGCTGTCTGAAGTAGGGATTTCTTCAACCTTGACTTCTATTTTAGAGATGGGCTGCTCTTCCTCCAATAAATATCCCTCATCATCTGAGAGAATGGTGATAGGGCTTCCCTGTTGAGTTTCAATTTTCTCCTTAGGTGCAGCAACCTCTCTTATATCAGCAGTTTTCACTTCATGAGAATCCTTTGCAGGTGCCAAGTACTGTTCAGGTTTCTCTTTCTAATCTACAAGCAGTGAGTACTTGCTTTTAAGACTGGCTGAAAACAGCTTAGGTTTACTATCCTCCTCCACATGCTCTGATGCTTCCTCGACTTTGACTTCTTCCTTATCTTCAAGTTTAGGCTTTTGACCTAATTTTCTCATCAAGAACTTACCCTTGTCTGCTTGCCTCTTAGGTTTCTGGTCTTCAAAACCGGACCAAAAGATGAAAAATTCCCAGGTCTTCCCTTCATGCTGCAAAATAGTGCTAATAATCAACTTAATTAGCCCATGGTGAAGGATGGACTGAGAAGAATGGTCTATCTGCCCTTTCACCCTGTTGGACATCTTCTGCAAGCTTTTCAAAAAGAAGAATGGCAGGTTCATCTTGGACACCCCCACCATGTGCTGAAGGAATTTGAAATGGTACTTGTATACATAAGCATACCTGCCCTCGCAAGTAACATAGCTCTGTAGTATCCTGATTGGCTCAATCCATTCCTTTCTGAAATTTTGAATAAGGATGCCTTTATTCCAATTAGGGGTGACATTTGGTAAAAGATATCTTTGTGGATCAAAGTCAAAAGGCAATTTCTTAAACCATGGTTCACCCTCATTCTTAATCCCTGTAGCTTCTGAAATCAGCTTCACTGTCAGCCTGAATTTAAGAGTATCAAAGGTCACCATGTCATTTTTAAAGGCTTGAGCAAACTTACAGGACACTTCTGCATTATACCCATCTATCTTCTTAAAAAAGTCCATCCAACCAGCTTGTTGAAATAGCTCAACACACCCAGGGAGTTTTTTAATCCATCCTACATCAGTAGGTTCAGATCTGTTTATCTTACCACTCCTGCTCATTCTTCTTCAATTACTGAACTGGTTCCAAAAACAGTAAGCTCCAATACCTAGCACACTAGCTCTCCCCGCAACTTCAAATATTCGGTATCCTTTTGTATTGTTTGCAAGCAGAAGATCAATTTAGGAGGTTGAAAATACTGTAAAACGTAACATCACTACAACCTTAGCTTTGACAGGGTCATATTTCATTAAGAAACTACTATCTTCAACCCTCACTCGGCCTGACGTCTCATACCATCAGAAATAGCTATTTCTCTGGCCGAAATTGCGTTTAAAAGCACAATTTAACCTTTCCTTTGATCAATTTTGACAGAGTAAGCCCTAGCGAAAAAAACCCCAAATTTGCAATTATATTGGCTTTTCAGGAAATACCTTTAAATCGCTCAACTGCAGTTATTTAAAATCATGACTTGAGTTGTCCAATGAGTCACCTTGGATGTACAGACATCCTCCAATGTTCAATTTAACTGCTAGCAACGAAATTAGGAAGCCCTAACTTCCCGTGAAGCCATCAAAACCTCTCCTTTGTTCAGCAGCGACAATGTCCGGTTTTTTAGTGGTTATGGCTACTCCACTAAGTCCTTCATCTTTGAATGTGCCTGTAAATGACAAACTCATCTCATATTTACCTCAAACCATGCTGCTATCTGTCAAAAGGAATTACATTTGGGCTCACAATGAGCACGATTTCCTTACGATCTGTAACCACTTGGAATCATGATGTTCTCTGCATCAGCACATAGCAAATTCTCTAAAACATGTAATTAGTCATTCATCATTCCAAAACGTGCCAATATTTGCTAAAAAATCGGAGGAATTTTGGAGTCGCGATATTCTTGTAGCACGTCTTTGGTGATTTTGAGCTCCAGCTCTACAAGAATAATTTTAACACTGTTTTGGCTCTTTTCTATAGCTTTTTGTCATTTTGCATGGAGTTTTAAAACTGTTAGAGTAATGATTATGCATGACTATACTTAGAGTATGGTCTATTAACCCATTATTTGATATAGTGACTTTTAAAACCCTTTAACAAAAAACATACCTAAAGTTTAAAACTTGAAAATTTCAAAAGCAAGCCCAAAATTTCATATAAAAACTAAAAAAAATTGCCTAAAAGAGGGAAAAATCAAATTAAAGAAAATGAATAACTTGAAAGAAAATACAAATCAAACAAAATTTGAAAGAACAAATTACTGACTTAACATCTGGCTCCAGCTGCGGGATGAAGACCTCCCTGCGAGGCTTCAAGAACCTGTAGACCAGTGCCTTCTGTCTGCTATCTTATCGACCTATTTGCAAAACTTCCATTGGGCTATGGAGTCTTATTATGATTCACTCACCGGTATGTACAATGATCAATGAAAGTGCTCCTATAAACTGTAAAAATGCTTGAGGAATTGTCCATTTACAGGGCTGGACAACTCCTCACCTTCCAAGGACTGCAAGATAAAAGTATTGTTCTCTAAAACTTTTGATACCAGAAAAGGACCAAACCAAAGACTGTCAAATTTCCCATGCTTACCCTTTTGCTCCTTTCTTTCATCCCATCTTAGAACCATCTCACCTTCTATGAAAGTATTTTCTTTAATGTTCCTGTCAAACCTGTTTTTAATCTTGGCTCTGTACAGTTGTGCTTTTTCATCCACCTTCTCTCTACTTTGCTGTAACTCTATCATTTCAAAGATTCTCCTTTGCATATCATCTGGTTCCTCTTGAGATTTCTGGAGGAATTTCATCACTGGAATCCCCAATTGAACAGGGAACACTGCCTCTGTACCATAAACTAGCTGAAATGGAGAAGTCCCAATTGCCTGTTTCACTGTAATCCTATCTGCCCACAATGCATACTTCAGCATTGAATCCCAAGACCTTTTGTTATGCTTCAGCAGTTTCTTGATGCTCTGAATGATGTTCTTATTGGAAGATTTAGCTTGACCATTGCCCTGAGGATAATAGGGAGTTGAGTGCTTCAGAATGATGCCATTTCTTTCACAAAAGGCCACCATTGCCTTGGATTTGAATGCTTTTGCATTATCTGTTATTAATCTCTGTGGACAGCCAAACCGGCTCAAAATATTTTCTTCAATGAATTCCATGATTACCTTGTCTGTAGCATTCCTTGTGGGAATGGCTTCTACCCATTTTGTGAAAAAATCTATTGCAATAAGAATCCAGTGATGTTGTCCTGAAGATGTTGGATTTATTTCTCCAATAAAGTCCAGACCCCACTGCTGAAAAGGGGCATTGACTGAAATAGGTTTTAAAGGAAAAGACAATAATTTCTATTTACCTGCAAATTTCTGACAAGGAATGCAGGCTCTTACCTGCTGGTAAACATCTGTGAACAAGGATGGCCAATAATATCCAGCTCGTAAAATTTTGTAAGCTGTTGCTTTCCAATACTTGTGCCCTCCACAGACACCTTCATGAGATTCTGAAATCACCTCTCCTATTTCAGATTGGTCCAAACACCTGAGCAAAATACCTCCTGGGTCCTTCCAAAACAATTGATCCTCAACTAAACAGTATTTAGTAGCTTTGAGTTTTAAAGATATGGCAGCCTTCTTATCCAAATGTTCAGGACATTGTAGAAATAACAGAAAATGAACAATGTCTGCATACCAGGCTGATGATGAATAAAAATCCATGATCTTTTCTTTTTCCAGAAGTGCTTGATCTTCTTCAGGAACTGATTCTTCAGCCATGACATGCAGTCCCAGAGCCTGACAATTTGATTCACCCAAGAGCTTGGCTAAACCTTGTCCCTTGACAAGCTTAGTAGGCATGATCTCTACATCATATTCCATAATCTTCGCAATCCACCTACCTCTCTTTCCTTCACTATCAGGCTGAGTTAACACATCTTTCACAGCAGAATTAGGTACAAAAGAAATTACTTTTGAATGTAGGACATAAATTCTGAAAAATTTCAAAGCCTTTACCAGAGCATAAGCTTGCTTCTCCAATATACTGTACTTCAACTCAGAATCTATGAGAGTTTTGCTAAAGAAAGCAATAGGTTGTTCCAATCCTTCTTTATTCTTCTGAAGTAAAACAGCTGCAATTGTGTCTTCTGATGCAAATGAAAAAGTAAGGAATTCTTTGGTAAAATCAGGACTTACCAATACAGGTGCTTCAGTAAGAGCTACCTCGATTTTCTCAAATGTTGCCTTTGCCTCAGCAGTCCACTTTACTTCCTGATCTTTCTTCAACATGGCTATGATTTGTTTAATGGTTTCAGCAAAGTTGGGAATAAACCATCGCAGAAAATTTATCTTGCCAATGAATGATTGAACATCTCTTTTACTCCTAGGTAAACTAATCTTCAGTATTGCTTTCACTCTTTTAGGATCTATTCTGATGCCATCAGCAGACACCAAGTGACCAAGTAGTTTACCTTCTTGCACAGCAAAATGTGACTTTTTGGGGTTCAGGGACAAGCCAAATTTTCTGCATTTTAGGAAAGTTTGCCTCAAGTGCTTCAAATGTTCATCATCAGATTTTGAGAATACAGTATATCATCTAGATAGATAACCAAAAACTTATCTTTTTATCCTACAAATGCAATGTCCATGGCTCTCTGAAAGGTTGCTCCAGCATTCATCAAGCCAAAAGGCATCTTGTCATACATGAATGTCCCCCAGGGGGTTGTAAAGGCTGTCTTTTCCTTGTCATCAGGGTGCATGGAAATCTGATTGTACCTTGAGAAACCATCCACCATAGAGATCCTCTGAGCTCCAACTACTTGCTGCAAAACCTATTCAATCTTGGGAAGAGGATAGTTGTCTTTTAATGATGATCTATTCAGATTTCTGAAGTCAATACATAATCGAATTTCCCCATTCTTTTTTCTGACAGGAACCAAATTAGCAACCCAGGAAGAGTACCTGAGAGGCACTATTATCTTTGCATCCAGCAGCTTCTTTATTTCTTTTTCAATTACAGGGAACAAAGTTGGATTGATCCTTCTTAGTTTCTGTTGGAAAGGCTTATCATTGGGCTTCAAAGGGACCTTGTGCTGATTAATTGCTGTATCATAAGTTCTTAGTTCCTGATAAGACCAAGCAAATACATCTACATGTTCTTTCAAAAGTTTGATATATCTATTTCTTTGTTCAGCTGTCAGAGATTTATAAATTTTTACCATCATTGGATGTTCTGCTGAACCAATATTGCAGTCCATTACATTTTCTTCTGAAGATTGAACCACTGGATTTGAAGGTGTATTGTCCTTTGTAAATATTCTTTCTAAAGGTACTAGACCTTTTGGAATGAAGTTGTTATTCAACTCAATGATTTTATGACCTGCTATCTCTTCTGCAGCAAACTCATTTAACTGTTTGTCCCCCTCATCCTCTTCCTGATCAATTTGAGCATTTGAAAACTCATCTGTAAGCTCAAGAAATTTTTTGATTTCAATGTTATCTTCAAAAACCCTCCAGTGCTTCACATTATCAGGCACACATGGTATATACCTCACCTCTATGGGATACCTTAGCTGAGTGGTCTTAGGGATTTTGAAATGTGTGGCAGCCAAAGCTAATGAGTCTGCAGTCTCATTATGATTCCTTGGAATATGAGTGATATTAAATGCTATAAAATAGTTTTCAAGCATATCCCACACCTCATTCCGATATACTTTCAGCAAACCCTACTTTACTTGATAGTTGTTCTTCACCTGCTGAACAACTAGTTCGGAGTCGCCAAATGCAGCAATCTAATGAATTCCTAAATCTTTAGCAGCCTTCAATCCCAGTAGTAGAGCTTCATACTCAGCAGTGCTGTTAGTGGTAACAAACTCCAACTTATACATGAGTTTCACTGTTTCATCCCCAAGGGAAATAAGTAAAACTCCATATCCAGCTCCCTCTTTGCACGAGGATCCATCAAAGTACAACTGCCACAGTGCATCTTCTTCCTCTCTGCTTTGTTTTATTTGCTGTTCTTTTTCCACTTGTAACAGACCAGCAAAATTATCCTCCTCACTGAAATGTAATATGCATGTACCAAGATATTTATCAACAGAGTACAATGGGTGATTGGTGGGGTTTTTATCATCTGTTACTATGTAAGCAAGATGCATCTCTCTGTAAAGTCTTCTATTTTCTCCACCAAAAACAGGAATGGTGGAATAAGAGAGGTCCATCTGTAAGGTTCCCCCAACCTTTTTAGCCCATGACATAGAAAGAAGCAAGCCAAACTTTGGTGTGATGTCAGCTACCACAACATCCATTATCACACTTTTCATGGGCAATTGAGCAAGGCTGACAACCATTTCTTTTATTACTCCTAGAAACTTTACAGCTCGAGAGTCAAAGGCATATAAATCATGGTAAGGTTTGGTGATACTGAGGCCCAGGGCTTCCATTACAGCTTTTGGCATCAAGTTATGGGATGCTCCTGAATCTAACAGGCAATTGTGAATCATTTTCTTGTGGACAATCAAGGTTACATAGAAAGGAGGAGAAGTACCAGCCTCATTTTCAGTCTTCTCAGCCAGAGCTCATCCAATGAAGATTTTAGGGTTTTATTCCTGCAAGTTAACTGCATCTGAAACAGGCTGATTACTGGGTACATTCATCACTTTGAGAGTTGTTTCTTTATATGATGGATTCTTGATTAACTCAGTCAAAGGTACAGGAATCTTTAACTTCCCTAGTTCATTCTCCAAACTAAAATTCTGGACAGATTTGTTTACCTCTTCAACTTCAGCATTCTTCTTTGATTTTTCTGCAGATTGCTTTTTCTCTATGACAGGATCAGTTATTTGTTTAGCAGGAACAGGTGCAGCAGGAACAGCTGCCTTCTTCTTCGGGGCTTGGACTACTTGTTTTGGGCCTAATCTGAGATTTATGGTCTTCTTAGGTCCATTCTGATGAACAACAACAGTTACAGCAGTATTTTCCAAGCCTAAATCATCTTCAGTTTCAAACATGTCAGCATCATAGTATTCTGAATTCATAAAATCTACTTCAGTAACAAAACCTGTAGACAATCCATCTCCAAAGTGGTTCATATCCTGATCAGTCTCAGTCTCTTCAAAGAGAAGTTGTTCATCAACTTCTTCTTCATCAGCTACATTATTTTGAAAATGTGCGGGCACTCTTTGATCCTTATTCTCTCTCCTTTCTCGCTGGATATCATTGTTCCTACGCTCTCTTGGTATAAATCTAGGAACAAATTGCCTTCTGAACTGATTCTGGTTATTTGGATTTTGTTCAGCTTCTGGAGCAGGTTTGCTAGAATTCTTCTCAATCTATAATCTATTCAATTTTGCAGTAAGAATCTTCACCAGCTTAGCCATCTCATCTATCTTGGCTTCAGTAGACTGAGGAGCAGCACTTGCTGAAACAGCTTCCTTCTTTCCTTTTCTTTCATAAAGTTGCTGGGCTGTTTCTTTCTTAAGTCTGTTTGAAGCTAGCAAATTAGACTCTACCTCCAATGCTGCATCTTGCATGTTTAGCAGGGTGATAGGTCTTCTTTCTCTCAGTAATAAAGAAAATTTGTGATCAAAGGCATTTGCATAAGTAAGTTTAGATGATGTTTCAATAGGCTTAATTTCTGCTGGAATCTTACTATACATTTTGCTAAACATTTTGGAAAAATCTGCAACAGTCTCATCTTTCCTTCTTCTAAGAGCTCCAAGATCAGTTATATAGTAGGTGTGGTCCTTTGTGTCTCCCCATTGCCTCATGAAAAGATCATGGAGCTCATCAATTATAGTGATTGAGTTGGCAGGCAACTCTCTGAACCACTTCCTTACATCCCCATCAAGGCTTTGAACAAATACCCTCATCCATACATCTTTGATCTCAATATTTTGATTGTCAGCATAACTTAGGAAAGTCTCCCAATGTTCCTCAACAGTGGTTTCCCCCTTTCCATTGAACCTAGGCATATACTTCTGGTAATCACCTCCAGGCAATGCATGTAAAGGCTGAGGTAAGACTAATGGTGCATACCTAGCTGCAATCATCCGGTCCATCATATCCATGGGTGGGTTTTGGCCTGCCATTTTTGTACTGACTGGCTTGGAAGATGTAGAAGATTGGCTAGAACTTGTTTGAAAAGGGTTCTTTCCTACTTTTAGCTGAAAGATAGGTATTTTACCAAGAGAAGCAGTCTTGGCTTTCAAAAAGGTTTAAGGATTAGTAAAAACTTGAAAAGTGCTCTCGGGGATGGTAGGTTTTATCCAAGGTGAGGTTTTAGCTGAATGTAATGAAACACCCAATTGGTCAGGATCACAGGAGGCTGGTAAAGATTGAGAACTTTTGAGTTTTTTTGTTGTTTTTAAGATCTGTTCAGGGTCTATCACACCCAATTGCAATGGAGAAGTAGGTTTGTTCCTGGTTCCAATTCCTTTAGAAGCCACTGTGACAACTTTTTTTGGTGAAAATAGCCTTAAAAAGAGCTGATTTAAGTCCACCTCTTAAACCAGAAAAACTGATAAGTATCCCAGGGAAGATATGCTTCAGCTTCGTCCCCGGCAACGACGCCAAAGATGTTTGTGCCAGAAATTGTTTCCAAGGCCAGAGAAACAAGCCAACACAATCTCAAACAAAATTCAATAAAGAAAACAAAGTTTAAAGGTTTTTGTAATGTGTTTTTGGTTGTGAACTTTGGGAACACACAGGGAATGGATTCATGAGCAAAATAACAACTGAATTATAAGCAAAAGAAGATAAAGATGCATGATATATCTAACAAGATCTAACAGAAACAGTATTGAGGTTCATACATAAATGACAAGAATTACCAGCATATAAACATAAACCAGTAAATGAATATATCAATTAAGCAACTAGATAAGCTGAAAAATGAAGCCAACACAGAAAACTGAAGGGTAAAAGTCACATATATCTCATAATTTCATCATCAACTGCATACAAGAGTTTTGTACTTAACTCATGAACAAGTCTGAAAACCAACTGAGTTTGAAGACCTCCTGAAAGCTCCCAAAAATAGAACCTCCTCAATGACTTTCTAACCTCTCTAAATACTAATCTTTACAAAATCAGTTAGGGATCTAACCCTAACTGCCTTCCATCTATTCGATGAGGTAAAGTAAAATGTACAATATTACAAAATTACAAAATATGCTAACAATAGTAAATCACTAACATATGTGTTTATCAACTAGTGACAACTAACTAAATGAACAACTGACTTATAGATCTTTTGCTGCTTTAGCCAGCAGAGCGATGCCATTTGATGCTTGATCTTTCCTCTTAGCTTTCTTCTACTCCTGCTCCATGTCATTTATCTTTTTGATGAGCTCCTCATTTTTCGGCTGCAGGTTCTGGACTATTTTCTCCAACTCTGTGCAATGCATGTCAGTAGCTCTTTTTCTCTTTAGTGCTTCCTTTGCTTCTGCTATCAACTCCTGAAAATGATCATTTACATCCTGTAGGTCTTCTCTCAACCTTCTGTTAGCCATCATTAATCCATCATTGACCTCTTGCATGTAACTCACCTGATGTTTATACTGCCTAACAGTTTTCTGCAAATTCTCTCTGTCAGAGTCAATTAGTTTGTCTATTGTAGGATCTTGTTCCTCATCAGGTCTCCAAGGTATATCAAGTTTTTTGAAGATTTCAGCCTCTTCAATTAACAGGTCTGTAGGAGTGTCTTCAATGCCAGGATTTTCCTTACCTGTTGCTTCAGCTAAAGGAGCTTCTTCTTTTAATTGTGTTTGCTTTAAAAGATCACTTTTTATTTCAAAATGGATTTCAGATATTTTAGGTATAGGCTGGCTTGAATCTTTTAATGATTTTAATGAACTCTTGGATTTTGCAGGATGCATAACTTTGTCTAGTTCTGGTTTATCATCCATGGAAACCTCATCTAGGACAGTAACTTCATTTGTATTTAATCTGGGATTGAGCAATTTCTTCATGTTCAGTCTTAGCTTGTTCTTTGACCTAGTTTTAGGTCTCCAATATGATGCTGCTTCTCCCATCATTTTCAACTCCTTTCCTTGATGTTGGATAGCAGCCAACTCTACCACTTCAAGTTTATTCCTCTTTCTGTTAGGTTTTGTTGCTTTGCTGTCTGAAGTAGGGATTTCTTCAACCTTGACTTCTGTTTTATAGATGGTCTGCTCTTCCTCCAATAAATATCCCCCATCGTCTGAGAGAATGGTGATAGGGATTCCTTGTTGAGTTTGAATTTTCTCCTTAGGTGCAGCAACCTCTCTTATATCAACAGTTTTCACTTCATGAGAATCCTCTGCAGGTGCCAAGTACTATTCAGGTTGCTCTTTCTCATCTACAAACAGTGAGTACTTGCCTTTAATACTGGCTGAAAACAGCTTATGTTTATTATCCTCCTCCACATGCTCTGATGCTTCCTCAACTTTGACTTCTTCCTTATCTTCAAGTTTAGGCTTCTGACCTAATTTTCTCATCAAGACCTTACCCTTGTCTACTTGCCTCTTAGGTTTCTGATCTTCAAAACCGGACCAAAAGATGAAAAAGTCCCAGGTCTTCCCTTCATGCTGCAAAACAGTGCTAATAATCAACTTAATTAGCCCATGGTGAAAGATAGACTAAGAAGAATGGTCTATCTACCCTTTCACCCTGTTGGAAATCTTCTGCAAGCTTTTCAAAAAGAAGAATGGCAGGTTCATCTTGGAGACCCACCACCATGTGCTGAAGGAATCTGAAATGGTACTTGTATACATAAGCATACCTGCCCTCGCAAGTAACATAGCTCTGCAGTATCCTAATTGGCTCAACCCATTCCTTTCTGAAATTTTGAATAATGATGCCTTTATTCCAATCATGGGTGACATTTGGTAAAAGATATCTTTGTGGATCAAAGTCAAAAGGCAATTTCTTAAACCATGGTTCACCCTCATTCTTAATCCCTGTAGCTTCTGAAATCAGCTTCACTGTCAGCCTGAATTTAAGAGTATCAAAGGTCACCATGTCATTTTTAAATCCTTGAGCAAACTTACAGGACACTTCTGCATTATACCCATCTATCTTCTTAAAAAAGTCCATCCAACCAGCTTGTTGAAACAACTCAACACACCCAGGGAGTTTTTCAATCCATCCTACATCAGTAGGTTCGGATCTGTTTATCTTACCACTCCTGCCCATTCTTCTTCAATTACTGAACTGGTTCCAAAAAGAGTAAGCTCCAATACCTAGCACACTAGCTCTCCCTGCAACTTCAAATATTCGGTATCCTTTTGTATTGTTTGCAAGTAGAATATCAATTTAGGAGGTTGAAAATACTGTAAAACGTAACATCACTACAACCTTAGCTTTGACAGAGTCATATTTCATTAAGAAACTGCTATCTTCAACCCTCACTCGGCCTGGCATCTCATAGCATCAGAAATAGCTATTTCTTTGGCCGAAATTGCATTTAAAAGCACAATTTAACCTTTCCTTTGATCAATTTTGACAAAGTAAGCCCCAACGAAAAAAACCCCAAATTTGCAGTTATATTGGCTTTTCAGGAAATACCTTTAAATCGCTCAACTGCAGTTATTTAAAATCACGACTTGAGTTGTCCAATGAGTCACCTTGGATGTACAGACGTCCTCCAACGTTCAATTTAACTGCTAGCAACGAAATTAGTAAGCCCTAACTTCCCGTAAAGCCATCAAAACCTCTCCTTTGTTCAGCAGCGACAATGTCCGGTTTTTTAGTGGTTATGGCTACTCCACTAAGTCCTTCATCTTTGAATGTGCCTGTAAATGACAAACTCATCTCATATTTACCTCAAACCATGTTGCTATCTGTCAAAAGGAATTACATTTGGGCTCACAATGAGCACGATTTCCTCACGATGTGTAACCACTTGGAATCATGATGTTCCCTGCATCAGCACGTAGCAAATTCTCTAAAACATGTAATTAGTCATTCATCATTCCAAAACGTGCCAAGATTTGCTAAAAAATCGGAGGAATTTTGGAGTCGCGATATTCTTGTAGCGCGTCTTTGGTGATTTTGAGCTCCAGCGCTACAAGAATAATTTTAACACTGTTTTGGCGCTTTTCTACAGCTTTTTGTCATTTTGCATGGAGTTTTAAAACTGTTAGAGTAATGATTATGCATGACTATACTTAGAGTATGGTCTATGAACCCATTATTTGATATAGTGACTTTTAAAACCCTTTAACAAAAAACAAACCTAAAGTTTAAAACTTGAAAATTTCAAAAGCAAGCCCAAAATTTCATATAAAAACTAAAGAAAATTTCCTAAAAGAGGGAAAGATCAAATTAAAGCAAATGAATAACTTGAAAGAAAATGCAAATCGAACAAAATTTGAAAGAACAAATTACTGACTTAACAGGGTACACTAACTAGCATAGGTTTAGAGTCTTGGAATAGATCAATGTGAGTAAACAATCCAAGACTATTAGACGAAACATTAGGTGTCTGACCAGGGACTGGAGGAATCCATGGTATACATCATTGTTCTCAGGAAGCTCTACTCAGACTAGAGTTAAGCATGAGGTCACGAGAGGTTGGTTGAGGAGATATCCCTATGATACTGGCTAAACGTGGGAAATATTTCCAGGATTTGTTCATATCTAGGGACTCTTGGGGGATTTGACCCTCATTGAGTTTCGGGCTTAGCTACCCTGCCCATACGACGGATCCCACCTGCGACTGTCCCTTGAGAATTGGTTATATTTCGGTGACCATAGTTGCCTTACCTATGTATCGCATAGGGTACTTTCAGTGGTTATGTTGTTTGTGGCCTGAGTCAGATAGGGGTCGGACAACACAGCTGTCCTTGTATAGGGACTTGACCCTGTGCATGCAGTGAAGTCTGGGGGCCATTATAACTGATTCTGTTACCTCCGGCTATAGTTTGGGAGTCTCAAGCCTCTCCTAGGTGAGAAATACTGGCTCTAGTGTCGGGAGCTCATTTAGCCACTCTGTCTGTCTGCTCTTGGCTATATTTTTTCTAGGTGTGTGCTTTTGATTTATTGTTTTTGATCGATAGTTTGGCTATTAGTGGATGCTGTGATTTTATGTTCTCTCGGGAGATATCGTGGCATGGAGTCCTACTCTTCGCCGATCCCATCGGTTGGTTGGTTTACAACCGGTCGAGCTTTCATGCCATGTTGCTAGGGGACGTTGGCGGGCTCCCTCTGAGTCTTCGTATTCTTACAAGACATATGTCCTAGACATCATTACTGCTGCACACTCTGATACTGATGAAATACCTACGACTCCATCGTGTAGAGTGAAGCACACTTCAGACACCCCTACTCCTCGTGAAGCGTGGGGGGGTGATCCACCTGAGACCCATACTAGTTTGTTTGGTCTGGATCCACCCGAGACTCAACCTCGTTTGTTTGGTCCAAATCCGCCCGAGGATGACCCGTTCAATCCTTCATTTTTGTATAATTATATATACGGGATTCCAGAGTTACATGATGACACAGTTCCTACGATCAACCCTACTGCATTCTCTTTTGGTATGCCTAATTACAACACAGTTGATCCTTCCACTAGTTTTGGTAGTCACGCTAGCACGAGTCATAGTGTTAGCCACACTACACCTATTGGGGGTAATACCCTCACCGGGGGCACCACGTTTTCCACTCACACACATATTATGGGGACCGATCGCATTCCTCCTAACAATGTTAAAGTTGGAAGACGACTGCCTCTTAGGACTACCCAACCTAATAGGAACACTGTGCGCAACCCGACTCGCCATCTACCACCTAATACACATATTGCTACTCGTCAACCTATGACCACTTTCACAAACGTTAACGCTCCTCCCAGCCACGGTAGTGGTTATATACTGCATACTTTTACATCTACTGCCGTGACTAGTAATGCTAATGTAGGAGGTGGGAATATACCTTATCTACATGGTCATAACGCCATCATTCCTGCTACTAGTAACACCAATGTTGGGGCTGGGAATACATCTCATGCTTATGGTCACCACACGACTACTCATGGTAATCCTAATACTTACGCTGGGGGTGGGAACATACCCTATAATCCTGGTTATTACAACACGGATCTCGCTACAAATAGTACGTATATGCCCCATACTTATGGTGGCAACCCTTACTACAATATAGTCGGTGCTAGCCATCAGTACAACCGACCTCAATATGGTGTGCAAAACACATATATACCTGCTTATCCTCACACGGGTCAGGTCGGAGGAGGTTAGCAACCTTACGGCTATGGTCACACTTATGGTCCGCCAGGACCACATAATCAATAGTTTAATGCTCATGGTCAAGCATTTGGTCCTTCTTATCCTTCAGGTTCTTATAACCAACCTTTTATCAGACCTTATAATCAAGCTTTCTAGCTGCAACTCCCATTCCTTGCGTGTTTGAATCTTTTGGATCTTTTGAATATGACGAATGATCCAGTGTGTCATGACCCTAGTTGGCCTCCAGTTTCTACCAAGCTTCCTTCGGACATCCCTAAGTTCGAGGGGAAAGGTGGTGAGGATTCGGCTGATCATGTCATGATGTTTCGTACAACTCCGGCATGTCTTGAAAGATTATGTTAACGCTGTGAAGAGATGCCACCCTTTCCAGTTGTTTTCTCGAAATATACACTCGCATCCAGCACCCCTTCATCTAGTTGTCACTGTCGGTCCCTTCACCAAGTGGGGGGTGGATTTCATGGATTGCAAACCAGCTTCGGATGGGGGGCATTACCATATTATAGTGGTCGTGGAATACTTTTCTAAATGGGCTGAGGACATGCCTACTGTGAAAGCAGATGGTGCTATAGAAGCCCATTTCATGTTCAATCAGATTATTACTCAGTTCGGTATTCCGAAAGAGATTGTCACTGACCAAAGAATCCACTTTCAGAACAAAATGATAGAAGATTTGTCTCTCAAACTTGGGTTTCGTCAAGAGCACTCGTCTTCTTACTATCCCCAAGCGAATGGTAAAGTTGAAGCAGTCAATAAGTCTTTAAAGACCATTCTCGAATGTCCCATCCAACAAAGCAAGACCAATTGGCACATTATGTCATACCCTTCTTTGTGGGCGTATCGAACTGCAGTCAAGACTACCACTTGGTTCTCACCATTTCAACTAGTACACGGTGTGGAGTCACTTTTACCGATTGAATGAAAAATGCCTTCTCTTAAACTGGCCATAGAGCTCCTCCCTGATACGATGGGTCTTAAACAACGCTTAATCCACCTTGAGTAGCTTGACGAACAACGTCGAGATGTCGCTGTGGCTATAGATACCAACAAACGTTGTGTTAAGGTTCAGTACGATAGGTCTGTCCGTCCCCAAAAATATGTTGAAGGTGACTTGGTCCTCTTATATGACCGAGCTAAAGAATCCCTGGGGGTGGGCAAGTTCAACCCCATGTGGCACGGTCCTTATATCATGAGGCATGTACTGGAAAAAGGAGCCTATGAATTAGAAGACTATGACGGAACTGTCTTGAAGGAGCCTAGAAATGGGCTCTACCTCGATCGGTATTATGCTTGAACCTCTGGTTCAAGCTAATACTTTTGTACACTACTGTATAGTTACTTCTATACATAGTTTAGCTTTCTTTTGGTTTTCAGGTCTGCTGACTAGCTTCCGTTTGATTGGAAGATGTCAGCGGAGTTTCCTACATTATTAGGATTCGCGGATGGTGTTAGCCGTCATATGCAGCAACTTGCTTCTGCTGCCTGGGTTATTTTCTCACCTAACCACCTAGTTGTGTCCTCAGGAGGCGCTTGTATTGGTCCTACATCTAACAATGTGGCTGAGTATAGTGCCATCATTGAGCTACTTCAGGATGCTATTTCACATGGTATCCAGTCCTTAGAAGTCCACCTGGATTCACAACTACTTGTGTCTCAGTTGAACGGTCAGTACCGTGTGAGGGATCCTACGTTACTACGGAAAGTCTTAAAGGTAAGACTCTTGGAATGACATTTTGTTTCAATTACATACATTCATGTTCCGAGAAGTTTTAATCATATATTCTATGCATACGCTAACTATGTATTAGATTGGCATTTCTCACATTCACAATGAAGCACACAAATAAAAGATACATTCATTCATTTGTACATACACATATAGTAGAATCGATGAACCAAAGTTTTTATAAATAATATGTCCAAAATGGTAGTATCATGATACAAAACTCGAGCCCGTAGCTCTCAAAATATACATATCGATACAAAATGGGAATCCGAGATATCTAATCCCTACGAGGAGGCCTAGCTTCCACCCCGACAGGATGTGTCTGATAGAAATAATGCACTGCATTTGCGACACGCTGTAGTGTCTCACCCAGTTTCTTGGCACCCCCACTACCTGGCACTGCATATCCTCTGGGAGCTGCGCCACCTCTACCTGTTGTACCCTGGAAGTCATCCATGATATGTTGTACAATAGAGTCTATAGTGTCCGCTCTGCTGTAGCACCTACCATCTCATCACCCTTGCTTCAGCGACAATGTCTCAAAAAACCATTGGGTCTCACTAGATGCTTATCTGCGAGCAAATAGTCAAACATTAATACATGATACTATCTCCAAAATCAATTTTGCGTTTACACCTATAATAAAAAATCCATAAAAAATTAATATACCAAAAACCTAAAAAGAGTACTCAGCAACGTCTCCGAACACTACATCTAGTGGGAGTGGCATGTCTCGATCCTACCAGAAGTCTATCCCTGCATAGGGGTAGTCATCTATTGCTATGACCCGTTGGTCCCACCAGTGAAAGAACTCCTTTGTATATGGTGATGCCTGATGGCCACCACCTTGTCGCGTCAAGACCTCAGCCCACCGGGTCATGGCTGGGTTGCAGAGACTATGAGGAGGGACCTCAACCCTCGGACTGAGCCCTGGAACCCGCTCGAAGAAGAAGCTGCACAAAATACTACCATATCCAAATTTTTTCGCATCCCCCTGCTTGCACTCTATTAGCTGGGTCTTCATGGACCCCAGTAGCATAGTACACCAATCAAATATCATAGGTTGCATACACTGTGATGCATAGAACATGACTGGCTTAGATTCCTGGTGAAGAGCTTTTGAACCAGTAATCCGCACTAAAGTTTCCACGACAACCTTCATGCTCAAGTTGATTATGGCTTGGATGGGCACCTGCCTCCCCACTACCTGAGTATTTGGAACACAATACCTCTCTATATAGTCGAGGATGGTGATCCCATCACCCACAGTTTGAGACCGAAGGCTTTCCAACTCACCTCGATGGGACAAACCTATAATGAAGTAGATATCTTCCACTTCTAGCGATAGTATTTGCTCATCTAGGTTGAAGTTCTGTGCATCAACATCCCAATAGTCTATCAAATGGTGGAGCAATAGGTTTTGGGCCCTCAAAAACCCTATGCTCCAAAATTTGTATAAACCACATGATTGTAGCGCTTGCTGTGCACGCACATCGTTACGAATGGCCTCATCTACTAGGTCATGTTCTCTCTCTCTCCACTCTAGAATCATCCTGGAAAGAGAAAAACCCAACAATTTAGTCATTTTTGCTTAAAAAACTTGCTTCACGGCCGTACTCGCTGGCAGTTATGCTCACAGACATGGGTACCCGCGGTCAACGTGTGCATTGACTGTGCGTACTCGGCCCTACCCGCGATCCGCATAGTTATAGCTCGCGGGTAGCGCCGTGACCATGTAGGGCATGGCCAAATAAAAATTTTAACCAATGAAAACTGAAATAAAAACACCGAAATGGAAGGTGAGGATGTGATTACCAACCTACTCTTGACGGTTCGATGATCGGATGCCCATAGCTCCCAGAATTAGCAGCTGAACTTTGAGGTGAAAACTAACCACAAAACTCCAAATGGGTGAATAGTAAAAATGAATTGTAATTTGTAAATTCTTGTTACTATTTATAATTCTCAAAACCCACTTGTCTATAGATTTCACCATTTAATGTTGTTTTGGACTAATGCAATGTCATGGAGTAGCATTTTTGAACATATTTCTTCGGCAGAACTTGTTTCTGAGCGTTTCACACCTATTGCAGGTACATTTCACACCTGGCATATAGGTTAGATGTCATTTTCACGTGCATTACGCATTTGACCTTTTGACAACTTTCATAAACCCTAGGTGCGACCCTGCTTCTTAACTGACACGAAACCTTCACACTATTATAGAAGTGTCATTATGTGGCGGTAGGGCCTTTCCGAACATGGGTACCTTAGTTAGAACCCATTTTTGCATTATGGTGCCCATGCTGTTGTTTGTCCTTAGGATTGGGAGTCCTTTGTAGTTATGCCATGACATTGTGATAAAGACTCATACTCTACTTTGTCTTATGCTAGCCATCTCCCATAAGGAATCCCCCATTTATATCAAGTTGTGACTGCATTGTATCATCCTGCTTCCCGCTTGAGCCTTGTGTCGGCTCCCGCTTACTCCATTATTAGCTTGGTTCCTGAGCACTTTCCCTGTCAAGCCCTGTAGGGCTTACATTTTCCCTCCACAATTTGATGACCTTTTGACCCTGAGGGAACATTTCCCCCGAGTGTCCACATCCTGCACATGCTTTCTTGCATTGATCATAGGTATGTTCCACTGCTTGCAACTAGTCTGCTCTCTATTTGACACTCGTTCCCTCACTTGTTGTTACAATGTAATCTTCCACCTTGGGAGAATCATCACTCTTTGGCCTAGAGGATGCATTCCACTAAATCAGAACCATTTTATATCCTTTAGACACTATTTTTCCCTATTTTTTCCCTTGTACGCTAGCTGCATTATTACAGTGGGCGTACCCGCGAGTTGCATCACTATAGCCGGCGAGTAGCATGTAAAATGGTAAAAATCGCTAGTTTATTACTTTTTACTCCCAAAAAGTGGTTATTGGGTGACCTTTGACTCTCCATCTACCCAAAAAATGTCTTGATGTGTACTTTCACTTACCTTTGGAAGGACTATATATTGAGCACATATGGCTTATGGATGGAAGGAGAAAGAAGAGCAAGAGAACTCTAGTGGATTTTTTCCCTATCTTGAGTCTACACTCATTGATCCTTGTAGTTGTGAATGATTTATGTTCACTTTGTAAAATCCTACTCTAGTTTGAGTTTACCATTCCATGGAGGATTGAAGTGGTGGAGGCATAAGTGGATTGATCCAGATCTTGGTTCAGATTGGTTTCCGGCAAGAGGTCGTATCACATTGTACTTCTTCTTGTTTATTAATCGAAATACTCATATTCTCGTCCATTAATGTTGTAAATGTTGTTTATCTTACATTGGGTTGCATTTACTTGTTATATCATGGGCCATTGCTATTGATGATGTTAATGTTGTTTATATATTATATGTACTTTTTGTATATTGGATGTCAAGACTAATTTGCAGATTCAAGTGCACGGATTGAAAAGATCCAATGGGGATCTACATCAAACGTTTGGATCGAGGTTAGTTTTGTTCTACATTACCTTAGCATTGTAATTTGTATAGCATAGCATTGGGAATTGAGTATATTTCTGGTAGTCATCTGTCTATTGTGGTCTACCCCAAGCCATAGTGAGTTTTCTCCAACACAGAAATGGCGACTTCGCTGGGGAAAACATCCATGTTTGGGGATTTTTTGAGCATTAGTCCTTAATTAGAGTTGTTGTTTGTCGAAGCTCTATGTCACTTATTTTCCGTTGAGATTGTTACACCGTAATCTTCCACCCTGTGAGCATCAGCATTCTTTGGCCTAAATGATCCATTTCACTAACTCAGATTCACTTTATATCCTTCAGACATATTTTTCCTTATTTTTCCTCTGACCCGCATGTTGCATCACTATAGCATGCGTACCCATGAGTTGCATCACTACAGCCCATGGGTATCAAGTAAAACGGTAAAAATTACTAGTTTATTACTTTTTACTCCCAAAAAGCGGTCATTGGGTGACCTTTGGCTCTCCATCTGCCCAAGTAACATCTCGATGTGTCCTTTCACTTACCTTTGTGAGGACTATATATTGAGCACGTATGGCTTATGGACGGGAGGAGAAAGAAGAGAAAGAGAACTCTAGTGGCTTTTTTCCCTATCTTGAGTCTACACTCATTGATCCTTGTAGTTGTGAACCCTTTATGTTCACCTTCCAAACTCCTATCTAGTTTGAGTTTGCCATTCATGGAGGATTGAAGTGGTGGAGGCACAAGTGGATTGATCCAGATCTTGGTTCAGATTGGTTGCCGGCAAGAGGTCGTATTACTTTGTACTTCTTCTTGTTTATTAATAGAAATACTCATATTCTCGTCCATTAATGTTTAAATGTTGTTTATCTTCCATTGGGTTCCATTTACTTGTTATATCATGGGCCATTTCTATTGATGATGTTAATGTCGTTTATATATTATATGTACTTGTTATATATTGGCTATCAAGACTAATTTGTAGATTCAAGTGCACGGATTGAAAAGCTCCAATGGGGATCTACATCAAACGTTTGGATTGAGGTTGGTTATCTTCTTCATTATCTTAGCATTGTCATTTATATAGCATAGTTCTGAGAATTGAGTTGATTACTGGTAGTCATCTGTCTGTTGTGGTACACCCCAAGCCATAGTGAGTTTTCTACAACAAAGAAATGGTGACTCCATTGGGGAAAACATTCATCTTGGGGATTTTTTGAGGATTAGTCCATAATTATAGTTGTTGTTTGTCGAAGCTCTATGTCACTTATCTGTCGTTGAGATACACTATAGAAAACTTTCTTTTTCTGAGCCATTGGACTCTCTGTTTGCCATTTTACCTTTCCTCACCCATGAGCTAGCTTTGCTCTGCCCGCGTACACCCACCTTTGTTTACACTATTGCTCGTGGGTACCCACAAGTATTCCTTCGACAGTAGCATAAAACTCCGGCTTTTGTTGGTTTATGACCTTTGGTTGTTGCTGGGTTATTTTTGGTTGATCCTGAGTCTTTGTTGGCCTGTTTCTTGACTGTTCCATGCCTTGGTTGTGACCATAACTCTTCGTTTCTCTTGGTTGAGCCTTGTTGGTCTTTTACCCATATTTGGATTTATCCTTGTTGATTTTTTTCCTTTTGAGCTCATTCCTTTGGCTGAGTCTTACTATTTGGTATCTGCCTAGTTGTCTTAGTGATCTCCTTGGCATATCAGTGACTAGATAGTAGGATTTTGCTTGCATTTTTCATTTCCATATATTGAAAAATACAAAAAAGTATATACATAGTTTTTGCATTTTCCTTTCGTTTATAAGAGAAAATACAAAAAAATAGATTTTCTTTTATGTATTGCATCTTGCATTGAGTGCTTTCTGCCTTCATTTAGATTCTGATTGTGCATTGAAAGAAATATAAAAGGATTTCATATTTATTTCGGAGTCGTTGGTTTGATTGAGAATATTAGGGGCATTGTTTTCATTGGATATATGAGTCTAGGATTTGACGATTTTGCATACCATTGAGTCTTACACATCACTAGTTTCACGATCATATCCCTTGAGTAATCACAGCCATTAAAATTAACGCTTAATCTTAAAATTGATTAGACTGATTTTATTTATAGTGTACACCAACTAGAATAGGTTTAGAGTCTTGGAATAGATCATTGTGAGTTAACAATCCAAGAATACTAGAAGAAACATTAGGTGTCTAACCAAGGAGTGGAGGAATCCATGGTATAGATTGGTGTTCTCAGGAAGCTCTACTCAAGCCAGAGTTAAGAACGAGGTCACGAGAGGTTGGTTGAAGGGATCTCCCTTTGATACTGACTGAACATGGGAGATATTTCCAGGGATTGTTCGTATCTTGGGGTACCGGAGCTTCGTCCTCTTGTGCTTCGGGCTTAGCTACCCTACCCATACGACAAATCCCACCTTTGACTATCCCCCTGAGCATTGGTTATATTACAGTGACCATAGTTTCCTTACCTAGGTATCGCACAGGGCACTTACAGTGGTTATACTGTTTGTGTCCTGAGTCAGATGGGGATTGGACAACACAGTTGTGTTTGTGCAGTGGACTGGACCCTGTACATGCAGTGAAACCTGGGTGTCTCTATAACTGATTCTGTTACCTCCGGCTATAGTTTGGGAGTCTCAAGCCTCTTCTAGGTGAGACATACCGGATCTAGTGTCGGGAGCTCATTTAGCCACTCTATTTGTCTGCTCTTAGCTGTAGTTTCTCTAGGTGTGTGCTTTCGATTTACTGTGTTTTGATCAATAGTTGGCCTTTAGGGGAATTTTTTATTATATATTCTCTTCAGAGATATCATGGCACGTATCCCTACTCTCCGCCAGTCCCGTCGGTTGGCTGGTTTAAAGCCGACCGAGGTTTCACGCCGTATTGCTAGAGGACACCGAAGGGCTCCCTCTAAGTCTTCAGATTCTTACGAGACTTACATCCAAGACATCATGACTGCTACACATTCCGATACTGAGGAGAAACCTTCGAATCCATCAGGTAGAGTTGACCACACTTCCGATCCCCATACTCCTCATGAGGAGTGGGGAGGTGATCCACCTGAGACTCAACCTAGTTATATTTGGCCTAATCCACTTCAACGAGATCCGTTCGATCCTTCAAATCTAGATAATTATCTTTACAGAATGGCAACCTTACCCGAGGATGAAGAACAGGATGATCTGCTCGATCCTTTGTTTTCACGCAGTTATAGACATGGGATGCCAGAGTTACATGATGACATTGGCCCTATGATCAACCTGACATCACTCTCTTTTGGTATGCCTATTCATAGTACAGTTGAACCTTCCACTACGTTTGGTAGTCACGCTGACAATAGTCATGGTGTTAGCCATACTATACCCACTGGGGGCACTACATTGTCCACGCACACACATAGTATGGGGACTGGTCATGTTCCTCCTAACAAAGCTAATGTTGGAAGAAGACCACCTCCTAGGATTTCCCAACCTAATAGGAACGTTGTTCGAAACATGACTTGCCATCCACCACCTAATACACATACCACTACTCGTCAACCTAGGACTATTTTTACAGATGTTAATGCTCCTCCCAACCATTTGGGTGGACATATGCCGCATACTTTTGCGTCCACTGTTGCCACTAGTAATGCTAAAGTAGGGGGTGGGAATATCTCCTATCCACATGGACATAACGCCACCATCCTTGCTACTAGTCACACCAATATTGGAGTTGGGAATACTTCTCATGCTTCTGGTCACCATGCGACTGCTCAAGCTAATCCTAATGCTAGGGGTGGGAACATATCATACCATTATGGTCATTACAACATGGTTCCCGCTATGAATAGTACATACATGCCCCATACTCATGGTGGCAACCCTTACTACAACACAGTCGGTGCCAGCCACCAGTATAACCCACCACCCCAATATGGTGCCCAAAACACGCACATACCTGCTTAATCTCAAATGGGTCAAGCAGAAGGAGGTTATCAATCCTATGGCCATGGGCAAGCTTATTGTCCGTCAGGTCCTTATTATCAGCAGTATAATCCTTATGGTCAAGCTTTTGGTCCATCTTATAACACGGTTCCATTTAACCAACCTTTTATGGGGGCTTATAATCAAGCTTTCCAGCCTCGGCTCCTGTTCCTTACACGCTTGAACCTTCCAGATCTTTCGAAGCTCACGAATGATCCAGTGTGTCACAACCTACTTGGCCCCCAGTCCCTACCAAACTCCCTTCGAACATTCCTAAGTTCGAGGGGAAAGGTGGTGAGGACCCGGGAGATCATGTCACAACATTCCATGTTTGGTGTTCATCCAACTCTTTGAATCACGATTCTGTTAGATTGCGACTATTTCAATGCACCCTCACAGGGGCAGTCGTGAAATGGTACGTCGAGTTGCCTGGAAACACTTATAGGGGTTTTAACGAGATCGCTTTGGTTTTCTTAGATCATTTTCAGTTGCTAGTTTGCTATGATACTGGCACTAAACTTTTATCTACCTTCCGTCAGAATAAGGCCATGCATATTTCTGACCATGTTCAAGAGTGGCATTGGTAGAAGAGGTTAGTGAAAGCCAACATTCCTCCAGAGTTCTTGTTGGAATCGTTCCTCAAGTCTCTACTCCCATACATTGCTAAGGATGTTTCGATGTCCAGCATTATGATTGAGGAACAAGCTATCTTGAAAGTCCAGCAGTTAGACTTATTATACTCTCAGTCTGGCATTTTGTATGACATCATCCCTGATGCACCACGTACACGTCATGATCCCATGTAAGTTCTTGGACCGCATGCCGATGGCATCGTTGGATCTGCAAGCACTTGCCCCATAGATTTGGTATCTAATCAAATGTAGAATTTGTCACTAAACCAGTCTACTCCTGGACAGGTTCACACCTTCTCCACTTCCACCCCATCGTCCGATGTACACAGTGTGCAAACGATGAACCAGTCAGGTAACCATCAAGCCGATGGTAAGAAAAAGGGGAGAAATAATCATAAGGGTGGAAACAATGGGAATAACAATAGCAATCGCAATACCCCCCATAAGGATAATGCCAACCCTCCTCGGGAAGGCAGAAATGCTGGTGAGGACGGTAAACATAGGCATAAGGTGAAGTTTCCTTGCAAGCTCTGTGGGGACGACCATTGTCCGATGTACACAGTGTGCAAACGATGAAACAGTCAGGTAACCAGCAAGCTAATGGTAAGAAAAAGGGGAGAAATAATCGTAAGGGTGGAAACAATGGGAATAACAATAGCAATCGCAATACCCCCCATAAGGATAATGCCAACCCTCCTCGGGAAGGAGGAAATGCTGGTGAGGACGGTAAACCTAGGCGTAAGGTGAAGTTTCCTTGCAAGCTCTATGGGGATGACCATCTTACTCACTTCTGTCCTTGTATTGAAGAAGCATTGAAGCACTTGGCACAGAGCCCAGCTGTGTTGAAGGATCCCCTACCTCATCACCAAAACATGGCTTTGCATGCTCCCACCACCAGTTATGCACCTACTGAGACGGCAATATCTTCTTACAATACTAGTGGTTATGGATGTGTGAACATGGTTCAGTCAGAGGTTATTGTTGCGACTCGTCAGCGCGAATATGATGCACCAAAACCTAATTTGGGGGAGTGAACCTCCCCCTCCTCCTAACAATTCCTTGCATATAGAGAAGCCCTCTATTATGTCGTGGATACCGAAAGGTTTTCTTAAGCGCTGTACACATAATCCTAATGCTTGATCCGCCCACAACTACTCCATCGTAGAAGATTTGGGTCAAACTCCATGTGCCATGTCGGCTCTTGAAGTTTTGCAAACCTGTCCTTCTCAGAAGCATGCTCTTTTGAGTGCATTAGGAGTTCAGGATGGGGGAAGTCCCACTGTTATCAAGTTCAATATTACTGATGTTCAACCTCGCTTACCCTACCACATGGATTTTCAAATCTAGGTGGTGTGCCTTCAGAGTTTTGTCAAACATACTATGGTTGACGAAGGTGCTTCTACATCAGTAATGTCATTAGCTTGTTGGAAAGCTCTTAGCTCTCCTCCCCTACTGGTGTCTAGAACCACGCTCACTGCACTCGACGATCGTTCATTTAAGATGCATGGAATTATCCCTTCCCTTGTTGTCTCTTTGGGAGGTAAATCTATGCCTATTTAGGTCGAGGTGGTTGATGTGCCCTTCGACTACAACCTTTTATTGGGTCGGAATTGGATGTATGCCATGACAGCTGTCACATCCACTGTATTCAGAGTTATCTACTTTCCTCATGAAGGAAATATTGTGACCATTGATCAACTGGATTACATTAACTCCTCTTCCACAGCATCCACGGGATCCATAGTCCTGCAGGTTACTCATTCTCAGCTGGCAATTGGGAACATGGGTGTTGGCATGTACCCTTCATTGGGAACTTATGATTTTGCCGCACCTGTGAATTTTATTGGAACTATTACCAATGATGCGTCTCCTCCTTCGCATAATATGTCATTCTGGACTTCCTATTTTAATGATCCATGGACTTTACCGTCCATGAGTTCCATGTCTGGAAACATTTCGCATGTTGGGATGTCTATGCCACTGTTTGTAGCTGAGCTTGCTTGCCAGCATGTTCAACAAGCCACTGCAGAACCGGATCTCTCTTCTTCCCAGATAGTCGAGGAAGATCACATTACGCTACCGGTTTGGGAAGCCAACTCATGTTGTTCCCATGATTTCCTCGATGATACTTTTCCTTCTGATGAATCTATTATGGAGGCCATGTGTGGTAGTGAGAGACCTTGGGAAGATATGTACCATCACTCTTATTTCCTTCCCAAACTCGAGCTCGCCGAATGAGAAGAGTTTAGGACGACTCTAGTAGAGATGGTCGGTCACCCTGTGGCTCTTTTGGAGTCACGTGATGTTTTCATGGAAGGGAATATGGCTAAAATTTCCCCAACTATGTTGATCAATATCTCTCGTACTCCTGGAACCGTTGAGAATGTTTATATCGGTGACAATTGCACTCCTGAGGAGATTGCTATTTACACTGAATTGTTTACAGAACTCCCGGAAGCTTTCACTTGGTCGGATGAGGAGATGCTAGGAACAGATCCCCGCATTGTTGAACATGAGATTAGAACGTATCCCAATTCTAAACTAGTTCAACAACGCTTACGTGCTGTGAACCCTAGAAAAGCAGCCGCTATCAAGGCAGAGGTGGAGAAACTGCTCAAAGTTGGTTTCATCTACCCCGTTCCCATTACCAAATGGGTGTCAAACCCTGTTCCTATGGATAAGAAGCAGGGAACGATCCATGTATGCACTGAATTTAGAGATGTGAACCATGCATGTATGAAAGACAACCTCCCCACACCATTCATAGATAAAATCTTGGATTCTTGCATTGAGAGTGAGATTTTTTCCTTCATGGACAGATTTTCCGGATATAACCAGATTCAAATCAAACCCAAGGATCAACATAAGACAGTTTTATTTGTCCTTGGGGAACATTTGCATATCAGGAAATGCCCTTCAGCCTTAAAAATGTCAGAGCTACGTTTCATCCCGCCGTGACCTATGCCTTTCACGATCTTAAAAAGATTATGGAGGTTTTCTTGGATGATATTGCCAACCATTCACGCAAGAGAATGGACCACCCCAAGAACCTCCGCATGATTCTCAAATGATGTATACAATACAAGATTCGATTGAATCCTAACAAATGAATCTTTGCTATCAAGACGGGTCACCTTCTGGGCTTCATAGTTTCGAAAGAGGGTATTAGAGTCGATCCTCTTAAAGTTGAGGCAATACTTCAATTTCCTCCTCCGCGTAATTTGTTACAACTTCAGAGCCTCCAAGGGAGAGCCACTTTTCTACATTGTTTCGTATTCAATTATGCTAATCTTACCAAAGGTTTCGCGTGCTTATTGAAGGACACCCCTTTTATCTGGGATGGGTGAGCCCAGCAGTCTTTCGACGCCCTTAAGAAAGCTTTGGTATCGGCCCCTGTGCTTAGTCCACCAGACTTTGCACGAGATTTTATCCTTTATGTGGCCACGTCTCAAGAGATGATTGGCATGGTCTCGGTTTAGGTGGATGATGCGCTTGTCGAGCATGTCTTTATTACCTTAGTCAAAATCTAGTAGACGTTGAGCTAAGATATACTCATGTGGAAAAGCTGGCTCTTGCAACTGTTCATTCAATCCAACAGTTACGACATTACATTTTTCTTAGAACCACCATAGTTTCCACGCATATCAATCCATTTCAGTTCGTGCTATCGCGATGCTTTATTGGGGGGAAGTACAATAAATGGACTGTTATCCTTCAGGAGTTCAATCTCGATTTTGCTTCGGCAAAGTCATTGAAATCGTTGGTATTTGCTGAGCTTATGTCGGACCTTCTGAGACTTGATGAGGACGTCATTCATGAATATTCCTTTGTGGATGAGCACTTATTTCTTATCTCGTCAGAGGACCCTTGGTATGGGGATGTCATTGTATATCTCCAAACTTTGAAGTTTCCTCTGCACTATTCATGAGATGAGCGACAGCGTGTAAAACATCACGCTAAAGATTATACTATCGTCGGTGAAACTTTGTATCATCGAGGAAAGGATTCTATCGTCCGTCGTTGCTTAACTCACGAAGAAGCGGAGCGGGTGCTTAATGATTTCCATGCTGGGGTGTGTGGAAGTCACTTATCTGGGCTTGCTACAGCCCAACGTATTATGCGAGCTGGTTATTTTTGGCTTTCCATCTTTAAGGATTGTGTTAATGCTGTGAAGAGATGTCACCCTTACTAGGTGTTTTCTTGGAACATACACTCGCATCCAACGCCCCTTCATCCGGTCATCAGTATCGGTCCCTTCACCAAGTGGGGGGTGAATTTCATGGATTGTAAGCCAGCTTCAGCTGGGGGGCATCACCATATCATAGTGGCCATGGACTATTTTTCCAAATGGGCTAAGGCCATGCCTACCGTTAAAGCCGATGGTGCTACAGCAGCCCACTTCATATTCAATCAAATTATAACTTGGTTCGGTATTCCGAAAGAGATTGTCACTGACCATGGCAGTCACTTTCAGAACAAGATGATGGAGGATTTGTCCCTCAAGCTTGGGTTTCATCAAGAACACTCATCTTCTTATTATCCCCAAGCAAATGGTCAAGTAGAAGTAGTCAATAAGTCTTTGAAGACCATTCTCCAACGTACCATCCAACAAAACAAGACCAATTGGCACATCATGTTATATCCTGCTTTGTGGGCGTATCGAACCCCAGTCAAGACTGCCACCGGGTTCTCACCGTTTTAGCTAGTTCACGGTGTGGAGTCACTTTTACCAATTGAATGCGAGATCCCTTCACTTAATGGCCATAGAGCTCCTCCCTAATATGACGGGTCTTGAGTAATGTTTAATCCACCTTGAGCAACATGACGAGCAACGTCGAGATGCCGCTGTGGCCATAGATTCCAACAAACGTCGTATTAAGGTTCAATATGATAGGTCTGTCCGTCCTCGGTAGTATGCTGAAGGTGACTTGGTCCTCTTATATGACCAAGCTAAAGAACCCCTAGGGGCAGGCAAGTTCAACCCCATGTGGCACGATCCTTACATCCTGAGGCTTTTCCTGGAAAAAGGATCCTATGAATTAGAAGACTATGAGGGGACTGTCTTGAAGGAGCGTAGAAATGGGCTCTACCTTAAGTGGTATTATGCTTGAACCTCTAGTTCAGGCTGATACTTTTGTATACTATTGTATAGTTGCTTCTGTACATAGTTTAGATTTCTTTTGGTTTTCGGGTCTGCTGATTAGCTTCTGTTTGATTGAGAGATGTCAGCAGAGTTTCCTACGTTCTTAGGATTTGCCGATGGTACTAGCCATCATACGCAGCAGCTTGCTTCTACTACCTGGGTTATTTTCTCACTTGACCACCTAGTTGTGTCCTCAGGAGGTGCTTGTCTTGGTCCTACATCTAACAATGTGGCTAAGTATAGTGCCGTCATTGAGCTACTTTGGGATGCCATTTCCCATGGCATCTAGTTTTTAGAATTCCTCCTGGATTTACAACTAGTTGTGTCTCAGCTGAATGGGCAGTACCATGTGCGAGATCCTATGCTATTACGGAAATTCCTAAGGGTAAGACTCTTGTAATGATATTTTGCTTCAATTACATACATACATGTTCCGAGAAGTGTTAATCATATATCTGATGCATACGCTAACTATGTATTAGATTGGCATTTGTCACATTCATCATGAAGCACACAAATATAAGAAGACATTCATACATTTGTACATACACACATATAGTAGAACTAGAGAACCAAAGTTTTATATATATATATATGTCCAAAATGCTAGTGTCATACAAAACTGGAGCCCATAGCACTCAAAAATATACATATCGATACAAAAATGAGATCTTGAGATATCTAATCTTTATAAGGAGGCCTAGCCGTCACCCCGACAGGATGTGTCTCGTAGAAATACTGTACTGCATTGGCTACCCACTGCAATAGCCACGCCCAGTCACTCGGAACACCCACTACTTGGCACTGCATGGCCTTAGGTAGTCTCGCCATCTCTATCTGTGGAACTCTAGCAACCATTTGTGTGAGGTTGCGTCGAAAGGTGTGTAGTGTGTGTCCTTCTGCAGCATCGCCTGCCTCCTCACCCCTACCCCAACGACCATGTCTCAGGAATCCATCAGGTATCATTGGGCCTTTGTCTACGAGCAAACAGTCACCCATTAGAATGTGATACTACCACCAAAAAGATTTTTGCATTTACATCTATAATAAAAAATCCATAAAAATTTAATACACAAAAAACCAAAAAGAGTACTCACCAATGTCTTCGAATGCTACGTCTAGTGGGAGTGGCATGTCCCTATCCTGGCGGAAGTCTATCCCTGCATAGGGGTATTCCTCTATGGCGATGACCTGTAGGTCCCACGAGTGGAAGAACTCCTCGGTATATGGTGATTCCAGACGGCCACCACCCTGTCGTGTCAAGACCTCATCCCATCGGGTCAGGGTTGGATCCCGGAGACTATGAGGAGGGACATCCACCCTCGGACTAAGCCCTGGAACCCTCTCATAGAAGAAGCTACATAGGATGCTCCCATACCCAAAGTTTTTGGCCTTCCCTTCTTTGCATTCTGTCAGTTGGGTCTTCATAGACCCCAGCAGTGTGGTACACTAGTCAAACACTATAGGCTGCATGCATTGTGATGCATAAAACATCACCGGCTTGGATGCCTAGTGCAGAGCTTTGGATCCCGTGATCCACACTAAGGTAGCCACAATGATCTTCATGCTCAGATCTACTATGGTGTTGAAGGGAACCTGAATTCCCACCACACGTGTGTTTGCGGAGCACTACCATGCTATGTAGTCCTAGACGGTGATCCCACCACCCATAGTATGAGACCAAAGACTAGCCTCCTCACCCCGACGAGACAAACCGATAATGAAGTAGATGTCGCCCACTTCTAGTGTGAGGATTTTCCCATTGAGATTGAAGTTTTGTGCATCAACATCCCAATAGTCGATCAAGCGCCAGAGTAATAGGATTTGGGCCCTCAAACCCCCTATACTCCAGAATTTGTACAACCCACATGCTTGCAATGCCTGTTGTGCTTGCATATCGTTGCACATGACCTCATGAACTTGGTCATGCTCCCTCTCCCTCCACTCTAGAACCATCCTGGAGTGAAGAAAAACAAGCATTTTAGTCAAATTCTTTTAAAAAACCAACTACACGGCCGTACCTACGAGCTAAATTGTATATACATGCGGGTACCCGTGGTCAACCTTTGCGTTGACTGCACGTTTTGTGCCCTACCTGTGACCCACCTAGCTATAGCCCACGGGTAGCGCCGAAGCCATTTAGGGCTTGTCCAAACAAAAAATCCCACCGCTGAAAGTCAAAATGAAAGCATTGAAATCAAAGGTATGGATGAGACTACCAACTTGCTCTGGACAGTTCGATGAACGATCACTCCTAGCTCCTAGAATCAGCAACTGAACTTTCAGGTGAAAACTAACCAAAAGCTCCAAATGGGTGAATAGTAAAAATGAATTGCAAATTGTAATTTTTTATTACTTTTTATAATTTTCAAGACCCACTTGTCTATAGTTTTTACCGTTTTGTGCCATTATGGACTAATATAATGTCTTGGAGTAGTATTTTTTAATAAGATTTCTTTGGCGAAAGTTGTTCTCGACGATTTCACATCTATGGCAGGTATGTTTCACACCTGGCATATAGGTTAGATGACATTTCCATGTGCATTATGTATTTGATGTATTGATCACTTTCATAAACCCTAAGTGAGACCCCACTTCGTAACTGACATGGAACCTTCACACTGCTATAGAAGTGTCGTTATGTGGCAGTAGGGCTTTTTCGAACATGGGTACCCTAGTTAGAACCCCTTTGTGCATTCTGGTGCCCATGCCGTTGTTTGTCCATAGGTTTGGGAGTCCTTCGTAGTTACGCCATGACATTGCGATAAAGAATCATACTCTACTTTGTATTATGCTAGCCATCTCCCTTCAGGACTCCCCTCAGTTATATCATGTTGATATTGCATTGCATCATCCTGCTTGCCACTTGAGCCTTGTGCTGGCTCCTGCTTACTCAGTTGTTACCCTGCTGCCTAAACACTTTTCCCTGTCGAGCCCTACATAGCTTATATATTTTCCCTTCACAATTTGATCACCTTTTGACCCTGAGGGAACATCCCCCCCGAGTGTCCACATCCTGCATGCACTTCCTTGCATTGATCATAGGTATGTTCCACTACTTGGAACTAGTCTGCTCGTTATTTGACACTCATTCCCTCACTTGTTGTACTATAAGCAATTTTATTCTTTTTCAAGCTTTTCCCAAATATGAAAAAGACAAAAAAAATCAAATATTCCAAAAAGCCGGACGGGATTATGGTTACTACTTCTTGCTGGTAGCTGTTGTGTCATCTTTGAACAGAGCATTCATTCCACTCCGTACATTCTGAGTCGGGACTATAGTTGGACCTTAGGAGCTATACTTGTTTCTCAATTCTCTCCACTGATTGGTTAAGCTTCCAGTCATTATGGATCCCTCTGTAATGCCTCCTGCATTGCACAGTCTATGTCAAGCCTATGCTGCCTGAGTCTATCCATTTGCTCATGCTCTTGTTTAAAGGAAGTCTTGAAACTAGTGTTGGCCACTCCTCAGATCTCTTGACTATTGCATGTCGGCCATCCTTATTGAGTTAGTCCGTTTCACCTAAGTTCTTCCAAATCTTTCAGCGTAGCTGGTACCTCGTGCTGGTTGATGGGGTATGCCTTAATGCCCTCCTTCCAGCGAGTCTCGATCCGTTGACTTCAACCCATTTATTTCGGGGCTTGAGGCTTAGAGTTCGGCTGAGTACCTTGAGGATTGCAGTCATTAGTGGCAGGTTCTCTCGCCATCGACAGTTTTCGAAATACATCAATGTCCCCTGATCGATGGATTCATCCTAGTCTTTGACTTCAAATCATTTATTCACACTCCGATGACTGTACTCTATGCCTTGATGCCCATTTTCATTATTGGTGGGTTATCTCACATCTGTTAATGGTATACATCATTGATCGGTAATCAGACGATGTCACATTAGGTTCAACCCCAACTCCTTTTATTCACTTGATGGGACTTGCACCATCGAAGACTTGTGTAGAAGACCCCAGGCGATAGTGGCATTCAATATGCTACTTATGACTTTGACTTTACATCTAAGATATCACCTCTTAGATATTAGCAGTTTGTACCTCCAGCTTGCACCAATTGTTTCCTTTTCAGCAGGAGACCGTATCTTACTATAGAGGGATCATGGCTATGATCACTTATGACATGTATTCATTGTAAACTGCCTATTCATGGCCATTGTATCAGATTGTTATACTATGACATGTATTCAGGGATACTCTTATATGACGAGTGAGCTACTGTTTCCACTAGTGTCTCCATCACTCCACTTCTGAGTTTTATAATGTATTTCGGCCATCGTAGCATCAGTCTCTGACCTTACACATTAGGGGGCATCTATTACACCGTAATCTTCCACCCTATGAGCATCAATATTCTTTGGCCTGTAGGATCCATTTCACTCACTCAGATTCACTTTATATCCTTCAGACATATTTTTCCTCATTTTTCCTCTGACCCGCATGTTGCATCACTATAGCATGCGTACCCACGAGTTGCATCACTACAGCCCTCGGGTATCAAGTAAAATGGTAAAAATCACTAGTTTATTACTTTTTACTCCCCAAAAGTGGTCATTGGGTGACCTTTGGCTCTCCATCTGCCCAAGTAATGTCTCGATGTGTCCTTTCACTTACCTTTGTGAGGACTATATATTGAGCACATATGGCTTATGGATGGGAGGAGAAAGAAGAGCAAGAGAACTCTAGTGGATTTTTTCCCTATCTTGAGTGTACACTCTTTGATCGTTGTAGTTGTGAACCCTTTATGTTCACCTTCCAAACTCCTATCTAGTTTGAGTTTGCCATTCATGGAGGATTGAAGTGGTGGAGGAACAAGTGGATTGATCCAGATCTTGGTTCATATTGGTTGCCGGCAAGAGGTTGTATTACTTTGTACTTCTTCTTATTTATTAATAGAAATACTCATATTCTCGTCCATTAATGTTGTAAATGTTATTTATCTTCCATTGGGTTGCATTTACTTGTTATATCATGGGCCATTATTATTGATGATGTTAATGCCATTTATATATTATATGTACTTGCTGTATATTGGTTGTTAAGACTAATTTGTAGATTCAAGTGCACGGATTGAAAATCTCCAATGAGGATATGCATCAAACGTTTGGATCGATGTTGGTTATCTTCTTCATTATCTTAGCATTGTCATTTATATAGCATAGTTCTAAGAATTGAGTTGATTTCTGGTAGTCATCTGTCTATTGTGGTACACCCCAAGCCATAGTGAGTTTTCTCCAACACAGAGATACACTATAGAAAACTTGCTTTTTCTGAGCCACTGGACTCTTTGTTTTCCCATTTGCCTTTCCTTACCCGCGGGTTATCTTAGCTATGTCCACATACACCTGCCTCTATTTACTCTACTGCTCGCGGGTACCCACAGGTATTCCTTCGACAATAGCGTATAACTCCGGCTTTAGTTGATTTATGACTTTTGGTTGTTGTTGGGTTGGCCTTGGATGATCCTGAGTCTTTGTTGGCCTGTTTCTTGACTGTTCCATGCCTTGGTTGTGACCACAACTCTTCTTTTCTCTGGGTTGAGCCTTGTTGGTTTTTTACCCATCTTTGGATTTAGACTTGTTGGTTTTTTCCTTTTGAGCTCATTCCATTGGTTGAATCTTACTATTTGGCATCTGCTGGGTTGTCTTAGTGATCTTCTTGGCATATCAGTGACTAGACAGTAGGATTTTTCTTGCATTTTTCATTTCCATATATTGAAAAATACAAAAACATAAACATAGTTTTGCATTTTCCTTTTGTTTATAAGAGAAAATACAATTTTTTTTACTTTTATGTACTGCATCTTGCATTGAGTGCTTTATGCTTTCATTTAGATTCTGATTGTGCATCAAAAATATAAAAGGATTGCATCTTTATTTCGAAACCATTTGTTTGATTTTGCATGCTAGTGGCATTGTTTTTGTTGGATAGATGAGTCTAGGATTTGACGATTTTGCATACTATTGAGTCTTACACATCACTAGTTTCACGACCATATCCCTTGAGTAACCATAGCCATTAAAATTAATGCTTAATCTTATAATTGATTACACCGATTTTATTTTAGGGTACACCAACTAGCATAGGTTTATAGTCTTGGAACAGATCATTAAGAGTTAACAATCCAAGACTACTAGACTAAAAATTAGGTGTCTGACCAGGGAGTGGAGGAATCCATGGTATATATCGATGTTCTCAAGAAGCTCTACTCAAGCCAGAGTTAAGCACGAGGTCACGAGAGGTTGGTTGAAGAGATATCCCTCTGATACCGAATGAACGTGGGAGATATTTCCAAGATTTGTTCATATCTGGGGACTCTTGGGGGATTTGACTCTCATTGAGTTTCAAGCTCAGCTACCCTTCCCATACGACAGATGCCACCTGCGATTGCCCCCTGATAATTTGTTATATTGTGGTGACCATAGTTGCCTTACCTAGGTATCTCATAGGGTACTTGCATTGGTTATGCTATTTGTGTCCTGAGTTAGATAGGGGTCGGACAACACAGTTTCCATTGTATAGGGACTTCAGCCTGTGCACGCAGTGAAATTTGGGGGCCATTATAACTTATTCTGTTACCTCTAGCTATAGTTTGGGAGTCGCAAGCCTCTCCTAGGTGAGACATACCGGCTCTAGTGTCGGGAGCTCATTTAGCCACTCTGTTTGTCTTCTCTTGGCTGTAGTTTCTCTAGGTGTGTGCTTTTGATTTACTGTTTCTGATTAATAGTTGGCCTCTAGGGGATGTTTGGATTCTGTATTCTCTCTGGTGATATCATGGTGCGGAGTCCTACTCTCCGTCGATCCCGTCAGTTAGCTAGTTTAGAACCTGTCGAGCTTTCATGCCGTGTTGTTAGGGGATGCGATCGGGCTCCCTCTGAGTCTTCGGATTCTTACGAGACTTACATCCTAGACGTCATGACCGCTACACACTCTGATACGGGAGAAATACCTACAAGTCCATCGAGTAGAGTTGAGCACACTTCAGACACCCCTACTCCTCATGATGTGTGTGGGGGTTATCAACTTGAGACTCAACTTAGTTTGTTTGGTCCGGATCCACCCTAGGACGACCCGTTCGATCCTTCACATCCACACGGTTATCTACACGAGATACCAGAGTTTCATGATGACACAGGCCCTATGGTCAACCCTACTTCATTCTCATATGGTATGCCGGATTACACCACAGTTGATCCTTCAACTTCTTTTGGTAGCCATGATGGCATCGTTCATGGTGTTAGCAACACTGCACCCATTGGGGGCAATACCCTCGCTAGGGGCACCACATTGTCCACTCACACACATAGTATGGGTACTGGTCAGATTCCTCCTAACAATGCCATTGTTGGAATATGACCACCTCCTAGGGCTACCCAACCGAATAGAAACACTGTCCACAATACGACTCGTCATCCAACACCTAATACACATGCCACTACTCGTCAACCCAGGACTACTTTCGCAAAAGTTATCGCTCCTCCCAACCATGGTAGTGGACATATACCACATACTTTTGCATCTGCTGCTGTGACTAGTAACGTTAATGTAGGAGGTGGGAATATACCCTATCCACATGGTCATAACACCACCATTCTTGCTACTAGTAACACCAATGTTGGGGTTGGGAATGCGTATCATGCTTATGGTCACCACACGACTCCTCATGCTAATCCTAAGGCTGGGGGTGGGAACATACCTTACCATTATGGTCATTACAACTCAGTTCCCACTACGAATAGTATGTATATGCCCCATACTTATGGTGGCAACCCTTACTACAACACAATCGGCGTTGGCTATCAGTACGATCCACCCCAATATGGTTCCCAAAACACTTATATACCTGCTTACCCTCACACAGGTTAGGTTGGAGGAGGTTACCAATGTTATGGCCATAGTCAAGCTTATGGTCGTCAAGATCACATTATCAGTAGTTTAATACTCATGGTCAAGCTTTTGGTCCACCTTATAATTTGGTTCCGTTCAACCAACCCTTTATGGGAGCTTATAATCAAGATTTCAAGTCGCAGTTCCTATTCCTTGCATGATTGAATCTCCTGTATATTTTGAAGATCATGAATGATCCGATGTGTCACGACCGTAGTTGGCCCACGGTTTCTACACAACTCCCTTTTGACATTCCTAAGTTCGAGGGGAAAGGTGGTGAGGATCAGGGTGATCATGTCACGACATTTCACCTTTGGTGCTCCTCCAACTCATTGAATCACAATTCCATTAGATTGCGACTATTTCAATGCACCCTCACGGGGGGCAGCCGCGAAGTGGTATGTTGAGTTGCCTGGAAACACTTATAGGGGTTTTAATGAGATTGCTTTGTTTTTCTTGGATCATTTCCAGTTGCTGGTTTGCTATGATACTAGTACTGAACTTTTTTCTACCTTCTGTCAGAACAAGGCCACACATATTTCTAACCACGTTCAAGAGTGGCGTCGGTGGAAGAGGTTAGTGAAAGCCAACATTCCTCCAGAGTTCATGTTGGAATGGTTCCTCAAGTCTCTACTCCCATACATTGCTATGTATGTTTTGATGTCCAGCATTGTGACTGAGGAACAAGCCATCTTGAAAGTCCAGCAGTTCGACTTACTATACTCTCAGTCTCACATTTTGTATGACATTATTCCTGACGCACCGCGCACACGTCATGAGCCTCAGTCAGTTCCTGGACCGCATGTCGATGGCATCATAGGATCTGCAAGCACTCGCCCTATAGATTTGGTAGCCAATCAAATGCAAAATTCAAAATTTGTCGCTAAACTAGTCTACTCCTTGACAGGTTCACACCTTGTCCACTTCCACCCCGTCGTCTGATGTACATAGTGTGCAATCGAGGAACCAGTCAGGTAACCAGCAACCTGGTGCTAAGAAAAAGGGGATAAACAATCGTAAGGGTGGAAACAATGGGAACAACAATAGCAATCACAATACCCCTCGTAACAATAATGCCAACCCTCCTCGAGAAGGCCGAAATGCTGGCGAGGACCATAAACCTAGGCATAAGGTGAAGTTTCCCTGCAAGCTTTGTGGGGAAGACTATCTTACTCACTTATGTCCTTGAATCGAAGAAGCATCTAAGCATTTGGCATAGAGCCTAGCTGTGTTAGAGGATCCCCTTCCTCATCATCAAAACATGGCTTCACATGCTCCCACCACTGGTTATGGACCTACCGAGATGACGGCGTTTTCTTCCAATATTGGTGGGTATGGATGTGTGAACATGGTTCAATCGGAGGTTAGTGTTGCCACTCATCAATGTGATTATGGTGCACCACAACCTAATATGGGAAGTGAGCCTCCCCCTCCTCCTGGCAATTCCTTGCATATCGAGAAGCCCTCTAATATGCCGCAAATACTGAAAGGTGTTCTTAAGTGCTCTACGCATAATCCTAATGCTCGAGCCTCCCATAATTACTCCATGGTGGAAGATTTGGGCCAAACTTCGTGTGCCATGTCGGCTCTTGAAGTCTTGCAAGCCTGTCCTTCTTAGAAGCATGCCCTTTTGAGTGCGTTAGAAGTTCAGGATGGGGGAAGTCCCAGTGTTATCAAGTTCGACACTATTGATGTTCAACCTCGCTTACCTTACCACGTGGCTTTTCAGATCTAGGTGGCGTGCCTTAAGAATTTTGTCAAACGTACGATGGTTGACGAAGGAGCCTCTGCGTCAGTAGTGTCGTTAACTTGTTGGAAAGCTCTAGGCTGTCCTCCTCTACTCGTGTCTAGAACCACGCTCACTGCATTTGATGGTAAGTCATTTAAGCCGTATGGAATTATCCCTTCCCTTATTGTCTGCTTGGGAGGTAAATCTGTGCCTATTGAAGTCGAGGTGGTTGATGCACCTATCGACTACAACATTTTACTGGGTCGGAATTGGATGTATGCTATGAAAGCTGTCGTGTCCGCTGTATTCAGAGTTACCTGCTTTCCTCACAAAGGAAAGATTGTGACCATCGATCAGCTGGTTTTCATTAATTCCTCTTCCACAGCATCCATGGTATCCATAGTCCCACAGGTTACTCATTCTCAGCTGGAAACTAGGAACATGGGTGTCAGTATGTACCCTTCATTGATGGGAACTTATGACTCTGTTGCACCTGTGAATTTTATTGGAACCATTTCTAACAATGCCTCTCCTCCTTCGCATAATATGTCGTTCCGGACTTCCTATTTTAGTGATCCATGGACTTTACCATCCACGCATTTCCTGTCTGGAGACATTACGCATGTTGGTATGCCTATGCCACTGTCTGTAGCTGAGCTTTCTTACCAACATATTAAACAAGCCACTGCAGAGCTTGTTCTCTCTTCTTCCCAAAAAGTCGAGGAAGATCCCGTTACACTGCCCGTTTGGGCAGCCAACTCGTCTTGTTCACATGACTGCCTTGATGATACTTTACCCTCGGATGAATCTATCATGGAGGCCATGTGTGGTAGTGAGAGGCCTTGGGAGGATATGCACCATCGCTCTTATTTCCAACCCAACCTCGAGCTCGCTGAACAAGAAGAGTTTAGGATGACTCTAGCAGAGATGGTTGGTCACCCTGTGGCTCTTTTAGGGTCACATGATGTTTTTGCAGAGGGGAATATGGCTAATATTTCCCCAACTACGTCGATCAACATATCTCGTACTCCTGGAAAGGTCGAGAATGTTTACATCGGTGACGATTGCACTCCTAAGGAGGTTGTTATCTACATTGAATTGTTTACATTCTAGGAATATTTCGCCTGGTCTTATGAGGAGATGCCAGGAATAGACCCCTGCATTGTTGAACATTAGATTAGAACGTATCCCAATGCTAAATCGGTTCGACAAGGCTTACGTGCTGTGAACCCTAGAAAAGAAGCTGCTATCAAGGCAGAGATGGATAAACTGCTCAAAGCTGGTTTCATCTACCTCGTTCCCCTTACTGAATGGGTGTCAAACCCTGTTCTTGTGGATAAGAAGCAAGGAGCGATCCGAGTATGCACCGATTTTAGAGATTTGAACCATGCATGTCCGAAAGACAACTTCCCCACAACATTCATCAATCAAATTTTGGATGCGTGTGCCGGAAGTGAGTTTTTTTCTTTCATGGATGGCTTTTCCGGATACAACCAGATTCAAATCAAACTCAAGGACCAACATAAGATAGCTTTCATTTGTCCTTGGGGAACGTTTGCATATCGGAAAATGCCCTTTGGCCTTAAAAATGCGGGAGCTACGTTTTAGCATGCCATGACCTATGCCTTTCACAATCTTAAAAAGATTATGGAGGTTTTCTTGGATGATCTTGCTAGCCATTCTTGCAAGAGAATGGACCACCTTGATCACCTTTGCATGATTCTCAAACGATGTATACGCTACAAGATTCGATTGAATCCGAATAAATGCATCTTTGCTGTAAGGACTGGTTGCCTTCTGGGCTTCATAGTTTCGAAAGAGGGTATTAGAGTTGATCCTCTTAAAGTTGAGGCAATACTTCGGTTTCCTCCTCCGCACAACTTGTTACAACTTCAGAGCCTCCAAGGGAGAGCCACTTTTTTACATTGTTTCGTAGTCAATTATGCTAATATTACCAAAGGTTTCGTGTGCTTCTTGAAGAAAGACACACCTTTTATCTGGGATGAGCAAGCCCAGCAGTCTTTCGATGCCCTTAAGAAAGCTTTGGTATCGACCCCTGTGCTTAGTCCACCAGAATTTGCACGAGATTTTATCTTTTATGTGGCAGCATCGCAAGAGACGATTGGCATGGTCTTGGTTTAGGTAGATGACGTGCTTGTCGAGCATGTCATTTATTACCTTAGTTGAAATCTATTATACGCTGAGCTAAGATATACTCATGTGGAAAGGCTGGCACTTGTGACTGTTCATTTAGTCCAGCGATTATGACATTACATTTTTCTTAGAACAACCATAGTTGTAGCACATATCAATCCGTTTCAGTTTGAGCTATCACGATGCCTGATAGGGGGGAAGAACAATAAATGGATTGTGATCCTTTAGGATTTCGATCTCGATTTTGCTTCGGCAAAATCGGTGAAATCATTGGTGTTTGCTGAGCTTATGTCAGACCTTCTGAGGCCTGATGAGGATGTCATTCATGTAGATTCCTTTGTGGATGAGCACTTATTCCTTATCTCGTCCAAAGACCCTTGGTATGGGGATGTCATTATATATCTCCAAACTTTGAAGTTTCCTCTACATTATTCATGAGATGAGCGATGGCGTGTGAAACATCACACTAAAGATTACACTATCGTCGATGACACTTTGTATAGCCGAGGAAAGGACTCTATTCTCCGTCGTTGCTTAACTCACAAAGAAGCGGAGTGGATTCTTAATGATTTCCATGCAAGGGCGTGTGGTGGTTACTTATCTAGGATTGCTACAACCCAACGTATTATGCGAGCCGGTTACTTTTGGCCTTCAATGTTTAAATATTGTGTTAACAATGTGAAGAGATTCCACCCTTGCCAAGTGTTTTCTCGGAATATACGCTCGCACCCAGCGCCCATTCATCCGGTCGTCACCGTCGGTCCCTTCACCAAGTGGGGGGTGGATTTCATGGATTGCAAACCAGCTTCCGCTAGGGGGCATCACCATATTATAGTGGCCGTGGACTATTTTTCCAAAGGGGCTAAGGCCATGCCTACCGTAAAAGTCGATGGTGCTACAGCATCCCATTTCGTCTTCAATCAAATTATCACTTGGTACGGTATTCTGAAAGAGATTGTCACTGACCATGGCAGTCACTTTAATAACAAGATGATGGAGGATTTGTCTCTCAAGCTTAGGTTTCGTCAAGAACACTCATATTCTTATTATCCCCAAGCGAATGGTCAAGTTGAAGCAGTTAATAAGTCTTTAAAGACCATTCTCTAGCGTACCATCCACCAAAGCAAGAACAACTAGCACATCATGTTATATCCTGCTTTGTGGGCGTATCAAACCATAGTCAAGACTGCCACTGGGTTCTCACCATTTCAGCTAGTTCACGGTGTGGAGTCACTTTTACCAATTGAATGCGAAATCCCTTCGCTTAAACTGCCGATAGAGCTCCTCCCTGATACGATGGGTCTTGAGCAATGTTTAATCCACCTTGAGAAGCTTGATGAGCAGTGTCGAGATGCCACTGTGGCTATCAATGCCAACAAATGTCCTATTAAGGTTCAGTATGATAGATATGTCCGTCCTCGGCAATATGCTGAAGGTGACTTGGTCCTCTTATCCGACCAAGCTAAAGAACCCCTGGGGGCAGGCAAGTTCAACGCCATGTAGCACAGTCCATACATCGTGAGGCGTGTCCTAGAAAAAGGAGCCTATGAATTAGAAGACTATGAGGGGATTGTCTTGAAGGAGCCTACAAATGGGATCTACCTTAAGCAGTATTATGCTTCAACCTCTGGGTTAGGCTAATACTTTTGTACACTACTTTATAGTTGCTTATGTACGTAGTTTAGCTTTCTTTTTGTTTTCGGGTCTACTGATTAGCTTTCGTTTGCTTGACAGATGTCAGTATAGTTTTCTACATTCTTAGGATTCGCGGATGGTGCTAGCTGTCCTACGCAGCAGCTTGCTTCTGCTGCCTGGGTTATTTTCTCACCTGACCACCTAGTTGTGTCCTGAGGAGGTGCTTGTCTCGGTCCTACATCTAACAATGTGGCTGAGTATAGTGCCATCATTCAGCTACTTAGGGATTCTATTTCACATGGTATCCAGTCTTTAGAAGTCCGCCTGGATTCACAGCTAGTTGTGTCTCAGCTAAATGGGCAGTACCGCGTGCAAGATCCTACATTACTACAGAAATTCCTATGGGTAAGACTCTTATAATGACATTTTGTTTCAATTACATACATTCATATTCCAAGAAGTGTTAATCATTTATCTTATGCATACACTAACTATGTATTAGATTGGAATTTGTCACATTCACAATGAAGCACACAAATAAATGAATACATTCAAACATCTGTACATACACAAGTATAGTAGAACTGGAGAACCAAAGTTTTTATAAATAATATATCCAAAATGATAGTGTCATGATACAAAACTGGAGCCCATAGCCCTCAAAAATATACATATCGATACAAAAATGAGATCCTGAGATATCTACTCCCTATGAAGAGGCCTAGCTACCGTCGCCAAAGGATGTGTCTCATAGAAATACTAAACTGCATTGGCTACCGACTGCAATAACTGCACCAAGCTAGTTGGAACTCCCACTACCTGGCACTACATATCCTCAGGTAGTCGTGCCAGCTCTATCTGTGGTACCCGGGCAACCATTCATGATAGGTTTTACCACAAGGTCTGTAGAGTGCGCTCTGCTACGGCACCTCCTGCCTCGTCACCCCTGCCCCGGCAATGATGTCTCGGGAAGCCATCGGGTCTCACTAGGCCCTTGTCTGCGAGCAAACAGTCAAACTTTAATACATGATACTATCCCCAAAAGAGATTTTTGCATTTACATCTATAATAAAAAATCCATAAAAGTTTGATATACCAAGAACCTAAAAAGAGTACTCACTAATGTCTCTGAAGGCTGCATCTTATGGGAGTGACATGTCTTGATCCTGCCGAACGTCTATCCCTGGATAGGGATAGTCATCTATCGCTATGATCTATCAATCCCACTAGGAAAAGAACTCCTCTGTATATGGTGATGCCATACGGCCACCACCTAGTCATGTCAAGATCTCGGCCCATCGGGTCAGGGCTGGATTGCGGAGACTATGAGGAGGGACTTCAACCCTCGGACTAAGCCCCAGACCTCTATCAAAGAAGAATCTGCACAAGATACTGCGATACCAAAAGTTTTTTTTCCCTCCCTTCTTTTCATTCTGTCAATTGGGTCTTCATAGACCCCAGTAGCATGGTACACCAATCAAATACTATAGGCTGCATACATTGTGACACATAGACCATCACTGGCCTGGATGCCTGGTGCAGAGCTTTTGAACCAGTTATCCACACTAAGGTAGCCACAATAATCTTCATACTTAGATTTACTATGGCATTGATGGGCACCTGACTCCCCACCGCTCTTGTATCTGCAGGACAATACTGCCCTATATAATCAAGGACGGTAATCCAACCACCCACAGTACGAGACCAAAGGCTTTCCACCTCACCTTGACGAGACAAACCGGTTATGAAGTAGATGTCTTCCACTTCCAGTGTAAGGATTTTCCTATTGAGATTGAAGTTCTGTGCATCAACATCCCAATAGTTTATCAATCGGTGGAGTAGTAGGTTTTGGGCCCTTAAAACCCCTACACTCCAAAATTTATACAACCCACATGCTTGTAATGCTTGCTGCGCTTGCACATCATTGCGTACGGCCTCGTCTACTTGGTCATGTTCCCTCTTCCTCCACTCTAGAACCATCCCAGAGTGGGAAAAACAAAGATTTTAGTCAATTTCATTTGCAAAATTAACTTCATGGCCATACCCGCAGGCAACTTTGCATACAGTGGCAGGTACCCGCAGTCAACCTGTGCATTGACTGGGAGTATGGTGCTCTACCCGCGATCCGCATAATAGTAGCACTAAAACCATTTAGGGCTTGGCCAAACTGAAAATCCAACCACTAAAATTTGAAATAAAAGCATTGAAATGGAAGGTGGGGATGAGATTACCAACCTGCTCCTGACGGTTCGACGATCGAACACCTGTAGCTCTCGGAATCAGCAACTGAACTTCGAGGTAAAAACTAACCACAAAACTCCAAATGGGTGAATAGTAAAAATGAATTGTAATTTGTAAATTTTTGTTACTATTTATAATTCTCTAGACCCACTTGTCTATAGTTTTTGCCATTATATGCTGTTTTGGACTAATACGATGTCATGGAGTAGTGTTTTTTACCAATTTTCTTTGGTGAAAGTTGTTTCTGACCATTTCACATATACGACAGGTACGTTTCACACCTGGCATATAGGTTAGATGTCATTTTCACATGCATTATGCATTTGACCTTTTGACCACTTTCATAAACCCTAGGTGCGACCCCGCTTCTTAATTGACACGGAACCTTCACACTATTACAGAAGTCTCATTATGTGGTGGTAGGGCCTTTCTGAACATGGGTACCCTAGTTAGAACCTCTTTTTGCATTCTGGTGCCCATGTCGTTGTTTGTCCTTAGGATTGGGAGTCCTTTGTAGTTACGCCATGACATTGCGATAAAGACTCACACTCTACTTTGTCTTATGCTGGCCATCTCCCATAAGGACTCCCCTGTTTATATCAAGTTTTGATTGCATTTCATTATCCTACTTACTGCTTGAGCCTTGTGCCAGCTCCATCTTACTTAGTTGTAGGTTGGTGCCTGAGCACTTTTCCCTGTCGAGCCCTACACAGCTTATATTTTCCCTTCACAATTTGATGACCTTTTGATCCTGAGGGAACACACCCCCCGAGTGTCCACACCCTGCATGCACTTCCTTGCATTGATCATAGGTATGTTCCACTGCTTGGAACTAGTCTACTCGCTATTTGACACTCATTCCCTCACTTATTGTAATATAAGCAATTTTATTCTTTTTCAAGCTTTCACCAAATATGAAAAAGACAAAAAAATCAAATATTCCAAAAAGATGGATAGGATTATGGTTACTACTTCTTGTTGGCAGTTGTTGTGTCACCTTTGAACAGAGCATTCATTCCACTCCATACATTATGAGTCAGGACTATAGTTGGACCTTAGGAGCTGTACTTGTTTCTCAGTTTACCCCACCGATTGGTTAAGCTTCCAGTCATTATGGATCCCTTTGTAATGCCTCCTGCATTGTACAATCTATATCAAGTCTATGCTACCTGGGTCTATCCATCTGCTCATGCTCTTGTTCAAAGGAAGTCCTGAACCTAGAGTCGGCCACTTCCCAGATCTCTTGACCATTGCATGTTGGCCATCCTTATTGAGTCAGTCCATTTCACCTGAGTTCTTCCAAATCTTTCAACGTAGCTGGCACCTCATGCTGGTTGATGGGGGTTTCCTTAATGCCCTCCTTCTAGCGTGTCTTGTTTCGTCAAGTTCAACCCATTTGTTCCAGAACTTGAGGCTTAGAGTTCGATTGAGTACCGTGAGGCTTGCAATCATTAGTGGTAGGTTCTCTCACCATCAACAGTTTTGGGAATACATCGATGTCCCCTGATCGATGGATTCATCCTAGTGTTCGATTTCAACTCATCTATTCACACTCCGATGACTGTGCTATCTGCCTTGATGCCGATTTTCATTATTGGTGGGTTATCTCATGTCTGTTAACGGTATACATCATTGACCGGTAATCAGACGTTGTCACATCAGGTTCGACCTCAACTCCTTTATTCACTTGATGGGACTTGCACCGTTGAAGACTTGCGTAGAAGACCCTGGGCAATAGTGGCATTCAGTATGCTACTTACGATGATGACTTTACATCTAAGATATCACCTCTCAGATATCAGCAGTTTGTACCTCCAGTTTGCACCAGTTGTTTCCTTTTCAGCAGGAGACCATATCTTACTGCAGAGGGATCATGGCTATGATTACTTATGACATGTATTCACTATGTACTTCCTATTCATGGCCATTGTATCAGATTGTTGTACTAACGACATGTATTCAGGGAGAATATTGTATTATGACGAGTGAGCTGCTCTTTCCACTTGTGTCTCCATCACTCCACTTCTGAGATTTATAATGTATTTCAGCCATCGTATCATCAGTCTCTGACCTCACACATTAGGGGGCATCTGCTACATTGTAATCTTCCACCTTGTGAGAATCAACACTCTTTGGCCTAGAGGATCCATTCCACTGACTCAGAACCATTTTATATCCTTCAGACACTATTTTTCCCTATTTTTCCCTTGTACGCTAGCTGGATCATTACAGTGGGCATACCCACAAGTTGCATCACTATAGCCCGCGGGTAGCATGTAAAATGGTAAAAATCTCTAGTTTATTACTTGTTACTCCCAAAAAGCAGTTATTGGGTCACCTTTGACTCTCCATCTACCCAAGAAACGTCTCGATGTGTCCATTCACTTAACTTTGGAAGGACTATATATTGAGCACATATGGCTTATGGATGGGAGGAGAAAGAAGAGCAAGAGAACTCTAGTGGATTTTTTCCCTATCTTGAGTCTACACTCATTGATCCTTGTAGTTTTGAACCATTTATGTTCACCTTCCAAACTCCTATTCTAGTTTGAGTTTTCCATTCAATGGAGGATTGAAGTGGTGGATGCACAAGTGGATTGACCCAAATCTTGGTTCAGATTGGTTGCCGGCAAGAGGTCGTATCACATTGTACTTCTTCTTGTTTATTAATAGAAATACTCATATTCTCATCCATTAATGTTGTAAATGTTGTTTATCTTACATTGGGTTTCCTTTACTTGTTATATCATGGGCCATTGCTATTGACGATGTTAATGCCATTTATATATTATATGTACTTGTTGTATATTGGCTATCAAGACTAATTTGTAGATTCAAGTGCACGAATTGAAAAGTTCCAACGGGGATCTACATCAAACGTTTGGATCAAGCTTTGTTATATTATTCATTATCTTAGCATTGTCATTTATATAGAATAGCATTGGGAATTGAGTAGATTTCTGGTAGTCAGCTGTCTGTTGTGGTCTACCCCAAGCCATAGTGAGTTTTCTCCAACACACTTGTTGTATTATAAGCAATTTTATTCGTTTTCAAGCTTTCCCAAATATGAAAAGACCAAAAAAATCAAATATTCCAAAAAGCCGGACGGGATTATGGTTACTACTTCTAGTCGGCAGCTATTGTGTCACCTTTGAATAGAGCATTCATTCCACTCCATATATTATGAGTTGGGACTATAGTTGGACCTTAGGAGCTGTACTTGTTTCTCAGTTTACTCCACCGATTGGTTAAGCTTCCAGTCATTATGGAGCCCTTTTTTATGCCTCCTAGATCGCATAGTTTATATTGAGTCTATGCTGCCTAATTCTATCCATTTGCTCATGGTCTTGTTCAAAGGAAGTCCTAAAACCAGTGTCAGCCAATCCTCAAATCTCTTGACTATTGCATGTCGACCATCCTTATTGAGTCATTCCATTTCACCTGAGTTCTTCCAAATCTTTCAGCATAGCTGGTACCTCGTGATGGTTGATGGGGGATGCCTTAATACTCTCCTTCCAGCGAGTCTCGTTCCGTTGACTTCAACCCATTTATTCCGGAACTTGAAACTTAGAGTTCAATTGAGTACCTTGAGGCTTGTAGTCATTAGTGGCAGGTTCTCTCACCATCGACAGTTTTGGGACATCAATGTCCCCTGATCGATGGATTCATCCTAGTGCTCGACCTCAACACATCTATTCTCACTTTGATGATTGTGCTCTGTTCCTTGATGCCCATTTTCATTATTGGTGGGTTATCTCGCTTCTGTTAACGGTATACATCATTGACCGGTAATCAGACGATGTCACATCAGGTTCAACCTCAACTCCTTTATACAGTTCATGGGACTTGCACCGTCAAAGACTTGTGTATAAGACCCTGGGCGATAGTGGCATTCAGTATGCTATTTATGACTATGACTTTACATCTAAAATATAGCCTCTCAGATATCAGCAGTTTGTACCTCTAGTTTGCACCAGTTGTTTCCTTTTCAGCAGGAGACCATATCTTACTATAGAGGGATCATGGCTATGATCACTTATGGCATATATACTGCCTATTCATGGCCATTGTATTAGATTGTTGTACTATACCGACATGTTCTCAGGGATACTATTGTATTATGACGAGTTAGCCGCTCCTTCCACTTGTGTCTCCATCACTCCACTTCTGAGATTTATAATGTATTTCAGCCATCGTAGCATCAGTCTCTCACCTCACACATTAGGGGGCATTTGTTACAACGTAATATTCCACCTTGTGAGTATCAACACTCTTTGGCCTAGAGGATCCGTTTTACTGGCTCAGATCCACTTTTTATCCTCCAGAGACATTATTTTTCCCGATTTTTTCCTTTGTACGCCAACTGCATCATTACAGTGGGTGTACCTTTGAGAGGACTATATATTGAGCACATATGGATTATGGACAAGAGGAGAAAAAAGAGCAAGGGAACTCTAGTGGATTTCTGCCCACATCTTGAGTCGACACTCATTGATCCTTGTAGATGTGACCCTTTATGTTCACCTTCCAAACTCCTATCATAGTTTGAGCTTGCCATTCCATGGATGATTGAAGTGGTGGAGGCACAAGTGGATTGACCTGGATCTTGGTTTAGATTGGTTGCCGACAAGAAGTCGTATCACATTGTACTTCTTGTTATTCATTAATATAAATACTCATATTCTCATCCATTAATGTTGTGAATGTGTTTATATTACATTGGGTTGCATTTACTTATAATATCATGGACCATTGCTATTGATGATGTTAATTTCGTTTATATATTATATGTGCTTGTTGTATATTGGCTTTCAAGACTAATTTGCAGGTTCAAGCACACGGATTGAAAGCTCCAACGGGGATCTACATCAAACATTTTGATCAAGGTTGGTTGTCTTCTTCATTATCTTATCATTGTCATTTATATAGCATAGAATTGGGAATTGAGTTAACTTCTGCTAGTCAGTTGTCTGTTGTGGTCCACCCCAAGCCGTAGGAAGTTTTCTCCAACACGAGAGTATGAAATCCAACTGTATATGAGCAATTTTACTTCCCAAGATTAACCTGTCGCCGAGAATAATCTGCTAGTAATCACTCTTTCAGCACATCAAGATCCCCCTGACACAGCTGAGCATTCCGACGATAGTACTCAATCCAACAATCTTGAGTATGCTCTCACCAAAGCAAATATTTGACGAATATCAAATGAGTTGTTAAAAGCACGACAAAATAGGGACATTAGCCTACATGGAAAGGGGTAAAGAAAGATGATTATTTGAGAGGCGACTGACGAAGACATAGCTGAACTATTCGATAGTGCCATGAAAATATTGGGTGATGTAGTGAAGAACAAAGTAACTGTGGAGGAACAATTCAAGAAATTTGTGGAGGAAGAATATCCTTGTATCCAGTAGTCATTCAAAAAGAAATACAAGCTAAAGGTTGAACCTCATGTCGGCCTAACAAAAGGTACCCCTCCACCATCTCCGACCATTGTTATGGAGGACACAAATATCTCCACACCCTTGTCACTTACTCCACCTACACCTTCAGCATCACTTCAAATTCCAAATATTGTACAAACCCTTCCCCTCCCCCTTTGACAAAAGATTCAAGCTGATAATGATCTTAATCAATTCTTATCCCAATTCCCCTCTATTTTTCCACAATGGAGAGAGTTAGTCACTAAGAAACCAGTCCTCATCGACACTAGTCCACCGACTGACTCTTCCCCACCCGATGTCACCTCAACTAACCTACCAATCTCCCAGAAACCTTAAAACCACAAGTGGTCAGCATGCATACCACTCACCTTCAAAGAAACCCCGACCCGAACAGTCCTATTGTCACCCAATATATTTCATCGTTTATTCCATTCCCAGTTAACCCGTGGGTGGAAGACCCACCACCTCCCTGACATTCCGTTGACCCACCTGAGAGTTGGTCAGAACTAGAAATCCTTGATGAAGTAAAAAATATGATCCCTGAAGTCTTGTCACCAGTAGTTTGTTTGGATCCATCTAGAAGCCCCATTTCTTCCCTTCCTTCCCCAGTCAACGAAAACCCCCAATCGCCACCAATAGTCGAAGTTGTCACTAGTATGTCATCCCCCTCCCATGCCGACAGAACCATCACAAATGCAATAGAAGAAATTGAGTTGCTCACACTATAAAAATTCAATACAGCACGAGTCGAAGAAGCTGCAGCAGTAGAAACTGAGCTACTAACATCAAAACAAGACACTGCAACAACAATCGAGGAAGCACACATAGAAATCCAAGAAGTTGAACTAGCCAGCCAAGTACCAGCTGAAAAAACCGCTGCCGCAATACAAAAAGATGTAGAACACACACCAGAAGTGGTTGAGCCACAAACAAAAATACTGCAGCAGATAAAATATACAAAGTCACTAGGCCAGAACAAGAAGAAGCAGCGCAAATAAAATCGCCAACAAGAAAAAGAGAAGCAACAATAGAGACAATAGAAATATCTCGACGACATCCACCAAGAAAGTAATATATTTGTACATCTTGATCAGTTCGAGCCTATTTCTACATATAACCTGAAGGGGGCAATGCTAGCAGAGCTCGACCTTATTTCTGATGCAATCAATAGAGAGCAAAGGAATAGACGATGGGAAGTAAAAGAACGCATCCACAAATTACAAGAGGATCAAGTATTATTTTTGGCTAAGTGTCAAGACTTAGCACAACAATTCATCCCACTTCCAGAGAATTCCGACATGACCAGCACAGTCGATAAAGCATTCTAGCTATTCCAATTTTTCATGTCGATATTACAATATTAACTCAATGGGGATCGATAAGAAGGGGCCATAGAAACATCCTCCTTACTGGCAACACAATAAGCAGCATTCACCTCGGCGCACAGCCAGTTAAGAAAATACAATGATCAGGCTTCCACGACTGTCGAAGTCTGTAGTAGCCGGTACACTCATTACAGAAATGTATTTAAAGAAATGAAGTGGATGCGAGAGCTACTCAACAATCTGCATGTACAACGACAAACAGCCAATGAAGCTCTACTCCACTCAATCAACGACCAGATTATCATGGAAAACAGGAAGCTGGAAAAATTGGGAAAACATGAATACCAATGGAATAGTCAGGCCTGAAGTAGCCTCTTTAAACTAGAAAATATTAGACCATATCTTCAAAGGTTACTTTCAACTCATGATGAGAAAGTAAATCTTTTCGGTCACGACTTGATTAACCTACAAAACAAGTCGACTCGGGACAAAATATAAAACTTGTCGAGCTTAACCACATTAACCATCGACATTCAAAACATGTTGTGCACCTAGGAATATTTCCAGCACCAGTTGTCTATCTCTGCCGAAGCAATCATCGAAGTATGTATCCAGTAGGAAGCAGCGGCCAGTTCCAGCCATGAACAACAGTAACAGCTACATCTATCATTTTTGCACAGTTATCTATTTTTGCATCTCCTCATTTCTTCAAGACAAAGAAACATTTTGAGGTGGGGGATATGTTGGAGGAGCCTAAGTCATCTTTTCGAGTAGGTCCTCTGCCCGACCCATTGTAAGACATGTCGACAGTTGCGTTGACTAGAACATGTCAGGTTAGGTCAGTTAGTTGAAATGACAAGCGGTTACATAACTGTATGTAAAGCATATAAATAGGCTGGTGAGTCGAACCAGTGGGTTAACTTAGACCTGTTTTGTGTATTTTTCTACGTATTGCTGAGTAATAAAGGCTTTATCCTCTCTCCATATCTTGTCTACTTGTATATGTGTCTTCTGCATGCTTGTATAACATATTATGTATCACTGGTAACAATGCAATCCCCTCGACTACAACAACCCCCAATAGGTCATGTGTAGCGGTGCAAAGTGTTATTTTTATAGCCTTGGATTCGCAAAATATTTTACTATGTGTTAATTCCTGGGTTCCTCCCTCAAACATGTCAATGGTCCTGACACCCATATATACTACTTAAAACATCTTAGCGGAATCGATACCCCCAATATTAGCTTTAAGAGGTATCATGTAGTGGTTTGACGTATACTTGTTAATATTATATGCTTATAGGTTTCCTCTACAGTCTAAGGTACAAGGCTCGGGTTTCCTTCCTTAATCATGTCTATTCCCCAAAGACTTATACATAGTTTTATTTCGTCCAATTCCATAGTATATCCCTATTATAAGGCCATGTATCCTTTCAAAAGGACATTTATGTTGTCTTGACATATCATTATTATCACTACATGTCTAGAAGTTTCATTTATCCTAAGACCTAAATTTCTTCTCTTAACTAGGACAAGGGGTAGTAAACCCATCACAAGTAATAGAAAGCTTAAAATAGCATCAATGCCCACACATAGAGGTTAATAATACTCTCAAAAATACATGTGTGTTGACCATATTTTCCATTCCTATATTATTAAAATATGATCTTATGGTCCAAGGTAGAGCTTTTCTCCCTCTAACATGTGCAAGGATTGGAGACCCATTCCTTGTGCTCTAAACCTAATAATGATACTATTTACCATAATTTTTTTTTGATAAGATCAATAAAATTATACCCAATCGAATAATCAAATTTCAATTCAAATCACTTTTATTACTATTTTATAATAATAATAAATTAAAAATTGTTTCCTTTAATCAATTTTTCAATATTGAAGGATCTCGGGTATTTATTTGATTAGATAATATTGAAAATGAATAGCTGAATTATTCAGTGAATTCTTGTGCTTTTGATGTAAAGACTCACAAATGAATCATGTGAATTTATTTTTTTAAATAGTTAAACAATAAGTAATTGAATTTGTGGTGTAAAACCTCATGAATTAATCTTGAGGATTTATTTGAATGAAAAAAGGAAATTGAGTTAAGTTATTTACAAAATAATTATTTGGGATCTATTTTTGTGTTTATGATGCGACTCATCATAATTAAATGTTATTTTCACATCTCCATGCCACAAAAAACACTTAGAACCACTATATGGTTCTTCCCAAGATGAGATTTCTCTAGTCTTAGGATTCCTTTAGCCTAAGGGTTGGATTTCTTCTCTCAACCATGTTGACGACTACTAAACCTATCCCCAATGATTAAAAAATTATAATATTCTAAATTCCCACACATAGAGGCTAATAATACTCCTAGGAAGACATGTGGTGACCTTTGAAGTGTCTTTCTTGGTCCTAGATTCTTAAAAGTGTCTTTTAGGGCCAAAGCTGGAGGTTTTTTCCATTTACCATGTCCATGGACCTAAAACCCATTCTTTGTGGTAAAAAACTAATAATGAAACGAATGTATTGATCCAGATGGACGTAGGTGGCCACCAACATATTCCACTAGCTCAAAACAGTTTTCCATTTTGGTAGTTTTCTAGTAATTTTTCTACATTTTTTCGTGTCCCAAACTTTCGAGGTTGTTTTGAGGCCCTAATTTTTTTTTTTGAAAATTCAGGAGGAGGGGGTAATGGTTGTTAATGGAATGCATTTCCCCCCATTTGAAAGATCTAAATATCAGATAGGCCTTCCAAGTGAGCTATAATGTGCCCCAAACGAAGATCATATACAAAAGTTATGAGCCCGAGAAGTTGATTGTTCAACTAACCACCTTGGGGCCGCAAACTTTATGATGGTTCATCTTCTAGGATTACGTTTTTGGATGTTTAGGGTTATTTCCCTCATTCTTATGATAAATAGGATCTTTGAACCTCTTATTTTATTCATCTTGTCACGAATGAGAGTAGCCTCGACATCTCTTCTCAAAGATATAGCTAACACCATTCTAGTTGCTTTTATTTTACAGTTTGTTCTATTTCATTCATTTTAATAGAATCTGAGTTTACTGTATTACTATGTTTCTTTCCATATATCTATGTGTGTGAACATATATATACTCTTTCATTTCATAGTCACATAAATTCGGATCATATCCATCAATAAATTTAATGAGATCAATAAAAAAATTCTCATTTGATAATCAAATTTTAATTCAAATCATTTTTATTACTACTTTATAATAGTTCATAAATTAAAATTTGTTGTTTTTTAATATTTTTCAATATTAAAAATATAAAGTATTGATGTCAAATGGATTTATAAGACTAAGTTAAATGTTGATGATCAAGTTGAAAAATACAAAGCAAGACTTGTAGCTCAGGGGTTTAGTCAACAACCTAGTATTGATTATAGTGAGATGTTTGCACCTGTAGCCAGACTTGATATGGTATAAATGGCATTAGCTATTGCTACTCATAATAAATGGTATGTATATCAAAATGGATGTAATGTCTGCGTTTTTGAAGGGATCTTTAGAAGAAGAGGTTTATGTGAGACAACCTCCTGGATATGAAATTGATGGACATAATGACAAAGTTGACAGATTGAAGAAAGCATTGTATGGATTGAAGCAGGCACCTAGAGTTTGGTATAGCAGGATTGATGAATATTTGAATAGTGAAGGATTCAGCAGAAGTCCAAGTGAGCCAACCTTGTATACAAAGGTAAACCAAGAAGGTAAAATACTGATTGTTTGCTTATATGTTAATGATTTGATCTTCACTAGAGATCTTTCTATAGATGAGTTTAAGGAAGCCATGAAAACAGAATTTGAGATGACTGATTTAGGAATGATGAAAATTTTTCTTGGTATTGAAGTTACTCAGTCTAAGGATGGTATTTTTATAAATCAAGCTAAGTATGCAAATGATGTACTGAAAAGATTCAGAATGATGACATGTAAGCTAGCTGTAACACCAATTGCAATTGGTACAAAACTCAGTAAGGAGGATGTTGGGTCAAATGTTGATCCAACGATGTATACAAGACTGGTAGGAAGTCTCATGTACTTGACTGCAACAAGACTTGATATAGTGTTTGCAGTAAGTATGATTTCGAGATTTATGGAGTCCCCAAAGAATACCCATTGGCAAGCTTGAAAGAGGATTCTGAGATATATTGTTGGAACAACAAATTTTGGTATCTAGTATACATCAAACTTAGTTTTTAAGTTGATTGGATATACTAACAGTGAGGTTCTACAGATGATAGAAAGAGTACATATGGATATGTATTCAGTTTTGGATCGAGATCACTAGCATGGGCTTCAAAGAAGTTGCCCATAGTGACACTATCCTCTGCTGAGGCAAAGTATGTTGCAGCAATAGCAGCTGCATGTCAGACTGTGTGGATGAGAAGAACTCTTTCTGAGTTGTAGCATGAACAAGATCGACCAACACATATTTTCTGTGACAACAAATCAGCCATTGCACTATCAAGAAATCACGTATTAGTGATCATTAAATGGCATTCGATTTGATATAGTTTTAAGTTTTTTATTTTTATTTTTTATAACAATATCTTTTAATAATCTTCCACTTACTTTATTTGTTAAAAAAAAGTCAAAAGAATGTGGATGTATATGCTTAATGATTTATAATTTTATATTTAAGTGATTCAAATATTCAAATTTGTTTTTTTATTAAGTATTGAAATTATATTTTTTAATGTTAATAAGGTTGGTTTGGATAGGCCTCGTTCTCCATGGCAGCTTTATTTCGAATCAACTCTTATTTGGAATCGATGAAAAAAATAGTTATTAAAATTTTGTCTTTAAAAATATAGTTTTGTATGTATAAAAATAAGCACACCATCTAAACAGCTTTATTTCAAATCAACTCTTAGAATACTTGGAATCGATGAAGAAAGATAGTTATTAAAATTTTATCTTTAAAGATATAGTTTTGTATGTATAAAAATAAGCACACCGTCTAAATAGCTTTATTTCGAATCAACTGTTACTTGGAATCGATGGAAAAAATTAGTTATTAAAATTTTGTCTTTAAAGGCACAGTTTTGTATGTATAAAAATAAGCACACAGTCTAAACATAAACATAAACAATAACAATTAAAATAAAGATAAAGTACACATCAACGCCACCCAACCAAAACAGACCATTTAAAGATTAGTGCGCTTACCGTCCATGCTCAGATATTCTCGCTTGGGAGTCTAGATGGTTTTCAAATCCGGATTTGGAGTCCGCCCGCCCGGTACTATATAAGGAAGGCGCTATGCCATTGTATTTCTCATCTCTTGCTTACCCACTTTGGGTTCCTGTTGAGTATTAAGTTTTTACATTCTGTAACCGACGTTACAGAATAAGAGATTGTAAGTTGTATATTCGGTGTTACTGTTTTTAGGGCTTTTCTAGTCCATGAGTTAGTTATCAATGATTTGCTCATATTATATACTCATATGTTGTTTAGCAGATTTAGTTGAAGTGAAGGCATGTTTACCAGATTTAGTTGAAGTGAAGGCTTTTTGGGGGCAGAAGTCTGAATCTTAGAACGCATTCAGTTTCAGCTTAGTAATACCAAGAATACCATCAAAATGGCCAACAACATGAAGAATACAAACGTGAGCTACAAACCCAAGGTCTCCCACAATCCCAAAGCGAAAAATACCAACGGTGTCAATCAAGCCTTCGAAGCTAACATGTCTTATCGCCCAAATATCGAGCACCAGCCCTTCGGAGCTGACATGTCTTATCGCCCAGATATCAAGCACCAGCCCCGCGCGGAGAAGACCAAGGAAACTGACCAGGGCTTCCGAGCTGACATGTCTTACAGCCCCAAGATTGTGCACAAGCCCCACCTGTAGAATACTTGGTAACGACAAGTAGACCAACTTATAGTAAGTAGTATTTGTTTTCCTTTATAAAATTTCTTCTCTTGAGAGCAGTATCTACAGAGATGTCATGATTTTGCCTTCTTTCTTTTGCTTAATTACATTGTTTTTGCATGCGCAGGCGTGTGAAAGAATAAATGCAGTCGAAGATTGTGTCTTCAGGTTCGACTAGCTGACTGTGTGTTCACGTATGACCTAGTACTTTTGGTTTCGTATGGTGAAGTAATAATATATAATGTATATTGTTTTAATATATGAATAGTATTATCGTTTATATTGTTGGTGGTAAATGTTTTATTTCCTGATAAAAGGAAATATACTTGAATTGTTATAAGTAGTTGTTAAGAAAAAATAAGTATAAAAAGGTGTTATTTTGTGTTATCAAGTATTTGTTATGTTGGTAAATGCCTTTATTTTCCGAAAGAAGAAGAAATACATTTGAATTTACAAGGTATACTTAATAGTATCCATTATGTGTTCTATTGTTGGTAAATGTCTTTTTTTCTTAAAAAAAGAAATTTATTTGAATTGTTATAGGTAGTTGTTAAGAAAAAAAAATATATGTTATGTTGTGTTATGTGGTATCTATTATGTTGTTGTTATTTAGCAATGTATAATGTATATTGTTAATGTATAATTTCTAACTTATACTATATTATTATAATGTATGAATAATATTATTAGTTATATGTTATGTTGTTGGTAAATGTCTTTATTTTCTAAAGAATAAGTAATACACTTGAATTGTTATAAGTAGTTGTTAAAAAGAAAAAAAGTACGAGAAAGTTACTTGAAGTATTGAAATTACTTATATATTTGAAGAGTAGTATGAGTTATGTGTAACATAGTTATTTTGATACTAATAATAATAATATGGTCATGATGTATTAAGATATTCATGGCGAGTTATTTATTTCAAAAATGGTTTTGGTGTATTAGTATGTTCAAGAAGGTTTATATCATGTTAAAAATTACATTAGTACCGATATCACATCGTAACATTGAAAGGTAGACTTGAAAATCGAGAGATTGTCAATCCTAGGTTGTTTGAAATTTTATGTAACCTTATGTGAATGAGATGATAGTATTTTTTAATTCAATTTTGCTAAAAGGTTGTGGAGTGCAAAGTAAATTTTTTATATTATGTAGAACAAGGTCCAAATAAATGAATTATTAAGGTACGTATAAAGAAAAAGTAAATAAAAGAAAAGTACTTAGATTATTTAAAGTACTTGTATGTTCCAATAGTAGTATCATATATGTGTTATGTTTCTTTTTTATAAATTTAATATTATGTCATATTATATTGTTTTTTATCACTTTAGTAATGTAAATGGATCACGTTAATATTATGTAGTAGTATCATATATGTGTTATGTTTCTTTTTTATAACTTTAATATTATGTCATATTATATTGTATTTTATCACTTTAGTAATATAAATGGATCACATTAATATTATGTCATTGAAGTTACACAAAAGTAATAAATTGAATGAGTTGAGTGTAATGTTACATTATGGCATTATGACATTCCGATAATAATGTTGCATGTTATGTTTGAGCTTGACGGTATCTTCGGGACAATTTTAAAGTAAACAAATAATTGTTTTCACATCCTTACATCAAATTTAACATCACCACATTTCAAATATGACAAATCACTATCTAGACAATACCACATCAACTGACTCATCAATCTGAAAATCTTCATTTAATAAATCTCTATTTCAAATTAGAAAACATGATTAAGAAGAGAAGTTTAAATTTTGAAATTAAGAATCTCATTTTGAAATAACATTCTTGGTTGAAATTAATTATTAGTTGAATTTAGAAATATAATATGTATGCATAAGTCTCTTTAATGTACAATAGGAATATATTAAACTTACAATAAAAATATACAATATGAATATATAAATCACACAATTTCTTATTTAAATTATACCATATATGTTCAATTGTATCAAATTGATCTACACCAATAGTTTGAGAATTGTTTATATGCCACATCCATGACATACGCAAGGCTAATTTACATCGACCCCATAGTATTGGTAAATATGTTTAATTTGGAAGAGTGAAGCCTCATCTTAGAAAACAATGAAGTGTATAGTTAATCTTATTTTTAAAGTAGGAAATGAATTCTTCTTATTGCATTGTATCATTGAGAACAAAGACAAATTTTAAAGCATTTATAAGGTCCATAACTATAGAGTTAATCATTTTTTTCTTTTATTACATATAAGAAATTTGATAATTTCTAAAAATAAGTACACAAAATCATTTATACAAATAATGTTTGAATAAATTATACAAGTTTCCTAACCTACAAGAAAACATCCATATATTTGGAATTTCTATAACTTTCTTGGACACAACAATACACATATGTAAATGTAATTTGTAATTCGAGAGGATGACTTGAACCATTTGGAATTGGAACAAATGCTAAACAAATTATATTTAAACAACATAATAAAATGTAATAGAAAATATTGCAATTTTTTTTATTGTATCTTTTAAGAAGAAGGCATAGTATGAAAAATAGTTAAAATATCAATGGTTAGTAGTGAACAAAGCTACAACTGAAATAAAATAATTTAAAACTAATGTGAGATAAGATGTTCATTTTATTTAATTAATAATATCGATATAATGAATTGAAAAAAATATTACAAAAGTTATGAAATTATAAAAATAGGAATATACTAAGTTCAAGTGACAATAACATGAATAAAACACATGCATTCTATGCTTAACAAAAATTTCTGTATAGGATGTTACAATGATAATGAGTTGAATCGTTGCTCTTCTTTCTTCCTAATTGTAAGAAATGCATTATTTTTCATCTTGTCATAACACTCAAAAAAGAAAGGTGGTGATATGTGCAAGCCATCTATTGATCTCTTCATATGGTTGTGAAGGTCAAACCTTGCCTCTTTGTGTTCCAAATATCAATTATGGCTCGTCCTAAAGTCAAATCCTATGATTTGTGTATAGTAGGGGCCCATGCCATCTTCAGGGGAATTTGTTTATGATTCCTCTAATAAAAGGTTTCATTGGTACGATTTTTGGATTAATTGTGTCGAATGGAGCACCAATGTACTTATAAAAAATCAGTATTGTACATTTGAAGGACAAGAGGTTTGGTGTCAGGCATATCAAAAATATTTTGAATGTAAGCAATCACACCATTAATTAATCCAACTTCAACCCACAAGTTACATGTCAACATGACATGTTGAGCAGGGCATAAGAGGACTTTGTCTTCTAATAGATCATCGTTAGTAGCACGAGTGTCTGTGTTCCTTGTTTGCTTAACACCACATAGTGCAATAAGAGAATTTAAATATTTCATCATGAGCCTATTATATAGGGTGCCAAATTATTTGTTGTGAACAAATGAATTGTTGAATCAAATAAACTACTGTATATTGGAGGTAATCTGGTATCAAATTTTGACATAAGAAGATCTACCAATCATCAAGAAGGGGTTTTGCATTTCTTATGTTAACAATCTCTAAAAAGATTCATGTTTTGGATTATCAACTTGCTATTGGAATAATGTATCCAAACTGAAAACAATGTTGAATCTTTTCCACAAAACTTTCCCCGTTGTATTATTTCATACAAAAGGTTATCTCTCACAAGAGGCAATTGAAAAATTTCCTCGACAAGAATGATCAAATCTACAACCCAAAGGAGTACATTTATTCTCTGGAAATGATTCTCGCAATCTATAATCAATCTACATGAATAAAATTGCTCCTATAAAGCTCATTTCATTAATCAAAACATAGCGAATATGGCACATTTCTTCATGAAATATTGCTAGACATTGCCCTTATAGTGTTCCCATATCTTTGATATAAGTTTTTAAAGATGAATGTATTGTATTTGCATGAATATTAAAAGCAACTATTCTTATTGGAGTGAGAATAAGCAATGGAATTTCTCTAGTAGATGTTGAAGTAGAAAGATCATGATAAATATAGAGATAAGACTTCCGAGTTCCAGTAGTTCATTGAATAATCATTTGGAGAGTATCACGATTTCCATATTCAACTAAATGTCAAAAGAAAGTCTTTTTTTTCGAAAATAGAAGAGGGAAGAGAAAATGTGTTATGATAATTGTCAATAATAACACCCCTTGATGGAGCATTCCTTATAAAATCCATAGCCTCTTCTACAACAACATTTAAAATTGTTATTTCCTCCCAATTAACACATAAATCAAAGTCCTTTCTACCAAGAGTTTGAAGATCATAAACCTCAACGTTGTTTGGAGGAACTAATCAAGATAAAAGATTCCATTCTTCAAAATATTCCAAATCATTGACTACTTTTTTATGGGAATCCTCATCTTCTTCAAGATAATGAAATGACAAAGGGGCCCGATCAACATGCCATGGTCTATATAAAAAATTCCTCCAATGTTCAACGACCATTTCACTTCAAAGTGCCATATCTATGGAGATGTTGTGAAATGGATTGTACACAAGTAACTTAGTCCAAGAAAAGGTTTCAAAGTCATCTAAATCCTCAAAGGGAGTAGAATAAAATCTTGGCCAAACTCAAACAATGCCATTTACATCTCTAGGTTTCCATTGATCATTCTTATGTTGGAGTGACGTTGGACATCAAAGGTACAAGATCTTGTTGTTTTTATCATGGACAAATGTTTCGGAAAAATTGTTCATTACTGATATATATGAACAAATGTGTTTTGAGATGAGAAAAGACAATCTACAAATATTTTTTGGAATACCTTTTCTCCAACAGTCAAAGATATTTTTTTTTAATACAAACTACAAGAGGTATCTTTAGCAACATACGGCATGTTTCTTGAGCTCCAATGCCACGATCAACAATTGTTTTAGCAAGGAATCTTATGCATGCACACAAAGATCTATCTTCAGAGGCACTGGATTTTGTAAATATTTTCAATATGTCTTGATAACGTTTAGACCTTTTTTTATTCCATTGAAGTATATTTAACAATATATTATAACACACCATGCTATCAAACCAAACGATGACAATCAACATTAACATGCCACATTGTACTAAGATAAACATTATGAACATTAACCCTATCATACTTGCATGTATGCTCATATTTCGTTCAACCTTTGTCATCTAGTGACATGTTAGAATAGACTCATTTTTATCAAATAAGAATATGAACTACACTTTGTATGTCTTTGGACATCATTCAATAAGTGCTCATACTCACCTGAGGCATTAAAAGAGAAAATTTGTGGCATTTTCAACAAAGAGGGATTTCCATTTCTATATTGAGGAAAGACTATTTTCCTTCGATGAATATCGCATGACTTCCATGAATTCCATACATTAACATATAAATCAAAAGAATCCTTGGCATCATCCACAACAGAATGGTTTGACCAATCTAACAAATTCATGTTAGGTTCCACTTACAATCATAGGAAACCATAGGAAATCATGGATGTGGGAAGAGCCACTATGTTTCCATTCATACCTAAACAAAGAAAATATATAGTCAATATATTTCAAACTTCCCATACTGCATTAAAATTTGAAGTCAATTCATATAAGATAAAGTTACCAAGACAAACTTGAACTAAAAATCTCTTGCTCCAATAAGTTTTTGGATGATTTCTTGATGAAATATACTAAACCTTTATTGCATAAACATGGAAACAATATAGGTGTATTGGATAACATTTTAATTTTTTCTATGATGTTTGTTTAGTGAAGCATATTATTGTTAAATTTTCACAATTTACTTCAATCTGATTTAGGATCTTAACTGAGAGAACAACATGTACAGCAAATCTACAGCATATCAATCATGGACACAATAATGCAAGCACACAAGAGACACAGAGTTTGCTTGGGGAAAACCATAAAGGTGAAAAACCCCAATAACTTCCTCAGAGATAGATAGAGCAATGATACAACCAGAATACAAGAAATAGTCTTCTCCTAGCAGCAGAGCCTCCTCCTCCACAAGTGCACCACTCTCCAAAGTGTGAGTGAGAGAATAGAATATGTAAAATGAGAGAGACACACTCTCTATTTATACACTAACTTGACTTGACCTTTACTCAATTAGGTCGGCCTCAACTTAACCCTTCGACCCACATGGCCGACCCCCAATAGGGTGGTCTAATAACCCTTTCACCCACATGACTTATATAGGGCCGACCCCAACAAGGTGGTCTAATAACCCATCAAGTATAAGTTACGACACTTACAATATAAATGACGACACTTCTATATAGAGGAATAATAACATCTCTATAGGAATACAACCACTTCCGTATAGAGGAATAATAACATCTCTATAGGAATACAATATACATATATGTGAAATACATTCCGAAGTTACATATACATCAACACTCCCTCTTAACTAGGAAGGTATTTCTTGACACAGGTCTTCTAGCACAAGTCTTCTTCTCTGGATCATCGTCATTGGATAATCATCATCGAGTCATCATCATCGTCACTGCTGCTGCTATCTCAATCAATCTCTAAATCTACTCATCATAGGAAGTTCTATAGAGCCAGTCCTTTGTCATACTAGATGTAGGCCCACCACGTGCAGGTCTTCATCATCTGTGTGAACGGTCTGATAGAGATGTCCTTTGAGGACTAATTTTATGTGTGGATGCAATACTGGAAAGAGTATCCTAGGAACATTTATGTGCCTAATCACGATCGGCAAGATCTCCTAGGACTAATTACATGCATCTCCTCCAAAATACCTTTAAAGAGCATCCCAGGAACATTTATGTGCCGCAACACGACCGACAAGATCTCTAAAGAGCATCCCAGGACTTATTACGAGCACATAGATCAACCTCTCAGATCTCCAGGACTGATTACATGTGGATAGACAAAACCTTTAAAGAGCATCCCAGGAACATTTATGTTCCGTAGCACGACCGACAAGATCTCTAAAGAGCATCCCAGGACTAATTACGAGCACACAGCTCAACCTCTCAGATCTCCAGGACTGATTATATGTCTCGGTAGTAATACCTCATCCCAGGACCGATTACAAGCACACAGCGCAACCTATCGGATATATGAGGACTGATTACATACTACATAGCAATACCGGAAAGAGTGGCCCAGGAACATTTATGTGCTACAGCACGACCGACAAGATCTCCTAGGACTGATTACATGCTATTTGCACAACCTGCCACATATCATCTCTGACCTCCAAGTATCAACCTGATACTCATGATCCAATGGATCATCATCGCACAAAGCATCATCCTGATGCTCATGATCACACTGATCATCATCACTGTACCATCCTGATATAGATCATCTGGAGCAACATCCTGAAGCTCATCATCATGATCATTCTGATCATACAATGCATCCACTTGATGCATACCAAGTATCTACTTGATACATATCATCATACATGATTCACCTGATCATATAGTGTATCCACCTGATACAAATACAAATACATGATCCACTTGATCATACCTAATACATATCAACATACATGATCTAACTGATCATACAATGTATCCACCTGATACATATACAGATACATGGTCCAATCATCCAACATGATGCATATACAAAATACATACAAATGATCCAACTGATCATATCCAGCATCAAACATGATGCATACATATACATATACATATAAATGATCCAACTGATCATATCCAACATCCAACATGATGCATACATATACATATAAAGCAATAACTGGAGCATCATCCTAATGCTCATCATCCATGATCCTCCTGATCATCATAGCATCGTCTTCTTCAGATCATCTCATCATCCACGAAGCATAGCCCAGATGCACATCATCCAGTACTTACACCACCGACATGGGAGAACACATATACCACCATTCGGGGAAGGCTCCAGCCCTTACTTTTTCACCATGGGAGAATAGATCTACCACCATGTGAGAATGGCTCCAGCCCTTACATCTACACCATGGGAGAACACATCTACCAACATGTGAGAATGTCTCAGTAATTACATCACGACCATGGGAGAACACATCAACCATCATGTGAGAATGGCTCAGCAATTACATCACGACCATGGGAGAACACATCAACCATGTCAGAAAAGCTCATATGCATCTGCATCTTCCAGACTCATCACTTCCCTTTGGAATGAACCTTGATCTGAAGTGCACCAAGCCTATCTTTGAAGTACTCAAACTGCACTCTGGCCAACGTCTTGGTCAATACATCTGCAACCTGCTCATCCGTCGCAACATACTCTGCTTTGGCTGTACTCAGTGCTACGTAGGACTGCTTCCTGCTAAACCAAGAGATCACACATGATCCCATACTAAGGCAACACCTAGAAGTGCTCTTCCTATCTATAGCACTGCCTGCCCAATCTGAATCAACATAACCCTGTAGGTTTAAACTTTTGATTCACATCATACATGAGCCCATAATCAACTGTACCCTTCAGGTACCTCAAAATATGCTTTACAACAACCAGGTGAACATCTCTCGGATCCATCAGGAATTGGCTCAATGTGTTCACCACAAAGCAAATATCTGGTCTCGTGTTCGTCAGGTACATAGAGGACCCAATCATCTGATGATACATCATGACATCGACCGGATCAGATGAAACATCACACCGAATCTTTAGGTTCGATGCCATAGCCTCGTAGTCCGTCATCCCAAACCTCTTCAGGATCTCTACTGCATACTTCCCTTGTCCAAGGAAGATTCCATATGCACTCTGCCACACGTCCATGCCAAAAACAAATAGTGCATCATCCCCAAGTTCTTCATCTCGAACTTGACAGCAAGCTTTCGTTGCGTGTCGGCAATCAATCTATCCTGACCTGTTACAAACAGGTCATCCACATACAATAGTAGTATCACTGGATTGCCTTCCTCAACCTTGTAGTAAAGGTTGGAATCCGCTTTACTCTTGGTAAAGCCCAAACTAGATAGAAAGCTGTCTATACTACCATACCAACTTCTGCACATATATGACTCCCTGTCATGTTTCTCAGAACCAAGTGGCTGCTCCACATACACTTCTTCTTCAACTACACCATTCAAGAAAGCTGTCATGAAATCCATCAAGTGTATCTTCTATTTCATCACTTTTATATTTCTCTATGATGCCATCTGCAACATGCTTGATCTTGATAGATCCATATGGAAGTCATAACAAACTTCCCTTCAGGTCTTGGGACTACATACCAAACATCATTCTTCATGATCAACGGATCATGACATTCTTCCCATATCTTGGGAACTTCAATATCTTCAATAGATAATTTTGTTGCTGAACAAATGTTGTAGTTCTTCTTTTGTAGGTGACGGCATACGATCTTTCCTACGCAACAAGTTAAATTGCATGATTAGAAAACATCTCATAGTTTTCAGAACAAATTCTTACACATAAAGAAATATGTCATGCAGTCATGCAATTATCTTAGCCAATGCTTCAATACAACATTTATCCATATCCCGTAACTTACTAGATGCCTTCCAATCTCTACCAGAACATTGTTAAGAGTGTGCACAACTCCCAACATGTCAGCAAAGAGGTTTCATTCTAGATAAGTAGCAATGGAATGTTGTACAGTGCCATAGGCCACTTACCCATGCATATTAGTACTATATTGTTCATCAATGCAACTATTCTAATATGCATAATACACAACATAATTCTAGGAACATTAGTATATACATTATTGAATAGTATTATTTAAACAATAAAATATGCAAGTAATGACAATTCAAATACTTATCTTTGTTTGTTTGTTGGGTTGACTCCCTCTCAGTCTTTGCTTCTTTTTTGCAACTCCATTCTTATGTGGATTGTGAGAAGTGGTCAACTCCCTCTGAATATCTGCATCCTTGCAGAAACTACTGAAGTGTGCTCCTTTGCTTTCTTGCAGGAACAACTGGAGTGTGCTCCCTCTTGATCTTTGCATCCTGAATTACCTGTCCTTGAATTTACATCCATCCTTAATCTCTATGCATGCTTATTAGTATCATCATTGTGTTATCCTTGAGGTATCATACATAATCACACATTTATTGGTATAATCTTAATACTATCAAAACACAATAATCTTAAACATGTATATTCATGATCATTCACAGATAATAAACATTAGTATTCAAGGTTTCAGGGAAGTCTTCTTTTACTCATACACATTCTTATTTGATCATAGGACTCTTCTGTTTAGTTGAATCATCAATCAAGATAAGAGATATAATATGAATAAAACCCGTGATTATTCAAACCTATACTTTCATGATTCTTCTAGTTAGTCATATCATCAATTATGGTAAGAAACATAATATGCATACAACCATGATTATTCAAACCTATGACTTCATGAATAATCATTATCAACAACACAACAGTATAAGATCCTAACACAAGGTAGGATTCTAGCTTGATATAGGAAAAACATACCTAGATTAGCATGCTAGCTAGTTATGTCTAACATACCTGCATAATGTCTTCTGGTTCTCTTCAGTGACTTGTGCTAGTAACCTGCATGTCTCATAAGTTAACCATTGTAGAACCAAGTTATACATACCTCGAAAGTAGATCTTCTATGTGATCTATGACAATGGATGAATCTTTGTCTTCATGTCACCATGAGCATATATTCTTGAAGTAGAACATGATTTGACTTTCTTGGTGTACCTTTTGTGTTAGAAAACAACACAAGCCTCATACAACATCACAATGCATTAGTACAATCGTAAGTGTCAAAACCTTAATCAATGAATATCTTCTATTAAGGTGATATGACAAGTCCAGTCATTAATCAAGATTGTACTGTAATGATATGAAGACAAACATATGATAAACTTAACCATGAAACATACATGTAAGCCATACCTGTCAAGATTGCTTGTAATCTTCTTATGGAAGGCCTTAGCCTCATCTCCCTCTGAGACAGGAACTTCTTCACTTATGCAGGTGACCAATCCATCCTCTTCTAGGATTAACCCAAACCACTTGATTTGCAGGAACTGGATCTGGAGCTATAATAGGGTTTGTCACAGAAACCCCAAAAATTCAAAATTTGAATTTCAAACTTCCGAAAGGATAGAAATATGTGCCTTGACAAGCTGATCAAGCTAGTATATTCAGAATTTGAAAACTGCAAAGTTTCACTCCTCAATTTTGCCTTTGAAACTTTCGGATTCACTGGACGTGACTTTGAACTAGGGTTTGATGAAGACCACTTTTCTGTTCAATCAAAATATTTGATCCAAATCTCTAAGCTTCTATTTCTATGAGGAGCTTCCATCCGTGGTCACAAATTTCAAAAAATCCCATTTTTGCAGAAGCCCTAATTTTCCACTTTTCTGATCAAAGTCCCGAACTAGGGTCTGATCAAGCTCAGCCTTCTGCCCAACAAAAAATTCTGATCTTGGTCTCTAAATTTCGATTTTGGTGAGTAGCATTCATCCGTGGTTTGCAATTACAGAAATTCGAACTTTCTCCGAAGCCCTAAATTCCGGAAGCCATGAATGAAGGTGCTAAAACATAATTCTGATTTGACAGAAATATGTACCTGATCGTTTCTGGTGTAACTCCAAACTTTTTGATCCACAGGGTCTGAAAAATTTTCCTGAGATATCTCGACCTATTATCTTTCCATCCCGATAGGTATGACCTCGATTGGATTCTCTGACAGAGAGTTATGCCAAGTGTCACAACGCGACCTGTTTATGGGATAATACAGGAGAGCGAAATTGTATGGCATGCACGTGTCACTGGTTCAACTTCAACGTCTAAAATATTTTTCTGACATATCCTGACCTCTTATCTTTCCATCCCGACAGGTCTGACCTCAATTGGATTCTCTGACATAGAGTTATTCCAAGTGTCGCAATGTGACGTGTTTATGGGATAATACAAGAGAGAGAATGTGTACGGTGTGCCATGTGTCACTACTTCAACTTCTGCCTCTGAACAATTTTCCTGAGATAGTACAGTTTGTGTACTACCTGTCACATTTTACGAAATTTCATTTGGAGCTTCCTAGCCCAAGTTATGACCTTTTTCCCAAGGTCACCTGATTTTGACTCATATCTAGAAGAGGCAGAAACCCTATATTGTACAGATCCTAAATCACAGAGTACAGTGAATTAGAGTTTTTCCTTTAGCCACCCGATACATGTGGATATGATCTTCTACCTTTAAAAGATTCAGATTCGAAAATTTTGCCAAAATGGATTTATAGCGAAAGTGCTACGATGACTGGTTTTTGCTATATCAAGCCCTAGCATCGTAAGTGCAACAAGTGTCATACATGCCATATCATGCCTTCTTTCAGGCTAGCTCTAATACCATGTTAAATTTCAGAATTTACATCAATCTGATTTAGGATCTTAACTGAGAGAACAACATGTACAGCAAATCTACAACATATCAATCATGGACACAATAATGCAAGCACACAAGAGACACGGAGTTTACTTGGGGAAAACCATAGAGGTGAAAAACTCCAATAACTTCCTCAGAGATAGATAGAGCAATGCTACAACCAGAATACAAGAGATAGTCTTCTCCTAGAAACAGAGCCTCCTCCTCCACAAGTGTGCCACTCTCCAAAGTGTGAGTGAGACAATAGAATATGTAAAATGAGAGAGACACACTCTCTATTTATACACTAACTTGACTTGACCTTTACTCAATTAGGTTGGCCTCAACTTAACCACTTAACATAATGCTGGCTGGGACGACCCCCACTAGGGTGGTCTAATAACCCTTTGACCCACATGACTTATATAGGGCCGACCCCAACAAGGTGGTCTAATAACCCATCAAGTATAAGTTACAACACTTACAATATAAATGATGACACTTCTGTATAGAGGAATAATAACATCTCTATAGGAATACAAACACTTCCATATAGAAGAATAATAACATCTCTATAGGAATACAATATACATATATGTGAAATACATTCCGAAGTTACATATACATCAACAATTATGTATTTTTTGGCATTAGATTATGTAAGTTAGGCGACTTTAAGTCAGCTACACTGAATGTAAAAAAAATCTTGGACAAGCCAAATCAGTAATCATGTCAATGAGTTCAGAATGAAATTTTTTCCAATAGGACCTTGCACCCGTAAGGGAAGAACCAAAATGCACAAGATGCTCATCCAACTTCTTGTTTTTCAAATCAATTAGTTATTGATGAAAGTCTTCAATTGTTGTAGGTGCATTTTCATCTATATTCTTCTGTACAAATACTGCAGCAGTTGCTTAGGTACAATGATGCGTATCATGTTTAACAAGAAATAACGGAAGAGTGGCTGGATTCCAAAACCTTGGTCAAATTATTTGAGTAGATTTAATCCATATTCATGGAGACGAATGTCACAACCAATGAGCATCACCAATATACAATAAAGTAGGTAATTCCATGTCAAATAAACCCTCTATATTATAATCATTAATTAGATATGGGAATGCCATGTCAAATAAAAACCTCTATATTATATTCATTAATTAGAGACAAATCAATATCTGGCGAGTCTAATTGGTAGAAAGGTGTAGAATTTTCATTTTCAACAAATGCTCTTATTTCCTCAACTTCTGTCCATGCATTTGGTTGTTGAATAACAAAGGATGAAGGATGAGCATGTAAACGAATAGTCCCTAACCCTTCAATGTTTGCATCATTATTCCTAGTATATTCAATTTCACAATCAACTTCAATTTAACCCTTCTCAGAACATCAATGGGTCTTTCGGAAAGACAATCAACTGAATTCATGTCGATTACAATATCCATATAGTATTTTTCCATTGCAATTTTGTACTACAATGCATCCATGACCCGTGGTCTTTTGTTATATCAAAATAGTTAGATTGTGCATTATCTATCCTCACAATTAGGATTCCAATATCTTCAATACATCATGGAAGGAGTTTTGCAATAATTGAAATATCTTGTGGAAAGCTAATGGTGTGGTCACTATATTTATATTTCCCATAATGAGCATGTGCCACTTTCAATATTGGATTAACCTATGGTATTAACATCTCTTAAACTTGAGTAAGTACGGTTAGAACATGAGGTTTCTCACGAATATCGATGTTATTCCAAAGAGAAAATAGATGGGAACTTCATTCACTCTTACACCTTTTACAAATAGAACAATCAGATTTTCTACTAACGTGTATTCTAGGAAAAGATTAACGAAAAACATAGCACATTTGCATAATAGAAAATGAATCAATCTTGGACCAAAATATTTTATGAATTGGACTCATGCTTCTATCAAAATGTTGGAAAACATGTTCATTTTCTCTATTAAAGTGAAATCTGCGAAAAAGGGCCATGCTCAGGATGAATCTTTGTAGTACTACTAGCATTTTTTTATCCAAAACTTGTGGAAGGAATTTCTCCAAGTTGATTGCATTGAATGGTCTTCTAGTAAGGTAAAACATTACACTCATCAATGCTAAACTTAAAATTGTAGATAATAATATGTAGAAATGTAAAACTAAATACAAAATAATGTACATAAAAAAGTGTACATTGTCTTGCCAAATTGATGGCCTAGGTTGAAATAGAGGATAGTAATAATATTGTCCTTCTTCAGTTGGAACATTGGTTGTTGGAATATATTACACTCCCTCTATAATTGGATTACATTTAACACTTCCCTACGAGTAAGGAGAAATTAAAAAAAAAATCGAACTTTTAGGAAATCATTAAGAATGATCAACTATTTCAATAAGATTCAATATGGATGTTGCTTCCACTACCTTAGTTGTCTCAAGTGAAATAGTATGAGGGATAGTGTATTTAGTTTTTCAAATGACATGATTTCCAACTCTACGTTGTAAATTGGAAACCAAATTTGCAACTATATTTCTATCTCCCACAACTTCAGATGGAACTACTTGTTAAAAAACATAAATATCTCTAATGTGCATGTTTTGCACGGTTGGTGCATGCTCCAAGGTTTGATTTGCACTAATAGAAGACTCTATATTTTTGTTGGTATCCACATTATGTGTATGATCATCTTTCGGAACAGAATATTTTTCACCGAGAAGAATATTGTTGTTAGAAGAGTGTGGAAGAATAGGAATATTTTGGTTGAGAAGTATTCAAGGAAGGAAACATGAATAGGAAGTGTTCTTTGCATTATATGATCCAAAATATGATACTTAAATATATTGGGAAATTTATTTTGAATTGCAATACCATCTCTACTTCTATGATATTGAGACCTTAGACATTCATTTATTGCATCTTTATTTGAGTGATACCATAAAGGAAAAAGTTAATTTGTTCTTTCATGTGATGTTGGAGAGAGAGTGCATTACCGACTATGTTTACTTGCCTGTTCATATGACATTTCTACATATACATAGAGATAAATATTATATGATAATGTGAACATCACATAAAATGAAACTATAACAATATATATTCCTTGGAAGGTAATAATGCCTTTGTATTATGTCGGAAGATATCCACAATCTCATGGAAAAGAGTAATACATTATATCCCATATTCATTATGGTAAAGTATACTCTTGATATTCATTATTATATAAAGAGATGTTATTATGGATAATTATATTATCCCACATGTAATATGTTAGAGTAATTCCTCCTCATCTCTTAGTATATAATAGATTCAAGGGAGTCACATCACAAATCATGATATTTACGTATTCAACACAAGTATTGCTATATTGTATTGGGGTTATTGGCATTGCTCTCTTGTAAGTTTGAGGGAGATATCCTGGAGATAATAGAAGACTACCTTCTTGTGGATGTATCCCAACTGGGTGAACCACGTATATCTGGTGTACTCCTTTCTCTTGTTCTCTTTCTGTACTTATTGTTTATATATTCTTTTTTTGCATAGATAGGTAAGCTAGTTTAGCTAGATACATATTTGTGACGGGTGAAAACGCGAAGCTAGGTAACACTTCCGTGAGAATCGGGTGCCCGACCAACATGGCAGAAGTTATTCAGCCGAATAACTATAGTTATTCAGCCGAATAATTTATTAGTTATTCGGCCCAATAACATTTAACGGAGAACTATTTAGATTGACAGAGACCTCGAAATATGTGCAAATGGATAGCCGAACCGTATTTTTTCATGGTGGTTCTATGTTTATTCGACCGAACAATTATTCGGCTGAATAATTGTTCGGCTGAATAATTGTTCTACATAAAAGGTGAGCCGGACAATTATTCTACATAATTCTTACACATTTGTCATTTTCCTTTGTCCATTTGGCTGGTCCCCTCTTGTCTCCCCGTCAGTTGCTGTTGCACCCCTCTGCCACCCTCCCGACATGGAGATCCTCCACGCTCCCGACGTGGATATCCGCCACCCTGATTTCCTCGTGGAGACCCGCCACCCTTCCGGCCTGCTCTCGGCCCTGTTCTCGGTCTGTTCGTCAGCCTGCTCTCATCCTGTTCGTCGTACCTGTTCTCAACCCTGCTCGTCGGCCTTGTTCTCGGCCCTGCTCTTGGCCCTGCTCGTCAACCCTACTCTATCGGCCCTGCTCTCCACCCTGTTCGGTTGTCCCTTTCGACCTCCTCGGTCCTGTTCGTCGGCCCTGCTCAGTTGGCCCTTTCGGCCCTGCTCGTTAGCCCTGCTCTCGGCCTTGTTCTGTCCACCGAAGGTAATGTTTTTAATTTTTTGTTTTCTTTTTGTTAATTTTTATATTTTCAGTGCAATGTTATTTCTAATTCTTTTACATTTTTGGCAGGTGTTGTTTTGTTTTTTCGTTTCTAGGCTTCGTTTTGCTGCTTGTTGTTTGGCTTTCGTCTCTGGAGTTTGATTTCGCCGGTGTCTTTCAGCAGTGAAAAATAAATAGGTATGCCTTCTTCTTTGTTGAACTCAATTAATATGTCAATTTAATTTTTGATAAACAGTTTTTTCAGTTGGTGAGGGTTGAACTTTGGCTAGATTGGCAGAGTTCATGGAATCTGTCCATGTGGATAGAGTCCATGAACTTTGCCAATCTGGGCAGAGTTTATGAACTCTATCCATGATCCATGAACTCTTCCGACATGGATAGAGTTCATGAAATCTGTCCATGTGGGAAAATTTCATGAACTTTGCCCATGTGGGCAGTGTTCAATTACTGTCATGGTCCTTTAAATGCACCATTGAAAAGCTAGTAATTACAACAAATCACATAGATTTATTTTCGTTATTTTTTAATAGGAAATTTAATGATATTTTTGTTATGTTATGGTGATTGTAACATGTTGTGAAACGCAGCTTAATTCAATTTCATTTAATTGCAAGCTTAATTGAAAGCATTAAAATATAAGACTTAGCCTCAAGTTAGCAACCCATGGAAAAGATTACCTTTTGTGTATATACATTCATTGTCTTGTCATTTCCACATGGGAAGAGTTCATGAACTCTGTCCATGTGGGAAGAGTTCATGAACTCTTCCCACATCGACAGAGTACATGAACTCTGCTTAATCTGCTATCATTTTTTAGAGATGACTACCTGACCCTTAATTAATCTGTTATCATTTTTCATAGTGATTATAGTAATATTTACATTTCATGCTCAGATTACCCATATAAGGATCATTGTGTAATATGGACACAAAGTAAGCACTAATGTGAACAGCTTTTAGTACAACTATAACACCATATATTACGTATACAGTTGAACCAATGCAACTAGTATTAAGATCAGTTCATATCAGGATAATTAAGAGTTGATAGTTATAAGATCAATAAGACTCTGTAATTCACAGTTCGTTAACTATCACAACTTCTATAGCTTGCAATGTACTATGCTTTAATGGGATTCAAACTGCTTAAGTACTGGTTTTGTTATGAGTAAGCCTTGAACTATCATATATTAACATAATTCTTAATCCTTTTTGTAATCATAATAGTCTTTATTAGAGGCCTAATTTATGAGCTATTAAAGTCAATATAACAATTAAACTTAATTTTCTAAATTATTCCAATGAGCCAAAAAAAATACAAAACAAAGTAGTGGGGTTTGACGAATTGCTGTCTGTGAGTTTGTCAAAAAATAGGTATGTTCTTAAAAAGTCTAGATTGTCAATTTTGGCGTATTAGATAGTCAATTTTAGCACAAAATTAGCTAGTTGTACATCAATTGATTACAGTTGTTAGATAGTTGTAATTTGCACTATTTGGAGAGAGTTCATTAAATCTGTCCATAAACCATATGTTCCACTACCAACCAATGCTCTCGTTGTATGCACTTTGCTAACTTCCATGATCTCAAGAGTCCTATCAATTATGCCTAGTGTGTACATATAATTTAAGGACCTAGAATTTAGGAATTTGATTACATGATCTACAATCTAGGGCTTATAACCTATCTAATCCTAAATTATACTGATGTTGGCTTGAGTGTGCAAGACCAACCTTTCCGTTTATTGTAATGCAAAACAGGCTCCACAATTTTGACAGAATCGCAAGATTTATTATGGTCCTAAATTAGGTGTTTGGTCCCAATAAAGTAGATTTTACCCATTAACTTACCAGTGGCAATATCTAGGCCTTTATTTAATTGTGCATTGTTTTCTCTATAAAACACCCTCTCCCTCCTGTGGCTGTTAAACCATAGAAAACATCGTCGTAGAGATAACATTGTGGATTTTTTTTGGAGAATGTCATGCCTTATGATTGTGCATTTTGAATTGAGAATCTAATTGATGGAAAACAATGGTCTTGAGTTTTAGCCTTGTAAAGGTGACCATTCCTGGGATTATGTTTTGCTTTGGTTGTAACATGGCAAACTCGGAAAACATAATACCAGGAATCATCACTGTTATTAGGCGAAACTCAAGACCATCGTGCAACATGGCAAACTTGCGAAACATAATACCATGAATTGTCAATTTTTTATGATTCTATGGAATAATGAAAATATTTGTAGATATAATTTATGTTTAAATTATTAAAATATCAATTAAGTTATTAATTTAAGATTTAAATTAAAAGTTAACATGTTCATGAACTCATTCTTTGACATAAAGAAATGTAGCCTTCACTTAGTATTTAACTATATTGGTTCCATTCATTTTAAACATCAAAAACACTTAGAAGATTTGCACATTAATTCCTCATACATCCAACAACATTAGCTATACTCATTTTAAGAACTATTAGATGATATTAGGTATATCTAGGTCCTTATTAAATAACTTAGTTTCTTTAGCAGCTAGGTCTTAGAATTTGTAGAATTAACATGTAGAATTTGAATATGTAATGAGTTGATATTTGTGTAAGTGTAGACATTATATCAAATGGAAAGAGAGGAGTCTTCAAGGCGAAAGCGTAGGAGGTTTTCACATTCTTCTGCAGTTGGTGTTTCAATTGATAATCGGAGGTTGTCGACTTCCCCTTGAGATTCAAGTTTATTGTATAGTTCACATTCATTCGATCATAGACGAGGCGATAGGGGTACAGATGATTCGCCTTTATATTCTTTGGGAGAATGTCGATCTCAACCTTTTTTTGGTATGAACATCAATCTTTTAATACATATACAATTCTTTTTTTTTGTGTACGCAAATGTAATGTCCCAAAAAATAGTAAAAATTTAAAATTTTTCTCTTACTACAAAAAATGCCTACATAGATAATGTATTGTAAATTTAACTTCAATACTGGGAAGTTGTGTTGATACTTTGTTGGGGACGATGAGAGTTTTTAAAGTAACACAACTTAGTTTGTCAATTTATATTTCTGCCGAAGGTGATGAAGTAAAGTAGTTGATATATATGTATCCCGATAGCATGTTTATATATGATAGTATGAACTTAAGGTCCTTCCTTTTACTTTTCCATGTTGATTTTTTTTATAAAAGATTAAGACGGTCTCTTCAGGCATGATGGCCTTTGTTGATGGGAGTTGAGGCCCTTGAGAGGAACCTGGTGTTCCATGGAGAGATGTACCCCCGCAGTGCTGCTGAAAGGTAAGGGTAAGTCTTGGGGCTCATGTTCTTACTTAGCAATTGCTAATGGCTCGTCCTATGTGTGTATACAGGTACCTGTACAAAGGGTTCCTCCCATGAATAGAACTACCATTACATATTGGCATGTTCCTAAGTTAAAGGTGTAAGACCTAGGGTCCAAAAAGGAACCCTGGGGTAAGGAGGCACTAGTTTCTACCCATTCGTGACATTTGCATAACCCCATACTATAGCGCTTTGGTTAAATATTAAACTTGGTAAAATGTGTTAAGTGGAGCATTGAATTCCACACCTATGATGGCAACTTTGGAAGTGGTGACTAGCTGGAAAGGGTTTCAATACAGGGTTGTTACCCTATCAAGCATTTGTTCCTTCATTTTTCTTGGCTTTGGACAAACAATCATTGCATCTGTGAGATTTTCGTGCCCTGACCTAAGTTATGATCATGGTTAAGGCACCATTTGGGGCTTCATGCGCATGGGTGAAATGAAGGTTAACACGATTTAGGTAATGGCTAGTTCTTTCTTCGTTTCAATGCTTTCTGCTACCTCTATCTAGCAATCGTTATATTCTCAGGGTTAACCTCGTTTCATTTGATGGCTTGGCAGGTAATGGATAGTGTTCCTCCTTGCGTGGATTGCTAGTTGGTGACCAGTGCCATCGACTTCATTGACATTGCAGAGGGGTAAGTTCAAGTTCCACCATCCCTTATTCCCTTCCTCTCGCCTCTGCGGGGTGGCACTATTTGCTTTTGATTATAGGTTACTTTCATGAGCCTGGTTTGGGTTCACTGTAATAAGTTTTGGGGTTCCTCGAGGTTGTCGTTGGTTGGACCTGGTGTATGAACAGTCGTTGTACTTATTATTTTGATGGTGAAAACTTCTGGGGTTTCTATACTTGTGGTAGGGTTTAATGGATTGGTTTAGGTTGCTATCCATGTATTTGTACCTGTGTGTATATGGGTTTGAACGAATATATCCATGCCTCTATTGATTTGTGGATTTTCATTTTTCTCTTTATGAATGGAAAATAACCTCTGCATTTTACTATGGATAAGAACGTTTATATCGGTGTAAATGTTGTTTAGAGCTTTCAACCTGAAAGTAATCGATCTGCTCTTCTGTATGGAAAAATTAGTTAATCATTTGTTGCTAGTGGTGCTTTTGTCTATTGTTTAGTTTCTTAAGGTAACCTGGGCCTTTCAGTTGTTCTCAGGGTTGGATATCTGACCTGGGGGTTTTAATTCGAAAAGTAGGAGTCACCTATCATTCTTGTAGTGGGATTCGACCCATGATCCTGACAGGGTTTAAATGTTTTTAATGTAGAGATATGAGTCTGAGTTTGTGGTTGTGAGATGTAGTGAATATTTTACTGTCCTTTCGTTATGTCTCCACGAGAAAAGTCGTGATCCCTGTAACCTATGTGTTGTATGGTTTTGACTTTTGAAACGTTTAAATGATGGGTTTTCTTTCTTCTTCCTACGATTTCTAGCTTATGGTATGCAAATATGTTTAAAGGAAAGAAAAATACAAGCAATCGTGGATAAAAGATATGGTGGATGTGAGTCTGCGATTTTAATTTGTAATGCTGCTATTAGATTTACTGATTTTGTTGATCCTTATGTGGGAATTCATAAGAATAGAAATTAAACCCTAAGTCTAGAAATCATTTACTATTTGTAATGAGATCGTTTTCCTACTGGAAATTCAATGGTTTTGATTTGGAACTTACTGTGTGAATAAAAGAATTAAATGCCTGAGTCTATGTTTGCAAAATGTATCTCCTTGAAATGCTTGATGCGTTGTTTCTTTGTAATGGATTGGCCGTTGGTAGAATCATATAGATGTTTAAAGTATGGGAGTATTCCTAGATTTAAAGGATAGAAATAAATAATGTTGTTGTGGCCTCTTCCACTATTTTGACGTGTAGAATGAATAGGATATCTGATGTATGTCTTGCTACTATTATTATTCCTATTTAATGTTTTTCAAGCATAGAGAGAAAGTTAATAAACGATTTAAAGAGAACATAAGAAATCCTTGCACTACGAAATTAGTGAGACGATTCATACAAAAAAACATAAATATTTAAAACAGCATAATAAATCTAAGTTTGTTCTTAGGGTGTTGTCTAGCACAGGCTAGCTTGGCTAGACCTGCTAGACCCTCCACTGGGTTTTGGGTAGAATCTCGAAGTTGATAATATTGGTAATGAGAACAATGCTGCAGTATCTATTCTAATTTTAAAAGCCTAAATTTATTATAACTGGAAATTTGAAACAATGACTACTCGATACCTGGCTACTTGAGTACTTGATCCGTTCCTATGGAAGCCTAGCTGCTTGGAACTTGATTCCTTCCTGTAGAAACCTGCACACTCAACAATAGTTAATGCATAGCCTATTTTATTTAGCTAACCTGTTAGGATGATTTCCTTTAGCTGGATAACTTTGGGGTTACCTTGTTCCTCCCAACCATGATCCTACAACCGTTCCTGATTCTATATGGATCCCCCCAAGTTGGATTCCAATATGCAAAAGAGATAGAGGACCTAGGGTTACTACTCGTTCCATTTTTTGGAGTAGAAGTCTTTCCTTTAGTTACCATCAGAGAAAGATGATGAAAAAGATAGATGCCCTCAAACTTGGGATCTTCCCTCTTTATGTAGGGGAGTCTTTTAATTAGGACTATTGAAATAATTAGTTTCTTTAAATTAAATAATTTATATTTAAAAGATATTATTTAATTAAATATCGAGTCCTTTTGAACTAGGACTTTTCCAACTGTTTAACTATAAGTGATTTTGATTTAAGCTCTCAATAATAATTATTTTAACAATAATTATAATAATAATAATATTTTACTTGACTATTAATCACCTCATTAATAATATTTAAATAATGCATAAGCCATCTATAATAAATATATTTCATAATTAAATAATGACAACATTATTATTAAAGCTCTTAATAATAACATTAGCCTTGAGGACTTTATGCTGGTTAGTCATAAAAGAATACTGGTAATTATCTTTTATTAAATTATGTATCTTCACATGATACTTCTTTTAACTTTTAAGGACAAGGTCCAATTCTTTGGATGGTCTCGGTAAGCTTGGTTAGGTACCTCTAGTCTCTCTCTTTGCATGTCGGATTCCCTCGTTTAACACAGTAGTTCCCGCAGTACTTGATGATAAATAAAAGATGAATCATTTAATGAAATAAAATAAGTGTGATGAAAGTGAAAGTGCTATTCAGAGTCCTTCCAACTCAACACTTTGAGATCTAGTAACCCCGAGTGCTCTTCAGAGCCTTTTAACTCAACACTCTCAGATGGGCATTACGCTAGTGCAATTCCAGAGCCTTTTCTCAACACTAGTGCTAGAATATTTAAGTTTCCTCAGATCTGGTATTCGTTTATCAAGCTTGGAGTGCTCCAGGGCTTAGGCCCAAAACTCAATCTACCTCAGGGCTTACTCCCATTACATAAACATTCTTCTAGGTACATCGGGGCTTATGCGCAGTACGTAGGTTATATGTGTGTTTCTGAGTCCACGCTCAACACACTCATAAGTCTAATCATGTAAAATCATAGCTCTGCACAATAAGTAACAAAAGATCATCTCAGTATATTAAGGTTTGTACCCATATCAAAGCTGAAGAGCATCATTACAACATTGAGGCCTTTTCACCCAGTATACACTCAAATAAAGAAGTCAGTTAGGGTACATGCCTGATATGTCAATAGATATAAAAGAATAATCATAGGTGCTAGGGCTCATGCCCAATACTCCAAATCAAACATAGGTGCTAGGGCCATGGCCCAATATAACAACCAAAATAGTTATTCCAAAAATTTGGGATATTACATCCCTCCCCGCTTAGAAATAACACCATCCTAGTGTTTTACGGACTAGGAATGAAGTCATGAAATAAGGCAGGGTATGCCTCTTTCATGGTGGCCTCATTCTCCCAAGTAGCCTCATCTGGCCCAAAGCCTCATCTGGCCCAAAGTGCCTCCATTACACTTTCATCTGATTAATGGTCCTCCTCCTAAGCTATACCTCTCTCTTGTCCATAATGTGGAGTGGTTGTTAGGAACCCATGTCTTTACTTTGTTAGTATATTGTTGTTGGACGCATATGCTTTGTAAATCGTCCTGTAGTATTTGTTGATCCATAGTTTATATTAGCCCATAGTATTGACCCATAGTATTGGATGCATATGCTTTGTAAGTCGTCCCATAGTATTATATGTCCCATGGTTTTGACTCATAGTACTGGTGCCTAGACTTAGTATATAAGTATGTGTTGAGGACTATGAAGGCACCGTGAAGTTAATTGTATTGAGCTTGCTCAAAGGAGGTTGCCCCCTCGAAGTGGCCTGTGATCAATATAAAAGTGATTCTGAGTTCTATTATTTCTGATATCTCGTGTATTTGCATTAATTGATTATTGGAGGTTCATCACATCTGGTATCAGAGCACTTTCTTGGGCTCGTTGGGTGGAATTTCTACCAAATTTGTTTTTCACATCTGTTGCAAGTTCGGATATAGGGATAACCCCTATCCGCTTAACTGTGGGAAGTACTTGGGCATAAGCCCTAAAACTCATTGTGAAGAGTACCACAGGAACCACAAAGTAGCTGGCCCATTGAGAGGACCTGCCAGCGAAAAGGGCAACGACCCCTACCTAATTGACTAGTTCCCACCCATGAGGTAAACCAAGAGCTGTCGTTTGTGGGGGTTATCAGTTTTACCTAAGCCATGGAGTGAGGGGTACTGCCCCAATACGCAAGCCATCAGACAACATTGGTGGCCAAGTGAATCCACTGAACTGATAGGAAGCCGCACATACCTGGGGTCCATATCTATTTTCAGTTGAACTATTTCCAATCACTTCCGCTCTAGATCCAGTCGTTTCAGATCTATTCTGAAAGTCATCCCAGATCCAGTTGTCGTTTCAAATCCATCCGTTTTCGATCCCTTCCGCGCTGTTGCAGATCCATCTGTTGTGGATCCCTTCTGTGCCGGTGTTTCCGATCCATTTCTGAAAAAAAGTAAAAAATAAAATAAAATAAAATAAAATTTCTGTTTTTTGTCCATATCTCCCTTGTTTCAACTCTGTTTTCCCTAAAACTTCACTGACATCCCTGCAATCCCATTCTACATATTTCATTTCTAAAGACCCTATCCCAAATTCCACCTCCCAAGACCAGAAATCCCAAATTTGTCTATTTTTAGGAATTGCCATAACTTCTTCAATTTTCACCCGATTGCCTTCAAATTTTACCATAGAGTTCCCGCTTCTGAAATCCCCATTTTTTGCTTCCCTGCCCCTCAGAAAGTGTCAAAAACCTAGTCAAACCCCAATTACCCCTCCGATTTTTTCCCAAATCCAAATTTCCCCTTACTAAATAAGCGTGTGTTTGTGTTTTTCTATCCATTCCCCCCCCCCCCCCAAAAAAAAAAAATAATAATTTACTGGTTATGGTTGTCACTCGCATAGGAGCAAACACCATGGAGGAAGCACTTGCAGCGATCCAAACCAAACTCCAAGATCTAGATGAAAAAATTCTCAGCCTCCATCTTCAGCATTCAGCCATGAACAATAACCGATAGCCAGAATCTTTTGCAGCCACCAGGTTCTCTTCTTCCAGCAATTTTCATGGGCCGAAGCTTGATTTTCCTCGCTTCAATGGTACTGATCCAACTGGATGGATATACCGAGTGGAACAATATTTCAGACTGTATAATACTTTTGATGTCTAGAAAGTTCCGCTTGCATCCTTTCATTTGGAATAGGAAGCCCTTCAATGGTACCGTTGGTACATCCAAGCTCATCCCAAGCCAAACTGGATAGATTTTTGTCAACTCCTTTTGCCACGATTTGGTCCTAGTGCTTTTGACGACTTCACAAGAGCACTCACTAAACTTCACCAAACTGGCACAATGAGAGAGTATCAGATGGAATTTGAGAAACTAGCCAATCACATAGAAGGATTGTCTGATGAATTCTACAAGAGTTGTTTTATTAGTGGTCTCACGGATGAAATTCACTCAGAGGTCAAAATGTTTTGTCCCAACACAATGATGGAAGTCCTAGGGTTGGCTATGCTGGCTGAGGACAAGATTGCATCTCAACAACGCTCCAAACCCACCTTTGTTCCCTTCAGAAATATGGATTCCCAACAACCTCCCATCACGCCTGCTCCTCAACCAACTCCTATCAAGCAATTGTCTGAAACAGAGATGCAAGCACGCCGAGAAAAAGGGATTTGTTATAATTGTGATGAGAAATTCACTCGGGGACATAGATGTGTTCAACAAAATCTCTATCTCTTGGATGTGGATTCTCCACCTGCCTCAAAACTTGATGAAGAAGCTCCAAATATAGTAGATGATCAGGTCGACATTCAACACCCGCCTGTTGACACCCCATCTCAGGATGACCCACCCGAGATCTCTCTCCATGCTGTAACCAGCATCACCACCCCACAAACAATGCGAGTGAGGGGATACTTCAAGAAGCTCCCTCTTACCATACTCATTGATTCTGGTAGCACTCATAACTTCATTGATCCTGGGATTGCCAAATAGGCTGATTGTTTTGTCCATCCTTGCTCCAACTTTGAAGTCATGGTTGCCAATGGGGGCACCTTACCTTGCAAGGGGAAGTGTCACAATGTGTGTATCTCTATGGAAGATTATAACCTGCTCTCTCACAAGTTTTCTTTGTCCTTAGGCGGATGTGATGTGGTTTTGAGCGTTCAATGGTTGCGCACACTTGGCCCCATCTTATGGGATTTTGATGAACTTTGGATGCAGTTTTCAGTCAATGGGGTACAACACAAATTTATGGGCTTACAACCAGGGTCTCTTTGCATCATCAGTTCACATCGCCTGGAAACAATACTTAAGAAGAATTCACATGGTGTCATTGCTCAGATCCATTCCATTCAGATGCACCCATCAACAGTCTCCACTACTTCCTTCGATAGATATGCAGGTGTCTTTGTTGAACCAATGAGCTTGTTGCCTTCAAGAGACCTTTCCGGTAATAATTTAGCCGCATCTACCTGTCAGCAGGAAATGATGACTATTTTGCATACAATATAGAAGTGGCAGCCATCCCCATTGGGGAATTATTTCTGCATCAAGACTGATCTCCAGAGTCTAAAAACTTTCCTGGAACAACGGGTCTCCTACCCAACACACCTGAAATGGGTTATCCAACTCATGGGTTATGACTATGCGACCAATTACTAGAAGGGTAAGGACAATATGGTGGAAGATGATCCTCCTTGCACATTTGATGACCCAGTTTCTCTTACATCTATTTCTCTACTTGTTCCAAATTGGTTGTAATCTGTTCAACGGGGCTATTTCTTCTATGAACTCCATGCTTCTTCATCAGTAGGGCACTCTGGGTTCCTCAAAACGTATGACCAGGAACAATGTAACTTCTTTTCACAGGGACTCAAAAGGATAATTCAACAGATGGTGGTTGATTGTGATACTTTTTAGGTCAACAAAGGTGAAACGACCCTCCTTTCGGGACTGCTCGAACCCTTGCCCATCCCTCCACAGATTTGGTCAACTATTTCTATGGATTTCCTAGAAGTGCTCCAGTGGTATAGTACGACATCTCAAAGGAGACCATATGAAGCAGTCTTTGGACAGGAACCACTAGTTCTTCTTCCATACACCTTCAGCAGCTCCTCAGTTCAGGCAATTGACTCAATTCTTCGAAACCATGATCAGCTTCTTCTCATTCTGCAGGACAATTTTCACATGGCAAGAATTTGACTAAAACAACAAGCCGATCAGCACCATTCTGAGCGCACTTTTCACATCACTGATATGGTTCTTCTTCATCTACAGCCTTCCATGCAATCCTCCCTGAAACTCCAAAGGCACTAGTGGCTCGGAATGCAACCAGATGATGCTATAGGGGACCCACTCCTTCAGATTCTGCATCAATTTCCACATCTAAAGCTTTGAGGACAAAGCTTTTTCTACGGGAGAGGGGATGTTAGGAACCCATGTCTTTACTTTGTTAGTATATTGTTGTTGGACGCATATGCTTTGTAAGTCGTCCCATAGTATTTGTTGATCCATAGTTTATATTAGCCCATAGTATTGACCCATAGTATTGGATGCATATGCTTTGTAAGTCGTCCCATAGTATTATATGTCCCATGGTTTTGACTCATAGTATTGGCGCCTAGACTTAGCCCATGGTTTGTATTGACACATAGTATTGACCCATGGTATTGGCGCCTAGACTTAGTATATAAGTGTGTGTTGAGGCCTATGAAGGTACCGTGAAGTTAATTGTATTGAGCTTGCTCAAAGGAGGTTGCCCCCTTGAAGTGGCCCGTGATCAATATAAAAGTGATTCTGAGTTCTATTATTTTTGATATCTCGTGTATTTGCATTAATTAATTATTGCAGGTTCATCATAGTGGTTCTTGTGTGAACTCCCCTTCGGGATCCACCTATAATAAGGACCAATCAATAACATGTTTAGTATCGTATACATATTTCTTTAATAGTGAAGCATGAAAAACATTATGAACTTTTATATGAGCTGGTAAGGCTAACTCATAAGCTACTGGGCCCTTCTTGGCCAGTATTTAAAAAGGTCCACAAAATCTTGAGGCTGGTTTCCCACAACATCCCAAGCTCAATGAGCTTTGTTTAGCCTTTATTTTTAGAAATACATGTTCACCAACTTGGTAGTATTTGTCTTTTATTTTCTTGTCTACATAAGTCTTTTGGCGGTCTTGTGCTTCTTTCAAGTTCAGCTGTACCTTGGAGACTAGTTGTTCAAAGTCTTTTAGTGGGTTAGGTCCTAACATAAGTTTGTGTACTGGACTGTCCAAATTCATGGGTGTCTGACATTTCCTGCCGTAGAGTACCTCGAAAGGACTCATTTTGGCCTAGGTTTGATAACCATTGTTGTATGCAAACTTTGCGAGGTGAAAATAATCTTCCCACTTGGTGGGATTGTTCATGACATACATTCTCAACATGTCCTCAAGGATTTGGTTTACTCATTCTATTTGTCTATCAGTCTGGGGATGGTTCACGGTACTCAATTGTAACTGGGTTTCCAAACCAGAGAACAATGCTCTCCAGAAGTTACTAGTGAATTTCATGTCTCGATCAGAAATGATTGCCTTGGGTATCCCGTGCAATTAAAAGATCTCTTTTAAGAATATTTCTGCAATGTGAATTGCTTTGTAGGTAGATTTACCCAGTATGAAGTGGGTTGCTTTAGACAGGTTGTCTACCACTACAAAGATGGAGTCATTTTGTTTCTTACTCTTAGGTAAGCCTGTAATGAATTCCATACTTATTACTTCCCATTTCCATTCCAGAATGGGTAAGGGTTGATGTAATCCAGAGGTGTGTTGGTGTTCTGCTTTGACTAGTTGGCATTCCTGACATTTCGCGATGAACATGGCGATGTCAGCTTTCAACTTAAGCCAAAAGTAATGCTTCTTCACTGCCAATATCATCTTTTGATATCCGGGGTGCCCTAAATAGAGTTTTTTGTGAAACTTGATGAGAATGTTTGATCTAATGTCTCCATTCTCTGGGACGTAAAGTCTCTCTTTTGACCATAGTAGTCCTGACTCGTCTATCTTGTTTTCCTTCTATTGTTGGAATAATCTGTCTTCCTGGATCTTTGCAAGGATTTATGTGTAGTAATGGTCACTCCTGCAAGCCGTTCGAATCTTGTGGTGTAAATCTGAGTCAATTTGACTCACCATGACATCCTAAAGCATATGTGCTCAACGGTTCAAGGCATTCACAATCTTGTTTTCCTTGCCTCTTATATGCTTTACTTCGAAATGGTATTCACTGAGGAAGACTAACCACCTGGCCTGCTTGGAATTTAGGTCGAGTTGGTCGAAAAGGTATTTGAAGCTCATGTTATCAGTCATCAATAGGAATTTCTTTCCCATCAGATAATGTCACCACATCTTTAGAGCATGGATGTAATGCCCACCTCGGTACCTTAACTGTTTAGAATAATGAAGTACTAGTTTTGAAATGAACTGGCTAAGTAAAACACGGACCATTTGAATTTAGTTTGAAAATGCTTGAACGACAGTTATAGAAACTATTACTTTACTTAATAAATGTTAGATATGCTCGACTGATTAAGATAGGATGACTGAATGTTACATATGCCTGACTGATTGAGATAGAATGACTGAATGTTAGATATGCTCGACTGAATGAGATAGAATGACTAAATGTTGGATATGCTCGACTAATCAAGATAGAATGACTGAATGTTGGATATGCTCGACTGATTGAGATAGAATGACTGAATGTTGGATATGCTCAACTGATTGAGATAGAATGACTGAATGTAGATATACTCGACTGATTGAGATAGGATGACTGAATGTTACATATGCTCGACTGACTGAGATAGAATGATGAATGATAGATATGATTTACTGATTGAAAGAAAAGGATGAATGAAATATATGCTCGACTGACTGAGATATTATGATGGATGGTGCAATATTTCATAGTGCAGCACTACTAATGTGCGCTTGAGTGTGTGTGTGTGCAGTGGTTGGTAAGATGATTTACCGACTGACCCACAATGGAATTATAGGGTCGTAAGAATGGAAAGAACACATAGGGGTACGACGACTGACAGTCGACCCTGTATTAGCAATCCAGGCATGGGTGAAGCCGTTTCAGCTCACCCGGGGAAGCGTATGCCATACAGGAAAGGCCATAATGATTTGGTCGCATACGATGAGTTGAGGGGCGAGCAATAAGGAGAGACTTATCACTCAACATCCCTTAGTCTCCAAGGAGAGTAGTTTAGAGATCGTGGTAATGACTCCCAATCGCTATGCAGTACTCCCCATAAGAAGAAAGAAAGATACTGTCGGAAGGGCCCGCCGAAGAGGTACCTAGATGAAAGAAGAATGGAAAAAGAAATCTAATCATACATACATAATTAAATAATATACATGTGGAAGTTTTAGAGAATTTAATAATAAACTATTCAATATTCTATTATTATTATTATCATGATGTCGTACTGGCCATGATGCATGGGATTGAAAGCTTTGGTGGGCCATAACCCACAGTTGTAATTATTTTTGTTTGTTTGTCGGAATCTTTTCCTTCTGTAAAAGTTGTGTAGGTTCGGGTCCCCATATGTCATTGACCACTAAGGGACGAGATAACAATCATGACTATCCTTGTGATTGCCCCGAATCTTTTCTTTTGACCAATGTCTGCCGGTCCTTTTTGCTATTATAGTTGAGAAAGGAATTTGAAAATTAGAAAAGTTAATGTTCTATTCTTTTATAAATCAATGAAAATATATATTAGAATTATTTCAAAAAGAAAATATTTTAAAATAGAATAAAGAATTATTTTAAATATTTCCTTATTACTATAAAATAAAAAGAAAAGACTGTAGATAGAATAAATAATTATTTGAATAAAGTATTTTCTTTAAAATTACAAGAATATATATATTGATATATATATTAATCTTTTAATCTCTCAAAAATAAAAAAATTCAGATACTATTTCATTAAAAGAAATAAATCCTATTATAAGTTTTTATTATTTAAAAGAATTTGAATAATTAAAAACAACTAGTTACTATAAGATATTGAGAAGACTAATTGAGAACCAAAAGAGAAGTAGAACTCTTCTACACCTGACTCCCACTGATCTAGGGATTTAGGTGCACATTAAAGACATTAAGAAGACACATGTATTTTAGAATATTGGAAATTAAAATATTAAATTAAATTAAATATGTGCATGGACAAACACATGGCACATAGGCTTTTGCTATATAATGAGGGAGGAGAAGGAGAGAAGGACAGCTCTTGCTCCCTAATGCTGGATGGTCATCATAATATCGGATTATGTTATGATCCTTGGAGTTGGGATTAACCGGAACAGGGATTGGGAGATCCTTGCGGGAGGCTATTGTGTGTTCTTACGACTCCATTAGCTCGGGGGTTCGGGGTGAAAGAGAGTAACCCCGATATGGTAGGGAGGTCAACCGAGGGGTCACTCAGTACTTCGTCAAGAGATCAGATTGTATCGTGTGAAAACCACTTCGAGGACCTTATCGATTCACTAGACCAACTATTGAAAACAGGTTTGAAGTATTTTTATTTTATTTATTTTGTTAAATCTTTTTAAGAATGAATAAATCTGAGTATATTGTTTTATATATTGTTAAATATGTGTATGGATAGACACATGGCACATAGTCTTTTGCTATATAATGAGGGAGGAGAACGAGAGAAGGACATCTCTTGCTCCCTAATGCTGGATGGTCATCATAATCTCGGATTATGTTATGATCCTTGGAGTTGGAATTAGTCGGAACGAGGATTGGGAGATCCTTTCGGAAGGCTATTGTGTGTTCTTACGACCCCATTAGCTCGGGGGTTCGGGGTGAAGGAGAGTAACCCCAATATGGTAGGGAGGTCAACCGAGGGGTCACTCGGTACTTCATCAGGAGATCTTATTGGATCGTGTGGAAACCACTTCGAGGACTTCATCGATTCGCTGGACCAATCGTTGAAAACAGGTTTGAAGTATTTTTATTTTATTTATTTTGTTAAATACTTTTGAGAATGAATAAATCTGAGTATATTGTTTTATATATTGACATTCATGTACTACAATAGATAGAACTAGATCTGTGACTTCTATATCTTCTTCTAAAAAAAAATATTGCTGGAAGTTTTTTTTTTGTGGATCTCGAAGAGGGGGTCCCTACAATGGATGATGGCGGTTAGTTCGAGATCGTGCGTAGGGTAGTTATACTCATGTTCTTTTAGTTTCCTTGATTTGTAGCATATGGAAAAATTGTCTTGCATAAGGACTCCCTCGAGTCCTTCCTTGCTTGCATCCGTGCAAATGACGAAGTCCCCATTGGGATCCGCAATACGCAGAATCAGTGCACTAATCAGTAGTTGCTTCAGCTTTTGAAAGCTTTCTTCACACTTATCCATCAAGATAAACTTGTTTTCCTTCTTCTGCAAGGAAGTCACGGGACATGCAATCTGTGAGAAGTTCTCAATGAACTTCCGGTAGTAACCGGCTAAACCTAAAAACGATCTTATATTGAATACGCACGTCGACGGCTATTCCCTTCTTGGAAATGATATATCCTAAGTATTGAATCTGGGGTTTATAGAAATCGCACTTACTAAACTTGGCGTATAGTTGGTGTTCCCATAGTATACATAGAACAATTCTGATATGTTCCTTATGTTCCACTTGGAGTAGATCAAGATGTCGTCAATGAAGACTAGAACGAGCTTATCGAGGTATTTACTAAAGATGATGCTCATCATGCACATAAATTTGGCCTGTGCCTTCGTCAACCCAAAGGGAATCACTACGAACTCGTAGTGGCCATAACGGGTTCGAAACGCAGTCTTGTTGATATCCTCATCACTGATCCTCATATGATGGTATCCGGATCACAAGTCGATCTTTGAGAAGATCTTCGCTCCTTCGAGTTGGTCAATCAAGTCGTCGATCCTAGCAAGTGGGTAGCAGTTCGTAATGGTAATTTTGTTGATTTGGCGGTAATCGATTCACATTCGCATCATTCTGTCTTTCTCCTTGATGAAGAGTATTGATGCGCCCCAAGGGGACACACTTGGTCAAATGTACCCTTTGTCTATTAAATCTTATAACTGAAGCTTGAGCTCCACCAATTCTGGTGTGCTCATGCGGTATGGAGCTTTAGAAGCTGGTACTGACTCGGGTGTTAGCTCGATGGAAAACTCTAAGTCTCATTTGGGTGGTAAACCCGGTATTTCTTCGGGAAATACATCTTTGAACTCTACGAGGACTGGGAAGTCTTCAATTTTCTGTTCCCTATCAGTTTCTATGTTTTGGATATTCATGGAAAAGAGTTTGCAATCTTTTCTAATACTTTTCTTTGCTTGTAAGGCGGAGATCTTTTGTACCAACACATTTTTAGGGATGCCTTGAGTCATCTTTTGATTCCCCTGGTAATACCTGCAAAGTAAGGATTTGTTTAAGTAGTCTAGTAAGGTGGAGGTCTAAAACCTGGTCTGTGGTTGTCTGAGAAGGTTCTGAACCTATTTCTGTTTCTGTTGATGTTGTCAGTCCTTGGTTGTCCATGTTCATAACACAGTCTTGCTTTATGTAAGGTCACATCAAGGGTTTTGGGCATGTCAAACTCTATCTTTTATCTAAAGTTTGGTGGTAGCCCTCCCAAGAATTGTTGTATTTTGACCTTCTCGTCTTTAATGTATGGCACATAGTGAAACAAGTCTAAGAATCGGTTTATGAATGCTTCCATAGTTAGGGAGCCCATTTTTAACTCATGAAATTCTTTAATTTTCTTGTCAAAGAATCTTTTAGACATATATTTGTCCTGGAATATTCTGCTGAAAGTATCCCAGGTTATGTCTCTCAGTTCTTGTCCTTTGGTGTGTTTCAAGTCTTGCCACCATCTACCAGCTTTACCATTCAGGTTGTATATGGCTAGTTGGGCTTGCATTTCACTGGAGTAATTATGCACTTTGAAGTACTTATTCATTCCCAGCAGCCACTCCTCAGCCTTCTCCCCCGAGTTAATTTATTCATCATAGTTTGGGGCTTTTATCTTTCTGAATTCTCCCTATAAATTGTCGTCACTTTTCCTCCTTTTCTTACAAGGAGGTGGTGAACCTTTATCATTGGAAGAGATCTTACAATCTTCTTCCATTGATTCAGGTATGTTTTCTCCCTACTCTTCTCCCTTAGGGCTTGCAGTCCTTTTTGTGTGACTATTTCCCTTTTTAAAAGTATTGACTCAGAGTGTGGACTGTATATGGGGTTTTGCCCCTGTTAAATTCTGAAGTAGAGCTTCAATTATAGATTGATGTTCTCGTCTTTCTTGCATGTGGTCATCTATGAAACTTTGGAATTCGGCCTGTAGATTTTGCATGGCTTTCATTAAATCCGAGTTGAGTTCCACCACAATTTCTTGCTCTCATGGTCGGGAGTTCAAATTTACTTGTATGCTGCTACCCCCCTTTTGCATTCATTTTCAGACACTGACTTTACCTAAAATGTTATATAAGTATAAAGGACAGAAAGAAAATATGTTAGTCCATTTATGTACATAAACGAAATAAAATTTTCAAATGTAAATTTCCTGTTTATTGTGTAACTGCAATGAATGTTTTATGATTGTAATGAGCCCAATAGGTCACATAGATTTGTAGCTGGGCTCTGATACCACTTGTAATGTCCCAAAAAATAGTAAAAATTTAAATTTTTTCTCTTACTACTAAAAATGCCTACATAGATAATGTATTGTAAATTTCACTTCAGTACCGGAAAGTTGCATCGATACTTTGTCAGAGACGATGAGAGTTTTTAAAGTAACACAAGTTAGTTTCGTCAATTTATATTTTTTGCCGAAGGTGATGAAGTAAAGTAGTTGATGTATATGTATCCTGATAGCATGTTTATATATGATAGTGTGAACTTAAGGTCCTTCCTTTACTTTTTCATGTTGAGTTTTGTTATAAAAGATTAAGATGATCTCTTCAGGCATGATGGCCTTTGTTGATGGGAGTTGAGGCCCTTGAGAGGAACCTTGTGTTCCATGGAGAGATGTACCCCCGCAGTGCTACTGAAAGGTAAGGGTAATTCTTGGGGTTCATGTTCTTACTTAGCAATTGTTAATGGCTCGTCCTATGTGTGTATGTAGGTACCTTTACAAAGGGTTCCTCCCATGAATAGAACTACCATTATGTATTGGCATGTTCCTAAGTTGAAGGTGTAAGACCTAGGGTCCAAAAAGGAACCTTGGGGTAAGGAGGCACTAGTTTCTACCCATTCGTGACATTTTCATAACTCCATACTATAGCTCTTTGGGTAAATATTAAACTTGGTAAAATGTGTTAAGTGGAGCATTGAATGCCACACCTATGATGGTGACTTTGGAAGTGGTGACCAGCTAGCAAAGGTTTCAATACAGGGTTGTTACCCTATCAATCTTTTGTTCCTACATTTCACTTGGCTTTGGACAAACCATCATTGCATCTTTGAGATTTTCGTGCCCTGATGTGAGCTATGCTCATGGTTAGTGCACCATTTGGGGCTTCATGCGCAGGGGTGAAATAAGGTCAACATGATTTAGGTAATGGCTAGTTCTTTCGTCGATTCAATGTTTTCTACTACCTCTACTTAGCAATCGTTATATTCTCAGGGTTAACCTCATGTCGTTTGATGGCTTGGCAGGTAATGGATAGTGTTCCTCCTTGCGTGGCTTGCTAGTTGGTGACCATTGCTATCAAATTCATTAGTAGTGCAGAGGGGTAAGTTCAGGTTCCACCATCCCTTATTCCCTTCCTCTCGCCTCTGTGGAGTGGCACTATTTGTATTTGATTATGGGGAACTTTCGTGAGCTTGGTTTGCGTTCACTGTAAAAAGTTTTGGGGTTCCTGGGGGTTTCCGTTGGCTGGACCTGGTGTATGAACAGTCGTTGTACTTATTATTTTGATGATGAAAACATATTGGGTTTCTATACTTGTGGTAGGGTTTAATGGATTGGTTGAGGTTGCTATCCATGTATTTGTACCTGTGTGTATATGGGTTTGAACAAATATCTCCATGCCTGTACTAATTTGTGGATTTTCATTTTGCTAATTATGAATGGAAAATAACCTCTGCATTTTACTATGGATAAGAAATTTTATATGGGTGTAAATGTTGTTTAGTGCTTTCAACCTGAAAGTAATCGATCTTCTCTTATGTATGGAAAAATTAGTTAATCCTTTGTTGCTAGTGGTTCTTTTGTCTATTGTTTAGTTTCTTAAGGTAACCCGGGCCTTTGAGTTGTTCCTGGGGTTTGATATCTAACTTGGGGCTTTTAATTCGAAAAGTAGGAGTCACCTATCGTTTTCGTAGTGGGATTCGACCCATGAGCCTAATAGGGTTTAAATGTTTAAAATGTAGAGATATGAGTCCGAGTTTGTGGTTGTGAGATGTAGTGAATATTTTACTCTGCTTTCGTTATGGCTCCACGAGAAAAGACGTGATCCCTGTAACCTATGTGTTGTATGGTCTTGACTTCTGAAACGTTTAAATGATGGGTTTTCTTTCTTCTTCCTACGATTTCTAGCTTATGGTCTGCAAATATGTTTAAAGGAAAGAAAAATACAAAGAATCATGGATAAAAGATATGGTGGATGTGAGTCGACGATTTTAATTTGTAATGCTGCTATTGGATTTACTGAGTTTGTTGATCCTTATGTGGGAATTCATAAGAATAGAAATTAAACCCTAACTCTAACAATCATTTACTATTTGTAATGAGATCGTTTTCCTACTAGAAAGTCAATGGTTTTGATTTGGAACTTCTTGTGTGAATAAAAGAATTGAATGCTTGAGTCTATGTTTGCAAAACGTATCTCCTTGAAATGCTTGATGCGTTGTTTCTTTGTAATGGATTGGCCATTGGTAGAATCATATAGATGTTTAAAGTATGGGAGTATTCCTAGATTTAAAGGATAGAAATAAATAATGTTGTTGTGGCCTCTTCCTCTATTTGTACGTGTAGAATGACTAGGATATCTAATGTATGTCTTTCTATTGTTATTATTCCTATTTAATGTTTTTCAAGCATAGAGAGAAAGTTAATAAATGATTTAAAGAGAACATATGAAATCCCTACACTACAAAATTAGTGAGATGATTCACATAGAAAAACATAAATATTTAAAACAACATAATAACTCTAAGTTTGTTCTCGGGGTGTTTTCTAGCACATGCTAACTTGGCTATACCTGCTAGAGCCTCCAATGGGTTCTAGGAAGAACCTCGAAGTTGATAATATTGGTAATGAGAACAATGTTGTAGTATCTATTCTAATTTTAAAAGCCTAAATTTATTATAACTGGAAATTTGAAACAATGAATACTCCATACCTGCCTGCTTGAGTACTCCTGCGGAATCCTAGTTGCTTGGCACTTGATTCCTTCCTATAGAAACCTGCACACTCAACAATAGTTAATGCAAAGCCTGTTGTATTTAGCTAACCTGTTAGGATGATTTACTTTAGCTGGCTAACTTTGGGGCTACCATGTTCTTACCAACCATGATCCTACAATAGTTCCTGGTTCTGTATGGATCCCCCCGAGCTGGATTCCAACATGCAAAAGAGATAGAGGACCTAGGGTTACTGCTGGTTTAGTTACTTGGAGCAGAAGTCTTTCCTTTAGTTACCATCAGAGAAAGATGATGAAAAAGATAGATGCCCTTAAACTTGAGATATGTCCTCTTTATGTAGGGGAGTCTTTTAATTAGGATTGTTGAAATAATTAGTTTCTTTAAATTAAATAAGTTATATTTAAAAGATATTATTTAAGTAAATATCTAGTCCTTTTGAACTAGGACTTTTCCAACTGGTTAACTATAAGTGATTTTGATTTAAGCTCTCAATAATAATTATAATAATAATAATATTTTACTTAACTATTAATCACCTCATTAATAATATTTAAATAATACATAAGCCATCTATACTAAATATATTTCATAATTAAATAATGACAACATTACTATTAAAGCTCTTAATAATAACATTAGCCTTGAGGCCTTTATGCTTGTTAGTCATAAAAGACTAATGGTAATTATCTTTTATTAAATTATGTATCTTCACATGATACTTCTTTTAACTTTTAAGGACAAGGTCCAATTCTTTGGATGGTCTCGGTAAGCTTGGTTAGGTACCACTAGTCTCTCTCTTTGCATGTCAGATTCCCTCATTTAACACAGTAGTTCCCATAGTACTTGATGATATATAAAAGATGAATCATTTAATCAAATAAAATAATTGCGATGAAAGTGAAAGTGCTATTCAAAGTCCTTCCGACTCAACACTTTGAGATCCAATAACCCTGAGTGCTCTTCAGAGCCTTTTAACTCAACACTTTTACATGGGCATTACACTAGTGCAATTCCAGAGCCTCTGCTCAACACTAGTGCTAGAATGTTGTTGTGAGGCACATCTAGAATATTTAAGTTTCCTCGGATCCGGTATTCATTTATCAAGCTTGGAGTGCTCTAGGGCTTAGGCCCAACACTCAATGTACCTCAGGGTTTACTCTCAGTACATAAACATTCTTCTAGGTACATCAGGGCTTATGTCCAGTACGTAGGTTATATGTGTGTTTCTAAGTCCACGCTCAACACACTCATAAGTCTAATAATGTAAAATCATATCTCTGCACAGTAAGTAACAAAATATCATCTCAGTATATTAGGGTTTGTACCCATATCAAAGCTGAAGAACATCATTGCAACATCGGGCCCTTTTCACCCAGTATACACTCAAATAAAGAAGTCAGTCAGGGTCCATGCCCGATATGTCAATATATATAAAAGAATAATCATAGGTGCTAGGGCTCATTCCCAATACACCAAATAAAAGATAGGTGTTGGGGCCGTGGCCCAATATAACAACCAAAATAGTTAGTCCAAAAATTCAGGATATTACAACAAAGTTTCTACATGTTTACACATAACTTTGCTTTTATTTGAAGCAGAGCATGGTTTAGAAGATGCTCGTAATTCTACAGAGAGGGAGGAAGAGCAAGCAAGGGAGACGGATGTGGGTGCAGAGCAAGGTTCCCAAGAGGCTCGTCATTCTAGACATGGTGACGATGGTCGAGCCAGGATGCAATATGTTGAACTAACCGAGGGTTGTACACCCATGACAACATATCCATCTGATTTACCTGAGGAGCTTCCATGGGAAAGTGGTGTTCATCAAACGACTCTTGAAAGTTGTAGATCCCACTACAAATAGTTGGAAAAAGATTTATCTACTATGGACCTCCCTCCAGAGAGTAAAAATAGTTTGGAGATTGTTTTGGGATCATTGCAAAAATTCATTGAGGTATATGTGGATCTCAGACCAACTACGAATGGTTTTGTTGATTTGATGTGAAGACGAAGGGCACAAGTGATCGATCCAGACAAGTGGGTTGTTGTGAAGGAGAGAGTGACAAAAGAACAAGCCAATTCAATGTTTAACTTCAAAGAAGGTCTAAAGAGAAAAATGTTGAAAGTGCAATATTTAAAGCACCCTGAATTTGCACATCTGCTATATGATCGGTTCCTTGCATCCTATGGTTGGTTGCCATGGAACAATGAGGTTTCTCAACATTTTGCTAGATTTTTTTATGTGAAGTTTTTTTTAAAGATGAAGCCAGACTATACTGATGTTCATTCTGAATATTATGGATTTGAAAAGGGTCGAATATATGATCGAACATGTGCTCTTAGAGACCCTACAACTCTTCGACCTCCACCCCATATATCTCTCCCACCCAGGCTTGTGGCATTAAGATCAGAGATGGATCCCACATCCCAACCTGGGACAACTGCAAGGGACTTTGTTGGCAATGGTTTAGCATCGACATTAGTTGGGGTAGATGTGGGACTGGTTCGAGAGAGGGATCATGCCACTATTCGTCAAAAGTTTGTTTATAAAACTAATGATGAGTTAGATGGAATGAGCATTGGAGATCTCAGGGCTTATGCCAAGGTTTGTCATGACATAGCTTCAGATGTTATATCCAATGACACATCGAATTTAGGAAAGGTTTGTTGATTATGATATGACAATCTATTTAATCTTTTATTCATTTTGGATTGAACTTTTTGTTACATTATATGTATGATATTATGTCTTTTTTGATGTATAGTAATAAGTACATTATGTAAATCTTTATTGGTTGCAGTTTTCCATAATAATGAATGAACATTCTTTTCGACTCCCCACTAGTCAAAATGTAGAAAATGTAGAGCATATTGGAGAGGTATATTTATAATTATGTTTGAACTTGATATATTATCCATTTTTTGAATTTTAATTTAACTATGCATCTTATTGTTAATTTGACTTATCCATGCAGGTTTTTTTAGATATGAACTTTTTATATGATTTACCATCTCTTGTGAGCTAATGATTTTTATTTTTTTGTTTCGGTTTTAAGTTACTTGCTTAATTTGTTTTTGCTTGAACTATGTTTTATTTATTAATACAATTTAAATTATAGGGGAGAGATATAGGCTCTTTGATGAATGTGGACATTGGCACAGAGGTAATTTTGTTCACACTTGAATTGATTTATGATATAAGTTTAATATTTTAATTTTTTTGGATTTAGTTTTAAATTTATTTAAATAATTTATGAGATTCATAAATTGATTTTATACATGTTGCAGCTTGGGTCTCTTCGATCTTTTGGAGGAAAAGGGAAGACTCCAATGGAGAATAGTTGTGGACATGGATTTAGTGTTCGGGTACATAGGGCACTACCAAAGGACCGAACACCAAGAGCAACCACTTCACACAAACAGATCACAGATCAACACACCGATGTTTTGACATGGTTTAAACCCTCTTGAGGGAAACACTCCACGGCCCTGGCCAAATAGCTTCTACGGGACAATTTATTATGCAAAGAAAGAAATTTACAAATGAGCTTCTCATAATCGATCAACTAAACAATGACCCTCCATGCTCTTTAAATAGAGATCATGGATCAATCGGGTGTTAAGCCACGGATCAAGGTTAGGTTTGATCTAAGAGAAGTTGAACCGTCGGATCACTCTATGTTGGGAACATATCGTGACCGTCGGATTAAGTATTTACAAATGCATACTAAAGAAACACACTATCCCCAATGGATATATTACACAAGTTGATCTTAACTAACTCCTAAGTGTCTAAATATCCTAACATCCCCCCTTAAGAACAACTGGGGATAGGATTGAAGGATTTACAAAAGTGACACTATTAGGAGAAGGAAGGAGGCATTAGAGCCTATCCCCCCTTAATGACAAGTTCCTAAACTCCTAACATAGATCGAAGTTTAGAAAAGTTCGCTTCTGTAAGAGACTTGGTGAAGATGTCTGCAACTTGATCATCTGTAGGGAAAAAGAGCACTTCAAGAACACGATCATGAACAAGATTTCTGATGAAGTGCATATGTAGCTCAATGTGTTTGCTGCGTTGATGTAGAACTGGATCTTTGGCAAGCTTGATGGCACTTTGATTGTCGCACCAAAGAGGAGTAGGCTGCTGCTACTCGAATCCAAACTCTGAAAGGATCTGTCAAAGCCATAAAGCTTCCTGATTAGCATTAACTGTTGCTCTATATTCTACCTCTACCGAAGAAAGAGCAAGAGCTTCTTGTTTCTTACAAGCCCAAGTAATAGGTCCAGATCCCAGACTGAAAACATAACTTGCAGTAGACTTTCGATCATCAGGATCGCCGGCGCAATCTGAATCAGTGAAACCAACCAACAAAGGTTTCCCTCCTATACTGTAATGAATCCCAAACTGAACTGTACCTCGAATATATCGAAGTATTCTTTAAGCTTCTTTCCAGTGACTTTCATGAGGTGTCTGCATATAACGGGCAACACGACCAACGACAAAGAAAAGGTCAGGATGGGAATGAATAAAGTATAAGAGACTACCAACAAGCTGACGATACAAGGTGGCATCGACTTCAGGTGAAGTACAAGTGGCAGAAAGTTTGACTCCAGACTGGAAGGGAGAAGGGCTTGGTGTACAATCTTCCATGTGAAAGCGACGAAGAAGGTCACAAGAATACTTAGACTGAGAAAGAAAGATTCCTTCTTTGGTTTGCAGGAGTTGGAGACCAAGAAAATAATGCAAATGTCCTAAGTCTGACATTTAAAAATTTTGTTTAAGATTGGATTTCACATGGGTTATAAGCTTGGGATCACTACCAGTAAGAATAAGGTCATCAACATATAGAACAAGTATGATGAGATGGTTTCCTACTTTCTTGGTATAGACATTGGGGTCAGAATGGCATCTAGAAAAACCAGTGTCAAGGAGAAAGTTATCCATTTTGGCATACCAAGCTCTAGGAGCTTGTTTAAGGCCATATAAGGATTTCTTAAGGTGGCAGACAAGGCTAGAGTTATTTTGAATATAGCTAGGAGGTTGTTCCATGTAAATTTCCTACTATAAATAACCATGTAAGAATGCAGACTTGACATCCATTTGATGGAATTCCCAGTTGTGTAAGGCTGCATGGGAAAGAACAAGGCGGATGGAGTTCATTTTTGCGACGGGAGAAAAGGTTTCATTGTAGTCAATCCCTTCAACTTGGGAAAAACCTTTAGCAACTAACCTTGCCTTAAGTCTTTCAACACTTCCATCTGATACATACTTAGTTTTGTAGACCCATTTACATCTGACAAGTTTTCTTCCTTTTGGAAGAGGTACAAGATCCCAAGTATCGTTCGCCATTAAGGAACGATATTCTTCATCCATGGCTGCATCCCAATCTAGATTCCCTATAGCTTCTGCAAAAGTTTCTGGATCATGATTCTCAGAAACTTGAGCCAAAAGAGAAGAGGCTCACTGAAACTGAGTGTTGATGTATATGTAACTTCGGAATGTGTTTCACATATATGTATATTTTATTCCTATAGAGATGTTATTATTCCTCTATACGGGAGTGTCGTCATTTATATTGTAAGTGTTGTAACTTATACTTGATGGGTTATTAAACCACCTTGTTTGGGGTCGGCCCTGTATAAGTCATGTGGGTCAAAGGGTTATTAGACCACCCTATTGGGGGTCGGCCCACTCAGCATTATGTTATGTGGTTAAGTTCGATCCTACATGAGTTAGGTAAAAAGGCAAGTCAAGTCAAGTATAAATAGAGTGCGGGAGGCACTCTATTTGCTCACTCACTTCTCACACATGCACTCAAGGAGGAGTGGTGCACTTATGGAGGAGGAGGATCTGCTGCTAGGTTGTGTCTATCTCTTATGGTTGGTTGTATCATTGCTCTATCTATCTCTGAGGAAGTTATTGGGGTTTTTCACCTTTATGGTTTTCCCCAAGTAAATCTTTGTGTCTCTTGTGTGCTTGCATTATTGTCTCCATGATTGATATGCTATAGATATGCTGTACATGTTGTTCTCTCAGTTAAGATCCTAGATCAGATTGAAGTAAATTCTGAAAATTTAACATGGTATCAGAGCTAGCCTGAAAGAAGGCATGATATGGCATGTATGACACTTGTTGCACTTACGATGCTAGGGCTTGATATAGAAAAAACAAGTCATCGTAGCACTTTTGCTATAAATCCGTTTTGGAAAATTTTTAGGATCTAAAATTGTTACAGGACAAATATTAAATCTCCAGGTACCTTGTGTCCAAAGGACAACCTCTAATTCATTGTACTTTGTGATTTATTATCTGTGCAATATAGGGTTTCTGCCTCTTCCAGATCTGAGTTAAAATCAGGTGACCTTGGGAAAAAGGTCATAACTTGGGCTAGGAAGCTCCAAATGAAATGTCGTAAAAGGTGATAGGTAGTACACAGACTGTACTATCTCAGAAAACTTTTTCAGAGGTCGAAGGTGAACCAGTGACACGTGGCACGCTGTACAAGTTCGCTCTCCTATATTATCCCATAAACAGGTCACGTTGTGACACTTGGAATAACTCTCTCTCAATGAATCCAATTGAGGTCAGACCTATCAGTATGGAAAGACAATAGGCCGAGCTATCTCAAGAAAGAGTTTCAGAGGCCGAAGTTGAAACAGTGACACATGGCACGCCGTACAAGTTCGCTCTCCTGTATTATCCCAAAACAGGTCACGTTGCGACATTTGGCATAACTCTCTCTCAGAAAATACAATTGAGGTCAGACCTGTCAGGATGGAAATCTAACAGGTCAGGCTATCTCAGGAAACGTTTTCAAACCCTGTGGATCAAAAATTTCAGAGTTACACCAGAAACAATCAGGTACATATTTCTGTCAAAACAGAATTATTTTTTGGTACCTTCATTCATGGCTTCCAGAAATTAGGGCTTTGGAGAAAGTTGGAATTTTTGTAATCAGAGACCACGGCTGAATGCTACTCATCAAAATAAAAATTTCGAGACCAAGATCAAAAGTTTTGGTTGGGCAGAATGTCGGGCTTGATCAGACCCTAGTTCGGGACTTTGATCACGAAAGTGGAAAATTAGGGCTTCTGTAAAAATGGAAATTTTTGAAATCTGTGACCACGGCTAGAAGCCCCTCAGAAAAATAGAAGCTTAGAGTTTTGGATGAAACTTTTTGATTGGGTAGAAGAGTGGGATTCATCAAACCCCAGTTCAGGGTCACGTCCAGTGAATCCGGAAGTTTCAAAGGCAAAATTGAGGAGTGAAACTTTGCAGTTTTCAAATTCTGAATATAGCAGCTTGATCAGCTCATCAAGGCGCATATTTCTATCCTTTCAGAAGTTTGAAATTCAAAGTTTGATTTTTGGGGGTTTCTCTGACAAACCCATATCTAGCTCCAGTCCCAGTTCTTGTAAATCAAGTGGATTGGATTAATCCTAGAAGAAGATGGATTGGGCACCTGCATAAGTGAAGAAGTTCCTGTTTCAGAGGGAGATGAGGCTAAGGCCTTACATAAGAAGATTACAAGCGATCTCGACAGGTATGACTCATCGAGGTATGTTTTGAGATTTGTTCATGATTAAGTTTATGGTATCTTTGTCTTCATGTTACTACGGTTAGTACAATCTTGATTTTAGTCTTGTCATATCACCTTAATAAAACTATGAATGCACGATAGAAAATATTCATTGATTAGGGTATTGACACTTATGATTGTACTAATGCATTATGGTGTTGTATGAGGTTTATGTTGTCTACTAACATGAAAGGTACACCAAGAAAGACAAATCATGTTCTGGTCCAAGAACATATGGTCATGATAACATGAGGACAAAGATTCATCCATTGTCATGGATCTCATAGAAGATCCATTTATGAGGTATGTATAACTTGGTTTTATAATGGTTAACCTATGAGATATACAAGTTATTAGCACAAGTCATTGAAGAAGAACAAGAAGACATTATGCGGGTATATTAGACATAACTAGCTAGCATGCTAATACAGGTATGTTTTTCCTATATCAAACTAGAATCCTACCTTGTGTTAGTATCTTATACTGTTGTTGATAACGATTATTCCTGAAAAGTCATAGGTTTGAATAATCATGGTTGTATGCATATTATGTTTCTTACCATAATTGATGATATGACTAACCAGAAGAATCATGAAGGTATAGGTTTGAATAATCATAGGTTTTATGCATATTATATCTCTTATCTTGTTTGATGATTTGACTAACCATAAGAATACTACATAAACCTTGAATGCTAATGCTTATTATTTTCTATTTGAAATGATCATGATTATACATGCTTGAGATTATTGTGTTTTAATAGCATACTAATGAATGTATGATTTTATATGAGATCACAAGGATAACTCAATCATGATACTAATAAGCATGCATAGGGACCAAGGATGAATATGAGTTCAAGAACAGGTAATTCAGGAAGCAAAGATCAAGAGGGAGCACACTCCAGTTGCTCCTGCAAGAAAGCAAAGGAGCACACTCCAGTTGTTCCTGCAAGAAAGAAAATGAGCACACTTCAGTAGTTTCTGCAAGGATGCAGATATTCAGAGGGAGTTGTCCATCTCTCTACATTCCACAACAGAAAGGTGTAGAAGAAGCTACTTCAGATTAGGACTCCAGCAGCTCCTATAAGGAAGCAAAGACTCAGAGGGAGTCCACCCAACGAACAAACAAAGATAAGTATTTTAATTATCATTTCTTGCATATGTGTTTGTTTAAATAAAATTGTTCAATGATGTATATGCTCATGTTCCTAGACTTAGGATATGTATTGTGCATATTAGAATAGTTGCATTGATGAACAGTATACTACTAATATACATGGGTAAGTGGCCTATGGCACTGTACAACATTACATTGCTACTTATCTAGAATGAAACCTCTTTGCTGACATGTTGGGAGTTGTGCACACTCTTAACAATGTTCTGGTAGATATTGGAAGGCATCTAGAAAGTTACGGGATATGGATAAATGTTGTATTGAAGCATTGGCTAAGATAATTGCATGACTATATGACATATTTATTTATGTGTAAGAATTTGTTCTGAAAACTATGAGATGTTTTCTAATCATGCAATTTAACTTGTTGTGTAGGAAAGATCATATGCCATCACCTACAAAAGAAGAACCACAACATTTGTTCAGCAACAAAAATTATCTATTGAAGATATTGAAGTTCCCAGGATACGGGAAGAATGCCATGATCCGTCGATCATGAAGAACAATGTTTGGGATGCGGTCCCAAGAGCTGAAGGGAAGTCTGTTGTGACTTCCAAATGGAACTATCAGATCAAGCATGTTGCAGATGGCAGAATAGAGAAATATAAAAGTGATGAAATAGAAGATACACTAGATGGATTCAAGATAGCTTCCTTGAATGGTGTAGTTGAAGAAGAAGTGTATGTGGAGCAGCCACTTGGTTCTGAGACACATGATAGGAAATCATATATGTGCAGAACTTGGTATGGTGAAGATAGATTGATTGCCGACACGCAGCGGAAGCTTACTACCGAGTTCGAGATGAAGAACTTGGGGATGATGCACTATTTGTTTTTTTGGCATTGAGGTGTGGCAGAGTGCAGATGGAATATTCCTTGGACAAGGGAAGTATGAAGAAGGGATCCTAAAGAGGTTCGGGATGATGGATTGCAAGGCCATGGCCACACCTATGGCATCGAATCTGAAGCTTCTATGTGATGCTTCATCTGAGCCGGTTGATGTCTCTATGTATCGTCAGATGATTGGCTCCTTGATGTACCTGACGAACACGAGACCAGATATTTGCTTTGCTATGAACACATTGAGCCAGTTCCTGACGGATCCGAGGAGTGTTCACCTGGTTGCTGTAAAGCATGTTCTGAGGTATCTGAAGGGTACAGTGGATTATGGGCTCAAGTATGAAGCGAATCAAAAGTTTAACCTGCAGGGTTATGTTGATTCAGATTGGGCTGGCAGTGTTGCAGATAGGAAGAGCACATCTGGGTGTTGCTTCAGTATGGGATCAGGTGTGATCTCTTGGTTTAGCAGGAAGCAGTCCTGCGTAGAACTGAGTACAGCTGAGGAAGAGTATGTTGCAGCCTATTCAGCTAGTAGTGAGGCAGTATGGCTATGGAAGCTACTGTCTGAGTTATTTGATCTCCAGTTGGATGCTACTGGTATCTTCTATGATAACCAGAGTTGTGTGAAGCTGTCCGAGAACCCAGTGTTTCATGACAGGTCGAAACACATAGAGATCAAATATCACTATATCAGGGATATGGTGCAAAGAGGAGCTATGAAGCTCCTGTATGTTGCGACGAATGAGCAGATTGCAGATGTGCTGACAAAGCCACTAGCCAGGGTGAAGTTCGAGTACTTCAGAGAGAGGCTTTGCGTGCTTCAGATCGAGGATACTTCGAGGAAGAAGTGATGGACACATTTGCTGAAGCCATTCCAAGCATGTTGGAAGGGGGATCCTTCACATGGCTATGGATGTAAGTGCTGGATGATGAGCATCAGGATGATGTTCTGGTTTCTGCTTGGATATGATCGGTTGGATCATGTGTATGTATTTTGTATATGCATCATGCTGGATGCTGATGGATACATTGTGTGGATCATGTATCTTTGTATGATCAGGTAGATCATGTATGTTGATGGATACATTGTGTGGATCATGTATCTTTGTATGATCAGGTAGATCATGTATGCTGATGGATACATTGTGTGGATCATGTATCTATGTATGTATCAGGTGGATACCTGGTGTGCATTAGATGGATGCATTGTATGATCAGGATGATGATAGATGATGAGCTTCAGGATGTTGCTCCAGATGACATGCAGCAGGACGTTGCAGTGATGATGATCGAGATTATCATGGATACATCAGGATGATGTATGGTGAGTATCAGGTTGATACTCTATGGCCGTGGATCAGGTTGTGCAGATGAGCATGTAATCTGGTGCCCTGGGAGATTTGCAGATGGTCTTTCGAGGTTTTTCCTATGGCATGTAATTTGGTGCCCTGGGACATCTGGCAAATGCTCTTTCGAGGTTTTTCTCTGGGAGGACATGTAATTCGGTGCCCTGGGAGATCTCCAGATAGTCTTTCGAGGTTTTTCCTATGGCATGTAATTTGGTGCCCTGGGATATCTGGCAGATGCTCTTGCGAGGTTTTGTTTTATGGCATGTAATTTGCTCCTGGGAGATCTGGACAGGATGAAAAAGGCCTCAGATGCTTCAGCCAGGTTTTGCCATGACCACATGTAATTTGTGCCCTGGGAGATTTCAGGTCGGAGTTGTGTACCCGTAACATCCTGAGATGCTCTTGCTAGGTTTTGTGGTGACTACATGTAATTTGTGCCCTGGGAGATCCTTCAGGTTGGAGTTGTGTACCCGTAACATCCTGGGATGCTCTTTCGAGGTTTTGTGGTGGGGTCACATGTAATAGTGCCCTGGGAGATCCTACAGGTCGGAGTTGTGTACCCATAACATCCTGGGATGCTCTTTCGAGGTTTCGTGACGCACGTAATAAGTCCTGAGGATTCCACAGTATGGCCAGTGATGACGAAGACCTGCAGGTGGTGGGCCTACATCCAGTATGAAAAAGGATTGGCTCTGTAGAACTTCCTATGATGAGTAGATTCCGAGATTGATTGAGATAGCAGCAGCAGTGATGATGATGATGACTCGATGATGATTATCCAGTGATGATGATCCAGAGAAGATGACTTGTGCTAGAAGAACTGTGCTGAGAAATACCTTCCTAGTTAAGAGGGAGTGTTGATGTATATGTAACTTCGAAATGTATTTCACATATATGTATATTGTATTCCTATAGAGATGTTATTATTCCTCTATACGGGACTATCGTCATTTATATTGTAAGTGTTGTAACTTATACTTGATGGGTTATTAGACCACCTTGTTTTGGGTCGACCCTGTATAAGTCATGTGGGTCAAAGGGTTATTAGACCACCCTATTGGGGGTCGGCCCACTCAGCATTATGTTATGTGGTTAAGTTCGATCCTACATGAGTTAGGTAAAAAGGCAAGTCAGGTCAAGTATAAATAGAGTGCGGGAGGCACTCTATTTGCTCACTCACTTCTCACACATGCAATCAAGGAGGAGTGGCGCACTTATGGAGGAGGAGGATCTGTTGCTAGGTTGTGTCTATCTCTTATGGTTGGTTGTATCATTGCTCTATCTATCTCTGAGGAAGTTATTGGGGTTTTTCACCTTTATGGTTTTCCCCAAGTAAATCTTTATGTCTCTTGTGTGCTTGCATTATTGTCTCCATGATTGATATGCTGTAGATATGCTGTACATGTTGTTCTCTCAGTTAAGATCCTAGATCAGATTGAAGTAAATTCTGAAAATTTAACACTGAGAACGTGTTTGACGTTGATCTCTAGGATCACCCACAAGATCACCAGCTGCTTCACATGTTGAACGGACCCATCGAGGAAGCACTTGTGCTAGTGCAACTGAAGGAACATGAGCAGGCAAAGGTGGATTTTCATCCTCACTTTCATCATCAGAAATTGGAGTTGGAAACCTATCAAGGAAGTTGGAAGAAGAAGAAGGCACAAATGCCAAATCAGGCTCACAGGCCAAAGATGGCACAATCGCCGAGTTAGGCTTGCAGGCCAAGAGATTTTCATAAAATTTAACATCTCTTCTAATGATTATATCATGAGAATGTGGTTGAACAAGTCTATAACCTTTTATATCTTCAGAATATCCAACAAATATGCACTTTTCACTTTTAGGCTGCAATGCTTACCATTTTTCATCTGGAATGTGAGCCCATGCTTCACTACCAAAAACACGGAAGTGACTTACATCAGGTTTAGTTTTACTCCATGCTTCTTCCGGTGTTATACCTTGTAATGCTTTAGTGGGGGTGTGATTAACTATGTAATTTGCACAATTAATGGCTTCAGCCCAAAATTGAAGACTTACTCCCTTAGATTGGATCATACAATTAGCCATTTCTTTTAAAGTGTGGTTCTTCCGCTCAGCTACACCATTTTATTGTGGTGTATATGGAACAGTGTGCTGTTGTTGGATGCCTTGTTCAGTGCAGAAAGTAGTGAACTTATTGTTAACATATTCTCCTCCATTGTCAGATCTTAACTTAATAATTTGATGACCAGATTGTTTTTTCACAAGGGCCTTGTAGGCCAAGAACATGTTAAATACTTTGCTCTTAAGTTTTAGCAAATAAACCCAAGTGCGTCTGGTGTAATCATCAATGAAAGTTAAGAAATATTTGAAACCAGAAAATGAAGCAGATGGAAGAGGACCACACAAGTCACTATGCACAAGCTCCAAGGGAACCGAGGCATGCCAAGGGGCACGTTTGTGAAAACTGTCCCGATGATGTTTTCTGAGTACACAACCGGAGCAAACACCATCCCTGCAAGATACCATCGGAAGACCTCTCACCATATTTTCTTTACATAGTTGTTGCAATGAGTGATAATTTAAGTGACCAAATCGCTCATGCCAAAGTTTGCTCAAGTTATCACTATGAGCAACAAAAACTGAAGGGAAAGGTGATGAACCAAAGTTGTTAAACTTGTACAACCTAGTAATATCATCAACAATTCCGGTAGCCAGGACCTGTTGAGGATCTTTAAAATCCTTGATTACAACTTGGTGAGGTGTAAAGTTCACAGTTTTACCTTCACTAGAATGAGTGATCTGATAGACTGATAACAAATTGCAGGAAATTCTTGGAACACATAGTACATCACTAAAATGACCATTATCTACTAGAACTGTTCCAGCTCCTATAACACTTAGAGATCTATCATCACCAACAAATATTTGTTTGGTGTTACATTCATGCATATTAGAAAATATAGCTTGATCCTTAACCATATGATAAGATGCTCCGGAATCAATGAGCCATTCATTTGAAGTAGAAGAAGAAGATGCATAATAAGAATAACCAGAAGCACAAAGTGCATGTCCATGAGAGGCAGATTCTGAAGACGAATCTAGGCTGATGTGGTGCTTCTTCATTGTTGCTTCCAAGGCTACCATCTTGTTGAAACATTTAGATTCATCATGATTATCTTTCCCGCAATAGTTGCAATGACGCTCAGTCTTCTTTCCTTTTGGATTGGATCCTTTGTCATTTTTTAAAGAAGGAGCTCACTGAGAGGGTTTGGGACCCTTGTTTGACTTATTATTGCAAAAAATTTGTTTCTTGGGAGGCTTGGACTTTTCTTTCTGTCGGGACAATAAGGCTTTCCCAGATGTATCTGCATTGCTGATTATTCCAAGATGAATGAGTTTATCTTGTTCTCTAATAAAGGAATCACAAAAGGATTCAAGACTAGGCTCTTGATAGCTAGCTGCATTCAAGGATGCTTTCATGGAGTAAAATGTAGATACAAAAATAGAATATGCAGGTCCAAGTTTGGAAAGAATACGATAAATGAATTGTTTGTCTTCCCTCTCGATCTTATATTCTGCACATAAGAGTTTAAGAGTTTTGTACTTAGATAAATAATCTTGAATGCATCAAAAGGCACTTGAATTTAAAGAAATCAACTCATTTTCGAGTTGGCGACCTCAAATTTCATTGTGTTTACTAAACACAGACTCCAACTTGTCCCAGGTAGCATTAGGTTCATCAATTCCAGATATGTGGAATCGCAAATCAGTAGAGATTGACATCCCAATCAATCCATGAGTTTCATCACATCTATTTGCCCATTTTTTTTTATTATCATCATCAGTGGGTTCTATTTCTTTCCCTGAGGTAATTCTGAAAAGTCCCCTACTTCGTAGAACATCCTCCATATGAGATTTCCATGAGAAATAGTTAGAACTGTTAAGTAGAATATCATAAGGGACGGCCATATTTGTAAATTAATAGTGGTAAAAGAAAAAACCAATAGTCTATATGTGAAGAGCTCAAACAAAATAGGCTGTTTAAAAAAAAACGGCACTGAAAACTGACTCTGTATGATGAAGTTATGCTTGAACAAAGAAACTGTTGAAGATGTCGCCAATAGTGATGTGGAAGCTAGAGAATGTCCAGCAAAAATAAGAACCCCTCTCTTCCCAAGATGAAACTTTTGAGCTAGATTAAAAGGTATGTAAAATATGGGAATGAGTAAAGGGTCTTTTTTTTTTTTTTTTTTACTCTTCTTGCTTGGTTTGTGTGCTTATCCTTTTTTCTGCAAAACACACCACATATCGAAACAAAAAAAGCTTTTTCACACTTGTGGAGTTAGATCTTGTTACCTTGCCCAGAAAGTCTGCGTTTTCTCTCTGTTTCTGATTTACCGAGATCGCGCAAGGTGCACGGCTAAGAGCATACGTAGCCGAGAAAAACCCTTTCACTTTCTGTTTCTGATTTGCCGAGATCACTCAAGGTGCATGGCAAAGAGCATACGTAGACGGGAAAGCAAAAATCCGAACCCAAAAAAAATCTAACAGTAAAAAATGATGAAATATGAGATTTTTTCCCTTTAAAAAAAGAAAATAAAAAAATGCGTCACTGTAATATTATACCTTCAGATCTGATGAAATACACGTTTTTGGAGCAACCGGGAACCATTTTCGATCAAATGAAAACTATTTTCTAATGGAAACGATACTCCGGACGCAATGGACCACATCCCATGGCCTAGAAAGACACAAGAATACCAGAACTAGAAACTCTTTCGAGTTTCGGTAACAGCAGTTCAAGATCTAGATCATAATCGGAAGCGGCACTTCATAAAATCTCTGATACCATGTTCGGGTACACAGGCTACTATCAAAGGACTGAACACTAAGAGCAACCACTTCAAACAAACAGATCACAAATCAACACACTGATGTTTTGACGTGGTTTAAACCCTCTTGAGGGAAACACTCCATGGCCTCGGACAAATAGCTTCTACGAGACAATTTATTATGCAAAGAAAGAAAGTTAGAAATGAACTTCTCATAATCGATCAACTAAACAATGACCCTCCCTGCTCTTTAAATAGAGATCATGGACCAATCGGGTGTTAAGCCACGGATCAAGGTTAGGTTTGATCTAAGAGAAGTTGAGCCGTCGGATCACTCTATGTCGGGAACATATCGTGACCGTCGGATTAAGTATTTACAAATGCATACTAATGCATACTAAAGAAACACACCATCCCTAACGTATATATTACATAAGTTGATCTTAACTAACTCCTAAATGTCTAAATATCCTATGTTCGGGTACACAGGGTACTACCAAAGGACCGAACACCAAGAGCAACCACTTCACACAAACAGATCACAAATCAACATGCCAATGTTTTGACGTGGTTTAAACCCTCTTGAGGGAAACACTCCACACTTCTTTCAGTGTTATACCTTGTAATGCTTTAGTGGGGGTGCAATTAACTATGTAATTTGCACAATTAATGGCTTCAGCCCAAAATTGAAGACTTAGTCCCTTAGATTGGATCATACAATTAGCCATTTCTTTTACAGTGTGGTTCTTCCGCTCAGCTGCACCATTTTGTTGTAGTGTATATGGAACAATGTGCTGTTGTCGGATGCCTTGTTCAATGCAGAAAGTAGTGAACTTATTGTTAACATATTCTCTTCCATTGTCAGATCTTAACTTAATAATTTGATGACCAGATTGTTTTTTCACAAGGGCCTTGTAGGCCAAGAACATGTTAAATACTTCACTCTTAAGTTTTAGGAAATAAACCCAAGTGCGTTTGGTGTAATCATCAATTAAAGTTAGAAAATATTTGAAACCAGAAAAGGAAGCAGATGGAAGAGGACCACACAAGTCACTATGCACAAGCTCCAAGGGAGCCGAGGCGTGACAAGAGCCATGTTTGTCAAAACTGTCCTGATGATGTTTTTCGAGTACACAACCGGAGCAAACACCATCCCTGCAAGATACCATCGGAAGACCTGTCACCATATTTTATTTACATGGTTGTTGCAATGAGCGATAATTTAAGTGACCAAATCGGTCATGCCAAAGTTTGTTCAAGTTATCACTATGAGCAACAAAAACTGAAGGGAAAGGTGATGACCCAAAGTTGTTAAACTTGTACAACCTGGTAATATCATCAACAATTCTGGTAGCTAGGACTTGTTGAGGATCATTAAAATCCTTGATTACAACTTGGTGAGGTGTAAAGGTCACATTTTTACCTTCACCAGAATGAGTGATTTGATAGACTGATAACAAATTGCAGAAAATTCTTGGAACACATAGTACATCACTAAAATGACCATTATCTACTGAAACTGTTCTAGCTCCTACACCACTTAGAGATCTATCATCACCAACAAATATTTGTTTGGTGTTAAATTCATGCATAGTAGAAAAGATGGCTTGATCCTTAGCCATATGATAAGATGCTCCAGAATCAATGAGCCATTCATTTGAAGTAGAAGAAGAAGATGCATTATAAGAATAACCAGAAGCACAAAGTGCATGTCCATGAGAGGCAAATTCTGAAGACGAATCTAGGTTGATGTGGTGCTTCTTCATTGCTGCTTCCAAGGCTGCCATCTTCTTGAAACACTTAGATTCATCATGATTATCTTTCCCTCAATAGTTGCAATGATGCTTAGTCTTCTTGCCTTTTGGCTTGGATCCTTTGTCATTTTTTAAAGAAGGAGCTAACGGAGAGAGTTTGGGACCCTTGTTTGACTTATTATTGCGAAAATTTTGTTTCTTGGGAGGCTTGGACTTTTCTTTCTGTTGGGACAATAAGGCTTTCCCAGATGTATCTACATTGTTCATTATTCCAAGATGAATGAGTTTATCTTGTTCTCTAATGAAGGAATCACAAAAGGATTCAAGACTAGGATATTGATATCTAGCTGCATTCAAGGATGCTTTCATGGAGTAAAATGTAGATACAAAAACAGAATATGCAGGTCCAAGTTTGGAAAGAATATGATAAATGCATTGTTTGTCTTCCCTCTCAATCTTACATTCTGCACATAAGAGTTTAAGAGTTTTGTACTTAGATAAATAATCTTGAATGCATGAAAAGTCACTTGGATTTAAAGAAATCAATCCATTTTCGAGTTGGTGACCTCGAATTTCATTGTGTTTACCAAACACAGATTCCAACTTGTCCCAAGCAGCATTAGGTTCATCAATTCTAGATATGTGGAATCGCAAATCAGTAGAGATTGACATCCCAATCAATCCACGAGATTCATCACATCTATTTACCCATTTTATTTTCTTATCATCATCAGTGGGTTCTGTTTCTTTCCCTGAGGTAATTCTGAAAAGTCCCCTACTTCGTAGAACATCCTCCATACGAGATTTCGATGAGAAATAGTTGGAACTGTTAAGTAGAATATCACAAGGGGCAGCCATATTTGTAAATTAATGGTGGTAAAAAAAGAAACCAATAGTCTGGATGTGAAGAGCTCGAAAAAATAGGCGGTTTGAAAAAAGACGGCACTGAAAACTGACTCTGTATGATGAAGTTATGCTTGAACAAAGAAACTGTTGAAGATGTCCCTAATAGTGACGTGACAGCTAGAGAATGTCCAACAAAAAAAAGAAACCCCCTCTTCCCAAGATGAACCTTTTGACAATAACTTTACAAGAAAGTTGCTTTCAAGTGAACCACTTTTGTAAACTAAGTGATTTCACTTTTACAATGATATTATTTTTAAATAGTGCAACAATAAAAAAAAAACTTAAGTGACTCATTTGTATTTTTATTTTTTATTATTTAAGTGAGATGCACTTTTACAATAAAATAACTTGAAAATAGAAATTGCATGCACTTTTTCTTTTAAAAGTAACTTCCTAAGACTTGAACTCAAGACCTATTAAGGAATAAAGCAACTTTGAACCAAGTGAGCTAAATTAAAAGGTATGTAAAATATGGGAATGAAGAAGGGGGCTTTTTTTTTTTAACTCTTCTTGCTCGGTTTGCGTGCTTTCCCTTTTTCCTGCAATACACACCACAAATTGAAACAAAAAAAACTTTTCCACACTTGTGGAGTTAGATCTTTTTAGCTTCACCGGAAAGTCTATGTTTTCTCTTTGTTTCTGATTTGCCGAGATCGCACAAGGGGCATGGCAAAGAGCATATGCAGCCGAGAAAAATCCTTTCTCTTGATGTTTCTGATTTGCCGAGATCGCTCAAGGTGCACGGTAAAGAGCATATGCAAACGGGAAAGTAACAATTCGAGCACAAAAAGAATCTAACAATGGGTCACTGTCACATTATACCTTCAGATCTGATGAAATACGCGTTTCTGGGGCAACCGGGAACCGTTTTCGATCAAATGAAAACTATTTCCCAAAGGAAACAATGCTCCGGACGCAATGGAAGACCTCCCATAGCCCATAAATCCACAGAAATACCAAAACTAGAAATTATTTCGAGTTTCGGCAACAACAGTTCAAGATCTAGATCATAACCGGAAGCGACACTTCATAAAAGCTCTGATACCATGTTCCGGTACACAGGATACTACCAAAGGACCAAACACCAAGATCAACCACTTCACACAAATAGATCACAAATCAACACAGCGATGTTTTGACGTGGTTTAAACCCTCTTGAGAGAAACACTCCACGGCCCCGGCCAAATAGCTTCTACGGGACAATTTATTATGCAAAGAAAGAAAGTTAGAAATGAGCTTCTCATAATCGATCAACTAAACAATGACCTTCCATGCTCTTTAAATAGAGATCATGGACCAATCGGGTGCTAAGCCACGGATCAAGGTTAGGTTTGATCTAAGATAAGTTGAGCCGTCGGATCACTCTATGTCGGGAACATATCGTGACCATCGGATTAAGTATTTACAAATGCATACTAATGCATACTAAAGAAACACACTATCCCTAACGTATATATTACACAAGTTGATCTTAACTAACTCCTAAGTGTCTAAATATCCTATGTTCGGGTAAACAGAGTATTACCAAAGGACCGAACACCAAGAGCAACCACTTCACACAAACATATCACAGATCAACACACCGACGTTTTGATGTGGTTTAAACCCTCTTGAGGGAAACACTCCACGCTTCTTCCATTGTTATAGCTTGTAATGCTTTAGTGGGGGTGCGATTAACTATGTAATTTGTACAATTAATGGCTTCAGCCCAAAATTGAAGACTTAGTCCCTTAGATTGGATCATACAATTAGCGATTTCTTTTAAAGTGCGGTTCTTCTGCTCAACTACACCATTTTGTTGTGGTGTATATGGAACAGTGTGCTGTTGTTGGATGCCTTGTTCAGTGCAGAAAGTAGTGAACTTATTGTTAACATATTCTCCTCCATTGTTAGATCTTAACTTAATAATTTGATGACCAGATTATTTTTCCACAAGGGCCTTGTAGGCCAAGAACATGTTAAATACTTCGCTCTTAAGTTTTAGGAAATAAACCCAAGTGCTTCTGGTGTAATCATCAATGAAAGTTAAGAAATATTTGAAACCAGAAAAGGAAGTAGATGGAAGAGGACCACACAAGTCAATATGCACAAGCTCCAAGGGAACCAAGGCGTGCCAAGAGGCACGTTTGTCAAAACTATCCCGATGATGTTTTTCGAGTACAAAACTGGAGCAAACACCATCTCTGCAAGATACCATCAGAAGACCTGTCACCATATTTTCTTTACATAGTTGTTGCAATGAGCGATAATTCAAGTGACCAAATCGCTCATGCCAAAGTTTGCTCAATTTTACACTATGAGCAACAAAAACTGAAGGGAAAGGTGATGACCCAAAGTTGTTAAACTTGTACAACCTACTAATATCATCTACAATTTCGGTAGCTAGGACCTGTTGAGGATCTTTAAAATCCTTGATTACAACTTGGTGAGGTGTAAAGGTCACAGTTTTACCTTCACCGGAATGAGTGATCTGATAGACTGATAACAAATTGCAGAAAATTTTTGGAACACATAGTATATCACTAAAATGACCATTATCTACTGGAACTATTCCATCTCCTACAACACTTAGAGATCTATCATCATCAACAAATATTTGTTTGGTGTTACATTCATGCATAGTAGAAAAGATGGCTTGATCCTTAGCCATATGATAAGATGCTCCAGAATCAATGAGCCATTCATTTGAAGTAGAACAAGAAGATGCATTATAAGAATAATTAGAAGCACAAAGTGCATATCCATGAGAGACATATTCTGAAGACAAATCTAGGTTGATGTGGTGCTTCTTCATTACTGCTTCCAAGGATGCGATCTTCTTGAAACACTTAGATTCATCATGATTATCTTTTCTTTAATAGTTGCAATGACGCTCAGTCTTCTTGCCTTTTGGCTTGGATCCTTTGTCATATTTTAAAGAAGGAGCTGACTGAGAGGGTTTGGGACCCTTGTTTGACTTATTATTGCGAAAATTTTGTTTCTTGGGAGGCTTGGACTTTTCTTTCTGTTGGGACAATAAGGCTTTCCCAGATGTATCTGCATTGTTGATTATTCCAAGATGAATGAGTTTATCTTGTTCTCTAATCAAGGAATCACAAAAGGATTCAAGACTAGGCTCTTTATAGCTAGCTGCATTCAAGGATGATTTCATGGAGTCAAATGTAGATACAAAAACAGAATATGCAAGTCCAAGTTTGGAAAGAATATGATAAATGCATTGTTTGTCTTCCCTCTCAATCTTACATTCTACACATAAGAGTTTAAGAGTTTTGTACTTAGATAAATAATCCTGAATGCATGAAAAGTCACTTGGATTTAAAGAAATCAACTCATTTTCGAGTTGGTGACCTCGAATTTCATTGTGTTTACCAAACACAGATTCCAACTTGTCCCAAGCAGCATTAGGTTCATCAATTCCAGATATATGGAATCGCAAATCAGTAGAGATTGACAACCCAATCAATCCACGAGATTCATCACATCTATTTGCCCATTTTATTTTCTTATCATCATCAGTGGGTTTTGTTTCTTTCCCTGAGGTAATTCTGAAAAGTTCCTTACTTCGTAGAACATCCTCCATACGAGATTTCGATGAGAAATAGTTGGAACTGTTAAGTAGAATATCACAAGGGGCAGCCATATTTGTAAATTAATGGCGGTAAAAGCAGAAACCAATAGTCTAGATGTGAAGAGCTCGAAAAAATAGGCGATTTGAAAAAAAACGGCACTGAAAACTGACTCTGTATGATGAAGTTATGCTTGAACAAAGAAACTGTTGAAGATGTCCCCAATAGTGACGTGGCAGCTAGAGAATGTCCAGCAAAAATAAGAACCCCCCTCTTTCTATGATGAACCTTTTGACAATCACTTTACAAGAAAGTTGCTTTAAGTGAACCACTTTTGTAAAATAAGTGATTTCACTTTTACAATGATTTTATTTTTAAATAGTGCAACAATAAAAAAAAACTTAAGTGACTCACTTGTATTTTTATTTTTTATTATTTAAGTGAGTTAGACTTTTACAATAAAATAACTTGAAAATAGAAATCGCACGCACTTTTTCTTTTAAAAGTAACTTCCTAAGACTTGAACTCAAGACCTATTAAGGAATAAAGCAACTTTGAACCAAGTGAGGTAGATTAAAAGGTATGTAAAATATGGAAATGAGGAAGGGGTTTTTTTTTTTTACTCTTCTTGCTCAGTTTGCGTGCTTGCCCTTCTTTCTGCAAAATACACCACAAATCGAAACAAAAAAAACTTTTCCACACTTGTGGAGTTAGATCTTTTTAGCTTGCTTGGAAAGTCTATGTTTTCTCTCTGTTTCTGATTTGCCGAGATCGCACAAGGGGCACGGCAAAGAGCATACGCAGCCGAGAAAAATCATTTCCCTTTCTGTTTCTGATTTGCTGAGATCGCTCAAGGTGCACGGTAAAGAGCATACACAGACGGGAAAGCATCAATCCGAACCCAAAAACATCTAACAGTGCGTCACTGTAACATTATACCTTCAGATCTGATGAAATACGCGTTTCTTGAGCAACCGAGAACCGTTTTCGATCAAACGAAAAGTATTTCCCAATGGAAACAACGCTCCAGATGCAATGGAACACCTCCCACAGCCTAGAAATGCACAAAAATACCAGAACTAGAAACCCTTTCGTGTTTCGGCAATAGCAGTTCAAGATCTAGATCATAACCGGAAGCGGCACTTCATAAAAGCTCTGATACCATGTTCGGGTACATAGGGTACTACCAAAGGACCGAATATGAAGAGCAACCACTTCACACAAACAGATCACAGATCAACATACCGATGTTTTGACGTTGTTTAAACCCTCTTGAGGGAAACTCTCCACGGCCTCGGCCAAATAGCTTCCACGGGACAATTTATTATGCAAAGAAAGAAAGTTACAAATGAGCTTCTCATAATCGATCAACTAAACAATGACCCTCCATGCTCTTTAAATAGAGATCATGGACCAATCGGGTGTTAAGCCATGGATCAAAGTTAGGTTTGATCTAAGAGAACTTGATCCGTCGGATCACTCTATGTCGGGAACATATCGTGATTGTCAGATTAAGTATTTACAAATGCATACTAATGCATACTAAAGAAACACACTATTCCTGACGGATATATTACACAAGTTGATCTTAACTAACTCCTAAGTTTCTAAATATCCTAACATTTAGAGAATTTGATATAATTTTGTTAATAATTGAATTGTTCTTTGATATATAAGTTTAATATTTTAATTTTTTGAATTTAATTTAAAATTGTTTAAATAGTTTATGATATTCATAATCTGCTTTTATACATGTTGCAGGATGGGTTGAATCCAAGGGAAGGCCCTAGTCGACGATACTGGTGGAGTTCTTTCTTTTTTGTTGATATATAGATTTTAGTTGTTTTAGACATCGAGGAGGATTATTTTTTTATTATACATATGTACATTAAACTCACATGTTCATGAGTTTGTTTTTTGAGGATTATATACATGCACATTGAACTTACATATTTTGTATTTGCTTTAAATGATCTACTGTTTTTGTTAATTATTTAGCATATTTGGTGTAATAAATGTTTAGAATATTTTTTTGCATATTCATGATTGTATGTATTATTGAATTTATGTATGTATGTAGATGTAAAATCTATAGCAATGTTAATGATATGAATGCTAGGAATGTTAAGCATGGATGTTTGGAAGTTTTGACAGGTGAAATCTAAAGTTGGGAAATGTTAAGAATGAATGTTAGGAAATGTTGAATGTTAAAAATGAATGTTCAGAATGAATGTTATGAAAGTGTTGAATCCTAACAATAAATGTCAGGAAGTTTTGATAGGTGCAATCTAAAGTTATGAAACGTTAAGAATGAATGTTAGGAAATATTGAATGTTAAAAATGAATGTTGAGAATGAATGTTATGGTACGAATGAATGTTAATAAAGTGTTGAATCCTAACAATTAATGTTAGGAAGTTTTGATAGGAATAAATGTTAGGAAGTGTTTAATGTTAAGAATGAATGTTAAGAAGTGTTGATAGGTGTAATCTAAAGTAAGGAGTAAGGAATGTTAAGAATGTTAAGAATGAATGTTGAGGGTCAAGAATGTTTAAAATATTAAAAATGAATGTTAGGAAGTTTTAGGAAGTGTTGAATGTTAAAAATGTTAAGAAGTTTTAAGAATGAATGAATGTTAGGAAGTTTTGATTTAGGTGCAATCTAAAGTTATGAATGTTAAGAATGAATGTTAAGCATGTTAAGAAGTGTTCATGAATGAATGTTAGGAAATTTTGATAGGTACAATCTAAAGTTAGAAGTAAGGAATGTTAACAATAAATGTTAGGAAGTTTTGAATGTTAAAAATATTAGAAATTTTTAAGGATGAATGAGTTAGGATGTAAAATCTATGAGTTTGTTAGGATGAATGTTTAAAATGCTAGGAAGTTAAGGATGAATGAATGTTAGGATGTAAAATTATGAGTTTGTTAGGATGTAAAATATTTTCAGTGTTGGATATGTAAATAAGAATGTTATGAAATTTTGATAGAAATAGGAATGTTAGGAAGTTTAAGAATGTTACCAAGTCTTGATAGGTGCAATCTAATGTTTATGAATTTGCAATTTAAATTTATATAGGAATTTTAAGAATGAATGAATGTTAGGAATCTTAGGAAGCATTGAATATTAGGAAGTTTAGGAATGTTTTGAAGTTTTGATAAAAATAGAAATGTTAGGAAGTTTTGATAGGAATGTTAGCAATATGTTAAGAATGAATGTTAGGAATCTTAGGAAGCTTTGAATGTTAGAAAGTTTAGGAATGTTAGAAACTTTTGATAGAAATATGAATGTTAGGAAGTTTAAAAATGAATGTTAGGTTCAAATTTTGATAGGAATGTTAGGAAGTTTTGATAGGTGCAATATAATTTTAAGAATGTTAAGAAAGAATGTTTGTTTGATATATAGAATCTTGGTTTCAAAATAAAACTTGAATTTCATATAAATGATAAATTGAAATTTATATAAATGATTCATATTTTCAATTTTTAACTAATGATTCATATTTTCAATGTTCAGGTACATTTTATGCGGCTGAAATCATGGAAAATGGGGATTTAACGATTTTTTTTTTAATCATAAGCAAATATTACAGGATTGTGAAGCTTATGGTAAATTAGAGCAATGATTTTAGACAAGAATTTGATGAATTTTCATTGATTTGTTGTAAATAATCATTGGTATAATTTAACATAAGCTTCACAATCCTGGAATCCTCGCTTGTGATTAAAAATCAAATGATTGTTATCTCCATTTGCCATGATTTCAGTTATGTGAACTTACACAAGTGATATTTTAAAAAATTCATGGATCATTTATTTATATGGATTGTTTAGCCCACCATAAAACTAGTAATGGATCAACCCATCTTATGGATCAAGAATACTAATTTCTCATTTATTAAGTATATTAGATAAGCATGAAATGGATCAGATGAAATCTAGCAGGTTTCTCGGTGATTCTTCACTTACATACTTCAGTGAAAAGTAAAGATTCAGGGCGGAGTGTGGGGACAGGCACATCCATTATCTCATCTCTTGAGTGGTCTAATAGACATATGGGGTCTCGAATAAAGTACTTTGCATAGAATTTAAGACAAAATTACACATTAAAGTTTCCATTACCAAATAATTTTTGAATTCATTTCAGCATACTAAAATACGATCATTTAAACATTCTAGTTCCCATTCAAGATCATAGACATAGTTGAAAGAAAAATTATATTATACACAACATTTGACATGGACATGGACAAAAAAATTGATCGATTAATTTTTGATATAGTTAAAAACATCGCAATGGAATGCCGTCCTCAATTATCTGTTTATGGTCATATTTGGACAATTTCCATTTTTTAGTTTTTAATTTTTTTTAATGGAACTTGTACCAATTTTATCCGAGATGTACATACTAAATGACTATATTGACAACATATAACATCAGGTTCATAATCCTGAAAGTAGACATAATTTTCAATCATATGGGTTTGCGGAAAAAAATAGCCCTTTAAAATGATGGATCATCTCTCGTATGTATATGTGTTGTCATTGTAGTCTTCCAATAACTTCATCTTCCCTTTAGTGCATCGCATCAAATAATACTTCACATTCTCATTGTTGTCTATAGGCGCAATCACAACAAAAATATCCCCTGTGCAAATTACAATTGGCGTTAGGTTTTTTAAATCAATTAAATTGACTAATCTACATGTATAAGGTGATGGACAAGAATGAACAATTGAAAAAACAATTGTAAAATCATTACCTTCTCTAACAAGATCTGAAATTCTGTCGTCATCAAATGATATTGCTATTTCTTTCGATTCTAATTCTTCTACGCTTGCTAGTGGCATTTTTCCTTTAGGATTAATCTCTGTGTGTTTCCAATGTTTTACATAGTTGTTTGTTATGTTTTGACAAACTTCTGTAGATTCAACATTTTCAGTGAAAATATGACAAAAGCATGATTGCTTTCTACTGTCAAATGCGTACACGTTTTGGAAGGATTTTGTTTGAATAGAGTGAAAATCTCTAGTCCCATGTATGGCACTAGAGTCATATGGTATTGATATCTTTATATCTTGGACCCCAACAAGCCAAAAGAACCTACACAAATGACAACTTTTGATGTTAGTGTACATTTGTTTAAATTGACAATTAATATAAATTAAAAAAATCGTGTACATACCTGCACACATCTTTTGATTGTTGATTATACTCATGGCTTAGATGTAATTTACACCATTGGACAATCTCTGCAGTTGAATGAAATCGTGCAAAATAATGGTTCATTTTCCATCTTCAAAGTGCTCTTTTTACGCATGCTCTTGCACCATCATGTTCACCTTTTCCATGTCTAGTTTCAAAGAAATTCCTGCGATGTTTAATGGTCAATGTTTTATGAAGTCAACATAACCAATAAAATGATCACGAAGATTTAAATTGTCCCACACATCTATCCGACCATATCCAATGTTCATTGAATTGAACGTCACGTCCTTTTAGTGAATCATAGAAAATACTTTCAATACAATGTTGAACAAAATGTGTATCGTGTGTATGATCATCGCTGATATAAAAGTGATATTCTTTAATCACATCTTGATTGTCACACATGCTTTCAATGCCATCAACATCCTCTTAAGAATGTCTATATAAAACATGGACAAATATCGAAACTTGGTCAGAATGAACGTATTCACTCTGTATATCTTTTTGTCCAGCAAATGTGTAGTTTTCTGCAAAATCAACCACTGAGAAAATTGTTCTTGGTGAAAAAATTTCACAAGACTGTTTGAATACAAGGTCTTGCCATCGTGCCCTATGTGAATGCTTGGTGTATTTATAAATTTCACTTTCAAATTTCTTGAGAAAATCTGTCACACATATTTTATCTTTTCACAAATCAATTCTTTCGGAATGTGCATCACTAGAAATTGTAGCATAATCGATGTATTCATATCTTCTCCAATCAACGGTTACATTTGAAAGCGAGTGATCATTATCGATAGGATATTTATTATGGAATAAAACCATATTTCCAGAATGATGACAATGTTTTCCATTAACACATTTCTTATTATAAAATACTTCATCGCAATCTCTCTCACATAGAGTTTGAGATATGAATTCACGTACTATGGGCAGAAGTGGTGAATTTGTCCAAAACATTTTACCAAATTCAAGAAATGTGTCGTAATATAATTGAAATTGCACATGATAACGACAACAATATGTGTCACGTATAGTAATAGGTCTAACATACCATAGTTTTTGTTGTACAAATGTAGTGATTGACACATTAAATCGACGATGATCTTCCTTGAATTTATTGAACAATTGTACTTGTGTCATATCCATTATATGTTTTGGACTGCTTTCGTATACCCTCGTGATACTCTTTTTCGTATCACATCCCTTGAATTTGGTGAAACTCGAGAATGTGTCAACCAAAATTCCCGTACAATATCTTTAACACCTGCTCCCATTCTATCTTTGTAAGGGTGTCTACAAATAATTGCCCAGCAAGCAAGTTCATCATTTTCATATATCTATTTGGATTCTGAATTTGCTATGTTTGTATAATGTCTTTCTTGAGGTTCCAACTGCTTTTGCTAGTTGTGTTGTCAAACGTTTTTGTTTAGTACTAGCTGAAAAAATTGCTGTATGAATTGCTCTACGTCGAGCACTGATATCTTTCTACCTACATTTTCCAAATTTTTTTATTTCATCACCTATATTTTCTATCACATTATGTTTCAATTTTGACTCTTTTGTCACTTTGTGAATACTCAATAATGACATAGCACCTTCTAACTTCTTGGACACTAATAAACATCTCAAAATTTGTGCTTGTCCTGCTATTAAATAATCCTTTAGAACATCATCATAAAATTTTTGAGCACAATATCGTGCAACATGTTTAGATATTTTTTTTCCATATTTGTTGCAACCAACGTCTTCTAACATTTCATCATAAATGGTGAAAGTACCTATACATCAAGTTAAATTTAAGTTAAAATATATCCAAAAATACAATTCATTATAAAAATGAATTTGAAAAATACATGATATATACATACGAAGTCCAATTTATAGATCTTGAACTTGATCTTCAATATTGACTTCATCGACATTAGCATGTAAATCACTATTTACATCTTCAACAATGGTCTCTGCGACTTCAATTTGTTCTTCTTGTACTCTATTTTTCAGTTTCCATTTCATCAACATTATCATTTAAATATGTATTTATATCTTCAATAATCCTCTCTTCTATTTTTGCAACCGTTACATTTTTGAAATTATATCTGAGTTTTTGTTTTTCTCTATTAGCATCATCATCACATTTATGATCACCTTTTTTTGATGGTTTCTCTTACTGCCCAAGATTGTTTAATCTATAGATAATAAATTAAAGAATCATCACTTTATAGTAAAAAACAAATTTAAGATTTAAAAACAGTTACAAAATTTATAAAAACATGAACTGAAATTTACTTCACCTTATCAAAATCTTGTAAGAGTCTTTTGAAGAAAAACTCCTTGGAATTAAATTTTCCTTGAAAAAACCCTTTGAAAAGAAATCTCCTTTGAAAAAACCTTCTTGGAAAGAGGTAAGAGCTCCTTGACAATAAATCACCTTTGAAAAAACCCATTGGAAAAGAAAAAGAACACCTTGTAAAGAAATCTTCTTTGTGAAAACCACTAGAAAAAAAACTTCTTTGAAAAAATGCTTAGGAAAAAAACCTTCTTTGAAAAAACCACTGGAAAACTACTTTGGAAAAACATTTCTTTGTAAAAATATCTTGGAAAAAACTCTTATAAAGAAATAACTTATTTGCAAAAATACTTTGGAAAAACAATTCTATGAAAAAACCCCTTTCAAAGAAATAAGAAGGAAAAATACATCTTCTTTGCAAAAATACCTTGAAATAAAAACTTCTTTACAAAAATACCTTGGAAAAAAACTCTTTAAATGCACCCCCTTAGAAGAAATCTTCTTTGAAAATACCACTTGGAGAAATACTTTGTAAAAAAATCTCCTTTGTAAAAAATATCAAGGAAAAAGTACTTTGAAAAAACCCCTTGCAAAGAAATAACTTCTTTGCGAAAATACATTGGAAAAAAACTCCTTGCAAAGAAATAAGAAGTTCAAAAATTCCTTTGAAAAAAAAAATTTGCAAAATACCTTAGCAAAACAACTCTTTGAAAAAACCCCTTTCAAAGAAATAAGAAGTGCAAAAATAACTTGGAAAAAAACTCTTTCCAAATTATCTTAGCAAAACAACTCTTTGAAAAAAACCCTTTCAAAGAAATAAGAAGGAAAAATACAACCCATTTGCAAAATACTTTAGAATAAAAACTCTTTAAATACAACCCTTGGAAAGAAACCTTCATTGCAGAAACCACTTGGAAAAATACTTTGTTAAAAAAAAATTCTTTGCATACAACCCTTGAAAAGAACCTCCTTGGAAAAATACTATGTAAAAAAAAACCACTTGAAAAAATACTTTGTAAAACAAAACTCCTTTGCAAATATATCTAGGAAAAAAACACTTTGAAAAAACACCTTGCAAAGAAATAACTTCTTTGCAAAAATACCTTACAAAAAAACTCCTTTACAAAATTGCCTTGGAAAAAAAATCCTTCAATGTGCCATTTGGAAACAAAATCCTTCAATGAATGTGCTCTTTGGAAAAAAATAAGAAGAAACATACCTTGTAAAAAATATCTTTTTGCAAAAGAAATCTCCTTAGAAAAACCCCTTCAAAAATATTTTGACCAGAAATATGCGTTCGCATGGTATCGAAGCTAGTTGCTATGATCTAGCACCTTCTATTTCTTTCAACAATATTTTCTCATTTGGGATTTGTTTATTTTGTAGATTTGCTTTCTATCCAGTAGCCATTAGGCTTCTCTTCATATTTGGGCATGTTTTTGTAGTTTTTTTTTCTAACCCTACCTTGTTGTGAAGTTTTTTTGCAGAAAATTTTCAAAGATTTCTTGATTGATTTTTTGTAGATTTATATGATTTTCTAATTCTACTTAAGGAGATCTATCTTCTGGTTGATAGATCGACAATTTTCGTGCAATTTTGGTAGACTTTGTGTAGGTTTTCATCTTCGGCATATTCGACACTGTTTTCGTCCTAAAACTTGATGTTCACGACTTTTTCTTCGCAGAACTTATGGTTAACCATGACTATTCCTACTGTGAACCCATGAGTATACTACAAACCTGCGACTTCTAGTGAGCAGACCCGCTTATGCTATGGCATACTCACAACTGTTCTCAGAGCTAACTCGCATTTACTTCAGACTACTCGCTACCCTCTTATGTAGAGACCCGCTAGTGCTTTGACATTGCTGTGACTTTACTACACAGAAACCTGCGAACAAGTGATCAAAACCATGACATTCACCTTTACAAACCCGCGGACCCGAGACTGAATCTACTGTAAACCCACAACTAACCGCGACCTTTGACGTGCAGAACCTGTGTTTTTTCAGTGTTGTTCATGAGTCTACTGTGGCAAAACCCGCGAGTGGCTTTTCTTGGCACCTTTTTCAAAGGGCTATAAGTAAAAGTTTCTTTTTCTTTAATGTTTTTCTAACTTTGTTTCTGCAGAGTTAGATCAGTACAGTAAAGTGTTTCATTTTTCTGTTATTTTTGCATTTATGTTTTGCTTCTAATCATGTTTATTAATATATTATTTCTTGTTATCGGCATATATTTGTCTCACATTTCTATATGGAAACATTGACATCTTTTAAGGGCATGGATCTCTAGCATTTTGTCACGATGATAGCTATACACCATCTAATGCTTAATAATTTAACAAGATACTTAATAACTAATTTGTTCTTTTTTTATCATATTTAATCATGTTGGTTTCTAATCATGTCATGTTTATATTCATGAGCAAATTTTATAAGAACAATCTCATATTTTTAAATCTTGGTATCACTATTTATAAGTTTTGGCTGACAATTAATGTGTAAAAGTAACTTCATTTTCCTTAATGAGCAAGTCAATCATTTATTTGATCATAATATCTTACCATATTTTTATATAATGTTTGCTAACCATTTGGTGTATAAGCATTTTTAGTTATGTATGAGCAATTTTGTTTTATGATATTTGTGTGTCTTAATCTTGGAAGTTCTTGTGTGCAAATAAGTTCTTTCTTGAGCATATTAATCTTTGATATTTGTTATCACCTTATTCCAGAAATAATGAAGCATCATCTTCTACTGTTAAAGTGATGATGTTCATATGTATGATATCTAACACAAGGCACCTTATCGCAACAAGGTTCTTGCTTAACATTACACATGACATGACCACAACGTTCACACAAACAAGGTGTAAAATAGAATGCCAGAAGTGGCTTGTATTACTTCTACCAATCGGTGACAATGCAGAATAACTATAAATACAAATAACTAACTATTTGTCGGCCTCAGCCCTTACAATACAGAAGTAAATGTGGTGCACTCTCTCAGTGTATCAACCTCACCCTCTCCTAGTTCACTGCGGAACTATGAGCTATGGCTCAATCTCCTCTGCATTCGGAAGCTATGTGATTATTCTCTCTAATCTATAGAACTTCTCCCCGAACTCTACTATGCAAATCCAACACAATGGAATTGTTCCTTGCTTTGCATCCACACACAATATTTCTACCATGCTACTGCTATTCCCAAGACCACTGTGATCCCCAAGACATCCATCCTCTGTCAGCTGATCCTTCCACGATCCTACAGACCTATAACTATCAGCATCCCGACCATGTTGCATAGCCTCTTCCTAAGATGACATCTATCACATCTTCACCCACCTGCAATAACTGACATTAACTTCCTTAGCAACCCCGAAATGTTTCCAAGTACTATCCTTGACTTCTACGCCTCCTTCTGACATGCTACAGTAAACCATCACGTTGGCCATATTGTCCTCCGTCAGCTTTGGCTCTCCTATCTGCTTCACTCTACGCTTAGGCTTCACCATTCTGCCCCATCCTCCTCACTTGGCTCATGCCCAAACTGTTGATATCATGGTCTGACAACATGTCGACCTTCCCATGACTCTATGTCAACTTGTCACCTATCAAAATTCACATGTCGCCTATCGACTATCATTTGTAGACTGTTGACATGTCGACTCTCGAATTCCTTCGCACTCTTATCGACTGCCTCGAAAGTTCCCTGCTTGACTTATTGACTTTGATAAGTCAATCTGCTTCAAGCACCAGCGGTCGTCGACACTCCCTTTGGCTAACTCCCTTATGTCGATCAACTTCGATCGATATGCTTAGGTTTCGATGCTCCTCCATTAGACTCCCCAGGTGATAAAGAACTCGGCTGCTCTGTTAGTCTCATGAGCTCTTCTTTGGAAATCCATGGTGTCTCTTGCAAATCATCATACTTCCATCGCACCAAGTATTCCTTCCTTCATGAGCTGTGCGTATGCTCGACTTCGCATTCCTCTATTACTTCTGTGATCTCCTCCTTGTGTCAATCTGGAACCATTTGTTGACCAAATCGCGACCTCATAGTCGACAGGGGTTCACCTACTGTCGACACATACCGCAATCTCCTTGGGAACTTGCCTGGGCAGGTTTGAGCCCATCGAGCAACACCCAGAGAGCGAATCAGGGCTCACCCAAGGCGTCTAGGAAGAGAAGACGAAACCATGTTTTCGCCGAGGGAGGAGGAAAGTTGCGGCAGTATGATACCAACAGCAATTCTAAATATTCATCATGAAGTCTTAGCACATCACTTTAATCGCAACATTTAACATTACAGTAAATAGTTATCTATAATATATTATTGCGGCATTCGCATCATAGCGATAGAAATGGATAATTGCATTAAGACAGGACAATAACATAAGTATCAAGCAACAATACACATAGATTGCACCAAATCGTCATCCTTATATTACTGTGGAAAACTAGAAGCAGTACATAAATCTCTATGCAACTCCCCGCATTATCTCTTTGTCAATCTCCGCATATAGCTCTATTTCTATCCTCTATCCATCCCCTTCTCTCTAACACTTACAATGCTCATCTATTTATAGGCTTCCGCCAATTACAATACTTGTCCACTTTCCTAACTGACACTTATGGACAGTAGACTAACTAACTTGGTCTAATGACCCAAAATCCCGCATATCGCTGTACAATTGACTTGATATTACAAAATACATGGTCCAAGTGACCCAAAACCCGCCAACTATGGTATACTTGGCTCAATATTACAAAATACATGGTCCAAGTGACCCAAAACCCGCCAACTGCAGTATCCTTTGGCACAAAATACTCCTTTCACACCTTCATCCAATGTGTCGCAGCATCAGCAATACCGCGATCTTTCCTCATCAAACTGCCTGCAAACAGGCCCCCAACACAATCTTGTGGCTTGCCCTCGAAGCCACGTCAACTGCTAGAAAGAGTACACGTCAAATACATCTGTTCTTGTTGTCTGGATCATGCAATGTTGTCTCCTTCCTTTAGTTGTACAGATCCTCGGCTACCAATTCTGTAAGCCCTACCCGAGAGTAGGCAACCCCCGATTCGCTGTCAGGTACGTCACGAATTCATCCTCCAGTCGCATGGAATAGTGCAAACTGAAAAGAAAAGAGGACGACCAGTACCAAGGGGTGACAATGGTGGATGACTCTGGCACATCTGTTTCACACCAGCGACCGTCTTCTACTGAAGTCAAGGAGCTACTGCCCGAGCCAACGTTCTGATAAAAAATAGCACAACCCTTCGAACAACTACTACATACTGAATCATGCGGGACCGGCCAGAGGTCCATCTCACTGTCGACGCGTACCGCAGTCACCCTGGCATTGGCCTGGGCATACATAGAGGAAGTGCACCGACCATATCAAGGCACTCAGGGACACTCGTCGTGCGGGCTCGTAGGGCCCCTGGGGTGCTTCCACGGGAAACAAAGTGAAGCATTTCCACAACCTCCTTGGAATTCCTCCCAACTCAACTCCCAAATTGATTAACCAGCATAACCATTCTATTTTGGAACAACTTCTGTATGGTGAACTACCAACTTCCTTGGCTACTTATAGCCAGACCCTCCCAGGTCACGACGGGGGGAATGATTCCCCGGTACCTCTCATCTGTTTGTATGAGCCAACCGACTGTCATAGTGGAGGGGGGCGACCATGCTGCCAACAAAGCTCCCACGTGCCACCACGTGAACAACCCCGCTGCTCATCCCGGCCCAGCATGCCATGTGAAAAACATGCTGTCGTCATGTGTGAACCTAGCCGAATCGGTCAGGTGCAATCATGTGTAGAGATGGTGGCCAGTAATCACACCACGTCGCCGTAGTCTCCCAAAACCGTCGTACAAAATCCGTCGTCGAGCCTAAGCGTAATACGATCATGAGTCTTTGACTACAATAATCTAGCGGCACAAGCCTCTTCCGCTTGCGCATACCTTCTGTTGTTGGTTGGCCATCTACCACCAAGCAACCTGCAACAAGCATCATCATCATTTTCATTTTCATTTTTTTTTTTTTAACCCATGTGACTCAGACATCGCTTTGCTCCAAGCCCACACGATAGGGCTTCAACCTGTGACCATTTACCAACTTGGGGAGCATCCCCCCATCCAATCGCTGCAATTGATCCACTCCTCCTGAAGTAATACTATTGATGCAATAGGGACCCAGCCAATGCATCTGCAACTTGCCAGGATGTTTAATAAACTTACTGTCGTATAGTAACACTAAGTCGCCTTGCTGAAACTATTTATTTTTGATGTGGCGATCATGCCACGCCTTCTGGAAGTCCTTCTCTACCCCTTGGTGAAAGCCAGCGATAAATCGATCATCTTCAAGCTCCACCAATTGTGCTAGACGTTCGTCTAATGCTGCAACATCATCCATGCTCGTAATAGCTGCAATTCATAGACTTGGAACAATGTACTCCATAGGCATAATTGCTTCCTTCCCATATACCAGCTTGAAAGATGTCTAACCAATCAACCTTTTACATGTGGTGCGATAGGCCCACAATACCGCTGGAATTTTCAAATCCTAGTCGTCTCGGTTCGCATTGCACACCTTTGTCAATGCATGCTCTAATACCTTGTTAAACACTTCTACCGTTCCATTCGCCTGTGGGTGATAGGGTGTACTCTTCTTATGCTGTATCTGCAATTCTTCCGTTAATGCGCTGATAGTGCGATTGAGAAAATGGCTGCCTTGATCACTCAATAATATCTTGGGGCAGCCGAAACGAGTGATAATGTGGTCGAACAAAAATCGAGTAGCCGTTGCAGCGAAACAATTAAATACAGGTGCTGCCTCAGCCCATCGGGTCAAGTATTCTGTCGCCGTGATAATATACCGCACACCTGTGTGTTTCCCTGGTGGATGGATCGGTCCTACAAAATACACAACCCATTTTTCAAATGGTTGTAATGTTACTTGAGGTAGCAGCGGCATCTCATCATGTCTGGATGGCTTGCCAATTCGTTGACAAACATCACAAGACCGTGCATAGTCTGTCGCATCATTATGTAATGTGGGCCACCAAAGCCCTGCATGCAGTACTTTTCGGGCAGTCGCCCATCCACCATAATGTCCTGTTGCGACTCCACCATGTGCCTCACCCAATATCTATGCTTGCTAATGCAGCAAGACACATATGCACAATATCTCATCGGCACCCAATTTATACAACTCTCCTGCGATCAGTTGAAAGTCAGCAGCCTTGATGACCAATTGCTTCTTATGAGTGGTGGTAAAGTCATCGAGCGTAGTGCTGGTCACCAAAAACTGAAGGATGCCATCAAAATACTAATCAGCAGCGGCAACGTGAAACAGCTGGGCATCCGGCAATCCGTCTTCAATATTAGTCGGTTCCTCCCCTGTATAAATCCGTGACAAATTATCTTTGTGTTCTATGGTAGTGTAGTTGCATTCTGTAGAACACAACTTCCGACTGGCAAAAGAAATGGGATGATCAATGTCACCTTCTCTTGGTTGAGCCAATACAACCCCTAGTGAAATCGATGAAGCATCAACATGGACATGGAATTCCTTACTCCAGTTCGGAAAGACCAAGATTGGGGCCGACGCCATCTTCACTTTGAGCATTTTGAAACTTTCCTGACATTCCGGATTCCACTAGAATGCCACATCCTTCTTTAGCAATTTTTCAATAGGGTAAGTAATCGCAGCATACCCCCTAATTAACTTGTGATAATATCCCATGTGAACCAAGGTCGTGCGCAGCTTCTTAACGGTGGTCGATGGTTGCAACCCCAAAATAAGCGCAATTCTGGCTGGATCAACCAGCAATCGCTGCTTACACACAATATGACCCAGCAATATCCCAAACGATGCACATAAAATACATTTCTTCAAGTTCAGCGATATCTGGTGCTGTCAACATCGCTCAAGCATTAACCGTAGATTGGACAAATGATCGTGAATCAACCCATAAACGGTCCAATCATCCATATATACCTGTAGAAACTTCTGAATAAAATATTTGAATGCAGAAACAACGACCTTGGAGAATATCGCAGGTGCATTCTTCAAACCAAATGGCATGACCATGTACTGAAAGCAACCCCATTCAGTAACAAAAGTTGTCTTATGGCGATCTTCCTTGGCAATGCGAATCTGATGGTAGCCAGAGAATCCATCAGTGAAAGAGTACATCTCCTGGCCACCTACTCCTTCAAGTACTTCATCAGTAAACGAGGTCGCAAAAGGGTCATGCAAGCAGGCGTCATTCAATTTCTGCAAGTCGAGGCAAATGCGCACTTCACCTGTTTTCTTGTCCTGCACCACCATAGGACTGATCCATTCTGATTCTTCCACAGGTTCGATAATACCAGCATCCAACATCCGATCAAGTTCCGCCTTGACCTTTTCTTTATGTCGTGGATTTAGCCGATAAGGTTGCTATCGGACTGGCTTAGCGTCTGGTTTCAATCGAATCTTCATCTCTCCTAAATCACCCAGGATTCCCTTCATTTCAGAAAACTTGGTGGGAAACACGTCTTGAAATTCATGTAGTAACTTGGTAACCTTACTCATCATCTCATCATCCCAATAATCCCCAACATTAACAAACTTGGGAGTAGCTTCAATTCCTATATTCATCTTGCGAAGCTGCAATGGTTGACTGAACGGATTACTTGGCGCAACAGGTGGGACCACATCGTGACTTCCTTCAGATTCAGAAATGTTAACATTCCAGGGATCATCATCATCCTCTGGGCCACCACTAATGTTGAACCACTCTATGAGAGACTGCATCTGACTGTGGGTGTGCGGGTCGATAAGGCAGGCTACGGGAACAACCTGAAATATCACATCGTGGATGAGCTGCAAGGCGTTATGGACATCAGGGTTGGCATCCGCAAACGTGAAGGCATGAGTGAAAAAGATCGTCAACTCCCCCCATGTCGTTATGTCATGGCACAACTCGGCTGTAGTGTACCACGAGCGTGGCATCTCCTCCAAAGTATGGACAAAAGCATGAACCCTCTCATTTCTGGGTTGTGCTACCCACAATCATTGGCACTCCATCACATGGTCACTGGGATCAGTCTGACCATCATACTTGCCAGTGTGATAAACCTCAGTATTGTCGAACCGAACCATCATCAACCTTCGACACTGTGACCAATCTTTGATGAATTTCTTATGTGTCGCTCACCAGCGTGCTGGAGCAAAATTCAGTGCTTCCTCCAAAGCTAGCAATTGCTGTGGTTCTGGGACACGGTCTTCAAACTCCGCTACAAAGGTGTTTGGGCTAGGCAATCCCTCATAGACAGGCAATGTGATCATTTCGGTCGCAACATGACATAAAGATTGTGTAACTAAACCACATTTCCGGACTGATACTTCATGCATTCGATTCTACCAATGTTCTAATGCATCATCAAAGTTCGAGGACGCAGAACTTTCACTGCGCCACTCCAACTCCCCATAGGCAGTAGGATGAATGTAATCTTCAGAACTATTGAAGGCATGGTCCCATCTAGCGGGATCGTCATCTTTTACAGGCTCCATGTATCGGCATCCTTCAGCTGGATCCAAAGGGGTGATAACTTTGAAATCGCGATTCTCAAAGGTCATTATGCGCTTCTTAAAGTTGATTACAGCTCCACTGTCGTTATCCCATCCGATCCCCAAGAGTGAGGGATAAGAGCTTCCTCCCTCAACCACTTCAATAACATCAAAATCAGCATAAGTCTTCATGCCCTCAATATCAATCATGAGCCACGGGACTCGCCCAATGGGTATTACCTTCGCATGGTTAGCCAACTGGAGCTGCACAGGAGACCATCTCAATGGGGGACTCCCCATCTTTTGCCACACCTGCTTGGTTGAGATGTTAACATCCGAACCAAGGTCAAGAATCATAGAGTCAACATCATAGTCACCAATCTGAATATTCATTCGCATTTCTTTGCTAGTCTTCTGTCGCTGTAAGGAGTTTACTGCCGACTCCTACTGTCCTTTTGGAAATCGCTACAACCATCCCTCAATCTCAACCATGGCAGCCGAGTCTTGTGCCAATGACAAACAGCTTTCAAGGAACTTCTGCAATATCCCTAGTGGTGGTCGATAGACATCTAATGTGGCATCAAAGACAGGTGGCATATCACAAACAACAGCCTTGCCGCAGTCTTTCTCCAATGTGCGACGTGCTTCCAGGAATGTTTCTCGCTCCATATCAATGTCGAAGGGTGCCGTCTTCTGACCATCTAACCGTATTAGTGGTCGCGAACCATCTTCCCTAGTTGTCTTGCCTCCACGAGTGACAATAGCCACCGAAGCATCTTGTGGTTGTAGTTCTGCATAAATAGTCGCAATATTGGCACCCTATGTCTGGTTCTGCTACAGGTTCCTTGGTTGATTGATATTTTGATTGGAATTCAGCGGTGGTTGCGGGGGCTGGTTCTGCACTAGTTGCTACACCGAGTTCTGTATCGGTTGTTGTACTGTGTTCTGTAGCTGCAGAGTGTTCTCAACCTGTCATCTTGCAATCAACTGTGGACAATTCTCGACTATATGATCATTACTGGAACAAAACATACACTGATTATGTAGCAGTGGGAAGTCATGCTGATAATGCCCCCATACTGCATAGTGGTAACATTGAATAGGTCCACGACCACCTCGACCGCCTCCTCCACGACCAAATCCACCACTGTGTCCGCCCTTATAACCTCCCTGGTAGCCACCTTGCTACTGGTATTGAGGTTGGTTAAACTACTGCTGCGTGGGTGTTGGCGGCATCCCTTTCCTTTATGGTAATACTACGGTTGTTGCACGTACTGAAGCTGTGGGGGAGCCATCTGCATCGGGGTGTATTGCGGCATGAACTGCAGCGGTTGTTGTTGCTATGGTGAAAACTGCATTTGCTGCTGCTGTATCGGCTGAGCTACCTGTGGCTATAGCGGTGCAGCATGATGATCATATTTGACATAGAATGCATCACACATTCTCTCTTGTAGCAACCCATATGCACGAGAATCCTTGTCATCATGTCCTACCGACTTGCAAAACGTGCAGTAAAGATTTCGCAGGGTTGTGACCATTTTTTGCATATACGGGAAATTATCATGACCATGCCCAAACACTTGACAAATGCGACACCATGGCATACTGCTGCAATTCAATGGATTGGGCACACTAGAGACCAAATAATTACGAAAATATGGGCAATCGTCTTTCGTATGTCCCTCTCATTGACATCGCGTACACCATACTTCATCATGCTATTCCTTGTTCTTCTTTAAATCTTGCAACTATATAGTCAGGTTAGCGAGCTGTCTCTATATCTGCGACATCCCGGCTGCATTATCTCCAATCGGTGATGCTTCCAATCGCATTGCGATCTCTAGAGTTTCGCTAGGCGTCGAAATGTTTTGTTGCATCAGCGGCAGCCGAATGTGGGGTAGCAATGCCGCAATGAACCATTCTTTATGTTGGACAGTGCTCATATCGAAACTAACCTTTGCCATCAGTGTCTTGAATCGCTGGTCGAAATCCCATACCATCTCATTGGGATATTGCTTAATTTACTTCAATTCAGTAATATATTGAGCCTTCGACTTAGACCATCTAAATTCAGCAATCAACCCATCCCGAATCTCATCCAGTGACTTCTCTGAGGCCCCCGTAGGGACTAAAACAAACTTCATGAACCAATCTAATGCACAACCTCGCAGAGTCGTGGCTAACTATCCTTTCTTAGCATTGTCATCAGTGATCTGTTTCACGGTCCAGACTGCTTAACACAAAAACCAATACTGCTCTGGGTTTTCTATCGCACTTCCATGGAACAATGGTAGCTTAGCATCATCTCCCACCATCTTGGGATTCCTTCCTCCTATCATTGTGCTACTACTACCAATTAACTTCTGCGGTGTTGATGTACTCGGCGGTGTTGAAGTAGTGTTTCTTGCTGGATGAGATTTAGTGAGCAGAGGTGTGGGTACATTGGTGCTGGGGTTTGGTCTTGCCTCTATCCTAGGAGTAGCCTAGTCGTTCTTATCAGGACTGTGAGGTCGCATCGTTTCGTGTGGTATTCCTTTGCAGTTTTGCGGTTCGATCGCAGTAGGACATTTTCCCGTCCTCTACCTCTTCTCTTGTTGAAAACTCGCTCCTCCTCTCGTAAGACCACTTTCTTCCTCAGCTTCGCTCACAGTCTCCTCATGGTCTACACCCATCTACCCCTTTACCATTCCATGTACCATTCCCCAGCAGTCGCGGTACCCACGGCCTCTTCCCACCAGGCTGTCTACTGATCAAGGTGCATTTTTAATATACCCTTCTTGCAGATTAGCATCTTAATCAACAGTTGGAGTGATAGCAGAAACCTTCCCCTTAGTCCTCGGAAGAAGTACCTCTCGGCTTCACTATAGGATTTCTTCATGTCGAATGCAAATTTAGTGATATATCCTTCTAAGATGCTATCAAGCCAAACTTCAATAGCCCATGATGCCTTATTATCAACTTTCTGCAATTCCTGAATCAGTTCCGGGGTCCATATCGTTGGCTCACCACCCTGGAAGTTCTTCTTCTTAAAGGTCAGCTTCGAAAACCATTCATATAGAATGACCGAAAATTCACAGAAAAACCATTCATGCGAACCGTCGTGAATATATCTTTCCACCTAGTGATCTACCGTCAGTCGCGTATTTTGACTTTCTTCTTCAGTAAACTCCTGCAATTTTTTATCGAACCATTTCTGTATCTCTAGCTTCGTTGGGTGCCACAACATGACCTCCTTCTACTCTGCACACGGTCCCGGCAACGAAACCATTTGTTTACCAAATCGTGACCTCACAATTGACTGGGGTTCACCAACTGTCGACACATACGGAGCGGATGAGGTCTCACCCGAGGCATCCAGGAAGAGCAGACGGAACCATGTTTCCGCCGAGGGAGGAGACAAGTTGTGGTAGTATGATACCAATAGCAATTCTAAATATTCATCATGATCTTTTAGCACATCACTTTAATCGCAGCATTTAACATTACAGTAAACAAATATCTATAACATATTATTGCGGCATTCGCATCATAGCGACAGAAACGGATAATTGCATTAAGACAAAACAATAACATAAGTATCGAGCAACATTACACACAGATTGCACCAAATCATCATCCTTATATTACTGTGGCAAACCAGAAGCAGTACATAAATCTCTGTGCAACTCCCCGCATTATATCTCTGTCAATCTCCACATACAGCTCTACGTCTATCCTCTATCCATCCCCTTCTCTCTAACACTTACAATTCTCATCTATTTATAGGATTTCGCCAATTACACTACTTGTCCACTTTCCTAACCGACACTTATGGACAATCGACTAACTGAATTGGTCTAATGACCCAAAAACCCACATACCGCGGTACAATTGACTCGATATTACAAAATACATGGTCCAAGTGACCCAAAACCCGCCAACTGCAGTATACTTGACTCAATATTACAAAATACATGGTCCAAGTGACCCAAAACCCGCCAACTGCGGTATCCTTTGGCACAAAATACTCCTTTTGCACCTTCATCCAACGTGTCACAGCATCAACAGTACCGTGATCTTTCCTCATCAAACCACCTGCCAACACCTATGTGTTGATATAATTGTAATTTCGGAAAGTATTTCACCTATGTATATTGTATTTCTATAGAAATGTTATTATTTCTCTATACGAAAGTGTTTGTATTCCTATAGAGATGTTATTATTCCTCTATACGGAAGTGTCGTCATTTATATTGTAAGTGTTGTAACTTATACTTGATGGGTTATTAGACCACCATATTGGGGGTCGTCCATGTCAGCATTATGTTATGTGGTTAAGTTAAGGCCGACCTAGTAAAGGTTATTAGGCAAGTCAAGTCAAGTATAAATAGAGTGTGGGAGGCACTCTATTTTATCATTCACTTCTCACTCATATACTCATTGGAGACTGGCGCACTATTGGATGAGGAGAAGTTGTTGCTAGGAGTATATCTCTTATGCTTGGGTTTTGTATCATGGCTCTATCTATCTTTGAGGAAGTTGCAGGGTTTTTCACCTTCTTGGTTTTCCCCGGTGAAACTTTGTGTCTCTTGTGTGCTTGCATTATTGTGTCTATGATTGATATGCTGTAGATATGTTTTACATGTTGTTCTCTCAGTTAAGATCCTAGATCATATTGAAGTAAATTCTGAAAAACTAACATGGTATCAGAGCTATCCTAAAAGAAGGCATGGTATGGCATTTATGACACTTGTTGCACTTGCGAAGCTAAGGTTTGATATAGACAAAACTATTCATCGTAGCACTTTCACTATAAATCCATTTTGGCGAAGGTTCAGGATCTGAAACCTTTAAACGTTATAGATAGCATCCCCATGTGCCTTGTGTCAGAAGAACAACTTCTAATTTGATGTACTTTGTGAGTTATGATCTGTACAATCTAGGGTTTCTGCCTCTTCCAGATCCCAGTCATAAATAGGTGACCTAGGAAAAAAAGGTCATAACTTGGGCTAGGAAGCTCCAAACGAAATTTCGTAAAAAGTGACAAGTAGGGAACAGACTGTACATTCTCAGGTAAGTTGTTCAGAGGCTAAAACTGAACCAGTGACATGTGGCACGCAGTAGAAGTTCGCTCTCCTGTTTTATCCCATAAACAGGTCACATTGTGACACTTGGCATGACTCTCTGTCAGAGAATCCATTTGAGGTCAGAACTATGGGGTTGGAAAAATAACAGGTCAGGATTCTACAGGAAGAATTTTTAGACCCTGTAGATCTGAAATTTCGGAGTTACAGCAGAAACAATCAGGTGCATATTTCTGTCAAAACAAAATTAGATTTTGAGCACATTCATTCATGGCTCCGAAAATTTAGGGTTTTGGAGAATGTTGGAATTTTTGTATGGGAGACTATGGCTGGATTCTCCTCATCAAAATCGAAATTTAGAGACCAAGATCGAATTTTTTGGTTGGACAAGAAGGTCAGGCTTGATCAAACCCTAGTTTGAGACTTTGATTAGGAAAGTGGAAAATTAGGGCATCTACAAAAATGGGAATTTTTGAAATCTATGACCATAGCTGGAAGCTCCTTGGAAAAATCAAAGTTTAGAGATTTGGATCAAACTATTTGGTTGGGTGAAGCTCCAAGAAACTCAAACCCTAATTCAGGGTCCTTCCTAGTGAATCCGAAAGATTGAAAAGCAAATTTGAGCGGTGAAACTTTGCAGTTTTCAAATTCTGAGTTTACCAGGTTGATCAGCTCATCAAGGCAAATGTTTCTATCCTTTCAAAAGTTTGAAATTTAAAGTTTGAATTTTTAGGGTTTCTCTAACAAACCCTAATCTAGATTGAGATCCAGTTTCTGCAATTCAAGTGGATTGGGTTAATCCTAGAAGAGAATGGATTGATCACCTGCATAAGTGAAGAAGTTCCTGTTTTAGAGGGAGATGAGGCTAAGGCCTTACATAAGAAGATTACAAGCAATCTCGACAAGTATGACTTATCTAGGTATGTTTCGAGATCTGTTCATGATTAAGTTTATGGTATGTTTGTCTTAATTAAGGTTAGTACAATCTTGATTAACTTTAGACTTGTCATATCACCTTAATAAAATTATGAATGCAGATATTCATTGATCAAGGTTTTGACACTTATGATTGTACTAATGCATTGTGGTGTTGTATGAGGTTGATGTTGTCCACTAACATGAAAGGTACATCAAGAAAGACAAATCATGTTCTAGTTCAAGAACATATGACCATGTTGACATGAAGACAAATATTCATCCATTGTCATGGATCACATAGAAGATATACTTATGAGGTATGTATAACTTGGTTCTATAGTGATTAACCTATGAGATATGCAGGTTACTAGCACAAGTCATTGAAGAGAACAAGAAGACATTGTTAGACATAACTAGTAAATATGATAACCAGGTATGTTTTTCCTATATTAAGTTAGAATTCTACCTTGTGTTAGGATCTTATACTATTGTATAGTTGATAATGATTATTCATGAAGTTAGAAATGTAAGTAATCAAGGGTTTATGCATATTATGTCTCTTACCTTGATTGATGATGTGACAAACCAGAAAATTCCTTTGGTCAAATAAGAATATGCATGAGTAAAAGAAGTATTCCCTGAAACCCTGAATACTAATGTTTATTATTTGTGTTTGAAATGATCATGACTATACATGTTTAAGATTATTGTGTTTCGATAGTATTGAGATTATACTAATGAATGTATGTATGATACCTCGAGGATAACACAATGACGATACTAGTAAGTATGCATAAGTGATCGAGGATGGATATAATTTCAAGGACAGGTAATCCAAGAAGGAAAGATCAAGAGGGAGCACACTCCAGTAGTTCCTACAAGGAAGCAAATATTGAGAGGGAGTCCACCCTACAAACCAAAGAAAGATAAGTATTTGAACTGTCATTTCTTGCATATTTGTTTGTTTAAATAATATTGTTCAATGATGTATATGCTTATGTTCCTAGACTTAGGGTGTGTATTATGCATATTAGAATAATTGCATTAATGAATAGTATACTACTAATATGTATGTGATGGGTAAGTGGCCTATGGAACTGTACAACATTCCATTGCTACTTATCTAGAATGAAACCTCTTTGCTGACATGTTGGGAGTTGTGCACACTCTTAATAATGTTCTGGGAGAGATTGGAAGGCATCTAGAAAGTTACAGGATATGGATAAATGTTGTATTGAAGCATTGGCTAAGATAATTGCATGACTGAATGACATATTTATTTATGTGTAAGAATTTGTTCCGAAAACTATGAGATGTTTCTAATCATGCAATTTAACTTGTTTTGTAGGAAAGATCGTATACCATCACCTACAAAAAAATGACTACAACATTTGTTTAGCAACAAAGTTATCTATTGAAGATATTGAAGATATTGAAGTTTCCAAATTCGGGAAGAATGCGATGATCGAGGAGTACTAGTCGATCATGAAGAATGATGTTTGGGATGTAGTCCCGAGACCTGAAGGGAATTCATTTGTGACTTCCAAATGGATCTACAAGATCAAGCATGCTGCAGATGGCATCATACAAAAGTACAAAGTGAGATTTGTAGCTCGCGACTTCTCTCAGAAAGAGGGAATAGACTATGAAGAGACTTTTTCTTTTGTGGCTAGATACACTTCCATTAGATTAGTACTTGCTATGTTTGCAGTGATGAAATGGAAGATACACCAAATGGATGTCAAGACAGCTTTCTTGAATGGTGTAGTCGAGGAGGAAGTGTATGTGGTGCAGCCACTTGGTATTGAGACACATGACAGAGAGCCATATGTGTTCAAGTTGAAGAAAGCCTTGTATGGATTGAAGCAAGCTCCTAGGACTTGGTATGGTAGGATAGATAGCTTTTTATCCAGTTTGGGCTTTACCAAGAGTAAAGCGGATTCCAAACTTTACTACAAGGTTGAGGAAGGCAATCCAGTGATACTAATTTTATGTGGATGACCTATTTGTTATAGGTGAGGATAGATTGATTGATGACACGAAGAGGAAGCTTACTGCCGAATTCGAGATCAACGACTTGGGGATGATGCATTAATTTCTAGGTATGGAGGTGTGGCAGATTGAAGATGGCATCTTCCTTTGAAAAGGGAAGTATGCAGTAGATATCTTATGCTTCCATTGCTTGAACCTTCTTCGAATTTGTACAGATCCGAGACATTGAACATTGGTGAAATGCTCAAGTCATTCAGCAACTCCAACACATAAGCGTTGTCTTGAATTTTCCTCAGAATCTTACATGGTCCAATATTCTTCAGCTTCAGCTTGTTGTAGGTTCCTGTCGGAAATATCTCTTTTCACAAATGTGCATAGACCAAGTCTCCTTCACTGAACGACTGTAGTCTCTTCTTCCTATTAGCTCTCTTCTTCCTCGCAAGTTCTCAATGAACCCCGGGTTGACAATTAATGTACACTTCTTAGTTTTTTTCTAAGTAATTGGAAGGCAATTAAAAAGCTCGTCAAGGACGATGCAGTGATGATGATCAGGATGATCATGTACATCAAGATGATGTATGGTGAGTATCGGGTTGATACTCTATGGCCATGGACAGGTTGCGCAGATAAGCATATAATATGGCCCTGCGAGGTTTGCAAATACTCTTTCGAGGTTTTTCCTATGGCATATAATAGCGCCCTGGGATATCTGGAAAATGCTATTTCGAGGTTTTGCTTGGGAGGACATATAATAGCACCCTGAGAGATTTGCAGATACTCTTTCGAGGTTTTGTCTATGGCATATAATAGCACCCTAGGATATATGGCAAATGCTCTTTTGAGGTTTTATCCTATGGCATATAATAGCGCCCTGGGAGATCCGATAGGTTGAGCAGTACACTCGTAATCAGTCCTAGGATGCTCTTTCGAGGTTTTGCCATGACCACATATAATACGTCCTGGAGATCCCGACAGGTTGTGCTAGTCATGTAAAAGGCCTTGGATGCTCTTTAGAGTTCTTGCTAGTCAAGACAGTCTTTTAAGGTTTTGTGGTGGGGGTCACATGTAATACGTCCTGGAGATCCGGATAGGTTGTGCTAGTCACATAAAAGGCCTCGGATGCTCTTTAGAGTTCTTGCTAGTCAAGACACTCTTTTAAGGTTTTGTGACAGTCAACATGTAATAGCGCCCTAGGAGATCTTGTCGGTCGTGCTTAGACACATAAGGGATCCTAGGATACTCTTTCAAGGTTTTGTTGATGCATGTAATAAGTCCTGACGATTCCACAGTATGGCTAGTGATGATCAAGACCTGCAGGTGGTGGGCCTACATCCAGTATGAAAAAGGACTGGCTCTGTAGAACTTCCTATCATGAGTAGATTGGAGATTGATTGATATAGTAGCAGCAGTGACGATGATGATGATTTGATGATGATGATTCGATGACGATGATCCAGTGATGATGATCCAGAGAAGAAGACTTGTGCTAGCAGATCTGTGTCGAGAAATACCTTCCTAGTTAAGAGTGAGTGTTGATGTAATTGTAACTTCGGAATGTATTTCACCTATGTATATTATATTCCTATAGAGATGTTATTATTCCTCTATATGGAAGTGTTTGTATTCCTATAGAGATGTTATTATTCCTCTATACGGAAGTGTTTGTATTCCTATAGAAATGTTATTATTCCTCTATACGGAAGTGTCGTCATTTATATTGTAAGTGTCATAACTTATAATCGATGGGTTATTAGACCACCTTGTTGGTGTCAACCCTGTATAAGTCATGAGGGTTAAAGGGTTATTAGACCACCCTATTGGGGGTCGGCCCTGTCAGCATTATGTTATGTGGTTAAGTTAAGGCCGACCTAGTAAAGGTTATTAGGAAATTAAATTCAAGTATAAATAGAGTGCGGGAGGCACTCTATTTTATCATTCACTTCTCACTCATACACTCATTAGAGAGTGGCACATTATTGGAGGAGGAGAACCTGCTACTAGGAGTATATCTCTTATGCTTGGGTTTTGTATCATGGCTCTATCTATCTCTGAAGAAGTTGCGGGGTTTTTCACCTTCTTGGTTTTCCCCGGTGAAACGCTGTGTCTCTTGTGCGCTTGCATTATTGTGTCTATGATTCATATGCTGTAGATATGCTGTATATGTTGTTCTCTCAATTAAGATCCTAGATTAGATTGAAGTAAATTCTGAAAAATTAACACTGCACTGTCCATTCGATCTTTGACACTTCTGCGCTTCCACTACTTGAACCTTCTTCGAATTTGTAGATATCCAAGACATTGAACATTGGTGAAATGCTCAAGTCATTCGGCAGCTCCAACACATAAGCGTTGTCTAGAATTTTCCTCAGAATCTTACATCGTCCAATCTTCTTCAGCTTCAGCTTGTTGTAGGTTCCTGTCGGAAATATCTCTTTTCACAAATGTGCATAGACCAAGTCTCCTTCACTAAACGATTGTAGTCTCTTTTTCCTATCAGCTCTCAACTTGTATTCCGTGTTGCTATTCTCTATGCTCTTTCGCACATCTTCATGAACTTCTTTCATTTGCTCTGCGAATGATTCTACATCCACTCTCTTCCTGATTTCTATCAACAAATCGACCAAATCCATCACTCTGTGTGGGCATCTTCCCTGAACAACCTGGAATGGGCTCAAACCCATCGACCGATTCACAGAATTGTTTTATGCAAACTCTGCTTGTGCTAAACGTTCTCCCACTTCTTGGGTCTGTCGGCCGTCAGACATCTCAGAAGGTTTCCCAAACTTATGTTCACCACCTCAGTCTATTTTCGGATGATATGCCGAGCTAAACTACAACCTCGTGTCCCGTTTCTTCCAAAGGGTTCTCCAGAAATGCCCCATAAACTTGGTATCTCTGTCCGATGTGATACTCTCAGGTAACCCTGTTAGAACAGTAACCACACTTAGTACCATAATCCATAAATTTTTGATTGCCCATGTGCTTAATTAAACCATGTTTTGGATTAAGTGACTATAGTTGGTCAAAAACCCACTTTGAGAGTGTTCACACCCACTTCTGAGCAAACCAGTTCACCCAGCCTCCATTTTTGTCCACAAGTGCGCCCTCATTTATTGCTGGTGCGCCCTCTCTCCTTGTTTTGGGGAATTTAGTTGACCAAGGGCGCTAGGGTGGATTTTTGCCCACTTTTGGCTAGATTTGGAGCATTTAATGCTCCCTTGGGCCCCCAAACCTCCTCTATTTGCTCACCCACGCCTTCCTTGAGCTAATTAATGACTCAGCATGCTTCAGCCACCTCCACACCAGAATTCGTAGCTGTTTGGGGTGATTGGGATTGAGTTGGACCCACCTAGGGGGGATTGAGGCCAATTTGGCATTGATGACTTGTACACTCAGCTTGAGCCACCTAATGCTCTCGATTTTCTCATGGATGTAATAAAAACCTGTTACTAACATTTTCACATGTTAGACAGTTAGTTAATCAAAGATTTGAGCATACATTGTGTGTAAATTTATCTCTTTTTTCAAGTTTTTCCACAGTTTTTGCAAACTAATTCGATTTTGTGAGGTTCTCCATAGCTCCTCGATCTTCTGTGATCAAAATACTCACATGGTATCAGAGCCATCGTGGATTTAGTGAGTTGCAGGCCAACATTGAGCGTTGAACTGCATTCTAGAGAGGATTTCCAGACAAAAATTGAGTGTTTTTTGCAGGTGTTTCAGTAGTTTTCTCACCATTAACGCAGCAGTCATGGAAGCAAACCAAATGTTGCTCACACCCTTCAATTTTTTCGATTGGAAGGCTGAGATGGTCATCAAGCTGAGATCTAAGGGTCTCTATAGAGTGACCATGGGCACAGAAGTGGAGCCAAATTCTGCTGTGGAGAAAGCAAAGTACTACAATCGACTTGATGAAGCTTATGGATTGCTATGCCTGAGCATTTCAAGGGAACTCTTGTTTCATACAGACAGTTTGACAACTCCCAATGAAGTATGGGTGAAGCTAGAATCACTCTTTGGGAAAACTGATGAACTGAGAGGCCACCAGCTTGAAAACGAGCTCATTAGCTTGAGCCCAGCGCATTTTGAAACCATCCAGGAGTTCTTCACGAAATTCAAGTCACTGGTGCTTCAACTGCAACAATGTGGAATTGTTAAGAAGGAGGAACAACTGATTCTGTCCATCCTTTCGAAGCTAGGCCCAGAGTTTTCAGTATTTGTTAGCACATTTCACTCAGCCAAAATGACCCTTCGAAATTGGAAAATGCCATCACTAGCTACCTTCATGGAGTGTCTCACTCAGGAGCAGGATAAACTAGTTCAGATGGGCACCATAAAATCAAAGGACCAAGCATTGGCAATGGGTGTTTCAAATGCAAGCAAAGGAAAGCAGAAAGCCAAGAATTCGAAGCAGCAAGAGAAGAGGAAGTTTGACAAGACCAAGTCTGCAGATGGGGGTTCGAATCTGTCAAAGGAGAAGGACAAGAAGGGAAAGGAAAAGACCAAATGCACCTATTGTCATAGGGGATGGCATCCAGAGAGCTCATGTATGAAGAAAACCATTGACTCAATGGCGCAGCTGCTGGAGAAGAACAACATCCGAGTCCCTGAGGGCGCAAGGAAGAAAGAGAGCACCTCAAACCCTAACAATAAGGAGAAGTGTCATGCCTTGGTAGCAGGTACTTCGAATCCCTCTTCCTTCATCATTGATTCAGGAGCTTCCAGACATATGGTTTCATCCAGAGAGCTCTTCTCCTCTTTGCATTCGAATGGTGGCCCAACAGTTCGAATGGGAGATGATTCAGAAATCCAGACCAAGGGGATTGGTAGGATTGACATGGAGCATGGCTATTTCAGTGATGTGCTCTATGTACCTTCATTGGCTGCAAATTTGCTATCAGTCTATCAAATGACCCATACAGGAGAAGCCAAGAGAGTGACATTCACTCCAGATTTGGTAGAAATCTCAGAAATCTCCTCAAATCAAGTTGTGGCTGTAGGATATGCAGATCATGATGAGAGAATGTACAAATTCTCAAATTTCATTCCAAATTCTAGTGACCATGCTCTTGTCTCTCATGCCAACGAGACCTCCAAGTTGTGGCATGAAAGATTTGGCCACATGAACTACAAATATCTCCAGCAATTGCACAGGGACGAGATGGTGGAAGGGCTTCCAGAAATCAAGTCATCAAATGGTGCATGCATTGGGTGTGTAGTTGGAAAGCATCCTGAGCGCAGCTATGAGAAGGGAATGGCAAGGAGAGCCACTCAACCACTTGGATTGGTACATTCAGACCTCATTGGTCCTCTTCCCACTCCATCATATGGTGGATCAAGGTATGTACTTACATTCATAGATGACTACTCTCGATTCTGCTGGGTTTACTTCCTTAAATTGAAGTCAGAAGTGTTTGAGAAATTGAAGATTTGGAAAGCCCTAGTCGAGAACCATAGTGGTCATAAGATAAAGATCCTTAGGACTGATAATGGAAAGGAATATGTGAATAATAACATTCAGCACCTTTGTGAGGAATGTGGCATCCAAATGCAACATTCAATCCCCTACACACCTCAGCAAAATGGTGTGGCAGAGAGGAAAAATAGATCTCTCAAGGAGATGGCTACTTGCATGATTGAAGCTAGGGATCTAAGCCCTAAGCTATGGGCTGAAGCCATCAATTGTGCTGCTCATATTCAGAACAGAGCCTTTCACAAATCAGTCAAAGGAAAAACCCCCTATGAGGCATGGTTTGGCCAAAAACCAAATGTGTCAAATTTCAGGATTTTTGGGTCTAGAGCATGGGCTCGAATTCCATCAGAAAAGAGGAAGGCTTTGGAGCCACAGAGTAGGGAATGTATCATGGTTGGATATGGTGAGGACACAAAGGGCTACAAGCTCTTTGACACATCCACACTTAAAACTTTCATTGAGAGAAGTGTGCAATTCGAAGAAGAACCAATTCCAGATTTTGAGCTTGCACCGGGGGAAAGCTCCTCTCCTCCACACCTTAATGAGATTAGTGATGATTCCACCTCTGATTTTTCTGATATTGCTGAAGATGACATGGCTGAAGATGACATTGTTGTACATGAGTCACCATCAAGGCCCAAGTGGGCTGAAAAAATCATACAAGATGCAGGTGAATTGGCAGGCAATCCCCAAGAGCCTAGGAAGACTAGATCTCAAACAATCAATGCTTCCTTTGCAAATGAGAGTGAGCTTGCTGATCACTGTTATATGATGATTGGATCTGATCCAACATCATATCAGGAAGCTCATCATGATCCAAGGTGGAGGGCAGCAATGCAAGAAGAATTCCAATCTCTCCAAGAGAACAAAACATGGGATTTGGTGCCTCTTCCTCCCAAGAGGAAACTAGTGCAATGTAAGTGGATTTTTCAAACCAAACCTATTGCTGATGGTTCTGATCTGAAATATAAGGCTAGGTTAGTGGCTAAGGGCTACTCACAAATCCATGGTGTGGATTATACAGAGACCTTTGCACCGGTTGCAAAGATGGACTCAATTAGACTAGCTCTAGCCATGGCAGCTAGTAAAGGTTGGGAAGTTCACCACATGGATGTCAAAAGTGCATTCTTGCATGGTGAGCTACAGGAAGAGATATATATGCAGCAGCCTGAAGGATTCCAAGAGGATCCCACACTTGTATGCAGGTTGAAGAAGTCACTCTATGGACTCAAGCAAGCCCCCAGGGCTTGGTATGCCAAAATGGATGCCTTTTTGCTCTCAATTGGTTTCTGTCGATGCAAGTCTGATCCAAATGTTTATTTGCAGCATTGTGATGATAATTTGCAGGTCATTGTACTGTATGTTGATGATCTCTTAATTACAGGGAGCTGCACCAAACAAATTGGCTCAATTAAAGCTTCTTTGCACAGTGAATTTGCCATGAGCGACCTAGGATTGCTAAGGCAATTTTTGGGTTTGGAAATTGAGCAATCTGAGAGAGGTATATTGCTGAGTCAATCTAAGTATGCTTCAGACCTGTTATTCAAGTTCAAAATGGATGAATGTAAGGCAGCCAAGTGCCCATTCCTTTCAGGCATAAAACTAGGTGAATTTGAAGACTCTCCGGTGGTGGATTGCACTCTCTATAGGCAGCTAGTCGGAAGTTTGCTGTACCTTACACATACAAGACCTGATTTGTCTTATGCTGTAAGTGCTGTAGCAAGGTATATGCAGCAGCCACATGAGATCCATTGGAAGGCAGCCAAAAGGATCCTTCATTATGTCCAAGGAACAAATAACTTCGGGGTACACTATGCAGCTGGTTCTTCACTTCAACTAGCTGGATTTTCTGATTCCGATTGGGCGGGAGATCCCATCGATAGAAAGTCCACTTCAGGTTTTGTGTTTATGTTTGCTGAAGGTCCCATTTGCTGGTCAAGTAAGAAACAACATACAATTTCTCTTTCATCAGCAGAGGCCGAGTACAGGGCAGCAGTGAACGCAGCCACACAGTGTGTTTGGTTGCAAGGCATTCTTCGGGAGTTTGGTGTTGCTATTGATTCTCCAACCAATATTTGGGTGGATAATCAAAGTGACATCAATATATCTACTGATCCAGTACAGAGGCAAAGAACAAAGCACATTGAGATCCACATGCATTACATTCGGGGCTTAGTGCATGACAGGGTGATTTCACTGCAGTATTGCCCATCCACCGAGCAAACTGCTGATATTTTCACCAAGTGATTTACTGAAAAGACCTTCACTCACTTGAGATCTTTGCTTGGAGTGAGTGATGGACGGTGATTGCTGCAATTTAATTGCAGGTTCAGCCCCATGTCCATTTTTGAGGGAAGTTTTTATCCCATGAGGTTTTACTTCTTTTCCTCGGTTCATATGGACAAATAAAATTTCTGTTGTATTGAGGTGACTTGAGCCTTTGTTGCCAAGGCCTCCCACTTATCCTTCATGAGATGTACCAAGTTATGGTTAAGGGGGGGTGTTAGAACAGTAACCACACTTAGTACCATAATCCATAAATTTTTGATTGCCCATGTGCTTAATTAAACCATGTTTTGGATTAAGTGACTATAGTTGGTCAAAAACCCACTTTGAGAGTGTTCACACCCACTTCTGAGCAAACCAGTTCACCCAGCCTCCAGTTTTGTCCACAAGTGCGCCCTCATTTATTGCTGGTGCGCCCTCTCTCCTTGTTTTGGGGAATTTAGTTGACCAAGGGCGCTAGGGTGGATTTTTTCCCACTTTTGGCTAGATTTGGAGCATTTAATGCTCCCTTGGGCCCCCAAACCTCCTCTATTTGCTCACCCACGCCTGCCTTGAGCTAATTAATGACTCAGAATGCTTCAGCCACCTCCACACCAGAATTCGTAGCTGTTTGGGGTGATTGGGATTGAGTTGGACCCACCTAGGGGGGATTGAGGCCAATTTGGCATTGATGACTTGTACACTCATCTTGAGCCACCTAATGCTCTCGATTTTCTCATGGATGTAATAAAAACCTGTTACTAACATTTTCACATGTTAGACAGTTAGTTAATCAAAGATTTGAGCATACATTGTGTGTAAATTTATCTCTTTTTTCAAGTTTTTCCACAGTTTTTGCAAACTAATTCGATTTTGTGAGGTTCTCCATAGCTCCTCGATCTTCTGTGATCAAAATACTCACAAACCCATGCAATCTAACTACTTCTTTGAAGAATACTACAACAATGCTTGTGGCATCACTTGTCTTCGGACATGGAATAAAGTGTGCCATTTTTAAAATCTATCGACTACAACAAATATTGAGTCACTTCCTTTCTGGGTTGTCTGAAATCCTAACACAAAATCCATTCTCATGGGCTCCCATGGGGTATTTGGTACCAGCAACGGTGTATACAACCCTATGTTATGACTTCTTCCCTTTTCCAACTGCAAAACTCTACATTGTCGAATCCACTTTCTGACATTTGTCACCATTCTTGGCCAATAATACTTTTCTTCGACTAATGCCTTAGTCTTGTCGATGCCAAAATGATCCACTAATCCGCCGCTATGCAACTCTAGGATTAGGTTCTCTCTCATTGATCCTCTGGGAATACACAAATGTCGTCCCCTTAATAGGTATCCTTCTTGGATGAAATAATCTAAGTATGGAGTCCGGTCGACACTCCATGGTTTGCGACAAGCCTCCCATGCTTTCTCAGAATCCTCGTCGGTCGCATACTCTATCTTCACCGACTCTATTCCTGTTTCCTGAATTGTTGCCATGTTCAGCAATGCAACTCTCCTTCTCAGCTAGTCGGTAAACTTGTTCGAATTTCCCGACCTATGTCGCAACATGAATGTATATCCCTATAGGAGCTCAACCCATTTCATGTGCCGCTAATTTAACTTCGACTGAGTATTCAGATACCTCAGTGCTTGGTGATCTCTATACAACACAAATTCCTTGGGAAACAAATAATTCCTCCACTTCTTCAATGCTTGAACAATAGCATAGAAATCCTGGTCATAGACCAAATATTTCTGCTTGGCATCATCCAATTTTTCACTGAAGAATGCAATGGGTTGGCCCTCCTGGCTCAACACTGCTCCAATTACGATTCCACTTGTGTCGCAATCGACTAAGAAAAATTTGTCGAAATCTGGTAGTGCTAACACTGGGCTCTCAGTGACCTTTTCCTTCAACCTATCGAAAGATCGTTGGGTTGCTTCCATCCACTTGAAATTCCCTTTTTGTATGCACTCCGTTAATGGTGCGCAAATATGACTGAATCCCCTAATGAAATTCCTGTAGAAAGTGGCAAGTCCATGTAAACCCCTCACGCCAGTCGTGCTTGTCAGTTCATGCCAATCCACTATCGCCTTCACCTTTTCTAGGTCCATCAACAACGCTTTACCCGAGATTACGAATCCCAAGTATACTAGTTCTTCCTTCATGAAGAAACACTTTTGCAGGTTCACCATCAGCTTCTCTTCCTGCAACTTCTGCAATACTTGTCAAATGTGCCCCAAGTGTTCTGCCTTGGTTTGACTGAAAATCAAAATGTCGTCTAGATAGACTACGAAAAACTTTCCCAAAAATGGTTTCAGTACTTCATTCATCAATCGCATGAATGTACTGGGTGCATTAGTCAATCCAAATGGCATGACTAGCCACCCATACAACCCTTCCTTCGTCTTGAATGTTGTTTTCCATTTATCTCCTTCTCTAACCCGAATCTGGTGTTAACCGCTCTTCAGGTTTATCTTCATGAAGTACTTCACTCCACTCAAACAATCCATCAAGTCATCCATTCTCGGCAATGGAAACCGATTCTTGATCGTGATCTTGTTGATAGATTGGGAGTCTATACACATTTTCCATTCTCGACCTTTCTTCGGCACTAATACTGCTAGTACCACACATGGACTCAGAATCTCTCTAATCAACCCTCTATCCAACAACTCCTGAACCTATCGGTTGAGATCCTGGCCTTCTCTTGGACTCATCCTATGTGGTGCTTTGTTTGTAAGACTCGACCCTGGAATCAAGTCGATATGATGGGATATGCTCCTTGTCGACGAGAATCCTATCAGTTTCTCATCGACTACTATGCTTCAAAACTCTTCGAGCAGCTTTCTGACTTCGACCGAAATATTCTAGATTTTCGCACTCTCGACACATTATCCTTTCGGAATGATAGAATAACACCATGACTCCTTTTCCTCTTCCGCAAGGAATTCTTTCACTGAACACATCATCACGTGCTTCTCCCAAAAGTTTCTCTCGCCCTACTTACTATCGGCTTGCTCCTTCGGTTTCAGCTTAAGAGTCCTCTTCACGCCATTTTTCCACATAGTGACTGTGTTGGCTCGACCATCGTAGATCATTTTCTAATCATATTTCCATGGTCTTCCTAACAACAGATGGCACGTGTCCATTGGGATTACATCGCACAGTACGTTGTCCTCTAACTTCCCGACCTTGAAGTTAATCAAGCATTGTCTAATCACCTTCACATGGTGTCCTTTCTGCAACCATGAGATCTTATAAGGGTGTGGATGTGCTTGAGATATCAACTTTGCTTTCTCGATCACCTCTGTCGACACAAGATTCTCAGTGCTTCTGCCATCAGCTATGGTCTTACAACACCATTCTCCGAGTCGCACCTTTGTTCGAAAGATTGCCTTCCTCTATGCCAACTCTTGCTTGTCACGTCTGTTGTCCAGAACCAGTGTCTTGCTGGCTGTCATGGCCTGAATTTTCTTCTTACCATCCCCACTACTGTCAGATTTCAATTCTTCCCTCTCGTCAACATGCTCATCTTTTCGACGTATTTGTTTCAACTCTTCTATATCATGTAGGTTCTCTAGGCATTCATATGCCTTATGTCCCACTCCACGACACTTGTAATAGATTATGGCTGGTCTGTTAGCTCCTTTTCTATCGGATGGGCCACTTCGACCATATGCACCTCGATGATAAGTCGCATGACCATCGTTTTGATTTTCTTGTGCTTTCTCCCTTGTCGATGTCCCCTCCGCATGTCGACTATCCTCAATAGTGTCCCTTCTATAACCGCTACTTTGGCCTTTCACAGAAACAATCCTTGCACCCTGACCAATCATCCTGCCTCTGGTCGCTACGGATTTTCTTGATAGTTTCTCTTCTACCTTCAGAGCTAACTAGTAGGATTCTCCCACTGCTATGAATCTTGACATGCTCAATTCATCCTAAATAGCATATTTCAAGTCATTCAAATACCTAGCGACAACTTCTTCTCTTTTGTCGGTTTGGCCCGACCTTATCGACAATCTGTAGAACTCTTTTGTGTATTGCTTCATGATCATCTCTTTTTGTTGAAAGTTTTGTAACATCCTGAACAAGGAAATCACATAGTCATTCAATAAGAACTTCCCTTTCTGTTTGGCAACCATCCTGTCCCAAGACTTGATTTTCTCCTTGACCTCCTTGAGTCTGTCAACCTGCACATTGTCCCACAACAATGAGGCATGACCCTTCAACCTTAGACATGCAGTATTAACCTATTTAGGATCCTCGATCTGCTCTATGTCTAAGTATTTCTCCATTTCTCTCAACCAGCCGATTAAGTCTTCTGGGTATAGACTTCTCGAGTAGGTATGAACGTCTATCTTTTCCCGACCTCTCATATCTGTTAGAAGCTTGATTAGTTTTTCTTCTGGTTCATCTTTCGCTACTTCTTGTGGTTCCACTTCTTCAACTTCCTCGTCATTTTGGTCTAACACATCAAGAATACAACCACGCCTTTGGATTTCTTTGATCGCTGCAACTTCATTTGTCAAATTTCACATCATTCGGACACATTCATTGAACATATCACGATCAAGCGTGACTGTTGCGCCACGCGCTCTTCATCCTCAGACATTAACGCCTCTATGATCCATTTTCAACCTCTATTGAAACTCTCACTCGTCCAATCACAACCGGACTTCAATAAAGCGTGTACAACTCTATCCAACCTCAGCTGGAGCTGTTCAATTCACTTGCAGGATTAATACCACTGACGTTATCCTTCAACTCTCAGGATACTATATCTCTGATACTAATTGGTGCAAGGTTCCTTATCGCAACAAGGTTCTTGCTTAACATTACACACAACACGACCACAACGTTCACACAAACAAGGTGTAAAATAAGATGCTAGAAGTGGCTTATATTACTTCTACCAATTGGTTACAATGCAGAATAAATGTAAATACAAATAACTAACTATCTGTTTTCCTCAACCGTTACAATACATAAGTAACTATGGTGTGTTCTCTCAGTGTGTCGATGTCACCCTCTCCTGGTTCAATGCATAACTCTGAGCTATGGCTCGATTTCCTCTACGTTTGGAAGCTATGTGATTTTTCTCTCCAATCTACAGAGCTTCTCCCCGAACACTGCGCTGCAACTCCAACACAATCTAACTGTCCCTTGCTCTGCATCCACGAATAAGATCTCTACCATGCTGGTGCTATTCCTGAGACCACTGTGATCCTCGAGATAGGCATCCTCTGTCATCTGATCCTTCCACGATCCTACAGACCTACAACTATCAGCGTCCTGACCATGTTGCACAGCCTCTTCCTAAGACGACATCTATCACATCTTCACCCACCTTCAATAACTGCCATTAACTTCTTTAGAAACCCCGAACTATTTCCAAGTACTCTCCTTGACCTAAAAGGCTCCTTTTGACACGCTACAGTAAACCATCACGTCGGCCATACTGTCCTCCATTAGCTTCCAATCGTCTGCTAGCTTCACTCTACGCTTAGGCTTCGCCATTCCGCCCCATCCTCCTTGCTTGGCTCATTACCAAGCTATCTCTATCATGGTTTGACAACATGTCGACCTTCCCATGACTCTGCGGAAACTTGTCACCTATCTGTTCGGATATCCACATCATCTTTTTCAGGATCTTGCATGCAATTAGGGTTTGCATGCAAATTACAGGGTTTACATGCACTTTGCATGCATCCCAGTCACCAGGTTGATGCCTCCAGCACCTTAGCCACCTTATTCTAGCACGCGAGAGCTTCTTACATCAGTTCATTATCCCTCCTAGTCAGGAAGGCACCCACTTCTTCACCTACCACTGCAGTTCCACTTCAGTTACACTCAGTTAGCTTCGATTCTCCTTGTTTGAGGCTAGTTTCACTCCCGACTGACTGTTTCACTCTGTTGGACCTACAGATTGACTAGATGACTTGTTCTGACTTCAGTTACCCTCCCATGTGCCCTCCACTGATCCCACTTCCCTATATCAATGCTACACACTTCAATTACACATGTTACACTCAGTTAGACTCAGATTGATGACCACCACTGATTGATGATGAGGACTCCTAGTTGGAGTCAAGCTACTCCATTCAGTGATTCGAATGACCTCCTTAGTCAATTTGAATTGCTCAGTCATTGTTACTGTATTTTATTGTAATCATTCACCCTTACTGGGATATTGAGCACTGATGCATGTTTTGCACAGTTTTACACCATTTTTCTCAGTTTCATCTATTGTGATTGATTTACTTGTTCATTAGATCTGCTATGACTAATTTTACATGGTATCAGAGCCATTGCAGGGACAAGATCTCTTTTGTACAAGTGTTTCTACAAGAGGATTTGAGTGAATTTGCTCAAAAATTACAAAAAGTTTTGGCATGAAAGATCTCAAGGGAATTCGCTCCTGTGCATGCAAAGCTTGAAAATACTTCTAGTACCACTCCAGAAGCTTGAGTTTCCACATAAATCCTGGATCTGATACATTGGATCTATTCAACATTGCTTGATCTCCAATCCCAGGTGTGATGCAACTCTAAAAGGGTGGATTGTTCGACCTCATTGTTCTTGGTTTTATTGTGATTTCCAGGTTATTGTCTCCATCAATTGCATTCGCTACTTTGCCCTTGCAAGCATTTCTACATCAGTGTGCACTCACTCCTAGCATTGGATACTCTTCTTCAAAGCCTATCCTCACCCCATTCAATTATTTTTATTGGAAAGATGAATGGAGATCATATTACGTTCAAAAGGTTACTACCGAGTCACTCTTGGTCTTGAATTGGAGCCAAACACCTTGTCAGATAGAACCAAACACTACAACAAGCTTGATGAAGCTTATGGTCTTCTTTGTCTCTCTATCTCCAAAGATCTTCACTTCCATCTCAGCAGATTGAAGACTCCAAAATCTATATGGGAGAAACTTGAAACATTATTTGGCAAGTAGGATGAGCTTAGGGATTTTCAATTAGAGAATGAATTGATTGTCCTTAGTCCTGAGAATTTCGAGACCATTAATGAATTCTTCACAAAATTCAAGAACTTGAACATGCATTTCAAGAACAGTGGAGTTATCAAAGAGGATAAGCAATTGATCCTCTCCATTCTCAGCAATCTTGGTAAAGATTATTCGGTATTTGTGTCTACTTTCAATTCCAATCGGCTAACTACCCGGAATTGGAAGATGCCTACCTTGAATGCCTTCATTGAGTCCATCACAAAGGAGCATGATAAGTTGGTCAAATGGGGTCCATAAGATCCAAATATTCATCCCTATATGTTCCAGGACCCAAGATATCGAATTGTAAAGGAAAGCAAAAGAAGGAGAAGCCCAAATTCGAACCTCACAAGCAAAGAGAGAAAGGCAAACAGATGGATGCACCATCCAGTTCGAAGTTCAAGCAAAAGGGAAAAGAAGGTAACCAAAAATCTAAATGTACTTATTGCAACTGTGGTTTTCATCCCGTAAGTTCATGTATGAAGAAGACTATAGATCAAATGGCCCTCCTTTTCGAAAAGAACAACATAACTCTTCTTGACGGTGCAAGGAAGAAGGATAGGAATGATGATCATGAAAGAGGACAAGCACTCATGGCAACTGTTTCGAAGCCCACTACTCTCTTGATAGATTCGGGTGCATCGAATCATATGGCTGCAAATATTGATTCTTTTTCTTCATTCGATCTAAACAGCTCCATCCCCATCCGTTTGGGAGATGACTCAAAAATTTCTTCAAAGGGCAAAGGTATGATTCATGTAGATCATGGAAGCTTTCAGAATGTTCTCTATGTGCCTTCCTTGGCTTCAAATCTTCTTTCTGTGTATCAAATGACACACACTGGTGAACCAAAGCAAGTTACATTCAGCCCTAATACAGTTGAAATTTTTGATCTCAAAAGTGGAAGACTTGTTGCAGTCGGAAAGGCGAACCACACTGAAAAATGCTATGAGTTTTCACACTTTATTCCACTTGCAAAGCCCACTGCTCTTCGCACACATGGTAATGAGGTTAATAGGCTTTGGCATAAAATATTTGGACATCTTAATTATAAGTATTTTCTGCTGTTATCAAACAATTCCATGGTAGATGGTCTTCCACAACTCCGTTCCTCAAAGGGAATATGCACTGGTTGCATTATTGGGAAGCACCCCGAGCACAGATTCGACCGCAGAAAAGCTAACATAGCTTCTACAGTTTTGGGGTTGATACATTCTTATATCAGTGGTCTGCTGCCCCATACATCATTAAATGGTTCAAGGTATGTTTTGACATTTATTGATGATTTTTCCCGCTTTACATGGGTATTTTTTCTCAAAAACAAGTCAGAAGTGCTTGGAAAATTCAAGGATTTTAAGGCTCCTATTGAGACCGCCACTAAGAGCAAGATCAAACCTCTTATATCTGATAATGGTGGAGAATATATCAAGGCCAAGTTGCTACAACTTTGTGCCCAAAGCGGAATTCAGATCCAACATATAGTTCCCTACACACCCCAGTAGAACGGTGTAGCGGAAACAAAAAATCGGTCACTGAAAGAGATAGCTACATGCATGATTGAATCAAAAGGTTTGGCTGCAAATATTTGGGATGAAGCAATCAATGTTGTTGCATACATACAAAACCAAGTTCCACATTCATCCGTGAAAGGTATGACTCCTTTTGAAGCATTCTTTGGTCACAAACCGGATGTGTCAAATTTGAGAGTTTTTGGCTCTACTGCATGGGCTAGAATTCCTTCCAAGAAGAGACGAGCTTTGGATCCATAAAGTATTGAGTGCATACTAATAGGATATGGGGAATAATCAAAAGAATATAAACTCATGGATATCAGATCTAAAAAGATATTCATAGAGCGCAGTGTGCAATTTGAAGAACCACTTCAAGAATTCCAACTAGTCGAGGAAGAAACTGTCGTTTCCCCGCCTTCACCAGAAGAAGATCCGTGCAACGATAATGAAGGTATGAGTTCTGATATTTCTAATATTTTAGTAGCATATTATGATCATGACATATCAGGTTCAAAATCTAACCATTATGATCCTCCTCAGTTACCAAAGTGGGCCCAAAACACTCTTCAATCTGCTGGTTCGAACCTTGGAAATCCTACTGATCCGAGACGAACAAGAGAAGACTTTCAAAGAGTAGGTATGGCTCTTTCTATTTATAATCAATTACTTCCTGAGATTTTTTATTTGATGACTGGTTCAGATCCCACATCATACTATTCTGCCCACCGATATCCGAGATGGCAAAGTGCCATCGATGAAGAGTATAGTTCTCTTCAAAAGAACAATACATGGGAGCTAGTTTCTCTTCCATCTGGAAGAAAATTAGTGAAGTGTAAATGGGTCTACTGCACGAAAGTTGCTGCTGATTTCTCTATTAGAAAATACAAAGCAAGGTTGGTGGCAAAATGTTTCTCCCAAGTCCAAGGAGTGGACTACACTGAGACCGTTGCACCGGTTGCAAAGATGGATTCCATCCGCCTTGTTTTGGCTATTTCCGCATCCAAGCACTGGGAAGTGCACCACATGGATGTGAAGAGTACATTTCTACATGGAGACCTTGCTGAAGAGGTATATATGCAGTAGCCAGAGGGCTACACATCAGATCCATCATTAGTTTGCAGATTGAAGAAATCTTTGTATGGGTTAAAACAGGCCCCAAGAGCTTGGTACGCAAAGATGGACTACTTCCTTATTTCTCAGAATTTCCAAAGATGCAAATCTGATCCAAATGTGTATCTTCAGCGAGTTAAAGGTAATTTGTTGGTTATTCTACTTTATGTTGATGATCTTCTCATTACTAGTAGCATTCTTACTTCAATAAACAAGCTAAAAACTGCCTTAAATCTAGCTTTTGACATGAGCGATTTGGGCTTGTTGAGTCACTTTTTGGGCTTGGAGATAGCTCAAAATTTTGATGGGATCACTATATCTCAGCAAAAATATGCTTCTGACCTGATATTGAAGTTTAATATGGCTGGCTGCCCCATTCCCATTCCTCTCAAGAATCAGTCTTGAGGAGGGAGATTCTACACCGCTTGCAGATTGCAGTATGTATTGACAGTTGATTGGTTCACTACTTTATTTGACACACTCAAGGCCTGATATTTCATATGCTGTTAGTGCCGTGTCAAGGTATATGTAGCAACCCCATGAGCTTCATTGGCGAGCAACCAAGCGGATCTTGTAGTATGTGCAAGGTACGAAACATTTTGGCATACATTATGCTGCAGATTTTGAGCTTGATTTCATTGGTTTTACTGATTCAGATTGGGAAGGTGATAGCATTGATTGGAAGTCCACTTCTGGTTATGTTTTCATGATTGGTCATGGTGCTATTTTCTGGTCCAGCAAAAAGCAGGAAGCCATTGCACTTTCTTCAGCAGAGGCAGAGTATCGAGGGGTAGTCAATGCCTGCATTCAGGCAGTTTGGTTGCAGGGTATTCTTTCTGAGTTTGGCTTTGGTGGCACTACTTCGACTGTCCTATTTTGTGACAATCAAAGTGATATCAAGATCTCCACAGATCCAGTTCAGCAGTAGAGGACCAAACACATTGATATTCATATGCATTACATTCGAGAGTTGGTGCATGATCGCACCATCATTCTGCAATATTGCCCTACTGATGAGAAAATTGCAGACATCTTCACCAAGAGCTTCACTGAGAAGAAGTTCTCTTACCTTCGTTCACTGTTGGGGGTGAGTTCCATCATGGTGGAGACAGATTGATCCATTATTATGCTTTAGCTTGCGGGGGGGCTTTCTTCCCACTGGGTTTTCCCTCTTTCCTCACTTAGTTTATTTTGAGCATTTTTTGGATTATTGTATTGGGGTGACCTTTGGTCTTAGTTACCAGGGCCCCACATTATTTTTTTTTGCACATCATAGTCTAGCTTAAGGGGGGGTGTTCAGATATCCACATCATCTTTTTCAGGATATTGAATGCAATTAGGGTTTGCATGCAAATTCTAGGGTTTGCATGCACTTTGCATGCATCCCAGTCACCAAGTTGATGCCTCTAGCACCTTAGCCACCTTATTCTAGCACTAGGGAGATTCTTACATCAGTTAATTAGTCCTCCTAGTTAGGAAGGCACCCACTTCTCACCTACCTCAAGAGAAGGGCGCACTTCTTCACCTACCACTGCAGTTCCACTTCAGTTACACTCAGTTAGCTTCGATTCTCCCTGATTTGAGGCTAGTTTCACTCCCAACTGACTGTTTCACTCTGTTGGACATCTAGATTGACTAAATGACATGTTCTGACTTCAGTTAGCCTCCCATGCACCCTACATTGATCCCACTTCCCTATATCAGTGCTACACACTTCAGTTGCACATGTTACACTCAATTAGACTCAGATTGACACCTGGATGACTGGTTCTTGTGTGTTGATGACCACCACTGATTGATGATGAGGACTCCTAGTTGGAGTCAAGCTACTCCATTCAGTGATTCGAATGACCTCCTTAGTTAATTCGAATTGCTCAGTCATTGTTACTGTATTTTGTTGTAATCATTCACCCTTACTGTGATATTGAGCACTGATGCATGTTTTGCACAGTTTTACACCATTTTTCTCAGTTTCATCTATTGTGATTGATTTACTTGTTCATTAGATCTGTTGTGACTAATTTTACACTATCGACTGTCGTCTGTCGACTGTTGACATGTCGAATCTCAAATTCCTTCGCACTCCTGTTGACTGCCTCGACAGTTCCCTACTCAACTTATTGACTTTGACAAGTCAATCTGCTTCACGCACCAACGGTCGTCTCCCTTATGTTGATCAACTTCGACTGATCTTCCTAGGCTCTGATGCTCCTACATCAATATAATTTTTCAATGTATAGACCATTGGGGTCTTGTTCTTTGATGTTTGAGGTCTTCTAGAGACATTTATATTGCAAATTGATTGGAAGAATGCCTGCTATCTGCATGTGTATTGGTCATATGATTATTTTGTACACTAATTTGGTGTTCTTAGCCACATGTTTTGTTGTATCATCCATCAGAAGGTATCTGGACATTGGTGTGGATGTTATATAAAAGTTCTTCATCTATCAGTTATGGTTGTGATGATTCTTCTGCTGATCTGGGAATCTTGCTATTGGATTACATCACATGTTCTCGACACTTTACTATTGGATCCAGCATCCCTAAAGGATTCTCTTTAGATATGGGCATCGTGTTGTTATTTCAACATACAACCTGTTCATGTGGACTTTCATGATTCAGTGAGAAGCGGTTGTTCTTCATCAAATTCCATTCGCCAAATTGTTCTTCTTATTTGTGGCTTATGGATATTCTGGAAGTTGTATTCAAGGGGGAGCAGTAACGACTCCTTCCTTCCTTTTTTAGTGGGATTTTCTCCCAACCATTATTAAGGAGGAGTGTTGGAATATTTTATATTCCTTGGAAGGTAATAATGTCTTTGTATTATGTAGGAAGATATCCACAATCTTATGTAAAAGAGTAATACATTATATCCCATATTCATTATGGTAAAGTATAATGCATTGATGTATGACACTATAATGTTGATTATTTCAAATGGATGGATGATTCTCTGATATATTTGTGATCAATATACTGCCATGGATTTCTTCTACAAGTTTCGTGTACTGTACTTGAGCATTTGAAGCATTTTTACTTAGTTTAGTCATATTGGGAGGTGAAATAGTGCCATTTCCGCAAGGGTCGAATTGGGGGTTTTTGCTGTTGAATGTGAGAGAGTTAGAATAGTAGTAAAAATCAATTAATGGAGCATATGAGACCTTAATAACATACTTAACACATTATATACCTCTGTTCATAAATTTTTGGGAGTTTGGAGACATTTGGAAGGCCATTTGCAGTGTTACCCGGGGGGGATTTGATGCACAAATTACTAGTCAAAATTACATATATTGATCAGAATACAAAACAAGTTTGCAGCAGTATTTGGAGGGCCATAAAACATCCCTGAACTCGATATTCAATTCTAAATACCATTCATACACTTCTACAGAAGATCTAGGAGCATTTGGGTTGATTTGGAGGTCAAAATAGTTAAACTAGTCAAAGGTCGAAATTGGGGAAAAAGTGGAAAAAATGGCATTTTAATAAAATTTTGAAAAAGGGTCATTACATTGTCATAGCTGATTAAAACACACATGCAATTAAATAAATTATCCTACACAGTTGACTGTCACACCACTCTATTACATCTATTCAGGATGCGATTATAAACTGCCAGAAAGGAAAGCTACTCTCTGTTACAACTACCAATAATGTCTGCAATCATTCCACACCACACAACAAAATTCAAACTAAGCTACTCTACCTACTTAAACCAGCTATCTCTGTGAGAAGGTAGGCCCTGGCCTTCCAGCAGAGACGCCGAGAATCATAGAAAATTAAGACACATAAATGAAGAACTCTGCTCTCATATTACTGATGGAAGATTGTGAGTCTTAGTGCTCTGTTACAACTTACACAAAGTGGTAATTGTCCAACCCTAGGCCATGAGAGCCTTCTGGAATTTATACAAAGAAAATACAGTTTCATATCCACTAAAATCGCGCAGCAATGAAGATCTATGATCTTCATGCTACGGAGTTACAGCTTACTGATACAACCGTCTTACATAAGGCTGTTAACCATGAATAATGCTGTTGCTCGAACAATCAATGGGTCAATAGACTAAACAATTGGGATGTGACCTGTCTGTCGTAGTTAGGTTCTGTTTAGTGGATTCTGTTATAATGAGGATCTGTTATATCTCACGTAGAGGATGCGTTGTTCCTTGGAGTATAAAGAATGAGGCTTGAAAGAGTAACAGCTGGTGCTACCTGGCTGATACACCTGCGCTTTAGATTTGAACTACATAAACTCACAAGTGTTAGCATAAACCAAAGGTCAGGATTCGAATCTTCACAATCTTAGGCATAAAAATAAATAATGAAATAACAAATTATACCTATCAATATCATTGATTGATCTGGAAAAGACATGGATATAGCTCATGAAAGTAGGATGGAATCAGGGCAAAATGATGTAATAAGGGTGGTAAAAAAGGGGCATTTCATGGACCCAACATCTCCCCCAAACTATTCAATTGCATGTCCTCATGCAACAACCTCCCTTAATCTGAGTCTGAGTCTGAGTGGAATCTGTGGATATTTGTGAGGTTGTAAGCAAGTTCTGGTGCTTCCCCTCGAGGAACAAACCCATAGCAGGGTACCCAATGCCCCCACCACAGCTCTTCTTCTTCTAATGTTAGAGCATAGCTGGTTCTATAAGAATTGCTTATAGGCAACCAAATGAGAGAGAATTTGAATCTCAAACCAAACCACCAAGATCCACACCTTTCCATGCACTGTACATATATAGGAATCCTTGTTAAATCTTGCCTAAAATTTTCAAAGCCATATGGATCCATTTCCTTAAGAGATGAGGAAGAGTACAACCATCTGTATTCACTACCTTCAAGTGCATCTTGTTGCATATTGAGAATCATTGGGACACATGTGGTACGGAGTCTATCTCGTAGTCTCTCAAAATATCAAGCAATTGGGGGAACCCTAAGAGTTTTAGCATGATTTTCTATGAATGTTGATGGATTTTGAGGTTCCCCCCTAATCCAGAGTGTAGAATTCTCCTCATTCTTAAGGATGGTTTGGAAAGCATCTTGCCATCTCACATGGTTGATGACAAAAGAGGAAAATGCCCTCAGCTAAACATCCCCTAGAATAGGTAAAGGATTAGATGGAAGATCAATGTAGCAAGCCCTGTCATGTAAATACAATTCACATAACAAATGTTGGTCTTCAAAGTCACTCTTCAAAAAAGTCTCCAAAAACTGAGTAGCTGTTGCCAAATCAAATGGTCTGCCTTCCTTGAGAGCTCTTAATTCGAATAAAGTTGTCTGCTCATAGAGGAAAACAAGGTAAGAAGGGGATGGGGCCCTGCAACTCAACAATTCTATGGAAATAGTGTACATTTTGTCCTTTTCTTGTTGCAGGGACTTAAGTTTCTTTAACCCTTCCAATTTCTCTTGAAGTTTATCCCACCGGAGTTTCTAAAAGAATAACTCCTCTTCCCACTTCTCTCTTAATTCCTTGATGACATTCCTATGTTCCTGAAGATAGATCATACCTTTTCTGAATTGTTCAATCCACTTGAGCCATTTATCCAATTCGAGATTTAACCAGAGAACTTTCTTCTCCAGCCGTTCAATTCTTCTGTCTTCTACCTCCTTTTCATTGTCAGAATTCAGATGAATGACTTCCTTATCTTGCTTTGGCACTGTGACAGTTTCATCCTCTAGTGGGGTTACAGTGGTTTGCGCATGTAGTGCAATCTCAGCCATGGGTTTTAGGGATGCTGGTTCTTTTGTAACAACATTCTTTATTTCCATATCCACCTTAGCTTCCTCGGTCTGTGTTACAGTCTCAGTCAATAATTTTAGGACTACTGGTTCTTGTCTGGCATCATCCTCATTCCCCATTTCAATCTTAGCCATCTAAGTTTGTGTTTCCACTGTAGCAAATGATTTTGGAAACACTGGTTCTTGTGTAACAGTGTTTTCCTCCTGGTCCTTGATATCAACTGTTGCTATCTGAGTTGCATCTTTACTAAACATTTTCAAGGGTACTAGTTCTTGTGTAGCAATCCCCTATTCCTCAATTTCTTTGAGCTGCTGAGATTGTGTCTGGTTTATGTAAAGTTTTTCTGACTGATGAGACTGATCCTGAAGAAGCTCGGTATCCCCTGATAATTGGGACTGAATAAGTTTAGTATCCCCTGATGGTTGGGATTGAAGAAGTTCAGTACTCCCTGATGGTTGGGACTGCACTGTTTCATCTCCTAAACTCACAGCAGGGATCTCTTCAATTCCTATCTCATTTTCCCCCATCCATTCAATTTCTGGCACTCCTTCTTCAATCTCCTCTATCTGTACATGCTTTTGTGATACATCCCCTAACACAACAACCCTGTGTCCTGCTGCAGCAAATATGTCTCCACACTCAGGACAAACAGTCTCTACATACTTCTCATTTTCAAATGCAAAAGATGACTTTTCAAATAAATTTGCAGCATTTGCTAATGTATCCAAATTCTTTTATGCTTTCTTTCCAACTAATCCCTTCCATCTTTCCAGCTCATCTACACTTCCTCTTTTAATAGTTCATTTTCAAGCAGGAGATTTTTTATTTGAGGTTCTTTTCTAGAAAGTTCCTACATAACAGCAGATGACTTGGGCTTCAAAATGGGAATCTCTAAATCTATCCCTGTTATAGGCGTTTTCTCAACCCCAGATGGCTCCCTATTCTCCCTGACTGCTTCTGTTGTCTCTGCTAGAGGTGATTTAATATTACCTCCAGTTGCATCCATTATCTCCATTTCCTCTGCTATTTCTGCTAAGGGTGATTCAATATTACCCCCAGTTCCGTCCATTGTATCCACTTCTTCTGTTGTTTTTGCTATCACAGCTGCTTCTTTTGTTGCTGCTGATCGAGTCCTTCTTCTCCCTATTTCCAGTGGGTGTTCCTCCATGCCTACTGCTATTGGTGCTTTAACAGTTCTGATTTTCCTTTTCTTTGTTGCAGTAGGTGTCTGGCTCTTGTTTTCTGATCTTACTCCACATTTCTTTGACACAGGGGTCCCTACCTTATTCTTTTCTTCCTCAATAATAATACCCCTTATTTCTGAAGAGGATTCAACTTCCAAAACTTCCACACTCCTTTCTTCTACTGTTTGATGTCCTTCCCTCTGAATTTCTGTTTCTACAATTGCAGCTTCAACTATCGCAGCTTCAATAGCTGCTCTAGTTTCAGCTTCTTTTAATTGAATATCTTCTTCTGTAATTACAGAATCTCCTCTTTCTTCCTCCAGTTCCAATGTTTCCATCACAATTTCCCCTACTATAGGGTTTTCTGTTACGACTGCTTCTCCTTTATTTACTTCCCCTTCATCATTGGGCTTGTTTTCTGTTGCTCCAGCCTCCCCCCCAACTGGGTTTGAGGAACTCCAGTCCTCAATATCTTCACTAGCACCCCCCACTTCTAATACAGGTTGTATGATTGGCGCATCTCCAACCAAAAATTGCTCCCAGGTTAAATTACGAATTGCAATGGCTCTTAGGACCGGTAATTTAATCGAGCCATGATTAGTAACGGAGGAAACCGGATGCTGGGCTATTCTTACATAATCAGCCATGGTTTGTAGGGCTTTGAGAAGATAAAATGGTATATTCACCATATTGCCATGGCGTAAATGAGAAAGTAAGGGGAGTTCAGAGAAAGAAACAGTTTGGTACCTACCTCCACAGGAGATGTATCTTTTCACAGAGATTGCCACTTGATTCCAGGGTGGTGGTAAAGATGCCAGTTCCATCCCATGATGCTTTAGACAAACATGCTCCCCAATTGCTAAGAATTCTCTCACAGCATTTGCATTATGCACCTTTCGTCCAAATAATTTCTTGCCAACCTGGGGTAAACCAGTAACTTCTGATATAATTTCTTCTGTAACATCCACATGCAGCCCTCTAAACTCAAAATGAGTATCAATCAGGTTAAGGGAAAATTGCAATGCGGTTTCTGTATGGAAACCATTCAATCGTTCAAAATACTCCATCCAACCTGCTACTGTAAAAATGTTAAGGACTTCTGCATTAGCACACACAAATTCTATGTCTATGGTTCATGTCGGACCGGGTTACCCATCTTAATCTCTTCTCAGAATTCAGAACTAATACAGCAGTCACCAGTCTCGACGTGGGAGTTGCAGCATACGAACATGCAGGCGATAGTTGGAGTTTGAAAATAGGGTATTTTAGGGAAGTCGGCGTAGGCATAGAATTCTGGTAAGATAAGACGGTTATGGAAAAATTGGCATATTTGGAGTGTTTTGGTATTACTCGGGTGTGGTGTCAGCGAATAAATACATACGTGGTTCTGACATACCCACCAGTGATTAGACATTATAGGTTCATTCAATCAAGGGTTAAGACAACACATAATTATAATTACCGTATTTAATTCCTTGCCAAATCATGTAAAAGTTTTGAACCGTACCTTTCATTTATGTGTTCAACCACGAGGTAATCATTATGGTGCACCAACTATTATAGCCCTCCTTCATCATCATTTCCATGTTTAAAACAAGTGTAAATGCACATGTGCTGAAGTGATGTGGCCACGCCCACGAACTGACAGGTACCACAACATCCGAATGATTTTCTTCATTGAGGACTGCAATTGGACTGATTAAGCAAGTGACAGAGACTGGCGCCCGATCAAACTATTATTGGCAACAACGATCAGAGAGAAGACAAACTGGAGGAGTATCAACTACAAAATTTAGCAAAATAAGCAAAAATGGCGGAGTTGCAGCTGTATGGAAGGAGCGAGGATGAAATGGAAAAGATTGGAGTCGTGGCTGCTAGATTTAGCAGAATTAATCAAGGATAGTGGAGTCACAGCTGCTAGGTTTTAGCAGAATGGACAAAGGTAGCGGAGTCGCAACTGCCAAACTCAAGAAAGGTAAGCGGGAATAGCGGAGACGGAGCTGCTAGTTTTAGTGGAATGGACAAAGGTGGCAGAGTCGGAGCTGCTAGTTTTAGTGGAATGGACAAAGGTAGCAGAGTTGCAGCTGCCAAACTTAGAAAGGTAAGTGGGAATAGCGGAGATGCAGTTGCTAGTTTTAGCGGAATGGACAAAGGTGGCAGAGTCGCAGCTGCTAGTTTTAGCGGAATGGACAAAGGTAGCGGAGTCACAGCTTCCAAACTTAGAAAGGTAAGCGGGGATAGCGTAGTAGCAGCTGCAGAATTTGGTCGAGTGAGCAAAAAGTGGCGGAGTCGCAGCTACGTCAGACTATAGTATAAGCAAACTTTATCTGTGAAATAGCATGAATTATCCATCTTCTTCGAGGAGCTTTATTAGATCAGGAACAAATATGGGGTGACTGCAGTCGTCTGGCCCAGTCACCTCTGCTACTCCTCCATTAAGTTCTTGCACACAGTTCTTCAAAACAAACCGATCAAGTGCAAGAAAAATTAAAAAAATAGATAAAATACAAAATGAAAGAAAAACAAATTATTTATGTACAAATATATGTGTGGAAATTGTGACTTTTAGGAATTCAGAGGGTTTAAAAATCCCTGTCCTGATGTTAACTGATAATTTGGATCAGCTACAACTTGTGAAATAAAACCTCCCTTGAGATTGGCTTGTGATACAGTCGCAACCGATGACCATTTGCGAATAATGGTACTTTGTTCTCATCAATGGTGATCAACCGGACTGTTCCATTATCAAATACCCGATCTATTTGATAGGCTCCCAACCAACGGGTGCTCAATTTGCCTTTAAAGTCCCTCTTAAACCGTGAATCATACAACAGGGCCTAGTCTCCTTCCTGGAAGACTCTTTTTTTTATAAATCTGTCATGCCATCTAGAGTGTTGTTGTTGGATTAAGGCTATATGATGTACTGCAGCTGTGCGCTTCTAATCCAATTCATTGAGCTGATTCAGTTGATTCCTTTGTGCCTCTGATAAATCTAGGTTTGCTTCAACAACTGTTTTTAAAGTTCTGATTTCAAATTCGATTGGAAAAAATCATTATTTCCATACACTAGCTCATATGGGGAAAAACCAGTGGTGTTACACCAAGTGGTACGATAAGCCCATAGTGCCTCTGGAAGTCTTTCAGCCCAATCTTTAAGATGGCTCTTCATTGTTTTTGTCAGGATAGCCTAAATAACCTTGTTTGTGCTCTCCACCTACCCATTGGCTTGTGGATGGTATGGTGAGGTTATTCTGTGTTGAATATGAAATTTCTACAACAATGCTTCCAGTTTGTGAGATACAAACTGTGGTCCACCATTTGTAATGATCTCCTTAGGCACTCCAAATGAGTAAAAATATCTTCATACAGGAAATCAATCACAGCCTGATCATTGGCCTTGAGCAAGGCTACAACTTCTACCCATTTACTCATGTAATCTGTGCAAACCAAGATATAAACTTTCTGCTTTGAGGGAGGGTTGAAAGGCCCTACAAAATCTAGAGCCCACCTATCAATCGGTTCTACCACAAGTTGTGGCTGTAAAGGAATCTCATCTAATCTGTTGGGTTGGCCCATCCTTTGGCAGCTATCACATGCCTTAACATACTTCTTTGCATCTCTGAACAATGTAGGCTAGGAATAGCCCGTTCTCAAAACTTTATGACCTGTCCTCTTGTCAGCAAAATGTCCCCCACAAGGCTCATCATGGCAAGCTTTAAGAACGCTAAAGATTTCATCTTCTCTAACACATCTTCTGATTTCTAAATCTAGCCCTATGTAGAAAAGATGGCCATCAATCCAACAGTACCTAGCACTTTGTTGTATGATCTTCCTTTTTTCTCTCTTCGACAAATGTGCTGGAAGCTTACCTGTAGCCAAAAAGTTAGCAATATCTGCATACCATGGGGAATGAGCTGATACTGCAAACAAATGTTCATTAGGGAAGGAATCTTCAACTGGCAAATTGTCATCACTGTTAGTAAGTCAAGATAAAAAATTTGCAACAACATTTTCCTTTCCTGGTCTATCAATAATTGTAATATCAAATTCCTGTAACAGTAACAACCATCTAGTAACTCTAGCATTCGTGATTGGTTTAGTCATTAAATACTTGATAGCAGAATGATCAGTGTGCACAAAAGTAGAATATCCAGTAATATAATTTCTAAACTTGTTGATGGCATAAACAATGGCAAGAAATTCTTTTTCTGTGACAGTATAATTTAGTTCAGCAGGAGACAAATTTTTACTAATATAGTAAATGGCATAAGGAGCACTACCTTCCTGTTGTCCCAAAACTGCTCCAATGGCAGTATCTGAAGCATCTAAAGAAATGTGAAAAGGCAGAGCCCAAATGGGCCCTCTTAAGATGGGTGATGTAGAGAGCCTTTTCTTTAGATCAGTAAACGTTGTTTGGCGTGCATCATTCCAGACAAACTACGCATCCTTCATCAACAGAGTGAACAAAGGATAAGCTATTTTGGAAAAAATTTCTATGAACCTTTTGTAATAGCCAGCATGCCCCAAGAAGCTACGTACATCCTTCTATGTTCCAGGAGTTGGTATATTTTCAATTACCTTGATTTTGGATGGATCTACCTGAATACCATCAGAAGAGATGAAGTGCCCCAGCATTATGCCTTTAGTCATCATCATGTGGCACTTTTCAGTGCTCAAAGAGAGATGGCTTTGTTCACAGCATTTTAGGACCTTTTCTAAGTTTTTCAGTGCTTCTTCATAACTATCACCATATGGAGCAAAGTCATCCATAAAAATTTCCATGCAATCATTCACCATTTCTGAAAAGATTCCAATCACTACTCTCTGAAATGTAGCTGGTGCGTTGCACAACCCAAAAGGAAGTACTTGATATGCAAAAGTCCCCCAAGTACAAGTGAAAGTGGTTTTGTCTTGATCTTCTAGAGCAATCTGAATCTGGTTATAGCCACTAAAGCCATCCAGAAAAGAGAAATATTTCTTCCCAGACAAGGTATCAAGGACCTTATTGATGAAAAGTAAGGGGAAATGGTCCTTCTGCGTTGCCTTGTTCAGTTCTCTGTAATCCGCGCAGACCCTCCATTTCCCATTCTTCTTCGGCACGATCACAAGTGGAGAAACCCACTCACTGTCTGAAATTGGGTATATAAATCCAGCTTCCAAAAGTTTTTGAATTTCCTCCTTCACTATGTCCCTTAGATTCGGGTTCATCCTTCATTGGGGTTGACATACAGGCCTGGAGTCACTCTTAATATAGATATGATGAGTGCACAGATGAGAAGGAATTCCTTACATGTCTGTGTACTCCCAAGAAAAATCTCCCCTACGCTGTTTCAGCGGAGTGACTAGCTGTTCCAACTCACTAGGTGCCAAATTAGGATTGATATTCAATGTTTTTCCTGGCTCAATTTCCACTGGAACACTCTTCAAATTCTTAAGTATGGGAATTACACTATCATCACCAATCAGAGTTTCTTCTGTAAGATTTTCTTGTTCTGTTGCAGCTAAAGTACTGTCCAAGATCTTATAGACATTCTTATTGACTGACGTGGGCTCACTGATGAAAATATTAATGGCATCATCCTTTGTTTCATCTTTAAATGTCAAGGCTCTCCCTATGGTTAATAGTGGTTGCACACCCTCTTCCTCCTCCAAATCTTCCCATAATGGAGTATCATCTTCTATGCTTGGTCGAGCTGAAGGGTACAGGGTTAGATTCTTGATCTCAGTCCCATCCGAAATGGTCATAGAACCTGACCGATAGCTGATACAAGCATCAGATGTGGCCAACCACGGTCTTCCCAGGATCAGTGGGTGGCCCCCCAACTGGGATTTTGGCTATAATACCAAAAACTCCACAGGGTATTCCCACAAGTCAGTTGAGATTATGAGGTCATCCAGGATTCCTTCAGGCTTGATCGTTGATCTATAAGCAAGTTTTAAAACAGTAGGGGTTGGCCGAATATTAGTGAGTCCCAATTTATTCACAGTCTCTATGGTCATAATGTTAATAGCAATGCCCAAATCCACCAAGACATTTGGAATTTGTGTGTTCCCTATGTGCACTGTAACAGTCGGGTTCCCAGGGTCATCGTACTTTTCCACAGGGGCCTTCCCCATTATTAATTCTGAAAGTTTTCCCAACATGTGGACAGTGCGAGGATCCCTAGGCATTCTTCCTGGTTTCTTGACACACAAATCTTTAATTGTCTTAGCATAAATAGGCACATCATGGAGGGCCTGTAACAGTGGAATTTTAACATACAAATTTTTCAACTCTCCCATGAGATCAAATTGGGGCTATTCCACTGTTTTATGTAGTTGCAATCGTTCAGGGTATGGTGGTTCTCTGTTCAACTGTGTAGGCTGTGACAGATTGTGTGTTGCTTCCTGAGTTTCAGCTGCTGCTTCAGTAGGAGTATCAGCATCCTCAATAATGGGGCTTGCTGAATAGTGTTGATTTACTCCAGTTTCAATCACTGGGAGTGACATGTCCTCAGTGATAATAGGCTCCACTACCCTCCCTGATTGTAATTGTATATCATTACAGGGAATCTGAGTAATGGAATATGCAGGCATGTTGGCAGTCTCAAATTGATGGACTGCTTTATTGTTTGGGTTCAGGTTAGGTTGTGCAGGTAGTTGTGGTCAAAGTGGTGCATTCATAGGTGCGGGATTGTTCTGGAATGGGAGCTATGGTTACTGATACTACTGATGCTGATACTATTGAGGAGGGTACTGTTGATACTAAGTCTGGTGATGGGGAAAGTTATTTCGTTGGTAAGAGTTTCTCCAGTTGGAATTCCAAGGAGCTTGGTTCGACTATTGTGGCCATGGTGTCCATGAATTAGGATTTTGCATTGGATTATGAGATGGATGCCACTGGTTGCTGGAATAATGTGAAGGGAATTGTGTATTCATATTATGCATGTTGTTCATTCCATTCATATTATGCAAGAAAAATGCTGGATCTAGGTTCATACCTGGGTTTCTAAGCTGCCAAGGTTTCTTTTGTGCCATAAAGTATGCTGGCTCTACATCCGAAATAGATGCCTGCAGGACTGCTTTAACCTTAGGTAATGATGGACACTTCTTAGTATCATGCTCGAGTTCACATATCCTACATACCTCTGCTTTGTCCAGCGGGCACTCCTTCAATGGATGCTTCTTCCTACATCTAGGATAGAATACCCCAAGTGTAAGATCTTCTACTATTTGTTTTTGTTTTTCCTTCATGGAATCCAATTCTGTGGAAAGGGAGCTCATCATGTCTGTTTTAAAGTTCTCCAGTAGGTTGCCTATTTCTGCTCTAGTGTTACCCCCACTAGCTGACTTCTGAGTCCTAGTGAAGACATCCTGGTCTCGGTCTTTGTCTTGTTTGCTGGTTCTGGAGGATCCCCTGGAGTACCTTCGACATAATTCAATAATCTTTTCAAAAGGTTCCTTCGAGATATCCCCTTTCCCAACAGATTCAACATATCAAGGCAATCTTCCCTAATTCCTCTTAGTAATATGATCTTGAGCACATCCTTTCCAATCTCAGCATGACCAGATATTTGTAAATTATACAACAATCTCTCCACAAAGTCTTCCAAACTCTCTTCATCCTTCTAAACCATTTTAAACAACTCTTCCTTTCTATCTCTAGTTCTGCAATATTCTTAGTACTTAAAAAGGAAGGTGTTTTTCATTTGGTCCCAAGTAGTAATGGTCTCAGAACCCAAACTCATGAACCAGCACAGAGCATTTCCTTTCAAGGTGGTTGGAAATAACTTCAACTTCTGGGCACTAGAAGTGTAATCATAGCTGCGACAGAGGATATCAAACTCAAAAAGAAACTCATTAGGATCCTCAGAGGACTTACCATGAAAATTAGGGAGCACTGATGGTGAGATATTCTTCATAGGAGTTGCTCCAGGTGTCTGGAGAATAGGGAATTCTAAAGTAGCCACAGTGTTACCAGGCTGATTATTTTCTCCTTCTTCCTCCAAGTGATCCTCATGTTCATTCTCACCCCCCTGCTCTCTACCAGCCATGGTTCTAGTCCAAAATTCAACAGCTTCTTTGATACGTTATTCCTCTGCTTTAGCTTCTTCCTCTCTTCTCCTCTCTTATTCTCGCATTCTTTCTTCCTCTACTATTCCACGAGTCTCTAGCCACACTTCCTTAGTAACTCTAGTTCCATCAATATGATAAATATCCTCTCTATCTGGTGCACCTACAACACTTCCCTTATCTTCAGGAGGTTTACTTTCTGTAACAGGAGTTGAAGGTCCCGTTGTATTCTCCACTGTGGATGTTGAATGTTTAAGATTGGGAGGAATAGAATTTCCCCTTCCTGTAGAGTTCTACGATGGTCTGGTGGAAGAATGAGCTCTAGCAATTATCGCATCAATATATGTGTGTCTTCCCTGACCTACATTACGACCTCGACCTCTTCCACCTACAATGTTAGTATTTAAAGGGGGTTCCCGATTTGTTTTTCTTGTATTCGTGCATGATGTAAAAAAAAATGAACTAAAATAAAATCAAATGAAACCAACTACTAACTCTGTCTATCTATTACCATCACCAACAACGGCGCCAAAATGTTAGTCACCCTATATGTCAGTTAATTAAAGCTAACACACAGAGTGGTCAATATAAATTGTCAAACCCAGGAAGGTCTTTCTATTTCAAAGGCAATAAGCACAGTCTATGCATAAACAGCTCAAGCAGTTGATTTGCTGAATGTAAATAATGATCCTACCTATGTGTCCAGCCAACTCATCCCATAAGAACACTAATCTAATTCATACATCTAAGAATTCAAAGTGAAACAACTTCCATACAGAAATCAACCCACCAAGTTAATGATCTAATAATGAAATGAAACTAGATTACTTTTGCAAGAAGTTAAATCCTATAATTATCAAACTACAACATTCAATCTTTACCAAAATGATCTATCCAGTGACTACTATAGCTCTACCAATATCTGTCTAATCTATGAATGCAATTGAAGATACAACAACAACCAGAATTAAGACGCAATCTTGAACTCTAACTGATAATTACTGGAGATCCTAGAAAGCATAAACAACTGGAAGATAATTGGATTTCAGCTTAGCTGTCACAGCTAATTAAAACACACATGCAATTAAATAAATTATCCTACACAGTCGACTGTCACACCACTCTATTATAGCTATTCAGGATGCGATTATAAACTACCAGAAAGGAAAGCTACTCTCTGTTATAGCTACCAATAATGTCTGCAATCATTCCACACCACACAACAAAAGTCAAACTAAACTACTCTACCTACTTAAACTGGCTATCTCTGTGAGAAGGCGGGCCCTCGCCTTCCAATAGAGACATCGAGAATCACAGAAAATTAAGACACAGAAATGAAGAACTCTGCTTTCATATTGCTGATGGAATATTGTGAGTCTGAGTGCTCTGTTACAGCTTACACAAAGTGGTAGTTGTCCAACCCCAGGCTACGAGAGCCTTTTGGAATTTATACAAAGAACATACAGTTTCAGATCCACTAAAATCGCGCAGCAATGAAGATCTATGATCTTCATGCTGCGGAGTTACAGTTAACTGATACAACCGTGTTACACAAGGCTGTTAACCATGAATAATGTTGTTGCTTGAACAATCAATGGGTCAACAGACTCAACAACTGGGACGTGACCTGTCTGTCGCAGCTAGGTTCTGTTCAGTGGATTCTGTTATAACGAGGATCTGTTACAGCTCATGTGGAGGATACGCTGTTCCTTGGAGTATGAAGAATGAGGCTTGAAAGAGCAACAGCTGACGCTACCTGGCTGATACACCTACGCTTTAGATTTGAACTAAATAAACTCACAAGTGTTAGCATAAACCAAAGGTCAGGATTCGAATCTTCACAATCTTAGGCATAAAATTAAATAAGGCAATAACAAATTATACCTGTCAATATCATTGATTGATCTTGAAAAGACATGGACATAGCTCATGAAAGTAGGATGGAATCAGGGCAAAATGATGTAATAAGGTTGGTCAAAAAGGGGCCTTTCCTGGACCCAACATGCCATAGCTCACTTGGACTAGTGGCTTCATGAACAAGGGTAGCTTCTGAATGACCCTTGAGTTTGTATAAACCTCCTTCCTTTTCACCAATGACAATTGCATCCTTAATAGATTTACCTTCAGACCACATGAGTACTTATCCATCAATGAATGCAACCCTATAACCTTTATTATGCAAAGCTGATATGGAAAGCAAGTTCTTCTTCAATCCTGGTATATACAATACTTCCTTCATCTTCATGGGGGCTCCAGAGTCAAGTTTGTAGTTTGCTTCACCAATTCCCTTGATGGGATATTGATAGTCATCTCCTAATAACACTTTCTGTGGGGAGGTCTTCTCTTCCTGTTTTGAAAGAGTTTTCTTTTATCCAATCATGTGCTTTGAAGCACCACTATTAATAAGCCATGTATCTTCTCCAGGTGTTATGGATCCAGAGAGTGCAGAGAATATAACATACTCTTCTGCATCTTCTTCTTCATCTCTTCTAGATCTTTTCTTGAAGGGCCTTTCCTCCTCCTCTTCTTCTCTTCTAGATCTTTTCTTGTGAGGCCTTTCTTCCTCTTCTTCTTCTTCACTACCATCTTCTACAAGATGTGTTTGATGTCTTCTATGGTGAAGATCTTTCTTCTTCTTTGAAGGACAATGTCTAGCAATGTGTCCTATTTTGTGACAAGTGAAACATTGGAAAGAAGAGTGTTTTCTTCCTCTTTTCTTCTGAAATCTTTGTGGAGATTGAGACTCCTTGTGACTATCCTTCTTGAAGTAGGATTGATTCCTTCTTCTCTTGGTGTGTGTGGACAAGGCTTGGTCATCTTCTTTTAGCAGGGATTCTTTGTTGGAAACCCTAGCTTCTTCTTGAATGCAATCCTCCCATACCATATCAAACTTAATACTTTCTTTTCTGGCACACATAGTTTCGATGAGTGACTACCAAGGTCTAGTGAGACCATTTAGAGCAATCATGACTAGTTCATATTCATCAAGGGTATCTCCAATAGCATCTAGTTGTTCCTTGAACTGGGAGACCCTTGAGAAATAGTGTTGAACAGATTCTCCTTTATTCATCTTTGTGCTCTTCAATTGAGCTCTTAGGTTCATCTTCCTATTGATGTTGTTTCCCTCATACATTCTGGAAAGGGCATCATACATTTCCTTTGGATTCTTCTTGGATGCCACTTGGGGAATCAAGTGGTATTTTATAGAATCAACAATGATTCTCTTTTCGCTAATCAAGTCCTTCCTATACTTCTCTTTGGCTTCATCTTCTTCTGGTTCTGCAATCTCATCCTTGATTTATTGGGTAAGATCATTCTCTTCAATAATGAGACCAATCCTATATTTCCATGCCTGAAAATTCTCTATACCCTCTAGCTTGTCTTCAAGATTAGTGCTTGGATCCATCTTATTCAAGGGGTTACAGAGATTGAAGTTTCTGAAGAGATAAAATAACACTTACCAAGAGATGTGCTTGATTGAGTTGAGAGATTTGGTGTGTTCTGCTTCTTGAAACTTCAACTTTTAACCTTCCAGATCTGCAACAGAATTTCTGGTTTTCTGGTCTTCTCTTTTCTGGATTTCTAGTGCACAGGTTCGCAGCTTTTCTAGTTCATTGGTGCATAGGTGCGCAACGTTTCTCGTTCTCTGGTTTTCTACACTTTTGGTCAAACTAGGGTTTGAATTTCCCAAAGTTCTACCCAACTAAAAATATCAATCTATGGCTCAAAACTTTGATTTTGAGGAGGGCTATCCAGCCATGCAATCAGAATTCAAAAATTCCAACCATTTTGCAGAAACCCTAATTTTCACCGGAGGAGGGGAGAGAGGTACTTTCAGCTTGTGAAATATGTCCTATTCAGGCTAGCTCTGATACAATGTTAAGTTTATCCTAATTTCACTAGCAAGATCACTGAAAGAAACACAATCACAACATAGACAAATATTTACCCTAGGAAACCCTCATGGGATAGAAAACTGAGCAAAGCTTTCCTCAATATAGATAATCAACCAAATACAAGATGTAATCCAAGACTAGAGCTCCTTCTCCTCCTATGCAGACCTCTCTCTCACTTGTGCACTACTTCCAAGTGGATGAATGAATGAGATAAGTGAGGAACATGCCTTCTTTACTTATACTTGTTTTCCAACTGACTTTTTACCCTATGGGGCCGACCTCACATGGGAGATATAATAACCCTAGTTACCACAATCTCTCGGAGGAATAAACATCTCCGGATACATAACAAAGTCCCATCGGAGGAATGAAACATCTCCGGAATAATAAAGTACAAATATAATATTCTTAGAAGTTACAATATTTCAACACTATATACTAGGAACAAACATGACCACTCAGGAAAGTTTACAAAACCTGAAAAAGTTATGTCCCTGCTAGAAATTATGCTCTAAAAGGTTAATCATACAATGAACTCAATGAAAAGAGGTACTAAAATTCCTCATGAGTGTATTTAAAACATGTCTGTAGGGAATATATATATAAATCCAATAGTAGTATTAGAAGGGTATGATATGCCTTATGACAATTCATGCATATCAAGGACACATACAAACCTTATTGTGCTGAGGTTTTCCAGAAAAGAAGTAATACAGCAGAAGCATGCAAAGGAATATTTTTTTCTTGGTTTCAATAAGATCTTTTATACACAATTAAGATAAGAGTTGTGATATGTTTTATGCTTCCTTATAAAACAAAATGGGATGAAATAAATAACTTCTATAAAGAAATGATAAATGAAGCATGTAGGTACATGCGGGTACAAGAGGCTTCACCAAGCATAAGGGAACAAAAGGTAATACATGAGGTAAATTAAAAAAAAATGGTATGGTTGTTTAAAACAGGTAACAAGACATGGTATGAATAAATTAAACCTGCTTTGAAAAGAGAACTAGATGAATCTACTAGGAGAAATGTTGGGTGAATATTAAAGACAATGGTGTAGACAATCACCTTAAGAAATTAAACAATGGTTGAAATAATTGACACACGTTTCTTACAAAATACTAAAAGTACCATGTTTGTTTAAAATGATATTTTACATATTTAAACATAGACTAGTAACCATTATGGAGATAGAACTCTAGAACATTCAGTAAACCCCTTCACTACCATTAGACTAGCTTCTTACATAATGTTATGTGCAGGAACACCTAGATTGACAAAACCTATTTGGGTATTGAGCTAAGTATACTCCAATACATTGAGAGTTGTGTATGTTCAGGTTATACATTGTTACACACGTCTATGCTTAGTTTATACCTATGGTATGCACTTTTAGGCTTAGATTATGCATATGTTAGGTTCATACATAGACTCACCTTATGAATAATTATGTGATTTTCTTTTCCAAGGACAAAGCAAGTAGAAAATGACTAAGGGTATTTGGAAAAGAAGTGTCGTGCCAAGAAACTTAAAACATGTAATATCCCGATTTTGACCCTATTGCATGAAAATTGTAAATGATGTAAATATCGTTATTAAATCATGGTGAGGAGCTCAAGGCCAAGGCCCCGCCATTGATTTAGCATTTTATGTATCGGTAATTAAAAATTGATGCATATGGTTCTTGTGCTAGCCATGCACAATAGAAATTAAGACATCATGTAAATATGAATTTTAATGAAATACCCACAACTGGCTATGTAATGCAACAAGAGATGGAGGCATGATTCTACAAGGAATAGGGAGGGAAATTATTCAAACCCTTCAGCCAATGGTGTAAATCCAAATGTCAATGAATGAACCCATAAACCCTCAACTACCCATTTTGACTTATGCACCCAATCATTTAATTTTTCCAGGAGTTGGTTGAGGCAGTTAATGCCTTGGGAATGGAGAGGTATGGTAGCCAATTTCGTGCATGGGCAAGCCATCAACCTGGGAAAATGTATTTTTTCTTCTTGGGCATTAAAACACCCATGAAATGGTTCCCAAAGCCATTCTTCACCAATGGTATTTTCTCTCTCACACAGTCTGAGCTATCTGGGGCTTTCTCCTTCACATTTTCCATCATTTTCCTGTATTTTCCATAGCTGGGAACTTGTTTTTTTATTGCGCAGTGGATAGGAGGAAGGGACTCACGATTTGGGGGATTAGAGAGGTCATTCCTGCCCCTTGAAAGCCCATGAACGTTTTCTGAAAATCAATTTTGCTTCCCCAAGGTTGATTCCCCATCTACCATTTCGTTTTTGGTTGCCCACATTTTTCAGCACTTGTGTATTTGTTGTTGGGTGCATCCCTGTTTTGATTTGAACTTGTAAAGAAAGAATTAGGAGTGGAAGTGGACCAGAATTGGCTTGATAAACCTAGTGAGCAAGGTAACCTCTTAAAGGAGCTCAAAATGGTTGGCTACTCTTCTATGCACATCTTGGAGAACACTAGAAGGGGAGGTATGGCCTAAGGGACTGTGTAGTAGAGAAGGGAATACTTCCTTGTGTCAGGTGTGTAGGTATTATGGGGACCAAGCTAGATAGATCTTGTAGAGGGTACCCATATATCTGTGGTTGAGGCCACTAGCTTAGCAATTCTTCCTTCCATTTCCTTAGCAGCCTGATAAAACCAATTGTCGATTGGCTTGGATGATTTTGGTGTATATTTGGCTATGTGTGAGTCTTTTGTTCCCCTTTCCTTGTAGAAATCATTCCCAGCTTGGGAGTGGCAGTTGTGTTGAGATTGAGGAGCACAAGTGGCCTTTGGTTGGGTGGAACGTTGCAATTGCATAGCCAGTTGCTCGGGATTACTTTGTTTTAAGATAAGTACTCTCTCTTGTGTTAATTATGTAATGTTCTATTTGATGACTACCATGAATATCTTGAATGTATGATAGATGTGTAATTGAATATACTTGCGCTGTGTTTCTTACATTTATACATCTGCATGTGTCTTTTTATATTATTTGAATCTTTATTTAGTAATCATGGGGCCAGGTGCCCGGTTTTAGCCTCATGTTCTCTCCATCGCACTGGCATGATGGGAGGGGACCTGACAAAATATTACCTTAGATTAGGATCATGTATGAAGGACAGATATACAGGTTACAAGGAAATCAAACCCTAAAAAGAGCTGCCATGAAAAGGCAACGTTATAATGAGCAAAGGGAAAATTATTCCACATGTACTAAAACTGATTATATGCATTTTGGGTTACAAAGGAGAAGTTATTACTTATGTTATAGAACTAAGGATATGCATGTTATCTACAAAAGAAAGTTATTCCCAATTTCTGAAGTGAACCATATGAAAATTGTGTGCAAAGAAAAGATATGACTTATATCCTAGACTGACTAGATGCATGTTGTTGCAAAGGCAAAACTATCATTTATGTTCTAAGGATTGATCATATGCATGATGTTGCAAAGGGAAAATTACTACTTATATGATAACTGATTTTGGAAAATTATATGACTAAATGTGTCGTATGATGAAACACTAGAAAAAACTTGTGCTATTTGTGGAAAGTAAAGGTACCCAAAGATCAAGAGACACCAAAACATGACTAACAATGCAATGATTATGATATCCTTGCTTACTTTACATTTTGATCAAATGTAATGAGACTGACTGTACCTTGAGGTTATAACAGGTAAAGGGTTAAGGAAGCCTCAACAAGACCTTGAATTAAGAAGGAGTTTGAATGCATGGGACTGCATGGGAGAATGAAACTCCGATGAGTGAGGCCTACCTCACCTAGTTCAGGTTCATTTCTAGTCCCTAGAACATCGAGACGGTGTTGTTCTAAGGGGGGAGGGATGTAATATCCCGAATTTTGACTAATTATGTTTATGTTATATACTGGGCGTAAGCCCCAATGCATATGATTTATTTATGATATACTTATATTTGGGCATGGACCCTGATTGATGCAAATTTATTGTTATGTACTGCGCATGAAATCCCCGATGTACTTGATTGATGTTTATCCTGAGATGTGGGTATAAACCCTAATATAATGAGATGTTATTTGATTGTATTGTGCAGAGTCTTATTATGCATGATTGAATTTTATGATGTGTTGAGCATGGACTCTGGAGCACATGGATGATCTATCAACTAGGCATAATCCCTGATGTACATAGAGGACTTTTATTATGTACTGGGCGTAAGCCCCGATGTACATAGAGTGTTGGGAATAAGCCCTAGAGCACTCCAAGCTTGATAATAAGTACTGGATCTGAGGCCATATGTATTTCTAGATGTGATTCACAAATACATTCCAGTACTAGTGTTAAGTGGGATGCTCAGGAATTGCACTAGCGTAACGGCCATGTGATAGTGTTGAGCCAAAGCTCTGAAGAGCACTCGGGTTTACTTGATCTTAAGATTGTTGAGTCAAGAAGAGTCTGAGTAGCACTCCTAGTCATGACAATTACTTAATTGATTAAATGAATCATTTCCATCTCTCATCAAGGACTGCGAGAACTACCATGTTAAACGAAGGAATCCAACATGCAAGAGGGACCTAGAGTTACCTAACCTAGTCGACTATCCAAACCTACCAAAAAGACCTGATTGAAAGATTGGACCTTGTATTAAATGATTACCAAAGAATTATTATGTTATTTAATTAATTAAAGAATGAGATTTATTATTTATAAAAGAAGTTTCACTATTGTATAAAGAGTAGGCATGAAAAGTATGCATAAGATATTTATTTATATTATACATAAAGAAAAGATGGTAATCTAAATTAATAGAAACACATAGTTATAAACAAAGTAAATAAAATATAAAGGTTCCTTTAAAAAAAATAATAGAGGAACAAGTTAAAATCCCTAGATAAACTAGGAGAGAATTAATTAAAATATTCTTTACATATATTATATTTCAAAACTAAAATAAAACTGGAGTTAATATTAAAAATATTATTATTAACCCAACAACCATATTCCAAAAGTTCACCTATATAAAGAAGGACAATTCCCAAAGTGAGGGATCATATTTTCTTCTATCATTCTCTTATGGTAAGAGAAGAGAACTTTTCCCACAAAACTGAAGGAGCTTATTATTTTCCAAGATATGTTTATCATCAACAGTCCACCCTAGGTCCTCTATTTTCCTATTGCATGTTGGAACCAGCTCGGGGGGATCCATTAGTGAACCATGAGCGGTTCAGGGTCAAGGTTGGGAGGAACGTGGTAGTCCCAAATTCATTTGGTTAAAATATTATATAGGTCAGCCAGATCAATACACACTTGTTTTCAGTAATCAGTGTTTGAAAGTGTGCAGGTCTGTACCAGCAGCAGGATCAAGTTGCAACTATATAGTGTGCAGGTTTGAAGCAAGGAGGAGATCCCAACTACAGATTCAGGTATGAACTACTTTTATCCTACAAACTGGAGGTTTATGAATTAAATTACTGTAAATTCCTTTTTGATTTCTTTCCATGCATTAAAGGAGTACGGGCTATGGCATTGGCTTTCTGGGTAAGGATATTTATAATTTAGATTTAAATTCATGTTTATTTATTGTCAACCCTAGTTAAAACTAAAACAATAGAGAATTTGCAAACGTAAATAGATTATTACAGCAGAATCATCTCCTGTAAGGAGATCGATTCGCTTGCCTTGTCTTTCCAAACTGAGACCCTAGGTTCCAATGGAAAAATGAAAAGTCTATAACTGTACAAAAAGTTCCACTTAAAAATCATATAAATACGAAGGCCCTATTCTTTCAAAATAAAAACGCAGTAAGGAAATTTAAACCACAGTTTATTTCTTCATACATACTTTTATATTTAACAAGCAAAACATTACAAGGGATATTTTTAAACAAAACGCCCTACATAGGCGACCACTTTAGGGCGTAGTTTTCAGGTTTGCAAAGCCTCGTATCAAGTCCCCTATACCATACACAATTACAATACAACATAGATTACAATTTAAAAACATAAACATAAGACATAATGATGAGAGTGATTTTAGCATTAGGGCCTTGCCTATTAAATATAATTTAATAATAAATCAACCATTTATTCGACCTAGGAGGTTGGACTTCCAGATCTTTAATGTATAACCGAAAAACAACAAGAACTCAAAAGAAACTAAAGTCGTATCGAATTACCAAACATTGACAGGGATTCACACCCAAATGTTTTCATAAACAGTGAAGTAGTGAAAAGCCTAGGTTAAAGTATAAGGAAATTCCGAGAGTTAAAGGAACATTAAATACAGGAAGTCAAATGCTTTTTGTAGTAGCTATAAATAAATCTTATATATCCACGATACTGGTAGGAAAAGTATACATTGAAAGCAATTTGAACGTGAGGGCTCTACCCTTAAAAGATTCACCTAAGAACATTCTCAAAAAGGAAAAGATTTAGCTCAGGACCATTCCTTCATAGAGCTAGTGCAGAGTTATTAATTTATAGAGTAATTTCCTTGGTTTACAGAGGCTGTAACTCTCCATCTAGAAAACGTTAAGATATAGCTACGCAGAGGCCAGTGTTCCAGGTTAAATTCTACACATAAAATTCACTTTGAGTCTTTGCACACAGGATCAATACACTTACACTCTAAAGAAAAACAAGAATTATTCAGGTACAGAGGTATCGTTTCCATCATTTCAAATACTACCTGGGATCATTTCATAAATCGTGTTATAGAATGTAAAAATGCAGGAGAAGGTAACTACCCAAAAGGGTCTTACCATCATGATAAAGTCAACATCATAGCTATCATTTCCCACCAAGGGTTTTACTTCAGATAAACAAACAAAAAAAATGCATAAGTTTAAATTTCAGAGCCAAAACCAGAAATCCATATTTTTTTTATAATTAAATTGTTGTTAAGAGCTTCACTCTCAGGAACAGGAAAGTTTCACCTCAACCTCCACTGCAACAAAAATATTAAAACCCTAGGGCCTTCTTTAGATAGAACGTACATATTTTGAGAAATAGAGCAAATGCATAAGTAACCTTAGACTCACACAAACATTAGCCACAGGGTCATGCCATTCATTCACCAGAAAAGGAAGCATCAGCATTAGTATTTAACCAGGGACCCCATTTACTCTAAGCATTTCCATCTCGCCATTTAAAAAGAACACACAAAGACAAAATGCTCTCCATAGAAGCATAACACCATTATAAATTACAGCTACGATCCAGATAGGGCACCGAAATTAAGAAGACCACTTTTTAAAGAAATTACAAAACACTTTAGCATCAATCAATTCATACACAGTGGAGGAGCCAAGTCGGGGAATTCCCCGTTCTAGCAAAAACGCCATATAGGTTTCCAACAGAGCCATAAATTACATATAAATCCAGACAACTTCTTAAACCAAGCCAGTCCACGAAGGTCCAGAAGAACTGAACATTACATTAAAATCCCAATACTCCAAAAGGGAAACCCCTTCTCAGGCTTAACACTTCAGTAAACAAACCATTACTTTGGATAAACATTCGCATGAGGGGGATATAGCCATGGTGGACCAGGCTTACCATGGCCAACATGGTTCAAACTACCTTTCTACGAGCACTCTACTTTACCAATCTCGAAGCCCCAACCACCACAGTCCCTGTCAAAGATAGATTTGGAACATCAGTTATTACTCTCAACAAATAAAAAAGAAGGAAATTACAATCTGGAACAAAGATTATATTGTAGAGATTACCTTGCGAGGAATTTTTTTCCCTTGCCCTTTTCTGGACGAGCACAGGCCTGAGAAAATGCTCATGGACAACACCAGTCTCTTGGAAACCCCTAGAAACCCTAAGAGCTCTCCATCCAAATACAAACAGTTCAAATGAAAGGTGCTAGACGCTTAGAGCTATTCCCTAGTCTAGTTGGGAAACATTTTCATAGGTAATCACGTGGCTACTTTAAGTGCCACCAAACCCCACTATCATTGAGATTTTTGTATCCACTCCCTATAGTGAGAGGGCATGTCTTCATTTAAGAACTCGATTTAGTACCCAGCACCAAGCTTTCCACATATACCTTTTAAAAAGAAGCATCCACTAATATTTGGTTTCAAAACTTTATAGGGTAGGTTCAGATGTTTCATTCCCATTAAAGGAATACCTATAATACAAAAGTGGAAATAAGCTTAGCATTTAGGCTAAGTAAACATGGTCCATTCTCACCGTCTCACACCTTCAAGAGTTTACAAGGATACTCACAAGAAGAAGAATTGCACATTAAAAATAAGACTATTATAGTTGAAGTATTCACCCAATTAACCAACGGACGAAACAAAAACAATCAATATGGGCTCGTTATGGAGCATGAGATCATAACCAAGGGAATTGCTTATGAATATTATCACTAAGTACATCCACAACAATTAAACCAGAGCAAAGTATCATAAACAAAAGGATAGTATAAAGTTACATAAGCAATATAAGAGTTAGGTTTTACATTTATTCCCAGTAATGAAGTTATTTTGTTAAATGTTTGATCCAAGTAGCGTAAGTAAAGTCCTACATGAAAATTTTTAAATTTTACAGTTTTAGGGACATTACAACTAGATATACGACCTTTTAGATACTTTAACAAGCATGAAAGGAAGAAAGATTGCTCGATGATATTTTCATTCTTTAAGGAGTCAGAAAGGAGCTTAACATAAAATCCCTGAGTGCCTTTTTCATAAAGGAGCTGCTTGCCCCGAAAAAGGGATAAAAGTATACCTAACAGATGTAAAATTAAGCATGGAGGAAGTGTTAAAACAAGGGAAAAATATGAGTGAACCAAGAAAGAATGTGAGGGAGGACATTGATGGGGTCTCCTTGTGGGTAGATGAATGGCGACAAAATAATGCAATAACTACAGTATGGATGGAGCGAAGGGATCGTGAGTACACCGCGATAGAAAAAATGGTCAAAATGGATAGAAAAAATCGATGTCCATGATGGAACAAAAATAAAAGCGAGGATTTGACACTCAATAGGGAGAACAAACTCTACACCGTGAACCAAATGGAAAGGGGTACAACCCGTGGCGGTCTGAGTAGAGGTACGGTAGGCCAAAAGTGCAAGAAAAAGCATATGGTGCCAATTTGACTTGTGCTTGTTCATTGTTCGTTGAAGGATTCACTTCAGGATCTTATTGAAAACCTCAACTTGTCCATTTCCCTTAGGGCAGTAGGATGAGGTGTACTAGTGTTATAGCTTGAAATGACACCTCTCCGTCCGTGACAACACTTGCTTCCCTTGGTCGCATGACGACATTTCTTGAGATCAAGTTCAGTCACACAACAGGACATTTGTGGATGGAGGAGTCATTTGGGACACTAACAATGGTTGAAATTACCTCATTCTTGACCCATTTGATGTATATGACCCTTACGAACATTTTTCCAGACCAAACCATCTCCTGAAAATGAGCAGAAAAGCCTGTTTTTGGCCATTTTTCAATATGAGCACTGGTACACAGGCATGACATTAGTGTGTATACCCTACTGAGCGCGACTCCACTGTTATAATAGTAGCACTCAATTCCATGTGTACGCGACTTTGTCTATTGTAGAGTAGCGTACACCCCTGTTTTGGTCAAAATCTCGAAATTCGAGTAAGTTAAGTTGGTTGGGAAACCTCTTGAGCGGTTATAACTTCTTTTCCTCTTCCCCATTGACTATATAAGGAGGGTAGAAGGGCCATGTGAGGGGACCAAGCCCAATTACAAAGTTATGCTAGAGGAATGGAGACCCTCATCCCCCTCTCTTGTGCTTAGTTTTGGTAAGCCCTAGCACAGTTGATTAGAGGCTCGAATCCTTGGAGAACGGAAGCAGGAAACCTTGAATCTAGGTTTCGTGAAGTGCCAAGCTTGAAAGAAGGTATAACTGTATGTACTTGCTTTCATTCATCAATAAAGATCAGACGTTCTTTTCTTTCCAAATATGACCTATTAATGTGTCTCGGATTTGATTACAGTTTGTTTATCATCTGATGTCTTCTTCCATTATGAATATCAGTATTATATATGTAGTCAAATGTGTTTGAGAAAGGTATCAAGTTGTTTTGCAGGTCTGGGCATTGCGACACTAGATAAGCATTGAAAAGCGAGGGAGGCAAAGTTAGGATCAACCTTCTGAATGAGGTGCCTACATCTCTAAACCCTAATCTCTTCATTTATTTGTTGTACTTGCAGAATGCTTGTAAGTCTATCTTTATCAGTCTTGCGCAACTTGGGCAATAACATAAATGAGGTGATGCTATCGAGGATCCCAAGGTCTTCATCCAAAAACAACCCAAGGTACAAACCTATCCATGCGAATAAATGAGTTGATGTCGAACATGGGAGGTATCGTTTGATTACCGGTCATTGATGTATATCGTTAACAAACGCGAGGGTGTCCACCAATAATGAAAATGGAACCCAAGGTACCTAGTACATTCAAGCAAGTGCGAATAAGGGGTCTTGTCATCGAACACTTGAAGAATCCATCGGATAGGAGACATTGATGTATTCCCATCTATCCAATAGCGAGGGAAACTGCCACTAATGACTGCAATCCCCAAGGTACTAACCGAAACTCTAAACTTCATTCCCAGAGCACAATGAGCTGAAGTCGATGGGAAGAAGTCCGTTGGAAGGGAGGCCTTAATGCATCCTCCATCATCCAACACGAGGGACACTCAAATAGGTATGATCTGATTTGGAGTAGGACTAAACACATGATGAAACATACTGACACCAAGGAATGGCCGACACAGGTTATATCCTTCAACAGTGAGCACAACACAAGAGTGACTTAGGCAGTTTTGAACACAAAGAGACCATGATGCAAATCTGCAATGTAGGAGACATTAACAGTTTCTCCAAATGATTGGAAGACTAACCAAACGGAGGAGTAGGAACTTTGAGATTAGGTTTACCCTAAGGCCAACGCTAGAACCCAACTTGTTTGACAGACTCAAAACAGGTGCTTTGTTCAAGGAGATAGTTGACTTGCTGCCATCATATTAAAAGATATTTTAACATTCTTCCCTTCCCTTTCCTTTTTCATTTTTTAACGAGCTTGACAAAGAACTAAAGCATGCTCGATGGTATTTTCATATTTAAGGAGTTTGAAAAACCTAGAAGAAAACTCCATACACCTATCCGTGGATTTTATATCGAGCCCGGATTGGTTTGTGCTCGGCGGTGTTTTCTTGCTTATAGAGTTGAAAAACTTAAACAGTCCTCTATACACCTATCCGTGGATTTTATATCGATCCCGGATTGGTTTGTGCTCGGCGGTGTTTTCTTGTTTATAGAGTTTAAAAACTTAAACAGTCCTCTATCAACCATCTCATGGATTTCACATCGAGCCCGAGTAGGTAAATGCTCACTTGGTGTTTTCATATTTTGAGAGTCTGAAAACCCTAAAGACGACTCCAAAGGTCCTTTTTCGTAAAGTTAGTCTCCTTCCCCAAAAAAGTGTAAAATAATGGAAGAAGAACTCTTCTAGCACATACAAGAGTATATATAGAGTATACCTTTTCTGTAAATTATCCACCAAGGCCCGGAAAAGGGGTAATTCTATACCTAAGTGGATGTCGGTTCAGTTATTTTAACGAGCCTAAAAAGACAACTATGCTCGGCAAACTTTTCCTATTTAAGGAGTCTGAAAAGGGCTTAAAAGAACTCCATAGGGATCTTTTCCATAAAGGTTTAACGAGTCCAGAAAAGTAAACTCATGACCTCCTTACTGTTTTTAAAGAGCTCAAAGGAGATATAGAAAATGCTCATAACTTCCTTACTGTTTTTAACGAGCTCGAAGTGAAGATGAAAGAAATGCTCATAGCCTCCTTACTGTTTTTAATGAGCTCGAAGGAAAGGTGGAAGACTGCTCATAACCTACTTACTGTTTTTAACGAGCTCGAAGTAAAAGAAGAATGCTCATCAACCTACTTACTGTTTTTAACGAGCTCAAAGTAAAAGAAGAATGCTCGAAACCTACTTATTGTTTTTAGCGAGCTCGAAGTAAAAGAAGAATGCTCGCAATGGGAGGAGACGAGTGTCAGGGACATGCAAAACTAGATCCAAGCGCATGGAACAAAGCTATGCCTAATGCAAGGAACATGAGCAAGATAAGGACACTCAGGGTGTGTCTCCTCCAGGTAAAAGGTGTCAAATTGCAAAGGCAAAATGATACAAGGTTTAGCGGAAATGAGATCAGAGATGGAGGCTTATATAACGAGCTAAAAGCGTGGAAGCCGGCATCAGGCTCATTAGCGCAAGCGAGATCATAACAGATGCACATACAACTTGAACACAAAGATGGGAGCCTTATCAGGGATGGCCAGAAATAGATGAGGAAGAAAGATATGAGGCTTCTTCTCAAAGTCATGGTAAATCTAAAAAGGCTCCCAAGCCTATGAGAAAAACTCAGCATGGGCACCAGAATGGCATAAGGGTGCTGACTAGGGTGACCCATGTTAGGTAGGCTTTGCTGTCGGACTGGTGCACAATGCATAAAGAGATGGCTAACACACCAATATCCAACAGGTTCGACCCTATGGCAAATTTGGATGGCAAAAGGTTCAAATGCAACATAATAGCGGGGAAGCCTAAACCTATATGCAAGGTTCCGAATATACCTTACATGGTCGCACAAGGTGTCAAAAATGATCAGTAAGCAAGTATACATCCAGCTAAGAATCCTGTCTCCAAGAAACATTAGTACCAGGATCATATCTAAAACATATGTAAGGAAACACCCGATACAAGTCACTGTGGTAGAAATACTTCCAACTTCACTATCATCAACAACAGGCATAAACAAGGCAGAGTTTTCAAATGAAGACTCTATGGTACCCAAGCCCGAGGAATTACAATCAACAAGATCAGCTTTAGGATGAAGATCAAAGTTGAAGGACATGATGGAATCTGCAGAAACAAATTCATCATCACAGGAGTTGAAAATTCTAGAAGCAGAATCAAACTCAGCAGGAACACCGATTTGCGGGTCTATAGGAGAGTTCAAAGACTCAACAGTAGGAAGGTCTGGCTTTAAAGTCAAACCGGGGCTAGACATGACTGCGTCTGGATCAACATCCAAGTGAATGGCATACTGTACTTTAGACTCTAGGAAAACTTCATCGGAAAGAAGCATATCATCCCAGATAGAATACATATCTAAACATTCAGATGGAGGTGTCACTTGGTCAAAAGCTGGGACTAAATCCCGAGAAGGTAAGCATGAACTCAGAGACTCCTTCTCAGTAGCAGTTGAACTCAAAGAACAATATGCCACGTAATTCTCATGTGACATAGTAGTGCCTAATGATGAGGGACCTGACTGGTCTACAGTTGGGTAATAAGGAGGATCAACGAATGCAAGTTGGTCGATGGTGACAATGTTTTTGTTATGAGGGAAATACATCACACGAAAAAGCATAGACACCATAGCATGCATAGCATAAACGTAATCATGCTCGCAGATCATATCAAAGTCCATAGGGTCCTTTAAAACCATAAAATCAACTAAGACTGTTTTTCCACCCAAAGTAACAGGTGCCTGACGGAGGAATCCAAACGGTTCACTAGGTCTTTTATCGAAGGTCAACGACCAATTAATAGCTGGAATAACATTAGGGAAACCCAAATCTCTCCAAGCATAAGCGGATAAGATACTAACAGAAGCACCTTCATCAACAATGCATCAATCAACTGTACGGTTCCCAATATCAACCTTTATCTGGAAAGGTGTCGAAGAAGGAAGACGAGGCTCGGCTAGACTTTTCCAATCAAAGGAAACAATCCTAGGGCTTGGTAGGGGTTCACATGGCACAGATGAAGTGTCCCCTTTTTCAGGAACATCCAAACTGGTAAGGAAGAAGACTTCAGCAGTAGGTGCATCAATCTCCAAAGGACTGATGGGATCGGTCGAAGATTGCATCGATTCGATCACTTCACTCTCCGAAGGAAGAGTGGGGTTGACCAAAGATTGCATTGGTTCAACCACTTTATCAACCAAAGGTTGATCTAACTGTAGGGAATCTATAGACAACTCAGGAACAGAGGTTCCTTCAGACATGGACCACACTCTTCGTGCCTCTGGAATGGCAAGGCATCGGTGAGTAAGGTGATCTCCCTTACAAAGTTTACAAGGGAACTTTGGTTTCCGTCCTATAGGTTTAGACTCCTTTACAATGTCAGTACTCTCAGCATGACTAGCATTAGCTGACAGCTTTCCCCCAGCATGACTCACAGAGGCTGGTTGCTCAGAAGCATCAAACTTTTGAACTAAGGACCACACTTTTTGCACTTCTAGAAGTACAGGGCACAAGTAAGTAAGGTGATCTCCCTCGCAAAACTTACAAGGGAACTTAAGCTTCTGTTTGTTTGGTTTTTCGACAATGTCAACTCCCTCAGCATGACTTGTAGTGGCTAATCTGGTGTCTCCAGTATGACTCACAGGAACTGGTGACTTGTCATTAATATGACTAGCAGTGATCAATGACGTGTCCTCAACATGATTGACAGTGGTTGAAGACAAACTTTCAGTATGATTTTCAGTGACTAAAATTTTTCTCCCAGCATGACCTCCAGAGGCTGGGTAGGTGCCCCCTGCATGACTTGCAGAGGAAGAGTGCTTGCCCCCATCATGACTTGCAGAAGCTAGGTTGTTGCCCCCTTGTTTTGGCATCTTCTTCTTATTCTTCCCCCGTCTATTCCTTTTAGACTGCTGGATACTAGTATTGCTACTTTCTCCATATGAGGTAGAAGGAGGAGGAGAAGATGTTACTAGAAAAGGAGGCACAGGATTTTGATGCTCTTGATTTGAGGTGCTCACAAAATAAGCGTCAGGAGCATGCAAGGCATTCGGAGTGGAAAACAACCAAACCGGCAGCCCAATAGTGAATCCAGGAAGATTCAGAGTAGCCATTAAGGGAGCACCAATGTTTCCAATGAATGGAACATCACAAGGATCCCCCGGAACAGGGGTACCTTGATTGGCACTCGCCGGAATGCTAGACATAGTTTCCTGCTCAAATGAACAAGAAGTTCTCTAAGGCAAACTAAAACAAGTAGCACAAAGAGCACACCAATAAAAAAGGTCCTAGGTAAATCAAACCAGGCAAATAGATGCCTTCCGGAAAAGAGTCAGGGATGATGAGGGCCTAGAATAGATCAACAAAGGATGAAGGACAGTTACTCGGGGTCCACAATACAATGACTAAGGGTGCAAGCACTGGAATCACCCAACCTCCCTCCCAAAGACCTGCAAGGGATTTCCTCCCACGTCTATCCTAGGTATAGCAGATATACCCTCTGCTGTCACCTATGTATCAACCTATGGTCAGATACTAAGGATACCACAACACCGAAAACTCCTGGGAGAACAGTCATCGGTCGAATCAGAAGGTGTGAGAAGGGTAACTGAGCCTGAAACTCGAAAGAGTCCCCAAACACGATCCAATCCTAGTGTATGCTCGAAACAGAAAGTAGGAGGAGTATTCCCAACAATCTGATCTCGCAATGACCTACTACATAGATCCCAGGCAAGCTTTGAGTGAAATGGATTTACCTGTGATAGTCGAACTACGATTTTTGCGTAATGTGTGATCTTGGGTGGTTTAAGGTGTTTTAAACCCAAGATCCTAACCAAGACTAGTTGGTGTAGTGTAACCTAGAAAAGAAAATGTTGCTAGTTCATTTTATTAGGGTTCATTTTAAAGGTTACTTGCTTACTCAAAAAAGGTAGTGGGTGTGTGAGAGTGGTTATAATAGAGATAGAGTACTGAAAAATGAAATATTTACCACCAAACAAATCTTTTCTTTTCAATGCAAGTCTTAAAATTCTGATCTAGAATGCATATGCAAATGCAATTTTTAATATTTCGAATGCAAAAAAGGTAAAAATAAAGTCTGAATAAATCTAAGAATGCATCTACTCAAGCAAATAGGTATACAAAAGAAAACTTGTTCTTTTTTATGCAAAGCACTCTAAAATCTTTTAAGCCACTTGCAAGGTACTCTATTCAGAAAATGAATCAAAATTCTTTATGCTTTCAAAGGTAGGAAACAAAACTGAAACTAACCTATTATCAAAGCAAAGCAAAGAAACTTCTAGGTTCTCTTTATGAAACAGTAAAAGCTACCAACTATGACTTTCAAATTCTTTTTGATGTAAGCATGCCAAACATTGGGAAAAGAGTACGAAAACTACTTTTATACCCAAACGAAGCAAATGACCCATGAAGAAGTATGGTTTGGTAAAGTCAGGTCTACACATAAACAATGCAAACAAGGTCTTGAACAACAGCCAAAACACTTGAGCTTTCACTACAAAAGAAAACTTCAAAACATAAGGGAGGATAAAAAACCAACCTAAAAGAGAAATTTCACTCAAATAGATACAAACAGGGTCAAGAAGACTCAAGAGGTTTCAAATCTAGTGGAAATGGGGCAAGCAAGTTCAGTCAGACTCAAATTAGGGTACAAAACACCAAACAGGTCCACAACCCCCAACTTGGGTCAACAAACCCCAAAACTTTCCAAACAAGCCCAAATTGATCAAAAGAGGTTCACATCATGAATGTAGGATCAGTACAAGGATGGGAGACAACTTACAGTGGTTTAACATAGACCTAGGGTCATCAAGGACCCCAAAAAAATGCAGCCACAGCCCCCATATTTGGGTCCACAACCCAAAAACTCAAAAAAATCAAACCCAGATTTTGAGTGCTACTGTGTATGAAGGAAACTAGCGCCCATAGCAGGATGGGCGCTACTGTGTAGAAGAAAAGTAGCGTATGGGCGCTACTGTGTTGTACAAACAGTAGCGTATAGGTGGAAAAAGTTGGAAAAAATGGGGTTAAAACCACCACACCTGGGTCCACAATGGTTTGCAAGGGTCGGGAAGGGTCTGTAAAGCCAAGGAGGGTCAAACAGAGCCTACTAATTGATCCTAATCAATAAAATGAACAAAGACCATCAAAAAAGACTGAAGAAATGACCTTGGATACCCCTAAGCAATTAGGCTTTCCCCAGCGGAGTCGCCATTCTGTTGTGGGGAAAATGCACCTATAGTTCAGGGGAGAAACTACCAACTTACGGTGATAAAGATAGACTTACAAGCATTCTGCAAGTACAACAAATAAATGAAGAGATTAGGGTTTAGATATGTAGGCACCTCATTCAGAAGGTTGATCCTAGATTTGCCTCCCTCGCTCTTCAATGCTTATCTAGTGTCGCAATGCCCAGACCTACAAAACAACTTGATACCTTTCTCAAACACATTTGACTACATATATAATACTAGTATTCATAATGGAAGAAGACATCAGATGATAAACAAACTGTAATCAAATCTGAGACACATTAATAGGTCATATTTGGAAAGAAAAGAACGTCTGATCTTTATTGATGAATGAAAGCAAGTACATACAGTTATACCTTCTTTCAAGCTTGGCACTTCACGAAACCTAGATTCAAGGTCTCCTGCTTCCGTTCTCCAAGGATTCCAGCCTCTAATCAACTGTGCTAGGGTTTACCAAAACTAAGCACAAGAGAGGGGGATGACGGTCTCCATTCCTCCAGCATAACTTTGTAATTGGGCTTGGTCCCCTCACATGGCCCTTCTACCCTCCTTATATAGTCAATGAGGAAGAGGAAAAGGAGTTATAACCACTCAAGAGGTTTCCCAACCAACTTAACTTACTCAAATTTCGAGATTTTGACGAAAACAGGGGTGTACGCTACTCTACAATAGACAAAGTCGAGTACACATGGCATTCAGCACTACTATTATAACAGTGGAGTCGCGCTCAGTGGGGTATACATGCTACTATCATGCCTGTGTACCAGCGCTCATATTGAAAAATGGCCAAAAACAGGCTTTTCTGCTCATTTTCAAGAGATGGTTTGGTCTGGAAAAATGTTCCTAAGGGTCATATACATCAAATGGGTCAAGAATGATGTAATTTCAACCATTTTTAGTGTCCCAAATGACTCCTCCATCCACAAATGTCCTGTTGTGTGACTGAACTTGATCTCAAGAAATGTCGTCATGCGACCAAGGGAAGCAAGTGTCGTCACGGACAGAGAGGTGTCATTTCAAGCTATAACAACTAGTGGTCAAACATTAGGAGGGTGGACAACTCCTTGCAAATGGTGTCTTCTAAATGTCTACCATGGTCGAACACATGTTGTTTAGGGACCCCAAACCGACTAATGACATGGTTAAAAAAGCAATGTGGCACGGTCTCGGCCTGGTAGTTAAAGGTGGGCATGGACTTGTCTTCGAAACCTGTGTCAACCCTTCTCTTTACTTTGTTAGTATATTTTTGTTGGACGCATATGCTTTGTAAGTCGTCCCGTACTATTTGTTGATCCATAGTTAATATTAGCCCATAGTATTGACCCATAGTATTGGACGCATATGCTTTGTAAGTTGTCCCGTAGTATTATATGTCCCATGGTTTTGACCTATAGTATTGGGCATAGACTTAGTATATAAGTGTGTGTTGAGGCCAATGAAGTTACCATGAAGCTACTTGTATTGAGCTTGCTCAAAGGAGGTTTCCCCCTCGAAGTGGCCTGTGATCAATATAAAAGTGATTCTGAGTTCTCTTATTGCTGCTATATCATGTATTTTGATTAATTAATTGTTGCAGGCTCTTCTCATCTAGTATCAGAGCCTCCACCCAGGTTCAAGTCACAGAGTGGGTGGCAACGTCAGCATTACATTGTTCGCCCGAGGCTCATACGACTCAAAGGGGACACCACCGTACGGGCGCACATCCAGCCCAGAGTCTGGACTACAGAGCATGGTGGGATGTTAAGATCCTAGTGGATGACCTTCACTAACACCTCGACGTTTTGGTTTAACGGTTTGTATCATCGATGTTAATATCCTAGTGGATGGCCTTCACTAACACCTTGAGGTTTTGGTGTAACGGTTTGTCTCATCTAGTATCAGAGCACTTTCTTGGGCTCGCTGGGTGAAATTTCTGCCAATTTTTTTTTTTTTTTTCACATCTATTGCAGCTTCGGATCTAGGAAGAATCCCTATCCACTTAACTGTGGGAAGTATTTCGGCATAATCCCTAAAACTCATTGTGAGGAGTACCATGGGAACCCCAAAGTAGCTGGTCCATTGAGAGGACCTACCCGTGAAAAGGGCAATGACCCCTACTTGATTGACTAGTTTGTTAAGATTTAATTTGCTAAGATAGAAAATAGTAGCATTACATTCCATTTCACAATAATAGCATATACAGGATCACTGAGGAAACAACAAGCATAGCATAAACACAAGAGACACAGATTTATCCTGGGAAACCCTCATGGGGTAGAAAACCCAGCAAAGCTTCCTCAATATAGATGACCAGCAATATACAAAGATGCAAACCAAAGACATGATCTCCTCCTCCACCATAGCAGACCTCTCCTCCACAAGTGCACTACATTCTGAGTGAGGGAAGTGTGTGTATAATGAGGAACACACCTCCTCTATTTATACACATCTCCGACTTGTACTTTATATTAACTAGGTCGGCCCCAACTTTACCACTGGGTTAAACACCCCACTACAACTAACTGGGCTGACCCCTCTAGGGCGGTCTAACAACCCTTTGACCCACATAACACATACAGGGCCGATCCCCACTAGGAAAGTCTAATAACCCAAGTTACCACATTCCGACGGAGGAATAAACATCTTCGGATATACAATAAGATCTCCATGGAGGAATGAAACATCTATGTAATAATAAAGTACAAATATAATATTCTTTGAAGTTACAATATTTCAACACTCCCCCTTAACGAGAAGGATATTATAACAGCATCTGCACAAGCGAGTCATCAACATCATACATGATACATCTATAAATCATTGGAAGCTTTCTCAATATCATCAGTAACTCAAGCAGTTACTCGAACATCTTCAATACTGGAACATCAACATCTTTAGTACTAAGTCTTTATTTTCTGTAGCACTTGAACAACTACATCAACATCAACATCTGGATCCTCACGATCATCAATATCATCATCACATGATCATCAACATCGTCATCATACAATCATTAGCAACGTCATCACACGATCATCAGCATCGTCATCACACGATCATCAACATCGTCATCACACGATCATCAGCATCGTCATCACATGATCATCAGCATCATCATCACACCATCATCAGCATCGTCATCACATGATCATCAGCATCGTCATCACACAATCATCAGCATCGTCATCACACGATCATCAGCATCGTCATCATACGATCATCACGATCAGCAGCATCGTCATCTAGACCATCACGATCGGCAACATCGTCATCTAGATCATCAATATTAGTATCCACACCAATACAAGCATACACATCATCAATACAAGTATCCTCATCAATACAAGTATACATATCATCAATACAAGTATCCTCATCAATACAAGTATACATACAAGTATCCTCATCAATACATATCTTCATCAATACATATCATCAATATCAATACAAGTATCAATACAAGTATCCTCATTAATATCAATACCAGTATCCACATCAATACAAGTATCCTCATTAGTCAAGCAGCATACTCTGCAATACACATGATCCTTCCTTTCGGAATTATGGGATCAATCTCATCATAATCATGTTTAAGACTATCCTTCCTTTTAGAATTACGGGATTTACAGTCTAAGGATGATTAATCCACACAATTAATTTAGGACTATGTCCAAGGATGATTTAATCCACACCATTCATTTAGGACTATGTCCAAGGATGATTTAATCCACACCATACATTTAGGACCATGTCCAAGGATGATTTAATCCCCACCGTACATTTAGGACCATGTCCAAGGATGACTTAATCCCCACCGTACATTTAGGACCATGTCCAAGGATGATTTAATCCCCACCGTACATATAGGACCATGTCCAAGGATGACTTAATCCCCACCGTACATTTAGGACCATGTCCAAGGATGACTTAATCCTCACCCCATACATTTAGGACTATGTCCAAGGATGACTTAATCCTCTTCCCGCACATTTAGGACTATGTCCAAGGATGACTTAATCCTCTTCCCGCACATTTAGGACTATGTCTAAGGATGACTTAATCCTCACCCCATACATTTAGGACTATGTCCAAGGATGAATTAATCCCCAACCGTACATTTAGGACTATGTCCAAGGATGACTTAATCCTCTCCCCGTACTTTTAGGACTATGTCCAAGGATGACTTAATCCTCAATCCGTACATTTAGGATTATATCCAAGGATGACTTAATCCTCTCCCCGTACATTTAGGACTATTGTTAACACCCAAAAAGTGCTCACTAGCTCATTTCCCTATTCACATGACCCATTTATCCACTTTTTCACCATCAGAGCCTCTGAAACCAACAAAAGGTCACCAAAAGACCTGAGTACACCCCTTTTTCCATTAAAAAAGATTATTTTTCCCAAAAAAGCATAAAAAACCCTCAAAAAGGGTCCAAATTCCCAAAAATATTAAAAAGGGAATTAAAATATTATTTTTATTCAAAAAAAGAAAAAGGAGGGAAAAGTACCTAAACCATGTTGGTCAATACCATTTGGTTTCCACAAAACCAAAAATAGTATTTCCCACCACCAAAACCTATAAAAAGGTGGAAGGGGCTCCTCATTTCACATCCATCCATTATCTCATCCTTATGCTGTTGAAATCTCCCTTGAGCATCTTGGCCATTGAAAACCACATTGGAGAAGAGACCATTGGAGATTGGAGTTGCTCATCCTTGGAGCCATTCAACCTCACCATAAGAGGTATTGATTCCGCAAGCACTTGCTTGCCCCATTCTATCAATACAAATTTATTATTTTACATTGTCTTGTTCTTGATTTTAAATTATTCTAGTTATTTGCTTAATATCTTTGCATAGATCCATGAATAGTCTTGTTTAGTTAGTTTGTTCTTTGCTTTTATTTGAAACTGCTGCTACTAGTTAGCAGGTGCCCATAGCACTAAGCCTGGTTGCAAAATCGGGCCAACAGTTTTTAGCGACTCCGCTGGGTTTTGAACAATAGATCTCTAGTTTTGTTTTTAATCTTAGTTTTTTATTAGTTTTTAACCTTTAGATCCATAGATCTGCCATCTTTGACAGCAGATCCATTGCTGCTCTAAGTTTTGGCCTCATCTATTGCCATTAACAGCCCGGAATTCTTGATTTTCGGGTTCGTTTTTCGGCTTCCGTGCACGGCTTTCGCCTCGCGGTTTTTAGCCTGACAGTCACGCGGTCCATCGCGGCTTTCGGCCTTTTTTTCCGCGCGGTCCATCGCGGCTTTTGGCCTTTTTTCCGCGCAGTTCACCGCGGCCTTGCTGCCGATTTCCGCGCAACACATCGCGGCATCGCGGTCATTTACCGCGCTGCACATCGCGACTGCGCGGCCCTTTTCTGCACGGTTCACCGCGGCTTCGCAAACTTTTTCCGCGCTGCACATCGCGCCTGTGTGCCCAAATCCCGCGCGGTCCATCGCGACTGTGCGACAGAAACCCGCATGGATCGCGGCTTTTCTGTCAAAACCCGCGCGGCTGAATTTTTCATTCGGCCATCCCGATTTTAAAAGTTAATTTTTACTGTACTTTCTGCCCATAGCACATTTTTTACAGTATTAAATTCTGCATATTTTACAGCCTTGAAATTTTTTTTTACTATTTAAAATGCATATCTAGAAATCTTTTTAAAAATTTTCAAGAAAGTGAAAGAAAGACTCATTTTGCATTTTTATCTAGATTAAAATTTTTCCTGTTTACTTCTTTAAAATTTTGCCCTTAGCAATTTCCTTCAAGAAAGAAGTCCATTTATTTCTTTTAAAGAAGTCCATTTATTTAAAGAAGTCCATTTACTTCTTTTAAAGAAGTCCATTTACTTCTTTTAAAGAGGTCTATTATTTGCTTTCATAAATCAAAAGATCCATTGTTTTTTGAGTTAATATTTGCAAAAGCATTTAATTTCCCATTATTTGAAAAAGTCATAAATATTTGCTTTTTATTTTCAAAAACTCCTTTGTTTTGTGAAAATTTCCTATAAAGCAATTATCTTTTTCAAGTTCAGTTTACAATACCTCATGTGCACTCACTCGATCACTTAATTGAACTAAGCCTTAAAACGTACCCTAATTACAACACACTTTTAACCCCACTTGGGGAACACTAAAAGAACTTTGTAGCTAGGTAGTATTGGGGGGATAGGTGTTCCAATAACACCCCTTAGTTATTACATCTGAGACATAGAAGTTGTCCAATTAGGGAGCTAAAATCTCTTAGTACTTTTTGGCACGGTCACAACCGGTTTGTGGGAAGGCCTCTCCCTTGAAGAGCAAGAGGGAGGCTTGTATAAATTGAAAGGACAACCTGAACATGCTATGGTACATGAATCCATGGATCCAAGTGAACTTTGGCATAGAAGACTTGCTCATATGCACTATAGGGCACTTCCAATTGCAAGCAAGGCAGTAGAGGGTCTTCCTGAAATCAAGACCAAACATGAAGGTGTTTGCAAAGGATGTGCAAAAGGAAAGAACATTAAGAAGGCTTTCCCAAGTAGTGAAAACAAGGCAAAAGACATTCTGGAAATCATCCACTCAGATGTATGTGGCCCTATGTCATCCAGTTCCCTAAGTGGGTATGTTTACTATGTATCATTTATTGATGACTTCTCCAGGAAGACTCGGGTATACTTCTTGAAGGGCAAAGATGAGGTGCTTGATAAATTCAAGGAATTCAAAACCTTGATGGAGAATCAAACTGACAAGAAGATCAAAACATTCAGATCCAAAAATGGTGGAGAATTCACCTCAAGTGACTTCAAGAAGCTTTGCAGTGATTCAGGGATTAAGAGGGAGTTGACTGCTCCTTATAATCCTCAACAAAATGGAGTTGCAAAAAGGAAGAACAAAACTATCATGGAAGCAGCAAGGGCAATGTTGCATGACCAGGATCTTCCTATGCGCCTATGGGCAGAAGCAGCTAGAACAGCTGTATATGTGCAGAACAGAACACCCCACAAGATATTGGACAACAAGACACCAGAAGAGGTCTTTTCTGGTAAGAAACCTGAAGTCAGTCATCTCAGAATATTTGGCTATCCAGTATACACTCATGTCCCAAAGGAAAAGAGGACTAAACTAGATCCTTCAGGAAAGAAGGGTATCTTTGTGGGTTACAGTGAAAGATCGAAGGATTACAGAATATACTTTTCAGGGTTCAAGAATATTGATGTCAGCAGGGATGTAACATTTGATGAAAATTCAACATTCATCAAATCAAGGAAGGCACCTACCGAATTTTATGAAGAACCTAAGGAAACAAGATTTCAGGACACTACCATGACTGAAGCAGTTCCAGAAGTTGTTCGTGAGTTTGAAGATCCACAAGAACCTGTAGATCCACCCCGTGAGGATAACTCTCACAAGAGGAAACCTATATGGGCTAGAGAGCTCATTCAAGATGCAGAAAGATTTGGCATTCCAGAAGAAGAACACAGAGCAAAGAAGAGAACCAGATCACATACCAGCTATGTTGCTTTACTCTGTGACATCATGAACAAAGAGCCTTCCAGTTATGAAGAAGCAGCGGAAAAGAAAGAATGGAAGGATGCTATGATCGAGGAATACCAATCAATAATGAAGAATGATGTTTGGGATGTTGTCCCAAGACCTAAAGAGAAGTCTGTTGTGACTTCAAAATGGATCTACAAAATCAAGCATGCTGCAAATGGCAGCGTGGAGAAGTACAAAGCAAGATTCGTAGCTCGAGGATTCTCTCAGAAAGAGGGAATAGATTATGAAGAAACCTTTGCACCTGTAGCCAGGTATACTTCCATCAGAACAGTACTTTCCCTGGCTGCAGCAATGAAATGGAAAATACACCAAATGGATGTCAAGACAGCTTTCCTGAATGGTGTAGTAGAAGAGGAAGTATATGTGGAACAACCACTTGGTTTTGAAATACATGATAGGGAATCATATGTATGCAGACTGAAGAAAGCCTTGTATGGCTTGAAGCAAGCTCCCAGAACCTGGTATGGTAGGATGGACAATTTCCTATCTAGCTTGGGCTTTACCAAGAGTAAAGCAGATTCCAACCTTTACTACAAGGTTGAGGAAGGGAATCCAGTGATTCTACTCCTGTATGTGGATGACCTATTTGTGACAGGAGATGACAGACTGATTGCAGATACTAAGAGGAAGCTTGCAGTTGAATTCGATATGAAAGATTTGGGAATGATGCACTATTTCCTAGGTATGGAGGTGTGGCAGAGTGCAGGTGGGATCTTCCTTGGTCAAGGGAAGTACACAGTAGATATCCTGAAGAGATTCGGGATGATGGATTGCAAGGCCATGGCCACACCGATGGCATCGAATCTGAAGATTCTATGTGATGCTTCATCTGAGCCAGTTGATGTCTCCATGTATCGTCAGATGATTGGGTCCTTGATGTACCTGACGAACACAAGACCAGACATTTGCTTTGCTGTGAACACATTGAGCCAGTTCCTGATGGATCCGAGGAGTGTTCACCTGGTTGCTGTAAAGCATGTTCTGAGGTACCTAAAGGGTACAGTGGATTATGGGCTCAAGTATGAAGCGAATCAAAAGTTTAACCTGCAAGGTTATGTTGATTCAGATTGGGCTGGCAGTGCTGCAGATAGGAAGAGCACATCTGGGTGCTGCTTCAGTATGGGATCAGGTGTGATCGCTTGGTTTAGCAGGAAGCAGTCCTGTGTGGCACTGAGTACAGCTGAGGCAGAGTATGTTGCAGCCTGTTCAGCTAGTTGTGAGGCAGTATGGCTACAGAAGCTACTGTCTGAGTTATTTGATCTCCCGTTGGAGGCTACTGGTATCTTCTGTGATAACCAGAGTTGTGTGAAGCTGTCCGAGAACCTAGTGTTTCATGATAGGTCGAAACACATAGAGATCAAATATCACTATATCAGGGATATGGTGCAGAGAGTGTGAAAATCCTCACAGCAGATCTAAGAGATGATGTATCTCACAAGAGAATAATTATGATTAAGCAAGAAAATAGAAGAAGAGTGATACATGCAGTATAATGAGCAACAGAATAATATGGTACAGTAGAACTCAGATAGAAGCAATAATACTTCGGTCATACTATGTTATTAATCACAAATGGACATATAAATAATACAATGCATGAGGAATTCGAATGCCTAAGGTGGCAATTCGAATTAGCCTTCATGGAGTGATCAAAGGATCACTGGAGTGTCATCGGAGCACAACTAGGTGTCCTCATGATCATCGGAGCGCAACTGGAAGTCTTCATCATCATCAGTGGAGTCATCAATGCTCAAGTAACTGTCAACCATCATTCAAACTAACTCTGGTAGGTGTAACTGAGTGTAACTCAATGTAACTGAGTGTAACTGACTGTAACTCAATGTAACTGAGTGTAACTGAGTGTAACTCAACGTAACTGAATGTAACTGAGTGTAACTGACTGTAACTCAATGTAACTGAGTGTAACTGAGTGTAACTGAGTGACAACTGGACTGGTAGGTGAAGAAGGGCGAGTTGCTCCCTAAAATCAAGGAAGAAGGGCGCACTAAGCAACTGGAGGGCTAAAACTGAATAGTGAGAAGCTCCTCGGGGCTGGCTAACTGAGGGCTAGGTGCTGGACTGATGACTGGGATGCATGCAAAATGCATGCAAACCCTAGAATGCATGCAAACCCTAAAAGGTGCATGCATGACTGAAAATGTAAATGATCAAAATACTGGTGGGACTAGGATGGAGTATAGGAATATCCTAACAGAGAGGAGCTGTGAAGCTCCTATATGTTGCGACAGACGAGTAGATTGCAGATGTGCTGACGAAGCCACTAGCCAGGGTGAAGTTTGAGTACTTCAGAGAGAGGCTTGGCATTCTTCAGATTGAGGACACTTTGAGGAAGAAGTGATGGACACATTTGCTGAAGCCATTCCAAGCATGTTGGAAGGAGGATCCTTCACATGGCTGTGGATGTAAGCGTTGGATGATGAGCATTAGGATGATGTTCTAGTTTCTGCTTGGATATGATCAGTTGGATCATTTTATGTACGCATCATGTTGGATACTGGATATGATCAGTTGGATCATTTTTATGTATGTATGTATGCATCATGTTGGATGCTGGATATGATCAGTTGGATCATTTTTATGTATGTATGTACGCATCATGTTGGATGCTGGATATGATCAGTTGGATCATTTTTATGTATGTATGTATGCATCATGTGGATGCTGGATATGATCAGTTGGATCATGTGTATGTATTTTGTATATGCATCATGTTGGATGCTTGGACCATGTATCTGTATATGTATCAGGTGGATACATTGTATGATCAGGTGGATCATGTATGGTGATATGTATCATGTATTTGTATTTGTATCAGGTGGATACATTGATGATTAGGAGGATCATGTATGATGATATGTATCAGGTAGATACTTGGTATGCATCAGGTAGATGTATTGATGATTAGGTGGATCAGGTATGATGACATGCAGCAGGACGTTGCAGTGATGATGATCAGGATGATCATGGATACATCAGGATGATGTATGGTGAGTATCAGGTTGATACTCTATGGCCGTGGATCAGGTTGTGCAGATGAGCATGTAATCCGGTGCCCTGGCAGATTTGCAGATGGTCTTTCGAGGTTTTTCCTATGGCATGTAATTCGGTGCCCTGGGACATCTGGAAAATGCTCTTTCGAGGTTTTGCTCTGGGAGGACATGTAATTCGGTGCCCTGGGAGATCTGCAGATAGTCTTTCGAGGTTTTTCCTATGGCATGTAATTCGGTTCCCTGGGATATCTGGCAGATGCTCTTTCGAGGTTTTGTTCTATGGCATGTAATTCGGTTCCCTGGGAGATCCGATAGGTTGGGCTGTGTGCTCATAATCAGTCTTGGGATGCTCTTGCGAGGTTTTTCCATGACCACATGTAATTCATTTCCCTGGGAGATCCTATAGGTAGAGTTGTGTGCTCGTAACATCCTGGGATGCTCTTGCGAGGTTTTGTGGTGAGGTCACATGTAATTCGGTGCCCTGGGAGATCCTATAGGTAGAGCTGTGTGCTCGTAACAGCCTGGGATGCTCTTTCGAGGTTTTGTGACGCACGTAATAAGTCCTGAGGATTCCACAGTATGGCCAGCAATGATGAAGACCTGCAGGTGGTGGGCCTACATCTAGTATGAAAAAGGACTGGCTCTGTAGAACTTCCTATGATGAGTAGAGTCAAAGATTGGTTGAGATAGTAGCAGCAGTGACGATGATGATGACGATGATCCAGAGAAGAAGACTTGTCTAGCAGATCTGTGTCGAGAAATGACTTCCTAGTTAAGAGGGAGTGTTGATGTATATGTAACTTCGGAATGTATTTCATCTGTATATTATATATATATTTATTGTACCCTTATAAGAGATGTGTTATTCCTCTATAAGGAAGTGTCGTCATGTGGATTGACAAGTGTCACAAGTGTGTGTACTTGCCGATGGGTTATTAGACCACCATATGGGGTCGGCCCTAATTAATATATATTATAATGTGGATGTATCTAAGTAGACAAGTCGGCCCCAATAGGTCACTGGGAAAAAAGGTGAGTATAAATAGAGATAGGAGATCTCTATTTTACTCACTCGAAAAAAAAGTAACTCACTCTCTCTCTGAAAAGTGGCGCACTAGTGAGGAGGAGGAGGATCATCTGCTAGGAGACTATCTCAGTGTTATTTGGTTGTATTTTTGTTGAGCCATTGCTCTCTCTATCTCTGAGGAAGTTGTGGGGTTTTTCACCTTAGGGTTTTCCCCACGGAAACTCTGTGTTTCTTGTCTCTATGCTTTTGATTCTTGTGATGCTTGTGATGCTTGTCATATTATGATTGTCATGCATTGATATACTGTAGATGTTATTCTCTCAGCAAAGATCCTATAGTATTGTGATTTAATACTCAAAATTTAACATGACACTCCATTAGAAAATGCTTTTAAATCTCACTTACATGTTAGTAGAGGCAGAGGCAGAGGAAGGACTAGTAGAAGAGGAAGAGGAGGTCGAACTGCTGATCATTGTGACAACAGAAATGATTCAGAATCTGAAGAGAAGTCACAACATAATACTCCTAGCGCAAGGGGGAGTAGCAGTAGAACGTGGCAACCAAATAATAAAAGGTATGATAGATCTAAAGTTCAATGTTTCTATTGCAAGAAATTTGGGCATTATGCTAACAAGTGTTGGAAGAAGCAAGCTAATACTAGTAAGTTGTCTAGACACGTTACTGAGGAGGCTGAAAATGAAGAGAAGCCTATGTTTCTGACTTGTAATGTCACCCAAGAAAGTTCAAAGGATATATGGTTTTTGGACAGTGCATGCAGCAATCATATGACTGGAAATAAGGAGTTATTTGTAAATCTAGATACAAGCATTCAGTCTGATGTAAAGTTGGGTAATGACTGTAAGGTAAAAGTTAATGGTAAAGGTGTGATTGTTGTATATGTCAAGAATGGAAAAAGAAGAACAATTAATGATGTTTATTATGTTCCTGGTTTAACATGTAATTTATTGAGTGTGGGATAGTTGTTGGAGAAGAAGTACAGAGTGTTCTTTAAAAACAAGGTATGTACTATTTATGACAAATTTCCAAGTAAGCAGTTGATAGCCATAGTAGAAATGGCAAAGAACATAATGTTTCCGTTGACTATGAGGAACGATTTGACTAACTCTTTGAATGCTTATAAAACTAAGAGTTTAGATCAATCATGGTTATGGCATTTGACGTATGGCCATTTACATTTTGGTGGCTTAGATCTGTTACAGAAGAAGCAAATGGTAAAAGGGTTTCCTAGTATCCAGCAGCCAGCAAGCTCATGTGAGAGTTGCATATTGGGAAAGCATCATAGAGAGAAATTCATCTCTGGAGTATCATACAAAGGAAAAGCACCATTGGAGATGGTACACACAGATTTGTGTGGACCGATGCAAACACCTTCTTTGACTGGTAATGTTTACTTTATGACTTTCATTGATGATTTCAATCGAAAAACTTGGGTGTATTTGCTGAAACATAAATTTCAAGCATTTGATGTGTTTAAAAGTTTTAAAGCTATGGTTGAAAAGGAGAGTGATAGAAGTATTAAAGTCTTGAGATCAGATAGAGGAGGTGAGTATATGTTGAATGAGTTTGTGGAATTTTGTAAATATCATGGAATTAAAAGACAGTTTACTACTAGCTACACTCCACGACAAAACGAAGTAGGAGAAAAAAAGAATCGAACCATTATTAACATGGCTCGAAGTATGATGAAGGAGAAGCATCTTTCAAATGAATATTGGGGAGACGTTGTTACCTGTGCAGTATACATTCTGAACAGAAGCCCAACTAAGAGCATGAAGGATCGAGTTCCACAGCAAGCAAGGAATGGTAAGTGTAGCAACATATCTCATTTAAGAATTTTTGGTTGTGTAGCTTATGCACATGTACCTGAAGAGATGAGGAGAAAGTTAGATGAAAGAAGTCAAAAATGTATTTTTGTTGGATATAGTGAAGAATCTAAAGCATATAGACTCTATAACCCAATCACCAAGAAGTATGCCATCAGTAGAGATGTGATGTTTAAGGAAGAAGAAGCATGGGATGGCAGCATAGATAAGTTGGTTGCAGAGGACGCTGTTACATCTCATGCAGAAGGTGGAGAAGATGAGCAGGGCATACATGGAGGACAGTTAAGTCCACAAACTCCTATACCAACAGTTAGAACACCTGCCAGAATGCCCAGAACTCAAGAACGTGGTGAACCATCAAGTGTTGATGGACAGAAAAGAACAGGATGAGAGGTAAGTAATGAATCAAATCCTACATTAGCTTCATTAAGAAACAAAGTTAGAGGTCAGAAGACTAGAAGTTTAAGAGAACTATATGAGCAAGATGATGAAGTAGATCAAGTTTCAAATTTTGCATTGATAGCATGTGATCCTATAAGTTTTGATGAAGCAATTAAAAATGATGTTTGGATAAAAGCAATGGATGAAGAAATTGATGCCATAGAAAGAAATAATACTTGGGGTCTTGTAGATCTGCCTGATAATAAAAATTGTATTGATGTCAAATGGATTTATAAGACTAAGTTAAATGTTGATGATCAAGTTGAAAAATACAAAACAAGTGTTTGGTAGAATTTTTCCCTACGGATAAGTCAAAATTCTCTTAACTTTAAAGCGGATTCTTAACTGACTCTAAAGCAAGAAACAAGGCGAAACCAATGCTACCTTGAAATTCCTGAACTAACTTTTACAACAAGATTATATGCATTCAGAAACAATGAGAGATATGACTCACCTTTCAATCTGACGTTTGTCCCACTTCTAGCTCTTGATCCAAAGATCCAATGTAGAACCTGTTGAGATCAAACAAAGAACAAACATACAAGCTTCCAAATACCTCAAAGTAAATATTAGATTCAAATCCATATTAGATACATTCCATGCTAAAGACTTATACAATACACATGAAATGGGAAAAACAAGACAAGTTATCTTTATTACAAACTTGAAAAATACTTACGAAGGTTGCTTGATGTCCAAGCCAATCCTCCAGCTCCAAGTGCTTCCTCCTCTAGCTATCTCCACAAGGCTGCAAGATCATAGGTTTGATGCTTCTAAGATTCCTCCCCCTTTCCCATGGAATACCTCTCTTTTATAATGTATGGTAGGGTTAACCAACAAGAGAGATGGGTGGATCTAGGGAGAGTTAAGTGGATCAAGGTTTCTAATCACAGAAAATGGGTTAGGATTGAATCAGGGATCCTAATCCTCCAATATCTCTCGAAAATACAAAATCCCAAAAGCCATGGAAAAAGGGCTATAAAAAGAGTACCGCGCCCAGTAGTCTGAGCATAACGCGGTAGTACCGCGTTGCAGGGACAAAGCATAGCGTGGTAGTGTAGACTACCGCGCACCTATAACTGAGCAAGGCGCGGTAGTTAGGGTAAATAAAGTCTCAACTAGGTGAAAACTTGCTAGGGTAATTTTACCTTCAAGGTTCACTCATCATTTTTCTCTTCTGAGTGGTTTAAAGTAGTAGGGGAAGTGTCGTCAGCTCTTTTTGTGGTGGAGATGCGACACTATGGAACATGGAGGTATAAGAGATGCCCCCTAAAGTTTGAGGTCAGAAGGAACTGATGGCTGAAAGACTTTACGAATATAGTGTGCAGAGATAGCATCGAGGAGAGCGACAAGGAGCTGAAACATAAACAAGGTGTTAGACATACCACTGAGGCAGGCATCCCCATGCTCGAAAACAAATGGCTCAAAGCATGGCTGCCGAACAATACATTGCAGATCCATGAGTACTGAGATGATATAGACTGTGGACAAATCATGGCTACTATGAACAAGCGTAGATCCATGAGACAATAATGACACAGCCACGACCAATACAATAAGTGGATCTGTGTGACAATACAAAGGACATCTCCATCGCAACCTAGACGCAATCAAGATACAAAGGTGCGCCCAGGGTCTTCTACCTGATCGCAAACGATACGAATCTAGCCATGTGATTACAAAGTGTTGAAGTCGAACATGGTAGAAACCATTTGATTACCGGTCAATGATGTGAACCGTTAACAAATGCGAGGGAAATCACCAATGATGACGATGATCCCCAAGGTATCTGAAGTACATCTCAACGAAATGTGAATAGATGAGTTGATGTTGAGAATTTGAGAGATCGTTCGATCAGAGGTCAATGATGTGAACCTACTGTCGAACACGAGGAAACCTGCCATTGAGGCATGCAGGTACCAAGGTACTAATGGTTGATCTCTAAGTCCAATTCTCGGATAGTGATTTGGCGTTGACGGGAATAGACTTGTCGAAGGTGGGCCATAATGATTCCCACATCATCGACACGAAATCGAAACGAACGATAAGATGATGAAACAATGGAGTATGTACTAACACAACGGAGGCCTGACACAATGAACGACTCTGAACAGTGCAACCCTTTGAACATATAACGGCATGTAACAGGACTTGGCAGTAGGGACTATTGAAGTAGAGCATAGACATCGAATGAGTAGGCTCGTGGCCAGGGAGACGACTCAGGATGATGACTATAACTCAGTGAAAAATGGATACCCAATATAGACAAGAGACAGACACATGCCATGTTCAAATGTAACAACTGACAAGCTGCCAAAAATAAACTTGACTTGTTCCCCATATTCCCCTGACATGATAGACGAGTACCTCTTTGTTGTTTTTCGATCTTGAAGAGGATAATAGATGCTCGGTGTAGCTCATATTATAGATGAGTCCAATCTCACATGTTTTATGAACCTGAGAAAGGAGGGGTTCATCCCAAAGTGGGTCCTTTGATGTTAAATTTTAATGAATCCAGGGAAGGAAAAATCGGTAGTTTTTCACATTTAGAGAGCCTGAAAAACTTAAAGGAAGCTCGACAATTTACTTTTTCGTAAATTTAGTCCCTCGATCCCGAAAAAGTGTAAAACAATTCCTGAGAGAACTCTCCCAGCCGAAATTGACTGAGGTATACCTTTCTCGTAAATAGTCTAGACGGGCCGAAAAAGGGGTAACCTATCACCGAATAGACGACCTTTCAAATACTTTTACAAGTGTGAAAGAGTCAAGATCACTTGGCAATCTTTTCAATTTTAGGGAGTCTTAAAAGAGCTTAACTATGGACTCCAATGGTCTTTTTCATAATTTTTTAATTATTCTGGTCCGAAAAAAGAATAAAATACAACCAGGATAATACTTTCCTCATCGTTTTAACGAGCATGAGTAAAGCTGACCGAACTCGACACCATTTACTTGAGTTTGACAAGCACGACATGGGTGTGAAAGCGCTTGGAATCTTTATCAAGTTTTAATCCAGAGCACGAAAAAGATAAAGTAGGCTCAAAATGTCTTTTTCAAGTTTTAATCCAGAGCACGAAAAAGATAAAGTAGGCTCAAAATGAAGGTCAATCAGTGAATAAACGCCAGTGTGAATATATTGCTTTTTAAAGGAGATCCTATCAATAAAGTGCTCATAAAACCAGATATTAGTAATGTAAAATGGGCTTTATTTTAACCATTTAAAATAATAAGTAAAAAATAGGTGAAAAAGCTATATAAAGAATAGGTAAAAGGAGGAAGTTACCATTTCACTTGTGTTTTTACCCAAAGAGGAGATTTTACCCACTTGAGGAGCAAAACTTCAAGGATCCATATCGGGAGTTTCAGGGCACTGTTTCAACAACCGTTTGCGCCAGGTAAGAGCTCTCAAGCTTCTTTTTCATTTGATGTATGAATAATTTGCTTTCAGTAAGAAAAATTGATTTTTTGGGCGAGCCCTACTGGGAAAACATCGCCCTTAAGAGTACCGCGTTGGGCCCATATCGGGAAACGCGGTACTGTTCGACAGTACCGCGCTGTGTATTTAATCCGAAACGCGGTACTGTGCAGTACCGCATGGAAAGATGTGCCCCAGGTGCGATGAAGACGATTTTTAAGATGACAAAATCGATTTTTCTTAAATTTTTTGCTGAAACCAAGTTGTTAAATGATTACTAAATGTTTCCCTTGACCTTTTGCAGGAGTTTGCAATTTGTTTGGGTCAAAATGGTTAGTTGGAAAGAAAGAGAGCATGAAGTAGATGATTTGGTGGCCGAAAATGACCTACTAACTGTGACCGCACTGCGAGAATGTGGTTTGCTGAAGTTCTTCAAGACCAAAGGGATTCGTCAGCAACCCAAGCTTCTCACCCATCTTATTCAATTGTGGGACCCTGACATTCAAGCTTCCCGAGTGGGAGAGCATATCCTCGAAATTCAACTCGAGGACATTTACTTTCTCACAGGCCTCTCAAAAAGAGGAGCCCGGGTGAATTTTACTGGATACACAGCCTTGAAAACGAGCACAGATGATTTGATTACTCGGTATTGCCGTCAGGGTTCGAGTAAGAAAAGCAGCAAAGTGGTCATAAAAGATGTTATAGAACTCCTTGTAAAAACCGTACTGTTCACCATTACGCATGCAACAAGGAGTACGGGTCCTCATCAAGCATCCCATACACAAATGAATCTCGCAGCGAAGTGTATGGCGGGAATAGTATGTAACTGGTGTGAGGCGGTGTTGGCCAATCTCAAAGAACAAGTGCACAAGTGTAGGGTTGGAGCGAATTCCCAATTTGGCTATGGGAGCATCCTGGTCACCTTCTTTTTGGCGAGGGTGCCATTGTTGCGCCCACAAATACACATGCCCCCCCGTCCACCGACCGAGCCATGGATGGCTCGATGGAGTGATTATGCAGGACGTCTCGGGGGACCTCAGTGCTTGCCCTTTGGTGAGGATTTCTTCTCCTGGCTCGAGGAGCAGATAGTTATGATTGATGAATACCCCTATGCAGGGGTGGACTTCCGCGAGGACATCGACTTGGCACTGCCAGAGGATGAAGATTGGGACAACTCAGGTATGACCTTCATGGATATATTTTTTTTTATTTTTTGAATATATAATTTTTATTGCTTTTTTAGAATGTGTAAAAGACTTCTAATGTATGTTCGTATGCATGTTGCAGATCGTGGACCACATAGACCAGCTAGGTACTCGCCATTACATCGTGGTGGTGTTGATCGCCAAGCCACTCCAGAAGAGGAGGAGGACGAAGATGAAGCAGGAGGAGTCCGGGATATAGAGAGGAACCTACAGGGCTTGACTCATGGTATCCCTGCTATGAGGATGGATGACGTCCCCTTGCATCTCCAACGACATACTGTAGGTGTGCCTAGTCGTATTGGTCGACTTCTTCGTAGGGTGGCTCGAGCTGTAGTGTGTTATCACCAGCAGCGTGATGAATCTGACGAGGGACATGATAGATCTCCCAGATCTCCTTAGATGGTCTTTTTTGTCTTTTGCGGCATGTATATGATATGTAGGCTTTGAGAGCCAGATTTTGTATGGGATTTGGTCCCAAATTTTGTCTTTGACACAAACTCTATGTATTTTGGAAAGAACACTCTTATATACAGTGATATGGACCTATTTTCATGATCTACTTATTTACAATGACTTGTGTATTTTACTTTTTATGATGTGTTTATGTATGGGCAAGATGCCAATCCAAAATGTAATTAGCTAATGAATCAGCTATACAATTGAATTCTCTCGGTACATGTTGATATGAAATGAAATTAAATGATCGTTCCAAGAGGCGTACTCTCCGAAATAAACGAAGTAGTATAGGATCGAAAACTGTGTAAACACAGTTTAGATGAGAAACCATGAGTTGGGAGTCTAAAAAGACTGATAGGGAGTCAATTCCGAGTGAAGCAACCTCCGTCAAGAGACCAATGACTGCATGGTACTCCATGATATTGTTGGTTGCAGGACCTAAACAATTGGCTCCTGAAGAAATCAACTCGCCAGTGGGAGAATAGATTACCCATGCTGCCGAAGCGAGATTCCGGGTATGTCGGCTTGCACCATCGGCTAATCCGAAGTAGGCAGACATCTGCGCATGAAATCACGAGTCAAAGTAAGAGTGGATACATGAGGTCAATGCGCACACCAAAAAATGAGTAAAAGCAAACTAATTACATTATGTACAACAAGTCACCCGCATAGGGAAACCTTATGCGTAGAAGCGTTTGAGGTCTAGCCCATTGCGGGGCCGTGCCAATGGCGTACCATCATAATCGATTAGTTCATAGGCTCCTTTTTCCAAGACACGTTTTACAACAAAGGGGTCGTACCACATAGATTCAAGTTTTCCTTTTCCAAGCTTATCGTGCATTTGATCATATGTAAGTACAAAGTCACCTTCATTGAAGATCCAAGGTTGAACGGATTTGTTATATTGAGCTTTGACGCATTTTTTATGAGCTTCATTAGCTAAAGCAGCATTGCGGCGGGTTTCATCTAGCTTGGCTAGGTATAGAAACCGTTCCTCTTCGGAAGTGGTGTGTGGAAGTAGCTCTATGGCTATCTTAAGTGATGGAATTTCACATTCAATCGGCAAAATGGCTTCTAGGCCATACACCAGTTGGAATGGTGTAAACCCAGTAGCACTTTTCACTAAGGTTCGGTATGCCCATAGTGCTGAGAATAGAGCTGAGTGCCAGTTGGATTTCTGGGTACCCACAATATGCTCAATCATTCGTTTTAGGACTTTGTTAATGGCTTCAACTTGGCCATTAGCTTGTGGATAATACGGGGTTGAGTTTTCATGTCGAAAACCCAACTTGGCACTTAGTTCTTCGATCATATGGTTCCTGAAATGGGAGCCATGATCAGTCACAATGGATTGTGGGACGTCGAACCTAGCTATAATATGATTGAATATGAATTGCGTTGCTTTTTTTCCGTCCTCAGCATACGTAGGCATCGCTTCAACCCATTTTGTGAAATAATCGACAACTACTATGACATAGCTATGCCCCTCGGCTGAAGTGGGCTTACAGTGCATGAAATCTATGCCCCATTTGGAAAAAGGGCCGATGGCAATAACAGGATGGAGTGGAGCAGGGTGCGAGCGTGCTTTACTATGAAAGAATTGACATGGCAGACACTTCTTGACTGTTTCAATGCAGTCTTTGAAAATTGAGGGCTAGAAGTATCCTGCTCACAGTATTTTCTGGGCCGTAGCCATCCCAGAGAGATGACCACCACATGCTCCAGCGTGGCAGTCATTAAGAATGCGTTCCGCCTCATCTAAGGTTAAACACCGTCGAAGAACGGTGTCGACACCACGTCGATAAAGAGTATCATTGACTATAAGGTAGTATTTTGCGTGATGTCGGATGCGACGCCATTCATCCTGAGTGAGATCGGGGTGGAAGCGTTGGGTTTGGAGATATAATAGAATATCCCCGTACCATGGATCAGACGTGCTAATGAGAAACAACGATTCATCAGGAAGAGAATCGATGGGCTCGGATGGCTCGGTAGCACGGGGCAAGGTACAAATCAACTCTGCAAAGACCAAAGACTTCTTGGACTTGTCTTTGACAAATTCCAAGTCAAACTCCTGAAGGATGACGATCCAACAAGAATATTTGCCCCCAAGCACTTGATGTGTGAGGATATAATACATTGGATTGAAATCGGCTATAACAGTGGTCCGACATAGTAGAGTGTAATGGCGGAATCTCTGGACAGCAAATACTGTTGCCAGAGCCAGTTTTTCAACATGTGAATAATGAGTTTTGGAGTCGAGAAGACTCTTACTAAGATAGTATACCACATGTTCTATGCTGATTTGGTCTTCCTGGACTAGCACCATACCGATGGCGGAAGTCGAAGCTGCGAGATAAAGAATGTAGTCCCGTGTGTAATCGGGGGGTTGGATCACAGGATCTTTGGTTAAGGCTGCCTTTAGATTGTCAAAGGAGAGTTGGGCTTCGTCATCCTAGATAAAGGGAACGTTCTTCTTGAGAAGCCTCATGTAGCCTTTTGTTATCTCGGACAGATTGCAGATAAAACGACGTAGAAAGTTTGCATGCCCTTGCAAACATTGAAGTTCTGGAATATTGGTGGGGGAAGGCAGGGCTAATATAGCTTCTACCTTCACGGGATCTAAACGTATCTCGCTTTTGGAGACTATGAAGCCCAACAATTTTCCAGCTTCTACACAAAAGATGCACTTATGCAGGTTCAAACGTATATTGTAGCGACGACACCTTTCAAAAATGGCACTTAAGTGGTCGGGATGGTCTTCCCGGGTCCGAGAGTGAGCGGGAAGATCATCAAGATATGGTTCTACAATATGTTTGATGTCATGGAATGCGTAGGACATCGCCCGTTGGAAAGTTGCCACGACATTTGTAAGGCCAAAAGGTAACTTTCGATATGCAAAAATCCCCCAAGGGCACATAAAGGTCATTTTGTGCTGGTCAACTGGGAGGATATCGATCTGATTATAGCCAGAAAAGCCATCCATGAATGAAAAGATGACATTCCTGGCACAGTTATCGATGATCTGGTCGATAAACGGAGTTGGGTAGTTGTCCTTTGGACAAGCCTTGTTCAAGTCCCGGTAATCGACACAGACTCTAATCGTTCCTTGTTTCTTGGCTACGGGAACGATGTTGGATACCCATTCTGTCAATGGGACAGGATAGATAAAACCAGCACGCAAAAGTTTTTCAACTTCTGCTTTGATAGCGGCTACCTTACGAGGATGGATGGGTCAAAGCTTCTGCCGAACAGGTCGGGTGCCAGGGAATGTTGGAATTTCATGGACCATAATCGAGGGGTCAATTCCTGGCATTTCTTCATAACTCCAAGCAAAAAAATCGCAGAAAGTTTTGAAGTAGGCACTATAGAACTCCATTTCGAGAGGAGTACATGTTTTGCCGATATGTACGTTTTCCACGATACCAGGCTTCACTGAAATATCAATGGGAGTGGTTTCCATAAGGTTAGCCAAGTTCCCTTCGGAAAATACCTCATCGAGGAAAGTGGGGAACTTGGTTTGGACAATCCCAAGTGAAGTACTAGGTTTTGTATCAGGCTCAAGTGGCAGAATGGTGGGGAATGAAGATCGATGATGAAAATCTCCCCATAGTGGCTCATCATCGCACATAACCTCCATAATTGATTCGTTAGTGGGAAAAATCAAATTGAGAGGATCGAAAAGTGGTGGGTATGGATGAGTTTCAGCCGAGAGCTGTGCCACGGAATGATGAGTGGGACAGTCGACCCAATCGGTTGCTGATTGGATCGCTTGATATGCTGCGAGGTTTCTGTTGAGAGGCATAGAGTTGCCGTAGTCTTCAATCTGAGAGGGACTTGGAATCACCCATGAATCATTGGATGAAATCATGTTGACTGGTTGAACATGGGTTCCCAGCTCTGGAAAAACTCCGATGAGGGAAGAATCCTTCATGAGACCAACACCTATGTCTTGGAACCGGTACCGAGGTTGATCCAATAATGGGACGGTGTTGGTGGAGTTCGGATGGGAGTCTGGGATACAGTAATCGAGTTGATCAATAGTGACAATTTTCCCTTCATGAGGAAATTGCACAATCCGAAAGACTGTAGATGATATGGCGGTCATGGCATAAAACCAGTTCCGACCAAGTAAGAGATTGTAATCCAATGGTGCATCTACGACGTCAATGTGTACGGATACTATTTTTCCCCCTAGTTCAACACCAATTGAGGGAATGAGTCCATAAGGTTGAAAACCGTGTCCATCAAACGCCCTGAGAGTAGTAGGAGAAGTCGTGACTTCGGGTGAGCCTAAAGCTCTCCAGCAATTCAAAGACATAATCGAAGTGGAAGCACCTTCATCTAACACAGTGCGGTGGATGATATTTCCATGGATGTTTGTGTGAACCTGGAAGGATAACTGGTGAGAAAGCCGAGGTTTGGCATGTTCCAAGTTAAACATGATAGAGTTTGAAGTATCTGGGTCCATTGCCCCCAGTGCTGAAAGTAAGGTTCTACGCTGCATGGGGCAGTGTTGAAGAACCTCGAGAGCCGACATGGTGCAAGGTGCTTGAGCCAAATCCTCAACAATGTTGTAGTTTTCGGCAACGCACGCATTCGGATTAAATGTCGCCTTTCATATGGTGCCCTTGGGTGGGCGTAGCACTGTGTCCGTAAGCAGTCTCTCGATATGGAGATGGCCGGTAGGGGGGGGAATAGGAATCGGATCTTCAACAGGAGATTTGCCTTTGGCTATCTCGGGTTGTTTGTTTGAACTTGGAGGGTTGTCGTACATCTTTGAACGAGTGGTTATATGAATCTTTTCATTACTCGTCATCAGGATTCACGGTTTGTGGACATCTCTCCGCGGGTGGGATTGGTCGAGTTGCCCCCTTGTGGGGTTTCTTGGGAAACCATTTGCTATTGCTGTTGGGGGAAAGGGTCAGTTAGCACTGTCGGGTGAGAGGATCCTTTAACGAACTTATTGACCTTGTCCTTGTAGGGATAGTCACGCGTGTAATGATCATCTTAACAAATTAGGCAGGGAAACTTAGCCTTTCAACGTGGTTTCTGGTCATTCTGGGTGGGTTGTGGCTTGGGGTTCTCCTGCTGGTTTTTCTTAGGTTTACCACGATTGTTTTTCTTCTTTACCCCGGATGGTTGTGACGTAGATTGAACTGCGTTCACTTCGGAGGAAATATCAGGAGAATTAGTTGTTTTTGAAGCATCCTGGGGTAAAGTGGGGGAAGCAGAAGCTTGTTGTCCCGTCGAGTTGGAGGTAGGCTGGGTCTTGACTGAACCGATGATACCATCAATGGGTGGTTCAGTGGTAGGTTTGGTTGGATCAGTGTTAACGTGGGAGGCATGAGGAAGAAGTTCATGTAAAGTACCGGATTGAGTGTATACCAAATCCATGTACTGGGCTGCCGAGATGGCTTGTTCTTCTGTAACCGGCCCGCGCATAGTGATATCTCTGGCTATGGGAGGCAAAAAGGATTTCGTGAACCAATCAGCGAGTAGTTGATCCGGAATGGGTGCCTTAATTAGCCTACGGCGTCGTCGCCACTCATGGATGTGATCCGAAATGTGTGTAGAAGTGGTTTGATGCAGTGAGGTTAACAGTTCTGTTCCAGTCTCATACTGGATGGGGAGCTGGAAATGAGTCAAAAAATGCATAGCCAAAGTGTTGAAATCACGGAAAGAGTGTTGTGGCAGCTCAATGTACCATTTTGCTGCCATGCCGGTAAGCGTACATTGGAAGAGCCGAAGTCGGATGGAATCATCCATCAAGGAGTTGGATGAACACCAAAGATGGAAGGTCATCACGTGGTTCTTGGGGTCTTCCCCGGGCTTAGCATCGAACTTGGGAATGTCCGATGGAAGTTTGGCTGGAATAGGTGGCCAGTGAGGTTCATGCCATATAGGATCGTTAATAAGCCTCGACAAATTAGGTAAGTCAAGTGTGGCCAAAAAGGGAAGTTGATGGTTAGTCTGTGGGTATGAGTAATAACCATGTGGTGCAGAGAATCCTGGAGGGCCTTGCATAGCATACTGCTGTGTGTTATACCCATATGTGTTTCCCGGGGGGTACTATTGGAAGTTCTGTGGGTAGTGAGCCATTTGGTTAGCCGGTTGATTGTAGGTAACCGGTTGGTGGATGTTCTGTTGAGTGGGTATGGTACCCTGGGGTTGCTGAAACCCAGTAATGGTTGCTGCTCCTTGTTGGGGAAAAGTTCCTTGGAATTGTTGTGTTCTAGGGATGGTACCACTGTATTGAACAAGTGGAAGGTTTCCCATAACAGGGTTGGGGGGTGGCTGCGACGGTGGTATCCATGGAAGGCTCGTTCCTCCTTGGGGAGCGAGTGGAAATTGAAGGGATGGGTTCCATGGAGTTGTAGCAGCTGAAGGTTAAGGGAAGACAGAATTCAAGGTGGGGGGAATCTGAGATTTCCCCCCAGGTTGGTTCCAGTTTCCAAATAGTGAGTACCCCCCACTCTGTGGGACTTGAGATTCCCAAGAAGGAAGCATACCTGACGGGGGAGGTTGAGAGTGAGGCCTGGTTGGAATACCAGAATAAGGTTGCCCGCTGCCAGGTGTGTTATACATACCATATTGAGCAGATGCTGCTGGTTGGGAGAGTTGTTGGATGGAGCCAATGGGTTGTCCACGAGTAGATGGGTTGGATGGCCCTATAGGAGGAGGCTGTTGACTAGGAACGGGGTTCCCAACAAAAGTTTGTCCTCCAACTAGTTGGGTTGATGGCCCTATAGGAGGAGTTTGTTGACTAGGAATGGGGTTCCCAACAAAAGGTTGTCCTCCAACTGGCTGGGTTGATGGCCCACCAGGGGGAGTTTGGTTGTTAGAGTTGGGGACCACTGCAGTCGGTTGTCCACCTCCTGAGATAGTGTAAATAGTGGCCGAAGGTGATCCTCCGATCCAACCGGAAGATCCAGCAGTATGACTAGGTGTTCTTTCGCCGCTGGCCAAATATGATAGCGTTGATTGGCCAACGGCGCCAAAAGTACCGATTTGCGGAGGGGGTCTTTCGTATCTGATAGGCGAGGACGGAGAAAAAAATGGGTTATCCCTCATAGAATGTGTGCCAAAAATGGGTGATGGCAGCAAATGTGGGGAGTTCAAACCAGGGGTATCGGCGTCGTCCATAGCGTGTTCAATGATAGGAGGACCATCGAAAACTGGGTCCGAGTTCATGTCCTGGAAAGGGTTTTCAGGACGCCGGGGGGGACCTATGTATAGTAACGTTTGAAGGTCTGGAACCGTCTGCATAGGAGTGATGAAACTCTATGGTAGATGGGATGTTGGGATCCCTATAGTCAGAAAGATGAGTAACGGGGGGATATCTAGACGCTGTTGAGAGCATTTTCTCTGTGTCGTGTTTAAACCGTGTCGATGCTAATGGGGAATTTGCTAGGCTAACCATACTAGACTGGATGGAAGCCATGATTTCATGTCTCGGAGGGAGGTTGGGTAGAGATATAGTACGAGGTACGTTGCTAGAAGTACTTGTTTCCTGCGAATGAACACTGGGTGACGTAGTTATAACAGGCGGAAGCTCCGCCTGGGAAGTGATGAAGCCATATTCAGGTTCAAAAGGTGTGTCAGGAAGTCGAGTATCTTCAACGATTTCGACGTACCTGCCTGAGACTGAAATCAAGCCAGGTATATCCTGGTTGGACCCTTCGGTGGTGCCAACAGATCCGTCTGTGTCATCGTGAGAAGTGTCTGATGGATGGGAGGTGTTGACATCAGGTAAGAGGATGACCTCTGGTCTAGTATTTTGGGTTGTACTAGATTCAGCCGCTGTAATGGTGTCCACTGTGGCAGATAAATCTGGGATAACAGTGGGTGAAGTGACAATGGAAGTCTCAGATATGCTAGTGGTTGCAGAAACTGCAATAGATTCTGAGACTGTGCTGTGAGTAACAGTTACAGGCGGAACTGATGATGATGATGTAGTATGTATCGGTGGTGGAATGTTCCCTCGACTAGTACCGCGGCCAGGAGGAGCGGGAATGCGTGATGCAGGTGGACCGGAGGTCCGTGGCGGGTGGCAGTGGTGGAGGGCTTTTTCCCTATACTCGTCGTGACCTTCATGGTTGTTCTGACATGATGACAGGAAAATGAAAATCGAGGGCAGTTTCGTAACAAAGAACTCAAAAACTCTAATGCAGCCGAGTGTGCAGAAGAGGAGCTAGAAAAATCAAGGCTCGCAGGCCAAAAAAAACAAGCTCTAAAATCTATATTGAGACTGGTGTCTCAATAAGCGAGCTGATATGAAAATATGGCCAGAATGCCAACAAGCAGTCCCTAAAAAGAAAAAATGACCCTCTACAAAGATGAGATAACAAGCAAACTCCTAACTAAGAGCTGGAGACCTCAACAAGCTATATCCTTCGCAAGGTGATGAAATCCAAGTCGAACAATACAACATGAGAGACCGATATAAGAAGGATATCCCTCTACCGAAAGGGATCCTAGGTATAAGAGCCCTAGTAGAATAGTCACTAAGCTACCTCGTTCATGACACATTGGAAAAGGTTTTGGGCACTTCAGCCTTCCGAGGAAGACAATGATCGATGTTGCTCTAGGGCTAAGTGGAGTGCGGCATTCCACAAAGTCCGTCCGGTTCTCAATCTCGCGGCCGTTTAACCCCTGAAAGTTAGAAACAGTAGGAGGCCCCTCCACAAACTGGCTGTGACCGTGTTAATAAATACTAAAGGATTTTAGTTCCCTAGAAGACAACAACTATGTCTCAGATGAAAATGACAAGGGGGAATTATTTTGATGCCTATCCCCGGTGTCCTACCTAACTACCAAATTCTTTTGATTTCCTCAAGTGAGGTTAATGTTGGTTTAATTAGGGAGATTAATTTTAGTGGTTGTCTTACTCAATCAGGTAAATGGACGTGAAACTTGATGGTGTTATGACGACCCAAACCATGCAAATGAGAATGAATCAAAATAAGCCTTTTTCTTCGATGAAATCTAGCTATGGGAGAGAGAGAGTTCTTCGATCAAAAATCCATGAAATTTTTCACAAGCAACAAAAAGTCAAAGCAAAAGATTTTTTCTTTTCTTTTTGTAAACAGAGCCAAACTGACATAAACACTCTTTTTAATGCACTGATCCTACAACTAAGATGCTTCAAATATGAGAATTTCTATGGCAAATTCAATGGTTCATTTCCTAATGCACAATGATGCTACTAGACTTTTCAATTCAAACAACAGAATTGTTCTCAAATGATAATTTTTTAATTACTGAAAATGATAGAAATGATGTGACTGTAAAAGCTACAGGATTCAGTAAAAGAGAACAGTAGTGTTGGGTTGGTTGTGGTGAAAAAATCAAGCCAATGCAAGTAAACTGGAAAAGTGATCCAATATGCCAAAAATGACACTAATTCACATAACAATCAAGCTCACAAATAGGGAAATAAACACACCACACATACTGTAAAAATGACCAGGATGATAATAGGCAACAACAAACACTACCTAAGGCAGAGAAAGACTCAGGAAACCAAGCAAGGATAAAAAATTTAAAAAATTGCAGACACTACCGCGGGGAAGAATGAGGCTAAAGCGCGGTACTGCTAAACTACTGCTCTGGTACTAACTCAGGGAACGCGGTACTACCGCTCTGTAATCAGTGCAAAGGGTGCGGTGCTGTGGCAAGGTAAGAAAAAAGCACAACTGGAGAAAAGAAAATGGAGTTTTCAGGATTGTTGCTAACCCAGGGGACTCAGTGATCATACAAGGAGAAAAAATACAGCGAGGAGGGGTGAATAAAGGTAAAAAAAGACCAAGATTCAAAACTGGTTTGAAGTGCAATAAAAAATCACAATCAAAAGATGGATGACAGTGAACTAAATCAATCAAGCAGAAATCAAAACTAGCGGAGTCGCCATTCTTGTTTGGTAGAATTTTTCCCTACGGATAAGTCAAAATTCTCTTAACTTTAAAGTAGATTCCTAACTGACTCTAAAGCAAGAAACAAGACGAAACAAATGCTACCTTGAAATTCCTGAACTGACTTTTACAACAAGATTATATGCATTCAAAAACAATGAGAGATATGACTCACCTTTCAATCTGACGTTTGTCCCACTTCTAGCTCTTGATCCAAAGCTCCAATGTAAAACCTGTTGAGATCAAACAAAGAACAAACATACAAGCTTCCAAATACCTCGAAGTAAATATTAGATTCAAATCCATATTAGATACATTCCATGCTAAAGACTTATACAATACACATGAAATGGGAAAAACAAGACAAGTTATCTTTATTACAAACTTGAAGAATACTTACAAAGGTTGCTTAATGTCCAAGCCAATCCTCCAGCTCCAAGTGCTTCCTCCTCTAGCTATCTCCACAAGGCTGCAAGATCATAGGTTTGATGCTTCTAAGAGTCCTCCCCCTTTCCCATGGAATACCTCTCTTTTATAATGTATGGTAGGGTTAACTAACAAGAGAGATGGGTGGATCTAGGGAGAGTTAAGTGGATCAAGGTTTCTAATCACAGAAAATGGGTTAGGATCGAATCAGGGATCCTAATCCTCCAATATCTCTCGAAAATCCAAAATCCCAAAAGCCATGGAAAAAGGGCTATAAAAAGAGTACCGCACCCAGCAGTCTGAGCATAACGCGGTAGTACTGCGTTGCAGGGACAAAGCATAGCGTGGTAGTGTAGACTACCGTGCACCTATAACTGAGCAAGGCGCGGTAGTTAGGGTAAATAAAGTCTCAGCTGGGTGAAAACTTGCGAGGGTAAGTTTACCTTCAAGGTTCACTCATCATTTTTCTCTGCTGAGTGGTTTAAAGCAGTAGGGGAAGTGTCGTCAGCTCTTTTTGTGGTGGAGATGCGACACTGTGGAACATGGAGGTATTACAGCAAGACTTGTAACTGAGGCATTTAGTCAACAACCTAGTATTGATTATAATGAGACATTTGCACCTGTAGCGAGACTTAATATGGTAAGAATGGCATTAGCTATTGCTACTCATAATAAATGGTATGTATATCAAATGGATGTAATGTCTGTGTTTTTGAATGGATCTTTAGAAGAAGAGGTTTATGTGAGACAACCACCTCGATATGAAATTGATGGACATAATGACAAAGTTGACAGATTGAAGAAAGCACTGTATGGATTGAAGCACGCACCTAGAGTTTGGTACAGCGGGATTGATGAATATTTGAATAGTGAAGGATTCAACAGAAATCCAAGTGATCCAACCTTGTATACAAAGGTAAACCAATAAGGTAAAATACTGATTGTTTGCTTATATGTTGATGATTTGATCTTCACTAGAGATCTTTGAGTAGATGAGTTTAAGGAAGCCATGAAAACAGAATTTGAGATGACTGATTTAGGAATGATGAAAAATTTTCTTGGTATTGAAGTTACTCAGTCTGAGGATGGTATTTTTATAAATCAAGCTAAGTATGCAAATGATGTAGTGAAAAGATTTAGAATGATGAAATGTAAGCGGGCTGTAACACCAATTGCAACTGGTACAAAACTCAGTAAGGAGGATGCTGGGTCAAATGTTGATCCAACGATGTATACGAGACTGGTACGAAGTCTCATGTACTTGAATGCAACAAGACCTGCTATAGTGTTTGCAGTAAGTATGTTTTCGAGATTTATGGAGTCCCCAAAGAATACCCATTGGCAAGCTCGAAAGAGGATTCTGAGATATATTGTTGGAACAACAAATTTTGGTATCCAGTATACATCAAACTTAGTTTTTAAGTTGATTGGATATACTCACAATGAGGTTCTACAGATGATAGAAAGAGTACATCTGGATATGTATTCAGTTTTGGATCGGGATCAGTAGCATGGGCTTCAAAGAAGCAACCCATAGTGACACTATCCTCTACTGAGGCAGAGTATGTTGCAGCAACAGCAGCTGCATGTCAGACTGTGTGGATGAGAAGAACTCTTTCTGAGTTGCAGCATGAACAAGATGGACCAATACAAATTTTCTGTGACAACAAATCAGCCATTGCACTATCAAGAAATCACGTCTTTCATAAAAGAAGTAAGCATATTGATATAATGTATCATTTCATTCGAGAACTGATAAACAAGAATGAAATCAGTATGAAATTTTGCAAATCAGATATTTACAAAACCTCTGAGAAAAGAGTTGTTTGAGTTTCATAGAAAAAACATTGGGGTTTGTAAGCTGTAACAGAAATCCAGTATTTCAAAGTTTTCTTTTTTAGTGTAGTAATTAAGGGGGAGAATGTCAGAAACAATTAATTACTCCACCGCTGGCCACCGATTTTTTGAAGAGACAATCACTGCCCAGATTTAACTTATTATAGTTTTGAAAAGCCAAAAGATAAACCAAATCAGATTTTGTTAAACTGTTCAAATTACTGAAGAGCTTCCACCACTTAACCGATTTAATCATTAAGGTTGAAGTGACATTCAAAAACTCTATTGCAGCATATCCAGTTTTGAAGAGGAATTTATAGACATGTATTTAATGGCTCAAGACTGTAATAGAACAGTGCATTTATTTATGTAGTAAATTTTGTAATGAAGGGCCAATTAAACATTTAATGATCAACTCGGTTGAAACACTATATATACCCATCATTGTAATCGTGATTTCAAGGAATACGGAGCGAATGAACAGAGCTGAAATCAATCTCAAATTTTTACCTTTCTGTTATGCTCTGTTTAATGAGTTTGTAAACTCAGAATTATTTTGATGTTAGTTTGTTGTAGCAGCTTAAGAGATTAATGTTGTTTTTGAGAGTTAATTACTTTTAGTTGTTATTAGAAAAGTGTATGAACGCAAGCGTCATCATAACCTAGCTATAAGAGTCAGCTGCAACACACTTGCAACAGTCATGTAGGTGACTGCTAGCTAAAATAGTGAGTTGTTACTGTCAGCTGTGACTGTGCTGAAGATTACAGTGAGGTGTGACTTTCCTGTAGGTGAATTTTCTGAGTTTTGGAGATCCGTGAGTGTTGCTGGAAGTAGCTGCAACACCCCATGCCTTCCCACAGAATCGAGGTAAGCCAACCACATCAATATGATGTCTTTCCTGTGACGTTATATTGATCTCCGCATCTTCTGTCTCCACAATCATATTTATGTATGGTTGGATTTTTGATGGATCTCGTGCATGGCATCATGTGGTTGGATTTTGATGGATCTCATGATGGCATCGCTCTTGAGGACTCACAGATCAATATCAGGGTTCGCCAAAATGACGATCGAGTTATGAATCAAAATGTTTATATGATTCAATATGTTTATATGGCGAACAATAACTTAGTCAAAATATTATTTATGAGTACAGATTGTAGAATACCAATGTTTGGATCGCTCTAAGTTTTAATATGCAGCAGAGTGTAAAAGATAATATGTAATATGCAACTCACTCTAAAAGCGTAAGTATTAGTGATCATTAGATGGCATTTTATTTGATATATTTTTAAAATTATTTTATTGTTTTTTTTATAACAATATCTTTTAATAATCTTCCACCCACTTACTTTATTTGTTAAAAAGAAGTCAAAAGAATGTGGATGTATATGCTTAATGATTTATAATTTTATATTTAAGTGATTCAAATATTCAAATTTGTTTTTTTATTAAGTATTGAAATTATATTTTTTAATGTTAATAAGGATGGTTTGGATAGGCCTCCTTCTCCATGGCAGCTTTATTTCGAATCAACTCTTATTTGGAATCGATGAAAAAAATAGTTATTAAAATTTTGTCTTTAAAAATATAGTTTTGTATGTATTAAAATAAGCACACCATCTAAACAGCTTTATTTCAAATCAACTCTGACATGGAATACTTGGAATCGATGAAGAAAGATAGTTATTAAAATTTTATCTTTAAAGATATAGTTTTGTATGTATAAAAATAAGCACACAGTCTAAATAGCTTTATTTCGAATCAACTGTTACTTGGAATCAATGGAAAAAATTAGTTATTAAAATTTCCTCTTTAAAGGCACAGTTTTGTATGTATAAAAATAAGCACACAGTCTAAACATAAACATAAACAATAACAATTAAAATAAAGATAAAGTACACATCAACGCCACCCAACCAAAACAGACCATTTAAAGATTAGTGCGCTTACCGTCCATGCTCAGATATTCTCGCTTGGGAGTCTAGATGGTTTTCAAATCCGGATTTGGAGTCCGCCCGCCCGGTACTATATAAGGAAGGCGCTATGCCATTGTATTTCTCATCTCTTGCTTACCCACTTTGGGTTCCTGTTGAGTATTAAGTTTTTACATTCTGTAACCGACGTTACAGAATAAGAGATTGTAAGTTGTATATTCGGTGTTACTGTTTTTAGGGCTTTTCTAGTCCATGAGTTAGTTATCAATGATTTGCTCATATTATATACTCATATGTTGTTTAGCAGATTTAGTTGAAGTGAAGGCATGTTTACCAGATTTAGTTGAAGTGAAGGCTTTTTGGGGGCAGAAGTCTGAATCTTAGAACGCATTCAGTTTCAGCTTAGTAATACCAAGAATACCATCAAAATGGCCAACAACATGAAGAATACAAACGTGAGCTACAAACCCAAGGTCTCCCACAATCCCAAAGCGAAAAATACCAACGGTGTCAATCAAGCCTTCGAAGCTAACATGTCTTATCGCCCAAATATCGAGCACCAGCCCTTCGGAGCTGACATGTCTTATCGCCCAGATATCAAGCACCAGCCCCGCGCGGAGAAGACCAAGGAAACTGACCAGGGCTTCCGAGCTGACATGTCTTACAGCCCCAAGATTGTGCACAAGCCCCACCTGTAGAATACTTGGTAACGACAAGTAGACCAACTTATAGTAAGTAGTATTTGTTTTCCTTTATAAAATTTCTTCTCTTGAGAGCAGTATCTACAGAGATGTCATGATTTTGCCTTCTTTCTTTTGCTTAATTACATTGTTTTTGCATGCGCAGGCGTGTGAAAGAATAAATGCAGTCGAAGATTGTGTCTTCAGGTTCGACTAGCTGACTGTGTGTTCACGTATGACCTAGTACTTTTGGTTTCGTATGGTGAAGTAATAATATATAATGTATATTGTTTTAATATATGAATAGTATTATCGTTTATATTGTTGGTGGTAAATGTTTTATTTCCTGATAAAAGGAAATATATTTGAATTGTTATAAGTAGTTGTTAAGAAAAAATAAGTATAAAAAGGTGTTATTTTGTGTTATCAAGTATTTGTTATGTTGGTAAATGCCTTTATTTTCCGAAAGAAGAAGAAATACATTTGAATTTACAAGGTATACTTAATAGTATCCATTATGTGTTCTATTGTTGGTAAATGTCTTTTTTTCTTAAAAAAAGAAATTTATTTGAATTGTTATAGGTAGTTGTTAAGAAAAAAAAATATATGTTATGTTGTGTTATGTGGTATCTATTATGTTGTTGTTATTTAGCAATGTATAATGTATATTGTTAATGTATAATTTCTAACTTATACTATATTATTATAATGTATGAATAATATTATTAGTTATATGTTATGTTGTTGGTAAATGTCTTTATTTTCTAAAGAATAAGTAATACACTTGAATTGTTATAAGTAGTTGTTAAAAAGAAAAAAAGTACGAGAAAGTTACTTGAAGTATTGAAATTACTTATATATTTGAAGAGTAGTATGAGTTATGTGTAACATAGTTATTTTGATACTAATAATAATAATATGGTCATGATGTATTAAGATATTCATGGCGAGTTATTTATTTCAAAAATGGTTTTGGTGTATTAGTATGTTCAAGAAGGTTTATATCATGTTAAAAATTACATTAGTACCGATATCACATCGTAACATTGAAAGGTAGACTTGAAAATCGAGAGATTGTCAATCCTAGGTTGTTTGAAATTTTATGTAACCTTATGTGAATGAGATGATAGTATTTTTTAATTCAATTTTGCTAAAAGGTTGTGGAGTGCAAAGTAAATTTTTTATATTATGTAGAACAAGGTCCAAATAAATGAATTATTAAGGTACGTATAAAGAAAAAGTAAATAAAAGAAAAGTACTTAGATTATTTAAAGTACTTGTATGTTCCAATAGTAGTATCATATATGTGTTATGTTTCTTTTTTATAAATTTAATATTATGTCATATTATATTGTTTTTTATCACTTTAGTAATGTAAATGGATCACGTTAATATTATGTAGTAGTATCATATATGTGTTATGTTTCTTTTTTATAACTTTAATATTATGTCATATTATATTGTATTTTATCACTTTAGTAATATAAATGGATCACATTAATATTATGTCATTGAAGTTACACAAAAGTAATAAATTGAATGAGTTGAGTGTAATGTTACATTATGGCATTATGACATTCCGATAATAATGTTGCATGTTATGTTTGAGCTTGACGGTATCTTCGGGACAATTTTAAAGTAAACAAATAATTGTTTTCACATCCTTACATCAAATTTAACATCACCACATTTCAAATATGACAAATCACTATCTAGACAATACCACATCAACTGACTCATCAATCTGAAAATCTTCATTTAATAAATCTCTATTTCAAATTAGAAAACATGATTAAGAAGAGAAGTTTAAATTTTGAAATTAAGAATCTCATTTTGAAATAACATTCTTGGTTGAAATTAATTATTAGTTGAATTTAGAAATATAATATGTATGCATAAGTCTCTTTAATGTACAATAGGAATATATTAAACTTACAATAAAAATATACAATATGAATATATAAATCACACAATTTCTTATTTAAATTATACCATATATGTTCAATTGTATCAAATTGATCTACACCAATAGTTTGAGAATTGTTTATATGCCACATCCATGACATACGCAAGGCTAATTTACATCCACCCCATAGTATTGGTAAATATGTTTAATTTGGAAGAGTGAAGCCTCATCTTAGAAAACAATGAAGTGTATAGTTAATCTTATTTTTAAAGTAGGAAATGAATTCTTCTTATTGCATTGTATCATTGAGAACAAAGACAAATTTTAAAGCATTTATAAGGTCCATAACTATAGAGTTAATCATTTTTTTCTTTTATTACATATAAGAAATTTGATAATTTCTAAAAATAAGTACACAAAATCATTTATACAAATAATGTTTGAATAAATTATACAAGTTTCCTAACCTACAAGAAAACATCCATATATTTGGAATTTCTATAACTTTCTTGGACACAACAATACACATATGTAAATGTAATTTGTAATTCGAGAGGATGACTTGAACCATTTGGAATTGGAACAAATGCTAAACAAATTATATTTAAACAACATAATAAAATGTAATAGAAAATATTGCAATTTTTTTTATTGTATCTTTTAAGAAGAAGGCATAGTATGAAAAATAGTTAAAATATCAATGGTTAGTAGTGAACAAAGCTACAACTGAAATAAAATAATTTAAAACTAATGTGAGATAAGATGTTCATTTTATTTAATTAATAATATCGATATAATGAATTGAAAAAAATATTACAAAAGTTATGAAATTATAAAAATAGGAATATACTAAGTTCAAGTGACAATAACATGAATAAAACACATGCATTCTATGCTTAACAAAAATTTCTGTATAGGATGTTACAATGATAATGAGTTGAATCGTTGCTCTTCTTTCTTCCTAATTGTAAGAAATGCATTATTTTTCATCTTGTCATAACACTCAAAAAAGAAAGGTGGTGATATGTGCAAGCCATCTATTGATCTCTTCATATGGTTGTGAAGGTCAAACCTTGCCTCTTTGTGTTCCAAATATCAATTATGGCTCGTCCTAAAGTCAAATCCTATGATTTGTGTATAGTAGGGGCCCATGCCATCTTCAGGGGAATTTGTTTATGATTCCTCTAATAAAAGGTTTCATTGGTACGATTTTTGGATTAATTGTGTCGAATGGAGCACCAATGTACTTATAAAAAATCAGTATTGTACATTTGAAGGACAAGAGGTTTGGTGTCAGGCATATCAAAAATATTTTGAATGTAAGCAATCACACCATTAATTAATCCAACTTCAACCCACAAGTTACATGTCAACATGACATGTTGAGCAGGGCATAAGAGGACTTTGTCTTCTAATAGATCATCGTTAGTAGCACGAGTGTCTGTGTTCCTTGTTTGCTTAACACCACATAGTGCAATAAGAGAATTTAAATATTTCATCATGAGCCTATTATATAGGGTGCCAAATTATTTGTTGTGAACAAATGAATTGTTGAATCAAATAAACTACTGTATATTGGAGGTAATCTGGTATCAAATTTTGACATAAGAAGATCTACCAATCATCAAGAAGGGGTTTTGCATTTCTTATTTTAACAATCTCTAAAAAGATTCATGTTTTGGATTATCAACTTGCTATTGGAATAATGTATCCAAACTGAAAACAATGTTGAATCTTTTCCACAAAACTTTCCCCGTTGTATTATTTCATACAAAAGGTTATCTCTCACAAGAGGCAATTGAAAAATTTCCTCGACAAGAATGATCAAATCTACAACCCAAAGGAGTACATTTATTCTCTGGAAATGATTCTCGCAATCTATAATCAATCTACATGAATAAAATTGCTCCTATAAAGCTCATTTCATTAATCAAAACATAGCGAATATGGCACATTTCTTCATGAAATATTGCTAGACATTGCCCTTATAGTGTTCCCATATCTTTGATATAAGTTTTTAAAGATGAATGTATTGTATTTGCATGAATATTAAAAGCAACTATTCTTATTGGAGTGAGAATAAGCAATGGAATTTCTCTAGTAGATGTTGAAGTAGAAAGATCATGATAAATATAGAGATAAGACTTCCGAGTTCCAGTAGTTCATTGAATAATCATTTGGAGAGTATCACGATTTTCATATTCAACTAAATGTCAAAAGAAAGTCTTTTTTTTCGAAAATAGAAGAGGGAAGAGAAAATGTGTTATGATAATTGTCAATAATAACACCCCTTGATGGAGCATTCCTTATAAAATCCATAGCCTCTTCTACAACAACATTTAAAATTGTTATTTCCTCCCAATTAACACATAAATCAAAGTCCTTTCTACCAAGAGTTTGAAGATCATAAACCTCAACGTTGTTTGGAGGAACTAATCAAGATAAAAGATTCCATTCTTCAAAATATTCCAAATCATTGACTACTTTTTTATGGGAATCCTCATCTTCTTCAAGATAATGAAATGACAAAGGGGCCCGATCAACATGCCATGGTCTATATAAAAAATTCCTCCAATGTTCAACGACCATTTCACTTCAAAGTGCCATATCTATGGAGATGTTGTGAAATGGATTGTACACAAGTAACTTAGTCCAAGAAAAGGTTTCAAAGTCATCTAAATCCTCAAAGGGAGTAGAATAAAATCTTGGCCAAACTCAAACAATGCCATTTACATCTCTAGGTTTCCATTGATCATTCTTATGTTGGAGTGACGTTGGACATCAAAGGTACAAGATCTTGTTGTTTTTATCATGGACAAATGTTTCGGAAAAATTGTTCATTACTGATATATATGAACAAATGTGTTTTGAGATGAGAAAAGACAATCTACAAATATTTTTTGGAATACCTTTTCTCCAACAGTCAAAGATATTTTTTTTTAATACAAACTACAAGAGGTATCTTTAGCAACATACGGCATGTTTCTTGAGCTCCAATGCCACGATCAACAATTGTTTTAGCAAGGAATCTTATGCATGCACACAAAGATCTATCTTCAGAGGCACTGGATTTTGTAAATATTTTCAATATGTCTTGATAACGTTTAGACCTTTTTTTATTCCATTGAAGTATATTTAACAATATATTATAACACACCATGCTATCAAACCAAACGATGACAATCAACATTAACATGCCACATTGTACTAAGATAAACATTATGAACATTAACCCTATCATACTTGCATGTATGCTCATATTTCGTTCAACCTTTGTCATCTAGTGACATGTTAGAATAGACTCATTTTTATCAAATAAGAATATGAACTACACTTTGTATGTCTTTGGACATCATTCAATAAGTGCTCATACTCGCCTGAGGCATTAAAAGAGAAAATTTGTGGCATTTTCAACAAAGAGGGATTTCCATTTCTATATTGAGGAAAGACTATTTTCCTTCGATGAATATCGCATGACTTCCATGAATTCCATACATTAACATATAAATCAAAAGAATCCTTGGCATCATCCACAACAGAATGGTTTGACCAATCTAACAAATTCATGTTAGGTTCCACTTACAATCATAGGAAACCATAGGAAATCATGGATGTGGGAAGAGCCACTATGTTTCCATTCATACCTAAACAAAGAAAATATATAGTCAATATATTTCAAACTTCCCATACTGCATTAAAATTTGAAGTCAATTCATATAAGATAAAGTTACCAAGACAAACTTGAACTAAAAATCTCTTGCTCCAATAAGTTTTTGGATGATTTCTTGATGAAATATACTAAACCTTTATTGCATAAACATGGAAACAATATAGGTGTATTGGATAACATTTTAATTTTTTCTATGATGTTTGTTTAGTGAAGCATATTATTGTTAAATTTTCACAATTTACTTCAATCTGATTTAGGATCTTAACTGAGAGAACAACATGTACAACATATCAATCATGGACACAATAATGCAAGCACACAAGAGACACAGAGTTTGCTTGGGGAAAACCATAAAGGTGAAAAACCCCAATAACTTCCTCAGAGATAGATAGAGCAATGATACAACCAGAATACAAGAAATAGTCTTCTCCTAGCAGCAGAGCCTCCTCCTCCACAAGTGCACCACTCTCCAAAGTGTGAGTGAGAGAATAGAATATGTAAAATGAGAGAGACACACTCTCTATTTATACACTAACTTGACTTGACCTTTACTCAATTAGGTCGGCCTCAACTTAACCCTTCGACCCACATGGCCGACCCCCAATAGGGTGGTCTAATAACCCTTTCACCCACATGACTTATATAGGGCCGACCCCAACAAGGTGGTCTAATAACCCATCAAGTATAAGTTACGACACTTACAATATAAATGACGACACTTCTATATAGAGGAATAATAACATCTCTATAGGAATACAACCACTTCCGTATAGAGGAATAATAACATCTCTATAGGAATACAATATACATATATGTGAAATACATTTCGAAGTTACATATACATCAACACTCCCTCTTAACTAGGAAGGTATTTCTTGACACAGGTCTTCTAGCACAAGTCTTCTTCTCTGGATCATCGTCACTGGATAATCATCATCGAGTCATCATCATCGTCACTGCTGCTGCTATCTCAATCAATCTCTAAATCTACTCATCATAGGAAGTTCTATAGAGCCAGTCCTTTTTCATGCTGGATGTAGTCCCACCACGTGCAGGTCTTCATCATCTGTGTGAACGATCTGATAGAGGTGTCCTTTGAGGACTAATTTTATGTGTGGATGCAATACCGAAAAGAGTATCCTAGGAACATTTATGTGCCTAATCACGATCGGCAAGATCTCCTAGGACTAATTACATGCATCTCCTCCAAAATACCTTTAAAGAGCATCCCAGGAACATTTATGTGCTGCAACACGACCGACAAGATCTCTAAAGAGCATCTCAGGACTTATTACGAGCACATAGATCAACCTCTCAGATCTCCAGGACTGATTACATGTGGATAGACAAAACCTTTAAAGAGCATCCCAGGAACATTTATGTGCCGTAGCACGACCGACAAGATCTCTAAAGAGCATCCCAGGACTAATTACGAGCACACAGCTCAACCTCTCAGATCTCCAGGACTGATTATATGTCTCGGTAGTAATACCTCATCCCAGGACTGATTACAAGCACACAGCGCAACCTATCAGATATCTGAGGACTGATTACATACTACATAGCAATACCGGAAAGAGTGGCCTAGGAAGATTTATGTGCTGCAGCATGACCGACAAGATCTCCTAGGACTGATTACATGCTATTTGCACAACCTGCCACATATCATCTCTGACCTCCAAGTATCAACCTGATACTCATGATCCAATGGATCATCATCGCACAAAGAATCATCCTGATGCTCATGATCACACTGATCATCATCACTGTACCATCCTGATATAGATCATCTGGAGCAACATCCTGAAGCTCATCATCATGATCATTCTGATCATACAATGCATCCACTTGATGCATACCAAGTATCTACTTGATACATATCATCATACATGATTCACCTGATCATATAGTGTATCCACCTGATACAAATACAAATACATGATCCACTTGATCATACCTAATACATATCAACATACATGATCTAACTGATCATACAATGTATCCACCTGATACATATACAGATACATGGTCCAAGCATCCAACATGATGCATATACAAAATACATACAAATGATCCAACTGATCATATCCAGCATCAAACATGATGCATACATATACATATACATATAAATGATCCAACTGATCATATCCAACATCCAACATGATGCATACATATACATATAGAGCAGTAACTGGAGCATCATCCTAATGCTCATCATCCATGATCCTCCTGATCATCATAGCATCGTCTTCTTCAGATCATCTCATCATCCACGAAGCATAGCCCAGATGCACATCATCCAGTACTTACACCACCGACATGGGAGAACACATATACCACCATTCAGGGAAGGCTCCAGCCCTTACTTTTTCACCATGGGAGAATAGATCTACCACCATGTGAGAATGGCTCCAGCCCTTACATCTACACCATGGGAGAACACATCTACCAACATGTGAGAATGGCTCAGCAATTACATCACGACCATGGGAGAACACATCAACCATCATGTGAGAATGGCTCAGCAATTACATCATGACCATGGGAGAACACATCAACCATGTCAGAAAAGCTCATATGCATCTGCATCTTCCAGACTCATCACTTCCCTTTGGAATGAACCTTGATCTGAAGTGCACCAAGCCTATCTTTGAAGTACTCAAACTGCACTCTAGCCAACGTCTTGGTCAATACATCTGCAACCTGCTCATCCGTCGCAACATACTCTGCTTTGGATGTACTCAGTGCTACGTAGGACTGCTTCCTGCTAAACCAAGAGATCACACATGATCCCATACTGAGGCAACACCTAGAAGTGCTCTTCCTATCTATAGCACTGCCTGCCCAATCTGAATCAACATAACCCTGTAGGTTTAAACTTTTGATTCACATCATACATGAGCCCATAATCAACTGTACCCTTCAGGTACCTCAAAATATGCTTTACAACAACCAGGTGAACATCTCTCGGATCCATCAGGAATTGGCTCAATGTGTTCACCACAAAGCAAATATCTGGTCTCGTGTTCGTCAGGTACATAGAGGACCCAATCATCTGATGATACATCATGACATCGACCGGATCAGATGAAACATCACACCGAATCTTTAGGTTCGATGCCATAGCCTCGCAGTCCGTCATCCCAAACCTCTTCAGGATCTCTACTGCATACTTCCCTTGTCCAAGGAAGATTCCATATGCACTCTACCACACCTCCATGCCAAAAACAAATAGTGCATCATCCCCAAGTTCTTCATCTCGAACTTGGCAGCAAGCTTTCGTTGCGTGTCGGCAATCAATCTATCCTGACCTGTTACAAACAGGTCATCCACATACAATAGTAGTATCACTGGATTGCCTTCCTCAACCTTGTAGTAAAGGTTGGAATCCGCTTTACTCTTGGTAAAGCCCAAACTAGATAGAAAGCTGTCTATACTACCATACCAACTTCTGCACATATATGACTCCCTGTCATGTTTCTCAGAACCAAGTGGCTGCTCCACATACACTTCTTCTTCAACTACACCATTCAAGAAAGCTGTCATGAAATCCATCAAGTGTATCTTCTATTTCATCACTTTTATATTTCTCTATGATGCCATCTGCAACATGCTTGATCTTGATAGATCCATATGGAAGTCATAACAAACTTCCCTTCAGGTCTTGGGACTACATACCAAACATCATTCTTCATGATCAACGGATCATGGCATTCTTCCCATATCTTGGGAACTTCAATATCTTCAATAGATAATTTTGTTGTTGAACAAATGTTGTAGTTCTTCTTTTGTAGGTGACAGCATACGATCTTTCCTACGCAACAAGTTAAATTGCATGATTAGAAAACATCTCATAGTTTTGAGAACAAATTCTTACACATAAAGAAATATGTCATGCAGTCATGCAATTATCTTAGCCAATGCTTCAATACAACATTTATCCATATCCCGTAACTTACTAGATGCCTTCCAATCTCTACCAGAACATTGTTAAGAGTGTGCACAACTCCCAACATGTCAGCAAAGAGGTTTCATTCTAGATAAGTAGCAATGGAATGTTGTACAGTGCCATAGGCCACTTACCCATGCATATTAGTACTATATTGTTCATCAATGCAACTATTCTAATATGCATAATACACAACATAATTCTAGGAACATTAGTATATACATTATTGAATAGTATTATTTAAACAATAAAATATGCAAGTAATGACAATTCAAATACTTATCTTTGTTTGTTTGTTGGGTTGACTCCCTCTCAGTCTTTGCTTCTTTTTTGCAACTCCATTCTTATGTGGATTGTGAGAAGTGGTCAACTCCCTCTGAATATCTGCATCCTTGCAGAAACTACTGAAGTGTGCTCCTTTGCTTTCTTGCAGGAACAACTGGAGTGTGCTCCCTCTTGATCTTTGCATCCTGAATTACCTGTCCTTGAATTTACATCCATCCTTAATCTCTATGCATGCTTATTAGTATCATCATTGTGTTATCCTTGAGGTATCATACATAATCACACATTTATTGGTATAATCTTAATACTATCAAAACACAATAATCTTAAACATGTATATTCATGATCATTCACAGATAATAAACATTAGTATTCAAGGTTTCAGGGAAGTCTTCTTTTACTCATACACATTCTTATTTGATCATAGGACTCTTCTGTTTAGTTGAATCATCAATCAATATAAGAGATATAATATGCATAAAACCCGTGATTATTCAAACCTATACTTTCATGATTCTTCTAGTTAGTCATATCATCAATTATGGTAAGAAACATAATATGCATACAACCATGATTATTCAAACGTATGACTTCATGAATAATCATTATCAACAACACAACAGTATAAGATCCTAACACAAGGTAGGATTCTAGCTTGATATAGGAAAAACATACCTAGATTAGCATGCTAGCTAGTTATGTCTAACATACCTGCATAATGTCTTCTGGTTCTCTTCAGTGACTTGTGCTAGTAACCTGCATGTCTCATAAGTTAACCATTGTAGAACCAAGTTATACATACCTCGAAAGTAGATCTTCTATGTGATCTATGACAATGGATGAATCTTTGTCTTCATGTCACCATGAGCATATATTCTTGAAGTAGAACATGATTTGACTTTCTTGGTGTACCTTTTGTGTTAGCAAACAACACAAGCCTCATACAACATCACAATGCATTAGTACAATCGTAAGTGTCAAAACCTTAATCAATGAATATCTTCTATTAAGGTGATATGACAAGTCCAGTCATTAATCAAGATTGTACTGTAATGATATGAAGACAAACATATGATAAACTTAACCATGAAACATACATGTAAGCCATACCTGTCAAGATTGCTTGTAATCTTCTTATGGAAGGCCTTAGCCTCATCTCCCTCTGAGACAGGAACTTCTTCACTTATGCAGGTGACCAATCCATCCTCTTCTAGGATTAACCCAAACCACTTGATTTGCAGGAACTGGATCTGGAGCTATAATAGGGTTTGTCACAGAAACCCCAAAAATTCAAACTTTGAATTTCAAACTTCCGAAAGGATAGAAATATGCGCCTTGACAAGCTGATCAAGCTAGTATATTCAGAATTTGAAAACTGCAAAGTTTCACTCCTCAATTTTGCCTTTGAAACTTTCGGATTCACTGGACGTGACTTTGAACTAGGGTTTGATGAAGACCACTCTTCTGTTCAATCAAAATATTTGATCCAAATCTCTAAGCTTCTATTTCTATGAGGAGCTTCCATCCGTGGTCACAAATTTCAAAAATTCCCATTTTTGCAGAAGCCCTAATTTTCCACTTTTCTGATCAAAGTCCCGAACTAGGGTCTGATCAAGCTCAGCCTTCTGCCCAACAAAAAATTCTGATCTTGGTCTCTAAATTTCGATTTTGGTGAGTAGCATTCATCCGTGGTTTGCAATTACAGAAATTCCAACTTTCTCCGAAGCCCTAAATTCCGGAAGCCATGAATGAAGGTGCTAAAACATAATTCTGATTTGACATAAATATGTACCTGATCGTTTCTGGTGTAACTCATAACTTTTTGATCCACAGGGTCTGAAAAATTTTCCTGAGATATCTCGACCTATTATCTTTCCATCCCGATAGGTCTGACCTGAATTGGATTCTCTGAGAGAGAGTTATGCCAAGTGTCACAACGCGACCTGTTTATGGGATAATACAGGAGAGCGAAATTGTATGGCATGCACGTGTCACTGGTTCAACTTCAGCGTCTAAAATATTTTTCTGACATATCCTGACCTCTTATCTTTCCATCCCGACAGGTCTGACCTCAATTGGATTCTCTGACAGAGAGTTATTCCAAGTGTCGCAATGTGACCTGTTTATGGGATAATACAAGAGAGAGAACGTGTACGGTGTGCCATGTGTCACTACTTCAACTTCTGCCTCTGAACAATTTTCCTGAGATAGTACAGTTTGTGTACTACCTGTCACATTTTATGAAATTTCATTTGGAGCTTCCTAGCCCAAGTTATGACCTTTTTCCCAAGGTCACCTGATTTTGACTCAGATCTAGAAGAGGCAGAAACCCTATATTGTACAGATCCTAAATCACAGAGTACAATGAATTAGAGGTTTTCCTTTAGCCACCCGATACATGTGGATATGATCTTCTACCTTTAAAAGTTTCAGATTCGAAAATTTTGCCAAAATGGATTTATAGCGAAAGTGCTACGATGACTGGTTTTTGCTATATCAAGCCCTAGCATCGTAAGTGCAACAAGTGTCATACATGCCATATCATGCCTTCTTTCAGGCTAGCTCTGATACCATGTTAAATTTCAGAATTTACTTCAATCTGATTTAGGATCTTAACTGAGAGAACAACATGTACAGCAAATCTACAACATATCAATCATGGACACAATAATGCAAGCACACAAGAGACACGGAGTTTACTTGGGGAAAACCATAGAGGTGAAAAACTCCAATAACTTCCTCAGAGATAGATAGAGCAATGCTACAACCAGAATACAAGAGATAGTCTTCTCCTAGAAACAGAGCCTCCTCCTCCACAAGTGTGCCACTCTCCAAAGTGTGAGTGAGACAATAGAATATGTAAAATGATTGAGACACACTCTCTATTTATACACTAACTTGACTTGACCTTTACTCAATTAGGTTGGCCTCAACTTAACCACTTAACATAATGCTGGCTGGGTCGACCCCCACTAGGGTGGTCTAATAACCCTTTGACCCACATGACTTATATAGGGCCGACCCCAACAAGGTGGTCTAATAACCCATCAAGTATAAGTTACAACACTTACAATATAAATGATGACACTTCCGTATAGAGGAATAATAACATCTCTATAGGAATACAAACACTTCCATATAGAAGAATAATAACATCTCTATAGGAATACAATATACATATATGTGAAATACATTCCGAAGTTACATATACATCAACAATTATGTATTTTTTGGCATTAGATTATGTAAGTTAGGCGACTTTAAGTCAGCTACACTGAATGTAAAAAAAATCTTGGACAAGCCAAATCAGTAATCATGTCAATGAGTTCAGAATGAAATTTTTTCCAATAGGACCTTGCACCCGTAAGGGAAGAACCAAAATGCACAAGATGCTCATCCAACTTCTTGTTTTTCAAATCAATTAGTTATTGATGAAAGTCTTCAATTGTTGTAGGTGCATTTTCATCTATATTCTTCTGTACAAATACTGCAGCAGTTGCTTAGGTACAATGATGCGTATCATGTTTAACAAGAAATAACGGAAGAGTGGCTGGATTCCAAAACCTTGGTCAAATTATTTGAGTAGATTTAATCCATATTCATGGAGACGAATGTCACAACCAATGAGCATCACCAATATACAATAAAGTAGGTAATTCCATGTCAAATAAACCCTCTATATTATAATCATTAATTAGATATGGGAATGCCATGTCAAATAAAAACCTCTATATTATATTCATTAATTAGAGACAAATCAATATCTGGCGAGTCTAATTGGTAGAAAGGTGTAGAATTTTCATTTTCAACAAATGCTCTTATTTCCTCAACTTCTGTCCATGCATTTGGTTGTTGAATAACAAAGGATGAAGGATGAGCATGTAAACGAATAGTCCCTAACCCTTCAATGTTTGCATCATTATTCCTAGTATATTCAATTTCACAATCAACTTCAATTTAACCCTTCTCAGAACATCAATGGGTCTTTCGGAAAGACAATCAACTGAATTCATGTCGATTACAATATCCATATAGTATTTTTCCATTGCAATTTTGTACTACAATGCATCCATGACCCGTGGTCTTTTGTTATATCAAAATAGTTAGATTGTGCATTATCTATCCTCACAATTAGGATTCCAATATCTTCAATACATCATGGAAGGAGTTTTGCAATAATTGAAATATCTTGTGGAAAGCTAATGGTGTGGTCACTATATTTATATTTCCCATAATGAGCATGTGCCACTTTCAATATTGGATTAACCTATGGTATTAACATCTCTTAAACTTGAGTAAGTACGGTTAGAACATGAGGTTTCTCATGAATATCGATGTTATTCCAAAGAGAAAATAGATGGGAACTTCATTCACTCTTACACCTTTTACAAATAGAACAATCAGATTTTCTACTAACGTGTATTCTAGGAAAAGATTAACGAAAAACATAGCACATTTGCATAATAGAAAATGAATCAATCTTGGACCAAAATATTTTATGAATTGGACTCATGCTTCTATCAAAATGTTGGAAAACATGTTCATTTTCTCTATTAAAGTGAAATTTGCGAAAAAGGGCCATGCTCAGGATGAATCTTTGTAGTACTACTAGCATTTTTTTATCCAAAACTTGTGGAAGGAATTTCTCCAAGTTGATTGCATTGAATGGTCTTCTAGTAAGGGAAAACATTACACTCATCAATGCTAAACTTAAAATTGTAGATAATAATATGTAGAAATGTAAAACTAAATACAAAATAATGTACATAAAAAGTGTACATTGTCTTGCCAAATTGATGGCCTAGGTTGAAATAGAGGATAGTAATAATATTGTCCTTCTTCAGTTGGAACATTGGTTGTTGGAATATATTACACTCCCTCTATAATTGGATTACATTTAACACTTCCCTACGAGTAAGGAGAAATTAAAAAAAAAATCGAACTTTTAGGAAATCATTAAGAATGATCAACTATTTCAATAAGATTCAATATGGATGTTGCTTCCACTACCTTAGTTGTCTCAAGTGAAATAGTATGAGGGATAGTGTATTTAGTTTGTCAAATGACATGATTTCCAACTCTACGTTGTAAATTGGAAACCAAATTTGCAACTATATTTCTATCTCCCACAACTTCAGATGGAACTACTTGTTAAAAAACATAAATATCTCTAATGTGCATGTTTTGCACGGTTGGTGCATGCTCCAAGGTTTGATTTGCACTAATAGAAGACTCTATATTTTTGTTGGTATCCACATTATGTGTATGATCATCTTTCGGAACAGAATATTTTTCACCGAGAAGAATATTGTTGTTAGAAGAGTGTGGAAGAATAGGAATATTTTGGTTCAGAAGTATTCAAGGAAGGAAACATGAATAGGAAGTGTTCTTTGCATTATATGATCCAAAATATGATACTTAAATATATTGGGAAATTTATTTTGAATTGCAATACCATCTCTACTTCTATGATATTGAGACCTTAGACATTCATTTATTGCATCTTTATTTGAGTGATACCATAAAGGAAAAAGTTAATTTGTTCTTTCATGTGATGTTGGAGAGAGAGTGCATTACCGACTATGTTTACTTGCCTGTTCATATGACATTTCTACATATACATAGAGATAAATATTATATGATAATGTGAACATCACATAAAATGAAACTATAACAATATATATTCCTTGGAAGGTAATAATGCCTTTGTATTATGTCGGAAGATATCCACAATCTCATGGAAAAGAGTAATACATTATATCCCATATTAATTATGGTAAAGTATACTCTTGATATTCATTATTATATAAAGAGATGTTATTATGGATAATTATATTATCCCACATGTAATATGTTAGAGTAATTCCTCCTCATCTCTTAGTATATAATAGATTCAAGGGAGTCACATCACAAATCATGATATTTACGTATTCAACACAAGTATTGCTATATTGTATTGGGGTTATTGGCATTGCTCTCTTGTAAGTTTGAGGGAGATATCCTGGAGATAATAGAAGACTACCTTCTTGTGGATGTATCCCAACTGGGTGAACCACGTATATCTGGTGTACTCATTTCTCTTGTTCTCTTTCTGTACTTATTGTTTATATATTCTTGTTTTGCATAGATAGGTAAGCTAGTTTAGCTAGATACATATTTGTGACGGGTGAAAACGCGAAGCTAGGTAACACTTCCGTGAGAATCGGGTGCCCGACCAACATGGCAGAAGTTATTCAGCCGAATAATTTATTAGTTATTCGGCCCAATAACATTTAACGGAGAACTGTTTAGATTGACAGAGACCTCGAAATATGTGCAAATAGATAGCCGAACCGTATTTTTTCATGGTGGTTCTATGTTTATTCGACCGAACAATTATTCGGCTGAATAATTGTTCGGCTGAATAATTGTTCTACATAAAAGGTGAGCCGGACAATTATTCTACATAATTCTTACACATTTGTCATTTTCCTTTGTCCATTTGGCTGGTCCCCTCTTGTCTCCCCGTCAGTTGCTGCTGCACCCCTCTGCCACCCTCCCGACATGGAGATCCGCCACGCTCCCGACGTGGATATCCGCCACCCTGATTTCCTCGTGGAGACCCGCCACCCTTCCGGCCTGCTCTCGGCCCTGTTCTCGGTCTGTTCGTCAGCCTGCTCTCATCCTGTTCGTCGTACCTGTTCTCAACCCTTCTCGTCGGCCTTGTTCTCGGCCCTGCTCTTGGCCCTGCTCGTCAACCCTACTCTATCGGCCCTGCTCTCCAACCTGTTCGGTTGTCCCTTTCGACCTCCTCGGTCCTGTTCGTCGGCCCTGCTCAGTTGGCCCTTTCGGCCCTGCTCTCGGCCTTGTTCTGTCCACTGAAGGTAATGTTTTTAATTTTTTGTTTTCTTTTTGTTAATTTTTATATTTTCAGTGCAATGTTATTTCTAATTCTTTTACATTTTTGGCAGGTGTTGTTTTGTTTTTTCGTTTCTAGGCTTCGTTTTGCTGCTTGTTGTTTGGCTTTCGTCTCTGGAGTTTGATTTCGCCGGTGTCTTTCAGCAGTGAAAAATAAATAGGTATGCCTTCTTCTTTGTTGAACTCAATTAATATGTCAATTTAATTTTTGATAAACGGTTTTTTCAGTTGGTGAGGGTTGAACTTTGGCTAGATTGGCAGAGTTCATGGAATCTGTCCATGTGGATAGAGTCCATGAACTTTGCCAATCTGGGCAGAGTTTATGAACTCTATCCATGATCCATGAACTCTTCCGACATGGATAGAGTTCATGAAATCTGTCCATGTGGGAAAATTTCATGAACTTTGCCCATGTGGGCAGTGTTCAATTACTGTCATGGTCCTTTAAATGCACCATTGAAAAGCTAGTAATTACAACAAATCACATAGATTTATTTTCGTTATTTTTTAATAGGAAATTTAATGATATTTTTGTTATGTTATGGTGATTGTAACATGTTGTGAAATGCAGCTTAATTCAATTTCATTTAATTGCAAGCTTAATTGAAAGCATTAAAATATAAGACTTAGCCTCAAGTTAGCAACCCATGGGAAAGATTACCTTTTGTGTATATACATTCATTGTCTTGTCATTTCCACATGGGAAGAGTTCATGAACTCTGTCCATGTGGGAAGAGTTCATGAACTCTTCCCACATCGACAGAGTACATGAACTCTGCTTAATCTGCTATCATTTTTTAGAGATGACTACCTGACCCTTAATTAATCTGTTATCATTTTTCATAGTGATTATAGTAATATTTACATTTCATGCTCAGATTACCCATATAAGGATCATTGTGTAATATGGACACAAAGTAAGCACTAATGTGAACAGCTTTTAGTACAACTATAACACCATATATTACGTATACAGTTGAACCAATGCAACTAGTATTAAGATCAGTTCATATCAGGATAATTAAGAGTTGATAGTTATAAGATCAATAAGACTCTGTAATTCACAGTTCGTTAACTATCACAACTTCTATAGCTTGCAATGTACTATGCTTTAATGGGATTCAAACTGCTTAAGTACTGGTTTTGTTATGAGTAAGCCTTGAACTATCATATATTAACATAATTCTTAATCCTTTTTGTAATCATAATAGTCTTTATTAGAGGCCTAATTTATGAGCTATTATAGTCAATATAACAATTAAACTTAATTTTCTAAATTATTCCAATGAGCCAAAAAAAATACAAAACAAAGTAGTGGGGTTTGACGAATTGTTGTCTGTGAGTTTGTCAAAAAATAGGTATGTTCTTAAAAAGTCTAGATTGTCAATTTTGGCGTATTAGATAGTCAATTTTAGCACAAAATTAGCTAGTTGTACATCAATTGATTACAGTTGTTAGATAGTTGTAATTTGCACTATTTGGAGAGAGTTCATTAAATCTGTCCATAAACCATATGTTCCACTACCAACCAGTGCTCTCTTTGTATGCACTTTGCTAACTTCCATGATCTCAAGAGTCCTATCAATTATGCCTAGTGTGTACATATAATTTAAGGACCTAGAATTTAGGAATTTGATTACATGATCTACAATCTAGGGCTTATAACCTATCTAATCCTAAATTATACTGATGTTGGCTTGAGTGTGCAAGACCAACCTTTCCGTTTATTGTAATGCAAAACAGGCTCCACAATTTTGACAGAATCGCAAGATTTATTATGGTCCTAAATTAGGTGTTTGGTCCCAATAAAGTAGATTTTACCCATTAACTTACCAGTGGCAATATCTAGGCCTTTATTTAATTGTGCATTGTTTTCTCTATAAAACACCCTCTCCCTCCTGTGGCTGTTAAACCATAGAAAACATCGTCGTAGAGATAACATTGTGGATTTTTTTTGGAGAATGTCATGCCTTATGATTGTGCATTTTGAATTGAGAATCTAATTGATGGAAAACAATGGTCTTGAGTTTTAGCCTTGTAAAGGTGACCATTCCTGGGATTATGTTTTGCTTTGGTTGTAACATGGAAAACTCGGAAAACATAATACCAGGAATCATCACTGTTATTAGGCGAAACTCAAGACCATCGTGCAACATGGCAAACTTGCGAAACATAATACCATGAATTGTCAATTTTTTATGATTCTATGGAATAATGAAAATATTTGTAGATATAATTTATGTTTAAATTATTAAAATATCAATTAAGTTATTAATTTAAGATTTAAATTAAAAGTTAACATGTTCATGAACTCATTCTTTGACATAAAGAAATGTAGCCTTCACTTAGTATTTAACTATATTGGTTCCATTCATTTTAAACATCAAAAACACTTAGAAGATTTGCACATTAATTCCTCATACATCCAACAACATTAGCTATACTCATTTTAAGAACTATTAGATGATATTAGGTATATCTAGGTCCTTATTAAATAACTTAGTTTCTTTAGCAGCTAGGTCTTAGAATTTGTAGAATTAACATGTAGAATTTGAATATGTAATGAGTTGATATTTGTGTAAGTGTAGACATTATATCAAATGGAAAGAGAGGAGTCTTCAAGGCGAAAGCGTAGGAGGTTTTCACATTCTTCTGCAGTTGGTGTTTCAATTGATAATCGGAGGTTGTCGACTTCCCCTTGAGATTCAAGTTTATTGTATAGTTCACATTCATTCGATCATAGACGAGGCGATAGGGGTACAGATGATTCGCCTTTATATTCTTTGGGGGAATGTCGATCTCAACCTTTTGTTGGTATGAACATCAATCTTTTAATACATATACAATTCTTTTTTTTTTGTGTACGCAAATGTAATGTCCCAAAAAATAGTAAAAATTTAAAATTTTTCTCTTACTACAAAAAATGCCTACATAGATAATGTATTGTAAATTTAACTTCAATACTGGGAAGTTGTGTTGATACTTTGTTGGGGACGATGAGAGTTTTTAAAGTAACACAACTTAGTTTGTCAATTTATATTTCTGCCGAAGGTGATGAAGTAAAGTAGTTGATATATATGTATCCCGATAGCATGTTTATATATGATAGTATGAACTTAAGGTCCTTCCTTTTACTTTTCCATGTTGAGTTTTTTTATAAAAGATTAAGACGGTCTCTTCAGGCATGATGGCCTTTGTTGATGGGAGTTGAGGCCCTTGAGAGGAACCTGGTGTTCCATGGAGAGATGTACCCCCGCAGTGCTGCTGAAAGGTAAGGGTAAGTCTTGGGGCTCATGTTCTTACTTAGCAATTGCTAATGACTCGTCCTATGTGTGTATACAGGTACCTGTACAAAGGGTTCCTCCCATGAATAGAACTACCATTACATATTGGCATGTTCCTAAGTTAAAGGTGTAAGACCTAGGGTCCAAAAAGGAACCCTGGGGTAAGGAGGCACTAGTTTCTACCCATTCGTGACATTTGCATAACCCCATACTATAGCGCTTTGGTTAAATATTAAACTTGGTAAAATGTGTTAAGTGGATCATTGAATTCCACACCTATGATGGCAACTTTGGAAGTGGTGACTAGCTGGAAAGGGTTTCAATACAGGGTTGTTACCCTATCAAGCATTTGTTCCTTCATTTTTCTTGGCTTTGGACAAACAATCATTGCATCTGTGAGATTTTCGTGCCCTGACCTAAGTTATGATCATGGTTAAGGCACCATTTGGGGCTTCATGCGCAGGGGTGAAATGAAGGTTAACACGATTTAGGTAATGGCTAGTTCTTTCTTCGTTTCAATGCTTTCTGCTAGCTCTATCTAGCAATCGTTATATTCTCAGGGTTAACCTCGTGTCATTTGATGGCTTGGCAGGTAATGGATAGTGTTCCTCCTTGCGTGGATTGCTAGTTGGTGACCAGTGCCATCGACTTCATTGACATTGCAGAGGGGTAAGTTCAAGTTCCACCATCCCTTATTCCCTTCCTCTCGCCTCTGCGGGGTGGCACTATTTGCTTTTGATTATAGGTTACTTTCATGAGCCTGGTTTGGGTTCACTGTAATAAGTTTTGGGGTTCCTCGAGGTTGTCGTTGGTTGGACCTGGTGTATGAACAGTCGTTGTACTTATTATTTTGATGGTGAAAACTTCTGGGGTTTCTATACTTGTGGTAGGGTTTAATGGATTGGTTTAGGTTGCTATCCATGTATTTGTACCTGTGTGTATATGGGTTTGAACGAATATATCCATGCCTCTATTGATTTGTGGATTTTCATTTTTCTCTTTATGAATGGAAAATAACCTCTGCATTTTACTATGGATAAGAACGTTTATATCGGTGTAAATGTTGTTTAGAGCTTTCAACCTGAAAGTAATCGATCTGCTCTTCTGTATGGAAAAATTAGTTAATCATTTGTTGCTAGTGGTGCTTTTGTCTATTGTTTAGTTTCTTAAGGTAACCTGGGCCTTTCAGTTGTTCTCACGGTTGGATATCTGACCTGGGGGTTTTAATTCGAAAAGTAGGAGTCACCTATCATTCTTGTAGTGGGATTCGACCCATGATCCTGACAGGGTTTAAATGTTTTTAATGTAGAGATATGAGTCTGAGTTTGTGGTTGTGAGATGTAGTGAATATTTTACTGTCCTTTCGTTATGTCTCCACGAGAAAAGTCGTGATCCCTGTAACCTATGTGTTGTATGGTTTTGACTTTTGAAACGTTTAAATGATGGGTTTTCTTTCTTCTTCCTATGATTTCTAGCTTATGGTATGCAAATATGTTTAAAGGAAAGAAAAATACAAGCAATCGTGGATAAAAGATATGGTGGATGTGAGTCTGCGATTTTAATTTGTAATGCTGCTATTAGATTTACTGATTTTGTTGATCCTTATGTGGGAATTCATAAGAATAGAAATTAAACCCTAAGTCTAGAAATCATTTACTATTTGTAATGAGATCGTTTTCCTACTGGAAATTCAATGGTTTTGATTTGGAACTTACTGTGTGAATAAAAGAATTAAATGCCTGAGTCTATGTTTGCAAAATGTATCTCCTTGAAATGCTTGATGCGTTGTTTCTTTGTAACGGATTGGCCGTTGGTAGAATCATATAGATGTTTAAAGTATGGGAGTATTCCTAGATTTAAAGGATAGAAATAAATAATGTTGTTGTGGCCTCTTCCACTATTTTGACGTGTAGAATGAATAGGATATCTGATGTATGTCTTGCTACTATTATTATTCCTATTTAATGTTTTTCAAGCATAGAGAGAAAGTTAATAAACGATTTAAAGAGAACATAAGAAATCCTTGCACTACGAAATTAGTGAGACGATTCATACAAAAAAACATAAATATTTAAAACAGCATAATAAATCTAAGTTTGTTCTTAGGGTGTTGTCTAGCACAGGCTAGCTTGGCTAGACCTGCTAGACCCTCCACTGGGTTTTGGGTAGAATCTCGAAGTTGATAATATTGGTAATGAGAACAATGCTGCAGTATCTATTCTAATTTTAAAAGCCTAAATTTATTATAACTGGAAATTTGAAACAATGACTACTCGATACCTGGCTACTTGAGTACTTGATCCGTTCCTATGGAAGCCTAGCTGCTTGGAACTTGATTCCTTCCTGTAGAAACCTGCACACTCAACAATAGTTAATGCATAGCCTATTTTATTTAGCTAACCTGTTAGGATGATTTCCTTTAGCTGGATAACTTTGGGGTTACCTTGTTCCTCCCAACCATGATCCTACAACCGTTCCTGATTCTATATGGATCCCCCCAAGTTGGATTCCAATATGCAAAAGAGATAGAGGACCTAGGGTTACTACTCGTTCCATTTTTTGGAGTAGAAGTCTTTCCTTTAGTTACCATCAGAGAAAGATGATGAAAAAGATAGATGCCCTCAAACTTGGGATCTTCCCTCTTTATGTAGGGGAGTCTTTTAATTAGGACTATTGAAATAATTAGTTTCTTTAAATTAAATAATTTATATTTAAAAGATATTATTTAATTAAATATCCAGTCCTTTTGAACTAGGACTTTTCCAACTGTTTAACTATAAGTGATTTTGATTTAAGCTCTCAATAATAATTATTTTAACAATAATTATAATAATAATAATATTTTACTTAACTATTAATCACCTCATTAATAATATTTAAATAATGCATAAGCCATCTATAATAAATATATTTCATAATTAAATAATGACAACATTATTATTAAAGCTCTTAATAATAACATTAGCCTTGAGGACTTTATGCTTGTTAGTCATAAAAGAATACTGGTAATTATCTTTTATTAAATTATGTATCTTCACATGATACTTCTTTTAACTTTTAAGGACAAGGTCCAATTCTTTGGATGGTCTCGGTAAGCTTGGTTAGGTACCTCTAGTCTCTCTCTTTGCATGTCGGATTCCCTCGTTTAACACAGTAGTTCCCGCAGTACTTGATGATAAATAAAAGATGAATCATTTAATCAAATAAAATAAGTGTGATGAAAGTGAAAGTGCTATTCAGAGTCCTTCCAACTCAACACTTTGAGATCTAGTAACCCCGAGTGCTCTTCAGAGCCTTTTAACTCAACACTCTCAGATGGGCATTACGCTAGTGCAATTCCAGAGCCTTTTCTCAACACTAGTGCTAGAATATTTAAGTTTCCTCAGATCTGGTATTCGTTTATCAAGCTTGGAGTGCTCCAGGGCTTAGGCCCAAAACTCAATCTACCTCAGGGCTTACTCCCATTACATAAACATTCTTCTAGGTACATCGGGGCTTATGCGCAGTACGTAGGTTATATGTGTGTTTCTGAGTCCACGCTCAACACACTCATAAGTCTAATCATGTAAAATCATAGCTCTGCACAATAAGTAACAAAAGATCATCTCAGTATATTAAGGTTTGTACCCATATCAAAGCTGAAGAGCATCATTACAACATTGAGGCCTTTTCACCCAGTATACACTCAAATAAAGAAGTCAGTTAGGGTACATGCCTGATATGTCAATAGATATAAAAGAATAATCATAGGTGCTAGGGCTCATGCCCAATACTCCAAATCAAACATAGGTGCTAGGGCCATGGCCCAATATAACAACCAAAATAGTTATTCCAAAAATTTGGGATATTACATCCCTCCCCGCTTAGAAATAACACCATCCTAGTGTTTTACGGACTAGGAATGAAGTCATGAAATAAGGCAGGGTATGCCTCTTTCATGGTGGCCTCATTCTCCCAAGTAGCCTCATCTGGCCCAAAGCCTCATCTGGCCCAAAGTGCCTCCATTACACTTTCATCTGATTAATGGTCCTCCTCCTAAGCTATACCTCTCTCTTGTCCATAATGTGGAGTGGTTGTTAGGAACCCATGTCTTTACTTTGTTAGTATATTGTTGTTGGACGCATATGCTTTGTAAATCGTCCTGTAGTATTTGTTGATCCATAGTTTATATTAGCCCATAGTATTGACCCATAGTATTGGATGCATATGCTTTGTAAGTCGTCCCATAGTATTATATGTCCCATGGTTTTGACTCATAGTACTGGTGCCTAGACTTAGTATATAAGTATGTGTTGAGGACTATGAAGGCACCGTGAAGTTAATTGTATTGAGCTTGCTCAAAGGAGGTTGCCCCCTCGAAGTGGCCTGTGATCAATATAAAAGTGATTCTGAGTTCTATTATTTCTGATATCTCGTGTATTTGCATTAATTGATTATTGGAGGTTCATCACATCTGGTATCAGAGCACTTTCTTGGGCTCGTTGGGTGGAATTTCTGCCAAATTTGTTTTTCGCATCTGTTGCAAGTTCAGATCTAGGGATAACCCCTATCCGCTTAACTGTGGGAAGTACTTGGGCATAAGCCCTAAAACTCATTGTGAAGAGTACCACAGGAACCCCAAAGTAGCTGGCCCATTGAGAGGACCTGCCAGCGAAAAGGGCAACGACCCCTACCTAATTGACTAGTTCCCACCCATGAGGTAAACCAAGAGCTGTCGTTTGTGGGGGTTATCAGTTTTACCTAAGCCATGGAGTGAGGGGTACTGCCCCAATACGCAAGCCATCAGACAACATTGGTGGCCAAGTGAATCCACTGAACTGATAGGAAGCCGCACATACCTAGGGTCCATATCTATTTTCAGTTGAACTATTTCCAATCACTTCCGCTCTAAATCCAGCCGTTTCAGATCTATTCTGAAAGTCATCCTAGATCCAGTTGTCGTTTCAGATCCATCTGTTTTCGATCCCTTCCACGCTGTTGCAGATCCATCTGTTGTGGATCCCTTCTGTGCCGGTGTTGCCGATCCATTTCTGAAAAAAAGTAAAAAATAAAATAAAATAAAATAAAATTTCTGTTTTTTGTCCATATCTCCCTTGTTTCAACTCTGTTTTCCCTAAAACTTCACTGACATCCCTGCAATCCCATTCTGCATATTTCATTTCTAAAGACCCTATCCCAAATTCCACCTCCCAAGACCAGAAATCCCAAATTTGTCTATTTTTAGGAATTGCCATAACTTCTTCAATTTTCACCCGATTGCCTTCAAATTTTACCATAGAGTTCCCGCTTCTGAAATCCCCATTTTTTGCTTCCCTGCCCCTCAGAAAGTGTCAAAAACCTAGTCAAACCCCAATTACCCCTCCGATTTTTTCCCAAATCCAAATTTCCCCTTACTAAATAAGCGTGTGTTTGTGTTTTTCTATCCATTCCCCCCCCCCCCCAAAAAAAAAAAAAAAAAATTTACTGGTTATGGTTGTCACTCGCATAGGAGCAAACACCATGGAGGAAGCACTTGCAGCGATCCAAACCAAACTCCAAGATCTAGATGAAAAAATTCTCAGCCTCCATCTTCAGCATTCAGCCATGAACAATAACCGATAGCCAGAATCTTTTGCAGCCACCAGGTTCTCTTCTTCCAGCAATTTTCGTGGGCCAAAGCTTGATTTTCCTCGCTTCAATGGTACTGATCCAACTGGATGGATATACCGAGTGGAACAATATTTCAGACTGCATAATACTTTTGATGTCTAGAAAGTTCCGCTTCCATCCTTTCATTTGGAATAGGAAGCCCTTCAATGGTACCGTTGGTACATCCAAGCTCATCCCAAGCCAAACTGGATAGATTTTTGTCAACTCCTTTTGCCACGATTTGGTCCTAGTGCTTTTGACGACTTCACAAGAGCACTCACTAAACTTCACCAAACTGACACAATGAGAGAGTATCAGATGGAATTTGAGAAACTAGCCAATCACATAGAAGGATTGTCTGATGAATTCTACAAGAGTTGTTTTATTAGTGGTCTCATGGATGAAATTCACTCAGAGTTTAAAATGTTTTGTCCCAACACAATGATGGAAGTCCTAGGGTTGGCTATGCTGGCTGAGGACAAGATTGCATCTCAACAACGCTCCAAACCCACCTTTGTTCCCTTCATAAATATGGATTCCCAACAACCTCCCATCACGCCTGCTCCTCAACCAACTCCTATCAAGCAATTGTCTGAAACAGAGATGCAAGCACGCCGAGAAAAAGGGCTTTGTTATAATTGTGATGAGAAATTCACTCGGGGACATAGATGTGTTCAACAAAATCTCTATCTCTTGGATGTGGATTCTCCACCTGCCTCAAAACTTGATGAAGAAGCTCCAGATATAGTAGATGATCAGGTCGACATTCAACACCCGCCTGTTGACACCCCATCTCAGGATGACCCACCCGAGATCTCTCTCCATGCTGTAACCAGCATCACCACCCCACAAACAATGCGAGTGAGGGGATACTTCAAGAAGCTCCCTCTTACCATACTCATTGATTCTGGTAGCACTCATAACTTCATTGATCCTGGGATTGCCAAATAGGCTGATTGTTTTGTCCATCCTTGCTCCAACTTTGAAGTCATGGTTGCCAATGGGGGCACCTTACCTTGCAAGGGGAAGTGTCACAATGTGTGTATCTCTATGGAAGATTATAACCTGCGCTCTCACAAGTTTTCTTTGTCCTTAGGCGGATGTGATGTGGTTTTGAGCGTTCAATGGTTGCGCACACTTGGCCCCATCTTATGGGATTTTGCTGAACTTTGGATGCAGTTTTCAGTCAATGGGGCACAACACAAATTTATGGGCTTACAACCAGGGAGTCTTTGCATCATCAGTTCACATCGCCTGGAAACAATACTTAAGAAGAATTCACATGGTGTCATTGCTCAGATCCATTCCATTCAGATGCACCCATCAACAGTCTCCACTACTTCCTTCGATAGATATGCAGGTGTCTTTGTTGAACCAATGAGCTTGTTGCCTTCAAGAGACCTTTCCAGTAATAATTTAGCCGCATCTACCTCTCAGCAGGAAATGATGACTATTTTGCATACAATATAGAAGTGGCAGCCATCCCCATTGGGGAGTTATTTCTGCATCAAGACTGATCTCCAGAGTCTAAAAACTTTCCTGGAACAACGGGTCTCCTACCCAACACACCTGAAATGGGTTATCCAACTCATGGGTTATGACTATGCGACCAATTACTAGAAGGGTAAGGACAATATGGTGGAAGATGATCCTCCTTGCACATTTGATGACCCAGTTTCTCTTACATCTATTTCTCTACTTGTTCCAAATTGGTTGTAATCTGTTCAACGGGGCTATTTCTTCTATGAACTCCATGCTTCTTCATCAGTAGGGCACTCTGGGTTCCTCAAAACGTATGACCAGGAACAATGTAACTTCTTTTCACAGGGACTCAAAAGGATAATTCAACAGATGGTGGTTGATTGTGATACTTTTTAGGTCAACAAAGGTGAAACGACCCTCCTTTCGGGACTGCTCGAACCCTTGCCCATCCCTCCACAGATTTGGTCAACTATTTCTATGGATTTCCTAGAAGTGCTCCAGCGGTATAGTACGACATCTCAAAGGAGACCATATGAAGCAGTATTTGGATAGGAACCACTAGTTCTTCTTCCATACACCTTCAACATCTCCTCAGTTCAGGCAATTGACTCAATTCTTCGAAACCATGATCAGCTTCTTCTCATTCTACAGGACAATTTTCACATGGCAAGAATTTGACTAAAACAACAAGCCGATCAGCACCATTCTGAGCGCACTTTTCACATCACTGATATGGTACTTCTTCATCTATAGCCTTCCATGCAATCCTCCCTGAAACTCCAAAGGCACTAGTGGCTCGGAATGCAACCAGATGATGCTATAGGGGACCCACTCCTTCAGATTCTGCATCAATTTCCACATCTAAAGCTTTGAGGACAAAGCTTTTTCTACGGGAGAGGGGATGTTAGGAACCCATGTCTTTACTTTGTTAGTATATTGTTGTTGGACGCATATGCTTTGTAAGTCGTCCCATAGTATTTGTTGATCCATAGTTTATATTAGCCCATAGTATTGACCCATAGTATTGGATGCATATGCTTTGTAAGTCGTCCCATAGTATTATATGTCCCATGGTTTTGACTCATAGTATTGGCGCCTAGACTTAGCCCATGGTTTGTATTGACACATAGTATTGACCCATGGTATTGGCGCCTAGACTTAGTATATAAGTGTGTGTTGAGGCCTATGAAGGTACCGTGAAGTTAATTGTATTGAGCTTGCTCAAAGGAGGTTGCCCCCTTGAAGTGGCCCGTGATCAATATAAAAGTGATTCTGAGTTCTATTATTTTTGATATCTCGTGTATTTGCATTAATTAATTATTGCAGGTTCATCATAGTGGTTCTTGCGTGAACTCCCCTTCGGGATCCACCTATAATAAGGACCAATCAATAACATGTTTAGTATCGTATACATATTTCTTTAATAGTGAAGCATGAAAAACATTATGAACTTTTATATGAGCTGGTAAGGCTAACTCATAAGCTACTGGTCCCTTCTTGGCCAGTATTTAAAAAGGTCCACAAAATCTTGAGGCTGGTTTCCCACAACGTCCCAAGCTCAATGAGCTTTGTTTAGCCTTTATTTTTAGAAATACATGTTCACCAACTTGGTAGTATTTGTCTTTTATTTTCTTGTCTACATAAGTCTTTTGGCGGTCTTGTGCTTCTTTCAAGTTCAGCTGTACCTTGGAGACTAGTTGTTCAAAGTCTTTTAGTGGGTTGGGTCCTAACATAAGTTTGTGTACTGGACTGTCCAAAGTCATGGGTGTCTGACATTTCCTGCCGTAGAGTACCTCGAAAGGACTCATTTTGGCCTAGGTTTGATAACCATTGTTGTATGCAAACTTTGCGAGGTGAAAATAATCTTCCCACTTGGTGGGATTGTTCATGACATACATTCTCAACATGTCCTCAAGGATTTGGTTTACTCATTCTATTTGTCTATCAGTCTGGGGATGGTTCACGGTACTCAATTGTAACTTGGTTTCCAAACCAGAGAACAATGCTCTCCAGAAGTTACTAGTGAATTTCATGTCTCGATCAGAAATGATTGCCTTGGGTATCCCGTGCAATTAAAAGATCTCTTTTAAGAATATTTCTGCAATGTGAATTGCTTTGTAGGTAGATTTACCCAGTATGAAGTGGGTTGCTTTAGACAGGTTGTCTACCACTACAAAGATGGAGTCATTTTGTTTCTTACTCTTAGGTAAGCCTGTAATGAATTCCATACTTATTACTTCCCATTTCCATTCCAGAATGGGTAAGGGTTGATGTAATCCACAGGTGTGTTGGTGTTCTGCTTTGACTAGTTGGCATTCCTGACATTTCGCGATGAACATGGCGATGTCAGCTTTCAACTTAAGCCAAAAGTAATGCTTCTTCACTGCCAATATCATCTTTTGATATCTGGGGTGCCCTAAATAGAGTTTTTTGTGAAACTTGATGAGAATGTTTGATCTAATGTCTCCATTCTCTGGGACGTAAAGTCTCTCTTTTGACCATAGTAGTCCTGACTCGTCTATCTTGTTTTCCTTCTATTGTTGGAATAATCTGTCTTCCTGGATCTTTGCAAGGATTTATGTGTAGTAATGGTCACTCCTGCAAGCTGTTCGAATCTTGTGGTGTAAATCTGAGTCAATTTGACTCACCATGACATCCTAAAGCATATGTGCTCGACGGTTCAAGGCATTCACAATCTTTTTTTCCTTGCCTCTTATATGCTTTACTTCGAAATGGTATTCACTGAGGAAGACTAACCACCTGGCCTACTTAGAATTTAGGTCGAGTTGGTCGAAAAGGTATTTGAAGCTCATGTTATCAGTCATCAATAGGAATTTCTTTCCCATCAGATAATGTCACCACATCTTTAGAGCATGGATGTAATGCCCACCTTGGTACCTTAACTGTTTAGAATAATGAAGTACTAGTTTTGAAATGAACTGGCTAAGTAAAACACGGACCATTTGAATTTAGTTTGAAAATGCTTGAACGACAGTTATAGAAACTATTACTTTACTTAATAAATGTTAGATATGCTCGACTGATTAAGATAGGATGACTGAATGTTACATATGCCTGACTGATTGAGATAGAATGACTGAATGTTAGATATGCTCGACTGAATGAGATAGAATGACTAAATGTTGGATATGCTCGACTAATCAAGATAGAATGACTGAATGTTGGATATGCTCGACTGATTGAGATAGAATGACTGAATGTTGGATATGCTCAACTGATTGAGATAGAATGACTGAATGTAGATATACTCGACTGATTGAGATAGGATGACTGAATGTTACATATGCTCGACTGACTGAGATAGAATGATGAATGATAGATATGATTTACTGATTGAAAGAAAAGGATGAATGAAATATATGCTTGACTGACTGAGATATTATGATGGATGGTGCAATATTTCATAGTGCAGCACTACTAATGTGCGCTTGAGTGTGTGTGTGTGCAGTGGTTGGTAAGATGATTTACCGACTGACCCACAATGGAATTATAGGGTCGTAAGAATGGAAAGAACACATAGGGGTACGACGACTGACAGTCGACCCTGTATTAGCAATCCAGGCATGGGTGAAGCCGTTTCAACTCACCCGGGGAAGCGTATGCCGTACAGGAAAGGCCATAATGATTTGGTCGCATACGATGAGTTGAGGGGCGAGCAATAAGGAGAGACTTATCACTCAACATCCCTTAGTCTCCAAGGAGAGTAGTTTAGAGATCGCGGTAATGACTCCCAATCGCTATGCAGTACTCCCCATAAGAAGAAAGAAAGATACTGTCGGAAGGGCCCGCCGAAGAGGTACCTAGATGAAAGAAGAATGGAAAAAGAAAACTAATCATACATACATAATTAAATAATATACATGTGGAAGTTTTAGAGAATTTAATAATAAACTATTCAATATTCTATTATTATTATTATCATGATGTCGTGCTGGCCATGATGCATGGGATTGAAAGCTTTGGTGGGCCATAACCCACAGTTGTAATTATTTTTGTTTGTTTGTCGGAATCTTTTCCTTCTGTAAAAGTTGTGTAGGTTCGGGTCCCCATATGTCATTGACCACTAAGGGACGAGATAACAATCATGACTATCCTTGTGATTGCCCCGAATCTTTTCTTTTGACCAATGTCTGCCGGTCCTTTTTGCTATTATAGTTGAGAAAGGAATTTGAAAATTAGAAAAGTTAATGTTCTATTCTTTTATAAATCAATGAAAATATATATTAGAATTATTTCAAAAAGAAAATATTTTTAAATAGAATAAAGAATTATTTTAAATATTTCCTTATTACTATAAAATAAAAAGAAAAGACTGTAGATAGAATAAATAATTATTTGAATAAAGTATTTTCTTTAAAATTACAAGAATATATATATTGATATATATATTAATCTTTTAATCTCTCAAAAATAAAAAAATTCAGATACTATTTCATTAAAAGAAATAAATCCTATTATAAGTTTTTATTATTTAAAAGAATTTGAATAATTAAAAACAACTAGTTACTAAAAGATATTGAGAAGACTAACTGAGAACCAAAAGAGAAGTAGAACTCTTCTACACCTGACTCCCACTGATCTAGGGATTTAGGTGCACATTAAAGACATTAAGAAGACACATGTATTTTAGAATATTGGAAATTAAAATATTAAATTAAATTAAATATGTGCATGGACAAACACATGGCACATAGGCTTTTGCTATATAATGAGGGAGGAGAAGGAGAGAAGGACAGCTCTTGCTCCCTAATGCTGGATGGTCATCATAATATCGGATTATGTTATGATCCTTGGAGTTGGGATTAACCGGAACAGGGATTGGGAGATCCTTGCGGGAGGCTATTGTGTGTTCTTACGACTCCATTAGCTCGGGGGTTCGGGGTGAAAGAGAGTAACCCCGATATGGTAGGGAGGTTAACCGAGGGGTCACTCGGTACTTCGTCAAGAGATCAGATTGTATCGTGTGAAAACCACTTCGAGGACCTTATCGATTCACTAGACCAACTATTGAAAACAAGTTTGAAGTATTTTTATTTTATTTATTTTGTTAAATCTTTTTAAGAATGAATAAATCTGAGTATATTGTTTTATATATTGTTAAATATGTGTATGGATATACACATGGCACATAGTCTTTTGCTATATAATGAGGGAGGAGAACGAGAGAAGGACATCTCTTGCTCCCTAATGCTGGATGGTCATCATAATCTCGGATTATGTTATGATCCTTGGAGTTGGAATTAGTCAGAACGAGGATTGGGAGATCCTTTCGGAAGGCTATTGTGTGTTCTTACGACCCCATTAGCTCGGGGGTTCGGGGTGAAGGAGAGTAACCCCAATATGGTAGGGAGGTCAACCGAGGGGTCACTCGGTACTTCATCAGGAGATCTTATTGGATCGTGTGGAAACCACTTCGAGGACTTCATCGATTCGCTGGACCAATCGTTGAAAACAGGTTTGAAGTATTTTTATTTTATTTATTTTGTTAAATACTTTTGAGAATGAATAAATCTGAGTATATTGTTTTATATATTGACATTCATGTACTACAATAGATAGAACTAGATCTGTGACTTCTATATCTTCTTCTAAAAAAAAATATTGCTGGAAGTTTTTTTTTTGTGGATCTCGAAGAGGGGGTCCCTACAATGGATGATGGCGGTTAGTTCGAGATCATGCGTAGGGTAGTTATACTCATGTTCTTTTAGTTTCCTTGATTTGTAGCATATGGAAAAATTGTCTTGCATAAGGACTCCCTCGAGTCCTTCCTTGCTTGCATCCGTGCAAATGACGAAGTCCCCATTGGGATCCGCAATACGCAGAATCAGTGCACTAATCAGTAGTTGCTTCAGCTTTTGAAAGCTTTCTTCACACTTATCCATCAAGATAAACTTGTTTGCCTTCTTCTACAAGGAAGTCACGGGACATGCAATCTGTGAGAAGTTCTCAATGAACTTCCGGTAGTAACCGGCTAAACCTAAAAACGATCTTATATTGAATACGCAGGTCGACGGCTATTCCCTTCTTGGAAATGATATATCCTAAGTATTGAATCTGGGGTTTATAGAAATCGCACTTACTAAACTTGGCGTATAGTTGGTGTTCCCATAGTATACATAGAACAATTCTGATATGTTCCTTATGTTCCACTTGGAGTAGATCAAGATGTCGTCAATGAAGACTAGAACGAGCTTATCGAGGTATTTACTAAAGATGATGCTCATCAGGCACATAAATTTGGCCTGTGCCTTCGTCAACCCAAAGGGAATCACTACGAACTCGTAGTGGCCATAACGGGTTCGAAACGCAGTCTTGTTGATATCCTCATCACTGATCCTCATATGATGGTATCCGGATCACAAGTCGATCTTTGAGAAGATCTTCGCTCCTTCGAGTTGGTCAATCAAGTCGTCGATCCTAGCAAGTGGGTAGCAGTTCGTAATGGTCATTTTGTTGAGTTGGCGGTAATCGATTCACATTCGCATCATTCTGTCTTTCTCCTTGATGAAGAGTATTGATGCGCCCCAAGGGGACACACTTGGTCAAATGTACCCTTTGTCTATTAAATCTTATAACTGAAGCTTGAGCTCCACCAATTCTGGTGTGCTCATGCGGTATGGAGCTTTAGAAGCTGGTACTGACTCGGGTGTTAGCTCGATGGAAAACTCTAAGTCTCATTTGGGTGGTAAACCCGGTATTTCTTCGGGAAATACATCTTTGAACTCTACGAGGACTGGGAAGTCTTCAATTTTCTGTTCCCTATCAGTTTCTATGTTTTGGATATTCATGGAAAAGAGTTTGCAATCTTTTCTAATACTTTTCTTTGCTTGTAAGGCGGAGATCTTTTGTACCAACACATTTTTAGGGATGCCTTGAGTCATCTTTTGATTCCCCTGGTAATACATGCAAAGTAAGGATTTGTTTAAGTAGTCTAGTAAGGTGGAGGTCTAAAACCTGGTCTGTGGTTGTCTGAGAAGGTTCTGAACCTATTTCTGTTTCTGTTGATGTTGTCAGTCCTTGGTTGTCCATGTTCATAACACAGTCTTGCTTTATGTAAGGTCACATCAAGGGTTTTGGGCATGTCAAGCTCTATCTTTTCTCTAAAGTTTGGTGGTAGCCCTCCCAAGAATTGTTGTATTTTGACCTTCTCGTCTTTAATGTATGGCACATAGTGAAACAAGTCTAAGAATCGGTTTATGAATGCTTCCATAGTTAGGGAGCCCATTTTTAACTCATGAAATTCTTTAATTTTCTTGTCAAAGAATCTTTTAGACATATATTTGTCCTGGAATATTCTGCTGAAAGTATCCCAGGTTATGTCTCTCAGTTCTTGTCCTTTGGTGTGTTTCAAGTCTTGCCACCATCTACCAGCTTTACCATTCAGGTTGTATATGGCTAGTTGGGCTTGCATTTCACTGGAGTAATTATGCACTTTGAAGTACTTATTCATTCCCAGTAGCCACTCCTCAGCCTTCTCCCCCGAGTTAATTTATTCATCATAGTTTGGGGCTTTTATCTTTCTGAATTCTCCCTATAAATTGTCGTCACTTTTCCTCCTTTTCTTACAAGGAGGTGGTGAACCTTTATCATTGGAAGAGATCTTACAATCTTCTTCCATTGATTCAGGTATGTTTTCTCCCTACTCTTCTCCCTTAGGGATTGCAGTCCTTTTTGTGTGACTATTTCCCTTTTTAAAAGTATTGACTCAGAGTGTGGACTGTATGTGGGGTTTTGCCCCTGTTAAATTCTGAAGTAGAGCTTCAATTATAGATTGATGTTCTCATCTTTCTTGCATGTGGTCATCTATGAAACTTTGGAATTCGGCCTGTAGATTTTGCATGGCTTTCATTAAATCCAAGTTGAGTTCCACCACAATTTCTTGCTCTCATGGTGGGGAGTTCAAATTTACTTGTATGTTGCTACCCCCTTTTGCATTCATTTTCAGACACTGACTTTACCTAAAATGTTATATAAGTATAAAGGACAGAAAGAAAATATGTTAGTCCATTTATGTACATAAACGAAATAAAATTTTCAAATGTAAATTTCCTGTTTATTGTGTAACTGCAATGAATGTTTTCTGATTGTAATGAGCCCAATAGGTCACATAGATTTGTAGCTGGGCTCTGATACCACTTGTAATGTCCCAAAAAATAGTAAAAATTTAAAATTTTTCTCTTACTACTAAAAATGCCTACATAGATAATGTATTGTAAATTTCACTTCAGTACCGGAAAGTTGCATCGATACTTTGTCAGAGACGATGAGAGTTTTTAAAGTAACACAAGTTAGTTTCGTCAATTTATATTTTTTGCCGAAGGTGATGAAGTAAAGTAGTTGATGTATATGTATCCTGATAGCATGTTTATATATGATAGTGTGAACTTAAGGTCCTTCCTTTACTTTTTCATGTTGAGTTTTGTTATAAAAGATTAAGATGATCTCTTCAGGCATGATGGCCTTTGTTGATGGGAGTTGAGGCCCTTGAGAGGAACCTTGTGTTCCATGGAGAGATGTACCCCCGCAGTGCTACTGAAAGGTAAGGGTAATTCTTGGGGTTCATGTTCTTACTTAGCAATTGTTAATGGCTCGTCCTATGTGTGTATGCAGGTACCTTTACAAAGGGTTCCTCCCATGAATAGAACTACCATTATGTATTGGCATGTTCCTAAGTTGAAGGTGTAAGACCTAGGGTCCAAAAAGGAACCTTGGGGTAAGGAGGCACTAGTTTCTACCCATTCGTGACATTTTCATAACTCCATACTATAGCTCTTTGGGTAAATATTAAACTTGGTAAAATGTGTTAAGTGGAGCATTGAATGCCACACCTATGATGGTGACTTTGGAAGTGGTGACCAGCTAGCAAAGGTTTCAATACATGGTTGTTACCCTATCAATCTTTTGTTCCTACATTTCACTTGGCTTTGGACAAACCATCATTGCATCTTTGAGATTTTCGTGCCCTGATGTGAGCTATGCTCATGGTTAGTGCACCATTTGGGGCTTCATGCGCAGGGGGTGAAATAAGGTCAACATGATTTAGGTAATGGCTAGTTCTTTCCTCGATTCAATGTTTTCTACTACCTCTACTTAGCAATCGTTATATTCTCAGGGTTAACCTCATGTCGTTTGATGGCTTGGCAGGTAATGGATAGTGTTCCTCCTTGCGTGGCTTGCTAGTTGGTGACCATTGCTATCAAATTCATTAGTAGTGCAGAGGGGTAAGTTCAGGTTCCACCATCCCTTATTCCCTTCCTCTCGCCTCTGTGGAGTGGCACTATTTGTATTTGATTATGGGGAACTTTCGTGAGCTTGGTTTGCGTTCACTCTAAAAAGTTTTGGGGTTCCTGGGGGTTGCAGTTGGCTGGACCTGGTGTATGAACAGTCGTTGTACTTATTATTTTGATGATGAAAACATATTGGGTTTCTATACTTGTGGTAGGGTTTAATGGATTGGTTGAGGTTGCTATCCATGTATTTGTACCTGTGTGTATATGGGTTTGAACAAATATCTCCATGCCTGTACTAATTTGTGGATTTTCATTTTGCTAATTATGAATGGAAAATAACCTCTGCATTTTACTATGGATAAAAAATTTTATATGGGTGTAAATGTTGTTTAGTGCTTTCAACCTGAAAGTAATCGATCTTCTCTTATGTATGGAAAAATTAGTTAATCCTTTGTTGCTAGTGGTTCTTTTGTCTATTGTTTAGTTTCTTAAGGTAACCTGGGCCTTTGAGTTGTTCCTGGGGTTTGATATCTAACTTGGGGCTTTTAATTCGAAAAGTAGGAGTCACCTATCGTTTTCGTAGTGGGATTCGACCCATGAGCCTAATAGGGTTTAAATGTTTAAAATGTAGAGATATGAGTCCGATTTTGTGGTTGTGAGATGAAGTGAATATTTTACTCTGCTTTCGTTATGGCTCCACGAGAAAAGACGTGATCCCTGTAACCTATGTGTTGTATGGTCTTGACTTCTGAAACGTTTAAATGATGGGTTTTCTTTCTTCTTCCTACGATTTCTAGCTTATGGTCTGCAAATATGTTTAAAGGAAAGAAAAATACAAAGAATCATGGATAAAAGATATGGTGGATGTGAGTCGACGATTTTAATTTGTAATGCTGCTATTGGATTTACTGAGTTTGTTGATCCTTATGTGGGAATTCATAAGAATAGAAATTAAACCCTAACTCTAACAATCATTTACTATTTGTAATGAGATCGTTTTCCTACTAGAAAGTCAATGGTTTTGATTTGGAACTTCTTGTGTGAATAAAAGAATTGAATGCTTGAGTCTATGTTTGCAAAACGTATCTCCTTGAAATGCTTGATGCGTTGTTTCTTTGTAATGGATTGGCCATTGGTAGAATCATATAGATGTTTAAAGTATGGGAGTATTCCTAGATTTAAAGGATAGAAATAAATAATGTTGTTGTGGCCTCTTCCTCTATTTGTACGTGTAGAATGACTAGGATATCTAATGTATGTCTTTCTATTGTTATTATTCCTATTTAATGTTTTTCAAGCATAGAGAGAAAGTTAATAAATGATTTAAAGAGAACATATGAAATCCCTACACTACAAAATTAGTGAGATGATTCACATAGAAAAACATAAATATTTAAAACAACATAATAACTCTAAGTTTGTTCTCGGGGTGTTTTCTAGCACATGCTAACTTGGCTATACCTGCTAGAGCCTCCAATGGGTTCTAGGAAGAACCTCGAAGTTGATAATATTGGTAATGAGAACAATGTTGCAGTATCTATTCTAATTTTAAAAGCCTAAATTTATTATAACTGGAAATTTGAAACAATGAATACTCCATACCTGCCTGCTTGAGTACTCCTGCGGAATCCTAGCTGCTTGGCACTTGATTCCTTCCTATAAAAACCTGCACACTCAACAATAGTTAATGCAAAGCCTGTTGTATTTAGCTAACCTGTTAGGATGATTTACTTTAGCTGGCTAACTTTGGGGCTACCGTGTTCTTACCAACCATGATCCTACAATAGTTCCTGGTTCTGTATGGATCCCCCCGAGCTGGATTCCAACATGCAAAAGAGATAGAGGACCTAGGGTTACTGCTGGTTTAGTTACTTGGAGCAGAAGTCTTTCCTTTAGTTACCATCAGAGAAAGATGATGAAAAAGATAGATGCCCTTAAACTTGAGATATGTCCTCTTTATGTAGGGGAGTCTTTTAATTAGGACTGTTGAAATAATTAGTTTCTTTAAATTAAATAAGTTATATTTAAAAGATATTATTTAAGTAAATATCTAGTCCTTTTGAACTAGGACTTTTCCAACTGTTTAACTATAAGTGATTTTGATTTAAGCTCTCAATAATAATTATAATAATAATAATATTTTACTTAACTATTAATCACCTCATTAATAATATTTAAATAATACATAAGCCATCTATAATAAATATATTTCATAATTAAATAATGACAACATTACTATTAAAGCTCTTAATAATAACATTAGCCTTGAGGCCTTTATGCTTGTTAGTCATAACAGACTAATGGTAATTATCTTTTATTAAATTATGTATCTTCACATGATACTTCTTTTAACTTTTAAGGACAAGGTCCAATTCTTTGGATGGTCTCGGTAAGCTTGGTTAGGTACCACTAGTCTCTCTCTTTGCATGTCAGATTCCCTCATTTAACACAGTAGTTCCCATAGTACTTGATGATATATAAAAGATGAATCATTTAATCAAATAAAATAATTGCGATGAAAGTGAAAGTGCTATTCAAAGTCCTTCCGACTCAACACTTTGAGATCCAATAACCCTGAGTGCTCTTCAGAGCCTTTTAACTCAACACTTTTACATGGGCATTACACTAGTGCAATTCCAGAGCCTCTGCTCAACACTAGTGCTAGAATGTTGTTGTGAGGCACATCTAGAATATTTAAGTTTCCTCGGATCCGGTATTCATTTATCAAGCTTGGAGTGCTCTAGGGCTTAGGCCCAATACTCAATGTACCTCAGGGTTTACTCTCAGTACATAAACATTCTTCTAGGTACATCAGGGCTTATGTCCAGTACGTAGGTTATATGTGTGTTTCTAAGTCCACGCTCAACACACTCATAAGTCTAATAATGTAAAATCATATCTCTGCACAGTAAGTAACAAAATATCATCTCAGTATATTAGGGTTTGTACCCATATCAAAGCTGAAGAACATCATTGCAACATCGGGCCCTTTTCACCGAGTATACACTCAAATAAAGAAGTCAGTCAGGGTCCATGCCCGATATGTCAATATATATAAAAGAATAATCATAGGTGCTAGGGCTCATTCCCAATACACCAAATAAAACATAGGTGTTGGGGCCGTGGCCCAATATAACAACCAAAATAGTTAGTCCAAAAATTCAGGATATTACAACAACGTTTCTACATGTTTACACATAACTTTGCTTTTATTTGAAGCAGAGCATGGTTTAGAAGATGCTCGTAATTCTACAGAGAGGGAGGAAGAGCAAGCAAGGGAGACGGATGTGGGTGCAGAGCAAGGTTCCCAAGAGGCTCGTCATTCTAGACATGGTGACGATGGTCGAGCCAGGATGCAATATGTTGAACTAACTGAGGGTTGTACACCCATGACAACATATCCATCTGATTTACCTGAGGAGCTTCCATGGGAAAGTGGTGTTCATCAAACGACTCTTGAAAGTTGTAGATCCCACTACAAATAGTTGGAAAAATATTTATCTACTATGGACCTCCCTCCAGAGAGTAAAAATAGTTTGGAGATTGTTTTGGGATCATTGCAAAAATTCATTGAGGTATATGTGGATCTCAGACCAACTACGAATGGTTTTGTTGATTTGATGTGAAGACGAAGGGCACAAGTGATCGATCCAGACAAGTGGGTTGTTGTGAAGGAGAGAGTGACAAAAGAACAAGCCAATTCAATGCTTAACTTCAAAGAAGGTCTAAAGAGAAAAATGTTGAAAGTGCAATATTTAAAGCACCCTGAATTTGCACATCTGCTATATGATCGGTTCCTTGCATCCTATGGTTGGTTGCCATGGAACAATGAGGTTTCTCAACATTTTGCTAGATTTTTTTATGTGAAGTTTTTTTTAAAGATGAAGCCAGACTATACTGATGTTCATTCTGAATATTATGGATTTGAAAAGGGTCGAATATATGATCGAACATGTGCTCTTAGAGACCCTACAACTCTTCGACCTCCACCCCATATATCTCTCCCACCCAGGCTTGTGGCATTAAGATCAGAGATGGATCCCACATCCCAACCTGGGACAACTGCAAGGGACTTTGTTGTCAATGGTTTAGCATCGACATTAGTTGGGGTAGATGTGGGACTGGTTCGAGAGAGGGATCATGCCACTATTCGTCAAAAGTTTGTTTATAAAACTAATGATGAGTTAGATGGAATGAGCATTGGAGATCTCAGGGCTTATGCCAAGGTTTGTCATGACATAGCTTCAGATGTTATATCCAATGACACATCGAATTTAGGAAAGTTTTGTTGATTATGATATGACAATCTATTTAATCTTTTATTCATTTTGGATTGAACTTTTTGTTACATTATATGTATGATATTATGTCTTTTTTGATGTATAGTAATAAGTACATTATGTAAATGTTTATTGGTTGCAGTTTTCCATAATAATGAATGAACATTCTTTTCGACTCCCCACTAGTCAAAATGTAGAAAATGTAGAGCATATTGGAGAGGTATATTTATAATTATGTTTGAACTTGATATATTATCCATTTTTTGAATTTTAATTTAACTATGCATCTTATTGTTAATTTGACTTATCCATGCAGGTTTTTTTAGATATGAACTTTTTATATGATTTACCATCTCTTGTGAGCTAATGATTTTTATTTTTTTGTTTCGGTTTTAAGTTACTTGCTTAATTTGTTTTTGCTTGAACTATGTTTTATTTATTAATACAATTTAAATTATAGGGGAGAGATATAGGCTCTTTGATGAATGTGGACATTGGCACAGAGGTAATTTTGTTCACACTTGAATTGATTTATGATATAAGTTTAATATTTTAATTTTTTTGGATTTAGTTTTAAATTTATTTAAATAATTTATGAGATTCATAAATTGATTTTATACATGTTCCAGCTTGGGTCTCTTCGATCTTTTGGAGGCAAAGGGAAGACTCCAATGGAGAATAGTTGTGGACATGGATTTAGTGTTCGGGTACATAAGGCACTACCAAAGGACCGAACACCAAGAGCAACCACTTCACACAAACAGATCACAGATCAACACACCGATGTTTTGACATGGTTTAAACCCTCTTGAGGGAAACACTCCACGGCCCTGGCCAAATAGCTTCTACGGGACAATTTATTATGCAAAGAAAGAAATTTACAAATGAGCTTCTCATAATCGATCAACTAAACAATGACCCTCCATGCTCTTTAAATAGAGATCATGGATCAATCGGGTGTTAAGCCACGGATCAAGGTTAGGTTTGATCTAAGAGAAGTTGAACCGTCGGATCACTCTATGTTGGGAACATATCGTGACCGTCGGATTAAGTATTTACAAATGCATACTAAAGAAACACACTATCCCCAATGGATATATTACACAAGTTGATCTTAACTAACTCCTAAGTGTCTAAATATCCTAACATCCCCCCTTAAGAACAACTTGGGATAGGATTGAAGGATTTACAAAAGTGACACTATTAGGAGAAGGAAGGAGGCATTAGAGCCTATCCCCCCTTAATGACAAGTTCCTAAACTCCTAACATAGATCAAAGTTTAGAAAAGTTCGCTTCTGTAAGAGACTTGGTGAAGATGTCTGCAACTTGATCATCTGTAGGGAAAAAGAGCACTTCAAGAACACGATCATGAACAAGATTTCTGATGAAGTGCATATGTAGCTCAATGTGTTTGCTGCGTTGATGTAGAACTGGATCTTTGGCAAGCTTGATGGCACTTTGATTGTCGCACCAAAGAGGAGTAGGCTGCTGCTACTCGAATCCAAACTCTGAAAGGATCTGTCAAAGCCATAAAGCTTCCTGATTAGCATTAACTGTTGCTCGATATTCTACCTCTACCGAAGAAAGAGCAAGAGCTTCTTGTTTCTTACAAGCCCAAGTAATAGGTCCAGATCCCAGACTGAAAACATAACTTGCAGTAGACTTTCGATCATCAGGATCGCCGGCGCAATCTGAATCAGTGAAACCAACCAACAAAGGTTTCCCTCCTATACTGTAATGAATCCCAAACTGAACTGTACCTCGAATATATCGAAGTATTCTTTAAGCTTCTTTCCAGTGACTTTCATGAGGTGTCTGCATATAACGGGCAACACGACCAACGACAAAGAAAAGGTCAGGATGGGAATGAGTAAAGTATAAGAGACTACCAACAAGCTGACGATACAAGGTGGCATCGACTTCAGGTGAAGTACAAGTGGCAGAAAGTTTGACTCCAGACTGGAAGGGAGAAGGGGTTGGTGTACAATCTTCCATGTGAAAGCGACGAAGAAGGTCACAAGAATACTTAGACTGAGAAAGAAAGATTCCTTCTTTGGTTTGCAGGAGTTGGAGACCAAGAAAATAATGCAAATGTCCTAAGTCTGACATTTAAAATTTTTGTTTAAGATTGGATTTCACATGGGTTATAAGCTTGGGATCACTACCAGTAAGAATAAGGTCATCAACATATAGAACAAGTATGATGAGATGGTTTCCTACTTTCTTGGTATAGACATTGGGGTCAGAATGGCATCTAGAAAAACCAGTGTCAAGGAGAAAGTTATCCATTTTGGCATACCAAGCTCTAGGAGCTTGTTTAAGGCCATATAAGGATTTCTTAAGGCGGCAGACAAGGCTAGAGTTATTTTGAATATAGCTAGGAGGTTGTTCCATGTAAATTTCCTCCTATAAATAACCATGTAAGAATGCAGACTTGACATCCATTTGATGGAATTCCCAGTTGTGTAAGGCTGCATGGGAAAGAACAAGGCGGATGGAGTTCATTTTTGCGACGGGAGAAAAGGTTTCATTGTAGTCAATCCCTTCAACTTGGGAAAAACCTTTAGCAACTAACCTTGCCTTAAGTCTTTCAACACTTCCATCTGATACATACTTAGTTTTGTAGACCCATTTACATCTGACAAGTTTTCTTCCTTTTGGAAGAGGTACAAGATCCCAAGTATCGTTCGCCATTAAGGAACGATATTCTTCATCCATGGCTGCATCCCAATCTAGATTCCCTATAGCTTCTGCAAAAGTTTCTGGATCATGATTCTCGGAAACTTGAGCCAAAAGAGAAGAGGCTCACTGAAACTGAGTGTTGATGTATATGTAACTTCGGAATGTGTTTCACATATATGTATATTTTATTCCTATAGAGATGTTATTATTCCTCTATATGGGAGTGTCGTCATTTATATTGTAAGTGTTGTAACTTATACTTGATGGGTTATTAGACCACCTTGTTTGGGGTCGGCCCTGTATAAGTCATGTGGGTCAAAGGGTTATTAGACCACCCTATTGGGGGTTGGCCCACTCAGCATTATGTTATGTGGTTAAGTTCGATCCTACATGAGTTAGGTAAAAAGGCAAGTCAAGTCAAGTATAAATAGAGTGCGGGAGGCACTCTATTTGCTCACTCACTTCTCACACATGCACTCAAGGAGGAGTGGTGCACTTATGGAGGAGGAGGATCTGCTGCTAGGTTGTGTCTATCTCTTATGGTTGGTTGTATCATTGCTCTATCTATCTCTGAGGAAGTTATTGGGGTTTTTCACCTTTATGGTTTTCCCCAAGTAAATCTTTGTGTCTCTTGTGTGCTTGCATTATTGTCTCCATGATTGATATGCTATAGATATGCTGTACATGTTGTTCTCTCAGTTAAGATCCTAGATCATATTGAAGTAAATTCTGAAAATTTAACATGGTATCAGAGATAGCCTGAAAGAAGGCATGATATGGCATGTATGACACTTGTTGCACTTACGATGCTAGGGCTTGATATAGCAAAAACAAGTCATCGTAGCACTTTTACTATAAATCCGTTTTGGAAAATTTTTAGGATCTAAAATTGTTACAGGACAAATATTAAATCTCCAGGTACCTTGTGTCCAAAGGACAACCTCTAATTCATTGTACTTTGTGATTTATTATCTGTGCAATATAGGGTTTCTGCCTCTTCCAGATCTGAGTTAAAATCAGGTGACCTTGGGAAAAAGGTCATAACTTGGGCTAGGAAGCTCCAAATGAAATGTCGTAAAAGGTGATAGGTAGTACACAGACTGTACTATCTCAGAAAATTTTTTCAGAGGCCGAAGGTGAACCAGTGACACGTGGCACGCTGTACAAGTTCGCTCTCCTATATTATCCCATAAACAGGTCACGTTGCGACACTTGGAATAACTCTCTCTCAAAGAATCCAATTGAGGTCAGACCTATCAAGGTGGAAAGACAATAGGCCGAGCTATCTCAAGAAAGAGTTTCAGAGGCCTAAGTTGAAACAGTGACACATGGCACGCCATACAAGTTCGCTCTCCTGTATTATCCCAAAACAGGTCACATTGCGACATTTGGCATAACTCTCTCTCAGAAAATCCAATTGAGGTCAGACCTATCAGGATGGAAAGCTAACAGGTCAGGCTATCTCAGGAAACTTTTTCAGACCCTGTGGATCAAAAATTTCAGAGTTACACCAGAAACAATCAGGTACATATTTCTGTCAAAACAGAATTATTTTTTGGTACCTTCATTCATGGCTTCCAGAAATTAGGGCTTTGGAGAAAGTTGGAATTTTTGTAATCAGAGACCACGGCTGAATGCTACTCATCAAAATAAAAATTTAGAGACCAAGATCAAAAGTTTTGGTTGGGCAGAATGTTGGGCTTGATCAGACCCTAGTTCGGGACTTTGATCACGAAAGTGGAAAATTAGGGCTTCTGTAAAAATGGAAATTTTTGAAATCTGTGACCACGGCTAGAAGCTCCTTAGAAAAATAGAAGCTTAGAGTTTTGGATCAAACTTTTTGATTGGGTAGAAGAGTGGGATTCATCAAACCCCAGTTCAGGGTCACGTCCAGTGAATCCGGAAGTTTCAAAGGCAAAATTGAGGAGTGAAACTTTGCAGTTTTCAAATTCTGAATATAGCAGCTTGATCAGCTCATCAAGGCGCATATTTCTATCCTTTCAGAAGTTTGAAATTCAAAGTTTGTGTTTTTGGGGTTTCTCTGACAAACCCATATCTAGCTCCAGTCCTAGTTCTTGTAAATCAAGTGGATTGGATTAATCCTAGAAGAAGATGGATTGGGCACCTGCATAAGTGAAGAAGTTCCTGTTTCAGAGGGAGATGAGGCTAAGGCCTTACATAAGAAGATTACAAGCGATCTCGACAGGTATGACTCATCGAGGTATGTTTTGAGATTTGTTCATGATTAAGTTTATGGTATCTTTGTCTTCATGTTACTACGGTTAGTACAATCTTGATTTTAGTCTTGTCATATCACCTTAATAAAACTATGAATGCACGATAGAAAATATTCATTGATTAGGGTATTGACACTTATGATTGTACTAATGCATTATGGTGTTGTATGAGGTTTATGTTGTCTACTAACATGAAAGGTACACCAAGAAAGACAAATCATATTCTGGTCCAAGAACATATGGTCATGATAACATGAGGAAAAAGATTCATCCATTGTCATGGATCTCATAGAAGATCCATTTACGAGGTATGTATAACTTGGTTTTATAATGGTTAACCTATGAGATATACAAGTTATTAGCACAAGTCATTGAAGAAGAACAAGAAGACATTATGCGGGTATATTAGACATAACTAGCTAGCATGCTAATACATGTATGTTTTTCCTATATCAAACTAGAATCCTACCTTGTGTTAGTATCTTATACTTTGTTGATAACGATTATTCCTGAAAAGTCATAGGTTTGAATAATCATGGTTGTATGCATATTATGTTTCTTACCATAATTGATGATATGACTAACCAGAAGAATCATGAAGGTATAGGTTTGAATAATCATAGGTTTTATGCATATTATATCTCTTATCTTGTTTGATGATTTGACTAACCATAAGAATACTACATAAACCTTGAATGCTAATGCTTATTATTTTCTATTTGAAATGATCATGATTATACATGCTTGAGATTATTGTGTTTTAATAGCATACTAATGAATGTATGATTTTATATGAGATCACAAGGATAACTCAATCATGATACTAATAAGCATGCATAGGGACCAAGGATGAATATCAGTTCAAGAACAGGTAATTCAGGAAGCAAAGATCAAGAGGGAGCACACTCCAGTTGCTCCTGCAAGAAAGCAAAGGAGCACACTCCAGTTGTTCCTGCAAGAAAGAAAATGAGCACACTTCAGTAGTTTCTGCAAGGATGCAGATATTCAGAGGGAGTTGTCCATCTCTCTACATTCCACAACAGAAAGGTGTAGAAGAAGCTACTTCAGATTAGGACTCCAGCAACTCCTGTAAGGAAGCAAAGACTCAGAGGGAGTCCACCCAACGAACAAACAAAGATAAGTATTTTAATTATCATTTATTGCATATGTGTTTGTTTAAATAAAATTGTTCAATGATGTATATGCTCATGTTCCTAGACTTAGGATATGTATTGTGCATATTAGAATAGTTGCATTGATGAACAGTATACTACTAATATACATGGGTAAGTGGCCTATGGCACTGTACAACATTCCATTGCTACTTATCTAGAATGAAACCTCTTTGCTGACATGTTGGGAGTTGTGCACACTCTTAACAATGTTCTGGTAGAGATTGGAAGGCATCTAGAAAGTTACGGGATATGGATAAATGTTGTATTGAAGCATTGGCTAAGATAATTGCATGACTATATGACATATTTATTTATGTGTAAGAATTTGTTCTGAAAACTATGAGATGTTTTCTAATCATGCAATTTAACTTGTTGTGTAGGAAAGATCATATGCCATCACCTACAAAAGAAGAACCACAACATTTGTTCAGCAACAAAAATTATCTATTGAAGAAATTGAAGTTCCCAGGATACGGGAAGAATGCCATGATCCGTCGATCATGAAGAACAATGTTTGGGATGCGGTCCCAAGAGCTGAAGGGAAGTCTGTTGTGACTTCCAAATGGAACTATCAGATCAAGCATGTTGCAGATGGCAGAATAGAGAAATATAAAAGTGATGAAATAGAAGATACACTAGATGGATTCAAGATAGCTTCCTTGAATGGTGTAGTTGAAGAAGAAGTGTATGTGGAGCAGCCACTTGGTTCTGAGACACATGATAGGAAATCATATATGTGCAGAACTTGGTATGGTGAAGATAGATTGATTGCTGACACGCAGCGGAAGCTTACTACCGAGTTTGAGATGAAGAACTTGGGGATGATGCACTATTTGTTTTTTTGGCATTGAGGTGTGGCAGAGTGCAGATGGAATATTCCTTGGACAAGGGAAGTATGAAGAAGGGATCCTAAAGAGGTTCGGGATGATGGATTGCAAGGCCATGGCCACACCTATGGCATCGAATCTGAAGCTTCTATGTGATGCTTCATCTGAGCCGGTTGATGTCTCTATGTATCGTCAGATGATTGGCTCCTTGATGTACCTGACGAACACGAGACCAGATATTTGCTTTGCTGTGAACACATTGAGCCAGTTCCTGACGGATCCGAGGAGTGTTCACCTGGTTGCTGTAAAGCATGTTCTGAGGTATCTGAAGGGTACAGTGGATTATGGGCTCAAGTATGAAGCGAATCAAAAGTTTAACCTGCAGGGTTATGTTGATTCAGATTGGGCTGGCAGTGCTGCAGATAGGAAGAGCACATCTGGGTGCTGCTTCAGTATGGGATCAGGTGTGATCTCTTGGTTTAGCAGGAAGCAGTCCTGTGTAGAACTGAGTACAGCTGAGGAAGAGTATGTTGCAGCCTGTTCAGCTAGTAGTGAGGCAGTATGGCTATGGAAGCTACTGTCTGAGTTATTTGATCTCCAGTTGGATGCTACTGGTATCTTCTATGATAACCAGAGTTGTGTGAAGCTGTCCGAGAACCCAGTGTTTCATGACAGGTCGAAACACATAGAGATCAAATATCACTATATCAGGGATATGGTGCAAAGAGGAGCTATGAAGCTCCTGTATGTTGCGACGAATGAGCAGATTGCAGATGTGCTGACGAAGCCACTAGCCAGGGTGAAGTTCGAGTACTTCAGAGAGAGGCTTTGCGTGCTTCAGATCGAGGATACTTCGAGGAAGAAGTGATGGACACATTTGCTGAAGCCATTCCAAGCATGTTGGAAGGGGGATCCTTCACATGGCCATGGATGTAAGTGCTGGATGATGAGCATCAGGATGATGTTCTGGTTTCTGCTTGGATATGATCGGTTGGATCATGTGTATGTATTTTGTATACGCATCATGCTGGATGCTGATGGATACATTGTGTGGATCATGTATCTTTGTATGATCAGGTAGATCATGTATGTTGATGGATACATTGTGTGGATCATGTATCTTTGTATGATCAGGTAGATCATGTATGTTGATGGATACATTGTGTGGATCATGTATCTTTGTATGATCAGGTAGATCATGTATGCTGATGGATACATTGTGTGGATCATGTATCTATGTATGTATCAGGTGGATACTTGGTGTGCATCAGATGGATGCATTGTATGATCAGGATGATCATAGATGATGAGCTTCAGGATGTTGCTCCAGATGACATGCAGCAGGACGTTGCAGTGATGATGATCGAGATGATCATGGATACATCAGGATGATGTATGGTGAGTATCAGGTTGATACTCTATGGCCGTGGATCAGGTTGTGCAGATGAGCATGTAATCTGGTGCCCTGGGAGATTTGCAGATGGTCTTTCGAGGTTTTTCCTATGGCATGTAATTTGGTGCCCTGGGACATCTGGCAAATGCTCTTTCGAGGTTTTTCTCTGGGAGGACATGTAATTCGGTGCCCTGGGAGATCTCCAGATAGTCTTTCGAGGTTTTTCCTATGGCATGTAATTCGGTGCCCTGGGATATCTGGCAGATGCTCTTGCGAGGTTTTGTTTTATGGCATGTAATTTACTCCTGGGAGATCTGGACAGGATGAAAAAGGCCTCAGATGCTTCAGCCAGGTTTTGCCATGACCACATGTAATTTGTGCCTTGGGATATTTCAGGTCGGAGTTGTGTACCCATAACATCCTGAGATGCTCTTGCTAGGTTTTGTGGTGACCACATGTAATTTGTGCCCTGGGAGATCCTTCAGGTTGGAGTTGTGTACCCGTAACATCCTGGGATGCTCTTTCGAGGTTTTGTGGTGGGGTCACATGTAATAGTGCCCTGGGAGATCCTACAGGTCGGAGTTGTGTACCCATAACATCCTGGGATGCTCTTTCGAGGTTTTGTGACGCACGTAATAAGTCCTGAGGATTCCACAGTATGGCCAGTGATGACGAAGACCTGCAGGTGGTGGGCCTACATCCAGTATGAAAAAGGATTGGCTCTGTAGAACTTCCTATGACGAGTAGATTCCGAGATTGATTGAGATAGCAGCAGCAGTGATGATGATGATGACTCGATGATGATTATCCAGTGATGATGATCCAGAGAAGATGACTTGTGCTAGAAGAACTGTGCTGAGAAATACCTTCCTAGTTAAGAGGGAGTGTTGATGTATATGTAACTTCGAAATGTATTTCACATATATGTATATTGTATTCCTATAGAGATGTTATTATTCCTCTATACGGGACTATCGTCATTTATATTGTAAGTGTTGTAACTTATACTTGATGGGTTATTAGACCACCTTGTTTTGGGTCGACCCTGTATAAGTCATGTGGGTCAAAGGGTTATTAGACCACCCTATTGGGGGTCGGCCCACTCAGCATTATGTTATGTGGTTAAGTTCGATCCTACATGAGTTAGGTAAAAAGGCAAGTCAGGTCAAGTATAAATAGAGTGCGGGAGGCACTCTATTTGCTCACTCACTTCACACACATGCAATCAAGGAGGAGTGGCGCACTTATGGAGGAGGAGGATTTGCTGCTAGGTTGTGTCTATCTCTTATGGTTGGTTGTATCATTGCTCTATCTATCTCTGAGGAAGTTATTGGGGTTTTTCACCTTTATGGTTTTCCCCAAGTAAATCTTTATGTCTCTTGTGTGCTTGCATTATTGTCTCCATGATTGATAAGCTGTAGATATGCTGTACATGTTGTTCTCTCAGTTAAGATCCTAGATCAGATTGAAGTAAATTCTGAAAATTTAACACTGAGAACGTGTTTGACGTTGATCTCTAGGATCACCCACAAGATCACCAGCTGCTTCACATGTTGAACGGACCCATCGAGGAAGCACTTGTGCTGGTGCAACTGAAGGAACATGAGCAGGCGAAGGTGGATTTTCATGCTCACTGTCATCATCAGAAATTGGAGTTGGAAACCTATCAAGGAAGTTGGAAGAAGAAGAAGGCACAAATGCCAAATCAGGCTCACAGGCCAAAGATGGAACAATCGCCGAGTTAGGCTCGCAGGCCAAGAGATTTTCATAAAATTTAACATCTCTTCTAAGGATTATATCATGAGAATGTGGTTGAACAAGTCTATAACCTTTTATATCTTCAGAATATCCAACAAATATGCACTTTTCACTTTTAGGCTGCAATGCTTAGCATTTTTCATCTGGAATGTGAGCCCATGCTTCACTACCAAAAACACGGAAGTGACTTACATCAGGTTTAGTTTTACTCCATGCTTCTTCCGGTGTTATACCTTGTAATGCTTTAGTGGGGGTGTGATTAACTATGTAATTTGCACAATTAATGGCTTCAGCCCAAAATTGAAGACTTACTCCCTTAGATTGGATCATACAATTAGCCATTTCTTTTAAAGTGTGGTTCTTCCGCTCAGCTACACCATTTTATTGTGGTGTATATGGAACAGTGTGCTGTTGTTGGATGCCTTGTTCAGTGCAGAAAGTAGTGAAATTATTGTTAACATATTCTCCTCCATTGTCAGATCTTAACTTAATAATTTGATGACCAGATTGTTTTTTCACAAGGGCCTTGTAGGCCAAGGAACATGTTAAATACTTTGCTCTTAAGTTTTAGCAAATAAACCCAAGTGCGTCTGGTGTAATCATTAATGAAAGTTAAGAAATATTTGAAACCAGAAAATGAAGCAGATGGAAGAGGACCACACAAGTCACTATGCACAAGCTCCAAGGGAACCGAGGCATGCCAAGGGGCACGTTTGTGAAAACTGTCCCGATGATGTTTTCTGAGTACACAACCGGAGCAAACACCATCCCTGCAAGATACCATCGGAAGACCTCTCACCATATTTTCTTTACATAGTTGTTGCAATGAGTGATAATTTAAGTGACCAAATCGCTCATGCCAAAGTTTGCTCAAGTTATCACTATGAGCAACAAAAACTGAAGGGAAAGGTGATGAACCAAAGTTGTTAAACTTGTACAACCTAGTAATATCATCAACAATTCCGGTAGCGAGGACCTGTTGAGGATCTTTAAAATCCTTGATTACAACTTGGTGAGGTGTAAAGTTCACAGTTTTACCTTCACTAGAATGAGTGATCTGATAGACTGATAACAAATTGCAGGAAATTCTTGGAACACATAGTACATCACTAAAATGACCATTATCTACTAGAACTATTCCAGCTCCTATAACACTTAGAGATCTATCATCACCAACAAATATTTGTTTGGTGTTACATTCATGCATATTAGAAAATATAGCTTGATCCTTAGCCATATGATAAGATGCTCCGGAATCAATGAGCCATTCATTTGAAGTAGAAGAAGAAGATGCATAATAAGAATAACCAGAAGCACAAAGTGCATGTCCATGAGAGGCATATTCTGAAGACGAATCTAGGCTGATGTGGTGCTTCTTCATTGTTGCTTCCAAGGCTACCATCTTGTTGAAACATTTAGATTCATCATGATTATCTTTCCCGCAATAGTTGCAATGACGCTCAGTCTTCTTTCCTTTTGGATTGGATCCTTTGTCATTTTTTAAAGAAGGAGCTCACTGAGAGGGTTTGGGACCCTTGTTTGACTTATTATTGCAAAAGTTTTGTTTCTTGGGAGGCTTGGACTTTTCTTTCTGTTGGGACAATAAGGCTTTCCCAGATGTATCTGCATTGCTGATTATTCCAAGATGAATGAGTTTATCTTGTTCTCTAATAAAGGAATCACAAAAGGATTCAAGACTAGGCTCTTGATAGCTAGCTGCATTCAAGGATGCTTTCATGGAGTAAAATGTAGATACAAAAATAGAATATGCAGGTCCAAGTTTGGAAAGAATACGATAAATGCATTGTTTGTCTTCCCTCTCGATCTTATATTCTGCACATAAGAGTTTAAGAGTTTTGTACTTAGATAAATAATCTTGAATGCATCAAAAGTCACTTGAATTTAAAGAAATCAACTCATTTTCGAGTTGGCGACCTCAAATTTCATTGTGTTTACTAAACACAGACTCCAACTTGTCCCAAGTAGCATTAGGTTCATCAATTCCAGATATGTGGAATCGCAAATCAGTAGAGATTGACATCCCAATCAATCCATGAGTTTCATCACATCTATTTGCCCATTTTCTTTTCTTATCATCATCAGTGGGTTCTATTTCTTTCCCTGAGGTAATTCCGAAAAGTCCCCTACTTCGTAGAACATCCTCCATATGAGATTTCCATGAGAAATAGTTAGAACTGTTAAGTAGAATATCACAAGGGACGGCCATATTTGTAAATTAATAGTGGTAAAATAAAAAACCAATAGTCTATATGTGAAGAGCTCGAAAAAATAGGCTGTTTAAAAAAAAACGGCACTGAAAACTGACTCTGTATGATGAAGTTATGCTTGAACAAAGAAACTGTTGAAGATGTCGCCAATAGTGATGTGGCAGCTAGAGAATGTCCAGCAAAAATAAGAACCCCTCTCTTCCCAAGATGAAACTTTTGACAATCACTTTACAAGAAAGTTGCTTTAAGTGAACCACTTTTGTAAAATAAGTGATTTCGCTTTTACAATGATATTATTTTTAAATAGTGCAACAATAAAAAAAAACATAAAGTGACTCACTTGTATTTTTATTTTTTATTATTTAAGTGAGATGCACTTTTACAATAAAATAACTTGAAAATAGAAATTGCATGTACTTTTTCTTTTAAAAGTAACTTCCTAAGACTTGAACTCAAGACCTATTAAGGAATAAAGCAACTTTGAACCAAGTGAGCTAGATTAAAAGGTATGTAAAATATGGGAATGAGTAAAGGGTCTTTTTTTTTTTTTTTTTTACTCTTCTTGCTTGGTTTGTGTGCTTATCCTTTTTTCTGCAAAACACACCACATATCGAAACAAAAAAAACTTTTTCACACTTGTGGAGTTAGATCTTGTTACCTTGCCCAGAAAGTCTGCGTTTTCTCTCTGTTTCTGATTTACCGAGATCGCGCAAGGTGCACGGCTAAGAGCATACGCAGCCGAGAAAAGCCCTTTCACTTTCTGTTTCTGATTTGCCGAGATCACTCAAGGTGCATGGCAAAGAGCATACGTAGACGGGAAAGCAAAAATCCGAACCCAAAAAAAATCTAACAGTAAAAAATGATGAAATATGAGATTTTTTCCCTTTAAAAAAAGAAAATAAAAAAATGCGTCACTGTAATATTATACCTTCAGATCTGATGAAATACACGTTTTTGGAGCAACCGGGAACCATTTTCGATCAAATGAAAACTATTTTCTAATGGAAACGATGCTCCGGACGCAATGGACCACATCCCATGGCCTAGAAAGACACAAGAATACCAGAACTAGAAACTCTTTCGAGTTTCGGTAACAGCAGTTCAAGATCTAGATCATAACCGAAAGCGGCACTTCATAAAAGCTCTGATACCATGTTCGGGTACACAGGCTACTATCAAAGGACTGAACACTAAGAGAAACCACTTCAAACAAACAGATCACCAATCAACACACTGATGTTTTGACGTGGTTTAAACCCTCTTGAGGGAAACACTCCATGGCCCCGGACAAATAGCTTCTACGAGACAATTTATTATGCAAAGAAAGAAAGTTAGAAATGAACTTCTCATAATCGATCAACTAAACAATGACCCTCCCTGCTCTTTAAATAGAGATCATGGACCAATCGGGTGTTAAGCCACGGATCAAGGTTAGGTTTGATCTAAGAGAAGTTGAGCCGTCGGATCACTCTATGTCGGGAACATATCGTGACCGTCGGATTAAGTATTTACAAATGCATACTAATGCATACTAAAGAAACACACCATCCCTAACGTATATATTACATAAGTTGATCTTAACTAAATCCTAAATGTCTAAATATCCTATGTTCGGGTACACAGGGTACTACCAAAGGACCGAACACCAAGAGCAACCACTTCACACAAACATATCACAAATCAACATGCCAATGTTTTGACGTGGTTTAAACCCTCTTGAGGGAAACACTCCACACTTCTTTCAGTGTTATACCTTGTATTGCTTTAGTGGGGGTGCAATTAACTATGTAATTTGCACAATTAATGGCTTCAGCCCAAAATTGAAGACTTAGTCCCTTAGATTGGATCATACAATTAGCCATTTCTTTTAAAGTGTGGTTCTTCCGCTCAGCTGCACCATTTTGTTGTAGTGTATATGGAACAATGTGCTGTTGTCGGATGCCTTGTTCAATGCAGAAAGTAGTGAACTTATTGTTAACATATTCTCTTCCATTGTCAGATCTTAACTTAATAATTTGATGACCAGATTGTTTTTTCACAAGGGCCTTGTAGGCCAAGAACATGTTAAATACTTCACTCTTAAGTTTTAGGAAATAAACCCAAGTGCGTTTGGTGTAATCATCAATTAAAGTTAGGAAATATTTGAAACCAGAAAAGGAAGCAGATGGAAGAGGACCACACAAGTCAATATGCACAAGCTCCAAGGGAGCCGAGGCGTGCCAAGAGCCACGTTTGTCAAAACTGTCCTGATGATGTTTTTCGAGTACACAACCGGAGCAAACACCATCCCTGCAAGATACCATCGGAAGACCTGTCACCATATTTTATTTACATGGTTGTTGCAATGAGCGATAATTTAAGTGACCAAATCGGTCATGCCAAAGTTTGTTCAAGTTATCACTATGAGCAACAAAAACTGAAGGGAAAGGTGATGACCCAAAGTTGTTAGACTTGTACAACCTGGTAATATCATCAACAATTCTGGTAGCTAGGACTTGTTGAGGATCATTAAAATCCTTGATTACAACTTGGTGAGGTGTAAAGGTCACATTTTTACCTTCACCAGAATGAGTGATTTGATAGACTGATAACAAATTGCAGAAAATTCTTGGAACACATAGTACATCACTAAAATGACCATTATCTACTGAAACTGTTCTAGCTCCGACACCACTTAGAGATCTATCATCACCAACAAATATTTGTTTGGTGTTAAATTCATGCATAGTAGAAAAGATGGCTTGATCCTTAGCCATATGATAAGATGCTCCAGAATCAATGAGCCATTCATTTGAAGTAGAAGAAGAAGATGCATTATAAGAATAACCAGAAGCACAAAGTGCATGTCCATGAGAGGCAAATTCTGAAGACGAATCTAGGTTGATGTGGTGCTTCTTCATTGCTGCTTCCAAGGCTGCCATCTTCTTGAAACACTTAGATTCATCATGATTATCTTTCCCTCAATAGTTGCAATGATGCTTAGTCTTCTTGCCTTTTGGCTTGGATCCTTTGTCATTTTTTAAAGAAGGAGCTGACGGAGAGAGTTTGGGAGCCTTGTTTGACTTATTATTTCGAAAATTTTGTTTCTTGGGAGGCTTGGACTTTTCTTTCTGTTGGGACAATAAGGCTTTCCCAGATGTATCTACATTGTTCATTATTCCAAGATGAATGAGTTTATCTTGTTCTCTAATGAAGGAATCACAAAAGGATTCAAGACTAGGATCTTGATATCTAGCTGCATTCAAGGATGCTTTCATGGAGTAAAATGTAGATACAAAAACAGAATATGCAGGTCCAAGTTTGGAAAGAATATGATAAATGCATTGTTTGTCTTCCCTCTCAATCTTACATTCTGCACATAAGAGTTTAAGAGTTTTGTACTTAGATAAATAATCTTGAATGCATGAAAAGTCACTTGGATTTAAAGAAATCAATTCATTTTCGAGTTGGTGACCTCAAATTTCATTGTGTTTACCAAACACAGATTCCAACTTGTCCCAAGCAGCATTAGGTTCATCAATTCTAGATATGTGGAATCGCAAATCAGTAGAGATTGACATCCCAATCAATCCACGAGATTCATCACATCTATTTACCCATTTTATTTTCTTATCATCATCAGTGGGTTCTGTTTCTTTCCCTGAGGTAATTCTGAAAAGTCCCCTACTTCGTAGAACATCCTCCATACGAGATTTCGATGAGAAATAGTTGGAACTGTTAAGTAGAATATCACAAGGGGCAGCCATATTTGTAAATTAATGGTGGTAAAAAAAGAAACCAATAGTCTAGATGTGAAGAGCTCGAAAAAATAGGCGGTTTGAAAAAAGACGGCACTGAAAACTGACTCTGTATGATGAAGTTATGCTTGAACAAAGAAACTGTTGAAGATGTCCCTAATAGTGACGTGACAACTAGAGAATGTCCAGCAAAAAAAAGAAACCCCCTCTTCCCAAGATGAACCTTTTGACAATCACTTTACAAGAAAGTTGCTTTCAAGTGAACCACTTTTGTAAACTAAGTGATTTCACTTTTACAATGATATTATTTTTAAATAGTGCAACAATTAAAAAAAAACTTAAGTGACTCATTTGTATTTTTATTTTTTATTATTTAAGTGAGATGCACTTTTACAATAAAATAACTTGAAAATAGAAATTGCATGCACTTTTTCTTTTAAAAGTAACTTCCTAAGACTTGAACTCAAGACCTATTAAGGAATAAAGCAACTTTGAACCAAGTGAGCTAAATTAAAAGGTATGTAAAATATGGGAATGAAGAAGGGGGCTTTTTTTTTTTAACTCTTCTTGCTCGGTTTGCGTGCTTTCCCTTTTTCCTGCAATACACACCACAAATTGAAACAAAAAAAACTTTTCCACACTTGTGGAGTTAGATCTTTTTAGCTTGCCCGGAAAGTCTATGTTTTCTCTTTGTTTCTGATTTGCCGAGATCGCACAAGGGGCATGGCAAAGAGCATATGCAGCCGAGAAAAATCCTTTCTCTTGATGTTTCTGATTTGCCGAGATCGCTCAAGGTGCACGGTAAAGAGCATATGCAAACGGGAAAGTAACAATTCGAGCACAAAAATAATCTAACAATGGGTCACTGTCACATTATACCTTCAGATCTGATGAAATACGCGTTTCTGGGGCAACCGGGAACCGTTTTCGATCAAACGAAAACTATTTCCCAAAGGAAACAATGCTCCAGATGCAATGGAAGACCTACCATAGCCCATAAATCCACAGAAATACCAAAACTAGAAACCATTTCGAGTTTCGGCAACAACAGTTCAAGATCTAGATCATAACCGGAAGCGACACTTCATAAAAGCTCTGATACCATGTTCCGGTACACAGGATACTACCAAAGGAACAAACACCAAGATCAACCACTTCACACAAACAGATCACAAATCAACACAACGATGTTTTGACGTGGTTTAAACCCTCTTGAGAGAAACACTCCACGGCCCCGGCCAAATAGCTTCTACGGGACAATTTATTATGCAAAGAAAGAAAGTTAGAAATGAGCTTCTCATAATCGATCAACTAAACAATGACCTTCCATGCTCTTTAAATAGAGATCATGGACCAATCAGGTGCTAAGCCACGGATCAAGGTTAGGTTTGATCTAAGATAAGTTGAGCCGTCGGATCACTCTATGTCGGGAACATATCGTGACCGTCGGATTAAGTATTTACAATTGCATACTAATGCATACTAAAGAAACACACTATCCCTAACGTATATATTACACAAGTTGATCTTAACTAACTCCTAAGTGCCTAAATATCCTATGTTCGGGTAAACAGAGTACTACCAAAGGACCGAACACCAAGAGCAACCACTTCACACAAACATATCACAGATCAACACACCGACGTTTTGATGTGGTTTAAACCCTCTTGAGGGAAACACTCCACGCTTCTTCCATTGTTATAGCTTGTAATGCTTTAGTGGGGGTGCGATTAACTATGTAATTTGTACAATTAATGGCTTCAGCCTAAAATTGAAGACTTAGTCCCTTAGATTGGATCATACAATTAGCGATTTCTTTTAAAGTGCGGTTCTTCTGCTCAACTACACCATTTTGTTGTGGTGTATATGGAACAGTGTGCTGTTGTTGGATGCCTTGTTCAGTGCAGAAAGTAGTGAACTTATTGTTAACATATTCTCCTCCATTGTTAGATCTTAACTTAATAATTTGATGACCAGATTATTTTTCCACAAGGGCCTTGTAGGCCAAGAACATGTTAAATACTTCGCTCTTAAGTTTTAGGAAATAAACCCAAGTGCTTCTGGTGTAATCATCAATGAAAGTTAAGAAATATTTGAAACCAGAAAAGGAAGTAGATGGAAGAGGACCACACAAGTCAATATGCACAAGCTCCAAGGGAACCGAGGCGTGCCAAGAGGCACGTTTGTCAAAACTATCCCGATGATGTTTTTCGAGTACAAAACTGGAGCAAACACCATCCCTGCAAGATACCATCAGAAGACCTGTCACCATATTTTCTTTACATAGTTGTTGCAATGAGCGATAATTCAAGTGACCAAATCACTCATGCCAAAGTTTGCTCAATTTTACACTATGAGCAACAAAAACTGAAGGGAAAGGTGATGACCCAAAGTTTTTAAACTTGTACAACCTACTAATATCATCAACAATTTCGGTAGCTAGGACCTGTTGAGGATCTTTAAAATCCTTGATTACAACTTGGTGAGGTGTAAAGGTCACAGTTTTAACTTCACCGGAATGAGTGATCTGATAGACTGATAACAAATTGCAGAAAATTCTTGGAACACATAGTATATCACTAAAATGACCATTATCTACTGGAACTATTCCATCTCCTACAACACTTAGAGATCTATCATCATCAACAAATATTTGTTTGGTGTTACATTCATGCATAGTAGAAAAGATGGCTTGATCCTTAGCCATATGATAAGATGCTCCAGAATCAATGAGCCATTCATTTGAAGTAGAACAAGAAGATGCATTATAAGAATAATTAGAAGCACAAAGTGCATATCCATGAGAGGCATATTCTGAAGACAAATCTAGGTTGATGTGGTGCTTCTTCATTACTGCTTCCAAGGCTGCCATCTTCTTGAAACACTTAGATTCATCATGATTATCTTTTCTTTAATAGTTGCAATGACGTCCAGTCTTCTTTCCTTTTGGCTTGGATCCTTTGTCATATTTTAAAGAAGGAGCTGACTGAGAGGGTTTGGGACCCTTGTTTGACTTATTATTGCGAAAATTTTGTTTCTTGGGAGGCTTGGACTTTTCTTTCTGTTGGGACAATAAGGCTTTCCCAGATGTATCTGCATTGTTGATTATTCCAAGATGAATGAGTTTATCTTGTTCTCTAATCAAGGAATCACAAAAGGATTCAAGACTAGGCTCTTGATAGCTAGCTGCATTCAAGGATGATTTCATGGAGTAAAATGTAGATACAAAAACAGAATATGCAAGTCAAAGTTTGGAAAGAATATGATAAATGCATTGTTTGTCTTCCCTCTCAATCTTACATTCTACACATAAGAGTTTAAGAGTTTTGTACTTAGATAAATAATACTGAATGCATGAAAAGTCACTTGGATTTAAAGAAATCAACTCATTTTCGAGTTGGTGACCTCGAATTTCATTGTGTTTACCAAACACAGATTCCAACTTGTCCCAAGCAGCATTAGGTTCATCAATTCCAGATATGTGGAATCGCAAATCAGTAGAGATTGACATCCCAATCAATCCACGAGATTCATCACATCTATTTGCCCATTTTATTTTCTTATCATCATCAGTGGGTTCTGTTTCTTTCCCTGAGGTAATTCTGAAAAGTCCCTTACTTCGTAGAACATCCTCCATACGAGATTTCGATGAGAAATAGTTGGAACTGTTAAGTAGAATATCACAAGGGGCAGCCATATTTGTAAATTAATGGTGGTAAAAGCAGAAACCAATAGTCTAGATGTGAAGAGCTCGAAAAAATAGGCGGTTTGAAAAAAAACGGCACTGAAAACTGACTCTGTATGATGAAGTTATGCTTGAACAAAGAAACTGTTGAAGATGTCCCCAATAGTGACGTGGCAGCTAGAGAATGTCCAGCAAAAATAAGAACCCCCCTTTTTCTATGATGAACCTTTTGACAATCACTTTACAAGAAAGTTGCTTTAAGTTAACCACTTTTGTAAAATAAGTGATTTCACTTTTACAATGATTTTATTTTTAAATAGTGCAACAATAAAAAAAAACTTAAGTGACTCACTTGTATTTTTATTTTTTATTATTTAAGTGAGTTAGACTTTTACAATAAAATAACTTGAAAATAGAAATCGCACGCACTTTTTCTTTTAAAAGTAACTTCCTAAGACTTGAACTCAAGACCTATTAAGGAATAAAGCAACTTTGAACCAAGTGAGGTAGATTAAAAGGTATGTAAAATATGGAAATCAGGAAGGGGTTTTTTTTTTTTTACTCTTCTTGCTCAGTTTGCGTGCTTGCCCTTTTTTCTGCAAAATACACCACAAATCGAAACAAAAAAACTTTTCCACACTTGTGGAGTTAGATCTTTTTAGCTTGCTTGGAAAGTCTATGTTTTCTCTCTGTTTCTGATTTGCCGAGATCGCATAAGGGGCACGGCAAAGAGCATACGCAGCCGAGAAAAATCCTTTCCCTTTCTGTTTCTGATTTGCCGAGATTGCTCAAGGTGCACGGTAAAGAGCATACACAGACGGGAAAGCATCAATCCGAACCCAAAAAATCTAACAGTGCGTCACTGTAACATTATACCTTCAGATCTGATGAAATACGCGTTTCTTGAGCAACCGAGAACCGTTTTCGATCAAACGAAAAGTATTTCCCAATGGAAACAACGCTCCAGACGCAATGGAACACCTCCCACAGCCTAGAAATGCATAAAAATACCAGAACTAGAAACCCTTTCGTGTTTCGGCAATAGCAGTTCAAGATCTAGATCATAACCGGAAGCGGCACTTCATAAAAGCTCTGATACCATGTTCGGGTACATAGGGTACTACCAAAGGACCGAATATGAAGAGCAACCACTTCACACAAACAGATCACAGATCAACATACTGATGTTTTGACGTTGTTTAAACCCTCTTGAGGGAAACTCTCCACGGCCTCGGCCAAATAGCTTCCACGGGACAATTTATTATGCAAAGAAAGAAAGTTACAAATGAGCTTCTCATAATCGATCAACTAAACAATGACCCTCCATGCTCTTTAAATAGAGATCATGGACCAATCGGGTGTTAAGCCATGGATCAAAGTTAGGTTTGATCTAAGAGAACTTGATCCGTCGGATCACTCTATGTCGGGAACATATCGTGATTGTCAGATTAAGTATTTACAAATGCATACTAATGCATACTAAAGAAACACACTATTCCTGACGGATATATTACACAAGTTGATCTTAACTAACTCCTAAGTTTCTAAATATCCTAACATTTAGAGAATTTGATATAATTTTGTTAATAATTGAATTTTTCTTTGATATATAAGTTTAATATTTTAATTTTTTGAATTTAATTTAAAATTGTTTAAATAGTTTATGATATTCATAATCTGCTTTTATACATGTTGCAGGATGGGTTGAATCCAAGGGAAGGCCCTAGTCGACGATAGTGGTGGAGTTCTTTTTTTTTTTTTTGATATATAGATTTTAGTTGTTTTAGACATCGAGGAGGATTATTTTTTTATTATACATATGTACATTAAACTCACATGTTCATGAGTTTGTTTTTTGAGGATTATATACATGCACATTGAACTTACATATTTTGTATTTGCTTTAAATGATCTACTGTTTTTGTTAATTATTTAGCATATTTGGTGTAATAAATGTTTAGAATATTTTTTTGCATATTCATGATTGTATGTATTATTAAATTTATGTATGTATGTAGATGTAAAATCTATAGCAATGTTAATGATATGAATGCTAGGAATGTTAAGCATGGATGTTTGGAAGTTTTGACAGGTGAAATCTAAAGTTGGGAAATGTTAAGAATGAATGTTAGGAAATGTTGAATGTTAAAAATGAATGTTGAGAATGAATGTTATGAAAGTGTTGAATCCTAACAATAAATGTCAGGAAGTTTTGATAGGTGCAATCTAACGTTATGAAACGTTAAGAATGAATGTTAGGAAATATTGAATGTTAAAAATGAATGTTGAGAATGAATGTTATGGTACGAATGAATGTTAATAAAGTGTTGAATCCTAACAATTAATGTTAGGAAGTTTTGATAGGAATAAATGTTAGGAAGTGTTTAATGTTAAGAATGAATGTTAAGAAGTGTTGATAGGTGTAATCTAAAGTAAGGAGTAAGGAATGTTAAGAATGTTAAGAATGAATGTTGAGGGTCAAGAATGTTTAAAATGTTAAAAATGAATGTTAGGAAGTTTTAGGAAGTGTTGAACGTTAAAAATGTTAAGAAGTTTTAAGAATGAATGAATGTTAGGAAGTTTTGATTTAGGTGCAATCTAAAGTTATGAATGTTAAGAATGAATGTTAAGCATGTTAAGAAGTGTTCATGAATGAATGTTAGGAAATTTTGATAGGTACAATCTAAAGTTAGGAGTAAGGAATGTTAACAATAAATGTTAGGAAGTGTTGAATGTTAAAAATATTAGGAATTTTTAAGGATGAATGAGTTAGGATGTAAAATCTATGAGTTTGTTAGGATGAATGTTTAAAATGTTAGGAAGTTAAGGATGAATGAATGTTAGGATGTAAAATTATGAGTTTGTTAGGATGTAAAATATTTTCAGTGTTGGATATGTAAATAAGAATGTTATGAAATTTTGATAGAAATAGGAATGTTAGGAAGTTTAAGAATGTTACCAAGTCTTGATAGGTGCAATCTAATGTTTATGAATTTGCAATTTAAATTTATATAGGAATTTTAAGAATGAATGAATGTTAGGAATCTTAGGAAGCATTGAATATTAGGAAGTTTAGGAATGTTTTGAAGTTTTGATAAAAATAGAAATGTTAGGAAGTTTTGATAGGAATGTTAGCAATATGTTAAGAATGAATGTTAGGAATCTTAGGAAGCTTTGAATGTTAGAAAGTTTAGGAATGTTAGAAACTTTTGATAGAAATATGAATGTTAGGAAGTTTAAAAATGAATGTTAGGTTCAAATTTTGATAGGAATGTTAGGAAGTTTTGATAGGTGCAATATAATTTTAAGAATGTTAAGAAAGAATGTTTGTTTGATATATAGAATCTTGGTTTCAAAATAAAACTTGAATTTCATATAAATGATAAATTGAAATTTATATAAATGATTCATATTTTCAATTTTTAACTAATGATTCATATTTTCAATGTTCAGGTACATTTTATGCGGCTGAAATCATGGAAAATGGGGATTTAACGATTTTTTTTTTTAATCATAAGCAAATATTACAGGATTGTGAAGCTTATGGTAAATTAGAGCAATGATTTTAGACAAGAATTTGATGAATTTTCATTGATTTGTTGTAAATAATCATTGGTATAATTTAACATAAGCTTCACAATCCTGGAATCCTCGCTTGTGATTAAAAATCAAATGATTGTTATCTCCATTTGCCATGATTTCAGTTATGTGAACTTACACAAGTGATATTTTAAAAAATTCATGGATCATGTATTTATATGGATTGTTTAGCCCACCATAAAACTAGTAATGGATCAACCCATCTTATGGATCAAGAATACTAATTTCTCATTTATTAAGTATATTAGAGAAGCATGAAATGGATCAGATGAAATCTAGCAGGTTTCTCGGTGATTCTTCACTTACATACTTCAGTGAAAAGTAAAGATTCAGGGCAGAGTGTGGGGACAGGCACATCCATTATCTCATCTCTTGAGTGGTCTAATAGACATATGGGGTCTCGAATAAAGTACTTTGCACAGAATTTAAGACAAAATTACACATTAAAGTTTTCATTACCAAATAATTTTTGAATTCATTTCAGCATACTAAAATACGATCATTTAAACATTCTAGTTCCCATTCAAGATCATAGACATAGTTGAAAGAAAAATTATATTATACACAACATTTGACATGGACATGGACAAAAAAATTGATCGATTAATTTTTGATATAGTTAAAAACATCGCAATGGAATGCCGTCCTCAATTATCTGTTTATGGTCATATTTGGACAATTTCCATTTTTTAGTTTTTAATTTTTTTAATGGAACTTGTACCAATTTTATCCGAGATGTACATACTAAATGACTATATTGACAACATATAACATCAGGTTCATAATCCTGAAAGTAGATATAATTTTCAATCATATGGGTTTGCGGAAAAAAATAGCCCTTTAAAATGATGGATCATCTCTCGTATGTATATGTGTTGTCATTGTAGTCTTCCAATAACTTCATCTTCCCTTTAGTGCATCGCATCAAATAATACTTCACATTCTCATTGTTGTCTATAGGCGCAATCACAACAAAAATACCCCCTGTGCAAATTACAATTGGCGTTAGGTTTTTTAAATCAATTAAATTGACTAATCTACATGTATAAGGTGATGGACAAGAATGAACAATTGAAAAAACAATTGTAAAATCATTACCTTCTCTAACAAGATCTGAAATTCTGTCGTCATCAAATGATATTGCTATTTCTTTCGATTCTAATTCTTCTACGCTTGCTAGTGGCATTTTTCCTTTAGGATTAATCTCTGTGTGTTTCCAATGTTTTACGTAGTTGTTTGTTATGTTTTGACAAACTTCTGTAGATTCAACATTTTCAGTGAAAATATGACAAAAGCATGATTGCTTTCTACTGTCAAATGCGTACACGTTTTGGAAGGATTTTGTTTGAATAGAGTGAAAATCTCTAGTCCCATGTATGGCACTAGAGTCATATGGTATTGATATCTTTATATCTTGGACCCCAACAAGCCAAAAGAACCTACACAAATGACAACTTTTGATGTTAGTGTACATTTGTTTAAATTGACAATTAATATAAATTAAAAAAATCGTGTACATACCTGCACACATCTTTTGATTATTGATTATACTCATGGCTTAGATGTAATTTACACCATTGGACAACCTCTGCAGTTGAATGAAATCGTGCAAAATAATGGTTCATTTTCCATCTTCAAAGTGCTCTTTTTACGCATGCTCTTGCACCATCATGTTCACCTTTTCCATGTCTAGTTTCAAAGAAATTCCTGCGATGTTTAATGGTCAATGTTTTATGAAGTCAACATAACCAATAAAATGATCACGAAGATTTAAATTGTCCCACACATCTATTCGACCATATCCAATGTTCATTGAATTGAACGTCACGTCCTTTTAGTGAATCATAGAAAATACTTTCAATACAATGTTGAACAAAATGTGTATCGTGTGTACGATCATCGCTGATATAAAAGTGATATTCTTTAATCACATCTTGATTGTCACACATGCTTTCAATGCCATCAACATCCTCTTAAGAATGTCTATATAAAACATGGACAAATATCGAAACTTGGTCAGAATGAGCGTATTCACTCTGTATCTCTTTTTGTCCAGCAAATGTGTAGTTTTCTGCAAAATCAACCACTGAGAAAATTGTTCTTGGTGAAAAAATTTCACGAGACTGTTTGAATACAAGGTCTTGCCATCGTGCCCTATGTGAATGCTTGGTGTATTTATAAATTTCACTTTCAAATTTCTTGAGAAAATCTGTCACACATATTTTATCTTTTCACAAATCAATTCTTTCGAAATGTGCATCACTAGAAATTGTAGCATAATCAATGTATTCATATCTTCTCCAATCAACGGTTACATTTGAAAGCGAGTGATCATTATCGATAGGATATTTATTATGGAATAAAACCATATTTCCACAATGATGACAATGTTTTCCATTGACACATTTCTTATTATAAAATACTTCATCGCAATCTCTCTCACATAGAGTTTGAGATATGAATTCACGTACTGTGGGCAGAAGTGGTGAATTTGTCCAAAACATTTTACCAAATTCAAGAAATGTGTCATAATATAATTGAAATTGCACATGATAATGACAACAATATGTGTCACGTATAGTAATAGGTCTAACATACCATAGTTTTTGTTGTACAAATGTAGTGATTGACACATTAAATCGACGATGATCTTCCTTGAATTTATTGAACAATTGTACTTGTGTCATATCCATTATATGTTTTGGACTGCTTTCATATACCCTCGTGATACTCTTTTTCGTATCACATCCCTTGAATTTGGTGAAACTCGAGAATGTGTCAACCAAAATTCCCGTACAATATCTTTAACACCTGCTCCCATTCTATCTTTGTAAGGGTGTCTACAAATAATTGCCCAGCAAGCAAGTTCATCATTTTCATATATCTATTTGGATTCTGAATTTGCTATGTTTGTATAATGTCTTTCTTGAGGTTCCAACTGCTTTTGCTAGTTGTGTTGTCAAACGTTTTTGTTTAGTACTAGCTGAAAAAATTGCTGTATGAATTGCTCTACGTCGAGCACTGATATCTTTCTACCTACATTTTCCAAATTTTTTTATTTCATCACCTATATTTTCTATCACATTATGTTTCAATTTTGACTCTTTTGTCACTTTGTGAATACTCAATAATGACATAGCACCTTCTAACTTCTTGGACACTAATAAACATCTCAAAATTTGTGCTTGTCCTGCTATTAAATAATCCTTTAGAACATCATCATAAAATTGTTGAGCACAATATCGTGCAACATGTTTAGATTTTTTTTTCCATATTTGTTGCAACCAACGTCTTCTAACATTTCATCATAAATGGTGAAAGTACCTATACATCAAGTTAAATTTAAGTTAAAATATATCCAAAAATACAATTCATTATAAAAATGAATTTGAAAAATACATGATATATACATACGAAGTCCAATTTATAGATCTTGATCTTGATCTTCAATATTGACTTCATCGACATTAGCATGTAAATCACTATTTACATCTTCAACAATGGTCTCTGCGACTTCAATTTGTTCTTCTTGTACTCTATTTTTCAGTTTCCATTTCATCAACATTATCATTTAAATATGTATTTATATCTTCAATAATCCTCTCTTCTATTTTTGCAACCGTTACATTTTTGGAATTATATCTGAGTTTTTGTTTTTCTCTATTAGCATCATCATCACATTTATGATCACCTTTTTTTGACGGTTTCTCTTACTGCCCAAGATTGTTTAATCTATAGATAATAAATTAAAGAATCATCACTTTATAGTAAAAAACAAATTTAAGATTTAAAAACAGTTACAAAATTTATAAAAACATGAACTGAAATTTACTTCACCTTATCAAAATCTTGTAAGAGTCTTTTGAAGAAAAACTCCTTGGAATTAAATTTTCCTTGAAAAAACCCTTTGAAAAGAAATCTCCTTTGAAAAAACCTTCTTGGAAAGAGGTAAGAACTCCTTGACAATAAATCACCTTTGAAAAAACCCATTGGAAAAGAAAAAGAACACCTTGTAAAGAAATCTTCTTTGTGAAAACCACTAGAAAAAAAACTTCTTTGAAAAAATGCTTAGGAAAAAAACCTTCTTTGAAAAAACCACTGGAAAACTACTTTGGAAAAACATTTCTTTGTAAAAATATCTTGGAAAAAACTCTTATAAAGAAATAACTTATTTGCAAAAATACTTTGGAAAAACAATTCTATGAAAAAACCCCTTTCAAAGAAATAAGAAGGAAAAATACATCTTCTTTGCAAAAATACCTTGAAATAAAAACTTCTTTACAAAAATACCTTGGAAAAAAACTCTTTAAATGCACCCCCTTGGAAGAAATCTTCTTTGAAAATACCACTTGGAGAAATACTTTGTAAAAAAATCTCCTTTGTAAAAAATATCAAGGAAAAAGTACTTTGAAAAAACCCCTTGCAAAGAAATAACTTCTTTGCGAAAATACATTGGAAAAAAACTCCTTGCAAAGAAATAAGAAGTTCAAAAATTCCTTTGAAAAAAACAATTTGCAAAATACCTTAGCAAAACAACTCTTTGAAAAAACCCCTTTCAAAGAAATAAGAAGTGCAAAAATAACTTGGAAAAAAACTCTTTCCAAATTATCTTAGCAAAACAACTCTTTGAAAAAAACCCTTTCAAAGAAATAAGAAGGAAAAATACAACCCATTTGCAAAATACTTTAGAATAAAAACTCTTTAAATACAACCCTTGGAAAGAAACCTTCTTTGCAGAAACCACTTGGAAAAATACTTTGTTAAAAAAAAATTCTTTGCATACAACCCTTGAAAAGAACCTCCTTGGAAAAATACTATGTAAAAAAAAACCACTTGAAAAAATACTTTGTAAAACAAAACTCCTTTGCAAATATATCTAGGAAAAAAACACTTTGAAAAAACACCTTGCAAAGAAATAACTTCTTTGCAAAAATACCTTACAAAAAAACTCCTTTACAAAATTGCCTTGGAAAAAAAATCCTTCAATGTGCCATTTGGAAACAAAATCCTTCAATGAATGTGCTCTTTGGAAAAAAATAAGAAGAAACATACCTTGTAAAAAATATCTTTTTGCAAAAGAAATCTCCTTAGAAAAACCCCTTCAAAAATATTTTGACCAGAAATATGCGTTCGCATGGTATCGAAGCTAGTTGCTATGATCTAGCACCTTCTATTTCTTTCAACAATATTTTCTCATTTGGGATTTGTTTATTTTGTAGATTTGATTTCTATCCAGTAGCCATTAGGCTTCTCTTCATATTTGGGCATGTTTTTGTAGTTTTTTTTTCTAACCCTACCTTGTTGTGAAGTTTTTTTGCAGAAAATTTTCAAAGATTTCTGGATTGATTTTTTGTAGATTTATATGATTTTCTAATTCTACTTAAGGAGATCTATCTTCTGGTTGATAGATCGACAATTTTCGTCCAATTTTGGTAGACTTTGTGCAGGTTTTCATCTTCGGCATATTCGACACTGTTTTCGTCCTAAAACTTGATGTTCACGACTTTTTCTTCGCAGAACTTATGGTTAACCATGACTATTCCTACTGTGAACCCATGAGTATACTGCAAACCTGCGACTTCTAGTGAGCAGACCCGCTTATGCTATGGCATACTCACAACTGTTCTCAGAGCTAACTCGCATTTACTTCAGACTACTCGCTACCCTCTTATGTAGAGACCCGCTAGTGCTTTGACATTGCTGCGACTTTACTACACAGAAACTTGCGAACAAGTGATCAAAACCATGACATTCACCTTTACAAACCCGCGGACCCGAGACTGAATCTACTGTAAACCCACAACTAACAGCGACCTTTGTCGTGCAGAACCTGTGTTTTTTCAGTGTTGTTCATGAGTCTACTGTGGCAAAACCCGCGAGTGGCTTTTCTTGGCACCTTTTTCAAAGGGCTGTAAGTAAAAGTTTCTTTTTCTTTAATGTTTTTCTAACTTTGTTTCTGCAGAGTTAGATCAGTACAGTAAAGTGTTTCAGTTTTCTGTTATTTTTGCATTTATGTTTTGCTTCTAATCATGTTTATTAATATATTATTTCTTGTTATCGGCATATATTTGTCTCACATTTCTATATGGAAACATTGACATCTTTTAAGGGCATGGATCTCTAGCATTTTGTCACGATGATAGCTATACACCATCTAATGCTTAATAATTTAACAAGATACTTAATAACTAATTTGTTCTTTTTTTATCATATTTAATCATGTTGGTTTCTAATCATGTCATGTTTATATTCATGAGCAAATTTTATAAGAACAATCTCATATTTTTAAATCTTGGTATCACTATTTATAAGTTTTGGCTGACAATTAATGTGTAAAAGTAACTTCATTTTCCTTAATGAGCAAGTCAATCATTTATTTGATCATAATATGTTACCATATTTTTATATAATGTTTGCTAACCATTTGGTGTATAAGCATTTTTAGTTATGTATGAGCAATTTTGTTTTATGATATTTGTGTGTCTTAATCTTGGAAGTTCTTGTGTGCAAATAAGTTCTTTCTTGAGCATATTAATCTTTGATATTTGTTATCACCTTATTCCAGAAATAATGAAGCATCATCTTCTACTGTTAAAGTGATGATGTTCATATGTATGATATCTGACACAAGGCACCTTATCGCAACAAGGTTCTTGCTTAACATTACACATGACATGACCACAACGTTCACACAAACAAGGTGTAAAATAGAATGCCAGAAGTGGCTTATATTACTTCTACCAATCGGTGACAATGCAGAATAACTATAAATACAAATAACTAACTATTTGTCGGCCTCAGCCCTTACAATACAGAAGTAAATGTGGTGCACTCTCTCAGTGTATCAACCTCACCCTCTCCTAGTTCACTGCGGAACTCTGAGCTATGGCTCAATCTCCTCTGCATTCGGAAGCTATGTGATTATTCTCTCTAATCTATAGAACTTCTCCCCGAACTCTACTATGCAAATCCAACACAATGGAATTGTTCCTTGCTTTGCATCCACACACAATATTTCTACCATGCTACTGCTATTCCCAAGACCACTGTGATCCCCAAGACATCCATCCTCTGTCAGCTGATCCTTCCACGATCCTACAGACCTATAACTATCAGCATCCCGACCATGTTGCACAGCCTCTTCCTAAGATGACATCTATCACATCTTCACCCACATGCAATAACTGACATTAACTTCCTTAGCAACCCCGAAATGTTTCCAAGTACTATCCTTGACTTCTACGCCTCCTTCTGACATGCTACAGTAAACCATCACGTTGGCCATATTGTCCTCCGTCAGCTTTGGCTCTCCTATCTGCTTCACTCTACGCTTAGGCTTCACCATTCTGCCCCATCCTCCTCACTTGGCTCATGCCGAAACTGTTGATATCATGGTCTGACAACATGTCGACCTTCCCATGACTCTACGTCAACTTGTCACCTATCAAAATTCACATGTCGCCTATCGACTATCATTTGTAGACTGTTGACATGTCGACTCTCGAATTCCTTCGCACTCTTATCGACTACCTCGAAAGTTCCTTGCTTGACTTATTGACTTTGATAAGTCAATCTGCTTCAAGCACCAGCGGTCGTCGACACTCCCTTTGGCTAACTCCCTTATGTCGATCAACTTCGATCGATATGCTTAGGTTTCGATGCTCCTGCATTAGACTCCCCAGGTGATAAAGAACTCGGCTGCTCTATTAGTCTCATGAGCTCTTCTTTGGAAATCCATGGTGTCTCTTGCAAATCATCATACTTCCATCGCACCAAGTATTCCTTCCTTCACGAGCTGTGCGTATGCTCGACTTCGCATTCCTCTATTACTTCTGTGATCTCCTCCTTGTGTCAATCTGGAACCATTTGTTGACCAAATCGCGACCTCATAGTCGACAGGGGTTCACCTACTGTCGACACATACCGCAATCTCCTTGGGCACTTGCCTGGGCAGGTTTGAGCCCATCGAGCAACACCCAGAGAGCGAATCAGGGCTCACCCAAGGCGTCTAGGAAGAGTAGACGAAACCATGTTTCCGCCGAGGGAGGAGGCAAGTTGCGGCAGTATGATACCAACAGCAATTCTAAATATTCATCATGAAGTCTTAGCACATCACTTTAATCGCAACATTTAACATTACAGTAAATAGATATCTATAATATATTATTGCGGCATTCACATCATAGCGATAGAAATGGATAATTGCATTAAGACAGGACAATAAAATAAGTATCAAGCAACAATACACATAGATTGCACCAAATCATCATCCTTATATTACTGTGGCAAACTAGAACCAGTACATAAATCTCTATGCAACTCCCCGCATTATCTCTTTGTCAATCTCCGCATATAGCTCTATTTCTATCCTCTATCCATCCCCTTCTCTCTAACACTTACAATGCTCATCTATTTATAGGCTTCCGCCAATTACAATACTTGTCCACTTTCCTAACTGACACTTATGGACAATAGACTAACTAACTTGGTCTAATGACCCAAAAGCCCGCATATCGCTGTACAATTGACTTGATATTACAAAATACATGGTCCAAGTGACCCAAAACCCGCCAACTATGGTATACTTGGCTCAATATTACAAAATACATGGTCCAAGTGACCCAAAACCCGCCAACTGCAGTATCCTTTGGCACAAAATACTCCTTTCACACCTTCATCCAATGTGTCGCAGCATCAGCAATACCGCGATCTTTCCTCATCAAACTGCCTGCAAACAGGCCCCCAACACAATCTTGTGGCTTGTCCTCGAAGCCACGTCAACTGCTAGAAAGAGTACACGTCAAATACATCTGTTCATGTTGTCTGGATCATGCAATGTTGTCTCCTTCCTTTAGTTGTACAGATCCTCGGCTACCAATTCTGTAAGCCCTACCCGAGAGTAGGCAACCCCCAATTCGCTGTCAGGTACGTCACGAATTCATCCTCCAGTCACATGGAATAGTGCAAACTGAAAAGAAAAGAGGACAACCAGTACCAAGGGGTGACAATGGTGGATGACTCTGGCACATCTGTTTCGCACCAGCGACCGTCTTCTACTGAAGTCAAGGAGCTACTGCCCCAGCCAACGTTCTGATAAAAAATAGCACAACCCTTCGAACAACTACTACATACTGAATCATGCGGGACCGGCCAGAGGTCCATCTCACTGTCGACGCGTACCGCAGCCACCCTGGCACTGGCCTGGGCATACATAGAGGAAGTGCACCGACCATATCAAGGCGCTCAGGGACGCTCGTCGTGCGGGCTCGCAGGGCCCCTGGGGTGCTTCCACGGGAAACAAAGTGAAGCATTTCCACAACCTCCTTGGAATTCCTCCCAACTCAACTCCCAAATTGATTAACCAGCATAACCATTCTATTTCGGAACAACTTCTGTATGGTGAACTACCAACTTCCTTGGCTACTTATAGCCAGACCCTCCCAGGTCACGACGGGGGGAATGATTCCCTGGTACCTCTCATCTGTTTGTATGAGCCAACCGACTGTCATAGTGGAGGGGGGCGACCATGCTGCCAACAAAGCTCCCACGTGCCACCACGTGAACAACCCCGCTGCTCATCCCGGCCCAGCATGCCATGTGAAAAACATGCTGTCGTCATGTGTGAACCTAGCCGAATCGGTCAGGTGCAATCATGTGTAGAGATGGTGGCCAGTAATCACACCACATCGCCGTAGTCTCCCAAAACCGTTGTACAAAATCCGTCGTCGAGCCTAAGCGTAATACGATCATGAGTCTTTGACTACAATAATCTAGCGGCACAAGCCTCTTCCGCTTGCGCATACCTTCTGTTGTTGGTTGGCCATCTACCATCAAGCAACCTGCAACAAGCATCATCATCATTTTCATTTTCAGTTTTTTTTTTTAACCCATGCGACTCAGACATCGCACTGCTCCAAGCCCACACGATAGGGCTTCAACCTGTGACCATTTACCAACTTGGGGAGGATCCCCCCATCCAATCGCTGCAATTGATCCGCTCCTCCTGAAGTAATACTATTGATGCAATAGGGACCCAGCCAATGCATCTGCAACTTGCCAGGATGTTTCATAAACTTACTGTCGTATAGTAACACTAAGTCGCCTTGCTGAAACTATTTATTTTTGATGTGGCGATCATGCCACGCCTTCTGGCAGTCCTTCTCTACCCCTTGGTGAAAACCAGCGATAAATCGATCATCTTCAAGCTCCACCAATTGTGCTAGACGTTCGTCTAATGCTGCAACATCATCCATGCTCGTAATAGCTGCAATTCATAGACTTGGAACAATGTACTACATAGGCATAATTGCTTCCTTCCCATATACCAGCTTGAAAGATGTCTGACCAATCAACCTTTTACATGTGGTGCGATAGGCCCACAATACTGCTGGAATTTTCAAATCCTAGTCGTCTCAGTTCGCATTGCACACCTTTGTCAATGCATGCTCTAATACCTTGTTAAACGCTTCTACCGTTCCATTCGCCTGTGGGTGATAGGGTGTACTCTTCTTATGCTGTATCTGCAATTCTTCCGTTAATGCGCTGATAGTGCGATTGAGAAAATGGCTGCCTTGATCACTCAATAATATCTTGGGGCAGCCGAAACGAGTGATAATGTGGTCGAACAAAAATTGAGTAGCCGTTGCAGCGAAACAATTAAATACAGGTGCTGCCTCAGCCCATCGGGTCAAGTATTCTGTCGCCGTGATAATATACCGCACACCTGTGTGTTTCCCTGGTGGATGGATTGGTCCTACAAAATACACAACCCATTTTTCAAATGGTTGTAATGTTACTTGAGGTAGCAGCGGCATCTCATCATGTCTGGATGGCTTGCCAATTCGTTGACAAACATCACAAGACCGTGCATAGTCTGTCGCATCATTATGTAATGTGGGCCACCAAAGCCCTGCATGCAGTACTTTTCGGGCAGTCGCCCATCCACCATAATGTCCTCTTGCGACTCCACCATGTGCCTCATCCAATATCTATGCTTGCTAATGCAGCAAGACACATATGCACAATATATCATCGGCACCCAATTTATACAACTCTCCTGCGATCAGTTGAAAGTCAGCAGCCTTGATGACCAATTGCTTCTTATGAGTGGTGGTAAAGTCATCGAGCGTAGTGCTGGTCACCAAAAACTGAAGGATGCCATCAAAATACTAATCAGCAGCGGCAATGTGAAACAGCTGGGCATCCGGCAATCCGTCTTCAATATTAGTCGGTTCCTCCCTTGTATAAATCCGTGACAAATTATCTTTGTGTTCTATGGTAGTGTAGTTGCGTTCTGCAGAACACAACTTCCGACTGGCAAAAGAAATGGGATGATCAATGTCACCTTCTCTTGGTTGAGCCAATACAACCCCTAGTGAAATCGATGAAGCATCAACATGGACATGGAATTCCTTACTCCAGTTCGGAAAGACCAAGATTGGGGCCGACGCCATCTTCACTTTGAGCATTTTGAAACTTTCCTGACATTCCGGATTCCACTAGAATGCCACATCCTTCTTTAGCATTTTTTCAATAGGGTAAGTAATCGCAGCATACCCCCTAATGAACTTGTGATAATATCCCATGTGAACCAAGGTCGTGCGCAGCTTCTTAACGGTGGTCGACGGTTGCAACCCCAAAATAAGCGCAATTCTGGCTGGATCAACCAGCAATCGCTGCTTACACACAATATGACCCAGCAATATCCCAAACGATGCACATAAAATACATTTCTTCAAGTTCAGCGATATCTGGTGCTGTCAACATCGCTCAAGCATTAACCGTAGATTGGACAAATGATCGTGAATCAACCCATAAACGGTCCAATCATCCATATATACCTGTAGAAACTTCTGAATAAAATCTTTGAATGCAGAAACAACGACCTTGGAGAATATCGCAGGTGCATTCTTCAAACCAAATGGCATGACCATGTACTGAAAGCAACCCCATTCAGTAACAAAAGTTGTCTTATGGCGATCTTCCTTGGCAATGTGAATCTGATGGTAGCCAGAGAATCCATCAGTGAAAGAGTACATCTCCTGGCCACCTACTCCTTCAAGTACTTCATCAGTAAACGAGGTCGCAAAAGGGTCATGCAAGCAGGCGTCGTTCAATTTCTGCAAGTCGAGGCAAATGCGCACTTCACCTGTTTTCTTGTCCTGCACCACCATAGGACTGATCCATTCTGATTCTTCCACAGGTTCGATAATACCAACATCCAACATCCGTTCAAGTTCCGCCTTGACCTTTTCTTTATGTCGTGGATTTAGCCGATAAGGTTGCTGTCGGACTGGCTTAGCGTCTGGTTTCAATCGAATCTTCATCTCTCCTAAATCACCCAGGATTCCCTTCATTTCAGAAAACTTGGTGGGAAACACGTCTTGAAATTCATGTAGTAACTTGGTAACCTTACTCATCATCTCATCATCCCAATAATCCCCAACATTAACAAACTTGGGAGTAGCTTCAATTCCTATATTCATCTTGCGAAGCTGCAATGGTTGACTGAACGGATTACTTGGCGCAACAGGTGGGACCACATCGTGACTTCCTTCAGATTCAGAAATGTTAACATTCCGGGGATCATCATCATCCTCTGGGCCACCACTAATGTTGAACCACTCTATGAGAGACTGCATCTGACTGTGGGTGTGCGGGTCGATAAGGCAGGCTACGGGAACAACCTGAAATATCACATCGTGGATGAGCTGCAAGGCGTTATGGACATCAGGGTTGGCATCCGCAAATGTGAAGGCATGAGTGAAAAAGATCGTCAACTCCCCCCATGTCGTTATGTCATGGCGCAACTCGGCTGTAGTGTACCATGAGCGTGGCATCTCCTCCAAAGTATGGACAAAAGCATGAACCCTCTCATTTCTGGGTTGTGCTACCCACAATCATTGGCACTCCATCACATGGTCACTGGGATCAGTCTGACCATCATACTTGCCAGTGTGATAAACCTCAGTATTGTCGAACCGAACCATCATCAACCTTCGACACTGTGACCAATCTTTGATGAATTTCTTATGTGTCGCTCACCAGCGTGCTGGAGCAAAATTCAGTGCTTCCTCCAAAGCTAGCAATTGCTGTGGTTCTGGGACACGGTCTTCAAACTCCGCTACAAAGGTGTTTGGGCTAGGCAATCCCTCATAGACAGGCAGTGTGATCATTTCGGTCGCAACATGACATAAAGATTGTGTAACTAAACCACATTTCCGGACTGATACTTCATGCATTCGATTCTACCAATGTTCTAATGCATCATCAAAGTTCGAGGACGCAGAACTTTCACTGCGCCACTCCAACTCCCCATAGGCAGTAGGATGAATGTAATCTTCAGAACTGTTGAAGGCATGGTCCCATCTAGCGGGATCGTCATCTTTTACAGGCTCCATGTATCGGCGTCCTTCAGCTAGATCCAAAGGGGTGATAACTTTGAAATCGCGATTCTCAAAGGTCATTATGCGCTTCTTAAAGTTGATTACAGCTCCACTGTCGTTATCCCATCCGATCCCCAAGAGTGAGGGATAAGAGCTTCCTCCCTCAACCACTTCAATAACATCAAAATCAGCATAAGTCTTCATGCCCTCAATATCAATCATGAGCCACGGGACTCGCCCAATGGGTATTACCTTCGCATGGTTAGCTAACTGGAGCTGCACAGGAGACCATCTCAATGGGGGACTCCCCATCTTTTGCCACACCTGCTTGGTTGAGATGTTAACATCCGAACCAAGGTCAAGAATCATAGAGTCAACATCATAGTCACCAATCTGAATATTCATTCGCATTTCTTTGCTAGTCTTCTGTCGCTGTAAGGAGTTTACTGCCGACTCCTACTGTCCTTTTGGAAATCGCTACAACCATCCCTCAATCTCAACCATGGAAGCCGAGTCTTGTGCCAATGACAAACATCTTTCAAGGAACTTCTGCAATATCCCTAGTGGTGGTCGATAGACATCTAATGTGGCATCAAAGACAGGTGGCATATCACAAACAACAGCCTTGCCGCAGTCTTTCTCCAATGTGCGACGTGCTTCCAGGAATGTTTCTCGCTCCATATCAATGTCGAAGGGTGCCGTCTTCTGACCATCTAACCGTATTAGTGGTCGCAAACCATCTTCCCTAGTTGTCTTGCCTCCACGAGTGACAATAGCCACCGAAGCATCTTGTGGTCATAGTTCTGCATAAATAGTCGCAATATTGGCACCCTATGTCTGGTTCTGCTACAGGTTCCTTGGTTGATTGATATTTTGATTAGCATTCAGCGGTGGTTGCGGGGGCTGGTTCTGCACTAGTTGCTACACCGAGTTCTGTATCGGTTGTTGTACTGTGTTCTGTAGCTGCAGAGTGTTCTCAGCCTGTCATCTTGCAATCAACTGTGGACAATTCTCGACTATATGATCATTACCGGAACAAAACATACACTGATTATGTAGCAGTGGGAAGTCATGCTGATAATGCCCCCATACTGCACAGTGGTAACATTGAATAGGTCCACGACCACCTCGACCGCCTCCTCCATGACCAAATCCACCACTGCGTCCACCCTTATAACCTCCCTGGTAGCCACCTTGCTGCTGGTATTGAGGTTGGTTAAACTACTGCTGCGTGGGTGTTGGCGGCATCCCTTTCCTTTATGGTACATACTGAACGGATTACTTGGCGGCAACCCATATGCACGAGAATCCTTGTCATCATGTCCTACCGACTTGCAAAACGTGCAGTAAAGATTTCGCGGGGTTGTGACCATTTTTTGCATATACGGGAAATTATCATGACCATGCCCAAACACTTGACAAATGCGACACCATGGCATACTGCTGCAATTCAATGGATTGGGCACACTAGAGACCAAATAATTACGAAAATATGGGCAATCGTCTTTCGTATGTCCCTCTCATTGACATCGCGTACACCATAGTTCATCATGCTATTCCTTGTTCTTCTTTAAATCTTGCAACTGTATAGTCAGGTTAGCGAGCTGTCTCTATATCTGCGACATCCCGGCTGCATTATCTCCAATCGGTGATGCTTCCAATCGCATTGCGATCTCTAGAGTTTCGCTAGGCATCGAAATGTTTTGTTGCATCAGCGGCAGCCGTATGTGGGGTAGCAATGCCGCAATGAACCATTCTTTATGTTGGACAGTGCTCATATCGAAACTAACCTTTGCCATCAGTGTCTTGAATCGCTGGTCGAAATCCCATACCATCTCATTGGGATATTGCTTAATTTACTTCAATTCAGTAATATATTGAGCCTTCGACTTAGACCATCTAAATTCAGCAATCAACCCATCCCGAATCTCATCCAGTGACTTCTCTGAGGCCCCCGTAGGGAATAAAACAAACTTCATGAACCAATCTAATGCACAACCTCGCAGAGTCGTGGCTAACTATCCTTTCTTAGCATTGTCATCAGTGATCTGTTTCACGGTCCAGACTGGTTAACACAAAAACCAATACTGCTCTGGGTTTTCTATCGCACTTCCATGGAACAATGGTAGCTTAGCATCATCGCCCACCATCTTGGGCTTCCTTCCTCCTATCATTGTGCTACTACTACCAATTAACTTCTGCGGTGTTGATGTACTCGGCGGTGTTGAAGTAGTGTTTCTTGCTGGATGAGATTTAGTGAGCAGAGGTGTGGGTACGTTGGTGCTGGGGTTTGGTCTTGCCTCTATCCTAGGAGTAGCCTAGTCGTTCTTATCAGGACTGTGAGGTCGCATCGTTTCGTGTGGTATTCCTTTGCAGTTTTGTGGTTCGATCGCAGTAGGACATTTTCCCGTCCTCTACCTCTTCTCTTGTTGAAAACTCGCTCCTCCTCTCGTAAGACCACTTTCTTCCTCAGCTTCGCTCACAGTCTCCTCATGGTCTGCACCCATCTACCCCTTTACCATTCCATGTACCATTCCCCAGCAGTCGCGGTACCCACGGCCTCCGCCCACCAGGCTGTCTACTGATCAAGGTGCATTTTTAATATACCCTTCTTGCAGATTAGCATCTTAATCAACAGTTGGAGTGATAGCAGAAACCTTCCCCTTAGTCCTCGGAAGAAGTACCTCTCGGCTTCACTATAGGATTTCTTCATGTCGAATGCAAATTTAGTGATATATCCTTCTAAGATGCTATCAAGCCAAACTTCAATAGCCCATGATGCCTTATTATCAACTTCCTGCAATTCCTGAATCAGTTCCGGGGTCCATATCGTTGGCTCACCACCCTGGAAGTTCTTCTTCTTAAAGGTCAGCTTCGAAAACCATTCATATAGAATGACCGAAAATTCACAGAAAAACCATTCATGCGAACCGTCGTGAATATATCTTTCCACCTAGTGATCTACCGTCAGTCGCGTATTTTGACTTTCTTCTTCAGTAAACTCCTGCAATTTTTTATCGAACCATTTCTGTATCTCTAGCTTCGTTGGGTGCCACAACATGACCTCCTTCTACTCTGCACACGGTCCCGGCAACGAAACCATTTGTTTACCAAATCGTGACCTCACAATTGACTAGGGTTCACCAACTGTCGACACATACGGAGCGGATGAGGTCTCACCCGAGGCATCCAGGAAGAGCAGACGGAACCATGTTTCCGCCGAGGGAGGAGACAAGTTGTGGTAGTATGATACCAACAACAATTCTAAATATTCATCATGATCTTTTAGCACATCACTTTAATCGCAGCATTTAACATTACAGTAAACAAATATCTATAACATATTATTGCTGCATTCGCATCATAGCGACAGAAACGGATAATTGCATTAAGACAAAACAATAACATAAGTATCGAGCAACATTACACACAGATTGCACCAAATCATCATCCTTATATTACTGTGGCAAACCAGAAGCAGTACATAAATCTCTGTGCAACTCCCCGCATTATCTCTCTGTCAATCTCCACATACAGCTCTACGTCTATCCTCTATCCATCCCCTTCTCTCTAACACTTACAATTCTCATCTATTTATAGGCTTTCGCCAATTACAATACTTGTCCACTTTCCTAACTGACACTTATGGACAATCGACTAACTGAATTGGTCTAATGACCCAAAAACCCACATACCGCGGTACAATTGACTCGATATTACAAAATACATGGTCCAAGTGACCCAAAACCCGCCAACTGCAGTATACTTGACTCAATATTACAAAATACATGGTCCAAGTGACCCAAAACCCGCCAACTGCGGTATCCTTTGGCACAAAATACTCCTTTTGCACCTTCATCCAACGTGTCACGGCATCAACAGTACCGTGATCTTTCCTCATCAAACCACCTGCCAACACCTATGTGTTGATATAATTGTAATTTCGGAAAGTATTTCACCTATGTATATTGTATTTCTATAGAAATGTTATTATTCCTCTATACGAAAGTGTTTGTATTCCTATAGAGATGTTATTATTCCTCTATACGGAAGTGTCGTCATTTATATTGTAAGTGTTGTAACTTATACTTGATGGGTTATTAGACCACCATATTGGGGGTCGTCCATGTCAGCATTATGTTATGTGGTTAAGTTAAGGCCGACCTAGTAAAGGTTATTAGGCAAGTCAAGTCAAGTATAAATAGAGTGTGGGAGGCACTCTATTTTATCATTCACTTCTCACTCATATACTCATTGGAGACTGGCGCACTATTGGATGAGGAGAAGTTGTTGCTAGGAGTATATCTCTTATGCTTGGGTTTTGTATCATGGCTCTATCTATCTTTGAGGAAGTTGCAGGGTTTTTCACCTTCTTGGTTTTCCCCGGTGAAACTTTGTGTCTCTTGCGTGCTTGCATTATTGTGTCTATGATTGATATGCTGTAGATATGTTTTACATGTTGTTCTCTCAGTTAAGATCCTAGATCATATTGAAGTAAATTCTGAAAAACTAACATGGTATCAGAGCTATCCTAAAAGAAGGCATGGTATGGCATTTATGACACTTGTTGCACTTGCGAAGCTAAGGTTTGATATAGACAAAACTATTCATCGTAGCACTTTCACTATAAATCCATTTTGGCGAAGGTTCAGGATCTGAAACCTTTAAACGTTATAGATAGCATCCCCATGTGCCTTGTGTCAGAAAAAACAACTTCTAATTTGATGTACTTTGTGAGTTATGATCTGTACAATCTAGGGTTTCTGCCTCTTCCAGATCCCAGTCATAAATAGGTGACCTAGGAAAAAAAGGTCATAACTTGGGCTAGGAAGCTCCAAACGAAATTTCGTAAAAAGTGACAAGTAGGGAATAGACTGTACATTCTCAGGTAAGTTGTTCAGAGGCTAAAACTGAACCAGTGACATGTGGCACGCAGTATAAGTTCGATCTCCTGTTTTATCCCATAAACAGGTCACATTGTGACACTTGGCATGACTCTCTGTCAGAGAATCCATTTGAGGTCAGAACTATGGGGTTGGAAAAATAACAGGTCAGGATTCTACAGGAAGAATTTTTAGACCCTGTAGATCTGAAATTTCGGAGTTACAGCAGAAACAATCAGGTGCATATTTCTGTCAAAACAAAATTAGATTTTGAGCACATTCATTCATGGCTCCGAAAATTTAGGGTTTTGGAGAATGTTGGAATTTTTGTATGGGAGACTATGGCTGGATTCTCCTCATCAAAATCGAAATTTAGAGACCAAGATCGAATTTTTTTGTTGGACAAGAAGGTCAGGCTTGATCAAACCCTAGTTCGAGACTTTGATTAGGAAAGTGGAAAATTAGGGCATCTACAAAAATGGGAATTTTTGAAATCTATGACCATAGCTGGAAGCTCCTTGGAAAAATCAAAGTTTAGAGATTTGGATCAAACTATTTGGTTGGGTGAAGCTCCAAGAAACTCAAACCCTAATTCAGGGTCCTTCCTAGTGAATCCGAAAGATTGAAAAGCAAATTTGAGCGGTGAAACTTTGCAGTTTTCAAATTCTGAGTTTACCAGGTTGATCAGCTCATCAAGGCAAATGTTTCTATCCTTTCAAAAGTTTGAAATTTAAAGTTTGAATTTTTAGGGTTTCTCTAACAAACCCTAATCTAGATTGAGATCCAGTTTCTGCAATTCAAGTGGATTGGGTTAATCCTAGAAGAGAATGGATTGATCACCTGCATAAGTGAAGAAGTTCCTGTTTTAGAGGGAGATGAGGCTAAGGCCTTACATAAGAAGATTACAAGCAATCTCGACAAGTATGACTTATCCAGGTATGTTTCGAGATCTGTTCATGATTAAGTTTATGGTATGTTTGTCTTAATTAAGGTTAGTACAATCTTGATTAACTTTAGACTTGTCATATCACCTTAATAAAATTATGAATGCAGATATTCATTGATCAAGGTTTTGACACTTATGATTGTACTAATGCATTGTGGTGTTGTATGAGGTTGATGTTGTCCACTAACATGAAAGGTACATCAAGAAAGACAAATCATGTTCTAGTTCAAGAACATATGACCATGTTGACATGAAGACAAATATTCATCCATTGTCATGGATCACATAGAAGATATACTTATGAGGTATGTATAACTTGTTTCTATAGTGATTAACCTATGAGATATGTAGGTTACTAGCACAAGTCATTGAAGAGAACAAGAAGACATTGTTAGACATAACTAGTAAATATGATAACCAGGTATGTTTTTCCTATATTAAGTTAGAATTCTACCTTGTGTTAGGATCTTATACTATTGTATAGTTGATAATGATTATTCATGAAGTTAGAAATGTAAGTAATCAAGGGTTTATGCATATTATGTCTCTTACCTTGATTGATGATGTGACAAACCAGAAAATTCCTTTGGTCAAATAAGAATATGCATGAGTAAAAGAAGTATTCCCTGAAACCCTGAATACTAATGTTTATTATTTGTGTTTGAAATGATCATGACTATACATGTTTAAGATTATTGTGTTTCGATAGTATTGAGATTATACTAATGAATGTATGTATGATACCTCGAGGATAACACAATGACGATACTAGTAAGTATGCATAAGTGATCGAGGATGGATATAATTTCAAGGACAGGTAATCCAAGAAGGAAAGATCAAGAGGGAGCACACTCCAGTAGTTCCTACAAGGAAGCAAATATTGAGAGGGAGTCCACCCTACAAACCAAAGAAAGATAAGTATTTGAACTGTCATTTCTTGCATATTTGTTTGTTTAAATAATATTGTTCAATGATGTATATGCTTATGTTCCTAGACTTAGGGTGTGTATTATGCATATTAGAATAATTGCATTAATGAATAGTATACTACTAATATGTATGTGATGGGTAAGTGGCCTATGGAACTGTACAACATTCCATTGCTACTTATCTAGAATGAAACCTCTTTGCTGACATGTTGGGAGTTGTGCACACTCTTAATAATATTCTGGGAGAGATTGGAAGGCATCTAGAAAGTTACAGGATATGGATAAATGTTGTATTGAAGCATTGGCTAAGATAATTGCATGACTGAATGACATATTTATTTATGTGTAAGAATTTGTTCCGAAAACTATGAGATGTTTCTAATCATGCAATTTAACTTGTTTTGTAGGAAAGATCGTATACCATCACCTACAAAAAAATGACTACAACATTTGTTTAGCAACAAAGTTATCTATTGAAGATATTGAAGATATTGAAGTTTCCAAATTCGGGAAGAATGCGATGATCGAGGAGTACTAGTCGATCATGAAGAATGATGTTTGGGATGTAGTCCCAAGACCTGAAGGGAATTCATTTGTGACTTCCAAATGGATCTACAAGATCAAGCATGCTGCAGATGGCATCATACAAAAGTACAAAGTGAGATTTGTAGCTCGCGACTTCTCTCAGAAAGAGGGAATAGACTATGAAGAGACTTTTTCTTTTGTGGCTAGATACACTTCCATTAGATTAGTACTTGCTATGTTTGCAGTGATGAAATGGAAGATACACCAAATGGATGTCAAGACAGCTTTCTTGAATGGTGTAGTCGAGGAGGAAGTGTATGTGGTGCAGCCACTTGGTATTGAGACACATGACAGAGAGCCATATGTGTTCAAGTTGAAGAAAGCCTTGTATGGATTGAAGCAAGCTCCTAGGACTTGGTATGGTAGGATAGACAGCTTTTTATCCAGTTTGGGCTTTACCAAGAGTAAAGCGGATTCTAACCTTTACTACAAGGTTGAGGAAGGCAATCCAGTGATACTAATTTTATGTGGATGACCTATTTGTTATAGGTGAGGATAGATTGATTGATGACACAAAGAGGAAGCTTACTGCCGAATTCGAGATCAACAACTTGGGGATGATGCATTACTTTCTAGGTATGGAGGTGTGGCAGATTGAAGATGGCATCTTCCTTTGAAAAGGGAAGTATGCAGTAGATATCCTATGCTTCCACTGCTTGAACCTTCTTCGAATTTGTACAGATCCGAGACATTGAACATTGGTGAAATGTTCAAGTCATTCAGCAGCTCCAACACATAAGCGTTGTCTTGAATTTTCCTCAGAATCTTACATGGTCCAATATTCTTCAGCTTCAGCTTGTTGTAGGTTCCTGTCGGAAATATCTCTTTTCACAAATGTGCATAGACCAAGTCTCCTTCACTGAACGACTGTAGTCTCTTCTTCCTATTAGCTCTCTTCTTCCTCGCAAGTTCTCAATGAACCCCGGGTTGACAATTAATGTACACTTCTTAGTTTTTTTCTAAGTAATTGGAAGGCAATTAAAAATCTCGTCAAGGACGATGCAGTGATGATGATCAGGATGATCATGTACATCAAGATGATGTATGGTGAGTATCGGGTTGATACTCTATGGCCATGGACAGGTTGTGCAGATAAGCATATAATATGGCCCTGCGAGGTTTGCAAATACTCTTTCGAGGTTTTTCCTATGGCATATAATAGCGCCCTGGGATATCTGGAAAATGCTATTTCGAGGTTTTGCTTGGGAGGACATATAATAGCACCCTGAGAGATTTGCAGATACTCTTTCGAGGTTTTGTCTATGGCATATAATAGCACCCTAGGATATATGGCAAATGCTCTTTTGAGGTTTTATCCTATGGCATATAATAGCGCCCTGGGAGATCCGATAGGTTGAGCAGTACACTCGTAATCAGTCCTAGGATGCTCTTTCGAGGTTTTTCCATGACCACATATAATACGTCCTGGAGATCCCGACAGGTTGTGCTAGTCATGTAAAAGACCTCGGATGCTCTTTAGAGTTCTTGCTAGTCAAGACAGTCTTTTAAGGTTTTGTGGTGGGGGTCACATGTAATACGTCCTGGAGATCCGGATAGGTTGTGCTAGTCACATAAAAGGCCTCGGATGCTCTTTAGAGTTCTTGCTAGTCAGGACACTCTTTTAAGGTTTTGTGACAGTCAACATGTAATAGCGCCCTAGGAGATCTTGTCGGTCGTGCTTAGACACATAAGGGATCCTAGGATACTCTTTCAAGGTTTTGTTGATGCATGTAATAAGTCCTGACGATTCCACAGTATGGCTAGTGATGATCAAGACCTGCAGGTGGTGGGCCTACATCCAGTATGAAAAAGGACTGGCTCTGTAGAACTTCCTATCACGAGTAGATTGGAGATTGATTGATATAGTAGCAGCAGTTACGATGATGATGATTTGATGATGATGATTCGATGACGATGATCCAGTGATGATGATCCAGAGAAGAAGACTTGTGCTAGCAGATCTGTGTCGAGAAATACCTTCCTAGTTAAGAGTGAGTGTTGATGTAATTGTAACTTCGGAATGTATTTCACCTATGTATATTATATTCCTATAGAGATGTTATTATTCCTCTATATGGAAGTGTTTGTATTCCTATAGAGATGTTATTATTCCTCTATACGGAAGTGTTTGTATTCCTATAGAAATGTTATTATTCCTCTATACGGAAGTGTCGTCATTTATATTGTAAGTGTCATAACTTATAATCGATGGGTTATTAGACCACCTTGTTGGTGTCAACCCTGTATAAGTCATGAGGGTTAAAGGGTTATTAGACCACCCTATTGGGGGTCGGCCTTGTCAGCATTATGTTATGTGGTTAAGTTAAGGCCGACCTAGTAAAGGTTATTAGGCAATTAAATTCAAGTATAAATAGAGTGCGGGAGGCACTCTATTTTATCATTCACTTCTCACTCATACACTCATTAGAGAGTGGCACATTATTGGAGGAGGAGAACCTGCTACTAGGAGTATATCTCTTATGCTTGGGTTTTGTATCATGGCTCTATCTATCTCTGAAGAAGTTGCGGGGTTTTTCACCTTCTTGGTTTTCCCCGGTGAAACGCTGTGTCTCTTGTGCGCTTGCATTATTGTGTCTATGATTGATATGCTGTAGATATGTTGTATATGTTGTTCTCTCAATTAAGATCCTAGATTAGATTGAAGTAAATTCTGAAAAATTAACACTGCATTGTCCATTCGATCTTTGACACTTCTGCGCTTCCACTACTTGAACCTTCTTCGAATTTGTAGATATCCAAGACATTGAACATTGGTGAAATGCTCAAGTCATTCGGCAGCTCCAACACATAAGCGTTGTCTAGAATTTTCCTCAGAATCTTACATCGTCCAATCTTCTTCAGCTTCAGCTTGTTGTAGGTTCCTATCGGAAATATCTCTTTTCACAAATGTGCATAGACCAAGTCTCCTTCACTGAACGATTGTAGTCTCTTTTTCCTATCAGCTCTCAACTTGTATTCCGTGTTTCTATTCTCTATGCTCTTTCGCACATCTTCATGAACTTCTTTCATTTGCTCTGCGAATGATTCTACATCCACTCTCTTCCTGATTTCTATCAACAAATCGACCAAATCCATCACTCTGTGTGGGCATCTTCCCTGAACAACCTGGAATGGGCTCAAACCCATCGACCGATTCACAGAATTGTTTTATGCAAACTCTGCTTGTGCTAAACGTTCTCCCACTTCTTGGGTCTGTCGGCCGTCAGACATCTGAGAAGGTTTCCCAAACTTATGTTCACCACCTCAGTCTATTTTCGGATGATATGCCAAGCTAAACTACAACCTCGTGTCCTGTTTCTTCCATAGGGTTCTCCAGAAATGCCCCATAAACTTGGTATCTCTGTCCGATGTGATACTCTCAGGTAACCCACGCAATCTAACTACTTCTTTGAAGAATACTACAACAATGCTTGTGGCATCACTTGTCTTCGGACATGGAATAAAGTGTGCCATTTTCAAAATCTATCGACTACAACAAATATTGAGTCACTTCCTTTCTGGGTTGTCTGAAATCCTAACACAAAATCCATGCTCATGGGCTCCCATGGGGTATTTGGTACCAGCAACGGTGTATACAACCCTATGTTATGACTTCTTCCCTTTTCCAACTGCAAAACTCTACATTGTCGAATCCAATTTCTGACATTTGTCACCATTCTTGGCCAATAATACTTTTCTTCGACTAATGCCTTAGTCTTGTCGATGCCAAAATGATCCACTAATCCGCCGCTATGCAACTCTAGGATTAGGTTCTCTCTCATTGATCCTCTGGGAATACACAAATGTCATCCCCTTAATAGGTATCCTTCTTGGATGAAATAATCTAAGTATGGAGTCCGGTCGACACTCCATGGTTTGCGACAAGCCTCCCATGCTTTCTCAGAATCCTCGTCGGTCGCATACTCTATATTCACCGACTCTATTCCTGTTTCCTGAATTGTTGCCATGTTCAGCAATGCAACTCTCCTTCTCAGCTAGTCAGTAACCTTGTTCGAATTTCCCGACCTATGTCGCAACATGAATGTATATCCCTATAGGAGCTCAACCCATTTCATGTGCCGCTAATTTAACTTCGACTGAGTATTCAGATACCTCAGTGCTTGGTGATCTCTATACAACACAAATTCCTTGGGAAACAAATAATTCCTCCACTTCTTCAATGCTTGAACAATAGCATAGAAATCCTGGTCATAGACCAAATATTTCTGCTTGGCATCATCCAATTTTTCACTGAAGAATGCAATGGGTTGGCCCTCCTGGCTTAACACTGCTCCAATTACGATTCCACTTGTGTCGCAATCGACTAAGAAAAATTTGTCGAAATCTGGTAGTGCTAACACTGGGCTCTCAGTGACCTTTTCCTTCAACCTATCGAAAGATCGTTGGGTTGCTTCCATCCACTTGAAATTCCCTTTTTGTATGCACTCCGTTAATGGTGCGCAAATATGACTGAATCCCCTAATGAAATTCCTGTAGAAAGTGGCAAGTCCATGTAAACCCCTCACGCCAGTCGTGTTTTTCAGTTCATGCCAATCCACTATCGCCTTCACCTTTTCTAGGTCCATCAACAACACTTTACCCGAGATTACGAATCCCAAGTATACTAGTTCTTCCTTCATGAAGAAACACTTTTGCAGGTTCACCATCAGCTTCTCTTCCTGCAACTTCTGCAATACTTGTCAACTGTGCCCCAAGTGTTCTGCCTTGGTTTGACTGAAAATCAAAATGTCGTCTAGATAGACTACGAAAAACTTTCCCAAAAATGGTTTCAGTACTTCATTCATCAATCGCATGAATGTACTGGGTGCATTAGTCAATCCAAATGGCATGACTAGCCACCCATACAACCCTTCCTTCGTCTTGAATGTTGTTTTCCATTTATCTCCTTCTCTAACCCGAATCTGGTGTTAACCGCTCTTCAGGTTTATCTTATTGAAGTACTTCACTCCACTCAAACAATCCATCAAGTCATCCATTCTCGGCAATGGAAACCGATTCTTGATCGTGATCTTGTTGATAGCTTGGGATTCTATACACATTTTCCGTTCTCCACCTTTCTTCAGCACTAATACTGCTAGTACCACACATGGACTCAGAATCTCTCTAATCAACCCTCTATCCAACAACTCCTAAACCTATCGGTTGAGATCCTGGCCTTCTCTTGCACTCATCCTATGTGGTGCTTTGTTTGTAAGACTCGACCCTGGAATCAAGTCGATATGATGGGATATGCTCCTTGTCGACGAGAATCCTATCAGTTTCTCATCGACTACTATGCTTCAAAACTCTTCGAGCAGCTTTCTGACTTCGACCGAAATATTCTATATTTTTCGCACTCTCGACACATTAATCTTTCGGAATGATAGAATAACACCATGACTCCTTTTCCTCTTTCGCAAGGAATTCTTTCACTGAACACATCATCACGTGCTTCTCCCAAAAGTTTCTCTCGCCCTACTTACTATCGGCTTGCTCCTTCGGTTTCATCTTAAGAGTCCTCTTCACGCCATTTTTCCACATAGTGACTGTGTTGGCTCGACCATCGTAGATCATTTTCTGATCATATTTCCATGGTCTTCCTAACAACAGATGGCACGTGTCCATTGGGATTACATCGCACAGTACGTTGTCCTCTAACTTCCCGACCTTGAAGTTAATCAAGCATTGTCTAATCACCTTCACATGGTGTCCTTTCTGCAACCATGAGATCTTATAAGGGTGTGGATGTGCTTGAGATATCAACTTTGCTTTCTCGATCACCTCTGTCGACACAAGATTCTCAGTGCTTCTGCCATCAGCTATGGTCTTGCAACACCATTCTCCGAGTCGCACCTTTGTTCGAAAGATTGCCTTCCTCTATGCCAACTCTTGCTTGTCACGTCTGTTGTCCAGAACCAGTGTCTTGCTGGCTGTCATGGCCTGAATTTTCTTCTTACCATCCCCACTACTGTCAGATTTCAATTCTTCCCTCTCGTCAACATGCTCATCTTTTCGACATATTTGTTTCAACTCTTCTATATCATGTAGGTTCTCTAGGCATTCATATGCCTTATGTCCCACTCCACGACACTTGTAATAGATTATGGCTGGTCTGTTAGCTCCTTTTCTATCGGATGGGCCACTTCGACCATATGCACCTTGATGACAAGTCGCATGACCATCGTTTTGATTTTCTTGTGCTTTCTCCCTTGTCGATGTCCCCTCCGCATGTCGACTATCCTCAATAGTTTCCCTTCTATAACCGCTACTTTGGCCTTTCACAGAAACAATCCTTGCACCCTGACCAATCGTCCTGCCTCTGGTCGCTGCGGATTTTCTTGATAGTTTCTCTTCTACCTTCAGAGCTAACTAGTAGGATTCTCCCACTGCTATGAATCTTGACATGCTCAATTCATCCTAAATAGCATATTTCAAGTAATTCAAATACCTAGCGACAACTTCTTCTCTTTTGTCGGTTTGGCCCGACCTTATCGACAATCTGTAGAACTCTTTCGTGTATTGCTTCATGATCATCTCTTTTTGTTGAAAGTTTTGTAACATCCTGAACAAGGAAATCACATAGTCATTCAATAAGAACTTCCCTTTCTGTTTGGCAACCATCCTGTCCCAAGACTTGATTTTCTCCTTGACCTCCTTGAGTCTGTCAACCTGCACATTGTCCCACAACAATGAGGCATGACCCTTCAACCTTAGACATGCAGTATTAACCTATTTAGGATCCTCGATCTGCTCTATGTCTAAGTATTTCTCCATTTCTCTCAACCAGACGATTAAGTCTTCTGGGTATAGACTTCTCGAGTAGGTATGAACGTCTATCTTTTCCCGACCTCTCATATCCGTTAGAAGCTTGATTAGTTTTTCTTCTGGTTCATCTTTCGCTACTTCTTGTGGTTCCACTTCTTCAACTTCCTCATCATTTTGGTCTAACACATCAAGAATACAACCACGCCTTTGGATTTATTTGATCGCTGCAACTTCATTTGTCAAATTTCACATCATTCGGACACATTCATTGAACATATCACGATCAAGCCTGACTGTTGCGCCACGCGCTCTTCATCCTCAGACATTAACGCCTCTATGATCCATTTTCAACCTCTATTGAAACTCTCACTCGTCCAATCACAACCGGACTTCAATAAAGCGCGTACAACTCTATCCAACCTCAGCTGGAGCTGTTCAATTCACTTGCAGGATTAATACCACTGACGTTATCCTTCAACTCTCAGGATACTATATCTCTGATACTAATTGATGCAAGGTTCCTTATCGCAACAAGGTTCTTGCTTAACATTACACACAACACGACCACAACGTTCACACAAACAAGGTGTAAAATAAGATGCTAGAAGTGGCTTATATTACTTCTACCAATCGGTTACAATGCAGAATAAATGTAAATACAAATAACTAACTATCTGTTTTCCTCAACTGTTACAATACATAAGTAACTATGGTGTGTTCTCTCAGTGTGTCGATGTCACCCTCTCCTGGTTCAATGCATAACTCTGATATATGGCTCGATTTCCTCTACGTTTGGAAGCTATGTGATTTTTCTCTCCAATCTACAGAGCTTCTCCCCGAACACTGCGCTGCAACTCCAACACAATCTAATTGTCCCTTGCTCTGCATCCATGAATAAGATCTCTACCATGCTGGTGCTATTCCTGAGACCACTGTGATCCTCGAGACAGGCATCCTCTGTCATCTGATCCTTCCACGATCCTGCAGACCTACAACTATCAGCGTCCTGACCATGTTGCACAGCCTCTTCCTAAGACGACATCTATCACATCTTCACCCACCTTCAATAACTGCCATTAACTTCTTTAGAAACCCCGAACTATTTCCAAGTACTCTCCTTGACCTAAAAGGCTCCTTTTGACACGCTACAGTAAACCATCACGTCGGCCATACTGTCCTCCATTAGCTTCCAATCGTCTGCCAGCTTCACTCTGCGCTTAGGCTTCGCCATTCCGCCACATCCTCCTTGCTTGGCTCATTACCAAGCTATCTCTATCATGGTTTGACAACATGTCGACCTTCCCATGACTCTGCGGAAACTTGTCACCTATCTGTTCGGATATCCACATCATCTTTTTCAGGATCTTGCATGCAATTAGGGTTTGCATGCAAATTATAGGGTTTACATGCACTTTGCATGCATCCCAGTCACCAGGTTGATGCCTCCAGCACCTTAGCCACCTTATTCTAGCACGCGAGAGCTTCTTACATCAGTTCATTATCCCTCCTAGTCAGGAAGGCACCCACTTCTTCACCTACCACTGCAGTTCCACTTCAGTTACACTCAGTTAGCTTCGATTCTCCTTGTTTGAGGCTAGTTTCACTCCCGACTGACTGTTTCACTCTGTTGGACCTCCAGATTGACTAGATGACTTGTTCTGACTTCAGTTACCCTCCCATGTTCCCTCCACTGATCCCACTTCCCTATATCAATGCTACACACTTCAATTACACATGTTACACTCAGTTAGACTCAGATGGATGACCACCACTGATTGATGATGAGGACTCCTAGTTGGATTCAAGCTACTCCATTCAGTGATTCGAATGACCTCCTTAGTCAATTTGAATTGCTCAGTCATTGTTACTGTATTTTATTGTAATCATTCACCCTTACTGGGATATTGAGCACTGATGCATGTTTTGCACAGTTTTACACCATTTTTCTCAGTTTCATCTATTGTGATTGATTTACTTGTTCATTAGATCTGCTATGACTAATTTTACATGGTATCAGAGCCATTGCAGGGACAAGATCTCTTTTGTACAAGTGTTTCTACAAGAGGATTTGAGTGAATTTGCTCAAAAATTACAAAAAGTTTTGGCATGAAAGATCTCAAGGGAATTCGCTCCTGTGCATGCAAAGCTTGAAAATACTTCTAGTACCACTCCAGAAGCTTGAGTTTCCACATAAATCCTGGATCTGATACATTGGATCTATTCAACATTGCTTGATCTCCAATCCCAGGTGTGATGCAACTCTAAAAGGGTGGATTGTTCGACCTCATTGTTCTTGGTTTTATTGTGATTTCCAGGTTATTGTCTCCATCAATTGCATTCGCTACTTTGCCCTTGCAAGCATTTCTACATCAGTGTGCACTCACTCCTAGCATTGGAATACTCTTCTTCAAATCCTATCCTCACCCCATTCAATTATTTTTATTGGAAAGATGAATGGAGATCATATTACGTTCAAAAGGTTACTACCGAGTCACTCTTGGTCTTGAATTGGAGCCAAACACCTTGTCAGATAGAACCAAACACTACAACAAGCTTGATGAAGCTTATGGTCTTCTTTGTCTCTCTATCTCCAAAGATCTTCACTTCCATCTCAGCAGATTGAAGACTCCAAAATCTATATGGGAGAAACTTGAAACATTATTTGGCAAGTAGGATGAGCTTAGGGATTTTCAATTAGAGAATGAATTGATTGTCCTTAGTCCTGAGAATTTCGAGACCATTAATGAATTCTTCACAAAATTCAAGAACTTGAACATGCAATTCAAGAACAGTGGAGTTATCAAAGAGGATAAGCAATTGATCCTCTCCATTCTCAGCAAGCTTGGTAAAGATTATTCGGTATTTGTGTCTACTTTCAATTCCAGTCGGCTAACTACCCCGAATTGGAAGATGCCTACCTTGAATGCCTTCATTGAGTCCATCACAATGGAGCATGATAAGTTGGTCAAATGGGGTCCATAAGATCCAAATACTCATCCCTATATGTTCCAGGACCCAAGATATCGAATTGTAAAGGAAAGCAAAAGAAGGAGAAGCCCAAATTCGAACCTCACAAGCAAAGAGAGAAAGGCAAACAGACGGATGCACCATCCAGTTCGAAGTTCAAGCAAAAGGGAAAAGATGGTAACCAAAAATCTAAATGTACTTATTGCAACAGTGGTTTTCATCCCGAAAGTTCATGTATGAAGAAGACTATAGATCAAATGGCCCTCCTTTTCGAAAAGAACAACATAACTCTTCTTGACGGTGCAAGGAAGAAGGATAGGAATGATGATCATGAAAGAGGACAAGCACTCATGGCAACTATTTCGAAGCCCACTACTCTCTTGATAGATTCGGGTGCATCGAATCATATGGCTGCAAATATTGATGCTTTTTCTTCATTCGATCTAAACAACTCCATCCCCATCCGTTTGGGAGATGACTTAAAAATTTCTTGAAAGGGCAAAGGTATGATTCATGTAGATCATGGAAGCTTTCAAAATGTTCTCTATGTGCCTTCCTTGGCTTCAAATCTTCTTTCTGTGTATCAAATGACACACACTGGTGAACCAAAGCAAGTTACATTCAGCCCTAATACAGTTGAAATTTTTGATCTCAAAAGTGGAAGACTTGTTGCAGTCGGAAAGGCGAACCACACTGAAAAATGCTATGAGTTTTCACACTTTATTCCACTTGCAAAGCCCACTGCTCTTCGCACACATGGTAATGAGGTTAATAGGCTTTGGCATAAAATATTTGGACATCTTAATTATAAGTATTTGCTGCTGTTATCAAACAATTCCATGGTAGATGGTCTTCCACAACTCCGTTCCTCAAAGGGAATATGCACTGGTTGCATTATTGGGAAGCACCCCAAGCACAGATTCGACCGCAGAAAAGCTAACATAGCTTCTACAGTTTTGGGGTTGATACATTCTTATATCAGTGGTCTGCTGCCCCATACATCATTAAATGGTTCAAGGTATCTGTTAACACCTAAAAAGTGCTCACTAGCTCATTCCCTTACTCACATGACCCATTTGTCCACTTTTCCACCATCTGAGCCTCTGAAACCAACAAAAGGTCACCAAAAGACCTTAGTACACCCCTTTTTCCATTAAAAAAGATTATTTTTTCAAGAAAATCATAAAAAAACCCTCAAAAAGGGTCCAAATTCCCAAAAATATTAAAAAGGGAATTAAAATATTATTTTTATTCAAAAAAGGAAAAAGGAGGGAAAATTACCTAAACCATGTTGGTCAATACCATTGGTTTCCACAAAACCACAAATGGTATTCCTCACCACCAAAACCTATAAAAAGGTGGTAGGGGCTCCTCATTTCATATCCTTCCATTATCTCATCCTTATGCTGCTGAAATCTCCCCTGAGCACTTTTAGCCATTGAAGCAACCTTGGAGAAAGAGACCTATTGGAGTTTGGAGCTACTCATCTTGGGAGTTGCTCAACATCAACCTTCACCATTGGAGGTAATATCGCAAGCACTTGCTTGCCCCCCCACTTTTCAATACAAAAAATTATTTATTATGTTTCTTGTTCTTGATTTTGAAATGTTTACATTATTTGCTTAGATTCTTGCTTAGATCCATAAAAAGTATTGTTTATTTAGTTTATTGTTTTTATTTCTATTGAAACTGCTACTACTAGTTAGTAGGTGCCCATAGCACTAAGCTTGGTTGCAAAACCGAGCCAACAGTTTTTGGCGACTCCACTTTGGTTTGAACTTTAGATCTCTAGCTTTGCCATTAAATCTTAGTTTTTATGAGTTTTTAACCTTTAGATCCATAGATCTGCCATCTTAGACAACAGATCCATTGCTGATCTGAGATTTGGCCCCAAAAAACAGCCCTAAATTTTCAATTTTCGGGTTCGTTTCTCGATTTCCGTGCACGGCTTCCGCCTCGCGGCTTTTTGCCAGACAGTCGCACGGTCCATCGCGGCTTTTCTGCATTTTTCCACGCGGTCCATCGCGGCCTTTTTCCAGACAGTCGCGCGGTCCATCGCGACTTTTCTGCATTTTTCCGCGCTGCTCATCGCGGCTGTGCGGCCAAAACCTGCGCGGTTCATCGCGACTGTGCGTCCAAAACCCGCGCGGTCCATCGCGACTGTGCGTCCAAAACCCGCGCGGTCCATCGCGACTGTGCGTCCAAAACCCGCGCGGTCCATCGCGACTGTGCGGCCAAAACCCGCGCGGTCCATCGCGACTGTGCGGCCAAAACCCGCGCGGCCCATCGCGGTTGTTCGTCCAAAACCCGCGCGGCTGAATTTTTTCATTCGGCCAGCCCGATTTTGAAAAATATTTTTTACTGTACTTTCTGCCCATAGCACATTTTTTACAGTACTAAATTCTGCATAGTTTACAGATTTGAAAATTTTTTTACTACTTAAAAGTGCATACCTAGAATCTTTTTAAAAATTTTCAAGAAAGTGAAAGAAAGACTCATTTTGCATTCTTTATCTAGATTCAAATTTTTTCTTGTTTTACTTCTTTAGAATCTTGCCCATAGCAATTTTTATTGAAACGAAGAAATCCATTTATTTCTTTTAAGAAAGGAGTTTATTATTTGCTTTCATAAATCCAAGAAATCTTTTATTTTTTGAGTTATTTTTTGAAAAGCATATTAATTCCTTTTAGTGAAAAAAGTCTTAAATATTTGCTTGTTATTTTTCGAAAAATCCTTTATTTTTTGAAAATTTCCCTTAAAAGCATTTAATTTTTCCAAGTTCAGTTTACAACACCTCACGTGCACTCACACGATCACTTAATTGAACTAAGACTTAAAAATTACCCTAATTTGAACACACTCTTAACCCCACTTGGGGAACATGAAAAGAATTATTGTAGCTAGGTAGTATTGGGGGGATAGGTGTTCCAATAACACCCCTCAGTTCATACATCTGAGACATAGAAGTTGTCCAATTAGGGAGCTAAAATCTCTTAGTACTTTTTGGCGCGGTCACAACCGGTTTGTGGGAAGGCCTCTCCCCTAGGAGGGTTGAAGTCGCGAGGATGGTTCCGGAAGCCTGAGTGGGATACCGAAACCCATTCTGTAACCGAAGGGCTACCATTCGCAGTTCTCGGGATATCCCTGTATTGGGATATTGCGATCAAAGGACCAAACGGCAGATTTACCTTTTCTCGACGCGTCATGAACGGAGTATCCTAGTAGCCTGTCTTTTTAGGATTGATTACCCGGTGTCCCTCCCGGTAGGGGGATATCTAGCCGTTGTCTCTACATTCATATTGTCTGACTTGGATTTCATCACCTTGCAGGGGATATCGTCTGTTTGAGTCACAATACTTTTAGATTAGGTGTTTGCATGATCTTTACCACCTTTTGAGTCTAGTTACACCTATTTTTTCTAGGAGCCGCTTGCATGTTGGTATTCTGACCGGTTGTTGCATTCCTCCACTTATTGTAGCACAGCTGCTAGAATAAGTGCATTTTTTGAGGATTGATTTTTTGGCCTGTGAGCCTTCTTTTTTCACTCCCCTTTTTGCACCCTTGGTTGCATTAGGGTTTTGAGTCTTTTACATATATATCACCACCTGATACTTAAAACAATTTTTTTAAAATAAAAAACATATTCTCACCATTGAGAATTCTAGACGTTCTCGTCGTCTACGGGGCGAACTCCCAGAGTTTAGTCCACTTGGCTCTCCACGTCACGGACGCAGAGCATTATCCCTTGATTCGACACATCGTCGATCTTCTAGACGGTCATCCGATTCTGACATACCCCACTTCACCTTTGATTTGGAGGTAGAATCCGAAAACCCCACAGAGTTACCACCAACCACAATTATGTCTGGAACACCAGTTGATCCACTATATACATTAACCATAGGTCAGACATCCGCAGACCCTTCTGCGGTAGTACCATCAACGGCAACAGCCACCCCCTTGGGTATGCCCAATATGGGTAACACTCCACATTCAGGAATGCCTAACACAAGACCACCACCTGTCATGGGCATGCCCAACATGGGGGTCATACCCCCTTCGGTTTCCACAAACCCTATCCCAGGAATCCCTAGTACGATTCCTAACCCAAGTGTAACTCCTGTTGCACTTGGGAATGCTATCCCAGGAATCCCTAGTGCGATTCCTAACCCAAGTGTAACCCATGTTGCACTCGGTAGTGCTATACCAGGAATCCCTAGTGCGATTCCTAACCCAAGTGTAACCCAAGTTGCACTTGGGAGTGCTAACCGATATCAGGCCACACCTTTTGGAGGGCACATACCCTCCATACCTAGCATACCTATAGGCGCTACTGGACCCCTACACCATACCACAATGGCTAGGCAGGTCCCGGTTCCGGTCACCACATCCGCTAGTCTACCATACATGGCAAGTCTCAACCTGCCAGATTTAGCTAGGCTCACAAATGACCCCATCAGGCATGATCCTGCTTGGCCCCATATGCCCACTAAGCTTCCCTCTGACATCCCTAAGTTTGAGGGAAAGGCCGGAGAAGACCCCCAGAACCACATCATGTCCTTCCATTTATGGTGTTCCTCCAACTCCATAGTGGACGACTCTGTCCGCCTCCGTTTATTACAGCGCACCTTCACTGGCTCTGCAGCCAAATGGTATATCGAGCAACCCCATGGGACGCATTCCACATTTACCTCCCTTGCCTCGACCTTCCTGCAGTTCTTTCAGCTACCAGTACGCTATGATGCGGGCGTCGAGATCCTACTGTCTTGCAGACAAAACACGGCCACGCATATCACTGACCATATTCATGATTGGCGGCGGCGCCGAAGCCTATGCAAGATCAAATTAGACGACCGAATCTTTTTAGACTGGTTCCTTAAATCCCTCCTTCCTCTCATTGCGAAGGATGTAGCATCTGAAAGACCCCAGTCTGAGGAGGAGGCCATCCTTAAGGCCCAACAGTTTGATCTTATCTATGCCCAATCAGGTTACCTATACACCATCATACCTGACGCACCACGAGGTGACTCCGCACGCGGTGACACACCGGGGGCATCACATGCCGCTGATGGCATTATTGGCCAAATTACACCGCAAGCCAAACCTTTCAGTATGGTGAGCACCATGCCCGCCCCAGACCTTTCTAGGGCTACATCCAGTTCCGGAGCGACAACTTCTTATGCTCCAACAAACCAGACCCACCATGTTCATGGACCCTCTTGTCCACAACATTGTTATGGCCAAGCGCCATCAGCATATGTACCTCCTACATACTATGCTCAACCTACGGTACAGAACCCCATGCAGTTTCCACAACAGCCCATGCATTACCCACAACCGGTTGCACCGGCTAACCTCACACCTCCACCAGCTCAGGGGTACCAACAACCCCAACAGGCAACTGGACCACCTCCACCTCCACCTGCATACTATCCACCGCAACCTGCTCTTGCACTTGCGGCTCCCCAGAATCCCCCCAATGCTCAAGGGCATGTTTACGCACAACAACATCATCCCCAATACCAAAATAACCAATGCAACCAAGGTGCGCAACAGAACCGTGGTAGAGGTCATAACCGCGGTAATAACCAACAACATCAGCAAGGTCCTCCACCTCCCAATCCTCCGCAGAATAACAATGCTACTCCTCCCAACCGCAATCCGGATCGGAATCCTAAGCAGCCTAGAAATAATAACCTCAGAACAAACCACCCTTGTTCTATCTGCGGGGTCTATGGTCATTACACGCATTCTTGCCCACATTTGGAGCGAGATCGACAACTCTGGACTGACGATGCACATCGTCAAGGGCAAGCAGCTCCTCAGCCGCCGCCCAACCCTCCACCACCTCAACATCAACCCTTAGTGCTGCAAAACCCCTTTCCAAACCAGGGTGTAGTTAACACTCAGCCGTTAGCCCCCCCTCAGGGCAACGTGCCACCCCAGCAGATCACTTATGCAGCCCCTGATCAACCCATGTTCGATTCAGGTACTCACCATTTGTTGATGATGTCGACTGCCGCTGCCAACCTCCAAACCCGTCGGAACCAATATGGCTCCACCTATGAAGCCCCTCCCACCGACAAAAACACGAACGCTAATCCCACAGATCAAACGTTACGTATACCTCCGGCTCCACTTGATGGCGCTTCCAAAGCACCTCGCTTCCCACTTCGTCGCATCAACAGTAATCCTAATTCTCGCGCTGCGTCGAATTACAACATTGTCGATGACTTAGCCCAGTCTCCTGCAGCCATGTCTGCTTTAGAAGTTTTGAAAAACTGTCCTTCGCAGCGCAAAACTTTGCTCTCTGCCATTGGCGCCATTGACCCCAATGATTCACAGCTGATCGCGTTCGATTCAGACCAGTCTGAACCACGCCTGCCTTCCTCTTTAGCATTCCAAGTTTCTGTTTCTGTTCAGAATATTGTTATCCATCGGTGCATTATCGATGAAGGGGCCTCTACATGCGTCATGTCCACTTTCGTTTGGCAAAACTTGGGATCCCCTACTCTCCAGCAGTCCACCACTGCATTGCGAGCCTATGACGGCCGTTCAGCACAACCCCAAGGTCTATTAGCTAATGTCCCCGTCCAGCTGGCGGGTAAAACCGTCCTCATTGACATTGAGGTCATCAATGCCCAACTAGACTATAACCTTTTACTTGGTCGCAACTACATGTATGCCATGCGGGCTGTTGCCTCATCCGTATTTCGCACCATGTAGTTCCCCCATGAGGGACGCGTGGTCAAGGTCGACCAACTCACCTATTACGATCCCAAAGCCCCCGCCACACCTGAAAATGTTCTCCCCATGGTTGAACAACCTGTTTGTGGTGCAACTACCTCATTCATTTCCTCAGTAGGAACCGGACTTTACTCCGAGGCACCGATGACGTCTACATTCCAGGCCATTCCACCACCGTCACCGGAGACCCAGGTCGCTAACCTCTGCACTCTTTCACAAACACCCGGTAATCAACCCTCCTTGTTACCCAAACCACCATTAGTCCCTAGTCACATTGGGGTTACACCCATCCACACAATCCCCTTTCTATTTCCTCCTTCGGGTGTAGTGAGCGCCCCGGTTATGGCTACCCTTAGTCTCCCCGGGTTAACATTGGGATTACCCGTGTGGTATATTACGCCTCCCGTTCCTCCACCGACACCAAATGTCATCCTGCAACCGGTGCAACCCATTGTTACTTCTACCCAACCACCTCCCGGTATCACTACTCCTTCGTCATCGACGAATCCCCCTCCACTCATCAGGCCCACTGGGGGCAGAGGCCCACAACCATACACTGCGGTACCCCCACCCAAGGCAGTTAAACCTCCCCCCGTATTCCGTGCTCCTCCAAAATGCTCGCTGTGTGATGAGTTAGGCCATCCAACCCATCAGTGCCCACAGTTACCTGCATTGCAGGAACACATGCAAATGCTGGACGACTACCCCAACATCCCGGTGGTCAAGCTCGATCCAAACCCCATGCCTCGTGATAAATCACTGCGTACCAACCACCCATGTGCGATATGCGGTATTTACGGCCACTACTCCCACAACTGTCCTGACATCCCAGACTATAGAGCAGCTCTCTACGAGATGAACAATTTGGACCTAGAGACAGCACCCCCTACTATCGAGGAGATCTACCCTCCCGCATCATCATCATCCGGAGAGATTAACACCATCTACATGATCTCTTCGACTACCACTACCTCATCACTCGATTTGACCACTCAAAGCTCCCGCAATGATGAAGAGGTTCTCGAGACTCCTACTACCTTTGATTATCCCGGGAAAGACATGCACCATCGTCCATACTTTCTCCCGGAAGAGACTTCATCCACCACCGCTACCCAATATGTGGTTGAGTCCAAGGATTTCCTTCCTACTAAAATCGACTGGTTAACAGATCCCATGGCCGATATTTCTCCCGTCATCCACATTGACATCTCTGACCCACTTGGTGCCCTTCATACCATCACATTAGGAACCTCCCACAGTGAGCATGAGATCGGAGAATACCAACGACTGTTCCAAGAATTCACTGATGTCTTTACTTGGTCAGATACCGAAATGCCTGACCTTGACCACACCATTTACACGTTTTCGACTGGATACCCCTCTGTCCGGTCGGCCCCTTCAATTGATACCTTAGACATACATGTTCAACCCTTTCAAATCGATGAGGAAACCACATGTCCACAACATGGGGGCAGGCCCAAAACCTTGCTTACTCGTCATCATCGTGATCCTCGTCGGAGATACTGGAGGCATCCACCCCACACAGGGAATCCACGATCATCATATCATCACTTCAGTATGCCACCACGACCCACAGCCTCATGGTATAACACCCCGCCAGCAGTTTCTCAATGCCCTATTGATCTCTCTCTGAGACAACATCTGCACCACATTGACACCTCTGAGTTAGGGGGCATAATAGATTACCTCGACCCCGGGATAGGGGGCATGATCAATCATTTTGAACCTTCCCCATCATCTCTATCTCAACACCTCAATGAGCCCATCGCTCAAACCAACACATATGTGATCCACAATCACAAACCCCATGCACATAGCATGGGGGCAGGTCATTAAACCTGCTCACTTTTTCATATTCGTGATCTCAACCTTTTTTTAGGTCACGTGTCACTTGTATATTTGAGTTGATACACCTAGTATTTTTCCCCCACGGGTCATCATTTCTCCCCACCACTACATCCTTCGCTTGGTGGGATCACCTTTATTTGTAGCCATTTTTTAACCTAGTTCTTTCCTTTAACCATTCCGGAGTCCTTATGACCTCCGTTTTTCGCACCATTTGCACTGTCGGATTCATATTTCCGTGCCCGTGATGATGCTTGAGATCATTTCTCGCTCTCACCTTTAGATTTTCCGGGCATTTTTTCCACGCCCCCTCGTCGCCTCGGTTTGCGTGCCACATCGGCCGTTCTCCATTTTCGATGTGTCTTATATCGCCGGATTCAGTTTTCCGCGCTCTTGATGATACTTGAGACCATTTCTCGCTCTCACCTTTAGATTTTCTGGGCATTTTTTCCACGCCCCCTCGTCGCCTCGGTTTGCGTGCCACATCGGCCGTTCTCCGTTTTCGATGTGTCTTATATCGCCGGATTCAGTTTGCCGCGCTCTTGATGATGCTTGAGACCATTTCTCGCTCTCACCTTTAGATTTTCCGGACATTTTTTCCACGCCCCCTCGTCATCTCGGTTTGCGTGCCACATCGGCCGTTCTCCGTTTTTTGACAATCCTTATGTCACCGGATCCAGTTTTCCGCACAGATGACGATGCTTGAGACCTCTTCTCGCCCTCATCAATCCATTTTTGTTCGGTATAATTTTACCCCTTTTTCGGGCCGAGCAACCCCTTTTTTACGAAAAAGGCACTTAGGGAGTTTCTGTTAAGCTCTTTTCTGACTCCTAAAACAATGAAAAGATCGCCGAGCAATCTTGCTTCCTTTCATGCTCGCTAAACGTGTCTGAAAGGGCGTCTACCTGGTATAAGTTTACCCCTTTTCCGGACCTCGTAGACTAATTATGAAAAAGGTATAGCCTAGTCACATCGGCTAGAAGAGTTCTCCATCCGCATCATTTTATGCTTTTTCGGGCCTTGGAGACTAAACTACGAAAAAGAACACCAATAGAGTCCACTTACCACTTTCAGACTCTCTAAACATGATAGCAACCATGAGCATGCGCCGTCCCGAGCTCACAAAATCCACAGGACCGTACCATTTCAGAGCACACTTTTATCCCTTCTTGGAGCTCATTAAAACTACGAAGAAGGAAGAAGGGTGCCTCTTGGCGCCACGACAGATCATATCTACTCACATAGCAGCTTCCCCATTCCGGTCGCCTTTGTTCAGAGTATTCTGCAGTATGTCACCCGGAAACTCCCTCGACAGCTACCATCAGCTTCACCCCCCCAGAGTCAGTACATACCCTTCAGTCCCTAAAAGATGATCCCCACACCTACAAGTCAGTTCCCTACGCTGCCAGGTCAACCACGTCATCTTATTCTGAACAAAGGAAGTTTGAGTCTACCCATCTTTTGACCCAGTTATTTCCCATCCCCACAAGTATGTCAGTCCTACCAGCAGTACTACATCACTTCAGGTCTACACCTCGTGCTCCCATCAAGGAAACATCATTGCCTTGTTAGTTGCCGGTCTCCCTCTGTCGACGACAACCACATTGATTCCAGAGGATAGACCTAGAGGTCCTTGTGTCTTGGACTCATTACCATCTATGATGAGTGCCTACGAATCATTTCGAGAGGAATCCTTACTGCCTCTCCAAATGGTTGTTTCTCACATGCTCGACTTCAACACCTTGATCGCATCGTTGAGACTCGCACAGGGTATTGGTCGGTTCAGTTATTAGTCGAAGACCCTGGATACCACCTGACTCCTCCACATTTGAGAGTCTTCCTATGGATCACACCAGTTACACTTTTTTTACGGATATCCGGGTTGCGCATGGCGACAGTATTCAGATTTACCCCTGTTTCATACTCCCTTGAGTATACAGTTACATTATTTCTCAGAGATGACTCATAGTCTTTGAGTCCCTACAGATGTTGGACACCTTCAGTTTCAGCAGTTCCACAGTTATTCCAGTGTATCAGTTATCGAGATCAGTCATGATCATGAGTATATCCCACAATAATGTCCCCTCTGGACCATTATGATGTACCAATATATTTCTTTATGTATTAGATCCCCCTTCTTGGGACTAATTGTTTTGTATATGTCTTGATACGAGCATGGGAATGCCCGCCTCGTCCTTTATCAGAGATTATACCTCATTCATATTGAGGCAATGTAATATTTTTTGTTTTTGCAGCTTCCAAGGGCCGTGGCTCCAGTCTCCAACCGGTCTCTTCTCTCCCCTAAAACCCAGAAAAAGGACAAAACAACTATGATGTCTATCGGCCATACGATGAGCTCCTGCCCTCACACATCAGGGGGCAATCTGTTAACACCTAAAAAGTGCTCACTAGCTCATTCCCTTACTCACATGACCCATTTGTCCACTTTTCCACCATCTGAGCCTCTGAAACCAACAAAAGGTCACCAAAAGACCTTAGTACACCCCTTTTTCCATTAAAAAAGATTATTTTTTCAAGAAAATCATAAAAAACCCTCAAAAAGGGTCCAAATTCCCAAAAATATTAAAAAGGGAATTAAAATATTATTTTTATTCAAAAAAGGAAAAAGGAGGGAAAATTACCTAAACCATGTTGGTCAATACCATTGGTTTCCACAAAACCAAAAATGGTATTCCTCACCACCAAAACCTATAAAAAGGTGGTAGGGGCTCCTCATTTCATATCCTTCCATTATCTCATCCTTATGCTGCTGAAATCTCCCCTGAGCACTTTTAGCCATTGAAGCAACCTTGGAGAAAGAGACCTATTGGAGTTTGGAGCTACTCATCTTGGGAGTTGCTCAACATCAACCTTCACCATTGGAGGTAATATCGCAAGCACTTGCTTGCCCCCCCACTTTTCAATACAAAAAATTATTTATTATGTTTCTTGTTCTTGATTTTGAAATGTTTACATTATTTGCTTAGATTCTTGCTTAGATCCATAAAAAGTATTGTTTATTTAGTTTATTGTTTTTATTTCTATTGAAACTGCTACTACTAGTTAGTAGGTGCCCATAGCACTAAGCTTGGTTGCAAAACCGAGCCAACAGTATGTTTTGACATTTATTGATGATTTTTCCCGCTTTACATGGGTATTTTTTCTCAAAAACAAGTCAGAAGTGCTTGGAAAATTCAAGGATTTTAAGGCTCCTATTGAGACCGCCACTAAGAGCAAGATCAAACCTCTTATATCTGATAATGGTGGAGAATATATCAAGGCCAAGTTGCTACAACTTTGTGCCCAAAGCGGAATTCAGATCCAACATATAGTTCCCTACACACCCCAGTAGAATGGTGTAGCGGAAACAAAAAATCGGTCACTGAAAGAGATAGCTACATGCATGATTGAATCAAAAGGTTTGGCTGCAAATATTTGGGATGAAGCAATCAATGTTGTTGCATACATACAAAACCAAGTTCCACATTCATCCGTGAAAGGTATGACTCCTTTTGAAGCATTCTTTGGTCACAAACCGGATGTGTCAAATTTGAGAGTTTTTGGCTCTACTGCATGGGCTAGAATTCCTTCCAAGAAGAGACGAGCTTTGGATCCACAAAGTATTGAGTGCATACTAATAGGATATGGGGAAGAATCAAAATAATATAAACTCATGGATATCAGATCTAAAAAGATATTCATAGAGCGCAGTGTGCAATTTGAAGAACCACTTCAAGAATTCCAACTAGTCGAGGAAGAAACTGTCGTTTCCCCGCCTTCACCAGAAGAAGATCCGTGCAGCGATAATGAAGGTATGAGTTCTGATATTTCTAATATTTTAGTAGCATATTATCATCATGACATATCAGGTTCAGAATCTAACCATTATGATCCTCCTCAGTTACCAAAGTGGGCCCAAAACACTCTTCAATTTGCTAGTTCGAACCTTGGAAATCCTACTGATCCGAGACGAACAAGAGAAGACTTTCAAAGAGTAGGTATGGCTCTTTCTATTTATAATCAATTACTTCCTGATATTTTTTATTTGATGACTGGTTCAGATCCCACATCATACTATTCTGCCCACCGATATCCGAGATGGCAAAGTGCCATGGATGAAGAGTATAGTTCTCTTCAAAAGAACAATACATGGGAGCTAGTTTCTCTTCCATCTGAAAGAAAATTAGTGAAGTGTAAATGGGTGTACTGCACGAAAGTTGCTGCTGATTTCTCTATTAGAAAATACAAAGCAAGGTTGGTGGCAAAATGTTTCTCCCAAGTCCAAGGAGTGGACTACATTGAGACCGTTGCACCGGTTGCAAAGATGGATTCCATCCGCCTTGTTTTGGCTATTTCCGCATCCAAGCATTGGGAAGTGCACCACATGGATGTGAAGAGTACATTTCTACATGGATACCTTGCTGAAGAGGTATATATGCAGTAGCCAGAGGGCTACACATCAGATCCATCATTAGTTTGCAGATTGAAGAAATCTTTGTATGGGTTAAAACAGGCCCCAAGAGCTTGGTACGCAAAGATGGACTACTTCCTTATTTCTCAGAATTTCCAAAGATGCAAATCTGATCCAAATGTGTATCTTCAGCGAGTTAAAGGTAATTTGTTGGTTATTCTACTTTATGTTGATGATCTTCTCATTACTAGTAGCATTCTTACTTCAATAAACAAGCTAAAAACTGCCTTAAATCTAGCTTTTGACATGAGCGATTTGGGCTTGTTGAGTCACTTTTTGGGCTTGGAGATAGCTCAAAATTTTGATGGGATCACTATATCTCAGCAAAAATATGCTTCTGACCTGATATTGAAGTTTAATATGGCTGGCTGCCCCATTCCCATTCCTCTCAAGAATCAGTCTTGAGGAGGGAGATTCTACACCGCTTGCAGATTGCAGTATGTATTGACAGTTGATTGGTTCACTACTTTATTTGACACACTCAAGGCCTGATATTTCATATGCTGTTAGTGCCGTGTCAAGGTATATGTAGAAACCCCATGAGCTTCATTGGCGAGCAACCAAGCGGATCTTGTAGTATGTGCAAGGTACGAAACATTTTGGCATACATTATGCTGCAGATTCTGAGCTTGATTTCATTGGTTTTACTGATTCAGATTGGGAAGGTGATAGCATTGATTGGAAGTCCACTTCCGGTTATGTTTTCATGATTGGTCATGGTGCTATTTTCTGGTCCAGCAAAAAGCAGGAAGCCATTTCACTTTCTTCAGTAGAGGCAGAGTATCGAGGGGTAGTCAATGCCTGCATTCAGGCAGTTTGGTTGCAGGGTATTCTTTCTGAGTTTGGCTTTGGTGGCACTACTTCGACTGTCCTATTTTGTGACAATCAAAGTGATATCAAGATCTCCATAGATCCAGTTCAGCAGTAGAGGACCAAACACATTGAGATTCATATGCATTACATTCGAGAGTTGGTGCATGATCGCACCATCATTCTGCAATATTGCCCTACTGATGAGAAAATTGCAGACATCTTCACCAAGAGCTTCACTGAGAAGAAGTTCTCTTACCTTCGTTCACTGTTGGGGGTGAGTTCCATCATGCTGGAGACAGATTGATCCATTATTATGCTTTAGCTTGTGGGGGGGATTTCTTCCCACTGGGTTTTCCCTCTTTCCTCACTTAGTTTATTTTGAGCATTTTTTGGATTATTGTATTGGGGTGACCTTTGGTCTTAGTTACCAGGGCCCCACATTATTTTTTTTTGCACATCATAGTCTAGCTTAAGGGGGGGTGTTCAGATATCCACATCATCTTTTTCAGGATATTGAATGCAATTAGGGTTTGCATGCAAATTCTAGGGTTTGCATGCACTTTGCATGCATCCCAGTCACCAAGTTGATGCCTCTAGCACCTTAGCCACCTTATTCTAGCACTAGGGAGATTCTTACATCAGTTAATTAGTCCTCCTAGTTAGGAAGGCACCCACTTCTCACCTACTTCAAGAGAAGGGCACACTTCTTCACCTACCACTGCAGTTCCACTTCAGTTACACTCAGTTAGCTTCGATTCTCCCTGATTTGAGGCTAGTTTCACTCCCAACTGACTGTTTCACTCCGTTGGACATCTAGATTGACTAAATGACTTGTTCTGACTTCAGTTAGCCTCCCATGCACCCTACACTGATCCCACTTCCGTATATCAGTGCTACACACTTCAGTTGCACATGTTACACTCAATTAGACTCAGATTGACACCTGGATGACTGGTTCTTGTGTGTTGATGACCACCACTGATTGATGATGAGGACTCCTAGTTGGAGTCAAGCTACTCCATTCAGTGATTCGAATGACCTCCTTAGTTAATTCGAATTGCTCAGTCATTGTTACTGTATTTTGTTGTAATCATTCACCCTTACTGGGATATTGAGCACTGATGCATGTTTTGCACAGTTTTACACCATTTTTCTCAGTTTCATCTATTGTGATTGATTTACTTGTTCATTAGATCTGTTGTGACTAATTTTACACTATCGACTGTCGTCTGTCGACTGTTGACATTTCGAATCTCAAATTCGCACTCCTGTTGACTGCCTCGACAGTTCCCTACTCAACTTATTGACTTCGACAAGTCAATCTGCTTCACGCACCAACGGTCGTCTCCCTTATGTTGATCAACTTCGACTGATCTTCCTAGGCTCTGATGCTCCTACATCAATATAATTTTTCAATGTATAGACCATTGGGGTCTTGTTCTTTGATGTTTGAGGTCTTCTAGAGACATTTATATTGCAAATTGATTGGAAGAATGCCTGCTATCTGCATGTGTATTGGTCATATGATTATTTTGTACACTAATTTGGTGTTCTTAGCCACATGTTTTGTTGTATCATCCATCAGAAGGTATCTGGACATTGGTGTGGATGTTATATAAAAGTTCTTCATCTATCAGTTATGGTTGTGATGATTCTTCTGCTGATCTGGGAATCTTGCTATTGGATTACATCACATGTTCTCGACACTTTACTATTGGATCCAGCATCCCTAAAGGATTCTCTTTAGATATGGGCATCGTGTTGTTATTTCAACATACAACCTGTTCATGTGGACTTTCATGATTCAGTGAGAAGCGGTTGTTCTTCATCAAATTCCATTCGCCAAATTCTTCTTCTTATTTGTGGCTTATGGATATTCTGGAAGTTGTATTCAAGGGGGAGCAGTAACGACTCCTTCCTTCCTTTTTTAGTGGGATTTTCTCCCAACCATTATTAAGGAGGAGTGTTGGAATATTTTATATTCCTTGGAAGGTAATAATGTCTTTGTATTATGTAGGAAGATATCCACAATCTTATGTAAAAGAGTAATACATTATATCCCATATTCATTATGGTAAAGTATAATGCATTGATGTATGACACTATAATGTTGATTATTTCAAATGGATGGATGATTCTCTGATATATTTGTGATCAATATACTGCCATGGATTTCTTCTACAAGTTTCGTGTACTGTACTTGAGCATTTGAAGCATTTTTACTCAGTTTAGTCATATTGGGAGGTGAAATAGTGCCATTTCCGCAAGAGTCGAATTGGGGGTTTTTGCTGTTGAATGTGAGAGAGTTAGAATAGTAGTAAAAATCAATTAATGGAGCATATGAGACCTTAATAACATACTTAACACATTATATACCTCTGTTCATAAATTTTTGGGAGTTTGGAGACATTTGGAAGGCCATTTGCAGTGTTACCCGGGGGGGATTTGATGCACAAATTACTAGTCAAAATTACATATATTGATCAGAATACAAAACAAGTTTGCAGCAGTATTTGGAGGGCCATAAAACATCCCTGAACTCGATATTCAATTCTAAATACCATTCATACACTTCTACAGAATATCTAGGAGCATTTGGGTTGATTTGGAGGTCAAAATAGTTAAACTAGTCAAAGGTCGAAATTGGGGAAAAAGTGGAAAAAATGGCATTTTAATAAAATTTTGAAAAAGGGTCATTACATTGTCACAGCTGATTAAAACACACATGCAATTAAATAAATTATCCTACACAGTTGACTGTCACACCACTCTATTACATCTATTCAGGATGCGATTATAAACTGCCAGAAAGGAAAGCTACTCTCTGTTACAACTACCAATAATGTCTGCAATCATTCCACACCACACAACAAAATTCAAACTAAGCTACTCTACCTACTTAAACCAGCTATCTCTGTGAGAAGGCAGGCCCTGGCCTTCCAGCAGAGACGCCAAGAATCATAGAAAATTAAGACACATAAATGAAGAACTCTGCTCTCATATTACTGATGGAAGATTGTGAGTCTTAGTGCTCTGTTACAACTTACACAAAGTGGTAATTGTCCAACCCTAGGCCATGAGAGCCTTCTGGAATTTATACAAAGAAAATACAGTTTCATATCCACTAAAATCGCGCAGCAATGAAGATCTATGATCTTCATGCTACGGAGTTACAGCTTACTGATACAACCGTCTTACATAAGGCTGTTAACCATGAATAATGCTGTTGCTCGAACAATCAATGGGTCAACAGACTCAACAATTGGGATGTGACCTGTCTGTCGTAGTTAGGTTCTGTTTAGTGGATTCTGTTATAATGAGGATCTGTTATATCTCACGTAGAGGATGCGTTGTTCCTTGGAGTATGAAGAATGAGGCTTGAAAGAGTAACAGCTGGTGCTACCTGGCTGATACACCTGCGCTTTAGATTTGAACTAAATAAACTCACAAGTGTTAGCATAAACCAAAGGTCAGGATTCGAATCTTCACAATCTTAGGCATAAAAATAAATAATGAAATAACAAATTATACCTATCAATATCATTGATTGATCTGGAAAAGACATGGATATAGCTCATGAAAGTAGGATGGAATCAGGGCAAAATGATGTAATAAGGGTGGTAAAAAAGGGGCATTTCATGGACCCAACATCTCCCCCAAACTATTCAATTGCATGTCCTCATGCAACAACCTCCCTTAATCTGAGTCTGAGTCTGAGTGGAATCTGTGGAGATTTGTGAGGTTGTAAGCAAGTTCTGGTGCTTCCCCTCGAGGAACAAACCCATAGCAGGGTACCCAATGCCCCCACCACAGCTCTTCTTCTTCTAATGTTAGAGCATAGCTGGTTCTATAAGAATTGCTTATAGGCAACCAAATGAGAGAGAATTTGAATCTCAAACCAAACCACCAAGACCCACACCTTTCCATGCACTGTACATATATAGGAATCCTTGTTAAAGCTTGCCTAAAATTTTCAAATCCATATGGATCCATTTCCTTAAGAGATGAGGAAGAGTACAACCATCTGTATTCACTACCTTCAAGTGCATCTTGTTGCATATTGAGAATCATTGGGACACATGTGGTACGGAGTCTATCTCGTAGTCTCTCAAAATATCAAGCAATTGGGGGAACCCTAAGAGTTTTAGCATGATTTTCTATGAATGTTGATGGATTTTGAGGTTCCCCCCTAATCTAGAGTGTAGAATTCTCCTCATTCTTAAGGATGGTTTGGAAAGCATCTTGCCATCTCACATGGTTGATGACAAAAGAGGCAAATGCCCTCAGCTAAACATCCCCTAGAATAGGTAAAGGATTAGATGGAAGATCAATGTAGCAAGCCCTGTCATGTAAATACAATTCACATAACAAATGTTGGTCTTCAAAGTCACTCTTCAAAAAAGTCTCCAAAAACTGAGTAGCTATTGCCAAATCAAATGGTCTGCCTTCCTTGAGAGCTCTTAATTCGAATAAAGTTGTCTGCTCATAGAGGAAAACAAGGTAAGAAGGGGATGGGGCCCTGCAACTCAACAATTCTATGGAAATAGTGTACATTTTGTCCTTTTCTTGTTGCAGGGACTTAAGTTTCTTTAACCCTTCCAATTTCTCTTGAAGTTTATCCCACCGGAGTTTCTAAAAGAATAACTCCTCTGCCCACTTCTCTCTTAATTCCTTGATGACATTCCTATGTTCCTGAAGATAGATCATACCTGTTCTGAATTGTTCAATCCACTTGAGCCATTTATCCAATTCGAGATTTAACCAGAGAACTTTCTTCTCCAGCCGTTCAATTCTTCTGTCTTCTACCTCCTTTTCATTGTCAGAATTCAGATGAATGACTTCCTTATCTTGCTTTGGCACTGTGACAGTTTCATCCTCTAGTGGGGTTGCAGTGGTTTGCGCGTGTAGTGCAATCTCAGCCATGGGTTTTAGGGATGCTGGTTCTTTTGTAACAACATTCTTTATTTCCATATCCACCTTAGCTTCCTCGGTCTGTGTTACAGTCTCAGTCAATAATTTTAGGACTGCTGGTTCTTGTCTGGCATCATCCTCATTCCCCATTTCAATCTTAGCCATCTAAGTTTGTGTTGCCACTGTAGCAAATGATTTTGGAAACACTAGTTCTTGTGTAACAGTGTTTTCCTCCTGGTCCTTGATATCAACTGTTGCTATCTGAGTTGCATCTTTACTAAACATTTTCAAGGGTACTAGTTCTTGTGTAGCAGTCCCCTATTCCTCAATTTCTTTGAGCTGCTGAGATTGTGTCTGGTTTATATAAAGTTTTTCTAACTGATGAGACTGATCCTGAAGAAGCTCGGTATCCCCTGATAATTGGGACTGAAGAAGTTTAGTATCCCCTGATGGTTGGGATTGAAGAAGTTCAGTACTCCCTGATGGTTGGGACTGCACTGTTTCATCTCCTAAACTCACAGCAGGGATCTCTTCAATTCCTATCTCATTTTCCCCCATCCATTCAATTTCTGGCACTCCTTCTTCAATCTCCTCTATCTGTACATGCTTTTGTGATACATCCCCTAACACAACAACCCTGTGTCCTGCTGCAGCAAATATGTCTCCACACTCAGGACAAACAGTCTCTACATACTTCTCATTTTCAAATGCAAAAGATGACTTTTCAAATAAATTTGCAGCATTTGCTAATGTATCCAAATTCTTTTATGCTTTCTTTCCAACTAATCCCTTCCATCTTTCCAGCTCATTTCACAATATCTACACTTCCTCTTTTAATAGTTCATTTTCAAGCAGGAGATTTTTTATTTGAGGTTCTTTTCTAGAAAGTTCCTACATAACAGCAGATGACTTGGGCTTCAAAATGGGAATCTCTAAATCTATCCCTGTTATAGGCGTTTTCTCAACCCCAGATGGCTCCCTATTCTCCCTGACTGCTTCTGTTGTCTCTGCTAGAGGTGATTTAATATTACCTCCAGTTGCATCCATTATCTCCATTTCCTCTGCTATTTCTGCTAAGGGTGATTCAATATTACCCCCAGTTCCGTCCATTGTATCCACTTCTTCTGTTGTTTTTGCTATCACAGCTGCTTCTTTTGTTGCTGCTGATCGAGTCCTTCTTCTCCCTATTTCCAGTGGGTGTTCCTCCATGCCTACTGCTATTGGTGCTTTAACAGTTCTGATTTTCCTTTTCTTTGTTGCAGTAAGTGTCTGGCTCTTGTTTTCTGATCTTACTCCACATTTCTTTGAAACAGGGGTCCCTACCTTATTCTTTTCTTCCTCAATAATAATACCCCTTATTTCTGAAGAGGATTCAACTTCCAAAACTTCCACACTCCTTTCTTCTACTGTTTGATGTCCTTCCCTTTGAATTTCTATTTCTACAATTGTAGCTTCAACTATCGCAGCTTCAATAGCTGCTCTAGTTTCAGCTTCTTTTAATTGAATATCTTCTTCTGTAATTACAGAATCTCCTCTTTCTTCCTCCAGTTCCAATGTTTCCATCACAATTTCCCCTACTATAGGGTTTTCTGTTACGACTGCTTCTCCTTTATTTACTTCCCCTTCATCATTGGGCTTGTTTTCTGTTGCTCCAGCCTCCCCCCCAACTGGGTTTGAGGAACTCCAGTCCTCAATATCTTCACTAGCACCCCCCACTTCTAATACAGGTTGTATGATTGGCGCATCTCCAACCAAAAATTGCTCCCAGGTTAAATTACGAATTGCAATGGCTCTTAGGACCGGTAATTTAATCGAGCCATGATTAGTAACGGAGGAAACCGGATGCTGGGCTATTCTTACATAATCAGCCATGGTTTGTAGGGCTTTGAGAAGATAAAATAGTATATTCACCATATTGCCATGGCGTAAATGAGAAAGTAAGGGGAGTTCAGAGAAATAAACAGTTTGGTACCTACCTCCACAGGAGATGTATCTTTTCACAGAGATTGCCACTTGATTCCAGGGTGGTGGTAAAGATGCCAGTTCCATCCCATGATGCTTTAGACAAACATGCTCCCCAATTGCTAAGAATTCTCTCACAGCATTTGCATTATGCACCTTTCGTCCAAATAATTTCTTGCCAACCTGGGGTAAACCAGTAACTTCTGATATAATTTCTTCTGTAACATCCACATGCAGCCCTCTAAACTCAAAATGAGTATCAATCAGGTTAAGGGAAAATTGCAATGCGGTTTCTGTATGGAAACCATTCAATCGTTCAAAATACTCCATCCAACCTGCTACTGTAAAAATGTTAAGGACTTCTACATTAGCACACACAAATTCTATGTCTATGGTTCATGTCGGACCGGGTTACCCATCTTAATCTTTTCTCAGAATTCAGAACTAATACAGCAGTCACCAGTCTCGACGTGGGAGTTGCAGCATACGAACATGCAGGCGATAGTTGGAGTTTGAAAATTGGGTATTTTAGGGAAGTCGGCGTAGGCATAGAATTCTGGTAAGATAAGACGGTTATGGAAAAATTGGCATATTTGGAGTGTTTTGGTATTACTCGGGTGTGGTGTCAGCGAATAAATACATACGTGGTTCTGACATACCCACCAGTGATTAGACATTATAGGTTCATTCAATCAAGGGTTAAGACAACACATAATTATAATTACCGTATTTAATTCCTTGCCAAATCATGTAAAAGTTTTGAACCGTACCTTTCATTTATGTGTTCAACCACGAGGTAATCATTATGGTGCACCAACTATTATAGCCCTCCTTCATCATCATTTCCATGTTTAAAACAAGTGTAAATGCACATGTGCTGAAGTGATGTGGCCACGCCCACGAACTGACAGGTACCACAACATCCGAATGATTTTCTTCATGGAGGACTGCAATTGGACTGATTAAGCAAGTGACAGAGACTGGCGCCCGATCAAACTATTATTGGCAACACCGATCAGAGAGAAGACAAACTGGAGGAGTATCAACTACAAAATTTAGCAAAATAAGCAAAAATGGCGGAGTTGCAGCTGTATGGAAGGAGCGAGGATGAAATGGAAAAGAACGGAGTCGTGGCTGCTAGATTTAGCAGAATTAATCAAGGATAGTGGAGTCACAGCTGCTAGGTTTTAGCAGAATGGACAAAGGTAGCGGAGTCGCAACTGCCAAACTCAAGAAAGGTAAGCGGGAATAGCGGAGACAGAGCTGCTAGTTTTAGTGGAATGGAAAAAGGTGGCAGAGTCGGAGCTGCTAGTTTTAGTGGAATGGACAAAGGTAGCAGAGTTGCAGCTGCCAAACTTAGAAAGGTAAGTGGGAATAGCGGAGATGCAGTTGCTAGTTTTAGCGGAATGGACAAAGGTGGCAGAGTCGCAGCTGCTAGTTTTAGTGGAATGGACAAAGGTAGCGGAGTCACAGCTTCCAAACTTAGAAAGGTAAGCGGGGATAGCGTAGTAGCAGCTGCAAAATTTGGTCGAGTGAGCAAAAAGTGGCGGAGTCGCAGCTACGTCAGACTATAGTATAAGCAAACTTTATCTGTGAAAGAGCACGAACTATCCATCTTCTTCGAGGAGCTTTATTAGATCAGGAACAAATATGGGGTGACTGCAGTCATCTGGCCCAGTCACCTCTGCTACTCCTCCATTAAGTTCCTGCACACAGTTCTTCAAAACAAACCGATCAAGTGCAAGAAAAATTAAAAAAATAGATAAAATACAAAATGAAAGAAAAACAAATTATTTATGTACAAATATATGTGTGGAAATTGTGACTTTTAGGAATTCACAAGGTTTAAAAATCCCTGTCCTGATGTTAACTGATAATTTGGATCAGCTGCAACTTGTGAAATAAAACCTCCCTTGAGATTGGCTTGTGATACAGTCGCAGCCGATGACCATTTGCGAATAATGGTACTTTGTTCTCATCAATGGTGATCAACCAGACTGTTCCATTATCAAATACCCGATCTATTTGATAGGCTCCCAACCAACGGGTGCTCAATTTGCCTTTAAAGTCCCTCTTAAACCGTGAATCATACAACAGGGCCTAGTCTCCTTCCTGGAAGACTCTTTTTTTTATAAATCTGTCATGCCATCTGGAGTGTTGTTGTTGGATTAAGGCTATATGATGTACTGCAGCTGTGCGCTTCTAATCCAATTCATTGAGCTGATTCAGTTGATTCCTTTGTGCCTCTGATAAATCTAGGTTTGCTTCAACAACTGTTTTTAAAGTTCTGATTTCAAATTCGATTGGAAAAAATCATTATTTCCATACACTAGCTCATATGGGGAAAAACCAGTGGTGTTACACCAAGTGGTACGATAAGCCCACAGTGCCTCTGGAAGTCTTTCAGCCCAATCTTTAAGATGGCTCTTCACTGTTTTTGTCAGGATAGCCTCAATAACCTTGTTTGTGCTCTCCACCTACCCATTGTCTTGTGGATGGTATGGTGAGGTTATTCTGTGTTGAATATGAAATTTCTACAACAATGCTTCCAGTTTGTGAGATACAAACTGTGGTCCACCATCTGTAATGATATCCTTAGGCACTCCAAATGAGTAAAAATATCTTCATACAGGAAATCAATCACAGCTTGATCATTGGCCTTGACCAAGGCTACAACTTCTACCCATTTACTCATGTAATCTGTGCAAACCAAGATATAAACTTTCTGCTTTGAGGGAGGGTTGACAGGCCCTACAAAATCTAGAGCCCACCTATCAATCGGTTCTACCACAAGTTGTGGCTGTAAAGGAATCTCATCTAATCTATTGGGTTGTCCCATCCTTTGGAAGCTATCACATGCCTTAACATACTTCTTTGCATCTCTGAACAATGTAGGCTAGGAATAGCCCGTTCTCAAAACTTTATGACCTGTTCTCTTGTCAGCAAAATGTCCCCCACAGGGCTCATCATGGCAAGCTTTAAGAATGCTAAAGATTTCATCTTCTCTAACACATCTTCTGATTTCTAAATCTAGCCCTATGTAGAAAAGATGGCCATCAATCCAACAGTACCTAGCACTTTGTTGTATGATCTTCCTTTTTTCTCTCTTCGACAAATGTGCTGGAAGCTTACCTGCAGCCAAAAAGTTAGCAATATCTGCATACCATGGGGAATGAGCTGATACTGCAAACAAATGTTCATCAGGGAAGGAATCTTCAACTGGCAAATTGTCATCACTGTTAGTAAGTCAAGATAAAAAATTTGCAACAACATTTTCCTTTCCTGGTCTATCAATAATTGTAATATCAAATTCCTGTAACAGTAACAACCATCTAGTAACTCTAGCATTCGTGATTGGTTTAGTCATTAAATACTTGATAGCAGAATGATCAGTGTGCACAAAAGTAGAATATCCAGTAATATAATTTCTAAACTTGTTGATGGCATAAACAATGGCAAGAAATTCTTTTTCTGTGACAGTATAATTTAGTTCAGCAGGAGACAAATTTTTACTAATATAGTAAATGGCATAAGGAGCACTACCTTCCTGCTGTCCCAAAACTGCTCCAATGGCAGTATCTGAAGCATCTAAAGAAATGTGAAAAGGCAGAGCCCAAATGGGCCCTCTTAAGATGGGTGATGTAGAGAGCCTTTTCTTTAGCTCAGTAAACGTTGTTTGGCGTGCATCATTCCAGACAAACTACGCATCCTTCATCAACAGAGTGAACAAAGGATAAGCTATTTTGGAAAAAATTTCTATGAACCTTTTGTAATAGCCAGCATGCCCCAAGAAGCTACGTACATCCTTCTATGTTCCAGGAGTTGGTATATTTTCAATTACCTTGATTTTGGATGGATCTACCTGAATACCATCAGAAGAGATGAAGTGCCCCAGCATTATGCCTTTAGTCATCATCATGTGGCACTTTTCAGTGCTCAAAGAGAGATGGCTTTGTTCACAGCGTTTTAGGACCTTTTCTAAGTTTTTCAGTGCTTCTTCATAACTATCACCATATGGAGCAAAGTCATCCATAAAAATTTCCATGCAATCATTCACCATTTCTGAAAAGATTCCAATCACTACTCTCTGAAATGTAGCTGGTGCGTTGCACAACCCAAAAGGAAGTACTTGATATGCAAAAGTCCCCCAAGTACAAGTGAAAGTAGTTTTTTCTTGATCTTCTGGAGCAATCTGAATCTGGTTATAGCCACTAAAGCCATCCAGAAAAGAGAAATATTTCTTCCCAGACAAGGTATCAAGGACCTTATTGATGAAAAGTAAGGGGAAATGGTCCTTCTGCGTTGCCTTGTTCAGTTCTCTGTAATCCGCGCAGACCCTCCATTTCCCATTCTTCTTCGGCACGATCACAAGTGGAGAAACCCACTCACTGTCTGAAATTGGGTATATAAATCCAGCTTCCAAAAGTTTTTGAATTTCCTCCTTCACTATGTCCCTTAGATTCGGGTTCATCCTTCATTGGGGTTGACATACAGGCCTGGAGTCACTCTTAATATAGATATGATGAGTGCACAGATGAGAAGGAATTCCTTACATGTCTGTGTACTCCCAAGAAAAATCTCCCCTACGCTGTTTCAGCGGAGTGACTAGCTGTTCCAACTCACTAGGTGCCAAATTAGGATTGATATTCAATGTTTTTCCTGGCTCAATTTCCACTGGAACACTCTTCAAATTCTTAAGTATGGGAATTACACTATCATCACCAATCAGAGTTTCTTCTGTAAGATTTTCTTGTTCTGTTGCAGATAAAGTACTGTCCAAGATCTTATAGACATTCTTATTGACTGACGTGGGCTCACTGATGAAAATATTAATGGCATCATCCTTTGTTTCATCTTTAAATGTCAAGGCTCTCCCTATGGTTAATAGTGGTTGCACACCCTCTTCCTCCTCCAAATCTGCCCATAATGGAGTATCATCTTCTATGCTTGGTTGAGCTGAAGGGTACAGGGTTAGATTCTTGATCTCAGTCCCATCCGAAATGGTCATAGAACCTGACCGATAGCTGATACAAGCATCAGATGTGGCCAACCACGGTCTTCCCAGGATCAGTGGGTGGCCCCCCAACTGGGATTTTGGCTATAATACCAAAAACTCCACAGGGTATTCCCACAAGTCAGTTGAGATTATGAGGTCATCCAGGATTCCTTCAGGCTTGATCGTTGATCTATAAGCAAGTTCCAAAACAGTAGGGGTTGGCCGAATATTAGTGAGTCCCAATTTATTCACAGTCTCTATGGTCATAATGTTAATAGCAATGCCCAAATCCACCAAGACATTTGGAATTTGTGTGTTCCCTATGTGCACTGTAACAGTCGGGTTCCCAGGGTCATCGTACTTTTCCACAGGGGCCTTCCCCATTATTAATTCTGAAAGTTTTCCCAACACGTGGACAGTGCGAGGATCCCTAGGCCTTCTTCCTGGTTTCTTGACACACAAATCTTTAATTGTCTTAGCATAAATAGGCACATCATGGAGGGCCTGTAACAGTGGAATTTTAACATACAAATTTTTCAACTCTCCCATGAGATCAAATTGGGGCTATTCCACTGTTTTATGTAGTTGCAATCGTTCGGGGTATGGTGGTTCTCTGTTCAACTATGTAGGCTGTGACAGATTGTGTGTTGCTTCCTGAGTTTCAGCTGCTGCTTCAGTAGGAGTATCAGCATCCTCAATAAAGGGGCTTGCTGAATAGTGTTGATTTACTCCAGTTTCAATCACTGGGGGTGACATGTCCTCAGTGATAATAGGCTCCACTACCCTCCCTGATTGTAATTGTATATCATTACAGGGAATCTGAGTAATGGAATATGCAGGCATGTTGGCAGTCTCAAATTGATGGACTGCTTTATTGTTTGGGTTCAGGTTAGGTTGTGCAGGTAGTTGTGGTCAAAGTGGTGCATTCATAGGTGCGGGATTGTTCTGGAAAGGGAGCTGTGGTTACTGATACTACTGATGCTGATACTATTGAGGAGGGTACTGTTGATACTGAGTCTGGTGATGGGGAAAGTTATTTCGTTGGTAAGAGTTTCTCCAGTTGGAATTCCAAGGAGCTTGGTTCGACTATTGTGGCCATGGTGTCCATGAATTAGGATTTTGCATTGGATTATGAGATGGATGCCACTGGTTGCTGGAATAATGTGAAGGGAATTGTGTATTCATATTATGCATGTTGTTCATTCCATTCATATTATGCATGTTGTTCATTCCATTCATATTATGCAAGAAAAATGCTGGATCTAGGTTCATACCTGGGTTTCTAAGCTGCCAAGGTTTCTTTTGTGCCATAAAGTATGCTGGCTCTACATCCGAAATAGATGCCTGCAGGACTGATTTAACCTTAGGTAATGATGGACACTCCTTAGTATCATGCTCGAGTTCACATATCCTACATACCTCTGCTTTGTCCAGCGGGCACTCCTTCAATGGATGCTTCTTCCTACATCTAGGATAGAATACCCCAAGTGTAAGATCTTCTACTATTTGTTTTTGTTTTTCCTTCATGGAATCCAATTCTGTGGAAAGGGAGCTCATCATGTCTGTTTTAAAGTTCTCCAGTAGGTTGCCTATTTCTGCTCTAGTGGTACCCCCACTAGCTGACTTCTGAGTCCTAGTGAAGACATCCTGGTCTCGGTCTTTGTCTTGTTTGCTGGTTCTGGAGGATCCCCTGGAGTACCTTCGACATAATTCAATAATCTTTTCAAAAGGTTCCTTCGAGATATCCCCTTTCCCAACAGATTCAACATATCAAGGCAATCTTCCCTAATTCCTCTTAGTAATATGATCTTGAGCACATCCTTTCCAATCTCAGCATGACCAGATATTTGTAAATTATACAACAATCTCTCCACAAAGTCTTCCAAACTCTCTTCATCCTTCTAAACCATTTTAAACAACTCTTCCTTTCTATCTCTAGTTCTGCAATATTCTTAGTACTTAAAAAGGAAGGTGTTTTTCATTTTGTCCCAAGTAGTAATGGTCTCAGAACCCAAACTCATGAACCAGCGCAGAGCATTTCCTTTCAAGGTGGTTGGAAATAACTTCAACTTCTGGGCACTAGAAGTGTAATCATAGCTGCGACAGAGGATATCAAACTCAAAAAGAAACTCATTAGGATCCTCAGAGGACTTACCATGAAAATTAGGGAGCACTGATGGTGAGATATTCTTCATAGGAGTTGCTCCAGGTGTCTGGAGAATAGGGAATTCTAAAGTAGCCACAGTGTTACCAGGCTGATTATTTTCTCCTTCTTCCTCCAAGTGATCCTCATGTTCATTCTCACCCCCCTGCTCTCTACCAGCCATGGTTCTAGTCCAAAATTCAACAGCTTCTTTGATACGTTATTCCTCTGCTTTAGCTTCTTCCTCTCTTCTCCTCTCTTATTCTCGCATTCTTTCTTCCTCTACTATTCCACGAGTCTCTAGCCACACTTCCTTAGTAACTCTAGTTCCATCAATATGATAAATCTCCTCTCTATCTGGTGCACCTACAACACTTCCCTTATCTTCAGGAGGTTTACTTTCTGTAACAGGAGTTGAAGGTCCCGTTGTATTCTCCACTGTGGATGTTGAATGTTCAAGATTGGGAGGAATAGAATTTCCCCTTCCTGTAGAGTTCTACGATGGTCTGGTGGAAGAATGAGCTCTATCAATTATCTCATCAATATATGTGTGTCTTCCCTGACCTACATTACGACCTCGACCTCTTCCACCTACAATGTTAGTATTTAAAGGGGGTTCCCGATTTGTTTTTCTTGTATTCGTGCATGATGTAAAAAAACATGAACTAAAATAAAATCAAATGAAACCAACTACTAACTCTGTCTATCTATTACCATCACCAACAACGGCGCCAAAATGTTAGTCACCCTATATGTCAGTTAATTAAAGCTAACACACAGAGTGGTCAATATAAATTGTCAAACCCAGGAAGGTCTTTCTATTTCAAAGGCAATAAGCACAGTCTATGCATAAACAGCTCAAGCAGTTGATTTGCTGAATGTAAATAATGATCCTACCTATGTGTCCAGCCAACTCATCCCATAAGAACACTAATCTAATTCATACATCTAAGAATTCAAAGTGAAACAACTTCCATACAGAAATCAACCCACCAAGTTAATGATCTAATAATGAAATGAAACTAGATTACTTTTGCAAGAAGTTAAATCCTATAATTATCAAACTACAACATTCAATCTTTACCAAAATGATCTATCCAGTGACTACTATAGCTCTACCAATATCTGTCTAATCTATGAATGCAATTGAAGATACAACAACAACCAGAATTAAGACGCAAGCTTGAACTCTAACTGATAATTACTGGAGATCCTAGAAAGCATAAACAACTGGAAGATAATTGGATTTCAGCTTAGCTGTCACAGCTAATTAAAACACACATGCAATTAAATAAATTATCCTACACAGTCGACTGTCACACCACTCTATTATAGCTATTCAGGATGCGATTATAAACTACCAGAAAGGAAAGCTACTCTCTGTTATAGCTACCAATAATGTCTGCAATCATTCCACACCACACAACAAAAGTCAAACTAAACTACTCTACCTACTTAAACTGGCTATCTCTGTGAGAAGGCGGGCCCTCGCCTTCCAATAGAGACATCGAGAATCACAGAAAATTAAGACATAGAAATGAAGAACTCTGCTTTCATATTACTGATGGAATATTGTGAGTCTGAGTGCTCTGTTACAGCTTACACAAAGTGGTAGTTGTCCAACCCCAGGCTACGAGAGCCTTTTGGAATTTATACAAAGAACATACAGTTTCAGATCCACTAAAATCGCGCAGCAATGAAGATCTATGATCTTCATGCTGCGGAGTTACAGTTAACTGATACAACCGTGTTACACAAGGCTGTTAACCATGAATAATGTTGCTGCTTGAACAATCAATGGGTCAACAGACTCAACAACTGGGACGTGACCTGTCTGTCGCAGCTAGGTTCTGTTCAGTGGATTCTGTTATAACGAGGATCTGTTACAGCTCATGTGGAGGATACGCTGTTCCTTGGAGTATGAAGAATGAGGCTTGAAAGAGCAACAGCTGACGCTACCTGGCTGATACACCTACGCTTTAGATTTGAACTAAATAAACTCACAAGTGTTAGCATAAACCAAAGGTCAGGATTCGAATCTTCACAATCTTAGGCATAAAATTAAATAAGGCAATAACAAATTATACCTGTCGATATCATTGATTGATCTTGAAAAGACATGGACATAGCTCATGAAAGTAGGATGGAATCAGGGCAAAATGATGTAATAAGGGTGGTCAAAAAGGGGCCTTTCCTGGACCCAACATGCCATAGCTCACTTGGACTAGTGGCTTCATGAACAAGGGTAGCTTCTGAATGACCCTTGAGTTTGTATAAACCTCCTTCCTTTTCACCAATGACAATTGCATCCTTAATAGATTTACCTTCGGACCACATGAGTACTTATCCATCAATGAATGCAACCCTATAACCTTTATTATGCAAATCTGAGATGGAAAGCAAGTTCTTCTTCAATCCTGGTATATACAATACTTCCTTCATCTTCATGGGGGCTCCAGAGTCAAGTTTGTAGTTTGCTTCACCAATTCCCTTGATGGGATATTGATAGTCATCTCCTAATAACACTTTCTGTGGGGAGGTCTTCTCTTCCTGTTTTGAAAGACTTTTCTTTTATCCAATCATGTGCTTTGAAGCACCACTATTAATAAGCCATGTATCTTCTCCAGGTGTTATGGATCCAGAGAGTGCAGAGAATATAACATACTCTTCTGCATCTTCTTCTTCATCTCTTCTAGATCTTTTCTTGAAGGGCCTTTCCTCCTCCTCTTCTTCTCTTCTAGATCTTTTCTTGTGGGGCCTTTCTTCCTCTTCTTCTTCTTCACTACCATCTTCTGCAAGATGTGTTTGATGTCTTCTATGGTGAATATCTTTCTTCTTCTTTGAAGGACAATGTCTAGCAATGTGTCCTATTTTGTGACAAGTGAAACATTGGAAAGAAGAGTGTTTTCTTCCTCTTTTCTTCTGAAATCTTTGTGGAGATTGAGACTCCTTGTGACTATCCTTCTTGAAGTAGGATTGATTCCTTCTTCTCTTGGTGTGTGTGGACAAGGCTTGGTCATCTTCTTTTAGCAGGGCTTCTCTGTTGGAAACCCTAGCTTCTTCTTGAATGCAATCCTCCCATACCACATCAAACTTAATACTTTCTTTTCTGGCACACATAGTTTCGATGAGTGACTACCAAGGTCTAGTGAGACCATTTAGAGCAATCATGACTAGTTCATATTCATCAAGGGTATCTCCAATAACATCTAGTTGTTCCTTGAACTGGGAGACCCTTGAGAAATAGTGTTGAACAGATTCTCCTTTATTCATCTTTGTGCTCTTCAATTGAGCTCTCAGGTTCATCTTCCTATTGATGTTGTTTCCCTCATACATTCTGGAAAGGGCATCATACATTTCCTTTGGATTCTTCTTGGATGCCACTTGGGGAATCAAGTGGTATTTTATAGAATCAACAATGATTCTCTTTTCCCTAATCAAGTCCTTCCTATACTTCTCTTTGGCTTCATCTTCTTCTGGTTCTGCAATCTCATCCTTGATTTATTGGGTAAGATCATTCTCTTCAATAATGAGACCAATCCTATATTTCCATGCCTGAAAATTCTCTATACCCTCTAGCTTGTCTTCAAGATTAGTGCTTGGATCCATCTTATTCAAGGGGTTACAGAGATTGAAGTTTCTGAAGAGATAAAATAACACTTACCAAGAGATGTGCTTGATTGAGTTGAGAGATTTGGTGTGTTCTGCTTCTTGAAACTTCAACTTTTAACCTTCCAGATCTGCAACAGAATTTCTGGTTTTCTGGTCTTCTCTTTTCTGGATTTCTAGTGCACAGGTTCGCAGCTTTTCTAGTTCATTGGTGCATAGGTGTGCAACTTTTCTCGTTCTCTGGTTTTCTACACTTTTGGTCAAACTAGGGTTTGAATTTCCCAAAGTTCTACCCAACTAAAAATATCAATCTATGGCTCAAAACTTTGATTTTGAGGAGGGCTATCCAGCCATGCAATCAGAATTCAAAAATTCCAACCATTTTGCAGAAACCCTAATTTTCACCGGAGGAGGGGAGAGAGGTACTTTCACCTTGTGAAATATGTCCTATTCAGGCTAGCTCTGATACAATGTTAAGTTTATCCTAATTTCACTAGCAAGATCACTGAAAGAAACACAATCACAACATAGACAAATATTTACCCTAGGAAACCCTCATGGGATAGAAAACTGAGCAAAGCTTTCCTCAATATAGATAATCAACCAAATACAAGATGTAATCCAAGACTAGAGCTCCTTCTCCTCCTATGCAGACCTCTCTCTCACTTGTGCACTACTTCCAAGTGGATGAATGAATGAGATAAGTGAGGAACATGCCTCCTCTACTTACACTTGTTTTCCAACTGACTTTTTACCCTATGGGGCCGACCTCACATGGGAGATATAATAACCCTAGTTACCACAATCTCTCGGAGGAATAAACATCTCCGGATACATAACAAAGTCCCATCGGAGGAATGAAACATCTCCGGAATAATAAAGTACAAATATAATATTCTTAGAAGTTACAATATTTCAACACTATATACTAGGAACAAACATGACCACTCAGGAAAGTTTACAAAACCTAAAAAAGTTATGTCCCTGCTAGAAATTATGCTCTAAAAGGTTAATCATACAATGAACTCAATGAAAAGAGGTACTAAAATTCCTCATGAGTGTATTTAAAACATGTCTGTAGGGAATATATATATAAATCCAATAGTAGTAGTAGAAGGGTATGATATGCCTTATGACAATTCATGCATATCAAGGACACATACAAACCTTATTGTGCTGAGGTTTTCCAGAAAAGAAGTAATACAACAGAAGCATGCAAAGGAATATTTTTTTCTTGGTTTCAATAAGATCTTTTATACACAATTAAGATAAGAGTTGTGATATGTTTTATGCTTCCTTATAAAACAAAATGGGATGAGATAAATAACTTCTATAAAGAAATGATAAATGAAGCATGTAGGTACATGCGGGTACAAGAGGCTTCACCAAGCATAAGGGAACAAAAGGTAATACATGAGGTAAATTAAAAAAAAATGGTATGGTTGTTTAAAACAGGTAACAAGACATGGTATGAATAAATTAAACCTGCTTTGAAAAGAGAACTAGATGAATCTACTAGGAGAAATGTTGGGTGAATATTAAAGACAATGGTGTAAACAATCACCTTAAGAAATTAAACAATGGTTGAAATAATTGACACACGTTTCTTACAAAATACTAAAAGTACCATGTTTGTTTAAAATGATATTTTACATATTTAAACATAGACTAGTAACCATTATGGAGATAGAACTCTAGAACATTCAGTGAACCCCTTCACTACCATTAGACTAGCTTCTTACATAATGTTATGTGCAGGAACACCTAGATTGACAAAACCTATTTGGGTATTGAGCTAAGTATACTCCAATACATTGAGAGTTGTGTATGTTCAGGTTATACATTGTTACGCACGTCTATGCTTAGTTTATACCTATGGTATGCACTTTTAGGCTTAGATTATGCATATGTTAGGTTCATACATAGACTCACCTTATGAATAATTATGTGATTTTCTTTTCCAAGGACAAAGCAAGTAGAAAATGACTAAGGGTATTTGGAAAAGAAGTGTCGTGCCAAGAAACTTAAAATATGTAATATCCCGATTTTGACCCTATTGCATGAAAATTGTAAATGATGTAAATATCGTTATTAAATCATGGTGAGGAGCTCAAGGCCAAGGCCCCGCCATTGATTTAGCATTTTATGTATCGGTAATTAAAAATTGATGCATATGGTTCTTGTGCTAGCCATGCACAATAGAAATTAAGACATCATGTAAATATGAATTTTAATGAAATACCCACAACTGGCTATGTAATGCAACAAGAGATGGAGGCATGATTCTACAAGGAATAGGGAGGGAAATTATTCAAACCCTTCAGCCAATGGTGTAAATCCAAATGTCAATGAATGAACCCATAAACCCTCAACTACCCATTTTGACTTATGCACCCAATCATTTAATTTTTCTAGGAGTTGGTTGAGGCAGTTAATGCCTTTGGAATGGAGAGGTATGGTAGCCAATTTCGTGCATGGGCAAGCCATCAACCTGGGAAAATGTATTTTTTTCTTCTTGGGCATTAAAACACCCATGAAATGGTTCCCAAAGCCATTCTTCACCAATGGTATTTTCTCTCTCACACAGTCTGAGCTATCTGGGGCTTTCTCCTTCACATTTTCCATCATTTTCCTGTATTTTCCATAGCTGGGAACTTGTTTTTTTATTGCGCAGTGGATAGGAGGAAGGGACTCACGATTTGGGGGATTAGAGAGGTCATTCCTGCCCCTTGAAAGCCCATGAACGTTTTCTGAAAATCAATTTTGCTTCCCCAAGGTTGATTCCCCATCTACCATTTCGTTTTTGGTTGCCCACATTTTTCAGCACTTGTGTATTTGTTGTTGGGTGCATCCCTGTTTTGATTTGAACTTGTAAAGAAAGAATTAGGAGTGGAAGTGGACCAGAATTGGCTTGATAAACCTAGTGAGCAAGGTAACCTCTTAAAGGAGCTCAAAATGGTTGGCTACTCTTCTATGCACATCTTGGAGAACACTAGAAGGGGAGGTATGGCCTAAGGGACTGTGTAGTAGAGAAGGGAATACTTCCTTGTGTCAGGTGTGTAGGTATTATGGGGACCAAGCTAGATAGATCTTGTAGAGGGTACCCATATATCTGTGGTTGAGGCCACTAGCTTAGCAATTCTTCCTTCCATTTCCTTAGCAGCCTGATAAAACCAATTGTCGATTGGCTTGGATGATTTTGGTGTATATTTGGCTATGTGTGAGTCTTTTGTTCCCCTTTCCTTGTAGAAATCATGCCCAGCTCGGGAGTGGCAGTTGTGTTGAGATTGAGGAGCACAAGTGGCCTTTGGTTGGGTGGAACGTTGCAATTGCATAGCCAGTTGCTCGGGATTACTTTGTTTTAAGATAAGTACTCTCTCTTGTGTTAATTCTGTAATGTTCTATTTGATGACTACCATGAATATCTTGAATGTATGATAGATGTGTAATTGAATATACTTGCGCTGTGTTTCTTACATTTATACATCTGCATGTGTCTTTTTATATTATTTGAATCTTTATTTAGTAATCATGGGGCCAGGTGCCCGGTTTTAGCCTCATGTTCTCTCCATCGCACTGGCATGATGGGAGGGGACCTGACAAAATATTACCTTAGATTAGGATCATGTATGAAGGACAGATATACAGGTTACAAGGAAATCAAACCCTAAAAAGAGCTGCCATGAAAAGGCAACGTTATAATGAGCAAAGGGAAAATTATTCCACATGTACTAAAACTGATTATATGCATTTTGGGTTACAAAGGAGAAGTTATTACTTATGTTATAGAACTAAGGATATGCATGTTATCTACAAAAGAAAGTTATTCCCAATTTCTGAAGTGAACCATATGAAAATTGTGTGCAAAGAAAAGATATGACTTATATCCTAGACTGACTAGATGCATGTTGTTGCAAAGGAAAAACTATCGTTTATGTTCTAAGGATTGATCATATGCATGATGTTGCAAAGGGAAAATTACTACTTATATGATAACTGATTTTGGAAAATTATATGACTAAATGTGTCGTATGATGAAACACTAGAAAAAACTTGTGCTATTTGTGGAAAGTAAAGGTACCCAAAGATCAAGAGACACCAAAACATGACTAACAATGCAATGATTATGATATCCTTGCTTACTTTACATTTTGATCAAATGTAATGAGACTGACTGTACCTTGAGGTTATAACAGGTAAAGGGTTAAGGAAGCCTCAACAAGACCTTGAATTAAGAAGGAGTTTGAATGCATGGGACTGCATGGGAGAATGAAACTCCGATGAGTGAGGCCTACCTCACCTAGTTCAGGTTCATTTCTAGTCCCTAGAACACCGAGACGGTGTTGTTCTAAGGGGGGAGGGATGTAATATCCCGAATTTTGACTAATTATGTTTATGTTATATACTGGGCGTAAGCCCCAATGCATATGATTTATTTATGATATACTTATATTTGGGCATGGACCCTGATTGATGCAAATTTATTGTTATGTACTGCGCATGAAATCCCCGATGTACTTGATTGATGTTTATCCTAAGATGTGGGTATAAACCCTAATATACTGAGATGTTATTTGATTGTATTGTGCAGAGTCTTATTATGCATGATTGAATTTTATGATGTGTTGAGCATGGACTCTGGAGCACATGGATGATCTATCAACTAGGCATAATCCCTGATGTACATAGAGGACTTTTATTATGTACTGGGCGTAAGCCCCGATGTACATAGAGTGTTGGGAATAAGCCCTAGAGCACTCCAAGCTTGATAATAAGTACTGGATCTGAGGCCATATGTATTTCTAGATGTGATTCACAAATACATTCCAGTACTAGTGTTAAGTGGGATGCTCAGGAATTGCACTAGCGTAACGGCCATGTGATAGTGTTGAGCCAAAGCTCTGAAGAGCACTTGGGTTTACTTGATCTTAAGATTGTTGAGTCAAGAAGACTCTGAATAGCACTCCTATTCATGACAATTACTTAATTGATTAAATGAATCATTTCCATCTCTCATCAAGGACTGCGAGAACTACCATGTTAAACGAAGGAATCCAACATGCAAGAGGGACCTAGAGTTACCTAACCTAGTCGACTATCCAAACCTACCAAAAAGACCTGATTGAAAGATTGGACCTTGTATTAAATGATTACCAAAGAATTATTATGTTATTTAATTAATTAAAGAATGAGATTTATTATTTATAAAAGAAGTTTCACTATTGTATAAAGAGTAGGCATGAAAAGTATGCATAAGATATTTATTTATATTATACATAAAGAAAAGATGGTAATCTAAATTAATAGAAACACATAGTTATAAACAAAGTAAATAAAATATAAAGGTTCCTTTAAAAAAAAAAATAGAGGAACAAGTTAAAAGCCCTAGATAAACTAGGAGAGAATTAATTAAAATATTCTTTACATATATTATATTTCAAAACTAAAATAAAACTGGAGTTAATATTAAAAATATTATTATTAACCCAACAACCATATTCCAAAAGTTCACCTATATAAAGAAGGACAATTCCCAAAGTGAGGGATCATATTTTCTTCTATCATTCTCTTATGGTAAGAGAAGAGAACTTTTCCCACAAAACTGAAGGAGCTTATTATTTTCCAAGATATGTTTATCATCAACAGTCTGCCCTAGGTCCTCTATTTTCCTATTGCATGTTGGAACCAGCTCGGGGGGATCCATTAGTGAACCATGAGCGGTTCAGGGTCAAGGTTGGGAGGAACGTGGTAGTCCCAAATTCATTTGGTTAAATATTATATAGGTCAGCCAAATCAATACACACTTGTTTTCAGTAATCAGTGTTTGAAAGTGTGCAGGTCTGTACCAGCAGCAGGATCAAGTTGCAACTATCTAGTGTGCAGGTTTGAAGCAAGGAGGAGATCCCAACTACAGATTCAGGTATGAACTACTTTTATCCTACAAACTGGAGGTTTATGAATTAAATTACTGTAAATTCCTTTTTGATTTCTTTCCATGCATTAAAGGAGTACGGGCTATGGCATTGGCTTTCTGGGTAAGGATATTTATAATTTAGATTTAAATTCATGTTTATTTATTGTCAACCCTAGTTAAAACTAAAACAATAGAGAATCTGCAAACGTAAATAGATTATTACAGCAGAATCATCTCCTGTAAGGAGATCGATTCGCTTGCCTTGTCTTTCCAAACTGAGACCCTAGGTTCCAATGGAAAAATGAAAAGTCTATAACTGTACAAAAAGTTCCACTTAAAAATCATATAAATACGAAGGCCCTATTCTTTCAAAATAAAAACGCAGTAAGGAAATTTAAACCACAGTTTATTTCTTCATACATACTTTTATATTTAACAAGCAAAACATTACAAGGGATATTCTTAAACAAAACGCCCTACATAGGAGACCACTTTAGGGCGTAGTTTTCAGGTTTGGAAAGCCTCGTATCAAGTCCCCTATACCATACACAATTACAATACAACATAGATTACAATTTAAAAACATAAACATAAGACATAATGATGAGAGTGATTTTAGCATTAGGGCCTTGCCTATTAAATATAATTTAATAATAAATCAACCATTTATTCCACCTAGGAGGTTGGACTTCCAGATCTTTAATGTATAACCAAAAAACAACAAGAACTCAAAAGAAACTAAAGTCGTATCGAATTACCAAACATTGACAGGGATTCACACCCAAATGTTTTCATAAACAGTGAAGTAGTGAAAAGCCTAGGTTAAAGTATAAGGAAATTCCGAGAGTTAAAGGAACATTAAATACAGGAAGTCAAACGCTTTTTGTAGTAGCTATAAATAAATCTTATATATCCACGATACTGGTAGGAAAAGTATACATTGAAAGCAATTTGAACGTGAGGGCTCTACCCTTAAAAGATTCACCTAAGAACATTCTCAAAAAGGAAAAGATTTAGCTCAGGACCATTCCTTCATAGAGCTAGTGCAGAGTTATTAATTTATAGAGTAATTTCCTTGGTTTACAGAGGCTGTAACTCTCCATCTAGAAAACGTTAAGATATAGCTACGCAGAGGCCAGTGTTCCAGGTTAAATTCTACACATAAAATTCACTTTGAGTCTTTTCACACAGGATCAATACACTTACACTCTAAAGAAAAACAAGAATTATTCAGGTACAGAGGTATCGTTTCCATCATTTCAAATACTACCTGGGATCATTTCATAAATCGTGTTATAGAATGTAAAAATGCAGGAGAAGGTAACTACCCAAAAGGGTCTTACCATCATGATAAAGTCAACATCATAGCTATCATTTCCCACCGAGGGTTTTACTTCAGATAAACAAACAAAAAAAATGCATAAGTTTAAATTTCAGAGCCAAAACCAGAAATCCATATTTTTTTTATAATTAAATTGTTGTTAAGATCTTCACTCTCAGGAACAGGAAAGTTTCACCTCAACCTCCACTGCAACAAAAATATTAAAACCCTAGGGCCTTCTTTAGATAGAATGTACATTTGAGAAATAGAGCAAATGCATAAGTAACCTTAGACTCACACAAACATTAGCCACAGGGTCATGCCATTCATTCACCAGAAAAGGAAGCATCAGCATTAGTATTTAACCAGGGACCCCATTTACTCTAAGCATTTCCATCTCGCCATTTAAAAAGAACACACAAAGACAAAATGCTCTCCATAGAAGCATAACACCATTATAAATTACAGCTACGATCCAGATAGGGCACCGAAATTAAGAAGACCACTTTTTAAAGAAATTACAAAACACTTTAGCATCAATCAATTCATACACAGTGGAGGAGCCAAGTCGGGGAATTCCCCGTTCTAGCAAAAACGCCATATAGGTTTCCAACAGAGCCATAAATTACATATAAATCCAGACAACTTCTTAAACCAAGCCAGTCCACGAAGGTCCAGAAGAACTGAACATTACATTAAAATCCCAATACTCCAAAAGGGAAACCCCTTCTCAGGCTTAACACTTCAGTAAACAAACCATTACTTTGGATAAACATTCGCATGAGGGGGATATAGCCATGGTGGACCAGGCTTACCATGGCCAACATGGTTCAAACTACCTTTCTATGAGCACTCTACTTTACCAATCTCGAAGCCCCAACCACCACAGTCCCTGTCAAAGATAGATTTGGAACATCAGTTATTACTCTCAGCAAATAAAAAAGAAGGAAATTACAATCTGGAACAAAGATTATATTGTAGAGATTACCTTGCGAGGAATTTTTTTCCCTTGCCCTTTTCTGGATGAGCACAGGCCTGAGAAAATGCTCATGGACAACACCAGTCTCTTGGAAACCCCTAGAAACCCTAAGAGCTCTCCATCCAAATACAAACAGTTCAAATGAAAGGTGCTAGACGCTTAGAGCTATTCCCTAGTCTAGTTGGGAAACATTTTCATAGGTAATCACGTGGCTACTTTAAGTGCCACCAAACCCCACTATCATTGATATTTTTGTATCCACTCCCTATAGTGAGAGGGCATGTCTTCATTTAAGAACTCGATTTAGTACCCAGCACCAAGCTTTCCACATATACCTTTTAAAAAGAAGCATCCACTAATATTTGGTTTCAAAACTTTAGAGGGTAGGTTCAGATGTTTCATTCCCATTAAAGGAATACCTATAATACAAAAGTGGAAATAAGCTTAGCATTTAGGCTAAGTAAACATGGTCCATTCTCACCGTCTCACACCTTCAAGAGTTTACAAGGATACTCACAAGAAGAAGAATTGCACATTAAAAATAAGACTATTATAGTTGAATTATTCACCCAATTAACCAACGGACGAAACAAAAACAATCAATATGGGCTCGTTATGGAGCATGAGATCATAACCAAGGGAATTGCTTATGAATATTATCACTAAGTACATCCACAACAATTAAACCAGAGCAAAGTATCATAAACAAAAGGATAGTATAAAGTTACATAAGCAATATAAGAGTTAGGTTTTACATTTATTCCCAGTAATGAAGTTATTTTGTTAAATGTTTGATTCAAGTAGCGTAAGTAAAGTCCTACATGAAAATTTTTAAATTTTATAGTTTTAGGGACATTACAACTAGATATACTACCTTTTAGATACTTTAACAAGCATGAAAGGAAGAAAGATTGCTCGATGATATTTTCATTCTTTAAGGAGTCAGAAAGGAGCTTAACATAAAATCCCTGAGTGCCTTTTTCATAAAGGAGCTGCTTGCCCCGAAAAAGGGATAAAAGTATACCTAACAGATGTAAAATTAAGCATGGAGGAAGTGTTAAATCAAGGGAAATATATGAATGAACCAAGAAAGAAGGTGAGGGAGGACATTGATGGGGTCTCCTTGTGGGTAGATGAATGGCGACAAAATAATGCAATAACTACACTATGGATGGAGCGAAGGGATCGTGAGTACACCGCGATAGAAAAAATGGTCAAAATGGATAGAAAACATCGATGTCCATGATGGAACAAAAATAAAAGCGAGGATTTGACACTCAATAGGGAGAACAAACTCTACACCGTGAACCAAATGGAAAGGGGTACAACCCGTGGCGGTCTGAGTAGAGGTACGGTAGGCCAAAAGTGCAAGAAAAAGCATATGGTTCCAATTTGACTTGTGCTTGTTCATTGTTCGTTGAAGGATTCACTTCAGGATCTTATTGAAAACCTCAACTTGTCCATTTCCCTTAGGGCAGTAGGATGAGGTGTACTAGTGTTATAGCTTGAAATGACACCTCTCCGTCCGTGACGACACTTGCTTCCCTTGGTCGCATGACGACATTTCTTAAGATCAAGTTCAGTCACACAACAGGACATTTGTGGATGGAGGAGTCATTTGGGACACTAAAAATGGTTGAAATTACCTCATTATTGACCCATTTGATGTATATGACCCTTACGAACATTTTTCCAGACCAAACCATCTCCTGAAAATGAGCAGAAAAGCCTGTTTTTGGCCATTTTTCAATATGAGCACTGGTACACAGGCATGATATTAGTGTGTATACCCTACTGAGCGCGACTCCACTGTTATAATAGTAGCACTCAATTCCATGTGTACGCGACTTTGTCTATTGTAGAGTAGCGTACACCCCTGTTTTGGTCAAAATCTCGAAATTCGAGTAAGTTAAGTTGGTTGGGAAACCTCTTGAGCGGTTATAACTTCTTTTCCTCTTCCCCATTGACTATATAAGGAGGGTAGAAGGGCCATGTGAGGGGACCAAGCCCAATTACAAAGTTATGCTAGAGGAATGGAGACCCTCATCCCCCTCTCTTGTGCTTAGTTTTGGTAAGCCCTAGCACAGTTGATTAGAGGCTGGAATCCTTGGAGAACGGAAGTAGGAAACCTTGAATCTAGGTTTCGTGAAGTGCCAAGCTTGAAAGAAGGTATAACTGTATGTACTTGCTTTCATTCATCAATAAAGATCAGACGTTCTTTTCTTTCCAAATATGACCTATTAATGTGTCTCGGATTTGATTACAGTTTGTTTATCATCTGATGTCTTCTTCCATTATGAATATCAGTATTATATATGTAGTCAAATGTGTTTGAGAAAGGTATCAAGTTGTTTTGCAGGTCTGGGCATTGCGACACTAGATAAGCATTGAAAAGCGAGGGAGGCAAAGTTAGGATCAACCTTCTGAATGAGGTGCCTACATCTCTAAACCCTAATCTCTTCATTTATTTGTTGTACTTGCAGAATGCTTGTAAGTCTATCTTTATCAGTCTTGCGCAACTTGGGCAATAACATAAATGAGGTGATGCTATCGAGGATCCCAAGGTCTTCATCCAAAAACAACCCAAGGTACAAACCTATCCATGCGAATAAATGAGTTGATGTCGAACATGGGAGGTATCGTTTGATTACCGGTCATTGATGTATATCGTTAACAAACGCGAGGGTGTCCACCAATAATGAAAATGGAACCCAAGGTACCTAGTACATTCAACCAAGTGCGAATAAGGGGTCTTGTCATCGAACACTTGAAGAATCCATCGGATAGGAGACATTGATGTATTCCCATCTATCCAATAGCGAGGGAAACTGCCACTAATGACTGCAATCCCCAAGGTACTAACCGAAACTCTAAACTTCATTCCCAGAGCATAATGAGCTGAAGTCGATGGGAAGAAGTCCGTTGGAAGGGAGGCCTTAATGCATCCTCCATCATCCAACACGAGGGACACTCAAATAGGTATGAGCTGATTTGGAGTAGGACTAAACACATGATGAAACATACTGACACCAAGGAATGGCCGACACAGGTTATATCCTTCAACAGTGAGCACAACACAAGAGTGACTTAGGCAGTTTTGAACACAAAGAGACCATGATGAAAATCTGCAATGTAGGAGACATTAACAGTTTCTCCAAATGATTGGAAGACTAACCAAACGGAGGAGTAGGAACTCTGAGATTAGGTTTACCCTAAGGCCAACGCTAGAACCCAACTTGTTTGACAGACTCAAAACAGGTGCTTTGTTCAAGGAGATAGTTGACTTGCTGCCATCATATTAAAAGATATTTTAACATTCTTCCCTTCCCTTTCCTTTTTCATTTTTTAACGAGCTTGACAAAGAACTAAAGCATGCTCGATGGTATTTTCATATTTAAGGAGTTTGAAAAACCTAGAAGAAAACTCCATACACCTATCCATGGATTTTATATCGAGCCCGGATTGGTTTGTGCTCGACGGTGTTTTCTTGCTTATAGAGTTGAAAAACTTAAACAGTCCTCTATACACCTATCCGTGGATTTTATATCGATCCCGGATTGGTTTGTGCTCGGCGGTGTTTTCTTGTTTATAGAGTTTAAAAACTTAAACAGTCCTCTATCAACCATCTCATGGATTTCACATCGTGCCCGAGTAGGTAAATGCTCACTTGGTGTTTTCATATTTTGAGAGTCTGAAAACCCTAAAGACGACTCCAAAGGTCCTTTTTCGTAAAGTTAGTCTCCTTCACCGAAAAAGTGTAAAATAATGGAAGAAGAACTCTTCTAGCACATACAAGAGTATATATAGAGTATACCTTTTCTGTAAATTATCCACCAAGGCCCGGAAAAGGGGTAATTCTATACCTAAGTGGATGTCGGTTCAGTTATTTTAACGAGCCTAAAAAGACAACTATGCTCGGCAAACTTTTCCTATTTAAGGAGTCTGAAAAGGGCTTAAAAGAACTCCATAGGGATCTTTTCCATAAAGGTTTAACGAGTCCAGAAAAGTAAACTCATGACCTCCTTACTGTTTTTAAAGAGCTCAAAGGAGATATAGAAAATGCTCATAACTTCCTTACTGTTTTTAACGAGCTCGAAGTGAAGATGAAAGAAATGCTCATAGCCTCCTTACTATTTTTAATGAGCTCGAAGGAAAGGTGGAAGACTGCTCATAACCTACTTACTGTTTTTAACGAGCTCGAAGTAAAAGAAGAATGCTCAACAACCTACTTACTGTTTTTAACGAGCTCAAAGTAAAAGAAGAATGCTCGAAACCTACTTATTGTTTTTAGCGAGCTCGAAGTAAAAGAAGAATGCTCGCAATGGGAGGAGACGAGTGTCAGGGACATGCAAAACTAGATCCAAGCGCATGGAACAAAGCTATGCCTAATGCAAGGAACATGAGCAAGATAAGGACACTCAGGGTGTGTCTCCTCCAGGTAAAAGGTGTCAAATTGCAAAGGCAAAATGATACAAGGTTTAGCGGAAATGAGATCAGAGATGGAGGCTTATATAACGAGCTAAAAGCGTGGAAGCCGGCATCAGGCTCATTAGCGCAAGCGAGATCATAACAGATGCACATACAACTTGAACACAAAGATGGGAGCCTTATCAGGGATGGCCAGAAATAGATGAGGAAGAAAGATATGAGGCTTCTTCTCAAAGTCATGGTAAATCTAAAAAGGCTCCCAAGCCTATGAGAAAAACTCAGCATGGGCACCAGAATGGCCTAAGGGTGCTGACTAGGGTGACCCATGTTAGGTAGGCTTTGCTGTCGGACTGGTGCACAATGCATAAAGAGATGGCTAACACACCAATATCCAACAGGTTCGACCCTATGGCAAATTTGGATGGAAAAAGGTTCAAATGCAACATAATAGCGGGGAAGCCTAAACCTATATGCAAGGTTCCGAATATACCTTACATGGTCGCATAAGGTGTCAAAAATGATCAGTAAGCAAGTATACATCCAGCTAAGAATCCTGTCTCCAAGAAACATTATTACCAGGATCATATCTAAAACATATGTAAGGAAACACCCGATACAAGTCACTGTGGTAGAAATACTTCCAACTTCACTATCATCAACAACAGGCATAAACAAGGCAGAGTTTTCAAATGAAGACTCTATGGTACCCAAGCCCGAGGACTTACAATCAACAAGATCAACTTTAGGATGAAGATCAAAGTTGAAGGACATGATGGAATCTGCAGAAACAAATTCATCATCACGGGAGTTGAAAATTCTAGAAGCAGAATCAAACTCAGCAGGAACACCGATTTGCGGGTCTATAGGAGAGTTCAAAGACTCAACAGTAGGAAGGTCTGGCTTTAAAGTCAAACCGGGGCTAGACATGACTGCGTCTGGATCAACATCCAAGTGAATGGCAGACTGTACTTTAGACTCTAGGAAAACTTCATCGGAAAGAAGCATATCATCCCAGATAGAATACATATCTAAACATTCAGATGGAGGTGTCACTTGGTCAAAAGCTGGGACTAAATCCCGAGAATGTAAGCATGAACTCAGAGACTCCTTCTCAGTAGCAGTTGAACTCAAAGAACAATATGCCACGTAATTCTCATGTGACATAGTAGTGCCTAATGATGAGGGACCTGACTGGTCTACAGTTGGGTAATAAGGAGGATCAACGAATGCAAGTTGGTCGATGGTGACAATGTTTTTGTTATGAGGGAAATACATCACACGAAAAAGCATAGACACCATAGCATGCATAGCATAAACGTAATCACGCTCGCAGATCATATCAAAGTCCATAGGGTCCTTTAAAACCATAAAATCAACTAAGACTGTTTTTCCACCCAAAGTAACAGGTGCCTGACGGAGGAATCCAAACGGTTCACTAGGTCTTTTATCGAAGGTCAACGACCAATTAATAGCTGGAATAACATTAGGGAAACCCAAATCTCTCCAAGCATAAGCGGATAAGTTACTAACAGAAGCACCTTCATCAACAATGCATCAATCAACTGTACGGTTCCCAATATCAACCTTTATCTGGAAAGGTGTCGAAGAAGGAAGACGAGGCTCGGCTAGACTATTCCAATCAAAGGAAACAATCCTAGGGCTTGGTAGGGGTTCACATGGCACAGATGAAGTGCCCCCTTTTTCAAGAACATCCAAACTGGTAAGGCAGAATACTTCAGCAGTAGGTGCATCAATCTCCAAAGGACTGATGGGATCGGTCGAAGATTGCATCGATTCGATCACTTCACTCTCCGAAGGAAGAGTGGGGTTGACCAAAGATTGCATTGGTTCAACCACTTTATCAACCAAAGGTTGATCTAACTGTAGGGAATCTATAGACAACTCAGGAACAGAGGTTCCTTCAGACATGGACCACACTCTTCGTGCCTCTGGAATGGCAAGGCATCGGTGAGTAAGGTGATCTCCCTTACAAAGTTTACAAGGGAACTTTGGTTTCCGTCCTATAGGTTTAGACTCCTTTACAACGTCAGTACTCTCAGCATGACTAGCATTGGCTGACAGCTTTCCCCCAGCATGACTCACAGAGGCTGGTTGCTCAGAAGCATCAAACTTTTGAACTAAGGACCACACTTTTTGCACTTCTAGAAGTACAGGGCACAAGTAAGTAAGGTGATCTCCCTCGCAAAACTTACAAGGGAACTTAAGCTTCTGTTTGTTTGGTTTTTCGACAATGTCAACTCCCTCAGCATGACTTGTAGTGGCTAATCTAGTGTCTCCAGTATGACTCACAGGAACTGGTGACTTGTCATTAATATGACTAGCAGTGATCAATGACGTGTCCTCAACATGATTGACAGTGGTTGAAGACAAACTTTCAGTATGATTTTCAGTGACTAAAAGTTTTCTCCCAGCATGACCTCCAGAGGCTGGGTAGGTTCCCCCTGCATGACTTGCAGAGGAAGAGTGCTTGCCCCCAGCATGACTTGCAGAAGCTAGGTTGTTGCCCCCTTGTTTTGGCATCTTCTTCTTATTCTTCCCCCGTCTATTCCTTTTAGACTACTGGCTACTAGTATTGCTACTTTCTCCATATGAGGTAGAAGGAGGAGGAGAAGATGTTACTAGAAAAGGAGGCACATGATTTTGATGCTCTTGATTTGAGGTGCTCACAAAATAAGCGTCAGGAGCATGCAAGGCATTCGGAGTGGAAAACAACCAAACCGGCAGCCCAATAGTGAATCCAGGAAGATTCAGAGTAGCCATTAAGGGAGCACCAATGTTTCCAATGAATGGAACATCACAAGGATCCCCCGGAACAGGGGTACCTTGATTGGCACTCGCCGGAATGCTAGACATAGTTTCCTGCTCAAATGAACAAGAAGTTCTCTAAGGCAAACTAAAACAAGTAGCACAAAGAGCACACCAATAAAAAAGGTCCTAGGTAAATCAAACCAGGCAAACAGATGCCTTCCGAAAAAGAGTCAGGGATGATGAGGGCCTAGAATAGATCAACAAAGGATGAAGGACAGTTACCCGGGGTCCACAATACAATGACTAAGGGTGCAAGCACTGGAATCACCCAACCTCCCTCCCAAAGACCTGTAAGGGATTTCCTCCCACGTCTATCCTAGGTATAGCAGATATACCCTCTGCTGTCACCTGTGTATCAACCTATGGTCAGATACTAAGGATACAACAACACCGAAAACTCCTGGGGGAACAGTCACCGGTCGAATCAGAAGGCGTGAGCAGGGTAACTGAGCCTGAAACTCGAAAGAGTCCCCAAACGCGATCCAATCCTAGCGTATGCTCGAAACAGAAAGTAGGAGGAGTATTCCCAACAATCTGATCTCGCAATGACCTACTACATAGATCCCAGGCAAGCTTTGAGTGAAATGGATTTACCTGTGATAGTCGAACTACAATTTTTGCGTAATGTGTGATCTTGGGTGGTTTAAGGTGTTTTAAACCCAAGATCCTAACCAAGACTAGTTGGTGTAGTGTAACCTAGAAAAGAAAATGTTGCTAGTTCATTTTATTAGGGTTCATTTTAAAGGTTACTTGCTTACTCAAAAAAGGTAGTGGGTGTGTGAGAGTGGTTATAATAGAGATAGAGTACTGAAAAATGAAATATTTACCACCAAACAAATCTTTTCTTTTCAATGCAAGTCTTAAAATTCTGATCTAGAATGCATATGCAAATGCAATTTTTAATATTTCGAATGCAAAAAAGGTAAAAATAAAGTCTGAATAAATCTAAGAATGCATCTACTCAAGCAAATAGGTATACAAAAGAAAACTTGTTCTTTTTTATGCAAAGCACTCTAAAATCTTTTAAGCCACTTGCAAGGTACTCTATTCAGAAAATGAATCAAAATTCTTTATTCTTTCAAAGGTAGGAAACAAAACTGAAACTAACCTATTATCAAAGCAAAGCAAAGAAACTTTTAGGTTCTCTTTATGAAACAGTAAAAGCTACCAACTATGACTTTCAAATTCTTTTTGATGTAAGCATGCCAAACATTGGGAAAAGAGTACAAAAACTACTTTTAGACCCAAACGAAGCAAATGACCCACGGAGAAGTATGGTTTGGTAAAGTCAGGTCTACACATAAACAATGCAAACAAGGTCTTGAACAACAGCCAAAACACTTGAGCTTTCACTACAAAAGAAAACTTCAAAACATAAGGGAGGATAAAAAACCAACCTAAAAGAGAAATTTCACTCAAATAGATACAAACAGGGTCAAGAAGACTCAAGAGGTTTCAAATCCAGTGGAAATGGGGCAAGCAAGTTCAGTCAGACTCAAATTAGGGTACAAAACACCAAACAGGTCCACAACCCCCAACTTGGGTCAACAAACCCCAAAACTTTCCAAACAAGCCCAAATTGATCAAAAGAGGTTCACATCATGAATGTAGGATCAGTACAAGGATGGGAGACAACTTACAGTGGTTTAACATAGACCTAGGGTCATCAAGGACCCCAAAAAAATGCAGCCACAGCCCCCATATTTGGGTCCACAACCCAAAAACGCAAAAAAATCAAACCCAGATTTTGAGCGCTACTGTGTATGAAGGAAACTAGCGCCCATAGCAGGATGGGCGCTACTGTGTAGAAGAAAAGTAGCGTATGGGCGCTACTGTGTTGTACAGACAGTAGCGTATAGGTGGAAAAAGTTGGAAAAATGGGGTTAAAACCACCACACCTGGGTCCACAATGGTTTGCAAGGGTCGGGAAGGGTCTGTAAAGCCAAGGAGGGTCAAACAGAGCCTACTAATTGATCCTAATCAATAAAATGAACAAAGACCATCAAAAAAGACTGAAGAAATGACCTTGGATACCCCTAAGCAATTAGGCTTTCCCCAGCGGAGTCGCCATTCTGTTGTGGGGAAAATGCACCTATAGTTCAGGGGAGAAACTACCAACTTATGGTGATAAAGATAGACTTACAAGCATTCTGCAAGTACAACAAATAAATGAAGAGATTAGGGTTTAGATATGTAGGCACCTCATTCAGAAGGTTGATCCTAGCTTTTCCTCCATCGCTCTTCAATGCTTATCTAGTGTCGCAATGCCCAGACCTACAAAACAACTTGATACCTTTCTCAAACACATTTGACTACATATATAATACTAGTATTCATAATGGAAGAAGACATCAGATGATAAACAAACTGTAATCAAATCTGAGACACATTAATAGGTCATATTTGGAAAGAAAAGAACGTCTGATCTTTATTGATGAATGAAAGCAAGTACATACAGTTATACCTTCTTTCAAGCTTGGCACTTCACGAAACCTAGATTCAAGGTCTCCTGCTTCCGTTCTCCAAGGATTCCAGCCTCTAATCAACTGTGCTAGGGTTTACCAAAACTAAGCACAAGAGAGGGGGATGACGGTCTCCATTCCTCCAGCATAACTTTGTAATTGGGCTTGGTCCCCTCACATGGCCCTTCTACCCTCCTTATATAGTCAATGAGGAAGAGGAAAAGGAGTTATAACCACTCAAGAGGTTTCCCAACCAACTTAACTTACTCAAATTTTGAGATTTTGACGAAAACAGGGGTGTACACTACTCTACAATAGACAAAGTCGCGTACACATGGCATTGAGCACTACTATTATAACAGTGGAGTCGCGCTCAGTGGGGTATACATGCTACTATCATGCCTGTGTACCAGCGCTCATATTGAAAAATGGCCAAAAACAGGCTTTTCTGCTCATTTTCAAGAGATGGTTTGGTCTGGAAAAATGTTCCTAAGGGTCATATACATCAAATGGGTCAAGAATGATGTAATTTCAACCATTTTTAGTGTCCCAAATGACTCCTCCATCCACAAATGTCCTGTTGTGTGACTGAACTTGATCTCAAGAAATGTCGTCATGCGACCAAGGGAAGCAAGTGTCGTCACGGACAGAGAGGTGTCATTTCAAGCTATAACAACTAGTGGTCAAACATTAGGAGGGTGGACAACTCCTTGCAAATGGTGTCTTCTAAATGTCTACCATGGTCGAACACATGTTGTTTAGGGACCCCAAACCGACTAATGACATGGTTAAAAAAGCAATGTGGCACGGTCTCGGCCTGGTAGTTAAATGTGGGCATGGACTTGTCTTCGAAGCCCGTGTCAACCCTTCTCTTTACTTTGTTAGTATATTTTTGTTGGACGCATATGCTTTGTAAGTCGTCCCATACTATTTGTTGATCCATAGTTAATATTAGCCCATAGTATTGACCCATAGTATTGGACGCATATGCTTTGTAAGTTGTCCCGTAGTATTATATGTCCCATGGTTTTGACCTATAGTATTGGGCATAGACTTAGTATATAAGTGTGTGTTGAGGCCAATGAAGTTACCATGAAGCTACTTGTATTGAGCTTGCTCAAAGGAGGTTTCCCCCTCGAAGTGGCCTGTGATCAATATAAAAGTGATTCTGAGTTCTCTTATTGCTGCTATATCATGTATTTTGATTAATTAATTGTTGCAGGCTCTTCTCATCTAGTATCAGAGCCTCCACCCAGGTTCAAGTCACAGAGCGGGTGGCAACGTCAGCATTACATTGTTCGCCCGAGGCTCATACGACTCAAAGGGGACACCACCGTACGGGCGCACATCCAGCCCAGAGTCTGGACTACAGAGCATGGTGGGATGTTAAGATCCTAGTGGACGACCTTCACTAACACCTCGACGTTTTGGTTTAACGGTTTGTATCATCGATGTTAATATCCTAGTGGATGGCCTTCACTAACACCTTGAGGTTTTGGTGTAACGGTTTGTCTCATCTAGTATCAGAGCACTTTCTTGGGCTCGCTGGGTGAAATTTCTGCCAATTTTTTTTTTTTTTTCACATCTATTGCAGCTTCGGATCTAGGAAGAATCCCTATCCACTTAACTGTGGGAAGTATTTGGGCATAATCCCTAAAACTCATTGTGAGGAGTACCATGGGAACCCCAAAGTAGCTGGTCCATTGAGAGGACCTACCCGTGAAAAGGGCAATGACCCCTACCTGATTGACTAGTTTGTTAAGATTTAATTTGCTAAGATAGAAAATAGTAGCATTACATTCCATTTCACAATAATAGCATATACAGGATCACTGAGGAAACAACAAGCATAGCATAAACACAAGAGACACAGATTTATCCTGGGAAACCCTCATGGGGTAGAAAACCCAGCAAAGCTTCCTCAATATAGATGACCAGCAATATACAAAGATGCAAACCAAAGACATGATCTCCTCCTCCACCATAGCAGACCTCTCCTCCACAAGTGCGCTACATTCTGAGTGAGGGAAGTGTGTGTATAATGAGGAACACACCTCCTCTATTTATACACATCTCCGACTTGTACTTTATATTAACTAGGTCGGCCCCAACTTTACCACTGGGTTAAACACCCCACTACAACTAACTGGGCTGACCCCTCTAGGGCGGTCTAACAACCCTTTGACCCACATAACACATACAGGGCCGACCCCCACTAGGGAAGTCTAATAACCCAAGTTACCACATTCCAACGGAGGAATAAACATCTTCGGATATACAATAAGATCTCCATGGAGGAATGAAACATCTATGTAATAATAAAGTACAAATATAATATTCTTTGAAGTTACAATATTTCAACACTCCCCCTTAACGAGAAGGATATTATAACAGCATCTGCACAAGCGAGTCATCAACATCATACATGATACATCTATAAATCATTGGAAGCTTTCTCAATATCATCAGTAACTCAAGCAGTTACTCGAACATCTTCAATACTGGAACATCAACATCTTTAGTACTAAGTCTTTATTTTCTGTAGCACTCGAACAACTACAGCAACATCAACATCTGGATCCTCACGATCATCAATATCATCATCACATGATCATCAACATCGTCATCATACAATCATTAGCATCGTCATCACATGATCATCAGCATCGTCATCACACGATCATCAGCATCGTCATCACACGATCATCAACATCGTCATCACACGATCATCAGCATCGTCATCACACGATCATCAGCATCATCATCACACCATCATCAGCATCGTCATCACATGATCATCAGCATCGTCATCACACAATCATCAGCATCGTCATCACACGATCATCAGCATCGTCATCATACGATCATCACGATCAGCAGCATCGTCATCTAGACCATCACGATCGGCAACATCGTCATCTAGATCATCAATATTAGTATCCACACCAATACAAGCATACACATCATCAATACAAGTATCCTCATCAATACAAGTATACATATCATCAATACAAGTATCCTCATCAATACAAGTATACATACAAGTATCCTCATCAATACATATCTTCATCAATACATATCATCAATATCAATACAAGTATCCTCATCAATATCAATACCAGTATCCACATCAATACAAGTATCCTCATTAGTCAAGCAGCATACTCTGCAATACACATGATCCTTCCTTTCGGAATTATGGGATCAATCTCATCATAATCATGTTTAAGACTATCCTTCCTTTTAGAATTACGGGATTTACAGTCTAAGGATGATTAATCCACACAATTAATTTAGGACTATGTCCAAGGATGATTTAATCCACACCATTCATTTAGGACTATGTCCAAGGATGATTTAATCCACACCATACATTTAGGACCATGTCCAAGGATGATTTAATCCCCACCGTACATTTAGGACCATGTCCAAGGATGACTTAATCCCCACCGTACATTTAGGACCATGTCCAAGGATGATTTAATCCCCACCGTACATATAGGACCATGTCCAAGGATGACTTAATCCCCACCGTACATTTAGGACCATGTCCAAGGATGACTTAATCCTCACCCCATACATTTAGGACTATGTCCAAGGATGACTTAATCCTCTTCCCGTACACTTAGGACTATGTCCAAGGATGACTTAATCCTCTTCCCGCACATTTAGGACTATGTCTAAGGATGACTTAATCCTCACCCCATACATTTAGGACTATGTCCAAGGATGACTTAATCCCCAACCGTACATTTAGGACTATGTCCAAGGATGACTTAATCCTCTCCCCGTACTTTTAGGACTATGTCCAAGGATGACTTAATCCTCAATCCGTACATTTAGGATTATATCCAAGGATGACTTAATCCTCTCCCTGTACATTTAGGACTATTGTTAACACCCAAAAAGTGCTCACTAGCTCATTTCCCTATTCACATGACCCATTTATCCACTTTTTCACCATCAGAGCCTCTGAAACCAACAAAAGGTCACCAAAAGACCTGAGTACACCCCTTTTTCCATTAAAAAAGATTATTTTTCCCAAAAAATCATAAAAAACCCTCAAAAAGGGTCCAAATTCCCAAAAATATTAAAAAGGGAATTAAAATATTATTTTTATTCAAAAAAAGAAAAAGGAGGGAAAAGTACCTAAACCATGTTGGTCAATACCATTTGGTTTCCACAAAACCAAAAATGGTATTTCCCACCACCAAAACCTATAAAAAGGTGGAAGGGGCTCCTCATTTCACATCCATCCATTATCTCATCCTTATGCTGTTGAAATCTCCCTTGAGCATCTTGGCCATTGAAAACCACATTGGAGAAGAGACCATTGGAGATTGGAGTTGCTCATCCTTGGAGCCATTCAACCTCACCATAAGAGGTATTGATTCCGCAAGCACTTGCTTGCCCCATTCTATCAATACAAATTTATTATTTTACATTGTCTTGTTCTTGATTTTAAATTATTCTAGTTATTTGCTTAATATCTTTGCATAGATCCATGAATAGTCTTGTTTAGTTAGTTTGTTCTTTGCTTTTATTTGAAACCGCTGCTACTAGTTAGCAGGTGCCCATAGCACTAAGCCTGGTTGCAAAATCGGGCCAACAGTTTTTAGCGACTCCGCTGGGTTTTGAACAATAGATCTATAGTTTTGTTTTTAATCTTAGTTTTTTATTAGTTTTTAACCTTTAGATCCATAGATCTTCCATCTTAGACAGCAGATCCATTGCTTCTCTAAGTTTTGGCCTCATCTATTGCCATTAACAGCCCGGAATTCTTGATTTTCGGGTTCGTTTTTCGGCTTCCGTGCACGGCTTTCGCCTCGCGGTTTTTAGCCTGACAGTCACGCGGTCCATCGCGGCTTTCGGCCTTTTTTCCGCGCGGTCCATCGCGGCTTTTGGCCTTTTTTCCACGCAGTTCACCGCGGCCTTGCTGCCGATTTCCGCGCTGCACATCGCGACTGCGCGGCCCTTTTCCGCGCGGTTCACTGCGGCTTCGCGGACTTTTTCCGCGCTGCACATCGCGCCTGTGTGCCCAAATCCCGCGCGGTCCATCGTGACTGTGCGACAGAAACCCGCGTGGATCGCGGCTTTTCTGTCAAAACCCGCGCGGCTGAATTTTTCATTCGGCCATCCCGATTTTAAAAGTTAATTTTTACTGTACTTTCTGCCCATAGCACATTTTTTACAGTATTAAATTCTGCATATTTTACAGCCTTGAAATTCTTTTTTACTATTTAAAATGCATATCTAGAAATCTTTTTAAAAATTTTCAAGAAAGTGAAAGAAAGACTCATTTTGCATTTTTATCTAGATTAAAATTTTTCCTGTTTACTTCTTTAAAATTTTGCCCTTAGCAATTTCCTTCAAGAAAGAAGTCCATTTATTTCTTTTAAAGAAGTCCATTTATTTAAAGAAGTCCATTTACTTCTTTTAAAGAAGTCCATTTACTTCTTTTAAAGAAGTCCATTTATTTCTTTAAAAGAGGTCTATTATTTGCTTTCATAAATCAAAAGATCCATTGTTTTTTGAGTTGATATTTGCAAAAGCATTTAATTTCCCATTATTTGAAAAAGTCATAAATATTTGCTTTTTATTTTCAAAAACTCCTTTGTTTTGTGAAAATTTCCTATAAAGCATTTATCTTTTTCAAGTTCAGTTTACAATACCTCATGTGCACTCACTCGATCACTTAATTGAACTAAGCCTTAAAACGTACCCTAATTACAACACACTTTTAACCCCACTTGGGGAACACTAAAAGAACTTTGTAGCTAGGTAGTATTGGGGGGATAGGTGTTCCAATAACACCCCTTAGTTATTACATCTGAGACATAGAAGTTGTCCAATTAGGGAGCTAAAATCTCTTAGTACTTTTTGGCACGGTCACAACCGGTTTGTGGGAAGGCCTCTCCCTTAGGAGGGTTGAAGTCGCGAGGATGGTTCCGGAAGCCTGAGTGGAATACCGAAATCCATTCAGTAACCGAAGGGCTACCATTCGCAGTTCTTGGGATATCCTTGTATTGGGATATTGCGATCAAAGGACCAAACGGCAGATTTACCTTTTCTCGATGCGTCATGAACGGAGTATCCTAGTAGCCTATCTTTAGGATTGATTACCCGGTGTCCCTCCCGGTAGGGGGATATCTAGCCGTTGTCTCAACATTCATATTTTCTGACTTGGATTTCATCACCTTGCAGAGTATATCGTCTGTTTGAGTCACAATACTTTTAGATTAGGTGTTTGCATGATTCAACCCACCCTTGGTCTAGTTACACCTATTTTTTATAGAAGCCGTTTGCATGTTGGTACTCTGACCATTTATTGCATTCCTCCACTTATTGTAGCACAGCTGCTAGAATAAGTGCCTTTTTTGAGGTTGATTGTTTGGCCCGAGAGCCTTCTTTTTTCACTCCCCTTCTTGCACCCTTGGTTGCATTAGGGTTTTGAGTCTTTTTTTTATATATCACCACCTGATACTTAAACAAATTTTTTACACAAAAACATATTCTCACCATTGAGAATTTTAGACGCTCTCGTCGTCTACAGGGCGAACTCCCAGAGTTTAGTCTGCTTGGCTCTCCACGTCACCTACGCAGAGCCTTATCCCTTGATTCGACACATCGTCAATCAACTACACGGTCATCTGATTCTGACACACCTCACTTCACTTTTGATTTGGATGTAGAATCCGAAAAACCCACAGAGTTACCACCAACCACCATTATGGCTAGAACACCATTTGATCCACTATTTACCAGCACCATAGGTGAGACATCCACAGACCCTTCTGCTGCGGTGTCATCCATGGCAACAACCACCACCCTGGGTATGCCCAATATGGGCAACACTCCACAATTAGGAATGCCCAACATAGGACCACCTCCTGTTATCAGAATTCCCAACATAGGGCCACCACCTGTTATGGGTATGCCCAACATAGGGGTCACACCCCCTCTGGTTTCCACAAACCCTATCCCAGCAATCCCCACTGCTATTCCTAACCCAGGAGTAACCCATGTTGCACTTGGAGGCGCTGGCCCATACCAGACTACACCTATTGGAGGGCATATACCCTCCACACCTAGCATACCTTTAGGCACTAATGGACCCCTACACCATACCACAATGGCTAGGCATGTCCCAGTTCCAGTCACTACATCTGCTAGCTTACCATACATGGCAAGTCTGAACCTGCCAGACTTAGCTAGGCTCACTAATGACCCCATCAGACACGATCCTGCGTGGCCTCACATGCCAACCAAACTCCCCTCTGACATCCCTAAGTTTGAAGGTAAGGCAGGTGAGGACCCCCAGAACCATATCATGTCCTTCCATTTATGGTATTCCTCCAACTCCATAGTGGACGACTCAATCCGCCTCCGGCTTTTACAGCGCACCTTCACTGGCTCTGCAGCCAAGTGGTATATCGAGCAGCCCCATGGGACGCATGCCACCTTTACCTCCCTTGCCTCGACCTTCCTGCAGTTCTTTCAGTTACCTGTCCGCTATGATGCGGGCGTTGAGATCCTACTGTCTTGCAGATAGAGTACGGCCACCCACATCACTGACCACATTCATGAGTGGCGTCGACGCCGAAGCCTCTACAAAATTAAGCTAGACGACCGTATCTTTTTAGATTGGTTTCTAAAATCCCTCCTCCCTCTTATTGCGAAGGATGTGGCATCTGAAAGACCCCAGTCTGAAGAAGAGGCCATCCTCAAAGCCCAACAGTTTGATCTCATTTACGCCCAATCGGGTTACCTATACACCATCATACCAGATGCCCCAAGAGGTGATTCTTCACGAGGTGACACACCGGGGGCATCACATGCCGCTGATGGCATCATTGGCCAAATCACCCCCCAACCTAAACCTTTTAGCATGGTGAGTACCATGCCCGCCCCAGACCTCTCTAGGGCTACATCCAGTTCCGGAGCAACAACTTCTTATGCTCCAACAAACCAGACCCATCACATTCATGGACCCTCTTGTCCACAACATTATTATGGGAAAGCGCCATCAGCATATGTACCTCCTACATACTATGCTCAACCCGCTACACATAACCCCATTCAGTTCTCACCACAACCGTTGCAGTACCCACAGCAAGCTGCACCAGCTAATCCACCACATCCAATAGCTCAGGGGTACCAACAACCCCAACAGGCAACTGGACCACCGCCAGCTTCACCTGCATATTACCCACCGCAACCTGCTCCCGCACCTGCGGCTCCCCAGAATCCCCCTAATGCTCAAGGGCATGTGTATGCACAGCAACATCAGCCCCAATACCAAAATAACCAACGCAATGAGGGTGGGCAACCAAACTGCGGAAGAGGACGTAACCTTGGAAACAACCAAAACCATAACCAAGCTCCACAACCTACCCATCCTCCGCAAAACAATAACGCGGCACCTGCTCATCAGAATCCTGATCGGCCACCTAAGCAAACCAAAAATGCTAATTTATGAACAAACCATCCTTGTTCTATTTGCGGTGTCTATGGCCACTATACCCACACTTGCCCACATCTGGAGCGAGCTCGAAAACTATGGACAGATGACGCCCATCATCAGGGGAAGGCGGCTCCTCAGCCGCCACCTAACCCCCCACAACCTCAGCAACAACCTTTGGTGTTACAAAACCCTTTTCCCACACAAGGAGTGGTGAACACTCAGCCGTTAGCCCCCCCATAGGGCAACGTGCAACAACAACAAATCACGTACGCCGCTCCTGATCAACCCATGTTTGATTCAGGCACTCACCACTTATTGATGATGTCCACTACCGACGTCAATATCCAAACCCGTCGGAACCAGTATGGCCCTACCTCCGAAGCCCCCCCCGCCGATAAGGAACCTAACGCTAATCCCACCGATTAGACGTTACGGATACCACCTCTTCCACTAGATGGCGCATCTAAAGCACCTCGTTTCCCACTCCGCCGTATCAACAATAACCCCAATGCACGGGCTGCGTCAAATTACAACATCGTAGATGACCTAGCTCAATCTCCCGTAGCCATGTCTGCGTTAGAAGTCTTGAAAAACTGTCCTACGCAGCGCAAGACTTTACTTTCCACCATTGGGGCAATTGACCCAAATGATTCCAAATTGATGACCTTTGATTTGGACCAGTCCGAACCACGTCTGCCTTCCACCATAGCAGTCCAAGTTTCTGTTTCTATTCGAAATCTTGTCATCCATCGATGTATCATCGACGAGGGTGCCTCCACATGCGTCATGTCCACATTTGTTTGGTAGAAGTTGGGATCCCCTACTCTCCAGCAATCCACCACTGCATTGCGGGCCTATGACGACCGGTCAGCTCAACCTCAAGGTCTACTACCCAAGGTTCCCGTCCAATTGGGTGGGAAAACTGTGCTCATCGACATAGAGGTCATTAACGCCCAGCTCGATTATAACCTTTTACTTGGCCGTAGTTACATGTACGCCATGAAAGCGGTCGCCTCCTCTGTTTTCCGCACCATGATGTTCCCCCATGAGGGACGCGTGGTCAAAATCGACCAACTCACCTACTATGATCCCAATGCCCCTGCAGCACCTGAAAATGTTCTCCCCATGGTTGAACAACCTGTTTATGGTGCAACTACCTCATTCATTTCCTCGGTAGGACCCGGACTTTACTCTGAGGCGCTGATGACCTCTACATTCCAGGCCATCCCACCACCATCACCGGAAACCCACGTCGCTAACCTATGCACCCTTTCACAAACATCCGATAATCAACCCTCCTTGTTACCCAAACCACCATTGGTCCCTAGTCACATTGGGGTTACACCCATCCACACAATCCCCTTTCTATTTCCTCCTTCGGGTGTAGTAAGCACCCCGGTTATGGCTACCCTTAGTCTACCCGGGTTAACATTGGGATTACCCGTGTGGTATATTTCACCTCCAGTTCCACCGCCGACACCAAATGTCATCCTGCAACCGGTGCAACCCATTATTACTTCTACCCAACCACCTCCCGGTATCACTACTCCTTCGTCATCGACGAATCCCCCTCCACTCATCAGGCCCACTGGGGGCAGAGGCCCACAACCATACACTGCGGTACCCCCACCCAAGGTAGTTAAACCTCCCCGCGTATTCCGTGCTCCTCCAAAATGCTCACTGTGTGATGAGTTAGGCCATCCGACCCATCAGTGTCCACAGTTACCTGCATTGCAGGAACACATGCAAATGTTGGACGATGACCCCAACATCCCGGTGGTCAAACTAGATCCAAACCCTATGCCTCGTGATAAATCACTGCATACCAACCACCCATGTGCGATATGCGGTATTTACGGCCACTACTCCCACAACTGTCCTGACATCCCAGACTACAGAGCAGCTCTCTATGAAATGAACAATTTGGACCTAGAGACGGCACCCCCTACTATGGAGGAGATCTACCCTCCCGCATCATCCTCATCCGGCGAGATTAACAACATCTACATGATCTCTTCGACTACCACTACCTCATCACTCGATTTGACTACTCAAAGCTCCTGCAATGATGAAGAGGTTCTCGAGAATCCTACTACCTTTGATTATCCTGAGGAAGACATGCACCATCGTCCATACTTCCTCCCGGAAGAGACTTCATCCACCACCGCTACCCAATCCGCGGTTGAGTCCAAGGATTTCCTTCCTACTAAAATCGACTGGTTAACTGATCCCATGGCCGATATTTCTCCCGTCATCCACATTGACATCTCTCATCATCATCGTGATCCTCGTCAAAGATACTGGGGGCATCCACCCCACAAAGGGAATCCCCCATCATCATATCATCACTTCAGTATGCCACCACGACCCACAGCCTCATGGTATAACACCCCGCCAGCAGTTGCTCAATGCCTTATTGATCTCTCTCTGAGACAACATCTGCACCACATTGGCACCTCTAAGTTAGGGGGCATAATAGATTACCTCGACCCCGGGATAGGGGGCATGATCAATCATTTTGAACCTTCCCCATCATCTCTATCTCAACACCTCAATGAGCCCATCGTTCAAACCAACACATATGTGATCAACAATCACAAACCCCATGCACATAGCATGGGGGCAGGTCGTTAACCCTGCTCACTTTTTCATATTCGTGATCTCAACCATTTTTGAGGTCACGTGTCACTTGTATATTTCAGTTGATTTGATACACCTAGTATTTTTTCCCCACGGGTCATCATTTATCCCCACCACTGCATCTTTCGCTTGGTGGGATCACCTTTATTTGTAGCCATTTTTTAACCTAGTTCTTTCCTTTAACCATTCTGGAGTCCTTATGACCTCCGTTTTTTGCACCATTTGCACTGCGGGATTCATATTTCCGTGCCCGTGATGATGCTTGAGATCATTTCTCGCTCTCACCAGGACCAATATCAACATTGTGTCCCGACACCTTGTCGCCCCAGTTTGCGTACCACTTTGGCCGTTCTCCGTTTTCGAAGTGTCTTATACCGCCGGATTCGGTTTTCCACGCTCGTGATGATGCTTGAGATCATTTCTCGCTCTTGTGCCTAGAATTTTCGGGCATTTTTTCCCATGCCCCCCTCGTCACCTCGGTTTGCGTGCCACATCCACCGTTCTCTGTTTTTGACAGTCTTTATATCGTCGGATTCAGTTTTCCGCACTCGTGATGATGCTTTAGATCATTTCTCGCTCTCACGCCCATACTTTTCGGCCATTTTTTCAAAATGCCCTCTCATAGCCTTGGTTTGCGTGCCACAACGACCGCAGCCCCCTTTGTGACAATCTTTATGTCACCGGATCCAGTATCCCACACACATGATGACGCTTGAGACCTTTTCTCGCTCCCATCTATCCATTTTTGTTCGGTATAATTTTATCCCTTTTTCGGGCCGAGCAATCCCTTTTACGAAAAAGACACTTAGGGAGTTTCTGTTAAGCTCTTTTCTGACTCCTAAAACAATGAAAAGATCGCCGAGCAATCTTGCTTCCTTTCATGCTCGCTAAACATATCTGAAAGGGCGTCTACCTGGTATAAGTTTACCCCTTTTCCGGACCTCGTAGACTAATTACGAAAAAGGTATACTCTAGTCACATCGGCTAGAAGAGTTCTCCATCCGCATCATTTTATGCTTTTCGGGCCTTGGAGACTAAACTTACGAAAAAGAAACACCAATAGAGTCCACTTACCGTTTTCAAACTCTCTAAACATGAAAGCAACCATGAGCATGAGCCGTCCTGGGCTCGCAAAATCCACAGGACCGTACCATTTCAGAGCACACTTTTATCCCTTCTTGGAGCTCATTAAAATTATGAAGAAGGAATCAATGGTGCCTCTTGGCGCCACAACAGATCATATCTACTCATTAGGCAGCTTCCCCATTTCGGTCGCCTTTGTTCAGAGTATTCCACAGTATGTCACCTTGATAATTCCTCGACAACACCTCTCAGCTCGTCCTCTCCCCCAAGAGTCAATATATACCAATCAGTCAAAGCAATGATCCCCACACCTACAAGTCAGTTCCCTACGCTGCCAGGTCAACCATGTCATCATGCTCTGAACAAAGGAAGTTTGAGTCTACCCATTTTTTTGACCCAGTTATTTCCCATCCCCACAAGTATGTCAGCCCTACCATCAGTACTACATCACTTCAATCCTACACCTCGTGCTCCTATCAAGGAAACATCATTGCCTTGTTAGTTGCTGGTCTCCCTCTGTCGACGACAACCACATTGATTCCAGAGGATAGACCTAGAGGTCCCTGTGTCTTCGACTCATTACCATTTATGATGAGTGCCTATGAATCATTTCGAGAGGAATCCTCAGTGCCTCTCCGAATGGTTGTTTCTCACATGCTCGACTTCAACACCTTGATCGCATCGTTGAGACTCGCACAGGGTATTGGTCCGTTCAGTTATTAGTCGAAGACCCCGGATACCACCTGACTCCTCCACATTTGAGAGTCTACCTATGGATACAACCAGTTACATTTTTTCTATAGATATCCGGGTTGCGTATGGCGACAGTATTCCAGATGGCTCACAGTCATTGAGTCCATACAGATGTTGGACACCTTCAATTTCAGCAGTTCAACAGTTATTCCAGTGTATCAGTTATTGAGATCAGCCATGATCATGAGTATATCCCACAATAATGTCCCCTCTGGACCATTATGATGTACCAGTATATTTATTTATGTATTAGATCCCCCTTCTTGGGACTAATTGTTTTGTATATGTCTTGATACGAGCATGGGAATGCCCGCCTCGTCCTTTATCAGAGATTATACCTCATTCATATTGAGGCCATGTAATATTTTTTGTTTTTGCAGCTTCCAAGGGCCGTGGCTCCAGTCTCCAACTGGTCTCTTCTCTCCCCTAAAACCCCAGAAAAAGACAAATGAACTATGATGTCTATCGGCCATACGATGAGCTCCTGCCATCACACATCAGGGAAAAATCTGTTAACACCCAAAAAGTGCTCACTAGCTCATTTCCCTATTCACATGACCCATTTATCCACTTTTTCACCATCAGAGCCTCTGAAACCAACAAAAGGTCACCAAAAGACCTGAGTACACCCCTTTTTCCATTAAAAAAGATTATTTTTCCCAAAAAAGCATAAAAAACCCTCAAAAAGGGTCCAAATTCCCAAAAATATTAAAAAGGGAATTAAAATATTATTTTTATTCAAAAAAGGAAAAAGGAGGGAAAAGTACCTAAACCATGTTGGTCAATACCATTTGGTTTCCACAAAACCACAAATGGTATTTCCCACCACCAAAACCTATAAAAAGGTGGAAGGGGCTCCTCATTTCACATCCATCCATTATCTCATCCTTATGCTGCTGAAATCTCCCTTGAGCATTTTGGCCATTGCAAACCACATTGGAGAAGAGACCATTGGAGATTGGAGTTGCTCATCCTTGGAGCCATTCAACCTCACCATTAGAGGTATTGATTCCGCAAGCACTTGCTTGCCCCATTCTATCAATACAAATTTATTATTTTACATTGTCTTGTTCTTGATTTTAAATTATTTTAGTTATTTGCTTAATATCTTTGCATAGATCCATGAATAGTCTTGTTTAGTTAGTTTGTTCTTTGCTTTTATTTGAAACTGCTGCTACTAGTTAGCAGGTGCCCATAGCACTAAGCCTGGTTGCAAAACCGGGCCAACAACTATGTCCAAGGATGATTTAATCCTCACTCTGTACATTTAGGATTATATCTAAGGATGACTTAATCCTCTCAACGTACATTTAGGACTATGTCCAAGGATGACTTAATCCTCACTCCATACATTTAGGATTATATCCAAGGATGACTTAATCCTCACCTGTCCATCAAGGAATTCATTCTCGAAGACCATACATCTACGGATCAATTCAAGGGATCGAAGTCTAGGGACGATACAATCCCCACTTGTCCACTAAGGACTTCATTCTCGGAGACCATATGTCTACGACTCACTTTAGGATTGAAGTCCAGGGATGATCCAATCCCCACTTGTCCACTAAGGACTTCATTCTCGGAGACATATGTCTATGGCTCACTTTAGGACCGAAGTCCAGGGATGATCCAATCCCCACTTAGATCCTGTCTAAGGACCATCCAACAACCTCTCTGTCAGCATCACCAATATAGGTATCCACATCATCGACCTCACTATCGATGCAGGCAATCTCATCATAAGTGATCACATCAAGGAGGGTCCTTAAGTTTGTCTCGGAAAACTTTACTTGAGGTAGAGGTTTGGTTTAGTATATTGGTAACTTGTTACAAATTCGAAATTTATAGTTCCTTTCTGCACCATATCATGGAACAGAAATGTCAGATCTCTATGTGCTTTGACTTATCATGGAACACTGGATTCTCTGCCATCTTGATACAACTCTGTTTGTCACATAGGATCACAGTTGGGTCTATCTCTAAGTCAAACAATCATGAAGCCATACTTCTTCACAACTAGCAGAGCAAGTAGCCATATATTTCGCTTGTGCTGAGAGCCACACTAGACTACTTCCAGCTAAACCACGAGATCATGGCTGATCCTAGACAATAACATCCTCTCGATGTGTTCTTCTTGTCTAATACACTTTCTACCCAATCAACATATGTGTAGCCATATGAAGTCATGATCTCCAAGATAGCATAGATCAAAGTCTATCGTATCCTTTAGGTACCTCATCACATGCTTTGCAACTATCAGGTGAACACATCTAGTTTCCACTAGATACTGACTCAAGGTGTTCACAACAAAGCATATATCTAACCTAGTATTTGTTAGATACATCAATGACCCAATAATTTGTTTGTACAGAGTTATATATACTAACTCTGATGAGTCATTCGCTAATAGCTTCAAGTTGGAATCCATGAGAGTGGCCATTCCAACATATCAAGTCCTTTTAATATTTCTCGGCATACTTTCCCTATTTGAGAAAGATTCCTTCTGAGCCTTGCCATACTTCCAGACCTAGTAAGTAATGCATCAATATGAGATCTTTCATTTTCATTTCTGCAGCCATCTATCTGTGCCATCTCTCGTCAGATGGGTCTACTTATATAAGCCTCAACATCATTCGAACTCTATGGTGAGTTCCTTCTTGCATCCATGTCATCTGTGTATAGAAACCATATTCAACCTTGTAGCAAAGGTTGAGATCCACATCACCCATGGTGATCACTATCGATCCTGGGTACCCGAACAGAGCTCTCTTCAATTACATTACTAATATAATGGTCTTATCTAGCCACTTGGAGCAAACATCTCGTCATGATTCTCTTCCTCTTTCTAAGAGAATCTTCTAGCCACGAGCCTTCTATATTTTGTTTGATTTGTAAATCTTCTTGTTGAACATCCATCACTTGTTCGGTGTTCATCATTCTTCATGATCTTTCCTACAAATCAAAATTAAGTACATGATTAGTAATACTTCATAATCATCAAATCATACTGATATGATAACCTATTATGCATACAGATATCATTTACATAGTTATGCAACTATCTTAACCAATACTTTGGCACAACACTTTTCCATATCCTGTATGCATACAGTGGCTATCTAGATGCCTTCCATCTCTACCAGAACATACTATCGAGAGTGTGCACAGCTCTTAGCATGTCAGCAAAGAGGTTTCATTCAAGACAATCAACAATGGAATGTTTGTCCAATTTACCAATCATATGAATATTAGTAGTATACTGTTCAATGCTATATGAATGTTTACACTCAACATGATATATTCTAGGAATACAAATATGTATACAACTATTACAAGCAATATCATTTACTATTTCAAATAACAACTCAAATACTTATCTTTTATGTTTGTGTGGTTGCCTCCCGCTTGATCTTCTAAATGTCTTTTGAACTTCTATCCATTCTGTACCACTGTGCATGCTCAAGTTTACACTAGTGTTATCTTCATGATCTCATACACAAACATACATTCATTAGTATATTAGAATTCTAAATAATCTTGAATATGTATAGTCATGATCATAGATAATAAACATTAGTATTAAAGGTTTCAGGGAAGTCTTCTTTTACTCATGCATATCATCAATCAAGATAAAAGACATAATATGCATACACCCTTGATTACTTACATTTCTAACTTTATGAATAAGGATAACCAATCATACCAAGTATACTTATATAAGGGATCCTAACACAAGGTAAGATTCTAACTTGACATGTCTAACATACCTAATCAATATCTTCTTTGTTCTCTTCAATGATTTAGAGATTATGTGCTGGAAACTGCATATCTCATAATAGAACAAAGTCATACATACCTCATAAGTAGAACAAAGATTATGGATGAGTCTTTGTCTTCATGTTGTCATGGTAATGGAACTTGATTTGTCTTTCGTGATGTACCTGTATCTTGTTAGCAGACAACATCAACCTCATACAACACCACAGTGCATTAGTACAATCATATAGCCCTAATCAATGAATGTCTTCTATCATTCACATGCATTCATACTGTTACTAGGGTGATAAGACAATTCTAACATTAATCAAGATTGTACTAATAAATATTATGAAGGAAAACATATTATGAACTTAATCAGGAATCAGATTTCAAGACATACCTGAACCTCCTTAAGTCATACCTGTCGATACTTCTTGTAGTCTTCTTATCTAAGGCATTAGCCTCAACTCCCCCTGAAACTTGATCTGGAGCTTGATTAGGGTTTGCTAGAGAAACCCTAAAAATTCAATATTTGACTTTCACACTTCTGAATGGATGGAAGGATGTGTCTTGCTGAGCTGATCAAACTAGCATACTTCAATTTTGAAATCTCCAAAATTTGACCCCTCAAAATTGCCTTTGAAACTTCTGGATCTTCTGGACAGGATCCCGAACTAGGGTTTGATGGAGCCCACCCTTCTTCCCAATAAAAAGGTTTGATCCAAGGCTCTAAACTCTTATTTTTCTGAGTAGCTTCCAGTCGTGGTCACATACTTCAAAAAATTCCAACTTTTAATGAAGCCCTAATTTTCCATCTTTCCGATCAAAATCCCGAATTGGGGTTTGATCAAGCCCAATGTTCTACCCAACCAAAAAATTCAATCTTGGTCTTTAAATTTCGATTTTCCTGAGTAGCATTCAGTCGTGGACTCCGATTCCAAAAATTCTAACTTTCTCCGAAACCCTAAATTCCAGAAGCCATGAATGAATGTGCTCAAAAAATAATTATGTTTTGATAGAAATATGTACCTGATTGTTTCTGCTGTAACTTTGAACATTTCACTCCACAAGATCTAAAAACTTTTTTTGTTGTATCCTGACCTGTTATATGTCCATCCCGATAGGTCTGACCTCAATTGGATTCTCTGAGTGAGAGTTATGCCAAGTGTCACAACGTGACCTGTTTATGGGATAAAACAAAAGATTGAACTTGTACGGCGTGCCACATGTCACTGGTTCAACTTCGGCCTCTGAAAACGTTTCTTGAGATAGTATAGTCTATGTACTACCTGTCACATTTTACGAAATTTCATTTGGATCTTCCTAGCCCAAGTTAGGACCTTTTTTCCAAGGTCACTTGATTATGACTGAGATCTGGAAGAGGCAGAAACCCTAACTTGTACTGATCATAACTCACAAAGTACAACGAATCTGAGGGTTCCCTTTGGACACAAAGTACAAGGTGCTGTTATCTACGACCTGTAAGTGTTTCAGATCCTGAACCTTCACAAAAATGGATTTATAGTGAAAGTTCCATGATGAATGGTTTTTTCTATATAAAACCCTAACCTTCAAATTATCGCAAGAGAAGTAAGTGTCGTAAGTGCCATACATTGCCTTCCTTCAGGTTAGCTCTGATACCATCTTAAGATTTAATATGCTAAGACAAAAAATAGCAGCATTACATTCCATTTCACAATAATAGCATATACAGGATCACTGAGGAAACAACAAGCACAGCATAAACACAAGAGACACAAATTTATCCTGGAAAACCCTCATGGGGTAGAAAACCCAGCAAAGCTTCCTCACTATAGATGACCAACAATATACAAAGATGCAAACCAAAGACATGATCTCCTCCTCCACCATATCATACCTCTCCTCCACAAGTGCGCTACATTCTGAGTGAGGGAAGTGTGTGTATAATGAGGAACACACCTCCTCTATTTATACACATCTCCGACTTGTACTTTATATTAACTATGTCAGCCCCAACTTTACCACTGGGTTAAACACCCCACTACAACTGACTGGGCCGACCCCCCTAGGGTGGTCTAACAACCCTTTGACCCACATAACACATACAGGGCCGGCCCCCACTAGGGAAGTCTAATAACACAAGTTACCACATTCCGACGGAGGAATAAACATCTTCGGATATACAATAAGATCTCCATGGAGGAATGAAACATCTCCGGAATAATAAAGTACAAATATAATATTCTTTGAAGTTACAATATTTCAACATAGTTCCCACGCATGAGGTAAACCAAGAGCTATCGTTTGTGGCAAAGTAGTTATCAGTTTTACCTGAGCCATGGATTGAGGGGTATTGCCCCAATACAAAAGCCTTCAGACAGCATTGGTGGCCAAGTGAATCCTATGATCCAATAGGAAGCCGATCATACTTGGGGTCCATATCTATTTTCAACTAAATTGTTGTCGATCACTTCCACGTCATTTCAGATCCATTCTTAAAGTCGTTCCAGATCCATCCGTTTAAGATCTAGCCATTTTTTATCCATTCGGTGTCGTTTCAGATCCATCTGTTACCGATCCCTTCTGTGCTATTGTAGATCTATCTGTTTCCGATCCCTTTCGCGCTGTTGCAGATCCAACCCTGAAAAAAAAAAAATATATATATATATATATATATATATATATATATATATATTTGTTTTTCCGCCATATCTCCCTTGTTTTTAACACTGTTTCCCTTTAAACTTCTTTGACACCCATGTAATCCCATTCTATATCTTTCATTCCTGAGGACCCTATCCCAAATTCCACTTCCGAAAGCCAGAAATCTCACATTTTTCTATTTTTAGGGTTTGCCATAACTCCTTTGATTTTCACCCAATCGCCCTCAAATTTTGCCACAGTGTCCATTCCCTATTTCTGCTTCTTTGTCCCTCTTTGACAAATTTTCCCATTCTTTCACCCTTCTTCTGAAATACTAATTTTCTGCTTCCCTATCCATCAGAAAGTGTCCAAAATCTAGTCAAACCCCAATTACCCATCCGAGTTTTTCCCAAATCCAAATTTCCCTTTACTAAGTAAGCTTTTGTTTGTGTTTTTCTATCCATTCCAAAAAAAATTAAAAAAAAAAACAACTGCTGGTTATGGTTGTCACCCGCGCAGGAGAAAAAACCATGGAGGAAGTAGTTGCATCCATCCAAACCAAACTCCAAGATCTGGATGAAAATTTTATCAGCCTCCATCTTCAGCATTTAGCCATGAACAATAATCGACAACAAGAAGCTTCTGCAACCAATGGGTTCTCTTCTTCCAGCAATTTCCGTGGTTCGAAGCTTGATTTTCCTCGCTTCAATGGCACTGATCCGACTGGATGGATCTATTGTGCAGAATAGTATTTTAGTCTACATAACACTTTTGATGTCTAAAAAGTTTCACTTGCATCCTTTCATTTGGAATAGGAAGCCATTCAATGGTACCATTGGTACATCAAGGCTCATGATGAGCCAAAATGGACAGATTTTTGCCAACTCCTTTTGCAACGATTTGGTCCTAGTTCTTTTGATGACTTCACCGGAGAACTCACTAAACTTCGCCAAATTGGAACTGTGAGAGAGTATCAGACAGAATTTGAGAAACTATCCAACCACATAGAAGGATTGCCTGATGAATTCTATAGGAGTTGTTTTATCAGTGGTATTAAGGATGAAATCTACCCAGAGGTCAAAATGTTCTGTCCCAACACAATGATGAAAGCCCTAGGGTTGTTTAAGTTGGAAGAAGATAAGATTGTCGTCCAACAGTGCTCTAAACCCACTTTTGTTCTCTTCTGAAATATGGGTTCTCAACGACCTCCCATCTTGCCAGCTCCTTGACCAAATCCTATCAAGCATTTGTCCAAAACAGAGATGCAGGCACACAGAGAAAAAGGGATTTGTTATAATTGTGATGAAAAATTCACTCGGGGACATAGATGTGTTCAACAAAAGCTCTATCTCTTGGATGTGGATTCTTCACCCGCCTCTGAAGTTGGTGAAGAAGCTCTAGATACACCATATCATCAGGTCGACATTCATGAACCGCCTATTGACTTCCCATCTCAGGAAGACCACCCGGACATATCTCTTGATGCTTTATCCGACGTTACCACCCCCCAAACAATGCGGGTCAGGGGTTACTTCAAGAAGCTTCCTCTTACAATACTCATTGATTCTGGTAGCACTCATAACTTCATTGACCCTCAGATCTCCAAACAGGATGATTGTTTTGTCCATCCTTGCTCCAACTTTGAAGTCATGGTTGGTAATGGGGGCACGTTACCTTGCAAGGGGAAGTGTCACAATGTGCGTCTCTTTCTGGAAGATTATAACCTGCGCTTTGACATGTTTTCCTTGTCCCTAGGCGTATGTGATGTGGTTTTGGGCGTTCAATGGTTACAGACACTTGGCCCCATCTTATGGGATTTTCCTGAACTTTGGATGTAGTTTTCAGTCAATGGGAAACAACACAAATTTAGGGGCTTACAACAAGGGTCTCTCCGCATCATCAATTCACATCACCTAAAAAATATCCTTAAGAAGAATTCACATGGTGTCATCGCTCAACTCCATTTTATTCAGATGCACCCATCAACGGTCTCCACTACTTCCTTGGATAGATATGCAGGTGTCTTTTCTGATCTCGTGAGCTTTCTGCCTTCAAGAGACCTTTCCAGTAAGAATTTAGCCGTATATACATCTCAACAGTAAATGATGGCTATTTTGCATGCAGTACAGAAGTGGAATCCATACCTATTGGGGAATTATTTCTGCCTCAAGACTGATATCGATAGTCTAGAAAATTTCCTGGAACAATGGGTCTCCTCCCCAGCACACCTGAAATGGGTTATCCAACTCATGGGTTCTGCCTATGCGATCACTTACAAGAAGGGTAAGGAAGATATGGTGGTAGCTTCTCCTTCTTTCACATTGGATGACCCAGTTTCTCTTACAGCTATTTCTCTGCTTGTTCCAAATTCGTTGCAATTTGTTCAACAGGGCTCTCTCTTCTATGAACTCCATGCTTCTTCATCAGCAGGGCACTCTGGGTTCCTCAAAATGTATGACAGGGAATAATGTAACTTCTTTTGGAAGGGACTGAAAATGACAATTCAACAGATGGTGGTTGAATTTGATACTTGCTAGGTCAACAAGGGTGAAACGACACTCCTTTTGGGACTGCTCGAACCCTTGCCCATCCCTACATAGATTTGGCCAACTATTTCTTTGGATTTGCTAGAAGCGCTCTGGTGGTACAATACCACATCTACAGGGACACCATATGAAACAATCTATGGATAGAAACCACCATTTGTTCTTCCATACATCCTCAGTAGCTCCACAGTTCAGGCAATTGACTCAGTTCTTCGAAACCGTGATCAGATTCTTCTCATTCTGCAAAACAATCTTCACATGGCCAGAATTCGACTGAAACAACTAGCCACTCAGCACTGTTCTGAGTGCACTTTTCACGTAGCTGATATGGTTCTTCTTCGTCTATAGCCTTCCAAGCAATCCTCCTTGAAACACCAAAGGCGTCAATGGCCCGGAATGCAGCCTGAGGATGCTACAGGGGAACCACTCCTTCAGATTTTGCATCAATTTCCAACACTAAAGCTTTGAGGACAAAGATTTTTCTAAGGGAGAGGGGATGTTAGGAACCCGTGTCAACCCTTCTCTTTACTTTGTTAGTATATTGTTGTTGGACGCATATGCTTTGTAAGTCACCCTGTAGTATTTGTTGATCCATAGTTAATATTAGCCCATAGTATTGACCCATAGTATTGGACGCATATGCTTTGTAAGTCCTCCTGTAGTATTATATGTCCCATGGTTTTGACCCATAGTATTGGGCATAGACTTAGTATATAAGTGTGTGTTGAGGCGAATGAAGGTATCATGAAGTTATTTGTATTGAGCTTGCTCAAAGGAGGTTGCCCCCTCGAAGTGGCCTGTGATCAATATAAAAGTGATTTTGAGTTCTGTTATTGCTATTATATCGTGTATTTTGATTAATTAATTGTTGCAGGTTCTTCTCACCTTGGCCGATCTAGTTAAAGAATCGACATCCACAATGATGTACTTATGGCCACTTGCTGGGGGGGGTTTCACTCCATAAAATCAATGAACCATTTACAGAAAGGGATGATGGTGACTACTGGATGGAGAGCGGTGGGAGGGGTTCTCACTTTAGGGGGAAAGAGTTGGAAATTGCGTCAATGTTTAACTATTGTAATGCAATCAGTGAAAAGGGTGGGCCAGAAATACCCAGCACGAATGACCTTTTGGGAAGTTGCCATTCCATAGAAGTGGCCACCACAGGATCTTCTATGAAAATCGTCCAAAACTTGTTCAACCTAATCATCTGTGAGGCATCAACGTAAAATGGTGTCAATGCCGTGTCGATAAAGGACATCATCGAGAAGGAGGTATCACGGAGTGTGATGGTGTATGTGACGTCGATCATCACGACCGATGTGAGATCGAAACTTATGCATTAGTAGGTATACAAGGATGTCTCCATACCATGGGTCATCAGATGTGCCAGTGCAAGGGCTTTGGTACCCTTAGGTGTAACAAATGTCAGGTCATATTATTGAAGGATAACGATCCATTTAGCCATGCGACCTTGAATAAGGAGGAAACTTAAGAGATAGAACATGGGGTTGGATTCTACCACAACTGTAGTTCATCTCATAAGAATGTAGTGGTGTACCTTTTGAATAGAGAAGACAATGGAAAGGGCCAACTTCTCCTCATGGGGGTAGTGTAGCGGTGGAGTAGACAACATCTGACTCACATAACATATGACACTTTCTTTAGGCGCACTATCTTCCTGGACTAACATGCCAGCAATGACATATTTAGATGTTGAAACATAGAGGATAAAATCCTTCGAGAAATCACGAGGTGAAATCAAGGGAGTAGAATTCAAGGATCGTTTTAACTCTTCAAAAGCCACTTGTGCCTGTTCATCCCCAAACAAAGGGAATGTTGGTATAAAGCAAGCGAAGGAAACCATGAACTTTCGTATCATATTAAGGAATGAAGTGACGAAGAAAATTGGTCTTGTCTTTAAGGCTTTGTAATTGGCGTAATGTATGTGGGGATGGGAGGTCAAAAATGGATTGAACCTTCCAAGGGTCAATAGTGCTTCGTTTTTGGGAAACAATAAAACCCAATAACCAACCGATGGGAACACAAAAAACACACTTGAGGGGGTTCAAGTGAATGTTATATCTGAGACAACGCAAAAAGACTTGATGGAGATCATCTGGGTGGTCAGATCATTTCTTGGATTGAGTGGTGAGGTCATCCAAGTATACAAGGATAATATTGACCAACTCAGGAAAGCAAAAGGTCACGCCCCATTGAAATGTGGCGCATAATTTTTAAGACCAAATGGCATAACGTAATAGGCAAAGGTGCCCCGTGGAGTAGTGAAGACAGTCTTATGCTGATCTTCTTTACAAATTTGAATTTGATTGTAGCCATTAAAGAAACCATCCATGAAGGATAGAATCTCATGACCTACACATGCATTGACAAGTTGATCGATGAAAGGCGTAGGAAGGTTTCCTTTAGGATAGGCTAAATTCAGATCATGAAAATCAATACAAATGCGAATTACGACCTGTTTTTTGTTAACCTCCATTGGATTGGACACCCATGTAGTGTAAGCAATGGGGTAAATGGACCCATCTTGACGCAATTTTTCAATTTCAGCCTTCACTGCTGATAATTTAGAGGGGTGAATGGGTCATTTCTTTTGGTGAACAGGCGGGACGTTAGGCCTAGTATCAAGACAATGCTCAACAATGGTAGGTTCAAGATTAGGCATGTTAGTATTTGACCAAGTGAAAACATCATGGAACTCTTCAAAGAGCTTCTTATAAGTAGCTACTTTCTCTGGAGTACAAAAGGCACATGACGTAATGTTCTCCACTAAACTGGGTGTGAAGTAAATATAGACCTATATGGTGTGCGAGATGTTATCCATGTTACCTTCTTCGAAGGAATCAGGAGCTGGGATGGGGATCTTGAGCTAGTCCACTTGGCTATGGATGAAGTGATCTTTTCACTCAACCGAAATTTGGTCAGCCGTAACTAGAGTGGACTCCTCAGGAATGAAGTAGGATCTATGATGCATGTCATCCCAAGGGAATTCGGGCGCAGTTAAGGCTTCGAGGATTTCTTCGTCATTGCGGAAAGACCGAGTGGAAATATCAGAAGAGGTAGAGCTATAGGTCGAGGGAATGGTTGGTTTGCCACTTGTGGAAATCAGATAAATAGTGTTAAAATATACTGAGGAGGATGATTCGGGTCGGTGAATCTCCTCGATGATAGTAATTGATGATTCGAAAGAAGGTTGACGAATTTTGTGAATCACCAACCGATACTCTGGTAAGTCTGGACAATGATGAGAGTAATGTCCATAGATGCCACATATGGCATAGAAGTGGTTGGTGCACAATGATTTGTTACACGATGAGGGAGTGGTTGGTAGTTCAACAACCGTTATATTTGGGTCATCTTCCAATGTCTTCATGTGTGTTTGAAGGTCGGGAAGGTGCATAAATTTATGGGTTGCGTGGCCCAAAACATTGCACAACGCACACTTGGGAGGTGTGCATGTTGGAGGAGGGGGTGCACGCTTTTAGTCTCATTTAGTGCAGTATGAGTTTGTGTGGATTTTCCCCCAATGTTCTTGGAATATTGAGAAATAGTGTTGGAGGAAGACATTTTCGGTGTGTTAAGTCAGTAATTTTTTCTGCATTTTTAGTTTTTCTCTCCAATTTTGGTTTGTTTTTTGAGTCTACCTTAGTTAATTTTTGGTTTTCAATTTTGGTTTTTGTCTTCTTAAGAACCTTATGAGTGATTGAATAAAGTTTGAACACAGTCCTTTCAGATTTCATTTGATTTTGGTGACTTTTTATATTAAAAAGGGGGTCAATGAGAGTTATATTTTCAAAGGAAGAATCATTAACGACTTTAGAGAGTGGTTGAACTCATGTCCTAAATCAAATAGCTGCCAGAATCTCCGACAAATTAGCAAAAAGTTGGAAAATTGCTAAATTTTGGTTAAAAGATATTCTTGTAGCGCTACACTAAAGTTTAACACAGAGCGCGCTACAGGAATATCGTGGCCTGAATTTTTTGTCAATCTTCGATCTGATTTCAATCATGATGCAGAGTGAGAGTGTCTAATCACATTGTGTGAGTATTAACACGTGTTTGCAGCATTTTGAGCATGATTTTAGTGGGTTGTTAATCACGAAGAGAAAACAAGGGCATCATTGCATGGTATGCGGGTTCAGTGGCACAGAAACCAGCAAATTCTGGGTTTAGCTGTCAGTTTTCTCTTGTTACACGCATCATCGCAGAGGAGGCAGTGTTTGTGAAGGAGAGTTCACTGTTAAACGGTGGATTGTGTTGCTGTAAAAAGGAGACAGGTGTGTTCTGGCGCCAGCGAAGATTAGGGCTTTTGAATTCATTCACTTGGGGCTAAAGAATCAATTGAGGACACCTGTGCTCGAAGGAGAACATCATTGACACCCCAAATTGAAGACATTAAGCCACAATGGACGATTAATTAACAGGTATTACATTATAACCCTTATAGCTGGAAAATTTGGGTTTTTTCCGCTGCACGAGTTTCTGGAAAAATTGGTTGCTGAGGAGGATATAATAGACCGTAAAATGAGGAATGCACCACAGAAATAGTTACCTGAAGCCCGTTAGGAGGAATGTGTATGAATGTTTCTCTCATGCCCTAATGTTTTAAAACATCAGAATATACAGAATAGGGCGTCGTTTTTACACAGGAGGGAGTTTGCTAGTTGGTACAGGTGTTACACAGAAGGGGTCTGTTAATTTGCGCAAGTGGTTTAAATATCACTGAAAATTGTTATAGCCTGTAAAATTACTTGCTCAGATTACAGCTTATAAAACATTTCTGAAACCTGAAACTAGACTTTTCCTGTTCCCTGAAAAGAAAGATATGGGAAAAAGCAGTAAAAGTGGTAAGGTTAATAGGGCTGAGCCCACAGACTTGACATGGATTCAGAAACTTTTAGATTGTGCAGAGCTGTTCCAACAGGCAGGCTGGTTGAAATTTTTCAAAAGGATAGATGGTTTTAATGCTCAAGTGTCCTGCAGTTTTGCTAAAGGACATAAAAATGAGATGATTATAATGGATCCTTTGAGATTCAAATTGACTGTGGAATTAATTTCAGAAGCCACTGAGATTAGTAATGAGGGCGAGCTCTGGTTTAAGAAGTCTCCTTTTGAGTTTGATCCTCAAAGATACTTATTGCCTAATGTTATTCCTGACTGGAACAAAGGTATTCTCATACATAATTTCAGGAAAGAGTGGATTGAACCTATAAGGATTCTTCAGAGTTATGTGACTTGTGAAGGAAGGTATTCATTAGTGTTCAAATATCATCTCAGGTTCCTACAGCACATGGCAGGGGTTTCTAAAATGAATTTGCCATTCTTTTTCTTTAAAAGCCTGCAGAAAATGTCAAGCAAAATAAAACAGCATGATGATCACACTTCTCCATCACTTTTTCATCATGGTCTCATTAAGCTAATCATCACTACAGTGTTGCAGCATGAGGGAAAGACTTGGGACTTCTTTTTGTTTTGGTCAGGGGTTCATCCCAAAGGAGAAGACCAACAACCCAAAAGACAAACTGATAAGGGAAAAGTAATGATACAAAAGTTAGGGCATTCGGTTAAACCTGCAAACAAACATGACATTAAAGCTAAAAAGAAAACAAAGCAGGTAGCAGATGAAGGACAGAATGACAGTCAGCCTCAAGAATTTCCAAAGCACAATAAAGTCAAGTTCTCATTATTTGATGACAAAAAGGAAGAGGAATTTCTTGAAAAGAAGTCATCACCTATAGCATATTTTCAAGAAGAGAAGAAAATTGATATCAAAGTGATTCCTGTAGCTAAAGAAGAAGTCCATAATCAGCTAAGAAGCCCCATCACAGTCCTCTCGGATGATGAGGGATATATGTTACAAGAAGAGCAGTTTATTCCTGAGATTGAAGTTAAGGCTGAAAGTAAAGATGATCAAGTTATAGATGGCAAAATTACAAAGCCTAAAAAGAAAGTCAAAAAGCTGGAAGTGGTAGAGTTAGCATCTATTCGGTACCAAGGGAAGAAATTAAAAATGATGGGAGAAGCAGCTACTTTCTGGAGACCTAAAACTAGGTCGAAAAACAAATTAAGGTTAAATATGAAAAAGCTCTTAAATCCAAAATTGAAGGCTGATAAGGTGACTATCTCTGATGAAGAGCCCATGGAGGAGGAGAAATCAAAGAAAGATGAATTGCAGCCAGGTAAAAAGGAAGAAATTAGGTCAGAAAAAGTAGCAGGTGAAGGAAGCTCCAAGTCCATCATTGAAGACATTTCTGGGAAATTGTTGACATAAGAGATTAAGTCAGTACAGGCCGCAGATGATCCAAGCCCCACCATTGAAGATACTGCTGAGAAGCTATTGACAGAAGAAGCAATATTTAAGAAGTTTGACATGTTTTGCAAACCTAATGAGGAGCAAGATGCTGCAATAGAAAAACTGGTTAATTCTGACAAGGAGAATTTGAAGAAGACTGTTAAACAGTATAAACAGCAAATGAATTACATGCAGGAAGTTAATGATGGTCTAATGATGGAAAATAGAATATCTTCAAGATACTCATGACAACTTTCAGGAGTTAGTGATTGATGCAAAGGAAGTACTCAGAAGAAAAAGGGCTGCTCACAGGCACTGTTCAGAATTAGAAAAGACAGTTGAAACTTTGCAACATGAAAATGAACACCTAAAGAAAAGGATAGCTGAGCTGGAGAAGAAGCACAAAAGAATGAAGAAAAGATCCTCAAGTCCAGATGGCATATCTTTGCTTGTGGAGGCATCGAAAGAGATCTAAGGCAGTTAGGTTCATTTAAGACATTTTGTTAAAGAATTTGCTATTTTTAGCAAAGATGTAAGTTTGTAAAAATGTAATTGTTACTTTACCTAGTCTAGTCATTCGATGGAGAATTAGTAGCAAATACCCTAACTGTTTTTGAGAAGAAAAACTATTTAGAGAGGGAGGAAAGACATTGTAAGGGTTCGAATTTTTGGAGAGCTTTAGGAGGTCTGCAAGCTGTTGATTCTTCCAGACTTGTTCACTGCTAAGTATTGCAAACTCTCATATGCATTTTTGATGAAACTATGAATATATGACTCCTTATCCCACTTCTGATATGTATTGGCTTCATTTTAAACTTATATAGTTTCTTGATTGACAAATTCATGTCTGGTTTTATGTGTAATTTCCAATGATGCTTGTCTTTTATTGTATGAACTTCATTTTAATCTTTTGTTGGATTCCTGAGATATATATGCATCTTCATGGATATATGTGTATGAATTAGTTTTTACTTATCTGCTGAATGTATTCCCTTATGCTCTTGAAGTTTCTAACCAAAACCTACAAAACAAAACCCTAAAAACCTAGTTTGGATTGATTTTATTTTTGAGATTGTGTTGGCTTGTTACCCTAGCCTTAGTAACAATTTCTGACACAAACATCTTTGGCGCCGTTGCCGGGGACGAAGCTGAAGCATATCTTCCCTGGGATACTTATCATTTTTCTGGTTTAAGAGGTGGACTTGAACCAGCAGTTTTTGAAGGCTATTTTCACCAAAAAGAAGTCACACTGGCTTCTAAAGGGATTGGGACCAGGAATAAGCTTGTTTCTCCATTAAAACTGGGTGTGACATACCCTGAGCAGATTTTGAAAACAGCAAACAAACTCAGAAAATCTCGATCTTTGCCAGCTTCCTGTGACTCTCACCAGTTGGGTGAATCATTAGACCCAGCTGAAATTTCACCCTGTATAAAACCTATCTTTTCTGAGAACACTTTTCAGGTTTTCACCAATCCTCAAAGTTTTTTGAAAGCTAAAACCTCTTCCCCTGATAAAATACCAATCTTTCAGTTGAAGGTAGGAAGAAATCCTTGTCAAAAAAGTTTTAGTCAAAAATCTTCCTCCTCAAAATCTCAGTCTAAACCTCAGTCCACAATGGCAGCCCAAAATCCACCTATGGATATGATGGATAGAATGGTAGCAGCTAGGTATGCACCATTAGTTTTACCTCAGCCTCTACATGCATTGCCTGGAGGTGATTACCAGAAATATATGCCTAGATTCAATGGACAGGGGGAAATCACTGCTGAGGAACATTGGGAGGCTTTCATGAGTTATGCTGACAATCAGAATATATAAATTAAAGATGTGTGGATGAGGGTGTTTGTGCAGAGTCTAGATGGAGATGTAAGAAAATGGTTTAGAGACTTGCCTGCTAACTCCATTACTATTATTGAAGAACTCCATGAGCTTTTCATGAGACAATGGGGAGATACGAAAGATCACACATACTATATAACTGAATTTGGAGCTCTGAGAAGAAAGAAAGATGAGCCTGTTGCAGATTTTTCCAAGAGGTTTAATAAGATGTACAGTAGAATTCCAGCAGAAATTAAACCCACTGAAACATCAGCCAAGTTGACCTATGCCAATGCTTTTGACCATGAATTTTCTTTATTACTCAGAGAGAGAAGACCTATCACCCTGCTGAACATGCAAGATGCAGCCCTAGAGGTAGAGTCTAATTTGTTAGCTTCAAAAAGACTTAAGAATGAAACATCTCAGCAGCTGTATGAAAGAAAGGGAAAGAAAGAAGCTGTCACAGCAGGCTCTGCTTCTCAATCTGCTGAGGCCAAGATAGATGAGATGGCCAAAATGGTTAAGGTCCTTACTGCAAAGTTGAATAAACTTGAGCTTGAAAAGAATTCTGCTAAACCTGCTCCAGAAGCTCAGAGGAATCCAAATAACCAAAATCAATTTAGAAGACAATTTGCACCTAGATTCATGCCAAGGGAGCGAAGAAATAATGACATCCAGCAAGAAAGGAGAGAAAATGAAGATCAAAAAGTGCCCCCACCTTTTCAAAATAATTTGGTTGATGAAGAAGAAATTGATCAGCAGCTGCTCTTTGAAGAAACTGAGACTGATCAGGACATGAACCACATTGGAGATAAAATGTTTACAGGCTTTGTTACTGAAGAAGATTTTCTAAATTCTGAATATTATGATGCTGATTTATATGAGGTTGAAGATGAATTGGAGTTTGAAAAAACTGCTGTAAATGCTGCCACTAATCAGAATGGAATTAAGAAAATCATTAATCTCAGAACTGGACCGAAACAAGTAGTTCAAGCTCCTAAGAAGAAAGCTGTTGTTCCTGCTCCTGTTAATCCTGATAAACCAACTGTTGATCCTGTAGCAGAAAAGAAGCAACCTGCAGAAAAACCTAAGAAGAATACAGAAATTGAAGAGGTAAATAGGTCAGGTCAAAATTTTAGTTTGGAAAATGAGTTAGGAAAACTTAAAATTCCTGTACCATTTTCTGAGCTCATAAAAAATCCATCATACAAGAATACAGTTTTGAAGGTAATGAATATGCCCAATAATCAGCCAGTTTCAGATACAGTAAATCTGCAGGAGGAAAACCCTAGAATCCTTATTGGATCAGCTTTGGCTGAAAAGACCGAAAACGAAGCTGGTGCTTCTCCTCCTTTCTATATAACTTTGACTGTGCATGAGCAGATGATTCATAATTGTTTGCTAGATTCAGGAGCATCCCATAATTTGATGCCAAAATCTGTGATGGAAGCCCTGGGCCTTAATGTCACTAAGCCTTACCATGATCTATATGCCTTTGACTCCCGAGCTGTGAAATGTCTAGGAGTGATAAAAGACATGGTTGTCAATCTTACTCAGTTACCCATGAAAAGTGTAATAATGGATGTTGTGGTAGCTGACATCACACCAAAATTTGGCTTACTTCTGTCTAGGTCATGGGCTAAGAAAGTTGGGGGGACATTACAGATGGACCTCTCTTATGCTACCATTCCTGTTTTTGGTGGAGAAAACAGGAGACTTTATAGAGAGTTACAGTTGGCTTACATAGTCACAGATGATAAAATTCCTACAAATCACCCAATGTATTCTGTGGATAAAGACCTTGGTTCATGCATACTGCAGTTTAGTGAGGAAGAGAATTCTGCTGGTCTGTTACAAGTACAAAAAGATCAGCCTGTAAAACACAGTCAAGAAGAGCAGGATGTATTGTGGCAGTTGTATTTTGATGGGTCTTCATGCAAAGAAGTTGCTGGAGCTGGAATTTTATTGATTTCTCCCAGGGGTGAAATGGTGAAACTTATGTATAAGTTAGAATTTGCTACCACCAATAACACTGCTGAGTATGAAGCCCTGCTACTGGGATTGAAGGCTGCTAAAGATTTGGGAATTTAGCAGATTTCTGCATTTGGCGACTCCGAACTAGTTGTTCAACAAGTGAAGAACAAATATCAAGTAAAGTAGGGTTTGCTGAAAGTATATCGAAATGAGGTATGGGATATGCTTGAGAACTATTTTATAGCATTTAATATCACTCATATTCCTAGAAATCATAATGAAACTGCAGATTCTTTAGCCCTGGCTGCCACACATTTCAGAATTCCAAAAATCACTCAATTAAGGTATCCAATAGAGGTGAGATATAGGCCATGTGTTCCAGATAATGTGAAACATTGGAGGGTTTTTGAAGATGACATTGAAATAAAAAATTTTCTTGAGCTTGTAGATGAATTTTCAAACAATCAAATTGATCAAGAAATAGATGAAAGGGATGAACAGTTAGATGAATTTGCTGCAGAAGAGATAGCTGGGCATAAGATTATTGAATTGAAGAGCAATTTCATTCCAAAAGGTCTAGTACCTTTAGAAAGAATATTCACTAAAGATGATACACCTTCCAGACCAGTAATTCAATCTTCAGAAGACAATGTAGAGGATTATAATATTGGTTCAGCAGAACATCCCAGAATGGTAAAACTATCTAAAAAGCTAACAGCTGAGCAAAGAAGTAGATATATCAGGCTGTTGAGAAAATATATAGATGCATTTGCTTGGTCGTACAAGGAACTAAAAACCTATGATACAGCAGTTATCCAGCACAAAGTTCCTTTGAAACCTAATGTCAAACCTTTCAGGCAGAAATTAAGAAGAATCAATCCAGCCTTATTCCCTGTAATTGAAAAAGAATTAAAGAAGTTGTTGGATGCAAAAATAATAGTGCCTCTTAGGTATTCTTCTTGGGTGGCCAATTTGGTTCCTGTTAGAAAGAAGAATGGAGAGATTCGATTATGTGTTGACTTCAGAAATTTGAATCGATCATCATTAAAAGACAATTATCCTCTCCCCAAGATTGAACAGGTTTTGCAGCAGGTGGTTGGAGCTCAAAGGATTTCTATGCTAGATGGTTTCTCAGGATACAATCAAATTGCCATGCATCCTGATGACAAAGAAAAGACAGCTTTTACAACCCCCTGGGGGACATTTATGTATGACAAGATGCCTTTTGGTTTGATGAATGCTGGAGCAACCTTTCAGAGAGCCATGGACATTGCATTCGTGGGTGAAAAAGATAAGTTTGTAGCTATCTATCTGGATGATATCACTGTCTTCTCAAAGTCTGATGATGAACATTTGAAGCATTTAGAACAAACCTTCATAAAATGCAGGAAATTTGGCTTGTCTTTAAACCCTAAAAAATCACATTTTGCTGTGCAAGAAGGTAAGTTGCTTGGCCACTTGGTATCAGCTGATGGTATCAGAATTGACCCTGAGAGAGTCAAAGCAATACTGAAGATTAGCTTGCCCAGGAGTAAAAAGGATGTGCAATCATTTATTGGCAAAATAAAGTTTCTGCGATGGTTTATTCCTAATTTTGCTGAAACCATTAAGCAAATTACAGCCATGTTAAAAAAGGACCAAGAAGTCAGGTGGACTGTTGAAGCAAAGGCAGCTTTTGAGAAGATTAAAGTGGCTCTGACTGAAGCACCTGTTCTGGTGAGTCCAAATTTTGACAAAGAATTTCTTACATTTTCTTTTGCTTTAGAAGACACCATTGTTGCTGTCCTACTTCAGAAGAATGAGGAGGGATTGGAATAACCAATTGCCTTTTTCAGCAAAACACTTAGAGATTCAGAGCTGAAATACAGTATCTTGGAGAAACAGGCCTATGCTCTGGTAAAGGCTTTAAAATTTTTCAGAATTTATATTTTACACTCCAAGGTTGTTTCCTTTGTTCCAAATGCTGCAGTGAAGGATGTTTTGACACAGCCTGATAGTGAAGGAAAGAGGGGAAGGTGGATTGCCAAAATTATGGAATATGAAGTGGAAATCAGACCTACTAAGCTGGTCAAAGGACAAGGATTGGCCAAACTGCTGGCTGACTCAAATTGTCAGGCATTAGGATTACATGCTATGACAGAAGAATCAGCACCTGAAGAAAATCAAGTAATCCTGGAAAAAGAAAGAATCATGGATTCTTATTCATCCTCAGATTGGTATGCTGACATTGTCCATTTTCTGTTATTTTTGCAATGTCCAGAACATTTAGACAGAAAAGCTGCTAGGTCCCTGAAATTGAAAACTACTAAATACTGTCTGATAGAAGGTCAATTGTTTTGGAAAGATCCAGCAGGAATCTTATTAAGGTGTTTAGATCAGGCTGAAATAAAAGAAGTGATTTCAGAATCTCATGAAGGAGCTTGTGGAGGACATAAATACTGGAAAACAACAGCCTATAAAATTTTAAGAGCTGGTTACTATTGGCCTTCACTTTTCTCAGATGTTTATCAACATGTGAGAGCTTGCATACCTTGTCAAAAGTTTGCAGGTAAACAGAAGCTGCTGTCTTTACCTTTGAAGCCTATTGTAGTCAATGCCCCTTTTCAGCAGTGGGGTCTGGATTTTATTGGAGAAATAAACCCAGCATCTTCAGGCCAGCATCATTGGATTTTGACTGCCATAGATTTCTTTACAAAATGGGTGGAAGCTATCCCCACAAGGAATGCTACAGATAAGGTAATTATGGATTTCATTGAAAATAATATTCTTAGCAGGTTTGGTTGTCCACAAAGATTGATCACTGATAATGCCAAAGCATTCAAATCCAAGGCAATGGTGGCCTTTTGTGAGAAAAATGGTATTATATTAAAACACTCAACTCCCTATTATCCTCAGGGAAATGGTCAGGCTGAATCATCTAACAAAAATATCATTCAGTGTATCAAGAAATTGCTCAAACAAAATAAAAAATCCTGGGATTCAATGTTGAAATATGCATTATGGGCAGATAGGATTACTGTAAAACAAGCCATTGGTACTTCACCCTTTCAGCTGGTTTATGGAACAGAAGCAGTATTTCGAGTACAATTGGGAATCCCAGTAATGAAGTTCCTCCAAAATTCTCAAGAGGAACCAGATGATTTGCAAAGGAGAATTTTTGAAATGATTGAGTTACAGCAGAACAGGGAGAAGGTAGACAAAGAAGCCCAGCTGTATAGAGCTAAAATGAAAACCAGGTTTGATAGAAATATCAAAGATCACATTTTTTCAGAAGGTGAGATGGTTTTAAGATGGGATGCATGAAAGGAACAGAAGGGGAAACATGGAAAATTTGATAATTTATGGTTTGGCCCTTTTCTGATAGCTAAAGTTTTGGAAAATAATACTTTCATATTGCAGTCCTTGGAAGGAGAGGAATTGCTCAGCCCTGTTAATGGGCGATTCCTCAAGCATTTCTACAGTTAAATAAGGATCATGGTCACTTTTCATTGTATATACCGGTGTGAGTGAGATTGAATAAAGACTCCATAGCCCAATGGAAGACTGAAGGCACTAGTTTACAGGTTCTTGAAGCCTCACAGGGAGGTCTTCATCCCGCAGCTGGAGCAAGATGTTAAGTCAGTAATTTTTTCTGCATTTTTAGTTTTTCTGTCCAATTTTGGTTTGTTTTTTGAGTCTACCTTAGTTAATTTTTGGTTTTCAATTTTGGTTTTTGTCTTCTTAAGAACCTTATGAGTGATTGAATAAAGTTTGAACCCAGTCCTTTCAGATTTCATTTGATTTTGGTGACTTTTTATATTAAAAAGGGGGTCAATGAGAGTTATATTTTCAAAGGAAGAATCATTAATGACTTTAGAGAGTGGTTGAACTCATGTCCTAAATCAAATAGCTGCCAGAATCTCCGACAAATTAGCAAAAAGTTGGAAAATTGCTAAATTTTGGTTAAAAGATATTCTTGTAGCGCTACACTAAAGTTTAACACAGAGCGCGCTACAGGAATATCGTGGCCTGAATTTTTTGTCAATCTTCGATCTGATTTCAATCATGATGCAGAGTGAGAGTGTCTAATCACATTGTGTGAGTATTAACACGTGTTTGCAGCATTTTGAGCATGATTTTAGTGGGTTGTTAATCACGAAGAGAAAACAAGGGCATCATTGCATGGTATGCGGGTTCAGTGGCACAGAAACCAGCAAATTCCGGGTTTAGCTGTCAGTTTTCTCTTGTTACACGCATCATCGCAGAGGAGGCAGTGTTTGTGAAGGAGAGTTCACTGTTAAACGGTGGATTGTGTTGCTGTGGAAAGGAGACAGGTGTGTTCTGGCGCCAGCGAAGATTAGGGCTTTTGAATTCATTCACTTGGGGCTAAAGAATCGATTGAGGACACCTGTGCTCGAAGGAGAACATCATTGACACCCCAAATTGAAGACATTAAGCCACAATGGACGAGTAATTAATAGGTATTACATTATAACCCTTATAGCTGGAAAATTTGGGTTTTTTCCGCTGCACGAGTTTCTGGAAAAATTGGTTGCTGAGGAGGATATAATAGACCGTAAAATGAGGAATGCACCACAGAAATAGTTACCTGAAGCCCGTTAGGAGGAATGTGTATGAATGTTTCTCTCATGCCCTAATGTTTTAAAACATCAAAATATACAGAATAGGGCGTCGTTTTTACACAGGAGGGAGTTTGCTAGTTGGTACAGGTGTTACACAGAAGGGGTCTGTTAATTTGTGCAAGTGGTTTAAATATCACTGAAAATTGTTATAGCCTGTAAAATTACTTGCTCAGATTACAGCTTATAAAACATTTCTGAAACCTGAAACTAGACTTTTCCTGTTCCCTGAAAAGAAAGATATGGGAAAAAGCAGTAAAAGTGGTAAGGTTAACAGGGCTGAGCCCACAGACATGACATGGATTCAGAAACTTCCAGATTGTGCAGAGCTGTTCCAACAGGCAGGCTGGTTGAAATTTTTCAAAAGGATAGATGGTTTTAATGCTCAAGTGTCCTGCAGTTTTGCTAAAGGACTTAAAAATGAGATGATTATAATGGATCCTTTGAGATTCAAATTGACTGTGGAATTAATTTCAGAAGCCACTGAGATTAGTAATGAGGGCGAGCTCTGGTTTAAGAAGTCTCATTTTGAGTTTGATCCTCAAAGATACTTATTGCCTAATGTTATTCCTGACTGGAACAAAGGTATTCTCATACATAATTTCAGGAAGGAGTGGATTGAACCTATAAGGATTCTTCAGAGTTATGTGACTTGTGAAGGAATGTATTCATTAGTGTTCAAATATCATCTCAGGTTCCTACAGCACATGGCAGGGGTTTCTAAAATGAATTTGCCATTCTTTTTCTTTAAAAGCCTGCAGAAAATGTCAAGCAAAATAAAACAGCATGATGATCACACTTCTCCATCACTTTTTCATCATGGTCTCATTAAGCTAATCATCACTACAGTGTTGCAGCATGAGGGAAAGACTTGGGACTTCTTTTTGTTTTGGTCAGGGGTTCATCCTAAAGGAGAAGACCAACAACCCAAAAGACAAACTGATAAGGGAAAAGTAATGATACAAAAGTTAGGGCATTCGGTTAAACCTGCAAACAAACATGACATTAAAGCTAAAAAGAAAACAAAGAAGGTAGCAGATGAAGGACAGAATGACAGTCAGCCTCAAGAATTTCCAAAGCAGAATAAAGTCAAGTTCTCATTATTTGATGACAAAAAGAAAGAGGAATTTCTTGAAAAGAAGTCATCACCTATAGTAGATTTTCAAGAAGAGAAGAAAATTGATATCAAAGTGATTCCTGTAGCTAAAGAAGAAGTCCATAATCATCCAAGAAGCCCCATCATAGTCCTCTCGGATGATGAGGGATATATGTTACAAGAAGAGCAGTTTATTCCTGAGATTGAAGTTAAGGCTGAAAGTAAAGATGATCAAGTTATAGATGGCAAAATTACAAAGCCTAAAAAGAAAGTCAAAAAGCTAGAAGTGGTAGAGTTAGCATCTATTCGGTACCAAGGGAAGAAATTAAAAATGATGGGAGAAGCAGCTACTTTCTGGAGACCTAAAACTAGGTCGAAAAACAAATTAAGGTTAAATATGAAAAAGCTCTTAAATCCAAAATTGAAGGCTGATAAGGTGACTATCTATGATGAAGAGCCCATGGAGGAGGAGAAATCAAAGAAAGATGAATTGCAGCCAGGTAAAAAGGAAGAAATTAGGTCAGAAAAAGTAGCAGGTGAAGGAAGCTCCAAGTCCATCATTAAAGACATTCCTAGGAAATTGTTGACAGAAGAGATTAAGTCAGTACAAGCAACAGATGATCCAAGCCCCACCATTGAAGATACTGCTGAGAAGCTATTGACAGAAGAAGCAATATTTAAGAAGTTTGACATGTTTTGCAAACCTAATGAGGAGCAAGATGCTGCAATAGAAAAACTGGTTAATTCTGACAAGGAGAATTTGAAGAAGACTGTCAAACAGTATAAACAGCAAATGAATTACATGCAGGAAGTTAATGATGGTCTAATGATGGCAAATAGAAGATTAAAAGAAGATCTTCAAGATACTCATGACAACTTTCAGGAGTTAGTGATTGATGCAAAGGAAGTACTCAGAAGAAAAAGGGCTGCTCACAGGCACTGTTCAGAATTAGAAAAGACAGTTGAAACTTTGCAACATGAAAATGAACACCTACAGAAAAGGATAGCTGAGCTGGAGAAGAAGCACAAAAGAATGAAGAAAAGATCCTCAAGTCCAGATGGCATATCTTTGCTTGTGGAGGCATCGAAAGAGATCTAAGGCAGTTAGGTTCATTTAAGACATTTTGTTAAAGAATTTGCTATTTTTAGCAAAGATGTAAGTTTGTAAAAATGTAATTGTTACTTTACCTAGTCTAGTCATTCGATGGAGAATTAGTAGGAAATACCCTAACTGTTTTTGAGAAGAAAAACTATTTAGAGAGGGATGAAAGACATTGTAAGGGTTCGAATTTTTGGAGAGCTTTAGGAGGTCTGCAAGATGTTGATTCTTCCAGACTTGTTCACTGCTAAGTATTGCAAACTCTCATATGCATTTTTGATGAAACTATGAATATATGACTCCTTATCCCACTTCTGATATGTATTGGCTTCATTTTAAACTTATATAGTTTCTTGATTGACAAATTCATGTCTAGTTTTATGTGTAATTTCCAGTGATGCTTGTCTTTTATTGTATGAACTTCATTGCAATCTTTTGTTGGATTCCTGAGATATATATGCATATTCATGGATATATGTGTATGAATTAGTTTTTACTTATCTGTTGAATGTATTCCCTTATGCTCTTGAAGTTTCTAACCAAAACCTACAAAACAAAACCCTAAAAACCTAGTTTGGATTGATTTTATTTTTGAGATTGTGTTGGCTTGTTACCCTAGCCTTAGTAACAATTTCTGACACAAACACGGTGCACTGGGGGGTGGATAATTGGCGGTGGTGATTGGTTGGACCGGTTGAAGAATGAATTTTTCCGCTGGAGTGGGATTAGGGCCAGGTAAATACCATACGGGAAATCCTACCATCAATGTCACGTCCCCTTCCATTCAATCCGGTGCAAGGGAGGGAAACATGACTGACATACTAGGCTTATTGGCAATCTCAGCCCCATTCATTACTAATAAATTGATAACAATTAAAAACTTATGTGTGCAAATGCATAATCAACATAAACACAGTGGAAATAAACACAATTGCACACAGACAAATGGTAATGCATCAGCTTATTTGACCCAGGCAGATGATGAATCAACATGCAGAGTATTCAGTCTCGTGTTCATTCTATGCACAAGCTTCATATCCACCATATTAAGATATTCATTTCATCTCATCAACATGAACAATTACATTCAGAGTTAACACATTCCAGAACATAGAATGCATATAAATTAATCCACAAAGAATACTTATCTTGAAATGCAAATGTCCAAACAACTGGCTATGTGAGAGCAACGTTCCACCCAACCATAGATCTCTATCCATCCTGTATTCTTTCAGCTGAGAGACCACCCCCAAGCTGGGATGTGTATCCACTAAGGAGGAACTAGACAGGCTCACTCACAGCCATGGATTCACTCAAACGGTCATGCTAAGCCAGCACACAGCCGGGTTTATCAAGCATGCAATAAGGAAATGATGAGGATGCTAAGCCAATGAGCTTGACCACAAAGCTATAGACATCTCAATCTAAATTCAAGCAATCCCATCCTCTGTTCAAACATCCCAACTTGGATTTCTCACCATTTTGGAAACAAATAATTCAATCCGGTCACTAAGTTTTTGGGCTACCAAAACTGGGTTTTCCAATGGATTTCAGGGTAGCTAATTCTCCCAAATTCACCCCAAGGTTCATACCTATAGATCCCCCATTGAATTTCACTATCCAATACCAATTCTGGGCGTTTATGGCTCTTCAAAACGTGGGTTGTTTCACAGTTGCGATTTCTGGTTTTTCTCACTGCTAGGAATTCGTTTTTGGATGGAAAATGATGCTGGTCCCTTCCACAATGGAATGGGGATGAGGAAGAAGCAACTTCCATAAGGTAGAGTGACTTATGGTACAAGAAAACAAATCCCAAACCTGCAAATACGAATTTCTTGGTTGCCCATGCTCCATTGAAGCCATGGATTGTTTTCTTCAACCACGTCTTCCTTACAACATAATTAATTGTTAGTAAGGAAAGTCAAATGGGTTCTCACAATGACATTTGGCAGCTTATGGCTCAATCCCACAACCCCCTCACCACTCCCTAGTGGATACACATGGCCCCTTCTCATTCGTTGCCTCCATAGCCAGTTTTGGTATTTTATTGTATGATGTTTATTTTCATCATTTTTACAATGTTCTATGGCTAAATAGCACATGGGTAACATAATGTCTAGTACTTTCATTTTAAATAAAATTCGAGCTTCCACTAGCAGGGCCTTGGCCTTGAACTCCACGCTAAGAAAACATACATCACATGTATACAATATTTACATTAAAAGCTAATATATCCTAAGGGTCAAAATGGGGTATTACATTCAATCCCATGAGATTTGGTGTGGCCATGAAAGGCATACTCACTACCCCTGATGGTGGAAACAAGAAAGGGATTGTGTGGATCAGTGTGGCTCCCACGTGGCTAGGTACTAATGATGGTTGAGACTAAGGTGGAGGTTGAGGTGTTGATGAGTTGGTGGGTTGTGAGTTAGGGACCGATTGACTTGACTAAATGGTACAGAAGTCAAAGATCTCAACAGCTGGAGGAGGAAGCATTAAGGAATGAAATGTGAAGACCATTGAAGCCTCTGAATAAAGTCTAGGCCCCATGGGGGAATCCAAAGGGGCAGACACACCAAATACAAGTTTCTCAACCATGGGGAGGACATTATCGAGTGTAGCAGGTGCATTAGTGTCATAGTAAGTGATGTGGTTGATTTTGACAACTTGTGGCTCATGGGGGAACATCATAAGCCAGAAAATAGATGAATCAACAGCCTTTAGCACATACATGTAGCTTCATCCTCGGAGAAAGTTGTATTCGAGCTGTGCGTTGATGACTTCATTGTTAATCAAGACAGTTTTTCCAGCTAATTGGACTAGAACATTGGACAGAAGGTGTTGCGGCTGAGATGAGCGGCCATCATAAGCTCGTAGGGAAGTCATAGATGGTTGTAGTGCAGGGGATCTGAGCTTCTTCCAAGAAAATGTAGACATGATGCATGTAGAGGAACCCTCGTCGATAATTCATCAATGGATAACGAGTTTCTAGATCAAAACTGAGATCTGAATTGCTAGGTTTGAAGTCATGCGGGTTTTATATTGGTCTAATTCGAATGCCATCATCTGTGATTAAGAAGGGTCGATCTCGCCTATGGTGGACAATAGTGTCTTGCACTGCGCTGCGCAGTTCTTTAAAAATTCTAAGGTTGACATAGAAGCGGGGATTGGGCTAAGTCATCCACGATATTATAGCGAAGCATGAGAATTGGGGTTGTTATTGATGTGGTGCAAAGAAAATCGAGGATATTTGGGGTCCTCTTGAGTGGTGGTGGGGGTAGACGTAACGACTGATCTATGGGAGTAGTGTTAGCGGCCTTTTCAGTAGAAATGTTCTCAATGGTTGAACCATATTGGTTACGGTGTCTCTGAAGGTTGATCTCAGACGAAGACATCATTAAAAGGTGGTGAGTATCTGAGTCAATGGGTTGTCTAACAGGAGCAGCGTAAGTAACTAGCTATTGTGGTGCGGCAACCCCTTGATGGGGAGCCAAATATTGGATGGCTACTACCCCTTGAGTTGGTAAGGGGTTCCAAAATAACATAGGTTGTGTGTGGGGTTGTAGGTGGTTTGGTCTTGCCAGAGGTGAAACATATCCTTGAAGTTGGGAATCCTCACTCCAGAGTTGGAGAGCTCGTGCTAGATGGGGATAATTGTGCATGTAATAGCCATAGAGTCCGCAAATAGAACATGGGTGGTTCATACATAAGTTTGGGCTTTTACCTTGCGAAGGTGGTTGATCAGGATTTTGGTTAGCCGACGCAGAGCCATTATTATCAGGGGGGTTCGGTGGTGGACCTCCTCTGCCAAGAGTCTGGTTATTACCACTTGGTTATGTCCGCGTCTCCTATTTTGCTACCCTTGTTGGTTCCATTGGGAAAGATGGTTCTACGATTAGTTTTGTTGCGCATAAAATTTCCCTTGGGTAACGGGGGGGTTTGCGGTTGGGAAGGTGCTAGGGAAGCTGATAGTGGATAACAAATGGGAGGGGCTTTAGGTTTCGTGGGTGCGGGTGCAACCAATGACGGGTAGTAGGCAGGTGATGCTGTAGTGGGGGGCATATACTAGTGGAGTATGACCATTCCAATATGATGGACAACAAGGTCCATGGATGTGAGGAGGGTGGGATGGGTGAACATATGAAGGTGGATTATAGACCAGGATCACGGGTGTATAACTTTAGGCACTTGATTGTTGGTACAAACATCCAACTACAAATAATGTCAACAAAGTCATCAAACAAGTTATTCTATTTACTACCTCATGCATAGCACCATAGGTTGTTTGAGACAATAAACCAGCCTAGATCCAAATCCCAGGTTTTATCAAGCACCGAGAGGGATCAAATCTCCCGAGGTACAAACCTCTCCTCGAAAAACTCCTTGAGTGCAATACCTGAGAAGAGGGTTGCACCTCGGAAGATTTGATCCCTCTTGGCGCTTGATAGAGCCTAGGATTTGGATCTAGGATGGTTTCAGTCATGGGCGGTGACACAAAACTGGAGTTTGATCAGCATTGTAAGGCGCAGGTTAAGTTGAAAACACAGATACATTTATGAGGATTATCATAATGTAAGTAATAAGTATTTAGGATTGAGTAAATTGTTAAACTGGAGAATAGAGAAAATTCGCCTAACTTTTTTTTTAGATTCTTTTTTTGTTGATCTGCATTTTGTTTTGTTTGTTCTTCTCTTTCTTCTTCTGCCATTTCGTCATTTCATACATTTTGATTTATTTGTTGTTCTGCAAACTTATTTTTTTTATTCTTCCAATTGCTTCAACTTTCTCTCTCGATACGCTCTTTGTCGATCAACATTTCGTTTTCTTTGTTCTTCTCCTTCTCCTGCTGTCAATTCACCTAAATTTTTTTTTCGATTTTCTTTTTGTTGAATTGCGTTTTGTTTTATTCATTCTTCTTCTTCTTCTGTCGTCATTTCGTCATTATGTACATTTTGATTTGTTTGTTGTTTTGCAACTTGATTTCTTTGTTCTTCCAACTGCTTCAACTTTCTCTCTCGATACACCTTTTGTCGATCAACATATTGTTTTCTTTGTTCCTCTCATTCTTCTGCTTTCAATTCGTCTAACTTTCTTTTTTGATATTTTTTTGTCGATTTGCATTTCGTTTTCTTTGTTCTTGTTGTTCTTCTACTGTCATTTTGTCCAACTTCCTTTTTTGAAATTATTTTTTTTCTTCTGCTTTTCGTTTCAAGTATTCTTCTCGTTCTTTTATTCCTTGATATGTTTTACGACGTTTAACGTTTTGTATTTTTTGTTCTTCGCCAGGTTGTCTCATAGCATCTTCTACATGCAGATCTTCCATTTCTAGTTTAGACTCTATATCAAAAAAGTCAAACATTAACATATACACTGAAATTTATGCATCGATGAAATACACACTAAGATTTATGCATCCAAGAAATCTACACTAAAATCAATGTGTCCATGGTATAACAACTACCATGAAAATTATGCAATAAAAAAACCCCATACACTGAAATCTATGCTTCCATACACTAAAATCAATCCATCCACAAAATAACATCTACACTAAAAAAATATGCAATAAAAAACCCCATACACCGAAATCTATGCATATGCGTCCACATAGTAACATCTACACTGAAAAATATGCAATAAAAAAACTCCATACTCTAAAATCTATGCAAGTATAAAACTCACTTTACATGATAATGAAATTCAATATATTTATGAAATTCTATATTTTAAAAGAAAAAATAGATGATGTGGGAGGATTGAACCTTAGACCACACATCCATTATCCCAACACTCTTACCACTATACCACATGTAGTTCTTATTATACATAGTAAAGAACTTCTTTACTTATGTGCAAATATTAATATATAATTTAATTTAAATCAAATGTTAATTTAATTTTAAATATAATTTCATGTAGTTCAAAATAGAACAATTTAAACATTGTTTTTTAAATATAATTTCATGTAGTTCAATATAGAACAACTTAAACATTGTTTTTTGAAGATCTTTTTAAACTCTAATATACTAAATTTCAAAACATTAACACAATGATATAACATTCATACTATCAAATAAAAAATATAAATAAAATAAAATTTATAATATATAATCATTTTTTTAATATATAGATTTAAAATTTTATTGTTGAAAACATATAAAAAATGAAACCTTTCATAATATTTTAAAAATAATATTTTCTACTAAAACATTAACACAATAATATAACATTCATACTATCGAATAAAAAATATAAATAAAATAAAATTTATAATATAAAATCATTTTTTTAATATATAGATTTAAAATTTTATTATTGAAAAGATATAAAAAAATGAAACATTCCATAATATTTTCAAAATAATATTTTCTTATAATAACATTTATTAAGAAAAACTTTTATTATATTTTCTTGAAAATCACTTTTAAAAATTAATGAAAAAAAATTTATTTAAATTTAAAAGTTAATTTACCATTCATCAACCATCCAATAAGAAAGCAAAAATGTCAACCCAACTTTTGCAATAAGACAAAATAACATTCTCAGAGTTGGTCTTCATTGGAAAATCTAGTGGCTTTTGTATTTGAAATAAAATAATTCTTCTTTCTTCCACTCCACGCACAAAGTAGTTGTGTAAATGGGAGTCGTATGAGAGTCATAATAAAGTAAGAGCATATTTTGATTCATCCGAACATCCGGAAAATAAAAAATTAACCGGTCCAGAACTTGAAAAAATGCTCAAGATAAATCCTTCTCCTGCAAGGCATTAACACGGTTATAGTCATCCAATATTGCCCAGGTAGAACTTCAACGCTGCGCGGTCCATCTTCTGTCATGATATGACAAATTTTCCAAATTGATTCACATAAATATTTATCAAACCTCTACGAACGTCCTCTAAATTGGAGTGGACGCTGCTTTTCAAGAATATTGGAGTTGATTCCACTGCCAAAGTAAGGGAGAATCGAAGCCAGTCATTTTGGCTTTTTCGATTTGGAGGAGGCTCTTTGGCACGGGAGGCAGAAATATAACCTCCACTTCGTATATTATTTTACAGCAGGTGCCGCGATCTCGGATGGCATGGAATGCCTTCAAGTATTGCTCGAGGTTGTGCATGTTGGGGAGGGAAGCTCACAAAGGGGAGGTCTGCGGATGGGAGGGAGGATGAGAGGGAGGCGACATGGAGGGGAGAAGGAGCAGGAGGGAAGGCTGGGGGAGTTGGGGGGAGCTTCGTAGAGGAGCTGGGAGGGGAGGAGGAGGAGGAGGGGGGGGGGGGTGAGGGGAGGGGAGCTCAGGGTGGGGGGGGAGGACGCAGGAGGGCTGCATGGAGGAGAAGAGGGGAGGAGCTCCTGCATGGAGGAGCTGGGAGGGTTGTGTAGAGTAGGAGAGCAGAGGTCTGCGGAGGAGGGAGGAGCTCGCGCAAGAGGGCTGCATGGGGGAGGAGAGGGGAGGGTCTGTGTGGAGGAGGAGGGGAGGGTCTGTAAAGGGAGGTTCGTGGAGGGGAGGAGCTGGGAGGTAGCGGAGGAGGGAGGTTTTCTATAGCATTTTTCTTTTAATTTTAGACTCACAAGATCTCCCTCATACAACAACCGACAATATCGACAAACACTCGACTCACAACATCCGGGCTGTAGAGCGCCTCTCGACGCAAAAACATAATGGATCTAGAAGGCCTAATGTATTGAGGTACATAGTATAGTCATGCGATTCTTTATTCATGTATGTCTAATGTTATTCATGTTAGATAGTTTATTTCATATTATGTAGATCATGTTATCTTATATCGTTTATTTGAATTTTAAGTTATGTTTAAGTTAATATTACCATACATTCATGTTTTACACCAATCACTCTAATTCAAGTTTCCATCCCTTTAGGAAAACTTCACATGCATAAAAAGATTTGAAAACTCATCTTATATAGCATATCTATAATGGAGGAGAGCACTCTAGGGAAGAAACATAAGTTATCCATGCACTATCAAAAAGATCCACTTGTAGAGTACATATGTACATATGTAAGGAAAGACCATAAATCCATATCTAATCCTCCAAAACGGAAACCATGTCACCATATGTTATCTACGGATCGTGTCCCTCTTCCACAATACACATTGCTCCATGTGTCTTGTAGGGTGTTCTCCCACCAAGTGAATACTCCATGTGGCCATCATGCAAGGTTTCCACCATCGAGGATAGAGATATTCATTGCTTAAGGGAATAAATCTAAGCCAATGACAATCTAACATCTGACATCCATTGATAAAGTTATCACAAGTGTGCATATCAATCACAGCCCATCTCTTGTGATACAATCCATCTCAAACCATTCAAGGAGTTATCACTTATATTTTTTCCCAAATTGCTAGAGAAAATCTCCAAGGTAACCTCAAACCAATCTTTAGGATGAAAAACTGGCCTTTTGCTATCCAAAGGGGGATCCCTTTATGATTCTTCTATTTAAAGTCACTATAACAACAGCTTCACGTTCTTTAAAACAATGACCAAATTTTAAACCATAATGAGGATTATCAAAATGGTTGAATCAAGAAGGAAAACCTTGGGCATGGAGTCAATAAATACATATATCAAAAAATATTTAGAGGCTGGTGGTAGGATAAATCATTCACAGAGGAAAATTAGGTATCATTTCTTCAGTCGAATAGCAGTTTAAAAATGGTAGAATATTAAAGAAAACAATCTATTAACACAAAGCATCCAACCAGAATGAATTCTACATTATTTGGAAGAAAGAACATTGACTATATTCAAATGTGTGAATCAGAGCATAAGATATGAGTTATAACTCACATAATTTATTTAAATATGAACGAGGGAGGTAAAATGGGTTCAACAAGAAATACATTTACATAAGGGAAATTAACAGATTGAAGAAAATCAACATCATTTGAATCTATGTTCTAGATAGACCTGTACTTCTGCTCTTCATTAAAGTATTTTAAAAAAAATTACATCACTGGGTTTTTCTTATTCTCGGATCCAAACCACATTACATTGTAAAATTCAAAATTTATACAAAAATGTTCTATAAGCAAACCCTAACATATTTTCTTTTGCTAATAATAGAAATTTCAAATAAATCCCTAAAATTCAGGAGCATTTTCTTTTCTATCGACCACGCTTGTAGCATGTTGCTTCAATTTTGATTTCGACTTCTTATGTGGCAACTTGGGCATATAAGAAAAGGAAACCACAACTTCGTTTCAAATTAAGACATTTGGATATTCATTCTTGATATAACCTGTATTTGTTTTCCAATTGTTTTCAACAATATTCCACTACTCTTTGTTTGGCATTTCATAATCCATCATCCCCTTAATCATTATCTCCAATTTTATGCAAGTTGTGTAAGATATAGGTGGAAAATATTTTTTAATCATCACGAATTGATCAAATATCTTGAAATCATCAGTTAAATTTTCAATTATTGTTTTTCCAGATAGTCCTTTGATCAAAGCTTCAAATTTTGAGCGATACATGTGAGCCTGTACTATTAAATTGTGATAATTTTCTTGAGAAACTAACTTTCCATCATTATACCAAAAAGAGGGTAGACCATTTTCAAAGAGTTTTTGAAATAATTTTTTAAAACTTTGAAATTGAAGGAGCATATGTTCTACTTTATCTTATACCTCTTTAACATGATTATGTTTTCCAATAAGTATTCTTGCCCAAATAATAATCACAGGTCTGCCTTTAATTCCCAAATTATGCATATCTAATTGATTCAGAGTGTTTAAGAAATTGACTGTATTTTGAGCTGTCTCTGAAGGCCTTTTATTCAATGTCTCGTTTTCCACTTTACATCTTTGGAGAGCTATGTTTTCTATAGCATCTTTATCGTAGTAAAAAATATAAATGTGACCAGAATTTGGTAAGTTCCACCGATATTGCATCCCATATAAGGTTCTTAGCTCCTTGCAAGGGAAGTTTACATGTTAATGTATCCTTTAATTCATCAACCCTTTTTTTCAATTGTTTTCGATCATTCAAAGTTTTTTTCTTTTCTTCAGTATTACGAACTAATGCTTGTTTGACTTTATGGTTTTCTTCTTTTAATTATTCAATCTATACATGTTTTAAACTAATTTGAGACATGGCATTGGTCAATTCTTTTGTGGAATATATATCTATTCGTTTTTCTTCTGTACATAAAAATTGGTCCTTTGGCTACTCTGTTACTTGCACTTTTTCTATCTTATTTCTATTTAGCACTGAGATTTGTGACAACAATCCAGACTTTTATTTTTCCCAAGTTTTTTTTTCATCCTGTAACTTCAACATTTTAGCTTTGTAATCAATCATTTCTTGATATACATTTTCTTTTTCATGTCGTAATGTATTACTTCTGAAGGTTGTACGTGTTGATTATTTGGCACCTTCAAATTTCTCTTGAGCATTTGAATAGCATTTTCTTTTGCATAAAGGCGTTTTTTTGTGCGTTGGGTGTTACCTAGCTCTACCCCTACAATCACGAGGTCAGCTTGTAGTCTCTTAATTTTGACCAAATTTTCTTGATTTTCCATTTTTTCTTGCCCTAGCTGACTCTGCAACTTTCCTATTACTGATTGCAGCTTAGAAATTTTGAAAGTTGGCTGTAACAAATCATAATACAAGACATATCATGTTTGACTATGCAATTGGATCTTATCTAGTATATCAATATCATCAAGCTTAACTTCCATTTCAGATACTTTCTCATCATTTACAACTGCAAAATTTAGAGTGTTTCTCTCTAAATCCTTAACTATGACAAGGAAAACTTTTTGATCTCTCAACTTCCTTACTTGTGGGAATAAATTTTGAGTTTCTTCTTTTCTCCATATTGTGAAAGAAAATCTAATATGGATTTTGATTGAGATCTTACTCAAGATTCTTTTATTTAAAAAAAAAAAATTGTAGATTTATAGGTGGTTGTGGAAACATAGTATTTTTTCCTAAAACAACTAGATCTTGTTCTCCCATACTGATAGTTTCTTTATGTTGTTTTACTTTATTTTTCTTACTTAAAACTTCTCCATCAATTTCCATGCTATCAACTTCTGAAATAGCTCTTTTATTGGTAATATAAGACTTAACTGGTGTCTGAACCAACAACTCCAAATTATTTGTTTGTTCCACATCTGTTTCCTCTACCACTCCTTTATTCTACTCAAATTTCAATAAATTTTCCATTCTATATAATCCTTCCACTATTTGATGATCAAAATCTCTATTCCTATTTTGTTTTCTGCTACGAGATATAATTTGATGTCGATCATAATTATTTTTTTTCATCTTCTTGAAAATCCATGAACTTTAACAATTTCTCCACTATAGATAGAGTTTCCTTACTCTTTATGATGAATGGACCAAATTTAAGGTGAAATTTCACATTTGATGATTTTTTTAAAACACCAAAATGTTCTTCTTCTAAATATAGCCTCTATCTAATATATTCTAAAGAAAAATCCCTGGCTGTCAAAAAGGTTGTCAAAAGATATGGTGCTTCAGTAAAACCATATACTCTGATAATAGTATGTTCTTTGTATAAGAACCAATCACCTGTCCAACTTTCTGGTGTAGGTTGCAACATTTCTTTCTAATCTTCTAACACTCGGGATAACACAATGTCAAAAATAATTATGTAAACTTCTAACATGATTGTATTGATAAATTCAAACATATTAATCTTCTTAGGAATATTAGAAGAGAAGATGGTGCCAATAAACTTCAATTCCAAAATATTAGAGCATCAGAGCAGGTTCATGAGATAACATTGATATCTAAAATGTTTCAATTCATGGAAATTCACCAATTGAGCATGAATAGATTCAACTAGGAACACATCAATATTAAAGCAACATGCTGGAATCGACTTGGACTCAGGCGAATTGACTTGCAGGAGGAAACCTAACATAAATTTTGTGACTAACTTATCACTATCAAGACCTAAACTTTGACTCAACAAGGAAGAGAATAAATGGACATCTTCTTGAAAGACATCAACATTCAAAGGAGATGGAATGTTTTCACGTGATTGAACAACTTTCAAAACTTGTAACAAAAAATTTTCTTTCTCTTCCAAACTACAACTTCTATACAATTTTATAAAAACGTCTTCACTAAATGACTTAGGGTTTTGGAGAAATGTTTCAGGTAAACCTAAGACTTCACAAATGGTCTGTGCATCGACCCGTTAGAGAATTTTGGTCATATTTACATTGATAACTACTCTTTTGTTCTGTGAGTAGTTAGTTGCACACCAACCAACGAACTGAGGGAAGTGTAGGGTTTGTTTGATACAGAAATAGTATAGAAAAGAGCTAAAAACATTTAACACATCTCTTCTTTGTGACCTGAACTCCATTAACTTTTCTTTGGATTGTGAAATACTACCTACAAACATAATTGGGTTGACAATATCCCTTTCCCTATCAAAAATAAATTCTTCTTTTTCATCTAATTTTTCATGGAACAACACAGATTCTTTAACTTGCTCCATAAGGGCAAGAAATTTTGAAAAACTAGAATTTTGAGCTAGCTGTGAACTGAACTCGTGAGCGGGAAGAACCCGAAGTTGAATTATACACAAGGTTGACGAAGACGATTGAAGTATTATGCAGTGGCTCCCTTTCCTCCACAATAAAAATAACAAACACTCTTTAAATTTCCAACAAACCTTTTTATATAACCGATAACAAAGTGGTTTCAGAGCTCACAATTAGTATAACGTTAACCACTTTTTGTAGTAGACTTCACCAATAGTCGCCACATGGTAGGCGATTTATTTTCTGTTGCAACCTTCTGGCTTTAACTCCCATGCATTTTCTTTCCCCAAAACTTGTCGCTACCGTTGATTCGATCCAAATTTGTCCCATACCATTCATCTATTCTCTTCTTTATATATTATGACTTTGTTGTTATCCACCTGACTCTTAGGACTTTTCCTCCCTTCTCTCTTGGTCATAGGCTAAGGTCACATTGATAGATTTTTCGAGGCTCATATTCACTTAGTTATTGGTCCTAGCCCTTGATCCCATTGTGCTTTAGTCTCTTTCTCGTTCAAATATTTTTCTTTTCGAAAATATTAATAATAGTGTAAAACTTTAGAATGAATTCCAAATTTCAAACAATAATCCTATATGATTTATCAACTTTAAATGACATCAAAGTCACAAATTTAAAAAAAAAAAATTTGCATGTTAACACAAGGGATAATCCATGGCTCTATACTTTGTAATACTCACATTATCTATGACTCTTGAATCACCCTCAACAACGTCCACCATTAAGGCATCACACCTCTCTAATGAATGAGTAAAATGTGCATGGATAAAGTCAATCTCATCATCACACCTCTCCCTTACTATATAATTGGAAGTCTCATTGATGGAAGAAACAAATGATATAAATATCTTGGGTGGCACAATCACCCCTACATGATCCTAATCTACTAGATCAGTAATGTTGGATTTCTCCCTAATCACGACATGAAATACTAAAAAAATGAAATATCTTAGAATCACACTGTACGGATTGGAAGCTAGATATACATGTTCCTTATAAGAAATATAGCTTAATATAGCTTAAAGACCCTGATATAGCCCTAGAAACCAAACAAAAAACAATATAGCCCTTGAAATCCTAATGTGGACCCATCCCTACATACCTAATCTAGAATACTTATCTAGCCATAGAAACGTAACCTAGCCCTGGAGACCTAATCTAGCCATATAGAACCTAATATAGCTTAAAGACCCGCATCTATCCCTAGAAACTAGACAAAAACAAATCTAGCCCTGGAAAGCCTAATGTGGACCTAGAACCCTAGATACCTAATCTAGAATACGTATCTAGCCCTAGAGATGTAACCTAGCCCTAAGGACGTAATCTATCCATATAGAACCTAATCTAGCCCTAGAAAGCACACAAAAATAAATCTAGCCCTGGAAAGCCTAATATGGACGTAGAACCATAGAGACCTAATCTAGAATACTTATCTATCCCTAGATACATAACCTATCCTTGGAGACTGAATCTAGCCATATAGAACCTAATATAGCTTAAAGACCACAATCTAGCCCTAGAAAGCGAAAAAAACAAATCTAGCCCTGGAAAGCCTATTGTGAACCTAGAACCCTAGAGACCTAATTTAGAATACTTATCTAGCCCTAGAGACGTAACCTAGCTCTAGAATCCTAATCTATCTATATATAACCTAATCTAGCTTATAGACCCTGATCTATCCCTAGAAACCAGACAAAAATAGATATAGCCCTAGAAAGCATAATGTGGACCTAGAACCCTAGAAACTGAAACTAGAATACTTATCTATCCCTAGAGATGTAACCTAGCCTCGGAGACCTAATCTGTCCATATAGAACCTAATCTATCTTATAGACCTTGATCTAGCCCTAGAACCTAGAAAAAAAAGCCTATCCCTGAAAATCCTAATGTGGACCTAGAACCCTAGAGACCTAATCTAGACTACTTATCTAGCTCTAGATACGTAAGTTAGCCACATAGACATAATCTAGCCATATAAAACCTAATCTAGCTTATGGACCCTTATCTAGCCCTGGAAACTAGACAAAAACAAATCTAGCCCTAGAAAGCCTAATGTGGACCTAGAATCCCGAAGAACTAATCTAGAATACTTATCTAGCCCAAGAGATGTAACCTAGCCCTAGAGACCTAATCTAGACATATAGAACCTAATCTAGCTTATAGACCCTAATCTAGCACTAGAAACCATAAAGAAACAAATCCATCCCTGGAAAGCCTAATGTGGACCTAGAACCATGGAGTCATAATCTAGAATACTTATCTAGCCCTAGAGACATAACCTATCCCTGGAGAACTAATCTAGACATATAGAACCTAATCTAGCTTATAGACCATGATTTATCCCTAGAAACCAGATAAAAACAAATCTATCCCTGGAAATCCTAATGTGGACCTACAACCCTCAAGACCTAATCTAGAATACTTATCTATACCTAAACATGTAAGCTAGCCTCTGAGACCTAATCTAGCCATATAGAACATAATCTAGCTTATCGACCGTGATCTAACTCTAGAAACCATGCAAAATAAAATCTAGAGACACATAGCACTTTGTGGCCATTCAAGGACGCTTTGAGGATTTTTTTTGGGGGCACAAAACTTGAACTCGAGACCAGAATGGGGTTCCATCAGCTCCCACATGTGCATATGGCCATTTTGGAGGTGTTGATGATGGCCACAGATGCCCGCGAGCCCTTGGATTAGAATTGACCCCCTTGTGAAAAATTGGCATGGCCTTCACTAAGAAAAACCCTAGTTCCAGAGATGGCACAATACAACCCTTTCTAGGCGTTTGAGTCACGATTGGGGGTGGCCATAGCTAGAACCTGGTGCCTCGAATCCACTGTAATTGATTTCTTTGCAATCAGCGTCATGGCTTTGGTCCTATGGGTATTTTTTCCACACACCCCATGGCCAATCAGGGAAGCTTTAAGGATCTGCTACATGTGCACAAAACTCAAGCCGGCAAGAAAAATGGGGTTCCGTTATCTCCCAACCCTACATATGGCAAGTGTGGAGTTGCTCACGATGGACATGCACACCCGCGAGTGTTCAGATTGGAATTGATCCCCTTGTGCAAAATTTTCATGGTCTTCACTGAGCAAAGCCCTAGTTCAGGAGCTGGTAGAATAGCACCATTTTCAGGCATTTCAATCATGTTGGGGGGAGGTCCCAAAGTTATAAGCTGACATCCTGAATCCATTAGAATTGACAGCTTCGCTACCAGAGTCACGGTTTTGGTGCTATGGGAATTTTTTTCGGGCACCCCCTGGCCATGTAGGGACACTTTGAGGATTTGGTCTGGGGGCAAGAAACTCAAACTGGTGAGCGGAATGAGGTTCCATCAGCTCCCACACATGCATATGTCCAGTGCAGAGTGTTCACGATGGCCACTCACACCCAGGAGCCTTCATATTATAAATTACCCCCTTGTGCAAAATTTGCATGGCCTTCATTGAGGAAAACCCTAGTTCTCGAGATGGCACACTAGCACCATTTCTAGGCATTTGAGTCACAATGGGGGGGTCCTAAAACTAGAACCCGTCGTCTTGAATCCATTAGAATCAATGACTTTGCAACCAAAGTCATTGTTTTGGTGCTATGGGAATTTTTTCCAGGCACCCCATGGCCATTTAGGGACGCTTTAAGGATTTGCTTGGGGGGCACGAAACTTGAACTAGTGAGTGGAGAGAGGTTCCATCACCTCCCTCACATGCATATGGCCATTGTGGAGGTGTTCACGATGGTCACGCACGCCTGGGAGAATTCAGATTAGAATTGACTCCCTTGTGCAAAAATGGCATGGCCTTCACTAAAAAAAACCCTAATTCTAGATATGCCACAATAACACCATTTTCGAGCATTTGGATCATGGTGTATGGGTTCCCACAGCTAGAACCCGACATCCTAAATCCATCGGAATCGACAGCTTCGTGATCGGAGTAACAGTTTTGGTGCTATGAGAATTTTTTCCAAGAACCCTATAGCTATTTAGGGACGCTTTGATGATTTTCTCTAGGGGCACAGAACTCAAACCAACAAGTGGAATGGGGTTTTGTTAGCTCCCACACATGCATATAGACAATGCAGAAGTGTTCACGATGGCCACGAAAGACCAAGAGCATTCAAATTAAAATTGACCACCTTGTGCAAAATTTGCATGGCCTTCACTAAACAAAACCCTAGTTCCGGAGATGAAAATTAGCACCATTTCCTAGTGTCTGAGTCATGGTGGGCGTGTCACACAGCTAGACCCTCACGTCCCAAATCCATCAGAATCGGTGGCTTTGCGTTTGGAGACATAGTTTTAGTGTTATGGGAATTTTTTCTATGGAACTCATGGCAATTCAGAGACACTTTGAGGATTTTCTCCAGGGACACGAAATTTGAACCGACAAGTGTAACGGGGTTCCGTCATCTCCTGCGCATGCATATTTCTAGTGTGGAGGTGTTCACGATGTCCACACATGCCTGGGAGCCTTCAGATTAGAATTGACCTCATTGCACAAAATTGGCATGACCTTCGCTGAGAAAAAAACTTGTTCTAGTGATGGCACAATAGCACTATATCTAGGCGTTTGAGTCATGGTGGGAGGGGTCCCACAGTTAGATCCCGACGTCCCGAATTGATTAGAATCGACGGATTCACAACTGGAGTTACGATTTGGTGCTATGAAATTTTTTTCCAGGCACCTTGTGGTCCTTTAGGGACACTTTGAGGATTTGATCCAGGGGCACAAAACCCAAACTGTTGATAGGACTTCGATTCTTTCATCTCCCACACATGCATATGGCCATTGTGGATGTGTTAACGTTTTCCACACTCAGCCAGGAGCCCTCAGATCAGAAATGACCCCCTTGAGAAAAATTGGCATGGCCTTCATTCAGAAAAAACCTTGTTCCGGAGATGGCACAATAGCACCGTTTTGTGGATTTTGGGGCACAATGGGGGAGGTCCTCTAGCTGAAACCCAGCATCTCGAATCCATTGAAATTGACGGATTCACGAATAGAGTCACAAATTTGGTGATATGGGAATTTTTTCCAGGAACCCGGTGGCCATTCAGGGACACTTTAAATATTTTCTACAAGGGCACGGAACCCAAACTGACAAGTGGACTTAGATATTTTCAACTCCCATGCGTGGATATGGCCATTTTTTATGTGTTCATGATGGCCATGCTTTCCTGGGAACCTTCGGATCAGATATTACCTCTTTGCACAAAATTGGCATGTCATTCAATGAGCAAGGCCGTATTTCCGGAGATGACACAATAGCACCATTTATGGGCATTTGAGGCATGGTGGGGGAGAATCCCCTTGCTGAAACCCGATGTCTCGAATCCATTGGAATCGATGGATTCACGACAAGAGTCATGGTTTTCGTGCTATGGGATATTTTTCCAGGAACCCCATGGCTATTCATGGACACTTTGAGGATTTGCTTCTGGGGCACAGAACCCAAACTACTGAGAAAACTTGGATTCTTTCATCTCCCAGACATGCATATGGAAATATTGGATATGTTCATGATGGCTACGCTCGCCTGGGATCCTTCGGATAAAAAATGAACCCCTTGCACAAAGTTGGCATGGCCTTCACTGGGAAAAACTCTAGTTCTGGAGATGGCATAATAGCACCATTTCCACGCATTTGAGGCATGGTGAGGGAGGATTCCTAGCCGAATCCCGTCATCTTAAATTCATTGGAATTGACAGATTAACAATCAGAGTCTAGGTTTTAATTCTATGGGAATTTTTTCTGGGAACCTCGTGGCCATTCAGGGACATTTTGAGGATTTGCTCCGGGAGCACGCAACCCAAACCGTCGAGCGGACTTGGATTCTTTTGTGTCCCACACGTACATATTTCCATTGTGGATGTCTTCATGATTTCCATGCTTTCCCCAGATCCTTTGGATTAGAAATTACCCCATTGCTCAAAATTGGCATGGCCTTCACTGAGCAAAACCCTAGTTCCAGAGATGCTATAAGCACCATTTTCGGGCGTTTGAGGCACAGTGGGCAGGGACCCGTAGCTGAAATGCGACATCCTGAATCCATCGAAATCGATGAATTTGAAACCCGAGTCATGATTTTGGTGTTATGGGAATTTTTTCTAGGAACCCCGTGGCCATTTAGGGACACTTTGAGGATTCTCTCCAGGGGCACGAAACCCAAACCAAAAAGCGAACATGGATTCTTTTGGCTCCCATAGGTGAATATGGCCATTTTGGATGTTGCTCATGATGTCCACGCTCTCCTGGGAGCCTTCATATCAGAAATGACCCCCTTGTGTAAACTTGGCATGGAATTCACTAAGAAAAACCCTAGTTCTAGAGATGCAACAATAGCACCGTTTCCAAGATTTTGAGTCATAGTGGGAGGGGTCCCACAGCTAGAACCTGTCGTCTTGAATCCATTAGAATTGACGGATTCATGATCACAGTCACGGTTTTGGTTCTATGGGAATTTCTATCAGGCACCCCGGGGCCATTCAGGGACACTTTGGGGATTTGCTTCTGGGGCACGAAAGCCAAACTGGTGATCGACCTTTGATTCTTTCAATTCCCACATATGCATATGGCCATTGTGGATTTGTTCACGATGGAATTGCTTTCCTAGGAGCCTTCAGATCAAAAATGACCCCCTTGTGCAAAATTGGCATGGGCTTCACTAAGCAAAACCCTAGTTCTGGAGATGGCACAATAGCACCATTTTCGGTTGTTTGAGGCATGGTGGGGTGGTCCCCTAGCTAAAAACAGACGTCCCAAATCGATATGAATCAATGGATTCATGACGAGAGTCATGGTTTTGGTGCTATGGGAATTTTTTCCAGTTACCCCGTGGACATTCAGGGACACTTTGAGGATTTCCTCTGGGGGCACGAAACTCGAACTGGTGAGCAGACTTGGATTCTTTCAACTCCCACACATGCATATGGCCATTTCAGATGTGTTCACAATGGCCACATGCCCCTGGGAACGTTCAGATTATAAATGACCCCCTTGTGCAAAATTGGCATGGCCTTCACTTAGCAAAAGCATAGTTCTAGAGATGTCACAATAGCACTGTTTCCGGGAATTTGAGGCATGGTGGGGGGGTTGGGGTCCCCTTACTGAAACCTGACATATTCAATCCATCAGAATCAACAGATTCATGACCAGAGTCATGTTTTTGGTGCTATTGGAATTTTTTCCAAGCACCCCGTGGCCATTTAGGGACACTTTGAGGATTTGCTCCAGGGGCACATAACCCAAACCGCAGAGCGGACTTGGATTCTTTCAGATCCCACACATTCATATGGCCATTATGGATTTAATCACGATGGCTACACTCGCCTGAGATCCATTGGATTAGAAATAACCCCCTTGCACTAAATGGGCATGGCCTTCACTGAGAAAAACCCTAGTTCTAGAGATGGCGGAATAGCACTATTTCCGGGAATTTGGGGCACGGTGGGTGGGGTCCCCTAGCTGAAAAATGACATCTCGAATCCATCAAAATTGACAGATTCATGATCGGAGTCACGCTTTTGGTGCTATGGGAATTTTTTCCAGGCACCTCGTGGCCATTCAGGCACAGTTTGAGGATTTGCTCAAGGGGCACAGAACCCAAACCCGTGATCATACTTGGATTCTTTCAGCTCCCAAACATGCATATGGACATTTTGTATTTATGCATTATGGTCACACTTTCCGAGGATCCTTTGGATAAAAAATTACCCCCTGTTGGCAGGTGGTTTGGTAGAGTGCTATTGCAGCATCTCTGATGCTGTGACAAGGCAAAAGATGGTGTGAATCGTGAGAAGATGACGCAAATGGCAATGAGCGAAAGATTCGTTATGTATTTTGGGTCAACTGTACCGCGGAATGCGGGTTTTGCATCATTTGTACCACATATTATGTAATGTTGAGTCAGTTATACCACAAAATGCAAGTTTTTGGTCGGTTTTATACCAAGTTAGTTAGATATTGGGTCACTTGTCCAAATGTCGGTTAGGAAGTTGTTAGTAAGTGGACAAGCGTTGTAATGGAAAAATCCTATATATAGATAGGAGTCATAGGTATTGGAGGGAGAGAGGAATCAAGGTGAAGAGAAGTGCATGTTTGGGTTGTTTCTGCGCATTTGGGAGATATTGCCGAGACCTAATCTTTGAAGAGATATTGTATCTCAGGTTTTGCAATGATAATATGATATGATGAAACTGTTCTGGTGCAATTCCTGGGTTCTTTCTGTTTGTTTATGGTAATGCAATGTCGCACTTCATGAATAATGCTATGTTTCCTTGATGTAATGTTGCTTTACTGTTACTACTGCTGTGACAATAAATGTTGCAATCGAATAATGCATTATGAATACATGTCAAATGTTTGAGAGCCCTGTTTAGCATTGCAATAGAGTTAGTTCATATAGCCGCAACCCTCCTCCTTCCTCGGCGGAAACATGGTTCTGTCTTCTCTTCTTGGATGCCTCGGGTGAGACCTCATCTGCTCTGTAGGTGTTGCTGGGCGGGAAAAAACTTGCCCGGGCCGGTGCCCAGGGAGACTGCAGCATGCGTTGACAGTGAAGTGGAACCCCTGTTGACTAGAGTCGCGTTGGTCAACAAATGGTTCCATTGCTGGGACCATGTGAAGAGTGAAAGGAGGACATGTTGTGGCACCCAACGAAGCCAGAGATACAGGGTTGGTTTGATCAAAAGTTGTAGGAGTTTTCTAAAGAAGAAAGCTGTAACACGCAACTGACAGTAGATCACTTGGTGGGAAAGTATATTCATGACAGTCCACACAAATGGTTTTTCTATGAATTCTCAGTCATCTTGTACAAATGGTTGTCAAAGCTAACCTTCCAAAAGAGGAATTTCTAGGGTGGTGAGCCGACGGTTTGGACCTCGGAATTGATTAAGGAGCTACAGGAAGTCGATAATAAGGCATCGCAGACTGTCGAAGTCTGGCTTGATAGCATCTTGGAGGGATATATCACTGAATTTGTGGTTGACATGCAGAAATCCTATAGTGAAGCTGAAAGATATTTCTTCCACGGACCAAGGGGAAGGTTTCTGCTATTGCTCCAACTGTCGATTAAGATGCTAATCTGCGAAAAGGCTATATTGAAGATATAGCTTGATCAGTAGACAGCCTTGTGGGCAGAGGCCATGGGTATCGCGACTATTGGGGAACGGTACATGGAATGGTAAGGGGTAGATGGGTGCAGACCATGAGTAGACTGTGAGCGAAGCCGAGGAAGAAAGTGGTCTTATAAGAGGAGGAGCGAGGTTTTGACAGGAGAAGAGGAAGAGGACAGGAGAAGGTTCTGCTGCGATCGAACTGCAAAACCACAAAGGAAGACCACACGGGACGAAGCGACCTCATAGTCCTGATAGGGACGGTCAGGCTACACCCAGGATAGAAGCAGTGCCAAACCCCGGCACCAACGTACCCACACCTCCACTCACTATCTCACAAACAATAAGGAATACCACTTCGACACCCCCAATTTCATTAATTCGATAAAAGTTACGTGCTAGTAGTTCAACAACTGGAGGAAGGAAGCCTAGGATGGTGGGTGATGATACTAAGTTACTATTGTTCCATGGTAATGGAACCGACAACCCTGAACATTACTGGTCTTTATGTGAGGCCATATGTACGGTAAAACAGGTCACTGATGATAATGAGAGGAAAGGGAAACTGGTGACAACTCTTTGAGGTCACGCCTTGGATTGGTTTATGAAGTTTACACAAGTTCCTGTTCATACCCCGGCAAAGTCACTGGATGAAATCCACATGGGACTGATCACAGAATTCTGGAAGCCTAAATCTGAAGCATAGTACATTACAGAGCTTAAGGAAATTAAGTAGTATCCTAATGAGTCTGTGTGGGACTTCGATCAATGTTTCAAGACGCTAGTGGCATGAGTTAGTTTTGATATCATCATTGTCCAACATAAAAAGTGGTTTATTGCAGCATTGCTCCCGTACATTCGGCTATCGCTGATGCAGCAAAGCATCTCGATGCCCAGCAAAGCTCTAGAGATTGCAATGTGATTAGAAGCATCACCGATTGGGGATAATGCAGCTAGGATGTCATAGATACAGACACAGCTCGCTAACTTGACTATACAGTTGCAAGATTTGAAGAAGAACAAGGAACAACCCTATGAAGTATGGTGTACACGATGTCGAGGAGAAGGGATTGATGCTGATGCTAAGAAAGGATAGTTAGCCACGACTCTACGAGGTCGTGCATTAGATTGGTTCATGAAGTTTGCTCTAGTCCCTACGGGAGCCCCAGAAAAGTCACTGGATGAGATTCGGGATGGGCTGATTGCTGAATTTAGACAGCCCAAGTCTGAAGCTCAATACATCACAGAATTGAAGGAAATTAAGCAATATCCCAATGAGACGGTATGGGATTTCAACCAACGATTCAAGACCCTGATGGTAAACGTTAGTTTCGATATGAGCGTTGTCCAACATAAAGAGTGGTTCATTGTGGCACTGCTACCCCACATTCGGCTTCCGTTGATGCAACAAAACATCTCGACGCCCAGCAAAGCTCTAGAGATTGAAATGCAATTAGAAGCGTCACCGATTGGAGATAATGCAGCTGGGATGTCGCAGATACAGACACAGCTCTCTAACTTGACTATATAGTTGCAAGATTTGAAGAAAAGCAAGGAACAACACGATGAAGTGTTGTGTACACGATGTCGGGGGGAAGGGCATACGAAGGAAAATTGCCTGGATTTCCGTAATTATTTGGTGTCAAGTGCGCCAAACCCATTGAATGGCTGCAACATGCCACGGTGTCACATTTTCCAGGTGTTTGGGCACAGTCATGATAATTGCCCTTATATGCAGAAAATGGTCACAACCCCGAGAAATCTTTATTCCACATTTTGCAAGTTGGTGGGTCACAGTGACAAAGATTACCGTGCATATGGGTTGCTACAAGAAAGAATGTGTGATGCATTCTATGTCAAGGATGATAAGCGTGCCGTACAACAACCACAACTGCAACCACAGGTAGTCTAGCCACTACCTCAACCACAGATGCAGTTTGTACCACAACAACAACCACAACAATTCGTGCCGCAATATCCTCCAATGCAAGTGGCTCCACAACAGCCATAGTACGTCCAACAACCATAGTATGCACCACAGGGGCAAGGCATGCAACAGAATCCTATCCAGTCGCAGTACCAATAATAGGGCAGATTCTAAGGAGGATACCGGGGCGGACGCAGTGTAGGATTTGGTCGAGGACGAGGTGGTCGTGGACCTGTTCATTGCTATCACTAGGTGGTGTGGGGGGCATTATCAGTGAGACTTTCCACTGCTACAAAATCAGTGTATGTTCTGTTTTGTTAATGATCATACAGTTGAGAATTGTCCACAATTGATTGCACGATGGCAAGCTGGCATTGCTCCGCAGATACAGAATCAGACCCCGCCTTAGCAACCAGTCCATAACCAAGTACAACAACTAGTCCAGAACCAAGTACAACAACTAGTATAGAACCAGCCCCTGCGGCCAAATCAGAATGCGAATCAAAATATGAACCCACAGGGGAATCTGCTGCAGACTCAGATGCAGGGTGCAAATACCGCAACAATTTCTACAGAATCGTGACCACAAGATGCTTTGGTGGTTGTTGTAACTCGTGGAGGAAAAATGACAGGGGAAGATAGCTCATGACCACTGATTCGGTTGGCATGCCAGAAGACGGTACCATTCGACATCGATGCTGAGTGGGAGGCATTCCTTCAGGCGCATCGCACCTTGGAGAAAGACCGTGGTAAGGCTGTTGTTTGCAATATGCCACTTGTATTTGACACTACATCAGAGGGCGATCCGTCGACACCATCGGGAACATTGAAAAGGTTTCTTGAGAACTATATGTTATTGGCCTGTGATCCAACTACCCTAGTTGAGATTGAGGGATGGTTGCAGCGATTTCTGAAAGGACGGCAAGAGTCGGCAGTAAACTCTTTACAGTGGCGGAAGACTGGAAAGGAGATGAGAATGAACATCTAGATTGGTGACTATGATGTCGATTCAGTTATTCTTGATCTTGGTTCGGATGTTAACATCTTAACCAAGCATGCATGGTAGAAAATGGGGAGCCCCCATTGAGTTGGTCTCCTGTGCAGCTTCGGTTGGCTAACCATGCGAAAGAAACACCCATTGGGTGAGTTCCGTGGCAAATGGTCGATATTGAGGGCATGAAGACTTATGTTGACTTCGATGTCATTGAAGTGGCTAAGGGAGGAAGCTCCTATCCTGCGCTATTGGGGATTGGATGGGCTAACGATAGTGGAGCTGTAATCAACTTCAAGAGGCACATGATGACTTTTGAGAATCATGATTTCAGAGTCATAGCCCCATTGGATCCGGCTGAAGGATGCTGATACATTGAGCCTGTAAAAGATGACGATCCCACTAGATGGGACCATGCATTCAATATTTCTGAAGACTATATTCACCCTACTGCCAATGGTGAACTGGGATGGCGCAGCAAGAGCTCTGCATCTTCCGACTCTGATGATGCATTAGAACATTGGTAGAACCGCTTGCACGAATTGTCGCTCCGAAAATGTGGCTTAGTTACTCAATCTTTCTGTCGTGTTGCGACAGAAATAGTCACACTGCCAGTCTATGAGGGGTTTCCTGGCTTAACCAACTTTTTGACAGAATTTGAAGAACGAGTCTCAGAACCACAGCGATTGTTGGAACTGGAGGAAGCACTGAAGGCTGCTCGAGCACGCTAGTGGGAGATACACAAGAAATCCATTGATGGTTGGTCAAAATGTTGAAGGTTGATGATGGTTCGATTCGGCGATACTGAGGTTGATCACACTGGCAAGTATGATGGATGGAATAATCCCAGTGATCATGTGATGGAATGCCAACGATTATGGGTAGCACAACCCAGAGATGAGTTGGTCCATGCTTTTATCCATACCTTAGATGAGATGCCACGCTCATGGTATACTGCAGCTGAGTTGCGCAGATAAATTACAACATGGGGGGAGTTGACTGTCTATTTCACTCATATGTTCACTTTTGTGGATGCTAACCCTGACATCAATAACGCCTTACAACTCATCTGTGATGTGGTACTTCAGGTTGTTCCAGCAGCCTACCCTGTCGATCCACACACATACTATCAGATGCAGTCTCTCATGGAGTGATTCAACATCACCGGTGGGCCAGAGGATGAGGACGATGCCCAGAATGTCAACATTCCTGAGTTTGAAGGAAGTCGCGATGTGGTACCACCTGCTGCGCCAAGTAATCCATTCAGTCAACCATTGAAGCTTTGTAAGCTCAATATCGGCACGGAGGCCACTCCCAAGTTTGCAAATGTTGGGGACTATTGGGATGACGAGATGATGAGTAAGGTCACTGATTTACTCCATGAGTTTCAAGACTTGTTTCCTAAGAAGTTTTTCGATAGGAAGGGGATCATGGGTGATTTAGGGGAGCTGAGGATTCCTTTAAAACTAGATGCTAAGCCAGTCCAATAGTGACCTTATCGGCTGAATCCTCGACATAAGGAAAAGGTCAAGGCAGAACTTTATCACATGTTGGATGCCTGTACTATTGAACCAGTGGAAGAGTCTGAATGGATCAATCCTATGTCGTGTAGGACAAGAAAACTGGTGAGGTGCGCATTTGTGTTGACTTGCAGAAGTTAAATGATGCCTGCTTGCACGACCCTTTTCCAACCCCATTTACTGATGAAGTACTTGAAGGGGTGGGCGGCCAAGAGATGTACTCATTCACTGATGGGTTCTCTGGCTACCATTAGATTCACATTGCCAAAAACGATCGCCATAAGACAACTTTCATTACTGAGTGGAGTTGTTTTCAATACACTGTAATGCCGTTTAGTTTGAAGAATGCACCTGTGATATTCTCCCGGGTCGTTGTTGCTACATTTAAAGACTTTATTTAGAAGTTTTTGCAAGTATACATGGATTATTGGATAGTTTATGGGTTGATCTGCGATCATCTGGCCAATTTGCTGTTAGTGCTTGAGCACTGCCGTAAGCACCAGAATCGTTGAACTTGAAGAAATGTATTTTTTGTGCACCATTTGGGATATTGTTGGGTCATATTGTGTGTAAGCAAGGGTTGTTGGTCGATCCAGCTAAGATTGCGCTCATTTTGAGTTTGCAACCACCGACCACTGTTAAGCAGTTATGAGAGACTCTGGGGCATACACGGTATTATCGCAAGTTCATCAAGGGATATGCAGCGATTACCACCCCTATGGAGAACTTGCTGAAGAAAGATGCGTTATTTCAATGGACTCCGAAATGTCAAGAAAGTTTCGACACACTGAAGATGAATATGGATTCGGCACCAATACTAGTATTTCCAGATTGGATTAAGGAGTTCCATGTACATGTCGATGCCTCATCAATCGCATTAGGAGTAGTATTTGCTCAGCCCAGCGAAGGAGATATTGATCACCCCATTGCTTTTGCTATTCGGAAGTTGTCATCTGCTGAACGCAACTACACCACCACTGAACGGGAGGGTCTGGCAATGGTCTACATGCTACAGAAGTTCAGGAGTTCGATTTTGAAGTCATTGTGAAGCCAGGTCGGTTGAATGCCAGTCCTGATTCTCTATAGCGGATTGATACAAGGGAAGAACCAACCAATATTGAAGATGGGTTGCCGGATGCACAACTATTTCAGGTTGGTGTCGCTAATGACTATTTTGATGACATACTCCAGTTTCTGACAACGGGTACTGCACCAAACGAGTTCACCACCAGTCAGAAGAAGCAATCGGTAGTCAAGGCCGCAGACTTCCAGCTAATCGCAGGAGAGTTGTATAAAATGGGTGCTGATGAGATATTGCGCAGATGTGTCTTGCCGCATGAGCAAGCACTGATACTAGTGGTGGCCTACACTACATAATGATGTGACAGACTATACGTGGTCCTTCGATGTTTTTCAGTGAACTGGCAAACCATCCTGATGTGATGAGATGTCGCTGATGCCTCAAATCACATTGCAACCGTTCGACAAATGGGCCGTGGATTTTGTAGGACCGATCAATCCACAAGAGAAATGTATGGGCGCGTGGTATATCATCACGGCGACAGAGTATTTGACCCAATGGGTCGAGGAAACACCTGTAGTTGACTGTTTCACGGCTACGGTGGCACGATTTTTGTTTGATAACATTATCACTCGCTTCGGTTGCCCCAAGATATTGTTGAGTGATCAAGGCAGCCACTTTCTTAATCACACCATCAACACATTGATGGAGGAGTTGCATATAAAGCATCAAAAGAGTACACCCTATCATCCATAGGTGAATGGGATGGTGGAGGCTTTTAACAAGGTATTGGAACATGTGTTGACAAAGGTGTGCAATGCGAACCATGACGACTGGGATCTCAAAATCCCAGCAGTGTTGTGGGCCTATTGCACCACATGTAAATGGATGACAGGATAGACACCATTTAAATTGGTGTATGGACAAGAAGCGATTATGCCAATGGAGTATATTGTTCCGAGTCTACAAATTGTGGCTTTCATGGGCATGGATGATGTCGCAGCATTAAATGACCGTCTAGCGCAATTGGTGCAGCTGGAAGAAGATTGTTTCATCGTTGGGTTCCACTAGGGGGTCGAGAAGAATCAACAAAAGGCATGACATGATCGCCACATAAAAAATAAACAGTTTCAGCAGGGCGACTTGGTGTTGTTGTATGACGGCAAGTTTATGAAACATCCAGGGAAGTTGCAGATGCATTGGCTTGGTCCCTATCGCATTAGTAGTATTACTTCTGGAGGAGCAGTTCAGTTGCAGCAGTAGGACGGGGTGATGCTCCCCAAGCTGGTAAATAGTCATAGGTTGAAGCCCTATCATGGGGGCTTGGAACACCACGATGCCTGAGTCGCATCGAATAGGAAAAAAAAAATGATGTGTTGTAGGATGATTGGTGGCAGGATGTCGCACCACCATGGATGGAATGTGGAAGCAAGGAGGCTTTTGCTGCAAGGTTGGAGTTGTTAGAAACACCTAGGAATGTTGCACTTGGGTCACATACGAAATCATGACAACGATGGGACTTTTTCCCACTTTGACGGATATTCTCATTAATTGAGTCGATCGTGACAGATGACAACTTGGTTGATACACCGAGGCAGTATGGTCGATTGTACTTACCAGGATGGTCCGCATGGTTGGCACGAAGTATCCACCATGCTAGCATGGCCCAAGAAATGATTCACACATTTCTACATGAAGGGAACCAGGCAAAGGTACGATTCATCCACCGTTCGGATAATCGGCACACGACGAATTATGATTATCCTGGGGTGCGAGCCAGTGGTGCAATGGATTGCTGAGGCCGATGGATGACAGGGTGCGCTGTATAAATAGAGGACCTGTGGGGAGTAAGCTCATAGAGATTGTTTTAGTTCAGAAGGGTTATGCTATGCAAGGTTTTGGCATTTTGTTAAGTTAGGAATTCCAAGGAGGCTATGGAAATTATCCATTTCATTTCTTGTGGTAGCACACCAAGTGTGTTGAGGGCCCGAACGACGAGTGTCCATGAGCTCCTGGAGCAGTCTATGCCTCGGACACCGCGAGGTTACAAGCATGAAGTTTCATCCGAGATGTCTAGGCAGTTGGTGATGGTTCGAAGTCCCGTGGTCCCTACGACCACACAAAAGGGGGGGTCGCCGCCCTCAGGTCCTTGTAACTTGTGCTTACCGGTACAAAACATATGTGCCAAAGCCATTGGTCTAGTTTGCACCTCAGCGTTGTTCATAAACTTCTCCTCAGTCTGCATCAGATTCCTCGAGACTGGAGGACGATTTTGAGACGTACATGACAGCAAGTTGGGGGATGCCCACTTTCGGGTAAGACTTACATAATAGCGAGACGATGATCAGTGTAGCGGAAGGAGCAGGACAACACCGCGCGATCCAGATAGCAAGAACATTTGAACAGCCATATGAGGACTTCAAAGTAAAAATGACGGCGTGTACTATGTCCAGCAATTGATGTGGCTCGAGGGCGAGCCACAAGATTGTGTTGGGGGTTTGTTGGCAGGCGGTTTGGTAGAGTGCTATCGCAGCATCTTCGATGTTGTGACAAGGCAAACGATAGTGGGAATGGTGAGAAGATGATGCGAATGGCGATGAACCGAAGATTAGTTATGTATTTTGGGTCAATCGTACCACGGAATGCGGATTTTGGGTCATTTGGACCACATATTATGTAATGTTGAGTCAGTTATACCACAGAATGCAGGTTTTTGGTCGGTTTTGTATAAGGTTAGTTAGATATTGGGTCACTTGTCCAAATGTTGGTTAGGAAGTTGTTAGTAAGTGGACAAGCATTGTAATGGCGGAAGCCTATATATAGATAGGAGTCGCAGGTATTGGAGGGAGAGAGGAATCAAGGTGAAGAGAAGCGCATGTTTGGGTTGTTTCTGCGCATCTAGGAGATATTGTCGAGACTTGATCTTTGAGGAGATATTGTATCTAAGGTTTTGCAGTGATAATATGATATGATGAAACTGTTCTGGTGCAATTCCTCGGTTCTTTCTGTTTGTTTATGGTAACTCAATGTTGCACTTCATGAATAATGGTATGTTTCCTTGATGCAATGTTGCTTTACTGTTACTACTACTATGATAATAAATGCTGCAATAAAATAATGCATTATGAATACAGGTAAAATGTTTGAGATCCCTGTTTAGTGTTGAAATAGAGTTAGTTCATATAGCCACAACCCTCCTCCTTCCTCGGCGGAAACATGGTTCCGTCTGCTCTTCCCGGATGCCTCGGGTGAGACCTCATCTACTCTGCAGCTATTGCTGGGTAGGATAAAACCTGCCCGGGTCAGTGCCTAGGGAGACTGCGACATGTGTCGACAGTGAAGTGGAGTCCCTATCGACTGGAGTCGCGTTGGTCAACACCCCCTTGCACAAAATTTACATGGCCTTCGCTAAGCAAAACCCTAGTTCTGCATATGGAACAATACCACTATTTCTGGGCACTTGAGGCATGGTGGGGGGTGGGGGGATAGATGAAACTCAATGTCTCGAATCCATCAAAATCGATGGATTCATGACCAAAGTCATGATTTTGGTGCTATGGGAAATTTGGCCAGTCACCCCATGGCCATTCAGGGATAGTTTGAGGATTTTCTCCAAGGGCACAAAACCGAAAATCGACGAGCGGGCTTGGATTCATTCAGATCCCACACATGCATATGGCAATTGTGGATGTGTTCACGATGGTCAGTCTCTCCCAGTATCCTTCGGACCATAAATGACCCCCTTGCACAAAATTGGCATGGCCTTATCTAAGCTAGAGTTTATTTATTGTGTATGTGCATGGTCTTATGTGTGTATGTATGTGTAGATATTTGTATATGTGCATGTTGTTTATGTACAAATTGACGTAGTCAAACTTTTCTGCTTGATTACGTCAATTACCCATATTTAGAAGGACCAAATGCAATAAGAACTCAACAAAACATGAAGAGACCATTCTAAAAAACATTAGAAAGTTTGTATTGGAGCCATAGTGTTTCTAAGAGACAATTCTACAAGAGACGAGTAAGCTTTGATTTGAATAAAATAAGGTTGGTTTCCATTTTTTTATAACAAGAATAATTTGTATGCATTATAAATGTGGTATACACGTTATAAAGGTGCACACATTCTTATGACAACATATATGGAATTGATTAGTTTTTATGGTAGGTAAAATCCTTGCAACCACATGAGCTCCCTAGGTTATAATTATTTTCAAGGGGGGAAATGTGATCTATTAGGATTTTTTAAGCACTAAGTTTGGATGTGAGTTCTTTGAACATGATTAAGGTAGAAAATTTGAGCCCTAGGTTGTAAGAATAAATTCTAAGCATCATGATCCATGTATAATGCCTTAAAGAACAACAGTTGACCTATGAAGAGTATCCTTTTCCTTTGATTGTTGAACTCGATGCAATAAGTAGGTTTTGGACATTAGGTATGGGTCTTAGGACCATGAACATGTTCAATGTAGGAAGCATATTCCTTATGCCCTAAACAAGGATTCTATGAATTTAGGACCAAGAATGATGTGTCAAATCACAACACATATAGGATTGAGGGATATTTGGCCTCCATATGATCATATTGAAATATGACGAGGAGGTTATGAAAACCAAGTGTCGTTTTTGAGGGCCTAGATATGGCTATGAATATTTAGCTTATTGGTGGGGATATGGACACTATTTGGAGGTTTTGAACACCAAAATTGGTTCTTAGGATATGGAACTCGTCAAAGGATGAAATGTGTCCCATAGATCCTAATAAAAGCTTCTAGTGATTGATGACAATGGGCAATTTCTTGGACTATAATACTTGGCATCTACTGTAATATCCTTGTTTTAGGTACAACAGATCCCATGCTTCATTTTAATCATGGGAGCCCCAATTTTTGTAAATACCAGCATAGATCCATATTAAACCCGTATCTATCAAGCACCGAGAGGGATCCAATTTCTTGAGGTGTATTTCTTTTTTTAAATTTAAACTCAAGAAGTTTGATCTCTCTTGATTTATAGATCCGGGTTTAAGTTTTAAGATTTTATTTTATACACGAACATCTATTTTTTAATTAATTTTCATAATATTTTAGCTGACATGAATTTTTTTAATTATTTTTTACGTTAAATTACTTTTTACGTTTATTAGATGTAACGGTACATACATGTTAGTGTTAGAAAAACAAGATCGCAGAGCAATAACAATAAATAGAAATGCAAATATAATCACACATACACATTACAAGAGAGACACAGATATATCATGGTTCACCCAACTTGGGCTACGTCCACACTGAATTTTCCAGTCCTTATTATTATTACCGTCCAGTAAGGTGAAGGGATACAACCTGCAGCACAACCGCTGCACTTCCTCTTCTCTGTTTCACAGTCTCTCTCCTGATCTCAGAGATCTTTACAATGCATAAAACCTAATACATCATCATCATCCCTAGCCGTATTACAATGTCTTTATTTTATAAGGGAAATACAATGGAAAAATAACATGGGATACCCAAAACCATGGGCCCGCAAAACAGCTGGCGAAAACAACCCCAAAAATTTTCTTTCGGGGGCGTTACACCCGAACCCCCATTTCTCGGGGGCGCTGCTCTCAGACCCCCCAGCCAAGGGGGATGGTCCCCCCTGGAACCCCGTGGGGGGGTGATGCCCCCTCGCTGGGGTGACTGTACATTCCACCTACATATCATATAAAATTGGGGTACAAACATGGCTGATACAATATCATCTATGAGACTAGAAGATCTGGCTCCACAACCAACAATCTCCCACTTGGAGACTGATCACAGCAACTCCACCGCTGCTGCACTTGCTGGACTTGGACTTGGAAAATTTCTCCTCTTCACCTTCATGCTAGAAGGCCAACTGAAACCGAGCACGAAATCAGTTTCTCTTTGGTCACTACCTTTGTGAACATGTCTGCAGGATTCTGGCTAGTATGTATCTTTTCCAGCTTCAACAGTTCATCTTCCAGAACAGAGCATATGAAATGGTACTTGAGCTGTATATGTTTAGTCCTGGAATGGAATGCTAAGTTCTTTGCAAGATGAATGGCACTCTGGCTGTCACTATACAATCTGCTATCCTTCTGCTTCTTACCCACTTCCTCCATAAACCTCTGCAACCAAATCATCTCTTTACTAGCCTCTGTAATGGCAACATACTCTACTTCTGTTGTTGAAAGTGCAATAACCTTCTGTAGTTTTGAAATCCAGCTTACTATTGTTCCACCTACAGTAAACACATACCCTGTGGTTCTCCTCCTACTATCCTTATCACCTGCCATATTTGCATCAACATATCCCTGTAGAACAGTGTCTAAACCTCCAAAACATAATGCCTCAGTGGTAGTACCTCTCAAATACCTAAGAATCCACTGTACTACCTTCCAATGTTCTTTACCTCGATTGTTCATATATGTGCTCACAACTCCCACTGCATGTGCAATATCTGGTCTTGTGCACACCATGGAATACATCAAGCTGCCAACTGCTGATTGATAGGGAATCTTGGACATGTAATCTGTCTCTTCTTGTGTCTTGGGACACATTTCCTTACTTAGACTGAAATGGCTAGCCAAAGGTGTACTTACAGGTTTTGCATTCTCCATTCTGAACCTCTCCAACACCTTTTGTATGTACTCACTTTGAGACAATGTCAATTTGTGATTTTTCCTGTCTCTCGTTATTCTCATAACAAGGATTTGCTTTGCAGCACCCAAATCCTTCATCGCAAATGAATTAGCTAGCTTCCTTTTGAGTACATTTATATCCTGCATGTCAGACCCTACAACAAGCATGTCATCCACATACAATAACAAGATAATATATCTTCCATTGTCTAGCTTCTTGAAATAAACACAGTAGTCAGAATGACATCTACTATAACCTTGTTCTGTCATAAACCTGTCAAACTTTAGATACCACTGCCTTGGAGCTTGCTTCAAGCCATACAAGCTCTTTTTCAACCTGCATACTAGATCGTCCTTACGTTTGACCTCATACCCTTGTGGCTACTGCATATATATTTCTTCCTCCAAATCCCCATGGAGGAAGGTTGTTTTTACATCTAACTGTTCAAGATGCAAATCTTCTACCACCACTAGACTTAAGATAGTCCTAACTGAAGTCATCTTAACAACAGGAGAAAATATTTCATCAAAATCTATACCTTTCTTCTGCGCAAACCCCTTTACAACAAGTCTGGCCTTGTACCTCTTCTTACCTCCTTCTTCTTCCTTCAACTTGTAAATCCATTTCTTTTGCAATGCTCTTTTACCAGTAGGCAACTGAACCAAATCCCAAGTTTGGTTTCCTACCAATGAGTCCATCTCCTCATTCATGCCTTGCTCCCACTTCTTTCTAGTTTCCACCTGCATTGCTTCTTCATAACATTCTGGTTCACCAGAATCAGTCATCAATAAATAATACATTGAAGGAGAGTATCGTTCAGGGAGTCTACTTAACCTGGTAGATCTTCTTACAGTTGCAGGAGTTTCATGTACTTGCTGCTGCTCTTGATTTTCTGGCACCTTCGGAACTTCATTTTTTTTAATTTCATCAACCACTATGCACTCTGTGTTTTCCTTTTCCTATTTCTTTCCCTGCAACTGATCTTTATACATGACCTTTTCATTGAATATCACATCTCTACTCCCGATGATTTTGTTATTTTCATAATCCCATAAATGATAACCAAATTCATCCAATAAAGGTACATTTCTTGGATTTAGCTTTAGGCTTTGTTCTATTTTCTTTATAAATATGGACAAATGCTTCACAACCAAACGTTCTCAGAAATGAATAGTTTACCTTTTTATCTATCCATGCTTCCTCTGGAATACCACCATCCAAAGCACTTAAAGGTCCTCTGTTTATTAAATAAACAGTAGTATTTACAGCATCCTCCCAAAACTGGAATGGCAGCCCTGCATGCAGTCTCATACACCTTGCATGCTCCATGATCATTCTATTCATCCTTTCTGACACACCATTTTCCTGTGGTGCTCCTGGGACTGTCTTCTCTCTATGAATCCCATGGTATGAACAATAACTATCAAACTCCTTGCCGCAGTACTCACCTCCATTATCAGATCTGAGACACTTCAATCTTTTTCCTGTCTCATTCTCAACCAAAGCTTTCCACTTCTTAAAAGTAGCAAACACATCAGATTTTTGTCTAATGCAATAAACCCAAGTTTTTCTAGTTGCATCATCAATAAATGTAACATAATAATGAGAGCCACCAAGAGATTGTACCTGATCCGGTCCCCATACATCTGTATGCACAAGCTCTAATTTTTCATTCTTCTTCTGTTTCCCAACCCTGAGAAATCTGACTCTCTTCTGTTTTCCATAAACACAGTTTTCACAGAATTCCAAACTTACCTGCTTCAAATCCGGCAGCAACTTCCTTGAGTGGAGAATCTGCATCCCCTTCTCACTCATGTGGCCAAGTCTATGATGCCACAATGCTATATCTGTTCTTGTGGAAGCTAAAGAGATAGAATGGTCAGTATTATGAGGACATAAATACAACATACCTACTCTATCTCCTTTTGTTATCACCATTGATCCTTTAGTGATCTTCCACCACTTTTCTCCAAACGTAGATAGACAGCCACCATCTCCCAACTGCCCTGTTGAGATCAGATTTCTTTTCATAGCAGGAATATGCCTAACTTCTTTCAACAACCAATCAGTTCCATTCTTAACTTTTATCCATACCTTACCCATTCCAACAATTTTACATGGATCATCATCACCCATTAAAACATGTCCAAAGTCGCCAGGAACATACTCATGAAAGTATTTCCTATGGAGTGTAGCATGACATGAAGCTCCTGAATCTACTACCCAATAATCACTAGTATTATCTAATGCAAGAATCAAAGCATCTTGTAACACATCACCTGCTACATTTGCTTCCTGGGTAGTTTCCTTCTGTGCATCTCCTTTCTTCTTTAGAGATTTGCAGTCTTTTTTCAGATGTCCTTTCTTTCCACAGTTCCAACACTCTATCTTTCCCAGTTTGGACTTGGATCTGCCCGTTTTATACTTTCCACGATTACCTTGGCTCTTTCATCTCTCCTTTTGTCTTCCCTTGCTCTCCATGGTCAACGCATTACCTGATGTCTCACCTGTGCTTTTTCTTCACATTTCCTCGCTAAGAATAACACCAATAACATCATCAAATTTCAAGGTGTTTGAACCAGAGATAGAGTTACTTACAGCCATGACCAAGCTATTCCATCTTTCTGGCAATGAACACAAGATTAGAAGAGCCCTAACCTCATCGTCAAAGTTCACACTTACAGAACTTAGCTAATTTGTAACCGTATTAAACTCATTTAAATGATCAGTAACAGATCCACCTTCAGACATCTTCATATTAAATAAATGCTTCATTAGAAATACCTTGTTGGGGGCCGAGGGTTTTTCATACAACTTACCCAATGCGCTCATCAAACCCTTTGTTGTCATTTCTTTTGAGATATTGAAAGTCACCGACGAAGCCAGGCTCAACCGTATTGTTCCCAGAGCCTTTCTGTCAAGAACCTCCCATTCTTCATCCTTCATAGCCGTCGGCTGCTTTGCTTTTCCTCCCAATGGTAGGAATAGATCCTTCTGGTACAGATAGTCCTCCATTTGCATCTTCCATAACCCGAATTTTTGGCCGTTAAACTTCTCGACCTTAAACTTTCCTTCTTCTGCCATTGCTCCCACTCGAACCAGAAACACTAGCTTCCTGCGGGTTTAACTGCCAAATAGACCTTTGGCTATGATACCAATTGTTAGAAAAATAGGATCGCAGAGCAATAACAATAAACAGAAATGCAAATATAATCACACATACACATTACAAGAGAGACACAGATATATCGTGGTTCACCCAACTTGGGCTACGTCCACACTGAATTTGCCAGTCCTTATTATTATTACCGTCCAGCAAGGTGAAGGGATACAACCTGCAGCACAACTGCTGCACTTCCTCTTCTCTGTTTCACAGCCTCTCTCCTGATCTCAGAGATCTTTACAATGCATAAAACCTAATACATCATCATCATCCCTAGCCGTATTACAATGTCTTTATTTTATAAGGGAAATACAATGGAAAAATAACACGGGATACCCAAAACCATGGGCCCGTAAAACAACTGGCGAAAACAGCCCCAAAAAATTTCTTCGGGGGCGTTGCACCCGAACTCCCATTTCTCGGGGGCGCTGCCCTTGGACCACCCATCCAAGGGGGATGGTCCCCCCTGGAACCCCATGGGGGGGCGATGCCCCCCCACATCCCCCCGCTGGGGTGACTGTACAGTCCACCTACATATCATATAAAACTGGGGTACAAACACGGCTGATACAATATCATCTATGAGACTAGAAGATCTGGCTCCACAACCAACAGTTAGAGCATATCCCCCATACTCGGCTGTAGAGCACCTCGTTTCACTCGGTGCAACAAAGGTATTTGGGTAAGTTCCTTATCAAAACGAGATTTCTTAAAACCTTGTTTGTATGATCTCGTACCTTCGCTTTTGGCTTGTGTAATTATCATTTTTCCCTTTGAAAATTTCTAAGTTTTTGGTTGTTTTCTTGACTTGTGGAAAGCCTTCATTTTTTCCAAAATGAAATTTTCTTCCCGCAAACCCGAAATTCCGCAATTGCGGATTGCGGGAATCATTTGTTCTTTCTTTTGGAATTTTGTCGACCCAAATCCCACAACCTGAAATTGTGGGTTGCGGGAAAACTTTCTTAATATTCTGGGAAATTTCAATTCTACAACCCACAATTCTGGATTTCGGATTGCGGGAAGTTGTTATTTTAATAAATTGCATTGTGTGTTTCCGCAAGTCATAATTGCGGATTGTGGGATGCGGAAAAGCTATTTCTATTTTTAAGATCGTTTTCGTTTCTGAAACACGCAACCCGCAATTGCGGATTGCGGGATGCAGAAACACTTTAGTCCATTATTTTGGAAAGTTACAATCCCGAAACCCACAACCTACAATTGTGGATTGCGAATTCCAGGAATTTTGAATAAATTTTAAAAATAAAACTTGTGACCCAATCCCGCATCCCGCAGGGGGTAATCTCAACCGTTCGTTTCTTTTAATCCTACAGTCCAGATTTGATCCGACTAAAAAATTGATAAATATGTGATTTTTATTTTTTCTCTATCATTTTCATTGTCGGAAATTTACTCTGCTACGTGGATTTTACTCTGGATTTTTTACGAGGGTCATTCTTACAAATGTTCAGTTATTTTCAGGTTGGTTTGCTGTCATTTTCATATTTGCTATATACGGTTTTGCTATTAATGGTTTAGTTTTGATTTTATTACCAGAATTTCCAAGCCTTGACAAAATGTCACGGAACACTCGGTCTAAACCAGTTCACAAGGATTTGTTGACCAAAGACTGAAATTTTGGTATCTTCTTAGACACCAGTGAGAGGGTTACCGAATGTTATCAAATGGACTTGTCAAAATTCTATTCAATCTTTGATAGTGATGACCTTTTAGACACCAAGGGAGACTTCACTGCATCTGAGAAGATTAGGGCTTCTCAATTGCATGCAAATGCTACCCGGCCCGTTGTCCTACCTTACATAGACCCTCTTAAATGGATAGTGGAAAATGCTAACCCTAAAGAACGGTCATTTAATGATAGTATGGGGTCACAATTGACGACCTTCCGCCCTGAAGTCTTTATGAGAGCTTTTTCTCTTAAGTCAGCTATGCAGACCCTTAGCCCCGAGTTTATACAATCCTCTAAAACCAGGCATAATTTTATGAAATGATGAAATGATGGATGATTAAACCTAGAAGCTTTGTTCCAAAGGTTGATAACCTCTACCCAATTTCCTAGTTTAGGGAGCCTTATTCTTTACTCCCAACCATGCTCTTTAGGCTCTTTGGCCTGCCGAATTGTTCAGTATTCAAAGCTGAATGGGCTCCAATAGCTCATCATGTTTTAACAACTAGTGAATCCTTCGCTTGGAACTCCATCCTCTCATCATAACTTAAAACAACCATCCAAGATTATCAAAAGGCACCTGCCCTGAGAAAGCCACACTTCTTCTTGTCAGCCTTCATTATTGATGTCTTTTGCTCTGAGTTCCAATATCCTAACATCAGATGGAATTGGACCCCTTCAGATCCACCAGTTCATATCTATCACTCATCATTATGGGAAAGCAATTTTGTGCCACTACTATATGAAATTGTGATAATTTCATGGGAACTATTTATTTCAAGTTGTTCAAACAAGAGGCACCTTCCTTTTCAGCTGATGTCAGGGCCTTCATCAATACAATTGGTGATTGGTATGTTTATGAGTCCTATTCATATATCAGAGTTTGGGGAAGTGACACTGTTCATCTTATGTCTAGAATAGTGCCTGACAGATTGGTCATTCAAGAAGTCTGCTATCAAACTGTTACTGATGGTGTCTACAGAAAACTCACTGCTCCTAAGAAGAAAGGTTGTCCTAAATTTTCTTTGAACCTTGGGAAATTAGTCATCCCAACCTCAAATTGGGCTGCAGTGCTTGGTGGCCAGGTGGCTCCTTTAAAGTTGTGTTTTGTGCCCAAAAGGAAGCATGATCTTAAGAAATTCCTTGATGCACATTTTAAATAATATCATATAAAGATGTATTATGTCCATGAAGAAGTCCTAGATGACTCTATCTACCAAGGAGTGAACATATTTTCTAAGGTCCTGGCTAGGGCCAAGACCATAGATGAACATCATCAAATTATGCAATACCAGAGAGAAATTAAAGCTAAAGTCTTGAGGTACAGAACATTCGAAATCAATTTGCTTGGGTAAATGAGAAAGGATAGAGTAGAAAAGGAGAACCAATAGGCTAATGCCCCTCTAATTGTTACTTACTCAAATGGGGGTAAAGGTAAATCCCCCGTGGAGAATCCTCCTAACGTAAAAATACCTAAGCAGGTCAAAGTCTTGTTGGAGACCTCTCATCATTTGAAGCAGGAGTTAGCACAATTGACTTCAGTTCTAGATACTCCAACAGTGGAACCTCCTAATCTTACTGTGGATGTTCAAGTGACCATTGTGGCTGCATAGATATGTGATGATCTAATAATAAATGAGGTCAACCCAGCTAAGAGATGGAAAACCTCGACCCCTACATCACAGGTTCTCATTGTTGATACTGTTGATAGTGATGTTGTGTTGAGATATTGTAACTTCAAAGAATATTATATTTGTACTTTATTATTCCGTAGATGTTTCATTCCTCCGTGAAGATCTTATTGTATATCCGGAGATGTTTATTCCTCCGTCGGAATGTGGTAACTTGGGTTATTAGACTTCCCTAGTGGGGTTCGGCCCTGTATGCGTTATGTGGGTCAAAGGGTTATTAGACCACCCTAGAGGGGTCAGCCCAGTTAGTTGTAGTGGGGTATTTAACTCATTGGTTAAATACGAGCCTACATGTTCTGTGTAAAAGACAAGTCGGAGTAGTGTATAAATAGAGGAGGTGTATTCCTCATTAGACATACACTCACTCACTTGAGAATGGCGCACTTGTGGAGGAGAGGTCTGCTATGGAGAAGAAGGATCTTATGCTTAGGGTTTGCATCTTTGTATATTGCTAGTCATATATATTGAGGAAGCTTTACTGGGTTTTCTACCGCATGAGGGTTTCCTAGGATAAATCTGTGTCTCTTGTGTTTATGCTATGCTTGTTGTTTCTTCAGTGATCCTATATATGCTATTATTGTGAAATGGAATGTAATGCTACTATTTTCAGTCTTAGCATATCAAATCTTAACATGGTATCAGTGCTAACCTGAAGGAAGGCAAGGTATGGCACTTACGACACTTGCTTTACTTATGACAATTTGAAGGTTAGGGTTTTATATAGCAAAAACCAGTCATCGTGGAACTTTCACCATAAATACATTTTGGAGAAGGTTCAGGATATGAAACCTTTACAGGTCGTAGATAACATCTCCATGTATCTTGTGTCCAAAGGGAACCCTCAGATTCTTTGTACTTTGTGAGTTATGATCAGTACAAGTTAGGGTTTCTGCCTCTTCCAGATCTCAGTCAAAAGCAAGTGACCTAGGAAACAAGGTCATAACTTGGGCTAGGAAGCTCCAAATGAGATTTCGTAAAAAGTGACAGGTAGTAGACAGACTGTACTATCTCAGGACATGTTTTCAGAGGCCGAGCATTAACCAGTGACACGTGGCACACCGTACAAGTTCGCTCTCCTGTTTTATCCCATAAACAGGTCACGTTGCGACACTTGGAATAACTTGGGCTAGGAAGCTCCAAATGAAATTTAGTAAAAAGTTATAGGCAGAAAACAGATTGTACTATCTCAAAAATATTTTTCAGAGGCCGAAGCTTAACCAGTGACACGTGGTATGCCGTACAAGTTCATTCTTCTTTTTTATCCCATAAATAGGTCACGTTGTGACACTTGGCATAACTCTCTCTCAGAAAATCCAATTGAGGTCAGACCTGTTGCGTTCAAAATATGACAGGTGAGGATACCACCGAAAACGTTTTCAGACCCTGTGGAGCTAAAATTTCAGAGTTACAGCAGAAATAATCAGGTACATATTTCTGTCAAAACATAATTATTTTTGGAGCACCTTCATTCATGGCTTCCGGAATTTAGGGTTTCAGAGAAAGTTAGAATTTTTGGAATCGGAATCCATAGCTGGAAGCTCCTCAGAAAAATAAGAGTTTAGAGCCTTGGATCAAAACTTTTGATTGGACAGAAGGTTGGGCTTCATCAAACCCTAGTTCGGGTTCCTGTTCAGAAGATCCAGAAGTTTCGAAGGAAATTTTGAGGGGTCAATTTTTTGGAGATTTCAAAATTGAAGTATGCTAGTTTGATCAGCTCAGCAAGACACATCCTTCCATCCATTCAGAAGTGTGAAAGTCAAATATTGAATTTTTAGGGTTTCTCTAGCAAACCCTAATCAAGCTCGAGATCAAGTTTCAGGGGGAGTTAAGGCTAAGGCCTTACATAAGAAGACTACAAGAAGTCTCGATAGGTATGACTTAAGGAGTTCAGGTATGTCTTGAAATCTGATTCTTGATTAGGTTCATAATGTGTTTGTCTTCATTTTATTTATTAGTACAATCTTGATTAACGTTAGAATTGTTTTATCACCCTAGTAACAATATGAATGCATGTGAATGATCGAAGACATTCATTAATTAGGGCTATATGATTGTACTAATGCATTATGGTGTTGTGTGAGGTTGGTGTTGTCTGCTAACAAGATACAGGTACATCACAAAAGACAAATCAAGTTCCATGACCATAACCACATGAAGACAAAGACTCATCCATAATCTTTGTTCTACTTACAAGGTATGTATGACTTTGTTATATTATGCTTAACCTATGAGACATGTAGGTTCTAGCTCAGAATCTCTAAATCATTGAAGAGATTGTTTAGGTATGTTGTACATAACTAAGCAGGTATACTAATCCAGGTATGTTTTCTCATGTCAAGTTAGAATCTTACCTTGTGTTAGGATCTCTTATATAAGTATACTTGGTATGATTGGTTATGCTTATTCATAAAGTTAGTAATCAAGGGTTTATGCATATTATGTCTCTTGTCTTGATGATTTAATTAACCAGAAGAGTACTATGATCAAACAAGAATATGCATGAGTAAAAGAAGACTTCCTTGAAACCCTGAATACTAATGATCATGACTATACATATTCAAGATTATTTAGAATTAGAATGTTTTGAGAATATACTAATGAATGTATGTTTGTGTATGAGATCATGAGGATGACACTAGTGCACACTTGAGCATGCACAGTGGTACAGAATGAATAAAAGTTCAAAAGACATATAGAAGATCAAGCGGGAGGCAACCACACAAACATAAAAGATAAGTATTTGAGTTGTTATTTGAAATAGTAAATGATATTGCTTGTATGCATATTTGTATTCCTAGAATATATCATGCTGAGTGTAAACATTCATAGAGCATTGAAACAGTATACTACTAATATGCATATGATTGGTAAGTTGGACAAACATTCCATTGTTGCTTGTCTAGAATGAAACCTCTTTGTTGACATGCTGAGATCTGTGCACACTCTCGATAGTATGTTCTGGTAGAGATGGAAGGCATCTAGATAGACACTGTATGCATACAGAATATGGAAAAGTGTTGTGCCAAAGTATTGGTCAAAATAGTTGCATAACTATGTAAATGATATATGTATGCATAATAGATTATCGTGACAATATGATTTGATGATTATGAAGTATTACTAATCATGTACTTAATTTTGATTTGTAGGAAAGATCATGATGAATGATGAACACTGAACAAGCGATGGATGCTCAACAAAAGATTTACAAATCAAACACAATATAGAAGGCTTGTGGCTAGAAGATTCTCCTAGAAAGAGGAAGAGAATCATGATGACATGTTTGCTCCAAGTGGCTAGATAAGACCATTCCCTTAATGGTGTAATTAAAGAAGAAGTGTGAATCAGGATTTGTATGGGTTCCCAGGATTGATAATCAATTGATGAGCTTAATGATCACCATGGGTGATGTGGATCTCAACCTTTGTTATAAGGTTGAATATGTTTTCTATACACAGATGACATGGATGCAAGAAGGAACTCACCACAGAGTTCGAATGATATTGAGGCTCATATCAGTAGACCCATCTAACAAGAGATGGCACAGATAGATATGCAGAAGATCATTCAATGCAGAAATGAAAATGAAAGATCTCAGATTGATGCATTACTTCCTAGGTCTGGAAGTATAGCAAGGTTCAGAAGGAATCCTTCTCAACCAAGGAAAGTATGCTGATAAATATTAAAAGGACTTGATGTGTTGGTATGGCCACTCTTGAAGTTTTTAGCAGATGACTCATCAGAGTTAGTGGATAGAACTCTGTACAAACAAAATATTGAGTCATTGGTCAGATATATGCTTTGCTGTGAACACCTTGAGTTAGTATCTAGTGGAAACTAGATGCGTCCACCTGATAAGCTACAAATCATGTGATGTGGTACCTAAAGGATACAATAGACTTTGATCTATGTTATCTTGGAGATCATGACTTCAAATGGCTACACAGATGTTGATTGGGCAGGAAGTGTATCAGACAGGAAGAGCACATCGAGAGGATGTTATTGTCTGGGATCAACCATGATCTCGTGGTTGAGCAGGAAACAATCTAGTGTGGCTCTTAGCACAAGCAGAATATATGGCTGCTTGCTTTGCTAATTGTGAAGCGGTATGGCTTCAGAATTGACTTAGAGATGGACCCAACTATGATCCTATGTGACAAACAGAGTTGTACCAAAATGGCAGAGAATCCAATGTTCCAAGATAAGTCAAAGCACATAGAGATCTGACATTTCTATATACAAGATATGGTTAATGTTCGAATTCGTAGCAAGTTACCAATGCACTAACCAAACCTCTACCGATCCGATGTACTAACCAAACCTCTACCTCAAGTAAATTTTTCCAAGACAAACTTAATATAGTTAAGAAGGACCCTCCTCGAAAGGGGGAGTGATGTGATCACTTATGATAAGATTTCCCCCATCGACAGTGAGGTCAATGATGTGGATACCTATATTGGTGATGCTAATAGAGATGTTGGTGGATGGTCCTTAGACAGGGTCTAAGGTGACAAGGGGATTGCATCATCCTTGAACACATGTTCTAAAGAGAGCCGTAGACATATTTCTTCGAGAATGAAGTCCTTGGTGGACATGATAGGATTGCATCATCCTCAAGAGAGCCGTAGACATGATGTCTCCGAGAATGAAGTCCTTGGTGGACATTTGGGGATTAGATCATCCCTAGACTTCAGTCCTAAAGTGAGCCGTAGACAGATGTCTCCGAGAAAGAAGAGGGATTGCATCATCCTTGAACACATGTTCTAAAGTGAGCCGTAGACAGGTGTCTCCGAGAAAGAAGAGGGATTGCATCATCCTTGAACACATGTTCTAAAGTGAGCCGTAGACATGATGTCTCCGATAATAAAGTCCTGAATGAATAGGTAGGGGATTGTATCTTCCCCAGACTGAGGTCCTAGAATTGAGCCATAGAAATGATGTCTCCGATAATAAAGTCCTGAATGAACAGGTAGGGGATTGTATCTTCCCTGGACTGAGGTCCCAGAATTGAGTCGTAGACATGATGTCTCCGATAATAAAGTCCTGAATGAACAGGTAGGGGATTGTATCTTCCCCGGACTGAGATCCCAGAATTGAGCTGTAGACTGGGTCTCTGATAATAAAGTCCTGAATGAACAGGTAGGGGATTGTATCTTCCCCGGACTGAGGTCCCAAAATTGAGCCGTAGACTGGGTCTTCGATAATAAAGTCCTGAATGAACAGGTAGGGGATTGTATCTTCCCCAGACTGAGGTCCCAGAATTGAGCTGTAGACATGATGTCTCTGATAATAAAGTCCTGAATGAATAGGTAGGGGATTGTATCTTCCCCGGACTGAGGTCCCAGAATTGAGCCGTAGACTGGGTCTCCGATAATGAAGTCCTGAATGAACAGGTAGGGGATTGCATCTTCCCCGAACTGTGGTCCCAGAATTGAGCCGTAGACTGGGTCTCCGATAATGAAGTCCTGAATGAACAGGTAGGGGATTGTATCTTCCCTGGACTTTAGTCCCATAATTGATCCGTACACTAATGTCTCCGAAAAAAAAAAAAAAACTAAAGATAGGATTGCATCATCCATGAACTAGGTTCAAAATGTACGTGATGGATTACATCGTCCCTAGACATGAGACTTGTCTTAAAGTGATAAGGATTGATCATCCTGGAACTTGATCTGGATTGTATCATCCATGGACCTATGTCCTAAAGAGAGCGGGATTGATCATCATGTAATATGATCATGTGTGTTGTAGGATATGCTGCTATGTATTAGTGAGAATACATGCTTTTGATAATAGATGTATTAGTGAGAATACATCGTATTGATGATAGATGTATTAGTGAGAATACATGCTTTTGATGATAGATGTATTAGTGAGAATACATGCTTTTGATAATAGATGTATTAGTGAGAATACATACTTTTGATGACAGATGTATTAGTAAGAATACATGCTTTTTGATGATATATGTATTAGTAAGAATACATTTTTTGATGATAGATGTATTGGTGTGGATACTAATACAGATGATCTAGATGCTGTAGATCGTGATGATCTAAGATGTTGTAGATCGAGATGATCCAGATGCTGTAGATCGAGATGATCCAGATGCTGTAGATCATGATGAGCTAGATGCTGTAGATCATGATGAGCTAGATGCTGTAGATCATGATGATCCAGATGCTGTAGATCGACATGATCCAGATCGAGATGATCCAGATGTTGTAGATCGAGATGATCCAGATGTTTTAGATCGAGATGATCCAGATGTTGTAGATCGAGATGATCCAGATGCTATAGATCGAGATGATCCAGATGTTGTAGATTGTGATGATCCAGATGCTGTAGATCGTGATGAACCAGATGTTGTAGATCGAGATGATGTGATGATGCTGATCGTGTTGATCTAGACGACGATGTTGATCGTGTAATGACGATGCTGATGATCGTGTGATGACGATGCCGACGATCGTGAGGATTCAGATATTGATGCTGCTGTAGCTATTTGAGTGCTGCAGAAGATAAAGACTCAGTACTAAAGATGTTGATGTTCCAGTATTGAAGATGTTCCAGTAACTGGTTGAGTTACTGATGATGATTGAGAAATCTTCCAATGATTTATAGATGTATCATGTATGATGTTGATGACTCCTTGCTCGTGCAGATGCTGTTATAATATCCTTCTCGTTAAGGGGGAGTGTTGAGATATTGTAACTTCAAAGAATATTATATTTGTACTTTATTATTCCGGAGATGTTTCATTCCTCCGTGAAGATCTTATTGTATATCCGGAGATGTTTATTCCTCCGTCGGAATGTGGTAACTTGGGTTATTAGACTTCCCTAGTGGGGGTCGGCCCTGTATGTGTTATGTGGGTCAAAGGGTTATTAGACCACCCTAGAAGGGTTGGCCCAGTCAGTTGTAGTGGGGTATTTAACTCAGTGGTTAAATACGAGCCTACATGTTCTGTGTAAAAGACAAGTCGGAGTAGTGTATAAATAGAGGAGGTGTATTCCTCATTAGACATACACTCACTCACTTGAGAATGGCGCACTTGTGGAGGAGAGGTCTGCTATGGAGAAGAAGGAGCTTATGCTCAGGGTTTGCATCTTTGTATATTGCTGGTCATCTATATTGAGGAAGCTTTACTGGGTTTTCTACCCCATGAGGGTTTCCTAGGATAAATTTGTGTCTCTTGTGTTTATGCTATGCTTGTTGTTTCTTCAGTGATCCTATATATGCTATTATTGTGAAATGGAATGTAATGCTACTATTTTCTATCTTAGCATATTAAATCTTAACATGTTGATGATGAAGCATATCGCCCAGTATCTATGACTGTAGAAGAGACTCAAGAAGTGACTGAAGGAGTGACTGAAGATCCACAAGCAGTCACAGATTTTATAAATACTATTGAGATTGACCACTCTTTTTCTAATCAATAGGTATTGGGGGTTACTACTACCCCTGACATTACAACTTTAGCACTTTTTTTATCATCTATTCAATATCTTTTTGCTTTGTCCCCAGGGGTAATGCCACCATTTTCCATATCACAACGTTTTCATACCTTGACCTTGAGAGCCACTCCACTTTCATACAACTCAGTTCCTTTTTCCATTTCCCCATCTATTATTGCAGAGATCCAGTCTTCGACTATCCCTCAGCAATTACCCATATCCACTTTATCATCATCCACCACTGATGAGCCATCGATAGTTCTTTCTCCATCATCAGCTACTAAGGATGACCATGTTGCACTTTTTGAAGCCTTCACTTCAATCCCTTCTCCAATCCATGTTCCATCAGTTCCTCAGATTGTCTCTACCCCTATGACTACTCCTCAAGTTACCATGCCTATGCCTAGTCCCACTATCACTTAAACACCTTCATTGATTTCAATAGAGAATGTCATCTCATTTTCTTTGGAAATAATAACTGAATATGAAGATGATGTGGTAGTCCCTCTTGGACATTATTTCTACAGCAAAGAAAATAAAGCAGGGATAAAGAGGGGTAAGAAGAGGAGTAGGGATCAAAGTGGATTAAAAGTATCTGTTCCTAATCAAATAATATGGGCTCAACAAAAAATGATCCCCAGATAACAGCAATGGAGACAACCATAGCCTTAGGAGCATTTGCTGGTGCAAACCTTGATTCATTCTAGATATTGAAAAGGGAGATTGATCAGAAGAAGGAAGAATTGGAAAGGCTTGAAGAAAAGTTAGTAAAGACCAAGGAAGAACATGAGATTTATGTTGTTGATCTCAGGAGGTTATGGGGAGATAGGTTGTCGGATCTGGAGAGAAGCAATAGCTCTCTTCGGGATGAACTTCATAATGTACAAGTTGACAATTATGCAAACACGCAAAAGATAGCCTTACTAGAAAAGCAATGTGAGGATGTAACTACAAGTGCAGCCTCTTCTCGTTTCTTTAATCTCTCACCCCAAGAATTTAAGAATTTTGACCTGTAGGTCAATGAAGAACATCATAAATTGCTGGAGAAATTGTTTGACACCCTTGATGAGATTAGGGAAACTCATATGACTTTTGGTAAGATGTATGGTGCCCTTGAGGAGCAGAAAGCCAAAAGGCTACAAGCTTCTTAGGCAAGTCAAAGTAGTGGTGAGTAGCAAAGGTATATCAAGGAAATACCAGAAGACATCCCTATTCTCAACAGTTTCCAATTCAAGAAGATCATAGGTGCTTTGAACACTTGGCTTGAGCTTAATGAGTCAGTTGAAGACTTCCTTAAGAAAGAACAGGCTATGTGCAGGAGGCGATAGTATGCTACAGATAACATTTTGGAATTGCTACAGTTCTCAGCCTTGGAGCTCATTGAAGATGATTGCTCGCCTAAGTTGATGGTGAGCAAGTAGAATGCAGGTGTGAGGAGGAAAAGGAGAAAATTCAGCACCTTGAGGAAGTCAAGATTCATGATGTGGATCGATTAATTAGGAAGCCAATTGCCTTGGAAGGAAAAATTCACATTTACATCCGTATTTGGCATAAGTTAGCTAAAAATGAAATGGAAACATTTGTATGTAATGCCTAGCTGGAGCTTGAGTCAGCTAGCTATCCGAATGTGGATGAGTTGTTAGAGATTTGGGACAAATGGCAAGTTTTTCTAGGCCATTAGTTTTTAGTTTGATTTTGTAATCCCGGTTTGTGGGAATTTACTTTTTGTATCATTTTGTAAACTCTTATTTAAAGAGGTGATCTCTCGTAGAGAGGGAGGATGGAATTTGGAGAAGCAATCAGTAGGAGAGGTTGGAGATACTCTGTTTGGTACAAGGCTTGTAATTTCTTACAAACTTTCATTAATACAGTCAAGTTATTTTCAGATCTACTTCTGTCTATTGATCAAGTTTATTTGATGAATGTGATTTTACTCTGAATTGCTTATCTAATACTGTTTCAATATTTTTGCAATTTATAAAGCACAGTGATCTATAGTTCAGGTTTTTCTTTGCTAATGATCTGTGTGTTCATGAAGTTTTTAGAGAGTTTATTCATTTAAAACTTTTATCTTTTTCTACAAATGGTTTTTACAGTAAAATATAATTGATGTTAATTTTTCAATTAACATATCAGTTATAGGTCAAATCTTGAATGCATACAACCCTCAATTTTCCATTGGTTAATTTTTATTGAGTAATTGTAACTTGAGTAGTTAAGCCATTGATCCTTTTTACATTTCTTTTTAATTGATAAATGTGCTTATCTATTTCCATATCAAGCTGACCTGCATTTATCTCAAGAAACTTTCTTAAGGTAGATCTGACTTAGTATAGATTCCTTTAAGTAGATTTGTGTTTACAGATTTTAATACACTTTGTTTTTCTTCAAAAGAAAACTGATCCCTAGGATCAAAACTCACCAACTCTTAGCGTTCCAGCGGAGGTCGAATATCCATGTGAGATTACTATACCAAACAGGATGGGGATAGAACGGTCCTTGCGTAGGATCTTTTGAATCCTTCAAGTCTTGGTTTTCATCCTCTATTGAGAGCTTAGGAACCCATTCCAACACTTTGCACACCTTGCACATTTGAGGCCTCATCAAATGGCGCTAGAAGGAGGTCTTGAAACAAAATATGCCTAAACAAAGTACCAGTAAACCTCCTCCAGCAAGAATACCGATTGTCACCTGTAGCCACACACAAGCATCTACTTATGTTGAGCAAACGATGCAACATAGCAATAATATTCCCACCAACCCTACAGCTCACCGAGATCCTAGAACAGGAGATATCATCATTATATCACCCACTAGAGGGCCTATCTCACTTGAACAAATACTCAAAAGTTCTAATGATAGTGCTACCAGGTTACAACAGAGGATCTCTGTAGAAAGAAATCAATGATTAGCAACAATTCACCAAGAAAATACTAATCCACAGGAAAATATTCAAGATAATCAAAATTCAGTTGAGAAAAATAATTCATCAAGCCAACAATAATCCCTTGAATTTGATCTTGATTTATTATTTAGTGAAACAGAACAAGTCTCACACAATACTGCTTCAGGTGGAACACCACCCTCTCCTCCTTCATCATCATCCTCCTCATCTAGAAGTGAGCATTCTTCTAGTTCTTCATTTGAAGAAGAAGAAGAACAACCTATGGCTAGGGAAGGCCGGAACAAACCTTGGCTTGACCAAGATGCTTTATTTATACTTTGGGATCAACATAGATTTCCTAAAAACCCTAAGAAGTGGCTTCCTAAGTCCAATCCACTAGACTTAGGAGTGTTGTCCATGATCATGTGGTTTGCAGACTATTCCCTTACACATTTGAAGGGAAGGCATCCACATGGTACTTTGCATTAGAAGCCAAAACCATAACTTTGTGAGATGAGTTTGAAAAATTGTTTATCCAGAAGTTTGGGGATGATAAAACACCACAAGATTTAGTTTTGGAATTATCTTCCATGAAAATGAAAGGTAAAGAAAGGGTCAAAGACTACAATCAGAGATTTTCTTATCTAAAGAATAGAATCTCTGCCATTGTTCTTCCTTCATAAAAAATTTTGGTTTCCTACTATGAAAAAGGCCTATCTATACCTATTGCAATGTGGGTCAAAAGGGCACACAAAGAAAACTTGTTTGAGGCTTATGTTGAAGCCATTTAGGTTGAAAAAGATATCTATTTCCTAAAAGATAACCTTGACACTTTAGAAGAACAACCTTCTACATCCAGAAAGAAAACTGATAATGTTCCCAAACCCACTACCCAAAACAAAGATGCCTTTGAAATGATTGATATTAAGAAGTTTCTCCCGAAAATGTCAAATGAGATGGTTAATTTAAAAAAGAATAATAATGAGAATAAAAATAATAATAGGGGTTTTGTAAGGCCACCTTTCAGGAGACCTTATCAACCTCCCCAAAATGCACCACCTCCTAATCCTAATGAAGGGATAACATCTGAAGAAATTTATTCCACATTCAAAGCTCTTGCCACTAAATCACAAAATGTCCCTGAACCCTCTGATGATCAAACAAACCAAGATCCACAGTTACCAGAAGGAGGAGATGAAGAAGGGGATCCACGGATTAATACAGTAAGCTATTTTTCTGAACTCCCAATGAATGATGAATAAGAAGAACCTGAGATAGTGTTCAATGTTCAACATCCTTACAATACTAGATCAAGACCACAACCCACTCAGGAACCTTCATCTTCAACAGCACCTCCCAACAAAAGAAAAACTGTTCCTCAAAAAGATACAGTCATTCTTGAACTGGAGTACAGTTTGGGTGAAGATTTGAAAAAAGTTAAAGAAAATATTTCTTTGTTTGAACTTCTGAAAATCCCTTCTATGAGGAATTCTTTACCTAAGAGTATGATAATCAAACAACCAAGGAAATCACAAAACAATAACATAGACTCTTTTACCAAACTAGAAGATCAAAAATATGGAAGTAAGAGGACACCTCCTTTCTTGCTTACCTTTGAAATGTTCAACATGAATGTACACAATTGCATGATAGACTCTGGTGCTTCCTCCAATGTGATGCCCTTGTCTGTCTGTAGAAAACTTAATGCCACTTGGGAACCCTGTCCTACTCATATTTTCTAGCTTGATAGATCTAAAGTAAGAGTAGTGGGCAGATTGAGAAATGTGTTGTTAACATTATCTGCTGATCCTTGGATTCACTAGACCATTGATATGGTTATAGCTGACATCCCTGAAGCCTATCGAATGTGGCAGAGCAGAGATTGGTCAGAGAATCTCAAGGGCTACTTTGCCACTGATTGGTCTCACCTATGGCTACCCTATAATGGAAAACCAAACAAGATTAAGATCAGTAGGGAACCATTTATGAAGCAAACATTCACTAACCTTAATGATTCAAGTGAACCTGCTTGTTATTTTAGTTCACATATTGAGCATTTCACATTTGATACCTTTTTGGGGGATTTTCCAGCTAATTCTTTGCCAGATGAAAATGTGCAAAATGAATCTTAGATTGCTAATGTTACCACTGTACCATTCTTTGGAACTATTGTACATAATGTGTATAATGTTAATACAAAATTTGGGATTGATTCGACTGCTTGGACTTTATTCTTTGATGGCTCCAGATCCAAGGATGGAGATGTTGTAGGGTTTGTCCTTATTGATTCAAAAGGGACTAAAACCATGATTGCTTGTAGACTTGAATTTGAATGTACAAATAATGTAGTTGAATATGCAGCTCAGGTGCAGGGACTCAAAAAGGCTATTGATATGGGTGCACAAGTGATAGAATGTTTTGGTGATTCTAAAATTATAGTTAAATAAGTAAGAAACAAGATACACTATCTATCTCCTTGTTTAACTAATTATCAAAAAATGGTAAGAGAACTCACCAATTCTTTCACTGCATTCAACATTAATTCTGTCCCTAGGTCACAAAACTTTGTTGTTGACCTTTTAGCAAATATTGCATCTAGGCTGATTTGTAGTGACCCCCATTTCGGGTTCCCCAAAATAAAAAAACTTACACGGAATTTGAACATATAAGTATAATTAATTTCAAAACTTCTAGTATGATTTTTAGAAGAAGATATAGAGGCCACAGATCTAGTTCTATCTATTGCAGTACATGAATGTCAATAAATAGAACTGTATACCCAGATTATTCGTTCCATCACAAGAGTTAGTAAAATAAATAAACTAAATACTTCAAACCTGTTTTCGACGGTTGGTCCAGCGAATCGATGGAGTCCTCGAAGTGGCTTTCGCATGATCCAATCCAATTTCCTAACAAAGTACCGAGTGACCCCTCGGTTGACCTCTCTATAGTACCGGGTTACTCTCCTTCACCCCAAACCTCCGAGCTAATGGGGTTGTAAGAACACACAAGCTAGCATCCCGAAAGGATCTCCCAATCCTCGTTCTGGCTAATCCCAACTCCAAGTATCATAACATAATCCAAGATTATGATGACCATCTAGCATTAGGGAGCAAGAGATGTCTTTCTCTCCTTCTCCTCCCTCATTATATAGCAAAATCTTGTGTGCCATGTGTCTGTCGATGCACATATTTAATTTAATTTAATATTTTAATTTCCAATATTCTCAAACACATGTGTCTTCTTAATGTCTTTAATGTGCATCTAAATCCCTAGATGAGTGGGAGTTAGGTGTAGAAGAGTTCTATTTCTCTTTTGGTTCTCATTTCGTTTACTTAACAATCTTTTAATTAGACCTATTGCTTTCTATTTTTCTTTCTTTTCCTAATATTAAGATTGAATTAAAAGATGATTCATTTTACTAAAAGTATAAACTATTTTAAATTTCCTCTTTATAAAATAATTTAAATGAATAATAAAATTAATTAAAGTAAAATCTTGAATAATAATAAAAGAAAAACAATTCTTTTATTAATGACCTATTTCAATTCTTTCTCAAAATAATGAAGCCAAGAATCTTTAATAGAATGATTTAAAATAATAAAATCTTTTGAATAAATAATAGTTTTTCTTAATAATAAAATTAATCAAATTTAATATAAATAAAGTCAATCTTTTAACCCCTTTTCAATATAATAAAATTAATTAAAATAAGAAATTTAATTAATGAAATCAATTAAAAATAAAATCTTGAATAGAATTATTCAAATTAATAAAATAGAACAAAATGAAATAAAGTATTTCTCAAATCTTATGTGAAAGTTTCATTTATACCATTGATTAATTTTCTTTCTCTTGTTATTGTCTAGGTACTTCTTCGGCGGGCCCTTCTGACAGTTTCATTTCTTCCTTCTTATGGGGAGTACTGCGTAGTGACTGGGAACTGCTACTGCGATCTCTCAACTACGCTCCTTGGAGACTAAGGGATGTTGAGGGATAAGGCTCTCCTTATTGCGCGCCCCTCAACTCATCGTACGCAACCAAATCATTATGGCCTTTCCTGTACAGCATACGCTTCCCCGAGTGAGCTAAAACGGCTTCACCGTTCCGTGGATTGCTAATCCAGGGTCGACAGTTAGTCGTTGTACCCCTATGTGTTCTTTCCATTTTTATGACCCCTAAATTTCCATTGTGGGTCAGTCGGTATATCGTCTTACCTGCCACTGCACACACTCAAGCACACATTAGTAGCGCTGCACTATATAAAATATTTACATCATGCATTCTAGTATCTCAGTCAGTTGAGCATACAAATTATTCATCATTTATCATCATGTCTCAGTCAGTCGAGCATATACACTATTCTTTATTTTCATTTTAAAGCATTGTCAAAGTAAATTCAATTGGTTCGTGTTTTACTTAGCCAGTTCATTTCAAAACTAGTACCTCATTATTGTAAACAGTTAAGGGACCGAGGCGGGCATTACATACACCCCCTCTTATTAAAAACTTCGTCCTGAAGTTAAGTATTATGTACTTCCATGGTGATTTTTTGATGTAGGAGCATCGGGACCTAGGCAGATCAGTCGAAGTTGATCGACCAAAGAGAGCCAACCAGCGAGGGTGCTGATAGCCACTGGTACGAGGAGTAGGTTGACTCATCAAGGTCAACAAGTCGAGCAGAAGCAGTCGGAGTGCGGTTGACTGAAGGATCAGTAGATGTCGTGAGAAGTCGAGGACCGACAGAAGACAATCGACAGATGATGAGCAATGTGACTGGTCAAGTAGTCGACAAGTGGTCGAACTACGACACGATAGGGTTTGGTGAAGCCAAGTGTAATGGGGAAAGAGTAACCCGACATGACAGTCGAGATGTGACTGACTACTGTAGCAGGTTCGGAAGGACAGAAAGTGAAGGGATTGTACTAGTAGTCGTTTGGGGTTGCTGAGGAAGTTATTACATTTATTGCAAGTTGGTGAAGGACATGACAGAGGATGCCATGGACAGAGGCTGTACAGCATGGATAGAAGCTGACGGTGCAGGTTCGTAGGATTTGGAAGGATCGGCGAATGGAGGGAATGCATGTCTCGGGATTGTCATAATATTGGAAACATCACCCACAGAGTATAAGAAGAAGAGGCCTTCAGTCTAAACAGGGGGCAGTGAGAGTAGAGCTGAGTGCAGAGCCGATAGAGTTGTGAAGAAGAGTCACACCGGCAGAGTGCAAAGTGTTGAGATTGAACCATAGCTCAGAGTTTCATTGTGAACCAGGAGAGGGTGAGGTCGACACACAGGGAGAACACATCATAGTTACTTCTAAGTTGTAACGGCTAAGGCCGATTGTAGTTAGTTACTTGCTTACAGTTATTTTATATTGTAACCGATTTCAGAGAAGTAATATAAGCCAATCCAGGCATATTTTTCTACACCTTGTTTGTGTGAGCATTATGGTTTGTGTCATGTGTATTGTTAAGAAAGAACCTTATTTCCAGAAGGTGACTTGCGTCAGTTGGTATCAGAGCCCGGAAGCAAGTCCGGTTGGACCAGAGAAGACTATACCAACCTAACTTGCGTCAATTGGTATCAGAGCCCGGAAGCAAGTCCGGTTGGAGAAAAGAAGACTATACCAACCTGACTTGCGTCAGTTGGTATTAGAGCCCGGAAGCGAGTTCAATTGGAGAGAAGACTATACCAACCTGACTTGTGTCAGTTGGTATCAGAGCCTGGAAGCGAGTCCGGTTGGAGAAGAGAAGACTATACCAACCTGACTTGCGTCAGTGGGTATCAGGATCTGAAAGTGTGAGGATTTTCAGCAGAAGTCGAAAATGCATCATAGAGGCGTTAATGTCTGAGGATGAAGAGCGCTTGGCGCTTATTAGGTCATTAACTTGCTGGGTTTATTTCTATAGGGAAGTTGTTTCACTTTGGATTCTTAGATGTATGAATTAGATTAGTGTTCTTATGGGATGAGTTGGCTCGACACATAGGTAGGATCATTATTTACATTCAGCAAATCAACTGCTTGAGTTGTTTATGCATAGACTATGCTTATTGCCTTTGAAATAAAAAGACCTTCTTGGGTTTGACAATTTATATTGACCACTCTGTGTGTTAGCTTTAATTAACTGACATATAGGGTGATCAACATGGCATAGAAGGCTTGCCCACATTAATTACAAAGCACTACCTCATGTGAGCAAAGTAGTTGTAGGACTACCAGATCTAAAGATTGAACATGAAGGCAATTGCAAGGGTTGTGCAAAAGGGAAAAATATAAAGAATCCTTTTCCAAAGAGTGAAACAAAGACTAAAAGTAATTTGGAATTGATCCATTCAGATGTATGTTTTCCCATGCCCACCACATCCTTCAGTGGATATGAATACTACCTAAATTTCATTGATGACTATTTAAGAAAGACTTGGATATATTTCCTGAAGGGAAAAGATGAAGTCTTTGGAAGATTCAAGGAGTTCAAATCCTTGATAGAGAATCTTTCAGAAAAGAATATCAAGATGCTCAGGACTGATAATGGTGGAGAATATACTTCAAAATATTTTGAAGCCTTTTGCAAAGAAGCTGGAATCAAGAGGGAACTAACCACTCCCTATAATGCTCAACAAAATGGTGTTGCGGAAAGAAAGAATAGAACCATCATGGAAGCAATAAAGACAATGCTACATGATCAAGACATACTTATGTACTTATGGGCTGAAGCAGCTAGGACAATAGTCTATGTGCAAAATAGACTATCTCACAGTGCCCTTGAATTCAAGACTCTAGAAGAAGTCTTCACAAGAAAGAAGCCTGAGGTAAGTCACCTTAAGATATTTCGGTGCCCTGTGTATATTCACATACCTAAAGAAAAGAGAACTAATTGGGATCCTTCTGGGAAGAAGGGAATATTTTTTGGGTATTGTGAAACATCCAAAGCATTCAGGATTTACATCCCAGGATTCCATCATATGGAAATTGGTAGGGATGTCACATTTGATGAAGACACAGCTCTGAAGAGGTCTAGGAACTGCTAGTATGAAGAAGTATATGAAGAAGATGCACCTCCTAGAATTGCAGAAGTTGTACCATATCCTGAAGATGAAACTCTTGAAGACCATGACATGTTAGAACCACAAGAACCCCCCACTACAAACATTTCAAGAAAAAGAAAGCCAGCATGGGCTAGAGACCTTATACTGGGAGCTGAAAAGTATGGAGCTCCAGAAGGCTCCACTAGAGTGAACAAGAAACCAAAGCTATTCTCCAACTATGTGGCTTTGATGTGTGATCTTCTAGATCAAGAACCTACTAGTTATGAAGAGGCAGTTCATAAGAAATAGTGGGTAGAAGCAATGACAGAGGTATAGCAGTCAATAATGAAGAATGATGTTTGGGACATAGTTCCCAAACCAAAGGACAATAGTGTAGTATCCTCCAAATGGATATACAAGATAAATCATGCTCCAGATGGCAGTATTGAAAAGTATAAGGGAAGGTTTGTAGCCAGAGGATTCTCTCAGAAAGAAGGAATTGACTATGAAGAGAAATTTGCACCAATTACAAGGTACACTTCCATTAGAACCATCATGGCACTGGCATCCACGATGAAGTGGAAATTACACCAGATGGATGTGAAGACAACTTTCCTAAATGGTGTAATTGAAGAAGAAGTGTACATAGAACAACCACAAGGATTTGAGGTGGAAGACAGAAGAACCCATGTATGCAATCTAAAGAAGGCTCTGTATGGGTTGAAACAAGCTCCTAGAGCTTGGTATGGAAGGATTTACAGTTTCTTAACTAGCTTGGGATTTACCAAGAGTAAAGCTAATCCTAATCATTATCTCAAAGTTATGAATGATGAACATGTCATCTTGTTGATGTATGTGGATGATCTATTTCTGACTGGAAATGAGAAATAGATTATCGAATGCAAAACAAATCTCTCTTTAGAGTTTGAGATGAAAGATCTCGGATTGATGCACTACTTCCTAGGTTTGGAAGTATGGCAAGGTCCAAAAGGAATCTTTCTCAATCAGGGAAAGTATGCTGTGGAAATCTTGAAAAGATTTGATATGTTGGAATGTAAAGCCATGGCCACTCCCATGAATTCCAACCTGAAGCTATTAGTAGATGACTCATTAGAGTTAGTGGATGTAACTCTGTACAGACAAATTATTGGATCATTAATGTATTTAACGAATACTAGGCCAAATATCTACTTTGCTGTGAACACCCTGAGTCAGTATCTAGTGGAACCTACACGTGTTCACATGATAGCTGCAAAGCATGTGATGAGGTACCTAAAGGGTACAATAGATTTTGGTCTATATTACCTTGGAGAACATGACTTCAGATTGTATGGCTACATAGATGCTGATTGGGAAGGAAGCATATCAGATAGAAAGAGTACATCGGGAGGATGTTATTGTCTGGGATCTGCCATGATCTTATGGTATAGTAGGAAGCAGTCTAGTGTGGCTCTCAGCATAGCTGAAGCAGAATATATAGCTGCTTGCACTACTAGTTATGAAGCGGTATGGCTTCATAAGTTATTATTAGGACTGTTTGACTTAGAGATGGACCCCACTGTGATCCTGTGTGACAACCAGAGTTGTATCAAGATGACAGAGAATCCAGTGTTCCAGGATAAGTCAAAGCACATAGAGAACCAATATTTTTATATATATGATATGGTGCAGAAAGGAGCTATCAAGCTCGAGTATGTGAGCACTAATGAACAAGTTGCAGATGTATTGACCAAACCTCTATGTCAAGTAAAGTTTGAACATTTTCGAGACAAGCTTGGTGTAGTTCAGAAGGACCCTCCTTGAAAGGGGGAGTGATATGGTCGATGATGATACTTGGATACTGGTATCAGTGTGGATTCCTATATCGATGATGAGATTTCCTATATTGACGGTAAGGTCAATGATGAGGATACCTACATTGATATGGATACATGTATCGATGATGAGCATACTTGTGTCATTGATATGGATACTGTATTGATGAGGATACTTTATCGTTGATATGGATATGGTATTGATGAGGATACTGTATCATTGATGTGGATATTGTATTGATGTGGATACTTGTATCGATAATGAGGTTACATGTTTTGACGACAAGGTCGATGGTGAGGCTACTAGTTCCGACGATGAGGTCGATGAATGGTCCCTAGTGGACATGAGGGGATTGTATCATCCCTGGACTTCAGTCCCAAACTGATCCACAGACAGATGTCTCCAAGAGTGAGGGGATTGTATCATCCCTGGAATTCATTCCTAAATAGATCCGCAGACAGATGTCTTTGAGAGTGAGGGGATTGTACCATCCCTGGACTTCAGTCCTAAACTTATTCACACACAGATATCTCCGAGAGCAAGGGGATTGTATCATCCCTGGACTTCAGTCCTAAACTGATCCATGGACAGATGTCTCCGAGAGTGAGAGGATTATATCATCCCTGGACTTCATGTTAATTTTAAACTAATTTGACTAGCAAGATCATTGAAAGAAACACAATCACAAGATAGATAGAGATGTTACCCTGGGAAACCCTCATGGGGTAGAAAACCTAGCAAAGCTTTCCTCAATAAGATGATCAACCAAATATAAGATGTAGTCCAATACTAGAGCTCCTTCTCTACCTCCTATGCAGACCTCTCTCTCACTTGTGCGCTACTTTTCGAGTGATGGAAGAGTGAGAATAGTGAGGAACATCCTCCTCTACTTATACTTGTTTCTTGACTGACTTTTTACCCTATGGGGATGACCTCTCCTAAGAGATTATAATAACCCCTAATAAATTAACTCAGGGCTAACCCCCACATGGTAGATCTAATAGCCCTGGTTACCATAATCCATTGGAAGAATAAACATCTCCCGATACATAATAAAGTCACATCGGAGGAATGAAACATCTTCAGAATAATACAACTATAATATTCTTAGAAGTTACAATATTTCAACACTCCCCCTTAACAAGAAGGATATTATAACAACATATGTAGGAGCAAGGATTCATCGACTACATGATACATGATACATCTATAAATCATTGGAATCTTTCTCAACATCATTAGTAACTCAAGCAGTTACTGGAACATCTGGATCCTCACGATCATCAGCATTATCATCACACGATCATCTGCATCGTCATCACACGATCATCAACATTTTCATCACATGATCATCAGCATCGTCATCACATGATCATTATCATCGTCATCACACGATCATCAGCATACCCTGTAACACATATGATTCATTTAAGACACCTCATCATGTCTAGGGACGATGCAGTCCACTCATCAACTTAGACAGAGTCTAAGGACCACTTCTCAGAGACATATGTCTACGGATCATTTAAGACACCTCATCATGTCTAGGGATGATGCAATCCACTCGTCAACTTAGACAAATTCTAAGGACCACTTCTCGGAGACATACGTCTACGGATCATTTAAGACACCTCATCATGTCTAGGGATGATGCAATCCACTCATCAACTTAGACAAAGTCTAAGGACCACTTCTCGGAGACATACGTCTATGGATCATTTAAGACACCTCATCATGTCTAGGGATGATGCAATCCACTCGTCAACTTAGACAAAGTCTAAGGACCACTTCTCGGAGACATACGTCTATGGATCATTTAAGACACCTCATCATGTCTAGGGATGATGCAATCCACTCGTCAACTTAGAAAAATTCTAAGGACCACTTCTCGGAGACATACGTCTATGGATCAATTCAAGGGACCAAAGTCCGGGGATGATACAATCCCCACCTATCCACTAAGGAATTCATTCTTGAAGACAGATGTCTACGGATCAATTCAAGGGACCGAAGTTCAGGGATGATACAATCCCCACCTGTCCACTAAGGACTTCATTCTCGAAGACATATGTCTACTGATGAATTCAAGGGATTGAAGTTTGGGGATGATACAATCCCCACGTGTCCACTAAGGACTTCATTCTCAAAGACATATGTATACAGATCAATTCAAGGGACCGAAGTTCGGGGATGATACAGTCCCCACCTCATCGATACAGTATCTTCATCAATACAGGTATCATTAGTACATATCATCAATACAAGTATCCTCATCGATACAAGTATACATATCATCAATACAAGTATCCTCATCAATACAGGTACATCATCAATACAAGTATCCTCATCAATACAAGTATACATATCATCAAATACAAGTATCCTCATCAATACAAGTACATCATCAATACAAGTATCCTAATCAATACAAGAATACATGTCATCAATACAGGTACATCAAATATTTATCAACCATATCAGTCCCCCTTTCAAGGAGGGTCCTTTTGAACCACACCAAGCTTGTCTCAGAAATACTCAAACTTTACTCGAGATAGAGGTTTGGTCAGTATATCGGCAACTTGTTCATCAGTGCCTACAAATTCAAGCTTTATAGTTCCTTTCTACACCATATCTCATATATATAAATATTGGATCTCTATGTGCTTTGACTTATCATTGAACACTGGATTCTCTGTCATCTTGATACAACTCTGGTTGTCACATAGAATCACAGTGGGGTCCATCTCTAAGTCAAACAATCTTGATAATAACTTTCAAAGCCATACGGCTTCGCAACTAGCAGAGAAGGAAGCTATATATTCTGCTTCAGCTGTGCTGAGAGCCACACTTGACTGCTTTTTGCTAAACCACGAGATCATGGGAGATCCCAGACAATAGCATCCACTTGATGTACTCTTCTTTTCTGATACACTTCCTTCCCAATCAGCATCTGTGTAGCCATACGATCTGAATTCATGATCTCCACGATAATAGAGACCAAAATCTATCATACCTTTTAGGTACGTCATCACATGCTTTGCAGCAATTAGGTGAACCTATGTCGGTTTCACTAAATACTGACTCAGAGTGTTAACCACAAAGCATATGTCTGGACTGGCATTTGTTAGATACATCAATGATCCAATAATATGTCTGTATATAGTCACACCCACTAATTCTGAAGAGTCATCAACTAATAGTTTTAAGTTGGAATCCATGGGAGTGGCCATGGATTTGCATTCCAACATATCGAATCTTTTCAAGATTCCCAAAGCATACTTACCTTGGTTGAGAAAGATTCCATCAGGTCCTTGCCATACTTCTAGACCTAGGAAGTAGTGCATTAATCTGAGATCTTTCATCTCAAATTCTAGTGAGAGCTTCCTTTTGCATTTGATAATTTGTTTCTCATTTCCAATCAGAAATAGATCATCCACATATAGCAACAATATGACAGGTTCATCATTCATAACCTTGAGATAAAGATTAGGATCAACTTTACTTTTGGTAAAGCCCAAGTTTGTCAAGAAACTATCAATTCTTCCATACCAAGATCTGGGAGGTTGCTTCAACCCATATAATGCCTTCTTCAGTTTACATACATGGGTTCTTCCATCTTCTACCTCAAATCCTTGTGGTTGTTCTATGTACACTTCTTCCTCAATCACACCATTCAGAAAGGTTTTCTTTACATCCTTCTAGTGTAGATTCCATTTCATCATGGATGCAAGTTCCATGATGGTTCTAATGGAAGTGTACCTTGCGACTGGGGAAAATGTTTCTTCATAGTCAATTCCCTCTTTCTGAGAGAATCCTCTGGCCACCAATCTTGCTTTGTATTTTTCAATGTTGCCATCCGCAGCATGCTTTATTTTGTATATCCATTTGGATGATACCACACTTTTGTCTTTTGGCTTGGGAACTATATCCCAAACATCATTCCTCATTATTGACCGGTATTCTTCTATCATTGCCTCTACCCATTCTTTCTTATGAGCTGACTCTTCATAACTAGTAGGTTCCTGATCTACAAGATCACACATCAAAGCCATATAGTTGGAGAATGGCTTTGGTTTCTTGCTTACTCTAGTTGAGCCCTCAGGAGATCCATACTTTTCTACTCCTAGTAAAATATCTCTTTCCCATGCTGGCTTTCTTTTCGTTGAAGTGTTTGAAATGGGGGGTTCTTGTGGTTCTAGCATGTCATGGTCTTCGGGTGTTATGTCTTCAAAGATGGGTGCAGTCTATGTAATTCTGGGAGGTGTAACTTCTTCATATACTTCTTCATACTGGCACTTCCTAGATTTCTTGAGAGTTGTCTCTTCATCAAATGTCACATCCCTACTAATCTCCATATGGTGAAATCTTGGGATGTATATTCCGAATGCCTTGGATGTTTCACAATATCCAACAAATATTCCCTTCTTTCCCGAAGGATCTAACTTGGTCCTCTTTTCTTTTGGAATGTGAATGTATACTAGACATCCAAATATCTTGAGGTGACTTACTTTAGGCTTCTTCCCTGTGAACACTTCTTCTGGAGTCTTGAAATCAAGAGTACTGTGGGATAGTCTATTTTGCACATAGACTGATGTCCTAGCTACTTCAGCCCATAGATACATAGGCAAGTCTTGATCATGTATCATTGTCTTCACAGCTTCCATGATGGTTCTATTCTTTCTTTCTGCAACACCATTTTGTTGAGGATTATAGGGAGTGGTTAACTTCCTCTTGATTCCAGCTACTTTACAAGAGACTTCAAAATCCTTTGAAGTGTATTCTCCACCATTATCCGTCCTGAGTGTTTCACTCTTTGGAAATGGGTTCTTCATATTCTTTCCTTTTGCACACCCCTTGCTTGTGCCATCATGATCAATCTTCAAATCTGGTAGTCCTATTACAACCTTAATCACATGAGGCAGTGCTTTGTAGTTAATATGAGCAAGCCTCCTATGCCATAGTTCATTAGGGCTAGTAGCTTCATGAACAAGGGTAGCTTCTAGATGTCCCCTGAGTTTGTATAAAACTCCTTCCTCTTCACCAATAACAATTGCATCCTCAATAGATTTTCCTTTGGACCACATGAGTACTTGTCCATCTATGAATGAAACCCTATAACCTTTCTTATCTAGAGATGAGATAGAAAGTATGTTCTTCTTCAATCCTGGGACATATAATATCTCTTTCATTTTCAATGGTGTTCCAGAATCAAGCTTGTAGCTTGCTTCACCAATTCCCTTGATGGGATACTGATAGTCATTTCCTAATGACACCTTTTGTGGAGAGGTATTTTCTTCCAATTTTGAAAGAGTTTTCTTTTGTCTAGTCATGTGCTTTGAAGCGCCACTATCAATAAGCCATGTATCTTCTCCAAGTGTTATAGATCCTGAGAGTGTGGAGAATAGAACATACTCTTCTGCATCTTCTTCTTCATTCCTTCTAGATCTTTTCTTGGGGAGGGGCCTTTCTTATTCTTCTCTTTTAGATCTTTTCTTGTGAGGCCTTTCTTCCTCTTCTTCTTTTTCTTCTTCACTTTCATCTTATGCAAGATGTGCTTGATGTATTTTATGGTGAAGATTTTTATTCTTCTTTGAGGGACAAAATCTAGCAATGTGTCCTTCTTTATGACAATTGAAACATTGAAAGAAGAGTATTTCCTTCTTCCTTTCTTCTGAAATCTTTGTGGAGATTGAGACTCCTTGTGACTATCCTTCTTGAAGTAAGATTGATTCCTCCTTCTCTTGGTGTGTGTAGCCAAGGCTTGGTCATCTTCTTTGAGCAGGGCTTCTCTGTTAGAAACCCTACCTTCTTCTTAGATGCAATCTTCCCATACCACATCAAACTTCATGCTTTCTTTTCTGGCACACATGGTTTGGATAAATGACTCCCATGGTCTAGTGAGACCATTTAGAGTAGTCATGACTAGTTCATCTTCATCAAGGGTATCTCCAACAGCATCTAGTTGTTCTTTGAGCTGGGATATCCTTGAGAAATAGTCTTGAACACTAGATTCTCCTTTGTTCATCTTTGTGCTCTTTAATTGAGCTCTCAGATTCATCTTCCTATTGATATTCTTTCCCTCATACATTCTGGAAAGGGCATCATACATTTCCTTTGGAGTCTTCTTCGATGCCACTTGCGGTATCAAGTGGTATTTAATAGAATAAGGAATGATTCTCTTTTCCCTAATGAGATCCTTCCTATACTTCTCTTTGGCTTCATCTTCTCCAGGTTCTGCAATCTCATCCTTGATATACTAGGCAAGGTCATTCTCTTCAAGAATGAGGCAAATTCTGTATTTCCATGACCGGAAAGTTTCTATACCCTCTAGCTTTTCTTCAAGCTTAGTGCTTGGAGCCATCTTCTGTAGGGGTCAAAAGAGATTGAAGTTTATCAAGAGATAGAGTAACACTTACTAGGAGATGTGCTTGATTGAATTGGAAGATCTGGTGTGTTCTGCTTCTGGAAACATCAACTTTTCACCTTCTGGATCTGCAGTAGAATTTCTGGTTTTCTGGTTTTCTGGTTCTCTGGTGCACAGGTTCTCAACTTTTCTGGTTTTCTGCACTTTTGGTCAAACTAGGGTTTGACTTTCCCAGATTTCTATCCAACCAAAAACCTCGATCCAGGGCTCAAAACTTCGATTTTGAGGAGGGATATCTAGCCATGTAATCAGAATCTAAAAATACCAACTTTTGCATAAACCCTAATTTTCACTTGAGGAGGAGAGAGAGATATTTTTCACCTTGTGAAAGATGTCCTATTCGAGCTAGCTCTGATACCATGTTAAGTTTAAACTAATTTGACTAGCAAGATAATTGAAAGAAACACAATCACAAGATAGACAAAGATTTTACCTTGGGAAACCCTCATGGGGTAGAAAACCCAGCAAAGCTTTCCTCAATAAGATGATCAACCAAATACAAGATGTAGTCCAAGAATAGATCTCCTTCTCTACCTCCTATGCAGACCTCTCTCTCACTTGTGCATTATTGTCCAAGTGATGGAAGAGTGAGATAAGTGATGAACATCCTCCTCTACTTATACTTGTTTCCTGATTGAATTTTTACCCTATGGGGCCGACCTCTCCTAAGAGAGTCTAATAACCCCTAATAAATTAACTCAGGGCCGACCCGCACATGGTAGATCTAATAACCTTGGTTACCATAATCCATCAGAGGAATAAACATCTCTGGATACATAATAAAGTCACATCGGAGGAATGAAACATCTCAGGAATAATACAAATATAATATTTTTAGAAGTTACAATATTTCAACACTTCAGTCCTAAACTGATCTGCAGACAGATATTTCTGAGAGTGGTCCTTAGACTTTGTCTAAGTTGACAAGTGGACTGCATCATCCCTAGACATGATATGGTGTCTTAAAAGGATCACGTGTGTTGCAAGGTATGCTGCTATTGTGTTATTGATCAAGAGGATCCAGTTGATGATGATGATGTTGATCATGTGATGATGATGATGCTAATCGTGTGATGACGATGATGTTGATCATGTGATGACGATGATGATGACCGTACAATGACAATGCTGATGATTGTGTGATGATGATGCTGATGATCGTGTGATGATGATGCTAATGATCGTATGATGACGATGCTGTTGATTGAGAGAATCTAGATGATGAGGATTACTATAGCTGTTCGAGTGCTCCAGAAAATGAAGACTCAGTATTGAATATCTTGAAGATGTTCGAGTAACTGGTTGAGTTATTGAAGAAAGCTTCCAATTATTTATAGATGCATCATGTATTATGTAGTTGATGACTCCTTGCTCCTGCAGACATTGTTATAATATCCTTCTCGTTAAGGGGGAGTGTTGAAATATTGTAACTTTTAAGAATATTATATTTGTACTTTATTATTCCGGATATGTTTCATTCCTCTGATGGTACTTTGTTATGTATCCGGAGATGTTTATTCCTCCGAGAGATTGTGGTAACCACGGTTATTAGATCTCCCATGTGAGGTCGGCCCTAAGTTAGTTATTTGAAGGTTATTAGACTCTCCTGGGTGAGGTCGGCCCCATAGGGTAAAAAGTCAGTCGGAAAACAAGTATAAGTAAACAAGTATAAGTAGACAAGGCATGTTCCTCACTTATCTCATGCATTCATCCACTTGGAAGTAGTGCACAAGTGAGAGATAGGTCTGCATAGGAGGAGAAGGAGCTCTAGTCTTGGATTACATCTTGTATTTTGTTGATTATCTATATTGAGGAAATCTTTGCTGGGTTTTCTACCCCATGAGGGTTTCCCAGGTTAAATCTTTGTCTATGTTGTGATTGTGTTTCTTTCAGTGATCTTGCTAGTGAAATTAGGCTAAACTTAACATATAGTATTCACATGTGTATTAACAATCATACTACTTGCTCCAGAAATTCTATGACCAAGTACAATATCTATCAACCTTCATGCATTTCAACTATTCATGTCACGTTTATGTGACTCTTCTCAGATTTCCACATTTTGTTTACGTTTCACTAGTACTTTTAATATATAACCCTTTTAGTTGGTTCTTCCGACACCATGTATTTGAATGGTTTAAAACTCCTATAACTCTGGATACTATAGCCTAACAGAATGCTCTGACTTTCTACTCATGCAAGAGGTTAATTTATTTCTATCTCTATCAAGATTTTGTGTACGACCTGCTCATCACATTTTCGGATTTCAGAGTTTATTTTATGTTTCTTTAGTAGTTACGATCTATGGCGCAACACATGTTAGCATCTGGTTTCAATTTAGTAAGGGTCAATGCATTCTGATGTATCTAGTTATTCCTGCTAAGTTCTTTTGATGTTTTGTTCCTAACCTTCTATGTAGGAGATAATTACTATGTTTATGCATGCCTACTTTATCACTTTACGATCATACAGGTGGTGAATATATTCATCTTTATACTTTGATTTATCTGACTAAAGGTTTTTAAACCCTATTATCTTTAATTGGGACTGAAACATCTATCCTAGTACATAATTCATTTAAACATTTCTCCTCCTAGGTATTCTTTTCTACTTGCTAGACTATATATATAAAAAGAACAATATCTAAATGTCATAGCAGTTTAGTTTATTTTTGATATAAATATATTATGCGGGTGAGTAAGATAACGAAAAATTCTGATCAGGTGTTTTACTACTGCTATTACTCTTTTGCATCCAAGTCTCGGTTTGTATTTTATACTTGGAATAAGTTGGCGAGTCACTAAAACCAAAAAATTTGTTAGTGTTTGTAAAATAATAAATAAATCATATGCATATATTGTTTGAAGGCATTCCTGTAGGGGCTGCATTTTTGTATTCATAATATTATTGTATTTGTACCTGAAATATTTCACCAATTTGTGAGAACAAAATTCTATTAGTTTATATGTATATCTATGAAAAAGGAAGTCATAAGTAAATTTTGAAATATATGTATCTGTAGCGGATGTTTTTCTGTAATGAGCCCAATAGGTTTCTTAGTGTTGTAGTTGGGCTCTGATACCACTTGTAATATCCCTAAAACTGTAAAATTTAAAAATTTTCCTGTAGAAGTTTACTTATGCTACTTGGATAAAACATTTAACAAAATAACTTCAGTACTGGGAATAAATGTAAAACCTAACTCTTATATTGCGTATGTAACTTTATACTATCATTTTGTTTATGATCATCTGCTCTGGTTTAATTGTTGTAGATGTACTTAATGATAACCTTCATAATCAATGCCCTCAGTTATGATCTCATGCTCCATAACGAGCCCATATTTATTCTTTGTGTTTCGTCTGCTCGTTAACTGGGTGAATACTTCAACTATAATAGTCCTATTTTTAATGTGCAATTATTATTCATGTGAGTATCCTTGTAAACTCTTGAAGGTGTGATAAGGTGAAAATGGGCTAGGTTTACTTAGCTTAAATGCTAAAGCTTATCTCCACTTTTGTATTGTAGGTATTCCTTTAATGAGAATGAAACATCTGAACCTACTCTATAAATTTTTTAAACCAAATATTAGTGGATGTTTCTTTTTAAAAGGTATATGTGGAAAGCTTGGTGCTGGGTACTAAATCGAGTTCTTAAATGAAGACATGCCCTCTCACTATAGGGAGTGGATATAAAAATCTCAATGATAGTGGGGTTTGGGGGCATTTAAAGTAGCCATGTGATTACCTATGAAAATGTTGCCCAATTGGACTAGGGAATGGCTCTAAGCATCTAGCGCCTTCCATTTGGATTGTTTGTATTTCGATGGAGAGCTCTTAGGGTTTTGAGGGGTGTCCAAGAGACCAGCATTGGCCATGAGTATTTTCTCAGGCCTGTGGTCATCTAGAAAAGTGTGAGGAAAAAAATTTCCTCACAAGGTAATCTCTGCAATTTAATCTATATTTCAGATTGTGATTTCCTTCTTTTTGATTTGCTGAGAGCGATAACTCATTTTCCAAATCTATCTTTGATTGGGACTATGATGGTTGGGGGTTCGAGCTTGATAAAGTAGAGTACTCGTAGCAGGGTATTTTGAACCACGTTGGCCATGGTAAGCCTCGTCCACTGTGGCTATATCCCCCTCATGCGAATGTTTATCCAAATTAATGGTCTGTTTACTGAAGTGTTAAGCCTGAGAAGGGGTTTCCCTTTTGAAGTATTGGGATTTTAATGTAATGTTCAGTTCTTTTGGACCTTCGTGGATTGACTTGGTTTTAGAATTCGTAGGGATTTATATCTAAGTTATGGTTCTATTGGAAACCTATATGGCATTTTTGCTAGAACAGGGGATTCCTGACTTGGCTCCTCCACTGTGTATGAATCGATTGATGCTAAGGCGTTTTGTAATTTCTTTAAAAAGTGGTCTTCTTATTTTGGGTTCCCTGTTTGTATCGTAGCTATAATTTATAATGGTTACGCTTATATGGAGAGCGTTTTGTCTCTACGTGTTATTTTTAAATGATGCAATGGAAATGTTTAGAGTAAACGGGGTCCCTAGTTAAATACCAATGCTGATGCTTGCTTTTATGGTGAATGAATCGGATTACCCTGTCACTAACGTTTATGTGAGTCTAAGGTGGCTTATGCATTTTCTCTATTTCTCATAATATGTACGCTCTGTCTAAAGCAGGCCCTAGGGTTTTAATATTTTTTTTGTAGTGGAGGTTTAGGAGAAACTTTCATGTTCCTTAGTGTGAATCTCTTAACAACAATTTATTTATAAAAAAAATATGGATTTTCGGTTTTGGATCTGACATTTAAACTTATGCGTTTTTGTTTTTGTTTATCTGAATAAAACCCTCGATGGGAAATGATAGCTATGGTGTTGAATTTTTCATGATGGTAAGACCCTTTTGGGTAGTTACTTGCACCTGTGTTTTTACATTATGTAACACAATTTATGGAATGAGCCTAGGTAGTATTGGAAATGATGGAAACTATACCTTTGTAGCTGAATGATTCTTGTTTTTCTTTAGAGTGTAATTGTATTAATCGTGCGTGCAATGACTTGGAGTGAATTTTATGTGTAGACTTTAACCTGGAACGCTGGCCTCTACATAGCTATATCTTAACATTTTCTAGATGGAGAGTTACAGCCTCTGTAAACCAAGGAAATTACTCTATAAATTAATAACTCTGCGCTGGCTCTATGAAGGAACGGTCCTGAGCTAAATATTTTCCTTTTTGAGAATGTTCTTAGGTGAATCTTTTAAGGGTAGAGCCGTCACGTTCAAATTGATTTCAATGTATACTTTTCTTACCATTATCGTGGATATATAAGATTTGTTTACAGCTGCTGCAAAAAGCATTTGAGTTTTGGTATTTAAATTCCTTTAACTTTCAAAATTTCCCTATACTTTAACCTATGCTTTTCACTAATTCGTTGTTTATGAAAAAAATTTGGTGTGAAGCCCTGTCAATGTTTGGTAATTCAATGCGACTTTAGTTTCTTTTGAGTTCTTGTCATTTTTACGCTATATGTATAATATCTGGAAGTCCAACCTCCTTAGCAAAATAAATGGTTGATTTATTATTAAAGTCTATTTAATGGGCAAGGCCCTATTGTGGCCACAACAGATCCCATGCTTAGATGAAGCATGGGAGCCCCATTTTTGAATAAACGCAAAGGTATTTGGGTGAGTTATCTGGTAAATATCCGTTTTTGGTTTCTACCTCTAAGATCCTTCACCCATGCTTTTGGTCCACCTCTTTGACATTTTTTTGAATAAATTTTCCAAGTGTTTTGGTCCGGAGAAAGCTTAAATTTTGAGTATTTTATCGTCTGCTTTCGTCAACCCGAAACCCAACATTTTGGGAACCCGAAACCCGCAACCCGACAGGTGTGGTTTGCGGGAATTCATTTTTCAGTTTTTGGTTTTGCTCCACCCGAAACCCGCAACCCGATAGGTGCGGGTTGCGGGATCGTTGTTTTTAGTTTTCAGTTTTTGCAATCCCGAAACCCGCAACCTGACAAGTGTGGGTTGCGAGTTTTGTTGTTAATAAATATGGGAAATCTTCATCCTGAAACCTGCATCCTGAAACTCTCAGTTGCAGATTTTGGATTGCGGGAACTTGTTTCTTAAGAATTGCGTTGTGTGTTCCCGAAACCCGCAACCCGCAAGTGTCGGGTTGTGGGATGCGGGAAGAGATTTTTATTTTTTTCGTGATTGCTTCCATTTCCGAAACCCGCAAGTTTTGGGTTGTGGCTTTCAAAAACTCGTTTTTGTTTTTTATGTTGGCAGTTTGCAATCCCGAAACCCGCAACCCGGAAGTTTCCGGTTGCGGCTTTCTGAAATCATGAATAAACAGTGTGAACAATAACTTGACCTTAATCTTGACCATTGACTTGTCTTGATCTTGTGGATGAGATTACATTGCGTGATTTGAGTGTTTATTTGGTTCATTTACAGTTTAGTCATTTGCTTTTGATTCATTTGATTTGGTTCTGTGATCTTGGTGGTTAATTTACTATGTTGTTCCTCACATGCCCCACCCAGATTTGGTTTTCGCTGCACAAATTGATCATTCAAGATGATGGCTGGTTATTACCTTCACTTTGGGATTTTGATTGATCTTATGGTTTCTTCTCTCATGATTTTGGATATTGCATTAGTATGATATTTGAGTTTGATGGCATTTTGTTTAACTTTTGGATACCTAGAATCATAATGTAAATATTGTAAATAATCTTAGTCTTTGGGTTTGTTTACTTATGTTAGTTTAATATTTTTTAATTTTTTAAATTAAGCTTATTGAAATGTTTTAAATATTCATGGTCGTGCTTTGACTTCATTAATTTAATTCATGTATTTTATTAAATCCATATATTAAACTTATACACAATTTGATGTTATGAGAATTAAAAGAACACATGTTTTAGTTTGTTGGAGTTCTAATTTCCTTAATTTCTATGAGATTTGGTTTTATGATTATTTGGAAATTAGTGGGATGTAAAGTAGTTTGATCATGGATAAGTCATTCATTCTCAATAACCTAGTTTGATTTTGAAAATATAACTTCTATTTTTACCTTTTGCAATTTAAAAGAATTTCCATTTATTACTATGCAAAAGGAAATATTATTATTCTTTTCCTGGTTTTTTGGAAAATGATTATGTTAGAAACCTATTTATGGAATTAATTAACTCTCCTGTATTATAGGAGTGATTCATTTCCTATATACGTAACTTGTTTCCAACTATCATTTTCCTAAGAATTGAATTGTAAATGGTTATTATTTTTACTTCTAGGTTTAGGGTTTTTAGATATTGCATTTTCCCGTTCACGTTGTAAATATTTTTAGATTTTCTTAATCTTTTAGCCATCGTTATTTCCTTAATCCATTCATTATTCAAAAAAATAAAAATAAAAGTTGCATTTTTCTAAGCTTCCTTAGTCTTTTTATGCATTTTTATTTTTTGCAATGTGTGACCCCAAAACCCGAAATTTCAGGTTGCGGATTTCGGGAATACATTTATTTTGTAGTTTGTAATGTGTAATCCCGAAACTCGAAACTCAAAAATTTTGGGTTGCGGATTTCGGGAACACATTAATTCTTATTTTAGCAATGTCTAAACGTGAAACCCGAAACCCGAATTTCGGGTTGGGGGTTTTGCTTTTTCAGTTTTCATCCATGCATTATTCGAGACCCTAAGTTTTTCTTAGGTTATAATTTTATGTAATTTCGCGTCCATAATTTTCGGTAATTGAATTTTTTTACTTAGGGTTTTTAATTTGGTTGTAATTTTGCTTTTGTTTTTTCCATTTTGATTTGATTTAATAAATTTTTCTAATTCAAATTTTCCCTCCCGACATGTGATTTCCGATTTGGTCGCGATATGGTTTTTGGATTATTGTTTTTGTTTTCTTCTTTTTTCAACCAATTGTTTTTGTTTTATTCATTTGGAGAATGATTAATATCAATTATGGATTTAATTGTTAAATCAACGGCTACAATTCATCCCGAAATGAAATCAACCACTGTTGAGTCTTAACTTTCAAGAGACATATCTTGAGATTTACAAGTCCAAATCAAGCCTATGAGAGCTCATTGGAAAACTGGAAGGATGAGGAATGATTTGGGAAGATTATTTTCTCCAAATGATTAGCTTAACCACCCCAAAAATATGCCTCAATCAATTTCGGATTTGCATAAGATTTGTTCATTTTCATTATTTTTGATTTGCAAATGAATTGCTATTTGTTTTAGGTTTCTGTTATTGGATTTGGAATGATATTTTAATATCTGTTTTGGATTGTACAAGTGTGGATTTGGATTTGGAACAATCAAGATTAATAATTACATCCCAAGTTTGGAATGATAAAAACATGCCAAGTGGAAAGCAATGATCTTTGGACGCGATTTCGGGAGTGATGAAGATGAATCTGAAAAATTTGAGACATGGGTTTTGTGCAGAAGGTGCCCAATTAGTTTGATCACAAGCCTAATCCTCAGAAAGTCCTCTATTTGGAAGTACGACTGGTTCTTCAAAACAGATTTTCCCAGATTTGTCTCATGGACGGATCTGGCAAATGAAGCAACTCAGCTAGTTAGCTGAGGAATTTGGGGAATGGTTCTTATCTTTTTTTTCTGTAATTTTCTCTTTATAAATATCTACCTTCAATTATCTGGAAGGCAGGGGAGTGCTCACGAGAGCTGGAAATATTTCTCTGTCAGAATTGAGGACATGCCGCCAAGGTTGATGATGACTTGAGAGCTCGAATAAGCAAGGATTAATTGGATATGCCTTGTTTTGCAGACACTGTAATTTCTTGCAGTTGTGTTAAATATAGTAAAGCTTCTCCATATGTCTTCTTATTTACTTATCAAGTTTATTTGATTAGTTTGATGATGCTCTGGGTCGATTATTAATTATTGTTTATTAATTTGCAATCAATTAACAATTCTAGATCTAGAGTTTTAGTTTATCATGATTCATGATCTGGATTTACAAATATGTTCAATAAGTTTATTTATGCAACATGTTTATTTATTTCTGCAAATAATTTACAGTCAATATTAAGTTCATGCTAATTTTTAAATTGGCAAAAGAACAGCAAGATATTCTTGGATGCGTTCAAATCTTTAAATTGTTATCAGCCATTTTCATTGTTTGATCATACTTTGAAGTAATAAGTTAATAATCTGGTTTTACATTTCTGTTAAGCTGATGAAATAACTTATTAAAACACAAACCAAGTTACCCCGCACAATATCAAGCTTCCTTCTTAGAATAGGACTAACTTAGATTTAGTTTCCTCTTCTAAAATAGGTCAGATTAGCTTAGATTTACAATTTTCACACCTTTTGTTTTCCTTGATTGAAAAATTGACCTAATTGGTCAAACCACCGACTCATAGAGTGCTAGAGGAGGCCGAATATCCGTGGAGGATCACCACACCAAATAGGTTGGGGATAGAATTTCCCTTGCACAGGGTCTTTCAAAGCCTTTCAACTTGGGTTTTCTTCCTTTGTTGAGTGTCTTGGAACATTCCAACACCCTTTGCATCTAACCTGCACATCCAAGGCATCAACAGGCCCTAACGCTAAAATTGCTCTCATCTTTATGGCTTATGTTTATGATTTTAAATGGTAATCTATGATGTAGTGTAATTGTGTATGGTGCTGGGGACTCGATACGAGTCTTTGCAAACTTGGAAACTACTCCCTAAAGTGGCAGCCTGTGTACTGTGTTTTTTTTTAAGAATATCCCTTGTAATGTTTTGATTGTTAAATATAAATTTATGTATGAAGAAATAAACTGTGGTTTAAATTTCCTTACTACGTTTTGATTTTTAAAGAATAGGGCCTTTGTAATTATATGATTTATAAGTGGAGCTTTTTGTACAATTATGGAGTTTTGATTTGTCCGTTGGAACTTAGGGTTTGAGTTTGGAAAGACAAGCCAAGCGAATCGATCTCCTTACAGGAGATGATTATGCTGTAATAATCTATTTACATTTGTAGATTCTATATTGTTTTAGTTTTAGCTAGGGTTGAAAAGAAATAAACATGAATTTAAATCTAAATTATAAATATCCTAGCCCAGGGAGACGATGCCATAGCCCGTACTCCTTTAATGCATGGAAAGAAATCATAAAGGAATTTACAGTAATTTAATTCATAAACCTTCAGTTTCTAGGATAAAAGTAGTTCAAACTTGAATCTGTAGTTAGGATCTCCTCCTTGCTTCAAACCTGCACATTGGATAGTTGCAGCTTGATCATGCTGTTGGTACAGACTTGCACACTTTTGAACACTGATTACTGAAACAAGTATGTATTGATCTAGCTGACCTATAGAATATTTTAACCGAATGAATTTGGGACTACCATGTTCCTCCCAACCTTGACCTTGAACCACTCCTGGTTCACTAATGGATCCCCTTGGGCTGGTTCCAACGTGCAATTGGAAAATAGAGCACCTAGGGTATACTATTGATGATAAACATATCTTGGAAAATAATAAGCTCCTTCAGTTCTGTGGGAAAAATTCTTGTCTCTTACCATAAGAGAATGATAGAAGAAAAGATGATCTGTCACTTTGGGAATTGTCCTTATTTATATAGGTGAACTTTTGGAATATGTTTGTTGAGTTAATAATAATATTTTTAATATTAACTCCAGTTTTATTTTAGTTTTGAATTATAATGTATGTAAAGAATATTTTAATTAATTCTCACCCCTAGTTTATCTAGGACTCTTAACTTGTTCCTCTATGATCTGTTTTAAAGGAACCTTTATATTTTATTTACTTGATTTATAACTATGTGTTTCTATTAATTTTGATCACCATCTTTTCTTTATGTATAATATAGATAAATATCTTATCCATACTCTTTATACAATAGTGAGACTTATTTTATAAATAATAAATCTGATTCTTTAATTAATTAAATAACATAATAATTCTTTGGTAATCATTTAATACAAGGTGCAATCTTTTGACAAGGTCTATTTGGTAGGTTTGGATAGTCGACTAGGTTAGCTAACTCTAGGTCCCTCTTACATGTTGGATTCTCTCGTTTAACATGGTAGTTCCTGCAGTCCTTGATGAGAGATTGAAATGATTCATTTAATCAATTAAGTAATTGTCATGACTAGTAGTGCTATTCAGAGTCTTCTCGACTCAACACTCTTAAGATCAAATAACCCCGAGTGCTCTTCAGATCTTTGGCTCAACACTCTCACATGGGCGTTATGCTAGTGCAATTCTAGAGCATCCCACTCAACATAAGTACTGGAATGTGTTTGTGAAGCACATCTAGAAATACAAATGGACTCAACTCAGGTACTTATTATCAAGCTTGGAGTGCTCTAGAGCTTATGCCCAACACTCTATGTACATCGGGGCTTACGCCCATTACAAAATAAAAGTCCTCTATGTACATCGGGGCTTTTGCCCAGTACATAGGTCATCCATGTGCTCTAGAGTCCACGCTCAACACATCATAAAATTCAATCATGCATAATAAGACTCAGCACAATATAATGAAAGAACATCTCAGTATATTAGGGTTTATACCCAAATCTCACGATACACATCAATCAAGTACATTGGGGCTTTCATGCCCATTACATAACAATAAAATCTCCATCAGTTAGGGTCCATGCCCAAATATAAGTATATCATAAATAAATCATATGCATCAGGGCTTGCGCCCAATATATAACATAAACATAATCAGTCAAAATTTGGGATATTACACTAGTATAAGTTTAACCCTTTTTCAGACCTGGTAGACTAATGACGAAAAATGAATACTCTAGTCACATCAGCTAGAAGATTTCTCCATTGCATACTTTTATTCTTTTCGGGCTTTGGGGACTAACACACGAAAAAGAACCCCATCGAATTCTTCTTATTTCTTTCAAGCTCTCTACAATTGAAAGCGACCACGAACATTTGTTGTCTTGGGTTCGTGTAAATTCGCACGACAATATCTTCTCGCCATTTAAGAGTCTTCTTATAACTTCCATACTCCTTAAAATTGAAAGCACCCATGATCATACATCGTCTTGGGCTCGTACAAATCCACACGATGGAATAATATCGAGCACACTTCTATCCCTTCTTCAAGCTCCTTAAACCATGAAGACTGTCCGAACGGTGCCTCTCATTGCGACACCCAATCACATCTAGTCCTACCATTATGGAATCATCCCCAGCATGGTGGCTTTTATTCAAAGTATTTTTCAATGTGTCACCCTTGGAATCTACTAATCTCACTCATCAGTTTCCCTGCCGAGTCTCCCCCAATTGCAATCACATCTCCTGATCCCCTAAGATATGATCCCCTTCCCTAGAAGTTAGTGTCATATGCTGCGAGGTCATCCCTGTTGTCATACTCTGAACAAAGGAAGTTTAAGTCCCCCCACTCTGCGACCCTCGTATCCCCCCATGGCATCCCAGTGTCCCATCTAGTACTATCACCTTTTGGTCGTACACCTCGCGCTCCTATCAAGGAAACATTATTTCCTTGGTAGTTGTAGGTCTCCCTCTATCGACACCAACACATCTATTCCATAGGATAGACCCATAGGTCCCTATACCTTGGACTCATATCCATTAGTGGTGAGTTCCTACAGACCATCTGAGGCGATTCCTTAGTGCCTCTTAGAATGGTTGTTTCTCACATGCTCGACTTCAACTCCATCATCACACCGTTGAGATATGTACAGGGTATTGGTCTCTTCAAATATTGGTCGAAGACCCTGGATGTCCCCTCACTCTAGCATATTGGTGAGTCTATTTGTAACCCCTTAGTTGTTTGTTCCCACGGATATCTAGGCTGCATTGGAGATAGTTTTCAGAATCCCTTCAACTATATGCTTACTAGAGTATCCATTTCAAATGCAGTTCAGTGTATCTTTTCCGACTCTTAGTCTATGAGTCCATATAGTTGTTGCACACCTTCATTTCCAGCAGAGCATGAGTTGGTATGGTACTGCATTCAGGATGGATTCCATTGTTTCCATGTATCAGTTCTTCAAATCAATAATGGTTTTCCCATGAGTATGTCCCAAATTTGTGTCCTCTCTAGATGATTATGATGTACACATCAGTTCTATATGTATTGTTCAGGCCCCCTTTGGTTCTCACCATTATTTGTATACAAACATGGTTATGCCCTTCTCATCCATATATTTGAGATTATGTTCCTCATCCATTATTCAGGTAACGTATTTTCATTTTTAGCCCTTGCAGTTTATATGAAGCATGTGCTTGGGTCTTCAACCAGTTTTTTCTCTCCGCCATCACAATGCTCACACCCCTGGAAAAAGTCATAACTTATGATTTCTATTGGCCATACGATGAGCTCTTTCCCTCACAGATCAGGGGGCAATCTGTGAACACCCAAAAAATGTTCACCTAGCTCATCCCCTTAGTCCAATAACCCATTTATCCATTTTTTCTACATTTTTTGCCTCCAAAAGCCCCAAAATCCCTATGTTGGTAACCAAATGGGAAAAAAATAATGATTTCCCTCATCAATTAATGAAAAACCTTCAAAAAATGTTAAAATACCACAAAAAGGGTCAAAATCCCCTAAAAAGAAAAAGAAAAACGGGAAATAGTCAAAATAAAATTAAAAAAGAGGGAAACCATCAAATACAACAAACCAATATTATCGGTTTCCCAATACCATGGGTCAATCCTCTACCACCCAAAATTGCTATAAAAAGGTGATAGAGGCCCCCCATTTCACATACATCATTCACTCTTCCCTACCGAAACTCTGCTGAAATTGCTATTGAACTCTATCCTACCACTTTGAGCTTTTGTTCTCATTTAGTTGAGTTTTGCCACTATTTGAGCATTCGGAGAAGAGAAAGGAAACTTGGAGACCCGGAGCAACACTATTCGTATGGCTCTGAGGGCCCCCACCTACTCACCTTTTGAGGTAAATATCCATCGTAAACAATATTTTACAAAATAATACAAAATCAATATTTGATTCATGGGTTTTTGTTTGTTTGTTATGTTATTACAGTAATCATTTAGATTAGTTTTCTATGTTTATTTGTACTCACACACTATTCATTCACGAGCTGCTACTAAGTGTTCCACAATCCTTAGCAGGTACCCTTTTGCACTAGCTAGTGTGAAAACATAGCTACATGGTGCATAGAGAGAATTTATGCTATGTGGAAAGTGTGTTGCTGAGTACTCTCTCTCTGTATTCAGAAAGTCTATCTTTTGAATGTTTTACAGACTTTTGAGAGAATTATGTATTCAGATTGGCTTAGCTGAGTTCATTGTTTTTATAGTGGTGGTATAGCTCGGGGGTGAAGTTGGGAAAGTAATTTTGGATGTCCTATTCTACGGTTTGGAGGAACTGGGAAGCTATAAGTGGTTTCCCCATTTTTATTCCAAGTAAGTTCGCCTATTTCTATGTTTCATTTAGTTATGCAAATAACTGTGGAGATTTTATTGGTTAAGTGTTCACATTATGGACTGTACGGGCCAAAGATATATACAACTATGTTATTCATTATTTATTTTGGAGGATTATTACCTTTACACTAATAGACTTGTTTTAGTTTAGAAATGGTTAAATTCTACTTGTTCCCGTGAGTTTTCTTTGAAATTTTACATTTAAGAGTCTGCTATCATAATTGTTTTATGCAAAACACAAGTAGTACAAATAGTTTTCGTTCTAGATCTTTACCATTTTAACTGTACTCAATTGTAAGAAGGCAATTTAAATTAAATTCTTAAGCCTATCCTGTAGTTGTTTACAACCATTGTAAAGGTGAATGTAAATGTGTCGTAATCCTCACAATAAGATGGAAATCCATACTTTTAAAGAAAGGCGAAGCATGATATATATATATATATGTATATTCAACCAAAATAAAAATATTAAAAACACAGTGCCATGAGAGTCTCGCAAGCAGAGGAGCCATCCCTTTTAACATAGGGAAAACCTTTCTATCTCTATAAACTTGAACAAAGAAATTTTTACATTGCAATTTATTACAAGCAATCCAAGAAGACAAGTAGATAATCCTATTGGTGAATGATAGCCATATCATTTCCACTGCTTAACTGAAACTACTATTTTATTACCTGGTCAAGTGCATTAGCTCAGAACATTGAGCAAAGTGCCATTGTTAAGGTGAATGTATATATACATATATATTCTTATTTGTTTGTAGAAGATAAATACCATATCAATAGTTTTAAGTTGTTTAGTGAAGATCTATATTTGGGTGATAGGAACAAAGAGTAGTACATAGTTACACGAACTCAGACTTTACCTGTACAATGTCTTATGTAATCTTTATGCAGTTTATGGATAAACCCAGCGATAGGAAACATGTTAAAACTGTTATAATGGAAACGACGATGCAAGTCGAAGGGCTATCCCTCGCAACTGAAGATTATGGTTTATAATACTATACAAAGCGGTTAATTATAAACTCTGTATGCGTTTGGGTTAACTTACCATACGAGTTGCAGGGTCGAGAGGGTCAACTTTGTTCATGTTATAAAGGTTTAAAACTAAAAAGCTAAACCTCGAAAAGTATAAATTATATATAAGGGAGTCGTGTAACTGCGACCCTATTGATGGATTCCTATTACATACAAAGATTGTGAGGCCATACGAATAGTTGCACGTGGGAATAAACCCATGACTCCCAAGATAGGCGTAATACAAGAATTAATATAAATAACACATATTAAGAGAATTATTAACATGAAGTAAAACAAATTTTCTCATAGGAGAAATGGCAACTGCATTAACAATATTACCATTAGGTATACTTTGGATATCAACAACTTTGGATACACTTTAGCTTAGATTCCTATTATTTTGAAAGGAAATTTTTTTTTAACATTTTTTATATGACCTTTTGGGGTATTTTACATTGGAACACCTCAACATTTAAACGTTGGAGCATGTCAACATATTAACATTAGAACATTTCAACATTACAACATTAGAATATTCCAACATTTAAATATTAGAACTTCTCAACATATTAACATTAGAAAATTTGACATTTAAACATATTAGCATTAGAACATTTTAAGATTAAAACATTTCAACATTTAAAAATTAGAACATTCAAACATTAGAGAACATTTAGAACATTAGAACATTTAAACATTAAAATATTTAGAACATTAAAAATATTTAATGTTTAAATTAGACATTGTTTTTCGCATTAGACATGAAATTATTTTGAACATTACAAATTACAAAGTATTATGAACACAATTTCCCGAAACTTTATTTTTAAGGTTATGTTTATTCATTGATGGTATAACTTGTATATTAGTATTGCCTTTATTAGTGATTTCTATCATTTTCGGTGGTAGAAATTGTTCTTCCTCTATATGGATCCAATTATTTGTTCTAACTTGCCTTTTAAAATAATTGAGATGGCATAAATGGATTCCTTTCTCCATTTTGGTTCACTTCAGACTCATTTGAAAACATTGGGATGTTGTTCTCCGAAACCCTTATTTCCTCTTAGTATGCAATCAGTTCTCAAAAAATAAATTTGGATTTATGATTTCCACATTCCACTTTCAAGAAACTCAGTTTAATGCTACATATATTAGTGACAAAGGTCGCATATCTCTTCTTCTTCTTCCAGTTATAGACTCAAGATACCAAATTGAGTGTACGAATAGATCCATGATATTGATATTTTCACCAAGTATATCTTCATTTTCCAAAAAAAATTGTTATGAATCAATTTACAAGGTCATTTAAGAATATAGGCTCTATATGGGTTGGTGATGCATGTTTCATTATGTTGGTCAAAAAATTAGGTCCCTGAAAATATGATTGGATTGTTCTAAAACATATTTGTGATAGAGTGCACCCAAATTTTTACATTTGTGGTAGCTTGGATGCATGTTGGAGGAAGACAAAAATTCCTTATGGTGGGGCTACCCCCCTTAATGATGCAATGTTCTATGAATGTAAATTCTATTAGTTGTAATTAGACATAGTGTAAGAAGAATATCCTGCATATGGGTACACTATCTATTGGTTCGATGTTTTTCAAAATGATTGGGTCTTTTCATTTGTTCCAATTACTGATATACAATGTATGCCATTTGCATCATACGACACCAATCATATATGTCTTATCGATAATGGTTTCACGTCATCTTGTTCTATTGAAGAAGTAGAAAATTTTCAATTTGGTTAGTCGTGTTCTAAAAGGAGAGAAAACTATTTTGAGGATTACTGGGGATTCAAATGGAAACTGTTACATGACATTTCTATTGATATAAATAAAAAATGCCTTGTCTATCTTCCATTACAAACAGTCAATGGGATAGTTCTTTTTTGCAATAATGTGCAACTTCCCTTCACATTATGTCATTTGATGACTGTTCTATATATCCCAAAAAGCATTTATAATGTATCAATGTCATATATTTTTGGCGTCCCCTTCCCATTGCTTTAGAATTTCAACGATTTCATTGAAAAAGAAAGTATTTTCTCACTTGTTTGAAACACATATTGTGTTGATAACATTCTACCATTGGGTGAAGATATCATAACTTAGTCCCCTACCCCACTTTTAAGTGGTCAATTATTGACATGTAATAACCTTTTTTACACATACTTTTATTGGAATAAATTATCTTTAATTTTAACTTTTTACATTGATCATGTGGTTGAAAGTATGTTTGTTCTTTTGTCACTTTGACCATGTGGTAGAAAATATTTTTAAAATGCATTTGAAATGAATTTTAATATATGGTTTTGTGAAATGTTTCTTACTATTTCCAATTTTAATTATTGCCTAATTGAATTTGATACAAATTAATATAAAAAACATGAGATATGGATCTAGATAAACTAGATTACCTATCTATGCAAAACAGTAATATATTAACAATAAGTATAGAAAGAGAACAAGAGAAAAGAGTACACCAGATCTATGTGGTTCACCCAATTGAGCTACGTCCACAGGAAGGTAGTCTTCTATTATCAACAGAATATCTCCCTCAAACTTACAAGACAGCAATGCCAATTACCCAAATACAATATAGTAGTACTTGTGTTGAATAAGTAAAGATCATGATTTGTGATGTGACTCCCTTGACTCTATTATATACTAAGAGATGAGGAGGAATTACTCTCACATATTACATGTTGTTAGGAACCCATGTCAACCCTTCTATTTACTTTGATAGTATATTGTTGTTGGACGCATATGCTTTGTAAGTCGTCCCATAGTATTTGTTGATCCATAGTTGTGTTATTGTTGTTTGGTGCATATGCTTTGTAAGTCACCCATAGTATTGTTGATCCATAGTTTGTATTGGCCCATGGTTTTGACCCATAGTATTGGTGCCTAGACTTAGTATATAAGTGTGTGTTGAGGCCTATGAAGTCATCGTGAAGTTATTTGTATTGAGCTTGCTCAAAGGAGGTTGCCCCCTTGAAGTGGCCTACGATCAATATAAAAGTGATTCTGAGTTTTGTCATTTCTACTATTTCGTATATTTTTATTAATTAATTGTTGCAAGTTCTTCACATATGGTATCAGAGCACTTTCTTGGGCTCGCTGGGTGAAATTTCTACCAAATTTTTTTTTTTCGCATCTGTTGCAGCTTCGGATCTGGGAATAATCCCTATCCGCTTAACTGTGGAAAGTACTTGGGCATAAGCCCTAAAACTCATTGTGAGGAGTACCACAGGAACCCAAAAGTAGCCGGCCCATTGAGAGGACCTTCCAGCGAAAAGGGCAATGACCCCTACCTGATTGTCTAGTTCCCACCCGTGAAGTAAACCAAGAGCTGTCGTTTGTGGCAAAGTGGTTATCAGTTTTACCTAAGCCGTGGAATGAGGGGTGCTGCCCCAATACGCAAGACGTCAGACATCATTGGTGACCGAGTGAAACCCATGAACTGTTAGGAAGCCACACATACCTAGGGTCCATATCTATTTTTTGCTTAACTATTGCCAGGTCGTTTCAGATCCATTCTGAAAGTCATTCCAGATCCCTCTGTTTCTGATCACTTCCATGCCGTTGTAGATCTATCTGTTTGAGATCACTTCCGTGTCGTTGTAGATCCATTCCTGAAAATATATATATATATATATTTGTCCATGTCTCCCTTGTTTTCACTTCGTTTTCCCTGAAACTTCACTAACACCCCTGCAATCCCATTCTGCATATTTCATTCCTGAGGACCCTATCCCAAATTCCACTTCCCAAAGATCAAAATCCCACATTTGTCTATTTTTAGGGTTTTCCATAACTTCTTTGGATTTTACCCAATTGCCTTCAAATTTTTCCACCGAGTTCCTTTCTTAATTCTGCTTCTTTGTCCCTCTCTGCCAAATTTTCTCATTCTTTCACCCTACTTCTAAAATCCCCATTTTTTGCTTCCCTGTCCATCAGAAAGTGTCCAAAACCTAGTCAAACTCCAATTACCCCTCTGAGTTTTTCCCAAATCCAAATTTCCCTTTACTAAATAAGATTTTGTTTGTGTTTTTCTATCCATTCCCCCCCCCCCCCGTCGAAAAAAAAAAACTTGGTTATGGTTGTCACTTGCACCGGAGCAAAAACCATGGAGGAAGCACTTACATGCATCCAAACCAAACTCCAAGATCTGGATGAAAAATTTCTCATCCTCCATCTTCAGCATTCAGCCATGAACAATAACCGACAGCAAGAATCTTCTGCAACCACTGGGTTCTCTTCTTCCAGCCATTTCCGTGGTCCGAAGCTTGAATTTCCTTGCTTCAATGGTACTGATCCGACTGGATGGGTCTATCGTATAGAACAATATTTCAGTGTGCATAATACTTTTGATGTCCAAAAAGTTCCACTTGCATCCTTTCATTTGGAATAGGAATCCTTTCAATGGTACCGTTGGTACATCAATGCTCATGCCGAACAAAAATGGACAGATTTTTTCCAACTCCTTTTGCAATGATTTGGTCCTAGTGCTTTTGATGACTTCACCGGAGCACTCACTAAACTCCGTCAAAGTGGCACTGTGAGAGAGTATTAGACCGAATTTGAGAAACTGACCAATCACACAGAAGGCTTTTCTGATGAGTTCTACAGGAGTTGTTTTATTAGTGGTCTTAAGGATGAAATCCGGTCAGAGGTTAAAATGTTCTATCCCAACACAATGATGGAAGTCCTAGGGTTAGCTAAGTTGGTATAAGACAAGATTGTATCCCAACAGTGCTCCAAACCCACTTTTGTTCCCTTCCAAAATATGGGTTCTCAACGACCTCCCATTCCGCAAGCAACTTGACCAACTCCTATCAAGCATTTGTCTGAAACAGAGATGCAGGTACGTAGAGAAAAAGGGATTTGTTATAATTGTGATGAGAAATTCACTTGGGGACATAGATGTGTTCAACAAAAGCTCTATCTCTTGGATATGGGTTCTCCGCCTGCCTCTAAAATTGGTGAAGAAGCTCCAGATCCAATGGATGCTCACGTCAACATTCAGGAGCCTCCTATTGACCCCCCATCTCAGGATGAACAACCAGAGATATCTCTCCATGCTTTATCCAGCATCACCACCCCCCAAACAATGCGGGTCAAGGGTTATTTCAAGAAGCTTCCTCTTACAATACTCATTGATTCTGGTAGCACTCATAATTTCATTGACCCTTGGATCTCCAAATAGGCTATTATTTTGTCCATCCTTTCTCCAACTTTGAAGTCATGGTTGCTAACGGAGGCACCTTACCTTGCAAGGGAAAGTGTCATAATGTGCGTATCACTCTAGAAGATTATAACCTGTGCTCTAACATGTTTTCCGTATCCGTAGGCGGATGTGATGTGGTTTTGGGCGTTCAATGGTTATGCACACTTGGCCCCATCTTATGGGATTTTGCTGAACTTTGGATGCAGTTTTCAATCAATGGGACACAACACAAATTTACAGGCTTACAACCAGGGTCTCTTTGCATCATCAGTTCACATCACCTGGAAAAGATCCTTAAGAAGAATTCACATGGTATCATCGCTCAGCTCCATTCCATTCAGATGCACCCATCAACGGTCTCCACTACTTCCTTGGATATATATGCAGGTGTTTTTGTTGCACCAGTGGGATTTCCGCCTTCAAGAGACCTTTCCAGTAAGCATTTAGCCGTGTCTACATCTCAGCAAGAAATGATGGCTATTTTGCATGCAATACCGATGTGGCATCCATCCCTATTAGGGAATTATTTCTACATCAAGACTGATCTCCAGAGTCTAAAAACATTCCTGGTACAATGGGTCTCCTCCCCAGCACACCTGAAATGGGCTATCCACCTCATGGGTTATAACTATGCGATCACTTACAAGAAGGGTAAGGATAATATGGTGGCAGATGCTCCTTCTCGCACCTTTGATGATCCAGTTTCTCTTATAGCTATTTCTCTACTTGTTCCAAACTGGTTGCAATATGTTCAACAGGGCTATCTCTTCTATGAACTCCATGCTTCTTCATCGACAGGGCACTTTGGGTTCCTCCAAAAGCATGATCGGGAACAATGTAACTTCTTTTGGTAGGGACTGAAACTGCCAATTCAATAGATGGTGGTTGACTATGATACTTTCCAGGTCAATAAGGGGGAAACAACACTCCTTTCGGGACTGATCGAACCCTTTCCCATCCCTACACAGATTTGGACAACTATTTCTATGGATTTCCTAGAAGCGCTCCAGTGGTACAATACCACTTCTACAAGGACACCATATGAAGTAGTCTATGGACATGCACCACTATTTCTTCTTCCATACACCCTCAGTAGCTCCCCAGTTCAGGCAATTGACTCGGTTCTTTGAAACCACGATCAGATTCTTCTCATTCTGCAGGACAATCTTCACATGGAAAGAATTCGATTGAAACAACAAGCCATGTAGCATCGTTCAAAGCGCACTTTTCACGTAGCTGATATGGTTCTTCTTCAACATTCCAAGTAATCCTCCTGAACCTCAAAAGGCGTCAGTGGCCCACCCGAAGATGCTACAGGGGAACCACTCCATCCAATTCTGCATCAATTTCCACATCTAAAGCTTTGAGCACAAAGCTTTTTCTAAGGGAGAGGGGATGTTAGGAACCCATGTCAACCCTTCTATTTACTTGGATAGTATATTTTTGTTGGATGCATATGCTTTGTAAGTCATCCCGTAGTATTTGTTGATCCATAGTTTTGTTATTGTTGTTTGGCGCATATGCTTTGTATGTCGCCCATAGTATTGTTGATCCATAGTTTGTATTGGCCCATGGTTTTGACCCATAGTATTGGTGCCTAGACTTAGTATATAAGTGTGTGTTGAGGCCTATGAAGGCACCGTGAAATTATTTGTATTGAGCTTGCTCAAAGGAGGTTGCCCCCTCGAAGTGGCCTGCGATCAATATAAAAGTGATTCCGAGTTCTGTCATTTCTACTATTTCGCATATTCTTATTAATTAATTGTTGCAGGTTATTCACACATGTGGGATAATATAATTCTCCATGAAGCTTCTGATAGAAAGCATAGGTTGGGTCAAGATAGATGTGCGTACATACTCAGGAAGCCTAGACCCAGAAGACTTGATCGATTGGTTCAGAGAGATGGAGAAATATTTCGATGTAGAGCAGATCGAGGATCCTAAATGGATTAAGACTGCATGTCTAAAGTTGAAGGGTCGTGACTCGTTGTGGTGGGACAATGTATAGGATGATAGACTCAAGAAAGGCAAGGAGAAAATCAAGTCTTGGGAAAGAATGGTTGCCAAGCTGGAGGGGAAGTTCTTGCCAAATGACTATGTGATTTCCTTGTTCAGGAAGTTACAGAACTTTCGACAAAAAGAGATGACCATGAAGTAGTACACGGAGGAGTTCTATCGATTGTCAATTCGGCTAGGACAAAATGATGAAGGAGAAGAAGCTGTCGCCAGGTATGTGAACGGCTTGAAGTATGCTATTTAGGATGAACTCATCATGTCGAGACTCAGAGCAGTCGGAGAAGCCTATCAGTTAGCTCTGAAGGCGGAATAGAAATTATCTAGGAAGTCCACAGCGACCAGAGGCAAGATGACTGGTCGGGGTGGAAAGACTGTTTCCATGAAACGTCAAAGTAGCGGCTAAAAGAAGGAAGGTGTCGAAGGTAGTCGACACACAGAAGGGACATCGACGAAAGAGAAAGCGCAAGAGAACCAATGCGATGGTCGTGAGAACCACAGTCGAGGTGCGTATGGTCGAGGTGGTCCATTTGGTAAGAAAGGAGTTAACAGACCAACTATAATCTGTTACAAATGTCAAGGGACGGGCCATAAGGCATATGAGTGCCCAGAAAACTTACATGCTGTAGAAGAGTTGAAACCCAGATGTCGAAAGGATGAACAAGTCGACGAGAGGGAAGAATAGGCGTCAGATAGCAGTGAAGGTGAGAAAAAGAAGAACCGAAATTTGACGATTCAGAGAGCCTTGATCCAGGAATATCAACGCGACCCAATGGAACCAACACAACAGAAGACTATCTTTCAAACAAAGGTGTGGATCGGAGAATGGCGATGCAAGACCATAGTTGATGGCGGGAGTACACAGAATCTTGTGTCGACAGAAGTCATCGAAAAGATCGGGTTGAAGTGTCGAGAACACCCACACCCTTATAAGATCTCATGGTTGCAGAAAGGACATCATGTCAAGGTGACCAGATAATGCTTGATCAACTTCAGAGTTGAAGTATTGGAGGACAGTGTGCTGTGTGATGTAGTTCCCATGGATGCATGCCATCTATTGTTAGGAAGGCCATGGCAATATGATCGTAAGATGATCTATGATGGTCGAGCTAACACAGTCATAGTGTGGAAGAATGGCGTGAAAATGACTCTTAAGCCGAGGCGGGGAGAGCCAGTCGATAGTAAGGACGACAAGAGCAATCTTTGGGAGAAGCGAGTGTTGATGAGCACCGCCAAGGAATTCCTCACAGAGGAGGAAAAGCAGTTGGGATGTTTTGTAATCATTCCAAACGGACCATATGTCGATGGAACAACTAATCGGGAGAGCATTCCAGCCGAAGTCGAGGATTTGCTCGAAGAGTTTAGAGACATAATGGCTGATGAGAAACCGACGGGATTGATGCCGACAAGGAGCATATCCCATCAGATTGACTTGATTCTAGGGTCGAGTCTGCCAAACAAAGCACCCTATAGGATGAATCCAGAAGAAGGATAAGAGCTCAACTGACAGGTCCAAGAGTTGTTGGACAGAGGATTGATTCGAGAAAGCTTGAGCCTATGTGTAGTACCAGTAGTATTGACACCCAAGAAGGGCGGGGAGTGGAGAATGTGTACTGACTCCAGAGCCATCAACAAGATCATGATCAAGTATCGATTTCCATTGCCAAGGATGGATGACTTGATAGATTGCCTAAGTGGAGCAACATACTTCATGAAGTTAAACCTGAAGAGTGGATATCATCAGATTAGGGTCAGAGAAGGAGATGAATGGAAGACAACATTCAAGACGAGAGAATTGTTGTATGAGTGGTTAGTCATTCCATTCGGATTGACTAATGCACCCAGTACATTCATGAGATTGATGAATGAGGTACTGAAACCATTTTTAGGAAAGTATGTCGTAGTCTATTTAGATGACATTTTGATTTTTAGTCGGACCAAGTCAGAACATTTGAAGCACGTTCGACAAGTATTGCAGAAATTACAGGAAGAGAAACTGATGATTAACCTGCAAAAGTGTTTCTTCATGAAGAAGGAATTGGTGTACTTGGGATTTGTAATTTTAGGTAAAGGGTTGGAGATGGATCCCGAGAAGGTGAAGGCAATAGTAGATTGGCCGGAACTGAAAAGTACGACTGCAGTGAGAAGTTTCCATGGACTTGCTAGTTTTTACCGGAAGTTCATTTGGGGATTCAGTCGGATTTGTGCACCATTGACAGAATGCATGAGAAAGGGCGAGTTCAAGTGGATGGATAAGGCATAGGAAGCTTTCGACAAATTGAAGGAAAAGGTCACTGAGAGCCTAGTGTTGGTGCTCCCATATTTTTACAAAGTTTTCTAGGTCGATTGTGATGCAAGTGGAACAGCGATTGGAGCAGTGTTAAGCCAGGAAGGTCGACCAATTGCATTCTTTAGTGAAAAACTGAGTGGGGCAAAGAAGAAATATTTGGTCTATGACCAATAGTTCTATGTTATCATCCAAGCATTGAAGAAATGGAGGCATTATTTGTTGCCACAGGAATTTGTGTTATACATTGATCGTCAACCTATGAGGTATCTGAATACTCAGTCAAAGTTGGATCAGAGACACATGAAGTGGGTGGAGCTACTCCAGAGGTATACGTTCATGTTGCGACATAGGTCGGGCAAGTCGAACAAAGTTTCTGATGCATTGAGCAGGAGGGTTGCACTATTGAGCATGATGACTGTTTAGGCAACAGGGATAGAGTCGATAAAGATGAAGTATGAAGCCGATGAAGATTTTGCGAAGGCATGGAAGGCTTGTTGAGAGCCTTGGAGCGTCGAGAGGACTCCATATTTGAGTTATCAAATTCAAGAAGGTTACCTGTTCAGGGGAAGTAAGCTATGTATTCCCAGAGGATCAGTGAGAGAGAACCTAATCCGACAATTTCATAATGGCGGGTTAGTAGGACACTTTGGGATTGACAAGACCAAAGCCCTGATCGACGAAAAGTATTTCTAGCCAAGGATGTCGATAGATGTCAGAAAATGGGTTCGACAATGTCAGGTTTGCCAGTTGGAAAAGGGAAAGAGTCAGAACACGGGGTTGTATACACCATTGCCAGTACCAGAGAACCCGTGGGAGCATCTTAGCATCGATTTTGTGTTAGGATTACCAAGGACTTAGCAGGGGAACGACTCAATATTTGTTGTAGTCGACAGATTTTCGAAGATGGCACATTTCATACCATGTAAGAAAACAAGTGATGCCACATGAATCGCTATACTATTCTTTAAGGAAATAGTTAGGTTGCATGGATTTCCAAAGAGTATCATGTCAGATAGGGATAAGAAATTCATGGGGCATTTCTGGAGGACCCTGTGGAATAAACTCGACATGAAGTTAGAGTTTAGTTTGGCATATCATCCACAGACAGACGGACAAACCGAGGTTGTAAACAAAAGTTTGGGAAACCTTATGAGATGTTTAGCAGCTGACAGACCCAAGCAGTGGGAAAATGTGTTAGCACAGGCAGAGTTTGCATATAACAATTCTGTGAATTGATCGACGGGATTGAGTCCATTCCAGATTGTTAAGGGGAGGAGTCCACATGTAGTGGCAGATTTGGTCGAATTGCCGACAGAAACTAGGAAGAGCGTGGATGCAGAATCATTCGCAGAGCATATGCATGAAGTTCATGAAAATGTGCGAAAGCGCATCGAGAAGAGTAACATGGCCTATAAGTTGAGAGCCGACTAGAGGAAGACACTATTGTCATTCCAAGAAGGGGACTTAGTCTATGCATACTTGCGGAAGGAGCAATTTCTGACGGGAACATACAACAAGCTAAAGTTGAAGTAGATAGGACCATGCAAGATTCTGAAGAAGATTTCAAACAATGCCTATGTGTTGGAATTGCCGAAAGACTTGAACATTTCAGCAACGTTCAATGTCTCAGACCTGTATAAGTTTGAAGAAGGGTCAAGCAGCAGCAAAGGGGAAGGAACCAGTATCGACTAGATAGAACAGATTCTAGACCAACATAAGGAGAGGAATGCAAAAGTAATTAATGAACATGAAGTAGGGCGTACCCGAAGATCTTGCATGAAGGAATACTTGGTGCGATGGACAAATGATGAGTTGCAGGAAGCGACATGGATTTCTGAAGAGGAGTTCAAGAGACTGATGGAGCAGTTGAATTCTTTTTCACCTGGGGAGACTGATGCAGGAGCATCGAGACCCAGGCAGATCAGTCGAAGTTGATCGACCGAAGAGAGCTAACTAGCGGGGGTGCCGATGACCATTTGTACAGGGAGCAGGTTGACTCATCGAGGTCAACAAGTCAAGCAAAAGCAGTCAGAGTGCATCCGACTGAAGGATCAGCAAATGTCACAAGAAGTCAAGGACCGACAGAAGACAGTCGACAGATGATGAGCAATGTGAGTGGTCGAGTAGTCGACAAGTGGTCGAACTATGACACGACAGGGTTTGGTGAAGCCAAGTGTAATGGGGAAAGAGTGACCCGACAGGACAGTCGAGATGTGACTGACTGCTGTAGCAGGGTCGGAAGGACAGAAAGCCAAGGGATTGTACCAGTAGCCATTCGGGGTTGCTGAGGAATTTATTACACTTATTGCGAGTCGATGAAGGACATGATAGAGGACGTCATGGACAGAGGTTGTACAACATGGATAGAAGCTAACAGTGTAGGTTCATAGGATTTGGAAGGATCGGTGAATTAAGGGAATGCGTGTCTCGGGATTGTCATAATCTTGGAAGCAGCACCCGCAGAGTAGAAGAAGAAGAGGCCTTTAGTTTAAACAGGGGGCAGAGAGAGCAGAGTTGAGTGCAGAGCCGAGAGAGTTGTGAAGAAGAGTCACACTGACAGAGTGCAGAGTGTTGAGATCAAACCATAGCTCAGAGTTCTATGGTGAACCAGGAGAGGGTGACGTCGACACACAGGGAGAACACACCACAGTTACTTCTAAGTTGTAACGGCTAAGGCCGATTGTAGTTAGTTGTTTGCTTACAGTTATTTTACATTGTAACCGATTTCAGAGAAGTAATATAAGCCAATCCAGGCATCTTGTTCTACACCTTGTTTGTGTGAGCATTGTGGTTTGTGTAGTGTGTATTGTTAAGCAAGAAACTTATTTTCGTAAGGTGACTTGCGTCAGTTTTCCCTTTCTTTCCACATTCATTTCTTCAATGTAATCACAATTGATAATAAAATTTCATTTCCTTTTTTTCTACCCTCATATAAGTATACATCTCATATTTGACAATATAACTAAATCGTACCTTCATAGTGTAGCAATCCCCATAGCAGTCCTCTATTCATTGGAACCGAATTTGAAATCGTCCTTAACAAATTCCTTTTATTCAGCAAAACTATAAATATATCATTTATCTAAATCCTTTAAGCACTAACACATTTCCACATAAGGAATGAAATCTTCAATCCCAATTTCTTCCTTTTCTATGGTTACGTATAACTATCATATATTTTAAACAATATATGAATTTCAAAATAAGAATTGACCCTTCTGAATTATGTTCTTCAATAGATACCTTATCCATTCCTAAATTAATCTTACATACAACCTCTCTCTTCTCATAATCGAAAGTATAATTAAATACTGGAATTCCATTTACTTAGTATAGCTAAAAGTATAATCTCATATTTTTATAAACAAAGTCATGTGAGGTTTTCTTCTCTTCCTAACTCAAACACAGTTAAGATTCTATAATCCAAGTAAGTTTAACTTCTCTCTTTTCACAATCCCATGTACGATTACAAACTAGTAGTGCATACCTACAAAGCCATTGCATTGATTTCAGAAAATAAGCATTTACAACCAATTGATAAAATTCTTGACGCAAGACCCCTCTGTTGGCACTTTGATTCAGTTGTCATTGATGGTTGGAAAGCAGTGACTAAGTTTTTAAATACAAGAAAAGAATGTTGTTAGACAAGCTGTGACTCAGCAACTCAGACAAGCTATAACTCAGACAGCTATGACTCAGACAAGCTCTGACTCAGCAACTTAGATAAGCTATAACTCAGACAATTGTGACTCAGACGGTTGCGACTCAGCTGGTCGTGACTCAGATGGCTGTGACTCAGATAATAACACAGTGATTAGCATCTTGATTTGCGGGCAGCTCAAGATGAATCTCGAAACTATGGGACATTGGTTTTGTGCACAACGGCCTCATTTACCTGAGTCATGAGGAAATCGCAAAACAAAGCTACGGTTTGAGCTATACAAGTGGTTCTTTGAACATGTAATTCTGAGATTTACTGTTGCGGCCGGTATTTTACAAATTAGCAATTGGTTGAAACAACTGTGACTCAAATAGCCATTACTCAAACAAGCTGCGACTCACAAACATACTTTTAATTATTCAGTTACAGCATGTAAACTCTGGAATTGAAAGAGACAGTTAAAATGTCAGTTACAGCGTGTAAATTTTTGAAATTAAAGAGACAATTTCAGTTTTAAAATTCGTATATCTGGAAGTTAAAGAGACCGAGGCATATAACTTTAGCATCTATAAAAAACAATTGATGAGAACAAAATTAGTGTGAGATTTGAGAGGATGAAGAGGAGTCGTTACTGATGAAGCTGTGATTCGAAGAAAATGAGAACAAAAATGTATGGCTCGATTTAATGAGGAACAGATGCCTAGAAACTCAAGCTGTAGAAACATAGAACAAAATAAAAAGGGTATGTACTGATATATCTGAACTAGTGTGATATAATTGATTGAATTTTTTTTCTTACATAGGGTGGTAGGGAGGAGCAAGGGAGGACTATAAAGTCTTCTTGGCAAGTTGGTGCTTGTACAATTGGGAGTTGTAGCTTCCATTCAGTTGGTGCTGAAGAAATAGAGGTAGCAACCTCATCTGGGTTGTAGCTCAGATAAAATAGAATGTAAAGAGAAGTTGGAGCTTGCCTTTCATACTAAGAAGAAGAGGTTTTCTTCCTTTATGGGTTTCCTTAGGAAAATCAGCGTCTCTGCATATTTATAACAATATACCTGCTATAAAAGAATGTGCGTAGAACATCTCATATCATATTGATCATCACACTTCATTAAAGTTAAAAGGGAAAAGGAATGTAAAATTTTAAGCACAGTAATAACTGGTTCACCCCCCCCCCCACCGCCTCAGTTATTTGAATACTTTCAACAATTGGTATCAGAGCAGTGTTCCTTTAGTCTATGGTAGATCTGAAAGCTTAAACATGACAAGCCATGAAGGCTCAACCAATAAAGCTCCTATGTTTGATGGAACAAATTTTTCCTTTTGGAAAGTTAGAATGAGAACATGTTTAATGTCCTTAGGCACTAATGTTTGGGAAGTTGTAGAAACTGGATATACAAAACCTGTGGTTCTTGCTTCCAAAGATGACGAGATGGAATTCAGTTTTAATGCTAAGGGAATGAATGCAATATTAAGTGGTCTTGCTGAATCTGAGTTTGTGAAAGTGATGCATCTTGAATCTGCTAAAGATATGTGTGATAAACATATTAATAGCTATGAAGGGAATGAGAAAGTAAAAGATGCCAAATTGCAAACATACAGGCTGAAATTTGAACAACTAAAGATGAATGAGGATGAGACTGTTAGTAAATATTTCCTAAGGGTTGAAGAGCTTGTGAATGCTATGAAGGGCCTCGGTGAAACAATTGAAGAAGCATCCTTAGTTCAAAATTTTTTAAGATCTTTGCTTGATAAATTTAACCCCAAAGTTTCAGCAATAGAAGAGTTAAATGATCTTAAAAATATAGGTATTGATCAACTCCTAGGAACTCTAACTGCCTATGAGATGAGGATCAACAAAGATACAAATACCACTAGAGAAGCCTCCTTTAAAGCAGATAAGAATATTGATTCTGGAGCAGATGAGATTGAGGCAAAATTTGTAAGAAGATTGAAGAAAGGATCAGGTAAATATAGAGACAAGCTGCCTTTTAAATGTTTTAACTGTGGTAAGATAGGTCATTTTGCCTCTAAATGTCCTCACAAGAAAAAAGATCAGAATTATGATGATGAAGAGAAATACAAATTTAAGAAATAAAGTAAAAAGAAAAGTTTGTGTGCAAATAATGATGTCTCCTCAGAGGATATAGATAGCAATTCATCTTGTGAAGATAGAATGAATGATTGTATGCTTATGGACATAGAAGATCTTGACATTGAATATGCAAAAAGTGACATGAATGATGAAGATGCTATAGTTGATATGGAAGGTGAGTTGATTAGTGCATTGGAAGAAATTGATAGAGTCAGGTTAAAGATGAGGAAACAAAAACAATTGCTGATACAGTATGAAAAGAATGACAAAGAACCTAGTATAGACTGTATTTTGGTAAAAATAGAATTAGAAGAGGCAAAGAAAATAGAAGACATTCTTAAACAACGACTGGCTAAAAGTAAAACAAGATGTGAAAAGTTAGAGGAAGAAATGGTGGCTGTGAAGAAAGAATTAGAAAAATTCCAAACTTCAAGTCTCATTAGAATTGTTCAAGTATTAAAGCCTTAGAAGAGTTAAATAATATCTTGAGTAAGAAAAGATCTCCTTTGATTAAATCTGGTTTAGGCTATGAACAAGGTTCAAGAAGCAGTCACTCAGAGAACAAAGAAATAACTAAGGTGATCAACTTTCAAAGCAGCAAGAAATCAGAATTCACAAAGTCTGCAACCTCCATCAAAGCTGAAGTAAATAAAACCAACAGTAATGACAATCTAATGAATGATAAAAAGGATATAGCTATAGGATCAAAAAACAATATTCTGCAATCAAGAAAGCATGAAGAAGATATACAATATAGAGTGACAAGGCAGTCAATTCCAAGAGGACAGCTAAGATCCAAGTATGAAAATTTCTTTAATGGTTACTGTTATTGTTGTTTTAGCTTTGGTCACAAAGCTGCAATCCGTGTATTTAATCCTAGAAACATGCAACAAAGAATATTTAGTAAGAATCAAATGCTGCAACATAGAGTGGAACAGTCAGTGAGTAATCAAAACTATCATACTCTATCAACAATCAGAGGAGGAGTTCATGATAGAAATGTCAATCCTTTTGATCTTTTGTACAATGAGCCAGAATGTTATGTTTGTCATAACTTTGGACACAAGGCTACAAAATGTTATTTGAAGAACTACAAAACAGATTCAAGAGTGAATTATACAGCTGAAAGAAAAGTGTGGAAGAGGAAAGAAATCAATCAATGTGATTTAATGTTTTCTGCTCAAAGACAGAAGGACCCATGGTATATTGACAGTGGATGCTCCAAACACATGATTGGGGATAAAAGTAAGTTTTTGTCTCTAAGAGATAAAAAATTAGGAGATGTAACTTTTGGAAATGATGCTCCAGGAAAAATCAGAGGAAAAGGTATGGTAAGTCTGAGTAATGGCAAAGGGAAAGCTCAAGATGTATTTTTTGTGGATGGTTTAAAACATAATCTCCTTAGTGTCAGTCAGGTCTGTGACAGGGGATGTGAAGTGGTTTTCACTGCTAAAGATTGTAAGATAAATTCTGTAGACTCAAGTCAATTAGTTGCCAAAGGTATAAGAACAAAAAACAATGTTTATGTCTTGAAAGAAGAAAAGGAGGAATGTCATCTAAGCAAGTATGATGAGAGCTCGGTATGGCATAGAAGACTTGGAGATTTAAATTTTAATCATTTAATCAAACTTAGAAACAATGGAGTAGTGAAATATTTCCCAAAGATATCAAAACCATATGATGTTGTCTGTAAACCTTGCCAAATGGGAAAACTAACTAGAACACAGTTCAAATCCAAGAGCTTTCCATCTTCAGATAAACCTCTTCAGTGAGTGCATATGGATTTGTGTGGACCATCAAGGAAGGAAGGTACAGGAAAAGAGAATTACTTTATGCTGGTTATAGATGATTATTCTAGACTTACTTGGGTTGCGTTTCTGAAAGAGAAATCTGAAGCGTTTGAAAAATTCAAAGTATTTAAAGCTCCGACCGAGAATCAAACAGGAACAACACTGAAAGCAGTAAGGTCATATAGAGGAGGAGAGTTTAGCTCAAAGCATTTGAAGGAATTTTGTGATGAACAGGGTATCAAAAGAGAGTATACAATTCCAGGGACCCCACAACAAAATGGAGTGGTTGAGAGACAGAATAGACCAGTTCAGCAAATGGCAAGATCAATGATGAAAGAAAAGAATATATCTCAAGGTTTTTGGGTAGAGGCAATTCATATAGTTGTTCATATACTTAACAAAGCTCACTTAAGGCTGAACAGTGATAAAACCCCCTGTGAATTGTGGTTTGGGAGACCTGCTACAATCAAGCATTTCAAAGTCTTTGGGAGTAAGTGTTATATCAAGAATAATGATGAACATCTTGGCAAATATGATGATAGGGCTGATGAAGGTGTTTTCCTAGGATATGCTACAAACAGTAAAGGATATAGATGTTACAATAAGAAGTTGCATAAGATGGTTGACTGCATTGATATTAAAGTAGATGAAGGGATTCATGTAAAAGACACTCAAATAAACAGTGATGAATCATGTATAGAGGATACAACTGAAGATGAAGAAGAACAAGTCCAAGAATCAGAAAAAGGAAGAATCTGAATCATAGAATGAAGATGTAGACTCACAACAGCGATCAGTAAAACCTCCTTCAATAATTATTCAAAAAAATCATCCTGAAAGTCAGATCATTGGTGACAAGAATGAAGGTGTGCAGACAAGAAGAAAGTTACTCAAAGATACAGAACAATCTCACATTTCCTTTTTATCTATAATAGAACCCAAATTGTTTTATGAAGCTAGTGAAGATGACGATTGGATAAAAGCCATGAATAAAGAGCTTGATCAGATTGAAAATAATAATACTTGGGAACTTGTTCCTAGACCAGTAGATAAGAATGTGATAGGTACCAAATGGGTATTTAAGAATAAGATGAATGAAAAAGGACAAATTGTGAGAAATAAAGGCAGATTGGTTTGTAAGGGGTATGCACAAGTTGAGCGACAAGATTTTGATGAGACTTTTGCACCTATAACAAGAATGGAAGCGATAAGAATGTTTCTTGCTTATGCCTGTCACAAAAATTTCAAAGTTTATCATATGGATGTTAAATCAGCTTTTCTAAATGGATATCTAGAAGAAGAAGTGTATATGGAGCAACATGAAGGTTTTTCACTCACAGACAATCCTGATTATGTCTGCAAATTGAAGAAAGATCTATATGGATTGAAACAAGCACCAAGAGCCTGGTACTATAGATTAGATAAATATTTATAAGAGAAAGGATTCAAGAAAGGCAATGTTGATAGTAATCTGTATATCAAAACAAAAGGTGATGACTTATTAGTTGTTTTGGTTTATGTTGACGATATCATTTTTGGATGTACTAATGCTTCTTTTGTTCAATGGTTTGCTAATGCTATGCAATCTGAGTTTGAAATGTCAATGATTGCAGAATTATCATACTTTGTTGGTCTTCAAATCAATCAGAATTCTGAAGGTCTATTTCTCTCTTAAGAGAAATATCTGAAGGAGATGTTGAAAAAGTTTCAAATGGAGGATTCTTCACCTGTTAATACCCCTATGATTGTTGGTTGCAAGCTTAGCAAAGACGATATCTCACCAGATGTTGATCAAAGAACATACAAGTCAATGATAGGCAGTCTTCTATACATTACAGCAACTCATCCTGATATCATGCATGATGTTGCAATGGTAGGAAGATTTCAGTCTGCTCCCAAACAAAGTCACTTGGTAGCTATGAAGAGAATTTTCAAATACTTGAAAGGCACAATGACTTATTGTCTCTGGTATCCTAGGAATCAAAACTTTCAGTTGATTGCATATTCAGATGCTGACTCGGAAAACTGTTTGGATGAAAGAAAGAGCACTAGTGGAGGTGCATTCTTCTTAAGCGATTCATTAGTAGCATGGATGAGTAAAAAGCAAGGTTCCATTTCTCTATCTACTATTGAGGCTGAATACATAGCTGATGCAACTTGTTGTACACACGTATTATGGATGATACATACTCTTGCTAATTTAGAGGTGAAATATTCTAAATCTATTCCTATTCACTGTGATAACACAAGTGCCATTAGTGTGTCAAAGAACCCTGTTCTTCATTCCAAGACCAAACACATTCCAATCAAGTATCATTTTTTAAGGGAGCAGGTTACAAATAGAGTTGTCCAATTACTTTTCATTCCTTCTAAAGAACAGATTGCTGATATCTTTACTAAACCCTTATCCAAAATCCAGTTTGAATATCTACGCCAGAAGTTGGGTGCCATATCTTATTCCAACTAACTTGTTCACTTTTGCAGGGGAGTTTGTGCTTATTGCATATCTGATGTAATTCTGAGATGGTTCCAGAATGTTGTATTTGCTTATTTCTGAGTTAATATTGATAGGGCGAGCTGTATTGTCATGATTTCTTTGACATTGATGTCAAAGCGGGAGAAGTTCAGGTAGTTGTAGATAACAAGCACTAAGTGCAACATCATAAATTTTAGGTTTCCATCAATGCCAAAGGGGGAGATTGTTGGCACTTTGATTCAGTTGTCATTGATGGTTGGAAAGGAGCGACTGAGTTTTTAAATACAAGAAAAGAATGTTGTTAGACAAGCTGTGACTCAGCAACTCAGATAAGCTATAACTGAGACAGTTGTGACTCAGACAAGCTATAACTCAGAAAACTGTGACTCAGACAAGCTCTGACTCAGCAACTCAGATAAGCTATAACTCAGACAGCTATGACTCAGACGACTCTGACTCAGATGGCCATGACTCAGATGGTTGTGACTTAGATAATAACATAGTGATTCGCATCTCGATTTGCGGGCAGCTAGAGATGAATCTAAAAAATCGGGTACATGGGTTTTGTGCGCAATGGCCTTATTTACCTGAATCGTGAGGAAATCGCCAAACAAAGCTATGGTTTGAGCTATACAAGTGGTTCTCTGAACATGTAATTTTCAGATTTACTGTTGCGGACGGTTTTTTACAAATTAGCAATTGGTTGAAATAGCTGTGACTCAAACAGCCGTTACTCAAACAAGCTGCAACTCACAAACATATTTTTAATTAGTCAGTTACAGCGTGTAAACTCTTGAATTCAAAGAGACAGTTAAAATGTCAGTTACAGCGTGTAAATTCTGGAAGTTAAAGAGACAGTTTCAGTTTTAAAATTGGTATATCTGGAAGTTAAAGAGACCGAGGCATATAACTTCAGCATCTATAAAAAACAATTGATGAAAACAAAATTAGTGTGAGATTTGAGAGGATGAAGAGGAGTCGTTACTAATGAAGCTGTGATTCAAAGAAAATGAGAACAAAAATGTATGGCTTGATTTAATGAAGAACAGAATGCCGAGAAACTCAAGCTGTAGTAGCACATAACAAAATAAAAAGGGTATGTACTCATATATCTAAACCAGTGTGATATAATTGACTGAATTTTTTCTTACATAGGGCGGTAGGGAGGAGCAAGGGGAGTTGTAGCTTCCATTCAGTTGGTGCTGACGAAACAGAGGTAGCAGCCTCATCTAGGTTGTAGCTCAGATAAAATAGAATGTAAAGAGAAGTTGGAGCTTTCCTTTCATACTAAGAAGAAGGTTTTTTTCCCTTTATGGGTTTCCTCAGGAAGTGTCTCTGCATATTTATGTGATTGAACATTGTTTATATGCCTTATATTTAATTATGTTACCTGCTATAAAAGAATGTGCATAGAACATCTCATATCATATTGATCATCACATTTCATCAAAGTTAAAAGGGAAAAGGAATGTAAAATTGTTTAAGCACAGTAATAACTGATTCACCCCCCCCCTCCCCCTTTCAGTTATTTGAATACTTTCAATACCCTCATCAAAGTATATGAACCCTGAATATCATTCAAACTTTTATACTAGCAAATTTAGTGAAGAATGATTCTAACCTCTTCGAGAAGCTGGAAGTATTCTTTCCGAGGATGAAGAAGTAAAAACCGCAACTTTGACTCTTTTTTTTTTCATGTCAATCTTTATTTCGTGATCATGACTAACTATGAGGATAATCTATACAAATCATTATTTAGTAAGCTCACACTAGTTCTAAAACATGATTTCACTATATTATTTTGAAAAGAGGTCTAACCTAACACCAACTATTTTACTTATAAGTACCCCCTTGCACTAAAGTACGTCAAAACAATCTTCTATTGATATATTAGCAAAATCCCTTTTACTCCTTATATATAGGCTTTTTAACTCAATATATATTTTTGCTATATATAATTAACCTTTCATATTTACTCTCATTCTACTTTTAAGAGAGCATATAATTTCTTTTTAAAGTAATAATAATGCTCCAAAATGAGCATTTAGATTACCCAACATCTAATCACTATGCATAACTTACATATATCTAAATCAAATAACTATATAAAGAATGTAATATCCAACTTCCACATTCTTCCAAAATATAAAGGAATATAATTTTCCATATAATAGTACAATCATGATTTTTAATAGTTTCATAAATTCAATTAAAAGCATACTTTCTACTACTCTATATAGATATGTATGTCCATGTCTTCCCCATTATTTCATATTATAAATGATATAATCCCTATATATGTACAATGGGTTTATATTGAGTCTTATATCTTAGATATAGCATCTCCACTCATTTAATACTTTCTAGAATACAACTTGATACTTAATTCTTCCTCCTAAGTCTCTTCCTCCTAAAAGAAGGTTGAAATATGATAATGCCATGTTAAATCATTCTATAAAATATACAAGGGTTTATACTTGTAAATACTTATTTCTTTAATAATTAATATCCTCTTCTCATATTAAACATAAATATATACATATGAATTGTTTTAATCAACAACAAAAATTATGGTTATAATACAAGGTTATCTCATTCACAATATAAGGATTGAGTTATAATTTTAATATCCACATATACATATCTCTGTATTAATGAACCCCTTAATATAGTTTAAATATGCTGGGCTACTTCCATCAAAATTATATTACCCATCAATTTTAGTTTTATCCATATATATATATAATCCCCATACTTCAAATTCTTCAATTCACATTTAGTTATTAAGTGCAATGTCCCATTAAATTTCATAAAATAATAGCCATATAATTTAAGCGTTCACTATCCATTTTTAAAATAATAGCCATATAATTTAAGCGTTCAGTATCCATTTTTATTTTTTATTTTTTCTTTCAAGTCAATGGAGTATTTAAGTAGGGTATTCGCGGATCGCTTCATTGCAGAGCTCGATATCAAATGACAAAATCTTAAGAGTTTAAGCAATAGTGACATTCCTGGAATCGGGTTTCGATGGAGTATTTATGCAGGATATCAGCGGATCGCTTCATGGCACAGATTGGAAATTTAATAATTCTTTTCCAAATGGAATTGCAGAGTTTAATAATCAATTTTCAAATGAAATGGGATCGCACAGGCGTCTTCTCTTAGACTTGGACGGTTCTGGTAACCCGATTTGAAAGACACGAATTTAGATCTCTATACCAAATAATTATTTCAAGTCAATCTGGACTACTAGTCGCACACATAAATTAATTTAAGAATCAATCTATGCAATTCAATTAATTTAAGAATCAATCTATGTTGAAAAAATATTTTTCAAATACATTTCAATAAGGTATCATTTTAAGTTTTGAACTTTACACTTAAATCAAAACATAGTTATAAGCATTAAAATAAGCTTATCATTAACATATGCCTATGAGTAATTCGGTTCACCCCTTCCATTTCATTTTGATTATAATGTAAACATAACATTGGATTTTTTTATATATACTTAAATAATACAAATAAGCTGTAGACCGCATTTTGGTCAAATATAACTGCAACTATTTAACCTTCCCTATAGATTAGCATCATAGATATATAAGAACTGGTTCATTTAACACATTCCTATAGTGATTCAATTATCTTCCCACTACACTTAATTAAAAGGTAAAGGTAAGTGTAGACACTAACTATTACATAATTATACATAAACATAGATCGCAGCCCCCATATATATATTCAATGCGATTACTAATAGGAATGCGATATGCATTCAATCATATACCTGGTTGACTATTGCACCCATGCAAATTAATAACTATCAATTCATCATTTTGTGGGGTGGAATCCATGAAAGGAAAACATGGGCAGCGTTTAAAACTTAGGTTGTAAATTACAACACAAAGTTATGTACTGGCATACATTTAATAAGAAGTCAATCGCCAGGATCGGATTGAATAAGATATGGGCTACCCGTAAATTCAACTATTTTATTAGTCTCCAATGCTGATAGAATCGTGGTGGTGATTTAAACTATAGGAAAATGTTAATATTCAATTTTAACCTAACTTATTGCTCGATAAATATTTATGCTCAGACTCTAGACATTTTCTTTTTTTTTTTAAGACTCGTGTTGGCTCAGCATTCCATCAAGCGAAACTTCACTCAAATACCAACGTGAATGGCTCGATGATAAAAACTATAATCAAGGGAGGTTATTTCATTTAGATCTGTTTTCCGCCCTTTGCTCCGCCATTTAAGTTGAAGTTATGGATTTTTAAAACATTGAATATTTATATTAAAAAAAAACATGGAAAACAATCAAATAAACAACCTTCAGACTTCAAATCCATATGTAACATATCCATAACACCAAGTCGGTAATTTAAGAGTTTCTCAAATCTTTGTGACACTATGAATACTTATTCGTGCATTAACACCATACAGGTTCTTATAAGGGAATTCTGGGACAAATACTTAGAACGGAAATTCACTTATACTAACGATCAAAGGTCCACCAATATATCTCATGCAAGCACAAGCATTTATTCAGAGATTGAATGCTACTTTCATCTTATGAGTGAATGTAGAGATCTATTATCAAACTACAGAGATTGAATGCTACGCAAATAAAATTTTGAAAACAAAATTTGAGAGAATAAAAGAAATCAAATTACAATTTATAATGAATTTTGGATTAATGGCCGAGTTGGATACTCAGACGTTTTGACGGTCATCTACAGTTCATCACGGGAATTCTGGAAGGACGCTGCTTTAGGCACACAGAGAATAATTTCGTTTACCTTTTTAAATCTCAGGTGACAATCATACTCTGCGTTTTTGGAAACGCTGAAGAAAAGGGAATACGATTTCAATCCAGGGCAAATGCAAATCACAGGGCAAGGATACCCAATCTCCGTTCATTGCATTCGGGTTATGGCAGAGACATTGTCAACAGGGATCAGATCTATACTACCATCATCCTGCAAAACGGATCTAGGTTTGTATTCGATTTTATATGCAGAGACATTGTCAACAAGATAAAGATCAATATTAACAAGGTAATAGATATCATCAACAGAGAACGGTGATTGCGAACAAAAAGGCAATACAGACTCTACCAACAGCAAATGTAAACCATCTACCCTGATATGTAAAAGCAACGCATTCATACAATCACTCAATCATTTAAGCAGCAATCCCCAATTAGCAAAACTACAGTTTTATCTAAGAGTATAACCACCATTCGCTCTGCTGGCAAAATTCAACGCCGGGTTTTCTGTACCATTTTAAAGGAAATCTTAAATCAAAAATTTAGTGACCAAGTTGGAATATCAACGCAGAAGGAGCAGGGCAATCGAAGGGGGATAAATTCTCATCCAAAAGTTGAAAACAGAGAGCTGAGAGATCTGATACTCAATCGATTTTTTTTATATATATATATATATAAATTACAACTAAAATAGAGTCCTGTGATCTAAAATCGCTGTGTAGAACAGAGTAAAAATTATTCGAATAGCCTACATGCCAGTGAGAAGGAGCCCGAGTCGAAAAATTTCAATGCAAACAGAGTTTCAAAATATACAGTGTAAACATCTATATCATAAAAGATGCAGAGATCGTATTAAAGTAATTTCACAATCTAAAATTCCTGTGCACAACCAAATTACGAAATAACTCGGATGAACCAATCTACGCCATGCAGAACATGCAGAAATCATATACTGTACACAATCCTAAAGTGTTAATGCAAAAACTAAAATACGAAATATACTAGTAAATAAGAACCTGTATAATAGTAGCTCCAATCAGAAAGTGCAGTTCCTTGTTTGTCGCAGTTCCGATTTCACCGTCTTTCTCCACAGTCACCAATATGAGTCAGGTGCCCTCAAGGCTCGACCGGCTCTCATACCAAATGTGGGGACCCCCATTTTGGGTTCCCCAAAATGAAAAACTTCCACGAAATTTGAACATATAAGTATAATTAATTTAAGAACTTTTAGTACGATTTTTCAGAAGAAGATATAGGGGCCACAGATCTAGTTCTATCTATTGCAGTACATGAATGTCAATAAATAAAACTATATACCCAGATTATTCGTTCCACCACAAGAGTTAGCAAAATAAATAACTAAATACTTCAAACCTGTTTTCGCGGTTGGTCGAGCGAATCGATGGAGTCCTCGAAGTGGTTTCCGCACAATCCAATCCAATTTCTCGACGAAGTACCGAGTGACCCCTCGGTTGACCTCCCTACCATATCGGGGTTACTCTCCTTCACCCCAAACCCCTAAGCTAATGGGGTCATAAGAACACACAAGCTAGCCTCCCGAAAGGATCTCCCAATCCCCGTTCCGGCTAATTCCGACTCCAAGAATCATAACATAATCCGATATTATGATGACCATCGAGCATTAGGGAGCAAAAGATGTCTTTGTCTCCTTCTCCTCCCTCATTATATAGCAAAAGCGTGTGTGCCATGTGTCTCTCCATGCACATATTTAATTTAATTTAATATTTTAATTTCCAATGTTCTCAAACACATGTGTCTTCTTCATGTCTTTAATGTGCACCTAAATCCCTAGATCACTGGGAGTTATGTGTAGAAGAGTTCTATTTCTCTTTTGGCTCTCATTTAGTTTATTTAACAATCTTTTAGTTAGACTTATTGCTTTCTACTTTTCTTTCTTTTCCTAATATTAAGATTGAATTAAAAGATGATTCATTTTACTAAAAGTATAATCTATTTTAAATTTCTTCTTTATAAAATAATTTAAATGAATAATAAAATTAATTAAAGTAAAATCTTGAATAATAATAAAAGAAAAACAATTATTTTATTAATGACCTATTTCAATTCTTTCTCAAAATAATGAAGTCAATAATCTTTAATAGAATGATTTAAAATAATAAAATCTTTTGAATAAATAATAATTTTTCTTAATAATAAAATTATTCAAATTTAATATAAATAAAGTCAATCTTTTAACCGCTTTTCAATATAATAAAATTAATTAAAATAAGAAATTTAATTAATGAAATCAATTAAAAATAAAATCTTGAATAGAATTACTCAAATTAATAAAATAGAACAAAATGAAATAAAGTATTTCTTAAATCTTATGTGAAATTTTCATTTATACCATTGATTAATTTTCTTCCTCTCGTTCTTGTCTAGGTACCTCTTTGGCAGGCCCTTCTCACAGTTTCATTTCTTCCTTCTTATGGCGAGTACTACGTAGCGACCAGGAACTGTTACCATGATCTCTCAACTATGCTCCTTGGAGACTAAGGGATGTTGAAGGATAAGGCTCTCCTTATTGCGTGCCCTTCAACTCATCGTATGCAACCAAATCATTATGGGCTTGCTCGTATGGCATACACTTCCCCAGGTGAGCTGAAATGGCTTCACCTGTGTGTGGATTGCTAATCCAGGGTCGATAGTCTTTCGTCGTACCCCTATGTGTTCTTTCCGTTCTTACGACCCCTAAATTTCCATTGTGGGTTAGTCGGTATATCGTCTTACCTGCCACTGCACACACTCAAGCACACATTAGTAGCATTGCAATATATAAAATATTTACATCATGCATTCTAGTATCTCCCTCAGCTGAGCATACAAATTATTCATCATTTATCATCATGTCTCAGTCAGTCCAGCATATACACTATTCTTCATTCTCATTTTAAAGCATTCTCAAAGTAAATTCAATTGGTTCGTGTTTTACTTAGCCGGTTCATTTCAAAACTAGTACCTCATTATTCTAAACAATTAAGGTATCGAGGCGGGCATTACATGATTCCACCAGAAGTCTTGTCACCTAAAACCTTTTCATTAGAACTTATGTACAGTCCTTCCATCCCTGATACTGTAACAAGATGGAAAGTGTTTGATGATGACCAACAAATCCTAGATTTTCTCTCAGCTCAAGATACCTTTCAAGACATGGCAATTGATGAGGCTGAGCATGAAAAATCTTTGACTCATATTTCCAACATTATTCCAAAATCAATGATCAACCTAGAAATGTTCTATGACTTGCAAGATAAGTTTAAAAATAAGACCAACTGTAAGACACAGAGTTCATCTCTGAACTATGAACTAGTCAACCTTGGTACTGAACAAGTTCCACGATTTATTAACCTTGGAGTTGACTGCTCTGTTGAAGAAAGAAGAGATTTTATCAGATTGTGTAAAGAGTATAAAGATGTTTTTGCTTGGACCTATGACAAACTAAAAAGCTCTGGTAATAGCATTATGCCTCATCACATACCGATGAAGCTAGAAGTGAAACCTTACCAACATAAACTGAGAAAAATGCATCATAGTTTGGAACCCTCTATAAAGAAAGAACTGGAGAAGTTGCTGACAGCTAGAATTATATTCCCTGTCAAACACACACAATGGATAGCTAATTTGGTACCTGTCTGAAAAAAGAATGGATAAATCAGACTTTGTGTCGATTTCAAAAATTTGAACAAAGCTTCCGAAAAGGATAACTATCATGTTCCTCCCATGGAACAGATTCTGCAAAAGGTTCCTGGGTCAAGGATGTTCTCTCTCCTGGATGGTTTTTCAGGGTACAACCAAGTCATGGTTTCCCCTGATGACCAATTGAAAACAACTTTCAGAACCCCCTAGGGTACCTTCTCCTACAGGAGAATGCCCTTCGGACTGATAAATGCAGGAGCCACATTCGAGTGAGCTATGGATATAGCTTTCCGTGGTTTAATGCATAATTCTGTCGTAGTATATGTTGGCTGCTTTCTGGACAGACTCGGGTTTTCAGGATGCGCAGCAACAAACACCCTTTTGGCGCACTGGCCCTCTCGGCAACGAGCTGCACAGCAACTCGAAGTCTCACCCAAAGTGGCTATGGGGGGCTAAGGAATCGGGTTTCCTTAACCCAGGTGGTGTGGAATCTAGAGTCTTCTCTCTTCCCTTCTTGGAAGTAACCCTGGAACAGAGTGTCTTACTCTTCAACAGGTCTCCCAGCGCTACAGCGCTGGAACTTACTCTTGTCAGCCGAGCTGGGCGGTAGCTCCGCACCTGCGCACGAGCCTTTTACCCACTACCACCGATACAATATGTATCATCTCTGCCCGTGTGCCACAGCACAGTGACACACTCCTTTAGTGCTACGGCGACAGTGTTCTTACAGACTCCTTCGACAATGCACACGCACAACTTCTAAGGGAGCTTCCAGGAGTTACTTTACATATTCATTCATAAAGATAGCGAAACATTCATAAAAACATAGAGAGTAAGCAAAGAAATGCAATCACGCAAAGCATCACCACAACAACGAGAATTATGTGGTTCACTTCCAGGAGGGAAGCTACATCCACGAGAACTGTGTTTTATATTATCTTGAGACGGGGATAACACAGTTCCGCTGCGCACACAGCTGCAGCCTTAGATCTTTCTGGGAAACTCTAGGCACACAGCTGGGAGCCCTTCTCTTAGATCTATTCTCTTCTTCTACAGATATTAACATAACAAAGACATACATTTACATTCCCCTCTCAGTCCTCTTGCGACTGGTCGATACATACAATGGCCCTTACGCCAAGCGGTCTTCCTGCGAGATCGCGGCCTTCTTACATGCACAAAATGATCATTAACAGCTCAAACAATACAGCAATACAAAAGAATGAGACATCAACTTAGACTGTCTGCAACTCAGTAACTAACCATCTAACCATCTAACCATCTATCTTATCTAACCCTTCTCCCTTTTCAATTACACATATATATAGGTGGCCCTGGGGGTCGCACCTTTACAAAACTGTGGGCCTTTCCCAACAGTGATCCCCAAAAACCCTAACCGCGTACACGGCTAGGTGTACTATAGGCGTCCCTTGCAGTCACGTCACAGCTTCCTGTAGACTCCGCGATTTTTGGCGCAGATCGTGGGTATGGGCGCCGCTTCATCGTTCTTTGCTCCTTGTCCTTCGCCTTCAATGCTTCGGCCCGTTGCTCTTCCTTGGTCCGAGCAACCATAACTCCTGTAGTTTTCCTTCATGAGGGTAGCTGAGCCCTCTATTCCGCCGCTTTATTTACTGTGGTGGTTGAGCTTTCTACTTGGCCACCTTATTTACTCTTTCCTTTGACTTGTGCGTGCGAGCTCCATGATTTCCGGCCCATAATCTGCAGTGAGCTCGTCCATCTGGCTCCGTACCGCGCACTATTCATTTCTGCCAAAAATGGTGCTTTTCCCCAAAATTAGCACTTTTCCTTCAAAACTTAGTGCTTTTTCCTCAAAATTGGCAGCTTTGCCATAGCTGCAGTCTATGCTCCAACAGGCCCCTAACACTTACTTCTGGCTCGTCCCCGAGACACTCGCACTAGCTTGCAGTCATTTTACTTGTGCCTCTGACTTTGCTTGGGTCGCAGTGAAGGCTTACTTCCACTACGCAATAGCGGAGTCCATGTCTTGCACGCACTTCGTGGCTGTCTGCACCAAGTCTGAAGTAGCTTCTTCTTCTTCTGCGCCATCGACCAACTCTTGAGACTCAGTGAATGCGTTGACCTTGGCCTCTGCTTGGGCAGCAAGTTCAACATACTCATCCATAAACGGTTGAATGATGTTGGCGAGAGTAGCATCTTTGTCTCTGAGCCTATGTAGTTCTTGCTGGACTTTGTGGACTTCGCTCATCTTTCTCATTTTGGCTAAGCCTTCCAAGGGCTTAGCTTCTTCGTTCAAAACAGTTAGGGACTATTCTGCTGCTTTCACCTGTTCCAAAAGGGAAACTTTAGAAGGGAGCTTCTCGAGCTCATCCCAAGCCTACATAGCTTGCGTCATTAACTACTGGGCTTCATCTGTTCTACACTTCATTTGGGTAGAAGCTATACGCAGTGCTTCAAGTCGTTCTTGCTTATCATCTGCGGGAGGCACTACGACACGAGCTTCCAGCTCGGCGAGCTGCTTTCTATGGTCCTCAGCAATAGCAACTACTAGCTATTCTAGGGCTTTCGCCCTTCTGCCAATGTGTTGCACTTTCTCAACTAAAGGAAGGTCTGGTTGAATCTGGCAGGCCGACAGCTCCTGGGCGATTTCATCGACGACATTCCTTAGCCCAGTGTCTCACACTTCTTGAAGTGCAAGCTATGCAGCGATCTCCTTATAGCCTGCCCTTAGCTCTACTTCTTGCGTCTGCAGTCTTTGATTGGCATGGAATGTGGAGAGCTCCCTAGCTCTCAGCTCAGTAGAGACCTGCTCGTGAACCAACTGTAGAGTTTCCAACGGAATTAGTGACAAATTTATTTCAACAGGGCCAACCGCGCTTACCTGCTGTGCAACCAAAGGGTCCGGGAATGTCATGCTTGCGGGCGGGATGTGGATGACAGTGTGCCTTTCTATAGGTACTTCAACCCGGTCGGTGCTTGTAGATGCTTGCGGCGCCTACGAGCCGGATGCTGGCGCATGGGTCTGCGCAACTCATCCTGCGAGACCCTTCAACTCCACAAGCTGCAGATCCAGAGCACTTCTGATATTGGCCTGAGAGGCATGCAGCTCCTGAAATTGCTCCTTCAAGTACTGGTTGAGCGGCAGGGCAAGGATCTCATAGGGATCTCCAGTCGCTTCTGCGGGGTGCGACAGCTTCTACTTCTTGGTAGCCGGTCCTGACGGACCTTCATCATTCTTTTGCTCGATCTTTTCCTTGCCCTTATCTTTCTCTGGTGCCTCAGGGGGTGGCATCGTGGCAGCAGCTTCAGCGGCCTGCTTCCATTCATCTGGCCAGGACTTCACAGTGTCCTCCACGTCCTAGGTAGTCATTCGATAGAGCCCTATGGCCCATTCTTTCGACTGAATTCTGCGAGGGTGGAAGTAGATTTCATGCAAGTTGGCAGAAAAGACCAACTTCGTTCCATAGAGTTCTATCATCTCCTCAGTAAGCCTCGGCATCTCCAGGATGGTATCCCTGAGGAGATGATAATACTCGAAGAACACAGTGTGGTTCATCTTGCGCTTCGCGGGATTACTAGAATCCCAGAGGTTGACATAGCGCATCCCTGTAACCTCTCCTGAGCGGCGTGGAAGAAACTGAGTGTTGGGCGGTTCCTTCCACCCGACAAAGGAACACAAGATCAGGAGCCAAGAGAAATGGAACAGCTGATTGGCAGTGTCCTGAACGTTCCGGCAGTCTTCCAAGAATGTGTTCAGGAGGAAGAGACACCAGTTATACTGCTCTCCCTTCGCAGCTGCAATTGCGAGCTCTACAACAGCTCCAGGGACTTCTTTAGGTCGGCATTTTGTTAAAAGTTTGCCTACGAGCAGACTGCCTGTGAATCTGAGTTCTTCATCCTCAACTACAGTGAGGTCATAAGCCCGACCTCCTCTCGACAATTTGTATTTCTGCACCAGCTGTGCAGCCAGCTTTCGGTCCTTGTCTTTACCAACGAAATGGACGTTGGGGTCCTTACCAACCTTAGATAGGCCGGTAATTCGATGAATCAGGTCGACATTCAGATCAATTGGCCTCCCTAGCCAAAGAAAACCACCGTGAACACAGGATAACAGGACCTTGACAACCGCATTAACTTCATTGCTATGCCCAAAGTGCGGTAGCTTCAATAGGTTCAACAGTCCAGGCTTTTCTAGGTTTACTGTAAATTCCTGCGGGACGAATTCATCAATCTTCTTAACAGGATTATGGACCACCATCAGATAGTGATCTGGTGTGAACTGAGGATATGTTCTATAATCTCCCATGTTGAAGTTAGAAAACTTAACCAGCAGGAGATGTCCAAGCAGGGATCCTTCTTCTTCCATGATTTCCGCCATTGGTGGCAGTGAAATCAAATACTTGGTGTTCTTGGGAATATGCACCTCGGGTGCATCATCTGGGCGTGGAGGAATGAAGTTGACCTGAGTGGCCAAGGGCTCTGGAACAGGTACCTCTGGCTGCTACTGCTGCTGGGGTTGAGACGCCCTTGTGCCCAGAGACTGTCTGGGATCAGAGAAAATAGGAAGCTTGACAGTCTTGGTCGGGGTGGCCATACCGAAGTCTAATCCTCTGCATCTGAATTGACAAACGAATTCTTCAGTTGACAGGTTCTCCGTCATGAACCTGCATGCATGACCAACACTGAATAGAAAGGGCGGAACAGCGTAGGATGCAAACTCTGAAAACAGAAGGAAGCAGTCTGCACGACACAGCTCTGAAAACAATGGCTTAGACTCTCAAACAGGAAAACTATACAAGTCAATAGCACGACAAGTAACCCAAGCATATACGAATGAGGGGTATTTATAGCTGAGCAGTAGTAGGTGCGGACAGGTGGCACTAATAACCGTTGGCACCTAAGCGGATGAGTTGACAACCCCCCCCCCCCCCGCCCGTGCCTCTGTGGTGCATTAAATGCGATGGATGGGCTCTGATAGCCTTTGGGAGATGTGCTATGGCCTTCGGCTCCTTAATTAAATGCGAATCTTAGGGAAATCAAGCCGAATCTATCAAAGCAAGTACAATTAGATGGCGGTCTCATCCTTCATTAAGACTCAGACGTGGCTACACAACTACTGCAATTCAAATTTTCAGCGCGTAACTTCGGCATGGGTAACTGTGCACATGGAGGGCTCCACAGCGAGGATAACTCCACAAGAGTGACAAATCGACAACAGGGAACTCCGCAAGAGCGAAAGTTTGACAACCCAGGGAATTCCGCAAGAGCGAAAGTAGGCTCGCTCAGAACAGACTTTATTGACTGCGCGGATGTTTCGAGGAACTGCGCGGGAAGCCAGAGACTGAAAATGTCTCGCGACTTCCGTGTAGACTGATAAGTGCGATGCCTCTTTCAACTACACTGGACATCTACAATTTAGGTGTTGATTAGGTCGACAGGGCGGAGTGGCCGTCGCGATAAAGCTTGAGCCGACTCCCGTTGATCATTGTGGGCAGCAATTCTCTATTAAGCTTCGCAAGCTGAACTGCTCTACCTTCGGTTATCTCCATCACTTGAAAAGGGCCTAACCAATGTACACGAAACTTTCCTAGAAACTTGATGAATTTACTATCATAGAGGAGTACCAAGTCTCCTTCCTGAAAGACTTTATTCTTAATATGCCTGTCATGCCAAGCCTTCTGTCTCACCTTCTGCACTTGTTGATGGAATCCAGCTAAAAGCCTGTCTTCTTCTAGGGCAACCAATTGTGACAGCCTTTCACTCATAGTATCAGTATCTGCCATTTTTGTAATTTGAGCAATTCTTAGACTGGGAACAATGTATTCCATGGGCACGACTGCTTCTTGTCCGTACACCAAACTGAAAGGTGTGTGACCTGTTAATTTCTTGCATGTGGTTCTGTAAACCCATAACACAGCTGTGACTCTAAGGTCCCAATCATCTCTTTGTTGATTACAGATCTTGGTCAGGGCATTCTCCAGAATCTTATTGAATGCCTCCACCGTACCATTAGCTTGAGGGTGGTAGGGTGTACTCTTATGGTGACTAATGTGGAATTCTTCGGTAAGGGCCTCTATAGTTTCGTTCAGGAAATGTGTGCCCTGATCACTCATTAGAATCAGTGGAAATCCAAATCTAGTGATAATATTCTCAAAAATGAACTATGCGGCAGTGACAGCGTCGCAATTCTTAATTGGCTTCACCTCAGCCCATCTGGTGAGGTATTCAGTAGCTATGATGATGTATCTTGCGCCGGTTTGCTTTCCTGGTGGGTTGATAGGTCCCACAAAATGAATGGCCCACTTATCAAAAGCACGCACTGTTATCTGGGGTCTTAGCAGCATTTCATCTCTTCTTGAAGGTTTTCCTGTTCCCTGGCACACATCGCAACACTTGCAGAATTCCTTAGTATCCTTGTGCAATGTTGGCCACCAAAGACCTGCGGCTAAGATCTTCTGCGCAGTTGGATTTCCTGTGAAATGGCCTCTTGCGGTTCCTGAGTGCGCTTCTGCGATTATGGAATTCTTCTCATGCGGTAAAATGCATCTGCGCAAGACTTCATCAGGGCCCAACTTGTAGAGCTGGCCTGCTATCAAAGTGAATTCTGTGGCTTTGACAACAAGTTGTTTCTTCTGTTGGATTGTGAACTCAACGGGCGCTTGCCCTGTAGTGAGAAACTCAAGAATATCGGAATAATACTCATCTGCTGCTTGAACAGAAAACAACTGTGCATCAGGCAGATTGTCCTCCAAATTTGTAGGTTCCTCCCCTGACTCTATCCTAGATAAGTGGTCAGGTCCTGCATTCAATGTACCTCGCTTCACAATAATCTCAAAATCATACTCCTGGAAGAGGAGTAGCCATCTGCAAATTATTCCCCCTAACACTGCTTATTGACCAAGTACTTCAAAGCAGAGTGGTCATTATACATTTTAAAATGAGCACCCAATAGATAATGTCTGAACTTCTGTAAGGCATACACCATAGCGAGTCCTTCTCGTTCTGTAGTGGTGTAGTTCTTCTCAGCTGTAGACAGCTTTCTGCTAGAGTAAGCAATGGGGTGGTCAATACCTCCTTCTCCCGGTTGTGTCAGTACAACCCCCAATGCTATGGAAGAAGCATCTACATGAACATGAAAGGGTTTTCTCCAGTCTGGGAAAACTAGAATAGGTGCTGTGACCATCTTTCCTTTAAGTGTGTCCAAGCTCTGTTGGCATTCTTCTGTCCATTGGAATTTCGAATCCTTTTTCAGCAGTCTTTCCATAGGCACAGTGATCTTTGCATAACCCTTGATAAATTTCCTGTAGTATCTTGTATGTCCCAATGTAGTGTGCAATTGTTTGACTGAGTTGGGCGCAAGCAAGTTAGCAATGATGGCAACCTTCACAGGATCCATCATGAGCCCTTGTCTGCACACAATGTGACCCAACAAAATACCAAAAGGAGCACAGAAGATACATTTTTTCAAGTTAAGGTAAATCTGATACTATCTACATTTTTCTAACATCATCCTTAGATTCCCTATATGGTTCTTTAGTAAACCAAACACAGTCCAGTCATCAAAATAGACTTCTAGAAACTTATGAATGAATTCTTTAAAAACGGTAACAACGACTCTAGAGAAAATAGCAGGAGCATTTTTAAGACCAAAGGGCATTACCGTATACTGGAATGAGCCACATTCAGTTGCAAAAGTGGTCTTATGGCAGTCCTCTGGATGGATTTTGATCTGATGATATCCTGAAAAGCCATCAGTGAAGGAGTAAGCCTCTTGTCCTCCAACATTGTCAAGCACTTCATCTGTAAAGGGAGTAGGAAATGGATCATGCGCTGATGCGTCGTTGAGCTTGCGCAGGTCCACGCAGATTCTTATTTCACCTTTTGTCTTTTTCTCTTGTACCACCATAGGACTAATCCAATCACTTTCCTCTACTGGCTCAATGATACCAGCTACGAGCATCTTATCAATTTCTTCTCTGACCTTTTCTTTATATCGCAAGCTCAACCTGTATAGGCACTGTTTTACTCGCTTGGCATCTGCTTTCAAAGGTATGCGCATAACTCCTAAATCTCCTAGGATGCCTTTCATTTCTGTAAACTTGGTAGGAAAGATATCCTGATACTCATGTAGTAAATCTGCAACATGGCCAACAGTTTCATCATCCCAATAATCTCCTATAGAGGCAAACTTGGGTTCGGCTTCTCTACCAATGTTAATCTTCTTGAGCTTGATGTGTTCTGTAATGGTAGGGATATCAAGATGAGGGCCTTCGACTTTGCGCGTCCCTTCTGACTCTGGAATGTTGATGTTGCGAGGATCATCATCCTCTTCTCCAGTGGTGAAATTATAGCATTCCAGGGCATGTTCCATCTGGATAGCCCAATCTGGTTGAGAATACTCTGGTAAAGGACATTGTGCAAATATCTTCTTTCTAATACACTTTAAAGCCCGACCGATGCTTGGATGTTCTGACTCAAAGCTGAAAGTGAGTTGAAAACTTTCAATCATGAGAGGCCAAGTGATAGTCCCTCTGCGCAATTCTGTTTCAGTGTACCAGTTCCTTGGAACTGTATGCAACGTGTGGATGAATAGGTGAACCCACTCATCCTCTGGAATATCTAACCATTGCTGAATACATGCTTCAACATGTGACCTGGGGTGACTCTGTCCATCATATTTGCGCAAAGCTCCTGCTGTAGTCTCTTGAAATCTGAGTAGTAGCAACCTGCGACAGTCTTGCCATGTATCGATATTTTCTTTATGCGCACCCCACCATCTTGCGGGTGTAGCGCGCAGTGCTACATCCAATGCTTGTATGCGCTGCTCATCTGGGATTTCTTTTCATATGCATGTATGAATTCACTTACTCTAGTTAAACCATCAAAGATTGGAGTGTTATTCAATTCTGTGCCAATCCATCGAATGGATTTAGTCATCATGGCGCAACGTCTTGCAGAAACCTCATGTAAGCGATTCTACCAGTTTTCCAGTCCTGCTTCTGAATTTGATGCGCATGAGCTATCGCATCGCAGTTGATATGGCCGTCCGCTGTAGGATTGACATAATCATTATGACTAGCAGTCATCTGATACAAACTTTCCATGTGGCACACTTCTTCTTCTGCTCGAATGGGTTCAATATACCATGGTCCTTGAAGGGGATCAAGTGGCGCAATGACCCTAATCTGGTCATCTTCAAAGGTCATCTGTCTTTTCTTCAAATTAATGATAGCCAGATTATCAAATGCCCAGTCTATGCCTAAAAGTGCTGGGTAAGGTCTACTGTCATCCAGAATTTTGATTACTTCAAAGTCTGCTGAACTTCTTACTCCCTCAATATCAATGGGTATATTAGGTAATCTGCCCAATGGAGAAACTCGTTGCTGATTTGCTAGTCTTAGATGGATAGGAGATCTGATAAGCTGAGGACTACCCATCTGTTCCCAAGTCTGCATGGTGAGAACATTAACTTCTGAGCCTAAATCCAAAATGACTTCGTCCATTTCAAATGCTCCAATCTGCGCTGTGAATCTCATCTCTCTTCCAGTTCTAGTATGACTCCTGATCTGATGAACAGCACGCTGCGCTGTGTTCATCGAAGTAGATTGTTGACACTGATCCAACAGGTGTTGGAGTTCCATAGTTGCTTTTTCATTGCGCAACAACTTTAAGCAGCTTCTCAGGAAAGCATGAACACTGCCTAGTGTATCCTCCTCATTAGGCCTTCTAGACGTAGTAGCCTGCCCTTGTATAAGGTTCTCTTGACTTGGCACATGCGGTCTGATATCATTGTGCGGCAATGCGACAGAAGTTGAAGCTCGCGGATTTGAGAAATACTCTTGAGCTTGCTTGAATGCTTCTTTTTGCTTCCGTAGGTCGAGTGGGGATGGTTTAATATTAGCGTGGCGCAGCCATTGTGTTGATGGCTTTCCAGTTCCCGTCTCTGGCGCACCAGTGGTTGCACCACTGCGTGTCACTATATTAACTGCAGGATTTGGTTCTCTTTTTTCTGCTTCAATCAACTGAATATTCTGGTTAACCTGTGGCTTCTTTTCTTGCATCTTGGCCATCAACTGAGGGCATTCTTCAATGACATGATCATAAGATTTACAGTATCTGCAGGTGGTTGTAGGGTTTTGGAAATCCCTTGCATAATGGCCTTGAGCTCCGCAGTTATAGCAAGTGATCTGTCCTCTTCCACGACCAAAACCTCCTGCGCGTCCTCGGCCCCTGTAATTTCCTTCTCGGCCTTCGCGAGCTGGGTCATACTGCGGACATGCTGTGGGTCCCTGTGGTTCTGACTGTACTCTATAAACATCATGTTTTCTTTCTATCATAAGGTCATATGCTCTGCAATTGTTCTCATCATGGCCTACTAATTTATAGAAATTGCAATATAGATTCTTTGGAGTTTGTACATATTTCTGTAACAAGTGACACTCTTGTGGTCTGTGGCCTCTAGTTCTACAGATTTCACACCAAGGCCCCTGAGCCTGTGGTAAAGGGTTAGGTGCTCCGGTTGCAATATAATCTATGAAAACAGGACAATGGTCCTTTGAATGTCCTTGTGCTCTACACTTTCTACACCAAATTTCTTCTTTAACATCCTTTCCTTTCTTAATATCATGCACTTGCAAAGTTAAGTTTGCTATTTGGTTCTGCAACTGCGCAACATCGTTGCTTGTTCCGGTAATTGGTGAAGCTTCTAGTTTCATAGCCATCTCTAGAGCTTGTTCTTGAGTAGTGAGATTCTGTTGCATAAGAGGAAGTCTAATATGAGGAAGCAATGCAGCAATGAACCATTCCTTATGCTGCTGCGGTGCAAACTTAAAGCTTACTTGATCTATCAAGGCTTTGAACTTCTGTTCAAAGTCCCATACTGATTCTGTAGGTAACTGTTTTATGTCTTTGATTTCTGTTATGCACTGTGATTCTGATTTAGGTTTCTTGAATTCTTTAATCATGGCACTTCTTACATCAGCAAGCGTTCTATTCTGTGCTGTGGAGTATTTCATAAACCAGGTTAAGGCTCTCTCTCTTAGTGTGGTTGCTAACTGAACCAGCTTAACAGTATCATCATTAATTTGCTTAATCATCCAAATGGCTTCACATAGAAACCAGTGCTGCTCAGGGTCTTCTAGCCCAGTTCCTCTAAAGGTTGGTAGCTTCATGTCATCACCCATCCTTCTTGTGCTAGGTTGACGTGGAGGTGCTGTGGCACTTCCTCCGGGATGGTTAAACAAAGGTGGGACTGAGGTACTAGAAGTACCGTACGGGCTACTAGAGGGTGTTACTGCAGGGTTATGCTGAGCCCCGTCTAGCTTTTGAGGTGTAAAAGGGTGATAAGGGATATGAGCACTCCCTTGTCTCTCTATATGGCTTTCTCTATGAGCTCGGCTATCTTATGGGATAGACTCAAAAGAATGCTGGTCGAGGCCTACTTTATACCGTTTTCCGCTACGAGTGCAACCAATAGCTTCAAGATCACTATCAGAATCTGCGGACATTACTTGTCTATGCTATTCATTGGAAGCTATGCATAGTTTTCCTTTTTCATATAAGAGCATTTTAATCCACAAGTTCAGAGAATTTAAGAACTTACCTCTGTATGCTTTTAAGAAGCTCCTCTCAGCCTCGCTGAAGCTCTTTCTCGTATCTAATGCAAACTCGGTGATGAAGCCTTCCAGCAGACTGTTCAACCAAAAGTCTACTGCGCGGGACACAGGATTATCTACCCGCTTCAAAATGCTAACTAGCTCAGGCGTCCAAATGATAGGTTGATCAACATGCACAATGGGTCGAGTATCTACTAGCTTGGATACCTACGCATGCAACTCGAGTGCAAATGTTACAAAGAAGATTTCGTGAAGGTCAGTATAAATATGCTTCTGCAACCAGTCCTCTATCTGAAGCCTAGGGCTTCTATTTTCACATTCAGCGAACTCTCTAGCCTTTGAATCAAACCACTCTTGAATCTCTTTAGCTGTAGGATTCCAGCAGCACATTGCCTTCAAAATAATAGGGTTAAAGCCGACAATGGGACCATTTGTTGGCTGGAAATGGAACCATTTGTTGGCTGCTTTCTAGACAGACCCGGGTTTTCAGGATGCGCAGCAACAAACACTCCTTTGGCGCACTGGCCCTCTCGGCAACGAGCTGCGCAGCAGCCCGAAGTCTCACCTAAAGTGGCTATGGGGGGGCTAAGGAATCAGGTTTCCTTAACCCAGGTGGTGTGGAATCTACAGTCTTCTCTCTTCCCTTCTTGGAAGTAACCCCGGAACAGAGTGTCTTACTTTTCCACAGGTCTCCCAGTGCTACAACGCTGGAACTTACTCTTGTCAGTCGAGCTGTGGGTAGCTCTGCACCTGCGCACGATCCTTTTACCCGCTACCGCCGATACACTATGTATCGTATCTACCCATGTGCCACAGCGCAGTGAAACACTCCTTTACTGTTGCAGCGACAGTGTTCTTACAGACTCCTTCGACAATGCACACGCACAACTTCTAAGGGAGCTTCCAGGAGTTACTTTACATATTCATTCATAAAGATAGTGAAACATTCATAGAAACATAGACAGTAAGCAAAGAAATGCAATCACACAAAGCATCACCACAACAACGAGAATTATGTGGTTCACTTCCAGGAGGGAAGCTACGTCCACGGGAACTGTGTTTTATATTATCTTGAGATGGGATAACACAGTTCCGCTGTGCACACAGCTGCAGCCGTAGATCTTTCTGGGAAACTCCAGGCACACAGCTGGGATCCCTTCTCTTAGATCTATTCTCTTCTTCTACAGATATTAACATAACAAAGACATACATTTACATTCCCCTCTTAGTCCTCTTGCGACTGGTCGATACATACAATGGCCCTTACGCCAAGCGATCTTCCTGCGAGATTGTGACCTTCTTACATGCACAAAATGATCATTAACAGCTCAAACAATACAGCAATACAAAAGACTCAGACATCAACTTAGACTGTCTGCAGCTTAGTAACTAACCATCTAACCATCTAACCATCAAACCATCTATCTTATCTAACACTTCTCCCTTTTCAATTACACATATATATAGGTGGCCCTGGGGGTCGCACCTTTACAAAACTGTGGGCCTTTCCCAATAGTGATCCCCAAAAACCCTAACTGCAGACACGGCTAGGTGTACTGTAGGCGTCCCTTGCAGTCACGTCACAACTTCCTGCAGACTCCACGATTTCCGGTGCAGATCGCGGGTATGGGCACCGTTTCATTGTTCTTTGCTCCTTGTCCTTCACCTTCAATGCTTCGGCCCGTTGCTCTGCCTTGGTCCGAGCAACCATAACTGCTGTACTTTTCCTTAATGAGGGTAGCTGAGCCCTCTATTCCTCCGCTTCATTTACTGTGGTGGTTGAGCTTTCTACTCGGCCACCTTATTTACTCTTTCCTTTGACTTGTGCGTGCGAGCTCCGCGATTTCCGGCCCGTAATCTATGGTGAGCTCGTCCATCTGGCGCCGTACCGCGCACTGTTCATTTCTGCCAAAAATGGTGCTTTTCCTCAAAATTAGCACTTTTCCTTCAAAACTTAGTGCTTTTTCCTCAAAATTGCCAGCTTTGCCATAGCTGCGGTCTATGCTCCAACAGTATACTTAGATGATATCACTATCTATTCAAAAAAATGACATGAACATCTGTTTGCTCTCAGATAGGCTTTTGAATGCTGTAGGAAGTACAAAATTTCCCTGAACCCCAAGAAGTCTATATTTGCAGTAACAGAAGGTAAGCTCCTGGGTTTCATTGTTTCCAAGGAAGGTATGATTATCGATCTTGAACACACTGAAGCAATTTCAAAGATTGGTTTGCTTGGTTCACACAAAGCCATGCAATCATTCCTCGGTAAGATCAATTTTGTACGTAGGTTTGTTCTAAATTTTGCACAGATTGTTAAGCCTTTGCAGTAGGTAGTTAAAAAAGATGTACAGTTTAGTTGGTCGCAGGAACAGAAAGATGCATTTGTTGAAATTCAGAAGGCCATTGCAGAAGCTTCTACTCTAATGTCCCCACATTTCAACAAGGATTTTATTCTATATACTTTTATTACTGATTTTTCTTATGCAGTTGTTTTGACCTAGAAGCATGAAAATGATACTGAGATTCCAATTTTGTTCATGAGCTCAACATTGAAGGAAGCAAAACTTAACTATTCCCAAATTGAAAAGCAGGTTTATGCAATTTACAATTCTATGAAAGATTACAGGCCGTACTTATTGAAGTCTCGAACGAAGGTGATTGTGCCATACACAGCCATCAGAATGTGCTAGTCCAGAAAGAACTAGGAAAGAAAATAGGCCATTGGATGACAGCTTTGCAGGAATATGACCTGGAAATCAAGCTAGCGAAGATTGTAAAAGGGAAAGGTTTGTGCTTGCTTACTTCCTAGTCGAATGATCCTGTTTAGCAGCATATTGAATGGGAGTATGAGGAAAATGTTCCTACAGGTTTTGTTAATGGCATAGATACTCCAACATATGATTGGTATGATCATATCAAGTTTTTTCTGAACCACGGGTTTGCTCCTGAAACCCTAGATTTCAAAAAACACGGAGCTTTAAGATTAAAGCCTGCTCCTTATCAATTTATTAATGGATTTTTGTTTAGAAAAAAATATGATGGAGTTTTCCTTAGATGTTTGGAGAAAAATGAGACTAATGACATTCTTTTTCAATGTCATGCAGGACCTACTGGAGTCCATTTTTCAGGTGAAACGATAGCACATAAGATTCTCATGTTAGAAGGTGTGAACCGTGCCAAAAGTTTGCAGGGAAATACAAGAAACCTACTTTTCCTCTGCAGCCAGTAACAATTCAGTTTCCATTTTAGCAATGGGGACTGGATTTTGTTGGACCAACTAATCCTACCTCCTCCCTACAACACAGGTATATCCTTACAACAACTTACTACTTTACCGGGTGGGAAGACGAAGTCCCTCTTAAGCAGTGTAACCCAAACCAAGTAATCTCTTTCCTTGACATCCAGATAGTTACAAGGTTTGGTGATCCTGATTATCTTGTCTTTGACAATGCATCCTACTTTTCCTCACTTGATTTGACACAATATGCCCTTGAAAAAGGGATCAAACTAAAATTTTCTGCCAATTACTATCCTTAGGGTAATAGGCTAGCTGAATCTTCAAACAAGTACCTGATTAATATTTTGAAGAAGACAGTAGCCTGTCATCATGAATATTGGCACACACAGCTTTATAATGCTCTTTGGGCAGATCAAATTACCCCAAAGACAGCTATTGGAAACTCTCCCTACTGTCTGGTCTATGGTAAGGAAGCCATCCTACCATCTAACCTTACAATTCCTTCATTATAGCTATCCCAATCCATTGAATAAGATGATTCCTCTCCTCTTCAACAGATAATTGATGCATTGCTTAAGTTGGAGGAAGACAAGGAAGTGGCTAAAAAAATTATATCATCATCAGCAGATGGTTAAAAGATGGTTCGATGAGAAATCCTCCTAACAGGGAATTTTCAGTAGGATATTTGGTATTGAGATTGGATAAACAACATAAGGATAAAAATGATTATACCAAGTTTCAGCGCCTTTGGCTATGATCTTTTATTATTACAGAAAAAATTGGTCCTAGTGCTGTTTGATTATAGACATTGGAAGCATTCATTGACACCTATCCAGTCAATGTTTCTCTGCTCAAGAAATACTTTGTCTGAACAATTTGATGCACTTTGTACATAATTTTTGTGTGTTTTGCATTTTCTTTGTTTTGATTGTTTTTCTTCTATTGGTTTTCCTTTAATAAACTCTATACATTTAGTAATGGTGGATGGTCAGCTTTTCTCAAGGACAATTTGAACTAAAGTTCTGGAATGCTCTGTCATTCTTGGCTTTTCTTAACCTATGTCAGAATTTGTTTTACAAGGAATAGACAGTCATTAATTGCAGAATTTTGATTGATACATTTACACCTTGGTCATTATCTTATACATGCTTTATTTGTTTAATTGAGGTTGTGGAAAGTGAATGGATTTTTGTCCTATGTTTCATTAGTGTATTACAACATATCTTAATAACTTGGTCAACCATTATCTGCTATGGATCCTATCACAGTCACCTTAAAAAAATAATATTACTTAATAATTGTGGATTACAGGATGGGGGGTCTTATTACAAGCCAATCCATTAGGTTCATAGATGTGAGTGGATTGACATCTTCACACCAAGCCACCAAACTTGGAAGATGACTTTCAGTTTACTGAAACGTCGAAGATCTTATCACAGGTCGGTCCATTCATGATCTGCAAAGCATCAGTGAGTAACACCACTATCATATGGTCACCAAGCCATGGTGGTGTCTTGTAATTCACACCCTAATAAAGTTTCTCTTTTATTTTTTTTTATAAGACAATGTTATATATAAGGATAGGGGGTTCTTATCACAAGCCATCCCTTCTATGATCATGGGTTTAATTTTGGACTGAAATAATCTTTATGTGGTCACCAAGCCATGATAATTGATTTCAATATCATAGGTGGAAGACAAGGAGTCTCATGACTGAGCTAGCTTGTTCAGTCGCCAGATCAAGTTTGTGAATGGCATTGCCAAAATCTGATCACCATGTTAAGGCAGTGGTCTTATGTCAACATGGTCCTATGCACAAATTTTCTGTTTATTTTTTATTTTTTTTAAAAGGAAACATAAAAAAAAAAAACAGAAAAGGGGAATAAGAAAATGAATAGATTGTTAATAATGTATCGATATGTAAATAAAGCAATTAATAAGTCAAGGTGATTCATGATTTGGATATCCAGAGTATTGTGAAGCTTCCCCCAGGTTCATCAAAAGCTGTCTTCATATGATTACATATTGGCAAAAGGTTCATGTTATTTCTTAAATCTCCTTATTAGATTTGCATTATCTTTAAATTGATCATGGATGGGACTATATCAATCTTATGTTTAACTATGCTTATTGATTGTCCCTTTATAAACATTTTCTAAAATTTCAACGTGAAAAATTAGTTGGTTGACATACATTCTTTGACTGAAGCTTTATTGGCAGAGATAACTGGTTCTTCCCAGCTAGTCGCCATTTGTTGTAGGTACAACAGATCCAATGCTTCATTTTGATCATGGGAGCCCCAATTTTTGTAAATACAAAGGGATTTGGGTAAGTTCCTTATTAAAACGAGATTTCTTAAAATCTTGTTTGTATGATCTCGTACCTTTGCTTTTGGTTTGTGCAATTATCATTTTTCCCTTCGAAAATTTCTGAGATTTTGGTTATTTTCTTGACTTGTGGAAAGCGTTCATTTTTTCCAAAATGAAATTTTCTTCCTGCAAACCCGAAATCCCGAAACCCACAATCCCGCAATTGTGGATTGCGGGAATTGTTTGTTCTTTCTTTTGGAATTTTGTCGACCCAAAACCTGCAACCCAAAATTGCGGGTTGCGGAAAAACTTTGTTAATATTCTAGGAAATTTCGAGTCCGCAACCCACAACCCGAATCCTGCAATTCTCGATTTTGGATTGCAGGAAGTTCTTATTTTAATAAATTGCATTGTGTGTTTCCACAACCCGCAACCAACAATTGCGGATTGCAAGATACGGAAAAGCTATTTTTATTTTTAAGATTGTTTTTTTTTCCAAAACCCACAACCCGCAATTGCGGACTGCGAGATGCAGAAACAGTTTAGTCCATTATTTTGCAAAGTTACAATCCCAAAACCCGCAACCCGCAATTGCAGATTGCATATTCCGGAAATTCTGAATAACATTTAAAAATAAAACGTATGACCCGATCCCGCATCCCATAGGGGGTAATCTCAATTGTTTGTTTCTTTTAATCCTACGGTCCAGATTCGATCCGACTAATAAATTGATAAATATGTGATTTTTCTTTTTTCTCTATCATTTTCATTGTAAAAGATTTACTGTACTATGTGGATTTTTACTGTGGATTTCTTACCAAGGCTATTCTTGTTGATGTATTTGTAACTTCGGAAGATATTCACTTGTATATTGTACTTGTACTTTATTGTATCCCCAACGGAGTAGTATTATTCCTCCGATTGGAAGTGTCGCAAGTTATATTGTAAGTGTCGTAACTTATACTTGATGGGTTATTTGACCACCTTGATGGGGTCGGCCCTGTATGAGTCATGTGGGTTAAAGGGTTATTAGACCACCCTAGTGGGGGTCAGCCGAGTCAACATTATGTTAAGTGGTTAAGTTGGGGTTGACCTAGCTAAAGTTAAAAGACAAGTGAAGTAGTGTATAAATAGAGAGTGTGTCTCTCTCATTTTACACATTGTATTATTCACTCACTTAGCATTAGTGAGAGAAGAGGAGGGTGCGCACAAGTGGAGGAGGATCATGCTGCTGAATATATTTATCTCTTGGGTTTGATCATGGTGATCCTTGTATTGATTCTTATTCTATCGCTGAGGAAGTTCCGTGGTTTTTCACCTTCTTGGTTTTCCCCAGTGAAATGTTTTGTGTCTCTTGTCTCTTGTCTCTTATGCTTGATATGATGTGCATGTTGTTCTTTTAGTTAATATACTAGATCTATTGAATTAAATGATGAAAATATAGCATGGTATCAGAGCTATCCTGAAGGAAGGCATGCTATGGCATTTATGAGACTGATTGCGCTTGCAACAAATTGGAAGCTAGGGCTTGATATAGCAAAAACCAGTCATTGTGGAAATTTCTCTAAAAATATATTTTGGCGAAGGTTCAGGATCTAAAACTTCTACAGGTTGTAGATAACATCCCCATGTACCTTTTTTCCGAAGCACAACATCTGATTCATTTTACTTTGTGAGATATGATGCGTACAATCTAGGGTTTCTGCCTCTTCCAGATCTCAGTCATAAACAGGTGACCTAGGAAAAAAGGTCACAACTTGGGCTAGGAAGATCCAAATGAAATTTTGTAAATAGAGACAGGTAGGGCATAGAATGTATTTTCATAGGTCCATGTTGTAGAGGCTGAATTTGAAACAATGACACATGCTACTCCGTACAAGTTCGCTCTCTTGTTTTGTCCCATAAACAAGTCACGTTGCAACACTTGGAATAACTCTCTCTTAGAGAATCCAATTGAGGTCATACCTATGGGGTTGGAAAGAAGACAGGTCAGGATACCACAGGCCAAAGTTTTAGACCCTTTGGAGTCGTAATTTTAGAGATACACAAGAAAAAATAAGGTACATATTTTTGTCAAAACAAAATTGGATTCTAAGCACTTTCATTCTAGCTTGTCACTGCTGCGGGAATTTAGGGCTTCCGAGAAAGTTGGAATTATTGGAATCGGAGACCACGGTTGAATGCTCCTCATCAAAATCAAAATTTGGAGACCAAGATTGAATTTGTTGGTTGGGCAAAAGGTCAGGCTTGATCAAACTCTAGTTCGGGATTTTGATCGGAAAGGTGGAAAATTAGGGCTTCTGCAAAAGTTGGAATTTTTGAAATCTGTGACCACGGCTGGAAGCCCTCAGGATAATCAAAGTTTAGAACACGAGATAGAACCTTTTGTATGGGAAGAAGACCGAGCTTTATCAAACCCTAGTTCAGGATCCTGTCTAGAAGATCTGGAAGTTTCAAAGGAAATTTTGAGGGGTCACAGTTTGGAGATTTCAAAATTGAAGTATACCAGTTTGATAAGCTCAACAAGGCACATCTTTCCATCCATTCAGAAGTTTCAAATTCAAATTTTGAATTTTTAGCATTTCTCTGACAAACCTTAATCCAGATCCAGATCTAGTCTCAGTAAATCAAAGTGGATTGGGTTAATCCTAGAAGAGGATGAATTGGACACCTGCATAAGTGAAGAAGTTCCAGTTTGAGAGGGAGATGAGGCTAAGGCCTTACATAAGAAGGCTACAATCAATCTCGACAGGTATGACTTGAAGAGATACAGGTATGTTTTTGAAATATGTTCATGATTAAGGTTATGATATGTTTTTCTTCATATTGTTGAGGTTAGTACAATTTTAGACTTGTCTTATCACCCTGGTAAAAGTATGAATGCATGTGAATAATAGAAGACATTCATTGATTAGGGTTATGACACTTATGATTGTACTAATGCACTGTGGTGTTGTATGAGGCTGATGTTGTCCGCTAACATGAAAGGTACATCAAGAAAGACAAATCAAGTTCTATATCAAGAACATATGACCATGGTGACATGAAGACAAAGACTCATTCATAGCCATTATAGAAGCTCTACTTACGAGGTATGTATATTTTGGTTCTACAATGGTTAACTTCTGAGTTATACAGGTTACTAGCAGAGTTCATTGAAGAGAACAAGAAGACATTGTTATGGTATGATAGACATAACTAGCAAACATGATAACCACGTATGTTTTTCCTATATCAAGTTAGAATCCTACCTTGTGTTAGTATCTTATACTTTTGTATGAATGATAATGATTATTCTTGAAGTTAGAAGTTTAAGTAATCAAGGGTTTATGCATATTATGTATCTTACTTTGATTGATTATATGACTAACCAGAAGAGTCCTATGGTTAAATAAGAATATGCGTGAGTAAAAGAAGTTTTCCCTGAAAGCTTGAATACTAACGCTTATCACCTATGTATGAAATTATCATGACCATACATAAGATTATTTAGAATCATAATTTTTTGATAGTATTGAGATTATACTAATGTATGTATGGTTATGTATGAGATCTTGAGGATAATACAATGGTGACACTAGTGCACACTTAAGCATGCATAGTGGTCCAGAATGGATATAAGTTCAAAGACAGATAATCCAGGAAGCAAAGATCAAGAGGGAGCACATTCTAGTTGTTCCTGCAAGGAAGTAAAGATCAAGAAGGAGCACACTCCAGTAGTTCCTTCAAGGAAGAAAAGATTGAGAGGGAGTCCACCCTACAACCAAACAAAGATAAGTATTTGAATTGTCATTTCTTGTAGATATGATTACTTAAATGATGTTGTCCAGTCATGTACATACTTATATTCCTAGATTTAGGATATGTATTATGCATATTAGAAAAGTTGCATTAATGAACAAGATACCACTAATATGCAAGTAATGGGTAAGTGGCCTATGGTACTGTACAACATTCCATTGCTACTTATCTAGAATGAAACCTCTTTGTTGACATGTTGGGAGTAGTGAAAACTCTTAACAATGTTCTGGTAGAGATGGAAGGCATCTAGAAAGTTACGGGATATGGATAAATGTTGTATTGAAGCATTGGCTAAGATAATTGCACGACTGTATGACATATATTCTTATGTGTAAGATTTTGTTCTGAAATATATAAGATGTTTCTAATCATGCAGTTGAACTTGTCCTGTAGGAAAGACCGTGTACCATCACCTACAAAAGAAGGAATACAACATTTGTTCCAGCAACGAAGTTCAAAGAAAACTATCTATTGAGGATATTGAAGAATCCGAAGTTCCCAGGATCTAGGATGTAGTAATGGAAGGATGCAATGGTTGAGGAGTACCAGTCGATCAAGAAGAATGATGTTTGGTATGTGGTCCCAAGACCTGAAGGGAAGTCTGTTGTCACTTCCAAGTGGATCTATAAGATCAAGCATGCTATAGATGGTAGCATGGAGAAATACAAGGTGAGGTTTGTAGCTTGTGGTTTCTCCCAAAAAGAGGGAAAAGATTGTGAAGAGAATTTTGCTCCTGTAGCCAGATACACTTCCATTAGAATAGTACTTTCTCTGGCTACATTTATGAAGTGGAAGATATACCAAATGGATGTTAAGACAACGTTCTTGAATGGTGTAGTCGAAGAGGAAGTGTATCTAGAGTAGCCACTTGGTTTTGAGACACATGACAGGGAGTCATATGTGTGCAGGTTGAATAAATCCTTGTATGGCTTGAATCAAGCTCCTAGGACTTGGTAAGGTAGGATAGACAACTTTCTATCCAGTTTGGGATCTACGAAGAGTAAAGAAGATTCCAACCTTTACTACAAGGTTGAGGAAGGAAATCCTGTGATACTACTATTGTATGTGGATGACCTATTTGTTATAGGAGAGGATAGGTTGATTGTCGACGCCAAGAGGAAGCTTGCTGGTGAGTTCGAGATGAAGGACTTAGGGATGATGCATTACTTTATTGGTATGGAGGTGTGGCAGAGTGTAGATGGAATCTTCCTTACACAAAGGAAGGATGCAGTAGAGATCCTGAAGCAGTTCGGGATGATGGAATGCAAGACCATGGCCACACCTATGGCATTGAACCTGAAGCTACCGTGTGATGCTTCATCTGAACCGGTTGATGTCACAGTGTATCGTCAGATGATTGGGTCCTTCATGTACCTGACAAACACGAGACCAGATATTTTATTTGCTATGAACACATTGAACCAATTCCTAATGGATCCCAGAGGTGTTCACCTAGTTGCTGTAAAGCATATTCTGAGGTACCTGAAGGGTATGGTTGATTATGGGCTCAAGTATGATGCGAATCAAAAGTTTAACCTAGAGGGTTATGTTGATTCGGATTGGGTAGGTAGTGTTGCAGATAGGAAGAGCACTTCAGGGTGTTGCTTCAATATGGGATTAGGTGTGATCTCTTGGCTTAGTAGGAAAGAGTCCTACGTAGCACTAAGTATAGCCGAAGCAGAGTATATCGCAGCTTGTTGGGCTAGTTGTGAGGCAGTATGGTTGAGGAAGCTACTGTCTGAGTTATTTGATCTCCCATTGGATGCTACCTGTATCTATTGTGACAACCATAGTTGTGTGAAGTTGTAAGAGAACCCAGTGTTCCATGACAGGTCGAAGTACATCGAGATCAAATATCACTATATAAGGGATATGGTGCAAAGAGGAGCAACGAAGCTCCTGTATGTTGCGACGGATGGGCAGGTTGTAGATGTGTTGATGAAACCACTAGCCAAAGTGAAGTTTGAGTACTTTAGATAGAAGCTTGGTGTTCTTCAGATTCAATATAGTTCAAGGAAGAATTGATGGGACACATTTGCAGGAGCCATTCCAAGCATGGTGATAGGAGGATCCTTCCCATGGTTGTGCATGTAAGCATTGTGTGATGAGCATCAGGACGATGCCCCAATTACTGATTTGTATATGCATTAATTGAATGCTTTGTATGACCATTTGGATCATGTATTTGTATATGCATCAGTTGGATGCTTTGTATGATCAGTTGGATCATGTATTTGTATATGCATCGGTTGGATGCTTTGTATGATCAGTTGGATCATGTATGATGATATGCATCAGGACGATGCTATGACGATGATTAGGATGATCATGCGATGATGACATGCATCAGGATGATGCAGTGATGATGATCAGGATGATCATGTGATGATGTAAATCAGGATGATGTATGGTGAGTATCAGGTTGATACTCTGTGGCCGTGGATAGGTTGTGTAGATGAGCATATAATCTTTCCCTGGGAGATTTGTAGATACTCTTGCTAGGTTTTGTCTATGACATGTAATATTTCCCTCGGAGATCTGGAAGATGCTCTTTCGAGATTTTTCTTTGGGAGGACATGTAATATTTCCTTGGGATATCTTTTTGGTCGTGCTTAGGCACATAAAGGATCCTGGGATACTCTTTCGAGGTTTTGTCCTATGGCATATAAATTTCCCTAAAAGATCTGATAGGTTGAGCTATGTGCTCGTAATTAGTTCTAGGATGCTCTTTCGAGTTTTTTCCATGACCACATGTAATCTTGCCCTGGGAGATCCGATAGGTTGAGTTCTGTGCTTGTAATCAGTCCTAGGATGCTCTTTCGAGGTTTTGTGGTGACCACATGTAATATTGCCCTGGGAGATATTGTCGGTCGTTCCTAGGCACATAAAGGATCCTGGGGTACTCTTTCAAGGTTTTGTGGTGGGGGTCACATGTAATCAGTCCTAGAGATCTTGTTGGTCGTGCTTAGGCATATAAATGACCCTGGGATTCTCTGTAGAGTTCTTGCCAGTTGTTCTATGGACATAAACGTTCATGAGACACTCTTTTAAGGTTTTGTGATGGTCACATGTAATAGCTCCCTGGGAGATCTTGCTGGTTGTGCTTAGGCACATAAAGGATCCAAGGATACCATTTCGAGATTTTGTGATGCATGTAATAAGTCCTGAGGATTTCACAGTATGGCTAGTGTTGATGAAGACCTACAGGAGGATAGGCCTACATCTAACGTGAGAAAGGGATAGCTTTGTAGAACTTCCTATGACAAGAATAATTGAGAGATAACACCAGTGATCGAGATGATGAGTACAGCAGCCGTGATAACGATGCTGTGTGATCCAGTGACAATGATCCAGCTCCAGAATTGAAGACTTGTGCCTATATGTATTGATGACTTGTGTTAAGAGAATAACTTTCTAGTTAAGTGGGAGTGTTGATGTATTTGTAACTTCGGAATATATTCACTTGTATATTGTACTTGTACTTTATTGTATCCCCAACGGAGATGTATTATTACTCCGATTGGAAGTGTCGCAAGTTATATTGTAAGTGTCGTAACTTATACTTGATGGGTTATTAGACCACCTTGATGGGATTGGCCCTGTATGAGTCATGTGGGTGAAAGGGTTATTATACCACCCTAGTAGGGGTCGGCCCAGTCAACATTATGTTAAGTGGTTAAGTTGGGGCCGACCTAGCTAAAGTTAAAAGACAAGTGAAATAGTGTATAAATAGATAGTGTGTCTGTCTCGTTTTACACATTCTATTATTCACTCACTTCACATTAGTGAGAGAAGAGGAGGGTGTGCAGAAGTGGAGGAGGAGCATGATGTTGAAGATATATATATCTTGAGTTTGATCATGGTGATCCTTGTATTGATGCTAATTCTATCTCTGAGGAAGTTGCGGGGTTTTTCACCTTCTTGGTTTTCCCCAGTGAAATGTTTTGTGTCTCTTGTCTCTTGCCTCTTATGCTTGATATGCTATACATGTTTTTATTTTAGTTAAGATCCTAGATCTATTGAATTAAATGATGAAAATCTAGCAATCCTTATGAATTTTCAGTTATTTTCAGGCTGGTTTGTTGTCATTTTGGCATTTGCTATTTACAGTTTTGTTGTTAATGGTTTAGTTTTGATTTTATTACCAGAATTTCCAAGGCTTGCCAAAATGTCACAAAACACTCGGTCTAAAACAATTCACAAGGATTTGCTGAAAAAAGACCAAAATTTTGGTATTTTCTCAGACACCAGTGAGAGGGTTACCAAAGGTTATCAAATGGACTGGTCAAAAATGTATTCAATCTTTGATAACGATGACCTTTCAGACATCAAGGAAGTGTTGATGTATATGTAACTTCGGAATGTATTTCACATATATGTATGTTGTATTCCTATAGAGATGTTATTATTCCTCTATACGGAAGTGTCATCATTTATATTGTAAGTGTCGTAACTTATACTTGATGGGTTATTAGACCACCTTGTTGGGGTCGGCCCTGTATAAGTCATGTGGGTCAAAGGGTTATTAGACCACCCTATTGGGGGTCAGCCATGTGGGTCAAAGGGTTATTAGACCACCCTAGTGGAGGTCAACCCAGTTAACATTATGTTAAGTTGTTAAGTTGAGGCCGACCTAGTTGAGTAAAGGTCAAGTCAAGTTAGTGTATAAATAGAGAGTGTATCTCTCTCATTTTACACATTCTATTCTCTCACTCACACTTTGGAGAGTCTTGCACTTCTGGAGGAGGAGGCTTTGCTACTAAGAGAAGACTATCTCTTGTATTCTGGTTGTATCATTGCTCTATCTATCTCTGAGGAAGTTATTGGGGTTTTTCACCTTTATGGTTTTCCCCAAGTAAACTCTGTGTCTCTTGTGTGCTTGCATTATTGTGTCCATGATTGATATGCTGTAGATTTGCTGTACATGTTGTTCTCTCAGTTAAGATCATAGATTAGATTGAAGTAATTTCTGAAAATTTAACATGGTATCAGAGCTAGCCTGAAAGAAGGCATGATATGGCATGTATGACACTTGTTGCACTTACGATGCTAGGGCTTGATATAGCAAAAACCAGTCATCGTAGCACTTTCGCTATAAATCCATTTTGGAGACGTTTTCGGATCTGAAACATTTACAAGTCGAAGATCAGATCCCTATGGACCTGGTGTCCAAAGGAAAACCTCTAATTCGTTGTACTTTGTGATTTATGATTTGTACAATATAGGGTTTGTGCCTCTTCCAGATCTGAGTCAAAATTAGGTGACCTTGGGAAAAAGGACATAACTTGGGATAGGAATCTCCAAAGAAAATTTCATAAAATGTGATAGGTATTACATAGACTGTACTATCTTAGGAAACTTTTTCAGAAGCCGGAGTGGAACCAGTGACACGTGGCACGCCGTACAAGTTCTCTCTCCTGTATTATCTCATAAATAGGTCATGTTGTGACACTTGGCATAACTCTCTCTCAGAGAATCTAATTGAGGTCATACCTATCAGGATGGAAATATAACAGGTTGAGCTATCACAAGAAAATGTTTCAGAGGGTGAAGTTGAACCAGTGACACATGGCATGCTGTACAAGTTCGCTCTCCTGTATTATCCCATAAACAGGTCACGTTGCGACACTTGGCATAACTTTCTCTCAGAGAATCCAATTGAGGTCAAACCTGTCGGGATGGAAATACAATAGGTCGAGATATCTCAGGAAAAGTGTTTAGACCTTGTGGATCAAAAAGTCCAAAGTTACACCAGAAACAATTAGGTACATATTTCTATCATAACAGAATTATTTTTGAGCACCTTCATTCATGGCTTCCGGAATTTAGGGTTTCGGATAAAGTTGGAATTTTTGTAGTCGGAGACCACGGCTGAATGCTACTCATCAAAATCAAAATTTAGAGACCAAGATCAGAATTTTTGGTTGGGCAGAAGGCTAGGCTTGATCAGACCCTAGTTCAGGACTTTGATCAGAAAAGTGGAAAATTAGGGCTTCTGCAAAAATGGGAATTTTTGAAATCTGTGACCACGGCTCGAAGCTCCTCATAAAAATAGAAGCTTAGAGCTTTGGATCGAACCTTTTGATTGGGTAGAAGAGTGGGCTTCATCAAACCCCAGTTCAGGGTCACGTCTAGTGAATCCGGAAGTTTCAAAGGCAAAATTGAGGAGTGAAACTTTGCAGTTTTCAAATTCTGAATATACCAACTTGATTAGCTCATCAAGGCGCATATTTCTATCCTTTCGGAAGTTTGAATTTTTGGGGTTTGTTTAACAGACCCTAATCCATCTCTAGGTCCAGTTCTTGCAAATCAAGTGGATTGGGTTAATCCTAGAAGAAGATGGATTGGTCACCTTCATAAGTGAAAATTTTCCTATCTCAGAGGGACATGAGGCTAAGGCCTTCCATAAGAAGATTACAAGCAATCTTGACAGGTATGGCTTACAGGTATGTTTCATGGTTAAGTTTATCATATGTTTGTCTTCATATCATTACAGTACAATCTTGATTAATTACTAGAATTTTCCTATCATATTAATAGAAGATATTCATTGATTAAGGTGTTGACACTTATGATTGTACTAATGCATTATGGTGTTGTATGAGGTTTATGTTGTCTGCTAACATGAAAGGTACACCAATAAAGACAAATCATGTTATGGTTCAAGAACATATGATCATGATGACATGTAGACAAAGATTCATCCATTGTCATGGATCACATAGAAGATCCATTTACGAGGTATGTATAACTTGGTTCTATAATGGTTAACCTATGAGATATGTAGGTTACTAGCACAAGTCATTGAAGAAGAACAAGAAGACATCATGTGAGTATGTTAGACATAACTAGCTAGCATGCTAATCAAGTTATGTTTTTCCTATATCAAGATAGAATCCTACCTTGTGTTAGGATCTTATACTGTTGTGTTGTTGATAAAGATAATTCATGAAGTCATATGTTTGAGTAATCACGGGTTTTATGCATATTACATCTCTTATCTTGATTGATGATTTAACTAACCAGAAGAGTCCTATGATCAAATAAGAATATGCACGAGTAAAAGAAGACTTCCCTGAAACCTTGAATACTAATGCTTATTATTTCTGTTTGAAATGATCATGACTATACATGCTTAAGATTATTTTGTTTTGATAGTACTGAGAATACTCTAATGAATGTATGAGATTACAAGGATAACACAATCATGATACTAATAAGTATGCATAGGGATCTAGGATGAATATAGGTTCAAGGACAGGTAATCCAGGAAGCAAAGATCAAGATGGAGTTCACTCGAGTAGTTTCTACAAGGATGCAGATATCTAGAGGGAGTTGACCATCCTTCTGCATTCCACAACAAAAAGGTGTAGAAGAAGCTACTTTAGCAACTCCTGCAAGGAAGCAAAGACTCAGAGGGAGTCCACCCAACAAACAAACAAAGATATGTATTTTAATTACCATTTCTTACATATTTGTTTGTTTAAATAAAAATTTTCAATGATGTATAGGCTTATGTTCCTAGACTTAGGATATGTATTGTGCATATTAGAATGATTTCATTAATGAACAGTATAGTACTAATATGCATTTGATGGGTAAGTGGCCTATGGCACTGTACAACATTCCATTGCTACCTATCTAGAATGAAACCTCTTTTCTAACATGTTGGGATTTGTGCACACTCTTAACAATGTTCTGGTAGAGATTGGAAGGCATCTAGAAAGTTACAGGATATGGATAAATGTTGTATTGAAGCATTGGCTAAAATAATTGCATGACTGTATGACATATTTCTGTATGTGTAAGAATTTGTTATGAAAACTATGAGATGTTTTCTAATCATGCAATTTAACTTGTTGTGTAGGAAAGATCGTATACCATCACCTACAAAAGAAGGACTACAACATTTGTTCAAAGCAACAAAATTATCTATTGAAGATATTGAAGTTCCCAGGATACGGGAAGAATGCCATGATCTGTCGATCATGAAGAGCGATGTTTGGGATGCGGTCCCAAGATCTAAAGGGAAGTTTGTTATGACTTCCATATGGATCTATCAGATCAAGCACGTTGTAGATGGAAGCATAGAGAAGTATAAAAGTGATGAAATGGAAGATACACCATATGGATGTCAAGACTACTTTCTTGAATGGTGTAGTTGAAGAGGAAGTATATGTGGAGAAGCCACTCGGTTTCGAAATACATGATAGGGAGTCATATGTTTGCAGATAAAAAGACGAAGCTGGTTGTTGAGTTTGATATGAAGGACCTGGGGATGATGCACTATTTCCTAGGTATGGAGGTGTGGCAGAGTGCAGATGGGATCTTCCTTGGACAAGGGAAGTATACTGTAGATATCCTGAAGAGGTTCAAGATGATGGATTGCAAGGCCATGGCCACACCTATGGCATCGAATCTGAAGCTTCTTTGTGATGCTTCATATGAGCCAGTTGATGTCTCTATGTATCGTCAGATGATTGGGTCCTTGATGTACCTGACGAACACGAGACCACATATTTGCTTTTGCTGTGAACACATTGAGTCAATTCCTAATAGATCCGAGGAGTGTTCATCTGATTTCTGTAAATCATGTTCTGAGGTACCTGAAGGGTACAGCTGATTATGGGCTCAGGTATGAAGCGAATCAAAAGTTTAACCTGTAGGGTTATGTTGATTCAGATTGGGCTGGCAGTGCTATAGATAGGAAGAGCACATCTCGGTGTTGCTTCACTATGGGATCATGTGTGATCTCTTGGTTCAGCAGGAAGAAGTCCTACGTAGCACTGAGTACAGCTGAGGAAGAGTATGTTGCAGCTTGTTCAACTAGTTGTGAGGTAGTATAGCTATGGAAGCTACTGTCTGAGTTATTTGATCTCCTGTTGGATCCTACTCATATCTTTTGTGATAACTAGAGTTGTGTGAAGTTGTTCGAGAACCCAGTGTTGCATGACAAGTCGAAACACATAGAGATCAAATCTCACTATATCAGAGATATGGTGTAGAGAGGAGCTGTGAAGCTCCTTTACATTGTGATGTACGAGCAGACTGCAGATTTGCTGACGAAGCCACTAGCCAGGGTGAAGTTTGAGTACTTCAAGGAGAGGCTTGGTGTTCTTCAGATTGATGACACTTCGAGGAAGAAGTGATGGACACATTTGCAGAAACCATTCCAAGCATGTTGGAAGGAGGATCCTTCACATGGTTGTCGATGTAAGCACTGGATGATGAGCATCAGGACGATGCTCCAGTTACTGCTCTGTATATGCATCAGGACGATGCTGGATATGACCAGTTGGATCATTTATATGTATATGTATGTATGCATCAGGAGGATGTTGGATATGATCAGTTGGATCATTTATATGTATATGTATGTACGCATCATGTTGGATGCTGGATATGATCAGGAGGATCATTTGTATATGTTTTGTATATGCATCATGTTGGATACTTGGACCATGTATCTGTATATGTATTAGGTGGATACTGTGTATGATCAGGTAGATCATGTATGTTGATATGTATCAGGTATGATCAGGTGGATCATGTATGATGATATGTATCAGGTAGATACTTGGTATGCATCAAGTAAATGCATTGTATGATCAGGATGATCATGGATGACGAGCTTCAGGATGTTGCTCCAGATATGCATCAGGATGATGCAGTGATGAGTATCACGATGATACTCTAGATGATATGCATCCGGATGATGCTATGATGATGATCAGGATGATCATATGTATCGGGTGGATACATTACATAATCAGTTGGATTATGTGTGATGAGTTCCGAAGACACAGATGCACAGAGCCTTTCCGACATGGTGGTAGATGCGTTCTCCCATGTGTGTTGATGTAAGTGCAGAGCCTTTCTGACATGGTGGTAGATGTGTTCTCCCATGTGCATTGATGTAAGTGTAGAGCCTTTCCGACATGGTGGTAGATGTGTTCTCCCATATGTGTTGATGTAAGTGCAGAGCCTTTTCGACATGGTGGTAGATGTGTTCTCCCATGTGTGTTGATGTAAGTGTAGAGCCTTTTCGACATGGTGGTAGATGTGTTCTCCCATGTGCGTTGATGTAAGTACAGATCCTTTCTGACATGGTGGTAGATGTGTTCTCCCATGTGCATGGATGTAAGTGCAGATCCTTTCCGACATGGTGGTAGATGTGTTCTCCCATGTGCATTGATGTAAGTGCAGAGCCTTTCCGACATGGTGGCAAATGTGTTCTCCCATGGTCATTGATGTAAGTGCTATGAGCCTTTCACAAATGGTGATAGGCTGGTCGTCCCGTGTCGATGAGTGTAAGTGTTGTGTGTGTGCATCTGGGTTGTGCTTCGTGATACTCTGTGGCCGTGGACAGGTTGTGCAGTAACACGTAAAAGATCCTTGGAGATCCGATAGGTTGAGCTGTGTGCTCATAATCAGTCCTGGGATGCTCTTTCGAGGTTTTGTTAACTCACGTAATAAGTCTTGAGGATTCCACAGTATGGCCATTGATGATGAAGACCTACAGGTGGTAGGCCTACATCTAGTATAAAAAAGGACTGGCTCTATAGAACTTCCTATGATGAGTAAATTCAAAGATTGATTGAGATAGCAGCAGCAGTGACGATGATGATGACTCGATGACGATTATCCAGTGATGATGATCCAGAGAAGATGACTTGTGCTAGAAGAACGGTGTCCAAAAATACCTTCCTATTTAAGAGGGAGTGTTGATGTATATGTAACTTCAGAATGTATTTTACATATATGTATGTTGTATTCCTATAGAGATGTTATTATTCCTCTATACGGAAGTGTCATCCTTTATATTGTAAGTGTCGTAACTTATACTTGATGGGTTATTAGACCACCTTGTTGGGGTCGCCCCTCTATAAGTCATGTGGGTCAAAGGGTTATTAGACCACCCTATTGGGGGTCAGCCATGTGGGTCAAAGAGTTATTAGACCACCCTCGTGGGGGTCATCCCAGTCAACATTATGTTAAGTGGTTAAGTTGAGGCCGACCTAGTTGAGTAAAGGTCAAGTCAAGTTAGTGTATAAATAGAGAGTCTGTCTCTCTCATTTTACACATTCTATTCTCTCACTCACACTTTGGAGACTGGTGCACTTGTGGAGGAGGAGGCTCTGCTGCTAGGAGAATACTATCTCTTGTATTCTGGTTGTATCATTGCTCTATCTATCTCTAAGAAAGTTATTGGGGTTTTTCACCTTTATGGTTTTCCCCAAGTAAACTCTATGTCTCTTGTGTGCTTGCATTATTGTGTCCATGATTGATATGCTGTAGATTTGATGTACATGTTGTTCTCTCAGTTAAGATCCTAGATCAGATTGAAGTAATTTCTGAAAATTTAACAGGAAGACCTCCCTGCATATGAGAAGATTAGGGCTTCTCAATTGCATGGCATTGCTTCCCCACCCGTTATCCTACCTTACACAGACCCCGTTAAATGGATAATGGAAAATGCTAACCCTAAAGATAGGCCATTTAGTGACAGTATGAGGTCACAATTGATGAGCTTCCACCCTGAAGTCTTTATCATAGCTTTTTCTCTTAAGCCAGGTGTGCAGACCCTTAGCCCCGAGTTTATATAATCCTCTAAAAACATGTATAATGTTAGAGAAATGATGAAATCATGGATGACTAAACCTAGCAGCTTTGTGCCAAAAACTGACGGCCTCTACCCGATTTCCTGGTTTAGGGAGCCTAATTGTTTACTGGGAGCCATGCTCGGCAAGATCTTTGGCCTTCTGAATTGTTCAGTCTTCAAAGCTGAATGGGATCCAATATCTTATCATGTTTTAACAACTGGTGAATCCTTCCCTTGGGCCTCCATCCTCTCATCAGAACTTAAAACATCCATCCAAGATTATCAAAAGGCACCTGCCATGAGAAAGCCACACTTCTTCTTCTTAGCCTTCATTATTGATGTCTTTTGCTCTGAGTTACAATATCCTAAATTGGGATGGAATTGGACCCCTTCAGATCCACCTATTCATATCTATCACTCAACATTATGGGAAAGCAATTTTGTGCCACTACTATATGACATTTGTGATCATTTCGTGGGCACTAGTTTTTTCATTTATTCAAACAAGAGGCACTTGCCTTTTTAGTTGATGCCAGGGCCCTCATAAATACAATTGGTGATTGGTATGTTTATGAGTCCTATCATATATTAGAGTTTGGGGAAGTGACACTATTCATCTTTTGTCTCGAATAATGCCTGACAGATTGGTCATTCAAGAAATATCCTATCAAACTGTTACTGATGGTGTCTACAGAAAACTCACTCGTCCTAAGAAGAAAGGTTGGTCTAAATTTTCTTTGAACCCTGGGCCATTCGTCATCCCAACCTCAAATTGGGTTGTAGTGCTTGGTGACCAGGTGGCTCCTTTAAAGTTTGGTTTTGCTCCTGAAAGGAAGCATGATCCTAAGAAATTGCTTGATGCACATTTTAAACAATATCATATGAATATGGATTATTGTTAGGATATTCCTATACTCCATTTTAGTCCTACAAGTATTTTCATTATTTGCATTTTCAGTCTTGCATGCATTTCTACATGTAGCATGCATGCAATTGCATGCATCCTAGTCATCGGTCCCAGCACCTAGTCCTCATTTAGCTAGCCCCAGAGGCTTCTCACTAATCATTTTTATCCCTCCTAGAGCTTAGTGCACCCTTCCTCCTTGAGTTATGGAAGCAAAGGCACCCTCTCTCACCTACCACTCAGTTGCACTTCAGTTAGTTGAGTTATCTTTAGTTCTCTCCTTGATTTAAGGATAGACTGACTCTCAACTGATTGCATCACTCCAATAGACCTCCACTAAGACTAGACTACCCATTTTGACTCTAGTTAGCTCCTCATGCGCCCTCCATTGAGCCTCCTTCATTCAGTTAGTGCCTCCATGTTCCAGTTACACCTACCACACTCAGTTAGACATAGTTTGACTGATGATTGACAATTACTTCTGCATTGATGACTCTACTGATGATGATGAAGACTTCTAGTTCTGCTCCGATGACACTCCAGTGATCTTTTGATCTCTCCATGAAGGTTAATTTGAATTTCCACCTTGGCATTCGAATCCTCATGCATTGTATTATTTATTTGTCCATTTGTGCTTAATGAATTAGTGTGTGTGAAGTTATTTTGCTTCTATCCGAGTTCTACTGTATTATTATTATGTTGCTCATTTACACTGCATTGACCACTTTTCTTCTATCTTTTTGCTTAATCATAATCTTTCTTGTGAGGTATACATCATCTCTTAGATCTCCTATGAGTATTTTCACATGGTATCAAAGCATGTTGAGAGTATTGTGTGTCTCCATTCCTGAGATTTTTTTCCAGTTTATTATCAATATTTCGAGTGCAGCAGTTGCAGCAGTTTTCTACATTTTTGCAGTAGTAGCAGTTGTAGAATTTTTCTATTGTTTTTGCAGGTCTTCTACAGCTTCCATGTATTTAGAAGAAATCCCTCCTCTTTCTCCATTCAACTATGATGAATGGAAACAAAAAATGATAGCATATTTGAAGAGCCATGATCTCTTTGATTATTGTTTTGAAAGAGAGTTTGAATCCTCTGAAGAAGAGAATGACTGGTTAAATAAAGGTGACAGTCTCTATGCAACAATGATGTCTTCTATATCTCGATGCATGGTACATCACTTCATTGATTCGGTTGAACCTCCAAAAGAGCTATGGGCCCATCTAGATGAAAGATTTGGCAAGCAGAATGAAGGGATTGGTCCAAACCTTTTCGAGAGCAATCCCACTATTGCATTCGCCCTCCTTGATGATCTCATTGATCATGAATCAGTATCAAACATATCTCATATTGAAGTTAGCCACAAAGAAGAAGAACTTGCAGATTCTACACTGATGCTCCAAATTCCTTCTATTTCGAATTCTATGCCAGCTCACACTATAGAAATTGCAGAGGTTCCTAAATCCTCTCTTGCACCAAGTCTATTGGTTTGCATAATGATCTATTGAATGTTTCAGAGGTCAAATCATCCATTGGAGGTAATGCATTCGCTCTCCTTGATCACTCACCTCCTATTCACTACTGTAAGATCATTATTTCATGCTCTCGGAAGGTTATTGAAGATGATGGCCATTTCCATTTGCTTAGGATAATTTCTCATGCATTTATTGGTTTAGATCTCACCTCAAATGGTTCAAAGGAGATCTTAAGCAACCAAGATTCAAGTCTTGGATCTGATTTGGATTCCAAGCAATCACTTACATTTGATGGTTCTTTTGAGCATACTCTCACCCATGATAATTCGAAGGAGAAAACAAAAAACTATCTACACATCCATGTTTTTTATCCTACCTCAGTTGATTCAAATCACAGGTTTAAGGATCATCCTCATACTTTTGGATTTGTTCTCATCACATTTGATCTGAAGAGAAAGTACAAGCACATGCTTTTTGAGCATGAACCTCTTCTTCCAAAGAAGGAGATACCTCCAAACATATGACCAAGCATCAGACCTGCTTGAGTTTGTAGCTTTTATTTTTGTGTTTGCCTTAGATTCCATTTTGACGAGGGGTATTTTTCCCATGAGGTTTTCCCCATTTCCTCGGTTTATTAACTGTTATTATTCATTGTATTGGGTGAACTTTTGTATCAACTACCAAGGTCCAAGACGGATTAAGGGGGGGTGTTAGGATATTCCTACACTCCATCCTAGTCCTACCAAGATTTTCATTATTTGCATTTTCAGTCTTGCATGCATTCATGCATGCAACATGCATTTTGCATGCATGCATGCAATTGCATGCATCCCAGTCATCAGTCCCAACACCTAGCCCTCAGTTAGATATCCTCAGGAGCTTCTCACTTATCAGTATTAGCCCTCCTAGAGCTTCATGCACCCTTCCTCCTTGATTTAAGGAAGCAAAGGTGCCCTCTCTCAACTACCACTCAGTTGCACTTCAGTTAGTTGATTAATCTTTAGTTCTCCCCTTGATTTAAGGATAAACTGAATCTCAACTGACTATATCACTCTGATATACCTCCACTAAGACTAGACTTCCTATTCTCACTCCAGTTAGCTCCTCATGCACCCTCCACTAAGCCTCCTTCATTCAATTAGTGCCTCCATGTGCCAGTTACACCTACCACACTCAGTTAGACATAGTTTGACTGATGACTGACAGTTACTTGTGCATTGATGACTCCACTGATGATGATGAAGACTTCTAGTTATGCTCCGATGACACGTGAGTGATATTTTGATCTCTCCATGAAGGCTAATTAGAATTTCCACCTTGGCATTCGAATCCTCATGCATTGTATTATTTATTTGTCCATTTGTGATTAATGAATTAGTGTGTGTGAAGTTATTTTGCTTCTATCCGAGTTCTACTGTATTATTATTCTGTTGCTCATTCACACTGCATTGAACACTTTTCTTCTATCTTCCTGCTTAATCATAATACTTCTTGTGATGCATACATCATCTCTTAGATCTGCTGTGAGTATTTTCACATTATATCAGAGCATGTTGAGAGTATTGTGTGTCTCCATTCCTGAGAGTTTTTTGCAGGTTATTATCAAGATTTCGAGTGGAGCAGTTGCAGTAGTTTTCTGCATTTTTGCAGCAGTAGGAATTGCATAATTTTCCTTGTATTGGAGAAAAATCACTATGGCTTGGGAATTCCACAACAGAAAGATGACTACCAGAAAATCTACTCAATTCTCAAAACAATGCTATTATAAATGACAATGTTAAAATAATATAGAAATGTAACGAACCTCGATCCAACGTTTGATGTAGATCCCCATTGGAGCTTTCAATCCGCGCACATCCAAGCACTTGTAATCTGCAAATTAGTCTTGACAACCAATATCTAACAAGTACAAGTGATATATAAATGACATTAACATTATCAATAACAATGGTCCATAATATCATAAGCAAATGTAACCCAATGTATAATAAATGACATTCACACCATGAATGGACGAGAATATGAGTATTTCTATTAATGAACAAGAAGAAGTACAAAGTGATACGACCTCTTGCCGGCAACCAATCTGAACCAAGATCTAGATCAATCCACTTGTGCCTCCACCACTTCAATCCTCCATGAAAGGCAAACTCAACTAGCAAGGAGTTTGGAAGGTGAACATAATTGGTTCACAACTACAAGGATCAATGAGTGCAGAGTCAAGATAGGGAAAAAATCCACTAGAGTGCCTTTACTCTTCTCTTCTTCCTCCCGTCCATAAGCCATATGTGCTCAATATATAGTCTTCCCAAAGGTAGGTGAAAGGACTCATCGAGACGTTACTTGTGTAGATGGAGAGCCAAAGGTCACCCAATGACCACCTTTTGGGAGTAAAAAGTAATAAAATAGTGGTTTTTACCATTTTACTTGATACTCGCGGGCTATAGGGACGCAACTCGTTGGTACGCATGCTATAGTGATGCAACATGTGGGTAGGAACAAAAATAGGATAGACTGGTATCACATAAGGATGAAAATGGATCTGAGTCACTGAAATGGATCCTACAGGCCAAAGAATGCTGATGCTCACAAGGTGGAAGATTTATGTGTAACAGATGCCCCCTAATGTGTGAGGTCAGAGACTGAAATGTGCTACGATGGCCGAAATACATTATAAAACTCAGAAGTGGAGTGATGGAGACACAAGTGGAAAGAATGGTTCACTCATCATAGTACAATAGTATCTTTGAATACATGTCGATATAGTACAACAATCTGATGCAATGGCCATGAATAGCAGTACATAAGTAGATACATGTCATAAGTGATCATAGCCATGATCCCTCTACATTAATATATGGTCTTCTGCTTAAAAGAAGACAACTGGTGCAAACTAGAGGTACAAACTGCTGAAATCTGAGAGGTGATATCTCAGATGTAAAGTCAAAGTCATATGTAACATACTAAATGCCACAATCGCCTGGGGTCTTCTACACAAGTCTTCGATAGTGCAAGTCCCATCAAGTGAATAAAGGATTTGGGGTCGAACCTGATGAGACATTGTCTGATTACCAGTCAATGATGTATACCATTAACAGACGCGAGATGACCCACCAATAATGAAAATGGGCATCAACGCACAGAGCACAATGATCAAAGTGTGAGTAAATGGGTTGAAGTCAAACACTATGATGAATCCATCGATCAGGGGACATTGATGTATTCGCAAAACTGTCGATGGCCAGAGAACCTGCCACTAATGACTGTAAGGTTCAAGGTACTCAACCGAACTCTAAGCCTCAAGTCCCGAAATAAATGAGTTGAAGTCGATGGAACAAAACTCACTGGAAGGAGGGAATTAAGGCATCCCCCATCAACCAGCACGAGGTACCAACAATGCTGAAAGATTTGGAATATCTCAGGTGAAACAGACTGACTCAATGAGGATGGCCGACATGCAATAGTCAAGATATCTGAGGAGTGGCCGACACTGGTTTCAGGACTTCCTTTGAACAAGAGCATGAGCAGATGGATAGACTCAGGCAGCATAGACTTGACATAAACTGTGCAATGCAGGAGGCATTACATAAGGCTCCATAATGACTGGAAGCTTAACCAATCGATGGAGAAAACTGAGAAACAAGTACAACTCCTAAGGCCCAACTATAGTCTCGACTCATAATGTACAGAGTGGAATGAATACTATGTTCAAAGGCGACACAATAGCTGCCAACAAGAAATAGTGACCATAATCCCATCCGACTTTTTGGAATATTTGATTTTTTTTGTCTTTTTCATATTTGGGAAAAGCTTGAAAAAGAATAAAATTGCTTATAGTACAACAAGTGAGGGAATGAGTGTCAAATAGCTAGCAGACTAGTCCCAAGCAGTGGACTATACCTATGCTCAATGCAAGGAAGTGCATGCAGGATGTGGACACTCGAGGTGTGTTCCCTCAGGGTCAAAGGGTCATCAAATTGTGAAGGGAAAATATATAAGCTCTGTAGGGCTCGACAGGGAAAGTGCTCAGGCACCAGGCTAACAATTGAGTAAGCGGGAGCCGGCACAAGGCTCAAGTGGCAAGCAAGATGATGCAATGCAATCACAACATGATATAACTGAGGGGAGTCCTTAAGGGAGATGGCGAGCATAAGACAAAGTAGAGTATGAGTCTTTATCGCAACATCATGGCATGACTACAAAGGACTCCCAATTCTGAGGACAAACAACGGCATGGGAACCATAATGCATAACAGGGTTCTAACTAGGGTACCCATGTTCGGGAAAGCCCTACCGCAACATGATGACACTTCTATAACAATGTGAAGGTTCCATGTCAGTCACGAAGCGGAGTCGCACCTAGGGTTTATGAAAAATGGTCAAAGGTCAAACGCATAATGCATGTGAAAATGGCATCTAACCTATATGCCAGGTGTGAAACATACCTACCATAGGTGTGAAATGGATCAGAACAACTCTCGCCAAGGAAATCTGTTGAAAAAACACTACTCCATGACACGATATTAGTTCATAACGGCCCAGAATGGAAAAAACTATAGAAAAGTGGGTCTAGAAAATTATAAATAGTAATAAAATTTAATAATTTTCAATTCATTTGCACTATTCACCATTTTGGAGTTGAGTGGTAAGTTTGCACCTAAAATATTCAAGCGCTGATCATGGGAGCTACGAGCAACCATTCAGCGAACCATCCGGAGCAGGTTAGTGGTCACTGCCATACCTTTCATTTAAGTGTTTTCTAAATTTTTATGGATTTTTTTATTATAGTTGAAATGCAAAAACTCTTTTTGGTGGTAGTATCATGTGCTAATGGGTGACTGTTTGCTCACAGACAAAGTCCCAGTGAGATCCGAGGGCTTCCCGAGACATGGTCGTCGGGGTAGAGATGAGGTGGCAGTAGATGCTGCAGCAGGGCGCACACTCCAGATGTTGCGGCGCGACATATCATAGATGGTTGCACGAGTACCACTAATAGAGGTAGCCCGACTACCTGAGGCTATGCAACGCCAGGTAGTGGGTGTTCCTGGTGAGTGGGTGAGGCTACTGCAGTGGATGGCCAACACAGTACAGTACTACTATGAGACACATCCCGTTGAGGCGGCAGCTAGACCTCTTCGGAGGGAGTAGATATCCCAGGGTCTCATCATTTTTGTATCGATATGTATATTTTTCAGGGCTACGGGCTCCAGTCTTGTATGAAACTACCATTTTTGGACATATATATATACAGCTTTGGTTCTCGGTTCTACTATATGTGCGTATGGTACAAATGTATGAATGTCTTTGTATTTATGTACTTCATGATGAATGTGACAAATGCCAATCTAATACATAGTTAGCATATGCATTAGATATATATAATTATGACTTCTCAGAATGTGAATATATGTAATGGAAACAAAATGTCTCTCCAAGAGTCGTACCTTAAGGAATATCAATAGTAATGTAGGGTCTCGTACATGGTACTTCCCATTCAGCTGAGACACAACTAGTAGTGAATCCAGGCGGACTTCTAAATACTAGATACCATGTGAAATGGCATCCCGAAGTAGCTCAACAACGGCACTATACTCAGTCACATTGTTAGATGTAGGACCGAGACAAGCACCTCCTGAGGACACAACTAGAGGGTCAGGTGAAAAGATAACCCAGGCAGCAGAAGCAAGCTGCTGTGTATGTCAGCTAGCACCATCCGCAAAACCTAAGAATGTAGGACATCCTACTAAAATCTGTCAATCAAACAAAGGCTAATCAGTAGACCCGACAACCAAAAAGAAATCCTAGGCTATGTACAGAAAAACTATACAATAGTGTACAAAAGTATCAGCCCGAACCAAAGGTTCAAGCGTAATACTGCTTGAGGTAGAGCCCATATCTAGGCTCCTTCAAGACAACTCCCTTGTAATCTTCTAACTCATAAGCTCCTTTTTCAAGGACACACCTCACAATGTAAGGACCGTGCCACATGGGATTGAACTTGCTTTCCCCGAGGGGTTCTTTAGCTTGGTCATACAAGAGTACCAAGTCACCTTCAGCATATTGCCGGGAATGGATAGACCTATCATATTGAAACTTGACACGACGCTTGTTAACATCAATGGCCACAGCGGCATCTCGATGGTGTTCATCAAGTTGCTCGAGGTGTACTAAACGTTGCTCAATCTCCATCATATTAGGGAGGAGCTCTATGGCTAGCTTGAGCGAAGGGATCTTGCATTCAATTGGTAAAAGTGACTCCACACCATGAACTAACTGGAATGCTAAGAACCCGGTGGCAGTCTTAACTGTGGTTCAATAAGCCCACAAAGCAGGATATAACATGATATGCCAATTGGTCTTGCTTTGTTGGATGGTACGTTGGAGAATGGTCTTCAAAGACTTATTTACTGCTTCAACCTAACCATCCGCTTGAGGATAGTATGAAGACGAGTGTTCCTGATGAAACCCAAGCTTGAGAGACAAATCCTCCATCATCTTATTTTGAAAGTGACTGCCATGGTCAGTGACAATCTCTTTCGGGATACCGAATCAAGTGATAATCTGGTTGAACACGAAATGGGCTGCAGTAGCACCATTGGCTTTAATGGTAGGCATGGCCTCATCCCATTTGGAAAAATAATCCACGGCCACAATAATATGATGATGCCCCCCAGCCAAAGCTAGTTTGCAATACATGAAATCTACCGCCCACTTAGTGAAGGGACCGACAGTGACGATCGGATGGAGGGGCGCTGGATGCGAGTGTACGTTCTAAGAAAAAACCTGGCAAGGGTGACATCTCTTCATAGAATTAATACAATCTTTAAATATAGTAGGCCAAAAATAACCCGCTCGCATAATACATTGGGCTGTAGCAAGCCTGGATAAGTGACCGCCACATGCCCCCGCATGGCAATCATTAAGTACCCATTCCACTTCTTCATGAGTCAAGCAATGACAGAGAATGGAATCCTTTCCTCGGTGATACAAAGTGTCACCGACGATAGTATAATCTTTAGCGAGATGTCTCACACGGCGTTGCTCGTCTTGTGAATAATGCAGAGGAATCTTCAAAGTTTGGAGATATCTAATGACATCCCCATACCAAGGGTCTTCGGTCGAGATAAGAAATAAGTGTTCATCCACAAAGGATTCTTCATAAATGACATCCTCATCAAGTTGTGGAAGGTCCGACATAAGCTCAGCGAACACCAATGATTTCACCAATTTTGCAGAGGCAAACTCGAGATCAAATTCCTAAAGGATCACAATCCATTTATTATACTTACCCCCGATAAGGCATCATGATAGCACGAACTGAAACGGATTGATATGAGCTACAACAATGGTTGTTCGAAGCAAAATATAATGCCGTAACCACTGGACTACATGAACAGTCGCAAGTGCCATCTTTTCTACGTGGGTGTACCTTAGTTCAGCGTCTACTAAATCTCGACTAAGATAATAGATAACATGCTCGACGAGCGCATAATCTACCTGAACCAAGACCATGCCAATAGTCTCTTGAAACACGACCACATAAAGAATTAAATCTCGTGTAAAGTCCGGTAGACTAAGCACGGGGGTCGATACCAAATCTTTCTTAAGGGTGTCGAAAGACTACTGGGCTCTCTCATCCCAGATAAAAGGTGTGTGTTTCTTCAATAGGCGTGCGAAACCTTTAGTAATACTGGCATAGTTAGCTATAAACCGACGTAGAAAAGTAGCTCTCCCTTGGAGGCTCTGAAGTTGAAATAGATTATGCAGAGGAGGCAACTGAGGTATTGCCTCAACTTTGAGAGGATCAACTCTAATACCCTCCTTCAAAACTATGAATCCTAGAAGGCGACCAGTCCTAACAGCGAAGATGCATTTGTTCGGATTCAATCAAATTTTGTAGTGGATACATCATTCGAGAATCATACGGAGGTGCTTGGGGTGCTCCACTCTCTTGCGAGAATGGCCATCAAGATCATCCAAGAAAACTTCCATAATCTTCTTAAGATCGAGAAAGGCATAGGTCATGGCTCGCTGAAAAGTAGCTTCGGTGTTCTTGAGGCCGAAGGGAATTTTTCGGTACGCAAAAGTTCCCCATGGACAAATAAATTCCATTTTATGTTGGTCCGCGGGTTTGATTTGAATCTGATTATAACTCGAGAATCCATCCATGAATGAAAAAATCTCACTTCCCGCACAAGCATCCAATATTTGATCAATGAATGGCGTGGGGAAATTGTTTTTCGGACATGCATGGTTCAAATCTCTAAAATCAGTGCATACACAGATCATTCCCTGCTTCTTATCCATAGGAACGGGGTTTGACACCCATTCGGTAAGGGAAACGGGGTAAATGAAACCAGCTTTGAGCAGTTTCTCCATTTTTGCCTTAATACCAGCTGCCTTCCTAGGGTTCACAGCACGTAAGCGTTGTCGAACCAGTTTAGCATCAGGATACGTTTTAATCTCGTGTTCAACAATGAGGGGGTGTATTCCTAGCATCTCCTCATATGACCAGGCGAAATATTCCTAGATTTTAGTAAACAAATCAGTGTAAATGGCAATCTCCTTAGGAGTGCAATCGACACCGACGTAAACATTCTCAATCTTTCCAGGAGTGCGGGAGATGTTGATCGAAGTGGTTGGAGAAATATTGGCCATATTCCCCTCCAAGAAAACATCATGCGACTGCAAAAGAGCTACAGGGTGACCAACCATCTCAGCTAGAGTCATCCTAAACTCCTCCTGCTTAATGAGCTCAAGGTTGGGAAGGAAATAAGATCAATGGTGCATATCTTCCCAAGGCCTCTCACTACCACACATAACTTGGAGGATAGCTTTATCATATGGCAAAGTATCATCGAGGCAATCGTGAGAGCAAGATGAGTTGGCTTCCCAAACTGGCAGCATAACAGGATCTTCTTCAACTGTCTAGGAAGAAGAGAGATCCGTATCTGCAGTGGTTTGTTGGATGTGATCATAAGTGAGCTCCACTACAGATAAAGGCATAGACATCCCGACATGTGCAATGTCTCCAGACATAGAATCCGCGGATGGAAAAATCCATGGATCACCACAATCAGAAGTCCATAATGGAATACTATTCGAAGGAGGAGGCACACTATCGAAAATGGCTCCAATAAAATTCACAGGTGCAGAATGGTTAAAAGTTCCCATCAAGAAGGGGTACATTCCAACACCTATGTTCCCAGTTGCCGACTGAGAATAAGAAACTTGCGGGACTACTGATCCCGTGGATGCTGTGGAAGGAGTACCAACATAATCCAGCTGATCGATCGTCACAATCTTGCCTTCATGGGGAAAGCAAATAACTCAAAATATAGTAGACACGACAACCTTCATAGCGTACATCTAGTTCCGACCCAGTAAAAGGTTGTAGTCGATGGGCGCATCAACCACTTCGACTTCAATAGGCACAGACTTACCTCCCAAGGAGACAACTATTAGGAACCCATGTCTTTACTTTGTTAGTATATTGTTGTTGGACGCATATGCTTTGTAAGTCGTCCCGTAGTATTTGTTCATCCATAGTTTATATTAGCCCATAGTATTGACCCATAGTATTGGATGCATATGCTTTGTAAGTCGTCCCATAGTATTATATGTCCCATGGTTTTGACTCATAGTATTGGCATCTAGACTTAGCCCATGGTTTGTATTGACACATAGTATTGACCCATGGTATTGGTGCCTAGACTTAGTATATAAATGTGTGTTGAGGCCTATGAAGGCACAGTGAAGTTAATTGTATTGAGCTTGCTCAAAGGAGGTTGCCCCCTCGAAGTGGTCCATGATCAATATAAAAGTGATTCTAAGTTCTATTATTTCTGATATCTCATGTATTTGCATTAATTAATTATTGCAGGTTCATCACATCTGGTATCAGAGCACTTTCTTGGGCTCGTTGGGTGGAATTTCTGTCAAATTGTTTTTTCGCATCTATTGCAGCTTCGGATTTGGGAATAATCCCTATCCGCTTAACTGTGGGAAGTACTTGGCCATAAGCCCTAAAAATCATTGTGAGGAGTACCATAGGAACCCCAAAGTAGCTGGCCCATTGAGAGGACCTGCCAGCGAAAAGGGCAACGACCCCTACCTGATTGACTAGTTCCCACCCGTGAGGTAAACGAAGAGCTGTCGTTTGTGGCAAAGCGGTTATCAGTTTTACTTGAGCCGTGGAGTGAGGAGTACTGCCCCAATATGCAAGTCGTCAGACAACATTGGTGGCCGAGTGAAACACCTGAACTGTTAGGAAGCTGTACATACCTGGGGTCCATATCTATTTTTAGTTGAACTATTGCCGATCACTTCCGCTCCAGATCCAGTCGTTTCAGATCTATTCTGAAAGCCATTCCAGATCCAGTCGTCGTTTTAGATACAACCATTTTCGATCCCTTCCATGCCATTGCAGATCCATCTATTGCGGATCCCTTCCGCGGTGCTGTTGCCGATCCATTTCTGGGAAAAAAAAAAAATGAAAAAAAAATGTTATAAAATTCTTTTTTTCGGCCATATCTCCCTTATTTCAACTCTGTTTTCCCTGAAGCTTCACTAACATCCCTACAATTCCATTCTGCATATTTCATTCCTGAAGGCCCTATCCCAAATTCTACTTGCCAAGACCAGAAATCCCACATTTGTCTATTTTTAGGGTTTGCCATAACTTCTTCACTTTTCACCCGATTGCCTTCAAATTTTACCATAGAGTTCCCGCTTCTAAAATCCCTAGTTTTTGCTTCCCTGTCCCTCAGAAAGTATCAAAAACCTAGTCAAACCCCAATTACCCCTCCGAGTTTTTCCCAAATCCAAATTTCCCCTTACTAAATAAGCTTGTGTTTGTGTTTTTCTATCCATTCCCCACCCCCCCCATAGAAAAAAAAACAAATTACTTGTTATGGTTGTCACTCGCACGGGAGAAAACACCATGGAGGAAGCACTTGCAGCCATCCAAACAATAACCGACAGCCAGAATCTTTTGCAGCCACCGAGTTCTCTTCTTCCAGCAATTTTCGTGGGCCGAAGCTTGATTTTCCTCGCTTCAATTGTATAGATCCAACTGGATGGATATACCGAGCAGAACAATATTTCAGTTTGCATAATACTTTTGATGTTCAGAAAGTTCCACTTGCATCCTTTCATTTGGAACAGGAAGCCCTTCAATGGTACCGTTGGTACATCAAATCTCATCCCAAGCCAAACTGGACAGATTTTTGCCAACTCCTTTTGTCACGATTTGGTCCTAGTTCTTTTGACGACTTCATAGGAGCACTCATTAAACTTCACCAAACTGGCACAGTGAGAGAGTATCAGACAGAATTTGAGAAATTAGCCAATCACACAGAAGGATTGTCCAATGAATTCTACAGGAGTTGTTTTATTAGTGGTCTCAAGGATGAAATCCGCTTAGAGGTCAAAATTTTTTGTCCCAACACAATTATGGAAGTCCTAGGGTTGGCTAAGCTGGTTGAGGACAAGATCGCAGCTCAACAACGCTCCAAACCCACCTTTGTTCACTTCAGAAATATGGGTTCCCAACGACCTCCCATCACGCCTACTCCTCAACCAACTCCTATCAAGCAATTGTCTGAAACAGAGATGCAGGCACGCCGAGAAAAAGGGATTTGTTATAATTGTGATGAGAAATTCACTTGGGGACATAGATGTGTTCAACAAAAGCTCTATCTCTTGGATGTGGATTCTCCGCCTGCCTCAAAACTTGATGAAGAAGCTCCAGATACAGTAGATGATCAGGTTGACATTCAACACCTGCCTATTGACACCCCATCTCAGGACGACCCACCCGAGATCTCTCTCCATGCTGTAACCAGCGTCACCACCCCACAAACAATGCGAGTCAGGGGATACTTCAAGAAGCTCCCTCTTACCATACTCATTGATTCCGGTAGCACTGATAACTTCATTGATCCTCGGATTGCCAAACAGGCTGATTGTTTTGTCCATCCTTGCTCCAACTTTGAAGTCATGGTTTCCAATGGGGCACCTTACCTTGCAAGGGGAAGTGTCACAATGTGCATATCTCTATGGAAGATTATAACCTGTGCTCTCACATGTTTGCCTTGTCCTTAGGCGGATGTGATGTGGTTTTGGGCATTCAATGGTTATGCACAGTTGGCCCCATCTTATGGGATTTTGCTGAACTTTGGATGCAGTTTTCAGTCAATGGGGCACAACACAAATTTATGGGCTTACAACCAGGGTCTCTCTGCATCATCAGTTCACATCGCCTGGAAAAAATACTTAAGAAGAATTCACATGGTGTCATCGCTCAGCTCCATTCCATTCAGATGCACCCATCAACAGTCTCCACTACTTCCTTGGATAGATATGTAGGTGTCTTTGCTGAACCAATGAGCTTGTTTCCTTCAAGAGACCTTTCCGGTAAGAATTTAGCTACATCTAACTCTCAGCAGGAAATGATGACTATTTTGCATACAGTCCAGAAGTGGCAGCCATCCCTATTGGGGAATTATTTCTACATCAATACTGATCTTCAGAGTCTGGAAACTTTCCTGGAACAACGGGTCTCCTCCCCAACACACCTGAAATGGGTTATCCAACTCATGGGTTATGACTATGCGACCACTTACCAGAAGGGTAAGGACAATATGGTGGAAGATGCTCCTCCTCGCACATTTGATGACCCATTTTCTCTTACATCTATTTCTCTGCTTGTTCCAAATTGGTTGCAATCTGTTCAACGGGGCAATCTCTTCTATGAACTCCATGCTTCTTCATCAGTAGGGCACTCTGGGTTCCTCAAAACGTATGACCAGGACTCAAAAGGATAATTCAATGGATGGTGGTTGATTGTGATACTTTCCAGGTCAATAAGGGTGAAACGACCCTCCTTTCAGGACTGCTCGAACCCTTACCCATCCCTCCACAAATTTGGACAACTATTTCTATGGATTTCCTAGAAGCGCTCCAGTGGTATAGTACCACATCTCAAAGGACACCATATGAAGCAGTCTTTGTACATGCACCACTAGTTCTTCTTCCATACACCTTCAGCAGCTCCCCAGTTCAGGAAATTGACTCAATTCTTCGAAACCGTGATCAGCTTCTTCTCATTCTACAGGACAATTTTCACATGGCAAGAATTCGACTGAAACAACAAGCCGATAAGCACCGTTCTGAGCACACTTTTCACATCGTTGATATGGTTCTTCTTCGTCTACAGCCTTCCATGCAATCCTCCCTGAAAATCCAAAGGCGCCAGTGGCTCGGAATGCAACCCGCGGATTCTATAGGGGACCCACTTCTTCAGATTCTGCATCAATTTCCACATCTAAAGCTTTGAGGACAAAGATTTTTCTAAGGGAGAGGGGATGTTAGGAATCCATGTCTTTAATTTGTTAGTATATTGTTGTTGGACGCATATGCTTTGTAAGTCGTCCCGTAGTATTTGTTGATCCATAGTTTATATTAGCCCATATTATTGACCCATAGTATTGGATGCATATGCTTTGTAAGTCGTCCCATAGTATTATATGTCCCATGGTTTTGTTAAGTTTAAACCAAATAGACTAGCAATATCACTGAAAGAAACATAATCACAGGATAGACACAGAATTTACCCTGGGAAACCCTCATGGGGTAGAAAACCCAGCAAAGCTTTCCTCAATAAGATGATCAACCAAAATACAAGATGTGCTCCCTCCTTCTTTATCTCCTTAGCAGACCTCCGAGACAAGTGCGCTACTTTTCTGAGTTGTGCAAGTGTGTCTAATGAGGAGCTCACCTCGTCTATTTATATTAGTCCCCGACTGACCAAAATCCCTAATGGGGCCGACCTCTCCTGGAGAAGTCTAATAGCCCCTAAAATATAATATCAGGGCCGACCCCCACATGGTGGGTCTAATAACCCTAGTTACCACAAACTATCGGAGGAATAATCATCTCTGGATACATAATAGGGTTACCTCGGAGGGATGAAACATCTCCGGAATAATAAAGTACAATTATAATATTCTTAGAAGTTACAATATTCAACACTCCCCCTTAACGAGAAGGATATTATAACAATGTCTGTAGGAGCAAGGAGTCATCGACTACATCATACATGATACATCTATATATCATCGGAAGCTTTCTTCAATTTATCATCATCATCACACGATCACCAGCATCGTCATCTCACGATCATCAGCATCATCATCACACGATCATCAACATCGTCATCACACGATCATCAGGATCGTCATCACACGATCATCAGCATCGTCATCACACGATCATTAGCATCGTCATCACATGATCATGAGCATCGTCATCACATGATCATCAGTATCGTTATCAATACAAGTATCCATACCAATACAAGTATCCATATCATTAATGCATACCAATACAAGTGACCACAACATCAATACAAGTATCCATACCGATACAAGTAACCACATCATCAATACAAGGATACATACCGATACAAGTAACCACATCATCAATACAAGTATCCATACCGATACAAGTAACCACATCATCAATACAAGTATCCATACCAATACCGCATCATCAATACAAGTATCCATACCGATACAAGTAATCACATCATCAATACAAGTATCCATACCGATACAAGTAACCACATCATCAATACAAGTATCCATACCGATACAAGTAACCACATCATCAATACAAGTATCCATACCGATACAAGTAATCAATACAAGTATCCATACCGATACAAGTAATCAATACAAGTATCCATACTGATACAAGTAACCACATCATCAATACAAGTATCCATACCGATACAAGTAATCAATACAAGTATCCATACCGATACAAGTAATCAATACAAGTATCCATACCGATACAAGTAACCACAAAATCTATGAATCACTTTCTCATAGACATATGTCTACGGATCAATTCAGGGACCAAAGTCCGGGAATGATACAATCCCCTCTTGTCCACTAGGGACCACTTCTCGGAGACATCTGTCTACGGATCAATTCAGGGACCGAAGTCCGGGGATGATACAATCCCCATCATGTACATTTTGAACTAGTGGTTCCGGGATGATGCAATCCCCATCACGTACATTTTGAACTACTGGTTCTTGGATGATGCAATCCCCATCACGTACATTTTGAACTAGTGGTTCCAGGATGATGCAATCCCCATCACGTACATTTTGAACTAGTGGTTCTGGGATGATGCAGTCCCCATCACTTCATTCTCGAAGACCATGTGTCTACGGATCAATTCAGGGACCAAGGCCCGGGGATGATACAATCCCCATCTGTCCAATTTGGACCTCATTCTCGGAGACCATACGTCTACGAATCAATTCAGGGACCGAAGTCCAGGGATGATGCAATCCCCATCTGTCCACTTTGGACCTCATTCTCGGAGACCATACGTCTACGGATCAATTCAGGGACCGAAGTCCAGGGATGATGCAATCCCCATCTGTCCACTTTGGACCTCATTCTCGGAGACCATACGTCTACGGATCAATTCAGGGACCGAAGTCCAGAGATGATACAATCCCTATCTGTCCACTAAGGACTTCATTTTCGGAGACCATACGTCTACAGATCAATTCAAGGAACCAAAGTCCAGGGATGATACAATCCCTATCTGTCCACTAAGGACTTCATTTTCGGAGACCATACATCTACGGATCAATTCAAGGAACCAAAGTCCAGGGATGATAGAATCCCTATCTGTCCACTAAGGACTTCATTTTCGAAGACCATATGTCTATCGATCAATTCAAGGAACCAAAGTCCAGGGATGATACAATCCCTATCTGTCCACTAAGGACTTCATTTTCGGAGACCATACGTCTATGGATCAATTCAAGGAACCAACTTCCAGGGATGATACAATCCCTATCTGTATCCTTATCAATACATATATCATCACAACATGTATTCTCATCAATACATCAGTAAGACATGTATCCTCACCGATACATCAATAAAAAATCAATAAACCATGTATCCTCATCAATACATTAGTAAGACATGTATCCTCACCGATACATCAATAAAACACCAATAAACCAGGTATCCTCATCAATACATTAGTAAGACATGTATCCTCACCGATACATCAATAAAACACCAATAAACCATGTGTCCTCATCAACACATTAGTAAGACATGTATCCTCACCGATACATCAATAAACCATGTATCCTCATCAATACATTAGCAAAGTAAAAATAAGTGAGAGAAAAATAAGTATTCTAAGTATAATAGTCCTAAGTCTAAGTTACTAAAACAGGTATCCACATCATCGACCTTGCTGTCGATGAGGCAATCTCATCATTAGAGACCACACTACTCCCCCTTTCAAGGAGGGTCCTTTTGAACCACACCAAGTTTGTCTCGGAAGTATTAAAATTTCACTCGAGACAAAGGTTTGGTCAAAATATCAGCAATTTGATCCTCAGTGCTCACATACTCGAGCTTAATAGCTCCTCTCTGCACCATATCTTGTATATAAAAGTATCGGATCTCTATGTGTTTTGACTTATCGTGAAATATTGGATTTTCTATCATCTTGATACAACTTTGATTGTCACACATAATCACAGTGGGATCCAATTCTAAGTCAAATACTCCAGATAGTAGTTTCCGAAGCCATACTGCTTCACAGCTAGCAGAGCAGGCAGCTATATATTCTGCTTTAGCAGTATTGAGAGCCACACTAGATTGTTTCTTGCTGAACCAAGAGATCATGGCAGATCCAAGTCCAAAACATCCACTTGATGTGCTCTTCCTGTCTGAAACACTTCCTACCCAATCAGAGTCAGAATAACCATGTAATCTAAGTTCATGATTTTCGAGGTAGTAAAGACCAAAATCTAATGTACCTTTTAGATACCTCATTACATGATTTGCAGCTATTAGGTGAACCTTCCTTGGTTCTACTAGATATTGACTCAGAGTATTTACAGCAAAGCATATATCTGGTCTGGTATTTGTCAAATACATCAATGACCTAATGATTTGTCTATATAGAGTTACATCCACTAATTCTGATGAGTCATCAACTAATAATTTCAAGTTGGAGTCCATGGGAGTAGCCATGGTCTTACACTCCAACATGTCAAACCTTTTCAAGATCTCCACAGCATACTTACCTTGATTTAGGAAGATTCCTTTTGGTGCTTGCCATACTTCTAGACCTAAGAAGTAGTGCATTAATCCTAGATCCTTCATTTCAAATTCAGAAGAAAGCTTCTTCTTACATTCGATAATTTGGTTCTCATTTCCTGTTAGAAATAGATCATCCACATACAGTAGTAATATAACAGGTTCATCATCCATAATTTTGAGATAGAGATTTGGATCAGCTTTACTCTTGGTAAAGCCCATACCTATTAAGAAGTTGTCAATCCTTCCGTACCAAGCTCTGGGAGCTTGCTTCAATCCATACAAAGCCTTTTTTAGCTTGCATACATGAGTTCTTATATCTTTAACCTCAAAACCTTGTGGTTGTTCTATGTACACTTCTTCTTCAATGACACCATTCAGGAAGGTTGTTTTAACATCCATTTGGTGTAACTTCCACTTCAACATAGATGCAAGTGCCATGATGGTTCTAATTGAAGTGTACCTAGCAACTGGAGCAAATGTTTCTTCATAGTCTATTCCCTTCTTTTGAGAGAAACCTCTGGTGACAAATCTTGCCTTATATTTTTCAATGCTACCATCTGCAGCATGTTTTATCTTGAAAATCCATTTGGAAGAAACCACACTTTTATCCTTTGGTTTGGGAACTATATCCCAAACATCATTTTTCATTATTGACTGGTACTCTTCTGTCATAGCTTCTACCCACTCCTTTTCTTGAGCTGCCTCTTCATAGCTGGTGGGTTGATGATCCACAAGATCACACATTAAGGCCACATAGTTGGATACAAACTTGGGTTTCTTCCTTTCTCTAGTGGAACCTTCAGGAGCTCCATATTTTTCAGCTCCTTGAATAATGTCTCTAGCCCATGCTGGTTTTCTTTTTCTAGATAGATCTGAATGGGGGGGTTCTTGAGGTTCTATCATATCATGGTCTTCTGGTGTATCATCTTCAGAGATGGGTACAGCTTTTGTAACTCTAGGAGGTGAATCTTCTTCATAGATTTCTTCAAGTGGGCACTTCCTAGATTTCTTGATAGCTGCTTCTTCATCGAATGTTACATCTCTACTTATCTCCATATGATGAAAACCAGGTATGTAAATTCTAAAAGCTTTGGATGTTTCACAATATCCAACAAATATTCCTTTCTTACCAAAGGGATCCAACTTGGTTCTCTTTTATTTTGGAATGTGAATATACACAGGACATCCAAATATTTTGAGATGACTTACCTCAGGCTTCTTTCCTGTGAATACTTCTTCTGGAGTCTTAAATTCAAAAGCACTATGAGAAAGTCTATTTTGTACATAGACAGCTGTTCTGGCTGCTTCAGCCCATAGATACATGGGAAGATCTTGATCATGTATCATAGTCTTTATAGCTTCCATGATAGTTCTATTCTTCCTTTCAGCAACCCCATTTTGTTGGGGATTGTAGGGAGTGGTTAGTTCCCTCTTGATTCCAACTCCTTTACAAAATTCTTCAAATTCCTTTGAAGTGTATTCTCCGCCATTATCTATTCTGAGAATCTTGATTTTCTTTTCTAAGAGATTTTCTATTAAGGCCTTAAACTCTTTGAATTTTCCAAAGACTTCATTCTTACCTTTTAGAAAGAATATCCAGGTTTTCCTTGAGTAGTCATAAATGAATGTGACATAGTATTCATATCCACTCAAAGATGTGGAGGGCATTGGTCCACATACATCGGAGTGTATTAACTCCAGGTTACTTTTAGTCTTTGTTTCACTCCTGGGAAATGGGTTCTTGATATTCTTCCCTTTTGCACATCCTTTGCATGTGCCATCATGATTGATCTTTAAGTCTGGCAAACCTATAACTATCTTGCTTACATAGGGTAGAGCTTTGTAGTTAATGTGAGCAAGTCTCCTATGCCATAGTTCATTTGGGCTAATGGTTTCATGAACAAGAGCTGCTTCTGGAAGGCCCTTAAGTTTGTATAAGCCTCCTTCTTCTTCATTAATGATAATTGCATCCTTGATATACTTTCCTTTGGACCACATTAAGACTTGTCCATCAATGAATGCAATCCTATAGCCTTTCTTATCCAATGCTGAGATGGATAACAAGTTCTTCTTCAATCTTGGTACATACAATATTTCTTTCATTTTCATGGAGGTACCAGAATCAAGCTTGTAGCTTGCTTCACCAATTCCTTTGATGAGATATTGAAAGTCATCTCCTAGAGATACCTTTTGTGGAGAAGTCTTTTCTTCAAGACTTGAGAGAGTCTTTTTCTGACCTGTCATGTGCTTTGAAGCACCACTGTCAATAAGCCATGCATCTTCTCCAGGAGTTATAGATCCAGAGAGTGCGGAGAAAAGAACATATTCTTCTGCATCTTCTTCTTTATTTCTCCTAGATCTTCTTTTGAAGAAGGTCCTTTCTTCTTCTTCTTCTTCACTTCTAGGTCTTTTATTGTGAGGCCTTTCTTCCTCTTCTACTTCTTCTTCACTATCATCTTCTGCAAGATGTGCTTGATGTCTTTTGAAATGAGAACCCTATTTCTTCTGTAGAGGACAATCTCCAGCAAGGTGTCCTATTTTGTGACAAGAAAAACATTGGAAAGAGGAGTAATCTCTTCTTTGAGTAGTTCCTCTTTTCTTTCGAAATCTATGAGGAGGATGAGATTCCTTGTGACTATTCCTTTTGGAGTAGGATTGATTCCTTCTTCTCTTGGTGTGGGTGGCCAAGGCTTGGTCATCTTCTTTGAGCAAGGATTCTCGGTTTGCAACCCTAGCCTCCTCTTGTACACAATCCTCCCAAACTACATCAAACTTCATACTTTCTTTTCTGGCACACATAGTTTGTATGAATGACTCCCAAGGTCTAGTGAGACCATTTAGAGCTGTCATCACAAGTTCATCTTCATCAAGAGTATCACCAATGGCATCTAGTTGCTCCTTGATTTGGGAGACCCTTGAGAAGTAGTCTGGAATGGATTCTCCTTTGTGCATCTTGGTGCTCTTCAACTGAGTCCTTAGGTTCATCTTCCTATTGATGTTCTTTCCTTCATACATTCTTCCTAGGGCATCATACATTTCCTTTGGAGTTTTCTTGGAGGCCACTTGGGGAATCAAGTGGTCTTTAATAGAATCAACTATGATTCTCTTTTCCCTAATCAAATCCTTCCTATGCTTCTCTTTGGCTTCATCTCCTTCAGGTTCTACAACTTCATCCTTGATATAATGAGCAAGGTCATTTTCTTCAAGAATGAGACCAATTCTGTATTTCCATGCTCGGAAATTTTCTATACCTTCTAGCTTGTCTTCAAGCTTAGTGTTTGGAGCCATCTTCTCTTGGGGGATTCCAAGAGGTAGAGTAGTACTTACCCGGAAATTTTAACTTTTCACTTTTCCGGATCTGTAACAGAAATTTCTGGTTTATCGCACTTTTGGTAAAATTAGGGTTTCACTTTTCCGGAATTCTACCCAACCAAAAAATTCGATCTAGGGCTCAAAAGATTGGTTTTGACAAGGGCTATCCAGCCATGTAATCAGAATTCAATAATATCAACTTTTTGCAGAAGTCAATTTCTGGTTTATCGTACTTTTGGTAAAACTAGGGTTTGACTTTCCCGGAGTTCTACCAAACCACAAAGTTTGATCTAGGGCTCAAAAGATTGGTTTTGAGAAGGGCTATCTAGCCATGCAATCAGAATTCAACAATACCAACTTTTTGCTGAAACCCTAATTTTCACCGGAGAGAGAGAGAGAGAGATATTCTTACCTTGTGAAAGATGTCCTATTCAGGCTAGCTCTGATACCATATTAAGTTTAAACCAAATAGACTAGCAAGATCATTGAAAGAAACATAATAACAAGATAGACACAGAATTTACCCTGGGAAACCCTCATGGGGTAGAAAACCCAGCAAAGCTTTCCTCAATAAGATGATCAACCAAAATACAAGATGTGCTCCCTCCTTCTTTATCTCCTTAGTAGACCTCCCAGACAAGTGCGCTACTTTTCTGAGTTGTGCAAGTGTGTCTAATGAGGATCTCACCTCCTCTATTTATATTAGTCCCCGACTAACCAAAATCCCTAATGGGGCCGACCTCTCCTGGAGAAGTCTAATAACCCCTAAAATATAATATCAGGTGTTAACACCCAAAAAGTGTTCACTACCTCATCTACCCCATTACATGGCTCATTTGTCCATTTTCCTACCATATTTCCCTTAAAAACCCTGAAAATCCCACTAAAAAGCCTCCAAAAGGCCTAAAATGCCTCCAAAAGGCCACAAAACCATCAAAAAAGCCTCAAAAAGGCTAAAAAAACCCCCTTTTCCTCCAAAAATATCCAAAATTCCTCTAAAAATAGCAAAAACCTCTAAAAAGGGAATAAAAAATATAAAATAATGAGGAAAAGGAGGAAAAAACCCTATGCAACTGACCTAAACCATATGGTTCCCAAAACCATGGGCCAGCACTCCACCATCAAAAAACTATAAATAGGTGATGGAGACCCCTCATTTCACATCCACAGTCATAAGCACCCTTATTCTGCCAAAATAGCTCTTGAAACCCTAGCTCACCCTTGAGCTACTTTCACCTTAAGAGCCCCTTTTGGCCCATTTCCACCATTGGAGAAAGAGAAGGAGCAAGTTGGAGCTTGGAGAAACCCTCTTGGAGCATTGCAAGAGCTTCACCAACCTTCAAATTGGAGGTAAAATCAATACAAAAGCCATTCTTTACATCTTCTTTTTTCTGTTTCATGCACATGTTTAGAGTAAATTATATTTTTGTTTTAGCATTTTAATTTATATTTACTGAACTGCTACTAAGGAGTCCCTTCTCCTTAGTAGGTGCTCATTTGCACAAGCTAGGGGTAAAACCCCAGCTATAGTTTTGGCGACTCCCCTAGGTTTGAATTTCTGGTTTCAGTTTAAAAAAAAAATTTAGTTTTCTACAATAATTTCCCATTTTTTCCTTTCGGCTGCCGTAAACCACATCTTTTCCCTCTACAGTCGCATCCCAACCGTGTCTTTCAGGCCTTTACCTGCGACCCGACCGCGGCTCTCAGACTGTTTTCGGCGCCCTGTCGGCGGATTCAAGTCTGTTACTTGTGATCCGACCGCGGCTAATCAGCCTGTTTGTTGAGATCTGACTGTGCCTGTCGGCCATTTTCCCGCATCCCGACTGCGGCTTTCAGCCCTTTTGCTGCGACCCGACTGCGTCTGTTAGCCTTTTTCCCGCAACCCGACTGCGTATTTTTCCTTGATTCCTGCGGTCCGACTGCATCTGTCGGCCAAAAAGCCGCGACCTGTCCGCGCCTGTTTCCCTCAAACCCGCGGTCCTCCTGCTCAGGTTCGCCACAGACCCGCGGTCTGATTTCTGCATTTTTTCCCTGTTTTTGAACCCAACCCCTTTGGTGCAATATTTTCTGCATCTGCACAGCCATCTGTTCCACCTGCAGCCCTACTTCCCTACAGCCTTTTCTGCAACATAATTTATGTTCCCTTTATAGAATCTTTTTAAAATTTCAGCATTTTAATTCAGAAAATTTTGCATTCAGTATTATTAGTTAGAAAGTTGCCCACCCCGAGGCACTTTTACTTGGGTTCATCACCTCACGCGCACACACTCTATCACCTAATTCAAGTGAGCCTTAAAAAGCTACTTAACACAACCAATATTCTAACCCCACTTGGGGAACATGAAAGAATTTTTGTAGTTAGGTAGGATCGGGGGGATAGGCTTCCAATAACACCCCTCGGTTACTTACACTTGAGACATAGTTGTTGTCCAATTAGGGAACCAAAATCTCCTAGTATTTTTTGGCATGGTCACGACCAGTTTATCAGAGGGCCTCTCCCCTAGGAGGTTTGAAGTCGCCAGATTGGTTCCGGAGGCCTGAGTGGAATACCGCACTCCATTCAGTAACCGAAGGGCTACCTTTCGTAGTTCTCGGGATATCCCTGTATAGGGGTATTGCGGTAAAAGGACCAAACGATAGATTCACCTTTCTGGACGTGTCATGAACGGGTATCTTAGTTGCCATTCTTCGAGGATTGACTACCCGGTGTCCCTCCCGGTAGGGGGATATCTTAGCCACTTGGCTTTCCTATTCATATTGTCTGACTTGGATTTCATCACCTTGCAGAGGATATGTCTAGTTGAGTCAGAATACTTTTTAGTTAGGTGTTTGCATGCTCCCTTACCTCCTTTTGGTCTAGTGAGTCCACCATTTTATTTTTATTTTTAGGAAACCTGCTGCTTGTTGGTATTCTGACCATTTCTGTTGACACTCCACCTATTGTAGCACAGCTGTTACAGTGGGTGTTTTGAGTTGGTTGTTGGCCTAAGTGCCTTGTTTTTTGAGCTCTCCTTCTGCACACTCGGTTGCATTAGGCTTTTGGAGCTGTTATTTACTCACCTCAACCCACAGATATTTGACACCATCTATCACCATTGAGTCCCCGAGACATTCTCGGCACCTCAGGGGCGAGCCCCCACAGCACGGTTCACTTGACACCACCCGTCATAGACACAGATCTTCATCACTTGATACCACTTATCATAGATCTCGAGCCTTGTCACTTGACTCCACTCGTTAGCGGCATAGGACTCCGTCACCCGATCTTGACGCCCCTTATTTTACCTCTGATTTTGAGGCAGAGTCTGAGAACCCCATTTACACTGCCCCTACTAGCCCCATGGCTGGCACAACTTCCACCCCTTTCCTTGTAGGGACCATTAGTGGCACATCCACCACTACACCAATTACCACACCTGCTTTGGGTATACCCTCGATGGGGGCCACGACCACCATTCCGGTTACCGTACCCATTCCCGTAGCTGGCATACCTACCACCACTCCATCAGTGGCTCACACTACCCATGGTGGTGCAGGACCATCCTATACCACCGTCGTTCCCCCACTTGGGGGAAACATCCCAAACCCTGCCCTTCCACTTGGGGGCATTGGCCCCAACTTGGTCCAACCCACTACTGTGTCACATCCTTCTTCCAGTTTGCCATTCATGGCTAGCCTCAACCTGCCCGACCTAGCCAGATTGACCAACGACCCTATCCGACACGACCCTGCATGGCCTCACATGCCCACCAAGCTCCCCTCTGACATCCCTAAGTTCGAGGGTAAGGCAGGTGAGGACCCTCAAAATCATATTATGTCCTTCCATCTATGGTGTTCCTCCAACTCCATAGTGGATGACTCTGTTCACCTCCGTCTGTTACAGCGCACCTTCACTGGCTCTGCAGCTAAGTGGTATATCGAGCAACCCCATGGGACCCATGCCACCTTTGCTTCCCTTGCCTCGACCTTCCTGCAGTTCTTCCAGTTACCTATCCGCTATGATGCGGGCGTTGAGATCCTCCTATCTTGCAGAAAAAACACGGCTACCCACATCACGGACCACATTCATGAGTGGTGTCGACGCCGTAGCTTATGCAAGATCAAATTAGATGACCGTATCTTCCTAGATTGGTTCCTCAAGTCCCTTGTCCCTGTCATTGCTAAGGATGTGGCATCAGAAAGACCCCAGTCTGAAGAAGAGGCCATCCTTAAGGCCCAACAATTCGACCTCATTTACGCCCAGTCGGGTTATCTCTATACCATTATACCTGATGCCCCTCGCGGAGATCCCTCCCAGCACGATGCGCCGGGGGCATCCCATGCTGCAGATGGCATCATTGGTCGTGTTTCTTCGCATCCCCAACCCTTTTCCATAGCAGGTCCTAACCCTGGCCCCGACCTTTCGTGGGCTACCTCACAGTCTGGAGCAACCAACTCGTATGCTCCTATGACACATCACCACCATTCCCATGGACCCACCTGTCCACCTCAGTGCTTCGGTCATGCGCCCCCCGCTTACACCCCGCCGGTCGCACCTCAGCCCTATTACCACCAGCAGGCTGCACCAGCTCTTGCGCCTTCACAAGCCCAACCCGCTTATTACTCACCACAGGCAGCCCCTGCGGCGAACCCACAACCCGCTCCGCAGCCATATCTGCAACCCCCTCAAGTTGCTGCACCCGCGCAGCCTCCACCTACATGTCATCCACCGCAGCCTGCTCCAGTACCTGCGCAACCCCAGAACCCACCTGCTGCCCAAGGGCAAGTTTACGCCCAACAAAACCAAAACAACCAACGCAACCAGGGCCAACAAAACTGCGGCAAGGCTCATAATCGTGGGAACAACCAACCTACAGACCAAGCTGGTCAACCTCCTAATCCCCCCAACAATAATAATGCAGCCCCTGCTAACCAAAACCCTGATCGCCCGCCTAAGCAGGCTAAAAACCTTAATTTGCGAATGAACCATCCTTGTTCTATCTGCGGGGTTTATGACCACTACACACATGCTTTCCCACACTTGGAATGAGCTCGGAAACTCTGGGTTGACGATGCCCATCACCAAGGGCATGCGGCTTCTCAAGCACCACCCAACCCCCCCAACCTCAGCAGCCACCTTTGGTGCTGCAAAACCCCTTACCAAACCAAGGCGTAGTGAACACTCAGCCATTGGCTCCCCCTCAAGCCAAGGTGCCACCCCGACAACAAGTCACTTACGCTGCTCCTAATCAACCCATGTTTGAATCAGGGACCCACCACTTGTTGATGATGTCATCCGCTGATGTCAACCTCCAAACCCGTCGAAACCAATATGGCTCCACCTCTGAAGTCCCTCCCACTGATAAAACCACTAACGCTCATCCCACTGATCAGGAGTTACGTATACCTCCACCTCCACTAGATGGCGCTCCCAAAGCATCTCGTTTCCCACTTCGCCGTATCAACAATAACCCCAATGCGCGCGCTGCGTCAAACTACAACATTGTAGATGACTTAGCCCAATCTCCCACAGCCATGTCCGTGTTAGAAGTCTTGAAAAACTGCCCTTCCCAGCGCAAGACTTTACTCTCAGCCATTGGGGCTATTGACCCAAATGATTCGAATTTGATGGCATTTGATTTGGACCAGTCCGAACCCCGCATGCCTTCCACTTTAGCATTCCAAGTTTCTGTTTCCGTTCGGAATCTTGTCATCCATCGGTGCATCATCGATGAAGATGCCTCCACATGCGTTATGTCCACATTCGTATGGAAGAAGTTGGCATCCCCTACTCTTCAGCAGTCCACCACTGCATTACGCGCCTACGACGGTCGTTCGGCTCAGCCCCAAGGCCTCCTAGCCAATGTCCCCTTCCAGTTAGGTGGTAAAACCATACTCATTGACATTGAGGTAATCAATGCCCATCTTGATTATAACCTTTTACTTGGCCGCAGCTACATGTATGCCATGCGGGCGGTTGCCTCTTCCGTTTTTCGTACCATGATGTTCCCCCATGAGGGACACGTGGTCAAGGTCGACCAACTCACCTACTATGATCCCAATGCCCCCGTGGCACCCGAAAATGTTCTCCCCATGGTTGAAAAACCTATTTCGGGTGCCACCACCTTGTTTGTTTCCTCTATGGGGCCCGGATTTTACTCAGACGCGCCGATGACCTCTACCTTCCAATCTATTCCACCCCCATCAACCGCCACTGACGTGTCTGACCTATGTACCCTGTCCCACAACACACAAACTCCTAATAATCAACCGCCCTTGTTGCCTAAACCCCCTTTGGTACCTAGTCACATTGGTGTTACACCCATCCATACCATTCCTTTCCTCATCCCTCCCTCGGGAGTAGTTAGCGCCCTGGTCATGGCTACCCTCAGCCTCCCTGGGTAAACCTTAGGATTAACCGTTTGGTATCTTTCGCCTCCCGTTCCCCCGCCGACACCAGATGTCGTCCTGCAACCGGTGCAACCCATTGTCACTACTAGTCAACCACCTCCCGGTGTGGCTACCCCGTCGTCCTCCACGAACCCCCCTCCTCCTCTTACCAAGCCCACTGGGGGCAGAGGTCCACAACCATACACTGTTGTACCACCTCCCAAGACAGTCAAAAACCCCCCTGTGTTTCGTGCTCCTCCCAAATGCTCGTTGTGTGATGAGTTAGGTGACCCCACTCATCAATGTCCACAGTTACCGGCATTGCAGGAACACATGCAAATGTTCGACGACGACCCCAACATCCTTGTCGTCAAACTCGACCCAACGCCCAAGCCTCGTGATAAATCACTACCGACTAACCATCCCTGTGCGATATGTGGTGTTTACGGGCACTACTCACACCACTGTCCTGATCTCCCATATTACAGAGCAGCTCTCTACGAGATGAACAATCTGGATCTTGAGACGGCACCACCCACCATTGAGGAGATCCACCCCCCAGTCTCATCCCCTTCTGGAGAGATTAATACCATTTATATGATCTCTTCCACCACCACTCCCTCGTCAATCGATTTGATGACTTTGACTTTCCGTTCTGATGAGGAGATTCTTGAGGCACTCACTGCCCTGGAGTATCCCTGGGATGACATGCACCATCGTTCGTATTTCCTCCCGGAAGCATCTTCCTCTAGCACCGCCACCCAATTTGCGGTTGAATCCAAAGATTTCCTTCCTACCAAGGCCGACTGGTTTAAGGACCCTATTCCTACTCCGGATGCCTTTGAGGAGGGTAACATGGCCAATATTTCACCCGTCATCCAAATTGATATCGCTGCCCCAGGAAGTACACCTAAACTCATAAATTTAGGAGCCTCCTGCAGTGAACATGAGATTGAGGAGTACAAAAAACTCTTCCGGGAATTCCGTGATGTCTTTGCCTAGTCCTATACCGAAATTCCTGGTCCTGACCCCGCTATCATACAGCACCACGGTAACACCTCTGAGTCAAGGGGCATAATAGATTACCTCGACCCTGGGATAGGGGGCACGATCAATCATTTTGACACTACCCCATCACATCTAGCTCAGCACGTCAGTGAACCCATCGTTCAAACCAACACATATGTGATCCATAATCACAAACCCCATGCACATAACATGGGGGCAAGTCATTAACCTTGCTTATTTTTTCACATATGTGATCTCAACCATTTTTGAGGTCACGTGTCACTTGTATATTTGATTTGATTTGATACGCATACTTCTTTCCTTTGACCATTCCGGAGTCCTTATGACCTCCGTGTTTCGCACCATTTGCACTACCGGATTCATTTTTCCGTGCTCGTGAGGATGCTTGAGATCATTTCTCGCTCTCACTAGAACCTTTATTGACATCGTGACCTGACACCTTGTCGCCTCGATTTGCATGCCACATCGGCCGTAGCCCATACTTGATATATTTCATATCATCGGATTCATTTTTCTGAGCCCGTGATGATGCTTGAGATCATTTCTCGCTCTCACCTCCATATTTTTTGGGTCGTTTTCCAAAATGCCCCCCGTCACCTCGGTTTGCATGCCACATCGGCCGTTATCCATTTTTGACACTTTTTATATCACTGGATTCATTCTTCCGAGCTCGTGATGATGCTTGAGATCATTTCTCGCTCTCACGTGGTACAATTTCAACATTGTCTCCTGACACCTTGCTGCCTCAGTTTGTGCGCCACATCGGCCGCCATCAGATTGTTCCACTTTTTTCCATGAGCCATTCACTCCTGTCATACTGCAACTATTGCGTTATTTTTCCACCATTCATTACCCCGCAAGGAGTCCCATCAGTGTTCCCCCCCACCCTCGTTCTTGGTCATCATTAATGTTCCTTGATTGAGCACTTCCTCCTTGCCTGGCCATTCCTTTTGTTCGGTATAATTTTGTCCCTTTTTCGGGCCGGACAAGTCCTTTACGAAAAAGGCACTTAGGGAGTTTCTGTTAAGCTCTTTTCTAACTCCTAAAACAATGAAAAGATCGCCGAGCAATCTTGCTTCCTTTCAAGATCATTAAAGTACCTAAAAGGGCGTCTATCTGGTATAAGTTTAACCCCTTTCCGGACCTGGTAGACTAATTACGAAAAAGGAATACTCTAGTCACACCGGCTAGAAGAGTTCTTCATTGCATCCTTTTATGCTTCTTCGGGCCTTGGAGACTAACACACGAAAAAGCAACCCCCTGGAGTCTTCTTATTTGCTTTCAGATTCTCTAAAATTGAAAGAAACCATGAGCATGAATTGTCCTGGGCTCGTATAAATCCACACGACAGTACCATTCCACTACTTCAGAGTCTTCTTATCGCTTTCAGACTCCTTAAAATTGAAAGTAACCACGAGCATGAATTATCCTGGGCTCGTATAAATCCACACGATAGTACCATTTTATACACACTTCTTCTAGTTCCCTAACCCATGAAGAAGTCCCCCCCCATGCCTCTTGGCACTATGATCGATCATCTCGGCAGCACCCCCAATCAGGTCGCCTTTGTTCAGAGTATTCTGCAGTCTCCTGCCATTTTACACTAGCTTGAGTCTCCCTCATCCCCGTCACTTCCCAGTACAGCTATGATCCCTTTCCCACCAGTCAATTTCATATGCTGCCCGATCATCCCCGCCATCATACTCTGAACAAAGGAAGTTTGAGTCCACCCCCTCTACTTGCCCTTTTATTTCCCCCCAGTTTGTCAGTCCCGCCATCAGTACTATCACATGTCAGTCCTTCCATCAGTACTATCACATTTCGATTCTCCACCTCGCGCTCCTGTCAAGGAAACATCATTGCCTTGATAGTCGTAGGTCTCCCTCTGTCGATGACAACCCCTCTATTCCAGAGGATAGACCCAGAGGCCCCTGCGCCTTGGACCCATCACCATCTGTGGTGAGTGCCTACAGACCATTTTGGGAGGAGTCATCATTTCCTCTCCGAATGGTCGTTTCTCACATGCTCGACTTCAGCACCTTGTTCGCATCGTTGAGAATCGCGCAGGATTTACATCCCTTCCATTATTTGTCGAAGACCCCGTATTTCCCCCGACTCTAGCACATTGGTGAGTCACTTCGGAACAACCAGTTATATGTTCCTGTGGATGTCCGGGCTGCGTTGGCGATTGTATTCGGAAGCCATCCAGTTCTATGCTTCCTTGAGTACCCAGTTCCGTCCCAGATCAGTTCCAGTTCAGTGTACCATTGAGAGTATGACCCTTGTCACTCTGATCCAGCAGCTCATCAGTTCCTTTGGTACCACATTCAGTAGCACTATTGTCATTCCAGTGTATCAGTTCTTCATCTTCGACATGGTCAGCCCAGCAGTATGTCCCAGATTTGTGTCCCCTCTGGACTCTTATGATGTACACAGTGCTTCTCTATGTATCTTACAGGTCCCTCTTTTCGGGCCTCACAGTTCTTTTTATGTATCTTGATACGAGCATGGGTATGCCCGCCTCGTCCATATATTGAGATTCTTCCTCATTCAGTATTTCAGGTCCCCATTTTTTGGACCCCCTTGTTATTACTATGTTATATTCTAATACGAGCATGGGAATGCCCACCTCGTCCATATGATCAGATGATTCCTCATCCATTATTGAGGTTATGTACTTTTAGTTCTTGCAGTTTGTTCGGGATCATTGTTCCGGGCTTCAGTTTGTTTCTTCTCTTCTCCACACCCTAGGAAAACCTTATATGACTTGTTAACACCCAAAAAGTGCTCACTAGCTCGTTTCCCTATTCACATGACCCATTTATCCACTTTTTCACCATCAGAGCCTCTGAAACCAACAAAAGGTCACCAAAAGACCTGAGTACACCCCTTTTTCCATTAAAAAAGATTATTTTTCCCAAAAAAGCATAAAAAACCCTCAAAAAGGGTCCAAATTCCCAAAAATATTAAAAAGGGAATTAAAATATTAATTTTATTCAAAAAAGGAAAAAGGAGGGAAAAGTACCTAAACCATGTTGGTCAATACCATTTGGTTTCCACAAAACCACAAATGGTATTCCCCACCACCAAAACCTATAAAAAGGTGGTAGGGGCTCCTCATTTCACATCCATCCATTATCTCATCCTTATGCTGCTGAAATCTCTCTTGAGCATTTTAGCCATTGCAAACCACATTGGAGAAGAGACCATTGGAGATTGGAGTTGCTCATCCTTGGAGCCATTCAACATCAACCTTCACCATTGAAGGTATTATCGCAAGCACTTGCTTGCCCCCCATTTTTCAATACAAGCTCATTCTTTAATATCTTCTTGTTCTTGATTTTAAATTATTTTTGTTATTTGCTTAATATCTTTGCTTAGATCCATGAATAGTCTTGTTTAATTACTTTATTGTTATTTATTTCCATTTAAACTGCTGCTACTAGTTAGCAGGTGCCCATAGCACTAAGCCTGGTTGCAAAACCGGGCCAACAGTTTTTGGCGACTCCGCTTTGGTTTGAACAATAGATCTCTAGTTTTTCCTTTAATCTTAGTCTTTTATTAGTTTTTAACCTTTAGATCCATAGATCTGCCATCTTAGACAGCAGATCCATTGCTGCTCTGAGATTTGGCCCCATAAACAGCCCGAAATTTTCAATTTTTGGGTTCGTTTCTCGGTTTCCGTGCACGGCTTCCGCCTCGCGGTTTTTTGCCAGATAGTCGCGCGGTCCATCGCGACTTTTCTGCGTTTTTCCGCGCGGTTCATCGCGGCCTTTTTCCAGACAGTCGCGCGGTCCATCGCGACTTTTCTGCGTTTTTCCGCGCTGCACACCGCGGCTTCGCGGTCGATTTCCGCGCTGCCCATCGCGACTGTGCGGCTAAAACCCGCGCGGTTCATCGCGACTGTGCGCCCAAAACCCGCGCGGTCCATCGCGACTGTGCGCCCAAAACCCGCGCGGTCCATCGCGACTGTGCGCCCAAAACCCGCGCGGCTGAATTTTTCATTCGGCCATCCCGATTTTAAAAAAAATTTGTTACTGTACTTTCTGCCCATAGCACATTTTTTTTTTTTACAGTATTAAATCCTGCATATTTTACAGCTTTGAAAAAAGTTTTTACTATTTAAAAAGTGCATATCTAGAAATCTTTTTAAAAATTTTCAAGAAAGTGAAAGAAAGACTCATTTTGCATTTTTCATCTAGATTCAAATTTTTTCTTGTTTACTTCTTTAAAATCTTTCCCTTAGCAATTTTCCTGAACAAGAAATCCATTTATTTCTTTTAAAAAGAAGTCTATTATTTGCTTTCATAAATCCAAAAAATCCATTATTTTTTGAGTTATTTTTTTTGAAAAGCATTTAAATTCCTTTTAGTGAAAAAATCGTAAATATTTGCTTTTTATTTTCGAAAAATCCTTTATTTGTTGAAAGTTTCCTATAAAGCATTTCATTTTTTCAAGTTCAGTTTACAACACCTCACGTGCACTCACACGATCACTTAATTGAACTAAGCCTTAAAACGAACCCTAATTTGAACACACTTTTAACCCCACTTGGGGAACACTAAAAGAATTCTTGTAGCTAGGTAGTATTGGGGGGATAGGTGTTCCAATAACACCCCTCAGTTCATACATCTGAGACATAGAAGTTGTCCAATTAGGGAGCTAAAATCTCTTAGTACTTTTTGGCGCGGTCACAACCGGTTTGTGGGAAGGCCTCTCCCTTAGGAGGGGAGAGTTGAAGTCGCGAGGATGGTTCCGGAAGCCTGAGTGGAATACCGAAATCCATTCAGTAACCGAAGGGCTACCATTCGCAGTTCTCGGGATATCCCTGTATTGGGATATTGCGATCAAAGGACCAAACGGCAGATTTACCTTTTCTCGACGCATCATGAACGGAGTATCCTAGTAGCCTGTCTTTAGGATTGATTACCCGGTGTCCCTCCCGGTAGGGGGATATCTAGCCGTTGTCTCAACATTCATATTGTCTGACTTGGATTTCATCACCTTGCAGAGGATATCGTCTGTTTGAGTCACAATACTTTTAGATTAGGTGTTTGCATGATTTCAACCTACCTGTGGTCTAGTTACACCTATTTTTTCTAGGAGCCGTTTGCATGTTGGTATTCTGACCAGTTGTTGCATTCCTCCACTTATTGTAGCACAGCTGCTAGAATAAGTGCCTTTTTTGAGGATTGATTTTTTGGCCTGAGAGCCTTCTTTTTTCACTCCCCTTCTTGCACCCCCTTGGTTGCATTAGGGTTTTGAGTCTTTTATATATATATCACCACCTGATACTTAAACAAATTTTTTACCCAAACACATTTTCTCACCATTGAGAATTTTAGACGCTCTCGTCGTCTACAGGGCGAACTCCCAGAGTTTAGTCCACTTGGCTCTCCACGTCACAGACGCAGAGCCCTATCCCTTGATTCGACACATCGTCAATCAACTAGGCAGTCATCCGATTCTGACACACCTCACTTCACTTTTGATTTGGAGGTAGAATCCGAACAACCCACAGAGTTACCACCAACCACCATTATGGCTGGAACACCATTTGATCCATTGTTTACAAGCACCATAGGTGAGACATCCGCAGACCCTTCTGCTGTAGTACCATCCACGGAAACAACCACCCCCCTGGGTATGCCCAATATGGGTAACACTCCACATTTAGGAATGCCCAACACAGGGCCAACACCTGTCATAGGTATACCCAACATGGGGGTTATACCCCCTTTGGTTTCCACAAACCCCATCCCAGGAATCCCTAGTACGATTCCCAACCCAAGTGCAACCCATGTTTCACTTGGGAGTGCTATCCCAGGAATCCCTAGTGCAATTCCTAACCCAAGTGTAACCCATGTTGCACTTGGAAGCGCTAACCCATACCAGCCCACACCCATGGGAGGGCACATACCTTCCATACCTGGCGTACCTTTAGGCGCTACTGGACCCCTACACCATACCACAATGGCTAGGCATGTCCCCGCCCCAGTTACCACACCGGCTAGCCTACCATACATGGCAAGTCTGAACCTGCCAGACCTAGCTAGGTTAACAAATGACCCCATTAGACATGATCCTACGTGGCCCCATATGCCCACCAAACTTCCTTCTGACATCCCTAAGTTTGAGGGTAAGGCAGGGGAAGACCCCCAAAACCATATCATGTCCTTCCATCTCTGGTGTTCCTCCAACTCCATAGTGGACGACTCTGTCCGCCTCCGTTTATTACAGCGCACCTTCACTGGATCTGCAGCCAAATGGTATATCGAGCAACCCCATGGGACGCATTCCACATTTACCTCCCTTGCCTCGACCTTCCTGCAGTTCTTTCAGCTACCTGTCCGCTATGATGCGGGCGTCGAAATCCTACTGTCTTGCAGACAGAACACGGCCACGCATATCACTGACCATATTCATGATTGGCGCCGGCGCCGAAGCCTATGCAAAATCAAATTAGACGACCGAATCTTTTTAGACTTGTTCCTTAAATCCCTCCTTCCTCTCATTGCGAAGGATGTAGCATCTGAAAGACCCCGGTCCGAGGAAGAGGCCATCCTCAAGGCCCAACAGTTTGATCTCATCTATGCCCAGTCGGGTTACTTATACACGATCATACCGGACGCCCCACGAGGCGACTCTGCACGCGGTGACACACCGGGGGCATCACATGCCGCTGATGGCATCATTGGCCAAATCACCCCCCAACCTAAACCTTTCAGCATGGTGAGCACCATGCCCGCCCCAGACCTCTCTAGGGCTACATCCAGTTCTGGAGCGACAACTTCTTATGCTCCAACAAACCAGACCCATCACATTCATGGACCCTCTTGTCCACAACATTGTTATGGGAAAACACCATCAGCATATGTACCTCCTACATACTATGCTCAACCTACTACACAGAACCCCATTCAGTTCTCACCACAACCGTTGCAGTACCCACAGCAAACTGCACCAGCTAATCTACCACATCCAATAGCTCAAGGGTTCCAACAACCCCAACAGGCAACTGGACCACCTCCAGCTCCACCTGCATACTACCCACCGCAACCTGCTCCCGCACTTGCGGCTCCCCAGAATCCCCCCAATGCTCAAGGGCATGTGTACGCACAACAACATCAGCCCCAATACCAAAATAACCAACGCAACCAGGGTGGGCAACCAAACCGCGGAAGAGGACGTAACCGTGGAAACAACCAAAACCATAACCAAGCTCCACAACCTACCCATCCTCCGCAAAACAATAACGCGGCGCCTACTCATCAGAATCCCGATCGGCCACCTAAGCAAGCCAAAAAAGCTAATCTACGAACAAACCATCCTTGTTCCATTTGCAGTGTCTATGGCCACTATACCCACGCTTGCCCACATCTGGAGCGAGCTCGACAACTATGGACAGATGACGCCCATCGTCAAGGGCAGGCGGCTCCTCAGCCGCCACCCAACCCTCCACCACCTCAACAACAGCCTTTGGTGCTACAAAACCCTTTTCCCACACAAGGGGTGGTGAACACTCAGCCATTAGCCCCCCCACAGGGCAACGTGCAACCACAACAAATCACTTACGCCGCTCCTGATCAACCCATGTTTGATACAGGAACTCACCACTTATTGATGATGTCCACTGCCGACGTCAATATCCAAACCCGTCGGAACCAGTATGGTCCTACCTCTGAGGCTCCCCCTGCCGACAAGGATACTAACGCTAATCCCACTGATCAGACGTTACGGATACCACCTCTTCCACTCGATGGTGCCTCTAAAGCACCTCGTTTCCCTCTCCGTCGTATCAACAACAACCCCAATGCACGGGCTGCGTCAAATTACAACATCGTAGATGACCTAGCTCAATCTCCCGCAGCCATGTCTGCGTTAGAAGTCTTGAAAAATTGTCCTACGCAGCGCAAGACTTTACTGTCCGCCATTGGGGCAATTGACCCAAATGATTCGAAATTGATGACCTTTGATTTGGACCAATCCGAACCACGTCTGCCTTCCACCATAGCAGTCCAAGTTTCCGTTTCTATCCGGAATCTTGTCATCCATCGATGTATCATCGATGAAGGTGCCTCCACATGCGTCATGTCCACATTTGTTTGGCAGAAGTTGGGATCCCCTGCTCTCCAGCAATCCACCACTGCATTGCGGGCCTATGACGGCCGGTCAGCTCAACCTCAAGGTCTACTACCCAAGGTCCCCGTCCAATTGGGTGGGAAAACTGTGCTCATCGACATTGAGGTCATTAACGCCCAGCTCGATTATAACCTTTTACTTGGTCGTAGTTACATGTACGCCATGAAAGCGGTCGCCTCCTCCGTTTTTCGTACCATGATGTTCCCCCACGAGGGACGCATGGTCAAAATCGACCAACTCACCTACTATGATCCCAATGCCCCTGCAGCCCCCGAAAATGTTCTTCCCATGATTGAACAACCCGCTTCTAGTGCAGTTACCTCCTTTGTGTCTTCTGTGGGACCCGGACTCTACTCAGATACACCAATGACCTCTACATTCCAGGCCATTCCACCACCGTCACCAGAGACCCAGGTCGCAAACCTCTGTACTCTTTCACAGAATACACAAACACCCGGTATTCAACCACCATTGGTACCGAGTCACATCGGTGTTACACCCATCCACACCATCCCCTTTCTATTTCCTCCTTCGGTTATAGTAAGCGCCCCGGTTATGGCTACCCTTAGTCTACCCGGATTAACATTGGGATTACCCGTGTGGTATATTTCACCTCCCGTTCCATCGCCGACACCAAACGTCATCCTCCAACCGGTACAACCTATTGTTACCACAAATCAACCTCCTCCTGGTGTCGCAATCCCTTCGTCGTCAACGAATCCCCCCAATGCTCAAGGGCATGTGTACGCACAACAACATCAGGCCCACTGGCGGCAGAGGCCCACAACCATACACTGCGGTACCCCCACCCAAGGCAGTTAAACCTCCCCCCGTATTCTGTGCTCCTCCAAAATGCTCGCTGTGTGATGAGTTAGGCCATCCAACCCATCAGTGTCCACAGTTACCTGCATTGCAAGAACACATGCAAATGTTGGACGACGACCCCAACATCCCGGTGGTCAAACTAGATCCAAACCCCATGCCTCGTGATAAATCACTACGTACCAACCACCCATGTGCGATATGCGGTATTTACGGCCACTACTCCCACAACTGTCCTGACATCCCAGACTACAGAGCAGCTCTCTACGAGATGAACAATTCGGACCTAGAGACGGAACCCCCTACTATCGAGGAGATCTACCCTCCCGCATCATCCTCATCCGGAGAGATTAACACCATCTACATGATCTCTTCGACTACCACTACCTCATCACTCGATTTGACCACTCAAAGCTCCCGCAATGATGAAGAGGTTCTCGAGACTCCTACTACCTTTCATTATCCCAGGGAAGACATGCACCATCGTCCATACTTCCTCCTGGAAGAGACTTCATCCACCACCGCTACCCAATCCGCGGTTGAGTCCAAGGATTTCCTTCCTACTAAAATCGACTGGTTAACGGATCCCATGGCCGATATTTCTCCCGTCATCCACATTGACATCTCTGACCCACTTGGTGCCCTTCATACCATCACATTAGGAACCTCCCACAGTGAGCATGAGATCGGAGAATACCAACAACTCTTCCAAGAATTCACTGATGTCTTTACTTGGTCAGATACCGAAATGCCTGGCCTTGACCCCACCATTTATACGATCTCCACTGGATACCCCTCTGTCCGGTCGGCCCCTTCCATTGATCCCTTTGACACACAGGTTCAACCCTTTCAAATTGACCAGGAAACCACATGTCCACAACATGGGGGCAGGCCCAAAACCTTGCTTACTCGTCATCATCGTGATCCTCGTCGGAGATACTGGGGGCATCCACCCCACAAAGGGAATCCACGATCATCATATCATCACTTCAGTATGCCACCACGACCCACAGCCTCATGGTATAACACCCCGCCAGCAGTTGCTCAATGCCCTATTGATCTCTCTCTGAGACAACATCTGCACCACATTGACACCTCTGAGTTAGGGGGCATAATAGATTACCTCGACCCCGGGATAGGGGGCATGATCAATCATTTTGAACCTTCCCCACCATCTCTATCTCAACACCTCAATAAGCCCATCGTTCAAACCAACACATATGTGATCCACAATCACAAACCCCATGCACATAGCATGGGGGCAGGTCATTAACCCTTCTCACTTTTCATATTTGTGATCTCAACCATTTTTGAGGTCACGTGTCACTTGTATATTTGAGTTAATTTTATGAAGATAGTATTTCCCCCCGCGGGTCATCATTTCTCCCCACCACTGCATCATTGGCTTGGAGGGCTCACCTTTATTTGTAGCAATTTTTTAACCTAGTTATTTGCTTTGACCATTTCGGAGTCCTTATGACCTCTGTTTTTCGCACCATTTGCACTGTCGGATTCATATTTCCGCACTCGTGATGATGCTTGAGATCATTTCTCGCTCTCACCTTTAGATTTGTCGGGCATTTCTTCCATGTCCCCTCGTCACCTCGGTTTGCGTGACACATCGGCCGTTCTCCGGAATGGGCATGCCTTATATCGCCGGATTCAGTTTTCCACGCTCGTGATGATGCTAGAGATCATTTCTCGCTCTCACCTTTAGATTTTTGGGCATTTTCCCACGCCCTCTCATTGCCTCGGTTTGTGTGCCACAACAACCGCAGCCCCCTTTTGACAACCTTTATGTCACCGGATCCAGTATCCCGCACTCATGATGATGCTTGAGACCTTTTCTCGCTCTCATCAATCCCTTTTTGTTCGGTATAATTTTATCCCTTTTTCGGACCGAGCAATCCCTTTTACGAAAAAGGCACTTAGGGAGTTTCTGTTAAGCTCTTTTCTGACTCCTAAAACAATGAAAAGATCGCCGAGCAATCTTGCTTCCTTTCATGCTCGCTAAACGTATCTGAAAGGGCGTCTACCTGGTATAAGTTTACCCCTTTTCCGGACCTCGTAGACTAATTACGAAAAAGGTATACTCTAGTCACATCGGCTAGAAGAGTTCTCCATCCGCATCATTTTATGCTTTTTCGGGCCTTGGTGACTAAACTTACGAAAAAGAAACACCAATAGAGTCCACTTACCGTTTTCAGACTCTCTAAACATGAAAGAAACCAAGAGCATTAGCCGTCCTGGGCTCACAAAATCCATAGGACCGTACCATTTCAGAGCACACTTTTATCCCTTCTTAGAGCTCATTAAAACTACGAAGAAGGAATCAATGGTGACTCTTGGCGCCACGACAGATCACATCTACTAATATGGCAGCTTCCCCATTTTGGTCGCCTTTGTTCAGAGTATTCTGCAGTATGTCACCTTGATAATCCCTCGACAGCACCTATCAGCTCGTCCTCCCTCCCAGAGTCAATATATACCATTCAGTCAAAGCAATGATCCCCACACCTACAAGTCAGTTCCCTACGCTGCCAGGTCAACCATGTCATCATGCTCTGAACAAAGGAAGTTTGAGTCTACCCATTTTTTGACCCAGTTATTTTCCTTCCCCACAAGTATGTCAGTCCTACCATCAGTACTACATCACTTCAGTTATACACCTCCTGCTCCTATCAAGGAAACATCATTGCCTTGTTAGTTGCTGGTCTCCCTCTGTCGACGACAACTACATTGATTCCATAGGATAGACCTAGAGGTCCCTGTGTCTTGGACTCATTACCATTTATGATGATTGCCTACGAATCATTTCGAGAGGAACCCTCAGTGCCTCTCCGAATGATTGTTTCTCACATGCTCGACTTCAACACCTTGATCGCATCGTTGAGACTCGCACAGGGTATTGGTCCGTTCAGTTATTAGTCGAAGACCCCAGATACCACCTGACTCCTCCACATTTGAGAGTCTACCTATGGATACAACCAGTTACATTTTTTCTATAGATATCCGAGTTGCGTATGGCGACAATATCTCAGATGGCTCACAGTCATTGAGTCCATACAGATGTTGGACACCTTCAGTTTCAGCAGTTCAACAGTTATTCCAGTGTATCAGTTATTGAGATCAGCAATGATCATGAGTATATCCCACAATAATGTCCCCTCTGGACCATTATGATGTACCAGTATATTTCTTTACGTATTAGATCCCCCTTCTTGGGACTAATTGTTTTGTATATGTCTTGATACGAGCATGGGAATGCCCGCCTCGTCCTTTATCAGAGATTATACCTCATTCATATTGAGGCCATGTAATATTTTTTGTTTTTGCAGCTTCCAAGGGCCGTGGCTCCAGTCTCCAACCGGTCTCTTCTCTCCCCTAAAACCCCAGAAAAAGAAAAATGAACTATGATGTCTATCGGCCATACGATGAGCTCCTGCCCTCACACATCAGGAGGCAATCTGTTAACACCCAAAAAGTGCTCACTAGCTCATTTCCCTATTCACATGACCCATTTATCCACTTTTTCACCATCAGAGCCTCTGAAACCAACAAAAGGTCACCAAAAGACCTGAGTACACCCCTTTTTCCATTAAAAAAGATTATTTTTCCCAAAAAAGCATAAAAAACCCTCAAAAAGGGTCCAAATTCCCAAAAATATTAAAAAGGGAATTAAAATATTAATTTTATTCAAAAAAGGAAAAAGGAGGGAAAAGTACCTAAACCATGTTGGTCAATACCATTTGGTTTCCACAAAACCACAAATGGTATTCCCCACCACCAAAACCTATAAAAAGGTGGTAGGGGCTCCTCATTTCACATCCATCCATTATCTCATCCTTATGCTGCTGAAATCTCTCTTGAGCATTTTAGCCATTGCAAACCACATTGGAGAAGAGACCATTGGAGATTGGAGTTGCTCATCCTTGGAGCCATTCAACATCAACCTTCACCATTGAAGGTATTATCGCAAGCACTTGCTTGCCCCCCATTTTTCAATACAAGCTCATTCTTTAATATCTTCTTGTTCTTGATTTTAAATTATTTTTGTTATTTGCTTAATATCTTTGCTTAGATCCATGAATAGTCTTGTTTAATTAGTTTATTGTTATTTATTTCCATTGAAACTGCTGCTACTAGTTAGCAGGTGCCCATAGCACTAAGCCTGGTTGCAAAACCGGGCCAACATGACTTATGATGTCCATCGGCCATACGATGAGCTCCTGCCCTCGCACATCATGGGGCAATCTGTTAACACCCAAAAAGTGTTAACTACCTCATCTACCCCATTACATGGCTCATTTGTCCATTTTCCTACCATATTTCCCTTAAAAACCCTGAAAATCCCACTAAAAAGCCTCCAAAAGGCCTAAAATGCCTCCAAAAGGCCACAAAACCATCAAAAAAAGCCTCAAAAAGGCTAAAAAAACCCCTTTTTCCTCCAAAAATATCCAAAATTCCTCTAAAAATAGCAAAAACCCTCTAAAAAGGGAATAAAAAATATAAAATAATGAGGAAAAGGAGGAAAAAACCCTATGCAGTTGACCTAAACCATATGGTTCCCAAAACCATGGGCCAGCACTCCACCATCAAAAAACTATAAATAGGTGATGGAGACCCCTCATTTCACATCCACAGTCATAAGCACCCTTACTCTGCCAAAATAGCTCTTGAAACCCTAGCTCACCCTTGAGCTACTTTCACCTTAAGAGCCCCTTTTGGCCCATTTCCACCATTGGAGAAAGAGAAGGAGCAAGTTGGAGCTTGGAGCAACCCTCTTGGAGCATTGCAAGAGCTTCACCAACCTTCACATTGGAGGTAAAATTAATACAAAAGCCATTCTTTACATCTTCTTTTTTCTGTTTCATGCACATGTTTAGAGTAATTTATATTTTTGTTTTAGCATTTTAATTTACATTTACTGAACTGCTACTAAGGAGTCCCTTCTCCTTAGTAGGTGCTCATTTGCACAAGCTAGGGGTAAAACCCTAGCTACATCAGGGCCTACCCCCACATGGTGGGTCTAATAACCCTAGTTACCACAAACCATTGGAGGAATAATCATCTCCGGATACATAATAGGGTTACCTCGTAGGGATGAAACATCTCCGGAATAATAAAGTACAATTATAATATTCTTAGAAGTTACAATATTCAACAGGTTTTGACTCATAGTATTGGCGCCTAGACTTAGCCCATGGTTTGTATTGGCCCATAGTATTGACCCATGGTATTGGTGCCTAGACTTAGTATATAAGTGTGTGTTGAGGCCTATGAAGGCACGATGAAGTTAATTGTATTGAACTTGCTCAAAGGAGGTTGCCCCCTCGAAGTGGCCCATGATCAATATAAAAGTGATTCTAAGTTCTATTATTTCTGATATCTCGTGTATTTGCATTAATTAATTATTGCAGGTTCATCACAACAACAAGGGAAGGGATAATTCCATGCAACGTAAAAGATCTACCATCAAATGCAGTGAGTGTAGTTCTAGATGTGAGTAGAGGAGGAGAGCCAAGATCTTTCCAACAAGTCAACGAAATTACTGACACGGAAGCACCTTCATCAACCATAGTACATTTGACGAAGCTCTTAAGGAAAACCACTTGGATTTGAAAATCCACGTGGTAAGGAAAGCGAGTTTGGACATCAGTAGTATCGAACTTGATAACACTAGTACTTCCCCCATCTTGAACTCCTAACGCACTCAAAAGGGCATGCCTCCGAGAAGGACAGGCGTGCAAAACTTCAAGAGCTGACATGGCACATGGAGTTTGGCCCAAATCTTCTATGATGGAGTAGTTCTGGGTAGCTCGATTATTAGGATTATGCGTGGAGCGCTTGAGAACACCTTTCAGTATCTGCAGCATAATAGAAGGCTTCTCGATGTGCAAGGAATTATCAGGAGGAGGGGGAGGCTCATTCCCAAAATTCGGTTGTGGTGCACCATAATCACATTGATGAGTAGCAACACAAACCTCCGACTGAACCATATTCACACATCCATAACCACTAGTATTGGAAGAAGACGTTGTCGTTTCATTAGTACCATAACTAGTGGTGGGAGCATGCGAAGCCATGTTCTGGTGATGAGGTAGGGGATCCTTCAGCACAGCTGGGCTCTGTGCCAAATGCTTCGATGCTTCTTCAATACGAGGACATAAGTGATTAAGATGATCCTCCCCACAAAGCTTGCAAGGGAATTTCACCTTACGCCTAGGTTTACGATCATTGCCAGCATTACCACCTTCCTGAGGAGGGTTGGCATTCTCTTTACGAGGAGTATTATGATTGCTATTGTTGCTACTTCCATTTTTTCCACCCCTGCGATTGTTTCTTCCCTTTTCTTACCACCAGATTGCTGGTTACCCACCAGTTTCGTTGATTGCACAGTGTGTACATCAGACGACGGAGTGGAAGTGGACAAGGTGTGAACTTGTCCAGGTGCAGACTGGTTTAGTAACAAATTTTTCATTTGATTGGCTACCAAGTCTACAGGGTGAGTGCATGCAGACCCCATGATGCCATCGGCATGTGGTCCAGGAACTGACGTGGGCTTATGTCTTGTTCTCGGTGCATCAGGAATAATGTCATACAAAATGCCAGACTGAGAATAAAGTAGATCTAACTGCTGGACTTTCAAGATAGCTTGTTCCTCAGTCATAATGCCGAACATCGAAACATCCTTAGCAATATATGGGAGTAAAGACATAAGGAACCATTCCAACAAGAACTCTGGAGGAATGTTTCCTTTCAGTAATCTCTTCCACCGACGCCACTCTTGAACGTGGTCAGAAATATGTGTGGCCTTATTCTGACGGAACGTGGACAACAACTCAGTACCAGTATCATAACGAACCAGCAACTGGAAATGGTCTAAGAAAACCAAAGCAATCTCGTTGAATCCCCTATAGGTGTTTCCAGGCAACTCCACATACCATTTCGTGGCTGCCCCTGTGAGGGTGCATTGAAATAGGCATAATAGAATGGAATGATGATTCAAAGAGTTGGAGGAGCACCAAAGGTGAAATGTCGTGACATGATCTCCCAGGTCCTCACCACCTTTCCCCTCAAACTATGGAATGTCTGAAGGGAGCTTGGTAAGGACCGGGGGCCAAGTAGGGTCGTGACACACTGAATCATTCGTGATCTTCGAAAGATCCGGGAGATTCAAGCATGCAAGGAATGAGAGCTGCGACTGGAAAGCTTGATTATAAGCCCCCATAAAAGGTTGGTTAAATGGAACTGTGTTATACGATGGACCATAAGCTTGACCATGAGGGTTAAACTGCTGATACTGAGGACCTGACGGCATTTAAGCTTGCCCATGGCCATAAGATGGATAACCTCCCCCTACCTGACCCATTTGAGAGTAAGCAGGTATATGTGTGTTTTGAGCACCATATTGGGGTGGTGGGTGATACTGGTGGCCAGCACCGACTGTGTTGTAGTAAGGGTTGCCACCATGGGTATGGGGCATGTATGTACTATTCATAGTGGGAACCGTGTTGTATTGACCGTAATGGTATGGTATGTTCCCACCCCCAATATTAGGATTAGCTTGAGCGGTCGTGTGATGACCATAAGCATGAGAAGTATTCCCAGGTCTAATATGGGTGTGACCAGTAGCAGGGTTGGTGGTGTGATGTCCATGCGGATAGAAAATATTCCCACCCCCTACATTACTATTACTATCGGCAGTGGACGCAAAAGTATGCAGTATGTTCCCACCCCCGTGGTTGGGAGGAACGATATCATGTGCAAAAGTAGTCCTGGGTTGACAAGTAGCAACATGTGTATTAGGTGGTGGATGGCGAGTCGTGTTTCGGACAACATTCCGACTAGGTTGGGTATTCCTAGGAGGTGGTCGCATTCCAACATTAGCATGGTTAGGAATCTAACCAGTCCCCATACTCTGTGAGTGGGTGGACAACATAGTGCCCCCATCTAGGGTAGTGCCCCCAATGGGTATAGTATGGCTAACACTTTGACTAGTGCCAGCATGAGTACCAACCATAGTGGAAGGTTCGATAGTATTGTGACTAGGCATACCAAAAGAGAGTGCGGTGAGGTTGACCATAGGGTCAGAATCATCATGAGTCTCAGGCCTCCTATATCTAGAATCGCGTGGAAATGAAGGAATGAAAGGCTCGTCCTGTTCTTCCTCCTCGGGTAAGTTGGGCATCCCGTAAAGATAATTATCCAGATTCGAAGGATCAAACGGATCCTGGTCAAGTGGATTAGGCCAAATAGAACCAAGTTGAGTCGCAGGTGGATCACCTTTCCAATCCTCATGAGGAGTCTAGGGATCGGAAGTATGTTCAACTCTACCTGAAGGAGTAGAAAGGTCTTGGTCGATATCGGGATGTGCAGCCATGTAGTCCTCAACATAAGTCACATATGAATCTGAAGACTCATGGGGAGCCCTTCGGTGTCCTCTAGTAATACATTGTGTAACTAAACCTGGCTTTAAGCCAGCCAAACGACGGGACTGGCGGAGAGTAGGGCTCCACGCCATGTTCTCTCTAGAGAGAGACACAATGTCTCCTAAAGGCCAACTACCAATCAAAAACAGTAAATCAAAAGCACACACCTAGAGAATCTACAGCTAAGAATAGATAAACAGAGTGGCTAAATGAGCTCCCGACACTAGAGACGGTATGTCTCGCCTAGGAGAGACTTGAAACTCCCAAACTATAGCCGGAGGTAACAAAATCTGTTATAGAGACACCCAGTCTTCACTGTGTCGACAGGGTCAAGTCCACTGCACGAACACAATTGTGCTATCCAATCCCTATCTGACTCAGGACACAAACACCATCACCACTGCAAGTACACTATGCAGTACCTAGGTAAGGCAACTATGTCTACCGCAATATAACCAATGCTCAGGGGGACAGTCGTAGGTGGGACCCGTCGTATGGGTAGGGTATCTAAGCTCGAAGCATAAGAGGATGAACCTCCGGTACCCCCAGATATGAACAAATCCTGGATATATCTCCCACGTTCAGCCGGTATCAGAGGGATATCTCCTCAACCAACCTCCAGTGATCTCGTGCTTAACTCTGGTTTGAGTAGAGCTTTCCTAAGAACACTGATCTATACCATGGATTCCTCCACTCCCTAGTCAGACACCTAATGTTTCATTCAGTAGTCTTGGATTGTTAACTCACAATGATCTATTCCAGGACTCTAAACCTATGCTAGTTGGTGTACCCTATAAATAAAATAAGTCTAATCAATTTTATGATTAAGCGTTAATTTTAGTGGCTGTGATTACTCAAGGGATATGGTCGTGAAACTAGTGATGTGTAGACTCAATAGTATGCAACATCGTCCAATCCTAGACTCATCTATCTAATAAAACAATGTCACTAATATGCAAAATCAACCAACAATTCTGAAATAAATATGCAAACTTTTATCTTTTCAATGCACAAGCAGAACCTAAAATGAAGGCAACAAGCACTCAATGCAAAATGCAGTACATGGAAATAAAATATTTTTGTATTTTCTCTTATAAACAGAAAGGAAAATGCAAAAAACTAAATGAATATTTTTGTATTTTTTCAATATATATGGAATGAAAAAATGCAAGCAAAATCCTACTATTTAATCACTGAAGTGTCGAGAAGATCACTAAGACAACCCAGCAGATCCTAAACAACAAGACTGAGCCAAAAGAAAGAGCTCAAAAGGAAGAAACCAAGAGGCTAAAACCAAAGATTGGTAAAAAGCCAAGAAGGGTCAACCAAGAGAAACGAAGAGATCTGGTCACAACCAAGGCATGAAATAGTCAAGAAAGAGGCCAACAAAGACTCAGGAATCAATCAAACTCACCCAGCAACAACCAATAGCCATAAACCAACAAAAGCCGAAGTTACATGCTACTGTCGAAGGAACACCTGCGGGTACCCACGAGCAGTAGTGTAAACAAAGGCGGGTATACGCGGGCAGAACTTAGCCATCCCGCGGGTGAGGAAAAGAACATGGTCAAATAAAGAGTCTATAGGCTCAGAAAAAGCAAGTTTTCTATAATGTATCTTAACAGGCAATCAGTGACATAGAGCTTCGATAAAAAGTAACTCTAATTATGGACTAATGCTCAAAAAATTTCCCAAACATGGATGTTTTCCCCAGCAGAGTCGCCATTTCTGTATTGGAGAAAACTCACTATGGCTTGGGAATACCACAATAGACAGATGACTACCAGAAATATACTCAATTCTCAAAACAATGCTATTATAAATGACAATGTTAAAATAATGGAGAAATGTAACCAACCTCGATCCAACGTTTAATGTAGATTCTCGTTGGAGCTTTCAATCCACGCACATCCAAGCACTTGTAATCTGCAAATTAGTCTTGGCAACCAATATCTAACAAGTACATGTGATATATAAATGACATTAGCATTATCAATAACAATGGTCCATAATATCATAAGCAAATTTCACCCAATGTATAATAAATGACATTCACACCATGAATGGACAAGAATATGAGTATTTCTATTAATGAACAAGAAGAAGTACAAAGTGATACGACCTCTTTCCAGGAACCAATCTGAACCAAGATCTAGATCAATCCACTTGTGCCTCCACCACTTCAGTCCTCCATGAAAGGCAAACTCAAACTAGCAAGGAGTTTGAAAGGTGAACATAATTGGTTCGCAACTACAAGGATCAATGATTGCAGACTCGAGATAGGGCAAAAATCCACTAGAGTTCCTTTACTCTTCTCTTCTTCCTCCCATCCATAAGCCATATGTGCTCAATATATAGTCCTCTCAAAGGTAGGTGAAAGGACTCATCGAGACATTACTTGGGCAGATGGAGAGCCAAAGGTCACCCAATGACTGCTTTTTGGGAGTAAAAAGTAATAAAATAGTGGTTTTTACCATTTTACTTGATACCCGCGGGCTATAGGGATGCAACTCGCGGGTACGCATGCTATAGTGATGCAACATGCGGGTAGGAACAAAAATAGGATAGACTGGTATCACTGAAGGATGAAAATGGATCTGAGTCACTGAAATGGATCCTACAGGCCAAAGAATGCTGATGCTCACAGGGTGGAAGATTTCTGTGTAACATTCCTATTATTTTTGTAGGTCTTCTACATCTTCCATGTATTCAGAAGAATTCCCTCCTCTTTCTCCATTCAACTATTATGAATGGAAACAAAAAATGATAGCATATTTGAAGAGCCATGATCTCTTTGATGATTGTTTTGAAAGAGAGTTCGAATCCTCTGAAGAAGAGAATGACTGGTTAAATAAAGGTGACAGTGTCTATGCAACAATGATGTATGCAATGTCTGGATGCATGGTACATCACTTCATTGATTCTGTTGAATCTCCAAAAGAGCTATGGGACCATCTAGATGAAAGATTTGGCAAGTAGAAGGAAGGGATTGGTCCAAACCATTTCGAGAGAAATATCATGGTTGCATTCACCCTCCTTGATGATCTCATTGATCATGAACCAGTATCAAACATATCTCATATTGAAGTTAGACACAAAGAAGAAGAACTTTCAGATTCTACACTGATGCTCCAAATTCCTTCTATTTCAAATTCTGTGCTAGCTCACACTCTAAAAATTGCAGAGGTTCCTAAATCCTCTCTTGCACCAGAGTCTATTGGTTTGCATCATGATCTACTGAATGTTTCGGAGGTCAAATCAGCCATTGGAGGCAATGCATTCCCTCTCCTTGATCACTCACCTCCTATTCACTACTGTAAGATCATTATTTCATGCTCTTAGAAGGTTATTGAAGATGATGGCCATTGCCATTCGCTTGGGATAATTTCTCATCGATTTATTGGTTTAGATCTCACCTCAAAAGGTTCAAAGGAGATCTTAAGCAACACAGATTCAAGTCTTGGATCTGATTTGGATTCCAAGCAATCACTTACATTTGATGGTTCTTTTGAGCATAATCTCACCCATGATAGTTCGAAGGAGAAAACAAAAGACTATCTACACATTCATGTTTTTTATCCTACCTCAGCTGATTTGAATCACAAGTTCAAGGATCATCCTCATACTTTTGGAGTTGTTCTCATCACATTCGATCTGAAGAGCAAGTACAAGCACATGCTTTTTGACCATGAACCTCTTCTTCCCAAGAAGAAGATACCTCTAGACATATGACCAAGCATCACACCTACTTGAGTTTGGAGCTTTTATTTTTGTGTGTGCCTTATAGTCTATTTTGAGAGGGGGTTACTTTTCCCATGAGGTTTTCCCCATTTCCTCGGTTTATTGACTATTATTATTCATTGTATTGGGTGACCTTTGGTCTCAGTTACCAGGGCCCAGGATGGATTAAGGGGGAGTGTTAGGATATTCCTATACTCCATCCTATTCCTACCAGCATTTTCATTATTTGCATTTTCAGTCTTGCATGCATGCATGCAATGGGATGCATCCCAATCATCAGTCCTAGCACCTATCCCTCAGTTAGCTAGCCCCGAGAGCTTCTCACTGATCAGTTTTATCCCTTCTAGAGCTTAGTGTGCCCTTCCTCCTTGATTTAAGGAAGCAAAGTTGACCTCTCTCACCTACCACTAAGTTGCACTTCAGTTAGTTGAGTTATCTTTAGTTATCTCCTTGATTTAAGGATAGACTGACTCTCAACTGACTGTATCACTCCGATAGACCTCCAATGAGACTAGACTTCCCATTCTAACTCCAGTTAGCTCCTCATGCACCCTCCATTGAGCCTCCTTCATTCAGTTAGTGCCTCCATCTGCGTGTTACACCTACCACACTCAATTAGACTTAGTTTGACTGATGATTGACAGTTACTTGTGCATTGATGACTCCATTGATGATAATGAAGACTTCTAGTTGTGCTCTGATGACACTCCAGTGATCTTTTGATCTCTCCATGAAGGCTAGTTCGAATTGCCACCTTGGCATTCGAATCCTCATGCATTGTATTATTTATTTGTCCATTTGTGATTAATGAATTAGTGTGTGTGAAGTTATTTTGCTTCTATCTGAGTTCTACTATATTATTATTCTGTTGCTCATTTAAAATGCATTGACCACTCTTCTTCTATCTTCCTACTTAATCATAATCTTTCTTGTGAGGTATACATCAAATCTTAGATATGTTGTGAGTATTTTCAGAATTATGTCCATGAAGAAGTCCTGGATGACTCTATCTACAAAGGATTGAATAGATTTTCTTAGGCCCTGGCTAGGGCCAAGACCATAGATGAACAACATCAAATTATGCAATATTAGAGAGAAATTAAAGCTAAAGTCTTGAGCTATAGAACATTTATGAATCTGCTTGAGAAAATGAGAAATGATAAAGCAGAAAAGGAGAACCAGCAGGATAATGCCCCTCTAATGCTTACTTATTCAGATGGGGATAAAGGTAAATCCCCCATGGAGAATCCTACTAAGGTAAAAATAGCTGAATAGGTCAAAGTCTTGTTACAGACCTCTCATCATTGGAAGCAGGAGTTAACACAACTGACTTCAGTTCTGGATACTCAAATAGTGAAACCTCCTAAGCTTACCGTGGATGTTCAAGTTACCACTGTGGCTGCACAGATATGTGATGATCTAATAATAACTATGGTCAACCCAACTAAGAGGCAGAAAACCTCGACCCATACATCACAGGTTCCCACTGTTGATATTGTTGATAGTGATGTTGATGATGAAGCACATCACCCAGTATCTGTGACTGTAGAAGTGACTCAACAAGTGACTGAAGATCCACAAGCAGTCATAGATTGGCTAAATACTATTAAGATGGACCACTCTTTTTCTGATCAATAGGTATTTGTGGTTACTACTACCCCTGAAATTACAACTTCAACACTTTTTTTATCATATATTCAAGATCTTTATGCTTTGTCCCTAGGGGTAATGCCACCATTTTCCATATCACAACTTTTTCATACTTTGAATTCTATAGCCACTCCACTTTCAGACAACTTAGTTCCTTTTTCTATTTCCCCATCTATTGTTGCAGAGATCCAGTCTTCGACTGTCCCTCAGCAATTACCCATATCCACTTTATCATCATCCACCACTGATGAGCCATCCATAGTTCTTTCTCCATCATCACCTATTAAGGATGACCATGTTCCACTTTCTGAAGCCTTCACTTCAATCCCTTATCCAATCCATGTTCCATCAGTTCCTTAGATTGTCTCTACCCCTATGACTACTCCTCAAGTTACTATGCCTATTCCTAGTCCCACTGTGACTCAAACACCTTCATTGATTTCAACAGAGAATGTCATCCCAATTTCTTCGGAAATAATAACTGACTATGAATATGATGTGGTAGTCCCTCTTGTACATTACTTCTACAACAAAGAAAATAAAGCAATGATAAAGAGGGGTAAGAAGAGGAGAGGGGATCAAGGTGAATTCGAAGTATGTGTTCTTAATCAAATAACATGGGCTCAACAAACAAATGACCCCCAAACAACAACAATTGAGATAGCCACAGCCTTAGGAGCATTTGCTAGTGCAAACCCTGATTCAGTCCAGATACTGAATATGGAGATTGATTAGAAGAAGGAAGAATTGGAAAGGCTCAAAGAAAAGTTAGTAAAGACGAAGGAAGAACATGAGATTTATGTTGTTGATCTCAGGAGGTTATGGGGAGATATGTTAAAGGATTTGGAGTGAAGCAATAGCTCTCTTCAGGATGAACTTCATAATATACAAGTTGAGGATTATGCCAACACACAAAAGATAGCCTTACTAGAAAAGAAACGTGAGGATGCAACTGCAAGTGTAGCCTCTTCTCGTTTCTTTAAGTTCTCACCCAAGGAATTTAAGGATTTGGCCCTGCAAGTCAATGAAGAACATCATAAATTGCTAGAGAAACTATTTGACACCCTTGATGAGATTAGGGAAACTCATATGACTTTTGGTAAGATGTATGGTGCCCTTGAAGAGTAGAAATCCAAAAGGCTGCAAGCTTCTCAAGAAAGTCAAAATATTGGTGAGTGGCAAAGGTGTATCATGGACATACCAGAAGCCATCCCTATTCTCAACAGTTTTCAGTTCAAGAAGATCAGAGGTGCATTGAACACTTGGCTTGAGCTTAATGAGTCAGTTGAAGACATCCTTAAGAAAGCACAGGCTATGTGCAGCAGGCGATGGTATGCAGTAGATAAAATTTTGGAATTACTACAGTTCTCAGCCTTGGAGCTCATTGAAGAAGCTTGCCCTCCTAAGTTGACGGTTGAGCAAGTAGAATGAGGGTGTGAGGAGGAAAAGGAAAAAATTCAGCGCCTTGAGGAAGTCAAGATTGATGATGTGGATCAATTAATTAGGAAGCCAGTTGCCTTGGAAGGAAAAATTCACATTTACATCCGTATTTGGCATAAGTTAGCTAAAAATGAAATGGAAACATTCATATGTAATGCCCAGCTGGGGCTTGAGTCAGCTAACTATCTGAATGTGCATGAGTTGTTAGAGATTTGGGACAAATGGCAAGTTTTTCTAGGCCATTAGTTTTTAGTTTGATTTTGTAATCCTGGTTTGTGGGAATTTACGTTTTGTATCATTTTGTAAAATATTATTTAAGGAGGTGATCTCTCGTAGAGAGGGAGGATGGAATTTGGAGAAACAATCAACAGGAGAGGCTAGAGATACTCTGTTTGATACAAGGCATGTAATTTCTTACAAACTTTCATTAATACAGTCAAGTTATTTTCATATCTACTTTTGTCTATTGATCAAGTTTATTTGATGAATGTGATTTTACTCTGAATTGCTTATCTAATACTATTTCAATCTTTTTGCAATTTAAAAAGCATAGTGATCTATAGTTCAGGTTTTTATTTTCTAATGATCTGTGTGTTCATGAAGTTTTCAGAGAGTTTATTCAATTAAAACTTTTATCGATTTCTACAAATGGTTTTTACAGTAAAATATAATTGATGTTAATTTTTAAATTAACATATCTGTTATAGGTCAAATCTTGAATGCATACAACACTCAATTTTCCATTGGTTAATTTTTATTGAGTAATTTTAACTTGAGCTGTTAAGCCATTCATCTTTTTTGCAGTTTTGTTTAATTGATAAATGTGCTTATCTATTCCATATCAAGTTGACCTGCATTTATCTCAAGACACTTTCTTAGGGTAGATCTAACTTAGTATAGATTCCTTTAAGTATATTTGTGTTTACAGATTTTAATACACTTTGTTTTTCTACAAAAGAAAACTGATCCCTAGGATCAAAACTCACCAACTCTTAGAGTGCCAGCAGAGGCTGAATATCCATGAGAGATTACTATACCAAACAGGATGGGGATAGAACTATCCTTGCGTAGGATATTTTGAAGCCTTTCAGTCTAGTTTTCCCCCCTCTATTGAGAGCTTAGGAACCCATTCCAGCACTTTTCACACCCTGCACATCCGAGGCCTCAACAATCCCTAATTTGAATGTTTACCCAATTTGGCCAATTTTTGAACCTTGGACTAGTGAAACCCCAAACTTTCCTAAATGAGACCAAATGGTTTTGAATTATATATGGAATGGATTGAGGTGTATTAGGACACACTAATTCAACTATTATATTCTTGGAAAATTTTAAAATACTTCAGCAACATGCATTTACAAGTGGAGAATGAAAGGAAAAAATACTAAGAAAATCATTGTTAAAAACCCCCAAGGGTAGGTGATTCTTTTGGCTTCCCAAATGTTGTACAATCCTCCTAAATTTTAAATATGAGTCTTGAATATGTTAAAGTACATCAAGTACAACATGTGTGCATCATCATATCAGGTTTTAGGGTCGAATAGGTATCCTATACGACATCATTTTCTAGAGTATATAATTTGGGTGAAGATGGTAAACAAGGGACCTTGAATTTATGTCACAAAATATAGTAACACCTTAGCGGTATGAATACATTATTTGGGACATCAATTTAAATCCATATTCAGCTCATAAAATATATAAAAATATCAGAAATATATGATATAAAACAGGTGCAATATCATCCCAAAATCTCCATGAAAATACTATGAGGGAAATGGCTTGAATCTCAGTTTTAATTGGAAATGTCACATGAAGTACTTGGTATTTCGAGATGTGGCTCTCATGATAATTCTATTACAGAGTTATGAAGCATTTAACATGTCCATAATTTTGAAATATTAATCCTCCATTATCTAGATGCAACAAGATGTGAGCCATCACACTTTTACACGACATTGAGAGAAAGAGGAAACTAGCTCGAATACCAATGTTACTTGGAGAAACTGTACATGAAGTGCTTAGTATTTCGAGCTGTGGCTCTAATGATATATCCATTACAGATTTATTCATCCATTAACAAGTTCATAAGGTCTAAACAACAGCCTTCCATTATCTATATGCAACAAAGAGTGCACTATCTCACTTTACATGAACATTGAGAGAAAGATACTAGAATGAGAATAGAAAAGGACGAGAGAATATGAACTAGAATGAAGATGGGGGTTGAACCTGCATCAAAACATCTCGATGAATTTATGTTGAGAGTTTTGAATGGCCTCTCCATCAACGAACTTGGATGGGAATCTTGCACCCTCGAAATTGGTTCTAAGGCAGGGAGGATGGACATCCATCGTGCAAGGACAAGATTGAAGCTCTCCAAAATTGAAAAGATGCGAATGAAAAATGACCAAAATATGCTCCGTAATGACTTGGATTCTTTTTAATAACTTTAGTTGACTCATTTACCTCCTTAGAACTAAAATTATCTCCTAATTACTCATGAAATTCGAATTAGTGGGAGTTATGACCCTTCATTGGCCCCACATGATACTTGGCTCATCTTTTGTTTCCAACTCCTCCATGAATTCGAATTGGGGAATATTTTGGATTCTTTGGAGATGTGTAACTCCTCTCATGCACCATCGTGGTCTATTTTTAGCTCTTACATTGTCATAGATGTCATAGAATATGTCACAAGTGTCATAGGTGTCATAGAATCTATCATAAGTGTCATAATGCTTGTCATAGTTGTCATAGAATTTGTCATTGCCTATTTTTAGCCCTATGACTCTTCCTTTTCCTTCATTAATGTTACCTCTTCCCTTCCAACTCGAATTTAGGGATGGATCCATGTTTAAAGGAGGAACATTATCTCATGTGGAACCCACATGTCCAATTGTGTGCCCCCAAATCCAACTAGGACCTAATGCCACTTCATTTTGGAGCATTTAACATTTATTCCATAATTTATTGGTGTATTTTTCCACCATCAATTTAGGATATTGAATTTTCATTAGAAACTATAGACTTTGGGGTTAAATGTCAAAATTATAATTCTTCCACATAACCCTTAGGAATTGGGTAGGCAAAATTAATTATTTATCTAAAAACCATTTTATTGGGGACATGACAATCCTCCCCACCCAATATTGCTTCTCCTCAAGAAATTTCAAACATGGATTTTGAAGAACCTGCTTTCTTTCCAAAAAATTTCTTCCAAAAATTTCCTTTCAAAAATTTCCTTCCAAAACTCTGAGTAGTGGCACTCATGTACTTTTTCAAGTTTTGGAAACCCTTTCTGAACTTTCAACCCTTTTTCTCACTGTATAATTCTTTGAATTTTCCACTGAGTTTCCAAGCTTTGTGTATTCAATATTCCATGAAAAATTAAGAGAGGAACCACCATGCTTTCTCCTGCACTACTCTGATTACAATCACCTTCTCAAGTGGTGACTAAATATCCCATACTACTTGTTGCCCCAAAAAATTGAAACCAATGAGACAAAAAATGATCCGAGGGTCCCAAATGATCCTACTAAATGCATGGTGTAAAATTTCTAGTACGAAATTCCATGAACAACAAGTATGTGAAGATTGAATCCATCTCTCCAAAGGTCTCCCACATAGGAACTGGAACACTGCTATGCAAAGATGAACTCAAACAACTGAAGGTTGGATTTCTCTCTCAAACCAACAATTGAACTGCTACTTCAAGTGAGCTGAAACCAAGCAAAACTATTATCCCATTGCTTGTATTGAATTCCAAAAGATAGGCATGTTCTACCACAAAAACTTGCAGGAAAACGATTTCCCAGATCCCACTACCTTAGTTGCAAATATTTGAGTGGAAGTGTCACATGTGGAAACTAACATTCCAAAGAATGCTAGGATCCTATTGTCTCATATGAATATTTCCAAACATCAGTAACAACAATAAAAATTCATCACTATGAAAAATGCAAGGAAGGATGTAAATATCATACCACTACACTGGAAGTTCAACATTTCCAATGCACAATTGAAACTTTGAGGCCCCCTATATCAAAATATGAACTTCTTAAAGGTTGGGCTGAGACCAAGAGAGACTCTCCATCATGAAATACATATCCTCAAAGTGAGTTTGAATGCAAACAAGTATCCCCCAATCAACTACATAGTCCTCATGTGCCAAATGCACACAAGAATCAAGAGTGAGACCATTGAAACTCAAAGGACAAGGGTGAAAGTCCCATGTTGCATCACGAAAAGAGTAGGAATCATCCAACAAGAAAATATGTCCATGCTAATCCAAAAGAATGTAAGATGCAACCAAATAATCAGCCATGTGTTCTTTCATCCAAGTGAATGAAGAACCTCCACTAAAATATGAACCAATTAGGGAGCAAAGAAAACAGTGAGCCTTCAAGGGCCTCACAAAAGTACCATTTATGCATCCATAGATATATGTATCATCAAGAAATAACAAAGGATGTCTCTTCCAATAAAAATATGCTCCAATCATATATCTCTTCACCCAATTATTGGATGAAGTTCCTCCAACATCAATTGAACTAAGCAAGGATCAAGGAAAATCATGAGTCTTCAAGTGACTCAAGTTAACATCATAGGTGCATCCATGTAGATATATATAATCATAAGGTAACAAAGGATGCTACTGCAAATGTAAATAACAATGTACTCTAATCATGTCATCATCGAAAGGAGAGATAGGAGTTTCATACTCCTCATGTGGCATCATTAGAAAGAAACCTTTCACCCAATTTTCATTCCCAATTGATGTGGATGAAAAAGAAGTAGGGGGTGAATAACTGTAACGTCCCCTTCCATCATCAAATGCAGGGAGGGAAACATTAACAACACACCGGGGCTTTTGGCAGACTTAGCCCCAATAATTTTACTCCAAAAATATGTAAGAATTAAAAACTTCTGTGTGCAGATTCAACTCAATATAAACACAGCGAAATTAAACATAATAATACACAGAAGCATAGATTCGCATCAGCATATTTATCTCAAGCAATCAACAGGAAGAGAATTCAATCCCCTTCTTATGCTACTTCATATCAATTTCATTAACATGTAGAATAATCATTCAAATACCACATTGCAGAACACAGATAATATATAATTTAATCCACAAAGAATACTTATCTTACAACGCAAATGTCCAACGGCTGGCTACATGAGAGCAACGTTCCACCCAACCATATATCTCTGTCCAGCCTGTATTCTTTCAGCTGAGAGATCACCCCCGAGCTGGATTGTGTATCCACTAAAGAGGAACTAGATGGCTCACTCACAGTGAGGGTTTCACTCAAACAACCATGCTAAGCCAACACACAGTTGGGTTTTTCAAGCATGCAATAGGAGATGGAGGAGGATGCTAGTCCACTGAGCTCAATCCCAGAGCCACATACACTTCAAGCTAGACTCAACAATCCCATCCTCTGTTCATACATCCACTCTTGGATTTCTCACAACTCTGTCACACATAACTCCAAATCCGTCACTGATTTTCTGGGCAGTTAAAACTGGGTTTTCCCATGGATTTTGGGGTAGCTATTGCTCCCAAATTCTCCCCAAGGTTCATACCAATGGATCCCCCATTGGATTTCACTGTCCAATACCAACTCTGGGCGTTTTTGGCTCTTCAAAACGTGCGTTCTTTCAAAGTCGCGATTTTTGGTTTTTCACTCTGCTGGCAATTCGTTTTTTTGAATGGAAAATGGTGCTGGTCACTTCCACAATGGAATGGGGATGAGGAAGAAGCAACTCCCATGAGGTAGAGTGGCTTGTGGTACAAGAAAATAGAGCCCATACTCTGCCATACAAATTTCTGGGCTGCCCATGCTCCATTGAAGCCATGGACTGAATCTTCAACCAATTCCTTACAACAGAATTAAATGTCATCAAGGAAAGTCAAATGGGTTCTCAAGGTGACATATGGCAGCCTATGTTTCAATCCCTCAACCCCCTCACCACTCCCTAGTGGATACACATGGCCCCTTCTCATTCGTTGCTCTCATAGCCAGTTTTGGTATTTTATTGCATGATGTTTATTTACATCCTATTACAATTTCCATGACTTAAGAGCACATGGGCATCAAATATCAATGCTTACCTTTTTAAATCAAATTCGGGCTTTCACTAGCGAAGCCTTGGCCTTGAGCTCCACGCTAGGAAAACATACATCACATGTACACATTATTTATATTAAATGCTAATATATCCTAAGGGTCAAAATGGGGTATTACAATCCCCTCCCCCTTAGAATAACACCGTCCTCGGTGTTCCAAGACTTAGGCATACATATACAATTTACACATGTCCAAAACTTCAAAAAAAAAAAAACTTTGCAGATCTGCCCTGCATTCTATTCTTTACTTTGAACTTTCAGGACCAAGTCCATTGATTTTCACGAGCTACTCCTGCTGATTCGGATGTTCTAGCTCATCCATAAGTCTGAAAACTGTATGGCTGCTACCTTCTTGAGGTTCTCTTGTTGGGCAGTTGCGGAGGAAATGATCCACTCCACATTTCCAACACTTCACTGGTTGCTTCATCTTTACCTGCTCAATTTCCTTTGAGTCCTCCCACCTGGAGCGTTTCTTAATCGGACGATTGGGTGAATGCTTCTTAATTGATCCACTTTTCTTTCCCTTGTTGATTGCTCTCATAATGATTTTTACCTCTTTCTGCAGACAAATAGAGTCCTGCAAGACCTTGTGGTTCATCTCGTTCTGTTGCTTTTGCATCTTGAGCATCTCTCCAAGATTTTCTTGGGTCTTGGCAACTGTTTGAAGAAGACTTCCAGCCAATTCTAATATCCCTTTGTCTGCTGCCATGGTCAATGGAAACAACTAACCACACTTTGCTCACTAGCAACACTTGCCTGCACCGGCTGCAACCAATTGATTCGATTTTCACCTGTGAAATTCATCATTACAATCCTCGTTAGGCCAAGCATAACCCAATCATAAAAAAAAAATCAGTCAATGGTTTTTCCCCAATGGACATGGGTAGTCCATGCTTTACTCATGAGACTTCCACACTTTTCATGCTTGCCAACATACACATGAATTCCTTCATGTTCATCCATTCACAAGAAATTCATTAATTAGCATTCACAATTCACTTTAATCAAATAAACACACTTTTACTTTCAGTCATGCATGCATTCAACAATTTTCTAATTCTATAAATGCATCAATAAAAAGGAAAGAGAGAGACAGCAGTAAGAGTTTTCTCCTCTTAGTCTTGTTCCATTCTGGAACCCACACCACCACTGTGGTTTTCGTGCTCCTGTCCTCTTTCACTTCCACGTGAATGCTTGACCTGCCCTTCTTGGCTATGACATGTAGTGTCTATGGTCTATTCCAGACCTTTCAACCATGGAGCTCCTCCACTCGGTTGGTCTAACTCTTGGCTGCTAGGACTCACAAAGTTCCACTAGCCCCATCTTTCATTATTGCTCATGCTGAGCTCTTTAGGGTGGTTACATGTCCACATGCATCCTTAAGATGCTTCAAGGTTCTTGCTTCCAACAATACCTGCGTTGGATGTCTTCACTTTATTCCATAGGACCCTTCTTTGCTTTACAAGCATTGGATCTCCTATGGGTATAATAACGAATGTTGGGATAGCACGCAGGCTACTTCTCAACATCAATTAATCTTGCATGTTTGGCCAGCACACAGGCTGCTCCACAACACCAATAATATTGCATGTTTGGCCAGCACGCAGGCTGCCCCAAAACACCAAATAATACATGCTCAACCAGTCACGTTCTGGATTTACCAAGTAGCTTTTAGTTCTTTCAGGGTCCTTGCTTCTTGCATTGACCAAGGTTTCCAACAAAGAAACAATAATGCATCAGCTCACTGTTACAAGATTTATACTTGAAACCTTCATTATTCCAAATAAGAAATGAATGAAATTGAGTACTTATCTGTATTGTGCATTTCCTCTCTAGTCCACAGGGTCCTGCTTTTACTTTGTAAGCCTTGGGATCCTCCTGCGGACTGGGATGTTTGGCCAGCATACAGGCTGCTCCAAATCATCAAATAATCAACACCTTACCAGTACACCTTCACGCTGACTGGAAGGAAACTTCACTATGACCATTTCTAGGTCAAGGCTCTACTATGGAGCCATAGGCACATAATAGCCCTTTCATCAATACTTCACAACCCTTCATCAAAATCCCCACAACCTCCACAACATCCTTTTATTTATATTAACCCTTCCACCAAAACCCCTCACAACATCCTTTTATTTAGATTCTTTAGTGTGTAACATCAATTACAATCTGTTTAGGCTGTCAACACAAGATGGATAAGCAAGTTCATTAGTATTGCTACTCTAAACTGTAAACATATTTCATAACATTCACTATCCAACCTTGAAACACCAGGAATGCGTCCATTCCCTTAAGACGTAGTCAATATTGGCATCCCTAACATCACTCCGCACCAGAAAGGCGTGCACTCCTTACTGATGTGAACTATGAAGGTCCTAATCATACTTCAAGCAGTCTGCCATAATGGAAATAAAATCAAAACATGCTCTGCATATTAACTCTAATAATTAGACATGCATGTATGTATATATATATATATATATATATCAATCAGGGTTTATGGAACACTTATCCATTTGCAGATGTTATTTCTCTTCTTTAATGAGGAATGGGGGCTCCTTCTCTGAGTTGACATTCCCTCGGTTTGCCATCCCAATTCCTTTTGATGTTACATGCCTCTCACATGTCTTACTGACATAATCTTCACCATCTCACTCATATTGTTTACCAATGATGTAGTGCAGATGAGACATTAATAATGTCTTATGGCATTTCACCTGAAACCCATTTTCAAATCATGGAATCCCTTCCCATGAAGTTTGGCTTTTGCAGCACCTCTCTCTCTTGGTATTACTACAATGTGTCTCCCTGGCACACTTATTAAACAACCAAACAGTCAGCAACATTTAACAGTACCATTCAAATCTGATTGTTCCATAACCAATCCATGGCACTAATAATTAAATTCAGTAGGAATTTGAAACTCTGTTTACTACATAAATTGGTTTTCTTATCCATGAGGCTATCCTCATATTGTTTGGCTCCTGTAAGTGACACCACTCTGCCCGTTATGGTCTTATGCCCGCTGCCATACATGAGCATCTACTTACAGCATGTCCTCCTGACACATTTTTTCATAAGCCCAACAATCATTAGCAATTATAAGCAAAATTTCAAATCGGAGATTTACAATTCTTCTTTCTAACAGAGCTTAGATTTTTCAACCATGAGATTCCTTCTCATAAGCTCTAAATCGAATTTGCAAATCTGCTCCCTACGGAATTAGACTTACAGCCATGATATTATTCTCATAAACTTAAATCGGAACATTTTCAGATCTGTTTCATGCATAAATTAAATTCCACAACCATGAGAACCTTCTCATAACCTTTGGCCTTTGCACATGGTAGAGCTCAGTCTTTACTATGGTCTTATCCCCATTTCCATACGCAAGACATTTCTACCTGGAGTCTGAAACTTTCAATCAGCCAAACATGTTGTGAGTCTCCATGCATATAATATTTCATTGCTGCAACAGTCACTGAAGCATTTCCAGAATTATAACATTCCATAATTCAAACACTTCTAGCTGTTAACATATCCATATCACCAAACTCATTTATTTCACGTAAATCATTATCATACTAAAATTGCAAGGTACAGTCACATCATTTATGCAATTAACTTAAAGCTTTTAAATGCTCATTAATTCATAGCCATATCATTATACAACTCTATCATTCCAACATAGCACTCTGGAAGTATGTCAATCATAACTACCTTCATGCAACTTCTTCCCCTGCATTCATAGCAGCTCATGAAATGATCTCAGAATTATCATTAGTTCATCATCTAATCTATTGCTCAATTATAATGAGACATACATATATCACAATCATGCATGCGCACAATACATCTCCTCAGGTGTAGGTACCCACATGCATGCATATTCACAACATTTACTCAAGTTTTTCATATGCATTCACTCAATGCTTAACTACAAGATTTATAAAATCTCTTAATGCACATCCACTCAATGCCACCTTGCATTGTTTCATGAGTACTATGCATTCAAGCATATTATGATCGAAACATGACTATCTCATATAACTTGCATTACCATAATTAGGACCACCAGTCCTCACTTGCTTTGGTTATTAAGCACATAACCAACATACACCTAGCATGATATAAATTCATATGAATGCATTGAGATTTCTAAACAGTCATAGGGTGTAAGGATCATTTCCTTCACTTACCCACACCTCACCAAGCTTGGTAGTTTAACAGTCCCAATCGGTATTCAATTTCACATGCAACTAACTCAACATAGCTCAAACATAGTTGAAGAGATCTTACCAAATCCTCTTTCAACATTCATGCAATTTGGCACCAATAATCATTACCTGCATGGTTACCATAAACATCGCCTGATGTTACCTGATCGGTTGGCCTCTTACCAAGGCTGCTCAGTCCTTTTGCCAACTTTATGATCATAGATTTGTTGCACCATCCTTTCTGCATAAGGTTGTTGGCTTCATGCAACAACATCCTCAACACATTTAGCCATGCTCTTTGTTATCTTTGGTCCTACAACCAATACCAACATCAATAGTGATTATCAACCACAATATTCTCCATTAGTGGTTCATTGCATATGCAGACTTCATTATTCTACCAATATGCAATATCCCATTTATGCACAAGCATTTCCATATGCACTATGCAGTGTTTGTTAAGATGCCATCTAGTGCATATATATATCTATGTAATCCCTTACATTTTTAACATCTTTATGCCATATGACAATTTCATAATTATAAGTATGATAATAAACAGGGGTTTAAGGAATTCTTCCCTTTTCGATCCCTCATCGTAACATGGAATTCATCTTCCATATCATGCAATTGTAGAAATTGCCCATATTGACAACAAAATTTGTTTGTCAAAGCAGTTGCTGGCACTCTTCTGCACTAAATATCTATGATATATGTAGACCTCATTCAAACTCTGATCATGCATCATTGTTCCCTGCTGGACAAGCTTTCCAATGCCTATCCCCGTGCTCTATTCCGACATCGGGTGTGGAAACAGCGTTGTTTCAAAAATGATAACTCTTACCAATAATTCTACACATTTTACACAGTTTTATTTGGTCCAGAATGCCAAATTCAGCCACCTGTGGAAGAAAATCTATGAAGAATCACAAAAACTTTTATATCGGGCGAAGTTAGTCCATACAACAAGGAAAACTCATCAATTCGCGGATCTCAATTTCGATGCACCATTCATCTTTTATAAAATTATGGGTTTAACTACTTTTCCTTTTTAACTCCCTTCGCAACCTGTGCTCCACCTGTGTGCCACCTGCGCACAACCTATGCGCAACCTGCACGCAATCTGCGTACTATCTGCACACAACCTGCGCGCAATCTGCGCGTAATCTGCACGCAATCTATGCACGACCTACACGCAATCTGCACGCAACCCACATGTAATCTGCGCGCAATCCGCGCACTATCCGCGCGCAACCTGCACGCAATATGCCCGCAATCTGTGTGCAACCCACGCGCAATCCGCGCGCAACCCACACGCAACCCGCGCGCTATCTGTTGTCGACCTGTGCGCAACCCGCACGCAATATGCGCACAATCTATGCGCGACCCGCGCGAAATCCCCGCGCAACCCACACGCAATCTGTGTGCAATCCGCGCGCAATCTGTGCGCGACCTGCACGCAATCCACGCGCAACCTGCACGCAATCTTCGCGCAATCTACCCGCAATCTGTATGCAATCCGCGTTCAATCTGTGCGCGACCTGCGCGCAACCCGCACGCAATCTGCGCGCAATCCACGTGCAATCTGTGCACAATCCGCGCGCAATCTGTGCGCGACCTGCACGCTTGCAGGGGTCATATCTCCCTTGTCCCTTAACCAAATAAGGAAAGTTTGGTACCATTGGAAAGATCCTGGAGAGCTCTATGCAATGGTGTGATCCTCTACTACATCTGAGAAATCTGATCCTGCCATTTTTCCAAATCAAAATTCCACCCCCAACTTCCCAATTCCACATCAAAACCATTCTGTCTCTTGCCTGCAACTGCAACTTTTCACAACAGTTTAGAAAATTTTCTGGAATGTGCCCTTTCGTCCCCTTACAGAGGTGAACTACTACAGATCAAACTTACATAAAAACTTGCATAAAAACAGTAAGAGAATGGCAAGAACTTGCATCTCCAATAAGGGATTTTCTTTTCATTTCACATTCAACAATCCAACCAATGGATTCACAATTAATTTCCAAGCAGCCAACAAGCATGGGAAAGGAAACTCATGAGTATAAGGGCGTAATTTACAGGCTTTCCTCACTTTCGAAAACCATCAATCAGACACACAATGTGGGTTCATTGTAAGTGAAAATCATCATTGAGATATGGGGCTGTAACAGCTGACTGTTTATGCTTTTACTCAGGAATTTAACAAACAGAAATCATATTTGCAACAAAAATAGTATTTCAAGAAAATAAATTGCACCTCTTCATGTTAAGCATGAAACAACAAAACAACAAAAATAGTATAATATGCCAGAGGTTGCCCCTCCTCTCTCTCCTCCATGGAGGCAAACAGACGAATACAAAACTGAATGCTACAGCATTGGGGACAATTAGAGCAAGCATTCAACCTAAAATGAATTTTCTCCCTCCTTCCTCTATTTCATAGAATGCAATCAATGCAAGCAGCTTGCAAAAATCCCCAAACAGTCATGGAAATGATTTCCCATTCCAACAAATAGAAGCCATGCGATCTTGAGGTTTCTTTAATGCATTTTAGATCCAAATACAAAATGCATGTACACACAATGATTTATATCTCTGTGAAGGGCCCAACAGCCGTAGTGTTGAACCTAGAGCTCTGATACCACTCTGTAATGTCCCCTTCCATCATCAAATGTAGGGAGGAAAACATTAACAACACACCGGGGCTTTTGGCAGACTTAGCCCCAATATTTTTACTCCAAAAATATGTAAGAATTAAAAACTTCTGTGTGCAGATTCAACTCAATATAAACACAGTGGAATTAAACATAATAATACACAGAAGCATAGATTCGCATCAGCATATTTATCTCAAGCAATCAACAGGCAGAGAATTCAATCCCCTTCTTATGCTACTTCATATCAATTTCATTAACATGCAGAATAATCGTTCAAATACCACATTGCAGAACACAGATTGTATATAATTTAATCCACAAAGAATACTTATCTTGCAACACAAATGTCCAATGGCTGGCTATGTGAGAGCAACGTTCCACCCAACCATAGATCTCTGTCCAACCTGTATTCTTTCAGCTGAGAGATCACCCCCAAGCTGGGCTGTGTATCCACTAAAGAGGAACTAGATGGCTCACTCACAGTCAGGGTTTCACTCAAACAACCATGTTAAGCCAACACACAGTTGGGTTTTTCAAGCATGCAATAGGAGATGGAGGAATATGCTAGTCCACTGAGCTCAATCCCAGAGCCACATACACTTCAAGCTAGACTCAGCAATCCCATCCTCTGTTCATACATCCACTCTTGGATTTCTCACAACTCTGTCACACATAACTCCAAATCCGTCACTGATTTTATGGGCAGTTAAAAATGGGTTTTCCCATCGATTTTGGGGTAGCTATTGCTCCCAAATTCGCCCCAAGGTTCATACCAATGGATCCCCCATTGGATTTCACTGTCCAATACCAACTCTGGGCGTTTTTGGATCTTCAAAACGTGGGTTCTTTCAAAGTCGGGATTTGTGGTTTTTCACTCTGCTGGCAATTCGTTTTTTTGGATGGAAAATGGTGCTGGTCACTTCCACAATGGAATGGGGATGAGGAAGAAGCAACTCCCATGAGGTAGAGTGGCTTGTGGTACAAGAAAACAGAGCCCATACTCTACCATACGAATTTCTGGGCTGCGCATGCTCCATTGAAGCCATGGACTGAATCTTCAACCACTTCCTTACAACAGAATTAAATGTCATCAAGGAAAGTCAAATGGGTTCTCAAGGTGACATATGGCAGCTTATGGTTCAATCCCTCAACCCCCTCACCACTCCCTAGTGGATACACATGGCCCCTTCTCATTCGTTGCTCCCATAGCCAGGTTTGGTATTTTATTGCATGATGTTTATTTACATCTTATTACAATTTCCATCGCTTAAGAGCACATGGGCATCAAATATCAATGCTTACCTTTTTAAATCAAATTCGGGTTTTCACTAGCGAAGCCTTGGCCTTGAGCTCCACGCTAGAAAAACATACATCACATGTACACATTATTTACATTAAATGCTAATATATCCTAAGGGTCAAAATGGGGTATTACAATAACTGTGCACCAACCTTACCTCTTTGAAACTCTTACCCATCAAACGTTTGAATGTATATTCTCCATCATTGGTTGGTTCAACTGTTGTGAGATCATGTGCCTCCTCCAAGGTTCTGCAACTCTCACCATGAGGCTTCTCATAATCCCCCTGAACAAGAACAAGTGCTTGGATTCCTTCTTGTTTGAATGTAACCTCTTCAAGCACCTGCATATCAACATGTACCTCATGTTCCACCATCACATGAGGTTCATCCTTTGTAACATAAATTCTTTCAACCATAGAATGATTGTTTGATATGTAGGAGGGTGTAAAGGACCTTTGAAACCTCTCTTGAAGTTCCTCAATATGCACCATAGATTTTTTGAGTGCATTTTGGGTGGATTCGAACTCATTTGAAAGCTTGTAATTCTATCATATATACTTCAAGGTTATTTCATGAAACAAACCAACAATATCAATTAAATAATCTCTATCAGAAGGAAAATTAAACAAATTACCTTTGGTGTCCAAGATTTCCTTCTGGATTTTCTCCATGTCTTCAAGGGAATATTTCTCCTCCACACACCAACAAAATTTTGAAACCAATGCATGTGTGTCATGGAGATTTTTCAAGGCCTCTTTAATATTCTTTTCATCCATCTTCAAGGACCCTGCAAGAAAATGAGGCTCTTGCAAATGAACCTCGTCTTCCTCCTTCTTGCTTGGACCAACTTCATGAAGCTCAAGTGGTGATGGGGAAGTTGATCTTGGTTCTTCTTCAAATGCTACAAGGTATTCATATCCATGTTAAATGGAACTTTGAATTGCAGCAACACTTTCAAAAGTGATCTCTTCGTCACCAACATAGAGGTGTGAGAACCCATCAGTAGGTACTCTTTCATAGTTCAAGCATCCATTAGTAGTTGCTCTTTGATTCATGTCCAATGTAGAGTGTGTCTTAGAATTATATTCAACATTTTCAATGGAATATTATTCATTCTCATGTGATGTTTCTTCATTTTTTCAGAGTCACTTTGGAGTGAATTTCGACCCTCTTCATGTAATGCTTCTTCTACTACTTTACCTATTTCGGAACTAGGTGGCTCATGGATCTCCTCCTTTTCACTCAAACATATATGATTTGATCTCCAAGGTATTTTGCAAGAAGGGAAGAGAACTTTCTTCACTAACTCCAAATATTCATTCTTGGGCCTATATGCAAACATCCAATCGACATAGTCTTCAGAACGAATGTCCTTTTGTATATATCCCTTCAAAGCAAGATATGCTTGATATTATTGAGGCAAGACATGTTTCTCTCAATATATATAGTTCATTCATAGGATTATCCTTTGGTGGTATGAAACATTCATATTTATCAGACATAGCGTCATATGAATAACCTTAATTCCTTACGAAATTGTAAGAAGTGTTGCATGATGGCACCTCTTCCTTATACCATTCACATTCTTCTCCACATTCCCCATAAGCATTGTAGTCATACGATTCATAATAATAGTAAGACATGGATTAAAATTCTTCTTAAATGGATGACATTAATGCATGGGTGCAAGGACCATGCTCTAACACCACTTTAATATCCCTAATTTTATTGTTTACCCAATTTGGACAATTTTTGAACCTTGGACTAGTGAAACCCAAACATTTCCCAAATGATACCAAATGGTTTCAAATTATGTACAGAATGGATTGAGGTGTATCAATAAACATTAATGCAGCTATTATATTCTTGGACACTTTTAAATACTTCAGCAACTTGCATTTACAACTGGAGAATGAAAGGAAAAATACTAGAAAAATCGATGTTAAAACCCCCAAGGGTAGATGACTCTTTTGGCTTTTGAAATGATGTACGAAACTTCCAAATTTTTAATATGAGTATTGAATATGTTAAAGGAAATCAAGGAAAACATGTTTGCATCATCATATCATTTTTTCGGGTCGAATAAGTATTCCAAAGGACATCATCTTCTAGAGTATATAATTTGGGTGAAGATCGTAAACAAGGGACCTTGAATTTATGTCACAAAATATAGTAATCCTTTAGGGGTATGCATAAATTATTTGGGCCATAAATTTAAATCCATATGAAGATCATAACTTAGAAAAAAATATCAGAAATATCTGATATAAAACATGTGCAATATCATCCCAAAATCACCTTGAAAATACTATGAGGGAAATTGCTTGAATCTCAATTTTAATTGGAAATGTCTCATGCAGTACGTGGTATTTAGATATGTGGATTTCATGATATGTCTATTACATATTAATGAAGCAACTGACATTTGCATAAGGTCGAAATATAAATCTTCCATTAGCTAGATGCAACAAGAAGTGTGCCATCACACTTTTACACGACATTGAGAGAAAGAGGAAACTAGCTCGAATATCAATGTTACTTGGAGAAATAGTACATGAAGTGGTTAGTATTTAGATTTGTGGATCTCATGATCTATCCATTATAGAATTATACATCCATTAACAAGTTCATCAGATCCAAAAAACAGCCTTCCATTATCTCTATGCAACAAAGAGTGCGCTATCTCACTTTACATGAACATTGAGAGAAAGATAGTAGAATGAGAATAGAGAAGGGTGAGAGAATATGAACTCGAACTCAGACAGGGGTTGAAACTACATAAAATAATCTCCATGAATATCTGTTAAGAGGTCTTAATGGCCTCTCCATCAACCAACTTTGATGAGAATATTGAACCCTCGAAATTGGTTCTAAGGCAATGAGGATGAACATCCACCATGCAAGGACAAGCTTGAAGCTCTCCAAAATTGCAAAGATGCAAATGAAAAATGACCAAAATCTGCTCCATTTCAACTTGGCATCCTTTTAATAACTTTATTTGACTCATTTACCTCCTTAGAACTCAAATTATCTCCTAGTTACTCATGAAATTTGAATTAGTGGGAGTTATGACCCTTCATTGGCCCCACATGACACTTGGCTCATCTTTTGTCTCCAACTCCTCCCTGAATTCGAATGGGGGAATATTTTGGATGCTCTGGACATTTGTAATACCTCTCGTGCACCCTCTTGGTCTATTTTTAGCTCTTACATTGTCATAAATGTCATATAATCTATCATAAGTGTCATAGGTGTCATAGAATCTATCGTAAGTGTCATAGGTGTCATACAATATGTCATAAGTGTCATAATGCTTGTCATAGTTGTAAAGTCCCCTCGTACCATACCAGCATGATAGAGAGGATCGTGATACTAAACCGGGCATCTAGCCCCATAAAATTTTAACCAAGCATTCTCATAATATAAAAGACATATGGATTATCTTATAACAATAGTCCCAAGCAACTAGCTATGTCGCTGCAACGTTCCACCCAGCCATAGGCTCTTCGACAACTTATATTGAGTCCGTCCGAAGGCCACCGTCGAGCTGGGCATGATTCTCACAAGGAAAGGGAACATTCCAGCTCACACACAGCCCATTAACGATTTCCTCTCAGCCAAGCCAGTCCAACTGAGTTTATCAGGCTACACTTGAACCTTGGAGGCTTACACTCAAGCTTAAGCCAAAACCATGGATACCCATAAACCATACCCAACATACTCTTCTCTCACACAGCAAGCACAGACATGGGGCAGGGATACACATTTTAAACAATGGGATTTACAATAATATGGCCATGGGTTTTTCCCAAAATCGTGGGCACCCCCAAAAACGGATTGGGAGAAGGGAGTTCAACCATAGGGGAGAAAAGGATTTCTCCCACAGATATAACAGCATTCGGTGGGCCAAAGAGCGTCTATACACTCCCAAACCCCTTTCCTCTTTCTTCCCAACTAATATAAAACACAAAAACGCCCTTCTCTCAACTGAGAAAGAAGTAATCACAGAAAACCAAGGAGGAAAACGCCCAGGTGGTTCCCCACTCGTGAGGGAGGAAGACTAGTCGATGGATAATGTATTGGGGAGCAATTTCATGGCTCTTTTCTTGCCCAAGGAGACAAACACGATTTTCCATGAAGGGTGGCTTGCCCATACTCGAATTTGGACAGCCATACCTCCCTATTCCCAAGGCATTAACTACCTCAACCAACTCTTGGGAGAAATCAATGGTTGGGTACAAAAGTCAACATGGGTAGTTGAGGGTTTGATGGGTTCTCTCATTGACACTTGGCTTGACCCGATTGGCTCAAGGGTTTGAATTTTTTCCCTCCCAATTCCTTGTGAAATCATGCCCCCAACTCTTTGTTGCATTGCATAGCTAGTTGTGGGTATTTTTATTAAAATGCATATTACATGATATTTGAATTTCCAATGTGCATGGCTAGCACGCAAATCATATTCATCACTAAATCGATGGCGGGGCCTTGGCCTTGAGCTCCTCACCATGATTTCATAACAATAATACATCATTTATAATGTTAATGCCATGGGGTCAAACTGGGGACATTACAATAGTTTTCATAGAATCTATCATTGCGTATTTTTATCCCTGTGAATATTCCTCTTTCTTCATGAGTGTTACCTCTTCCATTCCAACTCTAATTTGGGGATGGATCCATTTTTAAAGGAGGAATATTCTCTCATGTGGCCCCCACATGTCCACTTATGCACCCCCAAGTTCAACTAGGACCTAATGCCACTTCATTTTGAAGCATTTAACATTTATTCCATAATTTATTGGCTTATTTTTCCACCATCAATTAGGATATTGTTTTTTCATGAGAAACTATAGACCTTGGTGTTAAATGCCAATATTTTAACTCTTCCACATAACCCTTAGGAATTGGGTAGGCCAACTTAATTATTCATCTGAAAACAATTTAATTGGGGACATGACATCTACTAGGTGCATTTTTTCTCTATGTGGGAATACATGAGGAATACGATAACCATTTGGAATTTTTTAGCCCTGTATACAAGTCATGAATCGATACGTGGTAAATGTAGGAAACCTAGGATTTATTCCCTAAATACACAAACTTAGTGATCAAGAGAAAGAAAGGAGATTTCAAACCACCATATAGTACATCTCTTATGGTTCTTCCGCTTCCAAGTGTTGATATATACTTCATTAGGATATTTTGAGAATTATTTATGGATATTAAGGCCTTGTACATGGTTGTGAGGGGGACTACAAACCCTAATAAAAATAAAGCTTCTAAAGGAAGGGAAACTTGAGGCTTCGACCTTACAGGTGTATTAATTACATAACTTCACAACCATGAAAGGGGCCTCAAATGACAAGTATATGTTTATCCTCCAATAAATGATATGGGTGCAACTAGAAGTATTTTAGCACTCAGTGTGAGTTTTATGGCACTAAACATAATCAAACGATGAAACCTTGACCTTAGACTCTAAAGGATTTTTCCAAAGATTGAGGGGAAATATGAAGCCTTATCTAACCACATAAGATTGGTCTAGTATAACTTAAATATTTCAATTCCAATATGGACACCATTAGTAGGTTTTGATATTTATGGGTGGACCTCAAATCCATAAACATGATTCGAGGAGGGAGACCAACATCTCAAGGCTATAAATATATATTTATGGCTTAGGGAAAATGATCAATTTGATGGGTCATTTGTAATGCTTCAGGGCATCATTCATGAACCTTGGTCCCCAGAAGGTTCCTTTAGATCCTAATGCATAATTCAAATTCAAAATATTTGAATGTGATATTTAGGTGTGCAATTGTGTTTGAAAAGATGATGTTGTTTCTTATTTTATACTAATATTTGTATGGTTTTCTTTGTGCAAGTGTGTGTGCAAATATTTGTATATGTTTGTTCTTTCTAACATGTAAATTTTTGTATATTTGCATAGATATTTGCCTATGTGCGTGTATTTTTTGTATGTTTATGTATAAATATTTTGATGTGTGTAGGTTTTTGTAGTGTAAATATATATGTATATGTACATCTTTAATATGTGTGTAAATATAACTATGTGCATCTAACCTGTGTGTGTTTGTGTGTAAATGACTAGGGGTGGTAGGTACATAAGGGGGATGAATAGGGATGGTAGGTACACAAGGGGGATCCTTCATTGATCCACAGAGAACTCAATAAATCAAAATATCATGGGCTCTAGGGAATGCTTCAAACAATAAAGTATAGAATTAAATGCTCTCTGTCAAGAGATCAATATTATCTTTTCACAAACATAAGAAACCTTTTGGTATTTGGGAAGATTGCCATTACCATTCATCACTTACACAACAATTTCATATACAATGAAAACTCTTTATAAAAACTTGTCAAAATAATAAGGTATAGGAAAAGGTGAAGTATCTCCCTAGTCATTATATCAAGGGACCCATAAAATTTCTCCAATAACTACTCAAGGTGTTGAATTTTACCATTGAACTTTCATCCTTGCTTTGTGATGTATACAAGCTAGTTGGATCTTATTAGAATGACATTTTAAGATAAAAATACATTTCATAACACAAACCAATTGAAATAATGAATTTATTTCAATTCTAAATCTAAAGTCACACTTAAACCTAGCAAAGCATCCATGCTAAGAAAAACACAGTGGCAGAGGGATGATGGTCCCTTCACAAGGAAACATTCCAAGTGAAGGGGATGGGGAGATATTTTTCATATATTTGACCATAATGATGATAGCATAGGCTTTGAAAACCTAAGTACAATCAACAAGTCCTTATTGATTGGTATATAATCAAATATTAAACATCGGTGGAAATAATTATTTTTATAGCTATGACATTGGTTCCAAATTCTACAAACACGGTCGAGTGAGTATGTTTTGTTAGAGGTCAAAAAAAATATTTTTTCAATCAACCCTCCAAAAATTACTATATGAGGACACTAGAGATCAAAATTTATCTATTTCATCATAAATGAAGGAAATCATATCAAAATCCATTCAAACTCAACCATTTGTTTTAAAAGTGTGATGTTGTTTATTAGGCAACTACACACAACAACCGACAACCATGGAAAATTTTAGGGGCTAATCTTAGCTCATTGGATAAATTTAGGGTTTTTAAATTTTTAATGGGCTAATTGTTTATTAAACACTCAATAGGTATGATTATCCCACATTTTATTTATTTATTTTTAATGAATAGGAGGTCAGCCCCATCGAATTTAAAAAGAGGATCCAAGATAAAACAAATTCACCCCTCTAAAAATGGATTTAAACCTCTGTTAGCCCACGAAAAATTGCTAGCAAGATCCCATTCACCCCTGATTTCCTAAAATGGCAGTTTCTAGGGGCTCTTTCACCTTTTATCAATAATGGAAATCAAAGTCTAACTTACATTCATCCATACTTTACGGGTTGAATCTCATTTTGCAAGTTGCTTAATGTCCACATGAGAAGGGTAGTTGATATTTACTATAAGGTCTTATAGAGACCCATTTTCATCTAGTATATTTGTAAATCCCATAACCTCAGATCTAAAGTTTCCCTAAGAAACATGGGGATTGTGAAGCTTGTGATCGGCTATGCAACAATAATGTTTTTGTGGGTGTTTAGGGAATCATGGAAGGGGGGATAGGACTTCATTTATAGTCATGTATTTGGGCATGTAGGGGACCATGAATTTCCAAGGAGAAATTTTTTGAAATATTCACTAAGACTTCACGAGGTTTTATAATTTAGGGAAAGGTTCACCAAGATTTTACAAGGTTTTATAATTTAGTGAAAATTTCGCCAAGATTTTACAAGATTATATAATTCAATGAGATATTTTTCAAAAAATTATATATACATAATATAACATTGATAAAATAGCCTTCGTGTTTTCCTATATATCATGGGGATTTACCCATTTATTATACATAGAAATTTAGTGGGGGTTCTTAAAATTTCCCTGCAGACAACAAGATACAAATATAGACAACATGGATATAAATCACATAACTAAAAAACCATGTACATCAAAGCTAGAAAAATCATCCAAACATATAAATTTTATGGAAAATAGTGGAACATGGTTCCCAATGTACACATGATGGAAACTCATTCCCTATACAAAGTCCGTCAACTCATTCCCTACATCCAAATACATGGTAACTCGTGTTCTAGATACAAAGTACATGGAAACTGGTGCCCCAAAATGCCACATTGTTGCTAATGTGCATATCATGGTATGTCAAGCATCATTCCCACCCCGACACTCCAAGGTGCATATCCGGAATCAATCTTCCTCTTCTTGGAGCTAGTGTAATCTCAGGCCTTCTTTCATCTAAGACTAGACCATCTCTCCAGGATTTGAAACAAAATATATAAGATACCATCATTTTCAACCATTTGTAACATTTACCACTATTAACACTCAGATTTTATCCCGGTTGTAAAAGAATAATACCTAAGGTAACTTATTTCAAACCAAACTTTAGGTAGAAAAATTAGCCATTTTTTCCACCAAAGCGGGCTCTCTCACGAGATATATGAAAAGGCTAAAAATATATAGAAACACGCTCAAAATTTCTCAAAATAATTTACTTGGTTGAAAAGGAAACAAGAAACACTGGGTATGGAGTCAACTTTTAAATATCTAACGTGCCAGCAAGAGATTTTACCAAATAGATTTTCACAGAGGCAAGATAGCAACCATATCACAGTCAATTTGATTTTGCAGGTGGTATAGAAAGAAATAATGATAATCCATCAACAACATGCATCTAACCAGGATGAATCCATTGTCAACTTTGGAGAAATAATGGATACATAAATGCGATAAAACGAGGCATAACAAGTATGAATCCCGATTTATTTCAAACGTTCATTTAAGCATACAAGAAGAACATAATGGAAGATATAACAAAGAAAATAAACATGCACATATAGAGATGAGGGAAAAGACAGACTGTAAAAATGATCAACACATGAATCTCTAGTCTCTAAAGATAGGTATTTCCACTATACGGCTTTCTATTATTCTATCAAAATATGACTTCAAAACTTCTTGTCTCTCAAAGAGTTTCCAACCCTTTCAAAAATGATTCTCATTGTCTTTTATACAAAATTCGAAAAAAGCTTGACATAATTGCTTCTTTTAACTAGTAACTGAAAATGTCTTAACTCGAAAGATAACTGTCTTTAAACAATAGATAACTGTCTTTAAATAATATTACAAATTTTAAAAATAAAAACATCATTTTTGCCACTTCGCAAAAATTCTGAATGTATCTATGAATGGACAGAATATCTTGTCCTTCCATATTTATCCACATAGTTCCATTGGTCGACCATAGGTAGATCATAACTGGTCATTTCCTTCACCAAGAATCGCATTTCAAGGTTACCTGCATAAGAAACAAGAGCAAGATTCTCACAGATTGAGATCAACATATTTAAAATTTCAAAGTCCTCCGCAATTTTCTCCATTAAAATCTTTCCAGTAAGCATATGATCCAAATGATGAAACTTTTTGTGATCCATTCTTATGTCAAACAATAACCTCTTATATTCATTTGGAGGAATCAATTCATGCTTTTCATCCCAAAAAGCAGGGAATCCTTTGTTTATTAATTTTTCAAATCGCTTCTTAAGCTTTATTACTTCCTCTCGTATATCTCCAGCTTTGACTTCAATATTTTCAACATGTGAATAATTTTCCTAAGATTCTTCTGGCCCATGTAATGATTGAAATTCTATTCATTATATTCATTGCTGTCAAATCTGCTTCAGTTAAACTATTTAAGAAAGTTATTGCCCTTTGTGCTATTTCTTTTGGCTTTCTGTTTAAATTCTCTCTGACTTCTCTGCAACTTTCACAAGCGTCTTTGGCCACTTTTTCTTTGATTCTCATATAATCAAGATAAGGTCTTAATTTTTCAACTTCCTTTATAATTTGATGCCATACCATATGTTTGCAACCTTGAATTGCAGCCTGTCCTATTGCATGAGCTGCCAAACCTTTATTATTATCAGATAATTCCTGATTCCTTGTTTGCAAAGTTTTAATTTCCTTATCCTTTGTCTCATTTTCTTCTTTTAGCTTCTGTACTCCAATTTTCAATTCTTTAATCTCAACATCTTTCAGACTTACCTGGGACATGGCTTGTAAGAGACCGTCCAATCCAGTTTTATCTTCATCTGTACATGCATGTACCTGTTGCTGACCTAATTCTGCTAACCTTTTCTTTATTTCTTCCAATTTCTCTTCCAAACAAATCTTCTCTTTTTTTCAATGAACTTTTTCTTCAGTGAGCTTCAACATTTTTGCAGTAATATCTTTTACTTCATTTGACAGCTCTTCTTTTTCTTTTTCCAGTACTGTTAGTTCGGATCCTTGGATAAGCAAAGTATCCGGGATTTTCAGCGTTCACCTTAACATTTGAATTGTATCATCCTTTTCTTTGAGTAAATTTGCTGCTGCATCTCCTTCTTTGTTTATCAAATCTGTTTGTAATCTTTTTATTTGCTGTTGTCAAGACTTATTTTCTGTTTTTTCTTGTCTCAACTAGTTATTTAATTTATCTACTAAAATTTTCAACTTGTCTACCTTTAAGATCGCTCCCAAATAATCTGAGTATATAACCTATCCTGTTTGTCTATGTAATAAAATTTTATCTGGGGCATTGATTTTTGTCAGATCAACTTTCATCTCTGAGATCTTATCTTTAGTAACAACAGAAAATTTTAAAGAATTTTCTTTGACATTTCTGCTAGTAAATAAATTGACTTCAGTGTTGGATATATTTCTAACCTTTGGAAATAACTGACTAGTTTGCCGAGAGGATTCCTGTTTATTTTGACTCTGCTCATTAAATACATCCATCAGATTGTGTGGTTTATTTACATCATCTTCTACCGGGGATTCTTTAATACTGTATTCCTTTAACATGACCTCTGGTATTTTGACTTCGGTTCTCCCTTCCTCTTCTGAAACTACCATTAACTCTTGTTGCTCATCCATTTTTAATTTTTTCCCTTTTTCTGCTTCTTCACTTTCAATGTTCACTACGTCTTGTATGGGCCTTTTAAACCCCACCATTGCAATATTGATCGTGCTTTCTGCCTCTGCTGTTGTATCTGTCAATATCATTTCTTTATCTTGAGAATCTGGAATGATTTCTTCCTTATAATCCAGCCAATTTTCTCTATCAGACATTCCCTCAATCACCTGATGATTCAACGCTTTGATGCGATGATCCGTTCTCCATTTTGATATTATGTTTAATGGATCATATTCAATAGCCATGTCTGTCTCAAATCCCATATCTTTCAATAATCTTTCTATATAAATAGCAGATTTTTTGTTCTTCACTGTGAATGGGCCAAGTGTGAACGGATACTTGATATCTGTTGCTTGTTTGAAAAGCAAGAAATTATTATCTTCAACAATTAACTTCTGCCTAAGGAACTCCAAAGTGAAAACCATTAAGGTAAGAAATGCCAGTAAAGCATAGGGTTTATGTTTGAAACCATAAAACCTGATCACTGTATTGTCTTTTGACAAGAACCAATCTCCTACAGCATATTCTGCACTTAATTGCATATATGCTTGCATTTCTAGTAATACTCTAGGCAATCTTTCACCAAAAATCATTCTGTAAATCTCTGAGAGCATACAATTTATGTAATTAAACATATTATTTTCTAATAACTTTGTGAAAATTATTTCAGGGAATTGTAATTCTTCATGACTGGCCACCATGATCATTTTCATCAAAAATGACTAAAATCTGAAATGCCTGAGAGTAGGGAAATTGACCATCTGGTCATGGATCTTTTTAGTCAAGAATTCTTCAAAGTTAAGTCAAGGAATTTGATTTTCATCAATCCCTGACTGAATTATACTCATTTTATACAAAAGGCTTAACTGAAACTCAGTTACATACATGTCTGTATCGAACCCTAGGATTAAAGCCAACTATGTCAGAACCAACTCAGTATTTTCATCAAATAAAGTGATATCTATAGGGTAAGGGATATTTGAAATGTTTGTTTCTGGTTTAAGACACGTAGACAAATTTTTTTCTCTATTATCTTGAAGGGTTTGATGATAACATTCAATAACAGAAGTTTCGGAAAAATTTTCAGACTCGAGGGTTTGGGAAAAATTTATTTCTAGGGATTTATTTATGATGGCAGGCTCTATTTTGTAGACGACTCTAGTTTTTTGACTGTCTAAAACAATTCTTTCTTCTCTAGAATAATTATCAGCACACCATGACACAAATTCTGGAAAAGACGGGATTTGGTCCGGGCAGAGGGCTAACAAGGATGACTGGTGGACTCTATGTATGTCTATACCTTCTTCTAATAGCTTAGACAACTTAAGCTTTACTTTAGCGACTCGTAACCTGATTAGGGTATCATAAATGTCCCCATATCTATCTTCTAGGGCTTCTTTGGCTTTAAAAACATCTATATCATGCACAGTTTCCATTTAAATCGTTTCTACAAACAAATTTCTGTTAAAATATGTGGGCCAGGTCACCAGACCCTACCTGTACAAACATGTCTTTATCCTTCTGTCGCAACTACTGATCTCCACCAGTCTTCAGAGCTTCCAGGAATAGCAACACATAGACAAAATATCGTTATTTGAAAACCCTTTTGTTTTATATAAGCCCTTTTTCTTAACTTTCTAGCAGCTTTCCAAATGTACTTTATTTCCAACCGTTGATCACATGCTTTTTTATTTGAGCCATTAGATCTTGTGCCTCTTTATTTCCCATGGTGGTATCCGTGATCCCAATAATGGTTTTCCTCTCTGTTTTTTACTGTGTGCGGATCAACCATTTTCTGACACCTGTTAGAGTGGTTTAATTACCGCAACCACTCTTTCCTCTATTGAGTGTGCACTTCCCATGATGCGGATGAATCTCGTCCTTATATTTTATGCCAATGTATATCGTCCATCCGGTTTATGTCAACATATAGCGTATTCCCTTGTGCCTTTTGCGTCTTCCACATGCGATGGCCCACGTTTACCCCGTATTATCCTTTGGTGGTTCCACACGGTGTTGTAGTGGTTTGTGATACCACTATCATGTTGATGCGGTACAATAAGAATGTGACACATACTCCAGCGGTATTATGTCCGCAACCACTCACCATTGTTTTCAAACGAACTTTTGGGAGGTGCGGGAATCCATGATAACCGTTGATCTTTTCTTTCGTCAACTCCATCGTTGAAACTTCGCTAAGATTTAACCTTTTCAATAATTTCTTTTGGACTATTTCACTTGTAGGTTTTTTGCTTTGTTGATTTTGTATTATAGCCCTTCGTTCAACCCATCCTTAGTATATTTACTTCTTTTGGGTATTTTTGACAAACCTTTTAAGGTTTCTTTGGGTATTTCAAATACGATGTCAACAACCACATTTATAAAATGAATGTAGAATTCAAATCCTAAATAAATCACTGATGATGGGAGTGGGAGACGTGAGGTAGGTGTCCTCGATCTATTGAGCCTCTCAGTAATGCCACCCTACAAAATTTACGACAATCATTTCATTGAAAAAAATAGTTGCTTAAATTAATTTTCGTTAATGCATCACAATATTTTCATAAATTAACTTGATTCTCACCGTGAACACCTCCGACAATGGCTATGACAGGGATTCAAGGCTAGAAGGTGGAGAAGTTGGATGGAAAACCTACTCAGATGTAGTCATTGGGGGGCGAGGGGAGATGTCGTTGTAGGAACTACAGGTGCAACCACTGTAGATTTATCGATGGATGTTGCAATAGTAGTTGCCACAGTAGTGGCGGGAACTGAAGAAGATAAGGTGGAAGAGGGCATGGTGGATGGCCCGAGTGGAGGAGGATGTCGTGGACGATGAACCCCTACTGATTCTACGATAGCGGGTATCGACCTAAAAGGGATAGGGGGGATGTTGAGGGATGGTGGATGGTAGGGAATTAATGAATAGTGGGAGGAGGATGGATACAAGGGGCGCTGTGGACGAAGGGGGGAGGATGGATGGAAGGGGGGGCATGGATGAATGAGGGAGGATGGATAGATGGGGGGCGTGGACTAATGGGGAGTATGGATAGACAGGGGAAGGCATGGAAGAATGAGGGAGGCTGGATGGATATGGGAGGATGGACAGAGGGAGGAGTATGGACAAAGAGGGGATGTTGGATGGAAGGGAAGGGGTGGACGAAGGGAGGGGTCTATATTGAAGCAGGGGGGGTGACTCATGGGAGAGGGTGGAAAAATGGGACTAAAGTGGGGAGACGGAACAGTTGCACCTGTAGCTGATGGTGGCACCTGCATATACATTTGTAATATCATAGTTTAATATAAAAAAATCAAATTAAACCATAATAAGTCATAACAATTCAAATTAAAATCATGATTTTAACTACACATTATACCTGTGTGTATGGTGATATGCCAATCCCTGGAGGAGATAGATGGTCATCATAGTCTGTGCATACCTTTGGAAAGCAAAATGCATGCACATTATGAACATATTAAACAAGTAATTATTTAGGAAATCAAAATATTCAAAAATATTGTAGGAACTATTAGTACTCAAGATTATTCGTGGCTGCAAGGGATCAATCGAAGAACATATTTCAACCGACTTTAAATATTTAGCTGGAACTAATATTAGAGGGGGATCCCTCACAAGATTACTAATCTAAGACTTTCTTCCTATTAAGAAATAGAGTTTATTAGAACTTTAAGATATTCATGAGAGTAAGCCAGATTTAACAAGGAAATAATATGGAAGTTGGCTTGAAGTAGTTAATAGTAGAGTCAAGACTAAGCTATGCAATTACTCATATCAGAGGCCTTTCCATTAGGAATGGAGTCATAAAGAAAAACTTTAAAAAATGAATTGGACATAATGTCAATTATGAAGGAATTTCATTGAATGGAACAGCAAACCATCTTTAAATGAGGATTGATTTAGAAGGTGAAAAGGAGAGGACTAAGATGAGTTCCTCTTGGGAAAGTTTCTGAAAGTATTAGTGAAAGAATAAACATGCTGAGCCTCAATTGTTTCGGAGTATTCAACAGTTTCTAAAAGGATGCAAACTCTCCATGAATCAACTTGTCAAGAAAATGCATATATAATTAAACAAAGAGCCAACCAAGATTACAGTCCCTGCCCAACACAAATTCATATTTAACAAAATATTTATAGACTTTGAATAATTGCTAAACTGTTGCTCAAATCTTTATTTCAAGAAATATCAGCAGAGAGGAAATTTTTTGGAAATACAAGAGAAATACAAGCTGCTATAGCCAATGATATTAATCTCTACAAAAACATTACATCTGCTCCTCTATCAGGATCATGAATCCAATGATCGATTTTTCTTCACTGAAAGTAATTACATGATGGAGTACCGACCATGGATGAATTAGCCCTCTCCCTTCCTGAGAAAATTCCCTACCCTTTGAATTCGAGTTGTCCTTGTTTAAAAAGAGAGAAGAGATAATAACAGAAAATGGATCTGACAAATGGATGTAACAAAACAATTCTGGAAACAATATGTCTCAAACAGTACCAAATATCTCACAATGCATATATATGTTTTGAAAACGGCTCAGGGATAAAGGTAAATTGGCCCATTTTTGAAGTGGGTTTTCAACCATTTGAGCTAATTCCTCATGGTTTTCTAGGAACAGATCATGCAAAAACATGTCTCTTGCAAGTGCGCGATTCTCCATGTGTCTTAAAACATCCTTTATCAATTGGTGGTTTTAGGATCACAAGAAAACGGTTTCCAATTACAACTTTGGGGAGCCTGAATCGATGAGAGCCTGCCACGTCATATTCGTGGTTTTGAATGCAGGCCCATGTGCCTTTGATTATCCTTCATGCAACTTTCCAAGCCTTAATTCATGAGAGTCGTATATCTAGGATGCTCATGATTTACCTTTTTCCAAAAAGATTTTACATTATAATAATATAATATAAAAGACAAATTACCAAGTAACTTAAAAAATCTTTTATCAATTGGTGGTTTCAGGATCACAAGAAAATGGTTTCCAATTAGCACTTTGGGGAGCCTGAATCAATGACAGCCTGCCACATCATATTAGTGGTTTTGAATTCACGCTTATGTGCTTTTGATTATATTTCTTGCAACTTTTCAATCCTGAATTCATGAGAGCTTTAGATCTAGGATGCTCATGTTTTACCCTTTTCCAAAAATATTTTACATTATAATAATATAATATAAAAGGAAAATTAACTTTTTTCTTGATATTATATTTAATTCACAAATGAAATATGTGAATTAGACCATCCAAATCACCAACATAATTTTAGCGGCTAGCTAGATGCCTGGTTAAGGCTCATTTGCTCATAAAATGAAAGTGGTCAATATTAGTGCCAACAGGAACTATCATCTTGTATAAGGAGTCCATGTGCAACACTCCTCATGCCCCCCTTGATCTGATCAAGTCTATGGGGTAACTGAGGTGGTTGGGCAGGGGGTTTGGGCTCATAGATAGGATCCGTTGGCCCTGTCAGTTGGTTCCTCCTAACTGCAAGTCAATTTTGGGTAGAGCCAAGCCCAACACCCTAGAGCTCAGTTATGTCAAAATAGTTGGCTTGTAAATCGAGCACAAACTCATCCCACGGTTGTCGAAGGACGTACTATGGAGCCTCCCTTTTATTGTAGGGAAGTTTATCGTAAACCATCAACCACCTCTACATCTAATTGTCTCTCCATGGTTGGAAATGACACCAATCCATGTAGACACATGGCTTTCTAATATCCGGTGGTTATTGTGTTCTTGGATCAGTGAACATACTATATAATTGGGCCTTTGTAATATTCAATGTGTTGGGTCCTGGAATAGTCCCTTTTTTACCACACTTATTACCTCTTTTTTCCTTGTATTTCCTCATTTCCATCAACCAGATAGATGCCTTTTCCTCAAGTTGAGCATGAATCCTAACATGTATGATTTATTATTTCCTTACTTTATTAATTCCTAAGATTGTTTTGGTTTTGAATTCTATCCTTTAATTTATGCTAACTTGTTTCGATTTTATTAAGATAAGCTCAAAGCATTGAGAAAGACAGGTGTAATAGCCCGCTAAGCTTGTGGAAGGAAGGTACGATTAGTGCCAACAACTACTCCTCAGTTTTGATTCCATACATTGAATAGAAAAAGCGTGATTATCTCTCGACGTGGTAGTTGTAATAGGACTTTGCTACAACATGACATCGCTGAAACAGACAAAGCACTCCCTGGCCAGTGAGTCTGTTGATCCATTGACAGCTAGAGTAACAACGCTCTCCACATCCAATGGCTTTATTCAATTCCATTCACGGCTGTAACTGCTTCTGTTGTAACTTGGTAGCATGAAGATTAGAGATATTCATGGCTGCATGAATTTAGTGGATCGAGATTGTAATATGCATGTATAAATATGGGAAGGCATTCAGAGCCTAGGGTTGGTTAATTAGCATTTGTACGAGCTATAACAGAGTGTTGTAACTTTGAACTACCATTTTTAATACAAGGAGCAGAGTTCTTCATATTTTTGTGTTTTAATTTGTGTTAGTTTCACGACATCTCTATTGGAAGCCTAGGTCCTGCCTTATCATAGATATTGACGAGTTAAGTAGGTACTTTAGTTTATTTATGTTGTGTAGTGTGGATTTACAGTAGATACATTTTACAAAGAAGCTGCAACAGTGGTAATTGATAATTGCATTTTCCTTTGGTAGTTAATGATTGCATTCTGAATTGCTGCAGTTGTGTGGTGTGATAGTCGACTATGTAGGTTAGTTTCCTTTTATGCAAGTTCGCTAGTTAATTTTTACACTCAAGTTCAACTCTAGTTTATTTTTCTTATTCATCTTTCTTGGAATTTATTGAATTAGTTAGATTATGATTGCAATTGCTTTTGATTTCTTACTGTCATTTACAATTTGTAGATTAGATAATTTAAGATAGGTCATGGTTAATTCATTGTAGTCTAATATCTTCAAGATTTAACTTCTTGCAAAAGAAATTTTATCTTAATTTTTCTTAGATCAGTGATTGGTGTTGGGTGTATTAATGTCTAATGAATAGCCAAATATTTAATTATCGACCAGGGTTGGTAATCTTAAAGTTGTGGCACAGTATATGCTGAGGTAGAATGGTACCTAAGCCATTGGCTCGGCCGACCTTAGAAATGTTTAATAATTAAAATATCGAATGATCTTTCAAAATGAAAAACCGAGTCAAACTTCAAAAATACAACTACTAGACTGATTAGACCAAACTAAACCAATAAATCAGAATAGTATCAACCTATACTACTCTACTCTATGATCAATAACTTAAAAGATAAAAACAGCGATACTATTCTAGGAAACAATACTTGATCAAAAGCAAACTACTCTTATGAAAAATGGAAACTACTGATCAATGATTCAAACTCTAATCTAGGAATTAAAAAGTAATAGCTATGAATTTAGAAATCTATCAATGAAATGATTCAACTTACAACTAACTATGGAAACAAGAAACTATGTTATCTTAAAGCAAGATTGCAAATTACTTAATAAACCTGAGAAATTAAAAACTTAAACTATTCATGCATTGAACAAATACTCAAAACTAAGCTGAGCTATCTAATTCCATTCTCCTTGAGGATTCTGAGTAAATGTGTCAAATGTAATAGGAACGGGACAAAATGTATCAAAATGACTTTCAAATGTGATAAGGAAACAAAACGAAAGTAAATCTTGTTTAATTTCTACAAAGAGATGCAAGCTAAAGAGTGACCAATTACAACAAACTTTAAACATTGTAATCTATTCTTTATCCATAAGAAAATGACTCTAGTTATGCTACCTAAGACTGTTTTGAAAATGAGATGTTATTAACAATCGATCTATTAACAAGAAACCAAGAACATGTAATTCTAATGACTACTTTGAAATCGAAGGTATGCAAATATCTATGCTATCCTACAAAGGTGAAGCATGAAATCTAATTATCAAACACTAACTTAAGGAAATCTAAGCATATGCAAATGACCTAGAAATAAATTTCATCTAGAAGCAAGTAGAAAACTTAATAAAGATATTTACTTGGAAATGAGTTTGATCTAGAAGCAAGTAGAAAACTTAATAAAGATATTTTATTTCTCAATCAAATCCCATCCATGAACATCTTCACTAACTATGTAAATGAGAAGAGCAGATCCTATGCTTGAACTAAAATTTATGATCAAACCATGAAAAGCTAATGTACTTTTGAAAATGAAATTACCAAGTTTAACCCAAAATAAACCTTAATCAAAATGAAGTAAACTAAACTAAGAATGAAATTAATGAGTTCTAGAACAGTAACAAATTAAGGAATCAGACATAAAAGATCAATTACAAAAAAATAATTTAAAAAGTAAACTAAAGCAAAGTTAAGAAAATAAATAACAAATAAGAATGGTTATGAAGCTTAATTGAAACTCTATGGGGTTCGAAACAATGTCCTAGTCACATATACAACTACTACTTAACTACAGGAAATGATACAATTCAAAAGCCTGCAAAATTGAACTTTAAACAAGCATAAAAACAAAACAGAAAATATGAAAGTCCATATGATAGTCTGTATGACAGTCTGAATGACAGTCCAGATGATAGAAAATGATATAAACTATGGTAATGAGAAGACTAAATGATTTTAATGCCAGTTGGTTTATTCATTTTAATCTACAGTGCAAGCAAAGCAGTAAATGAACTGTTTAAAGATGAAAAAACAAGAAACAACTACACTAATCTATATCTAAGGAAGAAAATCGTTTCCTATTGCATAATAAAGCAAGGCTGAAAGGTAAGTGAAGCTACTCTCTAGATAGAGGAGAATAAATAGAACTGAATCTAATTACGAAGTGAACTTGAAACACTAAACTAATCAAACTCTAACTAATTGCAATGGAAAAGATGGAAGTAAAACTAATGAAAACTATCCATGACTGGTCACTTTAAATTCTTAAAATGCAAATTATATTAGAAGTAAGAAATAAATTATAGGAAATAAAACAACATCTATAGGAAAACAAAGTTAAATACATATACTGAAAATGTAAACTACTTATCTGCCAAAAATAAATAAAAAAATATACACAATGAAAAATCTCTGATTGTTGAGGGGACCTTTTCAGCAATCAGGGATTATCTAACTCAAATTAATCACCAACAGAACATGAATTTGATCATCAACAACTAAAATTAGAAACTTCCATTAACTAAAAAAGTTACACAGGGTTCTCTAGCTCTGCATCTATTCTCTCTACTGGCTAACTAGCTAACCAACCAACTTCGTTTCTCAACAAGAGACATATTTATATAATTTTACAATGGGAGAGAAGGTCGACCCTTTCAGTGGTCGACCTCTCTAAATATAGGAGGTCTTAATTATTGAATAAAATAGCTATAGGATGGTTCATGACAGTGCAGAGGCTATCTACCTGATTCCGTGGGTGTTGGTTCTCTTCACGCGAGCAGTTGGTGCGTCGATTCCCTTTGACGTGGTCGGCTGATGCGTTTTCAGGCTGAGCAAATAGGAATATGGATGTTATGGAACTAAGGCTCACGAACCATGAGGGACACGTTGCTAACAGAACCCATTATCACGGTTTTTGCTTTAAGTGCCCCAGAATATTCCAACCAATGAATCCACATGTGTGAATGAAGGGTTGAACGATGGTCCGAATACGGTTGGGCATCTTTGGCATGAATGCGCATTTGAATGGGAGTGAGTTTGAAGACCATATCCTACAGAACAAAATTGATTTTCCACATAAGTCAAGAAATGCTCGATTAATGTTAATAAACCACAAAATAATGATAATTAATCAAGGTTCATGTGATATTCAAATAATTTCATACCTAGGTTTGATTGGTGGTTTGAATGGAAAGAAGTATGAATTAATACACCAAAAACAACAAAAGTAATGCCAACAGAGCACGTTTAATGACCAAACATGATGACAAAATTGGGCATCAACACTCCCCCAAACCAGAGATATGCCAGGTCCCACTGAACAAAGAAGAGAGGAAGTCAGGAAGAAGGTTTAGCTGCGGTAGCAAATGCCTTCAACTTAGAAGAGGAAGTATATTTAAGCTTAAACTTCCTTGCTTGGGCTCTCAAGGTATCGTTCCTTGTCTAGAGAGAGTCATGAGAAGATGTTATGGTTTTGTTCAGGTCTTCGACACACTTCACTTGTATATGGAGTTCCTTATTCTCTTGATGAAGCTCAGAGATTATCTCTATGTACTTCTCATTCTGGCTTTTTAACTATACTATGTCCTGGGTCAATCTATCTCTGATGGATTGGAGTGGATGGTTTTGCAAAAAACTCAGGATATTTGTGAGGTCTCGATCCCTTTAGACATGTTTCAGGATCAGCAGAGGTGGTTTGTTCTTCAAGAGCCTTGTCTTCAATGTGTGCAGGAGCAAGTTCAAAGGAAGGAGCAGGTTCAAAGGCAGGAGCAGGTTCAAAGGCAGGAGCTTCAAGCAAGCGAGCAGAGACATTAGCTAATGCAAGAAGGGGTGTTTCAAGGATAGGGTTGTTCATCTGGTCATCAGGGCTATCTGAATGCACCGGTTGAATGGCAGACTGAACAATGGGATGGACGACGGTCTGGTCGATATACTGATCACAATTTTCCCTCCTAGATTTAGTGGGTATTGGTGAAAATAGTAGAAGTTTCGTGGTCATGTCCCCATGCGCAAGCTCAAGGGAGGAAGGTGAATGGACAAGGTGCATTTCTCCTGAGGTACCCTCATTAAACTGTACATACTTAGTATCCCTTTTTGTTTGGGAAAGGTTTGAGCAGGCTCATCAGCACAAGTTTGAAATCGGTGATGCTTGCAAGAGGCAGAGGCTTTGACAAGGGGTTTCTTGACCAAATGGGGTTTCAGTACTTCACACACAAAACTTTCCCATGTTTTCCCCTTTTCCTTCAACTAGTGAATGATTAGGATTTTTATGAGGAAATGGTGGTATAAACTACCAGTGGGGTTAACTACATTTTTCCTGACCTGGTTTGACATTTTCTCAAGTATCTTCAGAAAATAAAATGGGAAATTTAGGGCTTGATTATTAACAAAATGAGCTAATAATCAGAAGTGGCAGGATTTGAAGATGGTAAACGTAACCTCACAGGTGATCAAATGGATGATATCAGTCAAGGGCTAGAGGTATTCTGGCTTAATCCACTCCCGGTGGAACCCTTTTGTGCCTGCAACATGTTGATATTCGGCTTTGAGAGCAAATTCATGAGCCATCCATGGGAGGAAGAGGTGCTTATGCCAGCGAGGACCCTCCCTGGGAAGCTTTGTGGCCAACGCAATAGACTCCTCTGTTACAGGAAAGGTAAGGTGGCCAACCTTAGCGATTTTTCCGTCGAATCCTTTGGAAAATAGTAGTGAGATCTCATCACCGTGGCCCTCGAGAAGACAAAGGAATAGCCCCCAACTTGCTCGAAGAAAAATTTCATGGCATGCCTTGAATTCAGGGATACAGAGCAAACATTGGTAGCTTCCAGGATCATAGCGGATCTACATTGTTAGACAGAGGGAGATGGGTGCGAGGAGTACAAGGGATCCAAGGAATTTGCAACAAATGCGGCTGGATGGAATCATAAAGGACGAGAGTGGACATAATGAAGATAAAAATCAAGCATGCATTGGTTTAAAATGTGATCCATTCGAACGGTTGAATGATTGTGAGCAAAGATCTAGCACCTTTGAATGATCATGCTATCATTCAGAAATCTTGAATCGTGTGCCATCATAAATATGCGTGCGTTAGTGAATTCATATGGTTATGACATATTCAACCATGTCCAAAGTAAAATTTGGACAGGTTGAATTTAATTTTCATCATGAGATTATAATCATAGGTGACCTAAAAGAACATGATGACTTTATATTAATACAATGACAGATCGCATGACAAATTTTACATATAAATTAATGAAGAGTTTAAACCATATGATAGCCATATAATGATTCTAAAAATCACAATAATGCATGATTAATTGATTCATTTGATGAAGTCAGGATGAGTAAAGGAATGAGATCGAGTGCAGAGATGACATTTGATTGATCCCTGGTATGGTTAGTCAATTGGATTTTATCAGTAGAATTCAAAAATTAGATACCTTAACACACTTAATCATGTTGTTATAAGCTATGGTTTCATTCGGATCATCATTCGGCACTTCATTCAGATCATCATTCATTTGCCACATTCGTCACTTCATTCGGATCGTCATTCGATTCTTCATACAGACCTTCTGTACAAAATGTGCTTTCTGAGATCTGGATGCTGCTGATTATGCAGAGAATTTTTTCCGGGGCTACCAGCACACAAAAGAATGATGTAAACAGTTTTTTTTTTTCTTTTCTGAAACTTCAGTTGCTCTCTTCTTTATATATCATGGATCAGAACAATCTTCTGCTACTTGAATTATTCCTGAAAACACCTATCATTTTTTTAGAGATAAATGAAATTTTTATAAATAATCAGTAAATAAAGACAGTTTTGAACCTCCCCCAAACCAAAAATATATCATGTCCTCAAGCCATCAAATAAAAACTGATTGATATTCAAATATTTTCAATTAATAGTTTAGCCAATAGCTCTTAAATGCTATTATTGTTTTTTGTAAGAAAAAGAAATACTAACTAATACTGGAGATGATTCATATATGTACATTCATAAAAAAATAACAGTGCTTAGGAAGACCATATGAATAATGATAGTACAATCGATGCGAAAAATGCCATAGGAAAACCAATCATCCTTGACTCATTTTAAAGATCTCTTATCATCCAAAGAATATAGATAAATTTCACCCCGGAGTTCATTAGATTCTATAGTTATGGGTCCCACTTCTAGGATAATCATATCTTAGGTATTGTTTGAATTAGATGATAGGGTCCAAGTCCAACTTACAACCATTCTCTAATGACAATATAAATAATTGGCCTAAACATGTATTCGTATACTCAGGTTTTTTTTTTTAGATGAGCCATGTGCATAGTAATGCATTAACCATATCTCTTTTACCCAATATTGCCCCGCTTCCAACAGGCCTATTCAGTACCTTGGAAGGTTTATGTTGGTACCATGCAGGAATAGCCCCTCTTCCAGCGAACCAGTTCTATACCTCGACGGGTTTACTTGCATTTACTGAGCTTCCTTGTTAAAGATTTTACTTAGCATGGACCCGCTGCCAGCAAGCCTATTCAGTACCCTGGCGGGTTTGATTCGTATAATAATTTTAGTATGTCGAAGCTGGTTGGAACTAGAGTGTATTAAGCTTGCTAAACACATTATTCAAATTTTAGAGTGAACCTTATGAGTAACTTTATTTATAATAGCCTGGATTATATATCATGTCAAAAGAGAATAACCTAAAGTTGACCATTGACCTCTCAGTCTATCTTCTTCATAAAAGATCAGTAATGTTCCCCACAAGTAGAAATATCACTCACTCTTGGGCTACCTTTTTTAAAGAATGCTTAAGAGACAAGTTTTGATAATGAGTCTGGGATGAACTAGTAGTCCGTAGGTGTAAGATAGAACTTTGAAAAACATGATGATTAGAGTAGGTCTTAAGCAACTGTTCTAATGATAAATCAGGAATGTGCAGGTTTAAATCAAATACCATATACAAAAGCATAAAAATGAAATTAATAAAAAATAATAATAGAAGAAAGTGGTTAGAAATTATATAAATAACACTTTAACTTTTCACTATAAATTTTCAATTTTCAATAATAATCGAAAGAGGAGTTAAGATGCATTATGAGTTTTTTTTTTTAGCACTTCCCTTTTTCAGATAATATTTCATGAGTTGATTATAGAGATAATGTTCTTGTAATCAAACTGCAAAACTACTTCTTAGATGATTCAAATTTATTCAAAACAAAAACATATGTACAAAGAAAAAATATATGAAATTGATCAAAATTAAGGAAAGGAGAAGAGTCTTCCTGTTTTAATTGACAAAATTCCATAAGTTGATCATAATAGGTATAAATGCAATCATCTGTTAGAAATGACTCTTATTTATTTAAAGAAACAAAAATATATATACATATATATACAAATGAAGATAACCCAAAATAATTCAACAACCAGGAGAAGGAGGAATGACTTCCTCTTCAACCAGCTCCATCTCCTTCTGTTGTAAGGCATTCTGCACAAACTCTTGTTTAGATATTGGTGATGATAAAGTCTAAGTCTATGTCCATTTACAACAAAGGAAATTTGTGAATCATCAATTGTCTTAATATCAACAGATCCATTATCAAAAGCTGTAACAATTTCATATGGACCCATCCAACGAGTAGTGTAATGTCCCTAAAAATAGTAAAATAAAAAAAAAACTTTCTAAAACTGTAATTCACTAAACAAGAATGGATGATAAGCAAATTAACTTCAGTACTGATAACGACTTGCTAAACTGGAAATTAAGGTGTGGCAGTCAAAGGCCTCGAGTTCCGAATTTACAAGTTCCTACTGTTTGACATTCCTACTGTTTGTGAAAGTGTAAAGAAAAGGGTAATGACGAAACTCTATTACAATAATACAAATACTTTGAATGTTATAATACAAATCCCTTCCTATTGCTTCAATATTTTATGAGCACATTTATGAATAATTTAACTGACACTTCAGGTATGATGGACCTCTGTTGGTGACTGTTGAGGCCTATGATGAGATGCTTGGTTTCTTGAGGGGAAGAATTACCTTGGTAGAGCTCCCGAGAGGTAGGGTGAAAGAAATGGAGACTTTGGGCTTACTTAGCGTTGTCACTAATGCACTTGCTTACTTGTGGTTTACAGGTGTATCTATCATACATATACTGAAATGTCTACTCCATCTACTTAGCCAATATCTAAGTCTTGAGTATAAGCACTTTGAAGATTGTCACTCTTTTGTTGATACGCCTTGGTTGAGGTATAAGGAAAATGTGATACTTATACTACTCGTTCACCTTTGTAAATATGTGCTGACTCTAGGTAGAGTTCATGGTCCTTGTAATAATTAAAAGGGGAAGTTGCAAACATTTGAATGGTCCTAAACTATGGAACGATGGGTGAAATAATGGTGGTAGGTCTTCGACTTGAATTTACCTCTACGTATGCACATGGCTATGGTGCTAGCTGTGGCAGGGGTTTTACTCTAGGGTACCTCACCAACGAAGGGAAAAATCGTGGTTCATTTCCCTGGTCTGCTGTAGGTGTGAAGAGGGTTTCGTTGATGTTCTGGTAGAGGCTCATGGAGGGAAATCCATATGGGGAAAATGATGGCGACTGTAAAACCTTGAAGGTAATTCTTCTCTGGTTTGTTTCCCTCACTACTGCAATTACCAAGTAGATAATTTGATACATATATATTTAAGTATCTAACTTTGTTTATCATGGTTGGTTGTCGGTGATGACTGGTGTTCCTCTTCTGCATGGCCAGTACTCCACGATGGTGAGTTTATAGCTGGTAAGTCCAGATATTACCATCTCTGTTAATTTACCTTTAAAGTTTTTGTACCTTTAATAAAAAACTAATGCCGAGTCTCCAGTTTTGAATTGTTTTTGTTTAATATATTTATCATGCCACTTTTTGAATTGGTTTTGTATTAGAATTGTGAGTTGAATGGAATCTTGTCTAATCCCATCTAATTCATTTATCTGCAGGATTCGTTGTCTTTGTGCTTCTTCGGAATCCATCCCTAATTTTGTAGCCATACGAAAGGTTTTGACTTGAAATTCGATGGGTAGAAGAACTTGTTTACCATAAACAAGTTCATAAGGTGTGTGGCCAATGGTATTCCTTCAAGTTATTCTATAAGCCCACAAGGCTTCTGGAAGCCTATCTTCCCAGTATTTGTGGTGTAACTGAATAGTCTTAGTCAGGATGGCTTCTAATACTTTGTTGGTAGACTCTACCTGACCATTGGCTAGCAGGTGATATGGTGAATATTTACAATGTCTAATACCATATTTTTCAGTAAGCTCTTTCATTATCTTGGAGGTAAACTAAGATCCTTGATCGGTTACAATTTCCCTAGGTACACCAAATCGGGTAAATATTTCTTCATATATAAACTCTACCACATATTTTTTTGTTGCTCAGAGTAAGGCTTTAGCTTCTACCCACTTGGTGACATAGTTTGTACAAACTAGGATGTACTTCTTCCTGCGAGACATAGAGGAAATTGGACCAACGAGATCTAGAACCCATTTTTCAGAAGGCTCAATCATATTCTAGGGTTGTAAGGGCATCTCATCAGATGGTGTAGGTCTTCCCATTCTTTGGAAACTATCAAATCCCTTGACATACTTGGTATCATCTTTAAAGATGCTTGGCCAATAATATCCACAGTGAAACACTTTGTATGGTGTTCTCTTATCAGAAAAATGCCCACCACAAGGTCCACCATAACATGCATGGAGGATATTTTCCATCTCATCCTCTCGTACACATCATCAAATAATAAGATCAGGACCAGTGCAAAATAGGTCATTGTCCACCCAAGAATATTTAGAACTTTGAACTATGATTCTACGTTTCTCGGGTGGGGAGAGATGGTTTGGTAGCTTTCCAGTTTCTAAATAATTGGCTATGTCTTCAAACCAAGGGGTTCGAACAGACACAACAAAAAAATATTCATCCAGAAAGCTATCATCGATGGGACTGACATTATCGTCAATTTGAATTCGAGAGAGAAAATTTGCTACCACATTCTCTCGTCTCGGACAATCAACAACAGTGATGTTAAATTCATGTAACAAAAGAAGCCATCGAGTCAGCATGCCATTGGTGATTCGTTTATTCATTAAAAATCTAATGGCGGAGTAGTATCTGTGTACAAAAAATTCATATCCTGTAATATAGTGACGAAACTTGTTAATGGCATAGACTACTACCATAAACTCTTTTTCAGTAACAATATATTTTGATTCTGCAGGAGTCAATTTTTTGCTAGAAAAATAGATGGCATGTGATGATTGTCCTTCCTTTTGACCTAAAACTTCTCCTATAGCTATGTCGGAATAATCAATGGAAATATGGAAGGGAAGGGACCAGTTGGGGCCCCTAAGTATTGGTGCAACTGATAGCTTTTCCTTCAAAGTTTCAAAGGCATGTTGACAAGGTTCAGTCCATTGAAATTATGTATCCTTTATGAGTAATTTGAACATAGGTGCAGCTATATTGGTGAAGTTTTCAATAAAACATCTATAATAGCCTGCATGGACAAGAAAAATCCTTACCTCCTTCTGAGTTTTTGGAGGAGGAATATTCACAATTATTTCTATATTGGCAGGATCCACCTTGATACCTTGAAGAGTGACATGATGTCCCAAAACTATGCCCTCGGTTGGTAACATCTTACATTTTTCATGACTAAGGGCTAAGTTCGTTTCTTGGCACTGGATAAGAACTGTTTCAAGGTGATCAAGGGCTTCTTGGAAGGTATTACCATAAACTATAAAATTGTCCATGTAATCTTCTACATAGTCATGTATAAGGTCAGCAAAAATTCCTAAGACTGCATGCTAGAAAGTGGAAGGTGCATTACATAGGCCAAATGGAAATCCTCTATAGGCATATGTCCCCCAAGAACAAGTAAAGGTTGTCTTGTCTTGATCCTCAAGTGCTATTAATATTTGGTTGTATCCTCTATACCCATCGAGGAAAGAAAAATATTGTTTCACTGACAAGGTATCTAACACATGGTCAATGCAAGGTAAAGGGAAGTTGTCCTTAAGAGTGTCGTTGTTCAATTCTCGAAATTCAACATAGATATGCCATTTCCCTCTAGCTTTATTTGGAACTACTACCAGATGAGACACCCATTTACTGTTAGAAATTGGGTAGATGAAACCAACATTAAGGATTTTTTGTAATTCATGTTTAACTATATCCTTTAGGTCTGGATTCATTATTCTCTGGGTTTTCCTAATAGGAGGTATGTTTGAATCTGCGTAAATGTGGTGAATACAAGTATCTGGGTGTATACCCTTCATATCAGTGCATTCCCATTCAAATGCTCTGGTTTGACTTTTGACAAATTTTAGTAACTGTTTTTGCTGACTCTCATCTAAACCTGCATTTATATGTAAAAATATTTTAGGACTAACCTCACAAGGTATGGTATAGGATCCTCTATGTTCTTCCATCGCGAAGACACAAGGTGCACTTGTAAATGTTGAGAGGCTCATGTTTTCTTGGAATTCATCTCCAAAGATTTGGTCATGTTGGGAAAAAGAATGAGGAAATTCTATACATGTTGTGGAAGAGACAAATTCGTTCAACACATTTTTGGTACTTTGTTCTTGAAGTGCCCAGGAGAAATCACTAAAAAGGGAAAGTTCTTCCAAGTTCTCATCCCCAAAAGTACAATCTAACCAAAACAGGTTTTCGGTTACTGGTTGTGCTGATAGGTATAAAGTGAGTTTTCTTGTAGACAACCCATCAGATATGATCATCTCTCCATCCCTACAGCCTAATAATGTATTAGCAATGGATAACCAAGGTCTTCCCAGAATAATAGGGTGACCTTTGGAATGGTCCTTTGATTCTATGACCATAAAGTCCATAGGATATTCCCATGAAGCCACTGATACAATGATATCATCTAAGATCCCAGCAGGCCACACCATAGTGTGATCTGCTAAATCTAACATTGTTGGGGTAGGGCGGAGAAACTGTCCTAAATGGAGAGTTTCTAAAACTGTGGTAGTCATCAGGTTAATGGAATCCCCTAGATCAATAAGTGTGTTTCATATAGCAGTGTTATTGATGATAACAGTTACCACAGGATTTCCTGGATGTGTATACTTTGGAATTCTAGGTTGGTTTTCTATGTAATCTGACATTTCAACTATGACATGAATTGTTGGAGGGTCTTTTTTCTTTTTACCTTGTCTTTTAATATAGAGTTCCTTTATCACTTTACTATAGATTGGTATATATTTAATGGCTTGTAACAAAGGGATCTTGATACAAATATTTTTCAATTCGTTTATGATATCATACTTTGGATAAGTTGCAGTTTTTTCTATTACTAAACACTCCGGATATGGAGGTGACTTTTCTCTTGGAATGACTTATTTATGAGGATGGTTGTGTGTTGAAGCTTTAGGAATAACCACATCTTTGAGAATGGCATCAATCAAAATTTCATTCGGTATGTCTTCTTCTTCATTCTCTTCTCGGATGATAACTAATGATTTGGGCTGATCTTGTAGAACTCTTCCAGACCGCAGTTAAATCTCATGCACTGGTGCGGTCGAAATGCAATATGATGGAATAGGTAGCAACCCAATGATGTTAAGAGCTTGAGTTGGTTTATTGTTAGGATTTGGTATCGGTTGTGCAGGTAAAATTGTGGGTCTTGGGGGATTCATGTTTTGAAAATGGTGAGGTTGATTTGTGATAGGGGGTAGAGAAGGAGGTACAAATCTAGGAAAGAGTTGTTGGATATTAGGTGGGTAGGGATAGTTAGGTATAGGAGGAGGTGGTTGAGCATATGCTTGTCATCTTCATCCATGTGCCCATTGTTGTTGTTGAGCATTCTGAGGAGGATACTAAGGTGGCCAATTTTTCCAACCTGAAGTGTTCCATTGTTGAGTAGGTTGATAAGGATGGTAATAGGGTGGAAATTGTAATGATGGATCCTGATATGATGGTTGATCTCTAGGTTTCCAAGGCCTCCTAGATGTTTCACCAAAATTTCCACTCTTATATATATCTTGCAACCCAGGAAATGATGGATAGTTATCAGTTGGATGTTCTTCTGTACAAAGGTGACATATTGAAACATTATTCAATGGACATTCCCGTTGGGGATGTTTAGTTCTACACCTAGGATAGAAAACACTCATTGCTGCTGCATGCTCTTCATCATGTCTCTTTTTAGCTTGTAATGCATCTAATTGAGAACCCATGGCTCCTAAGATATCTATTTTGAAATTTTCTAATAGGTTTCCCAATTCTACCCTTGTAACTCCACGAGGACTGGATGTATTTCCTTTTAGGTTCCTAGTATAAGATTCTTGAAAGTGTCTCGCACTTTTCCCTCTGCTCCTAGAGTAATTCCTACACATCTCACAAATATGTGTGAAATACTTATGAGATATGTCTCCTACTTCCATGAGATTAAGGTTTTCTAAGAATTCTTCTGAGATTCCATTAAGGAAGAGTGTTCTTACTGCATCTTCTCGAAGATCACTATACTTGGATTTATGCAATACATAGTTAAATCTTTCAAGATAGTATTCTAGGCTCTCATCTTCGAGTTGTTGTATTTTGAAAATGTCATTACAAGAGTCCTTAGTTTTACAGTAATCCTGATATTTCCGTAGAAATTTAGTCTTCATGTCTTCCCAAGTTCTAATACTAGATTCTCCTAACCCCATAAACAATCGAAGAGCAGAATCTTTTAATGTGGCAGGAAAAAGTTTTATATTTTGGCCATCTTGTAGGTAGTTATAGATCCTACAAAAAATGTCAAATTCATAAGAATGTTGTAATGACCTTTTTTTGTTGATGTATATGTAACTTCGGAATGTATTTCATCTATGTATTTCATATATATTTATTGTACCCTTATAAAAGATGTGTTATTCCTCTATAAGGAAGTGTCATCATGTGTATTGACAAGTGTCGCAAGTGCGTGTACTTGCCGATGGGTTATTAGACCACCATGTGTGGGGTCGGCCCTGAAATATGTATTATATTGTGGATGTACCTAGCTAGACAAGTCAGCCCCATAGTGTAACTGGGCAAACAGGTTAAGTATAAATAGAGATCGGGAGATCTCTATTTGGATCGCTCGGAAACTCATACTTCTCTCACTCAGAAAGTGGCTCACTAGTGAGGAGGAGGATCATCTGCTACTAGGAGACTATCTTAGTGTATTTTGGTTGTACTTTGGTTGAGCCATTGCTCTCTCTATCTCTGAGGAAGTTGTGGGGTTTTTTGCCTTAGGGTTTTTCCCACAGAAACTCTGTGTCTCTTGTCTCTCATGCTTTTGATTCTTTCGATGCTTGTCATGCTTGATATTATTTTTATGCATTGATATATTGTACATGTTATTCTCTCAGTAAAGATCCTAGAGTATATTGAATTAATGCTCAAAATTTAACATGGTATCAGAGCTAAGCTGAGAAGCAGACATTTTGCAGTGACGAAAACATGAGTTTCTTGTTTATTGGGTTTCTCTCCACAGATTTTGGAAAAGAAGTACAGTAGATTGACTCTACTCATAAAGGAGTATCTATCTATCCAATCAGAATTCAATTCTGAGCATTTTCAGATTTGGCCCTAAAAATTAGGGTTTCTACAAAAATAGGAATTTCTGAAATCTGAAGACATAGCTGGAAGCTCCTTCCAAAAATCGAAGTTTAGAGCTTTGGATCGAGATTTTTGGCTAGGTAGATATCCAGGAAACTCAAACCCTAATTCAGGGCTCTCACGAGTGAACTTGGGAGGACCAAAAGGCAAATCTAAAGGGGTTTTTCCGACAAACCCTAATCCGTGACCAGATCCAGTTTTCAACATTTCAAGTGGTAAGACCTAAATCTTTTCTATTTCCATTTGAAGTACTCTTTAAGATGTCTCACCACACCAAGCTTGAGGATAAGCTTGAAGGGGCTGATAACTTCTGCGCTTGGAAGTATAGGATTGGGTTAATCCTGGAAGAGAATGAGTTGGACTCATACATAAAAGAAGACATCCCTATCCCAGAGGATGAAGAGGCTAAGGTATTGCATAAGAAGAACTTGGTCAAGGCAAAGAGAATCATTGTTAATTCCATCAAAGACCATCTCATACCCCATGTGTCTTCTCTAAAGACACCCAAGGCTATGTTTGACTCTTTGACCAAGCTATTTGAAGGAAAGAACATAAATCGGAAGATGACTCTACGAAATCAATTGAAAGGGGTCAAGATGTTAAATGGAGAAACCATTCAATCTTACTTCTCCAAGGAACAACTTGAAGTTGTGGATGAAGTAGTGGATAATGGTGAAGTTGTTATAACCACTCTGAATGGCCTTCCTAGGTCATGGGACTCCTTTATTCAAGGAATCTATGCAAGAAAGAAATTGATCTCTTTCAGTAAACTGTGGGAGGAATCCTCTCAAGAATAAGCTAGGCTTGTAGCTCATGAAGAAAAGATGGGAGGTGAAGATCAAGCTCTTGCAGCCCACACCAAAAGAAGCAAGCCCAAGAAGGAGCACTCTCACCACAAGAGATCCTATCACAACGAACAAAAGAATAAGAAGGATATAAGATGTTTCACATGCAATGAGAAGGGTCACTTTGCTTCAGAATGTCCCAAGAACAAAAGGGATAACATCAACTCCAAGAAGAAGAAGAAGGGAAACAAAAGAAAGTTCCATGCTTATGCTGCCGAAGATGATGAACCTCCGAAGAAGAAGGCTAGGGAAGAAAGTGATGATAGTGATGATGACTCATCAAGTGAAGAAGAGTATGTTCTAATCTCTGCTCTGACAGGTACTATCTCCCATGGTTGTAATGATTGGCTAATTTACAGTGGGGCTTCCAATCACATGACTGGGTTTAAGGAATATTTTGTAAACTTATCTGAACATGAATCACCCCATAAGGTGAAACTTGGGGATGATTATCAATAACCAATCAAAGGAAGTGGTGAAGCCTCCTACAACCTAGATTCTAAAAAATTTTGAAGATGAAAGAAGTCCTTTATGTACTTGGTCTCAAGAAGAACTTACTGTCCATCTCTGCATTGGATGCAAAAGGTATAAGGGTTGCATTTGTGGATGGCCAAGTTCTAATGTGGCCAAAGGGAAATACCATAGATGATGCAGTAGTGATTGGAGAGAAAGAGGGAGGATTGTACAAATTCAAGGGACAGCCTGAACATGCTATGAAGACAAAGATTCATCCATAGTCATGGATCACATAGAGGTATGTATAATTTGTTTTTGCAAAAGTTAACTAATGAGTTATGCAGGTCATTGAAGAGAACAAGAACACATTGCTAGACATAACTAGCAAATATGATGACCAGGTATGTTTTTGTTATATATCATGATTGATAATGATTACTCTTGAAATTAAAAGGTTGAGTAATCTAGGGCTTATGCATATTATGTTTCTTACCTTAATTGATGATATGAATAACCAGAAGAGTCATAGGTTTGAGTAATCACGGGTTTAGGTATATTATGTTTATGACTAACCATAAGAATGCTTATTATTTCTGTTTGAAATGATCCTGACTATACATGCTTGAGATTATTGTGTTTTGATAATATTAAGATTATACTAATGAATGTTTGATTATGTATGAGACCTCAAGGATAACACAATGATGATACTAACAAGCATGCATAGGGATCGAGATTGAATATAAGTTCAAGAATAGGTAACACAAGAAGCAAAGATGAAGAGGGAGCACACTCCAGTGGTTTCTGCAAGGATGCAGATATTCAGAGGGAGTTGACCATCTCTCTACATTCCACAACAGAAAGGTGTAGAAGAAGCTACTTCAGATTAGGAATCTAGCAGCTCCTGCAAGGAAGCAAAGACTCAGAGCGAGTTCACCCAATAAACAAACAAAGATAAGTATTTTAATTATCATTTCTTGCATATTTGTTTGTTTAAATAAAATTGCTCAATCATGTATATGCTCATGTTCCTAGACTTAGGATATGTATTGTGCATATTAGAATGATTTCATTAATGAATAGTATATTACTAATATGCATGTGATGGGTAAGTGGCCTATGGCACTGTACAACATTCCATTGCTACTTATCTAGAATGAAACCTCTTTGCTGACATGTTGGGAGTAGTGCAAACTCTTAACAATGTTCTGGTAGAGATTGGAAGGCATCTAGAAAGTTATGGAACATGGATAAATGTTGTATTGAAGCATTGGCTAAGATAATTGCATGACTGTGTGACATATTTCTTTATGTGTACGAATTTGTTCTGAAAATTATGAGATGTTTCTAATCATGCAAATTAACTTGTTATGTAGGAAAGACTGTATACCTTCACCTACAAAAGAAGGACTAGAACATTTGTTCAAGCAACAAAATTATCTATTGAAGATATTGAAGTTCCCAAGACATGGTAAGAATGCCATGATTCGTCGATCATGAAGAAAGTGTTAAAATTCAATATGCTAAGACAGAAAATAGCAGCATTACATTCTATTTCACAATAATAGCATATACAGGATCACTGAAGAAACAACAAGCATAGAATAAACACAAGAGACACAGATTTATCCTGGGAAACCATCATGGGGTAGAAAACCCAGCAAAGCTTTCCTCAATAAGATGATAAACCAAAATACAAGATGTGCTCCCTCCTTCTAATCCTCCTTAGCAAATCTCCCAAACAAGTGCTCCTCTTTTCAAGTCTGTGAGTGTATCAAATGAGGAACACACCTCCTCTATTTATACACTACTTTGACATATATTTTACACAAGTACATGTAGGCTCGTATTTAACCATTAGGTTAAATACCCTATTATAACTGATTGGGCCGACCCCCACATGGTGGGTCTAATAACCCTAGTTGCCACAACTCCTCGGAGGAATAAACATCTCCGGATACATAATAGAATCACCTCGGAGGGATGGAACATCTCCGGAATAAATAATGTACAAATATAATATTCTTAGAAGTTACAATATTCAACACTCCCCCTTAACGAGAAGGATATTATAACAACATTTGCAGGAGCAAGGAGTCATTGACTACATCATCTATATATCATCGGAATCTTTCTTGAATTCATCATCATCAGTAACTCAACTAGTTACTGGAACATCAACATCATCAGAGTTGATATTACTCGATCATCAGCATCGTCATCATCATCATCATCACACGATCACACGATCATCAGCATCGTCATCACACGATCATCAGCATCATCATCACACGATCATCAGCATCATCATCACACGATCATCAGCATCGTCATCACACGATCATCAGCATCGTCATCACACGATCATCAGCATCGTCATCACACGATCAGCAGCATCATCATCATACGATCAGCATCATCATCATACGATTAGCATCGTCATCACACGATCAGCAACATCGTCATCATACGATCAACATCGTCATCACACGATCGGCAGCATCGTCATCACACGATCAGCATCGTCATCATGCGATCAGCATCGTCATCACACGATCAACAACATCGTCATCACACGATCAACATCGTCATCATACGATCAGCATACACGATCGGCAGCATCGTCATCACATGATCATATTACAGGATGATCAATCCTGCTCTCTTGAGGACATAGGTCCATGGATGATGCAATCCAGATCAAGTTCCAGGATGATCAATCCTTATCTCTTTAAGACAAGTCTCATGTCTAGGGACGATCCAATCCCAACCACAGTGCTAGTCCTTTTTCATACTGGATGTGACCTAGATCAGATCTAGGATTTACCACCATAGAGCCAGTCCTTTTTCATACTGGATGTGTCACATCTACAGAGCCAGCCCTGTTTCATGCTGGATGTATCACATCTACAGAGCCAGCCCTGTTTCATGCTGGATGTATCACATCTACAGAGCCAACCCTGTTTCATGCTGGATGTATCATATCTACAGAGCCAACCCTGTTTCATGCTGGATGTATCACATCTATAGAGCCAACCCTGTTTCATGCTGGATGTATCATATCTACAGAGCCAGCCCTGTTTCATGCTGGATGTATCACATCTACAGAGCTAGCCCTGTTTCATGCTGGATGTATCATATCTACAGAGCCAACCCTGTTTCATGCTGGATGTATCATATCTACAGAGCCAGCCCTGTTTCATGCTGGATGTATCATATCTACAGAGCCAACCCTGTTTCATGCTGGATGTATCATATCTACAGATCCAGCCCTATTTCATGCTGGATGTATCACATCTACAGAGCCATCCCTGTTTCATGCTGGATGTAACCTAGAACAATTCTAGGATTTTTCATGTACATTTTGAACCGAGGTCCAGGGACGATCCAGTCCTATCATGTACCTTTTGAACCGAAGTCCAGGGACGATCCAGTCCTATCATGTACCTTTTGAGCCGAAGTCCAGGGACGATCCAGTCCTATCATGTACCTTTTGAACCGAAGTCCAGGGATGATCCAGTCCTATCATTCAATTCTCGGAGACCTCATGTCTACAGCTCAATTCAAATGACCATAGTCCGAGGCCGATCCAATCCCCTTACCTGTTCATTCAGGATTTAGTTCTCGGAGACATCATTTCTATGGCTCAATTCAAAGGACTAAAGTCCAGGGATGATCCAATCCCCTCAAGTCCACCAAGGACTTCATTCTCGAAGACATACGTCTACGACTCTTTTTAGGACTGAAGTCCAGGGATGATCCAATCCCCTCAAGTCCACCAAGGACTTCATTCTCGAAGACATACGTCTACGGCTCTCTTTAGGACTGAAGTCCAGGGATGATCGAATCCCCTCAAGTCCACCAAGGACTTCATTCTCGAAGACATACGTCTACAGCTCTTTTTAGGACTGAAGTCCAGGGATGATCCAATCCCCTCAAGTCCACCAAGGACTTCATTCTCGAAGACATATGTCTACAGCTCTTCTTTCGGATTGAAGTCCAGGGATGATCCAATCCCCTCACATGTTTACCAAGAACTTCATCAAAACATGTGTCAATCATGTATCCTCATCATCAAAACATGTATAACAAAACATGTATCCTCATCATCAAAACATGTATAACAAAACATGTATCCTCATCATCAAAACATGTATAACAAAACATGTATCCTCCTCATCAAAGCATGCATAACATCTATCATCAAAAGCATGTATACATCTATCATCAAAAGAAAAAATATAAGATTCCTAAATCTAAATAATTCTAAGTAACTAGGTGCAGTAAATAGGTAACCTCATCATTGATGAGATAGACTTGTTATCATATACTATGCTACTCCCCCTTTCGAGGAGGGTCCTTCTGGACTATACCAAGCTTGTCTCGGAAGTATTCAAACTTTACTCGAGATAGAGGTTTAGTCAAGATATTAGCAATCTGATCCTCAGTTCTTATATACTCGAGCTTGATAGCTCCTCTCTGCACCATATCTCGTATATAGAAGTATCGGATCTCTATGTGTTTTTGACTTATTGTGGAATACAATATTTTCTATCTTGATGCAGTTTTGAATGTCACACATAATCATAGTGGAATTCATTTCTAAGTCAAACACTCCATATAATAGCTTCTGAAGCCACACTGCTTCACAGCTGGCAGAGCAAATAGCTATATATATATTCTGCTTCAACAGTACTGAGAGCCACACTAGAATGTTCCTTGCTGAACCATGAGATCATGGCAGATTCAAGACTATAATATCCACCTGATGTACTCTTTCTGTCTGAGGCACTTCCTGCCTAATCAGAATCTGAGTAACCATGTAAACAGAGTTCATGACCTCCAAGATAATATAGACCAAAATCTAATGTACCTTTTAGGTACCTCACTACATGCTTTGTAGTTATTAAGTGAACCTTTCTAGGTTCTACTAGATATTGACTTAGGGTATTTACATCAAAGCATATATCTGGCCTAGTATTTGTTATATACATCAATGACCCAATGATTTGTCTATATAGGGTTAGGTCCACTAAATACGATGAGTCATTAACTAACAACTTCAAGTTGGAGTCCATGGGAGTGGCCATGGCTTTATACTCCAACATATCAAATCTTTTTAGAGACTTCACAGCATACTTACTTTGAATTAAAAGATTCCTTTTGGATCTTGCCATACTTCTAGACCTAAGAAGTAGTGCATTAATCCGAGACCTTTCATTTTTCATTTCTGCAGCCATTTTCATGACCTGTTTCTCATTCCTTGTCAGAAAGAGATCATCGTCATACAATAATGGTATGATAGGTTCATCATCCACAACCTTAAGGTAAAGGTTAGGAACCACTTTACTTCTGGTAAAGCCCAAGCTTTGTCATGAAGCTGTCAATTGTCCATTATTCACACTCAGCATTGAGTGATCTTCTGCATATCTATCTGTGCCATCTTTCGTCAGATGGGTCTACTAATATGAGCCTCAAAATCATTCGAACTCTGTGGTGAGTTCTTTCTTGCATCCATGTCATATGTGTATAGAAGCCATATTCAACCTTGTAGCAAAGGTTGAGATCCACATCACCCATGGTGATCATTAAGCTCATCAATTGATTATCGATCCTGGGAACCCATACAGAATCTGATTCACACTTCTTCTTTAATTACACCATTAAGAGAATGGTCTTATCTAGCCACTTGGAGCAAACATCTCATCATGATTCTCTTCCTTCTTTCTAAGAGAATCTTCTAGCCACAAGCCTTCTATAGTGTGTTTCTTTTGTTGAACATCCATCGCTTGTTCAGTGTTCATCATTCATCATGATCTTTCCTACAAATCAAAATTAAGTACATGATTAGTAATACTTCATAATCATCAAATCATATTGACATGATAACCTATTATGCATACATATATCATTTACATAGTTATGCAACTATTTTGACCAATACTTTGGCACAACACTTTCCCATATCCTGTATGCATACAGTGGCTATCTAGATGCCTTCCATCTCTACCAGAACATACTATTGAGAGTGTGCACAGCTCTCAGCATGTCAGCAAAGAGGTTTCATTCTAGACAAGCAACAATGGAATGTTTGTCCAACTTACCAATCATATGCATATTAGTAGTATACTGTTCAATGCTTTATGAATGTTTACACTCAGCATGATATATTCTAGGAATACAAATATGCATACAAGCAATATCATTTACTATTTCTAATAACAACTCAAATAATTATCTTTTATGTTTGTGTGGTTGCCTCCCGCTTGATCTTCTGTATGTCTTCTGAACTTCTATTCATTTTGCACCACAGTGCATGCTCAAGTGTACACTAGTGTCATCCTCATGATCTCATACACAAACATACATTCATTAGTATATTCTCAATATTATCAAAACATTCTAATTCTAAATAATCTTGAATATGTACAGTCATGATCATTAGTATTCAGGGTTTCAAGGAAGTCTTCTTTTACTCATGCATATTCTTGTTTGATCTAGTTAGTTAAATCATCAACCAAGATAAGAGACATAATATGCATAAACCCTTGATTACTAACCAATCATACCAAGTATACTTACACAAGGTAAGATTCTAACATGACATAGGAAAACATACCTGGATTAGTATACCTGCTTAGTTATGTACAACATACCTAAACAATCTCTTCAATGATTTAGAGATCCTGAGCTAGAACCTGCATGTCTCGTAGGTTAAACATAATATAACAAAGTCATACATACCTCGTGAGTCTTTGTCTTCATGTTGTCATGGTCATGGAACTTGATTTGTCTTTTGTAATGTACCTAAACCTCCTTAAGTCATACCTGTCGAGACGTTTTGTAGTCTTCTTATGTAAGGCCTTAGCCTCAACTCCGCCTGAAACTTGATCTGGAGCTTGATTAGGGTTTGCTAAAGAAACCCTAAAAATTCAATCTTTGACTTTCATACTTCTGAATGGATGGAAGAATGTGTCTTGCTGAGCTGATCAACCTAGCATTCTTCAATTTTGAAATCTCCAAAATTTGACCCCTCAAAATTGCCTTCGAAACTTCTGGATCTTCTGGACAGGAACCTGAACTAGGGTTTGATGAAGCCCACCCTTCTATCCAATCAAAAGGTTTGATCCAAGGCTCTAAACTCTTTTTTTCTGAGGAGCTTCCAGCCGTGGTTACAGACTTCAAAAAATTCCAACTTTCTTCGAAACCCTAAATTCCGGAAGCCATGAATAAAGGTGCTAAAAATAATTCTGTTTTGACAGAAATATGCACCTGATTGCTTCTGCTATAACTCTTAAATTTTTTCTCCACAGGGTCTGAAAACACTTTCTGCAGTAGCATGACCTGTCATCTTTCCATCCTGACAGGTCTGACCTCAATTGGATTTTCTGAGAGAGAGTTATGCCAAGTGTCGCAACGTGACCTATTTATGGGATAAAACGGGAGAGCGAACTTGTACATCGTTCCACGTGTCACTGTTTGATCTTCGGCCTCTAAAAACTTTTTCTGAGATAGCTCTCCCTGTTATATTTCCATCCTGATAGGTCTGACCTCAATTGGACTCTCTGAGAGAGAGTTATGCCAAGTGTCGCAACGTGACCTGTTTATGAGATAAAACAGGAGAGCGAACTTGTACGGCATGCCACATGTCACTGGTTCACCTTTGGCCTCTGAAAAAGTTTTGTACAATAGTACAGTCTGTGTACTACCTGTCACTTTTTATGAAATTTCATTTGGAGCTTCCTATCCCAAGTTATGACCTTTTCTCCAAGGTCACCTGATTTTGACTGAGATCTGGAAGAGGCTGAAACCCTAACTTGTACTGATCATAACTCATAAAGTACAACGAATTTGAGGGTGCCCTTTGGACACAAGGTACCTGGGGATGTTATCTTCGACCTGTAAACGTTTCAGACCTTGAAACTTCGTAGAAATGGATTTATAGCGAAAGTTCCACGATGACTGGTTTTTGCTATGTAAAACCCTAACCTTCAAATTGTCGGAAGTAAAGCAAGTGTCGTAAGTGCCATACCTTGTCTTCCTTTAGGTTGGCTCTGATACCATGTTAAAATTCAATATTCTAAGACATAAAATAGCAGCATTACATTCTATTTCACAATAATAGCATATACAGGATCACTGAAGAAAGAACAAGCATAGCATAAACACAAGAGACACAGATTTATCCTGCGAAACCCTCATGGGGTAGAAAACCCAGCAAAGCTTTCCTCAATAAGATGATAAACCAAAATACAAGATGTGCTCCCTCCTTCTAATCATCCTTAGCAAATCTCCCAGACAAGTGCTCCTCTTTTCAAGTGTGTGAGTGTATCAAATGAGGAACACACCTCCTCTATTTATACACTACTTTGACATATATTTTACACAAGTACATGTAGGCTCGTATTTAACCATTAGGTTAAATACCCTATTATAACTGACTGGGCCGACCCCCACATGGTGGGTCTAATAACCCTAGTTTCCACAACTCCTCAGAGGAATAAACATCTCCGGATACATAATAGAATCACCTCGGAGGGATGGAACATCTCCGGAATAAATAATGTACAAATATAATATTCTTAGAAGTTACAATATTCAACAGAAAGATGTTTGGGATGCAGTCCCAAGACCTGAAGGGGAGTCTGTAGTGACTTCCAAGAGGATCTACAAGATCATTCATGCTACAGGTGGTGGCATAGAGACTTTTGCTCCTGTAGCCAGATACACTTCCATTAGATCCATACATGCTTTGGCTGCAGTGATGAAAGATACACCAGATGGATGTCAAGATTGCTTTCTTGAATGGTGTAGTTGAAGAGGAAGTATATGTGGAGCAGCCACCTGGTTTTGAAATTCATGACAGGGAGTCATATGTGTGCGGATTGAAGAAATCCTTGTATGGCTTGAAGCAAGCTCCCAGAACTTGGTATCGTAGGATGGATAGTTTCCTATATAGTTTGGGCTTTACTAAGAGTAAAGTGGATTCCAACCTTACTACAAGGTTGAGGAAGGGAATCCTGTGATTTTGCTCATGTATGTGGATGACTTATTTGTAACAGGAGATGACAGATTGATTGCAGATACTAAGAGGAAGCTTGCTGTCGAGTTCGATATGAAAGATTTGGGAATGATGCACTATTTCCTAGGTATGGAGGTGTGGCAGAGTGTAGGTGGGATCTTTCTTGGTCAAGGGAAGTACAGAGTAGATATCCTAAAGAGATTTGGGATGATGGATTGCAAGGCCATGGCCACACCTATTGCATCGAATCTTAAGCTTCTATATGATGCTTCATCTGAGTCGGTTGATGTCTCTATGTATCGTCAGATGATTGGGTCCTTGATGTACCTGACGAACATGAGACTAGATATTTGCTTTGCGGTGAACACATTGAGCCAGTTCCTAATGGATCCGAGGAGTGTTCACCTGGTTGCTGTAAAGCATGTTCTAAGGTACCTGAAGGGTACAGTGGATTATGGGCTCAAGTATGAAGCGAATCAAAAGTTTAACCTATAGGGTTATGTTGATTCAGATTGGGCTGGCAGTGTTGCAGATAGGAAGAGCACATCTGGATGTTGCTTCAGTATGGGATCAGGTGTGATCTCTTTGTTCAGTAGGAAGCAGTCCTGCGTAGCACTTAGTATAGCTGAGGCAGAGTATGTTGCAATCTGTTCAGCTAGTTGTGAGGCAGTATGGATTTGAAAGCTACTGTCTGAGCTATTTGATCTCCCATTGGATGCTAATGGTATCTTTTGTGATAACCAGAGTTGTGTGAAGCTGTCTGAGAACCCAGTGTTTCATGACAGGTCGAAACACATAGAGATCAAATATCACTATATCAAAGATATGGTGCAGAGAGGATCTATGAAGCTCCTGTACATTGCGACGGACGAGCAGATTACAGATGTGGTAACGAAGACACTAGCCAGGGTGAAGTTCGAGTACTTCAGGGGGAGGCTTGGTGTTCTTCAGACTGATGACACTTCGAGGAAGAAGTGATGGACACATTTGCAGAAGCCATTCCAAGCATGTTGGAAGGAGAATCCTTCACATGGCTGTGGATGTAAGTGCTAGATGATGAGCATCAGGACGATGCTCCATTTACTGCTCTGTATATGCATCAGGAGGATACTGGATATAATCAGTTGGATCATTTATATGCATATGTATGTACGCATAATGTTTGATGCTGGATATGATCAGTTGGATCATTTATATGTATATGTATGTACGCATCATGTTGGATGTTGGATATGATCAGGAGGATCATTTGTATATGTTTTGTATATGCATCATGATGGATGCTTGGACCATGTATCTGTATATGTATAAGGTGGATATTGTGTATGATCAGGTAGATCATGTATGTTGATATGTATTAGGTATGATCAGGTGGATCATGTTTTGTATTTGTATCAGGTGGATACATTGTATGATCAAGTGGATCATGTATGATGATATGTATCAGGTAGATACTTGGTATGCATCAGGTAGATGAATTATATGATTAGGATGATCATGGATGACGAGCTTCAGGATGTTGCTCCAGATGCCATGCAGCAGGATGTTGCAGTGATGATGATCAAGATGATCATGTGTACATCAAGATCATGTATGGTGAGTATCAGGTTGATACTCTGTGGCCGTGGATCAGGTTGTGCAGATGAGTATATAATAGCGCCCTGGGAGATTTGTAGATAGTCTTGCAAGGTTTTGCTTATGGCATATAATTTCGCCCCAGGATATCTGGCAAATGCTCTTTCGAGGTTTTTCTCTAGGAGGACATATAATAGCGCCCTGGGAGATTTGCATATAGTCTTGCAAGGTTTTTCCATTGGCATATAATAGCTCCCTAGGATATATGGCAGATGCTCTTTCGAGGTTTTGTCCTATGGCATATAATAGCGCCCTGGGAGATCCGATAGGTTGAGCTGTGTGCTCGTAATAAGTCCTGGGATGCTCTTGCAAGGTTTTTCCATGACCACATGTAATATCGCCCTGGGAGATCCGATAGGTTGGGATGTCTTCCCGTAATAAGTCCTAGGATGCTCTTGCAAGGTTTTGTGGTGACCACATATAATAGTGCCCTGGGAGATCCGATAGGTTGAGCTGTGTGCTCATAATCAGTCCTGGGATTATCTTTCGAGGTTTTTTGGTAGGGTCACATGTAATAGCTCCCTGGGAGATCCAATAGGTTGGGTTGTGTGCCCGTAATAAGTCCTGGGATGCTCTTGCAAGGTTTTGTGACGCATGTAATAAGTCCTTAGGATTCCACAGTATGGCCAGTGATGACAAAGACCTGCAGGTGGTGGGCCTACATCCAGTATGAAAAAGGACTGGCTCTGTAGAACTTCCTATGATGAGTAGAGTCAGATATTGGTTGAGATAGCAGCAGTAGTGATGATGATGATGATGATCCCAAGAAGAAGACTTGTCTAGCAGAACTATGTCAAGAAATACCTTCCTAGTTAAGAGGGAGTGTTGATGTATATGTAACTTTGGAATGTATTTCATCTATGTATTTCATATATATTTATTGTACCCTTATAAGAGATGTGTTATTCCTCTATAAGGAAGTGTCGTAATGTGTATTGACAAGTGTCGCAAGTGTGTGTACTTGCCAATGGGTTATTAGACCACCATGTGTGGGGTTGGCCCTAAAATATATATTATACTGTGGATGTACCTAGCTAGACAAGTCGTCCCCATAGTGAAACTGGGCAAACAGGTTAAGTATAAATAGAGATCGAGAGATCTTTATTTGGATCACTTGGAAACTCATACTTGTCTCACTCAGAAAGTGACACACTAGTGAGGAGGAGGATCATCTGCTACTAGGAGACTATCTCAGTGTATTTTGGTTTTACTTTGGTTGAGCCATTGCTCTCTCTATCTCTGAGGAAGTTGTGGGGTTTTTTACCTTAGGGTTTTCCCCACAGAAACTCTGTGTCTCTTGTCTCTCATGCTTTTGATTCTTGTGATGCTTGATATGATTGTTATGCATTGATATACGATACATGTTATCCTCTTAGTAAATATCCTAGAGTATATTGAATTAATGCTCAAAATTTAACATTTTTTATGTTTTTATTAAAAGGACCAATTTTTCACTTTTTCCCCAAATTCGACCTTTGACTAGTTTTGATGCCTAGGTCTCCAATTTGCCCCAAATGCTCCCAAATATTCTATAAAGGTATATGGATGATGTTAGAACATAATCATGTGTTTCATGGATTCTTTTGGACATTTAAAATACTTCTTCAAATCCTCTTTCAATTCTAGCCAATGTAGGGAACTTTAGTAGTAATTTCCCTTTGACTAGTATTGGTCTCTATGTCTCCAATTGTCTCCAAATGCCTCTAAATATTCAGTAAAGGTGTATGAATGATATCCATAATTGATTATGATGTTGATGGATTATTTATGACCCTCAAAATAATTCTTCAAACTGGTTTAATATTTTGGACAAAGTATGGAATTTAACTAGCAATTTGGGGTTCAAATCCCCCTAGGGTAAGTACCGCAAATGACTCTCCAAATGCCTCCAAAATCACTCGCAATTATGAAAAGAGGTAGGGGAGGTATGAGGGAAATAATTTAGGTCTAATGTGCACCTTTAATCAATTATTAAGTATGTTATAACCTTCTCCCAAACAACAACAAAAATCATTAGTTCGACCTGGGGTAAATAGCATTAAATCTTCTTCAAATAAAATAAAACTGAGAAATATGGCTCTAAATTCTCAAGTGATGAACATTAAACTTGTAATACTCATCAATGGAATTCAATACATCATAAATATATCATATAAATATTCTTCCATTCGAAATCATCATCAATACATTTGCATACATCAATCTAGTGGGGGAATGGTCACTGTTTTCTCATTAATAATCCATTTTACATATAACCACTTGGTATTTCGACCTAAAAATTTTGGAGATGAATAAAAGAGTATATTAATCATATTAAAACGAAATATATCATGATAAGCTCTCCAAAAGAGTACAAGATCTCACCAAAAATTCCCTCCCTCAAGGGTCAAGAATATGCCATCAAAAATGGAAATGGTTGAGAGAGTGTGCTGCACTAGAAGAAACCATGAGCTTCCCTGTAGATTACACCTGCAAATAAAAACTACATTAATGCTCCAAATGAAAGGTTTGAATGGACTTTTCAATTACCAACTTGTATGGGAATCTTTCACCGTCGAAATTGGCTAAGGCAAAAAACTAGTCATCCACTAGCTCTCCCTCCTCACAAATGCAATTGCAAATTTATCAAATGATCAAAACATGTTAGTATTATTTGTTCATGACTTTGATAAACTACTAATGTCCTCCATGGGTCGAATTCCTTCCAAGAGACTCATGCCAACTCAAGTTTGGAAGAGATTCCGAAGAATGCCACTTGTACAACAATTCCTAGTCTGCCACTTCCACCAAATCACATGTGGAAGCATATTAGCTGCCCTAACTCCCTTGAGATCCCTCTTGGAGGATGGGTTTAGACCTGACATGTCATATATGTCATATGTCATCCTTCATGTCTGATTTGTGTCTTAGGTGTCATAGCATCTTCATCATTCTTGTCATAGAGCTAGGGAATCTAGCCCAAGTGTCCCACTAGCTCCAAATTGCCTCTTCCGCTTCCATGGGAGTTACTCTTCTTCTATATTTCGACCTTGTATGAGTCATGCCATGAATAATTCCTTTTGACCTCCCCCAAGTATGTTACCATTCACCTTGAATTTGAATTGGTGAGAAAATGATGCCAAGTGTAGTGGGGAAATCTAGGCATATGTGGATCCCACTTCCTCCATGTGTCTTCATGATCAAATGCCACTTTGATTTTCACTTTTATATATTTATTTATCTCCTGTATTAAATATTTATTCTATTCTAATGTTCAAACATCATTTATTATCTCCCTTATTCAAAATCCCAAAGCTTCCACCCCAAACTTAAGAAACTAATAATTTTCCTCCTTGGCAATTGTTTGATCTTTAGCATCAATTTGATAAACTCTCATGAATATGGCCAATGGGATTAGGCCATTGTGACCCAATTCAAAATTTGGGACATGGAAAATCCTCCCTTCCCAATATTGCTTGTCCTCAAGCAATTTCAAACATGGGTGTTGAAGAACCTGCTTTCTATAAAATTCTTTGAAGTTGCCACTGAGTTTCCAAACTTTGAGTCTTCGAGCTTCCTTGAAGATTTTAGAGAGGAACCACCATGCTTGATGCTTCACTACTCTAATTAAAATCACTTTATTAAGTGGGTAATCCATCCCCCATACTACTTGTTTTCCCAAAAAATTGAAACCAATGAGACTAAGAATTATCCCAGGGTCCCATTGCTTGTATTGCATTCCAACAATTAGAAGTGCTCTCCAATTCATAGTTCCTGGATCCCATTTTCTTGTATGCATTCTTATAAATATCATGAGTACAAAATATATATCATCAAAGTAAACAACAACATAAGGAAAATGTACATCAAGAAGATGCTTCATCAAAGAGTCATGAAAGTGCTTATACCTCCAAGCAAGTAGACCACCATTTTCCAAGTGCATACAATCAACAAGTAACCAATCAAATCTACTCAAATGACATAGGTGGGGATCCCATGTCCTACAATGCTGCTCCAAAAGGATATGATATGCAACAAAATATTCATCCATGTATTTTTTCATCCAAGAAGTGAATGAAGAATCTCCACTAAAATATGAACGAAATAGTGAGCCGAAAAAACAAGGAGACTTCAAATGACTCAAAAGTCTCATCCATACATCCATGAATGTGAGAATCATAAAGATATAACAAGGTATGTGGCTTCCAAAAAAAATATTCTTCAATCATAAATCTATTCACCCAAGTGTTGGAGGAAGTTCCTCCAACATCGAATGAACCAAGTGTTGAGCAAGTAAAACCATGAGTCTTCAAGTGACTCCAATGCATATCATATGTGCATCCATGTAGATGTGCATCATCATAAAGTGACAAATGATGCTACTGCAAATGGGAATAAGAATGTGCTCCAACCATGTCATCATAAAAGGTAAATCTAGGAGTTCCATACTCCTCATGTGGCACCATCAAAAAGAACCCTTTCACCCATACTTCATTGAGACTAATGCTGCAAAACATGGATTTGTAGGATGTAGGAGAATGAACTAACTCACCCAAATGATCAAAAAGTGCAGAAGTTTCATCATGGGAAGGATCCATATGGGTAGTAGCATGCAACTCCTTCAAAAGTGTGAAACCTTTGTCATAGATTGGTTCCGATGTAGAGGAATCATGCTCTTGTTTAAAAATTGCATAACCTTCATCAAGAGATAGTTCAAGTTCCGCTTCCAACACATCAAGTGTTTGGATCTCTTCAACTTCATCTTCAAACACATCAAGAAAATTCAAATTTCCACATTTCTCATGATCCACCATGTCATGAGAATCCTCCAAACAATATACCATTTGACAATCTGAAACATGGGAGGAAAACACTAGTACAAAATGAGAAATTAATGACTAAAGCAATGACTAAAATTCGACTATAAACGACTATTTTTGAGTCGGTGACTAATAGTATCCAATTTCCACTATCTTATCTCTAGTCATATTTCACTAGTCATTAATTGGTTGACTTATTAGTCATTGATTTAGTCATTGATACTCACTGATTTAGTCATTGATTGTCACAATTAACGACCAAATATACAACTAAGTAAACTACTAGATGATAACATATTAATGACTAAGCTAAATACGACTAAATGTTAGTCGTGCTATAAGATACTGGAAATTAGCTACTAATAGTCGTATATATGTGAATTTAGTCATTTTCTTAGTAACTAATTTATGATAGGGTACAAAGGAATCGAACCACCAATATCCTGCCTATAATTAGGCAGGTTCTCTACCATTGAGCTAGCGCCCTTTAAGAAGTTGTTATTGCTTGACAGGGATGATATTCAAACAAATTTTGCATGGGAACAAAATGAATGTCAAACATATTCAAGAATAAGGCTTCAAGTACTAAAAGAATTCTAAGATATAGCAGTTCAACTATGACAATGATGAAAATTCAAAGAAGAATGATCTTACAAAGTATGCATGAGTGCAATAATCTATGGTTGTACAAATTATTAGGAACAAAAGCAAGTTGCTGCCCTTCACACACATAAAAGAATACAAGATCCAACTTGCAATAAATTTGTTTTAATTGTCTATCAATTGTTGATCTCTTGATAGCTAGAGATGTTTGCTTGTCTGAGATCCAAAATACATACAATTATCTTCAACTTCACTTCTTCAAAACCAATTGCATAAAAAATTATTCTAGGAATTGTCTTATGAGAAATAGCCACTTTTTTGAACAATAGGATGCCCTTTCATTTGTGCAGTAGCAGGTCTGCTGTAATTCATGGCAGGATGACTTGCCATTACAATACAAAATAAATGGAGTTTAGTCAATAGTATTTCATAGAAAATAGAAAATATAATCTCCTTAAAAGCAAGATGTCACAATGAGGACTCTGTCTAGGATGATCTATTCTAGAGTATAGGGGAAGTCGTTTTGTCGAAAACCCTCTTTCAAGGCTAGGATGCATCTTAGGAAAGAATTCCATGTAAAAAGAGAAACATATCAGTCTCTCTGTGGTTCAACAATTTCATGAAAGCAGGGCTTTGCTCGATAAATATGCTTAAGATGCTGGAAATATTTTAAAGCCTGGAGCCTCAACAAAATTGTTACGAAGATGGGTTAGTGATGCGAATGCATGCAACCCATAAATTACAAATGTCTAGGCGTAGGAAAAAGATTAACTAAAAATGGAATTATTATTGGCACTGTTGACTCTAAGAAATTGTTTAGAAACAACAAATAAAGTGTGGGATATAGTTCTTTGATGTCGTGGATCAAATGCAATCAATGAGAGGTTAATCAAATTTGATATTTAAATTTTTGATGTTAAAATATCCGAGTCACTCGAATAGGGACAAGTCATATGGTAATGTCGCCACAAGTAAAGAGGCAAATAATATTAGAATATGGTTGAAGGTTCAATCCATATGCAACAAAAATTTCAAATAAATAAATGATGGGCATGAGTATTTATAATTTTATATGCTTGCGACATGCAAACTTCTGGATACAATTCACTTGGGCATGAATATATTGAGCATATTGATAGATATGCTAAAGATTCTTGCAAATATTTTATAGCCTGGAAGCCTGGAGCTTGACCAAAATTGTTATGAAGAAGGGTTAGTGATGTGAATGCATGCAACCCATAAATTAAAATGTCAAGGTTCAAGAACTGAAAATGGCATAATCATTGGCACTGTTGCTCTATGGAGACAAGACATACATGAAATTGTTTAGGAATAACAAGTAGAGTGTGGGATGTAGTTCTTTAATGCCCCTTTTCAAATGCAATCAATGAGGTTTATCAAATTTGATGTTAAAATATCTGAGTCACTAGAGCAGAGACAAGTCATACGTTAATGCCCACACAAGTAAACAACCAAACAATAATAGAATATAAATGAAGGTTCGATACATATGCAACAAAATTTTCAAATAAATGCATGATAGTCATGAGTATTAATATGCTTGCAAAATACAAACTTCTATATACAATTCACTTGGCCATAAAAATTTGCGAGTTCATCTACAGTGTTGAAATTTCCATTAATGTCTACAAACAACAACACACCATTAGAAGAAACAAACAGTGTTTGGTCTGCCAAATAATTGAGAACGATTATCCTATATGTAGCTCCTTGGATGGAAGGAAACAATATATCAGAGTAACTAGTGAAATATTTAAATATGGAAAACTTGACTTGTGAGCATGCATTTGACACTTTGCAATTTTCTTCTTCAAAGGCATACATTTATGCTAGCTGTCATTTATATCAAATTTGCACAAGTACATGCTAATAATATCAATTGATTGTAGTGTGGGCTTGGTACATGCATCTATTTGTTCTGCATTTTGAATAGAAGTATGTGTACTTATCCACTGTTAGTCCCATGCTCTTTATTTCAAAATCTTTTGGCATCTGCAAGAATTATATAGCTTTTAATCCAAAGAAGGAACTTCTCTTGATAACAATGTACTACCTATGCTCTATTGGAGGGCGGTGCATGAGATGATGAGTTAGGGATTCAGTTTCCAATGTAAGTGCTCCAAGAGTATCCATGATAAGGTTGACCAAAACAAAATGCAAAAAAATAAGGTGGGGTCCAAGCCATGAAAAAGAAAGGAACAATCTAGGTAGCAAATAAATTCACAATTCTATTTAGACTGAGACTAACCTGAACCTCAGATAGTGAAACATCTCTAGATGAAATGGAAACAACAAAATTAATCGCAATCGCTACAACATTTACAGTGAGTTGAAACTAAATGAATTTCTGAATGTTTGCATAAACTGAATGACCCCATCGAACTACCTGAAAACCATGGAGAAACTACTATATGGAATCTTCTTAAAAGAAAACCATGTGGGTTTAAGGGATTAAAACAATATCTACGTCTGCAACAAACCTTCACAATGGAGGCAAAATTATCCTCCAGAATAATGATATTTGAGCTTTCCTTGGCAACTTTCGTTCCTTGGGTACCCTTGGAGAGACCTATGTCTGCCTAAACACTAAATAATATGTCAACAAGTCCCATCAATAACTCTATAGAACCAGAAATATCATTGCAAGGGAAAACCTGCTTACATAATAAGAATTTACAACAGTATGGAACAAGAAAACCCACTTAATGAAGTGCAGGTGCATAATTTGTTCCATCTCCAGTCAACATGACCTCTTTTTCTCAGTGCTTGAACAAATTAAAGTAAAACAAATTAATGTCCCTCCCATTACAATTTTCTTTTATAAGAAGCTATTGTAGGTATGCATTTTTTTCCCTTATTTTTTTGTGTGTTGTGTTGGAAGGGGATAGGTACATCCATACTAACACAAATTTTATCCACAATTTTCATTCTCTCTTCTTCAATGTAGATGCGAAAAATTGGTCCTTCAATGATAGCTAGCTCTTATGTAGGCTATCCTGTCTGGAGTATGCCAAATCCAAGAGCTATAGATTTTGTTGTGTAAATGTTATCACCAGTCACCACGCAAACCTATAAAAATGAATTAATGTTAAGAGCACAGAATTAAAGTGTAATAAGTGATATAACCAATCCAAAAGATTTTGAGCAAGCAAATTTATTCTTCAAACTCTATGATAACAGGCAGCTGAAAACACAAAGTGATATAATAACTTTTTGTGTATTTCACATCACAAAATCTACATAATATGTTACAAACCATCTTCCACACATTGATGAAGAAGATTAAATCATTTGGTGATTTTAGTGAACATGACTAATTTTTCACTGGTAGCAAGAGGGTGATTTTATCATTGATTATTTGCTTAATGAATGCAAAAGACATGCTAATTTAGTATAATGTAAAATACACTTGTCATGCAATAACCATTCCAAGAACATTACTCATTCGAGCACACATGATGGAATCTTTGCCTATTACCTTCACACCAGCACGTCGACACATATTCACAACTTATTTTACATTAGGTCTACAACTTCTCTTACATTAGGTGTACAAAAGAAATGTTAATATCAAAATAAAATAGCTTCATATATATACTTTAAAGGTAGTTTATAATATAAAGATCTATATTGTAATCCATGATACTTTTAAGGTAACTCTACAATGTAATTTTGTTTTATAAAGTAAATGAAGATACCTGAGCTCCTACACCAATATCTTCTAGTTGCAATGAGATTCCCATCTCGTAAGACGATTCTGTATTGAAATTAGAAATTATCCCAGGGTTTGGTATCACATTCTCCAAAACAGAACTATAGTTTATGTGACCTTGTACAATGTTGTCAGAAGATTTTTCTTAGGTTTGCATTGTCAAATTAAGCATGTTCAAAACTGTCTCAGATTTTTCAATACAAGTTGCTCCCTATCAAATTAAGCATCTTCAAAACTATCTCAGAGTTTTAAAACCTATATGGTATGTACATGTACTTCATCTTGAGCTTATTTATAAAGTTTTTAGCCGTCCAAAACTTGTGCAACTTCCAGATTTGATTCCAACAATACATGTGCTTCATGCATTGTTATTTACAACTACATAAATCTTGATGATTTGACATTATTAAAAGGGCAATTTCGTAAGTGATTTAACATCATCATTGAAGAATCTAAGGGTTGTTTTGTTGTTTCTACATCTTCTATTATAACTGCTATAAAAGTGAGTTTTCAAATCTCATTTATGTGGGATAAGTTTCCCTGGAGAGCTTAAACTTATCCAGATTCTTTGGAATCTTTTCTCCTTGGATTGCCAATAAGATTGGGCTGTTAGAAAGTGAAATATTGTACCTTTTGTTGTTGTTGTTTTATACTCTATTTCATAACATCCCTAAGGCCGAAAATTCATAGGGTTAAGATCCAGGAAACCTATAGCCAAAGAGGTGAAATTTATGTTTTGCATTAAACTAATACAGTGCAGAAATTTACAAACTGAGCTCATGCCAGACTGTTCTATCTGTTCAACGATTTTATGGTCATCCTTGCTGCAGTAGTGCAAGGCATATCCTGCAATCACTGTACTCCAAAAAACCATGTCTCCTTGCTGCATTTTTCGAACATATCATGTGCCTTCTCTATACACCCACACTTTGCATACTTGTCTACAACAACACCCTCCACAACGATAGCATACTGAAACCCACTCTTAATCACATCTTGATGGATTTCAGCACTCGGCCTCAGGACTGCGAAGTTGGCACAAGCCAATATAACAATAGAAACGGTATTCTGGTCCAGTTACACCCTGGCTTGTTTCATTTGCTGACATAATCTCAGTTCCTCCATTGCTTTCCCATTCTGCACATATACCACAACAATAGTTGTCTAGGAAGGCACATTTCATTCCACCATTTCCTCACCTCTTCAGGGACTCATCAACACACCTATTTTGTGCATATCCTAAGAGGCCAAAAATCTAAGATTTCATTTGCTGCTCAAACCCATTGTGAATAATATGAAATCTCCTTCAATAGTTATAAGATCTTTACTCAAAATTATGGACTAATTTATGAGGTTGTCACTCTTACAATGCCAAACATGTGTGTTGGGAGGGGGGTTGGGTTGTACATAGAGTCATCAAAGGGTTTATTATCTACTTCTCTCTAGTTATTTATGTTAATATTTAACATTTTAATATGGCTTCTCACAATAACGAATTTTAAAAATTAATAATGGGAGATGTAGAGGTATCCCCAAAACTTCAAGGACATTCCTTTATGGACCCCTAATTAGGGAGGGGCCATTGAGGACATATGTGATAGTCAAAGATGGCCCATGATTTTTGAATACATCCTTTGGAGGATGGGAAAATCCCTAAAAGTTTCCTCGTCTTGATAGACATATCCCCAACCCTTGCGGACATACCCTTAGGGTTTTACTATAATGGAAATGTAGAAATAGGAAGGAGCTACCCCTTTTATGTTCTAGAAGTCCATGAATTGACAATTGACTAACCACCCTAAGGACATTTTCTCTACGGTTGATAAGATCATGCATTAATAAATTAAGACAGCCTCACATAGCACTAATAAAAATATATAACACAACATATGAATACGCATATATCATGTTGGAGCCATAAAAAGGGCATGGGAATTGAGCCGTCAAATAGTGAACAATAATAAAATATTATTGCAACATTTTTCACATATGAGTAAGAAAACAAGTGGCCATAATGTTATCCATACTTATCCCTTAAAAAGGGATACTGAATGTAGAAATGCAGATCTCACAAAAAATTGGATCTAGTCCCACAATAATTTTTTGTCAGATTAACTAGAATTATAAACATGCAGATTAGCTCCTAAAATTCTACCATATATGTAGTTTGTCGAGGTTGTATCTTGTTACAGATACGTCAGAATTAAAATCTTTCAACACCATTGAATGGAACAACTCGCCTCACCTAAAAATTGATATATTGTGTAGTGATATATTTTCAACATGGTTGTTCAAAATTGTGAGCTAAAAACCTGATGAATTTTCAGGATTGCTTCATTTAGAGCAAGTTGCCTCAATCTCTCTAGAAACAAGTCACTACAACATTCATAGCTTACTGTTGCTCATAACATTTTGAATTATACAGGTTGCCTAATTCTGAAGTACAGACTTCAACCATAGACGAGGTTGACAGAAAAAATAGGAAGATGGTTTCTTCCAATGTTACCAGACTCAAAATCGGCAAGGAAAATGAGGGAAGAGTTTGAATCGGGTCACTAAAAAATCAGAAAATGCAAAAATTAAATATATACACATATTTTGAATTTAAGAAAAAAAAAGCATTTTTCATAGATATTCAAAATAGCCATGTCCATATATTGCAAGATATCAACAGATGTCCAAAATATATCAATGGCTACTCATGACTGCCCAAACAACAACCAAGATAGAACAAAGAATGAGGAAAAAGGAAGAAAAAATGGCATTTTAAAGGAAACTGGGCATTGACTCGTGAGTCAAACTTGCCAATTTTTACCTACTCAAATGACTGAAATAAGCTCAACGCGATTTAAACTCGGCCCGAGCTGAATCGGTTCTTTTTGCTAGTGATCAGAATCAAACTCGCAAGTTTCCAAGGTAACACTAGATTCCTCCTAATGCGATAGATAAGCAAAAAATGATGGAAAATCAACAATAAAATATCTCATAAATGGATACTTGTCTATATATAGATGAATGGTCAAATCATTACTCACAAATTAACAAATTTCTTCGGCAAAAAAAAAAATTGCATATAACATATTGATGCTTAGTATGCATGTAAGATCAATGCTTTCAAAAATTGGTTAAATAAAAAGCATCACTACTCATTGAACAGTTTTTCTTAGATTCCTACCTTTGGCAAGGATTAACATTAGATCTCTGAAAGATAGCCCTATATAAGTAAGTTTTTCTTTAATTTCTATGGGTATCTACTTGGCAGTGGTGACATTGTTCCTGTTAATCATCACTATCTTTCATTCTGCTCTTCAGATCGCATTTGAATCTTAAATCTCGCAGAGTTTTGTTGTATGATTTAGATCTCAAAATAGTTGGGGAGGAGAGGTTACTAGCCAGGGAATTCCGAGGTAGCTAAGAAATAAATCTTGGGGACCTGAAGGCATTTGGGGAAGAAGAGGCTGGGCAGAAGATCTATATTCTAGAAATTATGCTTCTGATACTGAAGATTCAGGCCAAGTCTTGTTGTTGACATCAAAAGCAATTGATTTTCCTCTGCCTCCAATGAAACCTTTGTTAGCACTCAAAATGTGCTAAGCCTTGAAGAGGGTTTTTGTGAAGGAAAAAAATTGCAGGGTCAAGATAATTCCTCAAAGGAAGCCAAAACTCCAAGACCACACCCCTAGGGTAAAAGATCAGAGCTAAATATGATGGATTTGGTAAAAAGAGAAAGAATATTCAAAGATCCAGGTTTCCATGGTGATCGAAGGATTAGTAGCAGGCTAATACGCCAGCAGCACATAGAAATGTAGGAATGGCATACATTAGATTGCCTAAAAAATATACAGCCCTGAGCCTTTTGCGCAAAGACTTAAGTGGAAATATTGCAAGCGAGGAGGAAGTTAACCAGTGGGCATATTTCAAAAGAAATCAACAGTGCAGATCAACGGAAACGAAGATCTACAGTAAAAAGGGGATGGAAATAATCTAATGTGTGCGGAAAAGGGCTACGTTCAAAATCATCGCGACTAGGGTAAGTGTCACACTCTTTGCAACGGCATAGATCTAACTGAGATAGATGAACGGTCCAGAATAGTGGTGGTGATTTTTATCATCGGCATGTTAAACATGCCCAAAATCGTCGCGGTTGGTAAAGGCACATCATCCAATGGTCAGGATTTGTGGTGCATGTATCGCAAAAGTGAAAGCCATGGGGGCTGAAATCTACAGTCCTGATCCAATCCCGAGTTTCCACAGGAGAAAAAACATCTTCGTTGTAAATCAATGATGGCCACATCGGCTGAGCCACCTCAGCGCCATCGGACATCTTGTGTGTATGATCCAAAAATCCCGACCAAACGTGTCTGTGTTAGTCCCATCCTCAGTCATCATAGTAAATCATTTGGAAGCTCTAAATCAGAGAATCATAGCAGAATGATTTGCATGGGGACGTCGTCATTATCTATTGCTGCAAAGGTGGTGAGTTCATCTACTCAGATTTTTTACTGTTGGTATTGTGAAATTGCCCACATAAGATCCAAAGAGATGATGTAAACCTCACAATGAAAGAATTTAGGAAGAAGAGAGAAGCAATAGAACATAGATCCAATAGAGGCAGAATAATTACACACATTACATTAATCAGAATAGTAACCGGGTAAATATACAATGCTGAGTATGAGGATTCAAATTCACTAGGTGTAATTCGAATTATCCTTCATGCACAGATCCATAATCAGTGGAGAGTCATCAGTGCCAAACTAGGAGTCTATCTCATCATCGGTGAAGTCATCAATGCACAAGTAGTGATCAACCGGGAGTCAAACTGAGTCTAACTGAGTGTGGTTGGTGTAACTGGCACATGGAAGCACTGATATAGTGAAGGAGACTCAGTGGGGGGTGCTCATGGAGCTAATTGGAGTCAAAACAGTCTATCTAGTCACACTGGAGGTCCAAAAGAGTGATAAGGTCAGTTAGAAGTCAGTTAATCCTTAAATCAAGGAAGAACTGAAGATAACTGAACTAAACTGGACTGGTAGGTGAAGAAGGGCGCCCTTCTCATGCAATAACTGAAAAGAGGGCGCACTAAGCTCTAGGAGAGCTAAGACTGATCTGAGAGAAGCTCTTGGGGCTAGTTTGGCAAGGGCTAGGTGTTGATGCTGCAAACCCTAATTGCATGCAAACCCTAATTGCATGCAAAACCCTAATTGCATGCAAAACCCTAATTTTGCATGCAGGACTGAAAATGTCAGAAATGTTAGAGGGACTAGGATGGAGTATAGGAATATCCTAACACCCCCCCTTAATCCATCATGGGCCCTGGTAACTAGGACCAAAGGTCACCCATACAATCAATGAAATGATAAAAAGAATACTGCCTCAATTTTTTTTTTTTTTTTCTTTTTTTTTTTTTTTTTTATATTTTTGAATAACTCAAGGAGCCATTACTCTAAGCAAAAAAGAAGCAAGCTTTCATCAGTGAAAACTTTGCAAAGAGACTTGGTAAGCTAATCCTCTGTAAAGTGCGAATGCAAGTGCTAGAGAATGTGCTGAATGTAGCAAGTCTTTCAGGAACCTTTTCTGTCACTGGAGCGAATGTATCATGATGAGTTTTCCAAGGAATGGAAGAGTAAACCCCATCATCATGCTGAATCTCTCATGGAGAGGTGCATGGCATAATGCAAGGTTAGCATGCTGCTGAAGTCTAGTAGTTCTGTAAGCAAATAAATCATCAACTGTGTTCTTAGTAGTAGCAAGGACTGTGTGAGAACATATTTCTCTTGAATCTGGACTAAGAATAGGTGTTGGTTCTGAATCTTCTTGAACCATGATCTCAACATCAAAATCTTGATCTTCTTCCTCACTAGAATAGGAGTCACTGGAAGAGAAGTCACTCTGATCCTCATCAGAATCTGAAGGGATAGTTGGAGAGAAGGGCATGAAGTGGGAGAACTCATATGCTTTTGAGGCATGATTAGCAATCCCATTCGCTATAACCTTTCCAGTGGAGATTTCTGTAATCTCTACTGTGTCTGGACCAAAAATCACTTGTTTTGGAGATCCTGTATGAGTCATTTGATATACTGATAACAAATTAGCTGTAAGAGAAGGAACAAATAAGACATTTTTGAACTTACCATGCTCCATACGAACTGTACCCAAACCGTTGGCAGAAATCTGAGAGTTGTCTCCCATGTGAATGGTAGGCCCATCTTGGAGATCCAAAGAGGAGAAGGATTCTTCTTGTGCCATCATGTGGTTGGAAGCTCCAGAATCTATGAGGAGAGCTTTTGTCTTTGAAAAACCAGCCATCAATGCATGACAATCATCAGATCCACTTCCAGAATCAGTCATCTTTGCTTCTTTTGGAACAACAATTTGGTTTTGTTCAAGAAGCTTGGTTAGAAGATCAATCTTCTTATGCATGCAGACATGCTCATGATGGTTTCCTCTCTTGCAGTAGGTACAATTTGGTCTCTTTTGTTTGTCATTCTTGGATCTTGAAGGTTTCTTTCCTTTGCCTTTTTGTCCCCCTTTATCATTCGCTCCACTTGATTCACCAGCCAACAGAGCTAGATCTCTGGAGGTTTTGATGGCACCCATTTGAAACAGTTTGTTCTCTTCTTGAGTGAGAGCCTCAATGAAGTCACTTAAGGTGGGAAACTTCCATCCAGGGATGGACATTCAAACAGAATGAAAGGTAGATACAAAGACAGAAAATTGAGATCCAAGTTTGCTCAATATAGAGAGTATCAATTGCTCATCACTTTTAGTGATGCCACATTGCTTGCAATGCAAAACCAAATTCTGAAATTTGGAGAAGAAATCTTGAATGCTTTCGAAATTGCTAGGTTGAAGGGCAACCAATTCATTCTCAAGAATGTAGCCTCTCAGTTCGTCTTGTTTGCCAAAAAGACTCCTCAATTTTATCCATAAATCATATGGAGACTTCAATCCATCAGCATGAAACAATAGATCATCAGAATTATGAAGGCATATGAATCCAAAGGCTTCATCCATTTTGTTTAGGTGCTTGACTCTCTTTTCAGCTTGATGTGGTATGGCATCTTTTTCTTCAACTATTCTAGTAAACCCTCTTGATTGCAAGAGTATTATCATCTTCCTCTTCCATTCGAAATAATTGAAAGGAGTGAGAAGTATAGAAGAAGGAGCATTCGAATTGCTCATCTTGATTGCTTGAACAAGTGCAAAATAGAAGCTACTGAATCTGCTGCTGCAACTGTTATAACTTCAAAATACCTGCAAAAAACTCTCAAGAATGGAGGTAGAATATACTCTCAAGGCTTTGATACCATGTGAAATTTCCCACATAAGATCCAAAGAGATGATGTAAACCTCACAATGAAAGAATTTAGGAAGAAGAGAGAAGCAATAGAACATAGATCCAATAGAGGCAGAATAATTACACACATTACATTAATCAGAATAGTAACCGGGTAAATATACAATGTCAGGAGTATGAGGATTCGAATTCACTAGGTGTAATTCGAATTATCCTTCATGCACAGATCCATAATCAGTGGAGAGTCATCAGTGCCAAACTAGGAGTCTATCTCATCATCGGTGAAGTCATCAATGCACAAGTAGTGATCAACCGGGAGTCAAACTGAGTCTAACTGAGTGTGGTTGGTGTAACTGGCACATGGAAGCACTGATATAGTGAAGGAGACTCAGTGGGGGGCGCTCATGGAGCTAACTGGAGTCAAAACAGTCTATCTAGTCACACTGGAGGTCCAAAAGAGTGATAAGGTCAGTTAGGAGTCAGTTAATCCTTAAATCAAGGAAGAACTGAAGATAACTGAACTAAACTGGACTGGTAGGTGAAGAAGGGCGCCCTTCTCATGCAATAACTGAAAAGAGGGCGCACTAAGCTCTAGGAGAGCTAAGACTGATCCGAGAGAAGCTCTTGGGGCTAGTTTGGAAAGGGCTAGGTGTTGATGCTGCAAACCCTAATTGCATGCAAACCCTAATTGCATGCAAAACCCTAATTGCATGCAAAACCCTAATTGCATGCCAAAACCCTAATTTTGCATGCAGGACTGAAAATGTCAGAAATGTTAGAGGGACTAGGATGGAGTATAGGAATATCCTAACAGGTATAAGAGACATGGAAGGAGATCAGGAAGCCGAAATAATAATTGCACCAGAGCATGTATTGTCCGAGATGGAGGCGGAGCCTATTCCTCTACTGCCTGTGGTTTTTGACCAAGTGGAAGCCGCTTTCGTCAGCAAGGTAGAAAATCCCAAGAAGCGACAGGAATGTTGGAGTTCTCAGCAACAAGGAGCCCATGAAGATAACGAGCAGAAAATCCCCCAGGAAGAGGACATTATGCAAGATTTAATACTCCCCATTGAAGGGATGCCCCCTATTTCCCCACCAAAGGAAACCCAAACCAAGGCTTCGTATGATGTAGATGATTTTCTTGACTGGTATGATCAGGTGAAAACCTGGAACTAAGGTGTTGGCGTTCCTACGGTATCTGTATCTCACCATCCAGCAGGTTGGAAGCTCAAAGATATCAGCTACGTGACCAGCGAAAAAATGGAAGCCGCAAGCTAGAGTTGTCAATTTTCTGTTTTGTTTTGTTTTGTTCATGTAGTTGGTCATATAGTAAAATAGGCCAGTAAATGTAAAAAAGCAGTTAGGCCTATACTGCCTATGTCTGTTTTTAATGTTGTAACGACGAAACGCCTTGGCTAGCTATCAAGTCTATGTCAAGTAATTGCAACTGTTTTTTGTTCAGAAGAGAGCCTAGCCTAGAGCTCCAGTGGCCTCTATAAATTCATTGTAATTAAAGACAAAAGGGTTGAAAAATCTTATTATAAAACTTTTGGATTTTTGAGAATCAATCTGTAAGACATTTTTGAGTTGTTTAATAAAGTTTGCAGAGCTAATCGTGCGTTTTTCCAGGGATTTATTGTGTAATTGGTCTGGTAGTCTGTCTTTGTCTTTTCCTATGTTAATTGTGCTTCTTTCAGCATTATTCCATGACTGTAATATTCCTTCATACTTGGTGCAGTGTAGTAGTTAAGTGGAATTCATAGAAATTATGCTATGCCTGACTTTTTCCAAGTATTTCACCATTATTCTCTGCTAAAGTTGGTGTAGGATTCATCATTGTATGCCTTACATCAATGGACTATTCTTTTCTCTTCTATTCCACTAATAAAAAATCAGTTTCACTACTAGTTGTTTACTATCTCGCCCCTATGTGAATGCATTGGCAGAACCTTTGTGAATAATTCTCCAGGTTTGTTTAAATGTGACTCCATTGCCCAAATAAAGATTTCATATATTTCAGCCAGATGACGTTTAAACCATTTTGTTTCCAGTAGAAATCTGATCTTCTGTCTATTGTAATTGAGTAATTTTTAATGATGAATGCTGGTGTACGTTTTCATTGTTGACACCTTTGATTATTCCAGTTTTCATGAGCTTATAGAGAGAGCCCTCTCTGTTTGTGTTGGGTCAGTAGCACAAGCTAAAGATTGGTTAGTGGTTACCTCGAATTTCCTTCTCCACAACCTTGGGGGTTAATTTGGGTGATAAAAAATTGGCACCATTGCTAGGGAACGTGATTGTTTTATTATTATTGGGAGAATGACAAAAAGATTCTGAAGATTCAAAGAAAGGTGAGATCCCTATAGGCATATAGAGATTTCTATATTTTTAGAGGGTTGTGCATTTTATCCTGGCGACTCCACTCATGAAAATCCACATTCAAGAAAGACTCCACTGGGGAAGATTGGAGATCCAAGTCCATTTCTGAAGGAATCTCAAAAGGCATCCTGGCCTCAAGAAAGATCCATACGAGAGGTAATCCTATTTTCGAAATTTTGTTAAGTGTGTAAAATCCTGAAATATTACTTAGACATAAGAATAGGAAAGATAAAGCTGATACTTCTAGCATTGGAAGAATTGGGTTTAAAGAAGGGGTACCTGTTTTTCAAGAATTGGATATAGAGATAGATATCGGGAAGCCCTTACCAAGATCAAGATCTGAGTCCTACCTAAGCCTAGGTGAAGAAGGCTTGAACGCACCCGAGTCCTATTTATTAGATCCTGTTTGGCTTAAGTTGCGGAATATTATCAAAGCCGAAAGAGCTAGACCTGGGTTTCAGATCCCTCAACCCCATACCACAATCCCTACAAACAATCCTACCCAAAATATCCATCCCCAAGCCCAGAACCTACCTAGACCAACAGCTGCTAGATTTGCATCATTTGCCCTACCAACTATTTTGCATGACCTCCCTTAGAACTATGCCCAGAGAATCATCTCTTATGATGGAAAAGGAGGTTTTTCTACCAGACAGCATGTACACAGATTTGAGGATTTTATTGATTTGGAGGAAGTAGATCATGATGATGCTAAGATGAGGTTGTTTGCTTAGAGTTTATTTGGAGATCCGAATAAATGGTTCAGACAGTTACTGAATGCTTCTATCAATGATTTTGTAGCCTTTAAGACATTGTTCTTAGAGAGGTGGGAAACGATAGGGAGTCCTGCCTTAGTCTTGTCCCAGTACAACCATCTGAAGAAAGGAGGTTTTGAATATGTTCATGAGTTTTATGCTAGGTTTATGAAGGCTTATAACTCTATTCTAGATGACCTAAAACCCTCAGTAGGTGCTGCAAAGCTACATTACACAAATGCCTTTGATGGAGATTTCTCATGCACATTAAGAGAGAGAAAATCTACCACCCTGCCTGCTATGCTAAAGGATGCCATCGAACTGGAAGCCAACATGATGGCTATAGGAAAAATGAAGGGAAAAACAAAAGCAGATAAAAAGAAGCAAGAAACCCAAACCTCTACCTCCTCCTCTTCTAGTGATGCTAAGTTTGATACTATGATGAAAACCATGGAAAAGATGATGGATAGGTTAGCCATGGAAAATAAACTTCCTTCTAGGGAACATCCTGAAAATCAAATAAGAAATCCTAACATTAGAAGGCCTCCCCCTCCAAGAAATCCAAGAAATCCAAGAAATCAAGAAGACCACCAGATGAGGCCTCCTTTCCCTGACAATTTGGTGTATGAGGACCTGAAGACCCCGCTAGAGACTAGATCCATCTCCTTGACACCGTAGACCATGAAGTACATTTAACCCAAAGGGAACATGACTTTTTCACCATGGGGAATGCTAGTAAAGCTGCTAAATTTGACTCTGAGCAGTACCAAATGGGTTACATGAATGTTGTAGATGACATCCAAAGAAAGATGAAGTTAAGAAGCAGGGAGATACCAATAAGCGAAGGAAAGTATGGCCATATTAAGCTCTCCAAGACTCAGCTGAATATGGAAAAGATAAAAGAAAAATAGTCAGAGGTGGTTGCACAAAAAACATCAGAAGATAAGGGGCAGCATTCTAAAGAGGGTAGGAAACCAGAAGTCACTGAAGTAGTGAAGCCAGCTTCAACATTCAGTCTGAAGGTCGAACTATCCAAGTTGAAGATCTCTATCCCCTTAAACGAGCTGTTAAGAAAAAATGAATATAGGTAAGAGATAACTAGCCTGGTAAAAGGACAGGCAGATAGTATGGAGGACATGTTGGAACTAACATATGATGCCGCCACTATAATCTTTGGTTCCAAGCTAAAAGAACCAGATGACAAAGAGGTCCCTCACTTTTACTTGAGTTTGAATATCCACGGTAAGTTATTGCACAATTCCCTGATAGATTCTGGAGCTTCCCACAACTTAATGCCAAAATCAGTGGTGGATCAGTTCAGACTAGAAATCACCAGACCCTACAAAGATCTGTATTCTTTTGATTCCAGAAAGGTACCATGTTTGGGTTTGATTAAAGATGTAGTAGTGACCCTTGCCCAAATTCCAGCTAAGAGCATTATGATGGATGTGATAGTGGTTGAGGTGCCTACTAAGTATGGGATGTTGTTATCAAGGCCTTGGGTAAAAAATTTGAGGGGAACCATGCAGATGGACTTATCTTATGCCACTATACCTCTCTTTGGAAGCAATAGAAAGCCATATAGAGAAAAAAGAATGGCCTATGTGGTTAACAGTGACAACCAACCTGAAAATTACCCCATATACATTGTAGACACAAGCATAGGTTCCTCTATTCTTTTTAATGATGGCCCACATACTGATCCTGTACCCCCATTTTTCCACAAAGTCAAGGAAGAGAAGGAGTTTGCAGAAAGGTATGAGGCCTCAGAGAGGAAGAAAAATGAGGAAGGAATGTGGAAGATGTAATTTGATGGACCACTGAGCAAGAGTGGTGCTGGGGCAGGGGTTTGGATCATGGCTCCCAACCAAGAGTCCAGGGCCCTATCATACAAGCTAACTTTCGAGTGTACTAATAATGTGGTAGAGTATGAATCTCTGCTCCTGGGACTAAGAGCTTTGAAAGATTTGGGAGAAAAAAGAATACATGTTTATGGAGATTCATAATTTGTGGTCAATCAAGTAAATGACAGTTATCAGGAAAAACAACCCAGGATTAGGGCCTATAGAAATTAAGTTTTGGGATATGTTTGGGAACTTTTTTAGCAAACACAAGATCTGGGTAATTTCGAGATTGGAAAATCAGGTGCCAGACTCTTTGGCCACCACTGCTGGTGGTTTTAAAATTCCTATTTTTTCTCAAGAAAAATATGAGGTAAAGGTGGTAAACAGGCTATCTATTCCAGACAATGCTAAATACTGGCAAGTATTTGAAGATGATTTACAAATCAAAAGATTTTTGGAATTGTCTGATGGGTTTGCTAATGTTCAGATTGATGGTGAAAATGAGAACATGGAAGGATTGATGGACCAGGAGCAATCAGAGGAGGAAGAAAGAGAAAGCAAGCAATGTAAAAACGTGTTGGGTGGGAAAGATATCGTTCAATTAAAGAGTAATTACATCCCCAAGGGACTGATACCCATGGAGAGGCTATTTGACCATAACCATGTAGAAAAAAACCCAAAGTTTGAACCTCCCATAGATGTGGTAGAAGACCAGAACTTGGGTACTGAAGAAAAGCCTCAGATGGTAAACCTATCTAAGAAGCTGCATGCAAAAAATAAGGAGCAATATGTGGAGTTGATGAAGAAATATGCTGCTGCATTTTCATGGAGTTATGAAGAACTAAAAGAGTATGATACCTCTATAATACAACATTCCATTCCAATCAAACTAGGAGAGAAACCTTTCAAGCAAACGTTAAGGAGGATAAACCCCAACTGGTACCTATGATAGAAAAAGAGATTAGAAGATTATCTAATGCAAAAATCATTGTCACTTTGAGATTCTCTCAGTGGATAGCAAATCTAGTTCCTGTAAGGAAGAAGAATGGTGAAATTAGAATCTGTATAGATTTCAAAAACCTGAACAGGGCTTCACTAAAGGATAATTACCCCTTGCCTAAAATGGAACATATCTTACAAAGGGTAGTAGGGGCAGAAAGGATCTCTACTATGGACGGTTTCTCACGATACAATCAAATCAAGGTTTGCATTGAATACCAAGAGAAGACCGCTTTTACCACTCCTTGGGGTACTTTCATATATGCGAAGATGCCTTTTGGGCTGATGAAAGCAGAAGCTACTTTCCAGCGGGCGATGGATATAGCATTCGCTGAAGAGAAGGATAAGTTCGTGGTTGTATACATGGATGACATAACAATGTATTCAAAATATGATGAAGAGCACCTGAATCATTTGGAACAAGTTTTCAATAAATGTATAAAATATGGTATTTCCCTTAACCCTAAGAAATTATATTTTGCATTAGAAGAAGCTAAGCTTTTGGGCCATATTATTTCCAAGGAAGGTATCAAGATTGAACCTGAGAGGGCTAGTGCCATTTAGAAAGTTGGGGATCCTAGAAGCAAAAAGGAGGTGCAGTCCTTCATTAGGAAAGTAGGTTTTCTAAGAAGGTTCATTCCCAGTTTTGTAGAAATTATGATGAATATTACCAATATGTTAAAAAAGGAAAATCAGGTAAAGTGGACTGAGGGAGCAAGAGATTCATTTAAGGGAATTAAGAATGCTATCACCGAAGCCCGGGTATTAGCCAGCCCAGATTTTTCGAAAGAGTTTTTGATTTTTTCTTACACTTTAGAGCATACAGTAGCAAGGGTGCTGTTACAGAAAAATACCCAGAGCGTCGAACAACCAATTGCTTTTTTCAGCAGAGTGCTGAGAGATGCAGAACTAAAATACGATATCATGGAAAAGTAGGCTTATGCCTTAATCAAGTCTTTGGAAGATTTCAGGGTTTACATCCTCCATTCCCACATCATTGCTCATGTCCCAAACAGTTCTATGAAAGGTATCCTTACCCAAGAAGACCCTGAAGGAATGAGAGCAAAATGGATTGATGTATTGCTAGAGTATGACCTGGAGATAAAACCTAACAAACTGGTAAAGGGGCAAGGGTTAGCAAAACTAATGACCGAGGCCAACTGTGATTCTTTGCAACTGAACTTCTTACAAGATTTTTCAAATTAGTTGGATGTAGTAATACAATTGAAGCCATAATTCTCTGCATCCCCCTGGTATATTGACACTGTGTATGTATTACAGAATTTACAGGCTCGTCCAGGGTTAAGCAAAAGCAGGGCCAGAGCAGGGAAACTAAAGGAAGCAAAGTATTGTATTATGAATCAATTTGTGTATCTGAAGGATCTTGGATGGGCGTTGCTAAACTGCATGTTAGAGGAAGAGGCTAAACACACAAAGGAGGAATTCCACAAGGGAGACTGTGGTGGACATCATTCCTGGAAGGTAATAGTCAACAAAATTTTGAGCGCTAGTTTCTACTGGCCTACCATGTTTTCAGATGTATATAAAGAAATTGTTGCTTGTCACCGGTGTCAGATCTTTGAAGGAAAAAGAAAAGTTGTTTCACTACCCTCTCACCCTATCATAGTAGAAGCGCCTTTCCAACAGTTGGCTTTAGACTTCATCGGAGAGATAAATCCTAACTCCTCAGGGCAGCATAGATGAATATTGACAACCACTGACTATTTCACTAAGTGGATAGAGGCCATACCAACTAGGAAAGCAACAAAAGGTGTTATCATGGATTTTCTGGAAGATAATATCTTGTCAAGATTTTGGTGACCTAAAAGAATAGTGACAGACAACGCACCCACGTTTTGTTCCAAGAAAATGATAAATTTTTTTCACAAATACCATACCAGTCTAAATCATTCCACAACATACTACCCTTAGGGAAATGGACTAGCAGAGTCATCAAACAAAAGCTTGGTAAGGATAATAAAGAAGTTGCTAGAGGACAACAAGAGAGCTTGGCACACAAAACTGAAATATGCTCTATGGGCTGACAGAATAAGTACAAAAAGGGCCATCGGGATGTCACCTTTTCAACTGGTATATGGAGTCGAGGTGGTTTTTCCAGTTTCTCTAGGATTTCCAGTTATGAGATTGCTGCAAGGGATAGAAGAAGAACTGAACCACATGCAGAGAAGGGTAAGTCAGATAATCGAGCTGAACAAGCTAAGAAGTAAAGCCTATGACAGAGTACAGGGGCACCAAGAGAAGGTAAAGAGTGCTTTTGATAGAAAATAAAAGGAAGACCAATTTCAAGTTAATGACCTGGTTCTGAAGTGGGATGTTCCAAGGGAAGATAAACATGGGAAATTCGACCATATGTGGATGGGGCCATATATTATTGCAGCAAACCGAGGAGAAAATTCTTTTATCTTGGAACACCAAGATGGAACTGCCTGGTCAGGAGGTCCAATCAATCTAAGGTTTTTGAAGCACTACCTGTCCTAGAAGAAAGCAGGTAACTCCTGTACCATAACCTATATATATTTTCATTTTTACAGTTGTTTTTGAAGTTCTAACGACAAACCTAAAAGACTTGAAGCCTGAAGTGAAGGCCCTAAAGTTTAGAGAGGGAACCATAGTTTTCATTTTTGCATATTCATCCTAGATATGAGGCAGGTATAGTTCCAGTTTCAATTTGTAGAAGAATTTTTCAGTTCAGGGTTTGGAATGTCACCCAATGGATCAGGCACTTGGGTCTATGGGGTTCTTCGTTACCTCACAAGGAGGATAGCAGCCCCGGTTGGAGTCAGTTGTTAGCACTAAAAATGTGCTAAGCCTTGAAGAGGGTTTTTGTGAAGGAAAAGAATTGCAGGGTTAAGATAATTCATCAAAGGAAGCCAAAAATCCCAGACCACACCCCCAGGGTAAAAGATCATAGCTAAATATGATGGATTTGGTAAAAAGAGAAAGAATATTCAAAGATCTAGGTTTCCATGGTGATCAGAGGATTAGTAGCAGGCTAATATGCCAGCAGTAGATAGAAATGTAGGGACAGAATACATTAGATTGCCCCAAAAATCTACAGCCCTGAGCCTTTTGCGCAAAGACTTAAGTGGAAATATTGCAAGCACGGAGGAAGTTAACCAGTGGGAAGATTTCAAAAGAAATCAATGATGCAGATTGATGGAAATGAAGATCTATGGTAAAAAGTGTATGGCGCTAATCTAATGTGGGCGGAAAAGGGATACGTTCAAAATCACCGCGATTAGGGTAAGCGTTGCACTCTTTGCAATGGCGTAGATCTAACTGAGATAGATCAACGGTCCATAATAGTGGCAATGCTTTTTATTGTCGGCATGTTAAACACGCCCAAAATCACCGCGAGTGGTAAAGGCACATCATCCAATGGTTAGTATTGGAGTTGTGTGTATCACAAAAGTGAAAGCCACGGGGGATGAAATATACAGTCCTGATCCAATCCTGAGTTTCCACAAGAGAAAATACATCTTCGTTGTAAATCAATGATGGCCACATAGGTTGAGCCACCTCAGCACCGTCAGACGTCCTGTCTGTATGATTCGAAAATCCCGATCAAACGTGTCTTACGTCAGTCCCATCCTCAGTCATCATAGTAAATCATTTCGAAGGTCTAAATAAGAGAATCATAGCAGAATGATTTGCATGGGAACGTCGTCGTTATCTATCGTTATAAGTCAAATTCCTGGGGCTTGCAACTCACGTCCGATTCTGAAAACGTGGCGAGTTCATCTACTTAGATTTTTTACTATTGGTATAAGAGACATGGAAGGAGATCAGGAAGCCGAAATAATAATTGCACCAGAGAATGTATTGTTCGAGATGGAGGAGGAGCCTATTCCTCTACCTCCTATGGTTTTCAACCAAGTGGAAGGCACTTTCGTCAGCAAGCCAAAAAATCCCAAGAAGTGACAGGAATGTTGGAGTTCTCAGCAACAAGGAGCTCATGAAGAGAACGAGAAGAAAATCCCCTAGGAAGAGGACATTATCCAATATTTAATACTCCCCACTAAAGGGATGCCCCATGTTTCCCACTAAAGGAAACCCAGACCAAGGCTTCCTATGACGTAGATGATTTTCTTGACTGGTATGATTAGGTGAAAACCTCGGACTAAGGTGGTAGCGTTCCTACAGTATCTGTATCTCACCATCAAGTAGGTTGGCAGCTCAAAGATATCAGCTACGTGACCAGCAAGAAAATGGAAGCTGCAAGCTGGAGTTGTCAATTTTTTGTTTTGTTTTGTTTTGTTCATGTTGTTGGCCATATAGTAAAATAGGCTAGTAAATGTAAAAAACCTTTTAGGACTATACCGCATGTATCTGTTTTGAATGTTGTAACAGTGAAACGCCTTGGTTAGCTATCAAGTATGTGTCAAGTAATTGCAACTATTTTATGTTCATAAGACAGTAAATCCTAGAGCTCTAGGGGACTGAGAGGGTTTGGGACCCTTGTTTGACTTATTATTGAGAAAATTTTGTTTCTTGGGAGGCTTGGACTTTTCTTTCTATTGGGACAATAAGGAATTCCTAGATGTATATGCATTGTTAATTATTCCAAGATGGGTGAGCTTATCTTTCTCTCTAATCAAGGAATCATAAAAGGATTCAAGACTAGGCTCTTGATAGTTAGTTGCATTCAAGGATTCTTTCATGGAGTAAAATGTAGATACAAAAATAGAATATGCAGGTCCAAGTTTGGAAAGAATATGATAAATGCATTGTTTTTCTTCCCTCTTAATCTTGCATTCTTCACATAAGAGTTTAAGAGTTTTGTACTTAGATAAATAATATTGTATGCATGAAAAATCACGTCGATTTAAAGAAATCAACTCATTTTCGAGTTGGTGACCTCGAATTTCATTGTGTTTACCAAACACAGATTCCAACTTGTCCCAAGTAGCATCAAGTTCATCAATTTCAGATATGTGGAATCACAAATCAGTAGAGATTGACATCCGAATCAATCCACGAGCTTTGTCACATCTATTTGCCCATTTGATTTTCTTATCATTATTAGTAGGTTATGTTTCTTTCCCTAGGGTAATTATGAAAAGTCCTCTACTTCGTAGAACATCCTCCATACGAGATTTCCATGAGAAATAGTTGGAACTGGTAAGTAGAATATCACAAGGGGTAGCCATCTTTGTAAATTAATGGTTGTAAAAGCAGAAACCAATCGTCTAGATGTGAAGAGCTCGAAAAAATAGGCGGTTTCAAAAAAGTCAGCACTGCAAATTGACTTCGTATGATGAAGTTATGCTTGATCAAAGAAAATGTTGTAGATGTCCCAAATAGTGATGTGGCAAATAGAGAATGACCAGTTAAAAAAAAGGACCCCCTTCTTCCCAAGATGAACCTTTAACAATTACTTTACAAGAAAGTTGCTTTAAGTGAATCACTTTTATAAAATAAGTTATTTCACTTTTATAATGATGTTACTTTAAATAGTGCAACAATAAAAATGAACTTAAGTGACTCACTTTTTATTTTTATTTTTTATTATTTAAGTGAGATGCACTTTTACAATCAAGTAACTTGAAAAATAGAAATTGCATGCACTTTGTCTTTTAAAGTAACTTCTTAAGACTTGAACTCAAAACCTATTAAGGAATAAAGCAACTTTGAACCAAGTGAGCTAGATTAAAAGGTATGTAAAATATGGGAAGGAGGAAGAAGTTTTTGCTCTGTTTTCGTGCTTGCCTTTTTTTCCTGCAAATCACACCACACACCGAAACAAAAAACTTTTCCACACTTATGGGGTTACATCTCGTTAGCTTGCCTAGAAATTCTACGTTTTCTCTTTATTTTTTATTTGCCGAGATCGCACAAGGTGCACGACAAAGAACATACACAACCAAGAAAAACCCTTTCCCTTTCTGTTTTTAATTCGTCGATATCGCACAAGGTGCACAACAAAGAGCATACGCAGACAGGGAAAGAAAAAATCCGAAACTAAAAGAATATAATAATAAAAATGATAAAATATTAGATTTTTTTTTTTTAAACATAAATAAATAAAAAATGTCACTGTAACATTATACCTTATGATCTGATGCAATATGCGTTTCTGAAGCAACCGAGAACCATTTTCAATCAAACAAAAACTAATTCCCAATGGAAACGGTGCTCCGGACGCAATGGAACACCTCCCATAGCCCAGAAATACACAAAAATACCAAAAACACAATCCATTTCAAGTTTCGGCAACAACAGTTCAAGATCTAGATCATAACCGGAAGCGGCTCTTCATAAAAGCTCTGATACCATGTTTGGGTACATAGGGTACCCCCAAAAGACTAAACACCTAGAGCAACTTCACACAAACAGATCACAGATCGATACGCTGATGTTTTGACGTGGTTTAAGCCCTTGTGAGGGAAACACTCCACGGCCCCAGCCAAATAGCTTCGACGAAGCAATTTATTATGCAAAGAAAGAAAGTTACAAATGAGCTTCTCATAATCGATCAACTAAACAATGACCCTCCATGATCTTTAAATAGAGATCATGGACCAATCAGATGTTAAGCCACAGATCAAGGTTAGGTATGATTTAAGAGAAGTTGAGTCGTCGGATCACAACATATCATGACTGTGGGATTAAATATTTACAAATGCATACTAAAGAAACACATTTTTCCTAACGGATATATTACACAAGTTGATCTTAACTAACTCCTAAGTGTCTAAATATCCTAATCGTTGGATTAAATATTTACAAATGCATACTAATTCATACTAAAGAAACACACTTTTCCTAATAGATATATTACACAAGTTGATCTTAACTAACTCCTAAGTGTCTAAATATCCTAACAATGCGCATGTTCTTACCTCTTGTCTTACCGCTCACCTGCCACCAGCCTATTACCAAGTTTCAAAAGGAAAATTCTACCTATCACTAAGGTTTAAAAAGAAAATTCTACCTAGCTACAACTCCCCGGAAACAGTGCCAAAATGTTGGGTGTATTAATATCTAATGAATCACCAAATATTTAATTATCGACCAGGGTTGGTAATCTTAGAGTTGTCGCATAGTATATGCTGAGGTAGAATGGTACCTAAGACATCGGCTCCGCTGATCTTAGAAATATTTAATAATGAAAAGATTGAAAAATCTTTAAAAATGAAACACTGAGTCAAACTTCAAAAATACAACTACTAGACTGATTAGACCTAACTAAATCAATAGATTAGAATAGTATCAACCTATACTACTCTACTCTATGAACAATAACTGAAAAGAGAAAAACAACAATACTATTCTAGGAAACAAAACTTGATCAAAAGAAAACTACTCTTCTGAAAAATGGAAACTACTGATCAATGATTCAAACTCTAATCTAGGAATTAAAAAGTAATAACTATGAATTCAAAAATCTATGAATGAAATGATTCAGCTTACAACTAACTATGGAAACAAGAAACTATGGTATCTTAAAGCAAGATTGAAAATTACTTAATAAAACTGAGAAATTCAACAGTTAAACTATTCATGCATTGAACAAATACTCAAAACTAAACTGAGCTCTCTAATTCCATTCTCCTTGAGAATTATGAGGAAATGTGTCAAATGTAATAGGAATGGGAGAAAATGTATCAAAATAACTTTCAAATGTGACAAGGAAAGAGAACAAAAGTAAATCTAGTTTAACTTCTACAAAGAGATGCAAGCTAAAGAGTGACCAATTACAACAAACTTTAAACATTGCAATCTATTCTTTATCCATAAGCAAATGACTCTAGTTATGCTACCTAAGACTGATTTGAAAATGAGATGTTATTAACAATTGATCTATTAACAAGAAACCAAGAACATGTATTTCTGATGACTACTTTGAAATTGAAGGTATGCAAATATCTATGCTATCCTACAAAGGCGAAGCATGAAATATAATTATCAAACGCTAACGTAAGGAAACCTAAGGATATGCAAATGAGCTAGAAATAAATTTTATCTAGAAGCAAGTAGAAAACTTAATAAAGATATTTACTTGGAAATGAGTTTGATCTAGAAGCAAGTAGAAAAATTAATAAAGATATTTTATTTCTGAATCAAATCCCATCGATGAACATCTTCACTAACTATGTAAATGAGAAGAGCAGATCCTATACTTGAACTAAAATTTATGATCAAACCATGAAAAGCTAATGTACTTTTGAAAATGAAATTACCAAGTTTACCCCAAAATCAACCTTAATCAGAATGAAGTAAACTAAACTAAGAATGAAATTAATGAGTTCTAGAACAGTAACTAGTTAAAGACTCAGACATAAAAGATCAGTTACAAAAAAATAATCTCAAAAGTAAACTAAAGCAAAGTTAAGAAAATAAATAAGAACTAAGAATGGTTATGACGCTTAATTCAAACTCTATGTGGTTCAAAAAAAGGTCCTAATTATATATACAACTACTGGTTAACTACAGGAAATGATACAATTTGAAAGCCTGCAAAACTGAACTTTAAACAAGCATAAAAATAAGACAGAAAATATTAAGTCCATATGACAGTCCAGATAACAGTCTGAAAGACAATCCGGATGATAGAAAATGATATAAACTATGAAAATTAGCAGACTAAATGATTCTAACGCCAGTTGGTTTATGCATTTTAATCTACAGTGCAAGCAAAGCAGTAAATGAATTGTTTAAAGATGAAATAACAGGAAAAAACTACACTAATCTATATCTAAGGAAGGAAATCATTTCCTATTGCATAATAAAGCAAGGTTGAAAGGTAAGTGAAGCTAATCTACAGGTAACTGAACTTGAAACACTAAACTAATCAAACTCTAGCTAATTGCAATGGAAAAGGTGAAAGGAAAACTAACAGAAACTATGCATGAGCGATCACTTTAAACTCTGAAAATGGAAATTATATTAGCAGTAAGAAATAAATTACAGGAAATAAAACAACATCTACAGGAAAACAAAGTTAAATAGATATATTGAAAATGTAAACTACTGATCTGCAGAAAAAAAAAAAAAAATAACAAAATATACACAATGAAAAACCTCTGGCTGTTGAGGGGCCCTTCTCAGCAATCAGGTATTGTCTAACTCAAATTAATCACCAACCGAACATGAATTTGATCATCAACAGCTAAAATCAAAAACTTCGATTAACTAAAAAAGTTTACACAATGTTCTCTAGCTCTGCGTCTATTCTCTCTACTAGATAACTAGCTAACCAACCAACTTTGTTTCTCAACAAGAGACATCTTTATATAATTTTACAATGGGAGAGAAGGTCGACCCTTTCAGTGGTTGACCTCTCTAAAAATAGGAGTTCTTAATTACTAAATAAAACGGCTAGAGGATGGTTCATCATAGCACATAGGTTGTCTTCCTGATTCTATGGGAGATGGTTCTCTTCACACGATCAATTGGTGTGTCGATTCCCTTTGACATCGGCAGCTGATGCGTTGTCAGGATGAGCAAATAGGAATGCAAATCTTCTAGAACGAAGGCTCACGAACCATGACAAACACATTGCCAATAGAACCCATGTCATGGTTTTTTCTTTAAGTGCCCTGAAATATTCCAACGAATGAATCCACAGGTATGAACGAAGGGATGAACAATGGTCTGAATGTGGATGGGCATTGTTATCACCTATATATTTTTTTCTCTTTTACAATATAAAGACCTGTACATGAAATATGGAAGGTCAGACAACTACCTAAGAAAAAGGATGGAAGTGATCTCCATCGGGAATGGCCAGGTCCTAAGGCAAGAGACAGAATGGTCTAGAAGGGGTTCAATGTAATAAAGGGATAAGTATTAATAGGAGAAAAGAATGACTTAAGATAAACAGAGAAATACCCTAAAACCTATAGTCCTTGGGAAAATTTATGAAAGATTAAATGTCACACAGATCGACACCGTTGATCAAGGGCGGGAGCAAGATCTACGGTTTTAAAAAGACCGTCGCACGGGAAAGTCGTGAGGAAGAAAGGGAATATGAGTATGCGATGGGTTGGAGCCCACCGGATAGGTGTCGGCTTAGGAGCGCGTCTAAAAGAGGAAAGAGCAGTGAATGATGTATGTTCAGGTGCATGCGATGGAGGAGACATATACAAGGACGTACGGCAGAGATGACTTTTTTGAGATCCAAGGATTCAGGTCTATTTACCAAAAAAAGGGCATGAGTCTCCGGCAGATCTATAGTTCGGGTGGAAAGAAGAGCCAGATCAATGACTGGGGGTAGTCTGAAATGCATAGGGTATAACAGGGGAAACCCCACTAGCATACAAAAAATCTAAAGGCTAAGTCGAGTATGAGGACTCACCATAGATACACATCTCCGAAGAAATGGACAGTCCTCATACATCATCGCATCAAGAAGTAGCATGATGAATAACGGTAGGGTAGATGCGATGGACCGGGTTTCGCGGGACAGGTGTCATCTCCATAGCTTGTCGCATAGAGAAAGGGAGATATAGGAGAAGCTTTTTGGGTGCATGCGATGCTACCCCTTAGATGCATTCAAATGAGATCAATGGCCTAGATGAAGACTAACGGAGATGATACGATGATGGAGATGGGTAGGTTGTCAAATCAGCAGGTAAAAGGGAAGTCAGAGCTGACGTTGCAAAGTAAACACGTGAGAGTTCAAACGGCTGAAATCAAAGGACGACAGGCCAAAGAGACCAGGAGTTATGGAAATACGGTTATATATATAAGAAGTGCCCGCAAAGGTTGACATTTGTTTCCAAAACCTGTCGAGTCAGGAAGCCTCTCGGCATGTGGCAGATGACAAAGGCGACACAACCTTCGACAGGGTGCATGTAGGGCTCCCAAAGTGACAGGTAGGGTCTGTAACCGCCATTCTTTGAAAAATCTAAGTCTTTTACAGTTATAAGATGACGGAAGAAGAAGCTTCTAATAGTTCTAGGGTTAAGATAGCCCTAGAAGATATAGATGCCGATGTATTTGACACATGCATTCGGCTCCCAGTTCTGGAAATTAAGAAGAGATTGGAAACCTTGCATGAACAGGGACCGGATATCAATGGAGTCTTTAGGTCATGGTTCATTTTCTTTTTCCTGGACCAGATGTTCTCTTTTCCTGAGTTTGTAGCGTGGTGTTCTTTCAATTACTCAAAACCTCAAAGAGTAATTATGGATGCCCGTAGGTCCAAAGTTGTCTCTAATATAGATGTGTCAGCTGTTAGGGATTCCTTTTTCATTCCAGAGTCTCAGTACCAAGAGTTGGAGGGTTTTTCGGAAGAGTCCGTGGTTTCCTTGTACCGCCAAATCAACCTCGAAAGTTGTCAAGCCTTCTTAGCCACATGCCTGAAACCCGACTCCAAAATATCCGAGGAACCCTACCACATAAATGTCATCCTTTTTTATGACAATTCCCAATTAGTTCTTTCTTTGTTAGCTCAATTTCTAGGGTTGGATACTGATTTGTGGGTGACTAAAGTCCAATTAGGTTTACTCTTTAGGATTAGCATCAGTTTGGCCAGGTCTGAAAGCGGGCTTATCCCACCCCTGAGGTTTGATGAATTTTTGGTAGAAAAGATACATGTATAGTTAAGCACTTTCCTGAGTACTAGGTTTTTTAGATATAAGACATAGTTGATGAAAATGATTATGTATAGCAGAACCGAAAGCCCACATTTTTCCTCACTGCTTGAGACCGATGTTCTAGTAGACAATGTTTTCAATTATTTGAACAATGTTTTCCCCCTGTTTATAAATTCATTTTTGGGGAAGAATTGCCTAGAGTGCTACCTGAAATGAAAACAATGATGCAGTTGAAGGACGAACTGGCAGTCGGTGACTGGTTTTTGTTAAAATAAGCTACGGTTAATAGATTGTATGGTTTTGTGCAGGAGCCTTATGTTCTACCGGCTTTTCTAACATTACAGATCTTTGCTCTTCAATTTATCAGACAGAAATTGACCCTGGAAGAGATACAATTCTTGAAAGATAAGAAGAGCACAGATGTTAAATGTCCTTGGAAGGTAGGGCCTTTCATTGTGAAGAATAAAGAAGCTTTCTCAGAGGTGGAAGAGTTATTGAAGTTGCTAGGGTTCAAAAACGATGTGGCCATCAAATATGACCCCTTGCATATAATTTCCAAGAGAAGGAAAGAATGTAACCTCAGCGCTTTTGAGCATACAAAACCAGAAAGGGTGCTGAAGGGGCGAAATTTGTTGTGTTTGGAACCCAAGGCGAAGGAAGAAGTGCAGACACAAGGAGGAGATCTCATGATTTCCGATTTAATAATGGATTTAGTTCAAGTGTTAGACACCATGGAGGTGGGATGAAAAAGAGACTTAGAAGAAGTCATGGATATGGATACTGAAGAAGGTAATATAGACAAGTGGCCTAAATTAGAAGTACAGGATGAGTTAGTTGTTGCGGCTATTCAAGCCAGGTCAATTGCTTCCCCAACTAAAGATGAGTTGTTTGTTGCAGTAGGTCAAGAAGGATTGACAGTCTAAATGGATAGTGGAGGGGCAGATGATGAGGAATCTTCAGCTCCTGAGATCCAGGTTGTAGAATACAAGTTTCAAGATGTTCAAGGGGGAGATGTCGGTAATAAGTTTCGGTCCAAGGCCAACCTCTGTGAACAATACGATCAAAACAAGCGGGCCTCGGCCCATAGGCTATTAGATTCAATGCCTATTGCTAGAGGTTTGTCTAAGACTTCCTTGATGACTAGAAAAAGTATAAATGATAACATCTTAAGCTTAGCAGTATTGATCGAGGATGGAGTGACTGAGACAAGGATCAATTGGCAAAAGATACCAGTACCAGATAAAATCCAGTTTCACAAACAGGTTAGTGATCTTGTATATGATGATTTTGTGAAAGCAGCATTGAAAAGCGACAACTTGTTGGTTACCGTGAAAAAGTTAGAAAACTAATTAAAGTAGGAGAAAATTGAAAACCGAGCTCTTCAAAAGTAGGTCAAAAAGGTAAAATTTGACCTAGTTATAAGTGATGGTGGTGGTAAAAGCATGAACAAGCTATTGGCAGAGAAATACAAGTTGATTCTTAAACTACAGAAGAAGGAAAAGGTTCCAAATATACGGCTAATTGAACCTCCCGAAGAAATAGACTTCGAAACACAAAAATAAGACTTGTCTAAGGAAATAAGTGAATGCAAAGTAGAATTGTTGAAGTTTGCAAAAAAGGAAGATAGTTGGAAAAAATAGAGAATAAGCTTAGAAAAGCAACTTGATGATTTGAAAACTAACTTGTCCAATTTGGACATGCGGCCTATGAATTCAAACCAAACTGGGGAAAGCAATGGTACCGACAATCTTGTGCAGGCTATGTCTCACGTTAGCCTGAAAGATGTGGAAATCAAGGAGCTGAGAGAAAAAGTTCAAAGGTTGGAAGAAGAGAGTATTAAAAAGGAAGAAGATCTGAAGGTCCTCCAAAAGAAGCATAAATAATTAATTGACATAAATAAAAATCTCACTGATCAAATTACCGGGCAGATCAGTTTACAAGGGTGCAGACATTTGGTGTGGGACCGGATCACTAAAGAAGCTGAGAACTTTAGACCCTATTTAGAGTTCATGAGGGTAAAAGAAAATACTATTAGTGACGCTCTAGAAGGTTGTGAAGTTGCAAAGGAGACCCTAATCCAAAGGCCTAAAGAAATGACACTAAGTGCCATCACTTTCCTGAATGATCTATCCGAAGAAAAAAGGATTAAGCCGAATATTGGGAACCGGATCACAACACTTGCAGCGGCATGAAGGGTCCTAAGGAAATATGCACAGATCGAGAGTGTGGAAGCTAAAGTCAAAGAAATGAAGGGACAAGTGGCAGAATTCAAAGGGTTGTTTGATAAGTTGGTTGAAATGGGGTTACCTTCGTTCTGGAAGGGTGACCGGGAGCTAATCTCCCATAATGCTTATAGAAACCTACTGTGGGCAATAAGGATGGACCATACAATGTTCAAACGTCTGAACCAGTTGCTTATAGGGAAGGCTCTGATGGAGTTGGTCGAAGAGGACTTTGAAATCTTGAATAGGTTGATCACCATTGGCGAAAGGCTTCTCCCATTTTCCTACACAGAGCATATCGAGATACGAGTGATGGTAAATGAAATGGTGGACTATGACCTCCCACCTGCAGATCAATGGGCTAGTGTAAAAAGTATAGTAGATCACTATACTATCTCCGTCTTCCACAGTGATATTTGACTTTTTTATAGTTGTTGAGGCTTGTTTGGAATCTGGGACTTCTAAGAAACTTTCCTATTATTTGAGAAATTTGTAATATTTTTTGAGGCAGCTATATAAATAGCCAGCTGGAACTATTATTTTACTTTCTTTACTTTTTTACTTGAAGTAAATGTTACTTAGTAAGAATACCGATGGATTGTAAGAAAGCAGTTAGGCCAGTTTCTACCTGTTTTTTGTTTTGTTGTGATAGTGGCAAAACAACCTGAATGAGGTGTCACGCCAATATAACTATTTTTTGTTTAGATGAGTCAAGCAAGAGGACTCTCGGCATCTTTATTTGCGATGTAATAGAATGATAAAGTGTTGAAAACTTTTATGGGAATTTTTGTGTATTGTTCTATAAGACATTTTGAGCTATATTTTGAATAAAGATTTGCAGAGCTGAGCCGATGTTTTAAAGGATTCTTGTGTAACTGGTCTCGTAGTCTGTTCCTTCTTTTTCCATGTGAATTGTGTATCTCATTGTTAATTCCAGTCTGTAACATTCTTTCATACTTGGTACAGTGTGATACTAAGTAGAATTCATAGAAATTTATCTCTACTTATCTTTTCCAAGTACTCCACCATCACTTTTATGCTAAAATTGATGTAGGATTCATTATTATATGCCTTATTTCCATGGATTGTCTCTTTCTCTTCTATTTCACCAATTAAAATCACTTTGACTACAAGTTGTTTACTATATCGCCCCTATGTTAATGAATTTGTGAAGCATTTGTAAATGAATTTTCAAAGTTTGTTTAAATGTGACTCCATTTCCCAAATAGAGATTCATATGTTTTAGCCAAGCTATGTTTAAACCATTTTGTTTCCCACAGAAATCTGATCTTCTGTATTGTTACAATTGAATATCTTCAATGATGAATGTTGGTGCATGTTTTCATTGTTGACCACTTTGATTATTCTAGTCTTTTATAGATCTGTAGAGAGAGCCCTCTCAAACTAAGCTGGGTCAGTAGCTTAAGTGTAAATATTGGTTAGTGGTTACCCCAGTTTTCCCTCTCCTACAACCTACGGGGTCATTTTGGGTGTTAACAAATTGGCATCACTACCAGGGACATGATTGCCTTATTATCCCTCGAAGAATGACAAACAATTCTGAACATTCGACGAAAAGAGAGATCCCTGTGGGAGAACAAAGATTTCCAAATTTCTAGAGGGTTGTATAATTTTTCTTCAGCAACTCCACTTGTAAAGAACCACATTCAAGAAAGACTCCACTGGGGAAGATCGACGTGCCAAGTTCATTTTTGAAGAGATCTCTAGACAGGCATCCTGGCCTCAAGAAGGAGCCATATGAGAGGTAATCTTGTTTCCAAAATTTGGTTAAGTGTGGAAAATCTAGAAATAATACTTAGACATAAGACAGGAAAGGACAAGACTAATACTTCAAACCTTAAAAGAATTGGGCCTAAAGAAGAGTTACCTTTTTTACAATAATTGGATATAGAGATAGATATCGGGAAACCTTTGGCAAGATCAAGATCTTAATCTTATCTAAGTCTGGGTGAAGAATGTATGAATGCCCCTGAATCCTATTTGTTAGATCCTATCTGGCTTCAGTTACAAAATATTATCAAAGCAAAAAGAGCTATAGCTGGTTCTCAGATCCCTCAACCCAATACCACAATTCCTTAGGTAATTCTGCCCTGAATATTCATCCCCAAGCTCAGAATCCACCTAGACCCATGGCTACTAGATTCGCACCATTGGCCCTGCCAGTCGCTTTGCATGACCTCCCTCATAACTACGCCCAGAGAATTGTCTCTTATGATAGAGAAGGGGTTTTTTTTGCCAAGCAACATGTAGACAGATTTGAAGATTTCATTGATTTGGAGGAAGTAGACCATGATGATGCTAAGATGAGGTTATTTTCTCAAAGTCTGTTTGGAGAACCCAATAAATGGTTCAGACAGTTTCTGAATGCTTCTATAAATTATTTTGCAGCCTTTAAGACCCTGTTCTTAGAGAGATGGGAAACAATAGGGAGCCTTGCCCTAGTCTTGTCCCAGTATAACCACCTGAAGAAAGGAGGTTTTGAATCAATTCATGAGTTTTCTGTCAGGTTTATGAAAGCCTATAATTCTATTCCAGATGACCTAAAACCCTCAGTAGGCGCTACAAAGCTCCACTACGTAGATGCTTTTGATGGAGACTTCTCATGCACGTTAAGAGAGAGGAAATTTGCCACCCTGCCTGCTATGCTGAAAGATGCAGTAGAGGTGGCATCCAACATGATGGATTCGGGGAAAATAAAGGGGAAAACAGAAGTAGACAAACAGAAGCAAGAAAACCAAACCCCTACCTCCTCCTCCTCTAGTGATGCCAAGTTTGATACTATGTTGAAAAGCATGGAAAAGCTGATGGATAGGTTAGTCGTGGAAAATAAACCTCCTGCTAGGGAACAACTCGAAAATCAGATAAGAAATACTAAATTTAGAAGGTCGTCCCCTCCAAGAAATCCAATAAATCAAGAAGACCACTAGATGAGGCCTCCTTTGGCTGAAAATTTGGTGGATGAGGAAGGATCTGAGGAGCCAGTTGGAGACCAAATCCATCTCTTTGATACCCTAGACCATGAAGTACACTTAACGCAAAGGGAACATGACTTTTTTAACATGGGGAATGCTAGTAAGGTTGTTGAATTTGATTCTAAGTAGTACCAAATGGGTTACATGAATGCTATAGATGATATTCAAAGGAAGATGAATTTAAGGAGCAGAGAGATACCGATTAGTGAAGGGAAGGCCGCCCATATTCAACCCTCCAAAACTCAGCCGAATGTGGAGAAATTAAAGGAAAAATAGCCAGAGGTTTCTACATAGAAACCCTCGGAAGATAAGGGACAACACTCTAAAGAAGGCATGCAGCCAGGAGTCACTGAAGTAGGGAAGCCAACTTCAACATTCATCTTGAAGGCTGAACTGTCTAAGGTAAATATCTCTATCCCCTTAAATGAGCTATTAAGAAACAATGAATATAGGGAAGAGATAAATAGCCCGATAAAGGGGCAGGTAGAAAGTACGCAGGACATGTTGGAAGTGACGGATGATGCCCCCACTATAATCTTTGGTTCCAAACTGGAAGAGCCAGATGATGAAGAAGTCCCTCCCTTTTATTTGAGTTTGAATATCCATGATAAGTTATTACACAATGACCTGATAGATTCTAGAGCTTCACACAACTTGATGTCAAATTCAGTGGTGGACTAGTTGGGATTAGAAGTCACCCGACCCTACAAAGACCTATATTATTTTGATTCCAGAAAGGTACCATGTCTGGGTCTAATTAAAGATGTGGTAGTAACCCTTGCCTAGATCCCAGCGAAGAGCATCATGATGGACATAGTAGTGGTTGATTTTCCTGCTAAGTTTGGGATGTTGTTATCAAGATCCTGGGTTAAAAAGTTGAAAGGGACCATGTAGATGGACTTATCCTATGCCACTATACCACTTTTTGGAAGCAATAGGAAGCTATACAGAGAAAAAAGAATGGCTTATGTGGTCAGCAGTGATGACAAACCTGAAAATCACCCCATATTTGTTGTAGACACAGACGTAGCTTCCTCTATCCTTTTCAATGATGGTCCACATACTGATCCTGTGCCCCCATTTTTCCAATGTGTCGAGGAAGACAAGGAGTTTGCAGCAAGGCATGACGAATCAGAGACGCAGAAAAACGAAGAAGGATTGTCGAAGATGTACTTTGATAGATCACTGAACAAAAATGGTGCTGGTGCCGGAGTCTGGATTATCCCTCCCGATCAAGAGTTTAGAGCTTTGTCATACAAGCTATCTTTTGAGTGTACTAATAATGTGGCTAATTATGAAGCTTTACTCTTGGTACTAAGAGCTTTGAAAGACTTGGGGGCAAAAAGGATACACGTTTTTGCATATTCAGAATTGCTGGCCAATCAAGTAAATGAGAGCTATTAGGCAAAACACCCCAGGATGAGGGCCTATAGGAATGAAGTTTGGGATAGGTTTGGGAACTTTTTCACCAAACACAAGATCTGGGTGATCCCAAGATTTGAAAATCGGGTGGCAGACTCTTTAGCCATCAGTGCCGGTGGTTTTAAAACTCCTATTTTTTCTCAAGAAAAATACGATGTAGAAGTGGTGAATAGGCCCTCTATCCCAGAAAATGCTAAATACTGGCAAGTATTCGAAGATGATTTACAAATCAAAATATTCTTGGAATTGTCTGACGAGTTTGCTAATGTTCAGATTGATGCTGAAAATGAGAACATAGAAGGATTGATATACCAAGAGCAATCAGAGGGCGAAGACATAGAAGGTAAACAAAGGAAAAACATGTTGGGCGGGAAAGATATCGTTCAATTGAAAACTAATTATATCCCCAAAGGATTGATACCCTTGGAGAGGTTATTTGACTAGAATGATGTGGAAAAAAGCCTGAAGTTTGAACCACCCAAAGAGGCGGTAGACAACCAAAATGTGGGCACTAAAGAAGAGCCTCGAATGGTAAAATTTTCTAAGAAATTACCTGCTGAAAAGAATGAGCATTATGTAGAGTTGATGAAGAAATATGCCAACGAATTTGCGTGGAGTTATGAAGAACTGAATGAATATGATACCTCAATAATACAACATTCTATTCCAATCAGACCAGGAGAGAAACCCTTCAAGCCAAAGTTGAGGAGGATAAACCCTAAGCTGGTTCCTGTGATAGAAAAAGAGATTAGAAGATTATTTAATGCAATTATCATTGTCACCTTGAGATTCTCTCAATGGATAGCAAACCTGGTTCCCGTAAGGAAGAAGAATGGAGAAATTAGAATCTGTATAGATTTCAGGAACCTGAACAGAGCTTCATTAAAGGATAATTACCCCCTACCTAAAATGGAGCATATCTTACAAAAGGTAGTAGGGGTAGAAAGGATCTCTACTATGGATGGTTTCTCCGGGTACAATCAAATCAAGGTCTGTCCCGAAGATCAAGAGAAGACCGCTTTCACCATTCCTTGGGGTACTTTCATGTATGCTAAGATGCCTTTTGGGCTGATGAATGTAGGATCTACTTTTCAGCGGGCAATGGACATAACATTCACTGAAGAAAAGGATAAGTTCGTTGTTGTATACATGGACGACATAACGATGTACTCAAAATATGATGAAGAGCACCTAAATCATTTGGAACAAGTTTTTAAGAAATGTATAAAATACGGTATTTCCCTTAATCCTAAGAAATCACATTTTGCATTAGAAGAAGCTAAGCTCTTGGGTCACATCATTTCCAAGGGAGGTATCAAGATCGATCCTGAAAGGGTTAGTGCTATCCAGAAAGTTGGAGAGCCAAGGAACAAAAAGGAGGTGCAGTCTTTCATTGGGCAAGTGGGCTTTTTTAGAAGATTCATTCCTAGTTTTTCCGAAATCATGATGAGTATTACAAATATGTTGAGGAAGGAAAATCAGGTTAAGTGGACTGCGGAAGCAAGAGGTTCATTTAAAGGAATTAAGAATGCTATCAACGAAGCCTCGGTATTAGCCAATCTAGATTTTTCTAAAGATTTTTTGATTTTTTCCTACCTTTCTAAGCACACCGTGGCAGGGGTACTATTACAGAAAAATGGGCAGGACGCTGAACAACCAATTGCCTTTTTCAGTAGAGTACTAAGAGATGCAGAATTAAAATATGATATCATGGAAAAGCAGGCCTACACCCTAATTAAGTCACTGAAATATTTCAGGGTTCATATCCTACATTCACACATCATTGCTCATGTCTGAAACAGTGCTGTGAAGGGTATCCTCACCCAAGCAGACCCAGAAGGAAGAAGAGCTAAATGGATTATTGTATTGCTCGGATACGACCTGGACATAAAACCCACCAAACTGATAAAGGGGCAAGGGTTAGCAAAGTTAATGACCAAGTCCAACTATGATTCTCTGCAACTAAACTTCTTACAAGGGTATTCAAACTAGCTAGAGATGGGAGTGCAAGTGAGGCCAGAATTCTCTGCATCCTCTTGGTATGCAGACATTGTGTATGTATTACAAAACTTGCAAGCTCCTCCAGGATTGAGCAAAATCAAGGCTAGAGCTGTGAAATATTGTATTATGAATCAATTCCTATATTGGAAGGACCCTGGAGGTGTGCTGCTGAATTACTTACTTGAGGAAGAAGCTAAACACACAAAGGAGGAGTTTCACAAGGGCGACTGTGGCAGCCACCATTCATGGAAGGTGACAGTCCACAAAATCCTGAGGGTTGGTTTCTACTAGCCTACCATGTTTTCAGATGTATACAACAAAACAGATGTTTGTCACCAATGTTAGATTTTTGAAGGAAAAAGAAAGGTCGTTTCACTACCCCTTCACCCTGTCATAGTAGAAGCACCCTTCCAATAGTGGGGTTTAGACTTCATTGGGGAGATAAATCCTCACTCCTCAGGGAAACATAGATGGATATTGACAGCCATGGACTATTTCACCAAGTGGATAGAATCCATACCAACTAGGAGAGCAACTGAAGGCATTATCATGGATTTTCTGGAAGACAATATCCTGTCAAGATTCAGGTGTCCTAAAAGAATAGTGACAGACAATGCACCATCATTTTGTTCTAAGAAAGTGATAAATTTTTGCCATAAATACCATATTAGTCTGAATCATTCAACGGAATACTACCCTCACGGAAATGGACTAGCAGAATAATCTAACAAAAGTCTAGTAAGAATCATAAAGAAGTTGTTGGAGGATAATAAGAGAGCTTGACACACGAAGCTGAAATATGCCCTGTGGGCCGATAGAATAAGTACAAAGAGGGCCATTGGGATGTCCCCTTTCCAGTTGGTATATGGAGCCAAGTTGGTTTTTCCAGTTTCTTTGGGATTGTCGGTTATGAGGTTGCTGCAGGGGATAGAAGAAGAACCAAACCACATGCAGAGAAGGGTAAACCAAATAGTCGAATTGAATGAGTTAAGAAGTAGTGCCTACAACAAAGTACAGGGACACCAAGAAAAGATAAAGAATTCCTTTGACAGAAAAGAAAAAGAAGATCAATTTCAGGTAAATGACCTGATCCTGAAGTGGGACGCTCCGAGGGAATATAAACATGGGAAATTTGACCATATGTGGATGGGTCCCTATATTATTCCAACAAACCGAGGAGAAAATTATTTTATCCTGGAGCACCAAGATGGGTCCGCCTAGTCAGGGGGTTCAGTTATTGGAAGGTTTTTGAAGCACTACCTGTCCTAAGAGAAAGCAGGTAACCCATGTACCATAGCCTGTATATATGTGTATATATATTTTCAATTTTTCACATTTGTTTAGGGTTTTTAACGGCGAAAACCAAAAGGACTTGAAGCCCGAAGTGAAGGCCCTAAGGCCTGGAAGGGGAAGCCATGTTTCATGTTTGAATTTTCAACATGGCTAAGAAAACAGGCACAGTCTCACTTTCTAAAGAAAATTTTCAATCTAGGGTTTGCAGAACCTGCCCAATGGATCAGGCACTTAATCTACGGAGTTCTTTGCTACCTCACTGGGAGGATAGCGTCCCCAGTTGGAGCCAGTTGTTAGCACCTATATATTTTTTTCTCTTTTACATCATAAAGACCTGTACATGAAAGATGGAAGGTCAGACAACTACCTAGGAAAAAGGATTGAAGTGATCTCCATCAGCAACGGCGAGGTGCTAAGGCAGGAGATAGAATGGTCTAGAAGGGGTCCGATGTAATAAAGGGCTAATGTCAAGGGATAAGTATTAATAGGTGAAAAGAATGACTTAAGATAAACGGAAAAATAACCTAAAACCTATAGTCCTTGGGAAAATTTATGAAATATTAAATGTCGCACAGATCGGCACCATTGATCAAGGGTGGGATAACGATCTATGGTTTTAAAAAGACCATCGTATGGCCAAGTCACGAGGAAGAAAGGGAATATGAGTATGCGATGGGACGGAGCTCACCAGATAGGTGTCGTCTTAGGAGCGTGTCACAAAGAGGAAAGAGCAGTGAACGATGCCCGGTCAAGTGCATGCGATGGTGGGGACATATACAAGGATCTACGGCGGAGATGATTTTTCTGAGATCCAAGGTTTCAGGTCTATTTACCATAAAAAGGGCCTGAGTCTCCGACAGATCTACGGTTCAGGTGGAAAGAAGAGCCAGATCAACGGCTAGGGGTAGTCTGAAACGCACAGGGTATAATAGGGGAAACCCCACCAGCATATGAAAAATCTAAAGGCTAAGTCGAGTATGAGGACTCACCATAGATACATGTTTGAGAAGAAATGGATGGTCCTCATACATCGCCGCATCAAGAAGTAGCATGATGAATAGCGATAGGGTAGATGCGATGGACCAGGTCTCGCCAGATAGGTGTCAGCTCAACAGCTTGTCGCATAGAGAAAGGGTGATATAGGAGAATCTTTTTGGGTGCATGCGATGCTACCCCTTAGATGCATTCAAATGAGATCAACGGCCTAGATGAAGAATAGCAGAGATGATCCAATGGTGGAGATGGGTACATTGTCAAATCAATAGGTAAAAGGGCAGTTAGATCTGACGATAGAAAGTAAACACGTGAGAGTTCAGATGGCTGAGATAAAAGGATGGTAGGACAAAGAGAGTGAGAGTTATGGAAATATGGTTATATATATAAGAAGTGCTCGCGAAGGTTAACATTTGTTTCCAAAACAAGTCGAAGTCAGGAAGGTTAACCTTCGACAGGGTGCATGCAGGGCTTCCAAAGTGATAGGTAGCATCTGTAACCGGCATTCTTTGAAAAATCTAAGTCTTTTATAGTCATAAGACGACGGAAGAAGAAGCTTCTACTAGTTCCAGGGTTAAGATAGCCCTGGAAAATAGAGAAGCAGATGTATTTGACACATGCATTCGGCTCCCAGTTCTGGAAATTAAGAAGAGACTGGAAACCTTGCATGAATAGGAACTGGATATCCCTGGAGTCTTTAGGTCATCGTTCATTGTCTTTTTCCTTGACCATGTGTTCTCTTTTCCTGAGTTTGTAGCGTGGTGTTCTTCTAATTACTCAGAACCTCAAAGAGTAATTATGGATGCCCGTAGGTCCAGACGCGTTTGTAATATAGATGCATCATCCATTAGGGATTCCTTTTTCATTCCAGAATCTCAATACCATGAGTCGGAGGGTTTTTCTGAAGAGTCGGTGGTTCCCTTGTACCGCCAAATGAGCCCTGAAAGTCATCAAGCCTTCTTAGCCACATGCCTGAAACTCAACTCCAAAATCTCCGAGGAACCCTACCCCCTAAATATCATCCTTTTTTATGACAATTCCCAATTGGTTCTTTCTTTGTTAGCTCAGTTTCTAGGGCTGGATACTAATTTGTGGCTGACTAAAGTCCAATTAGGTTTACTCTTTAGGATTAGCATCAGTTTGGCCAGGTCTGAAAGTGGGCTTATCCCACCCCTGAGGTTTGATGAATTTTTGGCAGAAATGATACATGTACAGTTAAGCAATTTCTCGAGTACTAAGTTTTTTATATATCAGACGCAGTTGATGAAAATGATTATGTACAGCAGCACCGAAAGCCCACATTTCTCCTCACTGCTTGAGAGCGATGTTCTGGTAGACAATGTTTTCAATTATTTGAACTATGTTTTTCCCCCTGTTTATAAAATCATTTTTGGGGAAGAATTGTCTAGAGTGCTACCTGAAATGAAAACAGTGATGCAGTTGAAGGATGAACTAGCAGTCAGTGATTGATTTTTGTTAAAAGAAGCTACATTTATTAGATTGTATGGTTTTGTGCAGGAGCCTTATGTTCTACCCGCTTTTCTAACATTGCATATCTTTGCTCTTGAATTTATCAGATAGAAATTGGCCCTGGAAGAGATGCAATTCCTGAAACATAAGAAGAGCACAGATGTGAAATGTCCTTGGAAGGTAGGGCCTTTCATTGTGAAGAATAAAGAAGCTTTGTCAGAGGTGGAAGAGTTATTGAAGTCGCTAGGGTTCAAAAAAGATGTGACCATCAAATATGACCCCTTGCATATAATTTCCTAGAGAAGGAAAGAATGTAACCTCAACGCTTTTGAGCATACAGAACCAGAAGGTGTGCTAAAAGGGCGAAATTTGTTGTGTTGGGAACCTGAGGAAAAGGAAGCAGTGGAGACACAGGGAGGAGATATCATGATTTCCGATTTAATAATAGATTGAGATGAAGTGCTGGACACCAGGTGGGCCGAAAAAGAGACTTAGAAGAAGTCATGGATATGGATACTAAAGAAGGTAATATAGACAAGCGACCTAAATTAGAAGTACAGGATGATTTATTCGTTGCGGCTATTCAAGCCGAGTCAATTGCTTCCCCACCTAAAGAGGAGCTGGTTGTTGCAGCAGATCAAGAAGGATTGACTATCCAAATGGATAGTGGGGGGGCAGATGATGAGGAATCTTCGGCTCGTGAGATCTAGGTTGTAGAATACAAGTTTCAAGATGTTCAAGAGGGAGATGTCGGTAATAAGTTTCGGTCCAAGGCCGACCTCTATGAACAACACAATCAAAACAAGCAAGCCTGGGCCTAGAGGTTATTTGATTTAATGTCTATCGCTATAGGTTTGTGTAAGACTTCCTTGATGATTAGCAGAAGTATAAATGATAACATCTTAAACTTAGCAGTATTCACAGAGGATGAAGTGACCGAGACAAGGATCAATTGGCAAAAGATACTAGTACCAGATAAAATCCAGTTTCACAAGCAGGTTAGTGATCTTGTATATGATGATTTTGTGAAAGAAGCATTGAGAAGCGACAACTCGCTGGTTACCATGAAAAAGATAGAAAACCAATTAAAGCAGGAGAAAAGTGAAAACTGAGCTCTTCAAAATCAAGTCAAAAAGGTACAATCTGACCTAGTTATAAACGATGGTGGTGGTAAAAGCATGAACAAGCGATTGGCAGAGAAAGACAAGCTGATTCTTAAACTACAGAAGAAGGAAAAGGTTTCAATTATCTGGCTAATTGAACCTCCCGAAGAGACAGACTTCGAAAAACAAAAAGAAGACTTGTCTAAGGAAATAAGTGAATGAAATGTAGAATTGATGAATTTTTTAGAGAATGAAGATAGCTGGAAAAGAGAGAGAATAAGATTAGAAAAGCAGCTTGATGATTTGAAAACTAACTTGTCCAATTTTGACATGTGTCCTAGCAATTCGAACCAAACTGGGGAATGCAATGGTACCGACAATCTTGTGCAGGCTATGTCTCACGTTAGCCTGAGAGATGTGGAAGTCAAGGAGGTGAGAGAAAAAGCTCAAAGGTTGGAAGAAGAGAGTAGTAAAAAGGAAGAAAATATGAAGGTCCTCCAAAAGAAGCACAAAGAATTAATTGACATCAATAAAAAGCTCACTCATCAGATTACCAGGAAGGTTGCTTTACAAGGGTGCGGACATTTGGTGTGGGACCGGATCACTAAAGAAGCTGAGAAATTTAGACCCTATTTAGAGTCAATGAGAGTAAAAGAGAAGACCATTAGTGACACTCTAGAAGGTTGTGAAGTTGCAAAGGAGACCCTAATCCAAAGGCCTAAAGAAACGACACGAAGTACCATCACTTTCCTGAATGATATATCCGAAGAAGAAAGGATTAAGCTGAATATTGGGAACCGGATCACAACACTTGCAATGGCACGAAGGGTCCTGGGGAAATATGCACAGATTGAGAGTGTGGAAACTAAAGTCGAATAAATGAAGGGACAAGTGGTAGAATTCAAAGTGTTGTTTCATAAGCTGATTGAAATGGGGTTACCTTCATTCTGGAAGGGTTACCGGGAGCTAATCTCCCATAATGCTCATAAAAACCCATTGTGGGCGATAAGGATGGACGATACAAAGTTCAAACGTATGAACCAGCTTCTTATAGGCGAGGCTCTGATGTAGTTGGTCGAAGAGGACATTGAAATCTTGAATAGGTTGATCGCCATTGGCAAAAGGCTTCCCCCATTTTCCTACGCAGAGCATATCGAGATACGAGTGATGGTAAAGGAAATGGTGGACTATGACCTCCCACCTGCAGACCAATGGGCTAATGTAGAAAAGTATAGCAGATCGCTATACTATCTCTGTCTTCCACAGTGATATTTGACTTTTTTATAGTTGTTGAGGCTTCTTTGGAATTTGGGACTTCTAAGAAACTTTCCTATTATTTGAGAAATTTGTAATATTTTTTGAGGCGGCTATATAAATAGCCAGCTAGAATTATTATTTTAGTATCTTTACTTTTTTACTTTAAGTAAATGTTACTTAGTAAGAATACAGGTGGATTGTAAGAAAGTAGTTAGGCCAGTTTCTAGATGTTTTCTATTTTGTTGTGATAGTGGCAAAAAAGCATGAATGCGGTGTCACTCCGATATAACTGATTTTGGTTTAGATGAGTCGAGCAAGAGGACTCCCGGCATCTATATATGCGATGTAATAGAATGATAAAGTGTTGAAAACTTTTATGGGAATTTTTGTGTATTGTTCTGTAAGACATTTTGAGCTATATTTTGAATAAATATTTGCAGAGCTGAGTTGACGTTTTCAGGGATTCTTGTGTAACTTGTCTTGTAGTTTGTTCCTTCTTTTTCCATGTGAATTGTGTATCTCATTGATAATTCTAGTCTGTAACATTCTTTCATACTTGGTATAGTGTGATAGCTAAGTAGAATTCATAGAAATTATGCTCTACTTATATTTTCCAAGTATTCCACCATCACGTTTCTGCTAAAATTGATGTAGGATTCATTATTATATGCCTTATGTCAATGGATTGTCTCTTTCTCTTCTGTTTCACCAATTAAAGTCACTTTGACTACGAGCTGTTTACTATCTCGCCCCTATGTTAATGCATTTGTGAAGCATTTGTAAATGAATTTTCAGAGTTTGTTTAAATGTGACTCCATTGCCCAAACAAAGATTCATATGTTTCAGCCAAGCTACGTTTAAACCATTTTGTTTCCCACATAAATATGATCTTCTGTATTGTTGCACTTGAATATCTTGAATGACGAATGCTGGTGCATGTTTTCATTGTTTACAACTTTGATTATTCTAGTGTTTCATAGATCTGTAGAGAGAGCCCTCTCAGACTAAGCTGGGTCAGTAGCTTAAGTCTAAAGATTGGTTAGTGGTTACTCCAATTTTCCCTCTCTGACAACCTAGGGGGTCATTTTGAGTGTTAACAGGCATCTTCAGTGTGAACCCGCATCTAAATGGGAGTCTGTTTGAATACCATAGCTTGCAGAATGAAATCTATTTGGCAAACAAGTCAATAAATGCTAGATTAATATTAATAAACCACAAAATAATGATAATTAATCAAGGTTTATGTGATATTCAAATAAGTTCATACCTGTGTTTGATTGGTGGTCTGAATGGCAAGAACTATGAATTAATACACCAAAAATGACAAAATTAATGCCAATAGAGCACGTTTAAGGACAAAAAATGATGATAAAATTGGGCATCAACCATTGCTGGAGTGATGATTGTAGGAAGGTAAATGTATTGTGAATTCTTAGATGGATAAATTAGATTACCTTTAGCCATGAGATGAGTTTGAATGAGTAGATAGGTAGGATGATTGATTTTTATTTATTCAATCAACTACTTGAGTGTTTATACATAGATTTTTCTAATTACCTTTGAAATAAAAAGACTTTCCTGGGTTGACAATTTATATTGAGCATCCTGTGTGTTAGTTGTAATTGATTAGCATATAGGGTGACCAATATTTTCCCGTCATTGTTGGGGATGGTAATTGATAGACATAAATGGTAGTTGATTTATTGATTTCGTTAAGCTATGATTATTTGAAACATGCATGAATACGAGAAGAAAAACTCGGGAACCCCCCCAAAATATTAACATTGCAGGTGCAAGAGCTTGTGGTAGTAACCAAGGTTTGGGAAGATAGACATTGATTGATGAAATAATTGCCAGAGGTGATTCCTCTACCGGACTACTGTGGGCATCTTCAGGAAGAGGAAACTTCGTTCTCCCTAATCTTGAGCCTTTTGCATCAACCGTGGAGAATGCAACGGGACCTTCAACTCCCATTCCTGACAACTACCTAAGAAAAAGGCTTGAAGTGATCTCCATAAGCAATGGCAAGGTGCTAAGGCAGGAGATAGAATGGTCTAGAAGGGGTCCAATGTAATAAAGGGCTAATGCCAAGGGCTAAGTATTAATAGGTGAAAAGAATGACTTAAGATAAACGGAAAAATAACCTAAAACCTATAGTCCTTGGGAAAATTTATGAAAGATTAAATGTCGCACAGATCGGCACCATTGATCAAGGGTGGGAGAAAGATATACGGTTTTAAAAAGACCGTCGCATGGCCAAGTCACGAGGAAGAAAGGGAATATGAGTATGCGATGGGACAGAGCTCGCTGGATAGGTGTCGTCTTTGGAGCGTGTCACAAAGAGGAAAGAGCAGTGAATGACGCCGTGTCAGGTGCATGCGATGGTGGGGACATATACAAGGATCTACGGTGGAGATGATGTTTTTGAGATCCAAGGGTTCATGTCTATTTACCATAAAAAGGGCCTGAGTCTCCGACAGATCTACGGTTCGGGTGGAAAGAAGAGCTAGATGAACGGCTAGGGTTAGTCTGAAATGAACAGGGTATAATAGGGGAAACCCCACCAGGATATGAAAAATCTAAAGGCTAAGTCGAGTATGAGGACTCACCATAGATACACGTTTGAGAAGAAATAGATGGTCCTCATACATCGTCGCTTCAAGAAGTAGCACGATGAATAGTGATAGGGTAGATGCGATGGACCAGGTCTTGCCGGACAAGTGTCAGCTCAGCAACTTGTCGCATAGAGAAAGGGTGATATAGGAGAATATTTTTGGGTGCATGCGATGCTACCCCTTAGATGCATTCAAATGAGATCAACGGCCTAGATGAAGACTAGCGGAGATGATCCGACGATGGAGATGGGTAGGTTGTCAAATCAATAGGTAAAAGGGCAGTCAGATCTGACGATGGAAAGTAAACACATGAGAGTTCAGATGGTTGAGATCAAAGGATGGCAGGCCAAAGAGACCGAGAGTTATGGAAATATGGTTAAATATATAAGAAGTGCCCGCGAAGGTTGACATTTGTTTCCAAAACAAGTCGAAGTCAGGAAGTCTCTTGGCGTGTGGCAGATGACGAAGGCAACACAACCTTCGACAGGGTGCATGCAGGGCTTCCAAAGTGATAGGTAGCATCTGTAATCGGCATTCTTTGAAAAATCTAAGTCTTTTATAGTCATAAGATGACGGAAGAAGAAGCTTCTACTAGTTCGAGGGTTAACATAGCCCTGGAGGATAGAGAAGCAGATGTATTTGACACATGCATTCGGCTCCCAGTTCTGGAAATTAAGAAGAGACTGGAAACCTTGCATGAATAGGAACTGGATATCCCTAGAGTCTTTAGGTCATCGTTCATTCTCTTTTTCCTTGACCATGTGTTCTCTTTTCCTGAGTTTGTAGCGTGGTGTTCTTCTAATTACTCAGAACCTCAAAGAGTAATTATGGATGCTCGTAGGTCCAAAATCGTCTGTAATATAGATGCGTCATCCATTAGGGATTCCTTTTTCATTCCAGAGTCTCAGTACCATGAGTCGGAGGGTTTTTCTGAAGAGTCGGTGTTTCCCTTGTACCGCCAAATGAGCCCTGAAAGTCATCAAGCCTTCTTAGCCACATGCCTGAAACTCAACTCCAAAATCTCCGAGGAACCCTACCCCCTAAATGTCATCCTTTTTAATGACAATTCCCAATTGGTTCTTTCTTTGTTAGCTCAGTTTCTAGGGTTGGATACTAATTTGTGGCTGACTGAAGTCCAATTAGGTTTACTCTTTAGGATTAGCATCAGTTTGGCCAAGTCTGAAAGTGGGCTTATCCCACCCCTGAGGTTTGATGATTTTTTGGTAGAAAAGATACATGTACAGTTAAGCAATTTCTCGAGTACTAAGTTTTTTATATATCAGACGCAGTTGATGAAAATGATTATGTACAGCAGCACCGAAAGCCCACATTTCTCCTCACTGCTTGAGAACGATGTTCTGTTAGACAATGTTTTCAATTATTTGAACTATGTTTTTCCCCCTGTTTATAAAATAATTTTTGGGGAAGAATTGTCTAGAGTGCTACCTGAAATGAAAACAATGATGCAATTGAAGGATGAACTAGCAGTCCATGACTGGTTTTTGTTAAAAGAAGCTACAGTTATTAGATTGTATGGTTTTGTGCAGGAGCCTTATGTTCTACTCGCTTTTCTAACATTGCGGATCTTTGCTCTTGAATTTATCAGACAGAAATTGGCCCTGGAAGAGATGCAATTCCTGAAATATAAGAAGAGCACAGATGTGAAATGTCCTTGGAAGGTATGGCCTTTCATTGTGAAGAATAAAGAAGCTTTGTCAGAGGTGGAAGAGTAATTGAAGTCGCTAGGGTTGAAAAAAGATGTGACCATCAAATATGACCCCTTGCATATAATTTCCAGGAGAAGGAAAGAATGCAACCTCAACGCTTTTGAGCATACAGAACCAGAAGGTGTGCTGAAAGGGAGAAATTTGTTGTGTTGGGAGCCTGAGGCGAAGGAAGCAGTGGATACACAGGGATGAGATATCATGATTTCCGATTTAATAATAGATTTAGATGAAGTGCTAGACACCATGGAGGTGGGCTGAAAAGAGACTTAGAAGAAGTCATGGATATGGATACTGAAGAAGGTAATATAGACAAGCGGCCTAAATTAGAAGTACATGATGATTTAGTCGTTGCGGCTATTCAAGCCGAGTCAATTGCTTCCCCAACTAAAGAGGAGCTGGTTGTTGCAGCAACTCAAGAAGGATTGACTATCCAAATGGATAGTGGAGGGGCAGATGATGAGGAATCTTCGGCTCCTGAGATCCAGGTTGTAGAATACAAGTTTCAAGATGTTCAAGAGGGAGATGTCGGTAATAAGTTTCGGTCCAAGGCTGACCTTTGTGAACAACACAATCAAAACAAGCGAGCTTGGGCCCAGAGGTTGTTTGATTCAATGTCTATCGCTAGAGCATTTTCTAAGACTTCCTTGATGACTAGCAGAAGTATAAATGATAACATCTTAAACTTAGCAGTATTGACGGAGGATGAAGTGACCGAGACAAGGATCAATTGGAAAAATATACAAGTATCAGATAAAATCCAGTTTCACAAGCATGTTAGTGATCGTGTATATGATGATTTTGTGAAAGTACCATTGAAAAGTGACAACTTGTTGGTTACCGTGAAAATGATAGAAAACCAATTAAAGCAGGAGAAAAGTGAAAACTGAGCTCTTCAAAATCAAGTCAAAAAGGTACAATCTGACCTAGTTATAAGCGATGGTAGTGGTAAAAGCATGAACAAGCGGTTAACAGAGAAAGACAAGCTGATTCTTAAAATACAGAAGAAGGAAAAGGTTTCAATTATCTGGCTAATTGAACCTCCCAAAGAGACAGACTTCGAAAAACAAAAAGAAGACTTGTCTAAGGAAATAAGTGAATGAAATGCAGAATTGATGAAGTTTTTAGAGAATGAAGATAGCTGGAAAAGAGAGAGAATAAGCTTAGAAAAGCAGCTTGATGATTTGAAAAGTAACTTGTCCAATTTGGACATGCGGCCTAGCAATTCGAACCAAACTGGGGAAAGCAATGGTACCGACAATCTTGTGCAGGCTATGTCTCACGTTAGCCTGAAAGATGTGGAAATCAAGGAGCTGAGAGAAAAAGCTCAAAGGTTGGAAGAAGAGATTAGTAAAAAGGAAGAATATCTGAAGGTCCTCCAAAAGAAGCACAAAGAATTAATTGACATCAATAAAAATCTCACTCATCATATTACTAGGAAGGTTGCTTTACAAGGGTGCAGACATTTGGTGTGGGACCGGATTACTAAAGAAGCTGAGAACTTTAGACCCTATTTAGAGTTCATGAGAGTAAAAGAGAAGACCATTAGTGACACTCTAGAAGGTTGTGAAGTTGCAAAGGAGACCCTAATCCAAAGGCCTAAAGAAACAACACGAAGTGCCATCACTTTCCTGAATGATCTATTCGAAGAAGAAAGGATTAAGCTGAATATTGGGAACCGGATTGCAACACTTACAATGGCACGAAGGGTCCTGGGGAAATATGCACAGATTGAGAGTGTGGAAACTAAAGTCGAATAAATGAAGGGACAAGTGGTAGAATTCAAAGTGTTGTTTCATAAGCTGATTGAAATGGGGTTACCTTCATTCTGGAAGGGTTATTGGGAGCTAATCCCCCATAATGCTTATAAAAACCCATTGTCAGTGATAAGGATGGATGATACAAAGTTCAAACGTATGAACCAGCTTCTTATAGGCAAGGCTCTGATGGAGTTTGTCAAAGAGGACTTTGAAATCTTGAATAGGTTGATCTTCATTGGCAAAAGGCTTCCCCCATTTTCCTACACAGAGCATATCAAGATACGAGTGATGGTAAAGGAAATGGTGGACTATGACCTCCCACCTGCATACCAATGGGCTAATGTAGAAAAGTATAGCAGATCGCTATACTATCTTCATCTTCCACAGTGATATTTGACTTTTTTATAGTTGTTGAGGCTTCTTTGGAATCTAGGACTTCTAAGAAACTTTCCTATTATTTGAGAAATTTGTAATATTTTTTGAGGCGGCTATATAAATAGCCAGCTAGAACTATTATTTTACTATCTTTACTTTTTTACTTTAAGAAAATGTTACTTAGTAAGAATACTGATGGATTGTAAGAAAGCAGTTAGGCCAGTTTCTAGATGTTTTCTATTTTGTTGTGTTAGTGGCAAAACAACCTGAATGAGGTGTCACTCCGATATTACTGTTTTTGGTTTAGATGAGTCGAGCAAGAGGACTCCCGTCATCTATATATGCGATGTAATAGAATGATAAAGTGTTGAAAACTTTTATGGGAATTTTTGTGTATTGTTCTGTAAGACATTTTGAGCTATATTTTGAATAAAGATTTGCAGAGCTGAGTCGATGTTTTCAGGGATTCTTGTGTAACTCGTCTTGTAGTCTGTTTCTTCTTTGTCCATGTGAATTGTGTATCTCATTGCTAATTCTAGTCTGTAACATTATTTCATACTTGGTATAGTGTGATAGCTAAGTAGAATTCATAGAAATTATGCTCTACTTATATTTTTCAAGTATTCCACCATCACGTTTCTGCTAAAATTGATGTAGGATTCATTATTATATGCCTTATGTCAATGGATTGTCTCTTTCTCTTCTGTTTCACCAATTAAAGTCACTTTGACTACGAGCTGTTTACTATCTCGCCCCTATGTTAATTCATTTGTGAAGCATTTGTAAATGAATTTTCAGAGTTTGTTTAAATGTGACTCCATTGCCCAAACAAAGATTCATATGTTTCAGCCAAGCTACGTTTAAACCATTTTGTTTCCCACATAAATCTGATCTTTTGTATTGTTGCACTTGAATATCTTGAATGATGAATGCTGGTGCATGTTTTCATTGTTTACAACTTTGATTATTCCAGTGTTTCATAGATCTGTAGAGAGAGCCCTCTCAGACTAAGCTGGGTCAGTAGCTTAAGTCTAAAGATTGGTTAGTGGTTACCCCAGTTTTCCCTCTCCAACAACCTAGGGGGTCATTTTGGGTGTTAACAGGCATCTTCAGTGTGAACCCGCATCTAAATGGCAGTCTGTTTGAATACCATAGCTTACAGAATGAAATCTATTTGGCAAACAAGTCGATAAATGCTAAATTAATGTTAATAAACCACAAAATAATGATAATTAATCAAGGTTTATGTGATATTCAAATAAGTTCATACTTGGGTTTGATTGGTGGTCTGAATGGCAAGAACTATGAATTAATACACCAAAAATGACAAAATTAATGCCAATAGAGCACGTTTAATGACAAAAAATGATGATAAAATTGGGCATCAACCATTGTTGGAGTGATGATTGTAGGAAGGTAACTGTATTGTAAATTCTTAGATGGATAAATTAGATTACCTTTAGCCATGAGTTGAGTTTGACTGAGTAGATAGGTAGGATGATTGATTTTTATTTATTCAATCAGCTACTTGAGTGTTTATACATAGATTTTTCTAATTACCTTTGAAATAAAAAAACTTTCCTGGGTTGACAATTTATATTGAGCATCCTATGTGTTAGTTGTAATTGATTAGCATATAGGGTGACCAATATTTTCCCGTCATTGCTGGGGATGGTAATTGATAGACATAAATGGTAGTTGATTTATTGATTTCGTTAAGCTATGATTATTTGAAGCATGCATGAATACGAGAAGAAAAACTCAGGAACCCCCCCAAAATACTAACATTGCAGGTGCAAGAGCTCGTGGCAGTAACCAAGGTTTGGGAAGACAGACATTGATTGATGAAATAATTGCCAGAGGTGATTCCTCTACCGGACTACCGTGGGCATATTCAGGAAGAGGAAACTTCATTCTCCCTAATCTTGAGACTTCTGCATCAACCATGGAGAATGCAACGGGACCTTCAACTCCCATTCCTGAGAAGAAACCTCCTGAAGACAAATGAAGTGCTGCAGGTGTAGTGGGCCGAGAGGAAATGTATCGACTCAATGGGTGCTTAGTGACCAAGGAAGAGTAGATAGAACATCATCGAGAAGCAACGGAGGAAAGAAGGCGAGAGGAAGAAAGGAGAAGAGAAGAATAAGAAAGAGAAGAGGAGGAAAGAAGAAAGGAAGAAGAAGAGGAACATGGGAACATGGATAATGAAGAACATGGAGACCGCAATGAATGCCACAATAACCATGAAGAGGAGGTGGAAGATAATTAGCATGGTGACACTATTGTCACACTTGAATTCTCTATCCTCCAAGCACTAGGGGCAGCCCTCTAAATATCCATATGAATTTCTCTTCGAATTTGATATCCTCTGTCATAGCTACGACTATACCTCCAGTCCACATAAATTGAAGCTATTTCCTGCAACTGTCAAGGGAAATTCCCTACGTTGGTTCATGAGTTTGGGTCATGAGACCATTACTACTTGGGATCAAATGAAACAAACCTTCCTTTCAAAATATAAAGAGTATTGTAGAACCAGAGATATGAAGAAAGAGTTGTTTAAAATGGTCCATAAGGAATATGAGAGCTTGGAAGATTTTGTTGAGAGATTGTTATATAATTTACAGAGGTCAGGTCATGCCGATATTGGGAAATATGTACTCAAGATTATCTTACTGTGTGGGATCAGAGAAGATTTCCTGCACATGTTTATATTGGTGGGAAAGGGGGATATCTCAAAAGAACCCTTTTAGAATATTGTTGACTTATGTCAAAGATATTCAAGGGGATCCTCTAGAACCAACAAGCGGGACAAAGAATGAGATAGAGATGTCTTCACTAGGACACAGAAGTTAGCCAGTGGAGGAGACACTCGAGTAGTAATAGGCAACCTTCTGGATAATTTTAAAACAAATATGATGAGATCCATCTCCTCAGAGTTTGTGTTGGCACAAGATTAGTCTGCAGGAAGTGCGGAAGCCGACAAGCTGTGAAAGGAAGAATCCACGGAAGGAAGGGTCATTCGTGGATAACGTGGAAGCGGGGAAGTAGTTATTTAGTTAGAAAAGGGTCATGTGGACCATTTTGTAACCATGTAGTTTTGTACAAATAGGAGAATGATTGTAAGGGGTAGGGGATCGCATAGAATGTAATTGAAGATCTGTTGATGGATAGAAGTATCGATGTTGTGATTTTTGGGTTGTTTTGTATCCACAATATGATGTATTGATTGTTTCTCCGAAGGTCACTCCGCACGTTTTAATGAATGCATGAAGATGTTCAATTATGGTTTTATCTCTGTCTTTGTTTTTGTTGAATGATGGATGCGAATGTTTGATGGAATGTTTAATGCTTTCTGGGTTTAGTAATCGTTGTTTATGCTAATAAGTAATCATATCATGTTAATGTGAATATCTGTAATGTGTTGATGTTGTGGTTGATGAATCTGTGAATAATGAAATGTTATCATAGTGCAAATGATATGATCTTTGGTTTCTACGAATGCAATGTATGTTTGATGCATGTCCTCAACTCCACTGTGGAAACTTGGTTCTTGCATCCCACTTGTGCATCTCAGGTGAGACTTTATTCGCTCTGTGAGTGTTGCTGGAAGGGTTAACATCCTTCTGGGCTGGTGCGTAAGGGAGTTCGGTTGGTGTTTTTTGACGATAGTGTGCAGTGAACCCCTATTGATAGTGAGTGTGTCAACAAATGGTTTAGTTGTTGGGATCTTGAGGATTAAAGGAAGAGGATATGTTGTGGCACCCTGACGAAACCGGAGATCCAAGAGTGGTTTGACAAGAAGATAGAGGAGTTCGCGGAAGGAGAAAAGAAAAACCCCAGACATGTGATAATTAGTTGGTTATAGAAGTACATTTATTCAGACATCCATGAAATATTTTTCTGTGAATTCCTAGTACTATTGCACGAGTGGTTAGCGCATCTAACATTCCAGAAGCACCATTTACAAGAGAGTAAGCCTAAGCACTGGATGCCAGAACTGATTCGACTACTGAAACGTGTTGACAACACAGTATAAAGGGCTGTCAATTTCTGGGTGGATAGTATCCTCGAGAGGTATATCACTGAATTCGTAGTAGACACGATTAAGTCATACAATGATGAAGAGAGAAATTTCTTCAGGGGACCAAGGGGAAGGTTCTTGATATTGCTAAAACTGTGGATTAAGATGCTCGTGTGCGAAAAGGGAATTTTGAGGATGACTTCTGATGGCTAGAAATATCAGTGTGCGGAGGGTTTGGGTATCGCGTGAATGTAGATCTGATAGAAATATGTGGGGTAGATGGACATGAGTGATGATGAGTTTTTATGGGAAGTTGACGAAGAGTGTGGTAACTTGAGGAGTGGAGCGATATTCCGACATCCTGAGAAGAAGAGGAGCGCTGAGAGAGAGTCTCCTGAGATGATCGGAATAGAAGGCTGCGAAACAACACCACAAGGGAGAAAGCAACCCTATTGCGACAAGGACGGTTACCAGGCTACCCCGGAAGTAGAGGAGACACGGATCGTAAGTTACAACATACCTACAACCCCATGCACTACCCATAATTTCACAGGAGGAAACCCAATTTATTTGTAGAATTTCTCTACGTGCAGCGGTAAAAGTAGTGCATCAGTAAACAATAATAGTAGGAACGTTAAAATGGAAGATGACGCAAAATTTCCCATTTTCAAGGGAAACGGGACCGAGGATCCCGTGGAATTTTGGTTTCTATGTGAAATAGTATGGACCATGAAGAAAGTCCAGGATGAAGCTATTAAACAAGGACATCTAGCGACGTTGCTTAAGGGTCGTGTGCTAGATTGGTTTATGAATTTTACAAGGGTTCTGACTAGAACACCATCCAATTCATTAGCACAAATCAAAGTAGGAATGATTGATGAATTCTGGAATCCAAAGTTGGAATCATAGTATGTCACCGAGTTCAAAGAAATCAAAGTAAAGTTACTCCACTTGGCTGGGTGTACCAACTTCCCATTGAAATTAAGGGCATGAAGACGTATGCAAACTTTGATGTAATTGAAATCATGGATAATACCAGTCCTTACCTAGCGCTGTTAGGGATCGACTGGGAAATTGATAACCTAGCGGTTATCAACTTCAAGAAGTAGACAATGTCATTTGAGAATCGTGAGGTGAGGGTCATCGCACCTTTGGATCCTTCAGAAGGGAAGCGATACGTTGAACCGATGAGAGATGAATTCACAAAGGGATGGGATAGTCTGTACTTTATATCTGAAGATTACATTAATCCTACCGCAGATGGAGAATTGGGATGGCACAGTGTCAGTTAAGCGATGTCAGGTTCGGAGGAGGCGCTCAAGAATTTGTAGAGCCAGATGCATGAAGTGTCATTTACGAGATGCACAAGGATAACACAATCACTATGATGGGTAGCCACAGAAGAGTGTGCATTACCAAGATATGAAGGTTTACCCAATCTGAGCACTTTTCTCACTGAGTTTGAGGAAACAGTGGTGGAACCACAACATTTATTGGCCTTGGAGGAATCCTTGAAGGCTACTCCTGCACGCTAGTGGGAAGCGTACAATCATAATATCACAACCTGGCCACTATGTCACCACCTAATGATGGTTAGGTTCGGTGATGCGGAAGGATGCAGCGGAAGGAATTTTGATAGCAGAAGTGACCCAAAGGCACATTTGGGAGAGCACAAAAGAAAATGGGGCCTATGAGCAAAAGAAGAATGGGTACATGCATTCTTTCACACTTTGGATGAAGTACCGCAAAGTTGGTATGTCGCAGTAGAACTGCAATGCAGGATGACTTCTTGGGAGCAGCTAACAATCGGATTCATCCAAATGTTTTGTTTCTCAGATGAGAACCCCTTCATCCATAGTGCGCTACAGGTGATCCACGATAATATATTTGAAGCAGTACTGAAAGAGCAACCATTAGAACTTTGGTGGGCTGCGACACAAGAAATGATGATGGAATGCTACAATATCACAGGGGAGCCAGATGATGAGGATGATCCGAGGAATACACATGTGCCAGAATCAGAAGTTAGTCACAGTGTCGAGGCACCAAAAATTCCTTCTGACAAATTCTAGCAACTGCTCAAGATAAAGAAAGTCAACATTGGGTTGGAGGAGAACCTGAAGTTCGCAAGCATCATGGATTATTGGGACAACTCAACTGTTGTGAAGATGATGGATCTGTTGTATGAGTTTCAGCATCTGTTTCCAATGAAATTTTTAGAGATGAAGGGAATTTCTAGGGACTTAGGAGAAATGAAGATCCCCCTAAAACCCGATGAAAAACCAGTCAGGAAGCGGCCCTACCGATTGAATCCAAGGCACAAGGAGAAAGTGGAGGCCGAAATTGAAAGAATGCTAGAAGCAGGCATCATAGAACTCGTAGAATAATCAGAGTGGATCAACACGATGGTGGTCTAGGATAAGAAAATTGGGGAAGTTCGAATTTTTGTCAACCTGCAGAATTTGAACGATGAATGCTTACACAACTCGTTCACCACGCCATTTATGGATGAGGTGCTCGAAGGTATAGGAGGTCAGCAAATATACTCATTTATGGATGGTTTTTCAGGTTACCATCAAATAAATATTGCAAAGGAAGACAGGCACAAGACAACCTTTGTCACTGAATGGGAATGTTTTCAGTATACAGTGATGCCATTTGGCCTGAAGAATGTGCCGATGATTTTCTCCATACTAGTTATTGCTGCGTTCAAGGACTACATCCACAAGTTTATCGCGGTCTACATGGATGATTGAACGGTGTATGGATTGGTAAAGGATCATGTTGCAAACTTGAGGTTGATGTTTGAGAGATGTCGACAGTACCAAATTTAATTGAACCTAAAAAAGTGCATCTTCTGTGCTCTGTTTGGGATTTTGTTGGGGCACATTGTCTGTAGGGAAGTCATGCTTGTCGATCCAGTGAAGATTGCTATTATTTTCGACCAACCACCACTGACGATGGTCAAGCAATTGAGAGCAATGCTGGGCCACACAGGCTACTAGAAGAATTTTATCAGAGGGTATGCCGCAATCACATCACCAATGGAGAAGCTATTGAAGAAAGATTCCAAGTTTTAGTGGAACGAGGAATGCAAAAAGAGTTTGGATATATTAAAAGCAAAGATGGTTTCCGCACCCATATTGGAAAAGGAGTTCCACATTCACGTCGATGTGTCATTAGTCGCATTAGGACTCATCTTGGCCCAACGAGGAGAAGGTAACATCGACCACCTGATAGCCTTCACAAGTAGGAAGCTTTCTACTGTGCAGAAGAATTATACAACCATAGAACGGGAAGGTTTGGCGATGGTCTATGCCTTACAGAAATTATGACACTACCTGTTAGGGGGGCACTTCAAAATGTTCACCAATCACTCTTCCTTAAAATACATGGTTGTTGGTTGTCGATCTCCTTCTTGAGGTTTCCAGTGTAGACCCAGGCACTTTGCGGTTTAAGGAACCAACAAAACCCCAATTCACTGGTTGTTTCGGCAACAGGCTACACACAGCCTGAGGTCTCACCCGAATCAAGTTTCCACAACCGAGTGATGTGATGGGGGGAAAGCTAATAAGCAGCGCAACAAATTGCGGCTTGCGTGGATAGATAATTGCACGAACCTTCTGTTTTGCGTTGGATACTTCAGTGTGCAACTGTGCCTTTAGTGCACAACTGCGCTCTCACCTCTAATGACTGTGCGATACCGGATACCTTTGCGTTACAACAGTAAGCTATCAAGAGCTACCTCGCAACAACCTTCAATGACTCAACGCATCCATGAGACTACGCGTTCTTGCCAGGATGTTCAATTCTAACCATTCTACTTAACGTCTTTTATCCCTTTACTCCATTCAAGTCTTATTAGTAATTTATGGATGGTTTAATAACATTCGTCACTGCACGCTCCAACGCTGCGCTAAAACTCAGTGTTCACTACTTTGACCAATAGATAGCTTCATACATTCCAATCGACAGATTCATACATGATGAATACTTAATAGTCCTCTGCGCATGCACTACTTAACATATTATTACATTCATTGTGGCGAATACATATAAAAGCAATCACTTACAGAAGTTTCCAGCATTAAACATACATACATACCAAGCAATTAATCAATCATAAAAGACATTGGTCACACAACATAGAATTTAACATGGCTCACCCCCTGGATGGAGGCTACGTCCACAAGAACGATTGTTAATATTGCTCTTAATGGGAAGGGTACAACAGTTCTTAGTCTACGCACTCAGCTATAGACTCTCTTCTCTCTCTGAGATAGGTCTCTGCACACTTAGCTGCAGAGCCTTTACAATGGTTGTCTAAGCTTAAGATTCTACAATAATCAACACTTAACCAAAATGAAGAGTTCATCAACCCAACCAACAACCCTTTCCCATACAAAATCATGCCTATTTATAGATTATGCACACAACCAAATCTTTACAATTTGTAAGAAAAAACCCTTAGGTCTACAAAACCAGCATGGCTAACTGCCACCCTAGCTGTCGTCATCGACAGCTTACTCCACGTGCTCCAGCTGGGACACTCGTGGCTCACATGCTCTTCTGACAGCCGTAGTCCTCCAAGCAGTTACAACTACATCATGGCATGTCCCTTTCCACTCCTTCGCTTGCCTGTCACCATCAGTGTCGTGGCCTAGCTTCTCAACTACTTGTCGCCACATGTTTGAACAAGTCACTTTCATCTACCATCCACTTGTTCCTTACCCAAACTAGGTCATATCCTCGTCTGACCTTTACCAATGTTCTACCCAAAAGTAGCTTGTGCGCTACTGTGCGCATCGTCCTGCTGCGCGACCGTGCCTTAGTCATTGCCCTCGTGCGACATGCGCAAAACCTCAAATTGTTCGTCCCCTTCCACCATGCACAATGCACTTTCACCAAAACTCCTTTCTCTTCCTGCCGCAGCGCGCACTGCATAATTATCAAAATTGCCTTTTCTTCTGCTACAGTGCGCTAGGCACGATTTTCCATACTTGTATATTTTTCCAACCCACTATTGGTTTTTCAGAATTTACTTCAATTTGATCTAGGATTTTAACTGAGAGAACAACATGTACAACATATCTACAACATATCAATCATGGACACAATAATGCAAGCACACAAGAGACACAGAGTTTACTTGGGGAAAACCATAAAGGTGAAAAACCCCAATAACTTCCTCAGAGATAGATAGAGCAATGATACATCCCAAGCATAAGTGATAGACATCTCCTAGCAATAGCTTCTCCTCCTCCACAAGTGCGCCACTCTCCAAAGAGTGTGTGTGAGAATAGAATGATCAAATAGAGTGCCTTCCGCACTCTATTTATACTTGACTTGACTTCCCTAATAACCTTTACTAGGTCGGCCTTAACTTAACCACATAACATAATGCCAACTGGGCCAACCCCCAATAGGGTGGTCTAATAACCCTTTGACCCACATGGCCAACCCGCAATAGGGTGGTCTAATAACCCTTTGACCCACATAACTTATACAGGGCCGACCCCAACAAGGTGGTCTAATAACTCATCAAGTATAAGTTACAACACTTACAATATAAATGACGACACTTCCGTATAGAGGAATAATAACATCTCTATAGGAATACAATATACATATATGTGAAATACATTCTGAATTTACATATACATCAACACTCCCTCTTAACTAGGAAGGTATTTCTCGACACAGGTCTTCTAGCACAAGTCTTCTTCTCTAGATCATCATCAGCAAATCATCATCCTCGAATCATCGTCATCGTCACTGCTGCTGCTATCTTAATCAATCTTCAACCTAATCATCATAGGAAGTTCTACAGAGCCAGTCCTTTTTCATACTGGATGTAGGCCCACCACCTATAGGTCTTCGTCTTCATTGGCCATACTGTGGAATCCTCAGGACTTATTACGTGAGTCAACAAAACCTTGAAAGAGCATCCCAGGACTGATTACGAGCACACAGATCAACCTATCAGATATCCCGGGACCTTTTACATGCTACTGCACAACCTGTCCACGGCCAAAGAGTATCATCCTGATACTCATGATCATCGTTCACGAAGCACAACCCAGATGCACATCACATAGCACTTACATCTATGCCATGGGAGAACACATCTACAACCATGCAAGAATGGCACAGCACTTATATTGCAGCCATGGGAGAACACATCTACAACCATGCTCAAATGGCCCATCACTTATATCGCAAGCATGGGAGAACACATCTACAACCATGCTCGAATGGCCCCAGCCCTTATATTGCAGCCATGGGAGAACACATCTAAAACCATGCTCGAATGTCCCCAGCACTTATATCGCAGCCATGGGAGAACACATATACAACCATGCTCGAATGGTCCTGGCAATTACATCACGACCATGGCAGAACACATCTACCAACATGTCGAAAAAGCCTAGAAATTACATTGTGACCATGGGAGAACACATCTACAACCATGTCCGAAAAGCTGATGTGCATCTGTGTCTTCGGAACTCATCACACGTAATCGAACTGATTATGTAATGTACCCACCTGATACATGTCATCACATATGATCATCCTGATCATCATCACTGCATCGTCCTGATGGATGTCATCCAGAGTATCATCCTGATACTCATCACGCATGATCATCCTAATCATCGTCACTGGATTGTCCTGATGCATGTCATCTAGCGCAACATCTTGAAGCTCGTCATCCATGATCATCCTAATCATACAATGCATCCAACTAATGCATACCAAGTATCTACCTGATACATATCATCATACATGATCCACCTGATCATATAATGTATCAAGCTGATACATACACAGATACATGATCCACCTGATCATACAATGTATCCACCTGATATATATCAACATACATGATCTACCTGATCATACAATCGTATCCACCTGATACATATACAGATACATGGTCCAAGGATGATGCATATATACATACATATAAATGATCCAACTGATCATATCTAGCGTCCAAAATGATGCATACAGACATAAATGATCCAACTGATCATATCCAACATGATGCATACATACATAAATGATCCAACTGATCATATCGAGCAGAAACTAGAACATCATCCTGATGCTCATCATCCAGTGCTTACATCCATAGCCATGTGAAGGATCCTCCTTCCACCATGCTTGGAATGGCTTCATCAAATGTCTCCATCACTTCTTCCTCAAAGTGTCATTGATCTGAAGAACACCAAGCCTCTCTCTCAAGTACTCAAACTTCACTCTGGGTAGTGGTTTCTTCAGTACATCTGCAATCTTCTCATCTGTCGCAACATACAAGAGCTTCACTGCTCCTCTCTACACCATATCCCTGATATAGTGAAATTTGATCTCAATGTGCTTCAACCTGTTATGGAACACCGAGTTCTCAGACAGCTTCACACAACTCTGGTTGTCACAAAAGATACCAGTAGCCTCTAGCGGGAGATCAAATAACTCAGACAGTAGCTTCCGGAGCCATACTACCTCACAACTAGCCAAACATGTTGCAACATACTCTGCTTTGGCTATACTCAGTGCTACGCAGGATTGTTTCCTGCTAAACCAAGAGATCACACCTCATCCCATACTGAAATACCACCCAGATGTGCTCTTCCTATCTGCAGCACTGCCTACCCAATATAAATCAACATAACCCTACAGGTTAAACTTTTGATTCGCATCATACATGAGCCCATAGTCAGCTGTACCCTTCAGGTACCTCAGAATATGCTTTACAACAACCAGGTGAACACCTCTGGGATCCATCAGGAACTAGCTCAATGTGTTCAGCACAAAGCAAATATATGGTCTAGTGTTCGTTAGGTACATCAAGGACCCAATCATCTAATGATACATAGTGACATCAACTGGATCAGATGAAGCATCACACAAAAGCTTCAGGTTCGATGCCATAGGTGTGGCCATGGCCTTGCAGTCCATCATCCCGGACCTCTTCAGGATCTCTACTGCATACTTCTCTTATCCAAGGAAGATTCCATCTACACTCTGCCACACCTCCATGCCTAGAAAATAGTGCATCATCCACAGGTTCTTCATCTCGAACTCGGCAGCAAGCTTCTGCTACGTGTCGACAATCAGTCTATCATCACCTGTAACAAACAGGTTATCTGCATACAAAAGTAGTATCACTGGATTTCCTTCCTCAACCTTGTAGTAAAGGTTGGAATCCTCTTTACTCTTGGTAAATCCCAAACTGGATATAAAGTTGTCTATCGTACCATACCAAGTTCTGCACATATATGACTTCCCGTCATGTGTCTCAAAACCGAGTGGCTGCTCTACATACACTTCCTCTTTGACTTCACCATTCAAGAAAGCTGTCTTGACATCCATCTAGTGTATCTTCCATTTCATCATTGCAGCCAAGGTATGTACTGATCTGATGGAAGTGTACCTGGCTAGAAGAGCAAAAGTCTATTCCCTCTTTCTGAGAGAAGCCATGAGCTACAAACCTTGCTTTGTATTTTTCTATGCTACCATCTGCAGCATGCTTAATTTTATAGATCCACTTGGAAGTAACAACAGACTTCCCTTCTGGTTTTGGGACTACATCCCAACCATCATTCTTCATGATCGACTGGTACTCCTCGATCATGGCATTTTTCTAGAATCCTGGGAACTTCAATATTTTTAATATCTTCAATAGATAACTTTGTTGTTGAACAAATGTTGTAGTCCTTCTTTTGTAGGTGATGATATATGATCTTTCCTACAAAACAAGTTAAATTGCATGATTAGAAAACATCTCATAGTTTTCAGAAAAAATTCTTATGCATAAATATGTCATACAGCCATGCAATTATCTTAGCCAATGCTTCAATACCACATTTATCCATATCCCGTAACATTCTAGATGCCTTCCAATCTCTACCAGAACATTGTTAAAAGTGTGCACAACTCCCAACATGTCAGCAAAGAGGTTTCATTCTAGATAAGTAGCAATGGAATGTTGTACAGTGCCATAGGCAACTTACCCATGTATATTAGTAGTATATTGTTCATCAATGCAATTATTCTAATAAGCACAACCTAATTCTAGGAGCATCAGTATATACACTATTGAACAGTATTATTTAAACAATCAAATATGTAAGAAATGATAATTCAAATACAAATCTTTGTTTGTTTGTTGGGTGGACTCCCTATGAATCTTTGCGACGCCATTCTGATGTGGATTGTGAGAAGTGGTTGACTCCCTCTAAATATTTGTATTCTTGCAGAAACTACTGGAGTGTGCTCCCTCTTGATCTTTGCTTCCTGGATTACCTGTCCTTGAACTTATATCCATCCTCGATCACTATGCATGCTTACAAGTATCATTATTGTGATATCCTCGAGATCTCATACATAATCATACATTTATTAGTATATTCTCAATACTATCAAAACACAATAATCTTAAGCATGTATAGTCATGATCATTTCAAACAAAAATAATAAGCATTAGTATTAAAGGACTCTTATGGTTAGTCATATCATAAATTAGGGTAAGAAACATAATATTCCCACACTCGTGATTACTCAAACCTATACTTTCATGACTCTTCTAGTTAGTCATATCATCAATTAAGGTAAGAAACATAATATGCATACACCCATTATTATTCAAACCTATGAATAATCATTATCAATCATGCCATGTATAACTATAAAAGAGATTCTAACACAAGGTAGGATTCTAACTTGATATAGGAAAAACATACCTGGATTAATATGTTAGCTGGTTATTGTCTAACATACCCACATGATGTCTTCTTGTTCTCTTAAGTGACTTGTGCTAGTAACCTGCATATCTCATAGGTTAACCAAGTTATACATACCCCGTAAGTAGATCTTCTATGTGATCCATGGCAATGGATGAATCTTTGTCTTCATGTCACCATGATCATATGTTCTTGAACTAGAACATGATTTGTCTTTCTTGGTGTACCTTTCATGTTAGTGGACAACATAAACCTCATACAACACCATAATGCATTAGTACAATCATAAGTGTCAACATCCTAATCAATGAATCTCTTATATCATGCATTCATAATTTTATTAAGGTGATACAACAAGTCTAAATTTAATCAAGATTGTACTAACCATAATAATATGAAGACAAACATACCATAAACATAATCATGAACAAATCTTGAAACATACCTGGATAAGTCATACTTGTAAAGATTGCTTGTAATCTTCTTATGTAAGGCCTTAGCTTCATCTCCCTCTGAAATAGGAACTTCTTCACTTATGCAGGTGACCAATCCATTCTCTTCTAGGATTAACCCAATCCACTTGATTTGCAGGAACTGGATCTGGAGCTGGATTAGGGTTTGTTAGAAAATTCCTAGAAATTCAAACTTTGAATTTCAAACTTCTGAAAGGATAGAAATATGCGCCTTGATGAGATGATCAAGCCGGTATATTCAGAATTTGAAAACTGCAAAGTTTCACCTCTCAAATTTGCCTTTGAAACTTCCGGATTCACTAGACATGACCCCAAACTAGGGTTTGATAAAGCCCACCCTTCTTCCCAATCAAAAGGTTCTATCCACAACTCTAATATTCTATTTTTCTAAGGAGCTTCCAGCCGTGGTCACAGATTTAAAAAATTCCCATTTTTGCAGAAGCCCTAATTTTTCACTTTTTCGATCAAAGTCCCGAACTAGAGTCTGATCAAGCCCGACCTTCTGCCCAACCAAAAATTCTGATCTTGGTCTCTAAATTTCGATTTTGATGAGTAGCATTCAGCCGTGGTCTCCGATTACAAAAATTCCATCTTTCTCTGAAACCCTAAATTCACGAAGCCATGAATGAAGGTGCTAAAAGATAATCATGTTTTAACAGAAATATGTACCTAATTATTTCTGGTGTAACTACGAACTTTTCGATCCATAGGATCTGAAACCTATGCCTATAGTAGCACGACCTATCATCCTTCCAACCCCATAGGTCTAACCTCAATTGGATTCTTTGAGAGAGAGTTATGCCAAGTGTCAGAAAGTGACCTGTTTATGGGATAAAACGAGAGAGCGAAATTCTACAACGTGCCACATGTCACTCGTTCAGTTTTGGCCTTTGAACAAGTTACCTGAGAAATTAAAGTCCTTTCCCTACCTGTCACTTTTTACTAAATTTCATTTGGAGATTCCTAGCTCAAGTTATGACCTTTTTTCCCAAGTCAATTGTTTATGACTCAGATCTAGAGGAGGCAGAAACCCTAGATTGTACAGATCATAAAACACAAAGTACAATGAATTAGAAGTTTTCCTTTGGACACAAGGTACATGGGGATTTGATATTCAACCTGTAAACGTTTTAGATCTGAAAACTTTGGCAAAATGGATTTATAGCGAAAGTGCTACAATCACTGGATTTTGCTATATCAAGCCCTAACATCGCAAGTGCAACAAGTGTCATACATGCCATACCATGCCTTCTTTCAGGCTAGCTCTGATACCATGTTAGTTTTTCAGAATTTACTTCAATCTGATCTAGGATATTGACTGAGAGAACACCATGTACAGCATATCTACAACATATCAATCATGGACACAATAATGCAAGCACACAAGACACATAGAGTTTACTTGGGGAAAACCATAAAGGTGAAAAACCCCAATAACTTCCTCAGAGATAGATAGAGCAATGATACAACCCAAGCATAAGAGATAGACATCTCCTAGCAGCAGCGTCTCCTCCTCCACAAGTGTGCCACTCTCCAAAGAGTGTGTGAGAATAGAATGATCAAATAGAGTGCCTCCCGCACTCTATTTGTACTTGACTTAACTTCCCTAATGGTTTTCCCCAACTAAACTCTGTGTCTCTTGTGTGCTTGCATTATTGTGTCCATGATTGATATGCTGTAGATGTTGTTCTCTCAGTTAAGATACTATATCATATTGAAGTAAATTCTAAAAAACTAACATTGTATCTGAGCTAGCCTGAAAGAAGGCATGGTATGGCATGTATGACACTTGTTGCACTTACGATGCTAGGGCTTGATATAGTAAAAACCAATGATCATAGCTCTTTTTCTATAAATCCAGTTTGGCAAAGTTTTTGGATCTAAAACATTTACAGGTTGAATATCGGAACCCCATGTACCTTGTATCCAAAGGACAACTTCTAATTCATTGTACTTTGTGTTTTATGATCTCTATAATCTAGGGTTTTTGCCTCTTCCAAATCTGAGTCATAAACAGGTGACCTACAAAACAAGGTCATAAATTGGGCTAGGAAGCTCCAAATGAAATTTCATAAAACGTGATAGGTATTGTAAGGACTGTACTTTCTCAAGTAACTTTTTCAAAGGTTGCAACTGAACCAGTGACATGTGGCACATTGTACAAATTCGCTCTCTTGTTTTATCCCATAAACAGGTCACGTTGTGACACTTGGCATAACTCTCTCTCAGAGAATCCAATTGAGGTCAGACCTATTGGGTTGGAAAGATGATAGGATGGGAAACAATATGTAGATGTTTCAGAACCTGTGGATTGGAAAGTTCGGAGTTACACCAGAAACAATCAGGTACATATTTCTGTCAAAACAAAATTATTTTTGAGCACCTTCATTGATGGCTTCGGGAATTTAGGGTTTCGGAGAAAGATGGAATTTTTGTAATCGGAGACCATGGATGAATGCTACTCATAAAAATCAAAATTTAGAGACCAAGATCAGAATTTTTGGTTGGCTAGAAGGCCGGGCTTGATCAAACCCTAGTTTGGGACTTTGATTAGAAAAGTGGAAAATTAGGGCTTCTACAAAAATTGGAATTTTTGCAAAAGCCCTGATTTTCCACTTTTCTGATCAAAGTCCCGAACTAGGGACTTATAAAGCCCGACCTTCTGTGACCACGGTTGGAATATCCTCAAAAAAATAGAAGCTTAGAGATTTGGATCAAACCTTTTGATTAGGAAAAAGGGTGGGCTTTATCAAACCCTAGTTTGGGGTCATGTCCAGTGAACCTAGAAGTTTCAAAGGAAATTTTGAGGGGTGAAACTTTGCAGTTTTCAAATTCTGAGTATAACAGATTGACCAGCTCAGAAAAGCACATCTTTCTATCCTTTCAGAAATTTGAATTTTTAGGGCTTCTCTGACAAACCCTAATCCAGCTCCAGATCCAGTTCCTGCAAATCAAGTGGATTGGGTTAATCCTAGAAGAGAATGGATTGATCACCTTCATAAGTGAAGAAGTTCTTGTTTCAGAGGGAGATGAGGCTAAGGACTTTCATAAGAAAACTACAAGCAATCTCGACAGGTATGACTTATCCAGGTATGTTTCAAGATTTGTTCATGATTAAGTTTATGGTATGTTTGTCTTCATATTATTACGGTTAGTACAATCTTGATTAAATTTAGACTTGTTGTATCACCTTAATAAAATTATGAATCCATGATAGAAGATATTCATTGATTAGTGTGTTGACACTTATGATTGTACTAATGCATTATGGTGTTGTATGAGGTTTATGTTGTCTGCTAACATGAAAGGTACACCAAGAAAGACAAATCCTGTTCTAGTTCAAGAACATATGATCATGGTGACATGAAGACAAAGATTCATCCATTGTCATGGATCACTTAGAAGACATATTTACGAGGTATGTATAACTTGGTTCTATAATGGTTAACTTATGAGATATGCAGGTTACTAGCACAAGTCATTGAAGAGAACAAGAAGACATCATGTGGGTATGTTAGACATAACTAGCTAACATACTAATCCAGGTATGGTTTTCCTATATCAAGTTAGAATCCTACCTTGTGATAGGATCTCTTATATAAGTATACATGGCATGATTGATAATGATTATTCATAGGTTTGAATAATCATGGGTGTATGCATATTATGTTTCTTACTTTAATTGATGATATGACTAACCAGAAGAGTCATAAAAGTATAGGTTTGAGTAATCACAGGTTTAGGCATATTATGTTTCTTACCTTAATTTATGATATGAATAAACCATAAGAGTCCTTGAATACTAATGCTTATTATTTCTATTTGAAACGATCATGACTATACATGCTTAAGATTATTGTGTTTTGATAGTATTGAGAATATACTAATGAATGTGTGATTATGTGTGAGACCTCGAGGATAACACCATGATGATACTAATAAGAATGCATAGTGATTAAGGATGGATATAAGTTCAAGGACAGGTAATCCAGGAAGCAAAAATCAAGAGGAAGCACACTTCAGTAGTTTCTGCAAGGATGCATATATTCAGAGGGAGTTGACCACTTCTCACAATCCACATCAGAATGGAGTTACAAAAAGGAAGCAAAGACTGAGAGGGAGTTAACCCTACAACCAAACAAAGATAAGTATTTTGATTGTCATTTCTTGCATATTTGTTTGTTTAAATAATATTGTTCAATGATATATATGCTTCTGTTCCTAGACTTAGGGTGTGTATTATGCATATTAGAATAATTGCATTAATGAACAGTATACTACTAATTTGCATATGACGGGTAAGTGGCCTACGAAACTGTACAACATTCCATTGCTACTTATCTAGAATGAAACCTCTTTGCTGACATATTGGGAGTTGTACACACTCTTAACAATGTTTTGGTAGAGATTGGAAGGCATCTAGAAAGTTACAGGATATGCATAAATGTTGTATTGAAGCATTGGCTAAAATAATTGCATGACTGTATGACATATTTCTTTATGTGTAAGAATTTGTTCTGAAAACTATGAGATGTTTCTAATCATGCAATTTAACTTGTTTTGAAGGAAAGATCATATACCATCACCTACAAAAGAAGGAATACAACATTTGTTCCAGCAACAAATATATCTATTGAAGATATTGAAGATATTGAAGTTCCCAGGATCTAGGATGAAGTAATGGAAGAATGCCATGATCAGTCGATCATGAAGAATGATGTTTGGGATGTAGTCCCAAGACCTGTAGGGAAGTCTGCTGTGACTTCCAAATGGATCTATAAGATCAAGCATGTTGTAGATGGTAGCATCGAGAAAGACAAAATGAGTGATGAAATAGAAGATACACTAGATGGATGTCAAGACAGCCTTCTTGAATGGTGTAGTCGAAGAGGAAGTGTATGTGGAGCAGCCACTTGGTTTTGAAACACATGATGGGAAGTCGTATATACGCAGGTTAAAGAATGCCTTATATGGTTTGAAGCAAGCTCCTTGGACTTGATATGGTAGGATGGATAGTTTCCTATCTAGTTTGGGCTTTACCAAGACTAAAGTGGATTCCAAACTTTACTACAAGGTTGAGGAAGGAAATCCTGTGATACTACTATTGTATGTGGATGACCAGTTTGTTACAGGTGATGATAGATTGATTACCGATAACAAGAGGAAACTTGTAGTTGAGTTCGAGATGAAGAACTTGGGTATGACACACTACTTTCTAGTTATGGAGGTGTGGCAGAGTGTAGATGGAATCTTCTTTGGACAAGGGAAGTATGCAGTAGAGATCCTGAAGAGGTTTGGGATGATGGACTACAAGGCCATGGCCACACCTATGGCATAGAACATGAAGCTTTTGTGTGTTGCTTCATCTGATCTAGTTGATGTCACTGTGTATCATCAAATGATTGGGTCCTTGATGTACCAGACGAACACGAGACCAGATATTTGCTTTGCGGTGAGCACATTGAGCTAGTTTCTGATAGATCCAAGGAGTGTTCACCTGGTTGCTGTAAATCATATTCTGAGGTACCTAAAGGGTACAGTTGATTATGGGCTCAAGTATGATGCGAATCAAAAGTTTAACCTGCAGGGTTATGTTGATTCATATTGGAGAGGCAGTGCTGCAAATAGGAAGAGCACTTCTTGGTGCTACTTCAGTATGGGATCAACTGTGATCTCTTCGTCTAGCATGAAGCAGTCTTGTGTAGCACTGAGTATAGCCGAGGCAGAGTATGTTGCTGCCTATTCGGCTAGTTGTGAGACAATATGGCTTAGGAATCTACTGTCTGAGCTATTTGATCTCCCGCTGGAGGCTAATGGTATCTTTTGTGACAACCAGAGTTGTGTGAAGCTGTCTAAGAACCCGTTGTTCCACGGTAGGTCGAAACACATAGAGATCAAATATCACTATATCAAGGATATGGTGCAGAGAGGAGTAGTGAAGCTTCTGTATGTTGCGACAGATGAGCAGATTGCATATGTGCTGACAAAGCCACTAGCCAGAGTGAAGTTTGAGTACTTCAGAGAGAGGCTTGGTGTTCTTCAGATCGATGACACTTCGAGGAAGAAGTGATGAAGACATTTGCTGAAGCCATTCCAAGCATGTTGAAATGAGAATCCTTCACATGGCTATGGATGTAAGCGTTGGAGGATGAGCATCAGGATGATGCTCGAGTTACTACTCTGTATAGGCATCAGGTGGATGTTGGAGATGATCAGTTGGATCATTTATATGTATATGTATGTGCGCATCATGTTGGATGTTGGATATGATCAGTTGGATCATTTATATATATGTATGTACGCATCATGTTGGATGCTGGATATGATCAGTTGGATCATGGGTATGTATCTGTAGATGTATCAGGTGGATACATTGTATGATCAGGTAGATCATGTATGTTGATATGTATCAGGTATGATCAGGTGGATCATGTATTTGTATATGTATCAGGTGGATACATTGTATGATCACGTAGATCATGTATGATGATATGTATCAGGAAGATACTATGTATGCATCAGGTGGATGCATTGTATGATCAGGATGATCATGGATGACGAGCTTCAGGATGTTGCTCCAGATATGCATCAGGATGATGTAGTGATGACTATCAGGACGATACTCTAGATGATATGCATCAGGACGATGCTATGATGATGATCAGGATGATCATATGTACGAAGTGGATACATTACATAATCAGTTGGATTATGTGTGATGAGTTCCGAAGACACAGATGCACATGAGCTCTCTAGACATGGTTGTAGATGTGTTCTCCCATGGTGACAATGTAATTTCTGGGGTTTTCCAACATGGTGGCAGATGTGTTCTCCCATGGTCATGATGTAATTGCTAGGGCCATTCGAGCATGATTGTAGAAGTGTTCTCCCATGGCTGCGATATAAGTGATGGGGCCATTCGAGCATGGTTGTAGATGTGTTCTCCCATGGCTGCAATATAAGTGCTGGGGACATTTGAGCATGGTTGTAGATGTGTTCTCCCATGGCTGCAATATAAGTGTTGTGCCATTCCGACATGGGGGTAGGTTGGTCATCCCATGGTCGTTGATGTAAGTGATGTGAGCCTTTCACGGATGGTGGTAGGTTGGTACTCCCATGCCGGTGAATGTAAGTGATGTGTGCGTGCATCTAGGTTGTGCTTCATGATACTTTGTGGCCATGGACAGGTTGTGTAGTAGCATGTAAAATATCCTGGGAGTTTCGATAGGTTGAGCCGTGTGCTCGTAATCAATCCTGGGATGCTCTTTCGAGGTTTTGTGACACACCTCATAAGTTCTGAGGATTCCACAGTATGGCTAGTGATGATGAAGACTTGTAGGTGGTGGGCCTTCATACAGTATGAACAAGGAGTGGCTCTGTAGAACTTCCTATGACAAATAGATTCAGAGATTGATTGAGATAGAAGGAGTAGTGACGATGACGATGACTTGATGACGATTATCCAGTGACGATGATCCAGAGAAGAAGACTTGTGCTAGAAGACCCGTGTCAAGAAATATCTTCCTAGTTAAGAGGGAGTGTTGATGTATATGTAACTTCAGAATGTATTTCATATATATATATTGCACTCCTATAGAGATGGTATTATTCCTCTATACGGAAGTGTTTGTATTCCTATATAGATTTTATTATTCCTCTATACGGAAGTGTCATCATTTATATTATAAGTGTCGTAACTTATACTTGATGGGTTATTAGACCACCTTGTTGTGGTCGGCCCTCTATAAGTCATGTGGGTCAAAGGCTTATTAGACCACCCTATTGGGGGTCAGCCATGTGGGTCAAAGGGCTATTAGACCACCCTATTGTGTGTCAGCCTAGTCAGCATTGTGTTATGTGGTTAAGTTGAGGTTGACCTAGTAAAGGTTGTTAGGAAAGTCAAGTCAAGTATAAATAGAGTGCGGGAGGCACTCTATTTGCGGGAGTCACTCTATTTCATCATTCTATTCACACACACACTCTTTGGAGAGTGGCACACTTGTGGAGGAGGATAAGCTACTGCTAGGAGATGTCTATCTCTTATGCTTGGGTTGTATCATTGCTCTATCTATCTTTGAGGAAGTTATTCGGGTTTTTCACCTTTATGGTTTTCCCCAAGTAAACTCTGTGTCTCTTGTGTGCTTGCATTTTTGTGTCCATGATTGATATGTTGTAGATATGTTGTACATGTTGTTCTCTCAGTTAAGATCCTAGATCAGATTGAAGTAAATTCTGAAAAACTAACAGGATGAGCTGGAACGCCTGACCACTTTGATGAAAAAACACAAGGGAGCCTTCCCATGGGAATACACAGATATGAGGGGTATCCCCATCATTATATGTACCCATGATATTTATATCAAAAGCGACTCTCAGCCAGTGTGTCAACCTCAACGTCGAATGAACCCAAATTTAAGGGATGTCGTGAAGGAAGAAATCCAAAAAAATGTTTGAGGCAGGATTTAAGTACCCAATTTCAGGGAGCGAGTGGGTTTCCCCACTCATGATCGCACATAAAAAGAATGGAAAATGGAGAGTCTATGTATATTATAGAGAATTAAATAAAGCAACGCAGAAACACCATTTTCCTTTACCTTTTATTGATCAGGTTTTAGACACCTTGTCTGGGAAGAAATTCTTTTCCTTTTTGGATGGATTTAGTGGTTATAATCAGATCTAGATAGCTCCCGAAGATCAAGACAAAACCACCTTCACCTTTCCCTGGGTCACCTTTGCATACAGGGTGCTTCCTTTTGGGTTGTCTAATGCACCAACCACATTTTAGAGAGCTGTGATTGGGATATTTTCTGAGATGGTTAATGATTTCATGGAAATCTTTATGGACGATTTCACTCCATACAACAGTAGTTTTGATGAAGAATTGAAGAATCTGGAAAGAGTTTTAGAATGATGTCAGCAAACCCACTTTTCTCTGAGCACTGAAAAGTGCCACATGATGATGGACGAGGGTGTAGTTCTAGGACACTTTATCTCTTCTGCAGGTATCCAGGTATGTCCAGCGAAAATTAAGGTAATTGCAAATATTTCCACTCTTGGAACACAGAAAGAGGTACGTAGCTTCCTTGGTCATGCTGGTTATTATAGAAAATTTATAAAAAAAAATTCCAAACTTGCTTCTCCTTTATTTACTTTATTGATGAAGGATGTATAATTTGTCTAGAAAGATGCATGTCAAGGAGCGTTTGCAGAGCTCAGGAAAAGGTTGTCCACAATGCCTATTCGACGAGGACAAAACTGGGCTCTAGCTTTTCATATTTCCTCTGATGCTTCAGACACTGCTATTAGGGCAATGTTGGGACATCAGGAAGGTCATAGTCCATATTAAATTTATTACATCTGTAAGAATATGGCCCCTGTTGAACTAAACTACATTGTACAGAAAAAGAATTCCTTGCCATTGTTTTCCATCAATAACTTTCGTATTCCACTTTTGTGCACACTGATCACTCAGCCATTAAGTACTTAATGAATAAACCTATCACTAATGCTAGAGTAACTAAATGGTTGTTACTGTTACAAGAATTTGACATTACAATTATAGATAGACCAGGAAATGAAAATGTAGTTGCTGATTTTCTTTCTCAACTTACTAACAATGTTGATGATGCACAAGTCGAATATTATTTTCCTGATGAACATTCATTTGCAGTCTCAGCTTATTCCCCATGGTACGCAAATGTTTCTAACTATTTGGCCGCAAGAAATCTTCTAGCACACTTATCTAAAAGATTAAAAAGAAAGATCATACAACAGAGTGCTAGATACTGTTGGATAAATGGACATCTTTTCTACACAGGTCCCGATTTGGAAATCAGAAGATGTGTAAGGGAGGATTAAATTTACAGTATCTTGAAAGCTTGCCACGATGAGCCCTGTGGGGGACATTTTGCTGACAAAAGAACTGGTCATAAGGCATTAGGGATGGGATATTTTTGGTCAACGGTGTTCAAGGATGCGAAGAAATATGTTCAAGATTGTGACAACTACCAAACAATGGGCTAGCCAAATAGATTAGATGAAATGTCTCTCCATCCACAACTAGTGGTTGAACCTTTTGATATATGGGCTCTGTATTTTGTAGGGCCTATCAACCCTCCTTCGAAGCAAAAATTTTATATCTTGCTTCGCACAGATTACATGACCAAATGGGTGGAGGTTGTAGCTTTGGTCAAAGCTAATGACCAAGCTGTAATGGATTTCTTATATGAAGAGATCTTCACCCGTTTTGGAGTAGCCAAGGAGATAGTTACAGATGGAGGACCGTAGTTTGTGTCCCATAAATTGGAATCCCTGTTGCAGAAATATCACATTCAACATAAGATAACCTCGTGATATCATCCACAAGACAATGGTCAAGTTGAAACCACAAATAAGGTAATTGAGGCTATTATGAGAAAAACGGTGAAGAGTCACCACAAGGATTGGGCTGAAAGACTTCCAGAGGAATTATGGGCATACCGTACCACATGGAGCAACACTACAAGTTTCTCCCCATACAAATCGATGTATGGTAAGAATAGTGTCTTTCCTATTGAATTTGAAATTAAAACTCTAAAGACACTCATGGAAGAAAACCTAGACTTGACAGAAGCTCAGAGGAACCCATTGAATCAATAAATGAACTTGACGAGAAGCACACAGCTGCTGTGCATCAGACAATGTTAATTCAACAACAACGCTCTAAATGGCATGACAGGTTCATAAAGAAGAAACTCTTCTGTGAGGGAGACTGGGCTTTACTATATGATTCATGATTTAAGAGGGATTTTAAAGGCAAGTTACATACAAGATGGCTAGGACCATACCAAATCGACAAAGTGTTTGACAATGGAACAGTCCACTTGACCACAATTGATGAAAACCAGACACCATTATTTGCCAACAGTCATCGGCTGCAATTGTATCATAAACCAATTTCAAATATTGCATTCATTTCACATTTTTGAGCTGATCTAGATTATCAGTTAACGCAAGGGCGAGAATATTTTCCTGCTCCTCCGAATTCCTAAACTGCAATTTCCATACAAGAATCTGTATATAAATAAATTGTTGTTCTGTTTTATTTTTATTTATTTTCTTTTACACTTTGATCGGTTTGATTTTGAGTAATGTGTATAGGAATCTACTTGAGGACCAGCGGTCTCGACTGGGCCAGATGATTGCGGGCACCCTAGCTTATTTTCATGTTATGAATAACTCCTTGAATAAAATGAACAATTTAGCAGCATTAACCAATCAGCCGAATATTTTCTAAATTCCATTTTGCATAGCTGTGACTTCGCCAAATTCTTCCCATTTTCCCTATTTGCGTAGCTGCGACTCTGCCAAATTCTACCCATTTTCTGTATTTGTGCAACTGCGAATCTGCCAAATTTTTCCCATTTTTCCTATTTGCACAGCTATGACTCCGCCAAATTCTACCTATTTCCTTATTTGCGCAGCTACGACTCATCCAAATCCTTCATATTTCCCTATTTGTGCAGCTACGACTCGACCAGATTCTTCCCATTTTCCCTATTGCGCAGCTGCGACTCCGCCAAATTCTGCCTATTTTTCCTATTTGCACAGCTGCGACTCCACCAATTTTTTCCATTTTCCTATTCTTGCAGTTGTGACTCCACCATAATTTTCTTCTATCAGCTGTGACTCCGCTAGACTTGGCCTACTTCTCCTATTTTCGCAGTTGTAACTCCGCTAGATTTATCCTATACAGCACCTATGACTACGCTAGACTTGGCCTACTTTTCCTATTTTCGCAGCCATAATCCTGCCAGATCCCTCTTATTCATCAGTCGCATCTCCACTATATTGTCCATTTCTTGAATAATATCCCTACCAACAACTCAACTAGGCTCCAATTTAGATGACTTATTTCATAGCTACAACCACAGTTTCGCCAAGAATGTTAAAAAGGAATTGTCCTGCCACAGATGTCTGCCAACATGGATGGACTTGCCCGCTCAATTGGTAGTGTCAAACTCATAGCAACACATGTGAAATAATGTTTCTAATTGATGTACGTCATGACGAAGTCAGACCCTTTTGGAAAGTTACGGCTCAGTTCACATTTCAAAGGTATGAGTTCTGACCATGTACATGATTAGGAATAAAAATAATATGGACATAATAGTTATGCTCTATCTTTAGTCGCCATCAGCAACCCGTACCCATTTAACCACCAAGGAACATGTTAGAATTAGCACTCGTATCCATTACACGACCGTCACCTTACCCAATCCATACCAAGACTTGCCAATTATTCCATTTTCATAACTCTATCAACTTTCCTAAATTACCCAATTCCAACTTCAGTTGTTTGATGAATGTTTTTATGCTGCAACTTCCACGTTTGAATTGGTAATATTTGCATTCACCATCAGAACTATGAAGGAAATGTGATATAGGTAATCCAGTCCAGCATGAACTTGAGAACATAGAGGCGCTGCGTGAAAACGCGAAGGTTTTCGACATCTTTGAAGAAGCTGGGTGGACTGTGTATTTTCAATGATTAAGTGGTTTTCACAGACAGACAACATTACAGTTTTCCCTTAACCTGACCAATACTCATTCTGAGGTCGAGGGATTGCGCATAGATGTTATGGAAGCAGTTGTGGAGAAAGTTACTGGTTTTCCTCAAGTTGGGAGGAAATGGTTTGGATGGAGGGCGCAGAATATGACTGCAGTGGTGGATTTTCTTGCATCCGGTGAGAATGTTCATCCAATAGGCCATCGAATAGCGCTGGAATCATTATCTTGGCCTTACGATCAAGTTGAAACCTTCATAAAGAAATACATTTCTTGTGAAGGAAGGTATAAAACTATCTATCTCTTTGAATTTCCCCTATTGTCCCATTTATGCCATGGTAATCTACTTAACATGCCATTTTATCTTTTGAGAGCCCTACATTACATGGCTAGTTATGTGAGAACAGCCCTGCATCCACTTTCTTCTATCACCAATAATGGCTTAATTAAATTATTAATCTTGAGGTCACTAGCGCAGCAAAACCAAACATGGGCACAATTTCTTGCTGGGGCTGGGATAATTCGGGAACATGCATTAGGGAGGGGAGGTATTGAAGTAGAGGAAGAGGACCGGAGTCCCACAGATTCAGTCGGGGGGGAGGATGAAATGTCAGAAGATCAGGATCAGATTGTTCAGGAGGGACCTGTTACAGCAACAAATCTAGAGGAAACAATTTTAATAACAGAAGCTGCAGTAGCAGCAACTGATGCTGGAGCAACTATAGAGGTTGCTACAGTAGAAGATGTGGTTGCAGAAGCTACATTAGAAGAAGAAATTTAGGAACCAAACCCTCAGTATCAGAGTGGGATCCTGGGACACAAACCTGAGTCAGGAGAGGAAGAAGATGCGGAGGTGTTTAACATTGAATCTTCCCCTGAATTGAGGGGAACCATAATTGAGGAGAAAGAATTGGTGGTTGAAATAGGGAAAGATAATGAATTGGGGAGTGGTTCGTCTATGCCACCCTCAAAAAAATTGGAGACCCTTCTGTCACACTAAAGAAGAAGAAGATAAAACGAGAAGGCCAACCATCTGTGCAAGAGAAAAGAAGGAGAACTAGATCTGTTACAACAACAGAAGTGACATGTGAAATGGGGGAATGTATTGAAATTCCCATTCTTACACCCCGATCACCCACTATTACACAAGAACCTGCTGCAAGTGAACCCCAAATTGAAAATCTATCTTATGAAAATGAGTTTTTAAAGGAGGAAGTACAAATGCTTCGGGATGAATTGCAAAAGTGGAAGGAAGCATGCAAAAAGTAGGCAAAGAAGAATTTGGATACTCTGGTTGAGGCTACAGATCAGTTAGAGAATTCACCTTTTATTTTGGAAACTGGAGAACATTTCGAACCAATATTTTCAGCATGTGGGGATGTACTTAAACTTGCAGGGGGTAAAGTCACAATGGTGAAAGAATCAACATGGAAATTTGAAAAAGCAGAGCAATAAGAAGGAGAATTACCTATAGTGGAGAAAATGGAAGAGAATGATCCAGAAACGGACACAATTAGTGATCAAGAGCTACAAGAGGAGGAAGAAATACAATCCCAGCAATCTAGAGACACCGAAATCCTCCCAGATATACCTCAGGACTTAAAGGATCTTGACATGACCCCAAAACAATCTCAGGATATAGAAATAGTCCAAGGAGGATCTCATCAATTTAAAAGCACTGAAGTCATCTTAGAATAGGAGGTTGTTGCACCAGAACCAACACTCTGAGAGCTTGTTACTGAAGCAACAACTCAAACAGTAGGCATTCCAACCAATTCTTAGAATTTGGATGTTGTTACACAAGAACCAACATCTTCAAAATTATTTGTTGAGGTTGCAACTCAAACATAAGCGAATGAGATTGGAACACAGGAAGAGGGTGCTGACACACAAGAACTAGCACCCCTCGACTTGGTTATGGAAGCTGCAACACAAACTGAGGTAATTGAAACAAGGGATGTTTCTACACAAGAACCAACATTTCCAATTTGGTTTGTTGATGAAGCCACACAAGTGGAAGTTATTGTAACTGATGAAGAAGAATATGCCAAGATATTGACTCAAGACAAGCCTACTGAGACATAGGATCAAATGGTCCCAGGTCAAGCTTTGACAATGGTGCCTAAATATATAAAAAAATTGTGGAAGTTCAAGAGATCATTTAAAATGACACTGATGAAGAAGGGGATGCAAGTAATGAAAGAATACAGGAATTAGTGGGGTATTTAACCCATTGGTTAAATACGAGCCTACGTGTACCTATGTAAAATACATGTCAGTGTAGTGTATAAATAGAGGAGGTGTGTTCCTCATTTGACACACTCACACACTTGAGGATAGCGCACTTGTGGAGGAGAGGTCTGCTATTGTGGAGGAGGAGATCATGTCTCAGGGTTTCATCTTTGTATATTGCTGGTCATCTATATTGAGGAAGCTTTGCTGGGTTTTCTACCCCATGAGGGTTTCCCAGGATAAATCTCTGTCTCTTATGTTTATGCTGTGCTTGTTGTTTCTTCAGTGATCCTGTATATGCTATTATTGTGAAATGGAATATAATGCTGCTATTTTCTGTCTTAGCATATTGAATTTTAACATGGTATTAGAGCTAACCTGAAGGAAGACAAGGTATGGCACTAACGACACTTGCTTCACTTACGACAATTTGAAGGCTAGGGTTTTATATAGCAAAAACCAGTCATCGTAGCACTTTCGCTATAAATCTGTTTTGGCGAATTTTTCAGATCTGAAATTGTTACAGGACGAAGATTAAATCTCCAGGTACCTTGTGTCCAAAGGACAATCTCTAATTCGTTGTACTTTGTGATTTATGATCTGTACAATATAGGGTTTCAGCCTCTTCCAGATCTGAGTCAAAATCAGGTGAGCTTGGGAAAAAGGTCATAACTTGGGCTACGAAGCTCCAAATGAAATTTCGTGAAAAGTGTCAGGTATTACACAGACTGTACTATCTCAGAAAACGGTTTCAGAGGCCGAAGCTGAACCAGTGACACGTGGCACGCCGTACAAGTTCGCTCTCCTGTATTATCCCATAAACAGGTCACGTTGCGACACTTGGCATAACTCTCTCTCAGAGAATCCAATTGAGGTCAGACCTGTCAGGATGGAAATATAACAGATCAGGCTATCTCAGAAAACTTTTTCAGACCCTGTGGATCAAAAATTTCGGAGTTACACCAGAAACAATCAGGTACATATTTCTGTCAAAACAGAATTATTTTTTGGTACCTTCATTCATGGCTTCCAGAATTTAGGGCTTTGAAGAAAGTTGGAATTTTTGTAATCGGAGACCACGGATGGATGCTACTCATCAAAATAGAAATTTAGAGACCAAGATCATAATTTTTGGTTGGGAAGAAGGCCGGGCTTGATTAGACCCTAGTTCGGGACTTTGATCAGAAAAGTGGAAAATTAGGGCTTCTGTAAAAATGAGAATTTTTGAAATCTGTGACCACGGCTGGAAGCTCCTCAGAAAATAGAAGCTTAGAGCTTTGGATAAAACCTTTTTATGGGGCAAAAGAGTGGGCTTCATAAAACCCCAGTTCAGGGTCACGTCCAGTGAATCCGAAACTTTCAAAGGCAAAATTGAGGAGTAAAACTTTGCAGTTTTCAAATTCTGAATATACCAGTTTGATCAGCTCATCAAGGCGCATATCTCTATCCTTTCGGAAGTTTGAAATTCAAAGTTTGAATTTTTGGGTTTCTCTGACAAACCCATATCCAGCTCCAGGTCCAGTTCTTGCAAATCAAGTGGATTGGGTTAATCCTAGAAGAAGATGGATTGGTCACCTGCATAAGTGAAGAAGTTCCTAAGGCCTTACATAAGAAGAATACAAGCGATCTCGACAGGTATGACTCATCGAGGTATGTTTCGATACTTGTCCATGATTAAGTTTATGGTATGTTTGTCTTCAGGTTACTACAGTTAGTACAATTTTGATTTTAGATTTGTCGTATAACCTTAACAAAATTATGAATGCATGATAGAAGATATTCATTGGTTAGGGTGTTGACACTTATGATTGTACTAAGGCATTATGATGTTGTGTGAGGTTGATGTTGTCTGCTAACAAGATACAGGTACATCACCAAAGACAAATCAGGTTCCATGACCATGAAAACATGAAGACAAAGACTCATCCATAATCTTTGTTCTACTTACGAGGTATGTATGACTTTGTTATATTATGCTTAACCTATGAGACATGCAGGTTCTAGCTCAGGATCTCTAAATCATTGAAGAGATTGTTTAGGTGTGTTGTACATAATCAAGTAGGTATACTAATCCAGGTATGTTTCGCATGAATCTTACCTTGTGTTAGGATCCCTTATATAAGTATACTTGGAATGATTGGTTATGCTTATTCATAAAGTTAGTAATCAAGGGATTATGCATATTATATCTTTTATCTTGATTGATGATATGCATGAGTAAAAGAAGACTTCCCTGAAATCTTGAATACTAATGTTTATTAACTATAATCATGACTATACATTTTCAAGATTATTTAGTACTATAATGTTTTGATAGCATTTAGAATATACTAATGAGTGTATGTTTGTGCATGAGATCATGAGGATGACTCTTGAGCATGCACAGTGGTACAGAATGAATAGAAATTCAAAAGACATACAAAAGTTCAAGCGGGAAGCAACCACACAAACATAAAAGATAAGTATTTGAGTTGTTATTTGAAATAGTAATGATATTGCCTGTAATAGGTTGTATGCATATTTGTATTCCTAGAATATATATAATGCTGAGTATAAACATTCATAGAGCATTGAATAGTATACTACTAATGTGCATATGATTGGTAAGTTGGACAAACATTCCATTGTTGCTTGTCTAGAATGAAACCTCTTTGCTGACGTGCCGAGAACTGTGCACACTCTCAATAGTATGTTCTGGTGGAGATGGAAGGCATATAGATAGCCACTGTATGCATACAAGATATGGGAAAGTGTTGTGCCAAAGTATTGGTCAAATTAGTTGCATAACTATGTAAATGATATCTGTATGCATAATAGGGTATTATGTCAATATGATTTGATGATTATGAAGTATTACTAATCCTGTACTTAATTTTGATTTGTAGGGAAAATCATGATGAATGATGAACAAGCGATGGATGTTCAACAAAAGGATTTACAAATCAAACACACTATAGAAAGCTTATGGTTAAGAGATTCTCTTAGAAAGAGGAAGAGAATCATCATGAGATGTTTTGACCATTCTCTTAATAATGTAATCAGGTTCTGTATGGGTTCCCAGGATCGGTAGTCAATTGATGAGCTTAATGATCATCATGGGTGATGTGGATCTCAACCCTTGCTACAAGGTTGAATATGGCTTCTATACACATATGATATGGATGCAAGAAGAAACTCACCATAGAGTTCGAATGACTTTGAGGCTCATATTAGTAGACCCATCTGACGAGAGATGGCACAGATAGATATGCAGAAGATCACTCAATGCAGAGTGTGAATAATGGACAATTGACAGCTTCATGACAAAGCTTGGGCTTTACCAGAAGTAAAGCTGATCCTAACCTTTACCTAAAGGTTGTGGATGATGAACCTATCATGCCATTATTATGTGTCGATGATCTCTTTCTGACAAGGAATGAGAAACAGATCATGAAAATGGCTGCAAAATTAAAAATGAAAGATCTCAGATTAATGCACTACTTCTTAGGTCTAGAAGTATGGCATGATCCAAAATGAATCTTTTCAATCGAGGTAAGTATGCTGTGAAGTTTCTAAAAAGATTTGATATGTTGGAGTGTAAAGCCATGGCCACTCCCATGGACTCCAACTTGAAGTTATTAGTTAATAACTCATCGGATTTAGTGGACCTAACCCTATATATAGACAAATCATTGGGCCAATGATGCATTTAACAAATACTAGGCCAGATATATGCTTTGTTGTAAATATCGTAAGTCAGTATCTAGTAGAACCTAGAAAGGTTCACTTAATAGCTACAAAGCATATAGTGAGGTACCTAAAAGGTACTTTAGATTTTGGTCTATATATAATCTTGGAGGTCATGAACTCCGTTTACATGGTTACTCAAATTCTGATTGGGCAGGAAGTGTCTCAGACAAAAAGAGTACTTTAGGTGGTTGTTATAGTCTTGAATCTACCATGATCTCATGGTTTAGCAAGAAACAATCTAGTGTGGCTCTCAGTACTACTGAAACAGAATATATAGCTGTCTGCTCTGCCAGCTGTGAAGCAATATGGATTCAGAAGCTATTATATGGAGTGTTTGACTTAGAAATGGATTCCACTATGATTATGTGTGACAATCAAAGATGCATCAAGATGATAGGAAATCTTGTATTCCATGATAAGTCAAAACACATTGAGATCCGATACTTCTATATACGAGATATGGTGCAGAGAGGAGCTATCAAGCTCGAGTATATAAGCACTGAGGATCAAATTGATGATATCCTGACCAAACCTCTGTCTCGAGTAAAGTTTGAACACTTCCGAGACAAGCTTGGTGTAGTTTAGAAGGACTCTCCTCGAAAGGGGGAGTAGCACAGTATCCGACATCAAGTCTATCTCATCAATGATGAGGTTACCTATTTACTGCACTTAGTTACCTAGAATTATTTAGATTTAGGACTCTTATATTCTTTTGATGATAGATGTATACATGCTTTTGATGTTAGTATACATGCTTTTGATGTTAGTTTTGATGATAGATGTATACATACTTTTGATGATTTTGATGATAGATGTATACATATTTTTGATGATTTTGATGATAGATGTATACATGCTTTGTTGATGATGATACATGTCGTGATTATACATGTTTTGATGATGATGATACATGTTGTGGTTATACATGTTTTTATGATGATGATACATGTTGAGGTTATACATGTTTTGATGATGATGATACATGTTGTGGTTATACATGTTTTGTTGATGATGATACATGTTGAGATTATACATGTTTTGATGATGATGATACATGTTGTGGTTATACATGTTTTGTTGATGATGATACATGTTGAGGTTATACATGTTTTGATGATGATGATACATGTTGTGGTTATACATGTTTTGTTGATGATGATACATGTTGTGGTTATACATGTTTTTATGATGATGATACATGTTGAGGTTATACATGTTTTGATGATGATGATACATGTTGTGGTTATACATGTTTTGTTGATGATGATACATGTCATGGCTATACATGTTTTGATGATGAGAATACATGTTTTTGGTATACAACATGTGAAGGGATTGGATCATTCCTAGACTTCAGTCCGAAAGAAGAGCTGTAGACGTATGTCTTCGATAATGAAGGGATTGGATCATTCCTGGACTTCAGTCCGAAAGAAGAGCCATAGACGTATGTCTTCGAGAATGAAGGGATTGGATCATTCCTGGACTTCAGTCCGAAAGAAGAGCCGTAGACATATGTCTTCGATAATGAAGGGATTGGATCATTCCTGGACTTCAGTCCGAAAGAAGAGCCGTAGACGTATGTCTTCGCGAATGAAGGGATTGGATCATTCCTGGACTTCAGTCCGAAAGAAGAGCCGTAGACGTATGTCTTCGAGAATGAACGGATTGGATCATTCCTGGACTTCAGTCCGAAAGAAGAGCCGTAGACGTATGTCTTCGATAATGAAGGGATTGAATCATTCCTGGACTTCAGTCCGAAAGAAGAGTCGTAGACGTATGTCTTCGAGAATGAAGGGATTGGATCATTCCTGGACTTCAGTCCGAAAGAAGAGCCGTAGACGTATGTCTTCGATAATGAAGGGATTGGATCATTCCTGGACTTCAGTCCGAAAGAAGAGCCGTAGACGTATGTCTTCGATAATGAAGGGATTGGATCATTCCTGGACTTCAGTACGAAAGAAGAGCCGTAGACGTATGTCTTCGAGAATGAAGTCCTTGGTGGACGGTTGAGGATTAAGTCATCCTTGGACGTAGGTCCTAAAAGCACGGTGAAGGGATTGGATCATTCCTGGACTTCAGTCCGAAAGAAGAGCCGTAGATGTATGTCTTCGAGAATGAAGTCCTTGGTGGACGGTTGAGGATTAAGTCATCCTTGGACGTAGGTCCTAAAAGCACGGTGAAGGATTGGATCATCCTTGGACTTTGGTCCTGTAAACTGAGCCGTAGATGTGAGGTCTCCAAGAACATGATAGGATTGGATCGTCCCTGGACTTCGGTTCAAAAGGTACATGACTGGTTTACATCATCCTTTGATGATGCTGATGATCGTGGGATGACGATGCTGATGATCGTGCGATGACGATGCTGATGATCGTGCGATGACGATGCTGATGATCGTGTGATGACGATGCTGATGATCATGTGATGACGATCCTGATGATCGTGCGATGACGATGCTGATGATCGTATGATGACGATGCTGATGATCGTATGATGACGATGCTGATGATCGTATGATGACGATGCTGATGATTGAGTGATGATGATGTTGATGATCGTATGATGACGATGCTGATCGTGATGCTGATGATCGTATGATGACGATGCTGATCGTGATGCTGATGATCATATGATGACGATGCTGATGATCGTATGATGACGATGCTGATGATCGTGTGATGACGATGCTGATGATCGTGTGATGATGATGCTGATGATTGTGTTGATCGCGTGTTGACGATGCTGATGATTAAGTACTATCAACTCTGATGATGTTGATGTTCCAGTAACTAGTTGAGTTACTGATGATGTTGAGAAAGCTTCCAATGATTTATAGATGTATCATGTATGATGTTGATGACTCCTTGCTCGTGCAGATGCTGTTATAATATCCTTCTCGTTAAGGGGGAGTGTTGAGATATTGTAACTTCAAAGAATATTATAATTGTACTTTATTATTCCGGAGATGTTTCATTCCTCCGTAAAGATCTTATTGTATATCCGGAGATGTTTATTCCTCCGTCAGAATGTGGTAACTTGGGTTATTAGACTTCCCTAGTGGAGGTCGGCCCTTTATGTGTTATGTGGGTCAAAGGGTTATTAGACCACCCTAGAGGGGTCGGCCCAGTCAGTTGTAGTGGGGTATTTAACCCATTGGTTAAATACGAGCCTACGTGTACCTATGTAAAATACATGTCAGTGTAGTGTATAAATAGAGGAGGTGTGTTCCTCATTTGACACACTCACACACTTGAGGATAGCGCACTTGTGGAGGAGAGGTCTGCTATTGTGGAGGAGGAGATCATGTCTCAGGGTTTCATCTTTGTATATTGCTGGTCATCTATATTGAGGAAGCTTTGCTGGGTTTTCTACCCCATGAGGGTTTCCCAGGATAAATCTCTGTCTCTTATGTTTATGCTGTGCTTGTTGTTTCTTCAGTGATCCTGTATATGCTATTATTGTGAAATGGAATATAATGCTGCTATTTTCTGTCTTAGCATATTGAATTTTAACACTTCTTAGGGTGCCTAGGTATGTTAAGTGCATGGAAGCATGTGGACTGTTATGGATGGGACTGAGATTCAAGTTTTTTCTCATATGGATTCTTATGAGCCCATACAGAAGCAATTATGTTTTGACTAAGAAGGAGGAGAGGCAGTGTTGGAAGAACTGGGTTTCATGTAATGGATTTGTGCACTTGGGGGAAGCACCTAAACTTTCCTTAAACCTCACCAATATCCACAAATATAGTATGGATTCAGATTCAGACTAGTGGAAGTTGTTTCATGAGGACATGAAATTGGATATTTAGGGGGAGATGTTGGGTCCTCGAATAGTCCCCTTTTTTCCACACTTATTACCTCTTTTTTCCTTGTCTTGCCTCATTTCCATCAACCAGATAGATTTCTTTTCCTCACATTGAGCATGAATCCTAACAGGTATGATTTATTATTTCCTTACTTTATTAATTCCTAAGATTGTTTTGGTTATGAATTATATCCTTTAATTTATGCTAACTTGTGTCGATTTTATTAAGATAAGCTCAAAGAATTGAGAGACACAAGTGTAGCAACCCTCTAAGCCTGTGGAAGGAAGGTACGATTGGTGCCAGTTGTTATCCCTCAGTTTTGATTCCATACATTGAATAAAAATAGTGTGATCATCTCTCCACATGGTAGTTGTAACAGGACTTCGCTGCAACAAGCATAACACTTCCTGACCAGTGAGTCCATTGATCCATTGACAACCAGAGTAACAATGCTCTCCACATCCAACGGCTTCATTTAATTCCATTCATGGCTGTAACTGCTTCTGTTGTAACTCGACAGCCTAAAGATCAGAGATATTCATGGCTACATGAATTTAGTGGATCGAGATTGTATTATGCATGTATAAATATGGGAAGGCATTCAGAGCCTGGGATTGGTTAATTGGAATTTGCACGAGCTGTAACAGAGTGTTGTAATTGTAAATTACGATTTTTAATACCAGGAGCAGAGTTGTTCATATTTATGTGTTTTAATTTGTGTTAGTTTCATGGCATCTCTGTTAGAAGACCATGGCCCTCCTTATCACAAAGATTGTAGAGTTAAGTAGGTACTTTAGTTTATTTTTGTTATGTGGTGTGGATTTACAGTAGATACGTTTTACAGAGAAGTTGCAATAGTGGTAATTTATAATTGCATTTTCCTTTGGTAGTTAATGATTGCATTCTGAATTGTTGCAACTGTGTGGTGTGACAGTCAACTGTGTACATTAGTTTCCTTTTATGCAAGTGTGCTAGTTAGTTGTTACCATCAAGCTCAACTCTAGTTTATTTATGTTATTCATCTTTCCTGGAATTTATTGAAATAGACAGATTATGATTGCAATTGGTTTTGATTTCCTACTGTCATTTATAATTTACAGATTATATAATTTAAGATAGGTCATGGTTAATTCATTGTAGTCTGATATCTTTAGGATTTAATTTCTTGCAAAATTAAGTCTACCTTAATTCTTCTTAGATCAGTGATTATTGGAGTGATGATTGTAGGAAGGTAAATGTATTGTGAATTCTTAGATGGATAAATTAGATTAGCTTTATCCATGAGATGAGTTTGACTGAGTAGATAGGTAGGATAATTGAGTTTTATTTATTCAATCAGCTACTTGGGTGTTTATGCATAGATTTTGATAATTTCCTTTGAAATAAAAAGACTTCCTTAGGTTGATAATTTATATTGAGCATCCTGTGTGTTAGTTGTAATTGATTAGCATATAGGGTTACCAACACAATGCTTTGTAATAACACTCCCACATCCTAGCTCTATATTCGGTCATGTCAGTCAATTGACGATGTGCATGGATAAGGGAGTCAATTGAGCTCTCAATAGAGGTGGCAAGGGACACTCGATATGGTTCCCATGTGTTTCTTAATTCTCGAGTGTGCACTCTCATTTCATTTAGGTAATGGTTCAAGTCATCTTGGTCGAAATGTTGTTGGGGGTTTTGATTTTATTGGGCATTTTGATTTTGTTGAGGGTTTTCATTAGTTCCAAAAATTTTGTTTTCTTGTGTTCCACCAGAATCCATATTAGAATTTTTTTCATTCATTGTATAGTTTTAGACTCTTGAATTGAAAACATTTCTATTATTTTACTAATCTGGGAATTATTAAAAATTTAATAAAAAATAAAAAATCACTAAAATGACAAAAAAAATGATCGTACCTTTCCAATGAAATCGATGATCACTCAATAGATGGATTGATGGATCTCTTGAGTGCAATGGGTGAGTGGGGTGGTCTCTTACTCTGTGTACGCATCGGGTGAATGAAGCTTGACTGATTGGAAATGAAATAGACTGTGTTCTGCCCCTTTTTTATTTGGTTTAACAGGAGTGCGTGCACGCCCTTGGGCACGTACATGCTAACAACGTGCACGTGCAGTAGCGCGCACACACCTCAATTGAGTACCAAACCTGAAGGCATGTGTGCGTCCTCATTTCTTCTCCGCTAGTGCGACCCCATTGCAATGGTTTTGGGGAGCAACTTTGTGCACCCACCCTTGAAGTCATTATCATTATAACATCATATATAGAAATTTTCATTAAGCATAAAATACATGTGTTTTATTCATGTTATTGTCATTTGAACTTAGTATTCCTATTTTTATCATTTCATAACTTTTGTAATACTTGTTTTTGTTCATTGTACCCATATTATTAGTTAAATAAAATGAACATCTTATCTCACATTAGTTTTAAATTATTTTATTTCAAATGTAGCTTTGTTCACTACTAACCATTGATATTTTTACTATTTTTCATACTATGCCTTCTTCTTAAAAGATACAAGAAAAAAATTGCAATATTTTCTATTGCATTTTATTATGTTGTTTAACATTTGTTCCAATTCCAAATGATTAAAGTCATCCTGTCAAATTACATTTACGTATGTGTATTTTTGTGTCAAACAAAGTCATAGAAATTGCAAATATATGGATGTTTTCTTGTAGGTTAGGAAACTTGCATAATTTATTCAAACATTACTTGTATTAATGATTTTCAGTACTTATTTGTAGAAATGATCAACTTTCTTATATATATTAAAAGAAAAAAAATGTTTATCTCTATAGTTATGCACATTATAGATGCTTTAAAATTTATCTTTGCTCGATGATATAATGCAATAAGAAGAATTCATTTCCAACTTTAAAAATAAGATCAATATGAAAAATGGATTTCAATGCCACGTATTCGATGTGATCCTTTTATTTGATGATATCCTTCTATATTGTTATCAAATATCAAGGAAATAGTTCACAATTTTTTGCATGGTTATGAAAGAGAGGCTCGTCAAAAGAGAGAATGGTTACAATGGCAAAGGGGCTATAATGTCACTGTTGATCTAAATTGTTGTTCCATGTGCCATAAATCTAGTCGCAAATTTGAATATGGAGAGAGCTTAAGAAGATATAGGTATGTGTAAATTAGTTCTAAATGTTTTCTTTAATAATAGCTTTAACTATATTATATCCATTATAATAACTATATGTACTTATGAGTTTTTAATACTATATTGTTTTTTTCATGTAGAGTCACAGAAAATACGTTTTCTTTTAAATTTCATCAGACTTCTAATGAGATCAACAAACATGAACAATTTATTGTTTATATACATCATAAGATCTCTAGCTTGATTGCAGTTGAATGTCACATTCTCAACTATACACTTCATTGTTTTCTAGGATGGGGGCTTCACTCTCCCAAATTAAACATATTTACGAATACTATGTGGTCGATGTAAATTAATCTTGCATATGTCATGGGTGTAGCATATAAATAATTCTCAAACTATTGGTGTAGATCAATTTGATACAATTGAACATATATTGTATAATTTAAATAAGAAATTGTGTGATTTATATATTCATATTGTATATTTTTGTTGTAAGTTTAATATATTCTCATTGTACATTAAAGAGACTTATGTATACATATTATATTTATAAATTCAACTACGAATTAATTTCAACTAAGGATGTTACATTGCAATAATGATGTTATATTTGAAATAAGGATGTTTAATTTAAAATTCCTAATAATTATGTTAACATATTTCAAAGTGAGATTCTTAATTTCAAAATTTAAACTTCCCTTCCTAATCATGTTTTATAATTTGAAATAGAGATTGTAATACCCCAAATTTTGGACTTATAACCCATTTTTTATATTTTGTTAAGTATTATTTCATTTTACTTGCGTGACATTAGAAATTTGAGAAGTTAATTTCTGATGACCATGTGGACCAACACATTAATGAGATGGGACTCACAGTTCCTATGGGTTTGGAGGATAAATACCAAATAAAATAATATTGAGAAATTATTATGGAGACACTTGTAAACACTAAAGAAAATTTTGGGGAGAATAATGGAATTAAAGAAATGAAAATTAAGAGAAATCACACCAAGGAGAATAAAAAGAGAAAGGAGGAATTCATTCACACATTATCATTATCACACAAGAGAGAAAGGAGAGTAGGGGATCAAATAACCAAAGCTAATGAAGGCAATGAAATAGGGGCAGTTTTGGAGCATAAACTGAACCAGAAAAATGGAAATCATAACAGCTGAGTATAACATGGAACACTAGTTTTGTTCGGGTAGGCATACTACCACAAGTCTCCAAGAGCACTGCCAATACTCTGAATAGGATGTAACTGGTTGTTCTCTTAAGTGCATAGACTTAAAATTCCCTAGAGAATCCTGGAGCTTACGAGTAATAAGTTGGATATTGGGTTGTCTACTACCACAGAAATGTTATAAATAACTTGGGGAAATGAGTTAAGGGAAAATAAAATATAAAATCTGACCCAGAGGGACCGTGAAATCAACTCGGGTGTAACCACAAGAGCAAGGAAGACTTGCTGGTCAAAGGCTGGGATGTTTATGGTTGTGTTCCACTGGTCAATCAGAAATTGTAGATAAGTACTTATGTTATTATATTTAAATTATGTTATCGCTGCATATTTATAGATGGTTTTATTTGTACATTTCTACTATGTTTCTGGCAGGATTTTGTATCTTTACAATTGAACATAAATGATCTTAGGAGTAATAGAAATGTCTATGTGGGCCCTCGTATGAAGTTGGTTCAACTTTTTAGTGCCACTTTAGAAATTGGAAATGCACATCCGACATAGAAATCAATAACGCATATGCGTTATTGTGGCTCAGTTCGGACAAACCCGAGCCCAAAACCGAGGCTAAGCTTAGTTAGCCTATATCGCATATCCGATATATCGCACTTGCATTTTGTAAGAGTTACAGATCACAAGTGCGATATATCATAGTTGCGATATATCGTAGTTGCGATATATCGCAAGTGCGATTTGTAATACCAAAACTGTGTTACAACATCTAGAAATTGTTTCATCAGAGGACTCAGTTTCAGTTAGAGTGCACTCTAAAGGAATTCCTTGCCACTTAGTAGGTTCAAGCATTGACTAAACTTATGTGTTGCAAGTGTTGCAACTTGGGAATTCATGGAGGTTATAGTGGTAGTGGAATGGAACCTGTGTCATTTGAGTATGAGCAAGACCAAGTTGTTGATTGAGCCAAATTAAAAAAGAAATTATAACATTTATGTGATATTGTTAGGTTATTTTAACTACTAAGTTCATTTTTATTATGGAAAGAAAGGCCTTTTTTAAAATTAATTAGAGGATGTGGATGGAGATATCTCCATTTGACACTGAATTGTGATCTAAATTTTTTTGTAATTTAGTTAGTGCACAACAACTCAAAGCTCTAGGTTGATGTAAGAATTTTTATTTCTGATGAGAAGTAGTACATTCTCCAAAATAGGGAAACTCAAATTAGGAAAAAGGTATTACATAATTAGTCTTATCTTAATAATATAAAGAAATGCATAGTATAAAGTAACATAGAAAAAGTGAAAATGCTTTTAACAAATAAAATAAATAATAATTTCTTAAAATGAAATGTTAGATTTTAATTAAATACAATATGTTGCAACATATGTTTCATTATATGCATGGGACACATCATGAAGGGATTGAGGTGTTGTTTTCCAACTGTAATCATGATCAAGGCCATGAAACCTTTCCACAAGGCATTAAAAAAAAATTGTTGCCGTCAATATCAAAACCTTACATAAAAGACACCCTAGTGGGGGCTTGCAATGCTATAGAGAATCCTCTACATTTTAGGTGTTATTAATTGTGCTTGAGCTCAAGAATCCACCACTAAGGTTTAACCCCCTTTATTTCCTAGTCACCATAGTTTTTCCTTAAGGCCCACTTCCATTTCTCAAAACCTACACATGGCCTTTGTATCCTACTAGGATGAAGAAAAGTGGTTGTGGCCTAGAGAATCATTCTTGGTCTTCTTCTCATACCTATAATGTCCCCTTTTGACGCCCTTTGTATTAAATCGTAAATGATGTAAATATTTTCATTTAATCATGGTGAGGAGCTCCAGGCCAAGGCCCCACCATTGATTCAGCATTTTATGTATCGGCAATTAGAAATAGATGCCTATAGTTCTTGTGCTAGAGAGGCACAATGTAAATAAGACATCATGTAAATACGAATTTTAATGAAAAATACCCACCACTAGCTATGCAATGCAACAAAAGAGATGGGGCATGATTCTACAAGGAAAAGGGGGGGAAATTATTCAAACCCTTGAGCCAATGGTGTTAATCCATGTGTCAATGAGAAAACCCATAAACCACCAACTACCCATTTTGGGTTATGGACCCAATCATTTAATTCTTCCAGAAATTGGTTGAGGCAGTTAATGCCTTGGGAATGAAGAGGTATGGCAGCCAATTTCGTGTATGGGAAAGCCATCAACTTGGAAATTCATGTTTTTGCTTCTTGGGAAAGAAAACACCCACGAAATGGTGCCCAAAGCCATTCTGAACAGTTGGTCTTTCATCTCTCACGCAGTCTGAACTACTGGGTCTTTCCTCATCACGTTTTTACCATTTTTCCCTACATTTTTCCATACCTGGGAGCTCGTTTTTGCATATACACCAGCTGGGAGAGAAGGGGCCACTATTTGGGACTGTTATGGAGGCCGTTTTTGCCCCAGAATGTCCATGGACGTTTTTCTAAAAATGGATTTGGCTTCCCAGGGTTGTTCCCCATCTTCTAGTTTCGTTTTTGGGTTTCCCACTTTTTTCTGAAGCTAATGAAAACCCCATCGTTGGACATCTCACTGTAAAAATGTTTCTTCATGCCCAGCACTTAAACTTCTATTGTTATGTGCATCCCTGTTTTGGTTTGAACCTGTGAGCAAAAGAGACTGGAGTGGTAGTGGACAGAATTGGCTTGATAAACCTAGTGAAGGGAGTAACCTCTCAAGAAGATCAAGAGGTCTTTGGCTACTTTTCTATGCACACCCTGAGAGCACTATAACGAAAGGTATGGCTTGAGGGACTGTGTGGCAGTGAAGAGAATACTTCCTTGTGTTGGGTGTGTAGGCATTGTGATTTCCAAGCTGCATAGATCTGGGAGGGGTCTCCATAGCTCTGTGGTTGAGCTCACTAGCTTAGCAATTCTTCCTTTCCATGTCCTAGCAGCCTGATAAACCCAATTGCAGATTGGCTTGGCTCATCTTGGTGTATGCTTGGCTATGTGTGAGTCTACTGTTCCCTGGTTCCTTGTAGTAATCATGCCCAGCTCAGGGGTGGCAGTTGTATCAAGATGTTGATGAGCACAACTGGCCTATGGTTGGGAGGAACGTTGCAATTGCATAGCCGGTTGCTTGGGACTACTTTGTTATAAGATAAGTACTCTCTTGTGTTAACTTTGGATTTAGTTATCTGATGAATATCTTGAATGTATGATGGACGTGTAATTGATATTATTTCCGTTGTGTTTTACTTATACTTTTACATCCCATATGTCTTTTATATTGTGTGAATGCATACTCAAAAGTTTATGGGGCTAGATGCTCGGTTTTAGCACCACGTCCTCTCTATCATGCTGGTATGATAGGAGGGGACGTTACAATACCTACTCATTTTAGAGATTAAGACCTAGTCCAATCAAACCCCTAAACCATAAAGTGTTTGAGAAATTCTCACATGTTTTCTTAATGTTTTTGTTGATAGTTTTGGTCACTTTGTCAACTATTGTAACAAGGATGTGGTGCACATTAATAATGAGCATGCATTTTTTGTTAAATGTAACTGAAAATTCAAGAAGCATAATCTTATTTCTTACATTTATATGAGAGATTAAATGGCGTGTTCTATGATTTCACTTTATTTTATTCCTCTACTATATTGATTTTTATTTTGTTTAATATATTTCTCAACATATTATCATCCTAAATGTGAGTCAACATTGTCCAAATACTAACTATTGGCATGGATAAGGTGGGAGTAATACCAAAATCATTTGTTTGTTATGGAAACATGGTTCAAAAACTATTTTTATGGATTTCTTAGTGGTAGGAGTTTGTGGGAAAGGCACACTATTTTATCAATGCAATGTCAAAGAAAGCATGTGAAAGCTACACGGACTAAGAAAACAAACATATAAATCATGAAACATAATAATTTCAAAGAGAAAAAACAACACAAGTTACATGCATATGTAAACCACCAGAATCTCTTGATGAAAAAGAAGACATATTGATGACTCTCATATGGAACTAGGTCTTCAAACTATGTAATAGATCTATAATTCCTATAATTCCCAACATTGGTTGCAAAATTGCACAAACTCTGGAACTTAGTTTCATGATGGGTGAAGCAAGTCTACTACTTGAGAGAGAAATCCTATAAACAAGAGAATGAGGTCCTTTCAAGATAATATGTTAGTTTTCCATCATTTAATTCAATAGATCTAGGATCTTAACTAAAAGAACAACATGTATGGCATATCAAGCATAAGAGACAAGAGACAAGAGACACAAAACATTTCACTGAGGAAAACCAAGAAGGTGAAAAACCCCGCAACTTCCTCAGAGATAGAATAAGCACCAATACAAACATCACAAAGATCAAAACCAAGAGATAGATGACTGTAGCAGCTACTCCTCCTCCACTAGTGTGCACTCCTCCTCTCTCTCACTAATGCGAAGTGAGCGAATGAGAGAATGTGTAAAATGAGAGAGACACACTCTCTATTTATACACTACTTCACTTATCCTTTAACTTTAACTAGGTCAGCCCTAACTTAACCACTTAACATAATGTTGAATGAGCCGACCCCGACTAGGGTGGTATAATAACCCTTTAACCCACATGACTCATACAGGACCAACCCCATCAAGGTTGTCTAATAACCCATCCAGTATAAGTTACGACACTTAAAATATAACTTGCGACACTTGCAAGTACAACTGGAAACACTTCCAATCGGACGAATAATACATCTTCGTTGGGGATACAGTAAAGTACAAATACAATATACAAGTGACTATATTCTGAAGTTACAAATACATCAACACTCCCTCTTAACTAGGAATGTATTCTCTTGACACAAGTCATCAATACATATAGAGACAAGTCTTCAATACTGGAGCTGGATCATTGTCATTGTCACTGCTGCTGCTATCTCAATCAGTCTCCAATCTACTTGTCATAGGAAGTTCTACAGAGCCCACCCTTTTTCATACTGGATGTAGGCCTAGCCTCCATGTAGGTATTCATCATCTCTGTGAGCAAGCCATCAAGTAGGTACACCTCAGGACTGATTACATTTCCTCTGCAAAACCTGCAAGATCTCCCAGGACTAATTACACTGCCTCTGCAAAACCTGTAAGAGAATCTCAGGACTGATTATATGCCTCTGCAAAGCGTGTGTACCATACTGTCACCTCATCATCTTCAGATCACCTCATATTCCATGGAGCACAACCCTACTGTCTCGATCTGAAGTACTCAAACTTCACACTGGCCAACGGCTTGGTAAACACATCGACTATCTGCTCGTCCATCACAACATATAGGAGCTTCACTGCTCCTCTCTGCACCATATCCCTGATATAGTGATACTTGATCTCAATGTTCTTCGACTTGTCATGGAAAACCGAGTTCTTTGACAACTTCACACAACTCTGGTTGTCGCAATATATACAAGTAGCATCCAATTGGAGATCAAACAAATCAGACAATAGCTTCCTAAGCCATACTGCCTGACAACTAGCCGAAGAAGCTACAAGATACTCTGCTTCGGCTGTACTCAGTGCCACATGGGACTGCTTCGGCTAAACTCAGTGCCACATGGGACTGCTTCCTACTAAACTAAGAGATCATACCGGATCCCATACTGAAGGAGCACCCCGAAGTGCTCTTCCGATTAATGGCATTGCCTTCACAATCCGAATCAACATAACCCTCAAGGTTAAACTTTTGATTCACATCATAGTTGAGCCCATAGTCAACTGTACCCTTCAAGTACCTTAGAATATGCTTTGCAACAATTATGTCAACATGTCTCGGATCTGTCAAGAACTAGCTCAAGGTGTTCACCGCAAAGCAAATATCTAGTCTCGTGTTTGTCAGGTACATCAAGGACCCAATCATTTGATGACACATCATGGCATCAACTGGATCAGATGAAGCATCCCACATAAGCTTCAGGTTCAATGCCATAGGTGTGGCCATGGCCTTCCAGTCCATCATTCTGAGCCTCTTTAGGATCTCTACTGCATACTTCCCTTATCCAAGGAAGATTCCATCTACACTCTTCCACACCTCCAGACCTATAAAGTAATGTATCATACCTGTTGAAATATTGTAACTTCAAAGAATATTATATTTGTATATTATTTATTCCGGAGATGTTCCATACCTCCGATGTGATTATACTATAAATCCGGAGATGTTTATTCCTCCGATTTGGTTGTGGTAACTAGGGTTATTAGACCCACCATGTGGGGGTCGGCCCAGTCAGTTATAATGGGGTATTTAACCTAATGGTTAAATACGAGCCTACATGTACTTGTGTAAAATACATATCAGAGTAGTGTATAAATAGAGGAGGTGTGTTCCTCATTTGATACACTCACTCACTTGAGGATAACGCACTTGTGGAGGAGAGGTCTGCTATTCTGGAGGAGGAGATCATGTCTCAGGGTTTCATCTTTGTATATTGCTGGTCATCTATATTGAGGAAGCTTTGCTGGGTTTTCTACCCCATGAGGGTTTCCCAGGATAAATCTCTGTCTCTTGTGTTTATGCTGTGCTTGTTGTTTCTTCAGTGATCCTGTATATTCTATTATTGTGAAATGGAATGTAATGCTGCTATTTTCTGTCTTAGCATCTTGAATTTTAACATGGTATCAGAGCTAACCTGAAGGAAGACAAGGTATGGCACTAAAGACACTTGCTTTACTGACGACAATTTGAAGGTTAGGGTTTTACATAGCAAAAACCAGTCATCGTAGCACTTTCGCTATAAATCCGTTTGGGCGAAGTTTTCGGATCTGAAATTGTTACAGGACGAAGCTAAAATCTCCAGGTACCTTGTGTCCAAAGGACAACCTCTAATTCGTTGTACTTTGTGATTTATGATCTGTACAATATAGGGTTTCTGCCTCTTCCAGATCTGAGTCAAAATCAGGTGACCTTGGGAAAAAGGTCATAACTTGGGCTAGAAAGCTCCAAATGAAATTTCGTGAAAAGTGACAGGTAGTACACAGACTGTACTATCTCAGAAAACTTTTTCAGGGGCCGAAGTTGAATCAGTGACACATGGCACGCCGTACAAGTTCGCTCTCCTGTATTATCCCATAAACAGGTCATGTTGCGACACTTGGCATAACTCTCTCTCAGAGAATCCAATTGAGGTCAGACCTGTCAGGATGGAAATATAACAGGCCGAGATATCTCAGAAAACTTTTTCAGAGGCCGAAGGTCAAACAGTGACACGTGGCACGCCGTACAAGTTCGCTCTCCTGTATTTTCCCAAAACAGGTCACGTTGCGACATTTGGCATAACTCTCTCTCAGAACATCCAATTGAGGTCAGACCTGTCAGGATGGAAAGCTAACAGGTTAGGATATCTCAGAAAACTTTTTCAGACCCTGTGGATCAAAAATTTCGGAGTTACACCAGAAACAATCAGGTACATATTTCTGTCAAAACAGAATTATTTTTTGGTACCTTCATTCATGGCTTCCGGAATTTAGGGCTTTGAAGAAAGTTGGAATTTTTGTAATCGGAGACCACGGCTGGATGCTACTCATCAAAATAGAAATTTAGAGACCAATATCAGAATTTTTGGTTGGGCAGAAGGCCGGGCTTGATTAGACCCTAGTTCGGGACTTTGATCAGAAAAGTGGAAAATTAGGGCTTCTGTAAAAATGGGAATTTTTGAAATCTGTGACCACGGCTGGAAGCTCCTCAGAAAAATAGAAGCTTAGAGCTTTGGATCAAACCTTTTGATGGGGCAAAAGAGTGGGCTTCATCAAACCCCAGTTCAGGGTCACGTCCAGTGAATCCGAAAGTTTCAAAGGCAAAATTAAGGAGTAAAACTTTGCAGTTTTCAAATTCTGAATATACCAGTTTGATCAGCTCATCAAGGTCCAGTTCTTGCAAATCAAGTGGATTGGGTTAATCCTAGAAGAAGATGGATTGGTCACCTGCATAAGTGAAGAAGTTCCTGTCTCAGAGGGAGATGAGGATAAGGGCTTACATAAGAAGAATACAAGCGATCTCGACAGGTATGACTCATTGAGGTATGTTTCGATATTTGTCCATGATTAAGTTTATGGTATGTTTGTCTTTAGGTTATTACAGTTAGTACAATTTTGATTTTAGATTTGTCGTATAACCTTAACAAAATTATGAATGCATGATAGAAGATATTCATTGGTTAGGGTGTTGACACTTATGATTGTACTAATGCATTATGATGTTGTGTGAGGTTGATGTTGTCTGCTAACAAGATACAGGTACATCACAAAAGACAAATCAGGTTCCATGACCATGAAAACATGAAGACAAAGACTCATCCATAATCTTTGTTCTACTTACGAGGTATGTATGACTTTGTTATATTATGCTTAACCTATGAGACATGCAGGTTCTAGCTCAGGATCTCTAAATCATTGAAGAGATTGTTTAGGTATGTTGTACATAACCAAGTAGGTATACTAATCCAGGTATGTTTCCCATGAATCTTACCTTGTGTTAGGATCCCTTATATAAGTATACTTGATATGATTGGTTATGCTTATTCATAAAGTTAGTAATCAAGGGTTTATGCATGATTTAATTAACCAGAAAAGTACTATGATCAAACAAGAACATCATGAGTAAAAGAAGACTTACTTGAAACCCTGAATACTAATGATCATGACTATACATATTCAAGATTATTTAGAATTAGAATGTTTTGAGAATATACTAATGAATGAATGTTTGTGTATGAGATCATGAGGATGACACTAGTGCACACTTGAGCATGCACAGTGGTACAGAATGAATAGAAGTTCAAAGGACATATAGAAGATCAAGCGGGAGGCAACCACACAAACATAAAAGATAAGTATTTGAGTTGTTATTTGAAATAGTAAATGATATTTCTTGTATGCATATTTGTATTCCTAGAACATATCATGCTGAGTGCAAACATTCATAGAGCATTGAACATTATACTACTAATATGCATATGATTGGTAAGTTGGACAAACATTCCATTGTTGCTTGTCTAGAATGAAACCTCTTTGCTGACATGCTAAGAGCTGTGCACACTCTCGATAGTATGTTCTGGTAGAGATGGAAGGCATCTAGATAGCCACTGTATGCATACAGGATATGGGAAAGTGTTGTGCCAAAGTATTGGTCAAGATAGTTGCATAACTATATAAATGATATATGTATGCATAATAGGTTATCATGATTTCATGATTATGAAGGATTACTAATCATGTACTTAATTTTGTTTTGTAGGAAAGATCATGAAGAATAATGAACACCGAACAAGTGATGGATGTTCAACAAGAAGATTTACAAATCAAACAAAATATAGAAGGCTTGTGGCTAGAAGATTCTCTTAGAAAGAGGAAGAGAATCATGATGAGATGTTTGCTCCAAGTGGCTAGATAAGACCATTCTCTTAATGGTGCAATTAAAGAAGAAGTGTGAATCAGGTTCTGTATGGGTTCCCAGGATCGATAGTATATTGATGAGAATACATGTGGGGATTGTATCATCCTTGAACACTTGTTCTAAAGTGAGCCGTAGACAGGTGTCTCCGAGAAAGAAAAGGGATTGGATCATCCCTGGACTTTTAGTCCTAAAGAGAGCCGTAGACGTAAGGTCTCCGAGAAGTGGGGATTGTATCATCCCCGGACCTTGGTCCCTGAATTGATCCGTAGACGTATGGTCTTCGAGAATAAAGTGATGGGGATTGCATCATCCCGGAACCACTAGTTCAAAATGTACGTGAGGACTGCATCGTCCATGAACTGGGTTCAAAATGTACGTGAGGACTGCATCGTCCATGAACTGGGTTCAAAATGTACGTGAGGACTGCATCGTCCATGAACTGGGTTCAAAATGTACGTGAGGACTGCATCGTCCATGAACTGGGTTCAAAATGTACGTGAGGACTGCATCGTCCATGAACTGGGTTCAAAATGTACGTGAGGACTGCATCGTCCATGAACTGGGTTCAAAATGTACGTGAGGACTGCATCGTCCATGAACTGGGTTCAAAATGTACGTGAGGACTGCATCGTCCATGAACTGGGTTCAAAATGTACGTGAGGACTGCATCGTCCATGAACTGGGTTCAAAATGTACGTGAGGACTGCATCGTCCATGAACTGGGTTCAAAATGTACGTGAGGACTGCATCGTCCATGAACTGGGTTCAAAATGTACGTGAGGACTGCATCGTCCATGAACTGGGTTCAAAATGTACGTGAGGATTGCATCGTCCATGAACTGGGTTCAAAATGTACGTGAGGACTGCATCGTCCATGAACTGGGTTCAAAATGTACGTGATGGGATTGCATCGTCCCTAGACATGAGACTTGTCTTAAAGTGATAAGGACTAATCATCCTGTAAGTAGATTGGGATTGCATCGTCCCTAGACATGGTGAGGTGTCTTAAAGTGATAAGGACTAATCCTCCTGTAAGTAGATTGGGATTGCATCATCCCTAGACATGGTGAAGTGTCTTAAAGTGATAAGGACTAATCCTCCTGTAAGTAGATTGGGATTGCATCGTCCCTAGACATGGTGAAGTGTCTTAAAGTGATAAGGACTAATCATCCTGTAAGTAGATTGGGATTGCATCGTCCCTAGACATGGTGAGGTGTCTTAAAGTGATAAGGACTAATCATCCTGTAAGTAGATTGGGATTGCATCGTCCCTAGACATGGTGAGGTGTCTTAAAGTGATAAGGACTAATCATCCTGTAAGTAGATTAGGATTGCATCATCCCTAGACATGGTGAGGTGTCTTAAAGTGATAAGGAATAATCATCCTGTAAGTAGATTGGGATTGCATCGTCCCTAGACATGGTGAGGTGTCTTAAACTGATAAGGACTAATCATCCTGTAAATAGATTGGGATTGCATCATCCCTAGACATGGTGAGGTGTCTTAAAGTGATAAGGACTAATCATCTTGTAAGTAGATTGGGATTGCATCGTCCCTAGACATGGTAAGGTGTCTTAAAGTGATAAGGACTAATCATCCTGTAAGTTGATTCAGGATTGCATCATCCCTAGACATGGTGAGGTGTCTGAAAGTGATAAGGACTAATCATCCTGTAAGTAGATTGGGATTGCATCATCCCTAGACATGGTGAGGTGTCTTAAACTGATAAGGACTAATCATCCTGTAAGTAGATTGGGATTGCATCATCCCTAGACATGGTGAGGTGTCTTAAAGTGATAAGGACTAATCATCTTGTAAGTAGATTGGGATTGCATCGTCCCTAGACATGGTAAGGTGTCTTAAAGTGATAAGGACTAATCATCCTGTAAGTTGATTCGGGTTTGCATCATCCTTAGACATGGTGAGGTGTCTTAAAAGGATAAGGATTGATCATCCTGTAAGTTGATCTGGATTGCATCATCCATAGACATGAGAGATGTCTTAAATTGAGAGGGATTGATCATCCCATAAGTGGATCAGGATTGTATCATCCTTGGACCTATGTCCTAAAGTGAGAGGGATTGACCATCCCGTAATTGGATCATGTGTGTTGCAGGGTATGCTGCTGTTGTGTATACTTGTATCAGTGTGGATACTTGTATTGATAGATGTATTAGTGAGAATACATGCTTTTGATGATAGATGTATTAGTGAGAATACATGCTTTTGATGATAGATGTATTAGTGAGAATACATGCTTTTGATGATAGATGTATTAGTGAGAATACATGCTTTTGATGATAGATGTATTACTGAGAATACATGCTTTTGATGATAGATGTATTAGTGAGAATACATGTTTTGATGATAGATGTATTGGTGAGAATACATACTTTTGATGATACATGTATTGATTAATGTACTTGTATGGTTGATGATACTTATGTTGTAGATCGAGATGATCCAGATGCTGTAGATCGAGATGATCCAGATGCTGTAGATCGAGATGATCCAGATGTTGTAGATCGAGATGATCCAGATGCTGTAGATCGTGATGATCCAGATGCTGTAGATCGAGATGATCCAGATGGTGTAGATCGAGATGATCCAGATGTTGTAGATCGAGATGATCCAGATGTTGTAGATCGAGATGATCCAGATGCTGTAGATGAGATGATCCAGATGCTGTAGATCGAGATGATCCAGATGTTATAGATCGAGATGATCCAGATGCTGTAGATCGAGATGATCCAGATGTTGTAGATCGTGATGATCCAGATGCTGTAGATCGAGATGATCCAGATGCTGTAGATCGAGATGATATGACGATGCTGATGATCGTGAGATGACGATGCTGATGATCGTGAGATGACGATGCTGATGATCGTGAGATGACGATGCTATTGATCATGTGATGACGATGCTGATGATCGTGTGATGGCGATGCTGACAATCGTGAGGATTCAGATATTGATGTTGCTGTAGCTGTTTGAGTGCTGCAGAAGATAAAGACTCAGTACTGAAGATGTTGATGTTCCAGTATTGAAGATATTCCAGTAACTGGTTGAGTTACTGATGATGTTGAGAAAGCTTCCAATGATTTATAGATGTATCATGTATGATGTTGATGACTCCTTGCTCGTGTAGATACTGTTATAATATCCTTCTCGTTAAGGGGGAGTGTTGAAATATTGTAACTTCAAAGAATATTATATTTGTATATTATTTATTCCGGAGATGTTCCATACCTCCGATGTGATTATACTATAAATCCGGAGATGTTTATTCCTCCGATTTGGTTGTGGTAACTAGGGTTATTAGACCCACCATGTGGGGGTCGGCCCAGTCAGTTATAATGGGGTATTTAACCTAATGGTTAAATACGAGCCTACATGTACTTGTGTAAAATACATATCAGAGTAGTGTATAAATAGAGGAGGTGTGTTCCTCATTTGATACACTCACTCACTTGAGGATAACGCACTTGTGGAGGAGAGGTCTGCTATTCTGGAGGAGGAGATCATGTCTCAGGGTTTCATCTTTGTATATTGCTGGTCATCTATATTGAGGAAGCTTTGCTGGGTTTTCTACCCCATGAGGGTTTCCCAGGATAAATCTCTGTCTCTTGTGTTTATGCTGTGCTTGTTGTTTCTTCAGTGATCCTGTATATTCTATTATTGTGAAATGGAATGTAATGCTGCTATTTTCTGTCTTAGCATCTTGAATTTTAACAATACCCAAGTCCTTCATCTCGAACTCGACAGCAAGCTTCCTCTTCGTATCGACAATCAACCTATCCTCATCTATCACAAACATGTCATCCACATACAATAGTAGTATCACTAGACTGCCTTCCTCAACCTTCTATTAAAGGTTGGAATCCGCTTTACTCTTGGTAAAGCCCAAACTGGATAGAAAGTTGTCTATCCTCCCGTACCATGAGCTAAGTGGTTGCTTCAAGCCATACAAGGATTTTTTCAATCTGCACACATATGACTCCTTGTCATGTGTCTCAAAACCGAGTGGCTGCTCCACATACACTTCCTCTTCGACTACACCATTCAAGAAAGTTGTCTTGACATCCATCTAGTGTATCTTCCACTTCATCACTGTAGCCAAAGCAAGTACTCTCCTGATGGAAGTTTATCTACCTATAGGTGTAAAAGTCTCTTCATAATCTATCCCTTCTTTCTAGGAGAAGCCACGAGCTACAAACCTCGCCTTGTATTTCTCTATGCTTCCATCTGCAGCATGCTTGATCTTATAGATCCACTTGGAAGTCACCACAGACTACCCTTCTGGTCTTGGGACAACATCCCAAACATCAGTCTTCATGATCGACTAGTATTCCTTGATCATGGCCTTCTTCCATTATTGCATCTTGGATCCTGGGAACTTCAGATTCTTCAATAGATAGTTTTCTTGAACTTCGTCACTAGAACAAATGTTGTAGTCCTTCTTTTGTAGGTGATTGTACATGATCTTTCCTACAAGTCAAATTCAATTACATGATAAGAAACTTCTCATAGATTTCAGAACAAATTCTTACAAATAAAGATATATGTCATACAGTCATGCAATTATCTTAGCCAATGTTTCAATACAACATTTATCCATATCCCATCACTTTCTATATGCCTTCCATATCTACCAAAACATTGTTAAGAGTGTGCACAACGCCCAACATGTCAGCAAAGAGGTTTCATTCAAGATAAGTAGCAATGGAAAGTTCTACAGTACAATAGGCCACTTACCCATTACTTTAATAGTATTGTGTTCATTAATGCAACTTTTCAAAAATGCATAATATACATCCTAAATGTACATGACTGAACAACATCATTTAAGTAATAAGAGATGACAATTCAAATACTTATCTTTGTTTGCTTGTTGGGTGGAATCCCTCTTAATCTTTGCTTCCTTGCAGGAACTACTGGAGTGATCTCCCTCTCGATCTTTGCTGCCTTGTAGGAACTACTAGAGCGAGCTGCCTCTTGATCTTTGCTTCCTGGATTATCTGTCTCTGAACTTATATCCATCCTTGAACACTATGCATGCTTAAGTGTGCACTAGTGTCATCTTCAATATCTCATACATAATCATACATGCATTAGTATGATCTCAATACTATCAAAACATTATGATTCTAAATAATCTTAAACATGTATGTTTATGGCCATTTCATACACAAGTAATTATCACAAGCGTTACTATTCTTTTATTCATGCATATTCTTATATGACCATAGGACTCTTCATTAAGAAGCATAATATGCATAAACCCATGATTACTCAAACTTATAACTTCATGGATAATCATTATCAATCATACAAAAATATACTTATCTAAGATCCTAACACAAGGTAGGATTCTAACTTGATATAGGAAAACATACCTGGATTATCATGCTTGTCTAACATACCTAAACAATGTCTTCTTTGTTCTCTTAGAGACCTTGTGCTAGCAACCTGCATATCTCATAAGTTAATAATTGTAGAACCAAGATATACATACCTCGTAAGTAGAGCTTCTATGTGATCCATGACTATGGATGAGTCTTTGTCTTCATGTCACCATGGTCTTATGTTCTTGATTTAGAACTTGATTTGTCTTTCTTGATGTACCCTTCATGTTAGTGGACAACATCATCCTCAACAACACCACAGTTTATTAGTACAATCATAAGTGTCATACCCCTAATCAATGAATGTTTTCTATCATTCTTATGCAAGACAAGTCTAAAATTGATCAAGATTGTACTAAACTTAATAATATGAAGACAAACATATCATAAACATAATCATGAACAGATGCCTGTAGTCTTCTTATGTAAGGAATTAGTCTCATCTCCCTCTGGAACTGGAACTTCTCCACTTATGTAGGTGTCCAATTCATTCTCTTCTAGGATTAACCCAATCCACTTGATTTGTTGGAGCTGGATCTAGAGCAGGCTAGGGTTTGATAGAGAAACCCTAAAAATCCAAAATTTGAATTTCAAACTTCTGATTGGATGAAAAGATGCGCCTTGCTGAGCTGATCAAGGTGGTATACTTCAATTTTGAAATCTCCAAAATGTGACCCCTCAAATTGACTTTGAAACTTCCGGATCTTCTCGACAAAATCCCGAACTAGGGTTTGATAATGCACGGGGTTCTACCTAGCCAAAAAGTTTGATCTTGTGCGCTAAACTTCAATTTTTCTGAGGAGCATCAAGCCATGGTCACAAATTCCAAAAAGTTTCACTTTTGCATAAACCCTAAATTTCCACCTTTCCGATCAAAATCCTGATTTAGGGTTTGATGAAGCCCGACCTTCTGCCCAACAAATAAGTTTTATTTTGGTTGGTAAATTTTGATTTTGATGAGAAGCATCTAGCCATGGTCTCAGATTCTAAAAACTCCAAGTTTCTCTGAAACCCTAATTTCACATAGCAGTGACGATCCAAAAATGAAAGTGTTCAGAATCCAATTATGTTTGGAAAGAAATATATGCCATTTCGTTTCTGAAGTATCTCTGAAATTTCAAATCCTGAGGGTCTGAAGCTTTGGCCTGTGATAGACTGAACTGTCATCTTTCCAACCCCATAGATCTGAGCTCAAATGGATTCTCAGAGAGAGAGATATCCCAAGTGTCGCAACTTGACCTGTTTATGGGATGAAATAGTATAGCGAACTTGTACAGAGTGACACGTGTCACTGTTTCAACTTCGTCCTCTAAAACCTGGAACTGTGAAACAGCAGTCCATGCTCTAACTATCACTTTTTACGGAATTCCATTTGAAGCTTCCTAGCCCGAGATATGATCTTTTTTCCTAGGTCACCTGTTTAGGACTGCATTTTGGAAGAGGCAAAGACCCTAGTTTATACAGATCATATCTCAAAAATTAAAATGAATCTGAGGCTGTCCTTCGGACATACGTTACATGGATATTTCATATTCGACTTGTAGAAGTTTCAGATCCTAAAACTTCTCCAAAAAGGATTTATAGAGAAAGTTCCACAATGACTGTTTTTTACTATACCAAGCCCTAGCTTCCAATTTGTCGCAAGTGCAACAAGTGTCATAAATGGCATACCATTCCTTCCTTTAGGCTAGCTCTGATACCATGTTAGTTTTCCATCATTTAATTCAATAGATCTAGGATCTTAATTGAAAGAACAACATGTACAGCATATCAAGCATAAGAGACAAGAGACAAGAGACACAAAACATTTCACCGGGGAAAACCAAGAAGGTGAAAAACCCCGCAACTTCCTCAGAGATAGAATAAGAACCAATACAAAGATCACAAAGATCAAACCCAAGAGATATATGACTACAACAGCTACTCCTCCTCCACTAGTGTGCACTCCTCCTCTCTCTCACTAATGCAAAGTCATTGAATGAGAGAATGTGTAAAATGAGAGAGACACACTCTCTATTTATACACAACTTCACTTGTCTTTTAACTTTAACTAGATCGACCCCAACTTAAACACTTAACATAATGTTGACTGGGCTGACCCCCAATAGGGTGATCTAATAACCCTTTAACCCACATGACTCATACAGGACCAACCCCATCAAGGTTGTCTAATAACCCATCCAGTATAAGTTACGACACTTACAATATAACTTGCGACACTTGCAAGTACAACTGGAAACACTTCCAATCGGACGAATAATACATCTTCGTTGGGGATACAGTAAAGTACAAATACAATATACAAGTGACTATCTTCTGAAGTTACAAATACATCAACATAATCCATGTGGAGCGAGAAATCCTAAAATCAATGTCCCATTGAATCACCCACTTAAAATGTTCTTCATATTTGTTTACACGTCATTAGTTCAAAAATTTGGTAAGAACCACTATGGAATTTGTAATGAAAATACACTAGGATGAATTTTCTAAGGGATTGGTTTATCCTTCAAGTTAGACCATGCTCAAGGGAAGGTGGTTTTGATGATATAGTGCATCAAAATGGAGTGACTTTAAGTGATTATATTCGTTTTTATAATGAAAATAAAGTACGGTTATTTATGTCACTTTGTGAACTGTTGTAACAAGGATGAAATACAAATAAATTTAGCTTATGGATCCAAAAAGACTCACAAATTGTTTGAAAAGAGTATTATGTATCTAGGTTATTTGACCAAAGTGATATAATGTGACCAACTCAAGTGTATGAATCTCAACAATGCAATAATTACATGAATTTGAGCACATGATATTCAACTAATTCAAGAAAGAACGGTGACTCCCCTCACCTAGCCTAAGGTAACCCATTATTGAGGAAAATGAGGCCAAAATACACAATGCCTCTATATCAAAACCCTATAATTTATGTGCTAAAGTAGATGGGGGAAGATATATTGAAAATGTAACTGACTAGGGGTGGGAACTATTGTTAATATCCATGATGGTAAGTTAAAGACATAAATATATCACGATTGCTATATCGCATGTGCGACATATCGCACTTGCATTTCTGAAGAGTTACAAATTGCAAGTGCGATATATCGCACTTGCGATTTGTAATACCAAAAAAAAAAACAGAGGCGCGTGGCCTCATTTTCTCATGCACACAGTCGAGACCGGTGTTATCAGGAAAGCAATAAAACGCATTGTCGATTTGAATTTGAGACAAGGAGGAGGTGAATTTGGAAGAGCCAATTCACAATTCGGATACATGTTGATGTAATTGTAAGTTCGGAATGTATTTCACATATATGTATATTGTACTCTTATAGAGATGTTATTATTCCTCTATATGGAAGTGTTTTCATTTATATTGTAAGTGTCATAACTTATACTTGATGGGTTATTAGACCACCTTGTTGGGGTCGGCCTTGTATAAGTCATGTGGGTTAAAGGGTTATTAGACCACCCTATTGGGGGTCGGCCCTGTCAGCATTATGTTATGTGGTTAAGTTAAGGACGACCTAGTGAAGGTTATTAGGCAAGTCAAGTCAAGTATAAATAGAGTGCGGGAGGCACTCTATTTGATCATTCACTTTCTCACTCACACACTCATTGGAGAGTGGCGCACTTGTAGAGGAGGAGAAGCTGCTGCTAGGAGAAGACTATCTCTTGTACTTGGTTTGTATCATTGCTCTATCTATCTCTGAGGAAGTTGCGGGGTTTTTCACTTTCTTGGTTTTCCCGAGTGAAATTCTGTGTCTCTTGTGTGCTTGCATTATTATGTCCATGTTTGATATGCTGTAGATATGTTGTTGTTGGAGGGAAAATCTACCCTATAGCAAGGAAACTAATGCTATCAACTTGGTTGGGGTGACAGGTAAGTGTATTGATGATATTAAAAATATATTTATGAAAAGAAATAAGTTATGGATCTTGAGAACACAACTTTCAATCGAAGTTTGATCCTAGCCTCTGTTTGATCTTGTGTTCAACTTCAAATCCACCTTCCTTTCAGTAAACCTGTAATAACAATACCTTTCTCAAAGCGTTTTGGACAATATATAAAGCTTGAAAGAAACAAAAACAATGTTTAACATTCAACATTGACCAAAACAGATCCAAATTAAGATGTTATTTCAGAACACATTTAAATTGGTACAAGAAAGACACTTCAACCTTTATTGTCAAAAGTAGAATGATGTACAAGTATACCTGATCATGTAACAGGCTCCTGCAACTTGATTTTGGGCTCTGGCTCTTCTCTGGCTTGGATATCTTCAGCAACAACTCCTCCAATGCAAGCTTCTCTCTATGTCTCAAAGTTTCTCCATTAATCCATCCAACCTTTCTCTTTAGTCTTCCTGATATTTATAGGATTAAAGAAGTAGTTCAGGTCGATGTATAGTTATGGAGGAAGTTGGGGAAGTTGGGAAACTACCAGCAACTAATCCTCCTCGAGAAAATTAATTATTTTTTAATCATCTTTTGATATGTACGCGACTATTGTTCAGTGAAGTAGCGTATAGGGCGCTACTTTCGTGCTTATCAACTAGGGCTCATCGAGTTTAAAATGCTGAGCGCTACTATGCTGAGAAGGAGTAGCGTATATTAGGATATGGGCGCTACTATTATACACTGGAGTAGCGTATGGGCGCTAGTCTCTTTAAAGAGAGTAGCGCTCATATCTCAGAATGATATTTTTTGGGGTTTTTCCAGTAATGTTAGGAAATGGAGTGAGTCAAAGTATCATCTCAGGTCAACATGCTCCTCCATCCAAGTTGTCCTTTTGTGTGATCAACAGCTGAAGGTGATCACGGACGGAGAGGTACAAGTTTGACCTATAACAAATGCCCCTAATGTGTGAGGTCAGAGGGAAACGATGGTCGAAATACATTATAATCCAAAGCCAGAGGAGGAGCAAAGAACCGCAGAAAACAAGTCACAAGAACACCTGCAACAAAGATCAAGGTCAGCTAGCAATTACAACTTTGACATCATATAGATGTGTAGCGTGATACAACATGATCTCCGATACATAACAAGGAGATGTATATAAAGCATGGCCACTTAGAATACAAGCGTGGATCCATGTCAAACTGAGAGATCATAGCCATAACAACAAACTGGATCTATGTCGCATGGAGAGCCAAATATAAGTGAGGCTCAGTCTTGCGCAACTTGGGTGATAACAAAATGAGGTAATGTCATCCAAAATCCCAAGATCTTCATCCAAAACAACTCTAGGTACAAACCCTAACCATGTGAATAGATGAGCTGACAGTCGAACATGGGGCGTATCGTTTGATTACCGGTCATTGATGTATACCATTAACAAACGCGAGGACTTCCACCGATAATGATGATGGGGTCCAAGGTACCAAGTACGATTCGCCAAATGTGAATAGATGGACTTGGAGTCGAACACTTAGGAATCCTGTCGAAGAAGAGACATTGATGTATTCTCATCATTCAACAGTGAGGAAAATTGCCACTGGTGATTGCAATCTCCAAGGTACTAACTGAAACTCTAAACTTCAATCCCAAAATAATGAGTTGACGTCGATGGGAAGAAGTCCGTTGAAAGGGAGGCCTTAAGGCATCCTCCATCATCCAACTCGAGGAACACTCAACTGGTAAGAGCTGATATGGAATACTATGTAACAAGACTAACACTAGGAAGGCCGACACATGGGGTCAAGTTAAACTGCAGAATGGCCGACACAGGGTATATCCTTGAACATTGAGCACGACACATAGTGACTCAGGCAGTTTCTGACATAATGGGGTAAATCATAAATCTGAAATGTAAGAGACATTAGCAGACCCTCCATATGGTTGGAAGAATAACCAACCGGGGGAGTGAATAACTCGGAGGAAAGGTTCACCCTGAGGTCAAAAACTAAACCCAACCAACAAGATAGACTCAAGTAGGTGCTGTGTTCAAGGATAGAACTTGACTGAACTGCCTTTGACAATGAAGATAAGATATGTCTTTCCCGTCCCTTATTCTTTTTAGATAAAAGAATACTCTTCTTGTTATTTTAATGAGTCCAAGAAAGAATGAAAACTCAATAGATCCAACCATGTAAATAGTTTAACGAGCCCATGGGAGGAAGACTCAGGACCTTCTTCATTATTTATAGACTTCGAAGAAGAGATAGAAGATTACTCTATATTACTAATCTCTGGATTTTAATATCGAGCCGAGATCTATTCTTGCTCGCCGGTGTTTTCAATTTTAAGGAGTCTGAAAAACTTAAACAATAACTCCATATATCTGCTCATGGATTTTAGTATCGAGCCCAAGCAGATTAATGCTCACCGGTGTTTTCCTGTTTATAGAGTCTGAAAAACTTAAACAATCCTCTTTTCACCTATCCGTGGATTTTATATCGATCCCAGATTGGTCTGTGCTTGATGGTGTTTTCTTGTTTATAGAGTTGAAAAACTTAAACAGTCCTCTACTTACCCTCTCGTGGATTTCACATCGAGCCCGAGTAGGTGAATGCTCGCTTGGTATTTTCATGTTTAGAGAGCCTGAAAATCCTAAAGAAAGGCTCCAAAAGGTCCTTTTTCGTATAGTTAGTCTCCTCCCCCGAAAAAGTATAAAACAATGGAAGAAGAACTCTTCTAGCGCATACAGGAGTATACCTAGAGTATACCTTTTCCATAGTTAATCCACCTAGGCCCGGAAAAGGGGTAATTCTATACCTGAGTGGATGAGCCTTCGATTACTTTAACGAGCTCGAAGAGGACAAGCTTGCTCGGCAATCTTGTTTAGGTTTAAATAGTCCAAACAAGAGCTTAAAATGACTTAAAGGTCAGCTTCTAGGATCATAGATTCATACTCTGCCAAAACTAGGTCTTCAACAAAATATTAGTCGATGCGGAAAAAATCTCGAATGATATATGAATTTGAAATATTTAGCTAGTTGACAAGGTCTATCATCAAGAATTTTTAAACTTAGGAGACGAATCCGACAAAAATTAAATGAAAATTGAGCTTGGATTAGTATTGTACCATATTGTGTGTTTCAATTGATTAATTAGGGATTTTTGAAAATTTTGAAACTATAGAAAATTAACAATTTTGGGTAAAAATCAAAATCCAATTCATATATATAATTGCATTTTAAAAATCAATTTTCAATTTTGTTTTGTAGGGCAAAGATTGGGGCAACCTTTTGCAAATTTCAAATCTCCATGGCGATCAAACCAAGCATCCAAACGTCAATCTTCCTCCACCAAGTAAGTTAAAATTCACTTTACTTGCATTTTCATGGTTATTTTTCATTTTTTGAGCAAAAAATGGCTTGCAACGTGATGCTCAGAAGTGTGGCTGCGCGGACGCTACTGTGTAACCACAGCAGTAGCGTATAAACGCGATGGGCGCTACTGTGTTCAAGTAGAGTAGCGCCCATACGCGACTGTGTAGTATACACAGTAGCGTACACTCTTGAAAACCTACATACAAGCGCCGAGACTCAAAAAATTTTGGTTTTTTGTGCAGGATGGTCCTTCAATGGAGGGAGAGGGAGCATGAGGACATGGATAGGTTGGCCATGCAAGATCCGGCCACCCTCCACGCTCTCTGAAAATGCGGTTTATTGAAGTTTTACCGGACCGTAAACATGAGGGCCTTAAACAAACTGTTTCGAAGACTTATTCAGTACTGGGATGTGGATACCAATACTTTTGTCATCCGTGCGCAAACATTGGAGCTTACAGTTGATGACATATATTTCATTACTGGTCTCTTATGAAGAGGAGATGTAATCAATCTGAAAGGGTCTTCTCGGGTGGGTGTAAGATCTGTGCAAGAGTATCTAAATACATATTGTGTTGCCGGAGCTGAGAAATCGGGAAGCCAAGTCTTGATTTCAACTATTGACGGTCTCCCTTTGAAAGTGATAGTGAGCATGATCAACCAAGTAGCAGGTAGTGCTTCACAACACTTAGCTTCCAGGCACTCTATGCATATTGGTGTACAATGCTTACACGGTCATGTATATGATTGGTGTACTAGTTTACTGGCAAACATGAAATCTCAATTGACAGGTTGCAAATCCGGCACAATGAAGAATTTTGGGTACGGTAGCATTTTGTGTACTTTCTTCTTTGAGAGGATGCCTGCTATCAGTTTGGGGATGCCTCTACCTCAGGTTAACCCCCATGAGCCTAGACTAGGCCATTGGGGTGACATATTCCTCCGCCAGGGTGGTGGGGAAAGTCACTATTGTTATCATACTGATGATTTCTGGGGGTGGTGGGAGAGGCAAGTGCCCGCTTTCGAGAAGTTTCCATGTGCTGGATTGGATTTCCGTCATGATCCAGAACTAGTGCTTCCTCTAGGTGGAGCCTGGGGAGATATTGGTATGTTTTAAGTTTTGAGGATTATTTAATTTTTTCAAACTTTTTCAAGTATTTGATTTTTATGAATGAATTTTGAAGTTCTAATCAAGTGTCACATGCAGATGTTGGGCCTGTTCGTCCTTAGGGACATCCTACCATCTTTGTGAGGCCAGTTGATATTACTGCAGCAGATGCTATGTTGGGGACCCTGGAGAGAAAAATAAGTCGGTTGACTCACGAAGTTCCTGCATGTCGTATGGATCAGATACCTGTTGATATGCAGGAACATGTTGTTGGGGTGCCCCCAGCATGGCTTAGGGTGCTGTGGAAGATCGCTAGGCTAGTCATATGCTATCGCAATGCAGTAGATGATGATGAGGTCCCTCCTTCTCCATAGGAGAGGAATACATTCTATGTATATATTTTTGAGGCTACTATGCCCAGTTTTTTGTACTTTTATGACTTGACTTGATAGACTTGTGACTCAAAACTCATATATTTTTTGATACGGTATCGGCTATATACAGTATCAGTTATTTACATGTGTTTTTTTTGTGTGCAATGTTGTTTATGACAATGTATGATGCAAATGCCAGTCTAAAAGATAGTTTGCTAATGAATCAGCTAATGTGTTTAAACTTCTTGGAATGTGTTCATATCTAATAGAATGAAATTGTCTTTCCAATAGTCTAACTCGTAGGAACTGACGTAGCAATCCAGGATCCCTAATCTTATAGACACCTGTTAACTGAAATACAATTAATTGTGAGTCAAGCCTTAACTCCAAATGTGAAATGCCATGACTGAGAGCATCTCGAAGAAGTTCTATAACTGCACTATATTCAGCCACATTATTCGTGGTAGGACCCAAACAAACCCCCCCCGAAGAGACAAGTTGGCTAGCGGGTGAATAAATAACCCAAGCTGCCGCAGCTAACTGACAGGTGTGGCGACTGGCACCATCAGCAAATCCTAAGAAATGTTTGGTTGACATCTGGTACACGAAACGAAACACACATAAGATTACCTAACGAGCATAGAAAAAACTAGCTTTACAAAAATATACAGCTATGTTACAAGAAAAGGTACTTCATCCTAGGCGTAGTACTTCTTCAGGTAGGGTCAATGCCTGGATCCTCCTCGTGAGGTCGGGCAAAAGTGTTATGGAAATCACGGAAAAGGTTGGTATACGGAATGATCTCATCGAGATAACCGCCCGTTTCAAAGAAAATGTTTCCGTTGACCCCAATGAAAATGTTCACCAGCGAGGTATGCAATCTATTTGCTTCAACAACACCAACTTGTGAAGAAGTGAAATTAGTATTTTCATCGGGTGTTGAACAAAATTCACCTCTCTCTATCAAGTTAAGAACAGGAATCAAGAAGGACCTAGGATCTATATGTTCCCAAGGATGATCTGGGTCGGTCATGGCTTCTAACATTTCCTCTTCAGAAGGTAAAGTAGTATCTAAACTGTCAAGAGAGCGGATCAGGTCCGGTGCCTGAGTAATAGCACAATCTATATTTGACTCGACAGACACCGATGGAGTCGACACATGTTCTGTTGCAGTTGGATAAGAATCCAGGTGAGTAAATTCTACAATAGGGACGGGTACAGAGGGGTTTGTATTAGTTGGGAGAAACCAAGAATCAGTTGTTAAACTAACCATGGAAGTTTCAGATGATGAAAATCCCTCAGTACCAACGAATAAGGTAGGAGCCGGTAGGTCAAAAGTGCCGATTAATGATCCGTATAGTCCTGCTCCTAAAATCTCACCACCCGGGGTGGTTTGATCAATCAATGGAACTGTGGTTTCCAAAGAAGTCTAGTTGTTTCTCTGAGTGAAAGAAAGTTGATCGACTATAACGATCTTACCTTCAAATGGGAACATAACCACTCAAAAAACTACCGATGCAATAGCTTGCATGGCATATGTCCAACTCCTACCCAATAACATATTGTAATCTAGCGGAGCGTCCAGAACTTCTACTTCAACAGCAACTGTCTTACCGGCCAAAGTGACATCAAATGATGGAAAAAATCCATGTGGACGGAAAGTTCTACCATCAAATGCAGTAAGCAGAGTGTTAGAAGGGGCTAACTCAGGAGAACCTAGAGCTTTCCAACAGGAAATTGACATTACGCAAGTTGACGCGCCCTCATCTACAACAACTCATCTGATGGTCATTGGACCATGAACGACTTCAATCTGAAGGGCAACGTGATAGGGAAACCGGTATTTGACATCAGTCATATCAAATCACACAGACATGTTAGAGGATTCCATACTCCCAATAGCTGCCAGAAGTGCATTCCGTTGTAAAGGACAACTTTGCAAGACTTCTAGAGTAGACATGGCACAAGGGGTCTGGGCTAAATCTTCAACCACATTGTAGTTAGAAGCAGTCCGTGTGTTGGGATTGTGCGATGCCCTCTTCAAGGCACCTTTCGGAATCTTGGGCATTGGGTCCACAGGTATGTGAAGTGGAGTGGAGGATTCTGGAATCTCCTTATCCTTTTTCTGTGCTTCCGGGGTATAGTTCCTGGCTCTAGTTTTCAAGAGTGCATCCAAATTAACCATGTTAATGAACATTTGATCAACCATTGCATGTGTAGTACCCCCAGTTTTAGAGGTGCCAGAAGTTGAGCCCTTCCCTTTAGGGAATGGATCTTTCAGGGCGGCAGGCTTCTTTTCTCTTAAGAGCTTCTGGGCTTCTTCAAGCAGATGGCATTGGTGAGTAAGGTGGTTCTACTTGCAAAGTTTACAAGGGAGCTTAACCTTCTTTTCCTCTTTGTTACCCTCTTCGGCATTGTCTTTTTTGGGATTTTGTTGGTTCCCCTCTCCTTTCTTGCCCTTCTTTTTGTTATTGAGCTGCCGAGGGCCCTTTTGATTGTTCTGAACCTTGTTGACAGGCTCAGAAGTAGAAGGAGAGGTCGTGACGAAAGAAACATCTGCAGTCGATTGTTTGACTGATAAGGCATGAACCTGTTTAGTCAGCGCTTCGAAAGCTGCAGAGTCAACTGAACCCACTATGCCGTCAGCATGTGGTCCAGGTTTCGGTCTACTCGGATCGGTATTCGATCGCGGTGCATCGGGTATGATCTCATACAGTAACCCAGATTGTGCATACATGAGGTCTAACTGCTGAGTCTGTAAGATGGCTTCTTCCTCATTAGATACTCTAGATGTAGCTACTTCCTTAGAAATATAAGGAAGGAGTGATTTCAAGTACCACTCTAGAAGGAACTCCAGAGGTATGTTGGCCTTAATGAGCCTCTTCCGTCTTCGCCACTCCTGAATGTGGTCAGATAAGTGAGTGGATTTATTTTGTCTAAAAGTAGACAAAAGGTCTGTTCCGGCATCATACCGAACAGGAAGCTGGAAGTGACTCAAAAAGACTGTGGCGAGATCCCCAAAACTAGAGAATGTTGCTGCAGGTAACTCAATGTACCATTTGGCTGCAGCACCGGTTAAAGTTCTTTGAAACAATCTCAGTCTAATGGAGTCTTCATTTAACGAATTTGAGGAACACCATAAGTGGAAGGTAGTGACATGGTCACCAGGGTCTTCACCTACTTTGCCTTTGAACTTTGGAATGTCCGAAGGTAACTTGGTGGGAACTGATGGCCATGTAGCATTATGACACACAGGATCGTTGGTCAGTTTGGAAAGATATGGCAAATTTAAAGTTGCCAGAAATGGTAGACGAGGCCGGTAAGATGGTACTTGATACGTTGGGGTCACAAAAAGGGGAACTACCCATAGTTTGACCCATGAACTGTTGGTAGGGGTTTCCCCCAGCCGTCTGCTGGTAGGGGTTGCCCCCAACCATCTGTTGATAAGGGTTGCTTCCGGCCATATGTTGATAGGAGTTTCCACCTACCATCTATTGATAGGGGTTTCCCCCAGCTACTTGTTGGTAGGGGTTACCCCCAGCTACTTGTTGGTAGGGGTTGCCCCCTGCCATCTGTTGTTGTTGTATGAAAGAGTTATTAAAATTTCCCCACCCATATGAAAGTGGATTAGTGCTCTGTGGGTTCGTCCACTGTGGCTGGGTGTTAGCCCCGCCATATTGCTGGTTAAAGATACTACCCCCTCCCCCTGAGAATAAGGAAAAAGGGACATTACCTGCAGGCATACTACATTGATTCATGTTAGGGCCTACAAACGTATTGAGACCAGTAGAAGTTGATGTGGACGGTGCAGTCATGGTGCCCATGACTAGCATGTTTGCAGAAGCACTTGGTCCTACAACAGGTGTGGAAATCCAAGTACTAGGTATCTGATATAACGGTTGAGAAGCAGGAGGTGCTGCAAAGTTGGCTGTGCTACTAGGTCCAACAGTAGGTGTAGGAATATATGCAATCGTTGTCGAACTAGGCATACCTAATGTACCAGTGTTGAAACTGAAAGATGGAGTAGACACAGATGTGGTTTGTGCCTGACTTGGTGTAGCAGTAAAAGAAGGATTTACTGTATTAATGTTCATACCTAAAGTGGGAGTTTGGGGAACTCCCTGTTCACCTCCTAGATTAGACATCAGATGTCCGGGTAAGGAATTGTTTGCACTGAAATGGGGCTGCTGGAAACCAACAGGTGACAGAAGCGGAATTCTAGTATTGGTTAAAGGAGGATTGAAAGGAGTGCTATACTCCGCAGATGTAAGGTCTTAAACCTCGACTAAACTAAAGTGTTGCTAATCTGTGGTACCTGGTAGTGGTTCCTCGGGAACCTCTATTTCAAGGTTTTCTGTTGCAAGAATTTCTTCAGGAAATTTTGTTTTAGGAGTAGTTTCTGAAGAAATACCGGGGTTTACCCGCTGTCGTCTAGCTGGCTGTAAAGGTTCTGTTCTAAGTGGTGGAAGGTTTTGAAACCTCCTCGATCTACGAAGCTCTTGATTCTCTGTGATTATAAATATAAAATAACAGACTAGAACCTAGTGGCCACTACAACTAGGGGGCAAACAGCACGCCAACTAAAAAGTCCTAGGTATACAAGCCAGTCAAACAAAGATGCCTTCCGGAGAAGAGTCTGCGATGATGAGGGCCCAGAATAGATCAACGAAGCAAGAAAGACAGTTACCCGGGGTCCACAATACAATGACTAAGGGTGCAAGCGCTAGAATCACCCAACCACCCTCCCAAAGACCTGCAAGGGATTTCCTCCCACGTCTGTCTTAGGTACAGCAGATATACCCTCTACTGTCACATGTGTATGAACCTAGAGTCAGATTCTAAGGATACCACAACACCGAAAACTCCTGGGGGAACAGTCACTAATCGAATCAGAAAGCGTGGGCAGGGTAGCTAAGCTCGAAACTCGAAAGAGTCCCCAATACGCAATCCGATCCTGGCGTATGCTCGAACAGAAAGTGGGAGGAGTATTCCCAACAATCTAATCTCACAATGACCTACTGCATAGATTCCAGGCAAGTTTGGAGTGAGGTGGGTTTACCTGTGATAGTCTCACTACGATTTTTGCTTAATGTGTGATCTTGAGTGGTTTAAGGTGATTTAAACTCAAGATCCTAACCAAGACTAGTTGGTGTAGTGTATCCCTAAAAGGAAAAATTGTTTCTAGTTCATTTTATTAAAATTTTTAGGGTTGTTATTACTCAAAAAAGGGTAGTGCTTTTGTGTGGCGTGGTTGCAAAAAGGAAACAAAAGTGCAATAAATCAAAACTTTCTACAACAAAGCTCTTTCCATTTTTTCCATTTACTTCTTTCCAAAACTGAAAATCTAAGTAAATCTACTAAAAAAAATTTTGTTTTCTTTTTTGGAATTGTACAAAATATCCCTATGTTATCTTGTAACAAGGAAAATAAGTCTTATTAAACTTAAACTACCAATTTTTTTTTGCTTTTTCTATAAACGAAAAAGAACTATGAAAAATGGAAAGTAAAATAAAACTTATGTGCAATGTGTGTAATTATGGCTAAAAAGTTCCTAAGCTTATAGCTATCAAGACACTCGCTCGAAAAAGACTTGATCTACAGGTTTTTTGCAAAGAAAAAGCCTCGAAACTCGGAAACAAAGTGGGAGAAAACAAAGGAGAAAGATACAAAAGGACTGACCTAAAGTATCTAGCCCTAGCAAGACCACTATGCAAGCAAAAGTAGACAAGCAAGCTGCCCTACTAATACAAAGAAACTGAGAAATTAATTAGCCTACAGCTGTTTAAATGCACTTGCAACCAGAAAAAGACAATAAGTCCAAGAAGATCGAAAATCAACCAAATCGGAAGACACCCTAGAAGCTCTTAAAACGGACCAAACCCTAAAACAAAGGGTAGGATGAGTAAAAAGCACACAAACGTTGCCACAAATAGCGGATACAAGAGTATGCAGGTTTGTGAACTAGCAACATGCAGTCAGGGTCTAAAAAAGTGGAAGTGCTCAACACAAAACACAACCTAGTCTTCCAAAAAGTCACAAACAGTCCAAACTTTCCAAAGGTCAACAAGCGATTCAAAAGATGGAAAAAACTCAAAGAAAGGTTCTATGACTCAAACAAAAGTTTAAAACCTCATACAACAATCAAAGAGATCCAAAAGCAAAGTCAGCAAACCACAAGACTGGCTAAAAACTCAAGCAAACTGTTAATAAACAGCTTCAGGAAACGTACCCTACTGTGTAGTAGGGAAACTCGTGCCCCTGCAGAGATGGGCGCTACTATATGTATAGCACAGTAGCATATGGGCGCTACTGTATGTACAACAGGGTAGCGCTCATATCTCAAAAGCTTAAAAAACTGACTTTGAAATAAACCAAAAGACTGATGAAAGCAGCAAGAAACAGTCAGGGGATACCTATAGGGTTTCTCAACACATCAAAGAAGTCAAAACAAATCCGAGAAGACAAACAAGAACAAGGTTTCCTAGAGCCAAACTCAACTTTCCCCAGCGGAGTCGCCAGTCTGTTGGCGAGCAAATCTACCCTATAGCAAGGAAACTAATGCTATCAACTTGGTTGAGGTGACAGGTAAGTGTATTGATGATATTACAAATATATTTATGAAAAGAAATAAGTTATGGATCTTGAGAACACACCTTTCAATTGAAGTTTGATCCTAGCCTCTGTTTCATCTTGTGTTCAACGTCAAATCCACCTTCCTTTCAGTAAACCTGCAATAACAATACCTTTCTCAAAGCGTTTTGGACAATATATAAAGCTTGAAAGAAACAAAAACAGTGTTTAACATTCAGCATTGACGAAAACAGATCCAAATTAAGATGTTATTTCAGAACACATTTAAATTGGTACAAGAAAGACACTTCAACCTTTATTGTCAAAAGTAGAATGATGTACAAGTATACCTGATCATGTAACAGGCTCCTGCAACTTGATTCTGGGCTCTGGCTCTTCTCTAGCTTGGATATCTTTAGCAACAACTCCTCCAATGCAAGCTTCTCTCTATGTCTCAAAGTTTCTCCATTAATCCATCCAACCTTTCTCTTTAGTCTTCCTGATATTTATAGGATTAAAGAAGTAGTTCAGGTCGATGTATAGTTATGGAGGAAGTTGGGGAAGTTGGGAAACTACCAGCAACTAATCCTCCTCGAGAAAATTAATTATTTTTTAATCATATTTTGATATGTACGCGACTATTGTTCAGTGAAGTAGCGTATAGGGCGCTACTTTCGTGTTTATCAACTAGCGCTCATCGAGTTTAAAATGTTGAGCGCTACTATGCTGAGAAGGAGTAGCGTATATTAGGATATGGGCGCTACTATTATACACTGGAGTAGCATATGGGCACTAGTCTCTTTAAATAGAGTAGCGCTCATATCTCAGAATGATATTTTTTGGGGTTTTTCCAGTAATGTTAGGAAATGGAGTGAGTCAAAGTATCATCTCAGGTCAACATGCTCCTCCATCCAAGTTGTCCTTTTGTGTGATCAACAGCTGAAGGTGATCACGGACGGAGAGGTGCAAGTTTGACCTATAATAGTTGTACATGTTACTCTCTCAGTTAATATCCTAGATAAAATTGAAATTCTAAAAAAAACTAACATGGTATCAGAGCTAGCCTGAAAGAAGGCATGATCTGGCATTTATGACACTTGTTGCACTTGCGAAGCTAGGTCTTGCTATAGCAAAAACCAATCATCGTAGAACTTTCACTATAAATCCATTCCGGAGAGGGTTCAGGATCTGAAACCTTTGCAGGTCATAGATAACATCCCCATGTACCTTTTTTCAGAAGCACAACTTCTAATTCGTTGTACTTTGTGATTTAGGATCTGTACAATCTAGGGTTTCTGCCTCTTCCAGATCGCAGTCATAAACATGTGACCTAGGAAAAAAGGTCATAACGTGGGCTAGGAAGCTCCAAATGCAATTTCCTAAAAAGTGACAGGTAGGGAACTGAATGTAATTTATCAGGTAACTTTTTTAGAGGCCGAAGTGGAACCAATGACACGTGGCATGCCATACAAGTTCTCTCTCTTGTTTTATCCCATAAATAGGTCACGTTGCGACACTTGGCATAACTCTCTCTCAGAGAATCCATTTGAGGTCAGACCTATAGGGTTGGAAATATAATAGGTCAAGCTACAATAGGAAGAATTTTTAGACCCTGTAGATCTGAAAGTTTGGAGTTACACCAGAAACAATCAGGTGCATATTTCTATCAAAACATAATTGGATTTTGAGCACCTTCATTCATGGCTCCGAGAAGTTAGGGTTTCAGAGAATGTTGAAATGTTTGTATCGAAGACCATGGTTGGATGATCCTCATCAAAATCAAAATTTAGAGACTAGGATATAATTTTTTGGTTGGGCAGAAGCCCGGGCTTGATCAAACCCTAGTTCGAGACTTTGATCAGAAAGGTGGAAAATTAGGGCTTCTGCAAAAGTTGGAATTTTTGAAGTCTGTGACCACGGCCGGAATCTCCTCAAAAAAATCAAAGTTTAGAGCTTGGGCAGAAGGGTGAGCTTTATCAAACCCTAGTTCAGGATCATGTCCAGAAGATTTGGAAGTTTCGAAGGCAATTTTGAGGGGTGAAACTTTGCAGTTTTCAAACTCTGAGTATACCAGCTTGATCAGCTCATCAAGGCACATCTTTCTATCCTTTCAGAAGTTTGAATTTTTAGTGTTTCCCTAACAAACCCTAATCCAGCTCCAGATCCAGTTTTTGCAAATCAAGTGGATTGGGTTAATCCTAGAAGAAAATGGATTGGTCACCTGCATAAGTGAAGAAGTTCCAGTTTCAGAGGGAGATGAGGCTAAGGCCTTACATAAGAAGATTACAAGCAATATCGACAGGTATGACTTATCCAAGTATGTTTCAAGATCTATTCATGATTAAGTTTATGGTATGTTTGTCTTCATTAAGGTTAGTACAATCTTGATTAACTTTAGACTTGTCATATCACCTTAATAAAATTATGAATGGAGATATTCATTGATTAGGGTTTTGACACATATGATTGTACTAATGCATTGTGGTATTGTATGAGGTCGATGTTTTCCGCTAACATGAAAGGTACATCAAGAAAGACAAATCATGTTCTAGTTCAAGAACATATGACCATGGTGACATGAAGACAAAGATTCATCCATTGTCATGGATCACATAGAAGATCTACTTACGAGGTATGTATAACTTGGTTCTATAATGGTTAACCTATGAAATATGCAGGTTACTAGCACAAGTCATTGAAGAGAACAAGAAGACATTATGCGGGTATGTTAGAAATAACTAGGTAGCATGCTAATCCATGTATGTTTTTCCTATATCCCGTTAGAATCCTACCTTGCATTAGGATCTTATACTGTTGTATGGTTGATAATGATTATTCATGAAGCTAGAAATGTAAGTAATCAAGGGTTTATGCATATTATGTCTCTTACCTTGATTGATGATATGACTAACCAGAAAAGTCCTTTGGTCAAATAAGAATATGCATGAGTAAAAGAAGTATTCCCTAAAACCTTGAATACTAATGTTTATTATCTATGTTTGAAATGATCATGACTATACATGTTTAAGACTATTGTGTTTTGATAGTATTGAGATTATACTAATGAATGTATGTATGATACCTCGAGGATAACACAATGATGGTACTAGTAAGTATAGATAGTGATCGAGGATGGATATAAGTTCAAGGACAGGTAATCGAGGAAGCGGAGATCAAGAGGGACCACACTCCAGTAGTTTCTGCAAGGAAGAAAATATTGAGAGGGAGTCCACCCTACAAACCAAAAAAAGATAAGTATTTGAATTGTCATTTCTTGCATATTTGTGTGTTTAAATAATATTGTTCAATATGCTTAGACTTAGAGTGTGTATTATGCATATTAGAATAATTGCATTAATGAACAGTATACTACTAATATGCATGTGATGGGTAAATGGCCTATGGCACTATACAACATTCCATTGCTACTTATCTAGAATGAAACCTCTTTGCTGACATGTTGGGAGTTGTGCACACTCTTAACAATATTCTAGTAGAGATTGGAAGGCATCTAGAAAGTTATGAGATATGGATAAATGTTGTATTGAAGCATTGGCTAAGATAATTGCATGACTGTATGACATATTTATTTATGGGTAAAAATTTGTTCTGAAAACTATGAGATGTTTTTCTAATCATGCATTTTAACTTGTTTTGTAGGAAGGATCATATACCATCACCTACAAAACAAGGACTACAACATTTGTTCAGCAACAAAGTTATCTATTCAAGATATTAAAGATATTGAAGTTCCTAGGATTCGGGAAGAATGCCATGATCGAGGAGTACCAGTCGATCATGAAGAATGATATTTGGGATGCAGCTCCAAGACCTGAAGGGAAGTCTGTTGTGACTTCCAAGAAGATCTATAAGATCAAGCATCCTGCAATGGTAGCATAAAGAAATACAAAGTGGGGCTTGTAGCTCGTGGCTTCTCCCAGAAAGAGGGAATAGACTATGAAGAGACTTTTGCTCCTATAGCCAGATATGCTTCCATCAGATCAGTACTTGCTCTGGCTGTAGTGATGAAGTGGAAGATACACTAGATGGATGTCTAGAAAGCTTTTTTGAATGGTGTAGTCGAGGAGGAAGTGTATGTGGAGCAGCCACTTGGTTTTGAAACACATGACAGAGAGTCACATGTGTGCAAACTGAAGAAAGCCATGTATGGTTTGAAACATGCACCTAGGACCTTGTATGGCAGGATAGATGGCTTCCTATCCAGTTTGGGCTTTACCAAGAGTAAAGCGGATTCCAACCTTTACTACAAGGTTGAGGAAGGCAATCCAGTGATACTACTATTGTATGTGGATGACCTGTTTGTAACAGGTGAGGATAGATTGATTGCCGACACGAAGAGGAAGCCTGCTGCCTAGTTTGAGATGAAGGACTTCAGTATGATGCACTACTTTCTTGTTATGGAGGTGTGGAAGAGTGCAGATGGAATCTTCCTTGGACGAGAGAAGTGTGCAGTAGATATCCTGAGGAGGTTCGAGATGATGGACTGCAAGACCATGGCCACACCTATGGCATTGAACCTGAAGCTTCTGTGTGATGCTTCATCTGAGCCAGTTGATGCCACGATGTATCATCAGATGATTGAGTCCTTTATGTACCTGACGAACATGACACCAAATATTTGCTTTGTTGTGAACACATTGAGCCAGTTCCTGATGGATTCGAGAAGTGTTCACATGGTTGCTGTAAAGCATATTATGAGGTACTTGAAGAGTACAATTGATTATGGTCTCAAGTATGATGCGAATCAAAAGTTTAACCTGCAGGGTTATGTTGATTCAGATTGGGAAAGCAGTTCCATAGATCGGAAGAGCACTTTGGGGTGCTGCTTCATAATGGGATCCGATATGATCCCTTGGTTTAGCAGGAAGCAGTCCTGTGTGCATTGAGTATAGACGAAGCAGAGTATGTTGCAGCTTGTTCGACTAGTTGTGAGGCAGTATGGCTGAGGAAGCTACTGTCTGAGTTATTTGATCTTCCATTGGAGGCTACTGGTATCTTTTGTGACAACCAGAGTTGTGTGAAGATGTCTGAGAACCCGGCGTTCCACGATAGGTCGAAGCACATTGAGATCAAGTATCACTATATCAGGGATACAGTGCAAAGAGGAGGAGTGAAGCTCCTGTATGTTACGATGGATGAGCAGGTTGTAGATGTGTTGACGAAATCACTAGCCAGAGTGAAGTTTGAGTACTTCAGAGAGAGGCTTGGTGTTCTTTAGATTGATGACACTTCAAGGAAGAAGTGATGGACACATTTGCAGGAGCCATTCCAAGCATGGTGAGAGGAGGATCCTTCCCCTGGCTGTGGATGTAAGCGTTGGATGATGTGCATCAGGACGATACTCCAGTTACTGCTCTATATATGCATCATGTTGGATGCTTTGTATGATTAGTTGGATCATGTATATGTATATGCATCATGTTGGATGATTGTTATGATCAGTTGAATCATGTATATGTATATGCATCATGTTGGATGCTGGATATGATCAGTTGGATCATGTATATGTATATGCATCATGTTGGATGTTGGATATGATCAGTTCGATCATGTATATGTATATGCATCATGTTGGATGCTGGATATGATCAGGTGGATCATGTATTTGTGTATGTATCAGGTAGATACATTGTATGATTAGGTGGATCATGTTTAATGATATGTATCAGGTGGATACATTGTATGATTAGGTGGATCATTTATGATGATATGTATCAAGTGGATACATTGTATGATTAGCTCGATCATGTATGGTGATATGTATTAGGAAGATAGATTGTATGCATCAGGTGGATGCATGGTATGATCAGGTTGATCACGGATGATGAGTATCGAGACGACGCTCTAGATGACATGCATCAGGATGATGCTATGATGATGATTGGGATGATCACAGATGACGAGCTTCAGGATGTTGCTCTAGATGACATGCATCAAGACGATGCAGTGATGATGATTAGGATGATCATGTTATGATGTACATCGGGATGATGTATGGTGAGTATCAGGACGATACTCTATGGCCGTGGACAGGTTGTGCATATGAGCATATAGGTAGACCTGGGAGATCCGACAGGTAGAGCTGTGTGCTAGTAATAGTTGGGGATGCTCTTTCAAGGCATTGCTCTAGGAGGACATATAATAGTGCCCCAAGATATCCGACAGGTAGAGCTGTGTGCTCGTAACAAACTGGGATGCTCTTTTGAGGTTTTGTCCTATGGCATGTAATGTGCCCTTGGGAGGTCCAACAGGTAGAGCTATGTGCTTGTAATAGCCTCGGATGCTCTTACAAGGTTTTTCCATGACCACATGTAATGTGTCCTTGGGAGGTCCGATAGGTAGAGCTGTGTGCTCGTAACATCCTGGGATGCTCTTGCAAGGTTTTGTGTTGTGACCACATGTAATATGTCGTTGGGAGGTCCGACAGGTAGAGCTGTGTGCTCATAATAGCCTAGGATGCTCTTGCAAGGTTTTATGGTGGGGTCACATGTAATATGCTCCTGGGAGATCCGATAGGTAGAGCTGTGTGCTCGTAAAAACCTGGGATGCTATAGCCAGGTTTTGTGACACACGTAATAAGTCCTGAGGATTCCATAGTATGGCCAGTGATGATAAATACCTACATATGGTGGGCCTACATCTAGTATGAAAAAGGACTAGCTCTGTAGAACTTTCTATGATGAGTAGATCAGAGATTGATTGAGATAGGAGTAGCAGTGACGATGACGATCATCCATATAAGAAGATTTGTGCTAACAGATCCATGTCGAGAAATACCTTCCTAGTTAAGAGGGAGTGTTGATGTAATTGTAACTTCAGAATGTATTTCACATATATGTATATTGTACTCCTACAAAGATGTTATTATTCCTGTATACGGAAGTGTCATCATTTATATTGTAAGTGTCATAACTTATACTTGATTGGTTATTAGACCACCTTGTTTGGGTCGGCCTTGTATAAGTCATGTGGGTTAAAGGGTTATTAGACCACCCTATTGGGGGTCATCCCTATCAGCATTATGTTATGTGGTTAAGTTAAGGCTGACCTAGTAAAGGTTATTATGCAAGTCAAGTCAAGTATAAATAGAGTGTGGGAGACACTCCATTTGATCATTCACATTCTCACTCACACACTCATTGGACAGTGGCGCACTTGTGGAGGAGGAGAAGCTGCTGCTAGGTGAAGACTATCTCTTATACTTGGTTTGTATCATTTCTCTATCTATCTCTGAGGAAGTTGCAAGGTTTTTCACCTTCTTGGTTTTCCCCGATGAAATTCTGTGTCTCTTGTGTGCTTGCATTATTGTGTCCATGTTTGATATGATGTAGATATGCTTTACATGTTATTCTCTCAGTTAAGATCCTAGATAAGATTGAAATTCTAAAAAAAAGTAACAATACAATGGAAGGTAGGTGGCCCTTTCCTTCCAAATTCCTTTCAATAATCGTTCAAGTGTTTGTTAATTTAATAGTTTTTTTTTTAATTTTTTAAACCAATTTAATAAAATTTGTTACATGTATATTAAACCAAACAATGAAATTTATTAATTAAATTTTGAATTTGTTGTTTTAATCTTAACAGAGAACACAAACCCAAACCCAAACCCGAAAACAAACGCAAACCCAAACCCAAAGCCGAACACAAACACAAATCCAAACCCAAACCCAAATCCAGACACAAACCCAAACACCGAGGAGGAACACGACCGGAATTCAGAGATTCCAGCTCGTTTGGGTGCATTGAGGCACCTTAGCTCACTCTTTAGAGGGGGGACCACTTAAGACAATCATTATCCAAGGCATTAGACTCCATAACAAACACAATTTCCAATGCCTAGGGAGCACTATACAACATCAGCTTGTACAGAGATTCCTAGAGGCAATACTATTCCACTGGGTTGAGCTATAGAGATGCGAAAAAACTAAATATAACCAAAGGCCAATAGTTTTCATTATTCCAGGACCCTAGCACCGGAATGGTTCCACCCACTAGTCGACCACACATTTCCATAGACTGTTGTGTGGAACCAAATGTGAAATCCAATTGGATGGATCGCTGGTACATGGTCTTCGATGAAGACCCTCATGGGAATAGAGACATCCCATTCTATTTCTTGAGGAAGCTGTATGCATAATTTATCCTGGGGAAACATGTGAGCTATTTTGATATTTTAGAGTTCCAGAGTGTAGGTCATGGGATGCCCCAATATAGGGAAGGGGCTAGGATTGATCCTAACCATGTGCGACACCCTCCACGCATATCGAATCCCCCTCGGGTATATCCACATGCCGGTCCGATTATTGAAGATACACAGGAGGCCTTATTTGATTTGGCTGATACATTTCTTTGACATGGGACTGCTGTCGAAGGCAATGTAGGCAAAGGGGTTGGCACTTCCGAGGCTATCCCATCTGGGGTTGGACCATCTCACACTGAGCATCCACTTACTAGGTCCCCAGACAAAACTAAAGTAACACATCACACTGATGACGCAGAGTCTTCAGAGCATCATGATATTCCACACCCTTGCACATCATGTTGAAGCATATGCTATGGGCCTGCTTTAGAGTTTCGGGGCGATGGATTACTCGGATATGTAAGTAAAATTCATTCTTTACATAATATATATTTTGTTTTATATCATAGTTTTCAATTGTTTCATAATTTATTTCTATTTAATTATCTGACAATTTACGTGAACAAATATATAGTTGGTGTCCAATAACACCCCAGATTCACATAATCCGGCCGTTGATGCTGATATCATTGATCCAGCGGTCAATGCTGCATATGATTTTGGTGCTTCACCATTAGCTATAAGAACTTTACTTTTTAATTTGTCGAGTGATTTATATATTTATAATAGAGATTGCAACATTCAACACGTCTTAAAATTGATACATTATGTTTTATGCAGGGTGGGCACGATGAGTTTGTGGAATCCCAGGTCAGTCCCTCCCATGTAAAGGAACATTCTTTTAATTATACTTTTAATTATGCTTTTGATGATTTGAAACATGTATGCCTTTATTTATTAGAAATTTTCTAATTGTATATTTATGTTTTATTACGTAGCATGGTTACCGAGCTATTTTTGACCGTCTATTTAGGCCATTGTCATTCATTCCACCCACCAGTGACCCTCTTCCCCCACCCCCAGGTACGTGTACATGTCTCGCTTTCTTTGAAAAAGTCATTGTCCATCCATATAGTATATATACAATCTTGTTCTCTTTGTATTTGCTGACATTGACATATGTTACTTTATGCAGGCATCTAGTGATGCAGTGGTGCTTGAAGAGCACCCAATCGACGTTATTGTTGACCCACGTCTCCCCCTTCCAGGTACGTGTATGTCTCACTTTCTTTGAAAAAGTCATTGTACGTCCATGTAGTATATACAGTCTTGTTTTCTTTTCATTTTCTGATATTGTTCCATATGTTACTTTATGCAGGCATCTAGTGATGTAGTGGTGCTTGAAGAGCACCAAATCGACGTTGTTGGTGACCCACATCTCCCCCCAGGTACGTGTATGTCTCTCTTTCTTTGAAAAGTCCATTGTATGTCTAAGTAGTATATACAGTCTCATTTTCATTGTATTTGCTGACATTGGTCCATATGTTACTTTATGCAGGCATCTAGTGATGCAATGGTGCTTGAAGAGCACCAAATCGACATTGTTGGTGACCCACCTCTCCCCCCCCAGGTATGTGTATGTCTCTCTTTCTTTGAAAAGGTCATTCTACATCCATGTAGTATATACAGTCTCAATTTCTTTGTATTTGATGACATTGGTCCATATGTTACTTTATGCAGGCATCTAGTGATGCAATGGTGCTTGAGTAGCACCAAATCGACATTGTTGGTGACCCACCCCTCCCCCCCCCAGGTACGTGTATGTCTCTCTTTCTTTGAAAAGGTCATTCTACATCCATGTAGTATATACAGTCTCATTTTCTTTGTATTTGCTAACATTGGTCCATATGTTACTTTATGCAGGCATCTAGTGATGCAATGGTGCTTGAAGAGCACCAAATCGATGTTTTTGGTGACCCACCTCTCCTCCCCTAGGTACGTGTATGTCTCTTTTTCTCTGAAACGGTCATTGTACATCCATGTAGTATATACAGTCTCATTTTCTTTGTATTTGCTGACATTGGTCCATTTGTTACTTTATGTAGGCATCTAGTGATACAATGGTTCTTGAAGAGCACCAAATTGACGTTGTTGGTGACCCACCTCTCCCCCCTGAGGTATGTGTATGTCTCTCTTTCTTTGAAAAGGACATTGTACGTCCATGTAGTATATACAGTCTCATTTTCTTTGTATTTGTTGACATTGGTCCATATGTTACTTTATGCAGGCATCTAGTGATGCAATGGTGTTTGAAGAGAACCCAGTTGGGGCCACTAATGACCCTGCACACCCCCCCCGGGTACATGCAGTTACATGGCCAAGTAACTTGACTTACACATGAATGGTAAGTAAAATTTTTTATATTTGCTTGGAATTTGAACAAATGTACATAGATTTGTTTTTGTTTTTATAGCTTGGTAAACTAACTTACAAATTTTGGTTTGTGTGTACAGTCTCCGGAAATGAGAATCAATCCTCCCATTCAGTGTTGGGGAATGCCATCCAGCATCTGAAAAGGAAATATTGACTTCTCAAAAGCCACTGACATTGGCAGTGAAAAGGGGGATAAATTGAAATCATCTATAGGGGGGGTAAATGGAATCCATGTATAAGGGGGATACATACATGTACCGTTTTGTTTGTATACACATAGATGTACAGTATGATCCACTATTTTGTATTATGGCCATGGCATGCCATTTTTGAAAACATTATATTATGTACATATAATATAAAGCAATGTTCAGATTTATATATATGATTGACTTGATATGGGAACATGATGTGCATTATATGACTTATCATCCTGCCAACTATGTGATTTTGTATCATCCTACCAAGACTTATGACTTAGGATAGATATATCATATTTCAATAACAAAGTGTGATGTAACACTTGACATCTTGAATATCATTTTTATTTTTTATATTTATGTCGCAATTTGTTTGTTTGATGTTGTTGTTGCATTAGATGTTTAAAATATTGAAAAAAACTCGTCCCAAGAAAGCGTTGAAAATTAAAAGAGATGGCTGAAACAAGTTTGACACAATAGTTCAAACAAACTCAACGAACATCTTCATGAGAAACACCAAAATATGACACACTGTCATCATCATCATATGTGGCCCTAGTTCATCAAATCAACATCACATTTTTCTTCACAATTATCACATCATATGTGACCCTAGCACTAGCATCTGAGCATCAAACATCATGACATCAGTAGCACCATTATACTACTCATCATCATTGACCATTGCCTCAGTCTTTTTATGCATCATCTAACTATCCATTATCTTCAGTACTCTGTCCACCAAATCAGTACATCCTATTCATAGTCAACATAAACATGTCTTCATCATTCTCATCAGCATTCATACTCTTGGCATCATGTTAACAATCACATACTGTCCAAAAATGTTTCCATACTTGGTTGTATAATTGTTAAAGAATACTTTTAAGATCTCATTAAATAGGCAATTTTTTGGGCAAAATGTTATGCACATAAAATAAACTTGTTTGCAATTATTATCAAAATCAACCCTTTTAGGATATTTAAGACCAACAAGTAACTTCACACTAAACACATATACCAACGGTCTGCAACAACTATGATCTACTTGCATTAACTCCCAAAAGACCACTTCACTTTGAAGGAAAGTAACAGTAGTTTTTGTGTTCCTGTAACAACTCACTTAAATACACTCACAATGATATATAATTATGCCTAGACACCTATAGGACTACCACTTTTTGTTACTATCAAGAACAAATTATTGCAGCCCTACTTCACATCATTTCACTTCATAACATCCCTATACTAACTTCCATAAAGTATTCAACAACTTGGCCATCCAAAACATGCTACAAGAACATTCTAAGGACTGAAAACAACAATTCTACCTTTATTCTCATCTTGAGTTAGCATAAAAAATCCGCCTTTCTTTTAACACTTTTATATCTTTAAGAAATGCAACAAGAATTTAAATCTTGAAAGAAAAACTGAAAGTAAACTATGTGTAAATGTTGAGTTATAAGGAATTAGTATAACCAATCAATTATGAAATGGTTAGTTACAAGGAAATATTGTAACCAATAAATTATTAAAATAAACTCATAACCAATCAATCAAGTGAGAACCATGAATATAATTTAGCATTTTCGAGATTATGCACCTTGAATGTGCACAATGAAAATTTATAGATTATGTCCCTTGCACATTTAATTTCCAGAATTAACCAAGAGTATGTAACACACTTGGTTAGGGTGAATATGCTTTATTAAAACAAGAGATTAATGCCCAAGTGTCCCTGAATGACATTTTCATGTGGCTTGCAACTTGACATAACTTGGCAACCAGAGGTCGGATCGATGAACTGTCGACTCCGTTGGTCTCTTGGTGTGTGATTACCTCTAGGGAGTCCTCTCCCTCATTTTCTCATGGCCTAGTGACTTAATTGTGAATTCATTTCGTAAAATAGGATTTTGCTCAGTTTCCTTCAATGCAACTCTCGCATTGGTGGGTCAACTCTGCAAAACCCTCCACCGAGCCAGTGTTGGTATTGTTCCCCCATCGGCATTTCCCATACACACTTGCAGGATCCAATGGCACGCAATCTTGTTGCTCCGTTTGCTTTTTCTCTCCCAAACCGAAAGTTACCAAGTGTCCCTGAACAACATTTTCATGCAACTTGCAACTTGACTTAACTCGGCAACTGGAGGTCGGATCGATGAACCGTCGACTCCATTGGTCTCCTGGTGTGCGATTACCTCTAGGGGGGCCTCTCCCTCATTTTCCCATGGCCCAGTGACTTCATTTTGCATTCATTTTGTAAACTAGGGTTTTGCTCAGTTTCCTTCAATGCGACTCTTGCATTGGTTGTTTCAACAACTACACATGGGTCTTGTTCAATTGAATTAATCATTCGTTGTATATCAAAATCTACATATGGTACATTCGAACATGTTGCAGCATTAAGAAAACACTATGTGTCTAGAGATCACGGGATATATTATTCTTGTACAAAAGTATAAGCCAACAACCATATGCCTAAGCTACACTTACAAATTACAAACCAACTAGGGTTTCATGAACTAGACAACGCATAATAAAACTAGGGTTCACAAATTGAGACATGGAACTACAAACTAGGGTTTTATGAACTCTTATGGTTTAGATCATTAGATTGATTAGTATCATTTAATGTCACGTCCCCACCCATCATACCAGTGCAATGGGGAGGATCGTGAGGCTAAAACCGGGCATCCAGCCCATAAGCTTATTTCATAAGCATTCACATACTATAATGAAGATATGAAGATTCATAAAGATTTTAAAAGAACAGCAGAAGTAATTTCAATACACACCCATCATACATTCCAGATGTTCATGCCATTCATCAATTTAAGCAATATCAAATTAGCAAATGAGAATACTTATCTTAAACCAAGTAATCCCTGAGCAACCAGCTACGCTTCTGCAACGTTCCACCCAACCGTAGGCCAGTGTGCTCCTTAATCTCTCAGCACCACTGCCACCCCCGAGCTGGGCATGATCTCCACAAGGAAAAAGGGGAAAAACAGGCTCATCACATAGCCAAAGATACGCCAGAAACAACCATACCAACCAGCAGTTGGGTTTTTGAGGATGCTAGGAGATGGATGCATATAACAACAAAAGTGTGAGTGCTGGGCATGAGAAAAACGCTTCTATAGTGAAGTTCCCAACAATGGGTTTCTAACAGTTCCAGAAAAATGTGGGCAACCAAAACGAAAAGGAGAAAATGGGAAATCAACCCCAGGAGAGCATAATCGTTTTCAGAAGAATGCTCATGGGCATTTTGTGGGAAGAAACGGCCTCCCTAACCCCAAAAATCGTGGCTCTCTTCTCCCATCCAATGAGCTAACCAAAAATAAGTTTGCAGGCATGGAATAATGCCGGAAATGGTGAAAAATGGGAAGGATAAAACCCCAACAGGCTCAAACTGCGTGAGAGGAAGAATGCCCTGCCTAAAGAATGGCTTTGGGCCAATTTCGTGGGATTTTTCTTGCCCAGCCAACCAAAAATTGATTTCCCAGGTTGTTGTCTTGCCCATACACAAAAATTGACAGCCATACTTCTCCCATCCCAAGGCATTAATTGTCTCAACCAATTATTGGAAGAATTAAATGATTGGGTGCATGAGGCCAAATGGGTAGTTGAGAGTTCATGGGTTTCCTCAATGAAATGGCTTAACACCATGGCTCAAGGGTTTGGTTATTTTCCCTCCCTATTCCTTGTAAAGATCATGCCCCCATCTCTTTGTTGCATTGCGTAGCTGGTTGTGGGTATCTTTCATTAAATTCATATTTACATGATGTCTTATTTACATCGTGCCCTTCTAGCACAAGAACCATAGGCATCTATCTCTTTAATTTCCAGTACATAAAATGCTAAATCAGTGGTGGGGCCTTGGCCTTGAGCTCCTCACCATGATTAAGTTACAATATTTACATCATTCATGATTTAATGCAAGGGGGTCAAAATGGGGACGTGACATTTAAGTAGAAACAAAAAGGCCATATACCTAGGCTATGCAGATACATGAAACAAAATGAATAGGGTTGAACATGGATCACAAGTGGAAGTTCACATGCATGCATGACTTAGAAGTAGAAACACATGTACACATGAATTACAAGCAAAACCAACTAAGGTTTAATGAATTATAAGAAATACATGAGTATAGAGATCAGAGGCTATGTTATTTTCATTAAAGTAGAAGCCAATAGCCCATATACCTAGGCTACACTTACAAATTGAAAACCAACTAGGGTTTGATAACTACAAATTGCATACTATAACTAGGGTTCACAAGTTTAAAGATGGAACTACAAACTAGGGTTTTATGAACAAATTACTTTCATTTGAACCCTATCCCATCCAGAGTACCCTTGCCATGCCAGAATCTCCAACCCTAGCCCCCGAAAGTTATTCTGAAGAGTCAGTCGTTACTTTGTATAGACAAATTTCCCCTGAAATTCATAAAGCTTTCCTTGATACCTGTCTAAAACCTGATGTAGAAATTGTAGACACCCCTTACCCGCTGGACGTCAACCTTTTTAATGACAATACCCAATTGGTCTTTTATTTGATAGCTCAGTTTTTAGGTTCAGACTCATATTTGTGGATAACTGAAGTGCAACTAAGCCTATTATTCAAGATTAGTGTTAGTTCCCCAGAGGCGGGAAGTGATTCAATACCATCCCTCAAGTCTGAGGAAATTTTGGCAGAAAAAATACATGCACAGTTAAGCTATTTTGAAAGTACCATATTTTTTCGGTTCCAGGCCTATTTGACTAAAATGATTCTACATAGCTGTGCAGATGAGTTAAGATTCTCTTAGATAGTATTCACAGGTAATTTGGAAGACAATGTTTTCAATTACATGAATTACATTTTATCTGCTGTATATAAAGTTATGTTTGAAGAAACACTACCCATAGTGTTACAAAAGATGCAAACCCTGATGCAGTTGAGCGATGAACTAGCCGTTGGTGACTGGTTCCTGTTGAAAGATGCCAGATTAATAAGGGTGTACAGTTTTGTACATGAACCATACTTTTTACCAGCATTTTTGACCTTGAGAGTTTTTTTCCCTTGAGTTCATCCGTCAGAGATTGATCGCAGAAGAGGAGCAGTTTGGGTAGCATAAGAAAAGTTCTGATATAAAGTTCCCTTGGAAAGTCATCCTTTTCATTGTGAAATTTATAGAGGCTGTTAGTGAAGTAGAAATATTATTGAAAAATATGGGGTTTAGGAAGGACATAGCAGTTGCATATGATCCTCTGCACATCATAGCCGAGAGAAAGAAGAAAAACGGTTTGAAGGCATGGGAACAACAAGAATCTAAAGGGCTGCCGAACGGGTGAAATTCATTGTAGTATGAGCCCGAAGAGGTTGAAGATATAGATTTACAAGTACAAGCCCAAATCACGGCTGATGACCCTATGGAAACAGACCAACCGCTTAATACTTAGGAAATATGCGGGAAGAGAGATTCACAGGAAATCATTGAGACAGAAGAAGAGGAAGAAAGTGAAAAGACTCAAATTGGAAACACCAGATGAGTTAGCTATCCAAAAAAATGATATGGATGAACAAGAAGAAGGGCCATCAGCCCCAGTTAACCCAATCCATGAGTATAAATTCCAAGATGCGACAGGAGGGAATGAAGACAGCAAATTTAAATCCCAAGAAGACATGTTTAAGTATCATGGGAAAAATAAGTAGGCCTCTGCACAAAAACTTTTTGAACTAATGCCCACTGTGAGGAATTTGTCCAAAACAAGAACGTCTTTGACAAAAAGTAGAGATATCCAGACACACACTTTCAATCTGGCGATATCTAACAAAGACCAAATAACGGAAGCAAAGATAGACTGGAAGAAGATAGCTTTTCCGGATAGGATTCAATTTCACAGGCAAATGGGAGAAGGTTTATATGATGACCTAGTAGAAGCAGCCTTGAAGATCTCTAATTTAGAGGTCACTATAAATAAGATGAATGCCCAATTAAAACATGAAAGGTCGTAGAATAAAGCCCTTCAGCAACATATCAAAAGGATGTAGTTTGACTTAATTGAAAATGATGCTCGATGCAAAGCAAGCCATAAGCTATTAAAGGATAAAGACAATTTGATCCAGACCCTACAGAAAATAATGAAAATCTCCAACACCCAGTTAATACAAACTCCTGAGGAAACAAAGTTAATACAAGAAAAAGAAGATCTGTGCAGGGAGGTCAGCAATAATAAAGCTGAATTGTTAAAATTCACAGAGAAAGAAGGATGCTGGGAGAAAGAGAGGATGAGTCTGAAGAGGCAGATCGAAGAGTTAAAAAGCGGCTTGTCAAACATATGTTTGCAACAGGAAAACAAAGGCCTGAGTAAAGAGAAAGATAATACAAACAACATTGTATAGGCTATGTCCCAGATCAACCGAAAAGATGGTGAGATACGAGAACTAAAAGAGGAAAATAAAAGGTTGAAAGAAGAAAATGAGTTAAAGGAAAAACGGACAAACGAGCTACAGCAAAAGTATAAGGAATTGGTAGCAATTAATAACAGGTTTTCTCAGCAGAATACAGGAAGAGCAGCTATGCAGGGATGCAAACATTTGATTTGGGATTTAATTATCCAAGAGGCTGAGAGATTCAGACCTTATCTGGATCTCATGAGAACAAAGGAAAAAATAGTGACGGATGTTTTTAAGAGTTGCACTGCTATGAAGGAAAAATTACATAAAAGGCCAAAAGAGACTGCTTATAATGCTATAAGTTTTTTGAATGGTTTGATAGATCAAGACGTTATAGATTTGAGCATCAAGGACAGCGTCACAACCATTGCAGCAACAAAACAGATACTGGGGAAAAACGCATTAGTCGAAGATGTGGAAACCAAAGCAAATGAAATGAATGAACAATTGACAGAATTCAAAGGACAATTTGAAGGACTGGTAGAAAAGGGGTTTCCTGCATTCTGGGATGAAAAGCAAAGATTGATTCCCATAAGTGAGCATAAAAGGTTGATGACTAGCATGCAAATGGATCATTCTAAGTTTAAACATCTGAGCCAACCACTTTCAGGGAAAATCCTAATAGATATGCTGGACGAAGATTTCGAGATGTTGTACAGATTGATTTCTATTGGTGAAGAGCTTCCACCTATGTCTTCTGTCGATCAGCCTAACATCAGAGTCCTGGAGAAAGGGATGATGAGTTATGACATCCTGACACCTGAACTTTGGGTAGGGAAATACGGGAAGATGAAATATACCTATCATGCTCCACCGACAGCTAGTATTCCTTAAATCTCAGATCTGTGCATTTTTAAGTATCAGTTTATTTTTGATAGAAAATCTTAGGATATACTTTAGGATTTTGATTTTCTAGGACGTGGCAGTGGGTTTCCCATTATGTAATGAAATTTCACCATTGGACATATACTTTAATATTTTTTATATTGTTTAACGACATACCAGCAAATGCAAGAAAGCGATTGATCTTATCTTGTTATAGTTTATGTTTTGTGATAGTGACAATCTGAACTATGATCACGTGTCCTTGAATTGTAACTGATTTCTGTTCCAAATGGGCCGAGTATGAGACTCCAAGCCACTATAAGTTCCATAAATTTTCAAATGGAAAAAGGGGGGAGGACTTTGAAGCTCTACATATTTTGCCTATTGTTGTTTTTGTGAGATATTTCTTGAATAAAATTGTCAGAAGCTTACATGCGTTTTCAGAGATTCCTGTGTAATTGGTCTGGTAGTCTGTTTTTTCTCTTCTATGTGATATGTGTTTCTTTCCTTTGTTAATCCATATTGTTAACATTCCTTCGTACTTGGTTCAGTGTAGTATCTGAGTGAGATTCATAGAGATTATGCCTTGTTCATTTCTTACCAAGTATTTCATGAAATATTTCTGCTAAAGTTGGTGTAAGATTCATCTATGTATGCCTTATATCAATGGATTGTTCATCGTTCTTTTGTTTCACCAATTAAATCACTTCGACTACTAGCTAGTTGCTACCTTGCCTCTGTGTGAATGTATCTGCTAAGCATCTGATAATAATGTTTATGTTATACTTGAATTGACTCCATTGCCCAATATAGATCCCTGTTGTTCTCCACCAATGGTTTACAGAAGTAAAACTTGTCCTATAGAAATCTGACTTTCTGCGTATGTTTTAATAGAACATCTTGAGAATGAATGTTGGTGTTCCTTTTTCATGGTTGACGCCCTTGATTATTTCCAGTTTTTCATTAGTTTATTGAGAGAGCCCTCTCAGACTGTGTTGGGTCAGTAACATCAGTCCAAAGATTGGTTAGTGGTTACCTAGAATTACCCTCTTTCAGCCTTGGGGGTCAAATTTGGTGTTAACAAATTGGCGCCGTTGCCGGGGAATGCAAGTTTCCTTGTTTTTTCCTTGCCAGAATGACAAAGAATTTTGAAGATTCGAATAAAAGAGAGATCCCTGTTTGCAAATAGAGATTTCCATATTTTTTAAGGCCGTACAATTTTGCCCTGGTGACTCCACTCGTAAAGACTGATACTCAAGAAAGCGCTCCACTGGGGAAGATCGCCGAAGCTGATTTCTAGCTCTGAAGGAGATCTCGACAAGGCATCCTGGCCTCAAGAAAGATCCATACCATAGGTAATCCTATTTCTGAAATTTTGCTAGTTGTTGATAATCCGGAAAGTCTGCTTAGGCGAAAAATTGAAAAGGATAGCACTAGTACTTCAAACAGTGAAAGAATTGTGTCTAAAGAAAGATTAACTATTTTTCAAGAAATGAATATAGAAATTGACATTGGAAAACCTATACCAAGATCAAGATCCGAGTCTTATTTAAGCCTAGATGAAGGAGTTCTTAATAATCCTCAATCCTACGTGTTAGATCCTACCTGGCGTGATTTACTAGATACTATCAAATCTAAAAAAGCTTAGCCCTGTTCCCAGAATATCCCACCCCTTTCACAAAATCCGCCTGTGATCATGGCTGCCAGATTTGTACCTTTAGTCCTACCAGCTGTCTTACATGACCTACCCCAAAACTATGCACAGAGAATCGTCTCCTATGATGGAGAAGGAAATTTTTCTGCCAGACAGCATGTAGACAGGTTTGAAGATTTTATTGATCTGGAGGAAGTAGACCATGATGATGCAAAGATGAGGTTATTTTCCCAAAGTTTGTTTGGGGAACCTAAGAAATGGTACAGATTGTTACCAAGTGCTTCCATAAATGATTTTGCGGCATTTAAGACGTTGTTCTTAGAGAGATGGGAAATGATAGGAAGTCCTGCCCTAGTCTTGTCCCAATACAATCACATCAAGAAACGAGGTTTCCAGTCTATACATGAATTTTCTGCTAGATTTATAAGGGCATACAATTCTATTCCAGACAACCTAAGGCCCTTGGCTGGCTCTGCGAAACTCCACTTTGTAGACGCCTTTGATGGAGATTTCTCATGTACATTAAGAGAAAGAAAGTCTCCCTCTCTCCCTGTCTTGCTAAAGGATTCCCTAGAAGTAGAGGGGAACATGATGACTTCAGGGAAAATAAAGGGGAAAACATAGGCTAAAACAAAGAAGCAAGAGACCCAAACTTCTACCTCATCTACTTCTAATGATGCAAAATTTGATACCATGATGAAAACTATGGAAAGGTTTATGGATAGATTAGCCGTAGATACCAAAACCCCTCCGAGAGAAAATCCTGAAAACCAGATCCGAAATACGAACTTTAGAAGACCACCACCTCCTACCAGAAATCAAAGAAATCCTGAAGAAAATCCTGCTTCTAGTTTCTGCTTTGTATGATCAGTTGGATCATTTATATGTATATGTATGTACGCATCATGTTGGATGCTGGATATGATCAGTTGGATCATTTATATGTATGTACGCATCATGTTGGATGTTGGATATGATTAGTTGGATCATTTATATGTATGTACGCATCATGTTGGATGCTGGATATGATCGGTTGGATCATTTGTATGTATTTTGTATATGCATCATGTTGGATGCTTGGACCATGTATCTGTATATGTATCAGATGGATACATTGTATGATCAAGTAGATCAAGTATATTGATATGTATCAGGTATGATCAGGTAGATCATGTATGTTGATGGATACATTGTGTGGATCATGTATCTATGTATCAGGTGTATACACTATGTATGATGATATGTATCAGGTAGATACTTGGTGTGCATCAGATGGATGCATTGTATGATCAGGGTGATCGTGGATGATGAGCTTCTCTGGATGACATGCAGCAGGATGTTGCAGTGATGATGATCAGGATGATCATGTGTACATCAGGATGATGTATGGTGAGTATAAGATGATACTTTGTGGCCGTGGATCAAGTTGTGCAGATGAGCATGTCTGGGAGATCCCATAGGTCGGAGTTGCGTACCCATAACAGCTTGGGATGCTCTTTCGAGACATTGCTCTGGGAGGACATGTAATTTGTGCCCTAGGAGATCTTCAGGTCCGAGTTGTGTACCCGTAACATGCTGAGATGCTCTTGCGAGGTTTTGTCCTATGGCATGTAATTTGCTCCTGGGAGATCTGGACAGGATGAAAAAGGCCTCAGATCCTTCAGCCAGGTTTTGCCATGGTCACATGTAATTTTCTCCTGGGAGATCTGGAAAGGATGAAAAAGGCCTCAGATGCTTCAGCCAAGTTTTGTGGTGGACCACATGTAATTTGCTCCTAGGAGATCTCGACAGGATGAAAAAGGCCTTAGATGCTTTAGCCAGGTTTTGTGGTGAGATAACATGTAATGTGCTCCTGGGAGATCTGACAGGTAGAGCTGTGTGCTCGTAACAGCCTGGGATGCTTTAGCCAAGTTTTGTGATGGGTCACATGTAATGTACTCTTGGGAAATCCGACAGGTAGAGCTGTGTGCTCGTAATAACCTGGGATGTTGCAGCCAGGTTTTGTGATGCACGTAATAAGTCCTGAGGATTCCACAGTATGGCCAGTGATGATGAAGACTTGCAGGTGGTGGGCCTACATCCAATATGAAAAAGGACTGGCTCTGTAGAACTTCCTATGACGAGTAGAGTTAGAGATTGGTTGAGATAGCAGCAACAGTGACGATGATGATGACGATGATTCCGAGAAGAAGACTTGTCTAGCAGAATTGTGTCAAGAAATACCTTCCCAGTTAAGAGGGAGTGTTGATATATATGTAACTTCGGAATGTATTTCATCTATGTATTTCATATATATTTATTGTACCCTTATAAGAGATGTGTTATTCCTCTATAAGGAAGTGTCGTCATGTGGATTGACAAGTGTCGCAAGTGTGTGTACTTGCCGATGGGTTATTAGACCACCATGTGTGGGGTCGGTCCTGAAATATATATTATATTGTGGATGTATCTAGATATACAAGTCGGCCCCATAGTGTAACTAGGCAAACAGGTTAGTATAAATAGAGATCGGGAGATCTCTATTTTGATCATTCAGAAAGTCACACTTCTCTCACTCAGAAAGTGGCGCACTAGTGAGGAGGAGGATCATCTGCTACTAGGAGACTATCTTAGTGTATTTTGGTTGTACTTTGGTTGAGCCATTGCTCTCTCTATCTCTGAGGAAGTTGTGGGGTTTTTCACCTTAGGGTTTTCCCCACGGAAACTCTGTGTCTCTTGTCTCTCATGCTTTTGACTCTTGTGATGCTTGTCATGCTTATTGTGATTGTTATGCATTGATATACTATATATGTTATTCTCTCAGTGAATGTCCTAGAGTATTGTGAATTAATGCTCAAAATTTAACAGCCTTATGAGGGATCATAATAATAGTATTATTATGAATAGTAAGTTTGAAAGGATCCAAATATTAAATAATTAATTTATCATATTAAGCCAAAACTTTGAACTTTATTACTTTCGCACTAGAATAATAAAATGAGGGCCTATTCTTATGAGCACCTCCAAAAATAAAGTTATAATATATATATTCTCAAAAACAAAGATGTATTTATGATGAACCCTAACTCATGGGAAGAACATGGTTTAAGGAAATGACTTAGAGGAAAGGAATTCTCTCTTAAACCATTAAGATGAGCTATGCACGATATATATAGAACTAAGGTGATGATTATCACTATCTTACTTATATCATGAGAAGGTAAAGTTATATAGTGGGTTCCTAGTGGGAAAGAAGCCAAATTTTTTCTCTTCAAGCTTACTATTTAGCTGTTACCATACCATCCTTGGTGTATGAAGCAAAGCGAGTAAAACATTTAAAAGTAAAAATAAAGTGATTGACGAGTTAACTTATATTTTAGTTTTGCGCCTTTTAGTAGTAATAAATTTTGGACATCAAATAAAAAAGAAGTAGAGTATGAGATTTGGTTAGACAATTCGTTATTTTGAATATAAAGAATATATTAATAGTTTTATGAAGGAAAACTTAGCAGAAACAAAAACTCGGTGCTACATCCCTTAGATAAAGGAAGGAGTGGACACGTTTTTAGTTCCACGGTCTCTCTTTAAAGTCTAATTTTAAACAAATAAGTCATCTTGTTTATCACGCATTAATTCCATAAAAATAGATGTCCCCATAATGGGCTACGGATTTCAACTGTCGTCGCCATTTGTCGCGCGATTTCCTCATCATGCCGAGTGCTGATTCATTTAAAGAGATCTGTGTGTAGAAAAAAAAGGAGAAGCGGGGGCGTTTTAGACTGAGGGAAAGGGATCGCATTATTAGAATATCTATCCCAGGGAACTTTGTTGATATTGTTATAGGTGTGATACCATGGAAATGCGTCTTTAGATAGTGGGGAGAGCACTGGAGTTTGAAAGAAAGAAGGAGAGTGCGATTTCGAAGAAATGCAGAGCTACAATGGAATGATTCATGTAAGAAATAACTACTCAGCTTCAGAGGTAAACAATTCCACTCATAGTATATATCTCTGAAGTTTAGAGTTCTTGTTTTGTTATACTCTTTCTATTTTTATGGCCCAATAGTCCTGCGTAGGGATAGCTTGCAGATAGCGAAATCCTGGGTTAATCCTTCTTTATTCTTTATGATATTTCCTGGCAGAATGGTGCAAACACTAGTGAGGTGCTATTTGGTTGAGAGTAGGAAACCCTGATTAGGTTTCGTTTCCTTAGTTCAGTATTGTGACATATGGTATCAGGAATTATGTTGTCAAACTGTACGATGTCTAGTTTTTAGTATATTGCCAAGAGCAGAGTTCCGTATGGGATATCGATTTCTTTAGTTTTGTTACATATATGCTGTCGAAAGTTTTTAATACATATAGGAATCCGTCGAAAACTTATATATGGTATGACGGTGTAAACACTAGTAAGGCGTTGTCCGATGATGCTCCTACCACAATCTTTGGATCTAAGTTCGAAGAACCAAGCGATGAAGAAGTCCCTCCTTTCTATTTAAGCCTAAATGTCCATGATCAAATCTTGCAGAATGCCTTAATAGACTCTGGGGCATCTCATAACCTGATGCCAAAATCTGTGTTGAAAGAGCTAGGATTAGAGGTGACCAGGCCATACCAAGACCTTTTCTCCTTTGACTCAAGAAAATTACCATGTTTGGGGCTAATTAAGAATATGGTAGTGACTTTAACCCAAATCCCTGCTAAAAGTGTTATGATGGATGTGGTAGTGGCTGATGTGCCTGCAAAGTTTGGAATGTTGTTGTCAAGATCCTGGGTTTCAAAGTTGAAAGGAACTATGCAAATGGACTTATCTTATGCCACAATCCCTGTGTTTGGACAAATAGGAGATTATATAGGGAGAGCAAGATGGAATATGTCGTCAGCAGCAAAAACAAACCTGAAAATCACCCTATATGTGTCGTTGATACAGACATGGGCTACTCCATTTTTGTTGTTGAAGGTCCTCGTTGTGATCCTAACCCTCCCCCATATAGAGAAGTTGATGAAGATAAAGAATTTGCAGCCAAGTATGTAGCTTCTGAAAGAGAAAAGAATGAAGAAGGCTGGTGGAAAATGTATTTTGATGGTTCTGTGAGCAAGAATGGTGCAGCAGCAGAAGTTTGGATCATTCCTCCCAACATGGAGTCTAGAGCACTTTCATACAAGCTAAAATTTGCATGTACTAATAATGTTGCCGAATACGAAGCATTACTATTGGGATTGCGGGCTCTAAAAGACTTGGGAGCTAAGAAGATAGAAGTATTTGGAGACTCTGAGTTGGTAGTGAACCAGATAAATGATAGTTACCAAGCCAAACACCCAAGAATGAGGGCATATAGAAATGAAGCTTGGGATTTTTTCGGGAATTTTTTCATAGAGCACAAGATTAGAGTAATACCCAGACATGAAAATGGGATAGCAGACTCTTTAGCAGTCACTGCTGGAGGATTTAAGACTCCAATCTTCTCCCAAGCCAAATATGAGGTCGAAATTATAAACAGACCCTCTATTCCTGATAATTCTAAATATTGGCAAGTATTTGAAGATGACTTACAGCTCAGGAGATTTTTGGAACTCTCTGATGAGTTTGCAAATGTGCATATTGATACTGATAATGAGAACCTAGAAAACTTTGTGGAAGGAGAAAATGCTGAAGAGGAAGATCAAAAAAAAGGGTGGAAAAACACAATGGGTGGTAAGGATATTATTCAACTGAAGAACAATTACATCCCTAAAGGTCTGATACCCCTAGAAAAGCTCTTTGATCAAGATGATGTAGCCAAAAATCCAAAATTTGAACCTACCCGAGAATCAGTAGAAGATCAAAACTTGGGTAAAGAGAAAGATCCTCGAATGGTAAAGCTTTCTAAGAGACTACAGACTGACAAAAAGAGATGCTATGTGGAATTGATGAAAAGATGCATTGATGCTTTCACCTGGACCTATGAAGACTTAAAGGAATATGATACATCAATCATACAGCACACCATTCCACTCAAGCCAGGTGAGAAACCTTTCAAGCAAAAATTAAGGAGAATCCTAAGTTGACAGATGTCAAAGAGAAAGAAGTCAAAAAGATTTTCAATGCAAAGATAATTGTTACCTTAAGGTTCTCACAATGGATAGCAAATATGGTCCCAGTCAAAAAGAAAAGTGGAGAAATCAAGATTTGTATTGATTTCAGGAACTTGAACAGAGCATCCATGAAAGACAATTACCCTCTACCTAAAATGGAACACATCTTACAGCAGGTGGTAGGGTCCGAAAGAATTTCCACCATGGATGGTTTTTTAGGGTACAATCAGATTAAAGTACGCCCAGAAGACCAAGAAAAAACCACTATTACAACTCCTTGGGGAACCTTCATGTACGCTAAGATGCCATTCGAATTGATGAAGGTTGGAGCCACTTTCCAACGAGCTATGGATATTGCATTTGCTGAAGAAAAGGACAAATTTGTGGTGGTATACATGGACGATATAACAATTTTTTCAAAGTCAGATGAAGAACATCTCAAGCGTTTGAAGAGAGTTTTTATAAAGTGTAGAAAATATGGCATTTCCTTGAATCCAAAGAAATCCTTTTTCGCTCTGGATGAAGCTAAGCTTTTAGGGCATATCATCACCAAAGATGGGATAAAAATTGATCCAGAGAGGGTCAGTGCTATTCAGAAAGTGGGAGAGCCCAGAAGCAAAAAAGAAATACAATCTTTCATAGGCCAAGTTGGATTTTTAAGGAGATTCATACCAAGTTTTGCTGAAATAATGAGAAGTATTACAAATATGTTAAGAAAAGAGAATCAAATAAAGTGGACCGAAGAAGCCAGGGATTCTTTTAAAGGAATCAAGACAGCCATCACCGAAGCTCCAATGTTGGCCAACCCAAACTTTAGTAAATATTTCCTAATTTTTTCATATCCATCTGAACATACAATAGCTGGGGTGCCATTGCAAAAAAATGATCAAAATGCTTAACAACCTATTGCTTTTTTCAGTAGAGTACTGAGAGAAGGAGAACTGAAGTATGATATCATGGAGAAATAGGCTTATGCTCTCATAAAATATTTGAAGGATTTCAGGGTCTATATTATACACTCGCATATCATTGCTTATGTCCCAAATAGTGTTGTGAAAAGCATTTTGACCCAGTCTGATCCTGAAGGCAGAAGGGCCAAATGGATTGCAGTATTACTGGAATATGATTTCGAGATAAAGCCCACAAAACTGGTGAAAGGTTAGGGGTTAGCAAAATTAATGACTGAAGAAAATTGTGACTCTTTGCAGCTAAATTTTTTGGAAGAACATCCTAATCGGCCGAATGCAAACATACAGGTGAAGCCTGAATTCTCTGAATCTCCTTGGTATACTGACATTGTTTTTGTACTACAAAATTTACAGGCACCTGCAAGGCTAAGTAAAAGCAGAGCCAGGTTTGTAAAACTAAAAGCTGCCAAGTACTGTATCATGAACCAATATATGTATTGGAAAGACCCTAGAGGGCTGTTGCTAAACTGTCTGGTTGAAGAAGAGGCTAAACACGTAAAAGAAGAATTCCACAAAGGGGACTGCGGGGCACATCATTCCTGGAAAGCAATAGTAAACAAAATCCTGAGAGCAAGGGTTTACTGGCCCACTATGTTTTTTGATGTTTACAAAGAAATTGTGGTATGTCACCAATGTCATATTTTCGATGGAAAAAGAAAGGTTGTTTCCCTCCCTCTACATCCTATTATAGTTGAAGCACCTTTTCAACAATGGGGTTTAGATTTCATTGGGGAAATAAACCCAAACTCCTCTGGACAACATAGATGGATATTGACAACTACTAATTATTTTAGTAAATGGATAGAGGCCATACCTACCAGGCGAGCGACTGAAGGAGTAATCATGGATTTTCTGGAAGATAACATCCTATCACGATTTAGATGCCCCAAAAGAATTGTAATTGACAATGCTCCAGCTTTCTGCTCCAAAAAGATGATTAATTTCTGCCATAAGTACCATATCAGCCTAAATCATTCCACGACTTATTACCCTCAAGGAAACAGACTAGCAGAGTCTTCAAATAAGATCCTGGTAAGAATCATAAAAAAATTGTTAGAGGTTAACAAGAGGTCTTGGCACACAAAGCTAAAGTATGCTCTGTGGGCTGACAAAATTAGCACGAAAAGAGCCATCGGGATGTCACCATTTCAGTTCTTGTATGGAGCAGAAGTGATTTTTCCAGTATCCCTAGGTTTTCCTGTCATGAGGTTATTACAAGGAATAAAAGAAGAACCAAACCACATGCAAAGAATAGTAAATCAGATAGTCGAGATGAATGAGCTAAGAAGTAAGGAATATGACAATGTGGAAAGCCATCAAGAGAAAATGAAAGAAGCTTTTGACAAAAAGGCCAAGGAAGATTATTTTTAGGTCAATGACCTAGTTCTGAAGTGGAACGTCCCTAAAGAAGAAGAAAAATGAAAAGTTCAACCACATGTGGATGGGACAGTATGTTATTGGAGCAATCCAAGGAATAAATTCTTTTGTCTCAGAACATCAAGACGGATCTTCCTGGTCTGGAGGTCCAGTCAATGGAAGATTCTTAAAACATTACCTATCCTAAGGGATGCAGGTATTCCATGTACCATAGCCTATGTATATATTTTCCATTTTTTTTTCAGTTGTTTTAAAAATATGACGGCAAACCTGAAGGATTTGAAACCCTAGAGAAAAGAATATGAAGTCTAGAAGGCTAGCCATGGTTCCTTTTCTTTTGAGTTGCAGTTCTAAGAAATCAGAAGAGGTCATTGACTCCGAAATTAGAAGAGGTCATATACAGTTGCAGTTCTAAGAAATCAGAAGAGGTCATTGACTCCGAAGTTGGGAGCCTCCCAATGGATCAGGCACTTGGTCTACGAGTTCTTTGCTACCTCGCAGGGAGGATAACATCCCTGGCTGGAGCCAGTTGTTGGCACCTATAAATTTTTGCTCGAATCCTAAGAAAATGGTTGATTCCATTGATGAATTCCTAGAGGAAATGGTTAAAACCCTGTCCCTAATCAAGTCGAGGTTGCTAAAGCCATAAAAAAACCTCAGTTGGTAAGGAAATAAGGAGAAAGATGAAGGGTTTGGACCTTTTAGACATAAGGAAGTAGCTCAAATGACAAAAATTGGGTAAAAAGATCAATAATATATAGTCCAAAAGGAGATAAAGTGATAGATAAAGCTTGGACTGGTCCCTACCGTTGATCCAACATGTGGGAGAGATCTATGGCCCAACGATCACCCTCGGATCGTGAAGTTGCATGAGAGAAAGTGCAGGAGGGTGGTCGCGAGAGAAAAACCACCAGGACAGATGGCAGTTGGAGGAGCTCTTGTATGAGAATTTTGGTCGTAAGAAGAAACCACCAGAAGGCTTGCGATGCCACCACAGTAAAAAAGCAGGGTATAAAATCGATGGCACAGGTTGAGTAGTCAGAAATCTGACGGCGTGGAAGAGTCGTTGTCACATCAGCAAAAGATTAAAGCAGATCAACGGCCCGCAATGAAAGAGATCATATCTACGGTTAAGTGGATGCAGGAGATGCAAGGTTGGTAACGTAATGAGCTCCACTTACAAGAGTACCGAAGACTGGATACGTGAATAGCTCCTCGCCATAGATATATTGAAGTCGAGATTAACGCTCCTTGTTGATCGTCGCAAGGTATAGAAGCATCCCAGATAAGCATGAAAGGTGGTCGTGAGATAGTATACCCTCTGCCATGTGTCATCACCTGAACACCTCGCGATGGAGATTAAATGGTAATCCAAAACCAGAAGTCAAGTCGCGATACCACCATACCCATATGTACGGTTAAGTACAATGGATCTCTAAGATTTAAAGTTCGTAGGAGATCCTATGGCGAAGATTAAGAGATGTCAAATCAAAGCGGTAAATAAGAGATTAGATCAACAGACCGGAAGCAACGCCCAGCAAATTGATGGATGGAAAAGAGGGACAGCTAGCGAAGATGAGCGGAAGTTATTGGGAAAGGTTTTATATATATAACGTGGCAGGTGAAGAACAAACATTTCTCTCTCGGACCTGTCGGAGTTGGAAGCTTCTGGAAGTGCAGAAGCCGAAAGGGACAAAAAGTGAAAGGGTCGCTCTCAAGATTTCTGTGACAGGTAGGGTCCCAAACTCCTTTGTTTACAGCATGCAGTGTGTTTTATAATCATAGGAATGGCAGACGAATAGGTTTCTACTAGTTCTAAGGTCCAAGTAACCCTAGAAGACAAAGACTGTGATGTGCTTGACCAAAAGCTTTGTTTCCCTATACCGGAGGTTAAAAGAAGGCTGAAAGCCCTGCTTGAACAAGGGTTAGACGTCCATAGAGTCCACTAGTCCTTTTTCATCTTTTATTGTCTGGAACAGATAATGCCGTTTCTAGAGTTGGTATCATGGTGTTCATTAAATTATTCAGAACCCCAACAAGTGATAATGAACACCAAGAAGTCTAAAATTGTTTGTAGTATCGAAGCTGTTGTCCTCCAGAGTACGCTTACCGTGCCGGAATCTCCAACTCTAGCCCCCGAAAGTTCTTCAGAAGAGTCAGTCGTTACTTTGTACAGACAAATTTCCCCTAAAATTCGTAAAGCTTTCCTTCATACATGTCTAAAACCTCATGTAGAAATTGCAGACACCCCTTACCCGCCAGACGTCAACCTTTTTAATGACAATACCCAGTTGGTCTTTTCTTTGATAGCTCATTTTTTAGGTTTAGACTCAGATTTGTGGATAACTGAAGTGCAACTAAGCCTGTTATTCAGGATTAGTGTTAGTTCCCCAGAGGAGGGAAGTGAGTCAATACCATCCCTCAAGTTTGAGGAAATTTGGGCAGAAAAAATACATGCACAGTTAAGCTGTTTTGAAAGTACCAAATTTTTTCGGTTCCGGGCCTATTTGACTAAAATGATTCTGCATAGCAGTGCAGATGAGTTAAGATTCTCTCAGATAGTATTCACAGGGAATTTGGAAGACAATGTTTTCAATTACATGAATTACCTTTTATCTGCCGTATATAAAGTTATGTTTGAAGAAACCCTACCCAGAGTGTTACCAGAGATGCAAACCGTGATGCAGTTGAGGGATGAACTAGCCATTGGTGACTGGTTCCTGTTGAAAGATGCCACAGTAATAAGGGTGTACGGTTTTGTACATGAACCATACCTTTTATGAGCATTTTTGACCTTGAGAGTTTTTTCCCTTGAGTTCATCCGTCAGAGATTGATCGCAGAAGAGGAGCAGTTTGGGCAGCATAAGAAAGTTCTGAAATAAAGTTCCCTTGGGAAGTCGGCCCTTTCATTGTGAAATTTAAAGAGGCTGTTAGTGAAGTAGAAAGATTATTGAAAAATATGGGGTTTAGGAAGGACATAGCAGTCGCATATGATCCTCTGCACATCATAGCCAAGAGAAAGAAGAAAAATGGTCTGAAGACATGGGAACACCAAGAATCTGAAGAGTTGTCGAAGTGGTAAAATTCATTGCAGTATGAGCCCGAAGAGGTTGAAGATATAGATTTACAAGTACAAGCCCTAATCACGGCTGATGACCCTATGGAAACAGACAAACCACTTAATACTCAGGAAGTATGCGGGAAGAGAGATTCACAGGAAATCATTGAACAGAAGAAGAGGAAGAAAGTGAAATGAAAAGACTCAAATTGTAAACACCAGATGAGTTAGCTGTCCAAATAAATGATATGGATGAACAAGAAGAAGGGCCATCAGCCCCAGTTATCCAAATCCATGAGTATAAATTCCAAGATGCGACAGGAGGGAATTAAGACAGTAGATTTAAATCCCCAGAAAACATGTTTAAGTATCATGGGCAAAATAAGCAAGCCTCTACACAGAAATTTTTTGAACTAATGCCCACTATGAGGATTTGTCTAAATCATGAACATCTTTGACAACAGGTAGAGATATCCAGACACACAATTTCAATCTGACGATATCTGACAAAGACCAAATAATGGAAGCAAAGATAGACTGGAAGAAGATACCTTTGACAGATAGGATTGAATTTCACAGGCAAATGGGAGAAGGTTTATATGATGACCTAGTAGAAGCAGCCTTGAATATTTCTAATTTAGAGGTCACTATAAATAATATGAATGCCCAATTAAAACATGAAAGGTCAGAGAATAAAGCCCTTTAGCAACATATCAAAATGCTGCAGTTTGACTTAATTGAAAATGATGGTGGAGGAAAAGCAAGCCATAAGCTGTTAAAGGATAAAGACAATTTGATCCAGACCCTACAGAAAAGAATGAAAATCTCCAACACCTAGTTAATACAAGCTCCTAAGGAAACAAAACTAATAAAAGAAAAAGAATATCTGCGCAGGGAGGTTAGCAATAATAAAGCTGAATTGTTAAAATTCGCAGAGAAAGAAGGATGATGGGAGAAAGAGAGGATGAGTCTGAAGAGGTAGATTGAAGAGTTAAAAACCGTCTTGTCAAACATATGCTTGCAACAGGAAAACGAAGGCCCGAGTAAAGAGAAAGATAATACAGACAACATTGTACAGGCTATGTCCCAGATCAACCTAAAAGATGGTGAGATACAAGAACTAAAAGAGGAAAATCAAAGGTTGAAAGAAGAAAATGAGGTAAAGGAAAAAGGGACAAATGAGCTACAACAAAAGTATAAGGAATTGGTAGCAATTAATAATAGGTTTTCTCAGCAGATTACAGGAAGAGCAGCTGTGCAGGGATGCAAACATTTTATTTGGGATTTAATTATCCAAGAGGCTGAGAGATTCAGACCTTATCTGGATCTCATGAGAACAAAGGAAAAAATAGTCATGGATATTTTTAAGAGTTGCACGGCTATGAAGGAAAAATTGCACAAAAGGCCAAAAGAGACTGCTTATAATGCTATAAGTTTTTTGAATGGTTTGACAGATCAGGACGTTATAGATTTGAGTGTCAAGGATAGGGTTACAACGATTGCAGTAGCAAAATGAATACTGGGGAAAAACACATTAGTTGAAGCTGTGGAAACCAAAGCAAATGAAATGAATGAACAATTGACAGAATTCAAAGGACAATTTGAAGGACTGGTAGAAAAGGGGTTTCCTGCATTTTGGGATGAAAAGAAAAGATTGATTCCCCTAAGTGAGCATAAAAGGTTGATGACTAGCAGGCGAATGGATCATTCTAAGTTCAAACATCTAAGCCAGCCACTTTCAATGAAAATCCTAATAGACAAGTTGGATGAAGATTTCGAGATGTTGTACAGATTGATTTCTATTGGTGAAGAGCTTCCACCTATGTCTTCTGTCTTTCAGCTTAACATCAGAGTCCTGGAGAAAGAGATGACGAGTTATGACATCCCGACACCTAAACTTTGGGCACCTGCGAAGAAATACAGGAAGATGAAATATACCTATCATGCTCCACCGACAGCTGCTGTTCCTTAAATCTCAGATCTGTGCATTTTTAGGTATCAGTTTATTTTTGATAGAAAAGCTTAAGATATACTTTAGGATTTTGATTTTCCAAGACATGGCAGTGGGTTTCCCGTTATGTAATGAAATTTCACCATTGGACATATACTTTAATATTTTATATTGTTTAGCGACATACCGGCAAATGCAAGAAAGCGATTGAGCTTATCTTGTTATAGTTTATGTTTTGTGATAGTGACATCTGAACTATGATGAGGTGTCCTTGAATTGTAACTGATTTATGTTACAAATGGGCCGAGTATGAGACTCCAGACCACTATAAGTTCCATAAATTTTCAAATGGAAAAAGGGGGGATAACTTTGAAGCTCTACATATTTTGTCTATTGTTTTTTTCGCGAGACATATCTTGAATAAAATTCTCAGAAGCTTACATGCCTTTTCGGAGATTCCCGTGTAATTGGTCTAGTTGTCTGTTTTTTCTCTTCTATGTGATATGTGTTTCTTTCCTTTGTTAATCCATATTGTTAACTTTCCTTCGTACTTGGTTCAGTGTAGTATCTTAGTGAGATTCATAGAGATTATTCCTTGTTCATTTCTTACCAAGTATTTCACGAAATATTTCTGCTAAAGTTGGTGTAAGATTAATCTGTGTATGCCTTATATCAATGGATTGTTCATCTTTCTTCTGTTTCACCAATTAAATCACTTTGAATACTAGCTGGTTGCTACCTTGCCTCTGTGTGAATGTATCTACTAAGCATTTGATAATAATGTTTATGTTATACTTGAATTAACTCCATTGCCCAATATAGATCCCTATTGTTCTCCACCAATGGTTTACCGAAGTAAAACTTGTCCTACATAAATCTGACCTTCTGCGTATGTTTTAATAGAACATATTGAGAATGAATGCTGGTGTTCCTTTTCCATGGTTGACGCCCTTGATTATTTCCATTTTTTCATTAGTTTATTAAGAGAGCCCTCTCAGACTGTGTTGGGTCAGTAACATCAATCCAAAGATCGGTTAGTGGTTACCTAGAATTACCGTCTTTCAGCCTTGGGGGTCAAATTTGTTGTTAACAGAGACTGAGCACTACAATCTCATACATAGAAATCAAGGATTTCATTAAATTTTGCCCCTAAAGTGTTGCACCCACACATAATGTTTTCATTTCAAGGTTTTCTGACTTCAATAATTAATAATAAAAAAAATAATTCATGAATTTTTTTGAAAAAATAGTGTTGCACTAGGCCCATATGTCCTTTATATGTCGGCAAAATTTTATCCAAAATTGATATCATTTACCTCAATAAGTGATGTGCCTGCACAAACATATATGTTATGATGTGTTGAAAATTTGAAAACCCAATTTAACGGAAACTAATTTTATAATCATTTACACAAAGTTTTTATAGATAAATGTTATAGATTATGAAAGCTAATTCAGTTACCTATCTTTTGTCTTTTTACTTCATCTTCAAATCCATTAAGGAATTACCGCCAATTGTCACCTAAAGTTAGAGGTTCAACGTTTTTTCAGTATTATGTGGCATCTAAAGTGTCTTCAAACGATTCCATGATTGTGCATCATCCCATGTGCTATCAGGGTTTCATTCTTTTATTTTATATCAATGTTGAAAATGATATGAGTATTGGGGTCAGATCTAACTATGTTTTTCATATGCATCTATTCTGTAAAAACAAAAGGATACAAAGAATGCATCTATGTTTATGTTTCTGGAAGAACTGAAACAGACATGTAAACCTTAAGGTTTGCATGTCAAGTAATTACAGTATATAAAATTATTATTCTATATCTAAGAGATTCACATGATTTTCGGTATTCAGAGTAATATATACTTGTAAACAATTTATTTTAGTACTCAGAGTTCATGCACAAACACTGTTCACGATTTTGCTTTTAATGCCATTCATTTCAGCAAGAGAAATGGGAACTCATTCTCTTTATTTTAGTATGCAAATGCTAGTTTAGCATCGGCATGGGAGTGTAAACTCCACAGTCAAAAATCGACCAGCGTGTAAAGAATTTTATAAACAGTGTTTATGAAATGGAAAAGGCTAAGCATCGAAAACTATCATTAATGATACAGTAGGGTTTGAACACCCACAAAGGTATATACAAGCTTATATTAAACCTTTTATGATTAAAATTTTATTGTTATACTCTGTCTTTTTATCGATATATCACATTACCGTAAATAGAGTATCTATACCTGTTTTTAAATGTATTTTCCATTACTCAACAGAGTATATTTTCATATCTACTCTATATACAAATGCATTTGATTTTTTAGTATGGAAACTCAAATTTGTTTCTATCAAATCTATATACGATTTACATTTCTTTTCGGGATGAACCATTTAATTTGTTTTTACCTTTTTATATGTTCGGAATGGGACCTTGATGTCCATGGTCAAGCTCCAACCATTATTTTGAAACCCAAAATAATACACAAAGGATAGAATTAGCATTAATGTGATTTTCCAGTGAATAAACGTTGTATAAAATACATTTACATGATAGGGTTATGTTACCCATTGGTTCACGAATACATAGTAAATACATCTATATAAACGATTTGAAAATTAAAAATGAATGCGAATCTATCCTAATAGTAACCCTGTTCATTGCTTAAAGAGAAAACTAGAGACAAAGAGCAAAACGTGTAATAACCAAACTCTGTATATAACATTTCGTGATGGTTTAAACGATGTCCCACTTATATATATACATATTGTATGAAAAAAAAAAAGGTAAACCTCGGACCATTTTCCCATCTATTTCAAATATGGAACCATTCCTTTGAGAGCATAACTGAAAACGAATTTTTAAGAACCATCGATACACATATGTGGTCGAGCCAACCCTTAACAGGTTAATAAAGTATTTACAATACAATTTCTGCTCTATAATAAATACATTCACCTATAGGCAGTGAATCCCTCTCTTAATGAGTTAAGCACAATCACATAAAAATAACAAGGCCACTGGCCATTTGTTTCGTGACGCAGACAGTAAAGAAACCAACTGTTCTAAGTAACCCATCTCTAACTATCAGGTTAGTTTTCACCCAAGACTCATGGAAATGATAGGTTACCTGGCCATCAACGAGAACCATTCCTTCCTAGTTCGTGGAGCTAGTTGTGGGCCTTATCCAGCACGCCTTGAATGCTCAGTTTCACCTGCACACGAATTTCCAACGAGAAGTTCGTTGTGGACAGTAAAAAGTTAATGTTAAAACTTGAATGTGGACAATGATTGTTTGTTACCAAACAACTTACTTTTGGATAGGTAACACACAAGGACCGAGAGAGTGGAAGTATCACACTTGCACAATACAAAAAATAAGTTAAATCCGACAACAATATTTACAATCAAATTAACAAGGTAAAACGATGTAACAATGCGTTAAACAACGATTTCTTACCTGCACTTATGTGGATAGACCAACAAGCTATTGTTGGACTTTGCATTTTGCTCAGAACAGAATGGAGCACATTCCTTCTAGTTTGAGTGTGAGCCCTCTGCAAAGAGTAGAGGTGCTCTGCGACGAGCCGGTCACAACCATAAGGAGAGGTCCTGACTACAGCAAGGGTTTTGTCCAACGCTGCAGTACCGGTTGGAGGAAGAGGTTACCTATGAGACCGGTCAACCTACTCCCTTAAATGCTTGGTACAGTATTGTAATGGGTGCCAAGCACCATACCAAGATCAATGGTTTAAGTTTGATCATGCTTCCCAATTGGCATGACCCGGATCGTGATCAACGGTCAAACTTTCCATCAAATTTATTAACCATCAGGTGAGATTGAATGCAATGGCATCGAACTTGACAAACTCACAGGGTAGTTGGAGTGGGATAGCTAGAATAGGAGCGCAACTTCCACGTCGGAGTGTTGAAACACTTGTGAATGCTGAGGGTGTAGTCACCTTCCAGGAGGGAAACCCAAGACGGGTTTAAAACAGTAGCTTATGCGTGTATAGTCTACGTGGCTATCGTCGTTATGTCTAGCACGAATACATAACATTTAAATTGTTGCATACTTTAACTTAGTGCATAGTTATAATATATATGTAATATATATTATAACCTATGATCATAACAACGATTAAATAATAGTCGACTTTTGGTTTACATATACGTGGATAATGTAACAGGGTTAGTCCATGAAGGTCGTTCATGATTTTTGGCAAGCGAAGCGCCACATTAGAGGAAATTTCAATTTAAAATGGGCCTTCCAAAAATAATATAAATTCCTTGTCATCATGTATTACCCAATCAAAATGCTTTAAAATTCATCAAGGGAGCACCTAAAAAAATTGGAGGGAAAAAATAAAAACTATTTTTTTTGGATTGTATTTTCAACTTATCTCCTTGTGGGTTTACTCAAATTTTAAGTGGGAGGACTCATTGGATGCATAATTAAATTATGAATCTAACGAGTACCCATGTTGCATACTTTTAACAACATCCACACCATAAAAAATCAAAAATACTTAAAAAAACGTGTTTTCTCTCACTAGAAACACATTTTTTAATGTATTTTCGATTTTTCATGGTGTAGATGTTGTTAAAAGTATGCACCATGGGTACTCGTTGGATGCATAATTTAATTATGCATCCAATGAGTCTTCCCACTTGAAATTTGAGTAAACCTACAAGGAGATAAGTTGAAAATACGATCCAAAAAAGTTGTTTTTTTACTCTCTCTACTATTATTTTATTATTTTTTTATTATTTTCCTTAGAAGGCCCATTTTGTACCCAAGTTTCCTCTAATGAAACTTTGTGCCGTAGACCCTCGATCAAGGTCTTTTCAAGCCCTCGATCGAGGGCCTTAAAATACCTAGATAGAGGTTTTATAATAGAACTCGATCTAGATATCAAGGTATTTATCCCTCGATTGAGGTATTTTAAAAATCTCGATTGAGCAAATACCTCGATCGAGAGCCTAAAAAACAAGCCAAAATCCCTTTTCACTGCAGAAAGAAAATTTTGTCTACCTTTCGAAGCCTTAAACTATGTCATTAAATGCACAGTAATGGGCAGACTTGATACCATTGGATTTTTCAATGAATCGTCTATCCATATACATATAATTTACTAATTTTTATCTTCATATGTCATTTGTTTTTAAATTTTTGCTAAAGATTACCCTAAAAGACCTTGTCGATAAATTTTAATGAGCTCAAAGATATATCAACAACTTTCAAAATACACCTCCAAAAAATATGAAAAAATATACAAGCACTACATTAGCGCGTCCTCTTCAAAAGGATATTTTTAATTTTGGAAATTATGTAAACAATCAAAATATTTGGCGCACACATGCACATGTGTACAAAATACGACTGAAATATTCATTGGTTAGTGTCGAAAAATAATAATAAATATAATTTTTCGATAAAAACTAAAAGAAAAATATGTACACACTAGTGCATTCTATCTAGATCATGTTCACGTATTTTTTTTTTAAATTATTTATTTAACATTAAATTATTTTGCAGACACACAAGCCACTTGTTAATTTCTCTCCAAATTTTTAAGGACACATGTTTCATTAAATTAAAATATGACATGGTAAATGAGATTGGTATATTTTTAAAAAAATATCATTGGAAAGCCAACATAATTCTCTACATTTCATTTTTTAACCGCATGTCAAAATTCTTATGGAAAATATGAGTTTCGAGAGCTTCAATTTAATACGTGGGTAAAATTTCCCTTTTTCATTGCAATATTTGGCCAAAAAGAGTTACACATATTCATGGAATCACCCAATATAATTACATTTATAACCTTGGTTCGAGATTATGTTGACAATGTATTGTACACAATTTAATTATTACATGATAGTGCCTACGAAAACGTTGTTACTTGCTTGGTTCACATTTGGGGAACCAAAAAGCACATAGGTTATTTTATAATGAGCCTAGAATTACGAGGATAAATCTAAGGTATGGGTATATTGCTAGCATATAAGTTTATATGTTAGTAATATGATTATAACATATAACTATATGTTATTTGATTTGTATTCGCATAAACTATAAACGTTTATAATACATAGTAATATTGTTTTAGAATTGCAATGAAGTTTATGATCATTAAAATGCTACAAATGTTGTTTGTGCATAAAATATATGGTTGCAAACAATTTATTGTATAGTTGATATACATTTTTTTTGCATATGAGTTTGTTAGATATGTTAAACATGTTGTGTATCGGTTACACAAGGACAAATATAGGAGATAGTATATGTTGACACTTACGTTAAAATCAACATAAGTAATAGTTTAAGTATAGTGCACATGAAATTAAAAGCTAAGTAAGTTATAATTAAAACTTAGTTTACATGCTTCTGAGAATTATTTAGCCAAGGGAAATTATTCAAACAAAAAAAAATTGGTGTAGAAGAGACGTGACAAATTTTATTATGTAGCATACTATTAATTATTTTAGTGAGAAAATGTATGTTTTTTTTACTATTGCCTAACAAACAACTGTTTATCACACATAGACAGAAGTGTGGGATGAAAATAGAAAATATATGAAAAATGAATTCTGCAGAACAAGAGGGAAGGATTTTTTGGAGACATCTATTCAATGAGGTGAAATGGCTAGTAGGTAGGAAAGAAATCCGAACTCTCAAAAAGGAAAAAAAACATCTAGGGAAATGCTGGAGACTGTCAAAAGCCTTAAAGCTTAGCTATTAAGCATTAAGGAAGAAAATATTAAAATTTTGAGGAACAACGAGAGATCAATGCAATTCTGCTACAAAAGCTCACTGAGAAATAAAACAGTCATTTACAAACACAAGAAGAACAACATGCAGAAAAGTCAACGATGAAAAGAAATTCCAAGTTTAAGACTACTCATCCAAGAAATTTTGTGAGCTATAATATGGACATCATCAATGAAGAGTCACTTGGACAAAATTCTGAAGAGTTTGTTCGTAAAAAGGAAAATAAAATTTGAAAAATGAATCAGCTACACTCAGAATTTTTGAAGATTAAGCCTCCTAATTTCAATGGGGAAATTAAGACTGGAGAAGAAGCTGAGCTATGCCTTAGGGACATGGAGAAGTATTTATGAAAGTTTGACTATTCAGGTCTCATAAAAGAAAGAATTGCTATTTTTAATATGCAAGGGAAAGCTTCAGCATGGTGTGAGGATCTTAAGCTGAAAAAAGCTATCAATGAGAGAAAGGTGAAATGGAAATATTTTGTGACATTCTTTAAATAGAAATATCTGTGTGAAAGGTACTATGACAGAAAGGTAAAATATTTTTACGACCTAAAACTATGACAACAAACTATGGTGGAATTAATCAGCAAATTTCTGGAATTACTCAAGTATGTTCGCTATATTCAAGATGAAAAAGTTAGAATTCAATGTTTCCTGAATTGTTTACCTTTTAGTTTCATAGATCAGATAGAGTTTGATGATCTGAAGACATTAGAGGATGCCTTCAGAAAGGATAGATTGTGTTTTGAACAAAGTCGGAAGAAGGATAAAGTATATAAGAGGTGGAATTAAAAGAAGAAGACAAAGTCTGAACCTAGGCAGAAAGGTCATAAGCCCAATAATTTCAAAAGTCAAGTTATGCGTGCACCTTTCAGCAGCAAGTTCAATGGCAGTAAATCGCAATCAAACTTTGTTCCACCAAGTAAGAAGATGAACATTGAAGGTACAAGAAAACCGAAAGACACACCATCTAAACCAACAATCAAATGCTGGGGTTGTGGAGAAAATCATAGATGGTATGAATGTCCTCATCAGAAGGAGAAAAATAAATCAGTGCATAATATTGAAGAGGCTTCTACAGTTCAAGATGTAGCAAGGAGTCCAAAAATTTATGCTACATTAAACAATTGACAAGAAGAAAATCAAGCCTCTATTATTGAAGTTGAAGGTATGATTTCTGGGACACCTGTGTCTATATTTATTGATTCTGGCGCATGTAAAATTTATATAGACCCAAAAATTTGTGAGTCCTGCAAACTAAGAAAAAATAAATATGTGCAGCCTTGGCTAGTTCAAATGGCCACATGGGAAAAAATAAAAGTTTATTAAGTAGTAAATCAATGTCCTTTAAAGTTAACTGAATCTTACACTAGTACAGATCTAAATATTTTCCATTTGGATCTTACGATTTACTTATCGGTATGGATTGGCTAGAAAAACCTAGAGTTGTCCTAGATTGTTACCAGAAGTCTGTTACTTTTGTGAATGATGTTGGGATGTTTGAAAAGATTCAAGGGTTAGTAAGGACAATAAAATTAAGGGAAATTTCTGCACTTCAACTAAAAAGAAATGCACTAAAAGGGTGTAAATTATATGTTGTTCACTTAGCAGAAAATCAGAAAAGTAAAGTTTTCGATTTAACAAAACACCCTATGTTGGTTGAATTTGAAGATGTGTTTCCCGAGGAAATTCCTGAGTTACCAACCAAGAGAGAACTTGATTTTACAATAGACCTATCTCCATGAGCAGTACGTATTTCTAAGGCACCTTATCGTATGAGTACTCCTGAATTGATATAATTGAAAGAGCAATTGCAGGAGCTATTAGAAAAAGGTTATATCTTCCCAAGTGTATCCCCGTGGGGAGCACCGGTGATCTTTGTTCGGAAGAAGGGTGGCACTTTCCGACTGTGTATATATTATAGACAGATGAATAAAGTAACTATAAAAAAATCGATATCGCTTGCCAAGGATTGATGATCTGTTCGATCAAGTTGGAGGTGCTATTGTATTTTAAAAGATACATTTAAGGTCGGGTTACCATAAAATCAGAATTAAAGAAGAGGATGTGCATAAGACAACTTTATGTACTCGGTATGAAAATTATGAATTTGTGGTGATGCCATTAAGTTTGATGAATGGACCTGCCATGTTCATGTGCCTTATGAATAATGTTTTCAATAAGTACCTGGATAAGTTTGTTGTGGTGTTTATTGATGGCATACTCATATACTCAAAGAATGAAAGTGAGCATGAGTAACATTTAAGGTTAGGGTTGCCAGTCCTAAGGGAAAATTAGTTATATGCAAATCTAACTAAATGTGATTTTTACAAAGAGCAAATACAATATTTGGGTCACATAATATCAACCCAAGGTATCGCGGTGGATACTGATAAGATCAAGTCCATAATGAGCTAGCCTACTCCCAAAAATGTAAGCAATGTCCGCTCTATTATGGGATTAGCCGGATACTATTGGAAATTCATTGAAGGATATTCCAAAGTGGCTCATCCTATCACTTCTCTTCAGTGAAAGGAGGTCAATTTTATTTAGACAGCCAAATGTGAAGATAGTTTTGTGAACCTGAAACAATTTCTTACTTCAGCTCCTGTTTTAAAGGTGGTTGATCCTTATGGTGACTTTGTAGTATGCACAGATGCATGCAAGGAAGGATTGGGAGGCATTTTAATGCAAGATGGTTCTGTAATTGGTTATGAATCTAGAAAATTAAAGACCCATGAAGTAAACTATGAAACACATGATCTAGAACTGGATGCCATAATTCATGCTTTGAAGATGTGGCGACATTATATTCTTGGGGAAAGATTTGTTCTTAAAACTGATCACATTGGTCTGAAATAAATTTTCAAACAACCAAATCTGAATGGTAGACAAGCAAGGTGGCTAGATTTCTTAAGCGAGTTTGACTTTGAAATCCAACACATTAAAGGAACACACAACAAAATAGTTGATGCTCTTAGTAGGCAAATTCACATGTTAACAATGACTTCAGTTAACAGTTTTCAATCTAATTTGGTATTAAAAATCCAGACAACAGCTGAAAAAAGACCCAAAATATATAAATTTAATGCAAAAGTGTGATGTAGAAAATTAAGATGAGCAAGCAATAGATTACAGTATATCAAAAGATAGACTGGCGTTATTCAAAAACAGATTATATATACCAAATCAGAAACAATTAAAGCAATTGATTCTTGATTAATTTCACAAGAGGCCATACTCTGGTCGTCCAAGTTATCAAAATATGATAACGGCTATAAAAAAAAGGTACTATTGGCCTAAATTGAAGTCTGAAATTGCTGAGTATATAGCAAAGTGTATAAATTGTCAAAGGGTGAAAGTGGAACATCAACACCTGGCTGGTTTCTTACAACCTATAACTGTACCAGGTTGGAAATGGGAGACTATTTTAATGGATTTCATCACTGGGTTGCCTAAAAATAACAAACAACATGATGTTATTATGGTTGTGGTAGACAAGTTAACTAAGCCAACTCATTTCATACCAGTTAAATCCACATTCAAAGAAATACATATTGCGGACATATTCATGAAATAAGTCTTTAGACTTCATGGAATTCCAAAGGCGATTGTGTCTGATAGCGATTTGAAGTTTACCTCACACTTTTGGAAGGAGTTATTTACAGGTTTGAGAACTAAACTGAGTTTTAGTACATCCGACCACCCTCAAACAAATGGACAGACTGAGAGGGTGAATCAGATTCTGGGATACATGCTTCGGTTGTATGTCATGGATAACCCAAATCAGTGGAAAAATTACCTACACTTGGATGAATTTGCTTACAATAATGGGTACCAAACTTCTGCAGGAATGAGTCCATTCAAAATTTTGTATGGCAGAAAATGTAAAACCCCTATCACTTGGGATGATCTGGTGAACCAGATTGTGTTGGGTCCTGAGTTGTTAGAATAACTAGAAAACATTGTGCAGGAAGTTAAAACAAACTTAAAACTGCTCAGGACAGACATAAAAGTTATGCAGATCTCCATAGAGAATATAAATAATTTGAAGTTTGGGATCATGTATTCCTAAGGGTGAAAGCAAAGAAAATCTCTTTGAGTTTAGGCAAGGTTTCCAAACTGGCACCAAGATACTGTGGTCCTTTCCAAATACTTTCTAGCGTAGGACATGTTGCTTATCAGTTAGCTCTACCAACAAAATTTAAATTACATGATGTGTTTCATGTTTCATTGTTAAAGAAATATGTATATGATCCTAAGCATATTGTAAATTGGCATGTGATTTAGGTGGAATCAGAAGGAGACTTCCAGACAGATCCTGTATGCATACTCGATCGGAAAGAGGTGGTACTTCATGATCGAACCATCGTCCAGGTAAAAGTGCAATGGCAGCACTATAAGCCCGAGGAGGCTACCTGGTAAATGGAAAAGGAATGCGAGTAGCATACCCTTTTATGTTCGAAGAAGTACATGGCACAAACTGATTTTAGTTATTATGTTTATTTTGTTGTTTTGAAATTGTTTAACACTGAGCACATTGAAAACTTAATGGGAGGGGAAATGTAATACCCCAAATTTTGGACTTATAACCCCTTTTTATATTTTTTTAAGTATTATTTCATTTTACTTAGGTGACATTAGAAATTTGAGAATTTAATTTCTTATGACCATGTGGACCAACACCTTAATTAGATGGCAGTCACAGTTCCGATGGGTTTTGAGGATAAATACCAAATAAAATAATAATGAGAAATTATTATCGAGACACTTGTAAACCCTAAAGAAAATTTTAGGGTAAATAATGGAATTACAGAAATGAAAATTAAGAGACCTCACATCAAGGAGAATAAAAAGAGAAAGGAGGAATTCATTCACACATTATCATTATCACGCAAGAGAGAAAGGAGATCAGGGGATAAAATAACAAGAGCTAATGGAGACAATGAAATAGGGGCAGTTTGGAGCACAAACTGAACCAGAAAAAGGGAAATCATAGCAAATCGGTATAACTTGGAACACTAGTTGTGTTCAGGTAGGAGTACTACCACAAGTCTGTAGGAGCAGTGCAAATACTCTGAATAGGCTATGACTGGTTTTTCTCTTAAGTGCAAAGACTTAAAAGTCCCTGGAGCATCCTGGAGCTGAGGAGTACTGAGTTGGATGTTGGGTTGTCCGCTGCCACAGAAATTTTATAATTAACTTGGGAAAACAAGTTAAGGGAAAATAAAATATAAACTCTGACTTAGAGAGACTGTGAACTCATCTCGGGGGTGACCACAAGAGAAAGGAAGACTTGCTGGTCAAAGGCTGGGAGGTTTGTGGTTGTGTTCCACTAGTCAACTAGAAATTGCAGATAAGTACTTATGTTATTATATTTAAATGATGTTATCACTGCATATTTACAGATGGTTTTATTTTTACATTTCTGCTATGTTTCTCGAAGGATTTTCTATCTTTAGATCTGAACAAAAATGATCTTAGGAGTAATAGAATCCCATATGTGCTATCACAGTTTCATTCTTTTATTTTATATCAATGTTGGAAATGATATGAGTATTGGGTTCAGATATAGCTATGTTTTTCATATGCATCTATTCTGTAAAAACAAAAGGATACAGAGAATGCATCTATGTTTATGTTTCTAGCAGAACTGAAACAGACATGTAAACCTTAAAGTTTACATGTCAAGTAATTACAGTATATAAAATTATTATTCTATCTCTCACACATTCACATGATTTTCTATATTTAGAGTAATATATTCCTGTAAACAATTTATTTGAGTACTCAGAGTTCATGCATAAAGACTGTTCATGATTTTTCTTTTAATGCCATTCATTTCGACACGACAAATGCGAACTCATTCTCTTTATTTTAGTATGAAAATGCCGTTTTAGTGTCGGCATGGGAGTGTAAACTCCACGGTCGAAAATCGACCAGCATGTAAAGAAGTTTATAAACGGTGTTTATGAAATGGAATAGGATGAGCATTGAAAACTATCATTCATGATACGGTAGGGTTTGAACACCCACAAAGGTATATAAAAGATCATAATAAACCTTTTATGATTACAATTTTATTGTTCTACTCTGTCTTTTTATAGATATATCACATTAGCGTAAACAAAGTATCTGTACCTGTTTTTAAATAGATTTTCCATTACTCGATGGAGTATATTTTCATATCCACTCTATATACAAATGCATTTTATTCTTCAGTACGGAAACTCAAATTTGTTTCTATCAAATATGTATACGATTTCCATTTCTTTTCACGATGAACCATTTAATTTGTTTTTATCTTTTTATGTGTTCGGCATTGGAGCTCAAACTCCATGGTCGAGCTCCAACCATTATTTTGAACCCAAAATAATACACAAAGGATAGGATTAGCATTAATGCAATTTTCCAGTGAATAAACGCTGTATAAAATAGATTTAGAGGCTATGGTTATGTTACCCATTGTTTCATGAATACACAGTAAATACATCTATATAAACGATTTGCAAATTAAAAATCAATGCAAATCTATCCTAATAGTAACCTTGTTCATTGCTTAAAGATAAAACTAGATACAGAGAGCAAAACATGTAATAACCGAACTCTGTATATAACATTTCGCGAGGTTTAAACGTTGTCCCACTTATATATATACATATTGTATAAAAACAAAACAGCTAAACCTCGAACCATTTTCGCATCTATTTCAAAGATGGAGCCATTCCTTTGAGAGCATAACTGAAAACGAGTTCTTAAGAACCGGCGATACACATACGTGGTCGAGCCAACCTTTAATAGGTTAATAAAGTATTTACAATACAAGTTCCACTCTATAATAAATACATTCACCTACAGGAAGTGAGCCCTCTCTTAACGAGTTAAGCACAGTCACATAAAAAGAACAAGGTCAATGACCATTTGTTTCATGACGCAGACAGTAAAGAAACGAACTTTTCTAAGTAACCCATCTCTAACCGTCGGGGTAGTTTTCACCCAAGACTCATGGAGATGATGGGTTACCTGGCCATCAACGAGAACCATTCCTTCCTAGTTCATGGAGCTAGTTGTGGGCCTTATCCAACACACCTTCAACCCTCATTTTCACCTGCACACGGATTTCCAATGAGAATTTAGTTGTCGAGAGTAAAAAGTTAATGTCAGAACTTGAATGTGTGAAAGAATCGTTTGTTACAGCAACTTACTTTTGGATAGGGCAGACGCAAGGACCGGGATAGTGGAAGTATCACACCTGTAGAGGACAAACGAGAAGTTAAATCCGACAACAATATTTACAATTAAATTAACAGGGTAAAACGATGTAACAATGCATTAAACAACTATTTCTTACGTGCACTTACACGAACACACCAACAAGCTACTGTTGGACTTTGCATTTTGCTAAGAACTGAATGGAGCACCTTCCTTCTGGTTCGGGTGTGAGCCCTCTGCACAGAGAAAATGTTCTCTACAAAGAGTCATTCGCAACAATAAGGAGAGGTCTTGAATGCAGTAATGGTTTTGTCCAATGCTGCAGTATCGGTTGGAGGAAGAGGTTACCTCTCAGATCAGTCAACCTGATCCCTTAAATGGTTGGTACAATATTGTAATGGGTGCCAAACACCAGACCAAGATCAACGGCATAAGTTTTATCATGCTTCCCAATTGGCATGACACAGATCGTGATCAACGGTCCAACTTGCCATTGAATTTATTAAAAAATAGGTGAGCCTGAATGCAGTGGCATCGAAGTTAACAAACTCGTGGGGTAGTTCGAGTGGGCTAGTTGTAACACGAGCGCAACTTCGACGTCGAAGTGTTGAAACACTTGTGAATCCCGAGGGTGTAGTCACCTACGAGGAGGGAAACCCAAGGCGGGTTTAAAACAATGGTTTATGCATGTATAGTCTGTGTGGCTATCGTCGTTATGTCGAGCACGAATACATAACATTAACACTGCTACATACTTTAACTTAGTGCATAGTTATAGTATATATGTAATATATATTATGACCTATGATCATAATGACGATTAAATAATAATCGAATTTTGGTTTACATATACGTGGATAATGTAATATAATTACATTTTGACATTATGTTGACAATGTATTGTACACAATTTATTTATTACATGATAGTGCCTACAAAAATGTTGTTACGTGCTTGGTTCACATTTGGGGAACCAAAAAGCGCATAGGTTATTTTATAATGAGCCTAGAATTACGAGGATAAATCTAAGGTATGGTTATATTGTTAGCATACAAGTTTATATGTTAGTAATATGATTATAAAATATAAAGTTATATGTTATTTGATTTGTATTCGCATAAACTATAAACGTTTATAATACATAGTAATATTGTTTTAGAATTGCAATAAAGTTTATGATGATTAAAATGCTACAAATGTTGTTTGCACATAAAATATATGGTCCCAAACAATTTAGTGTATAGTTGATATACATTTTGTTTGCATATGAGTTTGTTAGATATGCCATAAACATGTTGTGTATAGGTTACACAAGGATAAGTGCAAGAGATATTATATATTGATACGGACGTTAAAATCAACATAAGTAATAGTTTAAGTATAGTGTATATGAAATTAAAAGTTAAGTTATAGTTAAAACTTAGTTTACATGCATATGAGAATTATTTAGCTAAGGGAAATTATTCAAAAAAAAATGGCATAGAAGAGATGTGACAGAGATTTATTAAATGGAGATTTTCACATTGATAAGTTAGTTTATGTGGCATTGTCTAGATACTTATTTGTCATACTTGAAATGTGGTGATGTTAAATTTGATGTAAGGATGCTAAAATCATTATTTTTTTAGTTTAAATTGTCCCAAAGATACCAACAAGCTCAAACATAATATGCAACATTATTATCGGAATGTCATAATGGAATAATGTGACATTACACTCAACTCATTCAATTTATTACTTTTGTATAACTTCATCATATGACATAGTATTAATGTGATCCATTTACATACTAAAGTGATAAAACACACTATAATATGACATAATATTAAAGTTATCAAAAAAGAAACATAACACATATATGGTACTACTATTGGAACATGTACAAGTACTTTAAATAATTGATGTACTTTAAATAATTGAAGTAGTTTTCTTTTACTTACTTTTTTTTTTATAAGTACCTTAATAATTCAAGTATTTTTCTTGTTCTACATAATATAAAAAAATTACTTTGCACTCCACAACCTTTTAGTAAAATTGAATTAAAAAATACTATCATCTCCTTCGCATAAAGTCACATAAAATTGCAAACAACCCAACATTGACAATCTCTCGATTTTCAGGTTACCTTTCAATGTCACGATGTGACATGAGTACTAATGTAATTTTCAACCTCACATAAACCTTCTTGAATATACTAATACACCAAAACCATTTTTGAAATCAATAAAAAATATAGTCTCACCATGTGAAATGTGACATAAAATTAGGAACATCTCTTCATCAAAAGGGACATAAAATTACAGTGAACCCAACTTTTTGAATGTGCCATTTTTTCAAATCCACCTCATAATATTGCAATCTTAAATAACAATAAAAGTACTTATTAATCTTATATAAATCTCCATGAATATATTAATACATCATGACGATATTATTATTATTAATGTAAAAAAAACTTTATTACACATAACTCATACTACTCTTCAAACATATAAGTACTTTCAATACTTCAATTTTTGTTTTTAACAACTATGTATAACAATTTAAGTGTATTTCTTCATCTTTAGAAAATAAAGACATTTACCAACAACATAACAAATAACTATTTTAGTAGTATTCATACATTATAACAATATAATATAAGTTATAGATTATACATTAACAATATACATTATACATTGGTAAATAACCAACAACATAAAGGATACCACATAACACAACATAACATATTTCTTATACTCTTTTTTCTTAATAACTATCTATAACAATTCAAGTATATTTCTTCTTTTTAAGAAAATAAAGACATTTACCAACAACATAGCACAGAAATGACACTATTACTTATACATTTTAAATTCAAATGTATTTCTTCTTCTTTTTTAAAATAAAGACATTTACAAACAACACAAGAGATACTCCATAACACAAAATAACACATTTTTTTTTACTTAGTTCTTCTTAACAACTGCTTAAAACAATTCAAGTATATTTCCTTTATCAGGAAATAAAACATTTACCAACAACATAACACATATTTCTTTTTTGCAGGAAATAAAACAACTGCTTAAAACAATTCAAGTATATTTCCTTTCTGAGGAAATAAAACATTTGCGAACAACGTAACACATATTTCCTTTTTTCAGGAACTAAAACCAAACGAAACCAAAAGTACTCGATCATACAAAACCAAAGGAAAACAAATACTACTTACTATAAGTTGGTCTACTTGTCGCCGGACTGGGGCTTCTTCACGATCTTGTCAGCTCCAGTTTCCTTGGTATTCTTGTCGCGGGACTAGGACTTCTTCACAATATTGTCAGCTTCAGTTTCCTTGGTATTCTTGTCGCGGGACTGGGGCTTGTTCACGATCTTGTCAGCTCCAATTTCCTTGGTATTCTCCGTGTAGTGCCGGTGCTCGTCCTCGGGGCTATAAGACAGGTCAGCTCCGAAGGCATGATTGACAGTACCGTTGCTAATTATCGCTTGGGGATTGTGGAAGACCTTGGCTGTGTAGCTCATGTTGACTTCGATGGCCCCGACTGTGTTGGGGCTGTGTTGGTGGTGTAGATCCACCACCTCTCGGTGGGATAGCGCGACCACCTTCCAGTGGTCGAGGAGCATCTAGTAGTGGCACTAGACCTGCACATCATGAGCACAACCGAGAGCCCCACCCACGCACAGTATGTGGCCGTCCTTGCTTTGGTGCTGTCCAAACAGATGAGTAAATGGTTAACAATTTAGTGTCATTTGTAAATTATTTTTCCTTACTATACACATATATAGATTGTTAATATTTTTAATGATTTTAAAACTTGTAGTTGCTACAAGAAGGGCACGAGGTTGAAGACCTTTCCACTGATGATGTAGAGCATAGTCCAGAGGTTCATTCACCAGCACCATCCAATGTAGAAGGTGTTTTCATACTTTTAGTGACAAAAAATCACACTAAGGTAACTATTTCAACATGACATTATTTTAATACATGAGTAAATGGTTAACAATTTAGTGTCATTTGTAAATTATTTTTCCTTACTATACATATATATAGATTGCTAATATTTTTAATGATTTTAAAACTTGTAGTTGTTATAAGAAGGGCATAAGGCGCAAGAGTCTCATGCAGCTGAATCTTCTGAGTTACAAGATGTTGTCATACCTTTAGCGACAACATCTCACACTGAGGTAACTCTTTCAACATGACATTATCTTAATACATGAGTAAATGGTTAACACTTTAGTGACATTTGTAAATTATTTTTCCTTACTATACACATATATAGAATGCTAATATTTTTAATGATTTTAAAACTTGTAGTTGCTACAAGAAGGGAATGAGGGGCAAGAGGCTCATGCAGCACAACCTTCTGATTTAAAAGATGTTGTCATACCTTCAGTGACAACATCTCATGCTGAGGTAACTATTTCAACATGACATTATTTTAATACATGTTAGTTTGTAACCACATGTTACTTAATTAATGCTACACGATCTAATATTTACAATTTTTGAAATTGTAGGTTGTACATTCCCATTAGAGGGAAATGATTTCATCTACTAAGCTCCCGCTGGTGGGAATACAACTGATAGCATGCCCATAGTTAGACAACGGGTGGAAGAACATTTCTTAGAATTGCTTGAAGTATACAGTACATCGGTATGTATTTTATCATTGTGAGTTTGTTAATACATGTTATTTCATTGATCAATGCATTTCTAACTATGTCAGTATTGGTGAGTGTAGCCACTAGCCTTTATAGTTATTAGACAGTTAGCAGTTGGATCTCCTCGTACTCCAAATGTGCAAAATGGACAAGTGTGTAAGAGAGGCTCCACTCCTAGAAAGGGTGTGGATGTCCTCTATAGAAGACACATGAGAGATCCATCTACCCCTCACATAACAAGGGTTAATGATGTTGTAGTTAGTGCCAAATCTACAATAGCCACAAGTCATACAGAGGTAACTATTTAAACAATCACAATGCATAGTATTTAACCATGTTACTATATTATTTATTCATGCATGTCTAACTATTTCCCCATTTGGTGGTTGTAGCCATTAGCAGAAGAAGTGCCAGACCCCTCTACTCAATCCATGGTTCTGACCGTGTTTCCTCTTGTGGTGAGATGTTCGTTAATGACCAATTTTTTTATTCAATTTACCCAAACATGTTGATCAATGTTGAATTGTTGAATTAATTGATATATGATCTTTTATTTGCAGAGCACAACTATAGAGAGCCCTTCCATGAGCACACCGCTCACATCTATACCCCATGAGAATTTGGTGAGTGTTTGTAATAAATAATTTGCCCACAAGTTAATTTTTAAAGTTTGTTAATGGTAGGGTATTAGTGCAGTCATTTGATAAAAATAATGATTTTTTTTTTGCAGACTCTTGAGATGAAGAGCGATCCCAGGGAGATGGTCGAAACAGGAAAGTGGGGGAAAAACAAGTGAAAGATTGATTTTTGATGTTGCATAATCTTGTGTTTATGTATTTTGACATACATGTACACATTGTTGTACTTAGGGATACATGTACATTAATAGGCCATTTGAGGGCTGACTACTTTGCCATATTTTGTATTACAAACATTCAACTATCAATGCATGATACAATATATTCCATATTTTCTCTTGAGTTTCCACGTGTCCTTATGATGATTTATCTCTTCCACAAATTGACAAATTCTGCTATTGAAATTTATATAATTATATTTTAAGCAATATTTGTTGAGGTGTATTTACTGTTCTTAAGGAATCACCAAAATATTTAATTATCAACCAGGGTTGGTAATATTAGAGTTGTGGCACATTATATGCTAAGGTAGAATGGGACCTAAGTTTCGGCTCGGAAAACCTTAGAAAATGTTTAATAAAGAAAAGATCAAAAGATCTTTCAAAATGAAAAATCGAGTCAAACTTCAGAAAGACAACGAAGGAACAAATTAAACCTAGCTAAACCAATAGATCATAATAGTAACAAGCTATACTACTCTACTTTACGATTAAACAATGGACAAAGAACAAATACCGATCAAAAAGAAAATTACTTCTTATGAAATGGAAACTACTTTGACTTAAAATAAAAAATACAAACTACTTAATGAATTCAACAACTATTCATGTATTCAATTAACACTTCAAGGCTACACTAATGTATATAATTCCATTCTCCTTGAGGATTCTGAGGAAGTGTATTGTTAGTCCCAGAGACGTTCTAAAGATGTTTTTTAGAACAATGCCTGGGCATCAATAATCACTTCTGAAAACTTTTACTGAATCACAAAATAATCTGACAGAAACAATGTAGAATTCTTATATTGAAATGTTAATGGGTAGTATTTCAATGTGCAAAGGAATCAGACTTTAGTAGGAGATGAAAAATGAAATGGTGCAATATAAATGTATTGTGTAAGTAAATCCTTATATTACATTTGCAGAAGGATGTGTTGAGCCTAAGGGAGGAGTTCAACAGTTTGAACAAAATGAATAGCAAAACACCACCGCATAATATGAGGGTATCACTTCAAGGTATATTAGCTTGAACACTTCAATCGCCAATTACCAAAGAAGAAATAATTTTAAGCATAGGCACTCATATAAACCCAGACAAGCTCTCCATATCATACATAAATGGAAGAGATGGAAAATAGAAGAAGATACTAACTCAGCACATCAAAACTTTGAATTCATTAGCTCCAAGATAGAGTAATAATATGTTCTTGTATATTGATCAACTATCAAACATAGAAGTAATCATTCTTACATCAGAGATCCGACCTTTTAGCTATCGCCTACTTGGCTATATATACCCTTCCTACTTTAAAAACAAAATCTGTTACGATCTATTCAGTGCAATAGCTTAGAGAATGACAGTTTATACTCCTTAACAGAGTTTGTTACAAATAAATGAAATGAGTAAAATACTTGGTCATCCACCTGACCATGACCCGGGACCATTTTGATAATCAAAATAGTACATCCAGTTGGACAAAGAAAATGTGCCACCCTGATATATAGGATAACTGCGATGTAAATCTTTCGGAACTGCAAGGAACTTCTTTCACACTTATTTGACGGCCTTTGGCCTAACAGGGACGTGGTTGCAACCATAAAACTGATGAACGATGCTTCACAGACCACTACTGATTCCCTCCTTGATCCCTTCCAAGTCCTTTGCTCTCGGAACTTGGCTGCAATGGGATGAAGACCTACTATTGACGTCGGGCTATGGAACAGGATCTAATTTAGATAATGCTTTGTTAGAATCGCTAAGGGACTACTGCTCCGCCATTTGATCATCCTTCACTAGGACCAGCGTATCTCAACCCCTCGTGCTTCTGCAACTGAGAGGCCAATCTTCCTTTTAACTACTACACAGGTTGAATTCTCCTTAAACATCTCGGATGAGACCTCAGGTTTATCTCACCTTCTGATACATAGATGTGAATCAGCAGGCTGCTCATGAACATTGGTCATCTGGCCTTTCAGTGTTCCTGGAGAGGCACCTCTCCAAATGTAGTGAACAATGGGGAAAAAATCGGCTAATTTGCTCGAACCGAAAAACAAGTACCTATCTTTTAGTGACTGACAAATGAGGCGAAGGAGCTCTAATAAAACAACAATGTCCAGTGGGATGTAACATCCCTCAAATTCAACCCTATTATTATTATTTTTGTAAACGTAATTATAATTATTGTGAAGTTGTTTCTGGTGAGGAGCTCAAGGCCAAGGCCCCACCAGTAAATGTTGGATGTAATGAAATTTATTTCTTAAGGTTGTAGACCTAAGTCACTGAAAGTTGCGAATGCAACTACACATCAGGAAATTGAAATACACTAGGGGAGATAGGTCGACGATGACCTATGTCATTTTGTTACCCATAGGTAATTAAGGGTAAGGTGGTTTAGTGACACAACTATTATTCTAAAATCCTATTACCTTTTAAGTATAAAAGTTAGCTATTCTCTTAAAGTTAAGACTAAGTAACAAGTCTTAAGATAACAAATAATCTTACTTCATACTAAGCTATTCATTTAAGTATCTCAAAAGGGTAAAATAGATTACTAATATTATATATAATTAGGGGTATACAAATAAGTTATTTCTCGTAGGAATAATATTTGTGGTATTAGTATATATATATATATACATAAATATTTTTACACCAAGAAAGAAGCCTTTGTTGATGTATATGTAACTTCGGAATGTATTTCATCTATGTATTTCATATATATTTATTGTACCCTTATAAGAGATGTGTTATTCCTCTATAAGGAAGTGTCGTCATGTGGATTGACAAGTGTCGCAAGTGTGTGTACTTGTCGATGGGTTATTAGACCACCATGTGTAGGGTTTGCCCTGAAATATATATTATATTGTGGATGTATCTAGATAGACAAGTTGGCCCCATAGTGTAACTGGGCAAACAGGTTAGTATAAATAGAGATCGGGAGATCTCTATTTTGATCATTCAGAAAGTCACACTTCTCTCACTCAGAAAGTGGCACACTAGTGAGGAGGAGGATCATCTGCTACTAGGAGACTATATCAGTGTATTTTGGTTGTACTTTGGTTGAGCCATTGCTCTCTCTATCTCTGAGGAAGTTGTGGGGTTTTTCACCTTACAGTTTTCCCCACAGAAACTCTGTGTCTCTTGTCTCTCATGCTTTTCATTCTTGTGATGCTTGTCATGCTTATTGTGATTGTTATGCATTGATATACTGTATATGTTATTCTCCCAGTGAAGATCCTAGAGTATTGTGAATTAATGCTCAAAATTTAACATGATATCAGAGCTAACCTGAGAAGAAGACATTTTGTAGTGACAAAAACATGAGTTTCTTGTTTATTGGGTTTCTCTCCACAGGTTTTGGAAAAGCAGTATAGTAGATTGACTCTACTCATCAAGGCGAATCTATCTATCCAATCAGAATTCAATTTTGGGCATTTTCAGATTTGGCCCTAAAATTTAGGGTTTCCACAAAAATAGGAATTTTTGAAATCTGAAGACATAGCTGGAAGCTCCTTGCACAAATTGAAGTTTAGAGCTTTGGATCGATATTTTTGGCTGAGTAGATCTCCGCGAAATTCAAAACCTAATTCAGGGCTCTTCGAGTGAACCTCGGAGGACAAAAAGGAAAATCTGAAGGGTAAAGCTTTGTTGATCTCAAATTATGAAGACACCAGGCTTATCAGCTCATCAAGGTGCATCTTTCTATCCTTTCAGAAAGTTGAAATTCACATTTTGAATTTTTAGGGTTTTTTCGACGAACCCTAATCCGAGACCAGATCCAGTTTTCTGCATTTCAAGTGGTAAGACCTAAATCTTTTCTATTTCCATTTGAAGTACTCTTTAAGATGTCTCACACACCAAGCTTGAGGATAAGCTTGAAAGGGCTGATAACTTCCGATCTTGGAAGTATAGGATTGGGTTAATCCTGGAAGAGAATGAGTTGGACTCATATATAAAAGAAGACATCCCTATCCTAGAGGATGAAGAGGCTAAAGTATTGCACAAGAAGAACTTGGTCAAGGCAAAGAGAATCATTGTTGATTCTATCAAAGACCATCTCATACCCCATGTGTCTTCTCTAAAGACACCCAAGGAGATGTTTGACTCTTTGACCAAGCTATTTGAAGGGAAGAACATAAATCGGAAGATGACCCTGCAGAACCAATTGAAAGGAGTAAAGTTTCAGAATGGAGAAACCATTCAATCTTATGTTTCAAGGGTCTCCCAGATCAAGGAACAACTAGAATTAGTGGATGAAATGGTGGAGAATGGTGAAGTTGTCATGACCACTCTGAATGGCTTACCTAGGTCATGGGACTCCTTCATTCAAGGAATCTGTGCAAGAAAGAAGTTGATTTCCTTCAGCAGACTACATGAAGAATGCTCACAAGAAGAAGCAAGGCTTGTGGCATGAGAAGAAAAGATGGGGAATGAAGATCAAGCTCTCACAACTCACACCAAGAAAGGGAAGTCCAAGAGAGAGCCATGTCACTCCAAGAAATCTTCACATCACTTCAAAGAAAGAAGAATATGCTTCACTTGTAATGAAAAAGGACATATTGCCATAAATTGTCCCAAGAACAAGAAGGACAACAACAACTTCAATAAGAAGAAGAAGGGCAGCAAAAGAAGGTTTCATGCTCATGCTACCAAGGATGATGAACCTCCCAAGAAGAAGGCTAGAGCAGAAAGTGATGATGATAACTCATCAAGCGAAGAAGAGTATGTTCTAATCTCTGCTCTCATAGGTACTATCTCCCATGGTTGTAATGATTGGTTAATTGACAGTGGGGCTTCAAAACACATGATCGGGTTTAAAGAATCCTTTGCTAACCTATCTGAACATGAGTGACCCCATAAGGTGAAACTTGGGGATGACTACCAATACCCTGTCAAAGGAAGTGGTGAGGCCTCCTACAATCTAGACTCTAGGAAGTCTTTGAAGATGAAAGATGTTTTGCATGTAACTGGGATCAAGAAGAATCTACTCTCCATATCCACATTGGATGAAAAAGGTATGAGGGTTGCATTTGTGGATGGCCAAGTCCTAATGCGGCCAAAAGGTAAAACTATTGATGATCCAGTAGTGATTGGAGAGCAAGAGGGAGGATTGTATAAATTGAAGGGACAACCTGAACATGCCATGGTACATGGCTCCATGGAGCCAATTGAACTTTGGCATATAAGACTTGCACATATGCACTACAAGGCATTACCAATTGCAAGTAAGGCTGTAGAAGGTCTTCCTGAAATCAAGACCAAACATGAAGTTGTTTGCAAAGGATGTGCAAGAGGAAAGAACATTAAGAAGGCATTTCCAAGCAGTGAAAGCAAGGCAAAAGATATCTTGGAAATCATCCACTCAGATGTATGTGGTCCTATGTCATCTAGTTCTCTAAGTGGGTATGTTTACTATGTCTCATTTATTGATGACTTCTCCAGGAAGACTTGGGTATACTTCTTGAAGAACAAAGATGAGGTGTTTGATAAGTTCAAGGAATTCAAAACCTTGATGGAGAATCAAACTGACAAGAAGATGAAAATATTTAGATCCGATAATGGTGGAGAATTCACCTTAGGTGACTTCAAGAAGCTTTGCAGTGATTAAGGGATTAAGAGGGAGTTGACTGCTCCTTATAATCCTCAACAGAATGGAGTTGCAGAAAGGAAGAACAAAACAATCATGGAAGCAGCAAGGGCAATGCTGCATGATCGGGATCTACCTATGCATCTATGGGCAGAAACAACTATAACAACTGTATATGTGCAGAACAGAACACCCCACAAGATATTGGACAACAAGATACCAGAAGAGGTCTTTTCTGGTAAGAAACTTGAAGTCAGCCATCTCAGAATATTTGGGTGTCTAGTATACACTTATGTCCCAAAGGAAAAGAGGGCTAAACTAGATCCTTCAGGAAAGAAGGGCATCTTTGTGGGTTACAGTGAAAGCTCGAAGGCTTACAAAATATACTTTCCAGGGTTCAAGAAGATTGATGTCAGCAAGGATGAATATAAGTTCAAGGACATGTAATCCAGGAAGCAAAGATCAAGAGGGAGCACACTCCAGCAGCTCCTGCAAGGATGCAGATTTTTAGAGGGAGTTGACCATCTTCCTACATTCCACAACAGAAAGGTGTAGAAGAAGCTACTTCAGCAGCTCCTACCAAGAAGCAAAGACTCAGAGGGAGTCCACCCAACAAACAAACAAAGATAAGTATTTCAATTATCATTTCTTGCCTATTTTTGTTTAAATAATATTATGCTTATGTTCCTAGACTTAGGATATGTATTGTGCATATTAGAATGATTACATTAATGAACATTATACTACTAATATGCATGTGATGGGTAAGTGGCCTATGGCACTGTACAACATTCCAGTGCTACTTATCTAGAATGAATCCTCTTTGCTGACATGTTGGGAGTGGTGCAAACTCTTAACAATGTTCTGGTAGAGACTTGAAGGCATCTAGAAAGTTGTGGAACATGGATAAATGTTGTATTGAAGCATTGGCTAAGATAACTGCATGACTGCATGACATATTTCTTTATGTGTAAAGAATTTGTTCTGAAAATTATGAGATGTTTCTAATCATGCAATTTAACTTGTTTTGTAGGAAAGACCATATATCTTCACCTACAAAAGAAGGACTACAACATTTGTTCTAGCAACAAAGATATCTATTGAAGATATTGAAGTTCCCAGGATCTGGGATGAAGAAATGGAATGCCATGATCTGTCGATCATGAAGATGATGTTTGGGATGCAGTCTCAAGACCTGACAGGGATGCACATGTGTGCAGATTGAAGAAATCCTTGTATGGCTTGTAGCAAGCTCCTAGAACTTGGTGTGATACAAAGAGGAAGCTTGCTGTTGAGTTCGATATGAAATATTTGGGAATGATGCATTATTTTGTAGGTATGGACATGTGGCAGAGTGCAAGTGGGATCTTCCTTGGTCAAGGGAAGTACACAGTAGATATCCTGAAGAGATTCAAGATGATGGATTGCAAGGCCATCGCCACACCTATGGCATCGAATCTGAAGCTTCTATGTGATGCTTCATCTGAGCCGGTTGATGTCTCTATGTATCGTCAGATGATTGGGTCCTTGATGTACCTGACGAACACAAGACCAGATATTTTCTTTGCTGTGAACACATTGAGCCAGTTCCTGATGGATCCAAGGAGTGTTCACCTGGTTGCTGTAAAGCATGTTCTGAGGTACCTGAAGGGTACAGTGGATTTTGGTCTCAAGTATGAAGCAAATCAAAAGTTTAACCTACAGGGTTATGTTGATTCAGATTGGGCTGGTAGTGCTGCAGATAGGAAGAGCACATCTGGATGTTGCTTCAGTATGGGATCAGGTGTGATCTCTTGGATTAGCAGGAAGCAATCCTATGTAGCACTGAGTACAGCCGAGGCAGAGTATGTTGCATCCTGTTCAGCTAGTTGTGAGGAAGTATGGCTATGGAAGCTAATGTTTGAGTTATTTGATCTCCCATTGGATGCTACTGGTATCTTCTATGATAACCAGAGTTGTGTGAAGCTGTCTGAGAACCCAGTGTTTCATGACATGTCGAAACACATACAGATCAAATATCACTATATTAGGGATATGGTGTAGAGAGGAGCTGTGAAGCTCCTGTATGTTGTGATGGACGAGTTGATTGCAGATGTGCTGACGAAGCCACTAGCCAGGGTGAAGTTCGAGTACTTCAGGGAGAGGCTTGGTGTTCTTCAGATCGAGGACACTTCGAGGAAGAAGTGATGGACACATTTGCTAAAGCCATTCCAAGCATGTTGGAAGGAGGATCCTTCACATGGCTATGGATGTAAGAGCTGGATGATGAGCATCAGGATGATGTTCTAGTTTCTGCTTTGTATGATTAGTTGGATCATTTATATGTATATGTATGTACGCATCATGTTGGATGCTGGATATGATCAGTTGGATCATTTATATGTATGTACGCATCATGTTGGATGTTGGATATGATTAGTTGGATCATTTATATGTATGTACGCATCATGTTGGATGCTGCATATGATCGGTTGGATCATTTGTATGTATTTTGTATATGCATCATGTTGGATGCTTGGACCATGTATTTGTATATGTATCAGATGGATACATTGTATGATCAAGTAGATCATGTATATTGATATGTATCAGGTATGATCAGGTAGATCATGTATGTTGATGGATACATTGTGTTGATCATGTATCTATGTATCAGGTGGATACACTATGTATGATGATATGTATCAGGTAGATACTTGGTGTGCATCAGATGGATGCATTGTATGATCAGGGTGATCGTGGATGATGAGCTTCTCCAGATGACATGCAGCAGGATGTTGCAGTGATGATGATCAGGATGATCATTCATACATCAGGATGATGTATGGTGAGTATCAGATGATACTTTGTGGTCATGGATCAAGTTGTGCAGATGAGCATGTCTGGGAGATCCTATAGGTCGGAGTTGCGTACCCATAACAGCCTTGGATGCTCTTTCGAGACATTGCTCTGGGAGGACATGTAATTTGTGCCCTGGGAGATCTTCAGGTCGGAGTTGTGTACCCGTAACATCCTGAGATGCTCTTGCGAGGTTTTGTCCTATGGCATGTAATTTGCTCCTGGGAGATCTGGACAAGATGAAAAAGGCCTCAGATGCTTCAGCCAAGTTTTGCCATGGCCACATGTAATTTTCTCCTGGGAGATCTCGAAAGGATGAAAAAGGCCTCAGATGCTTCAGCCAAGTTTTGTGGTGGACCACATGTAATTTGCTCCTAGGAGATCTGGACAGGATGAAAAAGGCCTCAGATGCTTTAGCCAGGTTTTGTGGTGAGATCACATGTAATGTGCTCCTGGGAGATCCGACAGGTAGAGCTGTGTGCTCGTAACAGCCTGGGATGCTTCAGCCAAGTTTTGTGATGGGTCACATGTAATGTACTCCTGGGAGATCCGACAGGTAGAGCTGTGTGCTCGTAATAACCTGGGATGCTGCAGCCAGGTTTTTTGATGCACGTAATAAGTCCTGAGGATTCCATAGTATGGCCAGTGATGATGAAGACTTGCAGGTGGTGGGCCTACATCCAGTATGAAAAAGTACTGGCTCTGTAGAACTTCCTATGACGAGTAGAGTCAGACATTGGTTGAGATAGCAGCAACAGTGACGATGATGATGATGATGATCCCGAGAAGAAGACTTGTCTAGCAGAATTGTGTCAAGAAATACCTTCCTAGTTAAGAGGGAGTGTTGATGTATATGTAACTTCGGAATGTATTTCATATATATTTATTGTACCCTTATAAGAGATGTGTTATTCCTCTATAAGGAAGTGTCGTCATGTGGATTGACAAGTGTCGCAAGTGTGTGTACTTGCCGATGGGTTATTAGACCACCATGTGTGGGGTCGGCCCTGAAATATATATTATATTGTGGATGTATCTAGATATAAAAGTCGGCCCCATAGTGTAACTAGGCAAACAGGTTAGTATAAATAGAGATCGAGAGATCTCTATTTTGATCATTCAGAAAGTCACACTTCTCTCACTCAGAAAGTGGCGCACTAGTGAGGAGGAGGATCATCTGCTACTAGGAGACTATCTTAGTCTATTTTGGTTGTACTTTGGTTGAGCCATTGCTCTCTCTATCTCTGAGGAAGTTGTGGGGTTTTTCACCTTAGGGTTTTCCCCACGGAAACTCTGTGGCTCTTGTCTCTCATGCTTTTGACTCTTGTGATGCTTGTCATGCTTATTGTGATTGTTATGCATTGATATACTATATATGTTATTCTCTGAGTGAAGATCCTAGAGTATTGTGAATTAATGCTCAAAATTTAACAGCCTTATGAGGGATCGTAATAATAGTATTATTATGAATAGTAAGTTTGAAAGGATCCAAATATTAAATAATTAATATCATATTAAGCCAAAACTTTGAACTTTATTACTTTCGCACTAGAATAACAAAATGAGGGCCTATTCTTATGAGCACCTCCAAAACTAAAGTTATAATATATATATTCTCAAAAACAAAGATGTATTTATGATGAACCCTAACTCATGGGAAGAACATGGTTTAAGGAAATGACTTAGAGGAAATGAATTCTCTCTTAAACCATTAAGATGAGGTATGCACGATATATATAGAACTAAGGTGATGATTATCACTATCTTACTTATATCATGAGAAGGTAAAGTTATATAGTGGGTTCCTGGTGGGAAAGAAGCCAAATTTTTTCTCTTCAAGCTTACTATTTAGCTGTTACCATACCATCCTTGGTGTATGAAGCAAAGCGAGTAAAACATTTAAAAGTAAAAATAAAGTGATTGACGAGTTAACTTATATTTTAGTTTTGCATCCTTTTCGTAGTAATAAATTTTGGACATCAAATAAAAAAGAAGTAGAGTATGAGATTTGGTTAGACAATTCGTTATTTTGAATATAAAGAATATATTAATAGTTTTATGAAGGAAAACTTAGCAGAAACAAAAACTCGGTTCTACATCCCTTAGATAAAGGAAGGAGTGGACACGTTTTCAGTTCCACGATCTCTCTTTAAAGTCTAATTTTAAACAAATAAGTCATCTTGTTTATCACGCATTAATTCCATAAAAATAGATGTCCCCATAATGGGCTATGGATTTCAACTGTCGTCGCCATTTGTCGCGCGATTTCCTCATCATGCCGCGTGCTGATTCATTTAAAGAGATCTGTGTGTAGAAAAAAAGGGAGAAGTGGGGGAATTTTAGACTGAGGGAAAGGGATCGCATTATTAGAATATCTATCCCAGGGAACTTTGTCGATATTGTTATAGGTGTGATACCATCGAAATGCGTGTCGATAGTGGGGAGAGCACTGGAGTTCGAAAGAAATAAGGAGAGTGCGATTTCGAAGAAATGCAGAGCTACAATGGAATGATTCATGTAAGAAATAACTACTCAGCTCCAGAGGTAAACAATTCTACTCATAGTATATATCTCTTAAGTTTAGAGTTCTTGTTTTGTTATACTCTTTCTATTTTTATGGCCCAATAGACCTGCGTAGGGATAGCTTGCAGATAGCGAAATCCTAGGTTAATCCTTCTTTATTCTTTATGATATTTCCTGGCAGAATGGTGCAAACACTAGTGAGGTGCGATTTGGTCGAGAGCAGGAAACCCTGATTAGGTTTCGTTTCCTTAGTTCAGTATTGTGACATATGGTATCAGGAATTATGTTGTCAAACTGTACGTTGTCTAGTTTTAGTATATTGCCAAGAGCAGAATTATGTATGGGATCTTGATTTCTTTAGTTTTGTTACATATATGCTGTCGAAAGTTTTTAATACATATAGGACTCAGTCGAAAACTTATATATGGTATGACGGTGTAAACACTAGTAAGGCGTTGTCCGATATCCTAGAGTTGTCCGATGATGCTCCTACCATAATCTTTGGATCTAAGTTCGAAGAACCAGGCGATGAAGAAGTCCCTCCTTTCTATTTAAGCCTAAATGTCCATGATCAAATCTTGCAGAATGCCTTAATAGACTCTGGGGCATCTCATAACCTGATGCCAATATCTGTGTTGAAAGAGCTAGGATTAGAGGTGACCAGGCCATACCAAGACCTTTTCTCCTTTGACTCAAGAAAATTACCATGTTTGGGGCTAATTAAGAATATGGTAGTGACTTTAACCCAAATCCCTGCTAAAAGTGTTATGATGGATGTGGTAGTGGCTGATGTGCCTGCAAAGTTTGGAATGCTGTTGTCAAGATCCTGGGTTTCAAAGTTGAAAGGAACTATGCAAATGGACTTATCTTATGCCACAATCCCTGTGTTTGGAGCAAATAGGAGATTATATAGGGAGAGCAAGATGGAATATGTCGTCAGCAGCAAAAACAAACCTGAAAATCACCCTATATGTGCCGTTGATACAGACATGGGCTACTCCATTTTTGTTTTTGAAGGTCCTCGTTGTGATCCTAACCCTCCCCCATATAAAGAAGTTGATGAAGATAAAGAATTTGCAGCCAAGTATGTAGCTTCTGAAAGAGAAAAGAATGAAGAAGGCTGGTGGAAAATATATTTTGATGGTTCTGTGAGCAAGAATGGTGCAGCAGCAGAAGTTTGGATCATTCCTCCCAACATGGACTCTAGAGCACTTTCATACAAGCTAAAATTTGCATGTACTAATAATGTTGCCGAATACGAAGCATTACTATTGGGATTGCGGGCTCTAAACGACTTGGGAGCTAAGAAGATAGAAGTATTTGGAAACTCTGAGTTGGTAGTGAACCAGATAAATGATAGTTACCAAGCCAAACACCCAAGAATGAGGGCATATAGAAATGAAGCTTGGGATTTTTTCAGGAATTTTTTCATAGAGCACAAGATTAGAGTAATACCCATACATGAAAATGGGATAGCAAACTCTTTAGCAGTAACTGCTAGAGGATTTAAGACTCCAATCTTCTCCCAAGCCAAATATGAGGTCGAAATTATAAACAGACCCTCTATTCCTGACAATTCTAAATATTGGCAAGTATTTGAAGATGACTTACAGCTCAGGAGATTTTTGGAACTCTCTGATGAGTTTGCAAATGTGCATATTGATACTGATAATGAGAACCTGGAAAACTTTGTGGAAGGAGAAAATGTTGAAGAGGAAGCTAAAAAAAGGGTGGAAAAACACAATGGGTGGTAAGGATATTATTCAACTGAAGAACAATTACATCCCTAAAGGTCTGATACCCCTGGAAAAGCTCTTTGATCAAGATGATGCAGCCAAAAATCCAAAATTTGAACCTACCCAAGAATCAGTAGAAGATCAAAACTTGGGTACAGAGAAAGATCCTTGAATGGTAAAGCTGTCTAAGAGACTACAGACTGACAAAAAGAGATGCTATGTGGAATTGATGAAAAGATGCATTGATGCTTTCACCTGGACCTATGAAGACTTAAAGGAATATGATACATCAATCATACAGCACACCATTCCACTCAAGCCAGGTGAGAAACCTTTCAAGCAAAAATTAAGGAGAATCCTAAGTTGACAGATGTCAAAGAGAAAGAAGTCAAAAAGCTTTTCAATGAAAAGATAATTGTTACCTTAAGGTTCTCGCAATGGATAGCAAATATGGTCCCAGTCAGAAAGAAAAGTGGAGAAATCAAGATTTGTATTGATTTCAGGAACTTGAACAGAGCATCCATGAAAGACAATTACTCTCTACCTAAAATGGAACACATCTTACAGCAGGTGGTAGGGTCCGAAAGAATTTCCACCATGGATGGTTTTTTAGGGTACAATCAGATTAATGTACGCCCAGAAGACCAAGAAAAAGCCACCATTACAACTCCTTGGGGAAACTTCATGTACTCTAAGATGCCATTCGGATTGATGAAGGTTGGAGCCACTTTCCAACGAGCTATGGATATTGCATTTGCTGAAGAAAAGGACAAATTTGTGGTGGTATACATGGACGATATAACATTTTTTTCAAAGTCAGATGAAGAACATCTCAAGCGTTTAAAGAGAGTTTTTATAAAGTGTAGAAAATATGGCATTTCCTTGAATCCAAAGAAATCCTTTTTCGCTCTAGATGAAGCTAAGCTTTTAGGGCATATCATCACCAAAGATGGGATAAAAATTGATCCAGAGACGGTCAGTGCTATTCAGAAAGTGGGAGAGCCCAGAAGCAAAAAAGAAATACAATCTTTCATAGGCCAAGTCGGATTTTTAAGGAGATTCATACCAAGTTTTGCTGAAATAATGAGAAGTATTACAAATATGTTAAGAAAAGAGAATCAAATAAAGTGGACCAAAGAAGCCAGGGATTCTTTTAAAGGAATCAAGACAGCCATCACCGAAGTGCCAATGTTGGCCAGCCCAAACTTTAGTAAAGATTTCCTAATTTTTTCATATACATCTGAACATACAATAGCTGGGGTGTTGTTGCAAAAAAATGATCAAAATGCTTAACAACCTATTGCATTTTTCAGCAGAGTACTGAGAGAAGGAGAACTGAAGTATGATATCATGGAGAAACAGGCTTATGCTCTTATAAAATCTTTGAAGTATTTCAGGGTTTATATTATACACTCGCATATCATTGCTTATGTCCCAAATAGTGCTGTGAAAAGCATTTTGACCCAGTCTGATCCTGAAGGCAGAAGGGCCAAATGGATTGCAGTATTACTGGAATATGATTTCGAGATAAAGCCCACAAAACTGGTGAAAGGTTAGGGGTTAGCAAAATTAATGACTGAAGAAAATTGTGACTCTTTGCAGCTAAATTTTTTAAAAGAACATCCTAACCGGCCGAATACAAACATACAGGTGAAGCCTGAATTTTCTGAATCTCCTTGGTATAGTGACAATGTTTTTGTACTACAAAATTTACAGGCACCTGCAGGGCTAAGTAAAAGCAGAGCCAGGTCTGTAAAACTAAAAGCTGCCAAGTACTCTATCATGAACCAATATATGTATTGGAAAGACCCTAGAGGGGTGTTTCTAAACTGTCTGGTTGAAGAAGAGGCTAAACACGTAAAAGAAGAATTCCACAAAGGGGACTCAGGGGCACATCATTCCTGGAAAGCAATAGTAAACAAAATCCTGAGAGCAAGGGTTTACTGGCCCACTATGTTTTCCGATGTTTACAAAGAAATTGTGGTCTGTCACCAATGTCATATTTTCGATGGAAAAAGAAAGGTTGTTTCCCTCCCTCTACATCCTATTATAGTTGAAGCACCTTTTCAACAATGGGGTTTAGATTTCATTGGGGAAATAAACCCAAACTCCTCTGGACAACACAGATGGATATTGACAACTACTGATTATTTTAGTAAATGGATAGAGGCCATACCTACCAGGAGAGCGACTGAAGGAGTAATCAGGGATTTTCAGGAAGATAACATCCTATCCAGATTTAGATGCCCCAAAAGAATTGTAACTGGCAATGCTCCAGCTTTCTGCTCCAAAAAGATGATTAATTTCTGCCATAAGTACCATATCAGCCTAAATCATTCCATGGCTTATTACCCTCAAGGAAACGGACTAGTAGAGTCGTCAAATAAGATCCTGGTAAGAATCATAAAAAAGTTGTTAGAGGTTAACAAGAGGTCTTGGCACACAAAGCTAAAGTATGCTCTGTGGGCTGACAGAATTAGCACGAAAAGAGCCATCAGGATGTCACCATTTCAGTTCGTGTATGGAGCAGAAGTGATTTTTCCAGCATCCCTAGGTTTTCCTGTCATGAGGTTATTACAAGGAATAGAAGAAGAACCAAACCACATGCAAAGAATAGTAAATCAGATAGTCGAGATGAATGAGCTAAGAAGTAAGGCATATGACAATGTGGAAAGCCATCAAGAGAAAATGAAAGAAGCTTTCGACAAAAAGTCCAAGGAAGATTTTTTTAGGTCAATGACCTAGTTCTGAAGTGGAACGCCCCTAAAGAAGAAGAAAAACAAAAAGTTCAACCACATGTGGATGGGACAGTATGTTATTGGAGCAATCCAAGGAATAAATTATTTTGTCTTGGAACATCAAGACGGATCTGCCTGGTCTGGAGGTCCAGTCAATGGAAGATTCTTAAAACATTACCTATCCTAAGGGATGTAGGTATTCCATGTACCATATCCTATGTATATATTTTTCATTTTTTTTTCAGTTGTTTTAAAAATCTGACGGAAAACCTGAAGGATTTGAAACCCTAGAGAAAAGAATATGAAGTCTAGAAGGCTAGCCATGGTTCCTTTTCTTTTCACATGTGGAAAGCCTAGCTATGCAGCATATACAGTTGCAATTCTAAGAAATCAGAAGAGGTCATTGACTCCGAAGTTGGGAGCCTCCCAATGGATCAGGCACTTGGTCTACGAGTTCTTTTCTACCTCGCAGGGAGGATAGCATCCCTGGCTGGAGCGAGTTGTTGGCACCTATAAATTTTTGCTCGAATCCTAAGAAAAGGGTTGATTCCACTGATGAATTCCTAGAGGAAATGGTTAAAACCCTGTCCCTAATCAAGTCTAGGTTGCTAATGCCATTAAAAAACCTCAGTTGGTAAGGAAATAAGGAGAAAGATGAAGGGTTTGGACCTTTTAGACATAAGGAAGTAGCTCAAATGACAAAAATTGGGTAAAAAGATCAATAATATATAGTCCAAAAGGAGATAAAGTGATAGATAAAGCTTGGACTGGTCCCTACCGTTGATCCATCACGTGGGAGAGATCTACGGCCCAACGATCACCCTCGCATCGTGAAGTTGCACGAGAGAAAGCGCAGGAGCGTGGTCGCGAGAGAAAAACCACAAGGACAGATGGCAGTTGGAGGAGCTCTCGTATGAGAATTTTGGTGGTAAGAAGAAACCACCAGAAGGCTTGCGATACCACCACAATAAAAAAGCAGGGTATAAAATCGATGGCACGGGTTGCGTAGTCAGAAATCTAATGGCGTGGAAGAGCCGTTGTCACATCAGCAAAAGATCAAAGCAGATCAACGGCCTGCAATGAAAGAGATCATATCTACGGTTAAGTGGATGCAAGAGATGCAAGGTTGGTAACGTAATGAGCTCCACTTACAAGAGTATCGAAGACTGGATACGTGAATAGCTCCTCACCGTAGATATATTGAAGTCGAGATCAGCGCTCCTCGTTGATCGTCTCAAGGTATAGAAGCATCCCAGATAAGCATGAAAGGTGGTCGTGAGATAGTATACCCTCTGCCATGTGTCATCACCTGAACACCTCGCGAGGGAGATTAAATGGTAATCCAAAACCAGAAGTCAAGTCGCAATACCACCATACCCATATGTATAGTTAAGTACAATGGATCGCTAAGATTTAAAGTTCGTAGGAGATCCTATGGCGGAGATTAAGAGATGTCAAATCAAAGCGGTAAATAAGAGATTAGATCAACGGACTGGAAGCAACGCCCAGCAAATTGATGGATGGAAAAGAGGGATAGCTAGCGAAGATGAGCGGAAGTTATTGGGAAAGGTTTTATATATATAACGCGGCAGGTGAAGAAAATTTTTTTCTCTCTCGGACCTATCGGAGTTGGAAGCTTCTGGAAGTGCAGAAGCCGAAAGGGACAACAAGTGAAAGGGTTGCTCTCAAGCTTTCCGTGATAGGTAGGGTCCCAAACTCCTTTGTTTACAATGTGCAGTGTGTTTTATAATCATAAGAATGGCAGACGAATAGGTTTCTACTAGTTCTAAGGTCCGAGTAACCCTAGAAGACAAAGACTGTGATGTGTTTGACCCAAAGCTTCGTTTCCCTATACCGGAGGTTAAAAGAAGGTTGAAAGCCCTACTTGAACAAGGATTAGACGTCCATAGAGTCCACTAGTCCTTTTTCATCTTTTATTGTCTGGAACAGATAATGCCCTTTCTAGAGTTGGTATCATGGTGTTCATTAAATTATTCAGAACCCCAACGAGTGATAATGAACACCAGGAAGTCTAAAATTGTTTGTAGTATCGAAGCTATCGTCCTCCGGAATATGCTTACCGTGCTAGAATCTCCAACCCTAGCCCCCGAAAGTTCTTCAGAAGAGTCAGTCATTACTTTGTACAGACAAATTTCCCCTAAAATTCGTAAAGCTTTCCTTCATACCTATCTAAAACCTGATGTAGAAATTGCAGACACCCCTTACTCGCCAGACGTCAACCTTTTTAATGACAATACCCAGTTGGTCTTTTCTTTGATAGCTCATTTTCTAGGTTCAGACTCAGATTTGTGGATAACTGAAGTGAAACTAAGCCTATTATTCAGGATTAGTGTTAGTTCCCCAGAGGCGGGAAGTGAGTCAATACCATCCCTCAAGTTTGAGGAAATTTTGGCAGAAAAAATACATGCACAGTTAAGCTGTTTTGAAAGTACCAAATTTTTTCGGTTCCGGGCCTATTTGACTAAAATGATTCTGCATAGCAGTGAAGATGAGTTAAGATTCTCTCAGATAGTATTCACAGGGAATTTGGAAGACAATGTTTTCAATTACATGAATTACCTTTTATCTGCCGTATATAAAGTTATGTTTGAAGAAACCCTACCCAGAGTGTTACCAGAGATGCAAACCCTGATGCAGTTGAGGGATGAACTAGCCATTGGTGACTGGTTCCTGTTGAAAGATGCCACAGTAATAAGGGTGTACGATTTTGTACATGGACCATACCTTTTACCAGCATTTTTGACCTTGAGAGTTTTTTCCCTTGAGTTCATCCGTCAGAGATTGATCGCAGAAGAGGAGCAGTTTGGGCAGCATAAGAAAAGTTCTGATATAAAGTTCCCTTGGCAAGTCGGCCCTTTCATTGTGAAATTTAAAGAGGCTGTTAGTGAATTACAAAGATTATTGAAAAATATGGGGTTTAGGAAGGACATAGCAGTTGCATATGATCCTCTGCACATCATAGCCGAGAGAAAGAAGAAAAATGGTCTGAAGGCATGGGAACACCAAGAATCTGAAGGGTTGCCGAAGGGGTAAAATTCATTGCAGTATGAGCCCGAAGAGGTTGAAGATATAGATTTACAAGTACAATCCCTAATCACGGCTGATGACCCTATGGAAATAGACCAACTGCTTAATACTCAGGAAGTATGCGAGAAGAGAGATTCACAGGAAATCATTGAGACAGAAGAAGAGGAAGAAAGTGAAATGAAAAGACTCAAATTGTAAACACCAGATGAGTTAGCTGTCCAAATAAATGATATGGATGAACAAGAAGAAGGGCCATCAACCCCAGTTATCCAAATCCATGAGTATAAATTCCAAGATGCGACAGGAGGGAATTAAGACAGTAGATTTAAATCCCAAGAAAACATGTTTAAGTATCATGGGCAAAATAAGCAAGCCTCTACACAGAAAATTTTTGAACTAATTCCCACTGTGAGGATTTGTCTAAAACATGAACATCTTTGACAACAAGTAGAGATATCCAGACACACACTTTCAATCTGACGATATCTGATGATATCTGACAAAGACCAAATAACGGAGAAGGTTTATATGATGACCTCACAGGCAAATGGGAGAAGGTTTATATGATGACCTAGTAGAAGCAGCCTTGAAGATTTCTAATTTAGAGGTCACTATAAATAATATGAATGCCCAATTAAAACATGAAAGGTCAGAGAATAAATCCCTTCAGCAACATATCAAAATGCTGCAGTTTGATTTAATTGAAAATGATGGTGGAGTAAAAGCAAGCCATAAGCTGTTAAAGGATAAAGACAATTTGATCTAGACCCTACAAAAAAGAATGAAAATCTCCAACACCTAGTTAATACAAACTCCTAAGGAAACAAAGCTAATAAAAGAAAAAGAATATCTGCGCAGGGAGGTTAGCAATAATAAACCTGAATTGTTAAAATTCGCAGAGAAAGAAGGATGATGGGAGAAAGAGAGGATGAGTCTGAAGAGGTAGATCGAAGAGTTAAAAAGCGTCTTGTCAAACATATGTTTGCAACAGGAAAACGAAGGCCCGAGTAAAGAGAAAGATAATACAGACAACATTGTGCAGGCTATGTCCCAAATCAACCTAAAAGATGGTGAAATACAAGAACTAAAAGAGGAAAATCAAAGGTTGAAAGAAGAAAATGAGGTAAAGAAAAAAGGGACAAATGAGCTACAACAAAAGTATAAGGAATTGGTAGCAATTAATAATAGGTTTTCTCAGCAGATTACACGAAGAGTAGCTATGCAGGGATGCAAACATTTGATTTGGGATTTAATTATCCAAGAGGCTGAGAGATTCAGACCTTATCTGGATCTCATGAGAACAAAGGAAAAAATAGTCATGGGTATTTTTAAGAGTTGCACAAAAGGCCAAAAGAGACTGCTTATAATGCTATAAGTTTTTTGAATGGTTTGACAGATTATTACGTTATAGATTTGAGTGTCAAGGATAGGGTTACAACCATTGCAGTAGCAAAATGAATATTGGGGAAAAACACATTAGTTGAAGCTATGGAAACCGAAGCAAATGAAATGAATGAACAATTGACAGAATTCAAAGGACAATTTGAAGGACTGGTAGAAAAGGGGTTTCCTGCATTTTGGGATGAAAAGCAAAGATTGATTCCCCTAAGTGAGCATAAAAGGTTGATGACTAGCAGGCGAATGGATCATTCTAAGTTCAAACATCTAAGCCAACCACTTTCAATGAAAATCCTATTAGACAAGTTGGATGAAGATTTCGAGATGTTGTACAGATTGATTTCTATTGGTGAAGAGCTTCCACCTATGTCTTCTGTCGTTCAGCTTAACATCAGAGTCCTGGAGAAAGAGATGACGAGTTATGACATCCCGACACCTGAACTTTGGGCACCTGTGGAGAAATACGGGAAGATGAAATATACCTATCATGCTCCACCGGCAGCTGCTGTTCCTTAAATCTCAGATCTGTGCATTTTTAAGTCTCAGTTTATTTTTGATAGAAAAGCTTAAGATATACTTTAGGATTTTGATTTTCCAAGACATGGCAGTGGGTTGCCCGTTATGTAATGAAATTTCACCATTGGACATATACTTTAATATTTTATATTGTTTAACGACATACCGGCAAATGCAAGAAAGCGATTGAGCTTATCTTGTTATAGTTTATGTTTTGTGATAGTGACATCTGAACTATCATGAGGTGTCCTTGAATTGTAACTGACTTACGTTCCAAATGGGCTGAGTATGAGACTCCAGGCCACTATAGGTTCCATAAATTTTCAAATGGAAAAAGGGCGGAGAACTTTGAAGCTCTACATATTTTGTCTATTGTTGTTTTCGCAAGATATCTCTTGAATAAAATTCTCAGAAGCTTACATGCCTTTTCAGAGATTCCCGTGTAATTGGTCTGGTAGTCTGTTTTTTCTCTTCTATGTGATATGTGTTTCTTTCCTTTGTTAATCCATATTGTTAACTTTCCTTCGTACTTGGTTCAGTGTAGTATCTGAGTGAGATTCATAGAGATTATGCCTTGTTCATTTCTTACCAAGTATTTCACGAAATATTTTTGCTAAAGTTGGTGTAAGATTAATCTGTGTATACCTTATATCAATGGATTGTTCATCTTTCTTCTGTTTCACCAATTAAATCACTTCGACTACTAGTTGGTTGCTACCTTGCCTATGTGTGAATGTATCTACTAAGAATTTGATAATAATGTTTATGTTATACTTGAATTAACTCCATTGCCCAATATAGATCCCTATTGTTCTCCACCAATGGTTTACCGAAGTAAAACTTGTCCTACAGAAATCTGACCTTCTGCGTATGTTTTAATAGAACATATTGAGAATGAATGCTGGTGTTCCTTTTCCATTGTTGACGCCCTTGATTATTTCCAGTTTTTCATTAGTTTATTAAGAGAGCCCTCTCAAACTGTGTTGGGTGAGTAACATCAATCCAAAGATCGGTAAGTGGTTACCTAGAATTACCATCTTTCAGCCTTGGGGGTCAAATTACTTTGCACTCCACAACCTTTTAGTAAAATTGAATTAAAAAATACTATCATCTCCTTCACATAAAGTCACATAAAATTGCAAACAACCCAACATTGACAATCTCTCGATTTTCAGGTTACCTTTCAATGTCACGATGTGACATGAGTACTAATGTAATTTTCAACCTCACATAAACCTTCTTCACATAAACCTTCTTGAATATACTAATACACCAAAACCATTTTTGAAATCAATAAAAAATATAGTCTCACCATGTGAAATGTGACATAAAATTAGGAACATCTCTTCATCAAAAGGGACATAAAATTACAGCGAACCCAACTTTTTGAATGTGCCATTTTTTCAAATCCACCTCATAATATTGCAATCTTAAATAACAATAAAAGTACTTATTAATCTTATATAATTCTCCATGAATATCTTAATACATCATGACGATATTATTATTATTAATGTAAAAAAAACTATATTACACATAACTCATACTACTCTTCAAACATACAAGTACTTTCAATACTTCAATTTTTGTTTTTAACAACTATGTATAACAATTTAAGTGTATTTCTTCATCTTTAGAAAATAAAGACATTTACCAACAACATAACAAATAACTATTTTAGTAGTATTCATACATTATAACAATATAATATAAGTTATACATTATACATTAACAATATACATTATACATTGGTAAATAACCAACAACATAAAGGATACCACATAACACAACATAACATATGTCTTGTACTCTTTTTTCTTAATAACTATCTATAACAATTCAAGTATATTTCTTCTTTTTAAGAAAATAAAGATATTTACCAACAACATAGCACAGAAATGACACTATTACTTATACATTTTAAATTCAAATGTATTTCTTCTTTTTTTTTAAAATAAAGACATTTACCAACAACATAACACATATTTTTTTTTGCAGGAAATAAAACAACTGCTTAAAACAATTCAAGTATATTTCCTTTCCGAGGAAATAAAACATTTGCGAACAACGTAACACATATTTCCTTTTTTCAGGAACTAAAACCAAACGAAACCAAAAGTACTCGATCATACAAAACCAAAGGAAAACAAATACTACTTACTATAAGTTGGTCTACTTGTCGCCGGACTGGGGCTTCTTCACGATCTTGTCAGCTCCAGTTTCCTTGGTATTCTTGTCGCGGGACTGGGACTTCTTCACGCTCTTGTCAGCTTCAGTTTCCTTGGTATTCTTGTCGCGGGACTGGGGCTTCGTCACGATCTTGTCAGCTCCAGTTTCCTTGGTATTCTTGTCGCGGGACTGGGACTTCTTCACAATCTTGTCAGCTTCAGTTTCCTTGGTATTCTTGTCGCGGGACTGGGGCTTGTTCACGATCTTGTCAGCTCCAGTTTCCTTGGTATTCTCCGCACAGTGCTGGTGCTCGTCGTCGGGGCTATAAGACAGGTCAGCTCTGAAGGCCTGATTGACAGTACCGTTGCCAATTATCGCTTGGGGATTGTGGAAGACCTTGGCTGTGTAGCTCACCTCGACTTCGATGGCCCCGGCCTTGCGCTCTGGCTTACCTTGTCCATTCGTCATGTTGTTGTCCATTTTGATGATAGGAAATATGGCAGCTACCTTGGTAATAACCGCGCAGGGCTGGTTGGTGATATAGGCGCTATAAGACATGTCAGCAGCTCTGATGGTCGGACTGTTGGAGAGCTTGTGTTTGTAGCTCATGTTGGGGCTGAAGCTCTGGTTGACTTCGCTGGTTCTGGGGTCACCTTGTCCATTCTTCATGTTGTTGTCCATTTTGAAGATAGGAAATATGGCAGCTTCCTTGGTATTAACCGCGAAGGGCTGGTTGGCGATATCGGGGCTATAAGACATGTCAGCAGCTCTGAAGGCCGGACTGTTGGAGACCTTGGGTTTGTAGCTCATGTTGGGGCTGAAGCTCTGGTTGACTTCGCTGGTTCTGGGGTCACCTTCTCCATTCTTCATATTGTTGGCCATTTTGATGGTATTCTTGGTATCACTAAGCTGAAACTGAATGCGTTCTAGGCCAATAAGATTCCGACTTCGGCCCCAAAAACGCCTTCACTTCAACTAAATCTGCTAAACACGCCTTCACTTCAACTAAATCTGCTAAACACCATATGGTATATAATATGATCAAATCAAATCAAATCAATATTGATAACTAACTCAAGGACTAGAAAAGCCTTAAAAACTGTAACAGCGAATATACAACTAACGGTTACAGAATGTAAAAACTTAATACTCAACAGGAGCCCAAAGTCGGTAAGCAAGATATGAGAAATGCAATGGCATAGCGCCTTCCTGATATAGTAACGGGCGGGCGGACTCCAAATCCGGATTTGAAAACCATCATGATATGTGAGCATGGAGGGTAAGCGCACTAAACTTTAAACGGTCTGTTTTGGATGGGTGGCGTTCATGTGTACTTTATTTTCTTTAAAGACAAAATTTTAATAACTATTTTTTTTCATCGATTCCAAGTGTGCTTATTTTTATACATACAAAACTATATATTTAAAGACAAAATTTTAATAACTATCTTTTTTTCATCGATTACAAGCAAGAGTTGGAAATAAAACTGCCATGGAGAACGAGGCCTATCCAAACCATCCTTATTAACATTAAAAAATATTGTTTCAATAATTAATAAAAAAACAAATTTCAACATTTGAATAACTTAAATATAAAATTATAAATCATAAATCATTACACATATACATCGACATTTACATTTATCTTCTGAGGACTTCTGTTAACAAATAAAGTAAGTGGAAGATTATTAAAAGATATAGTTATAAAAAAACAATAAAATAATTTTTAAAATATATCAAATAAAATGACATGCATCTTGGGGAAATCCCCCAACATGCATGCATCTCGGGGAAAGCTCCCAACATGCATCTCGGGGAAGGCTCCTATCTCTTTAGGCAAGAAAATTGTCTCTGTATGCATAAATTGTCTCTCTCTCTCTGCATAGAAAAAGAAAGAAAAAACAAAATGGTTATTTAAACTATCTAACTGAGATCAATACCGTCAACATTTAAACTATCTAACTGACATCAATACCGTCAACAGAAATAAGACAATTTGGAGTTCATAAGTAGATTCCGCGAGCTTATCACTGTATCCTGGAGATTGTGTAACGCCCATATTTTTGATTCGGCATATTTATTAGTTAGATACACCATACTTTATTTTCTTATATATTCTGTTGAACTCAGCTCGACTGAGTAAACTATATTGGACCTCGTTATATGATGTTACTCTGTTTTATGATTTCACCATGATTATGATGTTACTATGTTATGCGATTATGATGTCATGATTATCATATGATTTCCTTATTTTACGATTGCAGTATATGTTTATATGTTTTCATTAATGAAATGTGAAATATATGATTCGGTACGTGGATACCATCTTCTTATGTGAATAATTGAAATGTTATATGTATCTATGATGAGCTAAAAGGTTACATGAAATGAAATGATAACATGGATCAATTGGCGATCAATGGAAAATGCTTTCTATAAATTGTATTTTGCAAAACACTAACCTACAGGACACAAGGGCTATGGGATAGCCAGTTACTTGATCTGATATACATTGGAAAGGAAAAACATGTTCATACAGCAAACCTTAGCAGCCAAAATGAGGATACGATAACACAAACTGATAATCCCGATAGCAGCAAGTATGAGTTGATAAGGGCGTAGGCCCAGTATGTTGAGAGGGATGGATGTGTTTCCCACCCTATGTTTCCATGAGACCCGAGGTCGTGGAAGGGCCGTGCTGAGACACGCTCCCCATGTTGTTGTGATGACGATTGTCGGATGCCTGCTAGGGGAGGATAGGTCCGCTGTTCAGCCGACGCTATCGCTCTCAAGTTCTATGTGGTCAGATCGGTGAGTCCGACATCCACTGTTGTACTAGCAGAGGAAGGATAGGGAGGATGCTGGACGTAGGTTATGATGGGAGGATGTGTTAGTTAGCACTGTTGGGGGTTTAGTATTCCTTGATTCCGAGTTAGTGGAAGTAGGCACCCTTCCTGTACTTGATTGATTAAACTAATGTAAACATAAAGACAATGATGTTAAATCGTAAAGGGTTAACTGTTAAATAACCGAGGATGTTAAAGTAATTATACTATAGATTATGCTTGCTCTTCTGCATGGGGGTAGATACTATTGTTAGTTAGCAAGTATGCATAGGCGGAATGGGGTTTGTTTATAGTACATGTCCGACATGTGCATACACTGGCCATGCATGCACACCTTGTACGTGTACAATATTACTGGTGTATAACATACTTGTCATGCTTGAATAGTAGTATAAATGTCATAGATAACTCAGTTAAGGATACATCAATCAACTTAGGTAATGAATGGTTAGGTTGTCAATGTGTAAATAAGTGAATTAGTAATTATATGAAAACATTGTAATAATAAACTAAGACAAGTGTCGTCAGTTAACATTGTCATAGAAGAACTGTTGTGAATAGGGTAATGATAGTGTCTAATGAATTAGTAAAATTGTTTAAGCCCTCACAAGTGCTTTGTTTATAAGAACAAGGATGCTATGTTGATGATAGGGTACTCATGTGATAAACAAATAATTAAGAATACTATGATTGATTCACCTTTTATTATTGTCAAAGGGTGATTTAATTATTATTATTAATTAATAAATGATATTCCAACAACATTTATATCCCTATCATAACAAATGCAATATAAATAAGATTTAAAATATTGATTTATAAATTAATATTGTGTGATTAATTCCATTTCAAAAGTTAGCCATAATAAGATAATCATTTTTGGAATAAACGTGATGTGATGGAAAATGGATATTTAATTATTCAATGTTAATCTTGGAATTTAAACCTCAAGCTAAGTAGTCTCGACGGATAAGGTGGATCATTAAGACACATCATGTCCAAGTTGACAAGGGGCAACTAATTATATAATATTTTATTTATTACATTAATAACATTAAAATATCAAGGATGGCGGATAGACTTGTATTTAATGAAACTTGTCCCGAATGGATAACCTTGGGGTGATAATCCCCACCATAATAAATATTTACGACCGTCAATCCAAAACCAACTAATTTTTCCATGAGAGTAATTAATTATACATTTTTATAAAGAACCGTGTATGAATGAACTAGTGATAGGGGTAAATGTTGAGGGGCTCGAGAGGGGGATTTTGGGGCGGTGGAGTAAGCCCAAGATATTCTCGAGGAAGGGAAATTATATAGAGGGGGAGAGCTTGGAGAAAGGGGAGGTTTTTTTTGGATTGGGGGAAGAAAAGAAGTTTTGAGAGCAGAAGATTGGGAGAACAGAAAGTTTGATTGGAGAACAGAAAAATTTTGAGAACGGAAGGAAACACTGCTCTCGGTATTATCAGATTGTGGGCTCGGGGGCTTGGAAATCCTTTGATTTCCAAGGGCCAGCAAGATTATAGCTGGTCGGTAGGGTGGACACTTCAGTTTGGCTGTCTAAGGGGTTATACAACCTGCTACAACTTACGGTTAGCATCAGCATCAGGTAATTTCCGTTATTTACTGTTATGCTGAAACTTACTGTAAACATGCATAACTTGCTAGTTACTGATTTACTGCTATTTACTGGTTTACTGAGTTGTGAAACATATTCTTATGCTAGAACATGATTGTTGAAAAGGAAATATTGATATGTTTGTCTATTTTAAATTACGAATGTAAGGTTAGTGAAAACACGACAGTACACTAAAAATTATTTAGGCACATAGTAATTCTTAGAAATTTACTTCCATAAACTGATAAAGTTTAAAACGTAGAAAATTAACCCTGAAATTTTACATAGTGCTCTGCTGTAAAACCAGAGCACTACAGATGGTATCAGAGCCTTTGTTCAGACTCTTGAACCTACAGGCCTATTCATGCTTCACCTAGAAAATCTACTTGATAGTTTACCTACTTGACCTCCAGCCATAGTAAGCTTCTGAGGTACACCTGCAAAAGGACAATGAGAATAACATTAGAAAATAAAAGAATATATATATACCTATAATTATATTTTCATTCTTTTGCTGCACACCCAAAAGACTAGTATGATTTGGCAATGGAAATTCTACGCTAATCTACCAAACATATGCAAAATTTTAGGGTTACAACTTTTAGTTTATTATTTAAATTATGATCTTCTTACAATATCCCTATTGATATCCAGGCTATAGACTGTATTTATGCGAACTCAGTCAATACAATTACATATCTTACCAAATACAGAATTCCCCTACCATTCCCAATTCATTTATTTCGAAGTGATAAGCTAAAATTATTCCCCTAGAATATAAACTCTATGTTACCTATTCTATTAAATGTGAACTAGGACTTGTTTTATATAACCGGAGGATAAAATCCAGAAACTATCATCTATTCCTAAATTCACGGAATTCAAAAAGAAAAAACCTGAAAGCCCTTGCTACGGCAGTCCATCTGCGAGCAATTGGCAAAGCACCGCACGAGGCTTCATACCTCTGTACAGCAGCCTGTGCAAAGCCGAGTGCATATTGTTGGTCTGAGATCGCTTGAGGATGCCTGCTAAGGCCATTAATCCACACCAAACGAATTCAAACAGAAGTGGATCTTCTTCTGCAAACCAATGAACATGAAGAAGCGGTAGATCTGTTAGGGACCACATATACTTCTTCTTAATTTTTAGTGCTGATAACAAATTTCAAACCATGTACAGGTGATTATTTTACCAAATGATCTTATCGAATTATCAGTATTGTTTTAAGGATATACCTGAAAAGAATGGAATAAATGGCTGAATAGGTCGATTAACACAACTCACTTATACAACAAAGTCAGATTCTATGAAAACATTATAGCAATTAGAAGAAATTTAAAAGAAAGATAATTTAAAATATAGTAGAGTCCAGATCAGAAAGAAGGGAAAACAAAGATGGAAGAGGAATATGACCGCATAAGGGCCTCCTTGAAACTGAGGATCAAAATCCGGCATCCGTATTGAAAACCCCAAAATACCCGCACCTTACCCAAAGTTACGTGTTAGAATTGGATTAAAACTACGTAAATATGGGAAAAAAATAAAAACAAAAAAATTCAGTGAGAACAAAGATTAAAAGAAGTCAAATAGGTAAAAGAGAGAACCAACGTAATAAAATCATATGGCCTCGGTAGTCCGCGTTAAAACAGCAACATGAATAATGATGCGTTACTTTGAAACTGCGAAAAACACAAACTGCAAGCGTTGTACATGTACAGTAAAACCTAATCTCTCTGAACGCACCTAGTCGACTTTTAAATAACAATAAGACGCGAAAGATAAAATGAAAACTCTAAAACCTGTACGAGATGGTATCTTCGTGGGCGTAATCGATAGCCGAGCGTCTAACCAAGCGACCCGTAATGAAAGAAGACTTAGACCCATAAATTTGAGTTTTAACAGGGATTTCTGACCTGTAGGTAACACCATGAGTTTGCAACTCCCTAGAGGCTGTAGCGACCTTCTTTTGATATCTAGAAATGCTCAAACGTTCAGCATCAGCCCTGACATCAATTTTCTCCATCTCCCGGTTTATGAGATTGACAATACGAGATTTATATGTAGTAATTGCACGTAGTAATTGTGGAGGACTCCTCAGCAGATTTAGAGCAAGATCCTTAACATCATTTGGTATTTCCCCATCCAAATCAATAAATAGCTTTTCAGCATCTAAATGTGCATACCCCTGAACACCACCCCCATCATAAGACGGGAAAGTGTTCCGTATTCTTTCAATGAGATGATCTGCAAGTGACTCACATGCCTTTCTAATGCTCATTTCCTGTGCTGTTTCAATAAGAATGAGACCATCTGCTGGCTTGTTGCCCTTAATTGTAGCATAAACTGTATCCTGCTCATTACAGACACGTAGAATATCAGGAGTTGCATATTGCCCACTGCCAACCCTCACTCTCTGTGCATCTCTTTCTTGATCAACATATCGATGAAGTCGTCGCTGATATTCTGCAAAAATCTTGCATATTTCTTCACACCGCTGGTCATAAGCTTCAAGCATCACTTGCTTATGCAAATTCCCCAAGGTATCTGACCTCCAGACTGATGCACATATGAAGGAGGCCTTGCACATACTCGACCACCTCATTCTGCTTCTGCTCAGACTTCATGGTTGGTTGTATGCATAGAATGATTTTGGAAGTCACGAGTTCATCCTTGGCCCACCGATTGGATTCAATCATTGACAGATGAGGGTTAGCTGAAGGGCCATATTCTTCTGTTAAAATTCAGTTTGGCTGAGGCCAAACTTGGAGATCGCCCATGGAAACCACCCTTGGGTTCTCTGCTAAAAGCCTTCAAATCTTCATCTACAAAAAAAAAATAAAAAAAATCAAACTCCTTCTTCTTAATCAAATCATCATAATACCAAATTCAAAGTAGAGATGTAAAACCACTGGTTTTCTTCAAATTTATCGCTGAACTCTGAGAAACATAAATGGAAGAAACACATATAGAGAAGTTATCACCCCCTTTACAATGGCGGAGAAGATTAAAAATATGGGAAATAACAGAGATTGAATCCACGTCAACTGCAGACATTACGATTGGGAATGATTGTTTCATTAAAATGATGCAATGATCTTTCTCTCACAAACCTTCCTCAGACATGTGTTAACCCCAGCAATATCGCCGAAATGGCTTGCAATGAGTTTACGGGCGAGCTTCTGAGCGTGCCCAGCAACCATTTTTATCCTGCTCGAGCTCAATGTTTTCTGAAAATCACGCTGGTAGTTTCCCGCTAGGCCAGCCTCGCCAGTGCTTCTACCATAGAAGATGGGAGTTGCAGAGCTAAAACTGCGGAAGAGAGGGTGAAAATGGCCGCGCCTTGGGGATTGACTCTATTTAGGGTTTCCCCCACTTTCCGAGGGCGGTGGGTTGCTTGGAGAGACCGCGTGTCCTTCATGCACACTCGCTTCTTGCATGGCGGTGAACTGACACGAAGAGCCGCGTGGCCATACCTTTTGCTTAGCCGAGAGTCGAGTGAAAAGGGCTAAGCGGTCGAGTAAATTTTCCTTATCTATTTTTATTTTCATTTTATTTAAAAAAAAAATTAGTTTTAGTGTTATAACCTAAGTTTTGGCAAATTTCATATATATATTTATATAGTGTTAGTATCATTTTATTTAAAAATTAATTAAATTTTGTATACGTTTATATAGTGTTAGCGTTGCTTTATTTAAATTTAATTTCGTATATATATTTATACAGTGTTAGCATCATTTTATTTAATTTAATTAAATTTGGTATACATTTATATAGTGTATAACCTAAGTTTTGTTAAGAATTAAAATTTAATATTAAATTTTTTTTTGCCGAGATTTCAACTCCTAGTCGAAGGGATGAAAGAGACCCGAAAAGTCAAAAACAAGACACCATTAAGACCAGCACGATGAGCTGAACACCATGACAAGATTGTTTAATAAAAATGACTATAGATTTTACTGCGCTAATCCTGACAATCTGTTATCTCATGATGCAAGTTATTTCTTATGCATAAGTATAAGTGTATGAATACCTACATTTTATTTCCGCGTGTATTTGATTGAACAACTAAGGACGTGATTTTATTTTCAACAAACTCAGGAACTATCATGGTAACAACACGCAGAGGTCGAGGTCGGGGTCAAGGTCGACCACCGTCACCACCACCTCCGCCACTGCCAACACCGCCACCACCAACCTCAACACCAGAAATGCAGATCATAATGAGGTCATTGGAGGCTATTATGACCACGATGAACAGGCAGTCGGAAAGGGCCGCCGAGGTGGAAACCACTCAAGTGAGTCGAGAGAACTCTGAAAGGGCACATGGCCCAAGACTGGAACCGCTTCAGTACATATCGAGGGAGTTACAAAAGATAAAGGTTCCAGAGTTTTCTGGAGGACGACCCGGTAAGCATGCCGAAGCATGGCTGGAAGGCATGAAGAGATGCTTCGCATTGAATGAGTACACATCTAGTTCCAAGGCTAGGATGGCCGTCTTTCATCTTAAAGGTAATGCTTTGAATTGGTGGTCAGACCTCGAGAAGCAGTTGCACCTTACTCCTCTTACAACTTCTTGGGAACTGTTCGAGGAAAGGTTCCACATGAAGTATTTGCCAAATTATTACAAGGAAGAACAGGCAGGTGCACTCCATGCCTTAGTACAGGGAGACAAGACGGTGGAGGAGTATGAATCTCGGTTTATGGAACTGGTAAAATATGTTCCTTACCTGGATGCAGATGATTGTCAGGTAGAGCGTTTTGTGTATGGACTTAACTACAAGATTAGAGCTGCTGTGCGGATGTGGAAGCCAACTTCAGTTGCCATGGCAGTTGAGTATGCTCATTATGCAGCTGATATGTCAGATGGAAAAGGGGGTAGTAAGTTGACAGGAACCAATCAGTATGTTACAGGGAAGGCGTCACGCCCTTACTTCAGGGGAGGACAATCTAGGCCTCCTCCTTACGGTAACAGGTTCACACCGAGGGGTAATACTTCAGTTAACTCAATCTCGCAGGCATCGTCCGCAACCCACCAAAGCCAGGGACGTACACGGGGAAGTTCCTATAGAGGAGCAAGGGGTTTTAGAGGAACCAGGGGAAGGAACTCATCTCAGAGGATTCCTTTGAGCAACATGCAAGCCCCTCCCAATCTCTCTTGTTGGGGATGCAGAGGTCCTCATTTCCAGCGAGACTGTCCCAAGGGTCAGTCAAGCAGCAGGCACAGGGAAGGAAAGGAACCCATGGATAGTTCGGGTAACAGTCATCGGATTCATGCAGCGGTGCATAACCACCAGGCAGAACATCAGTCTACCGTAGTAGAATCCACTGGTAATGTAAACAATGTCAAACTTAAAATTTTGTTTGATCCAGGAGCAACTGACAGTTTTATTTCACCATTTGCATTAGATAAATGTGGGTTGGCATCCTACGAGCACGATGATTTCAAACTGGTTGAAATGGCTTCAGGAACTAAGCAACCAGTAGGTCTTAAAGTGAGAGGTTGTGGGGTTGACTTAGGAGTTTGCACCACTAAGTTGGATGCTTATGTCACCAATTTGGGGACTTATGACCTCATTATTGGCATGGATTGGTTAGAAGACCATAGAGCTTTCATAGACTGCTATGCAAAGAAGGTGTTGTGCCTCGATGACGAGGGAAGGACAATTCAAATCCAAGGCTTGAAGAGGAAGGTATCCCTCCGTTTCATCTCTATGGTGAAAGCTAAGCGGTGCCTAAGACAAGGATGCCAGTTGTTCGTAGTGGAGGCCGTGAGCGATAGTAAAGGACCTTCCTTGAATTCTTACCCAGTACTTTCTGAGTTCAAGGATGTCTTTCCGAAGGAATTACCAGGACTACCTCCAGAAAGAGAGCTCGATTTCACAATCGAACTAAAAACTGGTGCAGAACCTATCTCAAAAACTCCTTATAGAATGACAACTCTAGAGCTCCGTGAGTTACAAATCCAGTTAAAAGAGTTGCTAGATTTGGGACTGATTAGACCCAGTATCTCACCATGGGGAGCACCAGTGATCTTCGTTAAGAAGAAGGATGGATCTCTGCGACTGTGCATAGATTACAGAGATTTGAACAAGGCCACCGTGAAGAACAGGTATCCCATACCAAGAATTGATGACCTCTTTGATCAAATGAAAGGTGTGTCAGTCTTCTCAAAGATTGATTTGCGATCAGGATATCACCAGTTGAGGATCAAGGAAGGTGACATTCCTAAGACTGCCTTTCGAACTCGATTTGGGCATTACGAGTTTGTAGTGGTACCATTTGGTTTGACCAATGCTCCAGCTGTATTCATGAGCCTCATGAATGGGGTCTTCCGAAAATACTTGGACCGCTTTGTTCAGGTCTTCTTAGATGATATTCTTATCTATTCTAAGAATGAGAAGGAGCACGAGGAACACTTGCGTAGTCTTGGCATGCTTAGGGGAACATAAACTTTATGGTAAATTGTCAAAGTGTTCCTTCTTCCAAAAAGAGATTCACTACTTGGGGAACATCATCTCAGGTGAAGGGATCTCTGTAGACCCAGAAAAGGTAAAGGCCATTGAAGATTGGCCAATTCCAAGGAATGCTCATGAGGTGCACAGCTTCATGGGGTTAGCAGGCTATTACCGGAGGTTTGTGGAAGGATTTTCTAAAATTGCAAAACCTATTACCACCTTGCAACGCAAGGGAATCCGGTATGAATGGACCGATGAATGCGATGCCGCTTTTACAGAGTTAAAAAGATTGTTGACAAGTGCACCGATCTTGCGGGTACCAGACATGGATAAAGATTTCATGGTATGCACCGATGCCTCGAAGCAAGGATTAGGAGCGGTGTTGATGCAGGAAGGTGGGGTAATAGCTTATGCATCTCGAAAGTTGAAACCTCATGAGGAGCAGTATGCCACGCATGATCTAGAATTGGCAGCAGTAATGTTGGCACTAAAATTATGGAGGCACTACCTAGTTGGTAGAAGCTTCACCCTTAAAACAGACCATCAGAGCTTGCAATACATCTTTACCCAAAGGGATTTGAATGCTAGGCAAAGGCGATGGAGTGAGTTCATGAGTGAGTATGACTTTGGTATCTCTTACATCAAAGGAAAGGAGAATGTGGTGGCAGACGCTCTAAGCCGAAGGCCGAGACTTTTCTCCTTAATTCCCTTGAAGGTTGACTTGAGGGAAGGGGTACTAGGACAACTATTGGGCGATAGTTGGTATCTAAAAGTAACCTCAGCTATTCAGAATGGAAAGGAACAGGAATTGAAGTATGATGGGTACCATCTTGAGGAAGATGGATTGTTGCGGTATCAGGGAAGGATGTATGTTCCTAAGGAAGGTGATATCAGGAAAACAATCCTTAGAGAGGCCCATAGATCACATTACTGTGCGCACCCAGGGGTGAAGAAGATGTATGCTGACATGAAGCAACTCTTCTTTTGGCCAGGTATGAAGATGGATGTAGTGGATTTTGTTTCGAAGTGCCTTGAGTGTCAACAAGTGAAGGCAGATCATCGTCACCCGGCCGGTCTCCTACAACCGCATGATATCCCTATGACTAAATGGGAAGTCATTTCCATGGACTTCGTTGTAGGATTACCACTCACATCTCTGAGACATAATGCTATTTTGGTGGTAGTCGACAAACTGACCAAAAGTGCTCACTTCATTCCAGTCAGAGACACCTATGATGTGACAGACGTGGCAAGGGTATTCATAAATGAGATTATACGTCTTCATGGAGTTCCTAAAAAGATAATCTCTGACAGAGACCCTAAGTTCACCTCCAGATTTTGGACAAGCATGCAGTCAGCATTAGGGACACAGTTGAACTTAAGCTCAGCTTATCACCCCGAGACAGATGGACAGACTGAGAGGGTGAATCAAGTGATGGAGGACATGCTTAGGATGTATGTTATGGATCAACAGACACAGTGGGAGAAATATCTTCCTTTAGTGGAGTTTGCATACAACAATAGTCATCACAGCTCCATTGGTATGCCGCCATATCAGGCATTGTATGGGAGGCCGTGCAGGACACCACTCAGTTGGGACAGGTTAGAGGATCGAGTTTTAATTGGGCCTGAATTGATTCAGGAAATGGAGGAGCAAGTGATACAGATTAGGCAGCGGCTGAAGGAAGCACAGGATAGGCAAAAGAGTTACGCTGATGCACACAGATCAGATAGAACTTATGGAGTAGGGGATCGTGTATTTATTCGCATCAGACCAAATAAAAGTACCATTCGGTTTGGGAAGGGTACCAAGTTGTCACCTCGCTTTATAGGTCCATTTGAGATTCTTGAGAAAATCGGACCAGTTGCTTATCGTCTCGCGCTGCCACCCCACTTGCATAAAACTCATAATGTATTTCATGTTTCTGTATTACGACATTACATAGCTGATGAGACTCACAAAATTCATTGGAAGGAATTGCAGGTCTCGGACGAGGGAACCTTCAGGGTCGAACCATTACGTATACTTGATCGTAGGGTTCGACAGCTCCGTAGTCGCCATGTGGACCAAGTTAAGGTCCAATGGGACAAGTATAGCCCCGGTTCTGCTACCTGGGAGGACGCAGAGACCATGCGTCGAGATTTTCCCTCACTATTTTGACCATAACTTCGGGACGAAGTTTCCCGAAGGGTGGGTGTATGTAACGCCCATATTTTTGATTCGGCATATTTATTAGTTAGATACACCATACTTTATTTTCTTATATATTCTGTTGAACTCAGCTCGACTGAGTAAACTATATTGGACCTCGTTATATGATGTTACTCTGTTTTATGATTTCACCATGATTATGATGTTACTATGTTATGCGATTATGATGTCATGATTATCATATGATTTCCTTATTTTACGATTGCAGTATATGTTTATATGTTTTCATTAATGAAATGTGAAATATATGATTCGGTACGTGGATACCATCTTCTTATGTGAATAATTGAAATGTTATATGTATCTATGATGAGCTAAAAGGTTACATGAAATGAAATGATAACATGGATCAATTGGCGATCAATGGAAAATGCTTTCTATAAATTGTATTTTGCAAAACACTAACCTACAGGACACAAGGGCTATGGGATAGCCAGTTACTTGATCTGATATACATTGGAAAGGAAAAACATGTTCATACAGCAAACCTTAGCAGCCAAAATGAGGATACGATAACACAAACTGATAATCCCGATAGCAGCAAGTATGAGTTGATAAGGGCGTAGGCCCAGTATGTTGAGAGGGATGGATGTGTTTCCCACCCTATGTTTCCATGAGACCCGAGGTCGTGGGAGGGCCGTGCTGAGACACGCTCCCCATGTTGTTGTGATGACGATTGTCGGATGCCTGCTAGGGGAGGATAGGTCCGCTGTTCAGCCGACGCTATCGCTCTCAAGTTCTATGTGGTCAGATCGGTGAGTCCGACATCCACTGTTGTACTAGCAGAGGAAGGATAGGGAGGATGCTGGACGTAGGTTATGATGGGAGGATGTGTTAGTTAGCACTGTTGGGGGTTTAGTATTCCTTGATTCCGAGTTAGTGGAAGTAGGCACCCTTCCTGTACTTGATTGATTAAACTAATGTAAACATAAAGACAATGATGTTAAATCGTAAAGGGTTAACTGTTAAATAACCGAGGATGTTAAAGTAATTATACTATAGATTATGCTTGCTCTTCTGCATGGGGGTAGATACTATTGTTAGTTAGCAAGTATGCATAGGCGGAATGGGGTTTGTTTATAGTACATGTCCGACATGTGCATACACTGGCCATGCATGCACACCTTGTACGTGTACAATATTACTGGTGTATAACATACTTGTCATGCTTGAATAGTAGTATAAATGTCATAGATAACTCAGTTAAGGATACATCAATCAACTTAGGTAATGAATGGTTAGGTTGTCAATGTGTAAATAAGTGAATTAGTAATTATATGAAAACATTGTAATAATAAACTAAGACAAGTGTCGTCAGTTAACATTGTCATAGAAGAACTGTTGTGAATAGGGTAATGATAGTGTCTAATGAATTAGTAAAATTGTTTAAGCCCTCACAAGTGCTTTGTTTATAAGAACAAGGATGCTATGTTGATGATAGGGTACTCATGTGATAAACAAATAATTAAGAATACTATGATTGATTCACCTTTTATTATTGTCAAAGGGTGATTTAATTATTATTATTAATTAATAAATGATATTCCAACAACATTTATATCCCTATCATAACAAATGCAATATAAGTAAGATTTAAAATATTGATTTATAAATTAATATTGTGTGATTAATTCCATTTCAAAAGTTAGCCATAATAAGATAATCATTTTTGGAATAAACGTGATGTGATGGAAAATGGATATTTAGTTATTCAATGTTAATCTTGGAATTTAAACCTCAAGCTAAGTAGTCTCGACGGATAAGGTGGATCATTAAGACACATCATGTCCAAGTTGACAAGGGGCAACTAATTATATAATATTTTATTTATTACATTAATAACATTAAAATATCAAGGATGGCGGACAGACTTGTATTTAATGAAACTTGTCCCGAATGGATAACCTTGGGGTGATAATCCCCACCGTAATAAATATTTACGACCGTCAATCCAAAACAAACTAATTTTTCCATGAGAGTAATTAATTATACATTTTTATAAAGAACCGTGTATGAATGAACTAGTGATAGGGGTAAATGTTGAGGGGCTCGAGAGGGGGATTTTGGGGCGGTGGAGTAAGCCCAAGATATTCTCGAGGAAGGGAAATTATATAGAGGGGGAGAGCTTGGAGAAAGGGGAGGTTTTTTTTGGATTGGGGGAAGAAAAGAAGTTTTGAGAACAGAAGATTGGGAGAACAGAAAGTTTGATTGGAGAACAGAAAAATTTTGAGAACGGAAGGAAACACTGCTCTCGGATTATCAGATTGTGGGCTCGGGGGCTTGGAAATCCTTTGATTTCCAAGGGCCAGCAAGATTATAGCTGGTCGGTAGGGTGGACACTTCAGTTTGGCTGTCTAAGGGGTTATACAACCTGCTACAACTTACGGTTAGCATCAGCATCAGGTAATTTCCGTTATTTACTATTATGCTGAAACTTACTGTAAACATGCATAACTTGCTAGTTAGTGATTTACTGCTATTTACTGGTTTACTGAGTTGTGAAACATATTCTTATGCTAGAACATGATTGTTGAAAAGGAAATATTGATATGTTTGTCTATTTTAAATTACGAATGTAAGGTTAGTGAAAACACGACAGTACACTAAAAATTATTTAGGCACATATTAATTCTTAGAAATTTACTTCCATAAACTGATAAAGTTTAAAACGTAGAAAATTAACCCTGAAATTTTACATAGTGCTCTGCTGTAAAACCAGAGCACTACAGATTGAGTCAACTCTAAAGATACGATTTTTGTCAAGACCGAAGAGGACATGACACTCAGGAACCCAAAATGAAAGATATTGCTCTGCACATGGAAATATGACACTCTGTTCTTGAACCAATCTACATGGACAAACTGATCGGATATCAGTGGAGGGGAAATATTTTTTTTTTAAAATCGGATTAATTAGTGTAGAAATTAATTTGTCACCTTGTAAATAAATACCTCGGTGACTATCCTGAAAATGTTAACACGCGATTGTCTAGTCGTTTTTCTTTAAGTTTTTGACCTTGTCCTTTGTCATTGCACAAGATCATACCAATCTGTAAAGCATGAATTTTGTAGAAGGCTTGTGAATTGGATTTTTTTGACCAAATGTTTCATTTGCAGTAGCGAGATTGTTGTTGACCTAAACTTCACATTTCCGTACATTTCACTTGTTTTTGCACATTCCAAATCAAATAACTCATATTTGTGATAGATGTCACATGTAACGTTTGTCGAACATAATAAAATGTAAAAACTAATGTTTTTGAAAGTAAAAAAATGTAAAAAGTAATAGTATGGGGGAGATCTTGTAATGGATGTCACATGTAATGTGGCCATTAATTTTGAAACAATGTGTATTTTCGTTTAGAAATCAACGACTATATAATAGAAATCAAAACAACATAAAAAGTAAATATGAGACTGAAACTAGAGATTTTAGAGCTTAGGATTAGGTGATAAATATTATGTCCGTCATAAACAAAAAAGAATAATACAAAGTAAAAAGAAAATATAAGACTTAAACTAGAGACTTTACTTTTTACTTTTAATACAAAGTAAAAAGTATATATGAGATTTTAGAGTTTTTGTCGAGAGTTTGTAGAGTAACAAAATAATACAAAGTAAACAAAAATGAATAATACAAAGTAAAAAGTAATAAATATTATGCCGACCATAAACAAAAAAGAATAATACAAAGTAAAAAGTAAAAATGAGACTTAAACTAGAGACTTTAGAGCTTAGGATTAGGTGGCTTAGGTATTGCACTCAAGGAGCTATTCAATGAGAGGTTTGCACCTCGGGAGATTTGATCCCTCTTGGTGCTTGATACAGCCTAGGATTTGGATCTATGTTCGTTCTCTCTCCAAAGAATCTTGCCTCTCAATCTTTGGTTGTGACTCGTTTATCTTTTTTTGTAGATGTCACATGTTTTTGCATAATGAATTGGGTTTGATGTGGTATATTTATCATTTAAACTTTGTTTTTGCATCATTTCCTAGATGACACATGTTTTGTATAATGAATTGAGTCTCAATCAAAGAAATCATATATGTCATGTAGAAATTTCCCTCTCCAAAGAATCTCATCCCTTAAGCTTTTCTTGTGGTCAATAGATGTCACACATTATGCATAATGAATTGGGTCTCAACCAAAGAAATCATATATGTCATATAGAGATTTCTCTCTCCCAAAGAATCTTATCTCTTAAGCTTTGACCATGCATCATTTACGTAGATGTCACATGTTTTGCATTATGAATTGGGCCCCAACCAAAGAATTCATATATGTGATATAGAGATTTCCCTCTCCAAAGAAAATTATCTTCTATCCTTTTCTTTTGCATCATTTACGTAGATGTCACATGCTTTGCGTAATGAATTGGGCCCCAACAAAAGAATTCATATATGTGATATAGAGATTTCCCTCTCCAAAGAATCCTCTTTTAAGATATGCTTATGCATGATGAAGAGCACATCGATAGCTCACATTTTCCCAACTAGAGAAATTATACATGTGATAAAGAAATTTCCCTCTCCAAAGAATGTTATCTCTTAGGCTTTTGTCATGGAATGTTACGTAGAGCTTCTGGATAACTCACATTATCACAATATAATGGTAAGTTAAACCCTCTTATTGGTGAGGTAGAGTTTGGATGAAGCTAGACTACTTACATAGTTTTTATGTGGTACATATATTTCCCTTGGAAAAATCAATACTTTAGGTATACCTACTACCATGTATTCTAGCTGAAATATCTAGTTGGTGGTAGTGCTAGAAAAGGGAGTAAGAGGAGTAAAAACTTGTGGCCACCAACATTTTCATAGTTAGTAATCAGTTTTGACAAAAATATTTTTAAACACTAAAGTATAGGAATAGATGTTGCGTATACAATTTTTAAATATATTTTTCCTATAAATATTGGCTCTCCCAACATGTGGCCACAAAACACCCAATTGTCAAAAAATTCTTTCTTAACTTCGTGTTTTCACCATGGAACAATAGCACCCCAAAGAATAAATATAAAATGTATTATTCAGTTTCCCCACGACAAGTCTGCCCAGTCACGTTAGTGAGGTCGGACCCATTAGGTAAAAATGTCACCCACACATAAAGTATGAATAGAGAGCTTTCTCTCTCAATTGGACACACCTCTCACTCACTCAAGTTCGCATAACAAGAGAGAGAAGACAAGCTCACTGGAGGAGAAAGAGAGAAAGCTGCAGAAGAAATCTTATATTTGGGTTTTCCATTTTGCTTTATATTGTATTAGTGACGAACCTATCTTTAAGGATGTTGTGGGGTTTTCTCCTTTGGGCCCTTGCACGAAGTCGAGGGACCACTTAGGTGTAATCATGTATTTGCAAAATGTGCTAGAATTTAGTAAATTCAAAATGTGCATGCGTTACTTAGACTAGGCATGGGCGGACTCTAACCCTGCCATGTCAATTAACATGTAGGATAGGATTCCAAAATGTGCACGCGTTATATAGTGATACATAATGCACACGCGTAATGTATCACTATAACACGTGCGCATTTTGGTGAATATAACCAAAAAAAATAAACAGTCTGCGGACCGCGGCCACCGTTTACCCACTCAAAACTGCAATGCTCGAGCGATTGTGGCTTAGAAAAATGCATTGGAGAAGTGAAGGGAGGCTAAATTCGAAGCTCAACAAGGGAGATTTCATCTTGCAAGGAGGATTGGAAAGGTAAGCATCCAAATCCTTGCCTCATTTCATCATTAAAAATATAATTTTTTAATGTTTCCCTACATTAAAAATATTTGTAAATGAAATTCCAAAACTAAAAATTTTAAAATTTGTTATTTAACATATGTTAATTCCTCCCTACTATCAATCCCTTTAATGAATTTTACATCCACCCAAGCAATAAGGGATTTGAAAAAAAACAATGGAAATTGGAAATTGAATCCCAACTCCAATATTTTTTCCACATCTATTGCAAATTGGAAAAAAAAAACCATCCACCATTTGGCTAGGAGGAGGAACTATGGACTATAACCTAGGCTTGGTTTCTAAACTTGACTCAACCAAACCCTATGTTTTTTTCCCACACATTCTTTTACCCTAAAATTGTCCAACCAATGCTTGTGAACCCAACCCAATGGCATGATGTATTTTACATCATCCCCCAAACCCCAAGGGACTAGGTTCCCCTCCTTTGCACACACACGACTTACTTTGTTGCTAAGATGAACTAGCACATATTTTTGTACCTCCTTCACCACCAAGATGTTAGACACAATGGCTCACTGAGAGGTGGGGGGGTTGAATCAGTGAGCTTGCACTTATTAACAATTTCAACTTCTTCTCTCAAATATTATATCATTAATTACAAATTCACTTCAATATCAAATTCATCAATAAACTATATCACATGTCATTCATTAAGCAAGACACATTATCATAACCACATTATAAGAGACAAGATATAATCTTTGTAAACTTTTTATAATTGGATACTTTAATCTCCAGAATGGGCTACAACCCAAAGTGGCACCAACCACAAGATAATTCTATGAGTTGCAACTGACTGGGATACACCAACACCCCAACAACCATAGATTTACAAATGATATTTCAGACTCTTCTTAAGTCTACAGATTACATACATCATCAACCAGAAGCCCTTGTTTGTTTCCAAAGCACTTCATCATTCTCATCAAGCACTCATTATTCAATATAACTTCATTTTGTCCATCAGTAAATATCACCAATCAGATCACATCTTCATTCTGTCATCATTATTCATGGCATATCAATCTGCTGCCATATCTCCATTCATACACTTTACACTGTCCATATGCACATCACAACATTCTTTGCATATCATCAGTCATCTCTTCATCATTTAACCAGCATGTATTCATTCTTTCCATCAATAGGTTGGCTCAGTTTAACCCAAAATAAAAGATAGAAAGAGATATTGTTTTAATGCTCCAACTGTTGTTGCTCCTTCACCAAAAACTGTCCTCATCTTCCTAACTCCTGAGATCAGGGCTCTCCTCTATCTTCTGAATTCTCCCTCGAATTCTCCACACTCACCACACAAAAAACACAACCATCTTGTTCTTCATTTATACTTCTCCTTTCCATGTATTTAGGATTCCAACTTGTCTTTTTGTTTTTATTAATTCAAATAAGTCAAATGACATTTTTATTTCCATGTTATCCTTAGCTAATAAAAATACATATCTTTGCCACATCACCATGGTCTTTATGCCCACATGATCCTCACCTTCCACTTTGGATTACATGTAGTTGTTATTATAGTATTTTGAGATGATCTTTATGTTTGTAATTTATTCATTCTTGGACAAAGTTTGTACATTTTTCATTTTTGAGAGATGTCATTATAACACATGTATATGTTTCTAATGATTTGTTTTTTCATTTTTTTATTGCAGGGACGACCATGGATGCACATTCATACATCTAAAGAGAAATTCATAGGCTCGAAGAAATTCGAGCCTGATAGGCATCGGATGCTTGCATTGAATTTGGATGCAATGATAGAGACCTTTAGTAGGTCTAATGGTGCACTGCAAGATATTGCTACATTCAGAGAAAGAAAGAAGAAAGAATATGAGGATGGAATTAGCTACAAAGAACTTAAGAAGTTGAAAATAACAAAACAACATATGTTTTTCCTCTTTAGAGATCCACGGACGGGTGAAATCCCGAATGCAAACAAAAGGCATATTTCTATCGAGTGGTGTACATATCAACCATTCATAGATAATTGGATGGACCGATGGTACATGGTGTTTGATGTACCACCACATAACAACAGGGAAATGCCTCTATATTTTATGAGAAAGATGTATGCAAAATTTGTTTTGGGGAAGCATGTTAACTATTTTGATATCATGGAGTACCAGATCGTTGGGATGGGGATAGCATGGTAACGTCCCAATGCAAGGCACATAGATCCCAATCGCCCAGTAGCTCCACCTCGTAGGCAGTTACCCAGGCTAGATGTGTCGTATGCACATCAGTTCGTCCCAAAGACACATGAGTCATTTCTACTATTTCCACATGTGGCTATTCTCCATAGCATGTATCTTCAAGGTACATACCAGGACGGGCCATCAGAGCTACCATCTATGGGTGGAGTAGAGCCGTCACCTGCTGGTGGTGTAGATCCACCACCTCCCGGTGGGATAGCGCGACCACCTTCCAGTGGTCAAGGAGCATCTAGTAGTGGCACTAGACCTGCACATCATGAGCACAACCGAGAGCCCCACCCACGCACAGTATGTGGCCATCCTTGCTTTGGTGTTGTCCAAACAGATGAGTAAATGGTTAACAATTTAGTGTCATTTGTAAATTATTTTTCCTTACTATACATATATATAGATTGTTAATATTTTTCATGATTTTAAAACTTGTAGTTGTTACAAGAAGGGCACGAGGTTGAAGACCTTTCCACTGATGATGTAGAGCATAGTCCAGAGGCTCATTCACCAGCACCATCCAATGTAGAAGGTGTTTTCATACTTTTAGTGACAAAAAATCACACTAAGGTAACTATTTCAACATGACATTATTTTAATACATGAGTAAATGGTTAACAATTTAGTGTCATTTGTAAATTATTTTTCCTTATTATACATATATATAGATTGCTAATATTTTTAATGATTTTAAAACTTGTAGTTGTTATAAGAAGGGCATAAGGTGCAAGAGTCTCATGCAGCCGAATCTTCTGAGTTACAAGATGTTGTCATACCTTTAGCGACAACATCTCACACTGAGGTAACTCTTTCAACATGACATTATTTTAATACATGAGTAAATGGTTAACACTTTAGTGACATTTGTAAATTATTTTTCCTTACTATACACATATATAGAATGCTAATATTTTTAATGATTTTAAAACTTGTAGTTGCTACAAGAAGGGCATGATGGGGCAAGAGGCTCATGCAGCACAACCTTGTGATTTAAAAGATGTTGTCATACCTTCAGTGGCAACATCTCATGCTGAGGTAACTATTTCAACATGACATTATTTTAATACATGTTAATTTGTAACAACATGTTACTTAATTAATGCTACACGATCTAATATTTACAATTTTCGAAATTGTAGGTTGTACATTCCCATTAGAGGGAAATGATTTCATCTACTAAGCTTCCCCTGGTGGGAATACAACTGATAGCATGCCCATAGTTAGACAATGGGTGGAAGAACGTTTCTTAGAATTACTTGAAGTATACAGTACATCGGTATGTATTTCATCATTGTGAGTTTGTTAATACATGTTATTTCATTGATCAATGCATTTCTAACTACGTCAGTATTGATGAGTGTAGCCACTAGCCTTTATAGTTATTAGACAGTTAGCAGTTGGATCTCCTCGTACTCCAAATGTGCAAAATGGACAAGTGTGTAAGAGAGGCTCCACTCCTATAAAGGGTGTGGATGTCCTCTATAGAAGACACATGAGAGATCCATCTACCCCTCACATAACATGGGTCAATGATGCTGTAGTTAGTGCCGCATCTACAATAGCCACAAGTCATACAGAGGTAACTATTTAAACAATTACAATGCATAGTATTTAACCATGTTACTATATTATTTATTCATGCATGTCTAACTATTTCCCCATTTGGTGGTTGTAGCCATTAGCGGAAGAAGTGCCAGACCCCTCTACTCAATCCATGGTTCTGACCGTGTCTCCTCGTGTGGTGAGATGTTCATTAATGACCAATTTTTTTATTCAATTTACCCAAACATGTTGATTAGTGTTGAATTGTTGAATTAATTGATATATGATTTTTTATTTGCAGACTCTTGAGATGAAGAGCGATCCCACGGAGATGGTCGAAACAGGAAAGTGGGGGAAAAACAAGTGAAAGATTGATTTTTGATGTTGCATAATCTTGTGTATATGTATTTTGACATACATGTACACATTGTTGTACTTAGGGATACATGTACATTAATAGGCCATTTGAGGGCTGACTACTTTGCCATATTTTGTATTACAAACATTCAAGTATCAATGCATGATACAATATATTCCATATTTTCTCTTGATTTTCCATGTGTCCTTATGATGATTTATCTCTTCCACAAATTGACAAATTCTACTATTGAAATTTATATAATTATATTTTAAGCAATATTTGTTGAGGTGTATTTACTGTTCTTAAGGAATCACCAAAATATTTAATTATCAACCAGGGTTGGTAATATTAGAATTGTGGCACAGTATATGCTAAGGTAGAATGGGACCTAAGTTTCGGCTCGGAAAACCTTAGAAAATGTCTAATAAAGAAAAGATCAAAAGATCTTTCAAAATGAAAAATCGAGTCAAACTTCAGAAAGACAACGAAGGAACAAATTAAACCTAGCTAAACCAATAGATCATAATAGTAACAAGCTATACTACTCTACTTTATGATTAAACAATGGACAAAGAACAAATACCGATCAAAAAGAAAATTACTTCTTATGAAATGGAAACTACTTTGACTTAAAATAAAAAATACAAACCACTTAATGAATTCAACAACTATTCATGTATTCAATTAACACTTCAAGGCTACACTAACGTATCTAATTCCATTCTCCTTGAGGATTCTGAGGAAGTCTATTGTTAGTCCCAGAGACGTTCTAAAGATGTTTTTTAGAACAATGCTTGGGCATCAATAATCACTTCTAAAAACTTTTACTGAATCACAAAATAATCTGACAGAAACAATGTAGAATTCTTATATTGAAATGTTAATGGGTAGTATTTCAATGTGCAAAGGAATCAGACATTAGTAGGAGATGAAAAATGAAATGGTGCAATATAATGGTATTGTGTAAGTAAATCCTTATATTACATTTGCAGAAGGACGTGTTGAGCCTAAGGGAGGAGTTCAACAGTTTGAACAAAATGAATTGCAAAACACCACCGCATAATATGAGGGTATCACTTCAAGGTATATTAGCTTGAACACTTCAATCGCCAATTACCAAAGAAGAAATAATTTTAAGCATAGGCACTCATATAAACCCAGACAAGCTCTCCATATCATACATAAATGGAAGAGATGGAAAATAGAAGAAGATACTAACTCAGCACATCAAAACTTTGAATCCATTAGCTCCAAGATAGAGTAATAATATGTTCCTGTATATTGATCAACTATCAAACATAGAAGTAATCATTCTTACATCAGAGAGCCGACCTTTTGGCTATCGCCTACTTGGCTATATATAGCCTTCCTACTTTAAAAACAAAATCTGTTACGATCTATTCAGCGCAACAGCTTAGAGAATGAGAGTTTATACTCCTTAACAGAGTTTGTGACAAATAAATGAAATGAGTAAAATACTTGGTCATCCACCTAACCATGACCCGGGACCATTTTGATAATCAAAATAGTACGTCCAGTTGGACAAAGAAAATGTGCCACCCTGATATATAGGATAACCACGATGCAAATCTTTCGAAACTGCAAGGAACTTCTTTCACGCTTATCTGACGGCCTTTGGCCTAACAGGGACGTGGCTGCAACCATAAAACTGATGAACGATGCTTCACAGACCACTACTGCTTCCCTCCTTGATCCCTTCCAAGTCCTTTGCTCTCGGAACTTGGCTGCAATGGGACGAAGACCTACTATTGACGTCGGGCTATGGAACAGGATCTAATTTAGATAATGCTTTGTTAGAATCGCTCAGGTACTACTGCTCCGCCATTTGATCATCCTTCACTAGGACCGGCGTATCTCAACCCCCCATGCTTCTGCAACTGAGAGGCCAATCTTCCTTTTAACTACTACACAGGTTGAATTCTCCTTAAACATCTCGGATGAGACCTCAGGTTTATCTCACCTTCTGATACATAGATGCGAATCAGCAGGCTGCTCATGAATGCTAGTCATCTGGCCTTTCAGTGTTCCTGGAGAGGCACCTCTCGAAATGTAGTGAACAATGGGGAAAAAATCGGCTAATTTGCTCGAACCGAAAAAGAAGTACCTATCTTTCAATGACTGACAAATGAGGCAAAGGAGCTCTAATAAAACGACAATGTCCAGTGGGATGTAACATCCCTCAAATTCAACCCTATTATTATTATTTTTGTAAATGTAATTATAATTATTGTGAAGTTGTTTCTGGTGAGGAGCTCAAGGCCAAGGCCCCACGAGTAAATGTTGGATGTAATGAAATTTATTTCTTAAGGTTGTAGACCTAAGTCACTGAAAGTTGCGAATGCAACTACACATCAGGAAATTGAAATACACTAGGGGAGATAGGTCGACGATGACCTATGTCATTTTGTTACCCATAGGTAATTAAGGGTAAGGTGGTTTAGTGACACAACTATTATTCTAAAATCCTATTACCTTTTAAGTATAAAAGTTAGCTATTCTCTTAAAGTTAAGACTAAGTAACAAGTCTTAAGATAACAAATAATCTACTTCATACTAAGCTATTCATTTAAGTATCTCAAAAGGGTAAAATAGATTACTAATATTATATATAATTAGGGGTATACAAATAAGTTATTTCTCGTAGAAATAATATTTGTGATATTAGTATATATATTAAAATCCCAGGGAACTTTGTCGATATTGTTATAGGTGTGATACCATGGAAATGCGTCTTTAGATAGTGGGGAGAGCACTGGAGTTCGAAAGAAAGAAGGAGAGTGCGATTTCGAAGAAATGCAGAGCTACAATGGAATGATTCATGTAAGAAATAACTACTCAGCTCCAGAGGTAAACAATTCTACTCATAGTATATATCTCTGAAGTTTAGAGTTCTTGTTTTGTTATACTCTTTCTATTTTTATGGCCCAATAGACCTGCGTAGGGATAGCTTGCAGATAGCGAAATCCTGGGTTAATCCTTCTTTATTCTTTATGATATTTCCTGGTAGAATGGTGCAAACACTAGTGAGGTGCGATTTGGTCGAGAGCAGGAAACCCTGATTAGGTTTTGTTTCCTTAGTTCAGTATTGTGACATATGGTATCAGGAATTATGTTGTCAAACTGTACGTTGTCTAGTTTTAGTATATTGCCAAGAGCAGAGTTCCGTATGGGATCTCGATTTCTTTAGTTTTGTTACATATATGTTGTCGAAAGTTTTTAATACATATAGGACTTCGTCGAAAACTTATATATGGTATGACGGTGTAAACACTAGTAAGGCGTGATCTTTGAAGAGATCTGTTTGAACATTCCATGCCGGGTTAAAATTTTGGTAACTATATTACACCTTCTTTTGGTAACTATATTACACCTTCTTTTATAGTATGTTTCCTTGTATCATTTGTATGAAAACTTGTTATACAGATATATATGCTGGTCATTATATATGAAAAGAGACCGCTAGGAAACCCAAGTCCAAGTTCTGTAAACTCCTTTATTACAACATATCTTATTCGCTGCCCTTTTTGCATTACTACGGCATTGATAGTGCCACTCGATTTGTATACACCTTTGATAGCAAAATCTTTAAAATCCAGAGTAGAGATCCAACCGATTGCCTTATTTCCCTGAAACTCTCCATCCAGTTGAATACTGCTACCATAACTGAATTCGATTAAATGAAATTTGGATGGTACGATTCATATTATATTCCTTCTTATACTTAAAGTCCAATGTTTGAACGGATTAGATTAACTAGGATATATGGTTCTTTAATATATATTAAAATCTAAATTTTAAAAAAATATGTTGAACGGATTAGATTGGATAGGATGAATGGTTCCTTAAGATATTAAAATGTAGTTCTAAAAGTATGTTGAAGTATAGAATGTAATTCTTAGTAAAGATATTGAGGTATATCTTTAAAAGTATATTAGAGTATGGAAGGTTAATCTTAGTCAATATATTGAAATAGGAGATAATTAAAATGATGAGAAGCAAATATATTTTAAAATAGGATGAAGTATGAGAAAAATTTTCCTTGGTATAAAAAAATAAAAATAAAAATGAAAGGATATATATTTTCTTAAAAGATGTTTTAAAGTATGGACAGACGTCCTTAGTTTAATTATATATTCTTAAATATATGTTTGAAGTATGGTAAGATGTCTTTTACTTTAAATATAAAAGGTATATATCTATATTCTCAATGTAAGATTTAAATATAGAGAGGTTCCTTTTGGATTAAATATTGGGTAGAATGTATGTTGTAATGTATGTTTAAAAGTACGGGAATATGTTCCTTAGTTAAAATAGTAAATTTATATATGTTTTCATTTAGTAGAAAATCTGGGTTTATATATACTTTATATGACCGATGAAGAAAGGAAGGTTAAGCCTTAGTTGTGAAGGAAACCTCAAAGTTTAGTATTGTAATTTATGTATAGGGTCACTAAAGGTTGTCAGGTTAATACTTAACCATGAAAGGGGTATTATGGAAGAGAGACTTAAGCAAACGGAAAACAATTGCCGCACTATACACACATGGTATTCATTGATTTGATGATTAATAAAATAACACAACCCTTTGGTGGACATAGCCCAAGATGTGGGTGAACCACGTCAAAATGTTCTCCTTAGTATGTATTATCTTATGTGTATATATTTCTTGATTTTGTGTTTCAATTGTTACTTCAGTTTCTGTTTGCTTAAATATGTGTACTTTATGCGTTTTGCAAAATTATCGTAGTTGTTAGTTATCGTTGTCTCTTGTTTACGTATGTAGTTAAGTTGAAGCTAATATTCTATATTTCTACATTGTAGACCACTTCTTCTATATAGGCCATGTAGTTAAGTTGAAGCTAATCTTTTATAAGTCTACATTGTAGACCGCTTGTTCTATATAAGCCACATACTTATATGGGTAAATTATTTCTCTAATGGATGTGTCCCAGGTATGATGGATATGTACATTTAAGCTAGAAATCTTCAAGTTGGATAAAGGTGAATATATTAGATAAAGTATTTCGATGGCTAAAGAAAGTATGGGTATAATGCATTTTTCATATTGTTAAAAATGTTTAAACTAATAGGAAGAATTTTTTAGATAGGATACTTGATAAAACATTATTAAGCCATGCTTTTAGAATAAATTATATTGTAATGGCTTGTGTATTGAAAGTTAGAGTGACTTCTAAAGATATAGAAGACCTTTGTATCGACAAGTAAAGTTATTAATGATTGCAAGTAAATAATTAATGTTAAAATGTTATGAAACGTTACAATGATGCTTTTATTTTATCTTCCGCATAGCATTTAATGACGATTAGAAAGATTTTAAATTTTTTACGAAATTTAGGATATGTGACATATGGTATGAGAGCTGTAGGTTACAGCACTCGGGCTTGATGGGCTCAACATGAAATAAGTAGGTATGAAAGTTGACTAAACAAAATTATTTTGTTTCATTTTTTATGTATGGACTGAAATGGACAAGGGTAATTCAAAGAGCAACTTCAAGTTTCTCTGAAGGGGTAAAGATAAATATTTTTCAAACACGGCTTTTCTTTTACAAAATTAGTAGCAAGGTATGATCCATGTCGTAAGTTCTCCTTGCCAAATAAAAGGTATAGATACTCACATGAGTGAATGACATTATCATAGAATGTAATATTTAGTTGAAAATATTTTAGTAAATGTGAAATGTAATGATCCTTATATTATGATTGACTAACCTTGTTAAGAAAAGCAAAAGTGACATCATACTTCTCGTTGATTCATAGTCCTTTGGTAAAGTACTAATCTAAAAGAAATAAATAGGTTAAGAAAAGTGTTGTGAAAGAGGTCGAGTAATAAGTGATTTCAAAATTTGCACAAAAGTATCATTTCAATTCTGCATTTTAGTTATTGATATTCTCATCGCTAAGTTAAAAACATATTTTTACATGTATGCTCCTAAGAAGTAAGTTTGTTTGAGTTGGCGAATTCATTTGAACATTTTCAATTTTGATAGTTACTTAGTAAGGAAAATAATTAGTTGTTATGACAGTTTCATGGAATACTATACAAGAAAAATATAGCCTCATAAATGCTATAGAATGTAAATGAAGTTGTAGTTACACTTAGCAAAATAAAATTTGATATCAATGTTAGAATGTATATCATTTTACTTAGGTTTGTTTAGTACAAGGTACTTGCTGATTTTCTTTCATTATCTTCCGTGGAACCAATAGTGTGGAGTCGCCGAAGCAATTGTTACTCTTGAGTATTGATACACAAAATAAAGTGGATATACTAGGTCACAAGTTATGAACGAATTTATGTGGCAATGACTGATGTGTTTTATTCTTGCTTATGAAGAATCGTATTTTTGTTAAAAATTAGAATGTTATTTTATTTCAGAAATTCTTATCGATGTTAGAATTTTAAGGAAAGGCCTTAAAATGTACTGTAAAGCAGTAGTTGCTAGAAGCTTAAATAATTTTAAATATGCATATGGTTCTAAGGATGTTATCTATTTTCGAATAAATATTGATGTGCATCAGGCTAAGAGGTATTGATAATCATAGGAGTCTTGATTTTAAGAAAAAGAAGAATCATAGTCTTGTTGCGATTGGTTGAGCATAGGATCTTTTAACATCTCAAAGTTTATTAGAATCTTTAGATGATAAGTCTCAATTTGAAAGGAATTTATATGAAACTAAATATTTGAGCTATGATACTAACATGTTTTTCAGTAGGTTTGATCTCGTACTCACATTGAGGAAGTTGAAGAGTTTACATCAGAATGAAGTGAAGATGAGGAACCAGTAAATTGAGTGAGCATGCATATAATGCTATGGAACTAATGTGTCCAGTAGTTGAACAATTGAATCAAATAAATTTTTCTTTATACTAACATTTCAGGAAGTGATCTTAATATTGATTGATAACATGATCAAGAAGGAACATTGATTATAAAATCACTTATACAGATGAGTTGATCTGAATCGCTCAAAAATAAGTAATGAATTACTTTCAGTGGTAAGACTTGTGACTGATCATTTGAAAATATTTTAATATACTGGTGTTATTATTATGTTGCATATGGCATACAAGAAATAATAAATGTTTGTTACCAAGAAATATTTTCTGGACTCAAACAAGAAGGTTTGAGGGGAAAGAAGGATGATTTTATGGACTCAAGCAGAGGGGACAACATCATGAACTCAATAACTAGCTTGTTGTTATGGGACAACTTACCCTTATTTGTGGTCATGTTCCCCATGGAAGTGGAATAGAGCAGGTGGCTAGCTCGTTGAATGTTATACTGACCCAAAAAGTCATAGGCAAACTTTATATCCATCGAATTGAGCAAAGGAAGGGCTCACAATTTTTCCTTTTGTTGTTAGAATGGACCACACAAGAGGTTCTGTGAGGAGACTTAACGTTTTCCTTGTGGTTTTAGAATTGAGCACATAAGAAGATTCGATGAGGGGAAGCTATGTTATGAGTTGTATTGTAAGACTCTCATGCTTCACAGAAGTATTCATGATGAGTTTATAGAGGACTCATGTTTTGTATGGCAAGTATCCACGATTGTGAAAATACATAAAGGTTTTTGTATGACAAGTCTCCATGGTTGCGTAAATACATAAAGGTTTTTGTATGGCAAGTATCCACAATTGCGGAAATACATAAAGGTTTTTGTATGCAAGTCTCCACGATTGCTGAAGTACAAAGAGGTTTGGTGATCACAAAGTTTTGTTGAAGGAAATGTTTCATGACATAAATGATTGTCTTATAATATGACTAATTGGATGTATTTATATGTGAATGTTATGGATGCTAGAGCAAGCAGATATTCCCTCAAGGATGAGGATGATTGATAAACATTTACTGTTTTGAAATTTGGTATACTTATGTTATACTAAAAATATTGTACGAGTTGTACAATGTGCAGGTTCTAAGTGGAGAGAGAGATTGTGGAAATTGAAAAAATGAAGACGACCAAAGCAGAAAATATAAAGGAAGCAAAAGATGAGATGAATGGACACAAAAGACAAACTGTTGAACACCAAGGACGGTGTTATCTTTACGGGGTAGAGTGTGTAACATCCCTCAAATTCAACCCTATTATTATTATTTTTGTAAATGTAATTATAATTATTGTGAAGTCGTTTCTGGTGAGGAGCTCGAGCCCAAGGCCCCATGAGTAAACATTGGATGTAATGAAATTTATTTCTTAAGGTTGTAGACCTAAGTCACTGAAAGTTGCGAATGCAACTACACATCGGGAAATTGAAATACACTAGGGGAGATAGGTCGACGATGACCTATGTCATTTTGTTACCCATAGGTAATTAAGGGTAAGGTGGTTTAGTGACACAACTATTATTCTAAAATCCTATTACTTTTTAAGTATAAAAGGTTAGCTATTATCTTAAAGTTAAGACTAAGTAACAAGTCTTAAGATAACAAATAATCTTACTTCATACTAAGCTATTCATTTAAGTATCTCAAAAGGGTAAAATAGATGACTAATATTATATATAATTAGGGATATACAAATAAGTTATTTCTTGTAGAAATAATATTTGTGGTATTAGTATATATATATATATATATTTATTTACACCAAGAAAGAAGCCTTATGAGGGATCATAATAATAGTTTTATTATGAGTAGTAAGTTTGAAAGGATCCAAAATATTAAATAATTAATATCATATTAAGCCAAAGCTTTGAACTTTATTACTTTAGCACTAGAATAATAAAATGAGGGCCTATGCTTATGAGCACCTCCAAAACTAAAGTTATAATATATATATTCTCAAAAACAAAGATGTATTTATGATGAACCCTAACTCATGGGAAGAACATGGTTTAAGGAAACGACTTAGAGGAAAGGAATTCTCTCTTAAACCACTAAGATGAGGTATGCACGATATATATAGAACTAAGGTGATGATTATCACTATCTTACTTATATCATGAGAAGGTAAAGTTATATAGTGGGTTCATAGTGGGGAATAAGCCAAAAAATTTCTCTTCAAGCTTATTATTTAGCTGTTACCATACCATCCTTGGTGTATGAAGCAAAGCGAGTAAAACCTTTAAAAGTAAAAATAAAGTGATTGACGAGTTAACTTATATTTTAGTTTTGCACCCCTTTAGTAGTAATAAATGTTGGACATCAAATAAAAAAGAAGTAGAGTATGAGATTTGGTTAGACAATTCGTTATTTTGAATATAAAGAATATATTAATAGTTTTATGAAAGAAAACTTAGCAGAAACAAAAACTCGGTGCTACATCCCTTAGATAAAGGAAGGAGTGGACATGTTTTCAGTTCCACGATCTCTCTTTAAAGTCTAATTTTAAACAAATAAGTCATCTTGTTTATCACGCATTAATTCCATAAAAATAGACCGCTTGGAAACCCAAGTGCAAGTTCTGTAGACTCCTTTATTACAACATATATTATTCGCTGCCCTTTTTGAATTACTACAGCATTGATAATGCCACTCGATTTGTATACACCTTTGATAGAGAAATCTTGAAAATCCGGAGTAGAGATCCAACCGGTTGCCTTATTGCCATGGAACTCTCCATCTAGTTGAATACTGCTACCATAACTGAATTCGATTAAATGGAATTTGGATGGTACTATTCATATTATATTCCTTGTTATACTTAAAATCCAATGTTTGAACGGATTAGATTGGATAGGATGAATGGTTCCTTAAGATATTAAAATGTTGTTCTAAAAGTATGTTGAAGGATGTAATTCTTAGTAAAGATATTGAGGTATATCTTTAAAAGTATATTAGAGTATGGAAGGTTAATCTTAGTCAATATATTGAAATATGAGATATTATCCTTAATTAAAATGATGAGAAGCAAATATATTTTAAAATAGGATGAAGTATGAGAAAATTTTCCTTAGTATAAAAAAAATAAAAATAAAAATGAAAGGATATATATTTTCTTAAAAGATGTTTTAAAGTATGGAGACAGGTCCTTAGTTTAATTATATATTCTTAAATATATGTTTGAAGTATGGTAAGATGTCCTTTAGTTTAAATATAAAAGGTATATATCTATATTCTCAATGTAAGATTTAAATATAGAGATGTTCCTTTTGGATTAAACATTGGGTAGAATGTATGCTGTAATGTATGTTTAAAAGTACGGGAAGGTGTTCCTTAGTTAAAATAGTAAATTTATATATGTTGTCTCTTAGTAGAAAATCTGGGTTTATATATACTTTATATGACCGATGAATAAAGGAAGGTTAAGCCTTAGTAGTGAAGGAAACCTCAAAGTTTAGTATTGAAATTTATGTATAGGGTCACTAAAGGTTGTCAGGTTAATACTTAACCATGAAAGGGGTCCTCTGGAAGAGAGACTTAAGCAAACGGAAAACAATTGCCGTATTGTACACACATGGTATTCCTTGATTTGATGATTAATAGAATAACACAAAACTTTCGTGGTCGTAGCCCAAGATGTGGGTGAACCATGTCAAACTGTTCTCCTTAGTATGTATTATCTTGTGTGTATATATTTCTTGATTTTGTGTTTCAATTGTTACTTCAGTTTTTGTTTGCTTAAATATGTGTACTTTATTCATTTTGCAAAATTATCATAGTTGTTAGTTATCATTGTCTCTTGTTTACATATGTAGTTAAATTGAAGATAATCTTTTATAAGTCTACATTGTAGACCGCTTGTTCTATATAAGCCATGTAGTTAAGTTGAAGCTAATCTTTTATAAGTCGACATTGTAGACCGCTTGTTCTATATAAGCCAGATACCTATATGGGTAAATTATTTCTCTAAGGGATGTGTCCGAGGTATGATGGATACGTACATTTAAGCTAGAAATCTTCAAGTTGGATAAAGGTGAATATATTAGATAAAGTATTTCGATGGCTAAAGAAAGTATGGGTATAATGCATTTTTCATATTGTTATAAATGTTTAAACTAATAGAAAGAGTTTGTTAGATAGGACACTTCATAAAACATTATTAAGCCATGCTTTTAGAATAAATTATATTATAATGGCTTGTGTATTGAAAGTTAGAGTGACTTCTAAGGATATAGAAGACCTTTGTATCAACAAGTAAAGTTATTAATGATTGCAAGTAAATAATTAATGTTAAAATGTTATGAAACGTTACAATGATGTTTTTATTTTATCTTTCGCATAGCATTTAATTATGATTAGACGATTAGAAAGATTTTAAAATTTTTATACAATTTAGGATATGTGACACGAGGTATTTATAGAACTAGTTGGGCCTTCCTTTGTAAATGATCCTGTACCATTTGTAATAATTTCTTGACGCCTTTCAAGCTTTACATGCAGAGAGTGTAACTTAGTACGATGCTGGCGATGTTAATCATCATTGGAGAGGGCCACTTCAGCATGAAAAGTGAAAATGACAAAAACAGAAAACCGCTTATGGTATTTAGGCTCTTCGAAAAGTGGTCTTAGAAACCCCCTTTAGAACCCCTGAATGACTCTGGAGGCACCACGTAGAAACAGTGGTTTTTACCTTAGGGAGGGGCTGCTTGCTATATACTTCGTGCATCTTTTCTACCCTGACGCTTTTTTAACCGTCAATCTCCTGCCAGGCTATCTCGAGATGAGCGTCTAAAAACACGCAACTCTAGGGATGTGTCCCGCTTCGTACCTACTCGTCAGTAGGATCACATGTGCTTCAAAATACTCGTGTGGCTTTACCGGCTGGTTTCAGGGCCTTCAAAAAGCAGTTTGGGAAAACCATCTTGACGATCCTAATCATCATTGGAGAGGGCCACTTCAGCATGAAAAGTGAAAATGACAAAAACAGAAAACCGCTTATGGTATTTAGGCTCTTCGAAAAGTGGTCTTAGAAACCCCCTTTAGAACCCCTGAATGACTCTGGAGGCACCACGCAGAAACAGTGGTTTTTACCTTAGGGAGGGGTTGCTTGCTATATACTTCGTGCATCTTTTCTACCCCGACGCTTTTTTAACCGTCAATCTCCTGCCAGGCTATCTCGAGATGAGCGTCTAAAAACATGCAACTCTAGGGATGGGTCCCGCTTCGTACCTACTCGTTAGTAGGATCACATGTGCTTCAAAATAATCGTGTGGCTTTACCGGCTGGTTTCAGGGCCTTCAAAAAGCAGTTTGGGAAAACCATCTTGACGATCCTAAATAGCTGATAAGATGACATGTGTAAATAATGGTTTCTAGTCAGGGACAGGTCGTTCCTTGGAAAACATAGGCCATTCATGGATCCTGAAAACATCCTTTTAACTCCGGCTTATGCGAGGTGATATAACGAGCCTTCACTGTATTTTTACCAAGAAAACTTGTTCCAGCGACCTCTACCTGTGTAATTTCGATGCCTCCAATCATCTTTCAGACATAACTTCCGATTTAGCTAACGCCTTTTCTTTTGACAGTGAATATCACTAACATTGCCTTCAGCGGGGACAACCTCTTCCCTCGCGGAGAGGTTGACGACAGTAGACTTGTGCCTTTTAACTCATTGGGCTGTGGAGTCATGTCTGCTTGCTGACAACCTGGATTTTAAAAGGAATATTCTGAAGATGATAACAGAACAGATTATGATAAAAATAAAAACAAAAGAAAATGCTTCACAATATGATACAATGAACCTTTCCAAAGGAAGAATACAAGAAATTAATAATGAAAAAACCGTTTCAGGAATCTCTCATTTACAAGGTTCCCAAAACTTTCACCATCCAGTTGAGCCAGCTCGTAAGTGTTGTTGTCATGGACTGTGATGACTTTAAATGGGCCAAGCCATAAGTTGTCAAATTTTTCGTGTTTAGACCTCGGCTCTCTTCTAGCATCCCATTTCAGAACAAGATCCCCATGTTGAAAATCTCGAGTGATAGCTCTACAGTCAAATGTTGCTTTCATCTTATCTTGATAGATTTTGGTGGAGTCATCCAACTGCTCTCTAACCTGTTGGATATCTATCAACTGATGTATCCTTCTATCCATATCATCTGGCTCTTCATTTTCAGACTGTAGCAGCTTCATTACGGGGAGACCAAATTGAATCAAGGGGACATCTTCCTTCCCATAAACCAACTGAAACGGTGATGTGCCTATGGTGCATTTGACACTAATTCTATCGGCCCACAATGCAAACCTTAGTTGGGAGTCCCAGGCCTTTTTATTTTTACTGAGCATCTTCTTAATAATATTTACCAAGCTTTTATTAGAAGATTCATCCAAGCCATTTCACTGTGGGTAATATGCAGTTGAATGAATCAACTCAATATTGTAATTCTAGCAAAAGTTCATCATCTTGTATGATTTGAAAGCTGGGGCATTCTCCGTAAGTATTTTTTTGGGGCAGCCAAACCTGGCCAAAATATTTTCTTCCAAGAAGCTGATAATTACTGATTCATTTACATTCCTAGTGGGAATAGCTTCCACCCACTTTGTAAAGTAGTCAGTAGCTGTAAGGATCCATCTATGCTGACCACTAGAATGGGTTTTATCTCTCCGATAAAATCCAGACCCCACTGCTGGAAAGGTGCTTCCACTCTTATGGGTTTTAGAGGTAGTGGCTGTAGTTTTATCTTCCCGGCAAACATCTGACACTCTTTACATGACCTGACGACCTTGATGGTGTCAGTAAATAGGGCAGGCCAAAAATAACTTGCCCTCAAAATTTTATGCACGGTCACTCTCCATGGGTGGTGGCCTCCGCACATACCCTTATGGAACTTGATAATTATGCCTTATGTTTCTTCCTCTATAATACAATTAAGCAGGATGCCCAGTGGATCTTTCCAGAAAAGGTAACCATCCAGAATACGGTATTTAACCTCCCTAAGTTTAAGAGACCTTATTTTAGATTTTTCCATTTCTGGGGGATGAGCAAGATGCTCCAAATAATAGACTGTATCTTTCTACAATTCGGAGTTTATAAAATTTTTAGACACTTGGTCAGGAAGGTTCTGTTGGCCTTCTTCATTTCCTTGATCAATGAATTGATCAATTAATCTCTAATGATTGATGATTAGATTCCTCCAGCAGCTTATCTAACCCCTATCCTTTTACCAATTTAGTGGGCTTGATCTCCATATCATATTCCTGGATCTTGGAAATCCATTTTGCCCTTCTTCCCTCACTATCAGGCTGACATAAGATATCCTTAATGGTGCTCCCTGGGACATGAGCTATGATCCTGGAATGAAAAACATAACTCCTAAAAGATTTTAGTGCCTTAACAAGTGCATAGGCATGTTTCTCCATCGTGATATATTTTAACTCCACATCTCTCATGGATCAGCTGAAGAAAGCAATGGATTCTTCATGCCCTTCCTGATTTGTTTGCACAAGGACTGCTGCTATGGTAACTTGAGAGGCAAAAGAGAAGATTAGGAAATCCTTGGTGTAGTATGGGCTAATCAAAACCAGCGCTTCTCCTAATGAATCTTTTATCTGTTTGAAAGAATTTCTAGCAGATGTGGTCCATTTTATCTCAGCATCCTGTCTTAGCATATTAGTAATTTCTTTCATTGTTTCACCAAAGTTAGGAATAAATCTCTGTAAAAAAATTATTTTACCAATGAAAGATTGTACCTCTTTTTGTTTTGTGGGGGATCGATCAGTTTGATAGCAGCAACTCTTTCCGGCTCTATTCTCACACCATCTTTAGAAACAATATGACCGAGAAAATTTCCTTCTATCATGGCAAAAAAGGACTTCTTCGGGCTAAGAGACAAACCATGCTTTCTGCACTTCTCAAAAGTTCGTTTCAGGTGCTCAAGATGATCTTGATCAGATTTAGAGAAAACTGTCATGTCGTCAAGGTATATGACAATGAATTTGTCTCTTTCGCCTACAAATTCTATGTCCATGGCCCTTTGAAATGTTTCCCCAACATTCATAAGTCCAAAAGGCATTTTATCATACATGAACATTCCCCATGGTGTAGTAAAAGCCGTCTTTTCTCGATCATCAATATGCATTGCTACCTAATTGTAGCCTGAGAACCCATCCATCATAGAGACTCGAGTTGAGCTTACCACTCTTTGCAGGATGTGATCCATCTTGGGTAAGGGGTAATTGTCCTTCAATGAGCATTTATTCAGATTCCTAAAATTGACACATAACCGGATTTCACCGTTCTTCTTTATGACCGGTATCATATTTTCCACCCATTCCGAATACCTTAGAGGGATGATAATTTTTGCATCTAGAAGCTTCCTCACCTCTTTCTCAATGAATGGTAACAAAATAGGGTTCACCTATCTCAAATTTTGTTTTACTAGTTTAGAATCAGGCTTTAAGGGGATCCTATGCTGAATTATAGAGGTATCATATGTCTTGAGGTCTTCATATTTCCATGCAAAAACGTTAGCATACTCTTTAAACAATTCTTCATACTTTGCCTCTGGTCCTTAGTAAGGGATTCGGACAGCTTGATGAACTTGGGGTTTTCCTTAGTGCCAAGATTTACTTCATGCATAACCCCAGTGGTCGGACATATTGCTGGTTTAACTGGGACATCATTTTTGTCGAATAGTTGCTCTAAAGGAACGAGGCCTTTCGGTATAAAATTGTTTTTTAGATGAAGAACTTTATGACCTATGATTTGTTGCATGAATTCAAATCTTCCAGGATCTGTTACCCGTGCATTACATCCTTAAGCTTTTTTAGAGTCATCGTCAACCTTGGTGTTTGAAAATTCTCCAACCAATTGCAAAAAGCACTTGATCTGTTGGTAGTCTTCAAAAACTTGCCAACTTTTGACGTTGTCAGGGATGGAGGGGCGGTATCTCATTTCTACTTCATATTTTAGCTTTGGCTTCTTGGGAGGATTGAAGGAGTTCGCCATCATGGCCAAAGCGTCAACCTGCTGATTTTCTTCTCGGGGCACAAAAGTAATATTAAAGGCGTCAAAAAATTTGTCAATAAAATCCCACACCAAATGGCGATATGTTTTGAGTCTAGGATGTTTAGTATGATAAATGTTTTTTATCTGATTCACCACAAGCTTTGAGTCTCCGAACACCGCCAGATTAGTAACTCTCAAGTCTCTTGCTGCTCGAAGGCCTAGGATGAGTGCTTCATATTCCGCGACATTGTTAGTGGTGTCAAAATCAAGTTTGTATGATAGATTGACTCCGTCCCCTAAAGGTGACTTCAATATTGCGTTTGCTCCAGATTCATTTTTGGCAGATGCTCCATCGAAGAAAAGTTTCCATACTAGATTCTGGCTGTTTTCAGCGGCTGGTTCCACTGTCTGAATCTGTGTGACCTCGCCTTCAACTGAACCTTCTACTGATAATCTGCAGCAGCCCATATTTTCATCAGCGGCATATATAGGATAATTCATAGGACTATCTAGGTCACTTATGACATATGCGAACATGGCTTCTCTATACAACCGCCTGGTTTCCCCAGCAAAAACAGGTATCGTAGTCCATCTGCATGGTTCCTCCCAACAATTTAGCCCAACTTCTCGATAGTAGCATGCCATATTTAGTAGGGACGTCGGCTACTACCACGTCAATCATTACGCTCTTTGCTGGTATCTGGGCCAGAGTAACCACCATATCTTTTATCATCCCTATGCATTTTACCTTTTTGGAATCAAAATTGTAAAGATCACGATATGGCCGGGTGATTTCTAGCCCCAATTGTTCCATGGTAACTTTGGGCATTAGATTGTGGGATGCTCCCAAATCTAGCATGCAATTTTGGAGAAGCTTATCATGCACATTCAGAGTGATATAAAACGGAGCAGTGGGTTCTTCTTTATTATCAATATGTGGGCCACACTGAAAAAAGGGAGCCTCATCAGTAAGGTTTATGGAATCTTGCTGGTCTGTGCCTTCGGCTCTGTGCAGCATCCTATCTATCTGGCCCTGGTAGATTGGATTTCTTATCAACTCAGTTAAAGGGACCGCTATTTTTAGTTTATTCAGATCTTGCTCCAGACTGAAAGGGGTAGGCCCTTCTCTAGGGATTAACTCTATTCTATGGTGGGGGCTTATGCCTGGCCAATTCAGAACATCTGGGGTCATGACTTTGAATTATTTATATTTAGAGAGAACTCTTACTTTGGGTAGGGGAGCTGCTTCAGGAGGCTTCATCTAGTCTGGATTCTATGGGGATTTTCTAGTCATAAGTCCACTTTGCTTGGGCACGGCTTCTAACCTTGGTCTTAAATTATACCTCTTTGGCGTTCTTTCAGGTTGAGTACTACAAGAAGCTAGATGATCCTCAGGAAAATCAATACTCTCTTGGGTATACAAAAGGTCCGAGCTATCTTCTTCGTATAACTATGAACTCTCATAGTCTTCTCTAGTGAGATGCATGAGGTGTGAATCTTCTTCCACCCAATTTTGTTGTTCCTCAAAATCTTGATAATCTTCCTCCATAGCAATACCGATCAGACTATTTTCTTTTTCACGGAAATGAGGTCTGAATGGTTGTTCATCATTTCTTTTCTCTCTATACGCCATCTGCAGATTGAAGGGTCTTCTAAACTGATTTTGAGGACAGGGGGGGGATTGTCGATTGGGACTGCAACCTTCAAGCTTCATTCTAGTGACCTTGTTTGAAAGGTTTTTTATGATACGATTCATCTCGTCAATCTTAGCATTTTGAGATTCTTTGATTTCTGAAGATACCCCTTCTTCCCTAGCCTTTCCTTTATCTTTGGGTTCAACCTCATTTTTCATCTTAATCTTTCCTCCCACTCTCAAATTTCCTTCGACGTCGATGGCATCATCTTGCATGTCGCTGAGCGAGACTGGTCTTCTTTCTCTCAACGTTATGGTGAAATCTGATGGGAAGGCAGCTGCATAAGTGACTCGAGTTGCAGCTTCAGTAGGATGAATGTCCTCAGGGATTCTGAAATACTGCTTATTAAATCTTGCTGTGAAATCAACCACATTTTTAGAGCCACTTTTCTTCAGGGTAGAAAACTCTATCAGATAATATAAACTATCCCATTTAACTCCCCACTTCTTGACGAATGTGGATTCCAAGATTTCCATAGTGCTAATAGAGGCATTAGGTAAAGATCTGAACCACTTTCTGGCCTCAGCTTCTAGTGACTGGGTGAAAATTCTCATGAATACATCATCATGCTCGATCAGGATATTGTCTATGAAGTCTTGAAATTGATCCACATGTTCTTCGATAGATGTCTCTCTAGAGCTTCAAATAATGAGTAGGCATGTCATTCAGGGGTGTGGGAAATTGCATAGGTACATGACGGCTTGCTACCCATCTTGGGGTTGGTGGAGGTGGTTCTCCGCCTCCTCCTCCTGACATGGGTTGACCAGGATTAAAGGTTTCTTCCTATGTGACAATGAGGGTTCTAGGCAAAGTAATATGATCTGCAAGTTCCTCGTTTATAGAAGGGATCTTTTGAAAGCTCAAAAAATCAAACCAAGAATCGGGATTTTTCTGAAAAGGGTTGTTATCATGGGTTCGGACAATAAAATCCGACTGGGGAAACTGCAGGCCAAACAAAGGGGAGGAGAATCTACGCTGGTGGCTTGGTGAAGTAGACTGGAATCTACCGCATCTGTGGCTCCAGAAAACTGAATCTTCTAGGGCCACAAATTCTTCGCGGCTAGGGTTCTGGCGAGTGTGTCTTCGTCCAGATGCCAGGTTTGCTACTGTGGAGTCACTAGGTGGATTATAGCCTGCACCTCAATTTTATCCACCATAAAACTGAGAGCGTATAATTTTTTCGTTATACCCAGGGAAGATTTATCTTCTTGATTGCATTCCCTGGCAACAGCGCCAAAAAAGATGTTAGTTCCAAAGACATTCTAAAGCTATTTTTTAGAACAGTGCCTGGGCATCAATAATCACTTCTGAAAAACTTTACTGAATCACAAAATAATCTGACAGAAAAAATGTTGAATTATGATATTGAAATGTTAACAGGAAGTATTTCAATGTGCAAAGGAATCAGACTTTAGTAGCAGATGAAAATGAAATGGTGCAATATAAAGGTACTGTGTAAGTAAATACTTATATTACATTTGTAGAAAGACGTGTTGAGCCTAAGGGAGGAATTCAACAGTCTGAACAAAATGAATAGCAAATGTAATGTCCCCTCCCATCATACCAGCATGATAGAGGGAACGTGATGCTAAAACCGAGCATCTAACCCCATATCCATTAAGTAAAAACTCATTGATAAAAAGACATATACATGTACATGTTATAGAACAGAGCGGAATTAAAAATCATGTTTAATATCTAACATACATTCAAACATTTATGTGACAGCCATTAAATAAATACATTGTAGAATTTATAAAAGAGAATACTTTTCTTAACAAAGTAGTCCCAATCAACCAGCTATGCATCTACAACATTCCACCCAACCATAGGCCAGTTGTGCTTATCAACCTCTTGATACAACTGCCACCCCCGAGCTGGGCATGATCTCTACAAGGAACCAGGGAACAACAGACTCACACATAGCCAAGCATACACCAAGATGAGCCAAGCCAATCTACAATTGGGTTTATCAGGCTGCTAGGAAATGGAAAGGAAGAGTGGCTAAGCTAGTGAGCTCAAGCACAGAGCCAAGGGTAACCTTACAAGATCTATCTAGCTTGGCACCCACAATACCTACACACCTAGCACAAGGAAGTATTCTTTTCACTGCTATACAATACCTCAAGCCATACCTTCCCCATCTAGTGCTCTCAGGGTGTGCATAGAAGAGTAGCCAAAGCCCTCTTGATCTTCTTGAGAGGTTGTCTCCCCCACTAGGTTTATCAAGCCCTCTCTATCCTCTACCACTCCAATCTCTTGCTCACAGATTCAAACCAAAACAAGGATGCACATAATAGCAGAACCACACTTATTGGGCATGATAAAACATTTCTTCAGTGGGATGCCCAAAGAGGGGGTTTCTACCAATTCACAAAAAACGTGGGAAAGCCCAAAAATGAAATGGCAATTGGGGAACAACCCTGGAGAGCAGAAATCGTTTTCAGAAAAACGCCCATGGGTATTTTGGGGCAAAAACGACCTCCATCACAATCCCAAATCATGGCCCTTCTCTCCCAGCTGCTGTAAAATGCAAAAACGACTCCCAGGCATGGAAAAATGCAGGACAAATGGTGAAAAACGTGATGGGGAAAGACCCAGTAGTTTAGACTGCTTGAGAGAGGAAAGACTATGGGTTTAGAATGGCTTTGGGCACCATTTCGTGGGTGTTTTCTTTCCCAAGGAGACAAAATACGAATTCCCAGGTTGATGGCTTGCCCATGCATGAAATTGGCTGCCATACCTCTTCATTCCCAAGGCATTAACTACCTCAACCAATTTCTGGAAGAATTAAATGATTGGGTCCATAACCCAAAATGGGTAGTTGGTGGTTTATGGGTTTTCTCATTCACACATGGATTAACACCATTGGCTCAAGGGTTTGAATAATTTCCCTCCCTATTCCTTGTAGAATCATGCCCCCATCTTTTTGTTGCATTGCATAGCTAGTTGTGGGTATTTTCATTAAAATTCGTATGTACATGATGTCTTATTTACATTGTTCCTATCTAGCACAAGAACTATAGGCATCTATTTCTTTAATTACCGATACATAGAACACTAAATCAATGGTGGGGCCTTGGCCTTGAGCTCCTCACCATGATTAAATAACAATATTTACATCATTTACGGTTTAATGCAAAGGGGGTCAAAATGGGGACATTACAGCAAAACACCACTGAATAATATGAGGGTATCACTTCAAGGTATATTAACCTAAACACTTCAATCACCAATTACCAAAGAAGAAATACTTTTAAGCATAGGCACTCATATAAACCCAGACAAGCTCTGCATATCATACATAAATGGAAGAGATGGAAAACAGAAGAAGATACTAACTCAGCACATCAAAAATTTGAATCCATTAGCTCCAATATAGAGTAATAATATGTTCCTGTATATTGATCAACTATCAAACATAGAAGTAATAGTTCTTACATCAAAGAGCCGACCTTTTGGCTATCGCCTACTTGGCTATATATAACCTTCCTACTCTAAAAACAAAATTTGTTACGATCTGTTCAGCTCAACAGCTTAGAGAATGATAGTTTATACTCCTTAATAGAGTTTGTTACAAATAATAGAAATGAGTAAAATACTTGGTCATCCACCTGACCATGACCTGGGACCATTTTGATAATCAAAATAGTATGCTCGAATGGACAAAGAAAACATGCCACCCTTATATATAGGATAGCCACGACGTAAATGTTTCAGAACTGCAAAGAACTTATTTCACACTTATCTGACCACCTTTGGCCTAACAGGGATGTGGATGCATCCATACAACTAATGAACGATGCTTCGCAGACCACTACTACTTCCCTCCTTCACCCCTTCCAAGCCCTTTGCTCTCAGAACCTGGATGCAATGGGACGAAGACCTACTACTGACGCCGGGCTATGGAACAGGACCTGATGTAGATAATGCTTTGTTAGAATCGCTCAGGTACTACTGCTCTGCCATTTGATCATCCTTCATTAGGACTGGTGTATCTCAACACCCCGTCCTTCTGCAACTGAGAGGCAATATTCCTTTCAACTTCTACGAAGGCTAAATTCTCCTTAGACATCTCGAATGAGACCTCGGGTTTATCTCACCTTCTGACACACAGATGCGAATCAACAGGATGCTCATGAGCACTAGTCGTCTGGCCTCTCAGTGTTCCTGGAGCGGCACCTCTCGAAATGTAGTGAACCATGGGGAAAAACTCAGCTAATTTGCTTGAACCGGAAAACAAGTACCCAACTTTTAGTGACGGACAAATGAGGCGAAGGAGCTCTAATAAAACAACAATGTCTAGTAGGGTATTTATATTACTAGCTAGGCCTTCCTTGGTAAATGAGCCTGTACCATTTGTAATCATTGCCTGACACCTTTCAAGCTTTGCACACAGAGAGTGAGCTGTAACTTAGTATGATTCCAGCGATGTTAATCATCATTGGAGAGGGCCACTTCAGCGTGAAAAGTGAAAATGACAAAAACATAAAACCTGTTAACACCCAAAAAGTGTCCACTACCTCATCTACCACATTATATGGCCCATTTGTCCATTTTCCTACCATATTTCCCTTAAAATCCCACAAAATCCCATTAAAAAAGCCTCCAAAAGGCCTAAAATGCCTCCAAAAGGCCACAAAACCATCAAAATAGCCTAAAAAAGGCTAAAAAAACCCCTTTTTCCTCCAAAAATAGCAAAAATCCCCTAAAAAGGGAATAAAAAATATAAAATAATGAGGAAAAGGAGGAAAAAACCTTATACAGCTGCACAAAACCATGTGTTTCCCAAAACCATGGGTCAGCACTCCACCACCAAAAAACTATAAATAGGTGATGGAGATCCCTTATTCCATATCCACAATCACAAGCACCCTTACTCTGCCAAAATCTCTCTCGAAACCCTAGTTCATCATTGAACTACTTTCACCTTGAGAGCCACTTTTGGCCCATCCCCACCATTGGAGAAGGAGAAGGAGCATATTGAAGCTTGGAGCATCCTCTTGGACACTGCAAAGGGCTTCATCAACCTCCACATTGGAGGTAATATCAATACAAAACCACTTTTTTATATCTTTTGTTTATGTTTTATGCAATATTTTAGAAGTAATTTAATTGTTGTTTTAGCTTAATTAGTTTAATATACTGAACTGCTACTAAGGAGTCCTTTCTCCTTAGTAGGTGCTCATTTGCACAAGCTAGGGGTAAAACCCTAGCTACAGTTTTGGCGACTCCGCTGGGTTTTGAATTTCTGGTTTCGTTTTTAATATTTTCTTTTCGGCTGTCCCTTTCGGCCGCCGCATACCGCGTCTTTTCTCTCTGCAGTCGCGTCCCGACCGCGCCTTTCAGGCCTTTACCTGCGATCCGACCGCGCCTCTTAGACTGCTTCCGACGCCCTGCCGGCGGATTCAAGTCTGTTACCTGCGATCCGACCGTGGCTAATCAGCCTGTTTGCCGCGATCTGACTGCGCCTGTCGGCCATTTTCCCGCGTCCCGACTGCGGCTATCTGCCTCTTTCGGGCGTCCCGACTGTGTCTGTTAGCCCTTTTGCTGCGACCCGACTGCGTCTTTTTCCCTATTTTCGGCGTCCCGACTGCGTCTGTTGGCCCTTTTGCCGCGACCCGACTGCGTCTTTTTCCCTATTTTCTGCGTCCCGACTGCGTCTGTTGGCCCGAAAGCCGCGACCTGACCGCCACTGTTGCCCTCAAACCCGCGGTCTTCCTGTTCTGTTTCGCCACAGACCCGCGGTCTGATTTCTGCATTTTTCCTGTTTTGAGCCCAGCCCCTTTTGCTGCAATATTTTCTGCATCTGAACAGCCCCTTGTCTTACCTGCAGCTCACTTCCTTACAGCCTTTTTGCAACATAATTTCTGTTCCCTTTACAGAATCTTTTTAAAATTTCAGTATTTTTAATTCAGAAAATTTTGCAAGTTAAAAGTTTCAATCTCAGCATTATTGATAGTTGGAAGTTGCCCCCCTTGTGGCACTTCTATTTTTTTTTTGGGTTCATCACCTCACGAGCACACACTCTGTCACATAAATCAAGTGAGCCTTAAAAAAGTACCTAATTGAACCAACATTCTAACCCCACTTGGGGAACACAAAAGAATCATTGTAGTTAGGTAGGGTCGGGGGGATAGGCTTTCAATAACACCCCTCGGTCACTTTCACTTGAGACATAGTTGTTGTCCAAATAGGGAACCAAAATCCCCTAGTACTTTTTGGCACGGTCACGACCAGTTTATCAGAGGGCCTCTCCCTTAGGAGGGTTGAAGTCAGGAGACTGGTTCCGGAGGCCTGAGTGGAATACCGCACTCCATTCAGTAACCGAAGGGCTACCTTTCGCGGTTCGCGGGATATCCCTGTATAGGGGTATTGCGGTCAACGAACTAAACGGCAGATTCACCTTTCTGGACGTGTCATGAACGGGGTATCTTAGTTGCCATTCTTCTAGGATTGACTACCCGGTGTCCCTCCCGGTAGGGGGATATCATAGCCACTTGGCTTTCCTACTCATATTGTCTGACTTGGATTTCATCACCTTGCAGAGGATATGTTTAGTTGAGTCAGAATACTTTTAGTTAGGTGTTTGCATACTCCTTTACCTCCCTTTGGTCTAGTGAGTCCACCATTTTTTTTTTTTAGGAAACCTGCTGCTTGTTGGTATTCTGACCATCTTTGTTGACACTCCACCTATTGTAGCACAGTTGTTGCAGTGGGTGTTTTGAGTTGGTTGTTGGCCTGAGTGCCTTGTTTTTTAGCTCTCCTTCTGCACACTCGGTTGCATTAGGCCTTTTTGAGCTGTTTTTATACTCACCTCAACCCACAGAGATTAGACACCATCTGTCACCATTGAGTCCCCAAGACATTCTCGGCGCCTCAGGGGCGAGCCCCCACAGCACGGTTCTCTTGACACCACTCGTCATAGATTCCGATCATCATCCGTTGATACCACCCATCACAGATCTAGAGCCTTGTAACTTGACTCCACTCGTCAGCGACGTAGGTCTCCGTCACCAGATAGTGACGCACCTTACTTTACCTCCGATTCTGACGAAGAGTCTGAGAACCCTATTTACACGGCCCCTACTAGCCCCATGGCTGGCACGACTTCCACTCCGTTTGTTATAAGGACCATTGGTGGCACATGCACCACTACACCAGTTACTACACCTGTTTTGGGTATGCCCTCCATGGGACCCTCATCTACCGTACCCCTCACGGTACCTATTCCCGCAACGGGAATACCTATCCCCACTACATCAGTGGCTCACACTACCTATGGTGGTGCTGGACCATCCTCTACTACCTCAGTTCCCCCACTTGGGGGCACCACCCCAAATCTTGTCCCTCCACTTGGGGGCACTGGCCCCAACTTGGTCCAAAGCACTACTGTGTCACAGCGGAAACAAAACAATGAAACAAAACGGAAACAAATCTAGTTTAACTTTGACAAACAAATGTAAAATACAGAGTGTCCAACTACAATTAACTTTAAACATTATGATATATTTAGAATGAGAGGAGATCTGTGGTAGAATTTTTCAATTCGACAGTTTCGAACCTTTTAAGCAGGTTCATCTTCAGGAGAAAGCAAATCTCGCTCTTTTTTTGCACTTGGATTGTGAAGTATAAATATGAATGTGTTTTTCATATTTCGAGTTAAAGTGTATGCGGTGGGAAATCTTCACTCTAGTGCATTCAAAGAGACGGATTTGGCGTAGCATATCCCTTCCATGGAGGACTGTGATTTGGTTGTTCATCATTAATCCACAGTTCAGCAATTTAGAATGAGAGGAGATCTGTGGTAGAATTTTTCAATTCGACAGTTTCGAACCTTTTAAGCAGGTTCATCTTCAGGAGAAAGCAAATCTCGCTATTTTTTTGCACTTGGATTGTGAAGTATAAATATGAATGTGTTTCTCATATTTCGAGTTAAAGTGTATGCGGTGGGAAATCTTCACTCTAGTGCATTCAAAGAGACAGATTTGGCGTAGCATATCCCTTCCATGGAGGGCTGCGATTTGGTTGTTCATCATTAATCCACAGTTCAACAATTTAGAATGAGAGGAGATCTGTGGTAGAATTTTTCAATTCGACAGTTTCGAACCTTTTAAGCAGGTTCATCTTAAGGAGAAAGCAAATCTCGCTCTTTTTTTGCACTTGGATTGTGAAGTATAAATATGAATGTGTTTTTCATATTTCGAGTTAAAGTGTATGCGGTGGGAAATCTTCACTCTAGTGCATTCAAAGAGACGGATTTGGCGTAGCATATCCCTTCCATGGAGGGCTGCGATTTGGTTGTTCATCATTAATCCACAGTTCAGCAATTTAGAATGAGAGGAGATCTGTGGTAGAATTTTTCAATTCGACAGTTTCGAACCTTTTAAGCAGGTTCATCTTCAGGAGAAAGCAAATCTCGATCTTCTTTTGCACTTGGATTGTGAAGTATAAATATGAATGTGTTTTTCATATTTCGAGTTAAAGTGTATGCGGTGGGAAATCTTCACTCTAGTGCATTCAAAGAGACAGATTTGGCGTAGCATATCCCTTCCATGGAGGGCTGCGATTTGGTTGTTCATCATTAATCCACAGTTCAACAATTTAGAATGAGAGGAGATCCGTGGTAGAATTTTTCAATTCGACAGTTTCGAACCTTTTAAGCAGGTTCATCTTCAGGAGAAAGCAAATCTTGCTCTTTTTTCGCACTTGGATTGTGAAGTATAAATATGAATGTGTTTTTCATATTTCGAGTTAAAGTGTATGCGGTGGGAAATCTTCACTCTAGTGCATTCAAAGAGAAGGATTTGGCGTAGCATATCCCTTCCATGGAGGGCTGCGATTTGGTTGTTCATCATTAATCCACAGTTCAGCAATTTAGAATGAGAGGAGATCTGAGGTAGAATTTTTCAATTCTACTACGCCAAATCCATCTCTTTGAATGGACTAGAGTGAAGATTTCCCACCGCATACACTTTAACTCGAAATATGAAAAACACATTCATATTTATACTTCACAATCCAAGTGCAAAAAAACTGCGAGATTTGCTTTCTCTTGAAGATGAACCTGCTTAAAAGGTTCGAAACTGTCGAATTGAAAAATTCTACCACAGATCTCCTCCCATTCTAAATTGCTGAACTGTGGATTAATGTTGAACAACCAAATCGCAGCCCTCCATGGAAGGGATATGCTACGCCAAATCCGTCTCTTTGAATGCACTAGAGTGAATATTTCCCACCGCATACACCTTAACTCGAAATATGAAAAACACATTCATATTTATACTTCACAATCCAAGTGCAAAAAAAGAGCGAGATTTGCTTCCTCCTAAGATGGAAACCTGCTTAAAAGGTTCGAAACTGTCAAATTGAAAAATTCTACCACAGATCTCCTCTCATTCTAAATTGCTGAACTGTGGATTAATGATGAACAACCAAATCGCAGCCCTCCATGGAAGGGATATGCTACGCCCAATCCGTCTTTTTGAATGCACTAGAGTGAAGATTTCCCACCGCATACACTTTAACTCGAAATATGATAAACACATTCATATTTATACTTCACAATCCAAGTCCAAAAAAAGAGCGAGATTTGCTTTCTCCTGAAGATGAACCTGCTTAAAAGGTTCGAAACTGTCGAATTGAAAAATTCTACCACAGATCTCCTCTCATTCTAAATTTTTGAACTGTGGATTAATGATGAACAACCAAATCGCAGCCCTCCATGGAACGGATATGCTACGCCAAATCCGTCTCTTTGAATGCACTAGAGTGAAGATTTCCCACCGCATACACTTTAACTCGAAATATGAAAAACACATTCATATTTATACTTCACAATCCAAGTGCAAAAAAGAGCGAGATTTGCTTTCTCCTGAAGATGAACCTGCTTAAAAGGTTCGAAACTGTCAAATTGAAAAATTCTACCACAGATCTCCTCTCATTCTAAATTGCTGAATTGTGGATTAATGATGAACAACCAAATCGCAGCCCTCCATGGAAGGGATATGCTACGCCAAATCCGTCTCTTTGAATGCACTAGAGTGAAGATTTCCCACCGCATACATTTTAACTCAAAATATGAAAAACACATTCAAATTTATACTTCACAATCCAAGTGCAAAAAAAGAGCGAGATTTGCTTTCTCCTGAAGATGAACCTGCTTAAAAGGTTCGAAACTGTCGAATTGAAAAATTCTACCACAGATCTCCTCTCATTCTAAATTGTTGAACTGTGGATTAATGATGAACACCCAAATCGCAGCCCTCCATGGAAGTGATATGCTACGCCAAATCTGTATCTTTGAATGCACTAGACTGAAGATTTCCCACTGCATACACTTTAACTCGAAATATGAAAAACACATTCATATTTATACTTCACAATCCAAGTGCAAAAAAAGAGCGAGATTTGCTTTCTCCTGAAGATGAACCTGCTTAAAAGGTTCGAAACTGTCGAATTGAAAAATTCTACCACAAATCTCCTCTCATTCTAAATTGCTAAACTGTGGATTAATGATGAATAACCAAATCGCAGTCCTCCATGGAAGGGATATGCTACGCCAAATCCATCTCTTTGTATGCACTAGAGTGAAGATTTCCTACCGCATACACTTTAACTCGAAATATGAAAAACACATTCATATTTATACTTCACAATCCAAGTGCAAAAAAAGAGCGAGATTCGCTTTCTCCTAAAGATGAACCTGCTTAAAAGGTTCGAAACTGTCGAATTGAAAATTTCTACCACAGATCTCCTCTCATTCTAAATTGCTGAACTGTGGATTAATGATGAACAACCAAATCGCAGCCCTCCATGGAAGGGATATGCTACGCCAAATCCGTCTCTTTGAATGCACTAGAGTGAAGATTTCCCACCGCATACACTTTAACTCGAAATATGAAAAACACATTCATATTTATACTTCACAATCCAAGTGCAAAAAAAGAGCGAGATTTGCTTTCTCCTAAAGATGAACCTACTTAAAAGGTTTGAAACTGTCGAATTGAAAAATTCTACCACAGATCTCCTCTCATTCTAAATTGATGAACTAGGGATTAATGATGAACAACCAAATCGCAGCCTCCATGGAAGGGATATGCTACGCCAAATCCGTCTCTTTGAATGCACTAGAGTGAAGATTTCCCACCTCATACACTTTAACTCGAAATATGAAAAACGCATTCATATTTATACTTCACAATCCAAGTGCAAAAAAGAGCGAGATTTTCTTTCTCCTGAAGATGAACCTGCTTAAAAGGTTCGAAACTGTCGAATTGAAAAATTCTACCACAGATCTCCTCTCATTCTAAATTGCTGATGAACAACCAAATCGCAGCCCTCCATGGAAGGGATATGCTACGCCAAATCCGTCTCTTTGAATGCACTAGAGTGAAGATTTCCCACCGCATACACTTTAACTCAAAATATGAAAAACACATTCATATTTATACTTCACAATCCAAGTCCAAAAAAAGAGCGAGATTTGCTTTCTCCTGAAGATGAACCTGCTTAAAAGGTTCGAAACTGTCGAATTGAAAAATTCTACCATAGATCTCCTCTCATTCTAAATTGCTGAACTGTGGATTAATGATGAACAACCAAGTCGCAGCCCTCCATGGAAGGGATATGCTACGCCAAATCCGTCTCTTTGAATGCACTAGACTGAATATTTCCCACCGCATACACTTTAACTCGAAATATGAAAAACACATTCATATTTATACTTCACAATCCAAGTGCAAAAAAAGAGCGAGCTTTGCTTTCTCCTGAAGATGAACCTGCTTAAAAGGTTTGAAACTGTCCAATTGAAAAATTCTACCACAGATCTCCTCTCATTCTAAATTGCTGAACTGTGGATTAATGATGAATAACGAAATCGCAGCCCTCCATGGAAGGGAGATGCTACGCCAAATCCGTCTCTTTGAATGCACTAGACTGAAGATTTCCCACCGCATACACTTTAACTCGAAATATGAAAAACACATTCATATTTATACTTCACAATCCAAGTGCAAAAAAAGAGCGAGATTTGCTTTCTCCTGAAGATGAACCTGCTTAAAAGGTTCGAAACTGTCCAATTGAAAAATTCTACCACATATCTCCTCTCGTTCTAAATTGCTGAACTGTGGATTAATTATGATCTATCTTCTATCCATAAGAAAATGACATGAAACTGGTATAAATTAGAAGCTAGTAGAAAAATTAATAAAGATATTGACTTTACAATGGATTTGATTGAGAAGCAAGTATAAAACTTGATAAAGATATTTTATGTAGAAGCAAGTAGGATACTTGATAAAGATAACTCAGTTCTAGACAAAATCTTATTTCATAGACATCTTCATTAACTGTATGAATGAGAGAAGTAGATTCTATATTTGAACAAAGAAACTACTATTGAAGCTAAGATATTGTGGAGAATGAAATTACTAAGCCTAATACAAAATCAATCTTTAAGGAACATGACATAACAAAACTAAGAATGGAAGCGATGAATTCTGTAACAGTAAAGTATTAATGAATCAGGTAGAAAAGAAACATAATCTGTAAAAAACAAAGTTAAGGAAAATGAAATGAAAACTAAGAATAATGATGAAATGAAATTATAAATTTATGTAGTGTAAAACAAGATCTTAATTACAGTTAAGAGTGCTAATTAAAGGAAAGAAATATTACAGTTCAAAGACCTAAGAAACTGGATTCTAAATAAGCGTAAAAACAATGCAGAAAGTATTGAGATCTGTATGACGATCCAGATGATAGTCTGAAAGATCGTCCGAATGACAGTTCAGATGGAGGAAAACGATTTAAACTCAGGAAAGAAGTAGTTTGGATGATCTTAATTACCAGTTGGCTAATGCATATGTACCTACAGTGCAAAGGAAGTAATGGAGAGAGTGTTTAGAAGCTAATATAACAAGAAGCAACCTATACTAATCATTGTTCTAAGGAATGAACTTTTTCTATGACATAACAAAACTAAGGTATGAATAAAACTAACCTACAGCTATAGGAACACATTAGCAGAACTAATTCTAACTATGAATTTAATTCGAACTATTAAAACATTAGCTAGTTGATTCTATCTAGTTGCAAAAGACTGAAAATAAACTACAAGAAAAACTATGCTTGACTGGTCATTATCAATTGTGTAAATGTAAATTAAATTATCAACAGAAAATAAATTACAAGAAATGAAACAACAGCTACACGAAAACACAGTTAAATAAAATTACTGAAAATGGAATACATGTTTAATTGTGGAAAGAAAAATAAAAAAATATACACAATAGAACCTCTGGTTGTTGAGGGGCTCTTCCCAGCAATCAGATATTGAGTGTTGAATCACCAACCATAACCACCATGTTGGTAACAAAACTCATATTTCTGTTTTTTTCTTTAATGGGAAAGAATATGCCAACTGACGATTCCGCGGGCTGAACGAAGGGCTGAATTGGATGCGACTGGACATTTGTAACGAGAACAGGAGTCTGCACGGAGGTCCGTTTGAAACCTATAACCTGCAAGCCGAAATCTATTTTCCAAACGAGTCGCAAAACATTAAAGTAATATTAATAAACCATGAAAAAAATGATATTTAGCCAAGATTCATGTGATATGTAAATACGATCATACTTGGGTCTGATTGACAGTCTGAATGGAAATAAGAGTGATTTATTATATCAGAATAGTGAAAGTAATGCCACTCAGAGCATATTTGGTCATAAAAATTAGTGAGAAAATGGACACCAAAATTCCCCCAAACTGGAGATATGCAAGGTCCCACTGAGCACAAAGGAGAGGAATTCAGGAAGAAGGTTGAGCTATTGTAGCAGCTACGTTCGACTTGGAAGAGGAAGTGGTCTTTGCCTTAATCTTCTTGATTTGATTCTTCAAGGCGTCATACCTCATCCAGAGAGAAGTATGAGACATTGTTTTGGCGTTGACCGAGCATTCAATGCTTCTTACTTATGTGCGCAGTACCTTGTTTTCTTTATGAAGCTCATAGATTGTTTCCACATAATTTTTATTTTGGTCTGTCAACCGTGCTATCCCTCGGGTCAACCTATCCACTTCCTGTTGATGCAGAATGGGATATTCTATGCGATGTTACAAGTCCTTTGGACAATTCAACTTTCTTGGAAATGTTTCCAGCTCAACAGTATATTCTTCAAGAACTCTGTCTTTGTTGCGTGTAGGAGAGCTTCCAGCAGTAGGGGCTTCACACAATCGAGCATATACATTGGCTAATGTGAGGAGGGGTGTTTCGAGGATATGGTCGTCTGATCATGATGGTTGAATGACAGTCGGGATGACAGATTGTTCCGCAGACTAGTCACAATTTGTTTTCCTGGATTTAGTTGGTATTGATGAAAAAAGTGGGGGTTTCGAGGTAGGGTCACCAAGGGAAAGCTTAGGAGAAGGTGATGGATGGACAAGGTGTGCATCGCCTGAGGGATCCTCATCAATACACACATGCTTAGTGTCTTGTTCTCCTTGCGTAGAGTCTTGGGTCAGCTCACTAATACTGGTTTGGAAACGATGGTGTTTTCGAGAAGTAGAGGGTTTAACAATAGGATTCTCGATCAAATGAGGGTTTAGTATTTCAAAGACAAAACGATCCCAGGTTTTCCCTCTTTATTCCAACTAGTGAATGATCAAGATTTTAATTAGACAGTGATGGTACAACCTACCAAATGGATTAACAGTATTTTTCCTAACCTAGCTTGACATTTTCTCTAAACTTTTCAAGAAATAGAAGGGAAAATTAAGAGTCTGATTGTTAACAAAATTTGCTAGCAATCTAAAATCCCAGGCTTTTTAAAATGGTAAACTTACCTTCACAAGTGATCAGATGGATGATGACACCCAAGGGATCTAGATATTCCGACTTGACCCACTCCCGGTGGAATCCATTTGTTCCAGCAACATGTTTATATTCGGCCTTCAAAGCAAATTCGTGAGCCTTTTGTGGGAGGAGAATATGTTTGTGCCGATGGGCACCCTCCCTAGGAAGCTTTGTGGCCAATGCGATAGATTCTTCCATCACAGAGAAAGTGAGATGGCTAACTTTGGTCATCTTACCATCGAATCCCTTAGCGAAAAGAAGTGAGATTTTGTCGTTGTGTCCTTGGAGAAGGCGGAGAAATGGACCCCATCCGACTCGAAGGAATACCTCACAACACTCCTTGAACTCGGGGATGCGAAGTAAATCTTGGTAACTTACAGGTTCATGACGAATCGTCATAATTGGACAGAGGTTGTGGGATGCAGATAGGTGTAGGGGATGCAAGATATGTAGGAGACACGGCTTAACAGAAAAGATGGAAAGTGAACAGAATGAAGAGAAATTCATGAAGTCATCAGTTTAAATTGAAGTCCATGTGAATGAATGAATGATAGTAGAGATAGATTTGGCAGTTTCAATTGATACACTATCGTTCAATTACCTTGAGTCGTGTGCCATCATAGAACTACGTGAGTTAGTGAATTCGTATGGCTATGATACGTTCAACCATTTCCAAAGTGAAACTTTGAACAAGTTGAATGTAATCCTCATTATGAAATTATAAAAATAAAAAAAAAAAACCGAATCATGATGACTTAATAAATGAAACGATAGAGCGCACGATAAAACTTAATGGAGGATTAATATCGTATGATAGCCATATGATGGTTAATCAATCAATTTGATGAGACAAAATGAGTATGCAAAGATGGCATTTAATTTGATCCTTGACATGATTAGTTAATTAAATATAAAATCAAAATTTTAAATATATTAGCACACTTATTAATATCATTACAGGCTATGGTTTCATTCAGCACTTCATTCAAGTCATTATTCATATTTGCCTCATTCGTCACCTCATTCGGATCGTCATTCCACCCTTCATTCAAACCTTCATACAAAACTTTGTACAGAAATGTGCTTTCATGGATCTGACTGCTACTGATTATGCAGAGAATTTTTCTGGGACTTGTCAACAAACAAGAGATGTTGTAAACCTGCTTTTCTAGAACTTTAGTCGCGTTCTTCTTTCTTTGCCATTGATCATAACATTTTTTCTTCTACTTTTTGTGTTATCCTAAAAACACCTATCATTTTATCAAAGATAAATAAACTTTTTATAAATATTCAGAAGGTAAAAATAGTTTTGAATCTCCCCCAAACCAAAAATATGGCGTGTCCTCAATCCATCAAAGAAAAATTGATAATTATTCAAATATTTTCAACACATGGTTCAGGCAATAACTTCTAAAAATGTTGTGACAATTTTCATAAGAAAATGAAAGATTAACTAATAAATGTAGATGATTCAGATATGTACATTCATAAAAAAGAATACAACAATTCTTAAGAAGACTATATGAATAATGATAGTGCAATGGATTCGAAAAATGCCATAGGAAAACTAGCCATCCATGACTCATTTCAAAGATCTCTTGTCATCCAAAGAATATAGATAAAGTTCATCGTAAAGTTTGCTAGATTTAATATAGTTATGGATACCATTTCTAGGATAGTAATATCCTAGGTATTGTGTGAATTAGGTGACAGGGTCCAAGTCCAACTTACAGCCATTCTCTAATGACATTATAAATAATTGGCCTAAACATGTGTTTGTATACATGGATTTTTTATGAGCCATGTGAATAGAAATGCATTAACCAAAACTCTTTTACCCGATATTGCCCCACTGTCAACAGTCCTGTTCATTACCCCGACGGGTTTATCTTGGTTCCATGCAAGCATAGCCCCACTGCCAGTGAGCCTGTTTAGTACCCGGTGGGTTTACTTGCCTTTACCAAGCTTCCTTGTTAAAGATTTTACTTAGCATGGACCTACTGCCAGCGATTTTGTTCAGTACCCTGACGGGTTTGCTTTGTATAATGATATTTTTAGTAAGGAAGCCAGTTGGCACTAGAGTGTGCTAAGCTTATTAAACACATAATTCAAATTTTGAGAACAAACCTTATGAGTAACTTTATTTATAATGGCCTAAATTATAGATCATGTTAAAGGATAATAACCTAAAGTTGTTCTCTGACCTATCAGTCTATCATCTTCATAAAAGATCAGTAATGTTCCCCACAAAATAGAAATATCACTCACTTTTGGGCTACCTTTTAAAAGTGCTTAAGAAACAAGTTTTGATAATGAGTCTAGGATGAGCTAGTAGTCCATAGGTGTAAGATAGAGCTTTTGAAGATCATAGTAATTAAAGGAGGTCTTAAGCAACTGTTCTAATGATAAATCAGGAATGTCAATTTATGAATCAAATTCAAACATACAGAAGCATACAAATGAAACTAATAAAAAGAATCATAGAAGAGAAGTGGTTAGAAATCAAGAATTTTTATTTTGTAAAATAATCAAAGGAACATAAATCACAAGAAATACTTCCCTTTTTAATTGATGAAGCTATATGAGCTGACCAAAATTCGTGTGTAAATATAAACCAATTGTTAGGAATGTTTCTCATTTATTCCAAGAAACAGAAATATATGTACATGATATCCTATTCTACTTAGAGAGAAAGAAAACTATTATATTCAAGTATATGAATTCTTCCAATGTAACCATGTGCGAAGCAAGATTAAAAATATAATTTATCCACATATTAGAAAATTATTCCAGTGATTGCCTGGATATGAAGAACCAACCTACTTGTTTGATTTAGAAGCAAGACGCATTGAAGGTGAGAATGGTACTATGGCTTGGTTACCTCGTGGAACCAGATCTCAATATAATCCTTGTATTTTGGGTTCTCTTCTTCATTTGTCATCTCATGTGGTCTTTTATCAAACTCTAGAATGCATAAAGAAACTATGTTTGGTGATGGGGAATATTTAGGTTCGAATGTATGTCCCTTATTGAATGCGATGCATGCCATGTTGATCTTGTCTTCTTGTGGTTAAGGCCAAGTAGAAACTTCATTTTCTTTCATAGTTTCTACGACTCCTAAATCTATAACCACTCCAGTCCTTGTGTGAATTTCCCGCAATGATGTTGGTGAGGTAGGAAAGTTGGGTAAATGTTGCAGTTCAACACTGTAAACATATTGTACTGCTTTATTGTTGTTAAAATGTGGAATGGATTGAACATGAATGTGCATAGGGCATAGAGTAGGTTTATGAGAAGGTGATTGTAGCAGGTGTAGTTGATGGGCTTGTGTGGTTGATCCCGTCGGGTGAATAGGGTATTGTTGAAAAGCTTGTGGAGAGTATAGAGGACCAGGTGGTGTTGCAACGTGAGAGAAAGTATCCAGATGATCATAAGATGGGCCATGAAGGCTTTGTGAACAAGTTTGGTAGGGGTTAAGCTGAGGCTACAACAACTACCATGGTGTCGGAGGATTATGAGAGTATGCCAATGGAGGGATGGAGCTCTGAACCCTACATGTGGGCCAATTTTTTCCATGATATTTGTGGTGCCATTTGATAAGGTGAACTTGTTGCAACTTCCAGATGTCCTTGGAAGGTTGTTTCCATCCTGGGTAAGGAAGAGAAACTATCCATGGAATGATTCAAGCTACGTATGCCACAAATTATGAGACTATCCAAAGGACAATCCTTTGTGAGATGTTTCTTTTGGAACTAATGGAAAAATGCTCCTTCAAATTCCTCATTTTTACCAAGCTCCAAAATATCCATTTGTGAATTTAGAGAGTTGATAATATCAGATTGAAATATTTCAAATAAATTACCAATTTCAGCTATTGTACTTCCAATTCCTAAAGCAGACTTCAAAAACTGAGAAGAGGGTATATTCTTACCAATCTTGAATTTGCTTCTTGAATACCTTCTACGTAACTCACAAACATCATCATATGGTAACTGATATACATCACCTATTTCCAGCACACTTGAGATTTCTAAATATTCATTTTTATTCCTTTGAGTAAAAGTCTTTTCAAGGTGTCTTCCCCAATTGTTTTAGTTTGGATCTTTGAAGGTTGTATTGAAAGCGTTCGATGTAATTTTCCAAAGTCTCTTCTTCCCCTTGTGTTATTTAGAAGATATCCTCATTGACCCTACAACAATCTTGGTATCTTTTCAAGAATATATGTTTCATGTCTTCCCAAGTTTCAATGCAATTCCCACTTAGGCTCATGAACCATCAGAGGGCCGCTCCTTTCAAAGTAAGAGGAAAAATTTTCATATTTTGAACATCATATCCTCTACAAAGTATTTCCAATTCAAATAAAAATTCATCAGGGTCTTTGTTCTCCAGTTCGTCAAAATTTGGTAGAATGGAGTGCTTGCATTTTGTTCTCCAGGGTGTTTTATGTATTGCATTTTGCATTGAGTGCTTGCTACTTTCATTTAGGTTCTGCTTGTGCATTGAAAATATAAAAGAGTTGCATTTTTATTTCTAAACTGTTGGCTTGATTTTCATTCTAATGGCATTGTTTTTATTGGATAGACGAGTCTAGAGTTTGACGATTTTGCATACTATTGAGTCATATACATCACTAGTTTCACGACCATATCCTTTGAGTAACCACAGCCATTAAAATTAACGCTTAATATAAAATTGATTAGAATGATTTTATTTATAGCGTACGCCAACTAGCATAGGTTTAGAGTCTCAGAATAGATCATTGTGAGTAAACGATCCAAGACTACTAGACAAAACATTATGTGTCTGACCAGGGAGTGGTGAAATCCATGGTATACATCGGTGTTCTCAGGAAGCGTTACTCAGACCAGAGTTAAGCACGAGGTTACGGGAGGTTGGTTGCGGAGATAGCCCTCCCATACTGGCCAAATGTGGGAGATATTTCTGGGATTTGTTCGTATTTGGGGAGTCTTGGGGGATTTGACCCTCTCGAGTTTCAGGCTTAGCTACCCTACCCATACGACGAATCCCACCTACGACTGTCCCCTTGATCATTGGTTATACCACGGTGACCATAGTTTTCTTACCTAGGTATCACACAGGGTACTTGCAGTGGTTATACTGTTTGTGTCCTGAGTCAGATAGGGGTTGGATAGCACAATTGTTTGTTGCCGAGGGTTACATCCCTTTGCATGCAATGAAGCCTGGGAACCTCTATAACTGATTCTCTTACCTCCAACTACTTTTTGGGAGTCTCAAGCTTCTCCTAGGCGATACATACCGGCTCTAGTGTCGGGAGCACATTTAGCCACTCTATTTGTCTGCTCTTGGCTATAGTTTCTCTAGGTGTGTGCTCTTTATTTACTGTTTTTATCAATAGTTTGGTTGAAAGGGGATGCTGTGAGTTTATATTCTCTCTAGAGATATCGTGGCACGGAGTCCTGCTCTCCGCCGATATCGCCGGTTGGTTGTTTTATTACCTGCCTAGCTTTCACGCCGTTTTGCTAGGGGACACCGACGGGGTCCCTTCGAGTCTTTGGATTCTTATGAAACATAGGTCCTAGAGGTCATGACTACACACTCTAACACAGGAGAAATCCCTATGACTCCATCGAGTAGAGTCGAGCACACTTCAGACACCCATACTCCATGTGAGGCGTGGGGGGGTGATCCACCTAAGACACAACCTAGTTTGTTTGGTTCAGATCCACCCGAGACCCAATCTAGCTTGTTCGGTCCGGATCCACCCGAGGACGACCCGTTCGTTCCTTCATTTCCATATAATTATCTATATGGGATGCCAGAGTTACGTGATGATACAGGTCCTACAATCAACCCTACCGCGTTCTCTTTTGGTATGGATGATTACAACACAGTTGATCCTTCCACTACATTTGGTTGTCATGTTGGCACTAGTCATGGTGTTAGCAACACTGCACCCACTGGGGGAAATACCCTCACGGGGGGAACCACGTTGTCCACTCACACACATAGTATGGGGACTGGTCACATTCCTGCTAACAATGCTAATGTTGGAAGAAGGCCACCTCCTAGGACTACCCATCCTAATAGGAACACTGTTCGCAACCTGACTAGCCATCCACAACATACTACACATGCCGCTACCTGTCAACCTAGGACCACTTTCACGAATGTTAACATTCCTCCCAATCACAGGGGTGGACACATACCATATACTTTTACGTCCGTCGCCACGACTATTAATTCTAATGTAGGGGGTGGGAATATACCTTATCCTCATGGTCACAACGCCACCATTCTTGCTACGAGTGTTATCACTCCAGGAAACTACCTAGGGTTATAAGCTAGGTATGCCTGGTAACTTAAGAAATTATGTTTTTTGTAATGGGTGGATCAATGGGATGACTCAATCCGAGTATAACATTCAGACATTCATCATGGTAAACAAATAAAACAGTGCTCTCAAGAATTGATTAATCAGCAAATACTTTGAAAAATGGATGAAGAAAAGGAATGTGACCAAACCAGTACAGAGTAGGGCTCGAGAGACATTCAAGAAACTAACATCAAGCTATGAGCTAAACAATGGAAAGAGACCATTCAAAGCTAGATAACATAGATAATAGTGAAAGGAAGATGGAAAGCTGATACCAAAGCTGAAAGAAACCTGTGATCTGTATTAGCATAAGAAAACTGAGTACAATAGCAGACTACTGCATCCAAAATCGAACCCTTCACAATGACTTGGTTCTCAGGCTTTATAGCCTTTACACAATAGTTCACAGATCCTAAAAACGTGGATCTGGTTCAGTTAACTAAAACATCAACATGGAAAAGTAAATGCAAAAGATAGGAACTGATTCCTTGAATCAAGGCACTTGCTGATGTGTCAATCCGCTTCAAAGCTCGGTGGTTGATGAAGTGTAGCAGCCTCCCAAGGCTCGGTGAACTTAGCTGGGCACACAGCAACTTGAGATGGATGATGTGGCAGTCGATTTCTAGAATGGTCCCTCCAAACAAGGTGAAACTTAGCCAAGGTGCCCTACTGACTTAAATCTCGCTCAAAAGCCTCAAGATATTGATAAAATAATTTATAATCCATTCATTCTGATCGGCTTTCTGCTAGTTCAACGAACAAAACTGAGATCTAGGCGAAATTAGAGAAAGTTGGCAAAAACAGGCTTTCGACAGTTAACTCTTCTGTTGATTTCGTGTCTTAGCCGCCGAAAGTCAGCCTTTTCGGCAGCTAATGAGCTCTTGGAGGCTCGTCTAAGCTGCCGAAAGCTGTAACTGTTTCAAAAATTAAAACCCAAAATGCTGCTTTCTGCTGATTTCGTGCCTTAGCCGCCGGAAGTCAGACCTTTCTTCAGCTAATGAGCTCTGTGGGGCTCGCCTAAGCTGCCGAAACCTGTAGGATTCCTGAAAAAACTGCCTTTGGAAAAAATCGATTTTCTCAACCGTCCGATGTCCGTTTTGCATGTTCGAATAGTCGATTTTGATCTACAGATCATAAGCTATCCACTGGTGCTTGCAGATCTGAATTTGGAGTTCGGGAAGGCCGTCAAAATTTCCCCGCAAGATCACGCGATTTTAGCAGAAAATTCCTCTGTAACAGAAGCTTTGAGAAACCTCATACTGAAATCTCGTGATTTAGGATTGAATGCTGACTCTTCCCGATTGAAACGGATAACTGCTCTGATGAAAACACCTCTGGAACGGTTCCTTGCTAGCTTTCCACTTCCCCAGCGAAATCGCCTTGACTTTATCAAACTTCAGTTCTGCCTTCTTAATTTGTGTGCTCCTCACAGTCAAATTCCATAACAGCCCGAGAATATCAAAATGTTTTAGCAGCAATTTCTCAATCCAATATAATAATGAGCAAGCAATGCACCATCAATCCTTCCTTTCGGCAGTTACAACAGGCTCGTTTGATGATTTGATGAGTACGAAGCAATCTTTTGTTTTTGCACATGGATATGTTTTTCGGCGGCTAAAGTCATTCTGGCAAACCATATTAGCTGCGGAAACTAATCCTTTTCGGCCATTAAGCAAACTTCCACAGACTCAGTTAACTGCTGAAAGCTTAAAGTTTCGAATTTTGAAACCCAAGACTCACAGAAATAAAAATTTTACCCATTCTATCACCCAAAAAGACGGTGGTCAATTTGGGAGATAACATATGGCTCCTACTCGGGGATGGAATCCTCCCAGTGAGGTTCCGAAGAATCCCAGAACCAAGTAGTTCCAGTAGCCTTTAGCATTGGGCATGGAGTCATTGAGCCATCAGCGCTGGTCCCTCTGCAAACCTGTATCCCACCTGCAACTTTCATGCGGCCTGTTCTGCTTATTCAACAACAACTGAAAATGATCTACGTGCTCATAAGAAGAGCTTTATTTTCCTATCTACTCCTACACTAACTAATAGGAGCAGCATGGTCAAGTAACACTGGATTTCCAATGCAGCCATGTCAGATACTTTTTTAATGCCATCATGCTAGATCCTGACCCGAAAAACAATGGAAACCATATCATGCAGAAAAGATGTTCGAACAGAGGATAAAGACAATCTCCCTTTAATAAAAATATCCTCAAATTTATGCTGCTCATGAAATCTAAATAGACAGCAATAGGGTCATCAAAATCACAGAGCAATACCTCATTAAACTGCTGATCCAACTGTAAATGGAAAAGATGATGAAAACTGCCTTTAATAATCTCATTGTTGAATGCAGGCTGCTCGAGATCTGTTGGAGAAACACATAAGACAGATTGATGATCTCGACCTTTTAGATCCTCGTCTCCATCACTCTTTTCATACGTGCTGTGATCTACCTTTTTCTGCAAGTCTGGAAAATATGGGCTGCTCATAATATATGCTGCTACAACATCAACACATTCGGGATCATGATTCATGTGTTCTAACTGAAGTTTGGACAGTCCTTGCAAATCTGGACTTTGTAGACTGTCCTCTTCAATCTCTGTAGATCTGAAACTGTCACTTGCTGATATAAAAATCTGCTCTTCACTTTTCAAATTTTCAATAGGAACAAACTTATCTTCATGACAACATAAGTTGGGAGATGCATTTGATGCAATAACAAAAGCATCACTATGGCTATCATGATGTGGATAAACGATCTCTTGATCATAATGAAGAGTATTTTCTACAGCAGCATAATCTTTATGAGTGTCCTTAACCACAGCATGCATACATTTCTGATCATCTCTTTGGTGGACAGTTGGTATTTCAGAAGTAACCAAACCTTCATAAACCTCAGATGAAAACTGATCCCTATGATGGATATCTAAAGAAACTAATTCTTCAGATTGATGAAAAACAAAAATACTATTAATAGGAGAATCTTCAGCTCCTTTATCATCCATTTGTGGTTTATCTTGATGAGAAGGCACAGTATCATGAAGATCATTAGAAAGATGATGGAGAGATCTTTCCTTCTTTACATCTTCAGCCTTGTTATGCAAGTTAAATTCTTGACAACAATTATCAAATAAAAGCTCATTTGGAAAGAACTTTTTGCAACGCTCATTGAATGCTTTATGAAAGTCTTTCAAAGATGAAATACATGAAGGAGGTAAAGAAGAATACCATACACGTGCATCACCATACAATGAATACATGAACATCTTCATACGAACATCTTCATGCTGCAGATCTAATAGGTCCATGCATTCATGAAACTTGAGGAGGTGTTCAGCAGGATTATCATCTTTCTTCTCTTTGAAAATAGGTAAAAAATCTCCCCATTCTGATATATCAGGTACGGCATGTGGGAAACCAGGAATTGAAGAGAATTCAAGAGGTGCAAACCTCCGAGCCAAAAGAGAAGCAAATGCTTTTGACATCTGAATATTGTGGAGTCGCCACTGAATTCGTCCTTCATGGAGTCGCCAGATAGATGATTATAACCAATAAATGTCTACCCCTTGTCTATCATCAAAGAGTAGATCTATGTCGTCTCCCAGGAAGATCAGCTTCTCACCTCGCTCCCCGGCAACGGCGCCAATTTGTTATCACTCCAGGAAACTACCTAGGGTTATAAGCTAGGTATGCCTGGTAACTTAAGAAATTATGTTTTTTGTAATGGGTGGATCAATGGGATGACTCAATCCGAGTATAGCATTCAGACATTCATCATGGTAAACAAATAAAACAGTGCTCTCAAGAATTGATTAATCAGCAAATACTTTGAAAAATGGATGAAGAAAAGGAATGTGACCAAACCAGTACAGAGTAGGGCTCGAGAGACATTCAAGAAACTAACATCAAGCTATGAGCTAAACAATGGAAAGAGACCATTCAAAGCTAGATAACATAGATAATAGTGAAAGGAAGATGGAAAGCTGATACCAAAGCTGAAAGAAACCTGTGATCTGTATTAGCATAAGAAAACTGAGTACAATAGCAGACTACTGCATCCAAAATCGAACCCTTCACAATGACTTGGTTCTCAGGCTTTATAGCCTTTACACAATAGTTCACAGATCCTAAAAACGTGGATCTGGTTCAGTTAACTAAAACATCAACATGGAAAAGTAAATGCAAAAGATAGCAACTGATTCCTTGAATCAAGGCACTTGCTGATGTGTCAATCCGCTTCAAAGCTCGGTGGTTGATGAAGTGTAGCAGCCTCCCAAGGCTCGGTGAACTTAGCTGGGCACACAGCAACTTGAGATGGATGATGTGGCAGTCGATTTCTAGAATGGTCCCTCCAAACAAGGTGAAACTTAGCCAAGGTGCCCTACTGACTTAAATCTCGCTCAAAAGCCTCAAGATATTGATAAAATAATTTATAATCCATTCATTCTGATCGGCTTTCTGCTAGTTCAACGAACAAAACTGAGATCTGGGCGAAATTAGAGAAAATTGGCAAAAACAGGCTTTCGGCAGTTAACTCTTCTGTTGATTTCGTGTCTTAGCCGCCGAAAGTCAGCCTTTTCGGCAGCTAATGAGCTCTTGGAGGCTCGTCTAAGCTGCCGAAAGCTGTAACTGTTTCAAAAATTAAAACCCAAAACGCTGCTTTCTGCTGATTTCGTGCCTTAGCCGCCGGAAGTCAAACCTTTCGGCAGCTAATGAGCTCTGTGGGGCTCGCCTAAGCTGCCGAAACCTGTAGGATTCCTGAAAAAACTGCCTTTGGAAAAAATCGATGTTCTCAACCGTCCGATGTCCGTTTTGCATGTTCGAATAGTCGATTTTGATCTACAGATCATAAGCTATCCACTGGTGCTTGCAGATCTGAATTTGGAGTTCGGGAAGGCCGTAAAAATTTCCCCGCAAGATCACACGATTTTAGCAGAAAATTCCTCTGTAAAAGAAGCTTTGAGAAACCTCATACTGAAATCTCGTGATTTAGGATTGAATGCTGACTCTTCCCGATTGAAACGGATAACTGCTCTGATGAAAACACCTCTGAAACGGTTCCTTGCTAGCTTTCCACTTCCCCAGCGAAATCGCCCTGACTTTATCAAACTTCAGTTCTGCCTTCTTAATTTGTGTGCTCCTCACAGTCAAATTCCATAACAGCCCGAGAATATCAAAATGTTTTAGCAGCAATTTATCAATCCACTATAATAATGAGCAAGCAATGCACCATCAATCCTTCCTTTCGGCAGTTACAACAGGCTCGTTTGATGATTTGATGAGTACGAAGCAATCTTTGGTTGTTGCACATGGATATGTTTTTCGGCGGCTAAAGTCATTCTGGCAAACCATATTAGCTGCGGAAACTAATCCTTTTCGGCCATTAAGCAAACTTCCACAGACTCAGTTAACTGCTGAAAGCTTAAATTTTCGAATTTTGAAACCCAAGACTCACAGAAATAAAAATTTTACCCATTCTATCACCCAAAAAGACGGTGGTCAATTTGGGAGATAACATCTGGCTCCTACTCGGGGATGGAATCCTCCCAGTGAGGTTCCGAAGAATCCCAGAACCAAGTAGTTCCAGTAGCCTTTAGCATTGGGCATGGAGTCATTGAGCCATCAGCGCTGGTCCCTCTGCAAACCTGTATCCCACCTGCAACTTTCATGCGGCCTGTTCTGCTTATTCAACAACAACTGAAAATGATCTACGTGCTCATAAGAAGAGCTTTATTTTCCTATCTACTCCTACACTAACTAATAGGAGCAGCATGGTCAAGTAACACTGGATTTCCAATGCAGCCATGTCAGATACTTTTTTAATGCCATCATGCTAGATCCTGACCCGAAAAACAATGGAAACCATATCATGCAGAAAAGATGTTCGAACAGAGGATAAAGACAATCTCCCTTTAATAAAAATATCCTCAAATTTATGCTGCTCATGAAATCTAAATAGACAGCAATAGGGTCATCAAAATCACAGAGCAATACCTCATTAAACTGCTGATCCAACTGTAAATGGAAAAGATGATGAAAACTGCCTTTAATAATCTCATTGTTGAATGCAGGCTGCTCGAGATCTGTTGGAGAAACACATAAGACAGATTGATGATCTCGACCTTTTAGATCCTCGTCTCCATCACTCTTTTCATACGTGCTGTGATCTACCTTTTTCTGCAAGTCTGGAAAATATGGGCTGCTCATAACATATGCTGCTACAACATCAACACATTCGGGATCATGATTCATGTGTTCTAACTGAAGTTTGGACAGTCCTTGCAAATCTGGACTTTGTAGACTGTCCTCTTCAATCTCTGTAGATCTGAAACTGTCACTTGCTGATATAAAAATCTGCTCTTCACTTTTCAAATTTTCAATAGGAACAATCTTATCTTCATGACAACATAAGTTGGGAGATGCATTTGATGCAATAACAAAAGCATCACTATGGCTATCATGATGTGGATAAACTATCTCTTGATCATAATGAAGAGTATTTTCTACAGCAGCATAATCTTTATGAGTGTCCTTAACCACAGCATGCATACATTTCTGATCATCTCTTTGGTGGACAGTTGGTATTTCAGAAGTAACCAAACCTTCATAAACCTCAGATGAAAACTGATCCCTATGATGGATATCTAAAGAAACTAATTCTTCAGATTGATGAAAAACAAAAATACTATTAATAGGAGAATCTTCAGCTCCTTTATCATCCATTTGTGGTTTATCTTGATGAGAAGGCACAGTATCATGAAGATCATTAGAAAGATGATGGAGAGATCTTTCCTTCTTTACATCTTCAGCCTTGTTATGCAAGTTAAATTCTTGACAACAATTATCAAATAAAAGCTCATTTGGAAAGAACTTTTTGCAACGCTCATTGAATGCTTTATGAAAGTCTTTCAAAGATGAAATACATGAAGGAGGTAAAGAAGAATACCATACACGTGCATCACCATACAACGAATACATGAACATCTTCATACGAACATCTTCATGCTGCAGATCTAATAGGTCCATGCATTCATGAAACTTGAGGAGGTGTTCAGCAGGATTATCATCTTTCTTCTCTTTGAAAATAGGTAAAAAATCTCCCCATTCTGATATATCAGGTACTGCATGTGGGAAACCAGGAATTGAAGAGAATTCAAGAGGTGCAAACCTCCGAGCCAAAAGAGAAGCAAATGCTTTTGACATCTGAATATTGTGGAGTCGCCACTGAATTCGTCCTTCATGGAGTCGCCAGATAGATGATTATAACCAATAAATGTCTACCCCTTGTCTATCATCAAAGAGTAGATCTATGTCGTCTCCCAGGAAGATCAGCTTCTCACCTCGCTCCCCGGCAACGGCGCCAATTTGTTATCACTCCAGGAAACTACCTAGGGTTATAAGCTAGGTATGCCTGGTAACTTAAGAAATTATGTTTTTTGTAATGGGTGGATCAATGGGATGACTCAATCCGAGTATAGCATTCAGACATTCATCATGGTAAACAAATAAAACAGTGCTCTCAAGAATTGATTAATCAGCAAATACTTTGAAAAATGGATGAAGAAAAGGAATGTGACCAAACCAGTACAGAGTAGGGCTCGAGAGACATTCAAGAAACTAACATCAAGCTATGAGCTAAACAATGGAAAGAGACCATTCAAAGCTAGATAACATAGATAATAGTGAAAGGAAGATGGAAAGCTGATACCAAAGCTGAAAGAAACCTGTGATCTGTATTAGCATAAGAAAACTGAGTACAATAGCAGACTACTGCATCCAAAATCAAACCCTTCACAATGACTTGGTTCTCAGGCTTTATAGCCTTTACACAATAGTTCACAGATCCTAAAAACGTGGATCTGGTTCAGTTAACTAAAACATCAACATGGAAAAGTAAATGCAAAAGATAGGAACTGATTCCTTGAATCAAGGCACTTGCTGATGTGTCAATCCGCTTCAAAGCTTGGTGGTTGATGAAGTGTAGCAGCCTCCCAAGGCTCGGTGAACTTAGCTGGGCGCACAGCAACTTGAGATGGATGATGTGGCAGTCGATTTCTAGAATGGTCCCTCCAAACAAGGTGAAACTTAGCCAAGGTGCCCTACTGACTTAAATCTCGCTCAAAAGCCTCAAGATATTGATAAAATAATTTATAATCCATTCATTCTGATCGGCTTTCTGCTAGTTCAACGAACAAAACTGAGATCTGGGCGAAATTAGAGAAAATTGGCAAAAACAGGCTTTCGGCAGTTAACTCTTCTGTTGATTTCGTGTCTTAGCCGCCGAAAGTCAGCCTTTTCGGCAGCTAATGAGCTCTTGGAGGCTCGTCTAAGCTGCCGAAAGCTGTAACTGTTTCAAAAATTAAAACCCAAAACGCTGCTTTCTGCTGATTTCGTGCCTTAGCCGCCGGAAGTCAGACCTTTCGGCAGCTAATGAGCTCTGTGGGGCTCGCCTAAGCTGCCGAAACCTGTAGGATTCCTGAAAAAACTGCCTTTGGAAAAAATCGATGTTCTCAACCGTCCGATGTCCGTTTTGCATGTTCGAATAGTCGATTTTGATCTACAGATCATAAGCTATCCACTGGTGCTTGCAGATCTGAATTTGGAGTTCGGGAAGGCCGTAAAAATTTCCCCGCAAGATCACACGATTTTAGCAGAAAATTCCTCTGTAAAAGAAGCTTTGAGAAACCTCATACTGAAATCTCGTGATTTAGGATTGAATGCTGACTCTTCCCGATTGAAACGGATAACTGCTCTGATGAAAACACCTCTGAAACGGTTCCTTGCTAGCTTTCCACTTCCCCAGCGAAATCGCCCTGACTTTATCAAACTTCAGTTCTGCCTTCTTAATTTGTGTGCTCCTCACAGTCAAATTCCATAACAGCCCGAGAATATCAAAATGTTTTAGCAGCAATTTATCAATCCACTATAATAATGAGCAAGCAATGCACCATCAATCCTTCCTTTCGGTAGTTACAACAGGCTCGTTTGATGATTTGATGAGTCCGAAGCAATCTTTGGTTTTTGCACATGGATATGTTTTTCGGCGGCTAAAGTCATTCTGGCAAACCATATTAGCTGCGGAAACTAATCCTTTTCGGCCATTAAGCAAACTTCCACAGACTCAGTTAACTGCTGAAAGCTTAAATTTTTGAATTTTGAAACCCAAGACTCACAGAAATAAAAATTTTACCCATTCTATCACCCAAAAAGACGGTGGTCAATTTGGGAGATAACATCTGGCTCCTACTCGGGGATGGAATCCTCCCAGTGAGGTTCCGAAGAATCCCAGAACCAAGTAGTTCCAGTAGCCTTTAGCATTGGGCATGGAGTCATTGAGCCATCAGCGCTGGTCCCTCTGCAAACCTGTATCCCACCTGCAACTTTCATGCGGCCTGTTCTGCTTATTCAACAACAACTGAAAATGATCTACGTGCTCATAAGAAGAGCTTTATTTTCCTATCTACTCCTACACTAACTAATAGGAGCAGCATGGTCAAGTAACACTGGATTTCCAATGCAGCCATGTCAGATACTTTTTTAATGCCATCATGCTAGATCCTGACCCGAAAAACAATGGAAACCATATCATGCAGAAAAGATGTTCGAACAGAGGATAAAGACAATCTCCCTTTAATAAAAATATCCTCAAATTTATGCTGCTCATGAAATCTAAATAGACAGCAATAGGGTCATCAAAATCACAGAGCAATACCTCATTAAACTGCTGATCCAACTGTAAATGGAAAAGATGATGAAAACTGCCTTTAATAATCTCATTGTTGAATGCAGGCTTCTCGAGATCTGTTGGAGAAACACATAAGACAGATTGATGATCTCGACCTTTTAGATCCTCGTCTCCATCACTCTTTTCATACGTGCTGTGATCTACCTTTTTCTGCAAGTCTGGAAAATATGGGCTGCTCATAACATATGCTGCTACAACATCAACACATTCGGGATCATGATTCATGTGTTCTAACTGAAGTTTGGACAGTCCTTGCAAATCTGGACTTTGTAGACTGTCCTCTTCAATCTCTGTAGATCTGAAACTGTCACTTGCTGATATAAAAATCTGCTCTTCACTTTTCAAATTTTCAATAGGAACAATCTTATCTTCATGACAACATAAGTTGGGAGATGCATTTGATGCAATAACAAAAGCATCACTATGGCTATCATGATGTGGATAAACTATCTCTTGATCATAATGAAGAGTATTTTCTACAGCAGCATAATCTTTATGAGTGTCCTTAACCACAGCATGCATACATTTCTGATCATCTCTTTGGTGGACAGTTGGTATTTCAGAAGTAACCAAACCTTCATAAACCTCAGATGAAAACTGATCCCTATGATGGATATCTAAAGAAACTAATTCTTCAGATTGATGAAAAACAAAAATACTATTAATAGGAGAATCTTCAGCTCCTTTATCATCCATTTGTGGTTTATCTTGATGAGAAGGCACAGTATCATGAAGATCATTAGAAAGATGATGGAGAGATCTTTCCTTCTTTACATCTTCAGCCTTGTTATGCAAGTTAAATTCTTGACAACAATTATCAAATAAAAGCTCATTTGGAAAGAACTTTTTGCAACGCTCATTGAATGCTTTATGAAAGTCTTTCAAAGATGAAATACATGAAGGAGGTAAAGAAGAATACCATACACGTGCATCACCATACAACGAATACATGAACATCTTCATACGAACATCTTCATGCTGCAGATCTAATAGGTCCATGCATTCATGAAACTTGAGGAGGTGTTCAGCAGGATTATCATCTTTCTTCTCTTTGAAAATAGGTAAAAAATCTCCCCATTCTGATATATCAGGTACTGCATGTGGGAAACCAGGAATTGAAGAGAATTCAAGAGGTGCAAACCTCCGAGCCAAAAGAGAAGCAAATGCTTTTGACATCTGAATATTGTGGAGTCGCCACTGAATTCGTCCTTCATGGAGTCGCCAGATAGATGATTATAACCAATAAATGTCTACCCCTTGTCTATCATCAAAGAGTAGATCTATGTCGTCTCCCAGGAAGATCAGCTTCTCACCTCGCTCCCCGGCAACGGCGCCAATTTGTTATCACTCCAGGAAACTACCTAGGGTTATAAGCTAGGTATGCCTGGTAACTTAAGAAATTATGTTTTTTGTAATGGGTGGATCAATGGGATGACTCAATCCGAGTATAGCATTCAGACATTCATCATGGTAAACAAATAAAACAGTGCTCTCAAGAATTGATTAATCAGCAAATACTTTGAAAAATGGATGAAGAAAAGGAATGTGACCAAACCAGTACAGAGTAGGGCTCGAGAGACATTCAAGAAATTAACATCAAGCTATGAGCTAAACAATGGAAAGAGACCATTCACAGCTAGATAACATAGATAATAGTGAAAGGAAGATGGAAAGCTGATACCAAAGCTGAAAGAAACCTGTGATCTGTATTAGCATAAGAAAACTGAGTACAATAGCAGACTACTGCATCCAAAATCGAACCCTTCACAATGACTTGGTTCTCAGGCTTTATAGCCTTTACACAATAGTTCACAGATCCTAAAAACGTGGATCTGGTTCAGTTAACTAAAACATCAACATGGAAAAGTAAATGCAAAAGATAGGAACTGATTCCTTGAATCAAGGCACTTGCTGATGTGTCAATCCGCTTCAAAGCTTGGTGGTTGATGAAGTTTAGCAGCCTCCCAAGGCTCGGTGAACTTAGTTGGGCGCACAGCAACTTGAGATGGATGATGTGGCAGTCGATTTCTAGAATGGTCCCTCCAAACAAGGTGAAACTTAGCCAAGGTGCCCTACTGACTTAAATCTCGCTCAAAAGCCTCAAGATATTGATAAAATAATTTATAATCCATTCATTCTGATCGGCTTTCTGCTAGTTCAACGAACAAAACTGAGATCTGGGCGAAATTAGAGAAAATTGGCAAAAACAGGCTTTCGGCAGTTAACTCTTCTGTTGATTTCGTGTCTTAGCCGCCGAAAGTCAGCCTTTTCGGCAGCTAATGAGCTCTTGGAGGCTCGTCTAAGCTTCCGAAAGCTGTAACTGTTTCAAAAATTAAAACCCAAAACGCTGCTTTCTGCTGATTTCGTGCCTTAGCCGCCGGAAGTCAGACCTTTCGGCAGCTAATGAGCTCTGTGGGGCTCGCCTAAGCTGCCGAAACCTGTAGGATTCCTGAAAAAACTGCCTTTGGAAAAAATCGATGTTCTCAACCGTCCGATGTCCGTTTTGCATGTGCGAATAGTCGATTTTGATCTACAGATCATAAGCTATCCACTGGTGCTTGCAGATCTGAATTTGGAGTTCGGGAAGGCCGTCAAAATTTCCCCGCAAGATCACGCGATTTTAGCAGAAAATTCCTCTGTAACAGAAGCTTTGAGAAACCTCATACTGAAATCTCGTGATTTAGGATTGAATGCTGACTCTTCCCGATTGAAACGGATAACTGCTCTGATGAAAACACCTCTGAAACGGTTCCTTGCTAGCTTTCCACTTCCCCAGTGAAATCGCCCTGACTTTATCAAACTTCAGTTCTGCCTTCTTAATTTGTGTGCTCCTCACAGTCAAATTCCATAACAGCCCGAGAATATCAAAATGTTTTAGCAGCAATTTCTCAATCCACTATAATAATGAGCAAGCAATGCACGATCAATCCTTCCTTTCGGCAGTTACAACAGGCTCGTTTGATGATTTGATGAGTACGAAGCAATCTTTGGTTTTTGCACATGGATATGTTTTTCGGCGGCTAAAGTCATTCTGGCAAACCATATTAGCTGCGGAAACTAATCATTTTCGGCCATTAAGCAAACTTCCACAGACTCAGTTAACTGCTGAAAGCTTAAATTTTCGAATTTTGAAACCCAAGACTCACAGAAATAAAAATTTTACCCATTCTATCACCCAAAAAGACGGTGGTCAATTTGGGAGATAACAACGAGTAAAACCAATGTTGGGATTGGGAATACATCTCATACTTATGGTCACCACACGACTACTCACGCTACTCATAACGCTTACGTTGGGGGTGGGAACATACCTTATAATCATGGTCATTAAAACATGGTTACTGCTATGAATAGTACGTATACACCGCATAATTATGGTGGTGACCCTTACTATAATACAGTCAGTGCTTGCCACCAGTACAACCCAGCTCAATATGGTGCTCAAAACACATATTTACCTGCTTACTCTCACATGGGTTAGGTCGGAGGAGGTTATCAACCTTATGGCCATGGTAAAGCTTATGGTCAGTCATGTCCATATAATCAATAGTTTAATGCTCATGGTCAAGATTATGGTCCTTCTTATCCTTCAGGTTCTTACAATCAACCTTTTATGGGAGCTTATAATCAAGTTTTCCAGTTGCACCTTCCGTTCCTTGCACATTTGAATCTTCCAGATCTTTCGAAGCTCATGAATGATCTAGTGTGTCACGACCCTAATTGGCCTCTGGTCCCCACCAATATCCCTTCAAACGTTTCTAAGTCTGAGGGGAAATGTAGTGAGGATCTAGGTGATCATGTCAGAACGTTTCACCTTTGGTGCTCTTCCAACTCGTTGAATCACGATTCCATTCGATTACGACTATTTCAATGCACCCTCATGGGGGCAGCTGGGAAGTGGTATGATGAGTTACCTAGGGGCACTTATAGGGGTTTGAATGAGATCGCTTTGGTTTTCTTGGATCATTTCCAGTTGTTGGTTCATTATGATACTGGAATTGAACTTTTGTCTACCTTCCGTCAGAATAAAACCGCACATATTTCTGACCATGTTCAAGAGTGGCGTCGGCGGAAGAGGTTAGTGAAAGCCAACATTCCTCCAGAGTTTCTGTTGGATTGGTTTCTCAAGTCTCTGCTTCCATATATTTCTAAGGATGTTTCGATGTCCGGTATTATGACTAAGGCACAAGCCATCTTAAAAATCCAGCAGTTAGATTTACTATACTCTCAGTCTGGCATTTTATATGACATTATTCCTGATGCACCGCGAACACGACATGAGCCCGAGACAGTTCCTGGACCACATGTCGATGGATTCATGGGATCAGCAAGTCCTCACCCTATAGATTTGGTGGCTAGTCAAATGCAAAATTTGTCGCTTAACCAGTCTACTCCCAGATAGGTTCACACCTTGTCCACTTCCACCCCGTCGTCCGATGTACACACTGTGCAAACGACAAACCCATCGGGTAACCAACATCTTGGTGGTAAGAAGAAGGGGAGAAACAACCGTAACGGTGGAAACAATGGGAACAATAGTAGTAATTGCAATACCCCTCATAAGGAGAATGCCAACCCTCCTCGGGAAGGAGGAAATGCTGGTGAGGACCGTAAACCTAGGCGTAAGGTGAAATTTCCTTGTAAGCTTTATGGGGAAGATCATCTTACTCACTTGTGTCCTCAAATCGAAGAAGCATCGAAGCATCTTGCACAGAGCTTAGCTGTGTTGAAGGATCCCCTTCCTCATGATCAAAACATGCCTTCGCATGCTTCCGCCACTAGTTATGGACCTAATGAGACTGCAACGTCTTCTTCCAATACTAGTGGTTATGGATGAATGAATATGGTCTAATCGGAGGTTAGTGTTGCTACTTGTCAACGTAATTATTGTGCACCACAACATAATATGGGGAGTGAGCCTCCCCCTCCTCTTGATAATTGCTTGCATATCGGGAAGCCCTCTATTATGCTATGGATACCGGAAGGTGTTCTTAAGTGCTCTATGCATAATCCCAATGCTCGAGCCGCCAAAAACTACTCCATTGTAGAAGATTTGGGCCAAATCAAAATAAAAACATTCAAATGAAAGCTATGGATGAGACAACCAACCTGCTCCTGACGGTTTGATGAACGGACGCTCGTAGCTCCCATAAGCAGCAGTTGAACTTCGAGGTGAAAACTAACCACAAAACTCCAAATGGGTGAATAGTAAAAATGAATTGTAAATTGTAATTTTTTGTTACTATTTATAATTTTCAAAACCCACTTGTCTATAGCTTCCGCCATTTTAAGTTGTTTTGGACTAATATAATGTCATGGAGTAGCAATTTTTGACCAGATTTCTTTGGCGAGGATTGTTTTGGACCATTTCGCGCCTACGGCAGGTATATTTCACACCTGGCATATAGGTTAGATGTCATTTTCACATGCATTATGCATTTGACCTTTTGACCATTTTCATAAACCCTAGGTGTGACCCCGCTTGTTAACCGACACGGAGTCTTCACACTGTTATAGAAGTGTCATTATGTGGCAGTAGGGCCTTTCCGAACATGGGTGCCCTAGTTAGAACCCCCTTTTTCCATTATGGTGCCCATGCCATTGTTTGTGCTTAGGATCGACGGTCCTTTGTAGTTACACCATGACTTTGCGATAAAGACTCATACTCTACTTTGTCTTATGCTGGCCATCTCCCATAAGGAATCCCCCATTTATATCAAATTGTAATTGCATTGCATCATCATGCTTGTTGCTTGAGCCTTGTGCTGGCTCTTGCTTACTTAGTTGTTAGCCTGGTGCCTGAGCACTTTCCCTGTTGAGCCCTGCATAGCTTACATTTTCCCTTCACAATTTGATGACCTTTTGACCCCGAGGGAACACCCCCTCGAGTGTCTACATCCTACACACGCTTCCTTGCATTGATCATAAGTATGTTGCACTGCTTGGGACTAGTCTGCTCGCCATTTGACACTCGTTCCCTCACTTGTTGTACTCTAAGGAATTTTGTTCTTTTTCAAGCTTTTCCAAATATGAAAAAGACCAAAACAATCAAATATTCCAAAATGCCAGATGGGATTATGGTTACCACTTCTATTTGGCAGCTATTGTGTCACCTTTGAACAGAGCATTCATTCCATTCGATACATTATGAGTTGGAACTATAGTTGGACCTTAGGAGCTGTACTTGTTTCTCAGTTTACTCCACTGATTGGTTAAGATTCCAGTCATTATGGATCCCTTTGTGATGCCTCCTGCATCGCACAGCCTATATTGAGTCTATGCTTCCTGATTCTATCCATCTGCTCATTGTTTTCTTCAAAGGAAGTCCTAAAACCAGAGTCGGCCACTCCTCAAATCTCTTGACTATTGCATGTTGGCCATCCTTATTGAGTCAGTCCATTTCACCTAAGTTCTTCCAAATCTTTCGACATAGCTGGTACTGCGTGCTGGTTGATGGGGGATGCCTTAATGCCCTCCTCTCAGCGAGTTTCATTCCGTCGACTTCAACCCATTTATTCTGGAACTTGAGACTTAGAGCTCAGTTGAGTACCTTGAGGCTTGTAGTCATTAGTGGCAGGTTCTCTCACCATCAATAGTTTTGGGAATACATCAATGTCTCCTAATCAATGGATTCATCTTAGTGTTCCACTTCAACACATCTATTCACACTTTGATGATTGTACTCTGTGCCTTGATGCCCATTATCATTATTTGTGGGTTATCTCGTGTCTGTTAACGGTATACATCATTGACTAGTAATTAGACGATGTCACATCAAGTTCGACCTCAACTCCTTTATTCACTTGATGGGACTTGCACCATCGAAGACTTGTGTAGAAGACCCCAGGCGATAGTGCCATTCACTATGCTAGTTATGATCGTGACTTTACATCTGAGATATCACCTATCAGATATCAGCAAGTTGTACCTCCAGTTTGCACCAATTGTTTCCTTTTCAGTACGAGACCATATCTTACTGTAGAGGGATCATGGCTATGATCACTTATGACATGTATTAACTATGTACTACCTATTCATGGCCATTGTATCAGATTGTTGTACTATACCGACATGTACTCAGGGATATTATTGTATTATGATGAGTGAGCTGCTCCTTCCACTTATGTCTCTATCACTCCAATTCTGAGATTTATAATGTGTTTCGGCCATCGTAGCATCAGTCTCTAACCTCACACATTAGGGGGCATCTATTACAACATAATTTTCCACATTTTGAGTATCAGCACTCTTTGGCCTGCAGGATCCATTTTACTGACTCAGATCCACTTTATATCCTTTAGACACATTATTTCCCTATTTTTTCCCTTGTATGCTAGCTGTATCACATCTGTGGGCGTACCCGCGAGCTGCATCACTACATCCCGCAGGTAGCATGTAAAATGGTAAAAATCACTAATTAATTACTTTTTACCCCCAAAAAGCGGTCTTAGGGTGACCTTTGGCCCTGCATTTGCCCCGAAATGCCTTGATGTGTCCTTTCACTTACCTTTGGGAGGACTATATATTGAGCACATTGTAATGTCCCCCATTTTGACCCTTGTAATATTTTGGGCTATAATGTAAATATTGTATTCATATTATGTATGAGTCCTAGCGTGGAGCTCAAGGCCAAGGCCTCGCTAGTGAATGCTCGATCTTGAAGAGACAAGTATTGGATATTATGCTACCCATGTTCTTGTGAACCGTGGGGATTGTAAATATGCATTTTTATATAAATGCCCACAACTAGCTATGCAATGCAACAAGAGATGGGGGCATGATATTTACAAGGGATTGGGAAGGACATATTCAAACCTTTGAGCCAACCAAGCCAAGCCAAGTGTCAATGAGAGTACCCATCAAACCCTCAACTACCCATGCTAACCTTGTGCCCAATCATTTACTCTCCCAAGAGTTGGTTGAGGTCGTTAATGCCTCGGGAATGGAGGGGTATGGCTGTCCAAATTTGAGTATGGGAAAGCCACTATTCCTAGATTTTTGTGTTTGTCTTCTTGGGAAAGAAAAGAGCCATTAAATTGTCCCCAAGCCATTATTCATCCATCAGTTTTGCTCTCTCAAGAGTTGGGAGCTACCTGGGTGTTTTTCTCCATGGTTTTGTTGTGTCTTTCTTCAATCTCCTAGCTGGGAAGGGCGTTTTTGTGTTGTGTAACAATGGGGAATAAAGGGAAATCGATTTGGGGACCATAGAGGCTATTGTGGCTCACTTATTGCTTGTATATCTGTGGGAGAAATCGTTTTCTCCCCTATGGTCGATTTTCCCTCCCACAAATCCATTTTTGGTGTGCCTACATTTTGGGGAAAACCCTTATCCATCTAGCTTCTAAGTCCCATTGCTCAAATTGTGTTTCCCAACCCATATCTGAGTTTTAGGTTGCAAGAGAATGCTGGGGTTGAGTTGGGTATCCATTGCTTTGGGTTTTGTTGTGCTTGAGAGTCCCCAATTTCCTTGTAGATATCATGCCCCGCTCGGGGGTGGTCTCTGAGTGCTGAAAGAGTATAGGTTGAGCAGAGACCTATGGTTGGGTGGAACGTTGCAGCAACATAACTAGTTGTTTGAGACAATTGCACAACAAAGATATGTGTTTTTCTATCTATGTGTTTTTCCTCTGCAAATGTATGACTTCATGACTGTTATTGATGTGATTGAATGCATATGAAAAATGTGTGTGGATGAGTTTATTTCCGCTGTGAATGTTTGCTTGTTTTCCATCTGCACACATCTGTTTTATGGCTGTGAATCTAATGAATTTGGCTGAGTTTATGAAAAGCCCCATAGAATGGAATCATGTTCCCTTCCTTGCATTGGGTCCAAGGGTGGGTACATTACACACATATGGCATATGGACGAGAGGAGGAGAGAGCAAGAGAACTCTAGTGGATTTTTGTCCTATCTTGAGTCTACACTCATTGATCCTTCTTGTTGTGAACCCTTTATGTTCACCTTCCAAACTCCTATCATAGTTTGAGTTTGCAATTCCATGGAGGATTGAAGTGCTAGAGGCACAAGTGGAGAGACCTGGATCTTGGTTCAGATTGGTTTCCGACAAGAGGTCGTATCACATTATACATCTTCTTATTTGTTAATAGAAATACTCATATCCTCATCCATTAATGTTGTGAATGTTGTTTATATTACATTGGGTTGCATTTACTTATAATATCATGGACCATTGCTATTGATGATGTTAATTCCTTTCATATATTATATGCGCTTGTTGTATATTGGATGTCAAGACTAATTTGCAGGTTCAAGTGCATGAATTGAAAGCTCCAACGGGGATCTATATCGAACGTCTGGATCAAGGTTGGTTATATTCTCCGTTGTCTTCGCATTGTCATTTATATAGCACAAAATTGAGAATTGAGTTAATTTTTGGTAGTCAGCTGTCTGTTGTGGTCCACCCCAAGCCATAGCAAGTTTTCTCCAACACAGAAATGGTGACTCCGCTGGGGAGAACATCCATTTTGGGGGACTTTTAGGCATTAGTCCTTATTTAGAGTTGTTGTGTGTCGAGTCTCTATGTCATTGATTGGCTGTTAGGATACACTATAAAAAACAGCCTTTTTTGGAGCCATTTGACTCTTTTTCTGCTCATTTGCTTTTCCTTATACACGAGTTAGCCTATTTCTTCCCACGTCTACCCACCTCCGTCTGCACTATACCCCACGGGTACCTACAGGTATTCCTTCAATAATAGGATAGAACTCTGGGGTGATTGGTTTATGGCCTTTGGTTGTTGTTGGGTTGGTTTTGAGTGTTCCTGAGTCTTCTTTGGCCTTGTTCCTGACTGTTCCAAGCCCTGTTCATGACCAAAACTCCTCTTTTCTCTTGGTTTTGAGCCTCATTGGTTTTTACCCATTTTTATCTTTTAAGCTCATTCCATTGGTTGAGTCTTACTGTTTGGGATTTGCTAGGTTGTCTGAGTGATTTCCTTCGCATTTCTGCAACTGAATAGTGGGATTTTGCTTGCATTTTTCATTTCATTATATTGAAAAATACAACAACAACAAAAAATTTGCATTTTCCTTTTGCTTATAAGCGAAAATACAAAAAAAATTCTTCTATGTACTGCATTTTGCATCGAGTGCTTGTTGCTTTCATTTAGGTTCTGCTTGTGCATTGAAAATATAAAAGAGTTGCATTTTTATTTCTAAATTGTTGGCTTGATTTTCATTCAAATGGCATTGTTTTTATTGGATAGATGAGTCTAGAGTTTGATGATTTTGCATACTATTGATTCATATACAACACTAGTTTCACGACCATATCCTTTGAGTAACCACAGCCATTAAAACTAACGCTTAATCTAAAATTGATTAGAACGATTTTATTTATAGCATACGCCAACTAGCATAGGTTTAGAGTCTTGGAATAGATCATTGTGAGTAAACGATCTAAGACTACTAGACAAAACATTATGTGTTTGACCAAGGAGTGGTGAAATCCATGGTATACATTGGTGTTCTCAGGAATCTCTACTCAGACTAGAGTTAAGCATGAGGTCACGGGCGGTTGGTTGTGGAGATAGCATCCAATACTGGCCAAACATGGGAGATATTTCCAAGATTTGTTCGTATCTGGGGACTCTTGGGGGATTTGACCCTCTTGAGTTTTTGGCTTAGCTACCCTTCCCATATGATGGATCCCACCTACAGTTGTCCCCCTGAGCATTGGTTATACTACGGTGACAATAGTTGCCTTACCTAGGTATCGCATAGGGTACTTGTAGTTGTTATAATATTTGTGTCCTAAGTCAGATAAGGGTAGGACAGCACAGTTGTTTGTTGCCGAGGGTTACGGCCCTTTGCACGCAATGAAACCTGGGAACCTCTATAATTGATTATGTTACCTCCGACTACAGTTTGGGAGTCTCAACCTTCTCCTAGGCGAGACATACCCGCTCTAGTGTCGGGAGCTCATTTAGCCACTCTATTTGTCTACTCTTGGCTGTAGTTTCTCTAGGTGTGTTCTCTTGATTTACTATATTTTATCAATAGTTTTGCCGATAGGGGACGTTGTGAGTTTATAGTCTCTCTGGAAATATCGTGGTGCAGATTCCCACTCTCCACCAATCTCGTCGGTTGGCTGCTTTACCACTTGCCGAGCTTTCATGCCGTGTTGCTAGGGGATGCCGACGACATCCCTTTGAGTCTTTGGATTCTTACGAAACATACGTCTTATACATCATGACTGCACACTCTGACATGGGAGAAATCCCTATGACTCCATCTGGTAGATTCAAGCACACTTTAGACACCCCTACTCCTCGTGAGGTGTGGGGGGTGATCCACCTGAGACCCAACCTAGTTTTTTTGGTCTGGAACCACTTGAGACCCAACCTAGCTTGTTCAGTCTGGATCCACCCAAGGACGACCCGTTCGATCCTTCATTTCCACATAATTATTTATACGAGATGCCAGAGTTACATGATGAAACAGGTCTTATGATCAACCCTACCGCATTCTCTTTTGGTATGCCGATTGCAACACAGTTGATCCTTCCACTGCATTTGGTAGTCATGTTGGCCCTAGTCATGGTGTTAGCAACACTGCAACCACTGGGGGAAATACCCTCACTGGGGGCACCACGTTGTCCACTCACACACATAGTATGGTGACCGGTCACATTCCTCCTAACAATGCTAATGTTGGAAGAAGGCCGCCTCCTAGGACTACCCATTCTAATAGGAACACTATTCGCAACCCGACTCGCCATCCACAACATACTACACATGCCACTACCCGTCAACCTAGGAACACTTTCACGAATGTTAACATTCCTCTCAATCATAGGGGTGGACACATACCATATACCTTTATGTCCATCGCCGCTACTAGTAATGCTAATGTAGGGGTGGGAATATACCTTATCCTCATGGTCACAACGCCACCATTCCTGCTAGTAGTAACAACAATGTTGGGGTTGGGAATACATCTCATATTTATGGTCACCACACGACTTCTCACGCTGCTCTTAATGCTTACGTTGGGGGTGGGAACATACCTTATAATCATGGTCATTACAACACGTTTCCCGCTACGAATAGTACATATATCAATAATTATGGTGGAAACCCTTACTACAATACAGTCGGTGCTGGCCACTAATACAACCCACCTCAATATGGTGTTTAAAACACATATATACCTTCTTACTCTCACACGGGTAAGGTCGGAGTAGGTTATCAACCTTATGGCCATGGTCAAGCTTATGGTCAGTCAGGTCTGTATAATCAGCAGTTTAATGCTCATGGTCGATCTTATGGTCCTTCTTATCCTTCAGCTTCTTACAATAAACCTTTTATGGGAGCTTATAATCAAGCTTTCCAGTCGTAGCTTCCGTTCCTTGCATGTTTGAATCTTCTGGATCTTTCGAAGCTCATGAATGATACGGTGTGTCACAACCCTAATTGGCCTTCGGTCCCCACCAAGATCCATTCAGACATTCCTAAGTTTGAGGGGAAAGGTGGTGAGGATCCAGGTGATCATGTCACAACGTTTCACCTTTGGTTCTCTTCCAACTCGTTGAATCACTATTCCATTCGATTACGACTATTTCAACGCACCCTCACAAGGTCAGCTGCGAACTGGTATGTTGAGTTACCTGGGGCACTTATAGGGTTTTCAATGAGATTGCTTTTGTTCTCTTGGATCATTTCTAGTTGTCGGTTCGTTACGATACTGGTTCTGAACTTTTGTCTACCTTCCGTCAGAATAAGGCCACACATATTTTTGACCATGTTCAAGAGTGGCATCGGCGGAAGAGGTTAGTGAAAGCCAACATTCCTCTAGAGTTTCTGTTGGAATGGTTTCTCAAGTCTCTACTTCCATATATTTCTAAGGATGTTTCGATGTCTAGTATTATGACTAAGGAATAAGCCATCTTAAAACTCCAGTATTTAGATTTACTATACTCTCAGTCTAGAATTTTATATGACATTATTCGTGATGCACCGTGAACACGACATGAGCCCAAGACAGTTCCTGGACAACATGCCGATGGCATCGTGGGATTAGGAAGTATTCTCTCTGTATATGTTGGAGCCTAGGCCGTAGCTGCGGTAAAGCTGCGAATTTTGGGGAAAAAGCACAAGTATGAAAGTAAAGTGCTAATTTTGGGACAAGCACTAAGTTTTGGGCAAGAAGGAGACGGTGCGCAGTACGGTGCCAGATGGACAAGCTCAGCGAGGATCACGGACCGGAAATCGCGGAGCTCGCGCGCACGTCATAGAAGAATGAAGGTGGCTCAGCTACCATAATGAATAAGGCAATGGAGTAGAGGGCTCAGCTACCCTCATTTAAAGGCTAAGTACAGAAGTTATGGTTGCTCGGATCAAGGAGGAGCAACGGACCAGAGCATTGAAGGCGAAGGACAAGCGCCCATACCCACAATCTGCGCCGAAAGTCAAGGAGCCTGCAGGAAGCGGCGACATGACTACAAGCGGCGCCTACAGTACACCAGCCATGTGCGTGGTTAGGGTTTTTGGGAATCACTGTTGGGAAAGGCCCACAGTTTTGTAAAGGTGTGACCGTCATGGCCACCTATATATATGTATACATGATAAGAAGAAGAGTTAGATACTTTTGGGATAGTTAGATGGTTAGACTGTTAGATAGTCAGTCTCGAGGATAGATCATGTGTTGGTTATCCTTTGTTATGTTTTCTACCGAGTGTGTAGAACTAGGGTGGAAATCGGATAGCCGAGGAGCTAATCCCTGAGTTGCCAGACAGTCTGAGTTGACGTCTGTGCCTTTGTAATCTCTGTAGAGAAGAGACTAGATTGAGAGAAGGGCTCCCAGCTGTGTGCGTGGAGTTTCCTGGAAAGATCTAAGGCTGCAGCTGTGTGCGCAGCATATTGTATAACTCTATCATTTTCTGGTTAATATAACACTCCCGTGGACGTGGTTTCCCTCGAGGAGGTGAACTTCACATATTTCTTCTTGTTATAATGTTTGCGTGAATGATTAACTGTTTAAGTTCATTTCCTGTGTATACAAGACTCTTGCATTATCTTTGTAACTGTTTAAGTGAGTTTGGGAAGGTCCCTTGATAGCTATAAGTGTTTTAAGTATTGAAGAAGTGGTGGAGTGCTGTCGTGGCAGCGATCGAGGAAAGCGTTACTGCGCTGGGCGCACAGGGCGAGGAGGTACTTAACGCATTGACGCAAGGAATAGTTGCCTTCTGCGCCAGAGCGGAGAACCTGCGCAGCGGGCCTACTGAGGGAGGAAGCCGCGTAGTGGAGCCGAGGGGCCTGCGGGAAAGTCAGACCACCGACATTCGAGGAACCGGAAAAGGAATAACAATCTCCGCTTCACCAAGGTTAAGGAAATCTGATTCCTTAACCCCCCCATAGCCACTTCGGGTGAGACCTCGAGCTGCTGCGCAGCTCGTTGCCGAGAGGGCCAGTGCGCCTAGGGGTTTGTTGCTGCGCTTCATTAAAACCCGGGTCTGCCCAAGAAAGCAGCCAACAAATGGTTCCGTTGCCGCGTGAATGAGACTTCTTATTCCAGTGACGTGCGAGATTGATGCGAAACCCAGAGAAAGAAGGGAGCCAACAAATGGTTCCGTTGCCGCGTGAATGAGACTTCTTATTCCAGTGACGTGCGAGATTGATGCGAAACCCAGAGAAAGAAGGGAGCCAACAAATGGTTCCGTTGCCGCGTGAATGAGACTTCTTATTCCAGTGACGTGCGAGATTGATGCGAAACCCAGAGAAAGAAGGCAGCCAACAAATGGTTCCGTTGCCTTGCGACTTGCTGTTGTGAGACTTGTTATTTCGGCGACGCGTGAGATCGAGGAGAACAAATGGTTCCCTTGTCTTGCGACTTGCTGCTGTGAGACTTACTATTTCCGCGACGTCTGAGATTGTTGCTGAAGCCAGCACAAGGTTCTGTTACACTGAGACTTGCTCAGTTAACAAATGTGTTACTGGAATCCTACAGCTAAAGAAATTGGAGACTGGTTTGATTTAAAGGCTAAAGAGTTCGCTGAACAAGAAAATAGAAGCTCTACGCTCCAAACAGAAGACTGGTTGCAGAAGTATATTTATACTGACCTTCATGAAATTTTCTTTGTTACATTCGCACTGGAGTTGCACGCTTGGATAGCCAAGTTAGCAGATTCTAGACCTACTGTGCATATTGATCGACCCGTCGCTTGGACGCCTGAGCTAGTCAGTATTGTGAAGCGGATAGACAATCCTGTGTCTCGCGCAGTAGACTTTTGGTTGAATAGTCTACTGAAAGGTTTCATCACCGAGTTTGCAGTAGATACAAGAAAGAGTTTCAGTGAAGCTGAGAGGAATTTCTTCCAAGTACACAGAGGTAAGTTCTTAAATTCTCTGAACTTATGGATTAAAATGCTTCTGTATGAAAAAGGAAAGCTATGTATTGCTTCTGATGAATAGCATAGACAAGTAATGTCCGTAGATTCTGATAGTGATCCTGAACTTATTGGTTGCACTCGTAGTGGAAAACGATATAAAGTAGGCCTTGACCAATATTCTTTTGAGTCTAACCCATACGATAGCCAAGTCCCTAGAGCAAGCCATATAGAAAGACAAGGGAGTGCTCATATCCCTTATCACCCCTTTACACCGCGAAAACCAGATGGAGCTCAGTGTAACCCCGCAGTAACACCTTCTAGCAGCCCACACGGTACTTCTAGTACCTCAGAACCACCTTTATTTAACCAGCCCAGAAGCACTGCTACAGCACCCTCACCCCAACCTAGCACAAGAAGGATGGGTGATGACATGAAGCTACCAACTTTTAGAGGAACAGGGATAGAAGACCCTGAGCAGCACTGGTTCTTATGTGAAGCCATTTGGACAATTAAGCAAATTAATGATGATGCTGTTAAACTGGTTCAGTTAGCAACCACACTAAGAGAAAGAGCTTAACTTGGTTCATGAAATACTCAGCAGCACAGAATAGGACGCTTGTTGATGTAAGAAATGCTATGATTCGGGAATTTAAGAAACCTAAATCAGAATCACAGTGTATAACAGAGCTCAAAGACATCAAACAGCTACCTACAGAATCAGTATGGGACTTTGACCAGAAGTTCAAAGCCTTGATAGATCAAGTAAGCTTCGAGTTTGCACCACAGCAGCATAAGGAATGGTTCATTGCTGCGCTGCTCCCACACATTAGACTTCCTCATATGCAACAGAATCTCAATACTCAGGAACAAGCTCTAGAGATGGCTATGAAACTAGAAGCTTCACCCATTGCGGGAACAAGCAACGATGTTGCGCAGTTGCAGAACCAATTAGCAAACTTAACCTTGCAAGTGCATGATATTAAGAAAGGCAAGGAGATTAAGGAAGAAATTTGGTGTACAAAATGTAAAGCCCAAGGTCATTCCAAGGACCATTGCCCCGTTTTCATAGACTATATTGCAACTGGAGCACCTAACCCTTTACCGCAGGCACAGGGGCCTTGGTGTGAAATCTGTAGAACTAGAGGTCATAGACCACAAGAATGTCACTTACTTCAGAAATATGTACAAACTCCAAAGAATCTATATTGTAATTTCTGTAAATCAGTAGGTCATGATGAGAACAATTGTAGAGCATATGATCTTATGATAGAAAGAAAGCATGATGTTTATAGGGTACAAGCAGAGACACAAGGACCCACAGCAGGTCCACCATATGACCAAACTCGCGACGCCCGAGCAGGAAATTACAGGGGACGCGGACGCACAACAAATTTTGGTCGCGGAAGAGGACAGATCACTTGTTATAATTGCGGAGCACAAGGTCATTTTGCCAGGGATTGCCAAAATCCTACAACCCTCTGCAGGTATTGTAAATCTTCTGACCATATCATTGAAGAATGCCCTCAGTTACAGGCTAAGATGCAAGCAAAGACCCCACAGGTCAATCAGAATATTCAGTTGATTGGAGCAGAAAAAAGAGAACCAGACCCTACAGTTAATATAGTGACACGCAGTGGAGCAACCACTGGTGCGCAAGAGATGGGAATGGGAAAGCAAGCGACGCAATGGGTGCACCGCGCTAATATTAAACCAGCCCCACTTGACCTGCAGAAGCACAAAGAAGCATTCAAGAAAGCTCAAGATTATTTCTCAGATCCGAGAGCTTCAAGTTCTGCCGCAATTCCGCAGAACAATATTAGATCGCAAGTGCTAAGACAAGACAACCTGGTACAAGAACAGGCCACTACAGCTGGAAGGCCTGACGAGGAGCATGCACTAGGCAGTGTTCATGCGTTCCTGCGACAATGTTTAAAATTGTTGCGCAATGAAAAGGCAACTCTAGAACTCCAACACCTGTTGGATCAGTGCCAACAGTCTGCTTCGACGAACACACCGCAGTGTGATGTTCACCAGATTAGGAGTCACATTAGAACTGGAAAAGAGATGAGGCTCACAGCGCAGATTGGAGCAATTGAAATGGACGAAGTCATGTTAGATCTGGGCTCCGAAGCCAATGTTCTCACTATGCAGACATGGGAACAGATGGGAATCCCTCACCTTACAAGATCCCCTATCCAGCTAAGACTCGCGAATCAGCAACGAGTCTCTCCATTGGGCAGATTACCCAATGTACCTATTGATATTGAAGGAGTAAGAAGCTCTGCAGATTTTGAAGTAATCAAAATCCTGGATGATAGTAGACCATACCCAACACTTTTAGGAATAGACTGGGCATTTGATAATTTGGCTGTCATTAATTTGAAGAAAAGACAGATGACCTTTGAGGATGACCAGATTAGGGTCATCGCACCACTTGATCCTATTCAAGGACCAAGGTATATAGAACCCATTCGCGCAGAAGAGGAAGCGCGCCACATGGAAAGTTTGTACCAAATGACTACTAACCACAGTGACTATGTCAACCCCACAGTAGATGGCCATATCAGCTGGCGATGCGATAGCTCGTGCACATCAGACTCAGATGCAGGATTGGAAAACTGGCAGAATCGTTTACATGAGGTCTCTGCAAGGCGTTGCGCTATGATGACTAAATCCATTCGATGGATTGGCACAGAATTAACTGACACTCCAATTTTTGATGGTTTAACTGAAGTAACTAAATTCATACATGAATATGAACAAAAGCTTCCAGAACAACAGCGCATACAGGCACTGGATGTAGCATTGCGCGCTACACCCGCAAGATGGTGGGTTGCGCATAAGGAGAATATTCATACATGGCAAGACTGTCGCAGATTGATACTGCGCAGATTTCAGGACACCACAACCGAAGTCCTACGCAAGTATGAGGGACAGAGTGACCCCAGGTCACACATTGAAGCATGTATTCAGCAATGGTCAGATATTCCGGAAGATGAATGGGTTCACCTATTCATCCACACATTGGATACAGTTCCAAGGAACTGGTATACTGAAACAGAATTGCGCAAAGACACTATCAGTTGGCCTCTTACGATAGAAAGCTTTCAACTTACCTTCAGCTTTGAGTCAGAACATCCAAGCATCGATCAGGCTTTGAAGTGTATTAAAAAGAAGATATTTGAACAATGCCCGTTATCAGAATATTCCCAACCAGATTGGGCTGTCCAGATAGAACATGCCCTGGAATGTTATAACTTCACCGCGGAAGATGAGGAGGACGACCCTCGCAACATCAATATCCCAGAATCAGAAGGGACGCGCAATATTGAAGGTCCTGAGCTTGATATTCCTGCCATCACAGAACACATCAAGCTCAAGAAGATTAACTTTGGTACAGAAGCTGAATCAAAGTTTGCTTCTATAGGAGATTATTGGGATGATGAAACTGTTGGACATGTTTCAGAATTATTACGTGACTACCAGGATATCTTTCCTACCAAGTTCACAGAAATGAAAGGCATCCTAGGAGACTTAGGAGTGATGCGCATACCTCTGAAAGCAGACGCCAAGCCAGTAAAACAGCGCCCGTACAGATTGAACCCCCAGTATAAAGACAAAGTTAGAGAAGAAATTGATAAAATGCTCGCAGCAGGTATTATTGAGCCAGTAGAGGAAAGCGATTGGATTAGTCCTATGGTGGTCCAAGAAAAGAAAACGAAAGGTGAAATAAGAATCTGTGTCGACTTGCGCAAACTCAATGATGCATCAGCGCACGATCCATTTCCCACTCCTTTCACAGATGAAGTACTTGATAATGTTGGAGGACAAGAGGCTTACTCTTTCACTGATGGTTTTTCGGGATATCATCAGATCAGAATCCATACGGACGACCGCCACAAGACTACTTTTGCAACTGAATGGGGCTCATTCCAGTATACGCTAATGCCCTTTGGTCTTAAAAACGCACCTGCTATCTTCTCTAGAGTTGTTGTTGCTGTTTTTGAAGAATTCATTCACAAGTTTTTAGAAGTCTATTTTGATGACTGGACTGTATTTGGCCTATTAAAGAACCATATTGCAAATCTGCGCATGATGTTAGAAAAATGTAGACAGCATCAGATTTCCCTTAACTTGAAAAAATGTATATTTTGTGCGCCCTTTGGTATTTTGTTGGGACATATTGTATGCAGACAAGGACTCCTGATGGATCCTGCGAAGGTTTCCATCATTGCTAATTTACCTGCGCCCAACTCAGTTAAGCAATTACGCACTACATTGGGACATACTGGATACTACAGAAAATTTATCAAAGGTTATGCAAAGATCACAGCACCTATGGAAAGATTGCTGAAAAAGGATTCGAAGTTCCAATGGACAGAAGAATGCCAACAGAGCTTGGACACACTTAAAGAAAAGATGATCACAACGCCTATTCTAGTTTTCCCGGACTGGAGAAAACCTTTTCATGTTCATGTTGATGCTTCTTCCATAGCATTGGGGGTTGTGCTTACACAGTCTGGAGAAGGAAGTACTGACCACCCGATTGCTTACTCCAGCAGAAAGCTATCTACAGCTGAGAAGAACTACACCACTACAAAAAGGGAAGGACTAGCTATGGTGTATGCCCTACAGAAATTCAGACACTACCTGTTAGGCGCTCATTTTAAAATGTATACTGACCATTCTGCTTTGAAATATTTGGTCAATAAACCAGTGTTAGGAGGAAGAATTTGCAGATGGCTACTGCTCTTTCAAGAATATGATTTCGAGGTTATTGTAAAGCCAGGAAGATTGAATGCAGGGCCTGACCATCTATCCAGGATAGAGTCAGGAGAGGAACCTACAAGTCTGGAGGACAATCTGCCTGACGCACAGTTGTTTTCTATTCAAGCAGCAGACGAATATTATTCTGATATTCTTGAGTTTCTCACTACCGGGCAAGCGCCGGCTGAGTTTACAATCCAGCAGAAGAAGCAACTTGTTGTCAGAGCCGCAGACTTCACTTTGATAGCAGGCCAGCTTTATAAGTTGGGCCCTGACGAAGTTTTGCGCAGATGTATCTTACCACATGAAAAGAGCTCTATCATCGCAGAAGCGCATTCAGGTACCGCAGGAGGCCATTTCGCAGGAAAGCCGACTGCGCAAAAGATATTAGCCGCAGGTCTTTGGTGGCCGACATTGCACAAGGATACTAAGGCGTTCTGTAAATGTTGCGATGTGTGCCAGCGAACAGGAAAACCCTCAAGGAGAGATTAAATGCCGCTAAGACCCCAGATCACACTGCGTGCTTTTGATAAATGGGCCATTGACTTTGTAGGACCTATTAGCCCACCAGGAAAAAGAACTGGCGCAAGATACATCATTACAGCTACTGAATACCTCACCAGATGGGCTGAGGCTAAGCCAGTTAAGAACTGCGACGCTGCTACGGCCGCACAGTTCATTTTTGAGAATATTATCACTAGATTTGGATGTCCACTAATTCTAATGAGTGATCAGGGTACACATTTCCTCAATGAGACTATAGAATCCCTTACTGAAGAATTCCAAGTTAGACACCATAAGAGTACACCCTACCACCCTCAAGCTAATGGTATGGTGGAGGCATTCAATAAAATTCTTGAGAATGCCCTGACGAAGATCTGTAATCAACAAAGAGATGATTGGGACCTTAGAGTCACAGCTGTATTATGGGCTTATAGAACCACTTGCAAGAAACTAACAGGTCACACACCTTTCAGTTTGGTGTATGGACAAGAAGCAGTTATGCCTATGGAATACATTATTCCCAGTCTCAGAATTGCGCAAATCACAGAAATGACAGATCCTGATACTATGAATGAAAGACTCTCGCAGCTGCTTGCCTTAGAAGAAGACCGACTTTTAGCCGGATTCCATCAACAGGTACAGAAGGCAAGACAGAAAGCTTGGCATGACAGGCACATTAAGCATAAGCACTTTGAAGAAGGAGACTTGGTACTCCTTTATGATAGTAAATTCATCAAGTTTCCGGGCAAGTTTCGTGTACATTGGTTAGGCCCTTTTCGGGTGACAAAGATAACAGGAGGAGGCGCAGTTCAGCTTGCAAAGCTTGATGGAGAATTACTACCTACAATGATCAACGGGAGTCGGCTCAAGCTTTATCGCGATGGCCACTCCGCTCTGTCGACCTAACATATTGCTAAAAAGGTGCAAATGTCCGGTGTAGTTGAAAGAGACATCGCATTCACAGTCTACACGGAAGCTGCGGGACACCTTCAGTTTCCAGCTTCCCGCGCAGTTCCTTGAAATATCCGTGCATCCTGAATAAAAATTTGTTTGAAACGAGCTTATCTTTGCGCTCTAGCGAAGTTTTGTTTTTTGGACCGATGAACCATCGCTCTTGCGGAGTTCCCTATGTCAAAGCTGCCGCTTGAGGAGTTATCAGCATGGACCCCTTTATGCACAGTTACCTAAGCTGAAATGACCCGCCGCCAAACATTGAATTACCGCAGTTATGTAGCCGCGTCTGAATAAATGAAGGATAAGTCCGCTATTTAAGTCTAGCCGCTCCGACGGATTCGGCTTGATCTCCGAAAAATTTGCATTTAACTCAGGCGCCGAAAGCATTAGCTTCTCCCGGAAGGCTGTCAGAGCCCGTCAATCACAATAAATGCACCATTGCGGCGAGGAGGATAGCGTGTTGTCAACTCATGTATAGCCGCCTACAGCTACGTAACCCCACTTGGTCGCATTTACTATCACCTCTGGCTATAAATACCTCACACTTGTATAATTTTTGGGTTACTTTCCTCGAGTTGCTATCTTGTTTAAGAATCCAAGTTATTGTTTTTAGAGCCGAGTTGTGCGGAGTATTTTCCCTTGTTTTCAGCGTCCATATCCTACGCAGGTCCGCCATTTGCTGTCCAAAGTTTTTGTTCCCTACATCGGTTCACGACGGAGAACCTGTCGACTGAAGAAGTTGTTCGTCAATTCCTGCGCCGAGGCTTAGATTTCGGCATGACTACTCCAGTCACGGCTTCGACTTATGTACACCCTGGATGGACTGATCCTAGACAGTCGCCCGGCACGAGAGCATCTCAGCAATAGCCAGAAGAACCTGTTCCAGAGCCGTTGGCCACCATGGCGAACTATATTCCGCCGCGTCCAGATGATGCGCCAGAAGTACAGATCCCGAAGAATGAAAAGTATCCCATTCCGCTACCGCCACTACCGGCTAGCGTGCGGGTAGAAGGGCAACTGTTGGGACACCTTCCACTGGTCAAATTCTCTGATTTCAATCTGGGAGACTATAAAACGTATCCCCAGTTTGCGCCAGATCGATATCTGACGATAGTTCACAATCCCATCCGAAAGGTCGATGAATTTACCCCAAGGGGATTTGCAGCAAACTTGGAGAAGCCAGGTTTGTTGAATTTGTTGAAGCTACCGCACTTTGGGCGTAGCAACGAAGTCAATGCAGTTGTTAAGACGCTGCTTTCATGTGTTCATGGAGGTTACCTTTGGCTCGGGAGGCCAATTGATCTAAATGTTGATTTGATTCACTGCATCACCGGTCTATCTAAGGCTGGTAAGGATCCCAATATTCATTTTGTGGGAAAGGACAAGGACAGAAAATTGGCTGCACAGCTGGTGCAGAAGTATAACTTGAGAAGAGGAGGTCGGGCTTATGACCTCACTACAGTAGAAGATGAGGCACTTCGATTTACAGGAAGTCTTCTTGCAGGCAGACTTCTCACAAAGTGCCGACCGAAGGAAGTTACTGGAGCTGTCGTGGAGCTCGCCATCGCAGCTGCGGAGGGAGAGCAGTACAACTAGTCTCTCTTCCTGCTGAATTCTTTCTTGGCTGATTGCCTGAATGTGCAGGACAATGCAGCCCAATCATTCCATTTTTCTTGGCTTCTAATTTTATGCGTTCTCGTTGGGTGGAAGGAGCCCCCGAATACTCAGTTCCTTCCGCGCCGCGCAGGAGAGGTTGCCGGCATGCGCTACATCAACATCTGGGATTCTCCCAATCCCGCGAAGCGCAAGATGAATCGCGCTGTATTTTGTGAATACTACTATCTCCTCAGAGATACCATTCAAGAAATGCCAAGGCTGAGCGAGGAGACAGCCACATTATATGAAAGAAAGTTGGCTTTTACTGCCGACATACATCAACTTTACCTCCGCCCTTGCGGCATTCCAGATGAATGGGTGCTAGGCCTTTACAGGATGACTACCGAGGATGTTGAAGAAACCATCAAGTCTTGGTCGGATGAGTGGAGGGTGGCCGCCGATCTCGCATCCGCGCTTCCAACCGCCGCTGTGAAAGAGAAGGATAAGGGCAAGGAAGCCCCGGAGCAAAGAAGTGATGAAGGATCCACAGAACCGGCCACCAAGAAGCAAAAAGTGTCGCATCCCGCTGAGGTTATTCCCTCAGGGATCGACCAGTACCTACACGAGCAATTTCGCGAGCTGCGCACTACGCACGCTCACATCAGAAGTGCTTTAGATTTGCAGTTCGTAGAATTGAAAGGTCTCGCAGGAAGAGTTGCGCAGACCCATGCGCCAGCATCTACATCGCAGGCGCCACAAGAAATTCCAAGTGCCGAGCGAGTTGAAGAACTCATAGAAAGGCATACTGTCGTGCATATTCCGCCTATAAGCATGACACTTCCAGATCCGCTAGCTGCACTACAGGTAAGCGTCGTTGGGCCCGTTGAAATCAATTTGTCTCTAATTCCTATAGAGACTCTACAGCTAGTGCATGAGAAAGTTTCTCTTGAGTTGAGAGCTAGAGAGCTCTCTACATTTCAGGAAAATCAACGACTGTAATCGCAGGAGATAGAATTGAAGGCAAGCCATAAGAATATATCTGAGAAACTTGCACTTTATGAGGCGCAAGACATTGGCATTAGAAACGCGGTAGATGAGCTTGCTCAGGAATTGCCGGCTTGCGAGATTGAACCAGACCTCCCTCTGGTTGCAAAAGTTCAAATTATCAGAGGAAGGGTGAAAACCCTGGAGCACGAAATAGTTGCTATGGCTGAGGGCCATAGAACCCAGATCTCTGAGCTAGAAGCTCGCATTGCTGCGCAGCTTACGGATGATGCGCAGGTACAATTTGAAGCGCTGAGCAGAGCTTCCACACAGATGAAAGACAGAATACAGGAAGCCGAGAACCTGATGAGCCAAGCTATGGAAGCTTGGGCGGAGCTTGAGAAGCTCCCTTTTAAAGTTGGTCTGTCGGAACAGGTGCAAGCCGCAGAACAGTCTCTCACTGTTTTGACTGAAGAAGCTAAGGCCTTAGCAGGCTTAGCAAAAATGAAGAAAATGAGTGAAGTGCGCAGAATGCAGCAGCAACTGCACAAGCTCAGAACTGAAGATGAGAAGCTCACCAACAGCATTCATCCATTCATGGATGAGTATGCTGAAATCGTCGGTCAGGTTGAGGCAAAAATCAAAGAGATTGCTGAATCTCAAGAGGTGATTGATACCATCACTAAAGAAGAAGCCACCGCAGAAACGGTGCAGACAGCTGTGGAGTGTGTCGATGAATTGGACTCCGCTATTGCGCAGTGGAAGAAAACATTCGCGGAGACCCAAGCACAAGCAGATGCGCAAATCAAGCGACCACACGCTAGTGCCAGTGGCTCGAGGGCGAGCCACAAGTGAGTGTTAGGGGCCTGTTGGAGCCTAGGCCGTAGCTGCGGTAAAGCTGCGAATTTTGGGGAAAAACACAAGTATGAAAGGAAAGTGCTAATTTTGGGACAAGCACTAAGTTTTGGGCAAGAAGGAGACGGTGCGCAGTACGGTGCCAGATGGACAAGCTCAGCGAGGATCACGGACCGGAAATCGCGGAGCTCGCGCGCACGTTATAGAAGAATGAAGGTGGCTCAACTACCATAATGAATAAGGCAATGGAGTAGAGGGCTCAGCTACCCTCATTTAAAGGCTAAGTACAGAAGTTATGGTTGCTCGGATCAAGGAGGAGCAACGGACCAGAGCATTGAAGGCGAAGGACAAGCGCCCATACCCACAATCTGCGCCGGAAGTCAAGGAGCCTGCAGGAAGCGGCGACATGACTACAAGCGGCGCCTACAGTACACCAGCCATGTGCGTGGTTAGGGTTTTTGGGAATCACTGTTGGGAAAGGCCCACAGTTTTGTAAAGGTGTGACCGTCATGGCCACCTATATATATGTATACATGATAAGAAGAAGAGTTAGATACTTTTGGGATAGTTAGATGGTTAGATTGTTAGATAGTCAGTCTCGAGGATAGATCATGTGTTGATTATCCTTTGTTATGTTTTCTACCGAGTGTGTAGAACTAGGGTGGAAATCGGATAGCCGAGGAGCTAATCCCTGAGTTGCCAGACAGTCTGAGTTGACGTCTGTGCCTTTGTAATCTCTGTAGAGAAGAGACTAGATTGAGAGAAGGGCTCCCAGCTGTGTGCGTGGAGTTTCCTGGAAAGATCTAAGGCTGCAGCTATGTGCGCAGCATATTGTATAACTCTATCGTTTTTTGGTTAATATAACACTCCCGTGGACGTGGTTTCCCTCGAGGAGGTGAACTTCACATATTTATTCTTGTTATAATGTTTGCGTGAATGATTAACTGTTTAAGTTCATTTCCTGTGTATACAAGACTCTTGCATTATCTTTGTAACTGTTTAAGTGAGTTTGGGAAGGTCCCTTGATAGCTATAAGTGTTTTAAGTATTGAAGAAGTGGTGGAGCGCTGTCGCGGCAGCGATCGAGGAAAGCGTTACTGCGCTGGGCGCACAGGGCGAGGAGGTACTTAACGCATTGACGCAAGGAATAGTTTCCTTCTGCGCCAGAGCGGAGAACGTGCGCAGCGGGCCTGCTGAGGGAGGAAGCCGCGTAGTGGAGCCGAGGGGCCTGCGGGAAAGTCAGACCACCAACATCTGAGGAACCGGAAAAGGAATAACAATCTCCGCGTCACCAAGGTTAAGGAAATCTGATTCCTTAACCCCCCCATAGCCACTTCGGGTGAGACCTCGAGCTGCTGCGCAGCTCGTTGCCGAGAGGGCCAGTGCGCCTAGGGGTTTGTTGCTGCGCTTCATTAAAACCCGGGTCTGCCCAAGAAAGCAGCCAACAGTATATTTGGTGGCTAATCAAATGTAAAATTTGTCGCTTAACCAGTCTACTCCTGGACAGGTTCACACCTTGTCCACTTTAGCCCCATCGTCTGATGTACACACTGTGCAAATGACAAACCCATCGTGTAACCAATAGCCTGGTGGTAAGAAGAAGGGGAGAAACCACCGTAAGGGTGGAAACAATGGGAACAATAGTAGTAATCACAATACCCCTCGTAAGGAAACTGCCAACCCTCCTCGAGAAGGCGGAAATGCTTGTGAGGACCATAAACCTAGGCATAAGATGAAATTTCCTTGTAAGCTTTGTGGCAAAGATCATCTTACTCAGTTGTGTCCTCGAATCAAAGAAGCATCGAAGCATCTTGCACAGAGCCCAGTTGTGTTGAAGGATCCCCTTCCTCATCATCAAAACATGGCTTCGCATGCTACCACCACTGGTTATGGACCTAATGACACTGCAACGTCTTCTTCCAATACTAGTGGTTATGGATGCATGAATATGGTCCAATCAGAGGTTAGTGTTGCTACTTGTCAACGCAATTATGGTGCACCACAACCTAATATGGGGAGTGAGCCTCCCCCTCCTCCTGATAATTCCCATACACACTTGCACAAGCCAATGGCATGCAATCTTGTGCTCCGTTTTCTTTTTCTCTGCCAAACCGAAAGTTACCAAGTGTCCCTGAACAACATTTTCATGCGACTTGCAACTTGACTTAACTCGGAAATCGGAGGTCGGATCGATGAACCGTCGACTCCATTGGTCTCCTGGTGTGCGATTACCTCTAGGGGGGCCTCTCCCTTGTTTTCCCATGGCCCAGTGACTTCATTGTGCATTCATTTCATAAACTAGGGTTTTGCTCAGTTTCCTTCAATGCGACTCTTGCATTGGTTGTTTCAACAACTGCACATGGGTCTTGTTCAATTGACTTAATCATTCGTTGTATATCAAACTCTACATATGGTACATTTGAACATGTTGCAGAATTAAGAAAACACTATCTGTCTAGAGATCACGGGATATATTATTCTTGTACTAAAGTATAAGCCAACAACCATATGCCTAAGCTACACTTACAAATTACAAACTAACTAGGGTTTCATGAACTAGACAGCGCATAATAAAACTAGGGTTCACAAATTGAGACATGGAACTACAAACTAGGGTTTTATGAACTCTTATGGTTTAGATCATTAGATTGATTAGTATCATTTAAGTAGAAACCAAAAGTCCATATACCTAGGCTATGCAGATACATGAAACAAAATGAATAGGGTTGAGCATGGATCACAAGTGGAAGTTCACATGCATGCATGACTTGGAAGTAGAAACACATCTACACATGAATTACAAGCAAAACCAACTAAGGTTTAATGAATTATAAGAAATACATGAGTATAGAGATCAAAGGATATGTTATTTTTATTAAACTAGAAGCCAATAGCCCATATACCTAGGCTACACTTACAAATTGAAAACCAACTAGGATTTGATGAACTACAAATTGCATATATAACTAGGGTTCACAAGCTTAAAGATGGAACTAAAAACTAGGGTTTTATGAACAAATTACGTTTATATACCCCCTAGCCCATCCAGAGTACCCTTGCCGTGCCAGAATCTCCAACCCTAGCCCCCGAAAGTTATTCTGAAGAGTCAGTCGTTACTTTGTATAGACAAATTTCCCCTGAAATTCGTAAAGCTTTCCTTGATACCTGTCTAAAACCTGATGTAGAAATTGCAGACACCCGTTACCCACTGGACGTCAACCTTTTTAATGACAATACCCAATTGGTCTTTTCTTTGATAGCTCAGTTTTTAGGTTCAGACTCATATTTGTGGATAACTAAAGTGCAACTAAGCCTATTATTCAGGATTAGTGTTAGTTCCCCAGAGGTGGGAAGTGATTCAGTACCATCCTTCAAGTTTGAGGAAATTTTGGCAGAAAAAATACATGCACAGTTAAGCTGTTTTGAAAGTACCATATTTTTTCGGTTCCAGGCCTATTTGACTAAAATGATTCTGCATAGCTGTGTAGATGAGTTAAGATTCTCTCAGATTGTCTTCACAGGGAATTTGGAAGACAATGTTTTCAATTACATGAATTACATTTTATCTGCTGTATATAAAGTTATGTTTGAAGAAACATTACCCATAGTGTTACCAGAGATGCAAACCCTGATGCAGTTGAGGATGAACTAGCCGTTGGTGACTAGTTCCTATTGAAAGATGCCACATTAATAAGGGTGTACGGTTTTGTACATGAACCATACTTTTTACCATCATTTTTGACCTTGAGATTTTTTTCCCTTAAGTTCATCCCTAAAAGATTGATCGCAAAAGAGGAGCAGTTTGGGTAGCATAAGAAAAGTTCTGATATAAATGTCCCTTGGCAAGTTGGCCCTTTCATTGTGAAATTTAAAGAGGCTGTTAGTGAAGTAGAAAGATTATTGAAAAATATGGGGTTCAGGAAGGACACAGCAGTCGCATATGATCCTCTGGACATCATAGCCGAGAGAAAGAAGAAAAATGGTTTGAAGGCATGGGAACACCAAGAATCTGAAGGGTTGCCGAAGGGGTGAAATTCATTGAAGTATGAGCCCAAAGAGGTTGAAGATATAGATTTACAAGTACAAGCCCTAATCATGGCTGATGACCCTATGGAAACAAACCAACCGCTTAATACTCAGGAAGTATGCGGGAAGAGAGATTCACAGGAAATCATTGAGACAGAAGAAGAGGAAGAAAGTGAAACGAAAAGACTCAAATTGGAAACACCAGATGAGTTAGCTGTCCAAATAAATGATATCGATGAACAAGAAGAAGGGCCATCAGCCCCAGTTATCCAAATCCATGAGTATAAATTCCAAGATGTGACTAGAGGGAATGAAGACAGCAGATTTAAATCCCAAGAAGACATGTTTAAGTATCATGGGAAAAATAAGGAGGCCTTTGCACAAAAACTTTTTGAACTAATGCCCACTATGAGGAATTTGTCTAAAATAGGAACGTCTTTGACAACAAGTAGAGATATCCAGACACACACTTTCAATCTGACGATATCTGACAAAGACCAAATAACGGAAGCAAAGATAGACTGGAAGAAGATACCTTTTCCAGATAGGATTCAATTTCACAGGAAAATGGGAGAAGGTTTATATGATGACCTAGTAGAAGCAGCCTTGAAGATCTCTAATTTAGAGGTGACTATAAATAAGATGAATGCCCAATTAAAACATGAAAGGTCAGAGAATAAATCCCTTCAGCAACATATTAAAAAGATGCAGTTTGACTTGATTGAAAATGATGGTGGAGGCAAACCAAGCCATAAACACATATTTCATTAAATTTGGAATTAAACACCAGATCTAGAATTCATAAATAACCAAAACAACTTAATTATGGGTTTTTCTTGTAATAAAATATTTCCAATTTGATACAAACACTACAGAAAAGAATGAAAATCTCCAACACCCAGTTAATAAAAACTCCTAAGGAAACAAAGCTAATACAAGAAAAAGAGGATCTTTGCAGGGAGGTCAGCAATAATAAAGCCGAATTGTTAAAATTCGTAGAGAAAGAAGGATGCTGGGAGAAAGAGAGGATGAGTCTGAAGAGGGAGATCGAAGAGTTAAAAAGAAGCTTGTGAAACATATGTTTGCAATAGGAAAACGAAGTCCCGAGTAAAGAGAAAGATAATACAGACAACATTGTACAAGCTATGTCCCAGATCAACCTAAAAGATGGTGAAATACAAGAACTAAAAGAGGAAAATCAAAGGTTGAAAGAAGAAAATGAGGTAAAGGAAAAAGGGACAAATGAGCTACAGCAAAAGTATAAGGAATTGGTAGCAATTAATAACAGGTTTTCTCAGCAGATTACAGGAAGAGCAGCTATGCAGGGATGCAAACATTTGATTTGGGATTTAATTATCCAAGAGGCTGAGAGATTCAGACCTTATCTGGATCTCCTGAGAACAAAGGAAAATATAGTCATGGATGTTTTTAAGAGTTGCACTGCTATGAAGGAAAAATTGCACAAAAGGCCAAACGAGACTGCTTATAATGCTATAAGTTTTTTGAATGGTTTGACAGATCAAGACGTTATATATTTGAGCATCAAGGACAAGGTCACAACCATTGCAGCAGCAAAATGGATACTGGGGAAAAACGCATTAGTCGAAGCTGTGGAAACCAAAGCAAATGAAATGAATGAACAATTGATAGAATTCAAAGGACAGTTTGAAGGACTGGTAGAAAAGGGGTTTCCTGCATTATGGGATGAAAAGCAAAGATTGATTCCCATAAGTGAGCATAAAAGGTTGATGACTAGCAGGCAAATGGATCATTCTAAGTTCAAACATCTGAGCCAGCCACTTTCAGGGAAAATCCTAATAGACATGCTGGACGAAGATTTCGAGATGTAGTACAGATTGATTTCTATTGGTGAAGAGCTTCCACCTATGTCTTTTATCGATCAGCCTAACATCAGAGTCTTGGAGAAAGAGATGACGAGTTATGACATTCCGACACCTGAACTTTGGGCACCTGTGGAGAAATACGGGAAGATGAAATATACCTATCATGCTCCACCGGCAGCTGCTGTTCCTTAAATCTCAGATCTGTGCATTTTTAAGTATCAGTTTATTTTTGATAGAAAAGATTAGGATATACTTTAGGATTTTGATTTTCTAGGACGTGGCAGTGGGTTGCCCGTTATGTAATTAAATTTCACCATTGGACATATACTTTAATATTTTTTATATTGTTTAACGATATACCGGCAAATGCAAGAAAGCGATTGATCTTATCTTTTTATATTTTATGTTTTGTGATAGTGACATCTGAACTATGATGAGGTGTCCTTGAATTGTAACTGATTTCTGTTCCAAATGGGCCGAGTATGAGACTCCAGGCCACTATAAGCTCCATAGATTTTCAAATGGAAAAAGGGGGGAGAACTTTGAAGCTCTACATATTTTTGTCTATTGTTTTTTTTGCGAGATATCTCTTGAATAAAATTGTTAGAAGCTTACATGCGTTTTCAGAGATTCCTGTGTAATTGGTCTGGTAGTCTGTTTTTTCTCTTCTATGTGATATGTGTTTCTTTCCTTTGTTAATCCATATTGTTAACATTCCTTCGTACTTTGTTCAGTGTAGTATCTGAGCGAGATTCATAGAGATTATGCCTTGTTCATTTCTTACCAAGTATTTCATGAAATATTTCTGCTAAAGTTGGTGTAAGATTCATCTATGTATGCCTTATATCAATGGATTGTTCATCTTTCTTCTGTTTCACCAATTAAATCACTTCGACTACTAGCTGGTTGCTACCTTGCCTCTGTGTGAATGTATCTGCTAAGCATCTGATAATAATGTTTATGTTATACTTGAATTGACTCCATTTCCCAATATAGATCCCTGTTGTTCTCCACCAATGGTTTACCGAAGTAAAACTTGTCCTATAGAAATCTAACTTTCTGCGTATGTTTTAATAGAACATCTTGAGAATGAATGCTGGTGTTCCTTTTTCATGGTTGACGCCCTTGATTATTTCTAGTTTTTCATTAGTGTATTGAGAGATCCCTCTCAGACTGTGTTGGGTTAGTAACATCAGTCCAAAGATTGGTTAGTGGTTACCCAGAATTACCCTCTTTAAGCCTTGGGGGTCAAATTTGGTGTTAACAAATTGGCACTGTTGCCTGGGAATGCAAGTTTCCTTGTTTTTTCCTTGCAAGAACGACAAAGAATTTTGAAGATTCGAAGAAAAGAGAGATCCCTATGTGAAAACAGAGATTTCCATATTTTTGAAGGCTGTACAATTTTTCCCTGGCGACTCCAATCGTAAAGACTGATACTCAAGAAAGTGCTCCACTGGGGAAGATCGCCGAAGCTGATTTCTAGCTCTGAAGGAGATCTCGACAAGGCATCCTGGCCTCAAGAAAAAACCATACCAGAGGTAATCCTATTTCTGAAATTCTGCTAGTTGTTGATAATCTGGAAAGTCTGCTTAGGCGAAAAATCGAAAAAGATAGCACTAGTACTTCAAACAGTGAAAGAATTGTGTCTGAAGAAAGATTACATGTTTTTCAAGAAGTGAATATAGAAATTGACATTGGAAAACCTGTACCAAGATCATGATCCGATTCTTATCTAAGCCTAGGTGAAGGAGTTCTTAATAATCCTCAATCCTACGTGTTAGATCCTACCTAGCGTGATTTACTAGATACTATCAAAGCTAAAAAAGATAAGCCCTGTTCCCAGAATATCCCACCGCTTTCACAAAATACGCCTGTGTTCATGGCTACGAGATTTGCACCTTCAGTCCTACCAGCTGCCTTACATGACCTACCCCAAAACTATGCACAGAGAATTGTCTCCTATGATGGAGAAGGGAATTTTTCTACCAGACAGCATGTAGACGGTTTTGAAGATTTTATTGATCTGGAGGAAGTAGACCATGATGATGCAAATATGAGTTTATTTGCCCAAAGGTTGTTTGGGGAACCTAAGAAATGGTACAGATTTTTACCAAATGCTTCCATAAATGATTTTGCGGCATTTAAGATGTTGTTCCTAGAGAGATGGGAAATGATAGGAAGTCCTGCCCTAGTCTTGTCCCAATACAATCACATCAAGAAAGAAGGTTTCGAGTCTATACATGAATTTTCTGCTAGATTTATGAGGGCATACAATTCTATTCCAAAGGACCTAAGGCCCTCGGTTGGCGCTGCGAAACTCCACTTTGCAGATGCCTTTGATGGAGATTTCTCATGTAGATTAAGAGAAAGAAAGTCTCCCTCTCTGCTTGTCTTTCTAAAGGATGCCCTAGAAGTAGAGGGGAACATGATGACTTCAGGAAAACTAAAGGGGAAAACAGAGGCTGAAAGAAAGAAGCAAGAGACCCAAACTTCTACCTCATATGCTTCTAACGATGCAAAATTTGATACCATGATGAAAACTATGGAAAGGTTGATGGATAAATTAGCCATAGATACCAAAACCCCTCCCAGAGAAAATCCTGAAAACCAGATCCGAAATCCAAACTTTAGAAGACCACCACCTCCTGCCAGAAATCAAAGAAATCCTAAAGAATAGCCAATGCGTCCTCCATTTGCTGAAAACATGGTTGATAACGAAATACCTGAAGAACCCGCTGAGACCCATATTCATTTTGTTGACTCCCTAGACCATGAAATATACTTGACTGAAAGGGAGCATGACTTCTTTAACAAAGAAAGTACTAGTGATAAACCTAAGTTGGAATCTGAACAATACCTAATGGGTTATCAAAATGGTGTGAGTGATCTTCAAAGAAAATTAAAATTGAGAAACAGAGAAGTTACCATGAATAAAGGGAAGCTCCCTTTGAACCAGCCTCCAGTTTTCCAACAGGTTGCAGAAGAATCGAAAGAAAAACAACAAAGAGCTATTGCAACTAAAAGACCTGAAAATAAAGAAGAAGATGGTCAACCTTCAAAGGAAGTTAAACCACCAAAATTCAAAGAGATAATCAAGCCTTCCCCCACTTTTAGCCTCAGAGCTGAACTATCAAAGGTAAAGATCTCCATCCCTCTTAATGAGTTACTGAAAAATAATGAGTACAGGGAAAAGATAAAAAAGATGGTTAAAGGAAAGAATGAAAACCAACATAATATCCTAGAGTTGTTCGATGATGCTCCTACCATAATCTTTGGATCTAAGTTGGAAGAACCAGGTGATGAAGAAGTCCCTCCTTTCTATTTAAGCCTAAATGTCCATGATCAAATCTTGCACAATGCCTTAACAGACTCTGGGGCATCTCATAACCTAATGCCAAAATCTGTGTTGAAAGAGCTAGGATTAGAGGTGACCAGGCCATACCAAGACCTTTTCTCCTTTGACTCAAGAAAAGTACCATGTTTGGGGCTAATTAAGAATATGGTAGTGACTTTAACCCAAATCCCTGCTAAAAGTGTTATGATGGATGTGGTAGTGGCTGATGTGCCTGCAAAGTTTGGGATGCTATTGTCAAGATCCTGGGTTTCAAAGTTGAAAGGAACTATGCAAATGGACTTATCTTATGCCACAATCCCTGTGTTTGGAGCAAATAGGAGATCATATAGGGAAAGCAGGATGGAATATGTCGTCAGCAGCAAAAACAAACCTGAAAATCACCCTATATGTGTCGTTGATACAGACATGGGCTGCTACATTTTTGTTGTTGAAGGTCATCGTTGTGATCGTAACCCTCCCCATATAGAGAAGTTGATGAAGATAAAGAATTTGCAGCCAGGTATGTAGCTTCTGAAAGAGAAAAGAATGAAGAAGGTTGGTGGAAAATGTATTTTGATGGTTCTGTGAGCAAGAATGGTGTAGGAGCAGGAGTTTGGATCATTCCTCCCAACATGGAGTCTAGAGCACTTTCATACAAGCTAAAATTTGCATGTACTAATAATGTTTCTGAATACGAAGCATTACTATTGGGATTGCGGGCTCTAAAAGACTTGGGAGCAAAGGAGATAGAAGTATTTGGAGACTCTGAGTTGGTAGTGAACCAGATAAATGATAGTTACCAAGCCAAACACCCAAGAATGAGGGCATATAGAAATGAAGCTTGGGATTTTTTCTGGAATTTTTTCACAGAGCACAAGATTAGACTAATACCCAGACATGAAAATGGGATAGTAGACTCTTTAGCAGTCACTGCTGGAGGATTTAAGACTCCAATCTTCTCCCAAGCCAAATATGAGGTCGAAATTATAAACAGACCATCTATTCCTGATAATTCTAAATATTGGAAAATATTTGAAGATGACTTACAGCTCAGGAGATTTTTGGAACTCTCTGATGAGTTTACAAATGTGCATATTGATACTGATAATGAGAAACTGGAAAACTTTGTGGAAGGAGGAAATGATGGAGAGGAAGCTAAAAAAAAGGGTGGAAAAACACAACGGGTGGTAAGGATATTATTCAACTGAAGAACAATTACATCCCTAAAGGTCTGATACCCCGAGAAAAGCTCTTTGATCAAGATGATGTAGCCAAAAATCCAAAATTTGAACCTTCCCAAGAATCAGTAGAAGATCAAAACTTGGGTACAGAGAAAGATCCTCGAATGGTAAAGCTGTCTAAGAGACTACAAACTGACAAAAAGAGACGCTATGTGGAATTGATGTAAAGACACACTAATGCTTTCGCTTGGACCTATGAATACTTAAAGGGATATGATACATCAATCATACAGCACACCATTCCACTCAAGCTAGCTGAGAAACCTTTCAAGCAAAAATTAGTTGACAGATGTCATAGAGAAAGAAGTCGAAAAGCTTTTCAATGCAAAGATAATTGTTACCTTAAGGTTCTCACAATGGATAGCAAATCTGGTCCCATTCAGAACGAAAAGTGGAGAAATCAGGATTTGTATTGATTTCAGGAACTTGAACAGAGCATCCATGAAAGACAATTACCCTCTACCTAAAATGGAACACATCTTACAGCAGGTGGTAGGGTCCGAAAGAATTTCCACCATGGATGGTTTTTTAGGGTACAATTAGATTAAAGTACGCCCAGAAGACCAAGAAAAAACCGCTCTTACAACTCCTTGGGGAACCTTCATGTACGCTAAGATGCCATTCGGATTGATGAACGCTGGAGCCACTTTCCAACTAGCTATGGATATTGCATTTGCTGAAGAAAAGGACAAATTTGTGGTGGTATACATGGATGATATAACAGTTTTTTCAAAGTCAGATGAAGAACATCTCAAGCATTTGGAGAGAGTTTTTATAAAGTGTAGAAAATATGGCATTTCCTTGAATCCAAAGAAATCCTTTTTCGCTCTGGACGAAGCTAAGCTTTTAGGGCATATCATCACCAAAGATGGGATAAAAATTGATCTAGAGAGGGTCAGTGCTATTCAGAAAGTGGGAGAGCCCGGAAGAAAAAAAGAAATACAATCTTTCATAGGCCAAGTCAGATTTTTAAGGAGATTCATACCAAGTTTTGTTGAAATAATGAGAAGTATTACAAATATGTTAAGAAAAGAGAATCAAATAAAGTGGACCGAAGAAGCCAGGGATTCTTTTAAAGGAATCAAGACAACCATCACCGAAGCTTCAATGTTGGCCAGCCCAAACTTTACTAAAGATTTCCTAATTTTTTCATATCCATCTGAACATACAATAGCTCGGGTGTTGTTGCAAAAAAATGATCAAAATGCTTAACAACCTATTTCTTTTTTCAGCAGAGTACTGAGAGAAGGAGAACTGAAGTATGATATCATGGAGAAACAGGCTTATGCTCTCATAAAATCTTTGAAGGATTTCACGGTCTATATTATACACTCGCATATCATTGCTTATGTCCCAAATAGTGCTGTGATAAGCATTTTGACCCAGTCTGATCCTGAAGGCAGAAGGGCCAAATGGATTGCAGTATTACTGGAATATGATTTGGAGATAAATCCCACAAAACTAGTGAAAGGCTAGGGGTTAGCAAAATTAATGACTAAAGAAAATTTTGACTCTTTGCAGCTAAATTTTTTGGAAGAACATCCTAATCGGCCGAATGCAAACATACAGGTGAAGCCTGAATTCTCTGAATCTCCTTGGTATACTGACATTGTTTTTGTACTACAAAATTTACAGGCACCTATAGGGCTAAGTAAAAGCAAAGCCAGGTCTGTAAAACTATAAGTTGCCAAGTACTTTATCATGAACCAATATATGTATTGGAAACACCCTGGAGGGGTGTTGCTAAACTGTCTGGTTGAAGAAGAGGCTAAACACGTAAAAGAAGAATTCCACAAAGGGGAATGCGGGAGACATCATTTCTGGAAAGCGACAGTAAACAAAATCCTGAGAGTAGGGTTTTACTGGCCCACTATGTTTTCCAATGTTTACAAAGAAACTATGGTCTGTCACCAATGTCAGATTTTCGATGGAAAAAGAAAGGTTGTTTCTCTCCCTCTACATCCTATTATAGTTGAAGCACCTTTTCAACAATGGGGTTTAGATTTCATTGGGGAAATAAACCAAAATTCCTCTAGACAACATAGATGGATATTGACAACTACTGATTATTTTACTAAATGGATAGAGGCCAAACCTAACAGGCGAGGGACTGAAGGAGTAATCATGGCTTTTCTGGAAGATAACGTCCTATCCAGATTTGGATGCCCCAAAAGAATTGTAACTAACAATGCTCCAGCTTTCTGCTCCAAAAAGATGATTAATTTCTGCCATAAATACCATATCAGCCTAAATCATTCCATGGTTTATTACCCTCAAGGAAACGGACAAGCAGAGTCTTCAAATAAGATCCTGGTAAGAATCATAAAAAAGTTGTTAGAGGATAACAAGAAGTCTTGGCACACAAAGCTAAAGTATGCTTTGTGGGCTGACAGAATTAGCATGAAAAGATCCATCAGGATGTCACCATTTCAGTTGCTGTATGGAGCAGAAGTGATTTTTTCAGCATCCCTAGGTTTTCCTGTCATGAGGTTATTACAGGGAATAGAAGAAGAACCAAACCACATGCAAAGAAGAGTAAATCAGATAGTCGAGATGAATGAGCTAAGAAGGCAGATGACAATGTGGAAAGCCATCAAGAGAAAATGAAAGAAGCTTTCGACAAAAAGGCCAAGGAAGATTATTTTCAAGTTAATGACCTAGTTCTGAAGTGGAATGCCCCTAAAGAAGAAAAACACGGAAAGTTCAACCACATGTGGATGGGACCGTATGTTATTGGAGCAATTCGAGGAATAAATTCTTTTGTCTTGGAACATCAAGATGGATCTGCCTGGTCTGGAGGTCTAGTCAACGGAAGATTCTTAAAACATTACCCGTCCTAACGGATGCAGGTATTCCATGTACCATAGCCTATGTATATATTTTCCATTTTTTTTTTCAGTTGTTTTAAAAATCTGACGGCAAACCTGAAGGATTTGAAACCCTAGAGAAAAGAATATGAAGTCTAGAAGCCTAGCCATGGTTCCTTTTCTTTTCATGTGTGGAAATCCTAGCTATGCAGCATATACAGTTGCAGTTCTAAGAAATTAGAAGAGGTTATTGACTCCGAAGTTGGGAGCCGCTCAATGGATCAGGCACTTGGTCTACGAGTTCTTTTCTACCTCGCAGGGATGATAGCATCCCTGGCTGGAGCCAGTTGTTGGCACCTATAAATTTTTGCTCGAATCCTAAGAAAAGGGTTGGTTCCACTGATGAATTCCTGGAGGAAATGGTTAAAACCCTATCCCTAATCAGGTCTAGGTTGCTAAGCCAAGAAAAAAACCTCAGTTGGTAAGGAAATAAGGAGAAAGATGAAGGGTTTGGACCTTTTAGACATAAGGAAGTAGCTGAAATGACAAAAATTGGGTAAAAAGATCAATAATATATAGTCCAAAAGGAGATAAAGTGATAGATAAAGCTCATATTGGTCCCTACCATTGATCCAGCACGCGAGAGAGATCTACGGCCCGACGATCACCCTCACATAGTGAAGTTGCACGAGAGAAAGCGCAGGAGGGTGGTCGCGAGAGAAAAACCACCAGGACAGATGGCAGTTAGAGGAGCTCTCGCATGAGCATTTTGGTGGTAAGAAGAAACCGCTAGAAGGATCGCAATACCACCGCAGTAAAAAAGCAAGGTATAAAATCGACGGCGCGGGTTGCGTAGTCAGAAATCTGACGACGCGGAAGAGTTGTTGTCACATCAGCAAAAGATCAAAGCAGATCAACGGCCCACAATGAAAGAGATCAGATGTACGGTTAAGTGGATACAGGAGATGCAAGGTTGGTAACGTAATGGGATCCACTTACTAGAGTACCGAAGACTAGACACGTGAATAGCTCCTCGCCGTAGATATATTGAAGTCAAGATCAATGCTCCTCGTTGATCGTCGCAAGGTATAGAAGCATCCCAGATAAGCATGAAAGGTGGTCGTGAGATAGTATACCGTCTGCCATGTGTCATCACCTGAACACCTCGCAAGGGAGATTAAATGGTAATCCAAAACCAGAAGTCAGGTCACGATACCACCATACCCATATGTACGGTTAAGTACAATGGATGGCTAAGATTTAAAGTTGGTAGGAGATCCTACGGCGGAGATTAAGAGATGTCAAATCAAAGGGGTAAATAAGAGATTAGATCAATGGACCGGAAGCAACGCCCAGCAGATTGATGGATGGAAAAGAGGGACAGCTGGCGAAGATGAGCAGAAGTTATTGGGAAAGGTTTTATATATATAACGCGGCAGGTGAAGAACAAACATTTCTCTCTCGGACCTGTCAGAGTTGGAAGCTTCTGGAAGTGCAGAAGCCGAAAAGGATGACAAGTGAAAGGGTCGCTCTCAAGCTTTCCGTGACAGGTAGGATCCCAAACTCCTTTGTTTACACTATGCAGTGTGTTTTATAATCATAAGAATGGCAGACAAACAGGTTTCTACTAGTTCTAAGGTCCGAGTAACCCTAGAAGACAAAGACTGTGATGTGTTTGACCCAAAGCTTTGTTTCCCTATACCGGAGGTTAAAAGAAGGCTGAAAGCCCTGCTTGAACAAGGGTTAGACGTCCACATAGTCCACCAGTCCTTTTTCATCTTTTATTGTCTGGAACAGATAATGCCCTTTCCATATTTTCGTATCATGGTGTTCATTAAATTATTCAAAACCCCAACGAGTGATAATGAACACCAGGAAGTCTAAAATTGTTTGTAGTATCAAAGCTGCCATCATCCGGAGTACCCTTGCCGTGAAAGAATCTCCAACCCTAGCCCCCAAAAGTTATTCTGAAGAGTCAGTCGTTACTTTGTACAGACAAATTTCCCCTAAAATTCGTAAAGCTTTCCTTGATACTTGTCTAAAACCTGATGTAGAAATTGCAGACACCCCTGACCCGCCGGACGTCAACCTTTTTAATGACAATACCCAGTTGGTATTTTCTTTGATAGCTCAGTTTTTAGGTTCAGACTCAGATTTGTGGATAACTGAAGTGCAACTAAGCCTGTTATTCAGGAATAGTGTTAGTTCCCCAGAGGTGGGATGTGAGTCAGTACCATCCCTCAAGTTTGAGGAAATTTTGGCAGAAAAAATACATCCACAGTTAAGCTGTTTTGAAAGTACCAGATTTTTTTGGTTCCGGGCCTATTTGACTAAAATGATTCTGCATAGCAGTGCAGATGAGTTAAGATTCTCTCAGATAGTATTCACAGGGAATTTGGAAGACAATGTTTTCAATTACATGAACTACATTTTATCTGTTGTATATAAAGTTATGTTTGAAGAAACACTACCCAGAGTGTTACCAGAGATGCAAACCCTGATGCAGTTGAGGAATGAACTAGCCGTTGGTGACTGGTTCCTGTTGAAAGATGTGGCAGTAATAAGGGTGTACGGTTTTGTACATGAACCATGCTTTTTACTAGCATTTTTGACCCTAAGAGTTTTTTCCCTTGAGTTCATCCGTCAGAGATTGATCGCAGAAGAGGAGCAGTTTGGGCAGCATAAGAAAAGTTTTGATATAAAGTTCCCTTGAGAAGTCGGCCCTTTCATTGTGAAATTTAAAGAGGCTATTAGTGAAGTAGAAAGATTATTGAAAAATATGGGGTTCAAGAAGGACATAGCAGTCGCATATGATCCTCTGCACAGCATAGCCGAGAGAAAGAAGAAAAATGGTCTGAGGGCATGGGAACACCAAGAATCTGAAGGGTTGCCGAATGGGCAAAATTCATTGCAATATGAGCTCGAAGAGGTTGAAGATATAGATTTACAAGTACAAGCCCTAATAACGGCTGATGAACCTATGGAAACAGACCAACCGCTTAATACTCAGGAAGTATGCGAGAAGAGAGATTCACAGGAAATCATTGAGATAGAAGAAGAGGAAGAAAGTTAAATGAAAAGACTCAAATTGGAAACACCAGATGAGTTAGCTGTCCAAATAAATGATATGGATGAACAAGAAGAAGGGCCATCAGCCCTAGTTATCCAAATCCATGAGTATAAATTCCAAGATGCGACAGGAGGGAATGAAGACAGCAGATTTAAATCCCAAGAAAACATGTTTAGGTATCATGGGCAAAATAAGCAGGCCTCTGCATAGAAACTTTTTGATCTAATTCCCACTGTGAGGAATTTGTCTAAAACAGGAACGTCTTTGACAACAAGTAGAGATATCCAGACACACACTTTCAATCTGACGATATCTGACAAAGACGAAATAACGGAAGCAAAGATAGACTGGAAGAAGATACCTTTTCCAGATAGGATTCAATTTCATAGGCGAATGGGAGAAGGTTTATATGATGACCTAGTAGAAGCAGCCTTGAAGATCTCTAATTTCGAGGTCACTATAAATAAGATGAATGCCCAATTAAAACATGAAAGGTTAGAGAATAAAGCCCTTCAACAACATATCAAAATGATGTAGTTTGACTTAATTGAAAATTATGGTGGAGGAAAAGCAAGCCATAAGCTATTAAAGGATAAAGACAATTTGATCTAGACCTTACAGAAAAGAATGAAAATCTCCAACACCCAGTTAATGCAAACTCCTGAGGAAACAAAGCTAATACAAGAAAAAGAAGATCTGCGCAGGGAGGTCAGCAATAATAAAGCTGAATTGTTAAAATTCACAGAGAAAGAAGGATGCTGGGAGAAAGAGAGGATGAGTCCGAAGAGGCAGATCGAAGAGTTAAAAAGTGGCTTGTCAAACATATGTTTGCAACAAGAAAACGAAGGCCCGAGTAAAGAGAAAGATAATACAAACAACATTGTACAGGCTATGTCCCAGATCAACCTAAAAGATGGTGAGATACAAGAACTAAAAGAGGAAAATCAAAGGTTGAATAAAGAAAATGAGGTAAAGGAAAAAGGGACAAATGAGCTACAACAAAAGTATAAGGAATTGGTAGCAATTAATAACAGGTTTTCTCAGCAGATTACAGGAAGAGCAGCTATGCAGGGATGCAAACATTTGATTTGGGATTTAATTATCCAAGAGGCTGAGAGATTCAGATCTTATCTGGATCTCATGAGAACAAAGGAAAAAATAGTCACGGATGTTTTTAAGAGTTGCACTGCTATGAAGGAAAAATTGCACAACAGGCCAAAAGAGACTGCTTATAATGCTATAAGTTTTTTGAATGGTTTGGCAGATCAGGACGTTATAGATTTGTACGTCAAGGACAGGGTCACAACCATTGCAGCATCAAAACAAATACTGGGGATAAATGCATTAGTTGAAGCTGTGGAAACCAAAGAAAATGAAATGAATGAGCAATTGACAGAATTCAAAGGACAATTTGAAGGACTGGTAGAAAATGGGTTTCCTGCATTCTGGGATGAAAAGCAAATATTGATTTCCCTAAGTGAGCATAAAAGGTTGAAGACTAGCAGGCGAATGGATCATTCTAAGTTCAAACATCTGAGCCAGCCACTTTCCTTGAAAATCCTAATAGACAAATTGGAAGAAGATTTCAAGATGTTGTGCAGATTGATTTGTATTGGTGAAGAGATTCCACCTATGTCTTCTGTCGATCAGCTTAACATCAGAGTCCTGGAGAAAGAGATGACGAGTTATGACATCCTGACACCTGAACTTTGTGCACCTGTGGAGAAATACGAGAAGATGAAATATACCTATCATGCTCCACCGACAGCTACTGCTCCTTAAATATCAGATCTGTGCATTTTTAAGTATCAATTTATTTTTGATAGAAAAGCTTAGGATATACTTTAGGATTTTGATTTTCCAAGACGTGGCAGTGGGTTTCCCGTTATGTAATGAAATTTCACCATTGGACATATACTTTAATATTTTTTATATTGTTTAACGACATACCGACAAATGCAAGAAAGCGATTGAGCTTATCTTGTTATAGTTTCTGTTTTGTGATAGTGACATCTGAACTATGATGAGGTGTCCTTGAATTGTAACTGATTTCTGTTCCAAATGGGCCGAGTATGAGACTCCAGGGCACTATAAGTTCCATAAATTTTCAAATGGAAAAAGCGGGGAGAACTTTGAAGCTATACATATTTTGTCTATTGTTATTTTCATGAGATATCTCTTGAATAAAATTGTTAGAAGCTTACATGCGTTTTCAGAGATTCCAGTGTAATTGGTCTAGTAGTATGTTTTTTCTCTTTTATGTGATATGTGTTTCTTTCCTTTGTTAATCCATATTGTTAAATTTCCTTTGTACTTGGTTCAGTGTAGTATCTGAGTGATATTCATAGAGATTATGCCTTGTTCATTTCTTACCAAGTATTTCACGAAATATTTCTGCTAAAGTTGGTGTAAGATTCATTTGTGTATGCCTTATATCAATGGATTGTTCATCTTTCTTCTGTTTCACCAATTAAATCACTTCGACTGCCAGTTGGTTGCTTCCTTGCCTCTGTGTGAATGTATCTACTAAGCATCTGATAAGAATGCTTATGTTATACTTGAATTGACTCCATTGCCCAATATAGATCCCTATTGTTCTCCACCAATGGTTTACCGAAGTAAAACTTGTCCTACAGAAATCTAACCTTCTGCATATGTTTTAATAGAACATCTTGAGAATGAATGCTGGTGTTCCTTTTTCATGGTTGACGCCCTTGACTATTTCCAGTTTTTCATTAGTTTATTGAGAGAGCCCTCTCAGACTGTGTTGGGTCAATAACATCAATCCAAAGATTGGTTAGTGGTTACCCAGAATTACCGTCTTTCAGCCTTGGGGGTCAAATTTGGTGTTAATAGAGACTGAGCTCTACAATCTCATACATAGAAATCAAGGATTTCATTAAATTTTTCCCTTAAAGTGTTGCACCCACACATAATGTTTTCATTTCAAGGTTTTCTGACTTCAATAATTAATAATAAAAAAAATAATTCATGAAATTTTTTGGAAAAATAGTGTTGCACTAGGCCCATATGTCCTTTATATTTCTACACAATTTTATCCAAAATGGACATCATTTACCTCAATAAGTGATGCACCTGCACAAACATATATGTTATGATGTGTTGAAAATTTGAAAACCCAATTTAACGGAAACTAATTTTATAATCATTTACACAAAGGTTTTATAGATAAATGTTATAGATTATGAAAGCTAATTCAGTTACTGATACAAACCGTTACACCAAAACCCCGAGGTGTTAGTGAAGGTCGTTCACTAGGATCTTAACATCCCACCACGCTCCGCAGTCCAAACTCTGGGCTGGATGTGCGCCCGTACGGTGGTGTCCCCTTTGCGCCGTACGAGCCTTAGGCAAACACTGCAATGCCGACGTTGCTACCCCGCTTTGTGACTTGAACCTGGGTGGAGGCTCTGATACCAAATGATACAAACCGTTACACCAAAACCCCAAGGTGTTAGTGAACGCCGCCCACTAGGATCTTAACAGTTACCTATCTTTTGTCTTTTTACTTCATCCTCAAATCCATTAAGGAAGTACCGCTAATTGTCACCTAAAGTTAGAGGTTCAACGTTTTTCAGTATTATGTGGCATCTAAAGTGTCTTTAAACAATTCCATGATTGTGCATCTTCCCATGTGCTATCAGGGTTTCATTCTTTTATTTTATATCAATGTTGAAAATGATATGAGTATTGGGGTCAAATCTACCTATGCTTTTCATATGCATCTATTCTGTAAAAACAAAAGGATACAAAGAATGCATCTATGTTTATTTTTCTGGTAGAACTGAAACAGACATGTAAACCTTAAGGTTTACATGTCAAGTAATTACAGTATATAAAATTATTATTCTATATCTCAGAGATTCACATGATTTTTTGTATTCAGAGTAATATATACTTGTAAACAATTTATTTCAGTACTCAGAGTTCATGCACAAACACTGTTCACAATTTTGCTTTTAATGCCATTCATTTCGGCAGGAAAAATGGGAACTCATTCTCTTTATTTTAGTATGCAAATGCTAGTTTAGTGTCGGCATGGGAGTGTAAACTCCACAGTAAAAAATCGACCAGCGTGTAAAGAATTTTATAAATAGTGTTTATGAAAGGGAAAAGGCTAAGCATTGAAAACTATCATTAATGATATAGTAGGGTTTGAACACCCACGAAGGTATATACAAGCTTATATTAAACCTTTTATGATTACAATTTTATTGTTATACTATGTCTTTTTATCGATATATCACATTACCGTAAATAGAGTATCTATACATGTTTTTAAATGTATTTTCCATTACTCGATATAGTATATTTTCATATCTACTCTATATACAAATACATTTGATTTTTTAGTATGGAAACTCAAATTTGTTTCTATCAAATCTATATACGATTTCCATTTCTTTTCGGGACGAACCATTTAATTTTTTTTATCTTTTTATATGTTCGGAATGGGACCTCGATGTCCATGGTCGAGCTCCGGCCATTATTTTGAAACCCAAAATAATACACAAAGGATAGAATTAGCATTAATGTGATTTTCCAGCGAATAAACGTTGTATAAAATACATTTACACGATAGGGTTATGTTACCCATTGGTTCACGAATACATAGTAAATACATCTATATAAGCGATTTGTAAATTAAAAATGAATGCGAATCTATCCTACTAGTAACCCTGTTCATTGCTTAAAGAGAAAACTAGAGACAAAGAGCAAAACGTGTAATAACCGAACTCTATATATAACATTTCGTGAGGGTTTAAATGATGTCCCACATATATATATATACATATTGTATGAAAAAAAAATAGCTAAACCTCGGACCATTTTCCCATCTATTTCAAATATGGAACCATTCCTTTAAGAGCATAACTAAAAATGAATTTTTAAGAACCGTCGATACACATATGTGGTCGAGCCAACCTTTAACATGTTAATAAAGTATTTACAATACAAGTTCTGCTCTATAATAAATATATTCACCTACAGGCAGTGAATCCCTCTCTTAATGAGTTAAGCACAATCACATAAAAATAACAAGGCCGCCGGCCATTTGTTTCGTGACGCGGACAGTAAAAAAACCAACTGTTCTAAGTAACCCATCTCTAACCGTCAGGTTAGTTTTCACCCGAGACTCATGGAAATGACAGGTTACTTGGCCATCAACAAGAACTATTCCTTCCTAGTTCGTGGAGCTAGTTGTGGGCCTTATCCATCACACCTTGAATGCTTAGTTTCACTTGCACACGAATTTCCAACGAGAAGTTCGTTGTGGACAGTAAAAAGTTAATGTTAAAACTTGAATGTGGACAATGATTGTTTGTTACCAAACAACTTAATTTTGGATAGGAAATACACAAGGACTGGGAGAGTGGAAGTATCACACTTGCACAATACAAAAAAGAAGTTGAATCTGACAACAATATTTACAATCAAATTAACAAGGTAAAACGATGTAACAATGCGTTAAACAACTATTTCTTACTTGCACTTATGTGGACACACCAACAAGGTGTTGTTGGACTTTGCATTTTGCTTAGAACAGAATGGAGCACATTCCTTCTGGTTTGAGTGTGAGCCCTCTACAAAGAGCAGAGGTGCTCTGCGACGAACCAGTCGCAACAATAAGGAGAGGTCCTGACTGCAGCAAGCGTTTTGTCCAACGCTGCAGTACTGGTTGGAGGAAGAGGTTACCTATGAGACCGGTCAACCTACTCCCTTAAATGCTTGGTACAGTATTGTAATGGGTGCCAAGCACCATACCAAGATCAATGACATAAGTTTGATCATGCTTCCCAATTGGCATGATCGGGATCGTGATCAACGATCAAACTTTCCATCGAATTTATTAACCATTAGGCGAGCTTGAATGCAGTGGCATCGAACTTGACAAAATCACGGGGTAGTTGGAGTGGGCTAGTTGGAACAAGAGCGCAACTTCCACGTCGGAGTGTTGAAACACTTGTGAATGCCGAGGGTGTAGTCACCTTCCAGGAGGGAAACCCAAGATGGGTTTAAAACAGTAGCTTATGCGTGTATAGTCTACGTGGCTATCATCGTTATGTCTAGCACGAATACATAACATTAACATTGTTGCATACTTTAACTTAGTGCATAGTTATATTATATATGTAATAAATATTATAACCTATGATCATAACAACGATTAAATAATAGTCGGTTTTTGGTTTACATATACGTGGATAATGTAACAGGGTTAATCCATGAAGGTCGTTCATGATTTTTGGCAAGCGAAGCGCCACATTAGAGGAAATTTCAATTTAAAATGGGCCTTCCAAAAATAATATAAATTCCCTGTCATCATGTATTAGCCAATCAAAATGCTTTAAAATTCATCAAGGGAGCACCTAAAAAAATTGGAGGGAAAAAATAAAAACTATTTTTTTGGATCATATTTTCAACTTATCTCCTTGTAGGTTTACTCAAATTTTAAGTGGCAGGACTCGTTGGATGCATAATTAAATTATGCATCCAACAAGTACCCATGTTGCATACTTTTAATAACATCCACACCATGAAAAATAGAAAATACTTAAAAAAAACGTGTTTTCTCTCACTAGAAACACATTTTTTAATGTATTTTCAATTTTTCATGGTGTGGATGTTGTTAAATGTATGCAACATGGGTACTCGTTGGATGCATAATTTAATTATGCATCCAACGAGTCTTCCCACTTGAAATTCGAGTAAACCTACAAGGAGATAAGTTGAAAAACGATCCAAAAAAGTAGTTTTTTTACTCTCTCTCTACTATTATTTTCTTATTTTCTTATTATTTTCCTTAGGAGGCCCATTTTTTACCCAAATTTCCTCTAATGAAACTTTGTGCTGTAGACCCTCGATCAAGGTCTTTTCAAGCCCTCGATCGAGGGCCTTAAAATACCTAGATAGAGGTTTTATAAAAGACATCGATCTAGATATCAAGGTATTTATCCCTCAATCGAGATATTTTAAAAATCTCGATTAAGCAAATACCTCGATCAAGAGCCTAAAAAACAGGCCGAAAGCCCTTTTCACTGCAAAAACAAAATTTTGTCTACCTTCCAGAGCCTTAAACTATGTCATTAAATGCACATTAATGGGCGGACTTGATACCATTGGATTATCAATGAATCGTCTATCCATATACATATAATTTACTAATTTTTATCTTCATATGTCATTTGTTTTTAAATTTTTGCTAAATATTACCCTAAAAGACCTTGTCGACAACTTTTAATGAGCTCAAAGATATATCAACAACTTTCAAAATACACCTCCAAAAAATATGAAAAAATATACAAGCACTACATCAGCGCATCCTCTTCAAAAGGATATTTTTAATTTTGGAAATTATGTAAACAATCAAAATATTTGGCGCACAAACGCACATGTGTGCAAAATACGACTGAAATATTCATTGGTTAGTGTCGAAAAATAATAATAATAAATATAATTTTTCGATAAAAACTAAAAGAAAAATATGTACACACTAGTGCATACTATCTAGATCATGTTCACATATTTTATTTTTTTTAATTATTAATTTAACATTAAATTATTTTGCAAACACACAAGCCACTTGTTAATTTCTCTCCAAATTTTTAAGGACACATGTTTCATAAATGAAAATTTGACATGGTAAATGAGATTGGTATATTTTAAAAAAAATATTATTGAAAAGCCAACATAATTCTCTACATTTCATTTTTTAACCGCATGTCGAAATTCTTATGGAAAATATGAGTTTCGAGAGCTTCAATTTAATACATGGGTAAAATTTCCATTTTTCATCGCCATATTTGGCCAAAAAGAGTCACATATTCATGGAATCACCCAATATAATTACATTTATAACCTTGGTTCGATATTATGTTGACAATGTATTGTACACAATTTAATTATTACATGATAGTGCCTACGAAAACGTTGTTACTTGATTGGTTCACATTTGGGGAACCAAAAAGCACATAGGTTATTTTATAATGAGCCTAGAATTACGAGGATAAATCTAAGGTATGGTTATATTGCTAGCATATAAGTTTATATGTTAGTAATATGATTATAACATATAACTATATGTTATTTGATTTGTATTCGCATAAACTATAAACGTTTATAATGCATAGTAATATTGTTTTAGAATTGCAATGAAGTTTATGATCATTAAAATGCTACAAATGTTGTTTGTGCATAAAATATATGGTTGCAAACATTTTATTGTATAGTTGATATACATTTTGTTTACATATGAGTTTGTTAGATATGTTAAACATGTTGTGTATTGGTTACACAAGGATAAATATAGGAGATATTATACGTTGACACTTACATTAAAATCAACATAAGTAATAGTTTAAGTATAGTGCACATGAAATTAAAATCTAAGTAAGTTATAATTAAAACTTAGTTTACATGCTTCTGAGAATTATTTAGCCAAGGGAAATTATTCAAAAAAAAAAAATTGGTGTAGAAGAGACGTGACAAATTTTATTCTATAGCATACTATTAATTATTTTAGTGAGAAAATGTATGTTTTTTTTACTGTTGCCTAACAAACAACTGTTTATCACACATAGACAGAAGTGTGGGATGAAAATAGGAAATAGCTAAAAAATGAATTCTGCAGAACAAGAGGGAAGGATTTTTTGGAGACATCTATTCAACGAGGCGAAATGGCTAGTAGGTAGGAAAGAAATCCGAACTCTCAAAAAGAAAAAACAACATCTAGGGAAATGATGGAGACTGTCAAAAGCCTTAAAGCTTAGCTGTTAAGCATTAAGGAAGAAAATATTAAAATTTTGAGGAACAATGAGAGATCAATGCAATTCTGCTACAAAATCTCACTGAGAAATAAAACAGTCATTTACCAACACAAGAAGAACAACATGCAGAAAAGTCAGCGATGAAAAGAAATTCCAAGTTTAAGACTACTCATCCAAGAAATTTTGTGAGCTATAATATGGACATCATCAACGAAGAGTCACTTGGACAAGATTCCGAAGAGTTTGTTCGTAAAAAGGAAAATAAAATTGGAAAAATGAATCAGCTACACTCAGAATTTTGGAAGATTAAGCCTCCTAATTTCAATGGGGAAATTAAGACTGGAGAAGAAGCTGAGCTATGCCTTAGGGACATGGAGAAGTATTTACGAATGTTTGACTATTCTGGTCTCATAAAAGAAAGAATTGTTATTTTTAATATGCTAGGGAAAGCTTCAGCATGGTGGGAGGATCTTAAGCTGACAAAAGATATCAATGAGAAAAACGTGAAATGGAAATATTTTGTGACATTCCTTAAATAGAAATATCTGTGTGAAAGGTACTATGACAGAAAGGTAAAATATTTTTATGACCTAAAACTGGGACAACAAACTATGGTGGAATTAATTAGCAAATTTCTGGAATTACTCAAGTATGTTCCCTATATTCAAGATGAAAAAGTCAAAATTCAACGTTTCCTGAATTGTTTACCTTTTAGTTTCAAAGATCGGATAGAGTGTGATGATCCGAAGACATTAGAGGATGCCTTCAGAAAGGATAGATTTTGTTTTGAACAAAGTCAGAATAAGGCTAAAGTATATAAGAGGTGGAATTAAAAGAAGAAGACAAAGTTTGAACGTAGGCAGAAAGGTCATAAGCCCAATAATTTCAAAAGTCAAGTTATGTGTGCACCTTTCAGCAGCAAGTTCGATGGCAATAAATCGCAATCAAACTTTGTTCCACCAAGTAAGAAGATGAACATTGAAGGTACAAGAAAACCGGAAGACACACCATCTAAACCAACAATCAAATGCTGGGGTTGTGGAGAAAATCATAGATGGTATGAATGTCCTCATCAGAAGGAGAAAAATAAATCAGTGCATAATATTCAAGAGGCTTCTACAGTTCAAGATGTAACAAGGAGTCCAAAAATTTATGCTGCATTAAACAATTGACAAGAAGAAAATCAAGCCTTTATTATTGAGGTTGAAGGTATGATTTCCGGGACACCTGTTTCTATATTGATTGATTCTGTAAAATTTATATAGACCCAAAAATTTGTGAGTCCTGCAAACTAAGAAAAAATAAATACATGCAGCCTTGGCTAGTTCAAATGGGCACATTGAAAAAAATAAAAGTTTATGAAGTAGTGAATCAATGTCCTTTAAAGTTAACTGAATCTTACACTAGTACAGATCTAAATATTTTCCATTTGGATCTTACGATTTACTTATCGGTATGGATTGGCTGGAAAAACCTAGAGTTGTCCTAGATTGTTACCAGAAGTCTGTTACTTTTGTGAATGATGTTGGGAAGTTTGAAAAGATTCAAGGGATAGTAAGGACAGTAAAAGTAAGGGAAATTTCTGCACTTCAGCTAAAAAGAAATGCATGAAAAGGGTGTAAATTATATGTTGTTCACTTAGCAAAAAATTAGAAAAGTAAAGTTTTCGTTTTAACAAAACACCGTGTGTTGGTTGAATTTGAAGATGTGTTTCCCGAGGAAATTCCTGAGTTACCAACCAATAGAGAACTTGATTTTACAATAGACCTATCTCCATGAGCAGTACGTATTTCTAAGGCACCTTATCGTATGAGTACTCCTGAATTGATATAATTGAAAGAGCAATTGCAGGAGCTATTAGAAAAAGGTTATATCCGCCCAAGTGTATCCCCGTGGGGAGCACCGGTGATCTTTGTTCGGAAGAAGGATGGCACTTTCCGACTGTGTATATATTATAGACAGATGAATAAAGTAACTATAAAAAAATCGATATCACTTTCCAAGGATTGATGATCTGTTCGATCAAGTTGGAGGTGCTATTCTATTTTAAAAGATAGATTTAAGGTCAAATTACCATCAAATCAGAATCAAAGAAGAGGATGTGCATAAGACAACTCTATGTACTCGGTATGAAAATTATGAATTTGTGGTGATGCCATTCGGTTTGACGAATGCACTTGCCACGTTCATGTGCCTTATGAATAATGTTTTCAGTAAGTACCTGGATAAGTTTGTTGTGGTGTTTATTGATGACATACTCATATACTCAAAGAATGAAAGTGAGCATGAGTAACATTTAAGGTTAGGGATGAAAGTCCTAAGGGAAAATTAGTTATATGCAAAGCTAACTAAATGTGATTTTTACAAAGAGCAAATACAATATTTGGGTCACATAATATCAACCCAAGGTATCGTGGTGGATACTGATAAGATCCAGTCCATAATGAGCTAGCCTACTCCCCAAAATGTAAGCAATGTCCACTGTATTATGGGATTAGCCGGATTCTATTGGAAATTCATTAAAGGATATTCCAAAGTGGCTCATCCTATCACTTCTCTTCAGTGAAAGGAGGTCAATTTTATTTGGGCAGCCAAATGTGAAGATAGTTTTGTGAACTTGAAACAATTTCTTACTTCAGCTCCTGTTTTAAAGGTAGTTGATCCTTATGGTGACTTTGTAGTATGCACGGATGCATGCAAGGAAGGAATGGGAGGTGTGTTAATGCAAGATGGTTCTGTAATCGGTTATGAATCTAGAAAATTAAAGACCCATGAAGTAAACTATGCAACACATGATCTAGAACTGGCTGCCATAACTCATGCTTTGAAAATGTGGCGACATTATATTCTTGGGAAAAGATTTGATCTTAAAACTGATCACATTGGGCTGAAATAAATTTTCAAACAACCAAATCTGAATGGTAGACAAGCAAGGTGGCTAGATTTCTTAAGCGAGTTTGACTTTGAAATCCAACACATTAAAGGAACACAAAACAAAATAGTTGATGCTCTTAGTAGGAAAATTCACATGTTAGCAAAGACTTTAGTTAATAGTTTATCAATCTAATTTGGTATTAAAAATCTAGACAACAGCTGAAAAAGGACCCAAAATATATAAATTTAATGCAAAAGTGTGATGTAGAAAATTAAGATGAGCAAGCAATAGATTACAGTATATCAAAAGATAGACTGGTGTTATTCAAAAACAGATTATATATACCAAATCAGAAACAATTAAAACAATTGATTCTTGATGAATTTCACAAAAGGCCATATTCTGGTCGTCCAGGTTATCAAAAATGATAACAGCTGTAAAAAAAAAGTACTATTGGCCTAGATTGAAGTCTGAAATTGCTGAGTATATAGCAAAGTGTATGGATTGTCAAAGGGTGAAAGTGGAACATCAACACCCGGCTGGTTTGTTACGACCTATAACTGTACCAAGTTGGAAATGGGAGACTGTTTTAATGGATTTCATCACTGGGTTGCCTAAAAATAACAAACAACATGATGTTATTATGGTTGTGGTAGACAAGTTAACTAAGCCAACTCATTTCATACCAGTTAAATCCACATTCAAAGAAATACATATTGCAGACATATTCATGAAATAAGTCTTTAGACTTCATGGAATTCCAAAGGCGATTGTGTCTGATAGCGATTTGAAGTTTACCTCACACTTTTGGAAGGAGTTATTTACAGGTTTGGGAACTAAACTGAGTTTTAGTACATCCTACCACCCTCAAACAAATGGACAGACTGAGAGGGTGAATCAGATTCTGGGATACATGCTTCGGTTGTATGTCATGGATAACCCAAATCAGTGGGAAAATTACCCACACTTGGATGAATTTGCTTACAATAATGGGTACCAAACTTCTGCAGGAATGAGTCCATTCAAAGTTTTGTTTGGCAGAAAATGTAAAACCCCTATCACTTGGGATGATCTGGTGAACCAGATTGTGTTGGGTCCTGAGTTGTTAGAATAACTAGAAAACATTATGCAGGAAGTTAAAACAAACTTAAAAACTTCTCAGGACAGACATAAAAGTTATGCAGATCTCCATAGAGAACATAAATAATTTGAAGTTTGGGATCATGTATTCCTAAGGGTGAAAGAAAAGAAAATCTCTTTGAGTTTAGGCAAGGTTTCCAAACTGGCACCAAGATACTGTGGTCCTTTCCAAATACTTGCTAGCATAGGACATGTTGCTTATCAGTTAGCTCTATGAACAAAATTTAAATTACATGATGTGTTTCATGTTTCATTGTTAAAGAAATATGTATATAATCCTAAGCATATTGTAAATTGGCATGTGATTTAGGTGGAATCAGAAGGAGACTTCCACACAGATCCTATATGCATACTCGATCGGAAAGAGGTGGTACTTCATGATCGAACCATCGTCCAGATAAAAGTGCAATGGCAGCACTATAAGCCCGAGGAGGCTGCTTGGTAAATGGAAAAGGAAATGCGAGTAGCATACCCTTTTCTGTTCGAAGAAGTACATGACACAAACTGATTTTAGTTATTATGTTTTTTTTTTGTTTTGAAATTGTTTAACACCGAGCACATTGAAAACTTAATGGGAGGGGAAATGTAATACCCCAAATTTTGGACTTATAACCCCTTTTTATATTTTTTTAAGTATTATTTCATTTTACTTAGGTGACATTAGAAATTTGATTAGTTAATTTATGATGACCATGTGGACCGGCACGTTAATGAGATGGCAGTCACAGTTCCTATGGGTTTCGAGGATAAATACCAAATAAAATAATAATGAGAAATTATTATGGAGACACTTGTAAACCCTAAAGAAAATTTTAGGGTAAATAATGGAATTACAGAAATGAAAATTAAGAGACCTCACAACAAGGAGAATAAAAAGAGAAAGGAGGAATTCATTCACACATTATCATTATCACACAAGAGAGAAAGGAGATTAGGGGATAAAATAACCAGAGCTAATGGAGACAATGAAATAGGGGCATTTTGGAGCACAAACTGAGCGAGAAAAAAGGGAAATCATAGCAACTCGGTATAACTTGGAACACTAGTTGTGTTCAGGTAGGAGTACTACCACAAGTCTGTAGGAGCAGTGCGAATACTCTGAATAGGCTGTGACTGGTTGTTCTCTTAAGTGCAAAGACTTAAAAGTCCTTGGAGCATCTTGGAGCTGAGGAGTACTAAGTTGGATGTTGGGTTGTCCACTGCCACAGAACTTTTATAAATAACTTGGGGAAACAAGTTAAGGGAACATAAAATATAAACTCTGACTTAGAGAGACTGTGAACTCAGCTCGGGGGTGACCACAAGAGAAAGGAAGACTTGCTGGTCAAAGGCTGGGAGGTTTGTGGTTGTGTTCCACTGGTCAACTAGAAATTGCAGATAAGTACTTATGTTATTATATTTAAATGATGTTATCACTACATATTTACAGATGGTTTTATTTGTACATTTTTGCCATGTTTCTCGAAGGATTTTCTATCTTTAGATCTGAACATAAATGATCTTAGGAGTAATAGAATCCCATATGTGCTATCACAGTTTCATTATTTTATTTTATATCAATGTTGGAAATGATATGAGTATTGGGGTGAGATATAGCTATGTTTTTCATATGCATCTATTATGTAAAAACAAAAGGATACAGAGAATGCATCTATGTTTATGTTTCTAGCAGAACTGAAACAGAAATGTAAACCTTAAGGTTTACATGTCAAGTAATTACAGTATATAAAATTATTATTCTATCTCTCACACATTCACATGATTTTCTATATTTAGAGTAATATATTCCTGTAAACAATGTATTTGAGTACTCAGAGTTCATGCATAAAGACTGTTCACAATTTTTCTTTTAATGCCATTCATTTCGACACGAGAAATGTGAACTCATTCTCTTTATTTTAGTATGAAAATGCCATTTTAGTGTCGGCATGGGAGTGTAAACTCCACGGTTGAAAATCGACCAGCATGTAAAGAAGTTTATAAACAGTGTTTATGAAATGGAACAGGCTGAGCATTGAAAAATATCATTCATGATACAGTAGGGTTTGAACACCCACAAAGGTATATAAAAGATCATAATAAACCTTTTATGATTACAATTTTATTGTTTTACTTTGTCTTTTTATAGATATATCACATTACCATAAACAAAGTATCTATACCTGTTTTTAAATGGATTTTCCATTACTTGATGGAGTATATTTTCATATCTACTCTATATACAAATGCATTTTATTCTTCAGTATGGAAACTCAAATTTGTTTCTATCAAATATGTATATGATTTCCATTTATTTTCGCGATGAACCATTTAATTTGTTTTTATCTTTTTATGTGTTCGGCATTGGAGCTAAAACTCCATGGTCGAGCTCCAACCATTATTTTGAACCCAAAATAATACAGAAAGGATAGAATTAGCATTAATGCAATTTTCCAGTGTATAAAATAGATTTAGAGGCTATGGTTATGTTACCCATTGTTTCACGAATACACAGTAAATACATCTATATAAACGATTTGCAAATTAAAAATGAATGCAAATCTATCCTAATAGTAACCTTGTTCATTGCTTAAAGATAAAACTAGAGACAAAGAGCAAAACATGTAATAACCGAACTCTGTATATAACATTTCGCGAGGTTTAAACATTGTCCCACTTATATATATACATATTGTATAAAAACAAAACAGCTAAACCTCGGACCATTTTCACATCTATTTCAAAGATGGAACCATTCCTTTGAGAGCATAACTGAAAACGAGTTCTTAAGAACCGACGATACATACGTGGTCGAGCCAACCTTTAATAGGTTAATAAAGTATTTACAATACAAGTTCCACTCTATAATAAATACATTCACGTACAGGAAGTGAGCCCTCTCTTAACGAGTTAAGCACAATCACATAAAAAGAACAAGGTCAATGACCATTTGTTTCATGACGTAGACAGTAAAGAAACGAACTTTTCTAAGTAGCCCATCTCTAACCGTCGGGGTAGTTTTCATCCAAGACTCATGGAGATGATGGGTTACCTGGCCATCAACGAGAACCATTCCTTCCTAGTTCATGGAGCTAGTTGTGGGCCTTATCCAACACGCCTTCAACGCTCATTTTCACCTACACACGGATTTCCAATGAGAAGTTAGTTGTCGAGAGTAAAAAGTTAATGTCAAAACTTGAATGTGTGAAAGAATCGTTTGTTACAGCAACTTACTTTTGGATAGGGCAGACGCAAGGATCGGGATAGTGGAAGTATGACACCTGCACTCGACAAACGAGAAGTTAAATTAAATTAACACGGTAAAACGATGTAACAATGCGTTAAACAACTATTTCTTACGTGCACTTACAGGAACACACCAACAAGCTGCTGTTGGACTTTGCATTTTGCTCAGAACAGAATGGAGCACCTTCCTTCTGGTTCCGGTGTGAGCCCTCTGCACAGAGAAAATGTTCTCTACAAAGAGTCATTCGCAACAATAAGGAGAGGTCTTGAATGCAGTAATGGTTTTGTCCAACGTTGCAGTACCGGTTGGAGGAAGAGGTTACCTCTCAGATCGGTCAACCTGATCCCTTAAATGCTTTGTACAATATTGTAATGGGTGCCAAACACCATACCAAGATCAACGGCGTAAGTTTGATCATGATTCCCAATTGGCATGACACAGATCGTGATCAACGGCCGAACTTGCCATTGAATTTATTAAAAAATAGGTGAGCCTGAATGCAGTGGCATCAAAGTTAACAAACTCGCGGGGTAGTTGGAGTGGGCTAGTTGTAACACGAGCGCAACTTCAACGTCGGAATGTTGAAACACTTGTGAATGCCGAGGGTGTAGTCACCTACGAGGAGGGAAATCCAAGGCGGGTTTAAAACAATGGTTTATGCGTGTATAGTCTGTGTGGCTATCATCGTTATGTCGAGCACGAATACATAACATTAACATTGCTGCATACTTTATCTTAGTGCATAGTTATAGTATATATGTAATATATATTATGACCTATGATCATAATGACTTAAATAATAATCGAATTTTGGTTTACATATACGTGGATAATGTAATATAATTACATTTTGACATTATGTTGACAATGTATTGTACACAATTTATTTATTACATGATAGTGCCTACAAAAACGTTGTTACGTGCTTGGTTCACATTTGGGGAACCAAAAAGCGCATAGGTTATTTTATAATGAGCCTAGAATTACGAGGATAAATCTAAGGTATGGTTATATTGTTAGCATACAAGTTTATATGTTAGTAATATGATTATAAAATATAAAGTTATATGTTATTTGATTTGTATTCGCATAAACTATAAACGTTTATAATACATAGTAATATTGTTTTAGAATTGCAATAAAGTTTATGATGATTAAAATGCTACAAATGTTGTTTGCACATAAAATATATGGTCGCAAACAATTTAGTGTATAGTTGATATACATTTTGTTTGCATATGAGTTTGTTAGATATGCCATAAACATGTTGCGTATAGGTTACACAAGGATAAGTGTACGAGATATTATATATTGATACTTACGTTAAAATCAACATTTAAGTAATAGTTTAAGTATAGTGTATATGAAAGTAAAAGTTAAGTTATAATTAAAACTTAGTTTACATGCTTGTGAGAATTATTTAGCTAAAGGAAATTATTCAAAAAAAAATGGTATAGAAGAGACATGACAGAGATTTATTAAATCAAGATTTTCAGATTGATGAGTTAGTTTATGTGGCATTATCTAGATACTTATTTGACTTACTTGAAATGTGGTGATGTTAAATTTGATGTAAGGATGCTAAAATCATTTTTTTTTAGTTTAAATTGTCCCAAAGACACCATCAAGCTCAAACATAACATGCAACATTATTATCGGAATGTCATAATGGAATAATGTGACATTACACTCAACTCATTCAATTTCTTACTTTTGTGTAACTTCATCATATGACATAATATTAATATGATCCATTTACATACTAAAGTGATAAAAAACACTATAATATGACATAATATTAAAGTTATCAAAAAAGAAACATAACACATATATGGTACTAATATTGGAACATGTACAAGTACTTTAAATAATTGATGTACTTTAAATAATTGAAGTAGTTTTCTTTTACTTACTTTTTTTTTTATAAGTACCTTAATAATTCAAGTATTTTTCTTGTTCTACATAATATAAAAAAATTACTTTGCACTTTACAACTTTTTTTTAGTAAAATTGAATTAAAAAATACTATCATCTCTTTCACATAAAATTGCAAACAACCCAACATTGGCAGCTTCTTTGGTATTAACCGCGAAGGGCTGGTTGGCGATATCGGGGCTATAAAACATGTCAGCAGCTCTGAAGGCCGGACTGTTGGAGACCTTGGGTTTGAAGCTCATGTTGGGGCTGAAGCTCTGAGTGACATCGTTGGTCCTGGGCTCACCTTGTCCATTCTTCATGTTGTTGGCCATTTTGATGGTATTCTGGGTATCACTAAGCTGAAACTGAATGCTTTCTAGGCCAATAAGATTTCGACTTCGGCCCCAAAACGCCTCACTTCAACTAAATCAAACGCCTCCACTTCAACTAAATCTGCTAAACAGCATATCAGTATATAATATCTACTAACTCATGAACAACATATCAGTATATAATATAATATGATAAAATCATTAATAACTAACTCATGGACTAGAAAAGCCTTAAAAACTGAAACACCAAATATAAAACTTACAATCTCGTATTCTGTAACGGTTACAGAATGTAAAAACTTAATACTCAACAGGAGCCCAAAGTCGGGAAGCAAGAGATGCGAAATACAATGGCATAGCGCCTTCCTATATAGTAACCGGCGGACTCCAAATCCGGATTTGAAAACCATCTAGACTCCCAAGCGAGAATATGTGAGCGTGGAAGGTAACGGCACTAATCTTGACTAAGTTTATAGAACGACAAAAATACGACCTAACACGCCCTCGTACAATATCTAATCCCTCGTACAAAATTAGAACGACAAATATACGACCTAACACGCCCTCGTACAATATCTAATCCCTCGTACAAAATCTGAACCGCTTGTCCATGCTCTACAATACCATTATTTGGACCAATTTTCTCCTTTTTCACATGAATTTTGGTGGAATTCGCCCACCACCGTCATAGACAACACTGTTCGGACCAATTTTCTCCTTTTCACATGACTTTTGGTGCAATTCCCCCACCACCGTCATAGACAACACTGTTCGGACCCAGCTTGAGATTAATCATCTCCTATGGAAAGGAGCCAAAAAAAAGTTTAATGACGTGGCAATGCCATTTTTTATTAAACCATCTATGCATTCTCTAAATTTGTTGACTGGCCAAGCCAACGTCACCTTGATGATGTCGATTGTTTGACACATTGGTTTTATAAATTTGTTGACTGGCCAAGCCAATGTTACCTTCATGAGGTTGATCGTTTGAAACATGTCACATGGCCTCGAAACATTGTTCACATAGGATATATATTTTCTCATTCATATCATTGGGACCACTTTAGATAATGTCATGTGGCATTCAGCGAAACATTAGGGCGAGCAAACACTTTTCGAAGAAATCTTCATCTAATTATATTGGTCCCACCTTTCCATGACCTTGAAATTATTTCCAATAGAATTCATCCGAATGTTGGAGACCCGATAGGAAATTTCAAGAAATGAGGAAAGGGAGCAACGAGCAACAACTCGAAAGCCTACATAGTTATTTAACAAGTGCCACTACATTTCCTAGTGTTAATGATGAAAAGATTGAATTTGTTATATATTTATGTATGGTTATGAGGAGGGAAAATTTTAAGGATCTATAATTTTCTCAAATTGTAAAAATCTTAGCAAATCTTACCAATATTTAAATTTATAACTATAAAATGTTTGGCAATTTTCTTATAAATATTCAAATTTAAGAAGCTTATATATAGTTTGGACAATTTAGGCGACATTGAGAGTAAAAAATTATCCTATGGAATTTAGGTGAATCATCTTTGAAAAAGAGGCAAATTGGTGAATTTTTTTTGGAAAAAATGTCGAAAAATAATCCACGGGAAAAATTTCATCCCTGAAATTTTGCTTGGTTTTGGCCTTAGAAGCATTGTCCAATGACAATGCACTACAACGACAAAAAATGGAGTGCCAAAATATTTAAATTGCCTTGATTATTAATCCACTCGATACCAGAACCGAACAAATATGAATGAGTGGCGGTTATGAAGATGGTTCATGATAAAATTATTTGCTCACAACCATCCCAAGAAGCTTTTGATTCATCACAAACTTTTTTCAATATGTTGGACAGAGTGACCCCAGGTCACACGTTGAAGCATGTATTAAGCAATGGTCAGATATTCCAGAGGATGAGTGGGTTCAGCTATTCATCCATACGTTGGATACAGTTCCAAGGAACTGGTACACTGAAACAGAATTGCGTAGAGGCACTATCACTTGGCCTCTCATGATCGAAATTTTTCAACTCACTTTCAGCTTTGAGTCAGAACATCCGAGCATTGATCAGGCTTTAAAATGTATTAAAAAGAAGGTATTTGAACCATGTCCGTTACCCGAATATTCTCAACCAGATTGGGATGTCCAAATGGAACATGCCCTGGAATGTTATAATTTCACTACTGATGAAGAGGATGATGATCCTCGCAACATCAATATTCCAGAATCATAAGGGACGCGCAAAGTCGAAGGCCCTCAGCTTGATATCCCTGCCATTACAGAACACATCAAGCTCAAGAAGATTAACATTGGTACAAAAGCCGAACCCAAGTTTGCTTCTATAGGAGATTATTGGGATGATGAAACTGTTGGAAATAATGCAGATTTACTGCGTGACTACTAGGATATCTATCCTACCAAGTTCACAGAAATGAAAGGCATCTTAGGAGATTTAGGATTCATGTGCATACCATTGAAAGCGGATGCTAAGCCAGTAAAGCAGCGCCCATACAGGTTGAATCCACGATATAAAGAAAAGGTCAAAGAAGAAATTGATAAGATGCTCACACCAGGTATCATTGAGCCAGTAGAGGAAAGTGATTGGATTAGTCCTATGGTGGTACAAGACAAAAAGGCAAAAGGTGAAATAAGAATCTGCGTGGTCTTGCGCAAGCTGAAAAACGCATCAGCGCATGATCCATTTCCTACTCCCTTTACAGACGAAGTGCTTGATAATGGTGGAGGACAAGAGGCTTACTCCTTCACTGATGGCTTTTCGGGATACCATCAGTTCAGAATCCATCCAGAAGACCGCCATAAGACCACTTTTGCGACTGAATGGGGCTCATTCCAGTATACGGTAATGCCCTTTGGTCTTAAAAACGCACCTTCTATCTTCTCTAGAGTTGTTGTTGTTGTTTTTAAAGAATTCATTCATAAGTTTCTAGAAGTCTATTTTGATGACTGGATTGTGTTTGGTTTACTAAAGAACCATATAGGGAATCTACGCATGATGTTAGAAAAATGTAGACAGTATCAGATTTCCCTTAACTTGAAAAAATGTATCTTCTGTGCTCCTTTTGGTATTCTGTTGGGTCATATTGTATGCAGACAAGGACTCCTGATGGATCCTGCGAAGGTTACCATCATTTCTAATTTACCTGCACCCAACTCAGTCAAACAATTGCGCACTACATTGGGACATACAGGGTACTGCAGGAAATTTATCAAGGGTTATGCAAAGATTACTGCGCCTATGGAAAAACTGCTGAAAAAGGGTTTGAAGTTCCAATGGACAGAAGAATGCCAACAGAGCTTGGATATACTTAAAGAAAAGATGATCACTGCGCCTATTCTAGTTTTCCCAGACTGGAGAAACCCCTTTCATGTTCATGTAGATGCTTCTTCCATAGCATTGGGGGTTGTGCTTACACAACCGGGAGAAGGAGGTATCGGCCACCCCATTGCTTATTCTAGCAGAAAACTGTCAACAACTGAGAAGAACTACACCACTACAGAAAGACAAGGACTAGCTATGGTGTATGCCTTACAGAAGTTCAGACACTATCTATTGGGCGCTCATTTTAAAATGTATACTGACCATTCTGCTTTGAAGTACTTGGTCAATAAGCCAGTGTTAGGGGGAACAATTTGCAGATGGCTACTGCTCTTCCAGGAGTATGATTTTGAGGTTATTGTGAAGCCAGGGAGATTAAATGCAGGACCTGACCATTTATCTAGGATAGAGTCAGGGGAGGAACCTACAAATTTGGAGGACAATCTACCTGATGCGCAACTATTTTCTATTCAAGCAGCAGATGAATATTATTCCGATATTCTTGAGTTTCTCACTACAGGGCACGCGCCAGTTGAGTTTACAATCCAGCAGAAGAAGCAACTTGTTGTCAAAGCCGCAGACTTCACTTTGATAGCAGGCCAGCTCTATAAGTTGGGCCGTGATGAAGTCTTGCGCAGATGCATTTTACCGCATGAGAAGAACTCCATCATCACAGAAGCGCACTCAGGAACCGCAGGAGGCCATTTCGCAGGAAAGCCGACTACGCAGAAGATCTTAGCCGCAGGTCTTTGGTGGCCAACATTGCACAAGGATACTAAGGAATTTTGCAAATGTTGCGATGTGTGCCAGCGAATAGGAAAACCTTCAAGAAGAGATGAAATGCCGCTAAGACCCCAGATAACATTGCGTGCTTTTGATAAGTGGGCCATTGATTTTGTGGGACCTATCAACCCACTAGGAAAGAGAAACGGCGCAAGATACATCATCACACCTACTGAATACCTCACCAGATGGGCTGAAGCGAAGCCAGTTAAGAACTGCGACGCTGCCACTGCTGCGCAGTTCATTTTTGAGAACATTGTCACTAGATTTGGATGTCCACTGATTCTAATGAGTGATCAGGGCAGACATTTCCTGAATGAAACTATAGAGGCCCTTACCGAGGAATTCCATATTAGTCACCATAAGAGTACACCCTACCACCCTCAAGCTAATGGTACGGTTGAGGCATTCAACAAGATTCTCAAGAATGCCCTGACCAAGATCTGTAATCAACAAAGAGATGATTGGGACCTTAGAGTCACAGCTGTGTTATGGGCTTACAGAAGCACATGCAAGAAACTAACAGGTCACACACCTTTCAGTTTGGTGTATGGACAAGAAGCAGTTATGCCCATGGAATACATTGTTCCCAGTCTCAGAATTGTGCAAATTACAGAAATGGCAGATACTGTATGAGTGAAAGACTCTCACATTTGCTTGCCTTAGAAGAAGACAGACTTTTAGCCGAATTCCATAAACAAGTGCAGAAGGCAAGACAGAAAGCTTGGCATGACAGGCATATTAAGAATAAAGTTTTTCAAGAAGGAGACTTGGTACTCCTCTATGATAGTAAATTCATCAAGTTTCCAGGCAAGTTTCGTGTACATTGGTTAGGCCCTTTTCAGGTGACGAAGATAACAGAAGGAGGAGCAGTCCAGCTTGCGAAGCTGAATGGAGAATTGTTGCCCACAATGATTAACGGGAGTCGGCTCAAGCTTTATCGCGATGGCCACTCCGCTCGGTCGACTTAATGAATTGCTTAAGAAGTACAGATGTCCAGTGTAGTTGAAAGAGGCATCGCATTCTCAGTCTACACGGAAATCGTGAGACACTCAGTCTCCGAATTCCCGCGCAGTTCCTTGAAAGATCCACGCATGTCAATAAAGTTTGTTTTGAGTGACCCTATTTGTGCTCTTGCGAGGTTTTTCCCCGGGTTGTCAAACCATCGCTCTCGCGGCGTCCCTTGTTGCCAATTTTCCGCTTGAGGAGTTCTCCTCGCCGTGGATCCCTCCATGTGCACAGTTACCTATGCTGAAGTGACCCACCAAAAATTTGAAATATGGTAGCTCTATAACCGCGTCTGCATATTAATGAAGGATAAGATCGCCATTTAATTGTATTTGCTCTGACAGATTCGGCTTGATCTCCCTAATATTCGCATTTAAGGAATGAGCCGAAAGCTTTAGCTTCTCCCGGAAGGCTGTCAGAGCCCGTCCATCACAATTAATGCATCGTAGAGGCGTGGGGGTAGGGGGGTTGTCAACTCATGCATAGGCGCCTACGGCTATTAGCCCCACTTGTCCGCATTTACTACCACCTTTAGCTATAAATACCTCGCATTTGTATATTTTCGGGTTACTTTCATCGAGTTGTCTTGTTTGAGAATCTAAGTTATTGTTTTCAGAGCAGTGTCGTGCAGACTGCTTCCTTTGTTTTCAGCGTTCGTATCCTACGCTGTTCTTCCATTGGTCTGTTAAAGTGCTTGTTGTCTATACCGGTTCACGACGGAGAACCTGTCAACTGAAGAAGTTGTTCGTCAATTTATGTCCAGAGGCTTAGATTTTGGCATGGCTACCCCGAGTAACGACCTCGGCTTCCACGCACCTTGGTTGGTATGATCCCAAACAATCTCCGGGCACAAGGGCATCTCAGCAGCAGCAGCCGGATTAACCCATTTCAGAGCCTTTGGCCACTATGGTTAATTACATTCCTCCGCGTCCAGATGATGCACCTGAGGTGCATATTCCGAAGAATGCGAAGTATCTGATTCCGCTGCCTCCAATGCCGGAAATCGTGCGAGAAGAAGGGTCCCTGCTTGGACACCTTCCACTGGTTAAGTTTTCTGACTTCAACTTGGGAGACTACAGAACGTTGTTAGATTTAAACCAAATAGACAAACAAGATCTCTGAAAGAAACACAATCACAAGATAGACACACAATATACCCTGGGAAACCCTCATGGGGTAGAAAAACCCAGCAAAGCTTTCCTCAATAAGATGATCAACCAAAATACAAGATGTGCTCCTTCTCCTTGACTCCTTAGCAGATCTCCTCAACTAGTGCGCACTCTTCCACAAGTGAGTGAATGAACTAATGAGGAGTTCACCTCCTCTATTTATACTTGACTTCCAACTGACTAAAAGACTAATGGGGCCGACCTCACCTGGAGAAGTCTAATAACCCCTAAAATATAACTTCCGGGCCGACCCACTTATGGTGGGTCTAATAACCCTAGTTAATACAATCCCTTGGAGGAATAAACATCTCCAGATACATGATAGGGTTACCTCGGAGGAATGAACCATCTCCGGAATAATAAAGTACAATTATAATATTCTTTGAAGTTACAATATTTAACACTCCCCCTTAACAAGAAGGATATTATAACAATATCTGCACGAGCAAGGAGTCATCATATATGATACATCTACAAATCATCGGAAGCTTTCTTCAATTCATCTTCGTCAGTAACTCAACCAGTTACTGGAACATCAATGTCAATAGTGTCGATATCAATCCGATCATCGGCATCGTCATCAGCATCGTCATCATACGATCATCAGCATCGTCATCACACGATCATCAGCATCGTCATCATACGATCATCAGCATCGTCATCATACGATCATCAGCATTGTCATCAGCATCGTCATCACACGATCATCAGTATCGTCATCATACGATCATCAGCATCGTCATCACACGATCATATTCCTAGGACGATCAATCCTGCTCCTTTTAGGACATAGGTCCAAGGATGATACAATCCAATCTTTAGTTCTCGGAGACTTCGGTCTACGGATCAATTCTGGGACCTCAGTCCGGGGACGATGCAATCCCCTGCCTGTTCATTCAGGACTTCAATTTTCGAAGACCCAGTCTACGGTTCTATTCTGGGACCTCAGTCCGGGGATGATACAATCCCCTACCTGTTCATTCAGGACTTCATTATCGGAGACCCAGTCTACGGTTCTATTCTGGGACCTCAGTCCGGGGATGATACAATCCCCTACCTGTTCATTCAGGACTTCATTATCGGAGACCCAGTCTACGGTTCTATTCTGGGACCTCAGTCCGGGGACGATACAATCCCCTACCTGTTCATTCAGGATTTCATTATCGGAGACCCAGTCTACGGTTCTATTCTGGGACCTCAGTCCGGGGACGATACAATCCCCTACCTGTTTATTCAGGACTTTATTATCGGAGACCCAGTCTACGGTTCTATTCTGGGACCTCAGTCCGGGGACGATGCAATCCCCTACCTGTTCATTCAGGACTTCATTATCGGAGACCCAGTCTACGGTTCTATTCTGGGACCTCAGTCCGGGGACGATGCAATCCCCTACCTGTTCATTCAGGACTTCATTATCGGAGACCCAGTCTACGGTTCTATTCTGGGACCTCAGTCCGGGGACGATGCAATCCCCTACCTGTTCATTCAGGACTTCATTATCGGAGACCTTACGTCTACGGCTCTCTTCAGGACTGAAAGTCCAGGGATGATTCAATCCCCTCAACTGTCCACTAAGGACTTCATTCTCGGAGACCTTACGTCTACGGCTCTCTTTAGGACTGAAAGTCCAGGGATGATTCAATCCCCTCAACTGTCCACTAAGGACTTTATTCTCGGAGACCTTACGTCTACGGCTCTCTTTAGGACTGAAAGTCCAGGGATGATTCAATCCCCTCAACTGTCCACTAAGGACTTTATTCTCGAAGACCTTACGTCTACGGCTCTCTTTAGGACTGAAAGTCCAGGGATGATTCAATCCCCTCAACTGTCCACTCATCAATACAAGTACAAGTATCTTCATCCATACAAGTACATAATCAGCATCAACAGCATGTATACATCATACAATCATAAGCATGTATTCTTACTAATACATCTAAAAGCATGTATACATCTGTCATCAAAAGCATGTATTCTCACTAATACATCTATCATCAAATCATGTATACATCTAACATCAAAAGCATGTATACATCTAGCATGTATTCTCACTAATACATCTATCATCAAAATCATGTATACATCTAACATCAAAAGCATGTATACATCTGTCATCAAAAGCATGTATTCTCACTAATACATCTATCATCAAATCATGTATACATCTAACATCAAAAGCATGTATACATCTAGCATGTATTCTCACTAATACATCTATCATCAAATCATGTATACATCTAATATCAAAAGCATGTATACATCTAGCATGTATTCTCACTAATACATCTATTATCAAAATCATGTATACATCTAACATCAGAAGCATGTATACGTCTAGCATGTATTCTCACTAATACATCTATCATCAAAAAATCATGTATACATCTAACATCAGAAGCATGTATACGTCTAGCATGTATTTTCACTAACACATCTATCATCAAATCATGTATACATCTAACATCAAAAGCATGTATACATTTAGCATGTATTCTCACTAATACATCTATCATCAAAATCATGCATAAGTAAAAGTGAATGAAAATAAAATAGTCCTAAGTCTAACTATTTCTAAGTGATTAGGTGAAGTCTCATTTTGATGAGACTTGCTTGCCATCAGGAATCATCCTACTCCCCCTTTCTAGGAGAGTCCTTCTGAACTACACCAAGCTTGTCTCGAAAGTATTCGAATTTCACACGAGACAGTGGTTTGGTCAGGATATCAGCAATTTGATCTTCAGTGCTCACGTATTCAATCTTGATAGCTCCTTTCTGCACCATATCTCGAATATAGAAGTATCGTATCTCTATGTGTTTTGACTTATCATGGAACACAGGATTTTCTGTCATCTTGATGCAGCTTTGATTATCACACATAATCATAGTAGGATCCATTTCTAAGTCAAACACTCCAGATAACAGTTTCCTAAGCCATACAGCTTCACAGCTAGCAGAGCAAGCAGCTATGTATTCTGCCTCAGCAGAGCTGAGGGCCACACTGGATTGTTTCTTGCTGAACCAAGAGATCATAGCAGATCCAAGGCTATAACATCCACCTGAAGTACTTTTTCTGTCTGAGACACTGCCTGCCCAATCAGAGTCTGAGTAACCATGCAACTTGAGTTCATGACTTCCATCATAGAGTAAACCAAAATCTAATGTACCTTTTAAGTACCTCATTACATGCTTTGCAGCTATTAGATGAACCTTTCTGGGTTCTACTAGATACTGACTTAGGGTATTTATAGCAAAGCATATATCTGGCCTAGTATTTGTCAAGTACATTAGTGATCCAATGATCTGTCTATATAAAGTTAGGTCCACTAATTCTGATGAGTCATTAACCAAAATCTTTAAGTTAGAGTCCATGGGAGTGGCCATGGGTTTACACTCCAACATATCAAATCTCTTCAGAATTTCCACAGTATACTTACCTTGATTCAGAAAGATTCCTCTTGGTTCTTGCCACACTTCTAATCCTAAGAAGTAGTGCATCAATCCGAGATCTTTCATCTCGAATTCTGAAGAAAGCTTCTTCTTGCTTTCAATGATTTGTTTCTCATTTCCAGTTAGAAATAGATCATCTACATATAATAAAAGTATAACTGGTTCATCATCCAATACCTTGAGATAAAGGTTTGGGTCAGCTTTACTTTTGGTAAAGCCCATGCTAGTTAAGAAATTGTCAATCCTTCCGTACCAAGTTCTGGGAGCTTGTTTCAACCCATATAATGCCTTCTTCAGTTTGCATACATGAGTCCTTCCGTCATTTACCTCAAATCCTTGTGGTTGCTCTATGTATACTTCTTCTTCAATTACACCATTCAGAAAAGCTGTCTTAACATCCATTTGATGTAGTTTCCACTTCATCATGGATGCAAGAGCCATGATAGTTCTAATTGAAGTATACCTAGCAACTGGTGCAAATGTTTCTTCATAGTCAATTCCCTCCTTCTGAGAGAACCCTCTGGCTACAAATCTTGCTTTGTATTTTTCAATACTTCCATCCGCAGCATGTTTTATTTTAAAGATCCATTTGGAAGAAACCACACTTTTGTCTTTTGGTTTGGGAACTATATCCCAAACATCATTTTTCATTATTGACTGATATTCTTCAGTCATTGCTTCTACCCATTCTTTCTTTTGAGCTGCCTCTTCATAGCTGGTAGGTAGTTGATCCACAAGATCACACATCAGGGCCATATAGTTGGATACTAGCTTTGGTTTCTTCCTTTCTCTAGTGGAGCCTTCAGGAGCACCATATCTTTCTGCTCCTTGAATAATATCTCTAGCCCATGCTGGTCTTCTTTTCCTGGATAATTCTGCAACAGGAGGTTCTTGTGGTTCCAGCATGTCATGATCCTCTGGTATGTCTTCTTCAGGAATGTGAGCATTCTCTGAGATTCTGGGAGATGTATCTTCTTCATAAACTTCTTCAAGTTGACACTTTCTGGATTTCTTGAGGGCTGCTTCCTCATCGAAGGTAACATCTCTACTTATTTCTATATGATGGAAACCTGGTATGTAGATTCTGAAGGCTTTGGAAGTTTCACAATAACCAACAAATATTCCCTTCTTACCTGAGGGATCCAATTTGGATCTCTTCTCTTTTGGAATATGGATGTACACAGGACACCCAAATATTTTGAGATGACTTACCTCAGGCTTCTTTCCTGTAAAGACTTCCTCTGGAGTTTTGAAGTCAAGAGCACTATGAGATAGTCTATTTTGAACATATACTGCTGTCTTGGCTGCTTCAGCCCACAGATACATGGGAAGGTCTTGATCATGTATCATAGTCTTTACAGCTTCCATGATGGTTCTATTTTTCCTCTCAGCTACCCCATTCTGTTGGGGGTTGTAAGGAGTGGTTAGCTCCCTTTTGATTCCAGCTTCTTTACAGAATTCTTCAAATTCCTTTGAAGTGTATTCTCCACCATTATCTGTTCTGAGAATCTTGATTTTCTTGTCTGAAAGATTTTCTATTAGAGCCTTGAACTCTTTGAATTTTCCAAAGACTTCATTCTTACCCTTTAGGAAGTATATCCAAGTTTTTCTTGAATAATCATCAATGAAGGAGAGATAGTATTCAAACCCACTTAGAGATGTGGTAGGCATGGGTCCACATACATCTGAGTGTATTAGTTCTAGAGAACTCTTCGTCTTAGTTTCACTTTTCGGAAAGGGATTCTTGATATTCTTCCCTTTCTTACATCCTTTACATGAGCCATCATGATCAACCTTCAAGTTTGGCAAGCCTATAACCATCTTACTCACATATGGTAAAGCTTTATAGTTAATGTGGGCTAGTCTTCTGTGCCATAGCTCACTGGGACTAGAGACTTCATGAGCAAGGGCAGATTCTGGGTGACCCTTGAGTTTATAAAGTCCTCCTTCTTCTTCACCAATGACAATTGCATCTTTGATTGATTTTCCTTTGGTCCACATGAGTACTTGACCATCTATGAAGGCTACTCTAAATCCTTTCTTGTCTAGGGCTGAGATAGAGAGTAGATTCTTCTTTAACCCTGGAACATATAATATTTCTTTCATCTTTAAAGGTGTTCCTGAGTCAAGCTTGTAGCTTGCTTCACCAATTCCCTTGATGGGATATTGATAATCATCTCCTAGTGAAACCTTCTGGGGTGAAGACTTCTCTTCAATCTTGGAGAGAGTTTCCTTGTGACCTGTCATGTGCTTTGAAGCACCACTGTCAATGAGCCAAGTGTCTTCACCAGGAGACACAGATCCAGAGAGAGCAGAAAATAGTACATATTCTTCTGGTTCTTCTCTCTTTACTTTAGATCTTTTCTTTTGAGGCCTTTCCTCTACTTCTTCTTCTTCTTCTTCTTCTTCTTCTTCTTCACTGTCATCTTCTGCCATATGAGCATGATGTCTTTTGTGAACAAATCTTTTCTTCTTCTTCTCTGGTAGGGTACAGTCTCTGGCATAGTGTCCTAGCTTGAGACAATTGAAGCATTGGACTGTGGAGATGTCTCCCCCTTTCTTTTTGAATCTATGAGAGGGTTGAGGCCTTTTGTGGTTTACCTTCTTGAAGTAGCCTCTCTTTCCTCTTTTGGTGTGGGTGGCCAAAGCTTGGTCATCCTCTTTGAGAAGTGCTTCTCTGTTGGCAACCCTAGCCTCCTCTTGAACACAATCTTCCCATACTACATCAAACTTCATACTTTCTTTTCTGGCACACATAGTTTGAATGAATGACTCCCATGGTCTAGTGAGACCATTTAGAGCTGTCATCACAAGTTCATCTTCATCAAGAGTATCACCAATGGCATCTAGTTGTTCTTTGATTAGAGAGACTCTTGAGAAGTAGTCTTGAATGGATTCTCCTTTGTGCATCTTGGTACTTTTCAATTGAGTCCTTAGATTCATCTTTCTGTTGATGTTCTTTCCTTCATACATTCTTCCTAGGGCATCATACATTTCCTTTGGAGTCTTCTTGGAAGACACTTGGGGAATCAAGTGATCTTTAATGGAATCAGCTATGATTCTCTTTGCCCTAATCAGATCCTTCCTGTGTTTTTCTTTGGCTTCCTCTTCTTCTGGTTCTGCAACTTCCTCCTTGATATAATGAGCAAGATCATTCTCCTCAAGAATGAGACCAATTCTGTATTTCCATGCTCGGAAATTCTCTATGCCTTCTAGCTTGTCTTCAAGCTTAGTATTTGGAGCCATCTTCTCTTGGGGGAGTCCAAGAGACAGAGTAGACTTACCTGGGAAGTTACTTTTCACTTTTCCGGAAACTGGAACAGAAATTTATCGCACTTTTGGTAGAATTAGGGTTTGACTTTCCCGGAGTTCTACCCAACCAAAAAGTTCGATCTATAGCTCAAAAGAATGCTCTTGAGAAGGGCTATCCAGTCATGTAATCAGAAATCAAAAATTACAACTTTTTTTTTCTGAAACCAAAATCTGACGTATCGCACTTTTGGTAGAATTAGGGTTTGACTTTCCCGAAGTTCTACCCAACCAAAAAGTTCGATCTATAGCTCAAAAGAAAGCTCTTGAAGAGGGCTATCCAGCCATGCAACCAAAAATCAAAAATACCAACTTTGGGCTGAAAACCCTAACTTCACCAAAGAGAGAGAAAGAGGTATTCTTACCTTGTGAAAGATGTCCTATTCAGTCTAGCTCTGATACCATGTTAGATTTAAACCAAATAGACAAACAAGATCTCTGAAAGAAACACAATCACAAGATAGACACACAATATACCCTGGGAAACCCTCATGGGGTAGAAAAACCCAGCAAAGCTTTCCTCAATAAGATGATCAACCAAAATACAAGATGTGCTCCTTCTCCTTGACTCCTTAGCAGATCTCCTCAACTAGTGCGCACTCTTCCACAAGTGAGTGAATGAACTAATGAGGAGTTCACCTCCTCTATTTATACTTGACTTCCAACTGACTAAAAGACTAATGGGGCCGACCTCACCTGGAGAAGTCTAATAACCCCTAAAATATAACTTCCGGGCCGACCCACTTATGGTGGGTCTAATAACCCTAGTTAATACAATCCCTTGGAGGAATAAACATCTCCAGATACATGATAGGGTTACCTCGGAGGAATGAACCATCTCCGGAATAATAAAGTACAATTATAATATTCTTTGAAGTTACAATATTTAACAAACGTATCCTCAGTTCGCGCTGGATCGCTATCTGACGGTAGTCCATAATCCCGTTAGGAAGGTTGATGAATTCGTCCCGAAGGAATTTGCAGCAAATTTAGAGAGGCCTGGACTGTTGAACCTGTTGAAGCTACCGCACTTCGGGCGTAGCAATGAAGTCAATGCAGTTGCTAAGGCCCTGCTATCCCGCGTTCATGGTGGTTATCTTTGGCTGGGGAGGCCAATCAATTTGAATGTGGACTTGATTCATCGTATTACCGACCTATCTAAGGTTGGTAAGGACCCCAATGTTCATTTTGTTGGTAAAGACAAGGACAGAAAATTGGCTGCATAGCTGGTGCAGAAATACAAATTAACAAGAGGAGGTCGGGATTATGACCTCACTCCAGTTGAAGATGAAGCACTTAGATTCACCGGCAGTCCGCTTGCAGGCAGACTTCTCACGAAGTGCAGACCTAAAGAAGTTACTGGAGCTTTCGTAGAGATCGCAATCGCAGCTGTGGAGGGAGAGCAGTATAATTGGTCTCTCTTCCTCCTGAATTCTTTCTTGGAGGACTGCCGGAACATTCAGGACACCACCGGTCAGTTGTTCCATTTTTCTTGGCTTTTGATTTTATGTGCTTTTGTCGGGTGGAAGGAGCCCCCCAACACACAGTTCCTTCTGTGCCGCGTAGGAGAGGTTGCAGGGATGCGCTATGTAAACCTCTAGGATTCTAGCAATCCCGCGAAGCGCAAGATGAACCGCGCCGTGTTCTGTGAATATTACCATCTCCTCAAGGACACTATCCAAAAGATGCCGAGGCTGACTGAGGAGACAACACAAATCTATGGAGCGAAGCTGGTCTTTTCTGCCAACTTGCATGAAATTTACCTCCGCCCTTGCGGCATTCAGGAAGAATGGGCCGTAGCCCTCTACCGGATGACTATTGAGGACATTGAAGAAACAATAAAGTCTTGGCTAGACGAATGGAGGCAGGCCGCTGAAGTCACATCCGTGATGCCACCCCCTTATGCGCAAGAAAAAGATAAAGGAAAGGAAAAGGCCGCGCAAACGACTGATGAAGCTCCGGCAGGACCACCCCCAAAGAAGCAAAAGCTGTCGTACCTCGCAGAAGCGACAGAAGATCCGTCTGAGACCCTTGCCGTGGGGTTCGACCAGTACTTGAAGGAGCAATTTCCTGAGCTACGGACCTCGCAGGCTCACATCAGAAGTGCTCTGGGCCTGTAGCTCGTGGAGTTAAAAGGTCTCGCAGGAAGAGTTGCGCAGACCTAAGCGCCAGCATCTAGTTCGCAGACGCCGCAGGCATCTACAAGCACCGAGCGGGTTGAAGTACTTGCAGAAAGGCATACTGTCATTCACATCCCGCCTACAAGTATGACACTTCCGGATCGTTTGGCCGCACTGCAGGTAAGCGCAGTTGGCCCCATTGAAATAAATTTGTCTTTAATTCCAATAGAAACTTTGCAGTTAGTGCAAGAGAAAGTCTCTATTGAGCTGAGTGCTAGGAGCTCTCCACATTCCATGCAAACCAAAGACTGCAATCGCAGGAAATAGAGCTGAAGGCAGGCTATAAGAACATCTCTGAGCAGCTCGCACTTTATGAGGCACAAGACACTGGGATAAGAAATGTAGTTGATGAAATCGCCCAGGAGCTGCCGGCCTGCCAGATTCAACCAGACCTTCCTCTGGTTGAAAAAGTGCGAATTATTGGCGGAAGGGTGAAAGCCCTAGAGTAGGAAATAGTTGCTATGGCTGAGGACCATAGAACGTAGATCGTCGAGTTGGAAGCTCGTGTCGCAGCGCCTCATAGAGATGAAAGGCAGGAACAATTTGAAGCACTGCACATAGCTTCCACGCAAATGAAGTGCAGAGTAGATGAAGCCTGGAACCTCATGACGCAAGCTATGGAGGCTTGGGATGAGCTTGAGACGCTGCCTTTCAAAGTTGGTCTTTCAGAACAGGTACAAGCAGCAGAACAGTCCCTAACTGTTCTGAGTGAAGAAGCTAAGGCCTTAGAAGGCTTAAAAAAAATGAGGAAAATGAGCGAAGTACGCAGAGTACAACAACGACTGCACAAGCTCAGAAATGAAGATGCTAATCTCAGCAATAGAATTCAACCATTTATGGATGAATATGCTGAACTTGTTGCCCAAGCCGAGGAAAAGATCAAAGAATTTGCTGAATCTCAACAGTTGGTTGATGGCATAACCGAAGAAGAAGCCAGTTCAGATATGGTGCAGACAACTGCGGAGTGCGTGGAAGAAATGGACTCCGCTATTGCGCAATGAAAGAAAGCATTTGCTACGACCCAAGCAAATGCAGACATGCAAGTAAAGCGACCACACGCTAGTGCAAGTGGCTCGGGGACGAGCCACAAGTAAGTGTTAGGGGCCTGTTGGAGCATAGGCGGCAGCTATAGTAAAGCTGCGAATTTTGAGGAAAAAGCACTAAGTGTTGAAGGGAAGAAGTGCTAATTTTGAGTAAGCACCAATTTTGGGCAGAAGTGAACGGTGCACAGTACGACGCCAGATGGATGAGCTCAGCGCAGATTACGGACCGGAAATCGCGGAGCTCGCGCGTACACGCCAAAGGAGAATGAATGTGGCCGAGTAGAAAGCTCAGCTACCACAATAAATGAAGCGACGGAATAGAGGGCTCAGCTACCCTCATTAAGGCTAAGTACAGAAGTTATGGTTGCTCTGACCAAGGGAGAGCAACGGACCAAAGCATTGAAGCCGAAGGACAAGGAGCAAAGAATGATGAAGCAGTGCCCATACCCGCAATTTGCGTCGAAAGTCATGGAACCTGTAGGAAGCGGCGACATGACTGCAAACGACGCCTACAGTACAGCTAGCCATGTCTGTGGTTAGGGTTTTGGGGGATTACTGCTAGGAAAGGCCCACAGTTTTGTAAAGGTGCGACCTTCAGGGCCACCTATATATATGTGTAATTTTAAAGGTTAGACGTTAGCCATTAGATGCTTTAGACGTTAGAGGTTAGAAGTAAGAAGGTTAGATGTTAGATGAGTTAGCGAGGTGATAGCTGTAGCTCTAGTCACTGAGTTGCAGACAGTCTCAGTCGAAGTCTGAGCCATTGTAATCTCTGTAGAAGAAGAGAATAGATCTAAGAGAAGGGCTCCCAGCTGTGTGCATGGAGTTTCCTGGAAAGATCTATGGCTGCAGCTGTGTGCGCAGCAGGACTGTGTAATTCCCATCTTGAGATAATATAAGATACGGTTCCAGTGAATGTGATTTCCACGTGGAGGTGAACTATATAATTCTCATTGCCATGATGCTGTGTTGTGTGAATGCATGTTTATGTTTTACTATCTGTGTTTACATGAATGTTTCGTTGTCTTCATGAATGAGTATATAAAGCAAGTCCTTGAAGCTCTCTTAGAAGTTATATTCGCGCACTTCCGAAGGAGTCGGTAAGAGGACTATTTTTGTGGCGTGTAAGGAGTTCGTTGTGCGCTGTGGCGTGAGCGCAGAAGTGATACAGCATGTAGCGGATGTAGCGGGTAAACGCCTCGTGCGTAGGTGCGGAGGTGCTGCGCAGCTAGGCTAAGGCGAGTAAACTCCAGCACTGCTACGCTGTATGACCTGTGAAAGAATCAGACGCTCCGTTCAGAAGTCACTGCGGAAGGAAGGAAGAGAAGACCGTGGATTCCACACCGCCCTGGTTAAGGAAACCTGATTCCTTAGCCCCCCCATAGCCACTTCGGGTGAGACCTCGGGTTGCTTGGGCAGCTCGTTGCCGAAAGGGCTAGTGCGCCAATGGGTGTTAGTTGCTGCGCCTCTCTGAAAAACCGAGTCTGTCCAAAAAGTAGCCAACAAAAAGTAGCATTAACCCGTCCACTGATCAAACCCGACACCCGAGCCTCTTCAACCATCCTAACAAGTTCCAATCCCATGATATTGAAAAACTGGATAAATAAATCACAAGACCAACCATCCGACCTCAGACTCTTCTCTTTGTCCATACTTTTTAATATACCTTCAATCTCAGCAATAGTAATAGGTACATTAATAGAAATACAATCCAAATAAAAAATAAATGAGGCATAACCTGTATAACCCTCAGCTGAGTCGCCAAATTAGTAGAATTTTGATTCTTAAAAATGCACAAAAAGTACTCTACCGCTTCCCCAGCAATCCCAGATTGTTTAGTAATCAGTTCTCCCTCCTTGTTGATAATCTCCCAAATAACCTTTTTCTTTCTTCTGTTGTTTGCATAAGTATGAAAAAATCGAGTATTTTGATCTCCACTCGACAACCAAAGGGCACGGCTTTTTGATCTCCATAATTCTTCCTCAATGCGTAGCAGGGAAGTTTATTTATCCTCCAACACTCCAATTTGTGACCGCACCGATTCAATCACAGTCTCCTCAAAAGGGAGAGAAAAAAGAGTAGATAGATTATACTCAGTTTCAAGTAAATCTATTTGTAACAAAACGTTTTTCTCCCGGATCCATGGGAAAACCCTCTGGTTTAGCAGTCGCGGAAAATAAGGAAGTCTCTGCAAAGCCAAGGGACTAGGATCCTTCACCAGGGAATCCCAAAGATGATGAACCAAAAGGATAAAGGACTCCTCCAATGACCACAAAGAACAGTATTTAAAACGATATCTAGTAGGGAATTCTCCTTTCCCAAGCCGCAAAATCACAGGAAATGTTTTGAAAAATCCACCCATGAAGAACACTATAAAATAGACCCAAGCAATTCTTCATGTATAAAAAAGCAATCCACATGCTTTTCTACCACAGCGTCACCCTTTCTCCCATTTGTCCAATTCGGCATAATGGGCTTGGGTACAACATCTGTAAGACAATGTTTGTCAAAAAGATCAGAATACCAAGAAGAGTCTGACTTTGGAGTGGCATGTAAGCCCCAAGACTCTCTCGCACCTAATGAAAAATTCAAGTCACCTCCTATAACTAGGGAATTAATATCCAACAAGCCACTTCCCTCAGTACCACTCCAATAAAAAATTTTCTCCAAAAGAGGTCCATAACAATTGAAGACATGTAATGGCGCAGAAAAATACCTACTGAAACCAGATAGCAGGATACCACCCCCCACAACAAAGTCCTTAAAATTAAAAAGAAGTGGGTCCCAAGTAGTCAAAATACCACTCGAGTGCCTAGAAGCACCAATAGAACAAACTTCCCATGACAGACAAAAAGAAAGAAATAAATACCTGGCCTTCGACTTCTCAGCCAGGGTTTCCTGTAGCATAACCAAACGCAGACGAATAGTGTTCACTAGTCTATGGAAGGTGTAACGTTTTGAGGAACCCCCAACCCCACGGATTTTTAGGGTTAAAAAGATCATGGAGTAGCCTCCAAGGTAACCCTCTCTGCTTTAAGGGGTCTAAAAACCGAGGAGGTCAATGGTTGACTTTCCCCACATGTGAACGACTGAGAAGGGTTTCCTTCCTCAGAAAAAAGAACATCCACAGACCCTCCCAAGGAGGCCTGAGCCAAAGCCTTTTTGCGCCTACCCCGTCTTTCTTTCGGATAGTTACATTTGGAAGAAAAGGAAACTAAGGGTCCTTTAAAACAATATCCTTACTAAAAATAGTGATAGGGTTAGAAAAAATACCATCCTCCTCACAATGGACTATTACCCCAGCATCACCCGGGCTAGGACTGGAATGCACATTTTTCAAAGTGACAATTTCATCCCTAACCATATGTGAATCTGTAACTAGGGAGATATTGTCCAATGTGACTAAGTGTCTAGAATCAGGTACGTCCAGGATTTCTCCCACCGAAAGGGGTTCACAGAAATGCTAAGGAGAGGGTTCAAACATAACAGGAGAGCATGATACCATATGCTTTGTCACCCAAGCCTCCAATAGAATGATATCCTCCAGAGATAAAGACTTAAAACATTCAGGAAAAATATATTTAAACTTACTCGTGAAGGAAGTTGGGATATCGTACACTGGGGGCGCCATTGCCTACAAAATAATCCCTGCCTGGGGTGCATCAAAAGTAAACTGTTCCGCAGGAGGATTTTGTACAATATCCCGACCATTCTGGTAGTTGAAATCCCCGGCCTCTGGTTCAACATACCTCACAGAAGACTCACAATTCTTTCAAAGATGTCCTGGCTTCCCACAAGTAAAGCATCTGAAGGGTGTTGGCCAATAATCTAGTTCCTGTCGAAAGGCCGTTTCCCCCCACCGGATCGAAATGTCCTATGGTAAGCCCATGGATACATCCATCTCAACAAGGACCCAAGCACAATGCTTGTCAACATGATATAGGGACTTATCATCCAAAAAAAACTTTCCAATCCTATTCTCCAGTTCAATAAAGAATTCTCTAGACCATAGAGCCAGTGGAAAGCCTTTTAGCAGAACCCAATAATGATTCACTAGTAGAGTCTCCATCGTCGGATCAAGATCGATATGCCATATTTTCAGGCATAGAGAACCCTTGTCAATGACCCAAAGATGAGCCATAATCAAATCGATATGTGCCTCATCCAAGAAATGAAAGATGACCCAGTTGTTCACAAGCATGTGGACCCTCGGTGCATAATTTATTAAGGGCTTCTAGTTACTATTAACCCAAGAAACCAGAGCAAACCGACTAATGGTTGTGAAGCATAGCTTTCCCACCAGGGTCTAGACAGAAAGACTCAATACCCGCCTTCAAGGTTCGATTATGCCGAGCCTTTTCACCTCCGCTGTGTGAAAGACCACCACCCCTCCACAAGAGTGAACTGGGATGGTATGTATCCCTGCCAATGCCATCATCTTCTCCCACTTCCTCCCCCTCAAATGAAACCCCACATAACAGAGGATCCCCAAAATTCGGTTCAAAGTCTGATAAGATATTTGAAATCCGTGTATTCATGACAGTTACACTGCCACATGCAGATCCTACTATTGTCAAGGACCCCACAAAGGGACCGAAAACCTTAAAAACTAATAACCCAATACCCAGACTAAAATAAAAAATAGAGCATAGTAAAAACTTGATGAGTGCCCCAAAAACTGACAGGGCCCGCCACAGTATGTTAGGTTCAAACCTGTGCCTGTCCCATAGTTGTGAGAAACCCTAAAACCCCATACAAACCAAGCCCATACACACAGAACCCTCCATTTCTATAGACAAAACCCTCTATTGCTCAACATAATTGTGAATGTCAAGAAAGGAAAGGAAGTTAAAGAAGAAGTTTGGTGTACAAAATGTAGAGCACAAGGTCATTCAAAGGACGATTGTCCCGTTTTCATAGAGTATATTGCAACTGGAGCACCTAACCCTTTACCATAGGCACAGGGGCCTTGTTGTGAAATCTGTAGAACTAGAGGTCACAGACCACAAGAGTGTCACTTGTTACAGAAATATGTACAAACTCCAAAGAATCTATATTGCAATTTTTGTAAATCAGTAGGCCATGATGAGAACAATTGTAGAGCATATGAGCTCATGATAGAAAGAAAACATGATGTTTATAGAGCACAGTCAGAGGCACAAGGACCCACAGCAGGTCCGCAGTATGACCAAACTTGCGAAGGCCGAGGAGGAAATTACAGGGGCCGCGGACGCGCAGCAGGTTTTAGTCGAGGAAGAGGACAGATCACTTGTTATAACTGCGGAGCTCAAGGTCATTATGCAAGGGATTGCCAAAATCCCACAACCATCTGCAGATACTATAAATCTTATGATCATATCATTGAAGAATGCCCTCAGTTGATGGCCAAGATGCAAGAAATGAAGCCACAGGTTAACCAGAATATTCAGTTGATTGGAGCATAAAAAAGGGAACCAGATCCTACAGTTAATATAGTGACGCGCAGTGGAGCAACTACTGGTGCGCCAGAGTTGGCAAATAGAAAACCAGCGATGCAATAGGTGCACCGCGCTAATATTAAACCATCTCCGCTCAACCTACAGAAGCAAAAAGAAGCATTCAAGCAAGCCCGAGAGTACTTCTCAGATCCGCGAGCTTCGAGCTCTGTACCAATTCCACATATTGATATCAGACCACATGTGCCGCACCAAGAGAACTGGGTACAAGAGCAGGCCACTACATCTGGAAGGTCTGAGGAGGAGTATGCACTGGGCAGTGTTCACGCTTTCCTGCGAAACTGCTTAAAGTTGTTGCACAATGAAAAAGCAACTATGGAACTCCAACACCTGTTGGATCAGTGTCAGCAATCTGCTTCGATGAATACACCGCAGCGTGCTGTTCACCAGATTGGGAGTCATACTAGAACTGGAAAAGAGATGAGGCTCACAGCGCATATTGGAGCATTTGAAATGGACGAGGTCATTTTGGATTTAGGCTCAGAAGTTAATGTTCTCACCATGCAGACATGGGAACAGATGGGTAGTCCTCAGCTTACCAGATCTCCTATCCAGCTAAGACTTGTGAATCAGCAACGAGTTTCTCCATTGGGCAGATTACCCAACGTATCTATTGATATTGAGGGAGTAAGAAGTTCTGCAGACTTTGAAGTAATCAAAATTCTTGATGACAGTAGACCTTACCCAACACTTTTAGGTATAGACTGGGCATTTGATAATTTGGATGTCATTAATTTGAAGAAAAGACAGATGACCTTTGAAGATGAGCAAATCGGGGTCATTGCACCGCTTGATCCCATTCAAGGACCACGGTATATTGAACCCATTCGAGCAGAAGAAGAAGCGCTCCATATGGAAAGTTTGTACCAGATGACTGCTAGTCATAATGATTATGTCAATCCCACAGCAGATGGCCATATTAGCTGGCGATGCGATAGCTCGTGCACATCAGACTCAGAAGAAGGACTGGAAAACTGGAAGAATTGCTTACATGAGGTTTCTGCAAGGCGTTGCGCCATGATGACTAGATCCATTCGATGGATTGGCACAGAATTGAATAACACTCCAATCTTTGATGGTTTAACTAAAGTAAGTGAATTCATACGTATCTATGAACAACAAATCCCAGATGAGCAGCGCATACAAGCATTGGATGTAGCACTGCGCGCTACACCCGCAAGATGGTGGGGTGCGCATAAAGAGAATATTCACACATGGCAAGACTGTCGCAGATTGATACTGCGCAGATTTCAGGAGACTACCGCAGAAGTGTCTCCCAAATATGTTGGACAAAGTGACCCCAGGTCACACATTGAAGCATGTATTAAGCAATGGTCAGATATTCCAAAGGATGAGTGGGTTCACCTATTCATCCATACGTTGGATACAGTTCCAAGGAACTGGTACACTGAAACAGAATTGCATAGAGGCACTATCACTTGGCCTCTCATGATCGAAATTTTTCAACTCACTTTCAGCTTTGAGTCAAAACATCCGAGCATTGATCAGGCTTTAAAATGTATTAAAAAGAAGGTATTTGAACCATGTCCGTTACCCGAATATTCTCAACCAGATTGGGCTGTCCAGATGGAACATGCCCTGGAATGTTATAATTTCACTACTGATGAAGAGGATGATGATCCTCGTAACATCAATATTCCATAATCATAAGGGACGCACAAAGTCGAAGGCCCTCATCTTGATATCCCTGCCATTACAGAACACATCAAGCTCAAGAAGATTAACATTGGTACAGAAGCCGAACCCAACTTTTCTTCTATAGGAGATTATTGGGATGATGAAACTGTTGGCAATAATGCAGATTTACTGCGTGACTACCAGGATATCTTTCCTACCAAGTTCAAAGAAATGAAAGGCATCTTAGGAGATTTAGGAGTCATGCGCATACCATTGAAAGCGGATGCTAAGCCAGTAAAGCAGCGCCCATACAGGTTGAATCCGCGATATAAAGAAAAGGTCAAAGAAGAAATTGATAAGATGCTCACAGCAGGTATCATTGAGCCAGTAGAGGAAAGTGATTGGATTAGTCCTAGGGCAGTACAAGAAAAAAAGGCAAAAGGTGAAATAAGAATCTGCGTGGACTTGCGCAAGCTGAACGACGCATCAGCGCATGATCCATTTCCTACTCCCTTTACAGACAAAGTGCTTGATAATGTTGGAGGACAAGAGGCTTACTCCTTCACTGATGGCTTTTCGGGATACCATCAGATCAGAATCCATCAAGAAGACCGCCATAAGACAACTTTTGCGACTGAATGGGGCTCATTCCAGTATACGGTAATGCCCTTTGGTCTTAAAAATGCACCTGCTATCTTCTCTAGAGTTGTTGTTGTTGTTTTTAAAGAATTCATTCATAAGTTTCTAGAAGTATATTTTGATGACTGGACTGTGTTTGGTTTACTAAAGAACCATATAGGGAATCTATGCATGACGTTAGAAAAATGTAGACAGTATCAGATTTCCCTTAACTTGAAAAAATGTATCTTTTGTGCTCCTTTTGGTATTCTGTTGGGTCATATTGTATGCAGACAAGGACTCCTGATGGATCCTGTGAAGGTTACCATCATTGCTAATTTACCTGCACCCAACTCAGTCAAACAATTGCGCACTACATTGGGACATACAGGGTACTACAGGAAATTTATCAAGGGTTATGCAAAGATTACTGCGCCTATGGAAAAATTGCTGAAAAAGGATTCGAAGTTCCAATGGACAGAAGAATGCCAACAGAGCTTGGATATACTTAAAGAAAAGATGATCACTGCGACTATTCTAGTTTTCCCAGACTGGAGAAAACCCTTTCATGCTCATGTAGATGCTTCTTCCATAGCATTGGGGGTTGTGCTTACACAACTGGGAGAAGGAGGTATCGACCACCCCATTGCTTATTCTAGCAGAAAACTGTCAACAACTGAGAATAACTACACCACTACAGAAAGACAAGGACTAGCTATGGTGTATGCCTTACAGAAGTTCAGACACTATCTATTGGGCGCTAATTTTAAAATGTATACTGACCATTCTACTTTGAAGTACTTGGTCAATAAGCCAGTGTTAGGGGGAAGAATTTGCAGATGGCTACTGCTCTTCCAGGAGTATGATATTGAGGTTATTGTGAAGCCAAGTAGATTGAATGCAGGACCTGACCATTTATCTAGGATAGAGTCAGGGGAGGAACCTAAAAATTTGGAGGATAATCTGCCTGATGCGCAACTGTTTTCTATTCAAGCAGCAGATGAATATTATTCCGATATTCTTGATTTTCTCACTACAGGGCACGCGCCAGTTGAGTTTACAATCCAGCAGAAGAAGCAACTTGTTGTCAAAGCCGCAGAATTCACTTTGATAGCAGGCCAGCTCTATAAGTTGGGCCCTGATGAAGTCTTGCACAGATGCATTTTACCGCATGAGAAGAACTCCATCATCGCAGAAGCGCACTCAGGAACCGCAGAAGGCCATTTCGCAGGAAAGCCGACTGCGCAGAAGATCTTAGCCGCAGGTCTTTGGTGGCCAACATTGCACAAGGATACTAAGGATTTTTGCAAATGTTGCGATGTGTGCCAGCGAATAGGAAAACCTTCAAGAAGAGATGAAATGCCGCTAAGACCCCAGATAACATTGCGTGCTTTTGATAAGTGGGCCATTGATTTTGTGGGACCTATCAACCCACTAGGAAAGAGAACCGACGCAAGAAACATCATCACAGCTACTGAATACCTCACCAGATGGGCTGAGGCGAAGCCAGTTAAGAACTGCGACGCTGCCATTGCTGCGCAGTTCATTTTTGAGAACATTGTCACTAGATTTGGATGTCCACTGATTCTAATGAGTGATCAGGGCACACATTTCCTGAATGAAACTATAGAGGCCCTTACCGAGGAATTCCATATTAGTCACCATAAGAGTACACCCTACCACCCTCAAGCTAATGGTACGGTGGAGGCATTCAACAAGATTCTCGAGAATGCCCTGACCAAGATTTGTAATCAACAAAGAGATGATTGGGACCTTAGGGTCACAGCTGTGTTATGGGATTACAGAACCACATGCAAGAAACTAACAGGTGACACACCTTTCAGTTTGGTGTATGGACAAGAAGCATTTATGCCCATGGAATACATTGTTCCCAGTCTCAGAATTGCACAAATTACAGAAATGGCAGATACTGATACGATGAGTGAAAGACTCTCACATTTGCTTGCCTTAGAAGAAGACAGACTTTTAGCCGGATTCCATTAACAAGTGCAGAAGGAAAGACAGAAAGCTTGGCATGACAGGCATATTAAGAATAAAGTTTTTCAAGAAGGAGACTTGGTACTCCTCTATGATAGTAAATTCATCAAGTTCCCAGGCAAGTTTCGTGTACATTGGTTAGGCCCTTTTCAGGTGACGAAGATAACAGAAGGAGGAGCAGTCCAGCTTGCGAAGCTGAATGGAGAATTGCTGCCCACAATGATTAACGGGAGTCGGCTCAAGCTTTATCGCGACGGCCACTCCGCTCTGTCGACTTAATGAATTGCTAAAGAAGTACAGATGTCCAGTGTAGTTGAAAGAGGCATCGCATTCTCAGTCTACACGGAAATCGCGAGACACTCAGTATCCGGCTTCCCGCGCAGTTCCTTGAAACATCCGTGCATGTCAATAAAGTTTGTTTTGAGTGACCCTATTTGCGCTGTTGCGAAGTTTTTCCCCAGGTTGTCAAACCGTCGTCCTCGCGGCGTCCCCTATTGCCAATTTTTCGCTTGAGGATTTCTCCTCGCCGTGGAGCCCTCCATGTGCACAGTTACCTATGCTGAAGTGACCCACAAAAAATTTGAAATACGGTAGCTCTATAACCGCGTCTACATATTAATGAAGGATAAGATCGCCATTTAATTGTATTTGCTATGCCAGATTCGGCTTGATCTCCCTAATATTTACATTTAAGGAATGAGCCGAAAGCTTTAGCTTCTCCCGGAAGGCTGTCAGATCCCGTCCATCACAATTAATGCACCGTAGAGGTGCGGGGGTAGGGGGGTTGTCAACTCATGCATAGGTGCCTATGGCTATTAGCCCCACTTGTCCGCATTTACTACCACCTTTAGCTATAAATACCCCGCACTTGTATATGTTCGGGTTACTTTCCTTGAGTTGTCTTGTTTGAGAATCTAAGTTATTGTTTTCAGAGCCGTGTCGTGCAGACTGCTTCCTTTATTTTCAGCGTTCGTATCCTACGCTATTCCGCCATTGGTATGTTAAAGTGCTTGTTGTCTATACCATTTCACGACGGAGAACCTGTCAACTGAAGAAGTTGTTCGTCAATTTAAGTGCAGAGGCTTAGATTTTTGCATGGCTACCCCAGTAACGACCTCGGCTTACACGCACCCTGGTTGGTCTGATCCCAAACAATCTCCGGGCACAAGGGCATCACAGCAGCAGCAGCCGGATTAACCCGTTTCAGAGCCTTTGGCCACTATGGTTAATTACATTCCTCCGCGTCCAGATGAAGCACCCGAGGTGCATATTCCGAAGAATGCGAAGTATCCGATTCCGCTGCCTCCAATACCGAAAATCGTGCGAGAAGAAGGGTCCCTGCTTGGACACCTTCCACTGGTTAATTTTTCTGACGTCAACTTGGGAGACTACAGAACGTATCCTCAGTTCGCGCCGGATCGCTATCTGACGGTAGTCCATAATCCCGTTAGAAAGGTTGATGAATTCGTCCCGAAGGAATTTGCAGCAAATTTAGAGAGGCCTGGACTGTTGAACCTGTTGAAGCTACCGCACTTCGGGCGTAGCAATGAAGTCAATGCAGTTTCTAAGGCCCTGCTATCCTACGTTCATGGTGGTTATCTTTGGCTGGGGAGGCCAATCGATTTGAATTTGGACTTGATTCATCGTATTACCGGCCTATCTAAGGTTGGTAAGGACCCCAATGTTCATTTTGTTGGTAAAGACAAGGACAGAAAATTGGCTGCACTGCTGGTGCAGAAATACAAATTAACAAGAGGAGGTCGGGCTTATGACCTCACTACAGTTGACGATGAAGCACTTAGATTCACCGATAGTCTGCTTGTAGGCAGACTTCTCACGAAGTGCAGACCTAAAGACGTTACTGGAGCTGTCGTAGAGCTCGCAATCGCAGCTGCGGAGGGAGAGCAGTATAACTGGTCTCTCTTCCTCCTGAATTCTTTCTTGGAGGACTTCCGGAACGTTCAGGACACCGCCGGTCAGTTGTTCCTTTTTTCTTAGCTTTTTATTTTATGTGCTTTTGTCGGGTTGAAGGAGCCCCCCAACACACAGTTCCTTCCGTGCCGCGTAGGACAGGTTGCAGGGATGCGCTATGTAAACCTCTCGGATTCTAGCAATCCCGCGAAGCGCAAGATGAACCGTGCCGTGTTCTGTGAATATTACCATCTCCTCAAGGAAACTATCCAAGAGATGCCGAGGCTGACTGAGGAGACAACATAAATCTATGGAGCGAAGTTGGTCTTTTCTGCCAACTTGCATGAAATTTACCTCCGCCCTTGTGGCATTCAGGAAGAATGGGCCGTAGGCCTCTACCGGATGACTACTGAGGACGTTGAAGAAATTATAAAGTCTTGGCTAGATGAATGGAGGCAGGCCGCTGAAGTCGCATCCGCAATGCCACCCCCTTCTGCGAAAGTAAAAGATAAAGGAAAGGAAAAGGCCGCGCAAACAACTGATGAAGCTCCGACAGGACCACCCCCAAAGATGCAAAAGCTGTCGCACCCCGCAGAAGCGACAGAAGATGCATCTGAGACCCTTGCCGCGGGGTTCGACCAGTACTTGAAGGAGCAATTTCGCGAGCTGCGGACCTCGTAGGCTCACATCAGAAGTGCTCTGGACCTGCAGCTCGTGGAGTTAAAAGGTCTCGCAGGAAGAGTTGCGCAGACCCATGCGCCAGCATCTAGTTCGCAGACGCCGCAGGCATCTACAAGCACCGAGCGGGTTGAAGTACTTGCAGAAAGGCATACTGTCGTTCACATCCCGCCTACAAGTATGACACTTCTGGATCGTTTGGCCGCACTACAGGTAAGCGCAGTTGGCCTCGTTGAGATAAATTTGTCTTTAATTCCAATAGAAACTTTGCAGTTAGTGCAAGAGAAAGTCTCTATTGAGCTGAGAGCTAGGAGCTCTCCACATTCCATGCAAACCAAAGACTGTAGTCGCAGGAAATAGAGCTGAAGGCAGGCTATAAGAACATCTCTGAGCAGCCCGCACTTTATGAGGCACAAGACATTGGGATAAGAAATATAGTTGATGAAATCACCCAGGAGCTGCCGGCCTACCAGATTCAACCAGACCTTCCTCTGGTTGAAAAAGTGCAAATTATTGGCGGAAGGGTGAAAGCCCTAGAGCAGGAAATAGTTGCTATGGCTGAGGACCATAGAACGCAGATCGCCGAGTTGGAAGCTCGTGTCGCAGCGCCTCCTACAGATGAAAGGCGGGAACAATTTGAAGCACTGCGCATAGCTTCCACGCAAATGAAGTGCAGAGCAGATGAAGCCTGGAACCTCATGACGCAAGCTATGGAGGCTTGGGCTGAGCTTGAGACGCTGCCTTTCAAAGTTGGTCTTTTGGAACAGGTACAAGCAGCAGAACAGTCCCTAACTGTTCTGAGTGAAGAAGCTAAGGCCTTAGAAGGCTTAGCAAAAATGAGGAAAATGAGCGAAGTACGCAGAGTACAACAACAACTGCACAAGCTCAGAAATGAAGATGCTAATCTTACCAACAACATTCAACCATTTATGGATGAATATGCTGAACTTGCTGCCCAAGCCGAGGCAAAGATCAAAGAATTTGCTGAATCTCAACAGTTGGTTGATGGCATAACCGAAGAAGAAGCCAGTTCAGATATGGTGCAGACAGCTGCGGAGTGCGTGGAAGAAATGGACTCCGCTATTGCGCAATGGAAGAAAGCATTTGCTGCGACCCAAGCAAACGCAGACGCGCAAGTAAAGCGACCACACGCTAGTGCGTGTGGCTTGGGGACGAGCCACAAGTAAGTGTTAGGGGCCTGTTGGAGCATAGGCTGCAGCTATAGTAAAGCTGCGAATTTTGAGGAAAAAGCACTAAGTGTTGAAGGGAAGAAGTGTTAATTTTGAGTAAGCACCAATTTTGGGCAGAAGTGAACGGTGCGCAGTATGGCGCCAGATGGACGAGCTCAGTGCAGATTATGGACCGGAAATCACGGAGCTCGCACGTACACGCCAAAGGAGAATGAATGTGGCCGAGTAGAAAGCTCAGCTACCACAATAAATGAAGCGACGGAATAGAGGGCTCAGCTACCCTCATTAAGGCTAAGTACAGAAGTTATGGTTGCTCTAACCAAGGGAGAGCAATGGACCAAAGCATTGAAGGTGAAGGACAAGGAGCAGAGAATGATGAAGCGGCGCCCATACCCGCAATCTGTGCCAGAAGTCACGAAACCTGCAGGAAGCGGCGACATGACTGCAAACGGCGCCTACAGTACAGCTAGCCATGTCTGCGGTTAGGGTTTTTGGGGATTACTGCTAGGAAAGGCCCACAGTTTTGTAAAGGTGCGACCTTCAGGGCCACCTATATATATGTGTAATTTTAAAGGTTAGACGTTAGCCATTAGATTCTTTAAACGTTAGAGGTTAGAAGTAAGAAGGTTAGATGTTAGATGAGTTAGAGAGGTGATAGCTATAGAGCTAGTCACTAAGTTGTAGACAGTCTCTGTCGAAGTCTGAGCCATTGTAATCTCTGTAGAAGAAGAAAATAGATCTAAGAGAAGGGCTCCCAGCTGTGTGCGTGGTGTTTCCTGGAAAGATCTATGGCTGCAGCTGTGTGCGCAGCGGGACTATGTAATTCCCATCTTGAGATAATATAAGATACAGTTCCAGTGAATGTGATTTCCCCGTGGAGGTGAACTATATAATTCTCGTTGCCATGATGCTATGTTGTGTGAATGCATGTTTATGTTTTACTATCTGTGTTTACATGAATGTTTTGTTGTCTTCATGAATGAGTGTATAAAGCAAGTCCTTGAAGCTCTCTTAGAAGTTATATTCGCGCACTATCGAAGGAGTCGGTAAGAGCACTATTGTTGTGGCGTGTAAGGAGTTCGTTGTGCACTGTGGCATGAGCGCAGAAGTGATACAGTGTGTAGCGGACGTAGCGGGTAAACGCCTCGTGCGCAGGTGCGGAGGTGCCGCGCAGCTAGGCTAAGGCGAGTAAACTCCAGCACTGCTGTGATGTATGACCTGTGAAAGAATCAGACGCTCCGTTTAGAAGTCACTACGGAAGGAAGGAAGAGAAGACGGTGGATTCCACACCGCCCTGGTTAAGGAAACCTGATTCCTTAGCCCCCCCATAGCCACTTCGGGTGAGACCTCGGGTTGCTTGGGCAGCTCGTTGCCGAAAGGGCTAGTGCGCCAATGGGTGTTAGTTGCTGCGCCTCTCTGAAAAACCGAGTCTGTCCAAAAAGTAGCCAACAAAAAGTAGCATTAACCCCTCCATGGATCAAACCCGACACCTGAGCCTCTTCAACCATCCTAACAAGTTCCAGTCCCATGATATTGAAAAACTGGATAAATAAATCACAGGACCAACCATCCGACCCCAGACTCTTCTCTTTGTCCATACTTTTTAATATACCTTCAATCTCAGCAATAGTAATAGGTACATTAATAGAAATACAATCCAAATAAAAAATAAATGAGGCATAACCTGTATAACCCTCAGCTGAGTCGCCAAATTAGTAGAATTTTGATTCTTAAAAATGCGCAAAAAGTACTCTACCGTTTCCCCAGCAATCCCAGATTGTTTAGTAATCAGTTCTCCCTCCTCATTGATAATCTCCCAAATAACCTTTTTCTTTCTTCTATTGTTTGCATAAGTATGAAAAAACCGAGTATTTTGATCCCCACTCGATAGCCAAAGGGCACGGCTTTTTGATCTCCATAATTCTTCCTCAATGCGTAGCAGGGAAGTTTATTTATCCTCCAACACTCCAATTTGTGACCGCACTGATTCAATCACAGTCTCCTCAAAAGGGAGAGAAAAAAGAGTAGATAGATTATACTCAGTTTCAAGTAAATCTATTTGTAACAAAACGTTTTTCTCCCGGATCCATGGGAAAACCCTCTGGTTTAGCAGTCGCGGAAAATAAGGAAGTCTCTGCAAAGCCAAGGGACTAGGATCCTTCACCAGGGAATCCCAAAGATGATGAACCAAAAGGATAAAGGACTCCTCCAATGACCACAAAGAACAGTATTTAAAACGATATCTAGTAGGGAATTCTCCTTTCCCAAGCCGCAAAATCACAGGAATTTTTTTGCAAAATCCACCCATGAAGAACACTATAAAATAGACCCAAGCAATTCTTCATGTATAAAAAAGCAATCCACATGCTTTTCTACCACAGCATCACCCTTTCTCCCATTTGTCCAAGTCGGCATAATGGGGTTGGGTACAACATCTGTAAGACAATGTTTGTCAAAAATATCAGAATACCAAGAAGAGTCTGACTTTGGAGTGGCATGTAAGCCCCAAGACTCTCTCGCACGTAATGAAAAATTCAATTCACCTCCTATAACCAGGGAATTAATATCCTACAAGCCACTTCCCTCAGTACCACTCCAATAAAAAAATTTCTCCAAAAGAGGTCCATAACAATTGAAGACATGTAATGGCGCAGAAAAATCCCTACTAAAACCAGATAGCAGGATACCACCCCCCACAACAAGGTCCTTAAACTTAGAAAGAAGTGGGTCCCAAGTAGTCAAAATACCACTCGAGTGCCTAGAAGCACCAATAGAACAAACTTCCCATGACAGACAAAAAGAAAGAAATAAATACCTGGCCTTCGACTTCTCAGCCAGGGTTTCCTGTAGCATAACCAAACTCAGACGAATAGTGTTCACTAGTCTATGGAAGGTGTAACGTTTTGAGGAACCCCCAACCCCATGGATTTTTAGGGTTAAAAAGATCATGGAGTAGCCTCCACGGTAACCCTCTCTGCTTTAAGGGGTCTAAAAACCGAGGAGGTCAATGGTTGACTTTCCCCACATGTGAACGACTGAGAAGGGTTTCCTTCCTCAGAAAAAAGAACATCCACAGACCCTCGCAAGGAGGCCCGAGCCAAAGCCTTTTTGCGCCTACCCCGTCTTTCTTTCGGATAGTTACATTTGGAAGAAAAGGAAACTGAGGGTCCTTTAAAACAATGTCCTTACTAAAAATAGTGATAGGGTTAGAAAAAATACCATCCTCCTCACAATGGACTATTACCCCAGCATCACCCGGGCTAGGACTGGAATGCACATTTTGCAAAGTGACAATTTCATCCCTAACCATCTGTGAATCCGTAACTAGGGAGATATTGTCCAATGTGACTGAGTGGCTAGAATCAGGTACGTCCAGGATTTCTCCCACCGAAAGGGGTTCACAGAAATGCTAAGGAGAGGCTTCAAACATAACAGGAGAGCATGATACCATATGCTTTGTCACCCAAGCCTCCAATAGAATGATATCCTCTAGAGATAAAGACTTAAAACATTCAGGAAAAACATATTTAAACTTACTCGTGAAGGAAGTTGGGATATCGTACACTGGGGGCGCCATTGCCTACAAAATAACCCCTACCTGGGGTGCATCAAAAGTAAATTGTTCCCCAGGAGGATTTTGTACAATATCCCGACCATTATGGTAGTTGAAATCCCCAGCCTCTGGTTCAACATACCTCACAGAAGACCCACAATTCTTTCGAAGATGTCCTGGCTTCCCACAAGTAAAGCATCTGAAGGGTGTTGGCCAATAATCTAGTTCCTGTCGAAAGGCCGTTTCCCCTCACCGGATCGAAATGTCCTATGGTAAGCCCATGGATACATCCATCTCAACAAGGACCCAAGCACAATGCTTGTCAACATGATATAGGGACTTATCATCCAAAAAAAACTTTCCAATCCTATTCTCCAGTTCAATAAAGAATTCTCTAGACCATAGAGCCAGTGGAAAGCCTTTTAACAGAACCCAATAATGATTCACTAGTAGAGTCTCCATCGCCGGATCAAGATCGATATGCCATATTTTCAGGCATAGAGAACCCCTGTCAATGACCCAAAGATGAGCCATAATCAAATCGATATGTGCCTCATCCAAGAAATGAAAGATGACCCAGTTGTTCACAAGCATGTGGATCCTCGGTGCATAATTTATTAAGGGCTTCTAGTTGCTATTAACCCAAGAAACCAGAGCAAACCGACTAATGGTTGTGAAGCATAGGTTTCCCACCAGGGTCTAGGCAGAAAGATGCAATACCCACCTTCAAGGTTCGATTATGCTGAGCCTTTTCACCTCCGCTGCGTGAAAGACCACCACCCCTCCACAAGAGTGAACTGGGATGGTATGTATCCCTGCCAATGCCATCATCTTCTCCCACTTCCTCCCCCTCAAATGAAAACCCACATAACAGAGGATCCCCAAAAGTCGGTTCAGAGTTTGATAAGATATTTGAAATCCGTGTATTCATGATAGTTACACTGCCACATGCAGATCCTACCATTGTCAAGGACCCCACAAAGGGACCAAAAACCTTAAAAACTAATAACCCAATACCCAGACTAAAATAAAAAATAGAGCATAGTAAAAACTTGACGAGTGCCCCAAAAACCGACAGGGCCCGCCACAGTATGTTAGGTTCAAACCTGTGCCTGTCCCATAGTTGTGAGAAACCCTAAAACCCCATACAAACCAAGCCCATACACACAGAACCCTCCATTTCTACAGACAAAACCCTCTATTGCTCAACATAATTGTGAATGTCAAGTCTAACAGTTGAAAGCAAGTCACATATGATCCCGCCAATATATTGCATTGTGTCAAACAAGTTAAAAACACATTGTATATATAAACAATGAAAGACTCAAAGATGGAATGCATGTGTGATCAAGTCGCATTTAAAAAAAAAATTAATTCCCATCCCTTTAATGACAGAGATTCTGATCCCCCTCAAGATATCCAAATCATATAAGTGTTTGATATGATGTATCTTAAAATCCTAAAGGTAATCCACATTAGGGGAATTTTGAGATAAAAAATGCGCCTACTAAGAAAAATATTAAAAAATTATAAACTAGGTATTTTATAGGGAAGCTATACTTGACAAGTCACGTTTCCAGTACATTCAATGTACAATCTAGATAGCCATGATCGAGTTACATACTAAAAGTAAAATTAATAAAATATGTTTTATTGATGTGATTAAAAATCTGTACTTTCCAAGTGTTATCTCTTCAAATACATTTTTCAATTTATTTTCATTAGGTGATAGGAAAGTCATTAGATGAAGCATTAGTAATTTTTTTTTAAGAGTCTTTTAGAAGAGATTTGGACTTATAGTTTATAAGAGCTCTTGAGTAAGCACTTCATTTGCAAAAAAATCTCAAAAGACAGGTTTCGGTGGCTAAGGAGTATGTTTTAAAGTTCTGTAAGCCACTGAAAGCAGTCGCTTTTGACAGCTAAGACCGCAATTTTGGGGCACTCTAAGCCACCGAAATCACAGAGCATCTCAAACAATCAGCAAGTCAAATTAAGGTCTTCAAGCGCCAAAATACAAGTGTAATGATGGCATGTTAGCTGCCAAAACTGATGGGGAACGATCAAATTCTGACCTGGTGATTAAGATTTGAAGCAATTATGATTTGATATGATTCAACTAAATCTATCAAACCCTATATCTCTGCCACCATTTCCGGATCTGATTTCACCCACATCTTCTGCAATAATTTCACTCACCTAAAATCAGTCACGTGGCCTACTATCTCTTCATTTTCCGAAGTATGCTATTCTTATCATGATTTGAAATCTCTCCTTTCCTTATACATTCCTAAAAATCATGCCTTTGTTTCCCTCATAACTCGCCCTTGTTTTTGCTGAGCCCTAACTCGCCTCCATCAGCACTAATCTAGTCCCCCAAGCCCAATTTTGTTTTGTAGGCATAAAAGAGTTCAATTGCAGATAGGGAGAGGAGGAGCAATACTCAGAAAAGAGCTCAGTGACATAGCCTATTTGGAATCACACCCTGAGGTGTGTCAAATGTTCAAAGATGTTGGATGTTACAGGTATTATGAGAATCTCTAAGGATTTCACCAAGGTGTTGCAGAGACTTTTGTCTTATCATTTGACGAAGCCAAAGCTAAAGTTGGAACAAAAGGCTAATTGAAGACAACAAGAAAGCACATAAGGTTACTAGGTATTTGATGCTTCAAAAGGAAAAAAATATTAATCATACAGGTTTGGAAGATCTTGCTCAAGCTGCAGAGGCCCCGAATGAGCAGCCTTGAAGATTAGGAAGCTGGTAGAAAAAGCATTTTTGTAATGTTGAACTCTGTTTCAAAATAGAGCTTTTGGTAGCTTAGACAGGCTTTCACAGCTTTCCTTAGCCACCGAAAGTAGAGCTTTCGGTGGCTTACAGGTTAGAATTTTGGCTCACAAGCCACCTAAAGCACAGAGACAAGCAAAATGATGATATTTTCGCTCAGATCAAATGTTTTTGCTGCCAAATCATTTGAGGGAGATTCTAAATGAATGATAAAATTAAAAGGGATAGAGATCACTCTCTCTTTTAAGTTTTGAAGTTGTTGCAAAGGATATAAAGGTTGAAGAGCCTTTCTATTTTTAGTCAAGATGAGGTCCATCTGTCAAAGGAATATTTTAAATGCCTTGTCATCACCTTGAAGGTTGTTGAGCTTTTCAAATATTGTTACAGCTGTCGAAGACATGAAGACTATCAAGATGGAGGCAAGTATATTTACTGCAAAAATGGCGTTTTTACTGTGCTGAGTCATCATTTTCAAATGATGATTCTGAGTGACTCTAGAATCATTTTGTGGAAAGGGAGGAGTTTTTCGTTCCTAACACTTCCGAGAACAAAAACCTCTCTCAGTTTTCCTACAGGTGTCACATATTTGGAGAATCGAATCCATCTCTGAGACCTAATTTTCAAATCTCGGAATTTTCCTGTTTGACACATGTTTTTGAAATACAGATCTTGGGCAAATAAAAATGAATCTAAAAGAACTGAGAGAGGTTTTTTCTCACAACAAACCAATATACAATAACATATTTTTTTTTATACACAGGTATCAAATATTTGGAGAACCGAATCCATATATGAGCACCAGTTTTCAGCAGTTTGGCCCAATTTTTGTGGTAGGCAGTTTTATGTTCTTAATCAGAAACGTCATAGTAAAACTCCTATTCGTTTGAAGAATAAAAGATAATCATGCAGATTTCATTGGAAGAGTATTCACCCTCCAGCATATACAGAAAGTTGTTAAAGACTTTGCTTATGATTGGGATCTAATCCCTAATTTATAGGATCTTAAACTGTTTTGTAAAGGCTATAAAGCCTGTGACGTCTTTAGAACAAGTGGTTCGATTTTGGAGATTGAAACACATTAGGATATTGGAACTCAAAGCAAAAGACATCAATGATGAAGGTTGACAAGTAGAAGTGTGGCTTTCTCAGGGCAGGTGCCTTTTGATAATATTGGATTGTTGTTTTAAGTTCTGAAGACACAATAGACGGCCAAGGGAAATATTCACCGGTTGTTAACACATGATGGGCTATTGGATCCCACTCAGCCTTAAAGACTGAACAATTTGGGAGGCCAAAGAGCCTGAAGAGCATGAATTCCAGTAAAGAATAAGGTTCCCTAAACCAAACAATTGGGTAGAGGTTATCAGCCTTCGGCACAAAACTGCTAGGTTTAATCATCCATGGTTTCATCATCTCGTCAAAGTTGTACCTAGTTTTATATGATGTTATGAACTCAGGGCTAAGGGTTTGCATAGTCGGCTTAAGAGAAAAGGCTCTGATAAAGACCTAAGGGAGGAATGTTGTCAATTGCGACCCTGTACAGTCATTGAATGACCGGTCTTTAGGATTATCATTTTCCACTATCCATTTAACTGGGCCTATGTAAGGTAGGACGACGGGCTGGGTAGCAATGGCATGGATTTGAGAAGCCCTAATCTTATCATATGCAGGTCAATCTTCCTTGATGTCAGAAAGATCATGATTATCAAAAATTGAATATATTTTAGCCCAGTCCATTTGGTATGTTTCAGTGACCCTCTCACTGGTATCTCAGAAGACACCAAAATTCGGGTCTTTAGTCAGCAAATCCCTGTGGACAGTCTTAGACCGAGTATTTCGTGACATGTTGGCAAAGTCTGGAAATTCTAGAAAATAAATCAAATCAAATCAAAACTAAATCATTAACAGAAAAACCCTAAACAACAAATGCAAAATGACAATGAACCAACGTGATAATAACTGAAAATTGTGAAAATGACCCCTGGTAAGAAAATCACAGTAAAATCCACGTAGTAGAGTAAATCCCAACAATGAAAACGATAAAGAAAAATAGGAAAAATCGTGTGTTTATCTATTTTTGGTTGGATCAAATATGGACCTTAAAATCAAAAGAAACGAATGGCTGAGATTACCCCTTGCGGGATGCGGGATCGGGTTCAAAAGTTTTATTTTCAAACTTTAATCAAAATTCCCGCAATCCACAATCCACAATTGCGGGTTGCGGGTTTACAAATCACCAAACAATGGACAAAAGTGTTTCCGAAATACGCAACCCAAAATCACGGGTTGCGGGTTTCGGAAATAGAAACAAGGTTCAGAAATCAAAATAACTTTCTCGCGTCCCGCAATCTGCAATTTGTGGGTTGCGGGTTTTGGGAACACATAACGTGGTTTATTGACATAATGATTTCCCGCAATCCGAAATCCAGAAATTGCGGGTTTCAAGTTTCGAGTTTCGGGATTTCAAAAATTTCTAAAATATTAACACAGTCTTTCTGCAACCCGCAATTTCAGGTTGCGGGTTTCGGGTTGACGAAATTCCAAAAGAAATAACAAAAGATTCCCGCAATGTGCAATTGTGCGATTTTGGGTTTTGGGATTTCGAGATTTCGGATTTGCGGGAAGAAAATTACATTTTGAAGGAAATGAAGGCTTTTCCGCAAATCAAGAAAACAACCAGAAACTCAGAAATTTTCTAAGGGAAAAATGATAATTACATAAACCAAAAAGCATAGGTGTGAGATTATACAAACAAGGTTTTAAAAATCTCGTTTTGGTAACAAAGTTACCCAAATACCTTTGTATTTACAAAAATTGGGGCTCCCATGATCAAATGAAGCATGGGATCTCTTGTACCTACAACACACCCTCCTCTCTCTATATCTCTCTCTACCTCTCACTCTCCCTAATGCACTAGATCCCTTAACCCCTAAACCGTTGAACCATTCAACCTTGTAATCCCACAGCCCTAAATCCTAAATAGCCTAACCCATAATCCTTAAAGTCCAAATCCGTAAGACCTTAAACCTTAAGTCTTAAATACTTAAATCCCTAGGAGCCTTAAAACACCTCTCTTTAGCCATTCATTTATACACTTTTGAAGTATAGTCCAATGTATGCAAATATTCATGAAGTATTGAACATTTGGTATTAAGTGGGGTAAACATTGGTGAATTAATGGTGGGAACATTATGCAAAGGCGCGCACACATATTTTTTATGTATGGGTTAACAACGCATGCGCTCTTTTTTTGGATAAGCATTAACAATGCATGCGTGCACACACTTCTTTTTGCATGCGCGTTAACAACGCATGTGCGCATAAGAGCGCGCACAAACTTCTTTTGTCCACGTCAGTGGAGGCTCGCCATTGCCGAAGCAAGAGCGCGTACATGTGTTTATAGGCATGTGCACGTGTTTGTTTTTTTGCGCTCCTGTGCTATCATTGTGGTGTTTTTGGATACCAGCTTCGTGCGGATACCCTTACTTTTGACATAATTTTTCGACATTTAGTTGAATATGAAAATTGTGATCCTCTCCAAATGATTATTCAATGAACTGTTGGAACTGGGAAGTCTTATCGCTATATTTATCATGCTCTTTCTACTTCAACATCTACTAGATAAATTCCATTGCTTATTCTTGCTCCAATAAGAATAGATTATTTTAATATTCATGCAAATATAATACATTTAGCTTTAAAAACTTCTATCAAAGATATGGGAACACTCTAAGGGCCATGTCTAGCAATATTTCATGAAGAAATGTGGCATATTCACTATCTTTTGTTTAAGGAATTGAGCTTTATTGGAGAAAGGTTATTCATGCAGATTGACTCTAGATTGTGAGAATCATTTCCAAAGATAAAATGTACTCCTTTTGGTGGTAGAATCGATCGTTCTTGTCGGTGACATTTTCCAATTGCCTCTTGTCAGAGATAACCCTTTGTATGGGAAATGTTTGTGGAAAAGATTCAATATTTTTTTCATTTTGGATACATTACTCCAATATCAAGTTGATAATCCAAAACATGAATCTTTTTAGAGATTGTTAACATAAAAAATGCAAAACCCCTTCTTGATGATTGGTATCTTCTTATGTCAAAAGTTGATACGAGGTTACCTCCAATAGAAAGGAGTTTATTGTTTGGGATGGGTTAAATTCAAGTTGATTGTGAAATTGAAGAATATGGGAATAATGCTACAGACATTGAAGGGTTTGTCACTATTCATTTACACGCTCATCCTTCATCCTTTGTTATTCAACAACCAAATGCATGAATAGAAGTTGAGGAAATAACAACATTTATTGAAATTTAAAATTATATGCCTTTCTAGCAATTAGACTCGCTAGATATTGGTTTGTCTCTAATTAATGAATATATTATAGAGGTTTTTTTTTACATGGCATTTCCATATCTAATTAATGAATATAATATAGAGGTTTTATTTGACATGGAATTCCCTACTTTATTCTATACTGGTGATGTTGATTGGTTGTGACATTTGTCTCCATGAATCTGGATTAAATCTACTTAAATACTTTGACAAAGGTTTTGGAATCCATCCACCCTTCCATTATTTCTTGTTAAACATGATATGTGTCATTGTAACCAAGCAACTGTTGCAGTATTTGTACAAAATAATATAGATTAAAATGCACCTACAACAATTGAAGACTTATGCCAATAACTAATTGATTTTCCGAAGAAGAAGTTGGATGGGCTTCTTATGAATTTTGGTTCTTCCCTCAGAGGTACAAGGTCCTATTGGACAAATTGTCATTTTGAACTCATTGACATGATTACTGATTTGGGTTGTCCAAGTTTGTTTTTTACATTGAGTGCAACTGACATAAAGTGGCATAAATTACATAATCTAATGCCAAAAAATACAGACTATGCTTCACTAAACAAACATCATATAAAAAATTAAAATGTTATCGAGTACCGCTATATTGTTTCCATGTTTTTTCTTAACAGAAACGTGAAATAGATTGTATTAAACAGAGGATAAGTTACAAAATTCCCTTCCTGGTAGGTTAAACCATAACCTCGAAAATGTGTAGTCCAACATTGAAAAATTTAGCTTTTCAGCCATGGGTGTTGTTCTTCTTAACTGTTCATATCTACTGTCTTTTATTGAGTAAATCCTGACATATTGGTTACATATATAAGAACAAAAAACAATTTAACAAAACAAAACAAAAAGTACGCATCAACATTCCTGTAATTAAGCTCGTGGGATTCCTTCATGGGTCTAGGAGTCATATTCCATCATAGAACTATCTTCACACTGGTTTCTTGGGTCCGTTGGTTCAGAGTGATTCTCGAAATCATCCCTCACGTCGCTCAAGGACTCTTCCAGCTGAGCCACGAGATCCTCAATCCCATTGTTTCCATTTTGCAAGGTATCAAATAACTTCCCTTTTAGAGAAAACATAAATTGTTCAATGAGACCTTCGGAGTTGGCCTGTTGGTAATCTTTCATGCCTTTAACATCCTTCTACAGTTCCTCGATCTGACCCACATGGATCCAAACATTGGATTCCACATTCTCCATTCGCGACTCCATCTGGTTAATATCAAGACCGATTAGTTTGCTCTCTTCCAGAGCGGCTTTGGAAACTTCGAAAGCATTTTGGAAATTCTTCTTGATGTCCGGATGAACCTCCTTGATCTCTCGGAGCTCCTTCACCATGTTCCTCATATTCATCCTCATTTATTCTATGATAAACTAGAAAAGAGTTCACAGACCAACACCTAGATGTCCACCATCGCAAGTGAGATCTTCAATACCCAACACCACCAAATGAATTGCAGTACCATCTCCCTGAAACAGATCATGCGAACCAAAGCAGGTTGAGAATTCAGCATTACTTCGCATGCTTCCATTTTACCTCCACACTAACCTTCGTTAATATGAGGAGAAGTCCGAGAGCGATCTTTAAAGCTCGAGCTACGTTGGATTCCACTTGTCCACATAAGGAGAGGCGAGCTTTGCATGTGCACCCCCATTAGGGATATGGAGATAAACAAATGGGGACCATTTGGTGTAAGGAGGATCATGATTCAAAAAAATAAGCCCTTTTTAAAACTTTCTCCTTGGTTAGCCATGGTATCAGCCTCCACATTGTTGTACCTTAGGATGTGATAGAACTAAATCCGAGAGATGTCACTAATGGTTGATATAATTCATTTTTGTATACTGTTCATGTGCTTATCATTACCTCTTTGGATGTTTATCATTTTATGTATTACAATATTGGAGTCTCCGAGTATGGCATAATGATCTATATGCAGGGAGACCATCGTTTCAACCCCTTGGAGGAGAGCCGCCCATTCTGCTTGATTGTTTGTTCTCCTTCCAAATCCCCACACATACTGAAATAACCTTTTACCTCCAAGATCATAAACAACCCCTCCCGCACCTGCCACCCCTTATTGTTTCCATGTTTATGCACCAAAGGTTTATTATATTTCATGACGAAGTCATCCAAAAACTTATTGGAGAAAGAGATTTCTAGTACATGTTTGTCTTGGTAACTTTATCTTATATGATTTGAATTCAAATTTTAATGTAGCATGGGAAGTTTGAAATATATTGATTATATATTTTATTTTTTTAGGTATCAATGGAAACATAGAGGCTCTTCCCACATCCATTATTTCCTATGGTTTTAAGGGGAACCTAACATGGATTTGTTAGATTGGTCAAACCATTATATTGTAGATGATTCAAAGGATTTATTCGATCGATATGTTATTGTATGGAATCCACATGAGATGAGACTCATCGAAGGAAAATAGTCATTCCTCAAAGTAGAAATGACAATCCGTATTTGTTGCAAATGACACCAATGTTATCTTTTAATGCCTGAGACAATTATGAGCACTTATTGAATTATGTCCAAAGACATACAACGTGTAGTTCAGATTCTTGTTTGATAAAAAGGGATCTATTCTCAAATGTCACTATATGACAAGGGTTGAATGAAATATGATCATACATGCAATGATGATAGGGTTAATGTTCATAATGTTTATCTTCTTACAATGTGGCATGTTAATGTTGATTTCCAACCTTTGGTTTTCCAACATGTCGTGTTAACATATATTGTTAATGTTAATTTTTCATAATTTACTTCAATATGATCTAGGATCTTAACTGAGAGAACAACATGTACAACATATCTACATCATATCAATCATGGACACAATAATGCAAGCACACATGAGACACAAAGTTTACTTGGGGAAAACCATAAAGGTGAAAAACCCCAATAACTTCCTCAGAGATAGATAGAGCAATGATACAACCCAAGCATAAGATATAGACATATCCTAGTAGCAGCTTCTCCTCCTCTACAAGTGCGCCACTCTTCCAAGAGTGTGAGAGAGAATAGAATAATGAAATAGAGTGCCTCCTGCACTCTATTTATACTTGAATTGACTTGCCTAATAACCTTTACTAGGTCGGCCTCAACTTAACCACATAACACAATGTTGACTGGGCCGACACCCAATAGGGTTCTCTAATAACCCTTTAACCCACATGGCCGACCCCCAATAGGGTGGTCTAATATCCCATCAAGTATAAGTTACGACACTTACAATATAAATAATGACACTTTTGTATAGAGGAATAATAACATCTCTATAGGAATACAAACACTTCAGTATAGAGGAATAATACCATCTCTATACGAGTACAATATACATATATGAAATACATTCCGAAGTTACATATACATCAACACTCCCTCTTAACTAGGAAGGTATTACTCGACACAGATCTACTAGCACAAGTCTTCTTCTTTGGATCATCACCAGGGAATCATCGTCCTCGAATCATCGTCATCGTCACTACTGATGCTATCTCAATCAATATCTAAATCTACTCATCATAGGAAGTTCTACAGAGCCAGTCCTTTTTCATATTGGATCTAGGCCCACCACCTGCAAGTCTTCATCGTCACTAGCCATACTGTGGAATCCTCAGGACTTATTACGTGCATCACAAAACCTCGAAAGAGCATTCTAGGCTATTATGAGAACACAGCTCTACTTGTCGGATCTTCCCAGGAGCACATTACATGTGACCCCATCACAAAACCTGGCTGTAGCATCCCAGGATGTTACGAGCACTCAGCTCTACCTGTCAGATCTCCCAGGAGCACACTACATGTGATCTCACCACAAAACCTGGATGTAGCATCCCAGGCTATTACGGGCACACAACTCTACCTGTTGGATCTCCCAGGAGCATATTACATGTGGTCATGGCAAAACCTGGTTGTAGCATCCCAGGTTGTTACGAGCACTCAGCTCTACTTGTCGAATCTCCCATGAGCACATTACATGCCATAGGACAAAACCTCGAAAGAGCATCTACCAAATATCCCAGGACTGGATTACATGCCATAGGCAAGACCTCGAAAGACTATCTGCAAATCTTCCAGGGCCAGATTATATGTCCTCCCAAAGCAGAACCTCGAAAGATCATTTTCCAGATATCCCATGGCCACATTACATGCCATAGGAAAAACCTTGAAAGACTATCTGCAAACCTCCCAGGGCTAGATTACATGCTTATTTGCACAACCTATACATGGCCATAAAGTATCATCCTGATACTCATGATCATTGTTCACGAAGCACAACCCAGATGCACATCACACAACACTTACATCTACGCCATGGGAGACCACATCTACAACCATGCGAGAATGGAACAACAATTATATTCCAGCCATGGGAGAACACATCGACAGCCATGCTCAAATGGCCCAACACTTATATCCCATCCATGGGAGAACACATCTACAACCATGCTCGAATGGCCCCAACACTTATATCGCAGCCATGGGAGAACACATCTACAACCATGCTCGAATGGCCCCAACACTTGTATCGTAGCCATGGGAGAACACATCTACAACCATGCTCGAATGGCCCTAGCAATTACATCACGACCATGGGAGAACACATCTGCCACCATGTCGGAAAAGCCGAGCAATTACATCGCGACCATGGGAGAACACATCTACAACCATGTCCGAAAATATCATGTGCATCTATGTCTTCGGAAATCATCACACTTAATCCAACTGATTATGTAATGCATCCACCTGATACATGTCATCACATATGATCATCCTAATCATCATCACTGCATCGTCCCGATGCATGTCATCTAGAGCAACATCTTGAAGCTCGTCATCCATGATTATCTTGATCATATAATGCATCCACCTGATGCATACCAAGTATCTACCTGATACATATCATCATACATGATCCACCTGATCATACAATGTATCCACCTGATACATACACATATACATGATCCACCTGATCATACAATGTATCCACCTGATATATATCAACATACATGATCATCCTGATCATACAATGTATCCACCCGATACATATACAGATACATGGTCCAAGCATCCAACATGATGCATATACATATACATGATCCAATTGACCATAACAAGCATCCAACATGATGCATACATACATACATATAAATGATCCAACTGATCATATCTAGCATCCAACATGATGCATAGATACATACATATAAATGATCCAACTAATCATATCCAACATCCAACACGATGCATATACAGAGCAGTAACTGGAGCATCGTCTTGATGCTCATCATCCGGCGCTTACATCCATAGCCATGTGAAGGATCCTCCTTCCACCATGCTTGCAACGACTTCAGCAAATGTCTCCATCACTTCTTCCTCGAAGTGTCCTCAATCTGAAGAACACCAAGCCTCTCTCTGAAGTATTCAAACTTCACTCTGGCTAGTGGCTTTGTCAGTACATGTGTAACCTGCTCATTCGTCGCAACATACAAGAGCTTCACTACTCCTCTCTGCACCATATCCATGATATAGTGATATTTGATCTCTATGTGCTTCGACCTGTTGTGGAACACCGGGTTCTCAGACAGCTTCACACAACTTTGGTTGTCACAAAAGATACCAGTAGCCTCCAGTGGGAGATCAAATAACTCAGACAGTAGCTTCCGGAGCCATAGTGCCTGCAACTAGCCGAACAAGCTGCAACATACTCTGCTTCGACTGTACTCAGTGCTACGCAGGACTACTTCCTGCTAAACCAGGAGATCACACCTGATCCCATACTAAAGAAACACCTAGATGTGCTCTTCCTATCTACAGCACTACCTGCCCAATCTGAATCAACATAACCCTGCAGGTTAAACTTTTAATTCGCATCATACTTGATCCCATAATCAATCCCTTCTTTCTGGGAGAAGCCACGAGCTACAAATCTTGCTTTGTATTTCTCCATGCTACCATCTGCAGCATGCTTGATCTTATAGATCCATTTGGAAGTCACACCAGACTTCCCTTCAGGTCTTGGGACTGCATCCCAAACATCATTCTTCATGATCGACTGATCATGGCATTCTTCCATTACTTCATTCCAGATCCTGGGAACTTCAATATCTTCAATATATTCAATTGATATCTTTGTTGCTGGAACAAATGTTGTAGTCCCTCTTTTGTAGGTGAAGGTATACGATCTTTCCTACAAAACAAGTTAAATTGCATGATTAGAAACATCTCATAGTTTTTAGAACAAATTCTTACACATAAAGAAATATGCCATACAGTCATGCAATTATTTTAGCCAATGCTTCAATACAACATTCATCCATATCCTGTAACTTTCTAGATGCCTTCCATATCCTTTAAGAGTTTGCACTACTCCCAACATGTTAGCAAAGAGGTTTCATTCTAGATAAGTAGCAATGGAATGTTGTATAGTGCCATAGGCTACTTACCCATCACATGCATATTAGTAGTATACTGTTCATTAATGCAATTATTCTAATATACATAATACACAACCTAAGTCTAGGAACATAAGCATATAAATCATTGAACAACATTATTTAAACAAACAAATATGTAAGAAATGACAATTCAAATACTGATCTTTGTTTGGTTGTTGGATGGACTCCCTCTGAATCTTTGCAACTCCATTCTGATGTGGATTGTGAGAAGTGGTCAACTCCCTCTGAATATCTGCATCCTTGGCAGGGTATTTTTTAAGGATTCTAATATTACACTTAAGTATAGTATCATAGGCAATTATTTTGGACTGAAAAAAACATGTATATAGATAGGTAGGCGAATATTAAATATGAAACATGCAATTTACTACTGAAATGTGTAAATTTTGGCGAATATTATGACAAAAAAACATATTTTATGTAAATATAGGTGATATTCAACACTAAAAATGACCAAATAGTGAATTTAATTTTTGAAAAAGAACCCAAAAAATAGCCAATTGGTTAAATTTCGCTCCTAAAAATTACTCTGAGATTCCTTGCAGAAACTACTGGAGTGTGCTCCCTCTTGATCTTTGCTTCCTAGATTACCTGTCCTTGAACTGATATCCATCCTCGATCACTATGCATGCTTACAAGTATCATTATTGTGATATCCTCGAGATCTCATACATAATCATGCATTTATTAGTATATTCTCAATACTATCAAAACACAATAATCTTAAGCATGTACAGTCATGATCATTTCAAACGGAAATAATAAGAATTAGTATTCAAGGACTTTTATGGTTAGTCATATCATAAATTAAAGTAAGAAACATAATATGCCTAAACCTGTGATTACTCAAACCTATACTTTCATGACTCTTCTGGTTAGTCATATCATCAATTAAGGTAAGAAACATAATATGCATACACCCATGTTTATTCAAACCTATGAATAATCATTATGAATCATGCCATGTATACTTATCTAATAGATCCTAACACAAGGTAGGATTCTAACTTGATATAGGAAAAACATACCTGGATTAGCATGCTAGCTAGTTATGTCTAACATACCCGCATAATGTCTTCTTGTTTTCTTAAATGACTTGTGCTAGTAACCTGCATATCTCATAGGTTAACCATTATAGAACCAAGTTATACATACCTCGTAAGTAGATCTCCTATGTGATCCATGGCAATGGATGAACCTTTGTCTTCATGTCACCATGGTCATATGTTCTTGAACTAGAACATGATTTGTCTTTCTTGATGTACCTTTCATGTTAGCGAACAACATAAACCTCATACAACATCATAATTCATTAGTACAATCATAAGTGTTAGAACCTTAATCAATGAATATCTTTTATCATGTATTCATAATTTTATTAAGGTGATACGACAAGTCTAAATTTAATCAATATTGTACTAACCGTAATAATATGAAGACAAACATACCATAAACTTAATCATGAATAGATCTCGAAACATACCTGGATAAGTCATACCTGTCGAGATTGCTTGTAATCTTCTTATGTAAGGTCTTAGCCTCATCTCCCTCTGAAACATGAACTTCTTCACTTATGCAAGTGACCAATCCATTCTCTTCTAGGATTAACCCAATCCACTTGATTTGCAAGAACTTGATGAGCTGATCAAGCTGGTATACTCATAAGTTGAAAAATGCAAAGTTTCACCCCTCAAATTTTCCTTTAAAACTTCTAGATTCACTAGACATGACCCCGAACTAGGGTTTGATAAAGCCCACCCTTCTGTCCAATAAAAAGGTTCGATCCAAAGCTCTAAGCTTATATTTTTCTAAGGAGCTTCCAGCCATAGATTTCAAAATTTTCCATTTTTGCAGAAGCCATAATTTTCCACTTTTCCGATCAAAGTCCCAAACTAGGGTCTGGTCAAGCCCGGCCTTCTTCCCAACCAAAAATTCTGATCTTAGTCTCTAAATTTCGATTTTTATGAGTATCATTCAGCCGTAGTCTCCGATTACAAAAATTCCAACTTTCTCTGAGACCCTAAATTCCGGATGCCATGAATGAAGGTGCTAAAAAATAATTCTATTTTGACATAAATATGTACCTCATTGTTTCTGGTGTAATTCTGAAGTTTTCAATCCACAGGGTCTGAAAAATTTTTCTTGTTATATCCCAACCTGTCATCTTTCCAACCCCAAAGGTCTGACCTAAATGGATTCTTTGAGAGAGAGTTATGCCAAGTGTCGCAACGTGACCTGTTTATGGGATAAACCATGAGATATGACTTGTACGGCGTGCCACGTGTCACTGTTTCCATTTCAGCCTCTGAATAAGTTACCTGAGAAATTCCAGTCCGTGCACTACCTGTCACTTTTTACGAAATTTCATTTGGAGCTTCCTATCCCAAGTTATGACCTTTTTACCAAGGTCACATGTTTATGACTCATATCTGGAAGAGGCAGAAACCCTATATTGTACAGATCATAAATCACAAATTACAACGAATTAGAGGTTGTCCTTTGGCAACAAGGTACATGGGGATCTTAGCTTCGCCTTGTACGATTTTCCGACCCTGAAACCTCGCCAAAATGTATTTGTAGCGAAAGTGCTACGATGACTAGTTTTTTCTATATCAAGCCCTAGCTTCGCAATTGCAGCAAGTGTCATACATGCCATACCATGCCTTCTTTCAGACTAGCTCTGATACCATGTTAATTTTTTAGAATTTACTTCAATCTGATCTAGGATCTTAACTGAGAGAACAACATGTACAACATATCTACAGCATATCAATCATGGACACAATAATGCAAGCACACAAGAGACACAGAGTTTACTTAGGGAAGACCATAAAGCTGAAAAACCCCAATAACTTCCTCAGAGATAGATAGAGCAATGATACAACCCAAGCATAAGATATAGACATCTCCTAGCAGTAGCTTCTCCTCCTCCACAAGTGCGCCACTCTCCCAAGAGTGTGAGAGAGAATAGAATGATGAAATAGAGTGCCTCCTGCACTCTATTTATACTTGACTTGACTTGCCTAATAACCTTTACTAGGTCGGCCTCAACTTAACCACATAACACAATGCTGACTGGGCCGACACCGAATAGGGTGGTCTAATAACCCTTCGACCCGCATGACTTATACAGGGCCGACCCCAACAAGGTGGTCTAATAACCCATCAAGTATAATTTACGACACTTACAATATAAATGACGACACTTCCATATAGAGGAATAATAACATCTCTATAGGAATACAAACACTTATGTATAGAGGAATAATACCATCTCTATAGCAGTACAATATACATATATGAAATACATTCCAAAGTTACATATACATCAACAGTTAAATATGATTCAAAGGAATAAAAAAGGTCTAAACGTTATCAAGACATATTGAAAAGAATTACAATATCAAGAGCCTTTGAAGATAGATCTTTGTGTGCATGTAGAAGATTCCCTACTAAAACAATTGTTGATCATGACATTGGAGCTCAAGAAACATGCCATATGTTGCTATTTAGCTGCCTCTTATAGTTTGTATTTGAAATTTGTTTTCCTTCATTGTTGGCAAAAGGGTATTCAAAAAAATATCTATAGATAGTCTTTGCTCATATCAAAACACATTTGTTCATATATATCAGCAATGAACAAATTTTCCAGAACATTTTTCTATGATAGAAACAATAAGATCTCGGGCCTTTGATGCCCAACGTAAGAATGATCAATGGAAACCTAGAGATGTGCATGACATTGTTTGAGTATAGCCAAGATTTTATTCTACTCCCATTGAGGATTCAGATGACTTTGAAACCTTTTCTTGGACTAAGTTACTTTTGTACAAGCCATTTCGCAACATCTCCACAGATATAGGACTTTCAAGTGAAATGGTCATTGAAAATTGAAGGAATTTTCGATATAGACCATGGCATGTTTATCTAGCCCCTTATTCATCTGATCATCTTGAAGAAGATGAGGATACCCATTAACGAGTAGTCAATGATGAGGAATATTTTGAAGAATGGAATCTTTTTGCTTGATTAGTTCCTCCAAACAATGTGGACGTTTCTGATCTTCAAACTCTTGGTAGAAGGGACTTTGATTTATGCTTTAATTGGGAGGAAATAACATATTCAAATGGTTTTATAGAAGAGTCTATGGATTTTATAAGGAATGCTCAATCAAGGGGTGTTATTATTGACAATTATCATAACACATTTTCTGCTCCCTCTTCTCTTTTCGAAAAGAAAAAGAATTGCTTTTGACCTAATTTTTCGACATTCAGTTGAATATGAAAATTGTGATCCCCTCCAAATGATTATTCAATGAACTGTTGGAATTGGAAAGTATTATTGCTATATTTATCATGCTCTTTCTACTTCAACATCTACTAGAGAAAGTCCATTGCTTATTCTTGCTCAAATAAGAATAGATGCTTTTAATATTCATGCAAATACAATACATTCAGCTTTAAAAACTTTTATCAAAGATATGGGAACACTATAAGGGCAATGTCTAACAATTGTTCATGAATAAATGTGGCATATTCGCTATGTTTTGATTAAAGAATTGAGATTTATAGGAGCAAGTTTATTCATGCAAATTGATTCTAGATTGCGAGAATGATTTCCAAAGAACAAATGCACTCCTTTTGGTGGTAGAATCAATCATTCTTGTTGGTGACATTTGTCAATTGCCTCCTGTTAGAGATAACCCTTTATATGCAGCAATACAATAGGGAAATTTTTGTGGAAAAGATTCAACATTGTTTTCACTTTGGATACATTATTCTAATAGCAAGTTGATAATCCAAAACATGAATATTTTTAGAGATTGTTAACAGAAGAAATGCAAAGCCCCTTCTTGATGATTGGTATCTTTTGATGTCAAAAGTTGATACGAGATTACCTCCAATAGAAAGGAGTTTATTTGATTCAACAATTCATTTGTTCACAACAAATAATTTGGTCACCCTACATAATAGGCTCATGATGAAATATTTAAATTATCTTATTGCACTATGTAGTGATGAGAAAACAAGGCACACAGACAGTGTTTCTACTAACAATGATCAATTAGAAAACGAAGTCCTCTTATTCCTCAGTTAGCATGTGATGTTGACATGTAACTTGTGGGTTGAAGTTGGATTAGTTAATGGTGTGGTTGGTTACATTCAAAATATTTTCTATATGCCTCGAAGAAAACCTCATGTCCTTCCAATGTACAATACTGTTTTTTTTGTAAGTACAACGGTGCTCCATTTGACACAAGTAATCCAAAATTTGTACCAATAAAACCTATTATTAGAGGAACCATAAACAAATTCCCATGAAGATGGCATGGGCCCTTACTATACACAAATAACATGATTTGACTTTAGGACAAGCCACAATTGATATTGGGAACACGAGAGGCAAGGTTTGACTTTCAGAGCCACATCAAGAGATAAATAGATGTCTTGTGCATATCACCACCTTTCTCTTTTGAGTGTTATGACAAGATGAAAAATAGTGCATCTACTACAATTAGGATAAAAGAAGAGCAATAATTGAACTCATTATCATTATAACATCCTATATATAAATTTCCATTAAGCATAGAATACATGTGTTATATTCATGTTATTGTCATTTGAACTTAGTATTCCTATTTTTATCATTTCTTAACTTTTGTAATACTTGTTTTCGTTCATTGTACCCATATTATTACTTAAATAAAATGAACATCTTATCTCACATGAGTTTTAAATTATTTTATTTGAAGTGTAGTTTTGTTCACTACTAACCATTGATATTTTAACTATTTTTCATATTATGTCTTCTTCTTAAAAGATACAATAAAAAAATTGCGATATTTTCTATTGAATTTTATTATGTTGTTTAAATATAATTTGTTTAACATTTGTTCCAATTACAAATGATTGAAATCATCCTGTCAAATTACATTTACGTATGTGTACTGTTATGTCCAAGAAAATCATAGAAATTGTAAATATATGGATGTTTTCTTGTAGGTTATTAAACCAAAATTACTTGTATTAATGATTTCGGGTACTTATTTGTAGAAATTATCAACTAAGGATGTTAGATTTCATTAATGATGTTATATTTGAAATAAGGATGTTTAATTTAAAATTGCTAATAATGATGTTAAGACATTTCAAAGTCAGATTCTTAATTTCAAAATGTAAACTTCTCTTCTTAATCATGTTTCATAAACTGAAATAGAGATTTATTAAATAGAGATTTTCACATTAATGAGTTAGTTGATGTGCCATTGTCTCGATACTCATTTTTCATTCTTGAAATGTGGTGATGTTAAAATTCTGGTATTGTCCCAAAGATACCATCGAGCTCAAACATAACCTGCAACATTATTATTTGAATGTCATGGAATAATGTGACATTACACTCAGCTCATTCAATTTATAACTTTTGTGTAACTTCATCATGTGACATAATATTAATGTGATCCATTTACATTACTAAAGTGATAAAAAACAATATAATACGACATAATATTAAAGTTATAAAAAAGAAACATAACACATATATGATACTACTATTGGAACATACAAGTACTTTAAATAATTTAAGTACTTTTCTTTTACTTACTTTTTCTTTATAAGTACCTTAATAATTCATGTATTTTTCTTGTTCGGCATAATATAAAAAATTTACTTTGCACTCCACAACCTTTTAGTAAAATTGAATTAAAAAGTGCTATCATCTCCTTCACATAAGGTCACATAAAATTGCAAACAACCCAACATTGACAATCTCACGATTTTCAAGTCTACCTTTCAATGTCACGATGTGACATCAGTACTAATGCAATTTTTAACCTTACATAAACCTTCTTGAACATAATAATACACCAAAACCATTTTTTAAATCAATAAAAAATATAGTCTCACCTTGTGAAAGGTGACATAAAATTACAAACATCTCTTCATCAAAAGGGACATAAAATTACGGTCCACCCAACTTTTTGAATGTGCCATTTTTTTCAATTCCACCTCCAAATATTGCAATGTTGAATAACAATGAAAGTACTTATTAACCTTATATAACTCTCCATGAATATCTTAATACATCATGACCGTATTATTATTATTATTATTAATGTAAAAATACTATGTTACACATAACTCATACTACTCTCCAAACATACAAGTACTTTCAATACTTAAAAAGTACATTTCTTGTATTTTTTTTTCTTTTTAACATTTACCTGTAACAATTAAAGTGTATTTGGTCTTCTTTAAAAAATAAAGACATTTACCAACAACATAACAAATAACTAATAGTACTATTCATACACTATAACATTATAGTATAAATTAGAGATTCTACATTAATAATATACATTATACATTGGTAAATAACCAACAACATAAAGGATACCACATAACACAACATAACACTTGTACTCTTTTTTCTTAACAACTATGTGTAACAATTCAAGTATATTTCTTCTTTTTAAGAAAATAAAAACATTTACCAACAATATAGCTATTAAGTATACATTGTAAATTCAAGTGTATTTATTCTTCTTTTAAAAAATAAAAGCATTTATCAACAACACAAGAGATACTTCAAAACACAAAATAACACATTTTTTGTACTTCTTTTTTCTTAACAACTACTAATAACAATTCAAGTATATTTTATTTTTTTCAAGAAATAAAACATTTACCAACAACATAACACATATTTCCAATAAAACATTTCCCAACAACATAACGCATATTTCGTTTTTCAATAAATAATACATTTACCAACAACATAACACATATTTCCTTTTTTAAGAAAATAAAACCAAACGAAAGCAACAGTACTCGATCATACGAAACCAAAAGTACTCAAATTTCCTTTTTTCAGGAAATAAACCCAAACGAAACCAAAAGTACTCGATCAGCTAGTCGAACGTGAAGACACAATGTAATTAAGCAAAAGAGAGAAGGCACATGTAGACACTGCTATCGAGAGAAGAAATTTTATAAAGGAAAACAAATACTACAATCGCTTGGGGATTGTGGAAGACCTTGGGTGTGTAGCTCATGTCGACTTCGTTGGCCCCGGCCTTACGCTCTAGCTTACCTTGTTCATTCGTCATGTTGTTAGCATGTCCACTCTTCATGTTGTTGTCCATTTTGATGATAGGAAATATGGCAGCTTCCTTGGTATTAACCGCGAAGGGCTGGTTGGCGATATCGGGGCTATAAGACATGTCAGCAGCTCTGAAGGCCGGACTGTTGGAGACCTTGGGTTTGTAGCTCATGTTGGGGCTGAAGCTCTGGTTGACTTCGCTGGTTCTGGGGTCACCTTCTCCATTCTTCATATTGTTGGCCATTTTGATGGTATTCTGGGTATCACTAAGCTGAAACTGAATGCGTTCTAGGCCAATAAGATTCCGACTTCGGCCCCAAAAACGCCTTCACTTCAACTAAATCTGCTAAACACGCCTTCACTTCAACTAAATCTGCTAAACACCATATGAGTGGGTAAGCAAGATATGAGAAATGCAATGGCATAGCGCCTTCCTGATATAGTAACGGGCGGGCGGACTCCAAATCCGGATTTGAAAACCATCTAGACTCCCAAGCGAGAATATGTGAGCATGGAGGGTAAGCGCACTAAACTTTAAACGGTCTGTTTTGGATGGGTGGCGTTCATGTGTACTTTATTTTCTTTAAAGACAAAATTTTAATAACTATGTTTTTTTCATCGATTCCAAGTGTGCTTATTTTTATACATACAAAACTATATATTTAAAGACAAAATTTTAATAACTATCTTTTTTTCATCGATTACAAGCAAGAGTTGGAAATAAAACTGCCATGGAGAACGAGGCCTATCCAAACCATCCTTATTAACATTAAAAAATATAGTTTCAATAATTAATAAAAAAACAAATTTTAACATTTGAATAACTTAAATATAAAATTATAAATTATAAATCATTACACATATACATCGACATTTACATTTATCTTCTGAGGACTTCTGTTAACAAATAAAGTAAGTGGAAGATTATTAAAAGATATAGTTATAAAAAAACAATAAAATAATTTTTAAAATATATCAAATAAAATGACATGCATCTTGGGGAAAGCCCCCAACATGCATGCATCTCGGGGAAAGCTCCCAACATGCATCTCGGGGAAGGCTCCTATCTCTTTAGGCAAGAAAATTGTCTCTGTATGCATAAATTGTCTCTCTCTCTCTGCATAGAAAAAGAAAGAAAAAACAAAATGGTTATTTAAACTATCTAACTGAGATCAATACCGTCAACATTTAAACTATCTAACTGACATCAATACCGTCAACAGAAATAAGACAATTTGGAGTTCATAAGTAGATTCCACGAGCTTATCACTGTATCCTGGAGATTGAGTCAACTCTAAAGATACGATTTTTGTCAAGACCGAAGAGGACATGACACTCAGGAACCCGAAATATGACACTCTGTTCTTGAACCAATCTACATGGACAAACGGATCGGATATCGGTGGAGCGGAAATATTTTTTTTTTTTTAAATCGGATTAATTAGTGTAGAAATTAATTTGTCACCTTGTAAATAAATACGCGATTGTCTAGTCGTTTTATTTTAACACGCGATTGTCTAGTCGTTTTTTCAAAAGTTTTTGACTTTGTCCTTTGTCATTGGACAAGATCATACCAATCTGTAAAGCATGAATTTTGTAGAAGCCTTGTGAATTGGATTTTTTTTACAAAAATGTTTCATTTGTAGTAGATAGATTGCACATGTAACGTTTGTGATAGATGTCACATGTAACGTTTGTGGAACATAATAAAATGTAAAAACTAATAGTATGGGGGTAACCGATGTCACATGTAACGTTTTGAAAAGTAATAAAATGTAAGGATGTGACATGTAACCTTTTCGAAAGTAAAAAAATGTAAAAAGTAATAGTATGGGGGAGATCTTGTAATGGATGTCACATGTAACGTGGCCATTAATTTAGAAATCAATGACTATATAATGGAAATCAAAACAACATAAAAAGTAAATATGAGACTGAAACTAGAGATTTTAGAGCTTAGGATTAGGTGATAAATATTATGTCAGTCATAAACAAAAAAGAATAATACGAAGTAAAAAGTAAATATGAGACTTAAAATAGAGACTTTACTTTTTACTCTTAATACAAAATAAAAAGTATATATGAGATTTTAGAGTTTTTGTCTAGAGTTTTAGAGTAACAAAATAATACAAAGTAAACAAAAATGAATAATACAAAGTAAAAAGTAATAAATATTATGCCGACCATAAACAAAAAAAATAATACACAGTAAAAAGTAAAAAAGAGACTTAAACTAGAGACTTTAGAGCTTAGGATTAGGTGGCTTAGGTATTGCACTCAAGGAGTTATTCAAGGAGAGGTTTGCACCTCGGGAGATTTGATCCCTCTCGGTGCTTGATAGAGCCTAGGATTTGGATCTATGCTCGTTCTCTCTCCAAACAATCTTACCTCTCAAGCTTTGGTTGTGACTCGTTTATCTTTTTTTGTAGATGTCACATGTTTTTGCATAATGAATTGGGTTTTATGTGGTATATTTATCATTTAAACTTTGTTTTTGCATCATTTCCTAGATGACACATGTTTTGTATAATGAATTGAGTCTCAATCAAAGAAATCATGTATGCCGTGTAGAAATTTCCCTCTCCAAAGAATCTCATCCCTTAAGCTTTTCTTGTGGTCAATAGATGTCACATGTTATGCATAACGAATTGGGTCTCAACCAAAGAAATCATATATGTCATATAGAGATTTCTCTCTCCCAAAGAATCTTATCTCTTAAGCTTTAACCATGCATCATTTACGTAGATATCACATGTTTTGCATTATGAATTGGGCCCCAACCAAAGAATTCATATATGTGATATAGAGATTTCCCTCTCCAAAGAAAATTATCTTCTATCCTTTTCTTTTGCATCATTTACGTAGATGTCACATGCTTTGCGTAATGAATTGGGCCCCAATAAAAGAATACATATATGTGATATAGAGATTTCCCTCTCCAAAGAATCCTCTTTAAAGATATGCTTATGCATGATGAAGAGCACATCGATAGATCACATTTTCCCAACTAGAGAAATTATACGTGTGATAAAGAAATTTCCCTCTCCAAAGAATTTTATCTCTTAGGCTTTTCTCATGGAATGTTACGGAGAGCTTCTGGATAACTCACATTATTACAATATAACGGTAGGTTAAACCCTCTTATTGGTGAGGTAGAGTTTGCATGAAGCTAGACTACTTACGTAGTTTTTATGCGGTACATATATTTCCCTTGGAAAAATCAATACTTTAGGTATACCTACTACCGTGTCTTCTAACTGAAATATCTAGTTGGTGGTAGTGCTAGAAAAGGGAGTAAGAGGAGTAAAAACTTGTGGCCACCAACATTTTCATAGTTAGTAATCAGTTTTGACAAAAATATTTTCAAACACTAAAGTATAGCAATAGATGTTGTGTATACAATTTTTAAATATATTTTTCCTATAAATATTGGCTATCCCAACATGTGGCCACAAAACACCCAATTGTCAAAAAATTGTTTCTTAACTTCGTGTTTTCACCGTGGAACAATAGCACCCCAAAGAATAAATATAAAATGTATTATTCAATTTCCCCAAGACAAGTCGGCCCAGTCACGTTAATGAGGTCGGACCCATTAGGTAAAAAGGTCACCCACACATAAAGTATAAATAGAGAGCTTTCTCTCTCAATTGGACACACCTCTCACTCACTCAAGTTCGCATAACAAGAAAGAGAAGACAAGCTCACTGGAGGTGAAAGAGAGAAAGCTGCAGAAGAAATCTTATATTTGGGTTTTCCATTTTGCTTTATATTGTATTAGTGACGAACCTATCTTTAAGGAAGTTGTGGGGTTTTCTCCTTTGGGCCCTTGCACGAAGTTGAGGGACCACTTAGGTGCAATCATGCATTCGTAAAATGCGCTAGAATTTAGTAAATTCAAAATGTGCATGCATTACTTAGACTAGCCATGGGTGGACTCTTACCTTGCTATGTCAATTAACATGTAGGATAGGATTCCAAAACGTCCACGCGTTATATAGTGATACATAATGCACACGCGTTATGTATCACTATAACACGTGCGCGTTTTGGTGAATATAACAAAAAAAAAACAGTGTGCGGACCACGGCCACTGTTTACCCACTCAAAACCGCAATGCTCGAGTGATTGTGGCTTAGAAAAATGCATTGGAGAAGTGAAGGGAGGTTAAATTCGAAGCTCAACAAGGGAGATTTAATTTTGCAAGGAGGATTGGAAAGGTAAGCATCCAAATCCTTGCCTCATTTCATCATTAAAAATATAATTTTTTTATGTTTCCCTACATTAAAAATATTTGTAAATGAAATTCCAAAACTAAAAATTTTAAAATTTGTTATTTAACATATGTTAATTACTCCCTACTATCAATCCCCTTAATGAATTTTACATCCACCCAAGCAATAAGGGATTTGAAAAAAAACAATGGAAATTGGAAATTGAATCCCAACTCCAATATTTTTTCCACATCTATTGCAAATTGGAAAAAAAAAACCATCCACCATTTGGCTAGGAGGAGGAACTATGGACTATAACCTAGGCTTGGTTTCTAAACTTGACTCAACCAAACCCTATGTTTTTTTCCCACACATTCTTTTACCCTAAAATTGTCCAACCAATGCTTGTGAACCCAACCGAATGGCATGATGTATTTTAAATCATCCCCCAAACCCCAAGGGACTAGGTTCCCCTCCTTTGCACACACACGACTTACTTTGTTGCTAAGATGAACTAGCACATATTTTTTTACCTCCTTCACCACCAAGATGTTAGACACAATGGCTCACTGAGAGGGGGGGGTGAATCAGTGAGCTTGCACTTATTAACAATTTCAACTTCTTCTCTCAAATATTATATTATTAATTACAAATTCACTTCAATATCATATTCATCAATAAACTATATCACATGCCATTCATTAAGCAAGACACATTATCACAACCACATTATAAGAGACAAGATATAATCTTTGTAAACTTTTTATAATTGGATACTTTAATCTCCAGAATGGGCTACAACCCAAAGTGGCACCAACCACAAGATAATTCTGTGAGTTGCAACTGACTCAGATACACCAACACCCCAACAACCATAGATTTACAAATGACATTTCAGACTCTTCTTAAGTCTACAGATTACATACATCATCAACCAGAAGCCCTTGTTTGTTTCCAAAGTACTTCATCATTCTCATCAAGTACTCATTATTCAATATAACTTCATTTTGTCCATCAGCAAATATCACCAATCAGATCACATCTTCATTCTGTCATCATTATTCATGGCATATCAATCTGCTGCCATATCTCCATTCATACACTTTACACTGTCCATATGCACATCACAACATTCTTCCCATATCATCAGTCATCTCTTCATCATTTAACTAGAATGTATTCATTCTTTCCATTAATAGGCTGGCTCAGTTTAACCCAAAATAAAAGATAGAAAGAGATATTGTTTTACTGCTCCACCTGCTGCTACTCCTTCACCAAAAACTGTCCTCATCTTCCTAACTCCTGAGATTAGGGCTCTCCTCTATCTTCTGAATTCTCCCCCGAATTCTCCACACTCACCACACAAAAAACACAACCATCTTGTTCTTCATTTATACTTCTCCTTTCCATGTATTTAGGAGGCCAACTTGTCTTTTTGTTTTTATTAATTCAAATAAGTCAAATGATATTTTTATTTCCATGTTATCCTTAGCCAATACAAATACATATCTTTGCCACATCGCCATGGTCTTTATGCCCACATGATCCTCACCTTCCACTTTGGATTACATGTAGTTGTTATTATAGTATTTTGAGATGATATTTATGTTTGTAATGTATTCGTTCTTCGACAAAGTTTGTACATTTTTCATGTTTGAGAGATGTCATTATAACACATGTATATGTTTCTAATGATTTGTTTTTTCATTTTTTTATTGCAGGGACGACCATGGATGCACATTCATACATCCAAAGAGAAATTTAGAGGCTCGAAGAAATTCGAGCCTGAATAACTATTGTTGATGATAGGCATTGGATGCAATGATAGAGACCTTTAGTAGGTCTAATGGTGCACTGCAAGATATTGCTACATTCAGAGAAAGAAAGAGGAAAGAATATGAGGATGGAATTAGCTACAAAGAACTTAAAAAGTTGAAAATAACAAAACAACATATGTTTTCCCTCTTTAGAGATCCACGAACGGGTGAAATCCCGAATGCAAACAAAAGGCATATTTCTATCGAGTGGTGTACATATCAACCATTCATAGATAATTGGATGGACCGATGGTACATGGTGTTTGATGTACCACCACATAACAATAGGGAAATGCCTCTGTATTTTATGAGAAAGATGTATGCAGAATTTGTTTTGGGGAAGCATGTTAACTATTTTGATATCATGGAGTACCAGATCGTTGGGATGGGTATTCCATAGTAATGTCCCAATGCGAGGCACATAGATCCCAATCGCCCAGTAGCTCCACCTCGCAGGCAGTTACCCAGGCTAGATGTGTCGTATGCACATCAGTTGGTCCCAAAGACACATGAGTCATTTCTACTATTTCCACATGTGGCTATTCTCCATAGCATGTACTTCAAGGTGCATACCAGGATGGGCCATCAGAGCTACCATCTATGGGAGGAGTAGAGCCGTCACCTGTTGGTGGTGTAGATCCACCACCTCCCGGTGGGATAGAGCGACCACCTTCGAGTGGTCGAGGAGCATCTAGTAGCGGCACTAGACCTGCACATCATGAGCACAGCCAAGAGCCCCACCCATGCACAGTATGTGGCCATCCTTGCTTTGGTACTATCCAAACAGATGAGTAAATGGTTAACAATTTAGTGTCATTTGTAAATTATTTTTCCTTACTATACACATATATAGATTGTTAATATTTTTAATGATTTAAAAACTTGTAGTTGCTACAAGAAGGGCACGAGGTTGAAGACCTTTCCACTGATGATGTAGAGCATAGTCCAGAGGCTCATTCACCAGCACCATCCAATGTAGAAGGTGTTTTCATACTTTTAGGGACAACAACTCACACTAAGGTAACTATTTTAACATGACATTATTTTAATACATGAGTAAATGGTTAACAATTTAGTGTCATTTGTAAATTATTTTTCCTTACTATACATATATATAGATTGCTAAAAATTTTAATGATTTTAAAACTTGTAGTTGTTATAAGAAGGGCATAAAGGGCAAGAGTCTCATGCAGCCGAATCTTCTGAGTTACAAGATGTTGTCATACCTTCAACGAAAACATCTCACGCTGAGGTAACTCTTTCAACATGACATTATTTTAATACATGAGTAAATCGTTAAAAATTTAGTGACATTTGTAAATTATTTTTCCTTACTATACACATATATAGAATGCTAATATTTTTTATGATTTTAAAACTTGTAGTTGCTACAAGAAGGGCATGAGGGGCAAGAGGCTCATGTAGCACAACCTTCTGATTTAAAAGATGTTGTCATACCTTCAGTGACAACATCTCATGCTGAGGTAACTATTTCAACATGACATTATTTTAATACATGTTAGTTTGTAACCACATGTTACTTAATTAATGCTACACGATCTAATATTTACAATTTTCGAAATTGTAGGTTGTACATTCCCATTAGAGGGAAATGATTTGATCTACTAAGCTCCCCCTGGTGGGAATACAACTGATAGCATGCCCATAGTTAGACAACGGGTGGAAGAACGTTACTTAGAATTGCTTGAAGTATACAGTACATCGGTATGTATTTCATCATTGTCAGTTTGTTAGCACATGTTATTTCATTGATCAATGCATTTCTAACTATGTCAGTATTGGTGAGTGTAGCCACTAGCCTCTATAGTTATTAGACAGTTAGCAGTTGGATCTTCTCATACTCCAAATGTGCAAAATGGACAAGTGTGTAAGAGAGGCTCCACTCCTAGAAAGGGTGTGGATGTCCTCTATAGAGGACACACGAGAGATCCATCTACCCCTCACATAACAAGGTCAATGATGTTGTAGTTAGTGCCGCATCTACAATAGCCACAAGTCATACAGAGGTAACTATTTAAACAATCACAATGCATAGTATTTAACCATGTTTCTATATTATTTATTCATGCATGTCTAACTATTTCCCCATTTGGTGGTTGTAGCCATTAGCGGAAGAAGTGCCAAACCCCTCTACTCAATCCATGGTTCTGACCGTGTCTCCTCTTGTGTTGAGATGTTCATTAGTGACCAATTTTTTTATTCAATTTACCCAAACATGTTGATCAATGTTGAATTGTTGAATTAATTGATATATGATCTTTTATTTGCAGAGCACAACTATAGAGAGCCCTTCCATGAGCACACCGCTCACATCTATACCCCATGAGGATTTGGTGAGTGTTTGTAATAAATAATTTGCCCACAAGTTAATTTTTAAAGTTTGTTAATGGTAGGGTATTAGTGCAGTCATTTGATAAAAATAATGATATTTTTTTTGTAGACTCTTGAGATGAAGAGCGATCCCAGGGAGATGGTTGAAACAGGAAAGTGGGGGAAAAACAAGTGAAAGATTGATTTTTGATGTTGCATAATCTTGTGTATATGTATTTTGACATACATGTACACATTGTTGTACTTAGGGATACATGTACATTAATAGGCCATTTGAGGGCTGACTACTTTGCCATATTTTGTATTACAAACAGTCAACTATCAATGCATGATACAATATATTCCATATTTTCTCTTGAGTTTCCACGTGTCCTTATGATGATTTATCTCTTCCACAAATTGACAAATTCTGCTATTGAAATTTATATAATTATATTTTAAGCAATATTTGTTGAGGTGTATTTACTGTTCTTAAGGAATCACCAAAATATTTAATTATCAACCAGGGCTGGTAATATTAGAGTTGTGGCACAGTATATGCTAAGGTAGAATGGGACCTAAGTTTCGGCTCGGCAAACCTTAGAAAATGTTTAATAAAGAAAAGATCAAAATATCTTTCAAAATGAAAAATCGAGTCAAACTTCAGAAAGACAATGAAGGAACTAATTAAACCTAGCTAAACCAACAGATCATAATAGTAACAAGCTATACTACTCTACTTTATGATTAAACAATGGAAAAAGAACAAATACCGATCAAAAAGAAAATTACTTCTTATGAAATGGAAACTACTTTGACTTAAAATAAAAAATACAAACTACTTAATGAATTCAACAACTATTCATCTATTCAATTAACACTTCAAGGCTACACTAATGTATCTAATTCCATTCTCCTTGAGGATTCCGAGGAAGTGTATTGTTAGTCCCAGAGACGTTCTAAGGATGTTTTTTAGAACAATGCCTGGGCATCAATAATCACTTCTGAAAACTTTTACGGAATCACAAAATAATCTAACAGAAACAATGTAGAATTTTGATATTGAAATGTTAATGGGTTGTATTTCAATGTGCAAAGGAATCAAACTTTAGTAGCAGATGAAAAATGAAATGGTGCAATATAAAGGTATTGTGTAAGTAAATACTTATATTACATTTGCAGAAGGACGTGTTGAGCCTAAGGGAGGAATTCAACAGTCTGAACAAAATGAATAGCAAAACACCACCGAATAATATGAGGGTATCACTTCAAGGTATATTAGCTTGAACACTTCAATCGCCAATTACCAAAGAAGAAATACTTTTAACCATAGGCACTCATATACACCCAGACAAGCTCTGCATATCATACATAAATGGAAGAGATGGAAAACAGAAGAAGATACTAACTCAACACATCAAAACTTTGAATCCATTAGCTCCAAGATAGAGTAATAATATGCTCCTGTATATTGATCAACTATCAAACATAGAAGTAATACTTCTTACATCAGAGAGCTGACCTTTTGGCTATCGCCTACTTGGCTATATATAGCCTTCTTACTTTAAAAACAAAATCTGTTACGATCTATTCAGCGCAACAGCTTAGAGAATGTCAATTTATACTCCTTAACAGAGTTTGTTACAAATAAATGAAATGAGTAAAATACTTGGTCATCCACCTGACCATGACCCGGGACCATTTTTATAATCAAAATAGTACGTCCAGCTGGACAAAGAAAATGTGCCACCCTGATATATAGGATAACCACGATGTAAATCTTTCGGAACTACAAGGAACTTCTTTCACACTTATCTGACGGCCTTTGGCCTAACAGGGACGTGGCTGCAACCATAAAACTGATGAACGATGCTTCGCAGACCACTACTACTTCCCTCCTTGATCCCTTCCAAGTCCTTTTCTCTCGCAACTTGGCTGCAATGGGACGAAGACCTACTATTGACGTCGGGCTGTGGAACATGATCTAATTTAGATAATGCTTTGTTAGAATCGCTCAGGTACTACTGCTCCACCATTTGATCATCCTTCACTAGGACCGACGTATCTCAACTCCCCGTGCTTCTGCAACTGAGAGGCCAATCTTCCTTTTAACTACTACACAGGCTGAATTCTTCTTAGACATATCGGATGAGACCTCGGGTTTATCTCACCTTCTAATACACAGATGCGAATCAGCAGGCTGCTCATGAACGCTGGTCATCTGGCCTTTCAGTGTTCCTCGAGAGGCACCTCTCGAAATGTAGTGAACAATGGGGAAAAAATCGGCTAATTTGCTCGAACCGAAAAACAAGTACCTATGTTTCAGTGACTGAAAAATGAGGCGAAGGAGCTCTAGTAAAACAACAATGTCCAGTGGGATGTAACATCCCTCCAATTCAACCCTATTATTATTATTTTTGTAAATGTAATTATAATTATTGTGAAGTTGTTTCTGGTGAGGAGCTCAAGGCCAAGGCCCCACCAGTAAATGTTGGATGCAATGAAATTTATTTCTTAAGGTTGTAGACCTAAGTCACTGAAAGTTGCGAATGCAACTGCACATCAGGAAATTGAAATACACTAGGGGAGATAGGTCGACGATGACCTATGTCATTTTGTTACCCATAGGTAATTAAGGGTAAGGTGGTTTAGTGACACAACTATTATTCTAAAATCCTATTACCTTTTAAGTGTAAAAGTTAGCTATTCTCTTAAAGTTAAGACTAAGTAAGAAGTCTTAAGATAACAAATAATCTTACTTCATACTAAGCTATTGATTTAAGTATCTCAAAGGGGTAAAATAGATGACTAATATTATATATAATTAGGGGTATACAAATAAGTTATTTCTCATAGAAATAATATTTGTGGTATTAGTATATATACATATACACATAAATATTCTTACACCAAGAAAGAAGCCTTTGTTGATGTATATGTAACTTCGGAATGTATTTCATCTATGTATTTCATATATATTTATTGTACCCTTATAAGAGATGTGTTATTCCTCTATAGGGAAGTGTCGTCATGTGGATTGACAAGTGTCGCAAGTGTGTGTACTTGCCGATGGGTTATTAGACCACTATGTGTGGGGTTGGCCCTGAAATATATATTATATTGTGGATGTATCTAGATAGACTAGTTAGCCCCATAGTGTAACTGGGCAAATAGGTTAGTATAAATAGAGATCGAGAGATCTCTATTTTGATCATTCAGAAAGTCACACTTCTCTCACTCAGAAAGTGGCGCACTAGTGAGGAGGAGGATCATCTGCTACTAGGAGACTATCTCAGTGTTTTTTGGTTGTACTTTGGTTGAGCCATTGCTCTCTCTATCTCTGAGGAAGTTGTGGGGTTTTTCACCTTAGGGTTTTCCCCACGGAAACTATGTGTCTCTTGTCTCTCATGCTTTCGATTCTTGTGATGCTTGTCATGCTTATTGTGATTGTTATGCATTGATATATTGTATATGTTATTCTCCCAGTGAAGATCCTAGAGTATTGTGGATTAATGCTCAAAATTTAACATGGTATCAGAGCTAACCTGAGAAGAAGACATTTTACAATGAAGAAAACTTGAGTTTCTTGTTTATTGGGTTTCTCTCCACAATTTTTGGAAATGCAGTATAGTAGATTGACTCTACTCATCAAGGAGAATCTATCTGTCCAATCAGAATTCAATTCTGAGCATTTTCAGATTTGGCCGTAAAATTTAGGGTTTCCACAAAAATAGGAATTTTTGAAATCTGAAGACAGAGTTGGAAGCTCCTTGCAAAAATCGAAGTTTAGAGATTTGGATCGAGATTTTTGGCTAGGTAGATCTCTGGGAAACTCAAACCCTAATTTAGGGCTCTCCCGAGTGAACCTAGGAGGACAAAAAGGAAAATCTGAAGGGTAAAGCTTTGTTGATCTCAAATTATGAAGACACCAGGCTGATCAGCTCATCAAGGTGCATCTTTCTATCCTTTTAGAAAGTTGAAATTCACATTTTGAATTTTTAGGGTTTTTTCGACAAACCATAATCCGAGACGAGATCCAGTTTTCAACATTTCAAGTGGTAAGACCTAAATCTTTTCTATTTCCATTTGAAGTACTCTTTAAGATGTCTCACCACACCAAGCTTGAGGATAAGCTTGAAGGGGCTGATAACTTCCAAGCTTGGAATTATAGGATTGGATGAATCCTGGAAGAGAAAGAGTTGGACTCATATATAAAAGAAGACATCCCTATCCCAAAGGATGAAGAGGCTAAAGTATTGCACAAGAAGAACTTGGTCAAGGCAAAGAGAATCATTGTTGATTCTATCAAAGACCATCTCATACCCCATGTGTCTTCTCTAAAGACACCCAATGAGATGTTTGACTCTTTGACCAAGCTATTTGAAGGGAAGAACATAAATCAGAAGATGACCCTGTGGAACCAATTGAAAGGAGTAAAGTTTCAGAATGGAGAAACCATTCAATCTTATTTTTCAAGGGTCTCCCAGATCAAGGAACAACTAGAAGTAGTGGATGAAATGGTGGAGAATGGTGAAGTTGTCATGACCACTTTGAATGGCTTACCTAGGTCATGGGACTCCTTCATTCAAGGAATCTGTGCAAGAAAGAAGTTGATTTCCTTCAGCAAACTACAGGAAGAATGCTCACAAGAAGAAGCAAGGCTTGTGGCATGAGAAGAAAATATGGGGAATGAAGATCAAGCTCTCACAACTCACACCAAGAAAGGGAAGTCCAAGAGAGAGCCATCTCACTCCAAGAAATCTTCACATCACTTCAAAGAAAGAAGAATATGCTTCACCTATAATCAAAAAGGACATATTGCCATAAATTGTCCCAAGAACAAGAAGGACAACAACAACTTCAACAAGAAGAAGAAGGGCAGCAAAAGAAGGTTTCATGCTCATGCTACCGAGGATGATGAACCTCCCAAGAAGAAGGCTAGATCAGAAAGTGATGATGATAACTCATCAAGCGAAGAAGAGTATGTTCTAATCTCTGTTCTCATAGGTACTATCTCCCATGGTTGTAATGATTGGTTAATTGGCAGTGGGGCTTCAAAACACATGACCGGGTTTAAAGAATCCTTTTCTAACCTATCTGAACATGAGTCACCCCATAAGGTGAAACTTGGGGATGACTACCAATACCCTATCAAAGGAAGTGGTGAGGCCTCCTACAATATAGACTCTGGGAAGTCTTTGAAGATGAAAGATGTTTTGTATGTACCTGGGCTCAAGAAGAATCTACTCTCCATATCCGAGTTGGAAGCAAAAGGTATGAGGGTTGCATTTGTGGATCGCCAAGTCCTAATGTGGCCAAAAGGTAAAACTATTGATGATGCAGTAGTGATTGGAGAGCAAGAGGGAGGATTGTATAAATTGAAGGGACAACCTGAACATGCCATGGTACATGACTCCATGGAGTCAAGTGAACTTTGCAATAGAAGACTTGCACATATGCACTACATGGCATTACCAATTGCAAGTAAGGCTGTAGAAGGTATTCCTGAAATCAAGACCAAGCATGAAGGTGTTTGCAAAGGATGTGCAAGAGGAAAGAACATTAAGAAAGCATTTCCAAGCAGTGAAAGCAAGGCAAAAGATATCTAGGAAATCATCCACTCAGATGTATGTGGTCCTATGTCATCTAGTTCTCTAAGTGGGTATGTTTACTATGTCTCATTTATTGATTACTTCTCCAGGAAGACTTGGGTATACTTCTTGAAGAACAAAGATGAGGTGTTTGATAAGTTCAAGGAATTCAAAACCTTGATGGAGAATCAAACTAACAAGAAGATCAAAATATTCAGATCCGACAATGGTGGAGAATTCACCTCACGCGACTTCAAGAAGCTTTGCAGTGATTCAGGGATTAAGAGGGAGTTGACTGCTCCTTATAATCCTCAACAGAATGGAGTTGCAGAAAGGAAGAACCAAAAAATCATGGAAGCAGCAAGGGCAATGCTGCATGAACATGATCTACCTATGCATCTATGGGCAGAAACAGCTAGAACAGCTGTATATGTGCAGAACAGAACACCCCACAAGATATTGGACAACAAGATACCAGAAGAGGTCTTTTCTGGTAAGAAACCTGAAGTCAGCCATCTCAGAATATTTGGTTGTCCAGTATACACTCATTTCCCAAAGGAAAAGAGAACTAAACTAGATCCTTCAGGAAAGAAGGGCATCTTTGTGGGTTACAGTGAAAGCTCGAAGGATTACAAAATATACTTTCCAGGGTTCAAGAAGATTGATGTCAGCAAGGATGAATATAAGTTCAAGGACATGTAATCGAGGAAGCAAAGATCAAGAGGGAGCACACTCCAGCAGCTCCTGCAAGGATGCAGATTTTCAGAGGGAGTTGACCATCTTCCTACATTCCACAACAGAAAGGTGTAGAAGAAGCTACTTCAGCAACTCCTACCAAGAAGCAAAGACTCAGAGGGAGTCCACCCAACAAACAAACAAAGATAAGTATTTCAATTATCATTTCTTGCCTATTTTTGTTTAAATAATATTATGCTTATGTTCCTAGACTTAGGAGATGTATTGTGCATATTAGAATGATTACATTAATGAACAGTATACTACTAATATGCATGTGATGGGTAAGTGGCCTATGGCACTGTACAACATTCCAGTGCTACTTATCTAGAATGAAACCTCTTTGCTGACATGTTGGGAGTAGTGCAAACTCTTAACAATGTTCTGGTAGAGTCTGGAAGGCATCTAGAAAGTTGTGGAACATGGATAAATGTTGTATTGAAGCATTGGCTAAGATAACTGCATGACTGCATGACATATTTATTTATGTGTAAAGAATTTGTTCTGAAAATTATGAGATGTTTCTAATCATGCAATTTAACTTGTTTTGTAGGAAAGACCATATATCTTCACCTACAAAAGAAGGACTACAACATTTGTTCTAGCAACAAAGATATCTATTGAAGATATTGAAGTTCCCAGGATCTGGGATGAAGAAATGGAATGCCATGATCCGTTGATCATGAAGATGATGTTTGGGATGCAGTCCCAAGACCTGACAGGGAGTCACATGTGTGCAGATAAGAAAGCCTTGTGTGGCTTGTAGCAAGCTCCCAGAACTTGGTGTGATACAAAGAGGAAGCTTGCTGCTGAGTTCGATATGAAATATTTGGGAATGATGCATTATTTTGTAGGTATGGGGGTGTGGCAGAGTGCAGGTGGGATCTTCCTTGGTCAAGGGAAGTACACAGTAGATATCTTGAAGAGATTTGGGATGATGGATTGCAAGGCCATGGCCACACCTATGGAATCTTATCTGAAGCTTCTATGTGATGCTTCATCTGAGCCGGTTGATGTCTCTATGTATCGTTAGATGATTGGGTCCTTGATGTACCTGACGAACACGAGACCAGATATTTGCTTTGCTGTGAACACATTGAGCCAGTTCCTGACGGATCCGAGGAGTGTTCACCTGGTTGCTGTAAAGCATGTTCTGAGGTACCTGAAGGGTATAGTGGATTTTTTTCTCAAGTATGAAGCGAATCAAAAGTTTAACCTGCAGGGTTATGTTGATTCAGATTGGGCTGGCAGTGCTACAGATAGGAAGAGCACATCCGGATGCTGCTTCAGTATGGGATCAGGTGTGATCTCTTGGTTTAGCAGGAATCAGTCCTATGTAGCATTGAGTACAGCCGAGGTAGAGTATGTTGTAGCGTGTTCAGCTCGTTGTGAGGTAGTATGGCTATGGAAGCTACTGTTTGAGTTATTTGATCTCCCATTAGATGCTACTGGTATCTTTTGTGATAACTAGAGTTGTGTGAAGCTGTTTGAGAACCCAGTGTTTCATGATAGGTCAAAACACATAGAGTTCAAATATCACTATATCAGGGATATGGTGCAGAGAGGAGCTGTGAAGCTCCTATATGTTGTGACGGATGAGTAGATTGCAGATGTGCTGACGAAGCCACTAGCCAGGGTGAAGTTCGAGTACTTCAGGGAGAGGCTTGGTGTTCTTCAGATCGAGGACACTTCGAGGAAGAAGTGATGGACACATTTGCTGAAGCCATTCCAAGTATGTTGGAAGGAGGATCCTTCACATGGCTGTGGATGTAAGCGTTGGATGATGAGCATCAGGATGATGTTCTAGTTTCTGCTTTGTATGATCAGTTGGATCATTTATATGTATATGTATGTATGCATCATGTTGGATGCTGGATATGATCAGTTGGATAATTTATATGTATGTACGCATCATGTTGGATGCTGGATATGATTAGTTGGATCATTTATATGTATGTACGCATCATGTTGGATGTTGGATATGATCGGTTGGATCATTTGTATGTATTTTGTATATGCATCATGTTGGATGCTTGGACCATGTATCTATATATGTATCAGGAGGATACATTGTATGATTAAGTAGATCATGTATATTGATATGTATCAGGTATGATCAGGTAGATCATGTATGTTGATGGATACATTGTGTTGATCATGTATCTATGTATCAGGTGGATACACTATGTATGATGATATGTATCAGGTAGATACTTGGTGTGCATCAAATGGATGCATTGTATGATCACGGTGATCGTGGATGATGAGCTTCTCCAGATGACATGTAGCAGGATGTTGCAGTGATGATGATCAAGATGATCATGTGTGCATCAGGATGATGTATGGTGAGTATGAGATGCTACTTTGTGGCCGTGGATCAAGTTGTGCAGATGAGCATGTCTGGGAGATCCTATAGGTCGGAGTTGCGTACCCATAATAGCCTAGCATGCTCTTTCAAGACATTGCTCTGGGAGGACATGTAATTTGTGCCCTGGGAGATCTTCAGGACGGAGTTGTGTACCCGTAACATCCTGAGATGCTCTTGCGAGGTTTTGTCCTATGGCATGTAATTTGCTCCTGGGAGATCTGGACAGGATGAAAAAGGCCTCAGATGCTTCAGCCAGGTTTTGCCATGACCACATGTAATTTGCTCCTGGGAGATCTAGACAGGATGAAAAAGGCCTCAGATGCTTCAGCCAAGTTTTGTGGTGGACCACATGTAATTTGCTCCTAGGAGATCTGGACAGGATGAAAAAGGCCTCAGATTCTTCAACCAGGTTTTGTGGTGAGATCACATGTAATGTGCTCCTGGGAGATCCGATAGGTAGAGCTGTGTGCTCATAATAACCTGGGATGCTGCAGCCAGGTTTTGTGACGCACGTAATAAGTCCTGAGGATTCCACAGTAGGGCAAGTGATGATGAAGACCTGCAGGTGGTGGGCCTACATCCAGCATGAAAAAGGACGGGCTCTGTAGAACTTTCTATGACGAGTAGAGTCAGAGATTGGTTGAGATAGCAGTAGTGACGATGATTTTCTCTTCAAGCTTACTATTTAGCTGTTACCATACCATCCTTGGCGTATGAATCAAAGTGAGTAAAACATTTAAAAGTAAAAATAAAGTGATTGACGAGTTAACTTATATTTTAGTTTTGCGCCCTTTTAGTAGTAATAAATTTTGGACATCAAATAAAAAAGAAGTAGAGTATGAGATTTGGTTAGACAATTTGTTATTTTGAATATCAAGAATATATTAATAGTTTTATGAAGGAAAACTTAGCAGAAACAAAAACTCGGTGCTACATCCCTTAGATAAAGGAAGGAGTGGACACGTTTTTAGTTCCACGATCTCTCTTTAAAGTCTAATTTTAAACAAATAATTCATCTTGTTTATCACGCATTAATTCCATAAAATGGGATATGGATTTCAACTGTCTCCGCCATTTGTCGCGCGATTTCCTCATCATGCCGAGTGCTGATTCATTTAAAGAGATCTGTGTGTAGAAAAAGGGGAGAAGCGGGGGTATTTTAGACTTAGGGAAAGGGATCGCATTATTAGAATATCTATCCCAGGGAACTTTGTCGATATTGTTATAGATGTGATACCATGGAAATGCGTCTTTATATAGTGGGGAGAGCACTGGAGTTCGAAAGAAAGAAGGAGAGCGCGATTTCGAAGAAATGCAGAGCTACAATGGAATGATTCATGTAAGAAATAACTACTCAGCTCCATAGGTAAACAATTCCACTCATAGTATAGATCTCTGAAGTTTAGAGTTCTTGTTTTGTTATACTCTTTCTATTTTTATTGGGCCTATTTTTATGGCCCAATAGACCTGCGTAGGGATAGCTTGCAGATAGCGAAATCCTGGGTTAATCCTTCTTTATTCTTTATGATATTTCCTGGCAGAATGGTGCAAACACTAGTGAGGCGCGATTTGGTCAAGAGCAGGAAACCGCGCGATTTCCTTTTCTTAGTTCAGTATTGTGACATATGGTATCACGAATTATGTTGTCGAAACTGTACGCTGTCTAGTTTTAGTATACTGCCAATAGCAGAGTTCCGTATGGGATCTCGATTTCTTTAGTTTTGTTACATATATGCTGTCAAAAGTTTTTAATACATATAGAACTCCGTGGAAAACTTATATATGGTATGACGGTGTAAACACTAGTGAGGCGTGATCTTTGAAGAGATCCATTTGAACATTCCATGCCGGGTTAAAATTTTAGTAACTATATTACACCTTCTTTTATAGTATGATGCCTTGTATCATTTGTATGAAAACTTGTTATATAGATATATATGCTGGTCATTTTATATATATATATACATTAGTGCGGGTTGACTCTCTGGTATAGTATGAAAAGAGACCGCTGGGCAACCCAAGTCCAAGTTCTGTAAACTCCTTTATTACAACATATCTTATTCGCTGCCCTTTTTGCATTACTACGGCATTGATAGTGCCACTCGGTTTGTATACACCTTTGATAGAGAAATCTTGAAAATCCGGAGTAGAGATCCAACCGGTTGCCTTATTGCCATGGAACTCTCCATCCAGTTGAATACTGCTACCATAACTGAATTCGATTAAATGGAATTTGGATGGTACTATTCATATTATATTCCTTGTTATACTTAAAGTCCAATGTTTGAATGGATTAGATTGGATAGGATGAATGGTTCCTTAAGATATTAAAATGTAGTTCTAAAAGTATGTTGAAGGATGTAATTCTTAATAAAGATATTGAGGTATATCTTTAAAAATATATTAGAGTATGGAAGGTTAATCTTAGTCAATATATTGAAATATGAGATATTATCCTTAATTAAAATGATGAGAAGCAAATATATTTTAAAATAGGATGAAGTATCAGAAAATTTTCCTTAGTATAAAAAAAAAATAAAAAAAATGAAAGGATATATATTTTCTTAAAAGATGTTTTAAAGTATGGAGAGAGGTCATTAGTTTAATTATATATTCTTAAATATATGTTTGAAGTATGGTAAGATGTTCTTTAGTTTAAATATAAAAGGTATATATCTATATTCTCAATGTAAGATTTAAATATAGAGAGGTTCCTTTCGGATTAAACATTGGGTAGAATGTATGCTGTAATGTATGTTTAAACGTACGGGAAGATGTTCCTTAGTTAAAATAGTAAATTTATATATGTTGTCTCTTAGTAGAAAATCTGGGTTTATATATATTTTATATGGCCGATGAAGAAAGGAAGGTTAAGCCTTAGTAGTGAAGGAAACCTCAAAGTTTAGTATTGAAATTTATGTATAGGGTCACTAAAGGTTGTCAAGTTAATACTTAACCATGAAAGGGGTCCTCTCGAAGAGAGACTTAAGCAAACGGAAAACAATTGTCGTACTGTACACACATGGTATTCCTTGATTTGATGATTAATAAAATAACACAAAACTTTCGTGGTCATAGCCCAAGATGTGGGTGAACCACGTCAAACTGTTCTCCTTAGTATGTATTATCTTGTGTGTATATATTTCTTGATTTTGTGTTTCAATTGTTAGTTCAGTTTTTGTTTGCTTAAATATGTGTACTTTATGCATTTTGCAAAATTATCATAGTTGTTAGTTATCGTTGTCTCTTGTTTACTTATGTAGTTAAGTTGAAGCTAATCTTTTATAAGTCTACACGACCACTTGTTCTATATAAGCCATGTAGTTAAGTTGAAGCTAATCTTTTATAAGTCTACATTGTAGACCGCTTGTTCTATATAAGCCAGATACCTATATGGGTAAATTATTTCTCTAATGGATGTGTCCCAGGTATGATGAATACGTACATTTAAGCTAGAAATCTTCAAGTAAGATAAAGGTGAATATATTAGATAAAGTATTTCGATGGCTAAGGAAAGTATGGGTATAATGCATTTTTCATATTGTTATAAATGTTTAAACTAATAGAAAGAGTTTGTTAGATAGGACACTTCATAAAACATTATTAAACCATGCTTTTAGAATAAATTATATTATAATGGCTTGTGTATTGAAAGTTAGAGTGACTTCTAAGGATATAGAAGACCTTTGTATCGACAAGTAAAGTTATTAATGATTGCAAGTAAATAATTAATGTTAAAATGTTATGAAACGTTACAATGATGCTTTTATTTTATCTTTCGCATAGCATTTAATGATGATTAGACGATTAGAAAGATTTTAAATTTTTTATGAAATTTAGGATATGTGACACGGGGTATTTATAAAACTAGCTGGGTCTTCCTTTGTAAATGAGCCTCTACCATTTGTAATAATTTCCTGACACCTTTCAAGCTTTGCATGCACAGAGTGAGCTGTAACTTAGTACGATGCTGGCGACATTAATCATCATTGGAGAGCGCCACTTCATCATGAAAAGTGAAAATGACAAAAATAGAAAACCACTTATGGTATGCAGGCTCTTCGAAAAGTGGTCTTAGAAACCCCCTTTAGAACCCCTGAATGACTCTGGAGGCGCCACGTAGAAACAGTGGTTTTTACCTCAGGGAGGGGCTACTTGCTATATACTTCGTGCATCTTTTCTACCCTGACGCTTTTTTAACCGTCAATCTCCTGCCAGGCTATCTTGAGATGAGCGTCTAAAAACACGCAACTCTGGGGATGGGTCCCGCTCTGTACCTACTCGTCAGTAGGATCACATGTGCTTCAAAATAGTCGTGTGGCTTTACCGACTGGTTTCAGGGCATTCAAAAAGCAGTTTGGGAAAACCATCTTGACGATCCTGAATAGCTGAGAAGATGACATGTGTAAATAATGGTTTCTAGTCAGGGACAGGTCGTTCCTTGGAAAACATAGGCCATTCATGGATCCTGAAAACATCCTTTTAACTCCGGCTTATGCGAGCTGATATAACGAGCCTTCACTGCATTTTTACCAACAAAACTTGTTCCAGCGACCTCTACCTGTGTAATTTCAATGCCTCCAATCATCTTTCAGACATAGCTTCCGATTTAGCTGACACCTTTTCTTTTGACAGTGAATATAACTAACATTGGCTTCAGCGGGGACAACCTCTTCCCTCGTGGAGAGGTTGACGACAGTAAACTTGTGCCTTTCAACTCATTGGGCTGTGGAGTCATGTCTGCTTGCTGACAACCTGGCTTTTAAAAGGAATATTCTAAAGATGATAACAGAACAGATTATGATAAAAATAAAAACAAAAGAAAATGCTTCACAATATGATACAATGAACCTTTCCAAAGGAAGAATAGGAGAAATTAATAATGAAAAAATCGTTTCAGGAATGTCTCATTTACAAGGTTCCCAAAACTTTCACCATCTAGTTGAGCCACCACGTAAGTGTTGTTGTCATGGACTGTGATGACTTTAAATGGGCCAAGCCATAAGTTGTAAAATTTTTCAGTGTTTATACCTTGGCTCTCTTCTAGCATCCCATTTCAGAACAAGATCCCCATGTTGAAAATCTCGAGCGATAGCTATACAGTCAAATATTGCTTTCATCTTATCTTGATAGATTTTGGTGGAGTCATCCAACTGTTCTCTAACCTGTTGGATATCTATCAACTGATGTATCCTTCTTTCCATATCGTCCGGCTCTTCATTTTTAGACTGTAGCAGCTTCATTACGGGGAGACCAAGTTGAATCAAGGGGACATCTTCCTTCCCATAAACCAACTGAAACGGTGATGTGCCTATGGTGCATTTGACACTAATTCTATCGGCCCACAATGCAAACCTTAGTTGGGAGTCCCAGGCCTTTTTATTTTTACTGAGCATCTTCTTAATAATATTTACCAAGCTTTTATTAGAAGATTCAACCAAGCCATTTCCCTGTGGGTAATATGCGGTTGAATGAATCAACTCAATATTGTAATTCTAGCAAAAGTTCATCATCTTGTATGATTTGAAAGCTAGGGCATTGTCCGTAAGTATTTTTGTGGGGAAGCCAAACATGGCCAAAATATTTTCTTCCAAGAAGCTGATAATTACTGATTCATTTGCATTCCTAGTGGGAATAGCTTCCACCCACTTTGTAAAGTAGTCAGTAGCTATAAGGATCCATCTATGCTGACCACTAGAATGGGATTTATCTCTCCGATAAAATCAAGACCCCACTGCTGGAAAGGTGCTTCCACTCTTATGGGTTTTAGAGGTAGTGGCTGTAGTTTTAGCTTCCCGACAAACATCTAGCACTCTTTACATGACCTGACGACCTTGCTGGTGTCAGTAAACAGGGTAGGCCAAAAATAACCTGCCCTCAAAATTTTATGCGCGGTCACTCTCCATGCGTGATGACCTCCGCACATACCCTTATGGAACTTGATAATTATGCCTTCTGTTTCTTCCTCTATAATACAATTAAGTAGGATGCCCAGTGGGTCTTTCCAGAAAAGGTAACCATCCAGAATACAGTATTTAACCGCCCTAAGTTTATGAGACCTTATTTTAGATTTTTCCATTTCTGGGGGATGAGCATGATGCTCCAAATAATAGACTATATATTTATACAATTTGGAGTTTATAAAATTTTCAGCCACCTGGTCAGGAAGGTTCTGTTGGCCTTCTTCATTTCCTTGATCAATGAATTGATCAATTAATCTCTAATGATTGATGATTAGATTCCGCCAGCAGCTTAGCTAACCCCTGTCCTTTTACCAATTTAGTGGGCTTGATCTCCATATCATATTCCTGGATCTTGGAAATCCATTTTCCGCTTCTTCCTTCACTATCAGGATGACATAAGATATCCTTAATGGTGCTCCCTGGGACATGAGCTATGATCCTGGAATGAAAAACATAACTCCTAAAAGATTTTAGTGCCTTAACAAGTGCATAGGCATATTTCTCCATCGTGTTATATTTTAACTCCACATCTCTCATGGATCGGCTGAAGAAAGCAATGGATTGTTCATGCCCTTCCTGATTTTTTTGCACAAGGACTGCTGCTATGGTAACTTGAGAGGCAAAAGAGAAGATTAGGAAATCCTTGGTGTAGTATGGGCTGATCAGAATAAGCGTTTCTCCCAACGAATCTTTTATCTGTTTGAAAGAATTTCTAGTAGATGTGGTCCATTTTATATCAGCATCCTATCTTAGCATATTAGTAATTTCTTTCATTGTTTCAGCAAAGTTAGGAATAAATCTCCGTAAAAAAATTATTTTACCAATGAAAGATTGTACCTCTTTTTTGTTTTGTGGGAGATCGATCAGGTTGATAGCAGCAACTCTTTCTGGCTCTATTATCACACCATCTTTAGAAACAATATGACCGAGAAACTTTCCTTCTGTCATGGCAAAAAAGGACTTCTTCGGGTTAAGAGACAAACCATGCTTTTTGCACTTCTCAAAAGTTCGTTTCAGGTGCTGAAGATGATCTTGATGAGATTTAGAGAAAACTGTCATGTCGTCAAGGTATATGACAATGAATTTGTCTCTTTCGCCTACAAATTCTTTTCCATGGCCCTTTGAAATGTTTCCCCAACATTCATAAGTCCAAAAGGAATTTTATCATACATGAACGTTCCCCATGGTGTAGTAAAAGCCGTCTTTTCCCGATCATTAATATGCATTGCTACCTAATTGTAGCCTGAGAACCCATCCATCATAGAGACTCGAGTTGAGCTTACCACTCTTTGCAGGATGTGATCCATCTTGGGTAAGGGGTAATTGTCCTTCAACGAGCATTTATTCAAATTCCTAAAATCGACACATAACCGGATTTCACAGTTCTTCTTTATGACCGGTACCCGATTTTCCACCCATTCCGAATACCTTAGAGGGATGATAATTTTTGCATCTAGAAGCTTCCTCACCTCTTTCTCAATGACTGGTAACAAAATAGGGTTCACCTATCTCAACTTTTGTTTTACTGGTTTAGAATCAGGCTTTAAGGGGATCCTATGCTGAATTATAGAGGTATCATATGTGTTGAGGTCTTCATATTTCCAGGAAAAAACGTTAGCATACTTTTTAAACAATTCTTCATACTTTGCCTCTGGTCCTTAGTAAGGGATTCAGACAGCTTGATGAACTTGGGCTTTTCCTTAGTGCCGAGATTTACTTCATGCACAACCCCAGTGGTCGGACATATTGTTGGTTTAACTGGGACATCATTTTTGTCGAATAGCTGCTCTAAAGGAACGAGGCCTTTCGGTATAAAATTATTTTTTAGATGAAGAACTTTATGACCTATGATTTGTTGCATGAATTCAAATCTTCCAGGATCTGTTTCCTGTGCATTACTTCCTTCAGCTTTTTTGGAGTCATCGTCAACCTCAGTGTTTGAAAATTCTCCAACCAATTGCAAAAATCACTTGATGTGTTGATCGTCTTCAAAAACTTGCCAACTTTTGACGTTGTCAAGGATGGAGGGGCGGTATCTCATTTCTACTTCATATTTTAGCTTTGGCTTCTTGGGAGGATTGAAGGAGTTCGCCATCATGGCCAAAGCATCAACCTGCTGATTTTCTTCTTGGGGCACAAAAGTAATATTAAAGGCATCAAAAAATTTGTCAATAAAATCCCACACCAGATGGCGATATGCTTTGAGTCTAGGATGTTTAGTCTGATAAATGTTTTTTATCTGATTCACCACAAGCTCTGATTCTCCGAACACCGCCAGATTAGTAACTCTCAAGTCTCTTGCCGCTCGAAGGCCTAGGATGAGTGCTTCATATTCCGCGACATTGTTAGTGGTGTCAAAATCAAGTTTGTATGACATATTGACTCCATCCCCTAAAGGTGACTTCAATATTGCATTTGCTCCAGATTCATTTTTGGCAAACGCTCCATCGAAGAAAAGTTTCCATACTAGATTCCGGCTGTTTTTAGCGGCTGGTTCCACCGTCTGAATCTATGTGACCTTGCCTTCAGCTGAACCTTCTACAGATAATCTGTAGCAGCCCATATTTTCATCAACGGCATATATAGGATAATTCATAGGACTATCTAGGTCACTTATGACATATGCGAACATGGCTTCTCTATACAACTGCCTGGTTTCCCCAGCAAAAACAGGTATCGTAGCATATTTCATATCCATCTGCATGGTTCCTCCCAACTTTTTAGCCCAACTTCTCGATAGTAGCATGCCATATTTAGTAGGGACGTTGGCTACTACCACGCCAATCATTACGCTCTTTGCTAGTATCTGGGCCAGAGTAACCACCATATCTTTTATCATCCCTATGCATTTTACCTTTCTGGAATCAAAATTGTAAAGATCATGATATGGCCGGGTGATTTCCAGCCCCAATTGTTCCATGGTAACTTTGGGCATTATATTGTGGGATGCTCCCGAATTTAGCATGCAATTGTGGAGAAGCTTATCATGCACATTCAGAGTGATGTAAAACGGAGCAGTGGGTTCTTCTTTATTATCAATATGTGGGCCATACTGAAAAAAGGGAGCCTCAACATTAAGGTTTATGGAATCTTGCTGGTCTGTGCCTTCAGCTCTGTGCAGCATCCTGTCTATCTGGCCCTGGTAGATTGGATTTCTTATCAACTCAGTTAAAGGGACCGCTATTTTTAGTTTATTCATCTCTTGCTCCAGACTGAAAGGGGTAGGCCCTTCTCTAGGGATTAATTCTATTCTCTTGTGGGGGCTTATGCCTAGCCAATTCAGAACATCTGGGGTCATGACTTTGAATTATTTATCTTTAGAGAGAACTCTTACTTTGGGTAGGGGAGCTGCTTCAGGAGGCTTCATCTGGTCTGGCTTCTGTGGGGATTTTCTAGTCATAGGTCCACTTTGCTTGGGCGCAGCTTCTAACCTTGGTCTTAAATTATACCTCTTTGGCGTTCTTTTAGGTTGAGTACTACAAGAAGCTAGATGATCCTCAGGAAAATCAATACTCTCTTGGGTATACAAAAGGTCCGAGCTATCTTCTTCGTATAACTGTGAACTCTCATAGTCTTCTCTAGTGAGATGCATGAGGTGTGAATCTTCTTCCACCCAATTTAGTTGTTTCTCAAAATCTTGATAATCTTCCTCCACAGCAATAGCGATCAGATTATTTTCTTTTTCACGAACATGAGGTCTGAATGGTTGTTCATCATTTCTTTTCTCTCTATACGCCATCTGCAGATTGAAGGGTCTTCTAAACTGATTTTGAGGACAGGGGGGAGATTGTCGATTGGGACTGCTACCTTCAAGCTTCATTCTAGTGACCTTGTTTGAAAGGTTTTTTATGATATGATTCATCTCGTCAATCTTATCATTTTGAGATTCTTTGATTTCTGAAGATACCCCTTCTTCCCTAGCCTTTCCTTTATCTTTGGGTTCAACCTCATTTTTCATCTTAATCTTTCCTCCCACTCTCAAATTTCCTTCGACGTTGATGGCATCATTCTGCATGTCGCTGAGCGAGACTGGTATTCTTTCTCTTAAGGTTATGGCAAAATCTGATGGGAAGGCAGGTGCATAAGTGACCCGAGCTACAGCTTTAGTAGGACGAATGTCCTCGGGGATTCTGAAATACTGCTTATTAAATCTTGCTGTGAAATCAACCACATTTTTAGAGCCACTTTTCTTCAGGGAACAAAACTCTATCAGATAATATAAACTATCCCGTTTAACTCCCCACATCTTGACGAATGTGGATTCCAAGATTTCCATAGTGCTAATAGAGGCATTAGGTAAAGATCTGAACCAATTTCTGGCCTCAGCTTCTAGCGACTGGGTGAAAATTCTCATGAATACATCATCATGCTCAATCAAGATATTGTCTATGAAGTCTTGAAATTGATCCACATGTTCTTCAACAGATGTCTCTCTGCAGCTTAAAATAATGAGTAGGCATGTCATTGAGTGGTGTGGGAAATTGCATAGGTGCATGACGGCTTGCTACCCATCTTGGGGTTGGTGGAGGTGGTCCTCCGCCTCCTCCTCTTGACATTGGTTGACCAAGATTCAAGGTTTCTTCCTATGTGACAATGAGGGTTCTAGGAAAAGTAATATGGTCTGCAAGTTCCTCGTCTATAGAAGGGATCTTTCGAAAGCTCAAATAATCAAAGCAAGAATCGGGATTTTGCTGAAAAGGGTTGTTATCAAGGGTTCAGACAATAAAATCGGACTGGGGAAACTGCAGGCCGAACAAAGGGGAGGAGAATCTACGCTGGTAGCTTAGCGAAGTAGACTAGAATCTACCGCATCTGTGTCTCTAGAAAACTGAATCTTCTAGGGCCACAAATTCTTCGTGGCTAGGGTTCTGTCGAGTGTGTCTTCGTCCAGATGCCAGGTTTGCTACTGTGGAGTCACCAGGTGGATTACAGCCTGCACCTCAATTTTATCCACCATAAAACTGAGAGCGTATAATTCTGCTGTTATACCCAGGGAAGATTTATCTTCTTGATTGCATTCCCTGGCAACGACGCCAAAAAAGATGTTAGTTCTAGAGACGTTCTAAAGCTATTTTTTAGAACAGTGCCTGGGCATCAATAATCACTTCTGAAAAAATTTACTGAGTCACAAAATAATCTCACAGAAACAATGTAGAATTCTGATATTGAAATGTTAATAGGAAGTATTTCAATGTGCAAAGGAATCAGACTTTAGTAGCAGATGAAAAATGAAATGGTGCAATATAAAGGTACTGTGTAAGTAAATACTTATATTACATTTGCAGAAAGACGTGTTGAGCCTAAGGGAGGAATTCAACAGTCTGAACAAAATGAATAGAAAAACACCACTGAATAATATGAGGGTATCACTTCAAGGTATATTAACCTGAACACTTCAATCACCAATTACCAAAGAAGAAATACTTTTAAGCATAGGCACTCATATAAACCCAAACAAGCTCTGCATATCATACATAAATGGAAGAGATGGAAAATAGAAGAAGATACTAACTCAACATATCAAAAATTTGAATCCATTAGCTCCAATATAGAGTAATAATATGTTCTTGTATATTGATCAACTATCAAACATAGAAGTAATACTTCTTACATCAAAGAGCCGACCTTTTGGCTATCGCCTACTTGGCTATATATAACCTTCCTACTCTAAAAACAAAATCTGTTACGATCTGTTCAGCTCAATAGCTTAGAGAATGATAGTTTATACTCCTTAATAGAGTTTGTTACAAATAATAGAAATGAGTAAAATACTCGGTCATCCACCTAACCATGACCCGGGACCATTTTGATAATCAAAATAGTATGTCCGAATGGACAAAGAAAACGTGCCACCCTTATATATAGGATAGCCACGATGTAAATGTTTCAGAACTGCAAAGAACTTATTTCACACTTATCTGACCGCCTTTGGCCTAACAGGGACATGGATGCAACTATACAACTAATGAACGATGCTTTGCAGACCACTACTGCTTCCCTCCTTCATCCCTTCCAAGCCCTTTGCTCTCAGAACTTGGATGCAATGGGAAGAAGACCTACCACTGACGCCGGGCTATGTAACAGGACCTGATGTAGATAATGCTTTGTTAGAATCGCTTAGGTACTACTGCTCCGCCATTTGATCATCCTTCGTTAGGACTGGTGTATCTCAACACCCCATCCTTCTGCAACTGAGAGACAATATTCCTTTCAACTGCTACACAGGCTAAATTCTCCTTAGACATCTTGAATGAGACCTCGGGTTTATCTCGCCTTCTGACACACAGATGTGAAACAGCAGGCTGCTCATGAGCGCTAGTCGTCTGGCCTCTAAGTGTTCCTAGAGCGGCACCTCTCGAAATGTAGTGAACCATGGGGAAAAACTCAGCTAATTTGCTCGAACCGGAAAACAAGTACCCAACTTTCAGTGACGGACAAATGAGGTGAAGGCGCTCTAATAAAAAAACAATGTCTAGTGGGGTATTTATAGAACTAGCTAGGCCTTCCTTAGTAAATGAGCCTATACCATTTGTAATCATTGCCTGACACCTTTCAAGCTTTGCACACACAGAGTGAGCTGTAACTTAGTATGATTCCAGCGACGTTAATCATCATCGGAGAGGGCCACTTCAACGTGAAAAGTGAAAATGACAAAAACATAAAACCGCTTATGGTATTCAGGCTCTTCGAAAAGTGGTCTTAGAAACCCCCTTTAGAACCCCTAAATGACTCTGGAGGCACCACGTGGAAACAATGGTTTTAACCTCAGGGAGAGACTGCTTTCTATATACTTCACGAATCTTTTCTACTCATACGCTTTTTTAACTGTCGATCTCCTGCCAGGCTATCTCGAGATGAGCATCTAAAAACATGCAACTCTGGGGATGGGTCCTGCACCGTACCTACTCGTCAGCAGGATCACATGTGCTTCAAAATACTCGCGCGACTTTACCAAATGGTTTCAAGGCCTTCGAAAAGCAGTTTGGGAAAACCATCTTGACGAACTTGAATAGCTGAGAAGATGACACATGTACATAATGGTTTCTAGTCAGGGACAGTTCGTTCCTTGGAAAAAATAGGCCATTCATGGATTCTGATAACATCCTTTTAACATCGGCTTATGCGAGCTGATATAACGAGCCTTCACTGCGTTCTTAGCAAGAAAACTTGTTCCAGCAACCTCTACCTATGTAATTTCGATGGCTCCAATCATCTTTCAGACATAGCTTCCGATTTAGCTGACGCCTTTTCTTTTGGCAACAAATATCACTAACATGTATGAAATGTGATAGGAATGGGAGTGAATGTATCAAAGTGACTTTCAAATGTGATAAGGAAACAGAATGGAAACAAATCTAATTTAACTTTGACAAACCAATGTAAATTACAGATTTTCCAACTACAGTTAACTTTAAACATTATGATGTATCTTCTATCCATAAGTAAATGACATGAAACTAGTATAACTTATAAGCAAGTAGAAAACTTAATAAAGATATTGACTTTAAGATGGATTTGATTGAGAAGCAAATAGAAAAATTGATAAAGATATTTTATGTAGAAGCAAGTAGGAAACTTGATAAAGATAACTCAGTTCTGGAACAAATCTTATTTCATAGGCATCTTCATTAACTGTATGAATGAGAGAAGCAGATTCTATATTCGAACAAAGAAACTACTATTGAAGCTAAGATATTGTGGAGAATTAAATTACTAAGCCTAATCCAAAATCAATCTTTAAGAAACATGACATAACGAAACTAAGAATGGAACCGATGAATTCTGTAACAGTAAAGTATTAATGAATCAAGTAGAAAAGAAGCATAATCTGCAAAAAACAAAGTTAAGGAAAACAAAATGAAAACTAAGAATAATGATGAAACGAAATTAAAAATTTATGTAGTGTAAAAAAAGATCTTAATTATAGTTAAGAGTGCTAATAAAAGGCAAGAAATATTACAATTCAAAGACCTAAAAAAATAGATTCTAAATAAGCGTAAAAACAATGCAGAAAGTATTGAGGTTCGTATGGCGATCTGGATGACAGTTTATAAGACGGTCCGAATGATAGTATGCATGGAGGAAAATGATTTAAACTCAAGAAAGAAGCAGTTTGGATGATCTAAATTACCAGCTGGCTGATGCATATGAACATACAGTGCAAAGGAAGCAATGGAAAGAGTGTTTAGAAGCTAAGATAACAAGAAGCAACCTATATTAATCATTGTTCTAAGGAATGAACTATTTCTATGACATAACAAAACTAAGGTATGAATAAAACTAATCTACAGCTATAGGAACACATTAGCATAACGAATTCTAACTATGAATTTAATTCGAACTATTAAAACATTAGCTAGTTGATTTTATCTAGTTGCAAAAGACTGAAAATAAACTACAAGAAAAACTATGATTGACCGTTCATTATCAATTGTGTAAATTTAAATTAAATTATCAACAGGAAATAAATTATGAAATGGTATCATGCAGTCATTAGTTTAAATTGAAGTCTGTTTGAATGGTTGAATGATCATAGAGATTGATTTGGCACGTTCAAATGATACGCTATCATTCAGTTACCTTGAGTCGTGTGCCATCATAGAACTTCGTGAGTTATTGAATTCGTATGGCTATGATATGTTCAACCATGTCCAAAGTGAAACTTTGGATAGGTTGAACGTAATCCTCATTATGAAATTATAAAAAAATAAAAATAAAACAGAATCATGATGACTTAATAAATGAAATGGTAGAGCGCATGATAAAACTTTATGCAGGATTAAAATCGTATGATAGCCATATGATGGTTAATCAATTCATTTGATGAGATGAAATGAGTATGCAAAGATGTCATTTAATTTGATCCTTGACATGATTAGTTAATTATATATAAAATCAAAATTTTAAATATCTTAGCACACTTATTAATATCATTACAGGCTCTGGTTTTATTCGGCACTTCGTTCAGATCATTATTCCCATTTGCCTCGTTCGTCACCTCATTCGGATCGTAATTCGACCCTTTATTCAACCCTTCATACAGACCTTTGTACAGAAATGTGCTTTGATGGATTTGACTACTGCTGATTATGCAGAGAATTGTTCTGGGACTTGTCAGCAGACAAGAGATGTTGTAAACCTTCTTTTGTAGAACTTTAGTCGCGTTCTTCTTTATTTTTCGTTGATCATAACATTTTTTGTTATGCTTTTTGCGTTATCCTGAAAACACCTATAATTTTATCAGAGATAAATAAACTTTTTATAAATATTTAGAAGGTAAAAACAGTTGTAAATCTCCCCCAAACCAAAAATATGGCGTGTCCTCAAGCCATCAAAGAAAAATTGATAATTATTCAAATATTTTCAACATATGGTTCAGGAAATAACTTCTAAAAATGCTATGACAATTTTCGTAAGAAAATGAAAGATAAATGTAGATGATTCAGATATGTACATTCATAAAAAATAATACAACAATTCTTAAGAAGACCATATGAAGAATGATAGTGAAATGGATGCGAAAAATGCCATAGGAAAAATATCCATCCATGACTCATTTGGAAGATCTCTTGTCATCCAAAGAATATAGATAAAGTTCGCTGTAAAGTTTGTGAGATTTACTATAGTTATGGATCCCATTTCTAGGATAGTAATATCCTAGGTATTATGTTAATTAGATGACAGGGTCCAAGTCCAACTTACAACCATTCTCTAATGACAGTATAAATAATTGGCCTAAACATGTGTTTGTATACTTAGGTTTTTTATGAGCCATGTGAATAGCAATGCGTTAACCAAACCTCTTTTACCCGATATTGCCCTGCTGCCAGCAATCTTGTTCAGTACCTTGATGGGTTTATCTTGGTACCCTACAAGCATAGCCCCATTGCTAGCGATCTCGTTCAGTACCCTGACAGGTTTACTTGCATTTACCAAGATTCCTTTTTTAATATTTTACTTAGCATGGACCCACTGCCAGTGAGCCTGTTCAGTACCCCAGTGGGTTTGCTTCATATAATGATATTTTTAGTAAGGAAGTCGGTTGGCACTAGAGTGTGCTAAGCCTGTTAAACACATAATTCAAATTTTTAGAACAAACCTTATGAGTAACTTTATTTATAATGGCCTAAATTATAGATCATGTCAAAAGATAATAACCTAAAGTTGTTCTTTGACCTCCGAGTCTATCCTCTTCATAAAAGATCAGTAATGTTCACCACAAAATAGAAATATCACTCACTTTTGGGCTACCTTTTAAAAGTGCTTAAGAGACAAGTTTTGACAATGAGTCTAGGATGAGCTAGTAGTCCATAGGTGTAAGATAGATATTTTGAAGATCATAGTAATTAAAGTAGGTCTTAAGCAACTGTTCTAATGATAAATCAGGAATGTGCATGTATGAATCAAACACAAACATACAGAAGCATACAAATGAAACTAATAAAAAGAATCATAAAAGAGAAGTCGTTAGAAATCAAAAAAAATTATTTTGCAAAATATTCAAAGGAAAATAAATCACATAAATACTTCCCTTTTTAATTGATGAAGCTATATGAGCTCACAAAAATTCCTATGTAAATATAAACCAATTGACAAAAGTTATTCTCATTTATTCCAAGAAACAAAAATATATGTACATAATATCCTATTCTACTTAGAGAGAAAGAAAACTATTATATTCAAGTATTTGAATTCTTCCAATGTAACCAAGTGCGAAGCAAGATTAAAAATATACCTTTATCCACATATGAGAAAATTATTGCAGTGATTACCTGGATATGACGAACCAACCGTCCTGTTTGATTTAGAAGCAATATGCATTGAAGGAGAGAATGGTACTGTGGCTTGGTTGCCTCATGGAATCAGATCTCAATATAATCCTTATATTCTAGGATGTCTTCTTCATTTGTCATCTCACGTGGTCTTTCATCAAACTCTAGAATGCATAAAGAATTTGTGTTTGGTGATGGGGAATATTCAGGTTTGAATGTCTATCCCTTATCAAACGTGAGGCATTCCATGTTGATCTTGTCTTCTTATGGATAAGGCCAAGTAGACACTTCCTTTTCTTCCATAGTTTCTACGACTCCTAAATCTATAACCCCTCGAGTCCTTGTGTGAATTTCCCGCAGTGATGTTGGTGAGGTAGGAAAGGTGGGTAAATTTTGAAGTTCAACACTGTAAGCATATTGTACTGCTTTATTGTTGTTAAAATGTGGAATGGATTGAACATGAATGTGCATAGGGCATAAAGGAGGTTTATGTGAAGGTGATTGTGGCAGGTGTAGTTGATTGGCTTGTGTGGTTGATCCCGTCGGGTAAATAGGATATTGTTTAAAAGCTTGTGGAGAGTATAGAGGATGAGGTGGTATTGCAACATGAGAGAGAGTATCCAGATGATCATAAGATGGGACATGAAGTCTTTGTGAACAAGTTTGGTAGGGGTTAAGCTGAGGTTGCAACAACTTCCATGGTGTCAGAGGATTATGAGAGTAGGCCAATGGAGGGATGGAGATCTGAACCCTACATGTAGGCCACAGTTGCCATGATATTTGTGGTGCCATTTGATAAGGTGAACTTGTTTCAAATTCCATATCTCCTTGGCAGGTTGTTTCCATCCTGGGTAAGGAAGAGCAACTACCCATGGAATGATTCAAGCTACATATGCCACAAATTAGGCGACTATCCAAAGGACAATCCCTTGTGAGATGTTTCTTTTGGAACTGATGGAAAAATGCTCCTTCAAATTCCTCATTTTACCCAACCTGCAAAATATCAATTTGTGAATTTAGAGAGTTGATCATATCAAATTTAAATATTTCAACTAAATTACCAATTTCAGCTCTTGTAATTCCAATTCCTACAACAGACTTCAAAAACTGAGAAGAGGGTATATTCTTAGCAGTCTTGAATTTTCTTCTTGAATACCTTCTACATATCTCACAAACATCATAATATGGTAACTGAAATACATCGCCTGTTCCCATCAGACTTAAGATTTCTAAATATTCATTTCTATTCCTTTGAGTATAAGTCTTTTCAAGGTGTCTTCCCCCAACTGTTTTAGTTTGGATCTTTGAAGGTTTTATTGAAACTGTTCGATGTAATTTTCCAAAGTTTCTTCTTCCCCTTGTGTTATTTCGAAGATATCCTCATTGACACTACAATAATCTTGGTATCTTTTCAACATTATATGTTTCATGTCATCCCAAGTTTGAATGCAATTCCCACCTAGGCTCATGAACCATCGTAGGGCTGCTCCTTTCAAAGTAAGAGGAAAAATTTTCATATTTTGAACATCATATCCTCTACAAAGTATTTCCAATTGAAATAAAAATTGATCAGCGTCTTTGTTCACTAGTCCGTGAAAATTTGGTAGAATGGATGGGGGAATTCTTTGAATTTGTGCCACTCTTTCCGGATCTCGAATAGGGAATTCAAAGGTAAAAACTTCTTCATCCTTATCTCCTGCCATGTCTTCCCACAATATAAGTAGTTCTTAATGTGTTATCTTGAGGCTCCTCTTTCGAATGTTCTTGTCAGTTTGTTAGCAGGATGGGTGGTGCTTACAACACCACTAAGTGATTTAATTGTAAAATAAGTCAGATACTTGCATGAAATAAATAAACTCATACTCACTCTTTGCATAAAAGGAAGAAACAAAATATTGAAAAGCAATGAAAACAAAGCTAATACTACTACTGCTCGGTTTTGGGGATGCCTGTTATAACAGATGTGCAGGTTCTTACCTCTTGTCTTATCACTCACCCGCCAAATCCTATTTCTAAATTTCAAAGCAGAGAAATCAAATCTATCACTAAGTCTTTAAAATAAGATCCTAACTATCTATAACTGGGTTCTACCAATCTACAACTGTATTCTACCTATCTACAACTCCTCGACAATGGCACCAAAATGTTGAGGTGTATTTACTGTTCTTAAGTAATCACCAAAATATTTATTTATCTACCAGGGTTGGTAATCTTAGAGTTGTGGCACAGTATATGCTGAGGTAGAATGGGACCTAAGTTTCGGCTCATGAGACCTTAGAAAATGTTTAATAAAGAAAAGATCAAAAGATCTTTCAAAATGAAAAACTGACTCAAAGTTCAGAAAGAAAACGAATGAACTAATTAAACCTAGTTAAACCAACAAATTAGAATAGTACCAAGCTATACTACTCTACTCTATGATTAAACAATGGAAAAAGAACAAATACTGATAAAAAAGCAAATTACTTCTTATGAAAATGGAAACTACTTTGACTTAAAATAAAAACTACAAACTACTTAAGGAATTCAACAACTATTCATGTATTCCATTAACACTTCAAGGCTACACCAAAGTATCTAATTCCATTCTCCTTGAGGATTCTGAGGAAGTGTATCAAATGTGATAGGAATGGGAGTGAATGTATCAAAGTGACTTTCAAATGTGACAAGGAAACAAAATGGAAACAAATCTAGTTTAACTTTGACAAACAAATGTAAAATACAGAGTGTCCAACTACAATTAACTTTAAACATTATGATCTATCTTCTATCCATAAGAAAATGACATGAAACTGGTATAAATTAGAAGCAAGTAGAAAAATTAATAAAGATATTGACTTTATGATGGATTTGATTGAGAAGCAAGTAGAAAACTTGATAAAGATATTTTATGTAGAAGCAAGTAGGATACTTGATAAAGATAACTCAGTTCTGGACAAAATCTTATTTCATAGACATCTTCATTAATTGTATGAATGAGAGAAGCAGATTCTATATTCGAACAAAGAAACTACTATTGAAGCTAAGATATTGTGGAGAATGAAATTACTAAGCCTAATACAAAATCAATCTTTACGGAACATGACATAACAAAACTAAGAATGGAACCGATGAATTCTTTAACAATAAAGTATTAATGAATCAGGTAGAAAAGAAACATAATCTGTAAAAAACAAAGTTAAGGAAAATGAAATGAAAACTAAGAATAATAATGAAATGAAATTATAAATTTATGTAGTGTAAAACAAGATCTTAATTACAGTTAAGAGTGCTAATTAAAGGCAAGAAATATTACAGTTCAAAGACCTAAGAAACTGGATTCTAAATAAGCGTAAAATCAATGCAGAAAGTATTGAGGTCTGTATGACGATCCATATGATAGTCTGAAAGATGGTCTGAATGACAGTCCGGATGGAGGAAAACAATTTAAACTCAGGAAAGAAGCAGTTTGGATGATCTTAATTACCAGTTGGCTAATGCATATGTACCTACAGTGCAAAGGAAGCAATGGAGAGAGTGTTTAGAAGCTAATATAACAAGAAGCAACCTATACTAATCATTGTTCTAAGGAATGGACTTTTTCTATGACATAACAAAACTAAGGTATGAATAAAACTAACCTACAGCTACAGGAACACATTAGCAGAACTAGTTCTAACTATGAATTTAATTCGAACTATTAAAACATTAGCTAGTTGATTCTATCTAGTTGCAAAAGACTGAAAATAAACTACAAGAAAAACTATGCTTGACTGGTCATTATCAATTCTGTAAATGTAAATTAAATTATCAACAAGAAATAAATAACAGGAAATGAAACAACAGCTACATGAAAACACAGTTAAATAAAATTACTGAAAATGGAATACATGTTTAATTGTAGAAAGAAAAATACAAAATATACACAATAGAACCTCTGGTTGTTGAGGGGCCCTTCCCAGCAATCAGATATTGAATCTTTAACTCACACTAATCACCAACAGCAGAACATCAACAGTAAAATTCAGGAACTTCCATTAACTGAGAAAATTACACAGCATTTCTACAAATTACTAATAGCGTGTGTGTGTATATCTACTGTACTATATATCGTCTACACTGTCTGTGTTTCCCCAAATGAGACGTCTATTTGTAAGTTTACAATGAGAGAGAGGGTCGACATAGTCGACCTGTCTAAAAATAGAAGTCTTTAATGTCCATACAACTGCTGCTTGGTGGTTGACGACAGCGCAGAGGTCGTCCGCCTGCTTCCATGGCACTGATTCCCTTTGACATGAACAACTACATGTTAGTTTCCTTTACCCATGGGAAGATAATGTGTTGGCAGGCTGAGCACGGGAGAGCAAGGATCTTCTGGAATGTCGACGTGAGCAGAGGTGTATGCTATCAGGCTAGGTGAACCAAAAAGACGGAGCTTCTTGAGCATTGACGTGAGCAGGAGGTGTGTTGTCGAGCTGGGCGAGCAGGGAAGTGAATTTTCTTGAGTGTTGAATCACCAACCATAACCACCATGTTGCTAACAAAACTCATATTTCTATTTTTGTCTTTAATGGGAAAGAATATGCCAACCGACGATTCCGCGGGCTGAACGAAGGGCTGAACAACGAGTTGGATGCGGCTGGACATTTGTAACAAGAATACGAGTCTGCACGGAGGTCCGTTTGAAACCTATAACCTGCAAGCCGAAATCTATTTTCCAAACGAGTCGCAAAACATTAAAGTAATATTAATAAACCATGAAAAAAATGATATTTAGCGAAGATTCATGTGATATGTAAATACGATCATACTTGGGTCTGATTGACAGTTTGAATGGAAATAAGAGTGATTTATTATATCAGAATAGTGAAAGTAATGCCACTCAGAGCATATTTGGTCATAAAAAGTAGTGACAAAATGGACACCAACATTCCCCCAAACTGGAGATATGCGAGGTCCCACTGAGCAAAAAGGAGAGGAATTCAGGAAGAAGGCTGAGCTGCGGTAGCAGCTACGTTCGACTTGGAAGAGGAAGTGGTCTTTGCCTTAATCTTCTTGAACTGATTCTTCAAGGTGTCATACCTCATCCAAAGAGAAGTATGAGACGTTGTTTTGGCGTTGACCGAGCATTCAATGATTCTTACTTATGTGCGCAGTACCTTGTTTTCTTTATGAAGCTCAGAGATTGTTTCCACATAATTTTGATTTTGGTCTGTCAACTGTGCTATCCCTCGGGTCAACCTATCCACTTCCTGTTGATGCAGAATGGGATGTTCTATGCAATGTTACAAGTCCTTTGGACAATTCAACTTTCTTGGAAATGTTTCAAGCTCAACAGTATATTCTTCAAGAACTCTGTCTTTGTTGTGTGCAGGAGAACTTCCAGTAGCAAGGGCTTCACACAATCAAGCATATACATTGGCTAATGTGAGGAGGGGTGTTTTGAGGATATGGTCATCTGATCATGATGGTTGAATGACATTTTGGATGACAGATTGGTCGGCAGACTGGTCACAATTTGTTTTCCTGGATTTAGTGGGTATTGATGAAAAAAGTGGGGGTTTCGAGGTAGGGTCACCAAGGGAAAGCTTAGGAGAAGGTGATGGATGGACAAGGTGCGCATCGCCTGAGGGATCCTCATCAATACACACATGCTTAGTGTCTCATTCTGCTTGTGTAGAGTCTTGGGTCGGCTCACTAATACCGGTTTGGAAACGATGGTGTTTTCGAGAAGTAGAGGGTTTAACAATAGGATTCTCGATCAAATGAGGGTTTAGTATTTCAAAGACAAAATGATCCCAGGCTTTCCCTGTTTATTCCAACTAGTGAATGATCAAGATTTTAATTAGACAGTGATGGTACAACCTACCAAATGGATTAACAGTATTTTTCCTAACCTGGCTTGACATTTTCTCTAAACATTTCAAGAAATAGAAGGAAAAATTAAGAGTCTGATTGTTAACAAAATTTGCTAGCAATCTAAAATCCCAGGGTTTTTAAAATGCTAAACTTACCTTCACAAGTGATCAGATGGATGATGACACCCTAGGGATCTAGATATTCCGACTTGACCCACTCCCGGTGGAATCCATTTGTTCCAGCAACATGTTTATATTCGACCTTCAAAGCAAATTCGTGAGCCTTTCGTGGGAGGAGAATATGTTTGTGCCGACGGGCACCCTCCCTAGGAAGCTTTGTGGCCAATGCAATAGATTCTTCCATCACAGAGAAAGCGAGATGGCTAACTTTGGTCATCTTACCATCGAATCCCTTAGCGAAAAGCAGTGAGTGTTTGTGGTCGTGTCCTTGGAGAAGGCGGAGAAACGGACCCCATCCGACTCGAAGGAATACCTCACAGCACTCCTTGAACTCGGGGATGCGAAGTAAATCTTGGTAACTTACAGGTTCATGACGAATCAACATAATTGGACAGAGGTTGTGGGATGCAGATAGGTGTAGGGGACGCAAGAGATGTAGGAGACACGGCTTAACAGAAAAGATGGAAAGCGAACAGAATGAAGCGAAATTCATGAAGTCATCAGTTTAAATTGAAGTCTGTTTGAATGACTGAATGATAGTAGAGATAGATTTGGCACTTTCAATTGATACGCTATCGTTCAGTTACCTTGATTCGTGTGCCATCATAGAACTACGTGAGGTAGTGAATTCGTATCGCTATGATATGTTCAACCATTTCCAAAGTGAAACTTTGGACAGGTTGAACGTAATCCTCATTATGAAATTATAAAAAAAAACAGAATCATGATGACTTAATAAATGAAACGATAGAGCGCACGATAAAACTTAATGGAGGATTAATATCGTATGATAGCCATATGATGGTTAATCAATTCATTTGATGAGACAAAATGAGTATCCAAAGATGGCATTTAATTTGATCCTTGACATGATTAGTTAATTAAATATAAAATCAAAATTTTAAATATCTTAGCACACTTATTAATATCATTACAGGCTATGGTTTCATTCAGCACTTCATTCAGGTCATTATTCATATTTGCCTCATTCGTCACGTCATTCGGATCGTCATTCCACCCTTCATTCAAACCTTCATACAAACCTTTGTACAGAAATGTGCTTTCATGGATCTGACTACTACTGATTATGCAGAGAATTTTTCTGGGACTTGTCAGTAAACAAGAGATGTTGTAAACCTGCTTTTCTAGAACTTTAGTCGCGTTCTTCTTTATTTGTCATTGATCATAACATATTTTCTTCTACTTTTTGCATTATCCTAAAAACACCTATCATTTTATTAGAGATAAATAAACTTTTTATAAATATTCAGAAGGTAAAAATAGTTTTGAATCTCCCCCAAACCAAAAATATGGCGTGTCCTCAAGCCATCAAACAAAAATTGATAATTATTCAAATATTTTCAACACATGGTTCAGGCAATAACTTCTAAAAATGTTGTGACAATTTTCATAAGAAAATGAAAGATTAACTAATAAATGTAGATGATTCAGATATGTACATTCATAAAAAGGAATACAACAATTCTTTAGAAGACTATATGAATAATGATAGTGCAATGGATTCGAAAAATGCCATAGGAAAATTAGCCATCCATGACTCATTTCAAAGATCTCTTGTCATCCAAAGAATATAGATAAAGTTCATCGTAAAGTTTGTGAGATTTACTATAGTTATGGATACCATTTCTAGGATAGTAATATCTTAGGTATTGTGTGAATTAGGTGACGGGGTCCAAGTCCAACTTATAGCCATTCTCTAATGACATTATAAATAATTGGCCTAAACATGTGTTTGTATACACGGGTTTTTTATGAGCCATGTGAATAGAAATGCATTAACCAAAACTCTTTTACCCGATATTGCCCCACTGTCAACAGTCTTGTTCATTACCCCGACGGGTTTATCTTGGTACCATGCAAGCATAGCCCCACTGCCAGTGAGCCTGTTCAGTACTTGACGGGTTTACTTGCATTTACCGAGCTTCCTTGTTAAAGATTTTACTTAGCATGGACCTACTGCTAGCGAGTTTTTTCAGTACCCCAACGGGTTTGCTTTGTATAATGATATTTTTAGTAAGGAATCCAGTTGGAACTAGAGTGTGCTAAGCCTATTAAACACATAATTCAAATTTTGAGAACGAACCTTCTGAGTAACTTTATTTATAATGGCCTAAATTATATATCATGTCAAAAGATAATAACCTAAAGTTGTTCTCTGACCTCTCAGTCTATCCTCTTCATAAAAGATCAGTAATGTTCCCCACAAAATAGAAATATCACTCACTTTTGGGCTACCTTTTAAAAGTGCTTAAGAAACAAGTTTTGATAATGAGTCTAGGTTGAGCTAGTAGTCCATAGGTGTAAGATAGAGCTTTTGAAGATCATAGTAATTAAAGTAGGTCTTAAGCAACTGTTCTAATGATAAATCGGGAATGTCAATTTATGAATCAAATACAAACATACAGAAGCATACAAATGAAACTAATAAAAAGAATCATAGAAGAGAAGTGGTTAGAAATCAAGAATTTTTATTTTGCAAAATAATCAAAGGAAAATAAATCACAAGAAATACTTCCCTTTTTAATTGATGAAGCTATATGAGCTGACCAAAATTCGTGTGTAAATATAAACCAATAGTCAGAAATGTTTCTCATTTATTCCAAGAAACACAAATATATGTACATGATATCCTATTCTACTTAGAGAGAAAGGAAACTATTATATTCAAGTATATGAATTCTTCCAATGTAACCATGTGTGAAGCAAAATTAAAAATATACCTTTATCCACATATGAGAAAATTATTCCAGTGACTGCCTCGATATGAAGAACCAACCTACTTGTTTGATTTAGAAGCAAGATGCATTGAAGGTGAGAATGGTACTATGGCTTGGTTACCTCGTGGAACCAGATCTCAATATAATCCTTGTATTTTGGGTTCTCTTCTTCATTTGTCATCTCACGTGGTCTTTCATCAAACTCCAGAATGCATAAAGAAACTATGTTTGGTGATGGGGAATATTTAGGTTCGAATGTATGTCCCTTATCAAATGCGATGCATGCCATGTTGATCTTGACTTCTTGTGGATAAGGCCAAGTAGAAACTTCATTTTCTTTCATAGTTTCTACGACTGCTAAATCTATAACCACTCTAGTCCTTGTGTGAATTTCCCGCAGTGATGTTGGTGAGGTAGGAAAGTTGGGTAAATGTTGCAGTTCAACACTGTAAACATATTGGAGTACTTTATTGTTGTTAAAATGTGGAATGGATTGAACATGAATGTGTGTAGGGCATAGAGTAGGTTTATGAGAAGGTGATTGTGGCAGGTGTAGTTGATGGGCTTGTGTGGTTGATCCCATCGGGTAAATAGGGTATTGTTGAAAAGCTTGTGGAGAGTATAGAGGACCAGGTGGTGTTGCAACGTGAGAGAAAGTATCCAGATGATCATAAGATGGGCCATGAAGGATTTGTGAACAAGTTTGGTAGGGGTTAAGCTGAGGCTACAACAACTACCATTGTGTCGGAGGATTATGAGAGCAGGCCAATGGGGGGATGGAGCTCTGAACCCTAGATGTAGGCCATGGTTGCCATGATATTTGTGGTGCCATTTGATAAGGTGAACTTGTTGCAACTTCCAGATGTCCTTGGCAAGTTGTTTCCATCCTAGGTAAGGAAGAGAAACTATCCATGGAATGATTCAAGCTACATATGCCACAAATTCTGAGACTATCCAAAGGACAATCCTTTGTGAGATGTTTCTTTTGGAACTAATGGAAAAATGCTCCTTCAAATTCCTCATTTTTACCAAGCTCCAAAATATCCATTTGTGAATTTAGAGAGTTAATATCAGATTTAAATATTTTAAATAAATTACCAATTTCAGCTCTTGTAATTCCAATTCCTGTAGCAGACTTCAAAAACTGAGAAGAGGGTATATTCTTACCAATCTTGAATTTGCTTCTTGATTACCTTCTACGTAACTCACAAACATCATCATATGGTAACTGATATACATCACCTATTTCCAGCACACTTGAGATTTCTAAATATTCATTTTTATTCCTTTGAGTAAAAGTCTTTTCAAGGTGTCTTCCCCTATTGTTTTAGTTTGGATCTTTGAAGGTTGTATTGAGAGAATTCGATGTAATTTTCCAAAGTCTCTTCTTCCCCTTGTGTTATTTCGAAGATATCCTCATTGACCCTAAAACAATCTCGATATCTTTTCAAGAATATATGTTTCAGGTCTTCCCAAGTTTCAATGCAATTCCCACCTAGGCTCATGAACCATCGGAGGGCTGCTCCTTTCAAAGTAAGAGGAAAAATTTTCATATTTTGAACATCATATCCTCTACAAAGTATTTCCAATTCAAATAAAAATTCATCAGGGTATTTGTTCTCCAATTCGTCAAAATTTGGTAGAATGGAGTGCTTGCATTTTGTTCTCCAGGGTCTTTTATGTATTGCATTTTGCATTGAGTGCTTGCTGCTTTCATTTAGGTTTTGCTTGTGCATTGAAAATATAAAAGAGTTGCATTTTTATTTGTAAACTGTTGGCTTGATTTTCATTCTAATGGCATTATTTTTATTGGATAGATGAGTCTAGAGTTTGACGATTTTGCATACTATTGAGTCATATACATAACTAGTTTCACGACCATATCCTTTGAGTAATCATAGCCATTAAAATTAACTCTTAATATAAAATTGATTAGAACGATTTTATTTATAGCGTACGCCAACTAGCATAGGTTTAGAGTCTCGGAATAGATCATTGTGAGTAAACGATCCAAGACTACTAGAAAAAGCATTATGTGTCTGACCAGGGAGTGGTGAAATCCATGGTATACATCGGTGTTCTCAGGAAGCTCTACTCAGACTAGAGTTAAGCACGAGGTTACGGGAGGTTGGTTGCGGAGATAGCGCTCCCATACTGGCCAAATGTGGGAGATATTTTCGAGATTTGTCCGTATTTGAGGAGTCTTGGGGGATTTGACCCTCTTGAGTTTCGGGCTTAGCTACCCTACCCATACGACGAATCCCACCTGCAACTGTCCCCCTGATCATTGGTTATACTGCGGTGACCATAGTTGCCTTACCTAGGTATCATACAGGGTACTTGCAGTGGTTATACTGTTTGTGTCCTGAGTCAGATAGGGGTTGGATAGCACAGTTGTTTGTTGCCGAGGGTTACATCCCTTTGCATGCAGTGAAGCCTGGGAACCTCTATAACTGATTCTGTTACCTCCAACTACTTTTTGGGACTCTCAAGCTTCTCCTAGGAGAGACATACTGGCTCTAGTGTCGGGAGCACATTTAGCCACTCTATTAGTCTGCCTTTGGCTGTAGTTTCTCTAGGTGTGTGCTCTTTATTTACTATTTTTTATCAATAGTTTGGTTGATAGGGGATGCTATGAGTTTATATTCTCTCCGGAGATATCGTGGCACGGAGTCCTGCTCTCCGCTGATATCGTTGGTTGGTTTTTTATTACCTGCCTAGCTTTCACACCGTGTTGCTAGGGGACACTGGCGGGGTCCCTTCGAGTCTTTGGATTCTTACGAAACATAGCTCCTAGAGGTCATGACTACACACTCTAACACAGGAGAAATCCCTATGACTCCATCGAGTAGACTCGAGCACACTTTAGACACCCGTACTCCGTGTGAGGCGCGGGGGGTGATCCACCTTAGACACAACCTAGTTTGTTTGGTCTGGATCCACCCGAGACCCAATCTAGCTTGTTTGGTCCGGATCCACCCAAGGACAACCCGTTCGTTCCTTCATTTCCATATAATTATCTATATGGGATGCCAGAGTTACATGGTGATACAGGTCCTACAATCAACCCTACCGCGTTCTCTTTTGGTATGGATGATTACAACACAGTTGATCCTTCCACTACATTTGGTTGTCATGTTGGTACTAGTCATGGTGTTAGCAACACTGCACCCACTGGGGGAAATACCCTTGCCGGGGCCACCACGTTGTCCACTCACACACATAGTATGGGGACTGGTCACATTCCTGCTAACAATGCTAATGTTGGAAGAAGGCCACCTCCTAGGACTACCCATCCTAATCGGAACACTATTCGCAACCGGACTAGCCATCCACAACATACTACACATGCCGCTACCCATCAACCTAGGACCACTTTCGCGAATGTTAACATTCCTCCCAATCATGGGGGTGGACACATACCATATACTTTTACGTCCACCGCCAGTACTATTAATGCTAATGTAGGGGGTGGGAATATACATTATCCTCATGGTCACAACGCCACCATTCTTGCTACTAGTAACACCAATGTTGGGATTGGGAATACATCTCATACTTATGGTCACCACATGACTACTCACGCTACTGATAACGCTTACGTTGGGGGTGGGAACATACCTTACAATCATGGTCATTACAACATGGTTAATGCTATGAATAGTACGTATATACCGCATAATTATGGCGGCGACACTTACTATAATATAGTCGGTGCTGGCCACCAGTACAACCCAGCTCAATATGGTGCTCAAAACACATATTTACCTGCTTACTCTCACACGGGTCAGGTCGGAGGAGGTTATCAACCTTATGGCCATGGTAAAGCTTATGGTCAGTCAGGTCCATACAATCAATAGTTTAATGCTCATGGTCAAGCTTATGGTCCTTCTTATCCTTTAGGTTCTTACAATCAACCTTTTATGGGAGCTTATAATCAAGCTTTCCAGTTGCAGCTTCCGTTCCTTGCACGTTTGAATCTTCCGGATCTTTCGAAGCTCACGAATGATCCGGTGTGTCACGACCCTAATTGGCCTCTGGTCCCCACCAATCTCCCTTCAAACATTCCTATGTTTGAGGGGAAATGTAGTGAGGATCTAGGTGATCATGTCAGAACATTTCACCTTTGGTGCTCTTCCAACTCGTTGAATCACGATTCCATTCGATTACGACTATTTCAACGCACCCGAATGGGGGCAGCTGGGAAATGGTATGTTGAGTTACCTAGGGGCACTTATAGGGGTTTGAATGACATCGCTTTGGTTTTCTTGGATCATTTCCAGTTGTCGGTTCATTATGATACTGGAACTAAACTTTTGTCTACCTTCCATCAGAATAAGACCTCTCATATTTCTGACCATGTTCAAGAGTGGCGTCGGCGGAAGAGGTTAGTGAAAGCCAACATTCCTCCAGAGTTTCTGTTGGATTGGTTTCTCAAGTCTCTCCTTCCATATGTTTCTAAGGATGTTTCGATGTCCGGTATTATGACTAAGGAGCAAGCCATCTTAAAAATCCAGCAGTTAGATTTAATATACTCTCAGTCTGGCATTTTATATGACATTATTCCTGACGCACCACGAACACGACATGAGCCCAAGACAGTTCCTGGACCACATGTCGATGGATTCATGGGATCAGCAAGTCCTTTCCCTATATATTTGGTGGCTAGTCAAATGCAAAATTTGTCGCTTAACCAGTCTACTCTCGGATAGGTTAACACCTTGTCCACTTCCACCCCATCGTCCGATGTACACACTGTGCAAACGACAAACCCATCGGGTAACCAACATCTTGGTGGTAAGAAGAAGGGGAGAAACAACCGTAAGGGTGGAAACAATGGGAACAATAGTAGTAATTGCAATACCCCTCATAAGGAGAATGCCAACCCTCCTCGGGAAGGTGAAAATGCTGGTGAGGACCGTAAACCTAGGCGTAAGGTGAAATTTCCTTGTAAGCTTTGTGGGAAGATCATCTTACTCACTTGTGTCCTCAAATCGAAGAATCATCGAAGCATCTTGAACAAAGCCTAGCTGTGTTGAAGGATACCCTTCCTCATGATCAAAACATGGCTTCGCATGCTCCCGCCACTGGTTATGGACCTAATGAGACTGCAACGTCTTCTTCCAATACTAGTGGTTATGGATGTGTGAATATGGTCCAATCAGAGGTTAGTGTTGCTACTTGTCAACGTGATTATTGTGCACCACAACATAATATGGGGAGTGAGCCTCCCCCTCCTCCTGATAATTGCTTGCATATCGAGAAGCCCTCTATTATGCTACGGATACCGAAAGGTGTTCTTAAGTGCTCTACGCATAATCCCAATGCTCGAGCCGCCAAAAACTACTCCATTGTAGAAGATTTGGGCCAAATCAAAATAAAAACATTCAAATGAAAGCTATGGATGAGACAACCAACCTGCTCCTGACGGTTTGATGAACGGACGCCCGTAGCTCCCATAATCAGCAGTTGAACTTCGAGGTGAAAACTAACCACAAAACTCCAAATGGGTGAATAGTAAAAATGAATTGTAAATTGTAACTTTTTGTTACTATTTATAATTTTCAAAACCCACTTGTCTATAGTTTCCACCATTTTAAGTTGTTTTGGACTAATATAATGTCATGGAGTAGCAATTTTTGACCAGATTTCTTTGGCGAGGATTGTTTTAGACCATTTCGCGCCTATGGCAGGTATATTTCACACCTGGCATATAAGTTAGATGTCATTTTCACATGCATTATGCATTTGACCTTTTGACCATTTTCATAAACCCTAGGTGTGACCCCGCTTCTTAACCGACATGGAGTCTTCACACTGTTATAGAAGTGTCGTTATGTGGCAGTAGGGCCTTTCCGAACATTGGTGCCCTAGTTAGAACCCCCTTTTTCCATTATGGTGCCCATGCTATTGTTTGTCCTTAGGATCGGCAGTCCTTTGTAGTTACACCATGGCTTTGCGATAAAGACTCATACTCTACTTTGTCTTATGCTGGCCATCTCCCATAAGGAATCCCCCATTTATATCAAATTGTAATTGCATTGCATCATCATGCTTGCTGCTTGAGCCTTGTGCTGGCTCTTGCTTACTTAGTTGTTAGCCTGGTGCCTGAGCACTTTCCCTGTCGAGCCCTGCATAGCTTACATTTTCCCTTCACAATTTGATGACCTTTTGACCCTGAGGGAACACCCCCCTGAGTGTCTACATCCTACACACGCTTCCTTGCATTGATCATAAGTATGTTGCACTGCTTAGGACTAGTCTGCTCGTCATTTGACACTCGTTCCCTCACTTGTTGTACTATAAGGAATTTTGTTCTTTTTCAAGCTTTTCCAAAAATGAAAAAGACCAAAAAAATCAAATATTCCAAAATGCCGGATGGGATTATGGTTACCACTTCTATTTGGCAGCTATTGTGTCACCTTTGAACAGAGCATTCATTCCATTCCATACATTATGAGTCGGAACTATAGTTGGACCTTAGGAGCTGTACTTGTTTCTCAGTTTACTCCATTGATTGGTTAAGCTTCCAATCATTATGGAGCCCTTTGTGAAGCCTCTTGCATCGCACAACCTATATTGAGTCTATGCTTCCTGAGTCTATCCATCTGCTCATTCTTTTGTTCAAAGGAAGTCCTAAAACCTTAGTCGGCCACTCCTCAAATCTCTTGACTATTGCATGTTGGCCATCCTTATTGAGTCAGTCCATTTCACTTGAGTTCTTCCAAATATTTCGACATAGCTGCTACCGCATGCTGGTTGATGGGGGATGCCTTAATGCCCTCCTCTCAGCGAGTTTTGTTCCGTCGACTTCAACCCATTTATTCTGGAACTTGAGACTTAGAGCTCAGTTGAGTACCTTGAGGCTTGTAGTCATTAGTGGCAGGTTCTCTCACCATCGATAGTTTTGGGAATACATCAATGTCACCTAATCGATGGATTCATCTTAGTGTTCAACTTCAACACATCTATTTTCACTTTGATGATTGTACTCTATGCCTTGATGCCCATTATCATTATTGGTGGGTTATCTCGCGTCTGTTAATGGTATACATCATTGACTAGTAATCAGACGATGTCACATCAAGTTCGACCTCAACTCCTTTATTCACTTGATGGGACTTGCACCATCGAAGACTTGTGTAGAAGACCCCAGGCGATAGTGCCATTCAGTATGCTATTTATGATCGTGACTTTACATCTGAGATATCACCTCTCAGATATCAGCAAGTTGTACCTCCAGTTTGCACCAGTTGTTTCCTTTTCAGTAGGAGACCATATCTTACTATAGAGGGATCATGGCTATGATCACTTATGACATGTATTAACTATGTACTACCTATTCATGGCCATTGTATCAGATTGTTGTACTATACCGACATGTACTCAGGGATATTATTGTATTATGACGAGTGAGCTACTCCTTCCTTGTGTCTCTATCACTCCACTTCTGAGATTTATAATGTGTTTTGGCCATCGTAGCATCAGTCTCTAACCTCACACATTAGCGGGCATATGTTACAACGTAATTTTCCACCTTTTGAGCATCAGCACTCTTTGGCCTGCAGGATCCATTTTACTGACTCGGATCCACTTTATATCCTTCAGACGCATTATTTCCCTATTTTTCCCCCTGTACGCTAGTTGTATCACATTAGTGGGCATACCCGCGAGCTGCATCACTACATCCCGCAGGTAGCATGTAAAATGGTAAAAATCACTAATTAATTACTTTTTACTCCCAAAAAGCGGTCTTAGGGTGACCTTTGGCCCTGCATTTGCCCCGAAACGCCTCGATGTGTCCTTTCACTTACCTTTGGGAGGACTATATATTGAGCACATTGTAATGTCCCCCATTTTGACCCTTGTAATATTTTGGGCTATAATGTAAATATTGTATTCATATTATGTATGAGTCCTAGCATGGAGCTCAAGGCCAAGGCCCCGCTAGTGAATGCTCGATCTTGAAGGGGCAAGTATTGGATATTATGCTACCCATGTGCTAGTGAACCATGGGGACTGTAAATATGCATTTTAATATAAATGCCCACAACTAGCTATGCAATGCAACAAGAGATGGGGGCATGATATTTACAAGGGATTGGGAGGGACATATTCAAACCTTTGAGGCAACCAATCCAAGCCAAGTGTCAATGAGAGTACCCATCAAACCCACAACTACCCATGCTAACCTTGTACCCAATCATTTACTCTCCCAAGAGTTGGTTGAGGTAGTTAATGCCTTGGGAATGGAGGGGTATGGCTGTCCAAATTCGAGTATGGGAAAGCCACCCTTCCTAGATTTTCGTGTTTTTCTTCTTGGGAAAGAAACGAACCATGAAATTGCCCCCAAGCCATTATTCATCCATCAGTTTTTCTCTCTCAAGAGTTGGGAGCTACTTGGGTGTTTTTCTCCATGGTTTTGTTGTGTCTTTCTTAAATCTCCTAGCTGTGAAGGGCGCTTTTGTGTTGTGTAACAGTGAGGAAGAAAGGGAAATCGATTTGGGGACCATAGAGGCAGTTGTGGCTCACTTATTGCTTGTATATCTGTTGGAGAAATCGTTTTCTCCCCTATGGTCGATTTCCCTCCCACAAATCTAGCTTCTAAGTCCCATTGCTCAAATTGTGTTTCCCAGCCCATATCTGAGTTTTAGGGTGCAAGAGAATACTGGGGTTGAGTTGGGTATCCATTGCTTTGGGTTGTGTTGATCTTGAGAGTCCCCAATTTCCTTGTAGATATCATGCCCTGCTCGGGGGTGGTCTCTGAGTGCTGAAAGAGTATAGGTTGAGCAAGGACCTATGGTTGGGTGGAACGTTGCAGTAACATAACTAGTTGTTTGGGACAATGGCACAACAAAGATATGTATTTTTCTATCTATGTGTTTTTCCTCTGCAAATGTATGACTTCATGACTGTTATTGATGTGATTGAATGCATATGAAAAATGTGTGTGGATGAGTTTATTTCCACTGTGAATGTTTGCTTGTTTTCCATCTGCACACATCTGTTTTATTTCTGTGAATCTAATGAATTTGGCTGAGTTTATGAAAAGCCCCATAGAATGGAATCATGTTCCCTTCCTTGCATTGGGTCCAAGGGTGGGTACGTTACACACATATGGCATATGGACAAGAGGAGGAGAGAGCAAGAGAACTCTAGTGGATTTTTTCCCTATCTTGAGTCTACACTCATTGATCCTTCTTGTTGTGAACCCTTTATGTTCACCTTCCAAACTCCTATCATAGTTTGAGTTTGCAATTCCATGGAGGATTGAAGTGCTAGAGGCACAAGTGGAGAGACCCGGATCTTGGTTCAGATTGGTTTCCAACAAGAAGTCGTATCACTTTATACTTCTTGTTATTTATTAATAGAAATACTCATATCCTCGTCCATTAATGTTGTTTATATTACATTGGGTTGCATTTACTTATAATATCATGGACCATTGCTATTGATGATGTTAATTCCTTTCATATATTATATGCGCTTGTTGTATATTGGATGTCAAGACTAATTTGCAAGTTCAAGTGCATGAATTGAAAGCTCCAACGGGGATCTACATCAAACGTCCGGATCAAGGTTGGTTATATTCTCCGTTGTCTTCGCATTGTCATTTATATAGCATAGAATTGAGAATTGAGTTAATTTTTGGTAGTCAGCTGTCTGTTGTGGTCCACCCCAAGTTATAGGAAGTTTTCTCCAACATAGAAATGGTGACTCCGCTGGGGAGAACATCCATTTTTGGGGAATTTTAGGCATTAGTCCTTATTTAGAGTTGTTGTGTGTCGCGTCTCTGTGTCATTGATTAGCTGTTAGGATACACTATAAAAAACAACCTTTTTTGAGCCATTTGACTCTTTTTCTGCTCATTTGCTTTTCCCTATACACAGGTTAGCCTAGTTCTTCCCGCATCTACCTGCCTCCGTCTGCACTATACCCCACGGGTACCCGCAGGTATTCCTTCAACAATAACGTACAACTGTGGGGTGATTGGTTTATGGCCTTTGGTTGTTGCTGGGTTGGTTTTGAGTGTTCCTGAGTCTTCTTTGGCCATGTTCCTGACTGTTCCAAGCCTTGTTCATGACCAGAACTCCTCTTTTCTCTTGGTTTTGAGCCTCATTGGTTTTTACCCATTTTTATTTTTTAACCTTATTCCATTGGCTGAGTCTTACTGTTTGGGATTTGCTAGGTTGTATGAGTGATGTCCTTCGCATTTCTGCAACTGAATTGTGGGATTTTGCTTGCATTTTTCATTTCATTATATTGAAAAATACAAAAAAAATAAAATTGCATTTTCCTTTCGCTTATAACCGAAAATACAAAAAAAAAATCTTTTATGTACTGCATTTTGCATTGAGTGCTTGTTGCTTTCATTTAGGTTCTGCTTGTGCATTGAAAATATAAAAGAGTTGCATTTTTATTTCTAAACTGTTGGCTTGATTTTCATTCAAATGGCATTGTTTTTATTGGATAGATGAGTCTAGAGTTTGACGATTTTGCATACTATTGAGTCATATACATCACTAGTTTCACAACCATATCCTTTGAGTAACCACATCCATTAAAACTAACGCTTAATCTAAAATTGATTAGAACGATTTTATTTATAGCATACGCCAACTAGCATAGGTTTAGAGTCTTGGAATAGATCATTTTGAGTAAACGATCCAAGACTACTAGACAAAACATTATGTGTTTGACCAGGGAGTGGTGAAATCCATGGTATACATTGGTGTTCTCAGGAAGCTCTACTCAGACCAGAGTTAAGCATGAGGTCACGGGCGGTTGGGGTTGGAGATAGCATCCAATAATGGCCAAACATGGGAGATATTTCCAAGATTTTTTCGTATCTGGGGACTCTTGGGGGATTTGACCCTCTTGAGTTTCTGGCTTAGCTACCCTTCCCATACGACGGATCCCACCCGTAGCTATCTGTCACGGACCCAAAATTTCGAGAAAATTTAAAACTTTTCTAGACGTCCAATCTTCTTTAAATGCTATGCGGAAGATAAAATGTGTACACAACATCTATATTTTTCACATCATTATAGCATCTTAACGTTAATTATTCAATTGTAATTATAATAAAACTTTACTTGTCGACACAAGGTCTTTAAAAATCACAAGCAACCCCAATCAAATTATACAACTCGTTAAATCGTATCTTATTATAATAGCATGAATAAAACTCTAACACTTGTCTCACCTTAACAAATTTTCCTCTACTAACTTGATTATAAACTGAGTAGAACATTTTCATGGAAAGATATAAATAACAACCATCATAATAGTAAAATGCTTAAGATATATAAATTGGAAGTAAACAAAACTGAAGAAATAACTGAGACGCATTATCAAGGGAATACACGAAAGAGGTACACAAGTACAACCACAAATATCAAGAGAGAGATATACACAAGGAAATACACACCAAGAGAACAAAGACATACACAAGAGACCAAGGTAACATGGTTCACCCATGCACGGGCTAGTCCACAAAGGGTTGGGTTTTATTGTATTCAAAGGTAGTAATACATCCCGCAACAAGGTTGTTGCTACGATTTCTTTTCATTTTCTCATATCCTCTCCATAGGATGGTAATTTGAGAAGAATACTATCATCCTTACTAAGAGGGGATATATAATATGACTGAGTTCATTCAAGTATCCAATCCTAAATCCGATTTTATGTCGATATCTACTCATAAACTTTTTAACAAAAGTCCTTTCAATAATTTAACCCCAATAATATATCAAATAAAAACTTATCATTAAGCCTACCTTCATAAGACATTTATACTATAATTGTTTAGACCAATATTAAATTCCAGACTCATAGAGACTATTCAGAATATTAATTTCTAAGTCCTTCCTCCAGTCATCCCACTAGAAAAGAACTTGCAAACAAAATCTAATACTTATAAATACTTAAAATCAATAAACTACCATATAAAGATATTCACATATTACTTTTCTTCTTTGCTTCAGTGTTTGCCAAGATAGTCATATACGGTTTGCGATTCTATACAAAATAATAATAAATAGGTAAGTATATAATGAACATAATCCAGCACACGAATTCTTATCGAGAATGGTATGTGTAAGAACTATAAGGTATTTCAACTTCTGTCAAAACCTGTATACACTCCGCATTTAAAGCTAGCTTAATGCTTATAATAAAACATACTTTGCTTGCAATAATAAACAAATACACCTGGACCCTCGAAAACATATACATATATAATCTATATATATTTATCAATCCTTACTATGTACAAACTTAGGAAATGTATGATGTTTCAGCATTTTCCTCGTCAAACGTTTTTATCAAAAAACTATAAATTAAACTTAATTAGGAACCATTTTAAAGGTGCCAGCTCAGAAGGTATGCCCATTCTAAAACTACTCTGCTAAGGGACAGAATTACTTCAAACTGCCCGATCTTAGTAATTACACACGTAAATTTAAAAGCTCTATGAAATCCGATCCTCGTTAAGACCTCAACCAAAAAAATATACATAAATCCCAACACTAAAAACGCAGACTCATATAGTAACCAAAAAGATAATGCGTGAGGTTTAGTTTTCCTACAGGGAGGGCACCTAGATGCTCCTTCGGCGTATTGGGAACAGCTATACATCTAGATGAGTGTTTGTAGATCGAAAATTCATAAGAGTTAAACTCTGCTATTCAATAGTAAAAGCAAAATACTACAAGGAACTAACTCCATCATATAGAGTAAAAGGATCCCATCGCCCAGATTTTAGATAAGTTACCTACCTATCCTTTTGGTAGCATTACAACAACATTTCCCAAATAGACATGTATATAAAAACACATAGGAATCCTTGTACACACACATCATATGGCGATTTTGAGCCAAAAGGAATTCAATGCACGGTATCAAACACTGTCCTAAATGACTCTACTCATCTATCAGTAAATCAGCCAGAGTTACTGCACAACCCATAAATGAATGCACCTAATCGAGGACTCATACAGTAAATATATGTATATCATACCGAGCAACGAAAGCAAAACATGGACAAACTTCTAATCAACGGATCCAACAATTTAAGCAGAGTACTGATATGAATTAACCAAGCGATCTAGCATGCGAGGATCCATACAGCAAAAATATATGATAGAGAGCCACAAAAAAACAAATCGTGGATAGACTTCTAATCAACGGATCCAACAATTGAGTAGAGTACTGATACGAAATTAACCCAGCGATCTCGCATGAGAGGATCCACCAACAAAATATATAATACAAAGCCACGAAAACAAATCGTAGACAGACTTCTAATCAGGGATCCAACAATTAAATAGAGTAAGATATTCCAAACTCTCGCTATATGGGACATACTGTTAAAAATTGATGAAGGCAGAGCAACAATCAATGAGCCAATATCTCAATATATCATTCCTATTTGCTCTATATGGGTCATACAGTTTAAATAAAAATAATTTACTATACAAAATCCAGATAAAAATATAACTGGGATGGAGCTCGACTGAGCCGTCCTCTCCCTTCAAATCAAGAACAAAAGAGATCTTCTTCTTCCCATCGTTTCCCCATAAATTCGACATCAATTCTTAAGTAAGATGGCCGGATCCTTCCTTCATGGTGGAGGCATATAGTGCAGTTCCCTATCTACAGGAGACAGAGGGTGAGGAAGGTTCTTCACGAAGGAACAACTATCCCTTAGAGATTTACTATCATGCCAAGATCACTGTGCGATGCGGTTCTACAAAGTTACCCTAACAACCGATTAAAATTAGATGCTACGATTTCATCACTAACCACCACATGAACAACAACCCCTACTATTTTTATCAGCAGCAAGTCCTACCAAAATAAAATACAGGAATGAACTTATCTGCACATGCATTCCGTCTAGGAGATTGTTTGCTCCTTCCAAGGTTTTTCAGCGTCATCTTCCTTCCACCGTTGGCATGTCTTCTCCATTTCTCTTGCAGACCCCAAAACTTCTCCTATCCGACTCTTACTGGCGCTATTGTGTTTGACACGGATCCAGGCTAAGCAAAATCCCCTGGATTTAGCACTGGGATCCATACCTCATATCTAAATGCATGGAACAACGGTCCAACCTTTTTCTATCAGGGTTTCTCTGGAGGTTGCTTCCTTCACACGGTTCTTCTCTATGCCGACGATGATCACCATTCCTTTAACAAAAGAAAGGCGAGTTTATCAAACATTTTCTGCAGCAAAGATCTCTCTCTTTCGCGCAACTCTGGTGGAGAACTACCCCCGAGTTTAAACGTTTCTTCCCCCTTTGTAATGGCGAGCTGGCCTTTTACTTCTTGTCGAAATGACCGACTCTGCTTTCTTTCCCTTCTCCAACCTCCTCATATTCGCAACCAATGAAATCCCCCCAGGTATCGTCTTTCCCTCTACCCTATGCAAGCTCGGAGTAGTGCACCTAGTGGAGAGGTAAGGAAATTTAACTCATTCCCGCTAACTATGAATGAAGCAGGTATTCAAACCCTCGAGGAAAACAAAACCGCTTGCCAGCCCTCCATTTATTATGTGTAACCATTTTAGTGCCAAATGGCTTATCAAAAAGACTATAGCAACCCAAAATGGAGTTTCAGTGCTACACTAAGGAGACCGTTCTCCTAAACTCTAGCTAACTTTGATTCTCCACCTAAGAAAATAATTTAATTTATAACTGTTTGTTTATAAACTTCGCTCCTCCCCACTATGGAGACAAAATCCCCTAGATCTCTCACCAAGATCCTTAGTCCAAAGACTCACCGTTGGGTTTGTTCAAGGAGTGTAAATATACATGATGCTTGTCTTTCCAAGTGCGCCCCTGTCTAATTAGATGTCTAAATGGTATTACTATGGATTTCTTTTGCAAAATATGCATTTGTTCTTCAGATAATTTAAACAAATGATAACTTTAAATAGTCCCACTTCTTACTCATACTTAAATTCTTTATTTTTATAATAAATCTAAATAATTCCTTTATTTTCCCTAGGTTTATGGAATATATTTTAAAGGCTTTCACCATAGGATTTCTTAGTTTTATTATTATATATATATACTTCTTGGGATAATTGAGTCATACTTATTTGTATGCTAAGTATATATATATATATAAGTTCTTATAACTTATTGAATATTGCGATAAGTATCAACCTCTCTAACTTATGATGACCACACTTATAACTTCTAGGCTTCAACTAAGACTTAGAAACATAACACTAGTTCGGGATCCACTGGTGGGGCCTTGGCCTTGAGCTCCTCACCAGGGCCATTTACAAAATTCATAATTATATTTTATAAGAATATTAAAAATCCATGTCGAATTTGAGGGATGTTACACACTCCACCCCTTAAAGATAACACCATCCTCGGTGTTCAGTGGTTTGTCTTTTGCATCCAACCACTATCTTATGCTTCATTTGTTCTTGTGCTTTGATCATCTTCATATTTTTGTGATTTCCGCAAGCTCTTTCTCTTTATAACCTGCACAATGTACAACTTGTACAATATTTTTTTTTCAATGTTCTTCAGTATATCATAAGTATACAAAATTTCAAAACACTAAATGTTCATCACTCTTCCTCATCTTTGAGGGATTACTTGCTTATTCTAGCATTTATAACATTTACACATAAATATATCTCATAGTCTAGTTAAAAGACAATCATTTAACATTTGCTCATATCATAAAACCTTTCTTTCAACAAAACCTTGTTGATCATCGAACTCTTTTGTACTTCCACAATCATGGAGACTTGCATACAAAAACCTTTATGTATTTCCGCAATCGTGGAGACTTGCCATACAAAACATGAGTCTTCTGTAACTCAGCCAGAAAACCTCTGCATACAGCAGAAATATGACAGTCTTACTCTGCAACTCATTACATAGCTTCCCCTCATCGAATCTTCTTGTGGGCTCAGTTCTAACACCACAAGGAAAAAATTTTAGTCTCCTCAGAGAACCTCTTGTGCGCTCCGTTCTAACGACGCAAGGAAATATCGTGAGCCCTTCCTCTGCTCAAGTCGATGGATATAAAGTTTGCCTAGGAATTTTGGGTCAGTATAACATTCAACGAGCTTCCCACCTACTCTGTTCCACTTCCATGGGGAACACGACCACAATTTTAGGGAAGTTGCACCCTACAACAGCTAGTAAGTGAGTGCAAGATGCAGCCTCTACTTGAGTTCAGGAAATATTATTTTCCCCTCAAATCTTCTCATTTGAGTCCGAGAATTTTACTTAGTAACAATCATTTAGTATTTCTTGTATTCCACATGCGACAAAATAACCACAAAATATTTAATGAATATATTCATCTATTTACCATCATATTCTATGCATTTTGATGATAACACATCATCAATCATAAGTCTTATCACCAATCCTGATTCATAAAATCCTGTAAATAACATGTAAAGAAAATCATTACTTACTTTTGAGCAACATAGCTCAACTTATCTGTATAAGTCAACGTCCCTTTTTGATCATGTCATCAATTGGGATTAAGTTCACTTCCTAAAATGTTAGTATAAGGATAAGTTTCTCTGCTTCCATTGCTCATCTTCTGAACATATTAGTTCCATAACATTATACACATGCTCATGCAATAACTTATGCATCAAATAATCAGTAACTATCACTTCTACCAACAATTATTTTACCCGATTATCTTCTACATATCTACGAAGAAATATTTATGAAGTAACATTATATGAACTAACAATCATGAATTGAATTTGAGGGTGTCTATCTGACTTTGCTTAATCAAACAAACTTACTTTATTGGAGTATACTAATAAAACTGATACTTTTAACTCGGAGACGCTCATAGGTAACACACTTAGTAAACTATGATAAAAATGCGGAAAATATATGATACTTCTATGAAATTACTTATTAGTTGGCATGTCTCAAAATCTTTTGTTCTGTCAAGGTAATACATATTTCAGCAAAGTTTTCCATATCCTCATCTATTTCTTCTAGTTTAGTACTTTACCAAAGAATATTAAAATTTATGAATCAACAATCCTATAAGAGATTATAGTGCTTCTGTTCCCTTTAACAAGGTTAACCAAGTTAATAATCATGATACAGAATTCGTTACATTCACATGTAAAAATTATTTCCACTAAATATTCCACGATAATTAGGTGAGTACCTACATCTTTCTTTTAGCAAAGAGAACTTTCGACAAGGATAACATACCCCTTCAAATGTTGCGATACTTATCTTTACTCCCTTGAACCTGGATGTTATTAACTCCTCGTCCATTCAAATCCCATGCATCCAGAAACAAAAGAACAATTTGATTAGTCAATTTTCATACCTATTTATTTCATGTTGAGCCCATCAGGCCCAAGTGTTGTAACCTGGCTCTGATACCATATGTCACGGACCCAAAATTTCGAGAAAATTTAAAACTTTTCTAGACGTCCAATCTTCTTTAAATGCTATGCGGAAGATAAAATGTGTACACAACATCTATATTTATCACATCATTATAGCATCTTAACGTTAATTATTCAATTGTAATTATAATGAAACTTTACTTGTCGACACAAGGTCTTTAAAAATCACAAGCAACCCCAATCAAATTATACAACTTGTTAAATCGTATCTTATTATAATAGCATGAATAAAACTCTAACACTTGTCTCACCTTAACAAATTTTCCTCTACTAACTTGATTATAAACTGAGTAGAACATTTTCATGGAAAGATATAAATAACAACCATCATAATAGTAAAATGCTTAAGATATATAAATTGGAAGTAAACAAAACTGAAGAAATAACTGAGACGCATTATCAAGGGAATACACGAAAGAGGTACAGAAGTACAACCACAAATATCAATAGAGAGATATACACAAGGAAATACACACCAAGAGAACAAAGACATACACAAGAGACCAAGGTAACGTGGTTCACCCGTACACGGGCTAGTCCACAAAGGGTTGGGTTTTATTGTATTCAAAGGTAGTAATAGATCCCGCAACAAGGTTGTTGCTACGATTTCTTTTCATTTTCTCATATCCTCTCCATAGGATGGTAATTTGAGAAGAATACTATCATCCTTACTAAGATGGGATCTATAATATGACTAAGTTCATTCAAGTATCCAATCCTAAATCCGATTTTCTGTCGATATCTACTCATAAACTTTTTAACAAAAGTCCTTTCAATAATTTAACCCCAATAATATATCAAATAAAAACTTATCGTTAAGCCTACCTTCATAAGACATTTATACTATAATTGTTTATACCAATATTAAATTCCAGACTCATAGAGACTATTCAGAATATTAATTTCTAAGTCCTTCCTCCAGTCATCCCACTTGAAAAGAACTTGCAAACAAAATCTAATACTTATAAATACTTAAAATCAATAAACTACCCTATAAAGATATTCACATATTACTTTTCTTCTTTGCTTCAGCGTTTGCCGAGATAGTCATATACGGTTTGCGATTCTATACAAAATAATAATAAATAGGTAAGTATATAATGAACATAATCCAGCACACAAATTCTTATCGAGAATGCTATGTGTAAGAACTATAAGGTATTTCAACTTCTGTCAAAACCTGTATACACTCCGCATTTAAAGCTAGCTTAATGCTTATAATAAAACATACTTTGCTTGCAATAATAAACAAATACACCTGGACCCTCGAAAACATATACATATATAATCTATATATATATATCAATCCTTACTGTGTACAAACTTAGGAAATGTATGATGTTTCAGCATTTTCCTCGTCAAACGTTTTTATCAAAAAACTATAAATTAAACCTAATTAGGCACCATTTTAAAGGTGCCAGCTCAGAAGGTATGCCCATTCTAAAACTACTCTGCTAAGGGACATAATTACTTCAAACTTCCCGATCTTAGTAATTACACATAGTAATTTAAAAGCTCTATGAAATCCAATCCTGGTTAAGACCTCAACCAAAAAAATATACATAAATCCCAACACTAAAAACGCAGACTCATATAGTAACCAGAAAGATAATGCGTGAGGTTTAGTTTTCCTACAGGGAGGGCACCTAGATGCTCCTTCGGCGTATTGGGAACAGCTATACATCTAGATGAGTGTTTGTAGATCGAAAATTCATAAGAGTTAAACTCTGCTATTCAATAGTAAAAGCAAAATACTACAAGGAACTAACTCCATCATATAGAGTAAAAGGATCCCATCGCCCAGATTTTAGATAAGTTACCTACCTATCCTTTTGGTAGCATTACAACAACATTTCCCAAATAGACATGTATATAAAAACACACAGGAATCCTTGTACACACACATCATATGGCGATTTTGAGCCAAAAGGACTTCAGTGCACGATATCAAACCCTGTCCTAAATGACTCTACTCATCTATCAGTAAATCAGCCAGAGTTACTGCACAACCCATAAATGAATGCACCTAATCAAGGACTCATACAGTAAATATATGTATATCATACCGAGCCACGAAAGCAAAACGTGGACAAACTTCTAATCAACGGATCCAACAATTTAAGCAGAGTACTGATATCAATTAACGAAGCGATCTAGCATGCGAGGATCCATACAGCAAAAATATATGATAGAGAGCCACAAAAAAACAAATCGTGGATAGACTTTGAATCAACGGATCCAGCAATTGAGTAGAGTACTGATACGAAATTAACCCAGCGATCTCGCATGAGAGGATCCACCAACAAAATATATAATACAAAGCCACGAAAACAAATCGTAGACAGACTTCTAATCAGGGATCCAACAATTAAATAGAGTAAGATATTCCAAACTCTCGCTATATGGGACATACTGTTAAAAATTGATGAAGGCAGAGCAACAATCAATGAGCCAAGATCTCAATATATCATTCCTATTTGCTCTGTATGGGTCATACAGTTTAAATAAAAATAATTTACTCTACAAAATCCAAATAAAAATATAACTGGGATGGAGCTCGACTGAGCCGTCCTCTCCCTTCAAATCAAGAACAAAAGAGATCTTCTTCTTCCCATCGTTTCCCCATAAATTCGACATCAATTCTTAAGTAAGATGGCTAGATCCTTCCTTCATGGTGGGGGCATATAGTGCAGTTCCCTATCTACAGGAGACAGAGGGTGAGGAAGGTTCTTCACGAAGGAACAACTATCCCTCAGAGATTTACTATCATGCTAAGATCACTGTGCGATGCGGTTCTACCAAGTTACCCTAACAACCGATTAAAAGTAGATGCTACGATTTCATCACTAACCACCACATGAACAACAACCCCTACTATTTTTATCAGCAACAATTCCTACCAAAATAAAATACAAGAATGAACTTATCTGCACATGCATTCTGTCCAGGAGATTGTTTGCTCCTTCCAAGGTTGTTCAGCATCATCTTCCTTCCACCGTTGGCACGCCTTCTCGATTTCTCTTGCAGAACCCAAAACTTCTCCTATCCGACTCTTACTGGCGCTATTTTGTTTGACACGGATCCAGGCTAAGAAAAATCCCCTGGATTTAGCACTGGGATCCATGCCTCATATCTAAATGCATGGAACAATGGTCCAACCTGTTTCTATCAGGGTTTCTCTGGAGGTTTCTTCCTTCACACGGTTCTTCTCTATGCCGACGATGATCACCATTCCTTTAACAAAAGAAAGGCGAGTTTATCAAACGTTTTTTGCAGCAAAGATCTCTCTCTTCCGCGCAACCCTGGTGGAGAACTACCCCCGAGTTTAAACGTTTCTTCCCCCTTTGTAATGGCGAGCTGGCCTTTTACTTCTTGTCGAAACGACCGACTCTGCTTTCTTTCCCTTCTCCAACCTGCTCATATTCGCAACCAATGAAATCCCCCGAGGTATCGTCTTTCCCTCTACCCTATGCAAGCTCGGAGTAGTGCGCCTAGTGGAGAGGTAAGGAAATTTAACTCATTCCCGCTAACTATGAATGAAGCAGGTATTCAAACCCTCGAGGAAAACAAAACCACTTGCCAGCCCTCCATTTATTATGTGTAACCATTTTAGTGCCAAATGGCTTATCAAAAAGACTATAGCAACCCAAAATGGAGTTTCAGTGCTACACTAAGGAGACCGTTCTCCTAAACTCTAGCTAACTTTGATTCTCCACCTAAGAAAATAATTTAATTTATAATTGTTTGTTTATAAACTTCGTTCCTCCCCACTATGGAGACAAAATCCCCTAGATCTCTCACCGAGATCCTTAGTCCAAAGACTCACCGTTGGGTTTGTTCAAGGAGTGTAAATATACATGATGCTTGTCTTTCCAAGTGCGCCCTTGTCTAATTAGATGTCTAAATGGTATTACTATGGATTTCTTTTGCAAAATATGCATTTGTTCTTTAGATAATTTAAACAAATGATAACTTTAAATAGTCCCACTTCTTACTCATACTTAAATTCTTTATTTTTATAATAAATCTAAATAATTCCTTTATTTTCCCTAGGTTTATGGAATATATTTTAAAGGCTTTCACCATAGGATTTCTTAGTTTTATTATTATATATATATACTTCTTGGGATAATTGAGTCATACTTATTTGTATGCTAAGTATATATATATATAAGTTCTTATAACTTATTGAATATTGCGATAAGTATCAACCTCTCTAACTTATGATGACCACACTTATAACTTCTAGGCTTCAACTAAGACTTATAAACATAACACTAGTTCGGGATCCACTGGTGGGGCCTTGGCCTTGAGCTCTTCACCAGGGTCATTTACAAAATTCATAATTATATTTTATAAGAATATTAAAAATCCATGTCGAATTTGAGGGATGTTACACTATCCCCCTGAGCATTGGTTATACTGCGGTGACAATAGTTTCCTTACCTAGGTATCGCATAGGGTACTTGCAGTGGTTATATTGTTTGTGTCCTAAGTTAGATAAGGGTAGGACAACACAGTTGTTTGTTGCCGAGGGTTACGGCCCTTTGCACGCAGTGAAACCTGGGAACCTCTATAATTGATTATGTTACCTCCAACTACAGTTTGGGAGTCTCAACCTTCTCCTAGGCGAGACATACCGGCTCTAGTGTCGGGAGCTCATTTAGCCACTCTATATTTCTGCTCTTGGCTGTAGTTTCTCTAGGTGTGTTCTCTTGATTTACTATTTTTTATCAATAGTTTTGTCGATAGGGGACCTTGTGAGTTTATAGTCTCTATGGAAATATCGTGGCACAGAGTCCCACTCTCCGCCAATCTCGTCGGTTGGCTGCTTTACCACCTGCCTAGATTTTATGTCGTGTTGCTAGGGGATGTCGACGATGTCCCTCTGAGTCTTCAGATTCTTACGAAACATACGTCCTATACATCATGACCGCACACTCTGACATGGGAGAAATCCCTATGAGTCCATCCAGTAGAGTCAAGCACACTTTAGACACCCCTACTCCTCGTTAGGTTTGGGGGGGTGATCCACCTGAGACCCAACCTAGTTTTTTTGGTCTGGAACCACTTGAGACCCAACCTAGCTTGTTTAATCTGGATCCACCCTTAAGTCCGGATCCACCCGATGATTAACCGTTCGATCCTTCATTTCCACATAATTATTTATACGAGATGCCAGAGTTACATGATGAAACAATTCCTATGATGAACCCTACCGCATTCTCTTTTGGTATGCTTGATTACAACATATTTGATCCTTCCACTGCATTTGGTAGTCATGTTGGCCCTAGTCATGGTGTTAACAACACTGCACCCACTGGGGGAAATACCCTCATTGGTGGCACCACGTTGTCCACTCACACACATAGTATGGGGACGGGTCACATTCCTCCTAACAATGCCAATGTTGGAAGAAGGTTGCTTCCTAGGACTACCCATCCTAATAGGAACACTATTCGCAACCCGACTCGCCATCCACAACATGTTACACATGCTGCTACCCATCAACCTAGGACCACTTTTGCGAATGTTAACATTCCTCCCAATCACAGGGGTGGACACATACCATATACCTTTATGTCCACAGCCGCTACTAGTAATGCTAATGTAGGGGTGGGAATATACCTTATCCTCATGGTCACAATGCCACCATTCCTGCTAGTAGTAACAACAATGTTGGGGTTGGGAATACATCTCATATGTATGGTCACCACACGACTTCTCACGCTACTCATAATGCTTACGTTGGGGGTGGGAACATACCTTATAATCATGGTCATTACAACACGGTTCCCGCTATGAATAGTACATATATGCCCAATAATTATGGTGGAAACCCTTACTACAATACAGTCGATGCTGGCCACTAGTACAACCCACCTCAATATGGTGCTCAAAACACATATATACCTTCTTACTCTCACACGAGTAAGGTCGGAGTAGGTTATCAACCTTATGGCCATGGTCAAGCTTATGGTCAATCAGGTCAGTATAATCAGCAGTTTAATGCTCATGGTCAATCTTATGGTCCTTCTTATCCTTCAGGTTCTTACAATCAACCTTTTATGGGAGCTTATAATCAAGATTTCCAGTCGTAGCTTCCGTTCCTTACATGTTTGAATCTTCTGGATCTTTCGAAGCTCATGAATGATACGATGTGTCACAACCCTAATTGGCCTCCAGTCCCCACCAAGATCCCTTCAGACATTCCTAAGTTTGAGGGGAAAGTTGGTGAGGATCCAGGTGACCATGTCACAACGTTTCACCTTTGGTGCTCTTCCAACTCGTTGAATCACTATTCCGTTCGATTATGACTATTTCAACGCACCCTCACAAGGTCACCTGCGAACTGGTATGTTGAGTTGCCTGGGGGCACTTATAGGGTTTTCAATGAGATTGCTTTTGTTTTCTTGGATCATTTCTAGTTGTCGGTTCGTTACGATACTGGTTCTGAACTTTTGTCTACCTTCCGTCAGAATAAGGCCACACATATTTTTGACCACGTTCAAGAGTGGCGTCGGTGGAAGAGGTTAGTGAAAGCCAACATTCCTCTAGAGTTTCTATTGGAATGGTTTCTCAAATCTCTACTTCCATATATTGCTAAGGATGTTTCGATGTCTAGTATTATGACTAAGGAACAAGCCATCTTAAAAGTCCAGTAGTTAGATTTACTATACTCTCAGTCTGGAATTTTATATGACATTATTCGTGATGCACCATGAACACGACATGAGCCCAAGACAGTTCCTGGACAACATGCCGATGGCATCATGGGATTAGGAAGTACTCTCCCTGTAGATTTGGTGGCTCATCAAATGTAAAATTTGTCGCTTAACCAGTCTACTCCTGGACAGGTTCACACCTTGTCCACTTCCGCCCCATCGTCTGATGTACACACTGTGCAAATGACAAACCCATCGTGTAACCAGTAGCCTGGTGGTAAGAAGAAGGGGAGAAACAACCGTAAGGGTGGAAACAATGGGAACAATAGTAGTAATCACAATACCCCTCGTAAGGAAACTACCAACCCTCCTCGAGAAGGCAGAAATGCTTGTGAGGACCGTAAACCTAGGCATAAGATGAAATTTCCTTGTAAGCTTTGTGGGGAAGATCATCTTACTCAGTTGTGTCCTCGAATCAAAGAAGCATCGAAGCATCTTGCACAGAGCCCAGTTGTGTTGAAGGATCCCCTTCCTCATCATCAAAACATGGCTTCGCATGCTACCACCACTGGTTATGGACCTAATGACACTGCAACATCTACTTCCAATACTAGTGGTTATGGATGCGTGAATATGGTCCAATCAAAGGTTAGTGTTGGTACTTGTCAACGCAATTATGGTGCACCACAACCTAATATGGGAAGTGAGCCTCCCCCTCCTCCTGATAATTCCCATACACACTTGCACGAGCCAATGGCATGCAATCTTGTTGCTCCATTTGCTTTTTCTCTCCCCAACCGAAAGTTACCAAGTGTCCTTGAACAACATTTTCATGTGACTTGCAACTTGACTTAACTCGGCAACCGGAGGTCGGATCGATGAACCGTCGACTCCATTGGTCTCCTAGTGTGCGATTACCTCTAGGGGGGCCTCTCCCTCGTTTACCCATGGCCCAGTGACTTCATTGTGCATTCATTTCGTAAACTAGGGTTTTGCTCAGTTTCCTTCAATGCGTCTCTTGCATTGGTTGTTTCAACAACTGCACATGCGTCTTGTTCAATTGACTTAATCATTCGTTGTATATCAAACTCTACATATGGTACATTTGAACATGTTGCAGCATTAAGAAAACACTATGTGTCTAGAGATCACGGGATATATTATTCTTGTACTAAAGTATAAGCCAACAACCATATGCCTAAGCTACACTTACAAATTACAAACCAACTAGGGTTTCATGAACTAGACAACGCATAATAAAACTAGGGTTCACAAATTGAGACATGGAACTACAAACTAGGGTTTTATGAACTCTTATGGTTTAGATCATTAGATTGATTAGTATCATTTAAGTAGAAACCAAAAGGCCATATACCTAGGCTATGCAGATACATTAAACAAAATGAATAGGGTTGAACATTGATCACAAGTGGAAGTTCACATGCATGCATGACTTAGAAGTAGAAACACATGTACACATGAATTACAAGCAAAACCAACTAAGGTTTAATGAATTATAAGAAATACATGAGTATAGAGATCAGAGGATATGTTATTTTCATTAAACTAGAAGCCAATAGCCCATATACCTAGGCTACACTTACAAATTGAAAACCAACTAGGGTTTGATGAACTACAAATTGCATACTATAAGTAGGGTTCACAAGTTTAAAGATGGAACTACAAACTAGGGTTTTATGAACAAATTACGTTTATATCAACCCTAGCCCATCCAGAGTACCCTTACCGTGCCAGAATCTCCAACCCTAGCCCCCGAAAGTTATTCTGAAGAGTCAGTCATTACTTTGTATAGACAAATTTCCCCTGAAATTCGTAAAGCTTTCCTTGATACCTTTCTAAAACCTGATGTAGAAATTGCAGACACCCCTTACACGCTGGACATCAACCCTTTTAATGACAATACCCAATTGGTCTTTTCTTCGATAGCTTAGTTTTTAGGTTCAGACTCAGATTTGTGGATAACTAAAGTGCAACTAAGCCTGCTATTCAGGATTAGTGTTAGTTCCCCAGAGGCGGGAAGTGAGTCAGTACCATCCCTCAAGTTTGAGGAAATTTTGGCAGAAAAAATACATGCACAGTTAAGTTGTTTTGAAAGTACTAGATTTTTTCGGTTCCAGGCCTATTTGACTAAAATGATTCTGCATAGCTGTGTAGATGAGTTAAGATTCTCTCAGATAGTATTCACAGGGAATTTGGAAGACAATGTTTTCAATTACATGAATTACATTTTATCTGCTGTATATAAAGTTATGTTTGAAGAAACACTACCCATAGTGTTACCATAGATGCAAACCCTGATGCAGTTGAGGGATGAACTAGCCGTTGGTGACTGGTTCCTATTGAAAGATGCAACATTAATAAGGGTGTACGGTTTTGTACATGAACCATACTTTTTACCAGCATTTTTGACCTTGAAATTTTTTTCCCTTGAGTTCATCCCTAAAAGATTGATCGCACAAGAGGAGCAGTTTGGGTAGCATAAGAAAAGTTGTGATATAAATGTCCCTTGGCAAGTCGGCCCTTTCATTGTGAAATTTAAAGAGGTTGTTAGTGAAGTACAAATATTATTGAAAAATATGGGGTTCAGGAAGGACATAGCAGTCACATATGATCCTCTGCACATCATAGCCGAGAGAAAGAAGAAAAATGGTTTGAAGGCATGGGAACACTAAGAATCTGAAGGGATGCCGAAGGGGCGAAATTAATTGCAGTATGAGCCCGAAGAGGTTGAAGATATAGATTTACAAGTACAAGCCCTAATCACGGCTGATGACCCTATGGAAACAGACCAACCGCTTAATACTCAAGAAGTATGCGGGAAAAGAGATTCACAGGAAATCAGTGAGACAGAAGAAGAGGAAGAAAGTGAAACGAAAAGACTCAAATTGGAAACACCAGATGAGTTAGCTATCCAAATAAATGATATGGATGAACAAGAAGAAGGGCCATCAGCCCCAGTTATCCAAATCCATGAGTATAAATTCCAAGATGCGACAGGAGGGAATGAAGACAGCAGATTTGAATCCCAAGAAGACATTTTTAAGTATCATGGGAAAAATAAGCAGGCCTCTGCACAAAAACTTTTTGAACTAATGCCCACTATGAGGAATTTGTCTAAAAGAGGAACGGCTTTGACAACAAGTAGAGATATCTAGACACACACTTTCAATTTGACGATATATGACAAAGACCAAATAATGGAAGCAAATATAGATTGGAAGAAGATACCTTTCCCAGATAGGATTCAATTTCACAGGCAAATGGGAGAAGGTTTATATGATGACCTAGTAGAAGTAGCCTTGAAGATCTCTAATTTAGAGGTGACTATAAATAAGATGAATTCCCAACTGAAACATGAAAGGTCGGAGAATAAATCCCTTCAGCAACATATTAAAAAGATGTAGTTTGACTTAATTGAAAATGATGGTGGAGGCAAACCAAGCCATAAGCTGTTAAAGGATAAAGACAATTTGATCCAGACCCTACAGAAAAGAATGAAAATCTCCAACACCCAGTTAATACAAACTCCTGAGGAAACAAAGCTAATACAAGAAAAAGAAGATCTGCACAGGGTGGTCAGCAATAATAAAGCCGAATTGTTAAAATTCGCAGAGAAAGAAGGATGCTGGGAGAAAGAGAGAATGAGTCTGAAGAGGCAGATCGAAGAGTTAAAAAGTAGCTTGTCAAACATATGTTTGCGACAGGAAAATGAACGCCCGAGTAAAGAGAAAGATAATACAGACAACATTGTACAAGCTATGTCCCAGATCAACCTAAAAGATAGTGAGATACGAGAACTAAAAGAGGAAAATCAAAGGTTGAAAGAAGAAAATGAGGTAAAGGAAAAAGGGACAAACGAGCTACAGCAAAAGTATAAGGAATTGGTAGCAATTAATAACAGGTTTTCTCAGCAGATTACAGGAAGAGCAGCTATGCAAGGATGCAAACATTTGATTTGGGATTTAACTATCCAAGAGGTTGAGAGATTCAGACAATGTCTAGATCTCATGAGAACAAAGGAAAATATAGTCACGGATGTTTTTAAGAGTTGCACTGCTATGAAGGAAAAATTGCACAAAAGGCCAAAAGAGACTGCTTATAATGCTATAAGTTTTTTGAATGGTTTGACAGATCAGGACATTATATATTTGAGCATCAAGGACAGGCTCACAACCATTGCAGCAACAAAATGGATACTGGGGAAAAATGCATTAGTCGAAGCTGTGGAAACCAAAGCAAATGAAATGAATGAACAATTGACAGAATTCAAAGGATAGTTTGAAGGACTGGTAGAAAAGGGGTTTCCTGCATTCTGGGATGAAAAGCAAAGATTGATTCCCATAAGTGAGCATAAAAGGTTGATGACTAGCAGGCGAATGGATCATTCTAAGTTCAAACATCTAAGCTAGCCACTTTCAGGGAAAATCCTAATAGACATGCTGGACGAAGATTTCGAGATGTAGTACAAATTGATTTCTATTGCTGAGGAACTTCCACCTATGTCTTCTATCGATCAACCTAACATCAGAGTCCTGGAGAAAGAGATGACGAGTTATGACATCCCGACACCTGAAATTTGGGCACCTGTGGAGAAATACGGGAAGATGAAATATACCTATCATGCTCCACCTGCAGCTGTTGTTCCTTAAATCATAGATCTGTGCATTTTTAAGTATCAGTTTATTTTTTATAGAAAAGATTAGGATATACTTTAGGATTTTTATTTTCTAGGACGTGGCAGTGGGTTGCCCGTTATGTAATGAAATTTCGCCATTGGACATATACTTTAATATTTTTTATATTGTTTAACGACATACCGGCAAATGCAAGAAAGCGATTGATCATATCTTGTTATAGTTTATGTTTTGTGATAGTGACATCTGAACTATGATGAGGCGTCCTTGAATTGTAACTGATTTTTGTTCCAAATGGGCCAAGTATGAGACTCCAGGCCACTATAAGTTCCATAAATTTTCAAATGGAAAAAAGGGGGAGAACTTTGAAGCTCTACATATTTTTGTCTATTGTTGTTTTTGCGAGATATCTCTTGAATGAAATTGTTAGAAGCTTACGTGCGTTTTCAGAGATTCCTGTGTAATTGGTCTGGTAGTCTGTTTTTTCTCTTCTATGTGATATGTGTTTCTTTCCTTTGTTAATCCATATTGTTAACATTCCTTCGTACTTTGTTCAGTGTAGTATCTGAGCGAGATTCATAGAGATTATGCCTTGTTCATTTCTTACCAAGTATTTCATGAAATATTTCTGCTAAAGTTGGTGTAAGATTCATCTATGTATGCCTTATATCAATGGATTGTTCATCTTTCTTCTGTTTCACCAATTAAATCACTTCGACTACTAGCTGGTTGCTACCTTGCCTCCGTGTGAATGTATCTGCTAAGCATCTGATAATAATGTTTATGTTATACTTGAATTGACTCCATTTCCCAATATAGATCCCTATTATTCTCCACCAATGGTTTACCGAAGTAAAACTTGTCCTACAAAAATCTAACTTTCTGTGTATGTTTTAATAGAACATCTTGAGAATGAATGCTGGTGTTCCTTTTTCATTGTTGACACCCTTGATTATTTCCAGTTTTTCATTAGTTTATTCAGAGAGCCCTCTCAGACTGTGTTGGGTTAGTAACATCAGTCCAAAGATTGGTTAGTGGTTACCCAGAATTACCCTCTTTCAGCTTTGGGTGTCAAATTTGGTGTTAACAAATTGGCACCGTTGCCGGGGAATGCAAGTTTCCTTGTTTTTTCCTTGCAAGAATGACAAATTTTTTTGAAGATTCGAAGAAAAGAGAGATCCCTATGTGAAAACAAAGATTTCCATATTTTTGAAGGATGTACAATTTTTCCCTGGCGACTCCACTCGTAAAGACTGATACTCAAGAAAGCGCTCCACTGGGGAAGATCGCCGAAGCTGATTTCTAGCTCTGAAGGAGATCTCGAAAAGGCATCCTAGCCTCAAGAAAGATGCATACTAGAGGTAATCCTATTTCTAAAATTCTGCTAATTGTTGATAATCCGAAAAGTCTGCTTAGGCGAAAAATCGAAAAAGATAGCACTAGTACTTCAAACAATGAAAGAATTGTCTCTGAAGAAAGATTACATGTTTTTCAAGAAGTGAATATAGAAATTGACATTGGAAAACCTATACCAATATCATGATCCGAGTCTTATCTAAGCCTAGGTGAAGGAGTTCTTAATAATCCTCAATCCTACGTGTTAGATCCTACTTAGCATGATTTAATAGATACTATCAAAGCTAAAAAAGCTAAGCCCTGTTCCCAGAATATCCCACCCCTTTCACAAAATACGCCTGTGATCATGGCTGCCAGATTTGCACCTTTAGTCCTACCAGCTGTCTTACATGACCTACCCCAAAAATATGCACAGAGAATCGTCTCCTATGATGGAGAAGGAAATTTTTCTGCCATACAGCATGTAGACGGGTTTGAAGATTTTATTGATCTGGAGGAAGTAGACCATGATGATGCAAAGATGAGGTTATTTGCCCAAAGTTTGTTTGGGGAACCTAAGAAATGGTACAGATTGTTACCAAATGCTTCCATAAATGATTTTGCGGCATTTAAGATGTTGTTCTTAGAGAGATGGGAAATGATAGGAAGTCCTGCCCTAGTCTTGTCCCAATACAATCACATCAAGAAAGAAGGTTTCGAGTTTGTACATGAATTTTCTGCTAGATTTATGAGGGCATACAATTCTATTCCAGATGACCTAAGGCCCTCGGCTGGTGCTACGAAACTCCACTTTGCAGACGCCTTTGATGGAGATTTCTCATGTACATTAAGAGAAAGAAAGTCTCCCTCTCTGCTTGTCTTGCTAAAGGATGCCCTAGAAGTATAGGGGAACATGATGACTTCAGGAAAAATAAAGGGGAAAACAGAGGCTGAAAGAAAGAAGCAAGAGACCCAAACTTCTACCTCATATGCTTCTAACGACGCAAAATTTGATACCATGATGAAAACTATGGAAAGGTTGATGGATAGATTAGCCATAGATACCAAAACCCCTCCCAGAGAAAATCCTGTAAACCATATCTGAAATCCAAACTTTAGAAGACCACCACCTCCTGCCAGAAATCAAAGAAATCCTGAAGAATAGCCAATGCGTCCTACATTTGCTGAAAACATGGTAGATAACGAAAAACCTGAAGAACCCGCTGAGACCCATATTCATTTTGTTGACTCCCTAGACCATGAAATATACTTGACTGAAAGGGAGCATGACTTCTTTAACAAAGAAAGTACTAGTGATAAACCTAAGTTGGAATCTGAACAATACCTAATGGGTTATCAAAATGCTGTGAATGATCTTCAAAGAAAATTAAAATTGAGAAACAGAGAAGTTACCCTGAATAAAGGGAAGCTCCCTTTGAACCAACCTCCAGTTGTCCAACAGGTTGCAGAAGAATCGAAAGAAAAACAAGAAAGAGCTGTTGCAACTAAAAGACCTCAAAATAAAGAAGAAGATGGTCAACCTTCAAAGGAAGTTAAACAACTAGAAGTCACATAGATAATCAAGCCCGCCCCCACTTTTAGCCTCAGAGCTGAACTATCAAAGGTAAAGATCTCCATCCCTCTTAATGAGTTACTGAAAAATAATGAGTACAGGGAAAAGATAACAAAGATGGTTAAAGGAAAGAATGAAAACCAACATGATATCCTAGAGTTGTCCGATGATGCTCCTACCATAATATTTGGATCTAAGTTGGAAGAACCAGGTGATGAAGAAGTCCCTCCTTTCTATTTAAGCCTAAATGTCCATGATCAAATCTTGCACAATGCCTTAATAGACTCTGGGGCATCTCATAACCTAATGCCAAAATCTATGTTGAAAGAGATAGGATTAGAGGTGACCAGGCCATACCAAGACCTTTTCTCCTTCGACTCAAGAAAAGTACCATGTTTGGGGCTAATTAAGAATATGGTAGTGACTTTAACCCAAATCCCTGCTAAAAGTGTTATGATGGATGTGGTAGTGGCTGATGTGCCTGCAAAGTTTGGGATGTTGTTGTCAAGATCCTAGGTTTCAAAGTTGAAAGGAACTATGCAAATGGACTTATCTTATGCCACAATCCCTGTGTTTGGAGTAAATAGGAGATTATATAGGGAAATCAGGATGGAATATGTCGTCAGCAGTAAAAACAAACCTGAAAATCACCCTATATGTGCCGTTGATACAGACATGGGCTGCTCCATTTTTGTTGTTGAAGGTCCTCGTTGTGATCCTAACCCTCCCCCATATAGAGAAGTTGATGAAGATAAAGAATTTGCAGCCAGGTATGTAGCTTCTGAAAGAGAAAAGAATGAAGAAGGCTGGTGGAAAATGTATTTTGATGGTTCTGTGAGCAAGAATGGTGCAGGAGCAGGAGTTTGGATCATTCCTCCCAACATGGAGTCTAGAGCACTTTCATACAAGCTAAAATTTGCATGTACTAATAATGTTACCGAATACGAAGCATTACTATTGGGATTGCGGGCTCTAAAAGACTTGGGAGCTAAGAAGATAGAAGTATTTGGAGACTCTGAGTTGGTAGTGAACCAGATAAATGATAGTTACCAAGCCAAACACCCAAGAATGAGGGCATATAGAAATGAAGCTTGGGATTTTTTCAAGAATTTTTTCACAGAGCACAAGATTAGAGTAATACCCAGACATGAAAATGGGATAGCAGACTCTTTAGCAGTCACTGCTGGAGGATTTAAGACTCCAATCTTCTCCCAAGCCAAATATGAGGTCGAAATTATAAATAGACCCTCTATTCCTGATAATTCTAAATATTGGAAAATATTTGAAGATGACTTACAGCTCAGGAGATTTTTGGAACTCTCTGATGAGTTTACAAATGTGCATATTGATACTGATAATGAGAACCTGGAAAAATTTGTGGAAGGAGGAAATGCTGAAGAGGAAGCTAAAAAAAAGGGTGGAAAAACACAATGGGTGGTAAGGATATTATTCAACTGAAGAACAATTACATCCCTAAAGGTATGATACCCCTGGAAAAGCTCTTTGATCAAGATGATGCAGCCAAAAATCCAAAATTTGAACCTGCCCGAGAATCAGTAGAAGATCAAAACTTGGGTACAGAGAAAGATCCTCGAATGGTAAAGCTTTCTAAGAGACTACAGACTGACAAAAAGAGACGCTATGTGGAATTGATGCAAGGACACACTGATGCTTTCTCCTGGACCTATGAAGACTTAAAGGGATATGATACATCAATCATACAGCACACCATTCCACTCAAGCTAGGTGAGAAACCTTTCAAGCAAAAATTAGTTGACAGATGTCATAGAGAAAGAAGTCAAAAAGCTTTTCAATGCAAAGATAATTGTTACCTTAAGGTTCTCACAATGGATAGCAAATATGGTCCCATTCAGAACGAAAAGTGGAGAAATCAGGATTTGTATTGATTTCAGGAACTTGAACAGAGCATCCATGAAAGACAATTACCCTCTACCTAAAATGGAACACATCTTACAGTAGGTGGTAGGGTCCGAAAGAATTTCCACCATGGATGGTTTTTCAGGGTACAATCAGATTAAAATACGCCCAGAAGACCAAGAAAAAAACGCTTTTACAACTCCTTGGGGAACCTTCATGTACGCTAAGATGCCATTCGGATTGATGAACACTGGAGCCACTTTCCAATGAGCTATGGATATTGCATTCACTGAAGAAAAGGACAAATTTGTGGTGGTATACATGGATGATATAACAGTTTTTTCAAAGTCAGATGAAGAACATCTCAAGCATTTGGAGAGAGTTTTTATAAAGTGTAGAAAATATGGCATTTCCTTAAATCCAAAGAAATCATTTTCGCTCTGGATGAAGCTAAGCTTTTATGGCATATCATCACCAAAGATGGGATAAAAATTGATCCAGAGAGGGTCAGTGCTATTCAGAAAGTGGGAGAGCCTAGAAGAAAAAAAGAAATACAATATTTCATAGGCCAAGTCAGATTTTTAAGGAGATTCATACCAAGTTTTGTTGAAATAATGAGAAGTATTACAAATGTGTTAAGAAAAGAGAATCAAATAAAGTGGACCGAAGAAGCTAGGGATTCTTTTAAAGGAATCAAGACAGCCATCACCGAAGCTCCAGTGTTGGCCAGCCCAAACTTTACTAAAGATTTCCTAATTTTTTCATATGCATCTGAACATACAATAGCTGGGGTGCTGTTGCAAAAAAATGATCAAAATGGTTACCAACCTATTTCTTTTTTCAGCAGAGTACTGAGAGAAGGAGAACTGAAGTATGATATCATGCAGAAACAGGCTTATGCTCTCATAAAATCTTTGAAGGATTTCAGGGTCTATATTATACACTCGCATATCATTGCTTATGTCCCAAATAGTGTCGTGATAAGCATTTTGACCTAGTCTGATCCTGAAGGCAGAAGGGCCAAATGGATTGCAGTATTACTAGAATATGATTTGGAGATAAAGCCCACAAAACTATTGAAAGGTTAGGGGTTAGCAAAATCAATGACTAAAGAAAATTGTGACTCTTTGCAGCTAAATTTTTTGGAAGAACATCCTAACCGGCCGAATGCAAACATACAGGTGAACCCTGAATTATCTGAGTCTCCTTGGTATACTGACATTGTTTTTGTACTACAAAATTTACAGGCACCTGCAGGGCTAACTAAAAGCAGAGCCAGGTCTGTAAAACTAAAAGCTGCCAAGTACTGTATCATGAACCAATATATGTATTGGAAAGACCCTGGAGGGGTGTTGCTAAACTGCCTGGTTGAAGAAGAGGCTAAACATGTAAAAGAAGAATTCCACAAAGGGGACTGCGGGGGACATCATTTCTGGAAAGCGACAGTAAACAAAATCCTGAGAGCAGGGTTTTACTGGCCCACTATGTTTTCCGATGTTTACAAAGAAACTGTGGTCTGTCACCAATGTCATATTTTCGATGGAAAAAGAAAGGTTGTTTCTCTCCCTCTACATCCTATTATAGTTGAAGCACCTTTTCAACAATGGGGTTTAGATTTCATTGGGGAAATAAACCCAAATTCCTCTAGACAACACAGATGGATATTGACAGCTACTGATTATTTTACTAAATGGATAGAGGCCATACCTACCAGGCGAGCGACTGAAGGAGTAATCATGGTTTTTTGGGAAGATAACGTCCTATCCAGATTTGGATGCCCCAAAAGAATTGTAACTAACAATGCTCCAGCTTTCTGCTCCAAAAAGATGATTAATTTCTGCCATAAGTACCATATCAGCCTAAATAATTCCACGACTTATTACCCTCAAGGAAACGGACTAGCAGAGTCTTCAAATAAGATCCTGGTAAGAATCATAAAAAAGTTGTTAGAGGATAAAAAGAAGTCTTGGCACACAAAGCTAAAGTATGCTTTGTGGGCTGATAGAATTAGCACGAAAAGAGCCATCGGGATATCACCATTTCAGTTGCTGTATGGAGCAGAAATGATTTTTCCATCATCCCTAGTGTAATGTCCCCATTCCAATAATTTCATAGTAAGACAATCCCATCAATCCTACTAGTTTCCTAGGTTGGATGGGCACATGTGGAATGGTAATAAGGAAGCAAATAAATGATGTTTAGACATTAGAAGGGTTCAAGTATTTAATAAATATAGTGAATAAAGAAATTCAAGAGAAATCATAGGTGACAAATGGTTTTGGAGACATATGGAGGATGTGGGACCCACACTAGCTTGATTTTTCATAATACATGGTATCTCTCTTTTGCAAATTCGAATTAATGGGAATGTGAACACTCTTGGGTGAGTTGGTAAGTCATAACACATGTCATTGAGCATATTAGGTCGAATTGGGAAGGATTGGTAACCTCCATGGAAGATAAAGAGTCAAAGTGGAAGTTTGTGGACACTTGGGCTAGATTCCCTAGCCCCTATGACACCAATGATGGAGCATCTATGAAAACTATGAAAAATTGCAGATCTGACCTCTGACATCTGACCACTATGACATGTCAGCCCCAAAAATAGACTCAAGGAAGTCGAATTTGGGAGTTGGAGAAGCCAAAGAGACTCAAAATCGAATTTGGGAGAAGATGGAAGGTTGGAACTAGGAGACAAGTGGCAAATGTGGAATAATTCCTAAATGGAAATCTATTGAATCTATTGAGAGGATTTCGACCCTTAGAAGGCTAATGTTGGTTATAAAATGTAGAAATGAAGTATGAGAATGGCTTTTGATGATTTGAGAAAAATTGCATTTGTGAAGAGAGAGCTAGTGGATGACTAGTTTCTTGCCTTAGCCAATTTCGAGGGTGAAAGATTCCCATCCAAGTTGGTGTTTGGAGAGGCCACTCAGGTCTTTCATGGTGCTTTAATGGATTTTGTATTTGCAGGTAGAAGCTACAGGAATTTTCATGGTTTGGTTTAGTGCAGCACTTTCTCTCCACCGTTTCCAGTTTTGAAGGCATATTCATGCTCCTTGAGGGAGGGCGTTTTTGGTGAGCACTTGTGCTTCTTGAGAGAGCTTCTCATTATATATTTATGATTGTAATAGATTCATATCCTATTTTATTCATATTCAGAAAGTATCAGGTCGAAATACCCACTGGTTGTATGCAAAACTATTGATTAATGAGCAAACAATGTCCATTTCCCCAATGCATTGATGTATGACACTATAATGTTGATTATTTCGAATGGATGAATGATTCTCTGATATATTTGTGATCAATATAATTCCATGGATGTCTTATACAAGTTTCATGTACTGTACTTGAGCATTTGAAGCATTTTTACTCAGTTTAGTTGTATTGGGAGATGAAATAGTGCCATTTCCCCAAGGGTCGAATTGGGGGTTTTTGCTGTTGAATGTGAGAGAGTTAGAACAGTAGTAAAAATCAATTAATGGTGCATATGAGACCTCAATAACATACTTAACACATTATATACCTCTGTTCATAAATTTGTGGGAGTTTGGAGGCATTTGGAAGGCCATTTTCAGTGTTACCCGGGGGAGATTTGATGCACAAATTACTAGTCAAAATTACCTATATTGATCAGAATACAAATCAAGTTTGAAGCAGTATTTGGAGGTCCATAAAACATCCCTGAACCTGATATTCAAGGCTAAATACCATTAATACACTCATACAGAAGATTTGGGAGCATTTGGGATGATTTGGAGGTCAAAACAGTTAAACTAGTCAAAGGTCGAAATTGGGGAAAAAGTTGAAAAATTGGCATTTTAATAAAATTTGAAAAAGGGATATTACACCTAGGTTTTCCTGTCATGAGGTTATTGCAGGGAATAGAAGAAGAACCAAACCACATGCAAAGAAGAGTAAATCAAATAGTCGAGATGAATGAGCTAAGAAGTAAGGCATATGACAATGTGGAAAGCCATCAAGAGAAAATGAAAGAAGCTTTCGACAAAAAGGCCAAGGAAGATTATTTTCATGTCAATGACCTAGTTCTGAAGTGGAACGCCCTTAAAGAAGAAAAACACGGAAAGTTCAACCAAGTGTGGATGGGACCGTATGTTATTGGAGCAATCCGAGGAATAAATTCTTTTGTCTTGGAACATCAAGATGGATCTGCCTGGTCTGGAGGTCTAGTCAACGAAAGATTCTTAAAACATTACCTATCCTAAGGGATGCAGGTATTCCATGTACCATAGCCTATGTATATATTTTCCATTTTTTTTTCAGTTTTTTTAAAAATCTGACAGCAAACCTGAAGGATTTGAAACCCTAGAGAAAAGAATATGAATTCTAGAAGGCTAGCCATGGTTCCTTTTGTTTTCATGTGTGGAAAGCCTAGCTATGCTGCATATACAGTTGCAGTTCTAAGAAATCAGAAGAGGTCATTGAATCCGAAGTTGGGATCTGCCCAATGGATCAGGAACTTGTTCTACGAGTTCTTTTCTACCTCGCAGGGAGGATAGCATCCCTGGCTGGAGCCAGTTGTTGGAACCTATAAATTTTTGCTCGAATCCTAAGAAAAGGGTTGATTCCACTGATGAGTTCCTGGAGGAAATGGTTAAAACCCTGTCCCTAATCAGGTCTAGGTTGCTAAAGCCAAGAAAAAAACCTCATTTGGTAAGGAAATAAGGAGAAAGATGAAGGGTTTGGACCTTTTAGACATAAGAAAGTAGCTCAAATGACAAAAATTGGGTAAAAAGATCAATAATATATAGTTCAAAAGGAGATAATGTGATATATAAAGCTCGGATTGGTCCCTACCGTTGATCCAGCATGCGGGAGAGATCTACGGCCCAACGATCACCCTCACATCGTGAAGGTGCATGAGAGAAAGCACAGGAGGGTGGTCGTGAGAGAAAAACCACCAGGACAGATGGCAGTTGGAGGAGCTCTCGCATGAGCATTTTGGTGGTAAGAAGAAACCACTAGAAGGCTCGCAGTACCACCATAGTAAAAAAGCAAGGTATAAAATCGATGGCGCGGGTTGCGTTGTAAGAAATCTGACGACGTGGAAGAGTCGTTGTCACATCAGCAAAAGATCAAAGCAGATCAACGGCCCACAATGAAAGAGATCAGATCTACAGTTAAGTGGATGCAGGAGATGCAAGGTTGGTAACGTAATGGGATCCACTTACTAGAGTACCGAAGACTGGACACGTGAATAGCTCCTCACCGTAGATATATTGAAGTCGAGATCAATGCTCCTCGTTGATCGTCGCAAGGTATAGAAGCATCCCAGATAAGCATGAAAGGTGGTCGTGATATAGTATACCCTCTGCCATGTGTCATCACCTGAACACCTCGTAAGGGAGATTAAATGGTAATCCAAAACCAGAAGTCAGGTCGCAATACCACCATACCCATATGTACGATTAAGTACAATGGAAGGCTAAGATTTAAACTTGGTAGGAGATCCTACGACGGATATTAAGAGATGTCAAATCAAAGGGGTAAATAAGAGATTAGATCAATGGACCAGAAGCAACGCCTAACAGATTGATGGATGGAAAAGAGGGACAGCTCGCGAAGATGAGCAAAAGTTATTGGGAAAGGTTTTATATATATAATGCGGCAGGTGAAGAACAAACATTTCTCTCTTGGACCTGTCAGAGTTGGAAGCTTCTAGAAGTGCAGAAGCCGAAAAGGATGACAAGTGAAAGGGTCGCTCTCAAGCTTTCCGTGACAGGTAGGATCCCAAACTCTTTTGTTTACAGCGTGGAGTGTGTTTTATAATCATAAGAATGGTAGACATATAGGTTTCTACTAGTTCTAAGGTCCGAGTAACCCTAGAAGACAAAGATTGTGATGTGTTTGACCCAAAGCTTCGTTTCCCTATACCGGAGGTTAAAATAAGGTTGAAAGCCTTGCTTGAACAAGGGTTAGACGTACATAGAGTCCACCAGTCCTTTTTCATCTTTTATTGTCTGGAACAGATAATGCCCTTTCCAGAGTTCGTATCATGGTGTTCATTAAATTATTCAGAACCCCAACGAGTGATAATGAACACCAGGAAGTATAAAATTGTTTGTAGTATCGAAGCTGCCATCATCCGGAGTACCCTTGTTGTGCCGGAATCTCCAACCCTAGCCCCCAAAAGTTCTTCTGAAGAGTCGGTCGTTACTTTGTACAAACAAATTTCCCCTAAAATTCATAAAGCTTTCCTTGATAACTGTCTAAAACCTGATGTAGAAATTGCAGACACCCCTTACCCGCCGGACGTCAACCTTTTTAATGACAATACCCAGTTGGTCTATTCTTTGATAGCTTAGTTTTTAGGTTCAGACTAAGATTTGTGGATAACTGAAGTGAAACTAAGCCTATTATTCAGGATTAGTGTTAGTTCCCTAGAGGCGGGAAGTGAGTCAGTACCATCCCTCAAGTTTGAGGAAATTTTGGCAGAAAAAATACATCCACAGTTAAGTTGTTTTGAAAGTACCAGATTTTTTCGGTTCCGGGCCTATTTGACTAAAATAATTCTGCATAGCAGTGCAGATGAGTTAAGATTCTCTCAGATAGTATTCACAGGGAATTTGGAAGACAATGTTTTCAATTACATGAATTACATTTTATCTGCTGTATATAAAGTTATGTTTGAAGAAACACTACCCAAAGTGTTACCAGAGATGCAAACCCTGATGCAGTTGAGGAATGAACTAGCCGTTGGTGACTGGTTCCTGTTGAAAGATGCCACAGTAATAAGGGTGTACGGTTTTGTACTTGAACCATACTTTTTACCAGCATTTTTGACCCTGAGAGTTTTTTCCCTTGAGTTCATTCGTCAGAGATTGATCGCAGAAGAGGAGCAACTTGGGCAGCATAAGAAAAGTTCTGATATAAAGTTCCCTTGTCAAGTCGGCCATTTCATTGTGAAATTTAAAGAGGCTGTTAGTGAAGTAGAATTATTATTGAAAAATATGGGGTTCAAGAAGGACATAGCAGTCGCATATGATCCTCTGCACATCATAGCCTAGAGAAAGAAGAAAAATGGTCTGAAGGCATGGGAACACCAAGAATATGAAGGGTTGCCGAAGGGGCGAAATTCATTGCAGTATGAGCCTGAAGAGGTTGAAGATATAGATTTACAAGTACAATCCCTAATAACGGTTGATGACCCTATGGAAACATACCAACCACTTAATACTCAGGAAGTATGCGGGAAGAGAGATTCACAGGAAATCATTGAGACAGAAGAAGAGGAAGAAAGTGAAATGAAAATACTCAAATTGGAGACACTAGATGAGTTAGCTGTCTAAATAAATGATATGGATGAACAAGAAGAAGGGAAATCAGCCCCAGTTATCCAAATCCATGAGTATAAATTCCAAGATGCGACAGGAGGGAATGAAGACAACAGATTTAAATCCCAAGAAAACATGTTTAAGTATCATGGGCAAAATAAGCAGGCCTCTGCACAGAAACTTTTTGAACTAATGCCCACTGTGAGGAATTTGTCTAAAATAGGAACGTCTTTGACAACAAGTAGAGATATCCAGAAACACACTTTCAATCTGACAATATCTGATAAAGACCAAATAACGGAAGCAAAGATAGACTGGAAGAAGATACCTTTTCCAGATAGGAGTCAATTTCACAGGCAAATGGGAGAAGGTTTATGTGATGACCTAGTAGAATCAGCCTTGAAGATCTCTAATTTAGAGGTCACTATAAGAAAGATGAATTCCCAATTAAAACATGAAAGGTCAGAGAATAAAGCCCTTCAACAACATATCAAAATGATGCAGTTTGACTTAATTGAAAATGATGGTGGAGGCAAAGCAAGCCATAAGCTATTAAAGGATAAAGACAATTTGATCCAGACCCTACAGAAAAGAATGAAAATCTCCAACACCCAGTTAATACAAACTCCTGAGGAAACAAAGCTAATACAAGAAAAAGAAGATATGCGTAGGGAGGTCAGCAATAATAAAGCCGAATTGTTAAAATTCACAGAGAAAGAAGGATGCTGGGAGAAAGAGAGGATGAGTTTGAAGAGGTAGATCGAAGAGTTAAAAAGCAGCTTGTCAAACATATGTTTGCAACAGGAAAACGAAGGCCCGAGTAAAGAGAAAGATAATACAGACAACATTTTACAGGCTATGTCCCAGATCAACCTAAAATATGGTGAGATACAAGAACTAAAAGAGGAAAATCAAAGGTTGAATGAAGAAAATGAGGTAAAGGAAAAAGGGACAAATGAGCTACAACAAAAGTATAAGGAATTGGTAGCAATTAATAACAGGTTTTCTCAGCAGATTACAGGAAGAGCAGCTATGCAGGGATGCAAACATTTGATTTGGGATTTAATTATCCAAGAGGCTGAGAGATTCAGACCTTATATGGATCTCATGAGAACAAAGGAAAAAATAGTCACGGATGTTTTTAAGAGTTGCAGTGCTATGAAGGAAAAATTGCACAAAAGGCCAAAAGAGACTGCTTATAATGCTAGAAGTTTTTTGAATGGTTTGACAGATCAGGACGTTATAGATTTGAGCGTCAAGGACAGGGTCACAACCATTGCAGTATCAAAACAAATAGTGGGGAAAAATGCATTAGTTGAAGCTATGGAAACCAAAGCAAATGAAATGAATGAACAATTGACAGAATTCAAAGGACAGTTTGAAGGACTGGTAGAAAAGGTGTTTCCTGCATTATGGGATGAAAAGAAAAGATTGATTCCCCTAAGTGAGCATAAAAGGTTGATGACTAGTAGGAGAATGGATCATTCTAAGTTCAAACATCTGAGCCAGCCACTTTCAATGAAAATCCTAATAGACAAGTTGGACGAAGATTTCGAGATGTTGTACAGATTGATTTCTATTGGTGAAGAGCTTCCACCTATGTCTTCTGTCGATCAACTTAACATCAGAGTCCTGCAGAAACAGATGACGAGTTATGACATCCTGACACCTCAACTTTGGGAACTTGTGGAGAAATACGGGAAGATGAAATATACCTATCATGCTCCATCGGCAGCTGTTGTTCCTTAAATCTCAGATCTGTGCATTTTTAAGTATCATTTTATTTTTGATAGAAAAGCTTAGGATATACGTTAGGATTTTGATTTTCCAAGATGTGGCAGTGGGTTTCCCATTATGTAATGAAATTTCACCATTGGACATATACTTTAATATTTTTTATATTGTTTAACGACATACCGGCAAATGCAAGAAAGCGATTGAGCTTATCTTGTTATAGTTTTTGTTTTGTGATAGTGACATCTGAGCTATGATGAGGTGTCCTTGAATTGTAACTGATTTCTGTTCCAAATGGGCCGAGTATGAGACTCCAGGCCACTATAAGTTCCATAAATTTTCAAATGGAAAAAAGGGGGAGAACTTTGAAGCTCTACATATTTTGTCTATTGTTGTTTTTGCGAGATATCTCTTGAATAAAATTGTCAGAAGCTTACATGTGTTTTCAGAGATTCCTGTGTAATTGGTCTGGTAGTCTGTTTTTTCTCTTTTATGTTATATGTGTTTCTTTCCTTTGTGAATCCATATTATTAACTTTCCTTCGTACTTGGTTTAGTGTAGTATCTCAGCGAGATTCATAGAGATTATGCCTTGTGATAATGTAATATAATTACATTTTGACATTATGTTGACAATGTATTGTACACAATTTATTTATTACATGATAGTGCCTACAAAAACGTTGTTACGTGCTTGGTTCACATTTGGGGAACCAAAAAGCGCATAGGTTATTTTATAATGAGCCTAGAATTACGAGGATAAATCTAAGGTATGGTTATATTGTTAGTATACAAGTTTATATGTTAGTAATATGATTATAAAATATAAAGTTATATGTTATTTGATTTGTATTCGCATAAACTATAAACGTTTATAATACATAGTAATATTGTTTTAGAATTGCAATAAAGTTTATGATGATTAAAATGCTACAAATGTTGTTTGCACATAAAATATATGGTCGCAAACAATTTAGTGTATAGTTGATATACATTTTGTTTGCATATGAGTTTGTTAGATATGCCATAAACATGTTGTTTATAGGTTACACAATGATAAGTGTAGGAGATATTATATATTGATACTTACGTTAAAATCAATATAAGTAATAGTTTAAGTATAGTGTATATGAAATTAAAAGTTAAGTTATAATTAAAACTTAGTTTACATGCTTCTGAGAATTATTTAGCTAAAGGAAATTATTCAAAAAAAAATGGCGTAACGTGGCAAGATTTATTAAATGGAGATTTTCACATTGATGAGTTAGTTTATGTGGCATTATCTAGATACGTATTTGTCATACTTGAAATGTGATGATGTTAAATTTGATGTAAGGATGCTAAAATCATTATTTTTTTAGTTTAAATTGTCCCAAAGATACCATCAAGCTCAAACATAACATGCAACATTATTATCGGAATGTCATAATGGAATAATGTGACATTGCACTCAACTCATTCAATTTATTACTTTTGTGTAACTTCATCATATTACATAATATTAATGTGATCCATTTACATACTAAAGTGATAAAAAACACTATAATATGACATAATATTAAAGTTATCAAAAAAGAAACATAACACATATATGGTACTACTATTGGAACATGTACAAGTACTTTAAATAATTGATGTACTTTAAATAATTGAAGTAGTTTTCTTTTACTTACTTTTTTTTTATATAAGTACCTTAATAATTCAAGTATTTTTCTTGTTCTACATAATATAGAAAAATTACTTTGCACTCCACAAGTTTTTAGTAAAATTGAATTAAAAAATACTATCATCTTCTTCACATAAAGTCACATAAAATTGCAAACAACCCAACATTGACAATCTCTCGATTTTCAGGTTACCTTTCAATGTCACGATGTGACATGAGTACTAATATAATTTTCAACCTCACATAAACCTTCTTGAATATACTAATACAAAAAAACCATTTTTGAAATCAATAAAAAATATAGTCTCACCATGTGAAATGTGACATAAAATTAGGAGCATCTCTTCATCAAAAGGGACATAAAATTACAGTCAACCCAACTTTTTGAATGTGCCATTTTTTCAAATCCACCTCATAATATTGCAATCTTAAATAACAATAAAAGTACTTATTAATCTTATATAACTCTCCATGAATATCTTAATACATCATAACCATATTATTATTATTAATGTAAAAAAAACTATGTTACACATAACTCATACTACTCTTCAAACATATAAGTACTTTCAATACTTCAATTTTTGTTTTTAACAACTATGTATAACAATTTAAGTGTATTTCTTCATCTTTAGAAAATAAAGACATTTACCAACAACATAACAAATAACTAATTTAGTATTATTCATACATTATAACAATATAATATAAGTTATAGATTATACATTAACAATATACATTATACATTCGTAAATAACCAACAACATAAAGGATACCACATAACAAGACATAACATATTTCTTGTACTCTTTTTTCTTAACAAATATCTATAACAATTCAAGTATATTTCTTCTTTTTAAGAAAATAAAGACATTTACCAACAACATAGCACAGAAATGACACTATTACTTATACATTGTAAATTCAAATGTATTTCTTCTTCTTTTTTAAAATAAAGACATTTACCAACAACACAAGAGATACTCCATAACACAAAATAACACATTTTTTTTTACTTAGTTCTTCTTAACCACTGCTTAAAACAATTCAAGTATATTTCCTTTTTCAGGAAATAAAACATTTACCAACAAGATAACACATATTTCTTTTTTGCAGGAAATAAAACAACTGCTTAAAACAATTCAAGTATATTTCCTTTCTCAGGAAATAAAACATTTGCGAACAACGTAACACATTTTTCCTTTTTTCAGGAACTAAAACCAAACGAAACCAAAAGTACTCGATCATACAAAACCAAAGGAAAACAAATACTACTTACTATAAGTTTGTCTACTTGTCGCCGGACTGGGGCTTCTTCACGATCTTGTCAGCTCCAGTTTCCTTGGTATTCTTGTCGCCGGACTGGCACTTCTTCACGATCTTGTCAGCTTCAGTTTCCTTGGTATTCTTGTCGCGGGACTAGGGCTTCGTCACGATCTTGTCAGCTCCAGTTTCCTTAGTATTCTCCGCGCAGGGCTGGTGCTCGATGTTGGGGATATAAGACATGTCATCTCCGAAGGCCTCATTGACAGTACCGTTCTAATTATCGCTTGGGGATTGTGGAAGACCTTGGGTGTGTAGCTCATGTTGACTTCGTTGGCCCTGGCCTTACGCTCTGGCTTACCTTGTCCATTCGTCATGTTGTTGTCCATTTTGATGATAGGAAATATGGCAGCTTCCTTGGTATTAACCGCGAAGGGCTAGTTGGCGATATCGGGGCTATAAGACATGTCAGCAGCTTTGAAGGCCGGACTGTTGGAGACCTTGGGTTTGTAGCTCATGTTGGGGCTGAAGCTCTGAGTGACATCGTTGGTCCTGGGCTCACCTTGTCCATTCTTCATGTTGTTGGCCATTTTGATGGTATTCTGGGTATTACTAAGCTGAAACTGAATGCTTTCTAGGCCAATAAGATTTCAACTTCGGCCCCAAAAACGCCTTCACTTCAACTAAATCAAACTCCTTCACTTCAACTAAATCTACTAAACAGCATAATGGTATATAATATCTGCTAACTCATGAACAACATATCAGTATATAATATCTGCTAACTCATGAACAACATATCAGTATATAATATAATATGATAAAGTCATTCATAACTAACTCATGGAGTAGAAAAGCCTTAAAAACTGAAACACCAAATATAAAACTTACAATCTCGTATTCTGTAACGGTTAGAGAATGTAAAAACTTCTGCTTTACAACTTAAAAGGGCAGTCAGAAAAACAATAGTCAGGTAGATTTCTGCTTTACAACTTAAAAGGGAAGTCAGAAAAGGGTGCAAAGCCTATGCTGTAACTATTACAGATGAGGCAGATAAGTCTGAAATCAGCAAGATAACAGTAGAGGATATCCCTGTAGTGAAGGAATTTACTGATGTTTTCCCGGAGGAAATCCCAGGATTACCTCCCAAGAGAGAACTGGATTTCACAATTGAACTAGTACCAGGTGCTGTCCCCAGTTCAAAAGCTCCGTATCGTATGAATATTTTGGAGCTTAACGAATTAAAAACTCAGTTAAAGGAGTTAATAGATAAGAATTACATTCGACCCAGTGTGTCCCCTTGGGGAGCACCAGTAATTTTTGTTAAAAAGGACGAAACTATGCGACTTTGCATAGATTACCGTCAACTGAACAAGATGACAATTAAAAACAGATATCCGTTGCCTCGCATAGATGATCTGTTTGATCATCTACGTGGAGCTATAGTGTTCTCTAAGATAGACCTGAGATCGGGTTATCATCAGGTGAGGATTAAAGAAGAGGACATATTTAAGACAGCTTTCAGAACGAGGTATGGACATTACGAATTTGTCGTAATGCCATTCGGGCTTACTAAAGCCCCAACCGTCTTTATGTGCCTAATGAATAACATAATGCATAAATACTTAGATAAATTTGTTGTCGTATTCATCGATGACATTTTAATTTATTCTAAGAATGAAGAGGAGCATAAAGAACACTTATGGATAGTCTTACAAGAACTACGAGAGCAGCAGCTCTTTGCGAATTTCAGTAAGTGTGACTTCTTCAAAGATGAAATCCAGTACTTAGGTCATGCAGTCACCAAGGAAGGGATTTCAGTTGATCCTGAAAAGATTCGGGCAATCGAGGAATGGCCAGTACCAAAAGACGTAACTGATGTTAGATCCTTCATGGGAATTACCGGTTACTATCGGAGGTTCATTGAAGGCTTTTCAAAAATAGCCAACCCAATTACTTCCTTGCAAAAGAAAGGCAAGAAGTTTGATTGGAACGTGAAGTGTGAAGAAATCTTTAAGAAATTAAAGACTTTATTAACCACTGCGCCTATTCTAAGAATAGCAGATCCTAATAAGGATTTCGTGGTTTGCACCGATGCTTGTAATGACGGTCTAGGCGGAGTGTTGACTCAGGATGGACATGTCATCGCCTATGAGTCTAGGAAGCTGAAAATTCATGAAAAGAATTATGCCACTTATGACTTAGAATTAGCTCTTGTTATTCATGACTTAAAGATGTGGTGACACCACTTAATCGGCATAAAGTTTACTTTAATGACTGATAATAAGGGTCTGAAATACCTTTTAGATCAGCCTAACTTAAATGCAAGGCAAGCCAGATGGTTGGCCTTCTTAAGTGAGTACGATTTCGAAATTCAGCACATAAAAGGAAAGGAAAATAAGGTGGCTGATGCTTTGAGCAGAAACGCAAGGCTGAATTTTATATCAACTAGCAGCACTTATACCTCTGATTTGAATGAACAGTTGGCTGAAGGGATAAAATCAGATGAAATTTATCAAAAGTTACAAGCTACAGCTAAAGAAGAACCTACAGAAATCTTGATAAAGGGTTATAGTTTGAATAAAGATGGATTTTTATTGTTTAAAGACAGGCTGTATGTTCCAAATGTCCCTAAGGTTAAACTGTTAATTCTGGATGAAGTTCATAAAACCCCTTACTCAGGGCATCCAGGCTACCAGAAGACTGTCACTATGTTGAGAAAAGATTATTTTTGGCCTAATATGAAATCTGAAGCAGCTGAGTACATAGCTAGATGTTTGGACTGCCAACAAGTGAAAACAGAACACCAACATCCAACTGGGCTACTGCAACCTTTACCTATTCCCAGTTGGAAGTGGGAAATAATCAGCTTAGATTTCATTACTGGATTACCCAAAAATCAGCATCAGAATGATTCAATTATGGTGGTAGTAGATAAATTAAGTAAATCCGCACACTTTATTCCTGTTAAAACCACTTAGAAGGCTGCAAACATAGCTGATATATTTCTGAAACAGATTTTTCGGTTACATGGTGTCCCAAAAGTTATTATTTCAGTCAGGGATCCTAAATTCACAGGAAATTTCTGGAAATCTTTGTTTAAAGGATTAAACACCACTCTGAATTTCAGCACTTCTTTCCATCCTCAGACGGACGGACAAACTAAAAGAGTTAATCAGGTGTTAGAAGATCTGCTAAGAATGTATGTTAAGGATCAACCAGGTAAGTGGTAGGATTATTTACATTTAGCAGAATTTGCATACAATAACAACTATCAATCGTCAGCTAAGTTTAGTCCTTTTGAAATTATGTATGGACGTAAATTTAACATTCCTATCTCTTGGAGTAATCCAGTAGATAGATTAGTGTTAGGACCTGATTTACTAAAAGAGATGGAACAGATTGTGAAACAAGTGCAGGTAAATTTGAAGATTGCCCAGGATCGGCAAAAGAGTCAAGCAGATTTGAAAAGAACTCCTAAAGAGTTCCAGGTAGGTGAACATGTGTTCATCAAGGTAAGACCAAAGAAGAGATCCCTAAGACTGGGGAGTTGTGCAAAATTAGCGCCACGTTACTGTGGTCCGTTTGAAATTTTAACTAGAATCGGTCAAGTTGCTTATCAGCTTGTTGAGATATTGTAACTTCAAAGAATATTATATTTGTACTTTATTATTCCGGAGATGATTCATTCCTCCGTGAAGATCTTATTGTATATCCGGAGATGTTTATTCCTCCGTCGGAATGTGGTAACTTGGGTTATTAGACTTCCCTAGTGGGGGTCGGCCCTGTATGTGTTATGTGGGTCAAAGGGTTATTAGACCACCCTAGAGGGGTCGGCCCAGTCAGTTATAATGGGGTATTTAACCTAATGGTTAAATACGAGCCTACATGTACTTGTGTAAAATACATATCAGAGTAGTGTATAAATAGAGGAGGTGTGTTCCTCATTATACACATTCACTCACTTGAGGATAGCGCACTTGTGGAGGAGAGGTCTGCTATTGTGGAGGAGGAGATCATGTCTCAGGGTTTCATCTTTGTATATTGCTGGTCATCTATATTGAGGAAGCTTTGCTGGGTTTTCTACCCCATGAGGGTTTCCCAGGATAAATCTTTGTCTCTTGTGTTTATGCTGTGCTTGTTGTTTCTTCAGTGATCCTGTATATGCTATTATTGTGAAATGGAATGTAATGCTGCTATTTTCTGTCTTATCATATTAAATCTTAACATGGTATCAGAGCTAACCTGAAGGAAGACAAGGTATGGCACTAACGACACTTGCTTTACTCACGACAATTTGAAGGTTAGGGTTTTACATAGCAAAAACCAGTCATCGTAGAACTTTCGCTATAAATCCGTTTTGGAAAAGTTTTCAGATCTGAAATTGTTACACGACGAAGATTAAATCTCCAGGTACCTCGTGTCCAAAGGAAAACCTCTAATTCGTTGTACTTTGTGATTTATGATCTGTACAATATAGGGTTTCTGCCTCTTCCAGATCTGAGTCAAAATCAGGTGACCTTGGGAAAAAGGTCATATCTTGGGCTAGAAAGATCCAAATGAAATTTCGTAAAAAGTGACAGGTAGTACACAGTCTGTACTATCTCAAAAAACCTTTTCAGAGGCCGAAGTTGAACCAGTGACACGTGGCACTCCGTACAAGTTCGCCCTCCTGTATTATCCCATAAAAAGGTCATGCTACGACACTTGGCATAACTCTCTCTCAGAGAGTCCAATTGAGGTCAGACATGTCAGGATGGAAATATAACAGGCCGAGATACATCAGGAACGTTTTTTAGAGGCCGAAGTTCAAACAGTGACACGTGGCACGCCGTACAAGTTCGCTCTTCTGTTTTATCCCAAAACAGGTCATGTTACGACATTTGACATAACTCTCTCTAAGAGAATCCAATTGAGGTCAGACCTGTCAGGATGGAAAGATATCAGGGCAGGCTATCTCCGAAAACTTTTTGAGACCCCGTGGATTGAAAAGTTTGGAGTTACACCAGAAACAATCAGGTACATATTTCTGTCAAAACATAATTATTTTTGAGTACCTTCATTCATGGCTTCCGGAATTTAGGGCTTTGAAGAAAGTTGGAATTTTTGTAAACGGAGACCACAGCTGAATGCTACTCATCAAAATAGAAATTTAGAGACCAAGATCAGATTTTTTGGTTGGGCAGAAGGCCGGGCTTGATCAAACCCTAGTTCGGGACTTTGATCAGAAAAGTGGAAAATTAGGGCTTCTGTAAAAATGAGAATTTTTGAAATCTGTGACCATGGCTGGAAGCTCCTCAGAAAAATAGAAGCTTAGAGCTTTGGATCAAACATTTTGATTGGGCATAAGAGTGGGATTCATCAAACCCCAGTTCAGGGTCACGTCCAGTGAATCCGGAAGTTTCAAAGGCAAAATTGAGGAGTGAAACTTTGCAGTTTTCAAATTCTGAATATATCAGTTTGATCAGCTCATCAAGGCGCATATTTCTATCCTTTCGGAAGTTTGAAATTCAAAGTTTGAATTTTTGGGGTTTCTCTGACAAACCCATATCCAGCTCCAGGTCCAGTTCTTGCAAATCAAGTGGATAGGGTTAATCTTAGAAGAAGATGGATTGGTCACCTGCATAAGTGAAGGAGTTGCTGTTTCAGAGGGAGATGAGGCTAAGGCTTTACATAAGGAGATTACAAGCGATCTCGACAGGTATGACTCATCGAGGTATGTTTTGAGATTTGTTCATGATTAAGTTTATGGTATGTTTGTCTTCATGTTATTACGGTTAGTACAATCTTGATTTTAGATTTGTTGTATCACCTTAACAAAATTATGAATGCGTGATAGAAGATATTCATTGGTTTGGGTGTTGACACTTATGATTGTACTAATGCATTATAATGTTGTGTGAGGTTGATGTTGTCTGCTAACAAGATACAGGTACATCACAAAAGACAAATCAGGCTCCATGACCATGAAAACATGAAGACAAAGACTCATCCATAATCTTTGTTCTACTTACGAGGTATGTATGACTTTGTTATATTATGCTTAACCTATGAGACATGCAGGTTCTAGCTCAGGATCTCTAAATCATTGAAGAGATTGTTTAGGTATGTTGTACATAACCAAGTAGGTATACTAATCCAGGTATGTTTCCCATGAATCTTACCTTGTGTTAGGATCCCTTATATAAGTATACTTGATATGATTGGTTATGCTTATTCATAAAGTTAGTAATCAAGGGTTTATGCATGATTTAATTAACCAGAAGAGTACTATGATCAAACAAGAATATGCATGAGTAAAAGAAGACTTACTTGAAACCCTGAATACTAATGATCATGACTATACATATTCAAGATTATTTAGAATTAGAATGTTTTGAGAATATACTAATGAATGAATGTTTGTGTATGAGATCATGAGGATGACACTAGTGCACACTTGAGCATGCAAAGTGGTACAGAATGAATAGAAGTTCAAAGGACATATAGAAGATCAAGCGGGAGGCAACCACACAAACATAAAAGATAAGTATTTGAGTTGTTATTTGAAATAGTAAATGATATTTCTTGTATGCATATTTGTATTCCTAGAACATATCATGCTGAGTGCAAACATTCATAGAGCATTGAACATTATACTACTAATATGCATATGATTGGTAAGTTGGACAAACATTCCATTGTTGCTTGTCTAGAATGAAACCTCTTTGCTGACATGCTGAGAGCTGTGCACACTCTCGATAGTATGTTCTGGTAGAGATGGAAGGCATCTAGATAGCCACTGTATGCATACAGGATATGGGAAAGTGTTGTGCCAAAGTATTGGTCAAGATAGTTGCATAACTATGTAAATGATATCTGTATGCATAATAGGTTATCATGATTTCATGATTATGAAGGATTACTAATCATGTACTTAATTTTGTTTTGTAGGAAAGATCATGAAGAATAATGAACACCGAACAAGTGATGGATGTTCAACAAGAAGATTTACAAATCAAACAAAATATAGAAGGCTTGTGGCTAGAAGATTCTCTTAGAAAGAGGAAGAGAATCATGATGAGATGTTTGCTCCAAGTGGCTAGATAAGACCATTCTCTTAATGGTGCAATTAAAGAAGAAGTGTGAATCAGGTTCTGTATGGGTTCCCATGATCGATAGTATATTGATGAGAATACATGTGGGGATTGTATCATCCTTGAACACTTGTTCTAAAGTGAGCCGTAGACAGGTGTCTCCGAGAAAGAAAAGGGATTGGATCATCCCTGGACTTTCAGTCCTAAAGAGAGCCGTAGACGTGAGGTCTCCGAGAATGAAGTCCTTAGTGGACAGTTGAGGGGATTGGATCATCCCTGGACTTTCAGTCCTAAAGAGAGCCGTAGACGTAAGGTCTCCAAGAATGAAGTCCTTAGTGGACAGTTAAGGGGATTGGATCATCCCTGGACTTTCAGTCCTAAAGAGAGCCGTAGACGTGAGGTCTCTGAGAATGAAGTCCTTACTGGAAAGTTGAGGGGATTGGATCATCCTTGGACTTTCAGTCCTAAAGAGAGCCGTAGACGTAAGGTCTCCGAGAATGAAGTCCTTAGTGGACAGTTAAGGGGATTGGATCATCCCTGGACTTTCAGTCCTAAAGAGAGCCGTAGATGTGAGGTCTCCGAGAATGAAGTCCTTAGTGGACAGTTGAAGGGATTGGATCATCCCTGGACTTTCAGTCCTAAAGAGAGCCGTAGACGTGAGGTCTCCGAGAATGAAGTCCTTAGTGGACAGTTGAGGGGATTGGATCATCCCTGGACTTTCAGTCCTAAAGAGAGCCGTAGACGTAAGGTCTCCGAGAAGTGGGGATTGTATCATCCCCGGACCTTGGTCCCTGAATTGATCCGTAGACATATGGTCTTCGAGAATAACGTGATGGGGATTGCATCATCCCGGAACCACTAGTTCAAAATGTACGTGAGGACTGCATCGTCCATGAACTGGGTTCAAAATGTACATGAGGACTGCATCGTCCATGAACTGGGTTCAAAATGTACGTGAGGACTGCATCGTCCATGAACTGGGTTCAAAATGTACGTGAGGACTGCATCGTCCATGAACTGGGTTCAAAATGTACGTGAGGACTGCATCGTCCATGAAATAGGTTCAAAATGTACGTGAGGACTGCATCGTCCATGAACTGGGTTCAAAATGTACGTGAGGACTGCATCGTCCATGAACTGGGTTCAAAATGTACATGAGGACTGCATCGTCCATGAACTGGGTTCAAAATGTACGTGAGGACTGCATCGTCCATGAACTGGGTTCAAAATGTATGTGAGGACTGCATCGTCCATGAACTGGGTTCAAAATGTACGTGAGGACTGCATTGTCCATGAAATAGGTTCAAAATGTACGTGAGGACTGCATCGTCCATGAACTGGGTTCAAAATGTACGTGAGGACTGCATCGTCCATGAACTGGGTTCAAAATGTACGTGAGGACTACATCGTCCATGAACTGGGTTCAAAATGTACGTGAGGACTGCATCGTCCATGAACTGGGTTCAAAATGTACATGAGGACTGCATCGTCCATGAATTGGGTTCAAAATGTACGTGAGGACTGCATCGTCCATGAACTGGGTTCAAAATGTACGTGAGGACTGCATCGTCCATGAACTGGGTTCAAAATGTACGTGAGGACTGCATCGTCCATGAACTGGGTTCAAAATGTACGTGAGGACTGCATCATCCACTAACTGGGTTCAAAATGTACGTGAGGACTGCATCGTCCATGAACTGGGTTCAAAATGTACGTGATGGGATTGCATCGTCCCTAGACATGAGACTTGTCTTAAAGTGATAAGGACTAATCATCATGTAAGTAGATTGGGATTGCATCGTCCCTAGACATGGTGAGGTGTCTTAAAGTGATAAGGACTAATCATCCTATAAGTAGATTGGATTGCATCGTCCCTAGACATGGTGAGGTGTCTTAAAGTGATAAGGACTAATCATCCTGTAAGTAGATTGGGATTGCATCATCCCTAGACATGGTGAGGTTTCTTAAAGTGATAAGGACTAATCATCTTGTAAGTAGATTGGGATTGCATCGTCCCTAGACATGGTAAGGTGTCTTAAAGTGATAAGGACTAATCATCCTGTAAGTTGATTCGGGATTGCATCATCCTTAGACATGGTGAGGTGTCTTAAAAGGATAAGGATTGATCATCCTGTAAGTTGATCTGGATTGCATCATCCATAGACATGAGAGATGTCTTAAATTGAGAGGGATTGATCATCCCATAAGTGGATCAGGATTGTATCATCCTTGGACCTATGTCCTAAAGTGAGAGGGATTGACCATCCCGTAATTGGATCATGTGTGTTGCAGGGTATGCTGCTGTTGTGTATACTTGTATCAGTGTGGATACTTGTATTGATAGATGTATTAGTGAGAATACATGCTTTTGATGATAGATGTATTAGTAAGAATACATGCTTTTGATGATAGATGTATTAGTGAGAATACATGCTTTTGATGATAGATGTATTAGTGAGAATACATGCTTTTGATGATATATGTATTAGTAAGAATACATGTTTTGATGATAGATGTATTGGTGAGAATACATACTTTTGATGATACATGTATTGATTAATGTACTTGTATGGTTGAGGATACTTATGTTGTAGATCGAGATGATCCAGATGCTGTAGATCGAGATGATCCAGATGCTGTAGATCGAGATGATCCAGATGTTGTAGATCGAGATGATCCAGATGCTGTAGATCGTGATGATCCAGATGCTGTAGATCATGATGATCCAGATGCTGTAGATCGAGATGATCCAGATGGTGTAGATCGAGATGATCCAGATGGTGTAGATCGAGATGATCCAGATGCTGTAGATGAGATGATCCAGATGCTGTAGATCGAGATGATCCAGATGTTATAGATCGAGATTATCTAGATGCTGTAGATCGAGATGATCCAGATGTTGTAGATCGTGATGATCCAGATGCTGTAGATCGAGATGATCCAGATGATGTAGATCGAGATGATATGACAATGCTGATGATCGTGAGATAACGATGCGGATGATCGTAAGATGACGATGCTAATGATCGTGTGATGACGATGCTGATGATCGTGAGATGACGATGCTGATCATCGTATGATGACGATGCTGATGATCGTGAGATGACGATGCTGATGATCGTGTGATGACGATGTTGATGATCGTGTGATGACGATGTTGATGATAGTGAGATGACGATGTTGTTGATCATGTGATGATGATGCTGATGATCGTGTGATGGCGATGCTGACAATCGTGAGGATTCAGATATTGATGTTGCTGTAGCTGTTTGAGTGCTGCAGAAGATAAAGACTCGGTACTGAAGATGTTGATGTTCCAGTATTGAAGATATTCCAGTAACTGGTTGAGTTACTGATGATGTTGAGAAAGCTTCCAATGATTTATAGATGTATCATGTATGATGTTGATGACTCCTTGCTCGTGCAGATGCTGTTATAATATCCTTCTCGTTAAGGGGGAGTGTTGAGATATTGTAACTTCAAAGAATATTATATTTGTACTTTATTATTCCGGAGATGATTCATTCCTCCGTGAAGATCTTATTGTATATCCGGAGATGTTTATTCCTCCGTCGAAATGTGGTAACTTGGGTTATTAGACTTCCCTAGTGGGGGTCGGCCCTGTATGTGTTATGTGGGTCAAAGGGTTATTAGACCACCCTAGAGGGGTCGGCCGAGTCAGTTATAATGGGGTATTTAACCTAATGGTTAAATACGAGCCTACATGTACTTGTGTAAAATACATATCAGAGTAGTGTATAAATAGAGGAGGTGTGTTCCTCATTATACACATTCAATCACTTGAGGATAGCGCACTTGTGGAGGAGAGGTCTGCTATTGTGGAGGAGGAGATCATGTCTCAGGGTTTCATCTTTGTATATTGCTGGTCATCTATATTGAGGAAGCTTTGCTGGGTTTTCTACCCCATGAGGGTTTCCCAGGATAAATCTTTGTCTCTTGTGTTTATGTTGTGCTTGTTGTTTCTTCAGTGATCTTGTATATGCTATTATTGTGAAATGGAATGTAATGCTGCTATTTTCTGTCTTATCATATTAAATCTTAACATTATTTACATTTAGCAGAATTTGCATACAATAACAACTATCAATCGTCAGCTAAGTTTAGTCCTTTTGAAATTCTGTATGGATGTAAATGTAACATTCCTATCTCTTGGAGTAATCCAGTAGATAGATTAGTGTTAGGACCTGATTTACTAAAAGAGATGGAACAGATTGTGAAACAAGTGCAGGTAAATTTGAAGATTGCCCAGGATCGGCAAAAGAGTCAAGCAGATTTGAAAAGAACTCCTAAAGAGTTCCAGGTAGGTGAACATGTGTTCATCAAGGTAAGACCAAAGAAGAGCTCCCTAAGACTGGGGAGTTGTGCAAAATTAGCGCCACGTTACTGTGGTCCGTTTGAAATTTTAACTAGAATCGGTCAAGTTGCTTATCAGCTAGCATTACCACCTAATTTAAAAGTACACAATGTTTTTCATATTTCTATTCTGAAAAAGTATGTTCATGATGCTACTCATGTTATTGATTGGAACATTGTACAGGTAGAACCAGAAGGGGAAGTTCTGGTGGAACCGGATTGTATCCTCGAGAGGAGGGAAATTACTCTGCGGAACCGCACCATTGGACAGCTGAAGGTGCAATGGAAGCACCTTAGTCCTGAAGAAGCTACCTGGGAACTGGAAAGTAAGATGCGGGAAGCATACCCAAATCTATTCCAGCAGGTGGGTGAGGATGAGGAATAAGTAACATCGAGGACGATGTTACATTTTAAGGGGGTGTGTATGTCACATACCGTAATTTTGCAAAAATAATGTAATTATTTTATTATATTCCTGAGACATTATGTTAAATTTAATGCTAAGTAGGAATTGATGACTCAGCAGAGTCATTAGAAGTGGAATGTAAATCAGAATATTTTATTACTAATAAATAAATTATGGAGACAACAGCATGGGAGAGCTGTTAAAAGAGGTTACTGGTCAAACTGGTGGATGGAACTAGGTGGAAAGGCAAAAGATAAGTGGCAGCATCCTCAAACATTTCCTAAGTTGCAGGTGGCAACTTCCCTATATTTGGGGTCATGATTCCCCAAGAAAGTGGAATCTGAGCAGGTGGCTCATTAATGACAGTTAACCCAACTAAGACCTAGGCAATATTTTAAATAGTACTCAATGAACTGAGCTGGGGGTTCAACATAGTTCTGGAGGGAGAATACATTCAGGTGAATGCTATTCAGGAGTCCCATTGAGGAAGAGGGAAAGACAGTAAGGAAAATTGTTTGAGTGGGATGCTGCAGCAACTTGGTTCCAGTGTAGCTGTTTTGGCTGAGTGAATTGCTTTGCTGCACCTAGTTCCAACCAGGGAGACCAGAGAAAGCTCGGGGGTCCTGAGAAGTGCTGATTGGGCACTCTCCAGGAGTTGGTAGGGAGGAACATCCTCCCATTGTTGTTGTTGTCCACATCTCCTACAGGTTCTGTTGTTTGTTTCTTTTATGATTGTTATTTTATTTCTATGTTTATTAATTATAAATGGATATATGTTGTGTTTGAATTCCTACATGTCCGAGGGCAATTATTTAGGAAGATAACATCTCCGAATAGTCATAGTTAGATTTGGTTGAGTTATTGTTGTTTATCAGTATCACTAGTAATATTTAAAGGGTAATTTATTATTTCATTTATAACAAATATCTATCCTGTACTCGAAACCAGAGCAATATTTTCAGTTGTATATTACAATTAAAATTATAAATTTAGTTTTGAATAGAGGAGCCAGGATCATATATGTAAATAATTGTAAGCTGTAAATTACAAAAGTTATTTAACAAATCATAAGCAAACAATAGTAAACTTAAACATTGAAAATTACAGTACTGTTATCCTGATAAATATCATTTCAGAGGAAGGGAAGCCACAGTTAGGTTATCTATTCCATTGCTCAAACCCTATTTGTTTTATTTCAATAAATCCTTACTTTACAACCAAATCATTTCGCCAAAACCCTAACAGAGAATTTTATAAAGTAAACAAAAGGTTTAGCAGGAGCTTCTTAGGCTCGGCATCGAGCTTATTCATTATAGTATTAACTTTCACTAGACTCACTTCCTCGACAGAGTTATAATCCGAAACAACCAAACATGTAACTAAACCAAAATACGAATGTGTGTTCAAAATCGAACCCTTATTATTCCAAGTTTTTAACAGTAAGAAGTTATCAGCAGAGGAAAATCTGGATATTAAATCCACAACAAAACTAAAACAAACATGACAGTTTTCTAGCTCAATATCGAGCTTCATTATCATTATAAAATCATCCACCTGTTTCTCAAACTACCTACAGGAGAGAATCGTAACTACAGAACCAGCATATAACTAAAATCACTACTGTACTTTCGGATTAAACCCTAGTATGCTAGACGTTATAGGTATGTAAACATTGAAGAGTTTTACAACGACTCACCCACAGCCGTAGCTCTTTTTCACTATTCAATAGAATGTAAAACATAGAATCTATCCAGGTATATATTACAACAACCAACGGAGAAAGATTACAATTTCATATGTTATAATATCCAAACCTAGGTGAGAACCCCAACTTGACAGAGTTATCAACACATTAATAGCCTACAACTGTAAGATTTAGTTGAACCCTATCGTTATCACTTAACACACAAAAACAAAACGCTGAGAAGCAAGACCGTGCCTTCACCTACAGCCGAGTCATCTTTTTCTCAGTAAGTGTTTTAGAAACTTAAAACATTCCTACTGCTGTACATAGTATCAATTTAAAGGAAAACGAAGACATCATACAAGCCATTTTACAGACAACACTTATATTAAGATATATTTTTCAAAACCCTCGGAGTTAACCCATAAAATCTTTTGTAGGAGTGTCGTATCAAAACCTAAACACCCGAGGCCGTAACATCAATTGCAGAACAGGCTCATAAGCCTGGTTCTCTTCAAAATTTACAATACCTATCTTCTATATAAAAAAACCTAAGTACCGAAAGGAGGTTAAAAAAGTTACAACACCGACAGAGCCGTAGTATTCAAATACATCACAGAGTTTCTCTATCCAAACCAAACCCTAACCACTCAACAGCCAGCAAGGAGGAAAAGCCATGGTGAAAGCAGGCTTACTCGGTATTAGCCTAGCGTCGAGGGTTGTGTCTTTCACACCTTCACGATTTTTCCAGCACCTGCAATAACAGTGTGATATCAGCTACAGACTTTTGATTTTGTTAAACCCTTTGCTTTTAAACTAAAAAAAAAAAGTTGAAATGTCAAATGCTTACCAGTGAACTCGAATGGGGTTCCAAACTTAGCACTTATCCCGTCAACCACGAGCAGAGACGAATGAGCAACTGACAGGAGCAACAGATTCATTCTTTGATGGAAGCCGTAACAAAAACAAGTTGAACAATACCCTTATGCCAGGGCCAGGCCAGCAAAGGAAGGCAAGGGATAAACCCTGGGCATTTTCAAACATCCATAGCTATCAACAGTCAATGATAAAGACTTCCAAACGATAACGTTAAGCAAAAGAACTGTAATAGCCTGAGAGCTATTTCAACAACTCCACAACAAAGCTCAGACCCGGAGATGTTGCAGAGAAAGACCCAAGCCCGAAGGCGAAGGAAAATGACGAGGTAGGGTTAGGTCCATTGTTTTATATCACTAAGCACTTGGCTCTCATTTAACCACGTAGCAGCTTAAATATTTCATGCAAATTGGGTCGAGGTTCAATAGTTTTACAACATGATTCCCAATTATTTTGTGGGACATTTAAAATCATTACAAAGGTCACCCAAAATCATAGCAGGGATATTCTTCCATGGTCGTGATACTATTTTGAAACTTGCCACTATTCGTAACGAAAACAAAGCTATCAAACTTATATAGTGAATAGTAATACCTGCCATGCAAACATTAGAATCATGCAATAGTCATTAGGGTTCAAGACTCCAATGAATTATCCAACATTTTTTCTAATTAAATATTATAGCATGAGAATTAGGGCTATTTGCATGGTTAACCATAAAAGTTGATATAACATAGTTTTTATGACATTCCTTAAAACAACGAAACATTTGGATAAATATCTTAAGAATCACTCATTGTATAGAGTAAACCTTGACTCATTAATTCACGTATTATGAACATTGATCGAAACTCAGTCACATATTATTCTAGACATAGAAGAAGTGATTGGCATTCATTAGCGTCTTGGAGATAGCTGTTAGTATGATCCTTATATTTATTAACCGTAGTATCGATGCAATCAAATCAAACCCCTAAGGATATCATGAGAAGACAAGTAACTGACACATTATCACACAATGCTAGAAATAAGCAACTTATATGATGAACATTTCAGATCTTTTATATGGGTAGTTGTAAATAAAACAGTAACAACGGATGAGTAATGATTATCCTTTGGTGTTGGGTAACCAGTTGTAATGTACAATGCTAGCAATGAAATACTCTTTGTAATTGAGTAATATTATCAGAGCACAACTACTTCATAGAGTTATTTAATTCTTCTGTTCACAAGAAACATATCAGTCATAACCTCTAAGTAATTTCTAATTCGGTAACAGTAAGATCTTGCAGAGATTATAGGATGAATGCTACCTTTAAACACCTGATGATCTGTCTAGTATGTTTAGACTTCTACGGAATGACTTGGTACAGCTAAACGATTTTTATGCTTTAAAAAATTAATTGCAGCGACCTGTACCTTACCTGTATATCTGTAAGAGAAATACATTTGGATGCATTAGCTCGAAAGCTAAGTAAGCCTAGTCTACTATGACAACTCCCCCTTGCGGTTGAAAAACAGAAAAACAATCAGTAACTCTAAATAAAAACCATATTTAAATTTAAGTACAAAACAGATACTTCATACACAGTTATGTCCATTTAATCTAATCAAAACAGTTAAATGATCGCATTTAATAACATTATCTGCTATCTTAAAAAAAATTTAAATTTTTCAGAAATTTTGGGATTTGACATGTGGTATCAGAGCCAGGTTCATACACTAGGCCTTGATATGGCTCAACTAGTTTCCGCAGAACAGTGCCAATGAAAAGAAAAATTTATATATATATATCATGTACTAACTTATATTTTCTGTTTCGTAAAATCAGAGCAGAAAAATTTCCTTTTTCTCAATCTAACAGGCAGGTATGGAAAAGCTAGGAGAATATGCTGAGGAGGAATCTCCAAACACTGCTACAAGATACATGTCTAGAGAACCTGTGATGGAGGAGGTAGTTGCTCACTCCTCGGAACTGATGCAGACCATAAAGGGTTTAAAGACAGAAATAGAAACAGTCAAGAAGATAATGAAAGGATTCTGAAAACTCAAGAGCAGCTAAATCAATTATTGATAGAAAAATTTTAGACAGAAGGAAGAAGCAAAAGAGCTGAATCTGAAGAAGCTAGTCATTAAAGAGGGTCTAAAAGGATGAAACCAGCTAAATCTGACAGCAGTTCATCATCTGAAGAAAGAAGGGAACAACACAGCCATCGCACTACTAGTGACAGTAGTGAAGCTGAGCTGCATAACAGAAAGAAAAAGTACAGACCTTATGAAGAGATTTCCGGGGAGTTTAAGAAAATAAAACCCCCAACTTTCAATGGAGAATCTGAGACAGGATAAGAGGCAGAATCCTGGTTATCTGGAATGAGAAAATATTTCCAGATTTACAACTATTCAAATCAGCTGAAGGCATGAATGGCCATCTACAACCTTTCTGGAAAGGCGGACATATGGTGGCAAGACCTGAAAAGGGTCAAGGGGATCAGAGAAAAAGAAGTCAATTGGAGTACTTTTAAAAGGTACTTCAAAAAGAAATTTCTATCGGAACAATACTATGAAGAAAGGGCCAAGGAATTTTATGAACTGAAGCTAGGATCTATGACTATGAAGGACTTAAACAGTAAGTTCTTAAGTCTGTTAAGATATGTGCCGTATTTTGTTGAAGAGAAACCTAAAATACAACGGTTTCTTAGCTGCCTGCCATATCATATCAAGGATAGAATTGAATATGATAACCCCAAAAATCTGGAAGAGGCTATGCGAAAGGCTAATTTCTGTTTTGAACAGAATAAAAAGAAAGAAGGAATAGCTAACTGGAAGGCTGAAAAGAATAGTAATCAGCTTGAGTACAGGAAAAAGGAGTTTATACCCCAGAAAAATTTCAAGAATAACAAGAACGGAAACCATTTTAATGGTAAAAGCTTCCAAGGAAACAAAAATGGAGCTGCAAATCATTCCAACAATTTCAAAGGCAGCAAGGAGGCTCCTAACAATCATGGAAACTACACTAAGAATTTTGAACGAAAAGAACCTGTTAAGTGCTGGGAGTGCAATGGCCCACACTATGCTTCAGTTTGCCCAAATCGGAAGAAACCAAATGGCAATATTCACACCATACAAGATGAAATGACTGTTGGAGACTTTGCAGGAACTATGCCCCAAATCAATGCAGCATTGGAGAACCGCCAAGATGACTATCAAACTTCCATGGTGGAAGTAGGAGGTATGATTAACAAAATCCCTGTAACTATTTTAATAGATCCGGGTGCTAGTTTTAGTTATATTTCACCCCAGCTAGTAGAAAAATGTAATCTGACTGTTGAAAGGTTTGATAATTCTTGGTCCGTACAACTAGCTACTAGGGCAAAAAGGAAGGTAAACTGTTATGTTAAGGATTGTGTCCTAGATATGAATGATTTTAAGACTACTGTTAAATTAAATGTTTTTCCACTTGGCTCGTATGACATACTTATTGGTATGGACAGGTTAGAACAGCATAAGGTAGTTTTAAACTGTTTCGACAAAACGTTTAGGTGTGTAAACAATAATGAACAGCCTGTAACTGTTAGGGGTATTCCTAGGAAAACAGTAGTCAGGCATATTTCTGCTTTACAACTTAAAAGGGCAGTCAGAAAAGGGTGCAAAGCCTATGCTGTAACTATTACAGATGAGGCAGATAAGTCTGAAATCAGCAAGATAACAATAGAGGATATCCCTGTAGTGAAGGAATTTATTGATGTTTTCCCGGAGGAAATCCCAGGATTACCTCCCAAGAGAGAACTGGATTTCACAATTGAACTAGTACCAGGTGCTGTCCCCAGTTCAAAAGCTCTGTATCGTATGAATATTTTGGAGCTTAACGAATTAAAAACTCAGTTAAAGGAGTTAATAGATAAGAATTACATTCAACCCAGTGTGTCCCCTTGGGGAGCACCAGTAATTTTTGTTAAAAAGAAGGACGGAACTATGCGACTTTACATAGATTACCGTCAACTGAACAAGATGACAATTAAAAACAGATATCCGTTGCCTCTCATAGATGATCTGTTTGATCATCTATGTGGAGCTACAGTGTTCTCTAAGATAGACCTGAGATCGGGTTATCATCAGGTGAGGATTAAAGAAGAGGACATATTTAAGACAGCTTTCAGAACGAGGTATGGACATTACGAATTTGTCGTAATGCCATTCGGGCTTACTAAAGCCTCAGCCATCTTTATGTGCCTAATGAATAACATAATGCATAAATACTTAGATAAATTTGTTGTCGTATTCATCGATGACATTTTAATTTATTCTAAGAATGAAGAGGAGCATAAAGAACACTTACGGATAGTCTTACAAGAACTACGAGAGCAGCAGCTGTTAACACCTAAAAAGTGCTCACTAGCTCATTTCCCTATTCACATGACCCATTTGTCCACTTTTCCACCATCTGAGCCTCTGAAACCAACAAAAGGTCACCAAAAGACCTTAGTACACCCCTTTTTCCATTAAAAAAGATTATTTTTCCAAGAAAATCATAAAAAACCCTCAAAAAGGGTCCAATTTCCCAAAAATATTAAAAAGGGAATTAAAATATTATTTTTATTCAAAAAAGGAAAAAGGAGGGAAAATTACCTAAACCATGTTGGTCAATACCATTGGTTTCCACAAAACCACAAATGGTATTCCTCACCACCAAAACCTATAAAAAGGTGGTAGGGGCTCCTCATTTCACATCCTTCCATTATCTCATCCTTATGCTGCTGAAATCTCCCCTGAGCACTTTTAGCCATTGAAGCAACCTTGGAGAAAGAGACCTATTGGAGTTTGGAGCTACTCATCTTGGGAGTTGCTCAACATCAACCTTCACCATTGAAGGTAATATCGCAAGCACTTGCTTGCCCCCCCCACTTTTCAATACAAAAAATTATTTCTTATGTTTCTTGTTCTTGATTTTGAAATGTTTACATTATTTGCTTAGATTCTTGTTTAGATCCATGAAAAGTATTGTTTATTTAGTTTATTGTTTTTATTTCTATTGAAACTGCTACTACTAGTTAGTAGGTGCCCATAGCACTAAGCTTGGTTGCAAAACCGAGCCAACAGTTTTTGGCGACTCCGCTTTGGTTTGAACTTTAGATCTCTAGCTTTGCCATTAAATCTTAGTTTTTATGAGTTTTTAACCATTAGATCCATAGATCTGCCATCTTAGACAGCAGATCCATTGCTGTTCTGAGATTTGGCCCCAAAAAACAGCCCTAAATTTTAAATTTGCGAGTTCGTTTCTCGTTTTCCGTGCACGGCTTCCGCCTCGCGGCTTTTTGCCAGACAGTCGCGCGGTCCATCGCGACTTTTCTGCATTTTTCCGCGCGGTCCATCGCGGCCTTTTTCCAGACAGTCGCGCGGTCCATCGCGACTTTTCTGTGTTTTTCCGCGCTGCACACCGCGGCTTCGCGCCCTTTTTCCGCGCTGTCCATCGCGACTGTGCGCCCAAAACCTGCGCGGTCCATCGCGACTGTGCGCCCAAAACCTGCGCGGTCCATCGCGACTGTGCGTCCAAAACCCGCGCGGTCCATCGCGACTGTTCGGCCAAAACCCGCGCGGCCCATCGCGGCTGTTCGTCCAAAACCCGCGCGGCTGAATTTTTTCATTCGGCCATCCCGATTTTGAAAAATATTTTTTACTGTACTTTCTGCCCATAGCATATTTTTTACAGTATAAAATCCTGCATATTTTCCAGATTTAGAAAAAAATTTTACTATTTAAAAGTGCATACATATATCTTTTTAAAAATTTTCAAGAAAGTGAAAGAAAGATTCATTTTGCATTCTTTATCTAGATTCAAATTTTTTCTTGTTTGCTTCTTTAGAATCTTGCCCTTAGCAAATTTTATTGAAACGAAGAAATCCATTTATTTCTTTTAGAAGTTTATTATTTGCTTTCATAAATCCAAAAAATCCATTATTTTTTGAGTTATTTTTGAAAAAACAAATTAATTTCTTTTTAGTGAAAAAAGTCTTAAATATTTGCTCGTTATTTTTCGAAAAGTCCTTTATTTTTTGAAAAAATTCCCTTAAAGCATTTAATTTTTTCAAGTTCAGTTTATAACACCTCACGTGCACTCACACGATCACTTAATTGAACTAAGACTTAAAACTTACCCTAATTTGAACACACTCTTAACCCCACTTGGGGAACACGAAAAGAATTCTTGTAGCTAGGTAGTATTGGGGGGATAGGTGTTCCAATAACACCCCTCAGTTCATACATCTGAGACATAGAAGTTGTCCAATTAGGGAGCTAAAATCTCTTAGTACTTTTTGGCGCGGTCACAACCGGTTTGTGGGAAGGCCTCTCCCCTAGGAGGGTTGAAGTCGCGAGGATGGTTCCGGAAGCCTGAGTGGGATACCGAAACCCATTCAGTAACCGAAGGGCTACCATTCGCAGTTCTCGGGATATCCGTGTATTGGGATATTGCGATCAAAGGACCAAACGACAGATTTACCTTTTCTCGACGCGTCATGAACGGAGTATCCTAGTAGCCTGTCTTTTTAGGATTCATTACCCGGTGTCCCTCCCGGTAGGGGGATATCTAGCCGTTGTCTCTACATTCATATTGTCTGACTTGGATTTCATCACCTTGCAGGGGATATCGTCTGTTTGAGTCACAATACTTTTAGATTAGGTGTTTGCATGATCTTTACCACCTTTTGAGTCTAGTTACACCTATTTTTTTTCTAGGAGCCGCTTGCATGTTGGTATTCTGACCGGTTGTTGCATTCCTCCACATATTGTAGCACAGCTGCTAGAATAAGTGCATTTTTTGAGGATTGATTTTTTGGCCTGTGAGCCTTCTTTTTTTCACTCCCCTTTTTTGCACCCTTGGTTGCATTAGGGTTTTGAGTCTTTTACATACATATATCACCACCTGATACTTAAAACAAATTTTTACATAAAAAACATATTCTCACCATTGAGAATTCTAGACGTTCTCGTCGTCTACAGGGCGAACTCCCAGAGTTTAGTCCACTTGGCTCTCCACGTCACGGACGCAGAGCATTATCCCTTGATTCGACACATCGTCGATCATCTAGACGGTCATCCGATTCTGACATACCCCACTTCACCTTTGATTTGGAGGTAGAATCCGAAAACCCCACAGAGTTACCACCGACCACAATTATGTCTGGAACACCAGAAGATCCACAATTTACATTAACCATAGGTCAGACATCCGCAAACCCTTCTGCGGGAATACCATCCATGGCAACATCCACCCCCTTGGGTATGCCCAATATGGGTAACACTCCACATTTAGGAATGCCTAGCACAGGACCACAACCTGTCATGGGCATGCCCAACATGGGGGTCATACCCCCTTCGGTTTCCACAAACCCTATCCCAGGAATCCCTAGTACGATTCCTAACCCAAGTGTCACTCCTGTTGCACTTGGGAATGCTATCCCAGGAATCCCTAGTGCGATTCCTAACCCAAGTGTAACCCATGTTGCACTCGGTAGTACTATACCAGGAATCCCTAGTGCGATTCCTAACCCAAGTGTAACCCAAGTTGCACTTGGGAGTACTAACCCATATCAGGCCACACCTGTTGGAGGGCACATACCCGCCATACCTAGCATACCTATAGGAGCTACTGGACCCCTACACCATACCACAATGGCTAGGCAAATCCCGGTTCCGGTCACCACATCCGCTAGTCTACCATACATGGCAAGTCTCAACTTGCCAGATTTAGCTAGGCTTACGAATGACCCCATTAGGCATGATCCTGCTTGGCCCCATATGCCCACTAAGCTTCCCTCTGACATCCCTAAGTTTGAGGGAAAGGCCGGAGAAGACCCCCAGAACCACATCATGTCCTTCCATTTATGGTGTTCCTCCAACTCCATAGTGGACGACTCAGTCCGCCTCCGTTTATTACAGCGCACCTTCACTGGCTCTGCAGCCAAATGGTATATCGAGCAACCCCATGGGACGCATTCCACATTTACCTCCCTTGCCTCGACCTTCCTGCAGTTCTTTCAGCTACCAGTCCGCTATGATGCGGGCGTCGAAATCCTACTGTCTTGCAGACAGAACACAGCCACGCACATCACTGACCATATCCATGATTGGCGTCGGCGCCGAAGCCTATGCAAGATCAAATTAGATGATCGAATCTTTTTAGACTGGTTCCTTAAATCCCTCCTTCCCCTCATTGCGAAGGATGTAGCTTCTGAAAGACCCCAGTCTGAAGAGGAGGCCATCCTTAAGGCCCAACAGTTTGACCTTATCTATGCCCAGTCAGGTTACCTATACACCATCATACCTGACGCCCCACGAGGTGACTCTGCACGCGGTGACACACCGGGGGCATCCCATGCCGCTGATGGCATTATTGGCCAAATTACACCGCAAGCAAAACCTTTCAGTATGGTGAGCACCATGCCCGCCCCAGACCTTTCTAGGGCTACATCCAGTTCCGGAGCGACAACTTCTTATGCTCCAACAAACCAGACCCATCATGTTCATGGACCCTCTTGTCCACAACATTGTTATGGCCAAGCGCCATCAGCATATGTACCTCCTACATACTATGCTCAACCTACGGTACAAAACCCCATGCAGTTTCCGCAACAGCCCATGCATTACCCACAACCGGTTGCACCGGCTAACCTCACACCTCCACCAGCGCAGGGGTACCATCAACCCCAACAGGCAACTGGACCACCTCCAGCTCCACCTGCATACTATCCACCGCAACCTGCTCCCGCACCTGCGGCTCCTCAGAATCCCCCCAATGCTCAAGGGCATGTGTACGCACAACAACAGCAGCCCCAATATCAGAATAACCAACGCAACCAGGGTGGACAACCCAACCGCGGAAGAGGACGCAACCGTGGAAACAATCAAAACCGTAACCAAGCTCCACAGCCTACCCAACCCCCGCAAAACAATAACGCGGCGCCCGCCCATCAGAATCCTGATCGGCCACCTAAGCAACCTAAAAATGCTAATTTACGGACAAACCATCCTTGTTCCATTTGCGGTGTCTATGGCCACTATACCCACGCTTGCCCACATCTCGAGCGAGCTCGACAACTATGGACAAATGACGCCCATCGTCAAGGGCAGGCGGCTCCTCAGCCACCACCCAACCCCCCACCACCTCCACAACAACCTTTGGTCCTCCAAAACCCCTTTCCAACACAAGGAGTAGTGAACACTCAGCCGTTAGCCCCCCAACAGGGCAGCGGACAACAACAACAAATAACTTACACAGCTCCTGATCAACCCATGTTTGATTCAGGTACCCACCACTTATTGATGATGTCCACCGCTGACGTCAATGTCCAAACCCGTCGAAATCAATACGGACCGACTGCTGAAGCCCCCCCCGCCGAAAAGGATACCACTGATAATCCCACTGATCAGACATTGCGTATACCTCAGGTTCCACTTGATGGCGCTTCTAAAGCACCTCGCTTCCCCCTTCGCCGAATCAACAACAACCCCAATGCACGAGCTGCGTCCAATTACAACATCGTAGATGACTTAGCTCAATCTCCCGCAGCCATGTCTGCGTTAGAAGTCTTAAAAACCTGTCCTTCTCAGCGCAAGACTTTACTTTCCGCCATTGGGGCTATTGACCCAAATGATTCGAACTTGATGACCTTTGACTTAGACCAATCTGAACCACGGCTGCCTTCTACCATAGCAGTCCAAGTTTCCGTTTCTATTCGGAATCTTGTCATCCATCGATGTATCATCGACGAGGGTGCCTCCACATGCGTCATGTCCACTTTTGTTTGGCAAAAGTTGGGCTCCCCTGCTCTCCAGCAATCCACCACTGCATTGCGGGCCTACGACGGCCGGTCAGCTCAACCTCACGGTTTATTACCCAAGGTACCCGTCCAATTAGGTGGGAAGACTGTGCTCATCGACATAGAGGTCATTAACGCCCAACTAGACTATAACCTTTTACTTGGCCGCAGTTACATGTATGCCATGAAAGCGGTCGCCTCCTCCGTCTTCCGCACCATGATGTTCCCCCATGAGGGCCGCGTGGTCAAAATTGACCAACTCACCTACTATGACCCCAACGCCCCTGCAGCACCGGAGAATGTTCTCCCCATGATTGAACAACCCGCTTCTAGTGCTGTTACCTCCTTTGTGTCTTCTGTGGCACCCGGACTGTATTCGGATACACCAATGACCTCTACATTCCAGGCCATTCCACCACCGTCACCGGAGACCCAAGTCGCAAACCTCTGTACTGTTTCACAGAATACGCAAACACCCGGCGGTCAACCACCATTGATCCCCAGTCACATTGGTGTTACACCCATCCACACCATCCCCTTCCTATTTCCTCCTTCGGGTGTAGTAAGCGCCCCGGTTATGGCTACCCTTAGCCTACCCGGGCTAACATTGGGATTACCCGTGTGGTATATTCCGCCTCCCGTTCGATTACCGACACCAGACGTCATCCTACAACTGGTACAACCTATTGTTACCACAAATCAACCTCCCCCTGGCGTCGCGATCCCTTCATCGGCAACGACACCTCCTCCTAACCCCCATATTCCTTCGTCGTCAATGAAACCTCCTCCGGGTCTCACGATTGCGTCGACGTCAAAGGATCCCCCTCTCCTTGCTAAGCCCACTGGGGGCAGAGGTCCACAACCCTACACTGCCATACCACCTCCTAAGACAGCCAAACCCCCACCGGTGTTTCGAGCTCCCCCCAAATGTTCATTATGCGATGAAATTGGCCATCCAACTCATCAATGCCCACATTTACCGGCACTCCAAGAACATATGAATATGTTGGACGATGACATCGGCATCCCAGTAGTCAAATTAGAGCCACCTCTACAGCCTCGCGACAAATCACTGCGCACTAACCATCCTTGTGCTATATGCAGTGTCTACGGCCACTACTCACACCATTGCCCTGATCTACCAGACTATAGAGCAGCGCTGTACGAATTAAACAATGCCGATTTAGAGATATCTCCTCCCCTCATCGAGGAGATTCACCCTCCACCATCATCCTCGTCAGAAGAAGTCAATACGATATATATGATTTCGACAACCTTCAAACCAGAACCCCTTGATTTATGGTCTGACTACTTCAATACTGACGAGCAGATTTTGGAAACACTCACTGCACCCGACTACCCTTGGGATGATATGCATCATCGCTCGTACTTCCTCCCGGAAGCATCTACCTCCACCGCATCCAACCAGCTATCAGTCGAGTCGAAAGACTTCATACCTGCTAAGGTCGATTGGTTAAAGGACCCCATCCCAGCACCGGATGCCTTTGAAGAAGGGAACATGTCCAACATTTCCCCCACCATACAGATAGACATTTCCATAACACCAGGGAAACCTGAGCTCATCTCGCTGGGCGCATCTTGCACTCAAGCAGAAACTCAGGCATACAAAAAACTCTTTCAAGAGTTCCGAGACGTCTTCGCCTGGTCCTATACCGAGATGCCTGGTCTCGACCCCGCCATTATTGAACACCACATCGATACATGGCTGGAAGTACCCCCTGTTCGTCAGAAACAGCGACCTATTCACCCTGCCAAGCTCCCCGCTGTCAAGGCTGAAGTCGAGAAACTTCGAACAGCAGGTTTCATCTACCCTATTCTATACACCACATGGGTGTCGAACCCCGTCCCTGTCAACAAAAAGCAAGGCACCCTTAGAGTATGCACTGATTTCCGCGACCTAAACCACGCTTGTCCAAAAGACAATTTCCCCACGCCATTCATTGACCAACTCATTGATGAGTGTGCGGGCCATGAGGTCCTATCCTTCATGGACGGGTTTTCCGGATACAACCAGATTCACATCCGCAAGGAGGATCAGTACAAGACTGCCTTTACCACCCCATGGGGCACCTTTTCCTATCGAGTCATGCCCTTTGGCCTTAAAAATGCTGGTGCCACTTTCCAGCGAGCCATGACCTACTGCTTTCATGACTTGGTCCATATCCTGCGGGTCTATCTTGACGACCTCACAGCGCGTTCCCGAAAACGATCAGACCACCTTAGCGACCTCCGGCAAGTTTTCCTGCATTGTCGTAAATATAAAATCCGCTTGAACCCACACAAGTGTGTCTTTTGCGTCCCGGCAGGCCGGTTGTTGGGTTTCATTGTTTCCCAGGACGGGATCACCGTTGATCCCCTGAAAGTCAAAGCCATCTTAGAACTTCCCCCTCCTCGCACGCTTCGCCAGCTTCAGAGCTTGCAAGGTCGGTCCAATTTTCTTAGGCGCTTTGTTCCTGATTACGCCACCAAAGTCCATGGATTCTTACGCTTACTTCGTACCCACATACCCTTTGTCTGGGACGAACAAGCAGACACGGCATTCGAAGCCCTCAAGAAGGCTCTCACACAAGCCCCCTTGATATCCCCACCGGATTTTTCCCAAGACTTCACCCTTTACGTCTCGGCATCCGAACATGCCGTATCCGGAGTTTTGGTCCAAGAAGATGCTTCCCACAAAGAGCATGTAATTTACTACGTCAGCCAGACCTTGTCTGGCCCACCTCTACGTTACCCATATGAGGAAAGATTCAGAAGGCAACACCTTACGCAACCCACGCAACGGGTTGTACCTTAAAAGATTTTACCCATAGAAAATCTCATGGACACCATCGTCCATTTTTTAGTATAGGCATACGTTTTTCGTTCACAAAATTTTTTCAAAAAACCTAAATATTTGTTTTCCCTGCATGACCACAGATGGAGCCTCTTCCACTCTGCCATATCGGTTTCGCTGATGGTGCAAGCCGTTGGTCTCCCAATCTCGCCTCCGCAGCTTGGGTAATATACTCCCCTTCACATGAGTTAATTCACATCGATGGAGTATGTTTAGGTGCCGCCACCAATAATCAAGCTGAATACGATGCCGTGACCGGTCTCCTGGCCGCTGCTCTCCAGATGAGCATACGTCACCTCAACGTTTTCTTGGACTCACAGCTCCTAGTTTCCCAGCTCAACAATGATTACCAGGTACGCGATCCCTGTCTGTTCAGAAAATTCCTGCGCACTAAACAAATGGTTAGACAGTTTGAATCCATTACATTCACACATGTCCCAAGACACCTCAATAGTGTAGCAGATAATATGGCCAACAGTGTCCTCGACTGGCACACCAATCACATCATGTCATATCCATAAACAAACATGCATCCAGGTGCAAAACATGTGCCTCCACGGGCATATACAAAAAACCAATATTGCATCCACGTGCATAACATGTGCCTCCACGGGCATAAAAACAAACAAACCAAAATATTGCATCCATGTGCATAGCATGTGCCTCCACGGGCATATATAAATCTACAAACACACTGCATCCACGTGCATAACATGTGCCTCCATGGGCATATACAAAAGACAAAGTGCATCCACGTGCATACACATCAAAATATCCAAAATATATCCACATATATATACGAACCAAATAGTCTACATGTCATAAGTGCCCTCAGCACTCGATATACACAAAATACATCTGTCATACAAAAATGCTTCCCCATATGCTCATGAGAATTTGGGGGCAAGTACAATGACGTCTAATCATCAGGATCCTCCGGATCCTCAGGATCCTCCTCCGGCTCCTCCTCCAACTCCACCTCCGCTGGCCCAGCCGGGTCACGACGACCCCGAACTCGCCGCTCGGCTGGCCCTGCTGGGTCGTCCCTCAGACATATCCTCCCCGGTGCCGGCTCTGCCGGAGCATCTCCTCCACCACCCCCGTGTCTCGCAGCAAGCACCGCTGCCCTCAACAACAGTGACTGCCACTCGGGCGGTGCACCGAGACATCCCTGCAAAATGTCCCGATCAAGGTCCCTCCAGCCATCCTCCGGAAGTCTAGCTACGATCCGGGCCAAAGTCCGTCGAACACCATCTATAGCATCGTCCTGAGGGCCAACCCCTCGCCCACGGGCTCCAAATCCTCCACCACGAGGAGGACGTACAGGTACTGGAGGACGCGCAACCACTATCGCCCGCCCCTGCCGAGCCACATAGTCAGGTGGTGGTACCGGACCAATATCTGCACAAAGCAAGTAGAACCATCAGATACTATACAACAGACATCATCATGATCAATCATAATACATATGGTATAAACATCACATAAGACACAAAAACATACCGTCTAAGCTCCAGGCCTGTCCTGGGGCACGTGGCATCTCCGGGTCTCCCCGGTAGTCCATACCGGCGTATGGATAGTCCTCGATCACCAGTGGCATCTGCTCCCACTGCTGGAAAAAATCCTCTGTAAAGAAGCCACGGATACCACCGCCAGCACGAGGCATCATCTGCCCCCACCTCATCATACGAGGCTCGCTAGGTAGACCAGCACGAACCGGTACGTGTGGCCGTAGGGTCGGCACCCGCTCAAAGAAAAAACAACATAAAAATGAGGCGTAACAGAACTCACCTCCCTCTCTCACAGCCTTGTCCAGATCTCTCCGGACACCGGCCAAGAACATCTGAGCCCAAGCATAGTAAGTACCCCCGTAGAACGGAGTCCACCATCACCGTCTGCCCCCCAGACATACGATGTGGTGCAGCAGCACCCAAAACCCTCAGAACGCAGGCACCAACGGCCCGCATATCCCACTCACGTAGGAACTTCAGACTGATAGAGCTGTTTACCAAAACAGCGTCATCCCCACAAAAGGTCTGTAAGAGGTCCTCCATATCCACGCCTGGAGGCAACCTCGGAGAGATATCACCCACCTCACCCAAGCGAGGCAAACCGGTCAAAAAATATACATCAGTGAGAGTAATCTCCAACCTCTCACCACCAATAATAAAGGCACCCTCTGCCGGCACCCACCACTGAACGAGCTTGTTCAGGAGTCTCCTCACTGAACGGATATAAGGTATCTGGGCGAACTTCAAGAGTCCGCTCATGGCTAAGGTCTGTCTCACCCCCCCATCATCCTCGATCCTCGCCACAATCTCGGCATCAATATCTCTCTCCCGCCATACGGACTGAGCCCTCCGCAACATCCTGCCAAGAAAACACAGAAAATTTTAGCCCCAGCATAAAAAATTTTCGAAAAAAATCTCATCGCAGCTTTTTCACAAAAAGCCGCGATGACCATCGCGGCTTTTCCACAAAAGCCGCGATGACCATCGCGGGTTCCATGAAAAAACTCGCGATGAACATCGCGAGTTTCGTCCAGACAGTCGCGATGAACATCGCGACTGTCACCCATGAACACGCGATGAACATCGCGGGTTCCGACCTCACAGTCGCGATGATCATCGCGACTGTGATCCTGAAACCCGCGCGGTTCATCGCGGGTTCCGCCCCGAAACCCGCGCGGTTCCACGTTCGAAAGTCAACGTGGAGTTTCGCGGCTTTCGGGGGCCCACCGCCAAATAAAAAAGACATAATTGACTAGGTTAAGGCGAATAGAGTTACCTGCAACTCGCTAAATCGAAAACCAACGGTGAAATCTCCCAGAAATGGAGAAAAAGCTCTGACTGCTCTATCAAACTCGCACGTGACAATGACAAGTCATATTGGGCCCCACGTCCTATTTATAGAAATTCCACAAATTTCAAACAACCATTGCGGTGTCATACGAAGTCCATTTCTCAAACCGTTGGTACCGTTGGGATCAGCACAGCGAGAACTTCATAGAGGTTCCTTCCGTTTCCCGTTTTTCCCGGGGTCCATTTTTGACCATTTTTTAGCCCCTCTCGTGGCCTCGGTTTGCGTGCCACATCGGCCGTACTCCGTTTTCGATGTGCCTTATATGGCCGGATTCAGTTTTCCGCGCTCGTGATGATGCTTGAGACCATTTCTCGCTCTCACCTTTAGATTTTCCGGGCATTTTTTCCCACGCCCCCCTCGTCGCCTCGGTTTGCGTGCCACATCGGCCGTTCTCCGTTTTCGAGGTGTCTTATATCGCCGGATTCAGTTTTCCGCGCCCTTGATGATGCTAGAGATCATTTCTCGCTCTCACCTTTAGATTTTCTGGGAATTTTTTCCACGCCTCCTCGTCGCCTCGGTTTGCGTGCCACATCGGCCGTTCTCCGATTTCGATGTATCTTATGTCGCCGGATCCAGTTTTCCGCACAGATTACGATGCTTGAGACCTTTTCTCGTCCTCGTCAATCCATTTTTGTTCGGTATAATTTTACCCCTTTTTCGGGCCGAGCAACCCCTTTTACGAAAAAGGCACTTAGGGAGTTTCTGTTAAGCTCTTTTCTGACTCCTAAAACAATGAAAAGATCGCCGAGCAATCTTGCTTCCTTTCATGCTCGATAAACGTATCTGAAAGGGCGTCTACCTGGTATAAGTTTACCCCTTTTCCGGACCTTGTAGACTAATTACGAAAAAGGTATACTTTAGTCACATCGGCTAGAAGAGTTCTCCATTCGCATCATTTTATACTTTTTCGGGCCTCGGAGACTAAACTTACGAAAAAGAAACACCAACAGAGTCCACTTACTGTTTTCAGACTCTCTAAACATGAAAGCAACCATGAGCATGCGCCGTCCTGGGCTCACAAAATCCACAGGACCGTACCATTTCAGAGCACACTTTTATCCCTTCTTGAAGCTCATTAAAACTATGAAGAAGGAAGAAGGGTGCCTCTTGGCGCCACGACAGATCATATCTACTCGCATAGCAGCTTCCCCATTTTGGTCGCCTTTGTTCAGAGTATTCTGCAGTATGTCACCCTGAAACTCCCTCGACAGCTACCATCAGCTTGTCCTCCCCCCCCCAGAGTCAATATATACCATTCAGTCAAAGCTATGATCCCTGCACCTACAAGTCAGTTCCCTACGCTGCCAGGTCAACCATGTCATCATGCTCTGAACAAAGGAAGTTTGAGTCTACCCATTTTTTGACCCAGCTATTTCCCATCCCCACAAGTATGTCAGTCCTACCAGCAGTACTACATCACTTCAGTTTACACCTCGCGCTCCTAGCAAGGAAACATCATTGCCTTGTTAGTTGCTGGTCTCCCTCTGTCGACGACAAACACATTTATTCCAGAGGATAGACCTAGAGGCCCCTGCGTCTTGGACTCATTACCATTTATGATGAGTGCCTACGAATCATTTCGAGAGGAATCATTACTGCCTCTCCAAATGGTTGTTTCTCACATGCTCGACTTCAACACCTTGATCGCATCGTTGAGACTCGCACAGGGTATTGGTCCGTTCACTTATTAGTCGAAGACCCCGGATACCTCCTGACTCCTCCACATTTGAGAGTCTTCCTATGGATAATATCAGTTACACTTTTCCTATAGTTATCCGGGCTGCGCATGGCGACAATATTCAGATTTACACCTGTTTCATACTCCCTTGAGTATACAGTTACATTTATTCCCGGATTCGACTCATAGTCTTTGAGTCCCTACAGATGTTGGACACCTTAAGTTTCAGCAGTTCCACAGTTGATCCAGTGTATCAGTTATTGAGATCATTCTTATTGAGATCATTCATGATCCTGAGTATATCCCACCATCATGTCCCCTCTGGACCATTATGATGTACCAGTATATTTCTTCACGTATTAGATCCCCCTTCTTGGGACTAATTGTTTTGTATATGCCTTGATACGAGCATGGGAATGCCCGCCTCGTCCTTTATCAGAGATTATACCTCATTCATATTGAAGCCATGTAATATTTTTTGTTTTTGCAGCTTCCAAGGGCCGTGGCTCCAGTCTCCAAACGGTCTCTTCTCTCCCCTAAAACCCAGAAAAAAGACAAAAGAACTATGATGTCTATCGGCCATACGATGAGCTCCTGCCCTCACACATCAGGGGGCAATCTGTTAACACCTAAAAAGTGCTCACTAGCTCATTTCCCTATTCACATGACCCATTTGTCCACTTTTCCACCATCTGAGCCTCTGAAACCAACAAAAGGTCACCAAAAGACCTTAGTACACCCCTTTTTCCATTAAAAAAGATTATTTTTCCAAGAAAATCATAAAAAACCCTCAAAAAGGGTCCAATTTCCCAAAAATATTAAAAAGGGAATTAAAATATTATTTTTATTCAAAAAAGGAAAAAGGAGGGAAAATTACCTAAACCATGTTGGTCAATACCATTGGTTTCCACAAAACCACAAATGGTATTCCTCACCACCAAAACCTATAAAAAGGTGGTAGGGGCTCCTCATTTCACATCCTTCCATTATCCCATCCTTATGCTGCTGAAATCTCCCCTGAGCACTTTTAGCCATTGAAGCAACCTTGGAGAAAGAGACCTATTGGAGTTTGGAGCTACTCATCTTGGGAGTTGCTCAACATCAACCTTCACCATTGAAGGTAATATCGCAAGCACTTGCTTGCCCCCCCCCACTTTTCAATACAAAAAATTATTTCTTATGTTTCTTGTTCTTGATTTTGAAATGTTTACATTATTTGCTTAGATTCTTGTTTAGATCCATGAAAAGTATTGTTTATTTAGTTTATTGTTTTTATTTCTATTGAAACTGCTACTACTAGTTAGTAGGTGCCCATAGCACTAAGCTTGGTTGCAAAACCGAGCCAACAGCAGCTCTTTGCGAATTTCAGTAAGTGTGACTTCTTCAAAGATGAAATCCAGTACTTAGGTCATGTAGTCACCAAGGAAGGGATTTCAGTTGATCCTGAAAAGATTCGGGCAATCAAGGAATGGCCAGTACCAAAAGACGTAACCGATGTAAGATCCTTCATGGGAATTACCGGTTACTATCGGAGGTTCATTGAAGGCTTTTCAAAAATAGCCAACCCAATTACTTCCTTGCAAAAGAAAGGCAGGAAGTTTGATTGGAACGTGAAGTGTGAAGAAAGCTTTAAGAAATTAAAGACTTTATTAACCACTGCGCCTATTCTAAGAATAGCAGATCCTAATAAGGATTTCGTGGTTTGCACCGATGCTTGTAATGACGGTCTAGGCGGAGTGTTGACTAAGGATGGACATGTCATCGCCTATGAGTCTAGGAAGCAGAAAATTCATGAAAAGAATTATGCCACTTATGACTTAGAATTAGCTGCTGTTATTCATGCCTTAAAGATGTGGCGACACCACTTAATCGACAGAAATTTTACTCTAATGACTGATAATAAGGGTCTGAAATACCTTTTAGATCAGCCTAACTTAAATGCAAGGCAAGCCAGATGGTTGGTCTTCTTAAGTGAGTACGATTTCGAAATTCAGCACATAAAAGGAAAGGAAAATAAGGTGGCTGATGCTTTGAGCAGAAACGCAAGGCTGAATTTTATATCAGCTAGCAGCACTTATACCTCTGATTTGAATGAACAGTTGGCTGAAGGGATAAAATCAGATGAAATTTATCAAAAGTTACAAGCTACAGCTAAAGAAGAACCTACGGAAAGCTTGATAAAGGGTTATAGTTTGAATAAAGATGGATTTTTATTGTTTAAAGACAGGCTGTATGTTCCAAATGTCCCTAAGGTTAAACTGTTAATTCTGGACGAAGTTCATAAAACCCCTTACTCAGGGCATCCAGGCTACCAGAAGACTGTCCCTATGTTGAGAAAAGATTATTTTTGGCCTAATATGAAATCTGAAGCAGCTGAGTACATAGCTAGATGTTTGGACTGCCAACAAGTGAAAACAGAACACCAACATCCAGCTGGGCTACTGCAACCTTTACCTATTCCCACTTGGAAGTGGGAAATAATCAGCTTAGATTTCATTACTGGATTACCCAAAAATCAGCATCAGAATGATTCAATTATGGTGGTAGTAGATAAATTAAGTAAATCGGCACACTTTATTCCTGTTAAAACCACTTACAAGGCTGCAAACATAGCTGATATATTTCTGAAACAGATTTTTCGGTTACATGGTGGCCCAAAAGTTATTATTTCAGACAGGGATCCTAAATTCACAGGAAATTTCTGGAAATCTTTGTTTAAAGGATTAAACACCACTTTGAATTTCAGCACTTCTTTCCATCCTCAGACGGACGGACAAACTGAAAGAGTTAATCAGGTGTTATAAAATCTGCTAAGAATGTATGTTAAGGATCAACCAGGTAAGTGGTAGGATTATTTACATTTAGCAGAATTTGCATACAATAACAACTATCAATCGTCATCTAAGTTTAGTCCTTTTGAAATTCTGTATGGACGTAAATATAACACTCCTATCTCTTGGAGTAATCCAGTAGATAGATTAGTGTTAGGACCTGATTTATTAAAAGAGATGGAACAGATTGTGAAACAAGTGCAGGTAAATTTGAAGATTGCCCAGGATCGGCAAAAGAGTCAAGCAGATTTGAAAAGAACTCCTAAAGAGTTCAAGGTAGGTGAACATGTGTTCATCAAGGTAAGACCAAAGAAGAGCTCCCTAAGACTGGGGAGTTGTGCAGAATTAGCGCCACGTTACTGTGGTCCGTTTGAAATTTTAACTAGAATCGGTCAAGTTGCTTATCAGCTAGCATTACCACCTAATTTAAAAGTACACAATGTTTTTCATATTTCTGTTCTGAAAAAGTATGTTCATGATGCTACTCATGTTATTGATTGGAACATTGTATAGGTAGAACCAGAAGGGAAAGTTCTGGTGGAACCGGATTGTATCCTCGGGAGGAGGGAAATTACTCTGCGGAACCGCACCATTCGATAGCTGAAGGTGCAATGGAAGCACCTTAGTCCTGAAGAATCTACCTCGGAACTGGAAAGTAAGATGCGGGAAGCATACCCAAATCTATTCCAGCAGGTGACTGAGGATGAGGAATAAGTAACATCGAGGACGATGTTACATTTTAAGGGGGTGTGTATGTCACATACCCCAATTTTGCAAAAATAATGTAATTATTTTATTATATTCCTGAGACATTATGTTAAATTTAATGCTAAGTAGGAATTGATGACTCGGCAGAGTCATTAGAAGTGGAATGTAAATCAGAATATTTTATTATTAATAAATAAATTATGGAGACAACAGCATGGGAGAGCTGTTAAAAGAGGTTACTGGTCAAACTGGTGGATGGAACTAGGTGGAAAGGCAAAAGACAAGTGGCTGCATCCTCAAACATTTCCTAAGTTGCAGGTGGCAACTTCCCTATATTTGGGGTCATGATTCCCCAAGAAAGTGGAATCTGAGCAGGTGGCTCATTAATGAAAGTTAACCCAACTAAGATCTAGGCAATCTTTTAAATAGTACTCAATGAACTGAGCTGGGGGTTCAACATAGTTCTGGAGGGAGAATGCATTCAGGTGAATGCTATTCAGGAGTCCCATTGAGGAAGAGGGAAAGACAGTAAGGAAAATTGTTTGAGTGGGATGCTGCAGCAACTTGGTTCCAGTGTAGCTGTTTTGGCTGAGTGAATTGCTTTGCTGCACCTAGTTCCAACCAGGGAGACCAGAGCAAGCTCGGGGGTCCTGAGAAGTGCTGATTGGGCACTCTCCAGGATTTGGTAGGGAGGAACAGCCTCCCATTGCTGTTGTTGTCCACATCTCCTACAGGTTCTGTTGTTTGTTTCTTTTATGATTGTTATTTTATTTCTATGTTTATTAATTATAAATGGGTATATACTGTGTTTAAATTCCTACATGTACGAGGGCAATTATTTAGGAAGATAACATCTCCGAATAGTCATAGTTAGATTTGGTTGAGTTATTGTTGTTTATGAGTATCACTAGTAATATTTAAAGGGTAATTTATTATTTCATTTATAACAAATATCTATCCTGTACTCGACACCAGAGCAATATTTTCAGTTGTAGATTACAATTACAATTATAAATTTATTTTTGAATAGAGGAGCGAGGATCATATATGTAAATAATTGTAAGCTGTAAATTACAAAAGTTATTTAACAAATCATAAGCAAACAATAGTAAACTTAAACATTGAAAATTACAGTATTGTTATCCTGATAAATATCATTTCAGAGGAAGGGAAGCCACAGTTAGGTTATCTATTCCATTGCTCAAAACCTATTTGTTTTATTTCAATAAATCCTTACTTTACAACCAAATCATTTCGCCAAAACCCTAACAGAGAATTTTATAAAGTAAACAAAAGGTTTAGCAGGAGCTTCTTAGGCTCGGCATCGAGCTTATTCATTATAGTATTAACTTTCACTAGACTCACTTCCTCGACAGAGTTATAATCTGAAACAACCAAACATGTAACTAAACCAAAATAAGAATGTGTGTTCAAAATCGAACCCTTATTATTCCAAGTTTTTAACAATAAGAAGTTATCAGCAGAGGAAAATATGGATATTAAATCCACAACAAAACTAAAACAAACAGGACAGTTTTCCAGCTCAATATCGAGCTTCGTTATCATTATAAAATCATCCACCTGTTTCTCAAACTACCTACAGGAGAGAATCGTAACTACAGAACCAGCATATAACTAAAATCACTACTGTACTTTCGGATTAAACCCTAGTATGCTAGACGTTACAGGTATGTAAACATTGAAGAGTTTTACAACGACTCACCCACAACCGTAGCTCTTTTTCACTATTCAATAGAATGTAAAACATAGAATCTATCCAGGTATATATTACAACAACCAACGGAGCAAGATTACAATTTCATATGTTATAATATCCAAACCTGGGTGAGAACCCCAACTTGATAGAGTTATCAACACATTAATAGCCTACAACTGTAAGATTTAGTTGAACCCTATCGTTATCACTTAACACACAAAAACAAAACGCTGAGAAGCAAGACCGTGCCTTCACCTACAGCCGAGTCATCTTTTTCTCAGTAAGTGTTTTAGAAACTTAAAACATTCCTACTGTTGTACATAGTATCAATTTAAAGGAAAACGCAGACATCATACAAGCCATTTTACAGACAACACTTATATTAAGATATATTTTTCAAAACCCTCGGAGTTAACCCATAAAATATTTTGTAGGAGTGTCGTATCAAAACCTAAACACCCGAGGCCGTAACATCAATTGCAGAACAGGCTCATAAGTCTGGTTCTCTTCAAAATTTACTATACCTGTCTTCTATATAAAAAAACCTAAGTACCGAAAAGAGGTTAAAAAAGTTACAACATCGATAGAGCCGTAGTATTCAAATACATCACAGAGTTGCTCTATCCAAACCAAACACTGAGCACTCAACAGCCAGCAAGGAGGAAAAGCCATGGTGAAACCAGGTTTACCCTGTATTAGCCAAGCACCGAGGGTTGTGTCTTTCACACCTTCACGATTTTGCCAGCACCTGCAATAACAGTGTGATATCAGCTACAGACTTTTGATTTTGTTAAACCCTTTGGTTTTAAACTAAAAAAAAAAAAGTTTAAATGTCAAATGCTTACCAGCGAACTCGAATGGGGTTCCAAACTTAGCACTTATCCCGTCAACCACGAGCAGAGACGAATGAGCAACTGACAGGAGCAACAGATTCATTCTTTGATGGAAGCCGTAACGAAAACAAGTTGAACAATACCCTTATGCCAGGGCCAGGCCAGCAAAGGAAGGCAAGGGATAAACCCTGGGCATTTTCAAACACCCATAGCTATCAGCAGTCAATGATAAAGACTTCCAAACGATAATGTTAAGCAAAAGAACTGTAATAGCCTGAGAGCTGTTTCAACAGCGCCACAACAAAGCTCAGACCCGGAGATGTTGCAGAGAAAGAACCGAGCCCGAAGGCGAAGGAAAATGACGAGGTAGGGTTAGGTCCATTTTTTTATATCACTAAGGACTTGGCTCTCATTTAACCACGTAGCAGCTTAAATATTTCATGCAAAGTGGGTCGAGGTTCAATAGTTTTACAACATGATTCCCAATTATTTTGTGGGACATTTAAAATCATTACAAAGGTCACCCAAAATCATAGCAGGGATATTCTTCCATGGTCGTGATACTATTTTGAAACTTGCCACTATTCGTAACGAAAACAAAGCTATCAAACTTATATAGTGAATAGTAATACCTGCCATGCAAACATTAGAATCATGCAATAGTCATTAGGGTTCAAGACTCCAATGAATTATCCAACATTTTTGCTAATTAAATATTATAGCATGAGAATTAGGGTTATTTGCATGGTTAACCATAAAAGTTGATATAACATAGTTTTTATGACATTCCTTAAAACAACGAAACATTTGGATAAATATATTAAGAATCACTCATTGTATAGAGTAAACCTTGACTCATTAATTCACGTATTATGAACATTGATCGAAACTCAGTCACATATTATTCTAGACATAGAAGAAGTGATTGGCATTCATTAGCGTCTTGGGGATAGCTTTTAGTATGATCCTTATATTTATTAACCGTAGTATCGATGCAATCAAATCAAACCCCTAAGGATATCATGAGAAGACAGGTAACTGACAGATTATCACACAATGCTAGAAATAAGCAACTTATACGATGAACATTTCAGATCTTTTATATGGGTAGTTGTAAATAAAACAGTAACAACGGATGAGTAATGATTGTCATTTGGTGTTGGGTAACCAGTTGTAATGTACAATGCTAGCAATGAAATACTCTTTGTAATTCAGTAATATTATCAGAGCACAACTACTTCATAGAGTTATTTAATTCTTCTGTTCACAAGAAACATATCAGTCATAACCTCTAAGTAATTTCTAATTCGGTAACAGTAAGATCTTGCAGAGATTATAGGATGAATGCTACCTTTAAACACCTGATGATCTGTCTAGTATGTTTAGACTTCTACTCAATGACTTCGTACAGCTAAACGATTTTTATGCTTTAAAAAATTAATTGCAGCGACCCGTACCTTACCTGTATATTTGTAAGAGAAAGACATTTGGATGCATTAGCTCGAAAGCTAAGTAAGCCCAGTCTGCTATGACAACTCCCCCTTGCGGTTGAAAAACAGAAAAACAATCAGTAACTCTAAATAAAAACCATATTTAAATTTAAGTACAAAACAGATACTTCATACACAGTTATGTCCATTTAATCTAATCAAAACAGTTAAATGATCGGATTTAATAACATTATCTGCTATCTTAAAAAAAATTTAAATTTTTCCGAAATTTGGGGATTTGACACTTTTCTACCACAACATCACCCTTTCTCCCATTTGTCCAAGTCGGCATAATGGGCTTGGGTACAACATCTGTAAGACAATGTTTGTGAAAAAGATCAGAATACTAAGAAGAGTCTGACTTTGGAGTGGCATGTAAGCCCCAAGACTCTCTCTCACCTAATGAAAAATTCAAGTCACCTCCTATAACCAAGGAATTAATATCCAACAAACAACTTCCCTCAATACCACTCCAATAAAAAAATTTCCCCAAAAGAGGTCCATAACAATTGAAGACATGTAATGGCACAGAAAAATCCCTACTAAAACAAGATAGTAGGATACCACCCACCACAACAAAGTCCTTAAACTTAAAAAGAAGTGGGTCCCAAGTAGTCAAAATACCACTCGAGTGCCTAGAAGCACCAATAGAACAAAATTCCCATGACAGACAGAAAGAAAGAAATAAGTACCCGGCCTTTGACTTCTCAGCCAGGGTTTCCTGTAGCATAACCAAACTCGGACGAATAGTGCTCACTAGTCTATGGAAGGTGTAACGTTTTGAGGAACCCCCAACCCCACGGATTTTTAGGCTTAAAAAGATCATGGAGTAGCCTCCAGGGTAACCCTCTCTGCTTTAAGGGGTCTAAAAACCGAGGAGCTCAATGGATAACTTTCCCCACATGTAAACGACTGAGAAGGGTTTCCTTCCTCAGAAAAAAGAACATCCACAGACCCTGCCAAGGAGGCCCGAGCCAAAGCCTTTTTGCGCCTACCCCCTCTTTCTTTCAGATAGTTACATTTGGAAGAAAAGGAAACTGAGGGTCCTTTAAAGCAATATCCTTACTAAAAATAGTGATAGGGTTAGAAAAAATACCATCCCCCTCACAATGGACTATTACCCCAGCATCACCCGGGCTAGGAATGGAACGCACATCCTGCAGAGCGACAATTTCATCCCTAACCATCTGTGAATCCGTAACTAGGGAAATATTGTCCAATGTGACTGAGTGGCTAGAATCAGGTACCTCTAGGATTTCTCCCACCGAAAGGGGTTCACAAAAATGCCAAGGAGAGGCTTCAAACATAACAGGAGAGCATGATACCATATGCTTTGTCCCCCAAGCCTCCAATACAATGATATCCTCCAGAGATAAAGACTGAAAACATTCAGGAAAAACAGATTTAAACTTACTCGTGAAGGAAGTTGGGATATCGTCAACTGGGGGCGCCATTTCCTGCAAAATAACCCTCGCTTGGGGTGCATCAAAATTCAACTGTTCCCCAGGAGGATTTTGTACAATATCCTGACCATCCTGGTAGTTGAAATCTCCAGCCTCTGGTTCAACATACCTCACAGAAGACCCACAATTCTTCCGAAGATGTCCTGGCTTCCCACAAGTAAAGCATCTGAAGGGTGTTCACCAATAATCTAGTGCATATTGAAAGGCCATTTCCCCCCACCGGATCGAAATGTCTTCTGGTAAGCCCATGGATACATCCATCTCAACAAGGACCCAAGCACAATGCTTGTCAACATGATATAGGGACTTATCATCCAAAAAAAAACTTTACAATCCTGTTCTCCAGTTCAATAAAGAATTCTCTAGACCATAGAGCCAGTGGAAAGCCTTTTAGCAGAACCCAATAATGATTCACCAGTAGAGTCTCCATCACCAGATCAAGATCGATATGCCATATTTTTAGGCATAGAGAACCCCTGTCAATGACCCAAAGATGAGCCATAATCAAATCGATATTTGCGTCATCCAAGAAATGAAAGACGACCCAGTTGTTCACAAGCATGTGGACCCTCGGTGCATAATTTATTAAGGGCTTCTAGTTGCTATTAACCGAAGAAACCAGAGAAAACCGGCTAATGGTTGTGAAGCTGCTATATCCGTGTCTGGATATACTCAATGATTATTCAAGCGAATAATCCTCCAATGGAAAATAACTCCATTTGATAATAATATATAATTGATGATGATAAAGATGATTAATAATTACAATGAGGCTCGCTTTTATAGGATTGAGCATGTATAGTGAAGGGTTACACCCTTTCACTTTAATAACTAATAACTTTAACTAACATACATATAATATTCATAGCATTGCCACTCTCTTAGAAAGGCTTTCTCCTCAAATCCTTATAATTTTGTTGCATTGTTCTTTGCGATGCCATGGCTGATGAAACATGTCGATACGAACTGCTAAGTGTAGAGCATAACTTTCGATACATCGACGGATCAATCCATCCCAAATTGATTTGTTGTGGACTGATGGGATTTCTTACTGATATGTCGTCAGGAGATTTGATCACATTAGTACCATTATTTTTTGACATTTCCCACTTTTTCAAATATCGGTTTTTATGGTTGGGGTGTCGATAAGGAACTTTCACGATGTCATTTTCGTTTACGAATGTCGCCTTTAGATCATTGATCTGAGTTGGAAGTTGTATTTTCGTCTCTTAAGGATTTAAGTTTTTGTTCTGTATCTTTTCCAACTTGTTTTCTAACTGCCTATTATCATTTTGAAACTTCTTAATCAATTCGACTTGCGATTTTCTGTCATCTTCAGATGTCTTAAGTTGTTCCTTAAGATCTTCATTATGAATTCTGATACAACTATTTTCTTCCTGTTTGTCTAGAAGTTTCCCTTCAATGTCGTCCATAGATTGTTCTATCTTTCGGCTATTTTTTAACTTCTTAATTTTTGTGACTAGTATCTTGTTATGATTTCTTAGTCTAAAAATTTCTTCAGCATTGTTAGATAATGCTTTATTACTCTTCGCGATCTCTGACTTATGTGTCTTTTTAGAGTCGTCATTTTGTTGTTGAAGAACTTTTATCTGTTGTCGACACTAGCGGACCTCTGATTCTTGACTTTCTAATTTATGTCGTAACTGCATTAGTTCTTCATCTTTGTCGCTAATGATTTTGTTCAAGCGTATTATTTCTGCTTCGTAATTATTTATTTCCTTCTTTATATCTTGATTTTTCAATCTCTGATTGAAATCACTTTCATCTTTTAATTCCTTGATTTGCACACATAATTTTTCTATGTGATTTTTCTGGTTGGACATTATTTGTTCATTGAACTGTTCTTGTATCTTATGTAGTTCAATCTTTATTTCTGATTGTCTATTAATGTCTCGTAATTCTTCATTGTCTTTTTGATAACGCTTTAACTTGGCTTCTAATTTCTCTCGCAAATCGGCTTCCATGGTGTCTGTCTTCTTCGATGGTGGAATGATCTTCTTTGATTTTGATTTTTCTGATGATAGCGCGTCTCGACTTCTTGATGATTCCTTTGAATTCTTCTTGATTTGTTCTTGACTTGATTTCTTTGATGATAACTGTTCTTCGACTTTTTTTGATAATAAGGAGTCTTGCTTGGACTTTTTCGATTTGGTCTTTGACTTCTTTTGACCAACGAGTCTTCCTTTGACTTCTTTGATGTTGTTTTTTCTTTGATTTTGTTCTTCTCTTATTAGGTTAAATAACCTTTTTTTTTTCCAAAAAATAATTACTATTTTTAATAATAATTATTATTATTTCATAATATTATTATTAATAATATTTTTATAAACTATATATATATAGTTCTTTTTTTCAAATATTAAAAATATTAAACAAATATAATAATGTTTAATATTAAAAAAATTTAAATTAAGTTTTCGTGGAGTGAAAGGGGTGGTCGATGGTGGCGGAAGTTGGTGGATTAGGGTGGAGGCGCGAGAGATGATCGGTGAGGAGGCGGTGGAGGGAAAGGAGATGGATGCAGGGTGGCGCGTGGTGGAGGTAGACGCATGGTGCGTGGATGAGGGCGGGAGTGGGGGTAGACGTGGTGTATGGAGCAGGAGGCACGGGGATAACAGCCGTGACGACTCAGGTGGCGTGGAAGAGTGCAGGAGAAGGGAGTGGCAGAGCCGAGGCCTGAAAGGGAGAGCTGGTGGCGCGTGAGGAGGAAGGGAGAGAGAGCGGGATGTGGGCGGAAGGTGGGTGGATGCGGGAGGACGTGGAGGGACGAGCTGTGAGGGGTGCGATGGAGGAGGGGTGTAGGGAGCACTGGCGTGGGCAGAGCAGAGGTCGTGGCGCAGGAGGGAAATGGGGGAGCAACCAGAGCAGAGCAGGATAGAGCCGCAGAGATAGGGCGCAGGGGGCGAGGATTCAGCGTGGGTGAAGAGGGGAAATCTAGGGAAATGATGGACGCGGGAAAGGTGAACGCGAGGTGACTCGAAGGGAGGAAGTGGAGTGGCGGTGAAGGGAGGTGGGGAAATGTGCAGCAGGGAGGCCGCGTGAATAGAAGGACGGGTGAGGAGAAGTGGCGTGGAGTGAAGAGAAGGGGGAGCGTGAAGGATGTATGAGTAGGTGCACAATACAGATGGATGAGCAGGTCTGCGAGAGAGTTGGTCGTGGGAGGTGTGGGGCTGCGCAAGAGGAGGGTGGGGATGGAAGGGAGGCGCGACGGAGCAGGAAGAATGGCAGAAGGGAGGTGAATGGGTGGAGGTGGAGGAGAATGGAGTAGCAGTGGGAATTCACGGAAACCCTAAAGTTGTTGGCTATAAACCAAAGTGAGGTTAAAAACCCGATTCAAAGAAACTCTGACAATTATGGCTAAAAGCAAAATTTGGAGAAGCTCCAAGATGGATGGCTAAAAGCCAGAATCAGCAAGGCCCGAGAATGGCTGGCTCTGATACCAATGCTATATCCGTGTCCGGATATACTCAATGATTATTCAAGCGAATAATCCTCCAATGGAAAATAACTCCATTTGATAATAATATATAATTGATGATGATAAAGATGATTAATAATTACAATGAGGCTCGCTTTTATAGGCTTGAGCGTGTATAGTGAAGGGTTACACCCTTTCACTTTAATAACTAATAACTTTAACTAACATACATATAATATTCATAGCAGAAGCATAGCTTTCCCACCAGGGTCTGGGCAGAAAGACTCGATACCCGCCTGACCTGTACATCTTTCCCTAAAACCATCTCAATTCCCTCATCTCTGCACTTAATGGCCTTCAAGGTTCGATTATGCTGAGCCTTTTCACCTCCGCTGCATGAAAGACCACCACCCCTCAACAAGAGTGAACTGGGATGGTATGTATCCCTTCCAATGCCATCATCTTCTCCCACTTCCTCCCCCTCAAATGAAACCCCACATAAAAGAGGATCCCCAGAAGTCGGTTTAGAGTCTGATAAGATATTTTAAATCCGTGTATTCATGACAGTTACACTGCCACATGCAGATCCTACCATTGTCAAGGACCCCACAAAGGGACCGAAAACCTTAAAAACTAATAACCCAATACCCAGACTAAAATAAAAAATAGAGCACAGTAAAAACTTGACGAGCGCCCCAAAAACCGACAGGGCCAACCACAATATGTTAGGTTCAAACCTGTGCCTGTCCCATAGTTGTGAGAAACCCTAAAACCCCATACAAACCAAGCCCATACAGACAAAACCCTCCATTTCTACAGACAAAACCCTCTATTGCTCAACATAATTGTGAATGTCAAGTCTAATGGTTGAAAGCAAGTCACATATGATCCCGCCAATATATTGCATTGTGTCAAACAAGTTGAAAACACATTGTATATATAAACAATGAAAGACTCAAAGATGGAATGCATGTGTGATCAAGTCGCATTTCAAAAAAAAATTAATTCCCATCCCTTTAATGACAGAGATTCTGATCCCCCTCAAGATATCCAAATCATATAAGTGTTTGATACAATGTATCTTAAAATCCTGAAGGTAATCCACGTTAGGGGAATTTTGAGATAAAGAATGTGCCTCCTAAGAAAAATATTAAAAAATTATAAACTAGGTATTTTAAAGGGAAGCTATACTTGACAAGTCACATTTCCACTACATTCAATGTACGATCTAGATAGCCATGATCGAGTTACATACTAAAAGTAAAATTAATAAAATATGTTTTATTGATGTGATTAAAAATCTATACTTTCCAAGTGTTATCTCTTCAAATACATTTTTCAATTTATTTTCATTAGGTGATAGGAAAGTCATTAGATGAAGCATTAGTAATTTTTTTTAGAGTCTTTTAGAAGAGATTTGGACTTATAGTTTATAAGAGCTCTTGAGTCAGCTCTTCATTTGTAAAAAAATCTCAAAAGACAGGTTTTGGTGGCTAAGGAGTATGTTTAGAAGTTCTGTAAGCCACTGAAAGCACTCGCTTTCGGTAGGTAAGACCACAATTTTGGGGCGCTCTAAGCCACCGAAATCACAGAGCATCTCAAACAATCAGCAAGTCAAATTAAGGTCTTCAAGCGCCGAAATACAAGTGTAATGATGGCATGTTAGCTTCCAAAACTGATGGGGAAAGATCAAATTGCGACCTAGTGATTAAGATTTGAAGCAATTATGATTTGATATGATTCAACTAAATCTATCAAACCCTATATCTCTGCCACCATTTCCGGATCTGATTTCACCCACATCTTCTGCAGTAATTTCACTCACCTAAAACCAGTCACGTGGCCTACTATCTCTTCATTTTCCAAAGTATGTTATTCTTATCATGATTTGAAATCTCTCATTGCCTTATACATTCCTAAAAATCATGCCTTTGTTTCCCTCATAACTCGCCCTTGTTTTTGTTGAGCCCTAACTCACCTCCATCAGCACTAATCTAGTCCCCCAAGCCCAATTTTGTTTTGCAGGCACAAAAGAGTTCAATTGCAGATAGGGAGAGGAGGAGCAATACTCAGAAAAGAGCTCAGTGACATAGCCTATTTGGAATCACACCCTGAGGTGTGTCAAATGTTCAAAGATTGTGGATGTTACAGGTATTATGAGAAGCTCTAAGGCTTTAACCAAGGTGTTGCAGAGACTTTTGTCTTATCATTTGATGAAGCCAAAGCTAAAGCTGGAACAAAACGCTAATTGAAGACAACAAGAAACCACATAAGGTTACTAGGTATTTGATGCTTCAAAAGGCAAAAAATATTAATCATACAGGATTGGAAGATCTTGCTCAAGCTGCAGAGGCCCTGAATGAGCAGCCTTGAAGATTAGGAAGCTGGTAGAAAAATCATTTTTGTAATGTTGAACTCTGTTTGAAAACAGAGCTTTTGGTAGCTTAGACAAGCTTTCACAGCTTTCCTTAGCCACCGAAAGTAGAGATTTCAGTGGCTTACAGGTTAGAATTTTGGCTCACAAGCCACCTAAAGCACAGAGACAAGCAGAATGATTATATTTTCGCTTAGATCTAATGTTTTTGCTTCCAAATCATTTGAGGAAGATTCTAAATGAATGATAAAAATAAAAGGGATAGAGATCACTCTCTCTTTTAAGTTTTGAAGTTGTTGCAAAGGATATAAGGGTTGAAGATCCTTTCTATTTTTAGTCAAGATGAGGTCCATCTGTGAAAGGAATATTTTAAGTGCCTTGTCATCACCTTGAAGGTTTTTGAGCTTTTCAAATATTGCTACAGCTGTCGAAGACATGAAGACTATCAAGATGGAGGCGAGGAGATTTACTGCAAAAATGGCGTTTTTACTGTGCTGAGTCATCATTTTCAAATGATGATTCTGAGTGACTGTAGAATCATTTTGTGGAAAGGGAGGAAATTTCTGTTCCTAACACTTCTGAGAACAAAAAACTCTCTCAGTTTTCCTACAGGTGTCACATATTGGGAGAATCGAATCCATCTCTGAGCCCTAATTTTCAGATCTCGGAATTTTCCTGTTTGACACATGTTTTTGAAATATAGATCTCGGGCAAATAAAAATGAATCTAAAAGAACTGAGAGAGGTTTTTGCTCACAAGAAACCAATATACAATAAAATATTTTAGTTTATACACAGGTGTCAAATATTTGGAGAACCGAATCCATATATGAGCCCCAGGTTTCAGCAGTTTGGCCCAATTTTTGTGGTAGGCAGTTTTATGTTCTTCATCAGAAAAGTCATAGTAAAACTCCTATTCATTTGAAGAATAAAAGATAATCATGCAGATGTCATTGGAAGAGTATTCACCCTCCAGCATATAGAGAAAGTTGTCAAAGACTTTGCTTATGATTGGGATCTAATCCCTAATTTATAGGATCTTAAACTGTTTTGTAAAGGCTATAAAGCCTGTGACTTCTTTAGAACAAGTGGTTCGATTTTGGAGATTGACAGACATTAGGATATTGGAACTCAGAGCAAAAGACATCAATGATGAAGGTTGACAAGTAGAAGTGTGGCTTTCTCAGGGTAGGTGCCTTTTGATAATATTGGATTGTTGTTTTAAGTTTTGAAGACACAATAGACGCCCAAGGGAAATATTCACCGGTTGTTAACAGATGATGGGCTATTGGAGCCCACTCAGCCTTAAAGACTGAACAATTTGGGAGGCCAAAGAGCCTGAAGAGCATGACTTCCAGTAAAGAATAAGGTTCCCTAAACCAAACAATCGGGTAGAGGTTATCAGCCTTCGGCACAAAACTACTAGGTTTAATCATCCATGATTTCATCATCTCGTCAAAACTGTACCTAGTTTTATATGATGTTATGAACTCAGGGCTAAGGGTTTTCATAGTCGGCTTAAGAGAAAAGGCTCTGAGAAAGACCTCAGGGAAGAATTTTGTCAATTGCGACCCTGTACATTTATTGAACGACCGGTCTTTAGGATTAGCATTTTCCACTATCCATTTAACTGGGCCTGTGTAAGGTAGGACGGCCGGCCGGGTAGCAATGGCATGGATTTGAGAAGCCCTAATCTTCTCATATGCAGGTCAGTCTTCCTTGATGTCAAAAAGATCATGATTATCAAAAATTGAATATATTTTAGCCTAGTCCATTTGGTATGTTTCAGTGGCCCTCTCACTGGTATCTCAGAAGACACCAAAATTGGTGTCTTTAGTCAGCAAATCCCTGTGGACAATCTTAGACCGAGTATTTTGTGACATGTTTGCAAAGTCTGGAAATTCTGGAAAATAAATAAAATCAAATCAAAACTAAATCATTAACAAAAAAACCCTAAACAACAAATTCAAAATGACAATGAACCAACGTGATAATAACTGAAAAATTGTGAAAATGACCCTTGGTAAGAAAATCACAGTAAAATCCATGTAGTAGAGTAAATCCCAACAGTGAAAACGATAAAGGAAAATAGGAAAAATCGTGTGTTTATCCATTTTTGGTCGGATCAAATATGGACATTAAGATCAAGAGAAACGAACGACTGAGATTACCCCTTGTGAGATGCGGGATCGGGTTTAGAATTTTTATTTTCAAACTTTGATCAAAATTCCTGCAATCCACAATCCACAATTGTGGGTTGCGGGTTTACAAATCACAAAGCAATGGACAAAACTGTTTCCGAAATCCGCAACCCAAAATCGCGGGTTGCGGGTTTCGGAAATAGAAACAAGGTTAAGAAATCAAAACAACTTTCCCGCGTCCCGCAATCCGAAATTTGTGGGTTGCGGGTTTCGGGAACACACAATGCAGTTTATTGACATAATGATTTCCCGCAATCCGAAATCCGGAATTTGCGGGTTTCGGATTTCGAGTTTCAGGATTTCAAAAATTTCTAAAATATTAACATAGTCTTTCTGCAACCCATAATTTCAGGTTGCGGGTTTCGGGTTGACGAAATTCCAAAATAAATAACAAACGATTCCCGCAATCTGCAATTGCGCAATTTCGGGTTTCGGGATTTCGGGATTTCGGATTTGCGGGAAGAAAATTACATTTTGAAGGAAATGAAGGCTTTTCCGCAAATCAAGAAAACAACCAGAAACTCAGAAATTTTCTAAGGGAAAAATGATAATTACATAAACCAAAAAGCGTAGGTGTGAGATTATACAAACAAGGTTTTAAAAATCTCATTTTGGTAACAAAGTTACCCAAATACCTTTGTATTTACAAAAATTGGGGCTCCCATGATCAAATGAAGCATGGGATCTCTTGTACCTACAACACACCCTCCTCTCTCTATATCTCTCTCTACCTCTCACTCTCCCTAAAGCACTAGATCCCTTAACCCCTAAACCGTTGAACCATTCAACCTTGTAATCCCACAGCCCTAACTCCTAAATAACCTAACCCATAATCCTTAAAGTCCAAATCCCTAAGACCTTAAACCTTAAGTCCTAAACCCTTAAATCCCTAGGAGCCTTAAAACACCTCTCTTTAGCCATTCATTTATACACTTTTGAAGTATCTTCCAATGTATGCAAATATTCATGAAGTATTGAACATTTGGCATTAAGTGGGGTAAACGTTGGTGTATTAATGGCGGGAACATTATGCAGGGGCGCGCACACATAATTTTTGTGTATGGGTTAACAACGCATGCGCTCTTTTTTTGGATATGCATTAACAACGCATGCGTACACACACTTCTTTTTGCATGCGCATTAACAACGCATGTGCGCATAAGAGCACGCACAAACTTCTTTTGTCCACATCAGTGGAGGCTCGCCATTGCCGAAGCAGGAGCACGTACGCGTGTTTATAGGCATTTTCACGTGTTTGTTTTTTTGCGCTCATGTGCTATCATTGCGGTGTTTTTGGATACCAGCTTCGTGCGGATACCCTTACTTTTGACATAATTTTTCGACATTTAGTTGAATATGAAAATTGTGATCCTCTCCAAATGATTATTCAATGAGCTGTTGGAACTGGGAAGTCTTATCGCTATATTTATCATGCTCTTTCTACTTCAACATCTACTAGATAAATTCCATTGCTTATTCTTGCTCCAATAAGAATAGATGCTTTTAATATTCATGCAAATATAATACATCTAGCTTTAAAAACTTCTATCAAAGATATGGGAACACTATAAGGGCCATGTCTAGCAATATTTCATGAAGAAATGTGGCATATTCACTATCTTTTGTTTAAGGAATTGAGCTTTATTGGAGAAAGGTTATTCATGCAGATTGATTCTAGATTGCGAGAATCATTTCCAAAGATAAAATGTACTCCTTTTGGTGGTAGAATCGATCATTCTTGTCGGTGACATTTTCCAATTGCCTCTTGTCAGAGATAACCCTTTGTATGGGAAATGTTTGTGGAAAACATTCAATATTTTTTTCATTTTGGATACATTATTCCAATATCAAGTTGATAATCCAAAACATGAATCTTTTTAGAGATTGTTAACATAAAAAATGCAAAACCCCTTCTTGATGATTGGTATCTTCTTATGTCAAAAGTTGATATGAGGTTACCTCCAATAGAAAGGAGTTTATTGTTTGGGATGGGTTAAATTCAAGTTGATTGTGAAATTGAAGAATATGGGAATAATCTTCAATCATGCGAACCAAATCAGGTTGAGAATTTAGCATTGCTTCGCATGCTTCCATTTTACCCCCACACCAACCTTCATTAATATAAGGAGAAGTCCAAGAGCGATCTTTAAAGCTCGAGCTACGTTGGATTCCACTTGTCCACATAAGGAGAGGCGAGCTTTGCATGTGCACCCCCATTAGGGATATGGATATAAACAAATGGGGACCATTTGGTGTAAGGAGGATCATGATTCAAAAAAATAAGCCCTTTTTAAACCTTTCTCCTTGGTTAGCCATGGTATCAGCCTCCACATTGTTCTGCCTTAGGATGTGATAGAAGTGAATCCGAGAGATGTCGCTAATGGTTGATACAATTCATTTTTTTATACTGTTCATGTGCTTATCATTACCTCTTTGGATTTTTATCATTTTATGTATTACAATCTTGGAGTTTCCGAGGATGGCATAATGATCTATATGCAGGGAGACCATCGTTTCAACCCCTTGGAGGAGAGCCGCCCATTCTACTTGATTGTTTGTTCTCCTTCCGAATCCCCACACATACTGAAATAACCTTTTACCTCCAAGATCATAAACAACCCCTCCTGCACCTGCCACCCCTTATTGTTTCCATGTTTATGCACCAAAGGTTTATTATATTTCATGACGAAGTCATCCAAAAACTTATTGGAGAAAGAGATTTCTAGTACAGGTTTGTCTTGGTAAATTTATCTTATATGATTTGAATTCAAATTTTAATGCAGCATGGGAAGTTTGAAATATATTGATTATATATATATATATATATTTTTTAGGTATGAATGGAAACATGGAGGCTCTTCCCACATCCATTATTTCCTATGGTTTTAAGGGGAACCTAACATGGATTTGTTAGATTGGTCAAACCATTATATTGTGGATGATTCAAAGGATTTATTCAATTGATATGTTATTGTATGGAATCCACGTGAGATGAGATTCATTGAAGGAAAATAGTCATTCCTCAAAGTAGAAATGACAATCTGTATTTGTTGAAAATGACACCAATGTTATCTTTTAATGCCTCAGACAATTATGAGCACTTATTGAATTATGTCCAAAGACATACAAAGTGTAGTTCAGATTCTCATTTGATAAAAAGGGATCTATTCTCAAATGTCACTATATGACAAGGGTTGAATGAAATTTGATCCTACATGCAATGATGATAGGGTTAATGTTCATAATGTTTATCTTCTTACAATGTGGCATGTTAATGTTGATTGCCAACCTTTGGTTTTCCAACATGTCGTGTTAACATATATTGTTAATGTTAATTTTTCAGAATTTACTTCAATATGATCTAGGCTCTTAACTGAGAGAACAACATGTACAATATATCTACATCATATCAATCATGGACACAATAATGCAAGGACACACGAGACACAAAGTTTACTTGCGGAAAACCATAAAGGTGAAAAACCCCAATAACTTCCTCAGAGATAGATAGAGCAATGATACAACCCAAGCATAAGAGATAGACATATCCTAGAAGCAACTTCTCCTCCTCTACAAGTGCGCCACTCTTCCGAGAGTGTGAGAGAGAATAGAATGATGAAATAGAGTGCCTCCCGCACTCTATTTATACTTGAATTGACTTGCCTAATTACCTTTACTAGGTCGGCCTCAACTTAACCACATAACACAATGCTAACTGGGCCGACACCCAATAGGGTGTTCTAATAACCCTTTGAACCACATGGCCGACCCCCAATAGGGTGGTCTAATAACCCTTCGACCCACATGACTTATACAGGGCCAACCCTAACAAGGTGGTCTAATAACCCATCAAGTATAAGTTACGACACTTACAATATAAATAACGACACTTCTGTATAGAGGAATAATAACATCTCTATAGGAATACAATCACTTCAGTATAGAGGAATAACACCATCTCTATACGAGTACAATATACATATATGAAATACGTTCCGAAGTTACATATACATCAACACTCCCTCTTAACTAGGAAGGTATTTCTCGACACAGATCTGCTAGCACAAGTCTTCTTCTTTGGATCATCATCAGGGAATCATCGTCATTGTCACTATTGCTGCTATCTCAATCAATCTCTGAATCTACTCATCATAGGAAGTTCTACAGAGCCAATCCTTTTTCATACTGGATGTAGGCCCACCGCCTGCAGGTCTTCATCATCACTGGCCATACTGTGGAATCCTCAGGACTTATTACGTGCATCACAAAACCTCGAAAGAGCATCCCAGGCTGTTATGAGAACACAGCTCTGCCTGTCAGATCTTCCCAGGAGCACATTACATGTGACCCCATCACAAAACCTGGCTGTAGCATCCCAGGATGTTACGAGCACTCAACTCTACCTGTCAGATATCCCAGGAGCACATTACATGTGATCTCACCACAAAACCTGGCTGTAGCATCCCATGCTGTTACGAGAACACAACTCTACCTATTGGATCTCCTAGGAGCATATTACATGTGGTCATGGCAAAACCTGGCTGTAGCATCTCAAGCTGTTATGAGCACTCAGCTCTACTTGTCGGATCTCCCAGGAGCACATTACATGCCATAGGACAAAACCTCGAAAGAGCATCTGCCAAATATCCCAGGACTAGATTACATGCCATAGGCAAGACCTAAAAAGACTATCTGGAAATCTCCCAGGGCTGGATTATATGTCCTCCCAAAGTAGAACCTCGAAAGAGCGTTTTCCAGATATCCCATGGCCACATTACATGCCATAGGAAAAACCTTGAAAGACTATCTGCAAACCTCCCAGGGCTGGATTACATCCTTATTTGCACAACTTGTCCATGGCCATAAAGTATCATCCTAATACTCATGATCATCGTTCACGAAGCACAACCCAGATGCACATCACACAACACTTACATCTACGCCATGGGAGAACACATCTACAACCATGTGAGAATGGAAAAACACTTATATTGAAGCCAGGGGAGAACACATCTACAACCATGCTCAAATTTCCCAACACTTATATCCCAGCCATGGGAGAACACATCTACAACCATGCTCGAATGGCCCTAGCACTTATATTGCAGCCATGGGAGAACACATCTACAACCATGCGCGAATGGCCCCAACACTTATATCGCAGCCATGGGAGAACACATCTACAACCATGCTCGAATGGCCCTAGCAATTACATCACGACCATGGGAGAACACATCTGCCACCATGTCGGAAAATCCCAGCAATTACATCGCGACCATGGGAGAACACATCTACAACCATGTCCGAAAAGCTCATGTGCATCTGTGTCTTCGGAAATCATCACACATAATCCAACTGATTATGTAATGCATCCACCTGATACATGTCATCACATATGATCATCCTGATCATCATCACTGCATCGTCCCGATGCATGTCATCTAGAGCAACATCCTGAAGCTCGTCATCCATGATTATCTTGATCATATAATGCATCCACCTGATGCATACCAAGTATCTACCTGATACATATCATCATACATGATCCACCTGATCATACAATGTATCCACCTTATATATATCAACATACATGATCATCCTGATCATACAATGTATCCACCCGATACATATACAGATACATGGTCCAAGCATCCAACATGATGCATACACATATACATGATCCAACTGATCATAACAAGCATCCAACATGATGCATACATACATACATATAAATGATCCAACTGATCATATCCAGCATCCAACATGATGCATAGATACATACATATAAATGATCCAACTGATCATATCCAACATCCAACACGATGCATATACAGAGCAGTAACTGGAGCATCGTCCTGATGCTCATCATCCAGCGCTTACATCCATAGCCATGTGAAGGATCCTCCTTCCACCATGCTTGCAACGGCTTCAGCAAATGTCTCCATCACTTCTTCCTCGAAGTGTCGTCAATCTGAAGAACACCAAGCCTCTCTCTGAAGTATTCGAACTTCACTCTGGCTAGTGGCTTTGTCAGCACATCTGCAACCTGCTCATCCGTCGCAACATACAAGAGCTTCACTGCTCCTCTCTGCACCATATCCCTGATATAATGATATTTTATCTCTATGTGCTTCAACCTGTCGTGGAACACCGGGTTCTCAGACACCTTCACACAACTCTGGTTGTCACAAAAGATACCAGTAGCCTCCAGTGGGAGATCAAATAACTCAGACAGTAGCTTCCGGAGCCTTAGTTCCTCGTAACTAGCCGAACAAGCTGCAACATACTCTGCTTCGGCTATACTCAGTAATACGTAGGACTACTTCCTGCTAAACCAGAATATCACACCTGATCCCATACTGAAGCAACACCCAGATGTGCTCTTCCTATCTGCAGCACTGCCTGCCCAATCTGAATCAACATAACCCTGCAGGTTAAACTTTTAATTCGCATCATACTTGAGCCCATAATCAATCCCTTCTTTCTGGGAGAAGCCACGAGCTACAAATCTTGCTTTATATTTTTCCATGCTACCATCTGCAGCATGCTTGATCTTATAGATCCATTTGGAAGTCACAGCAGACTTCCCTTCAGGTCTTGGGACTGCATCCCAAACATCATTCTTCATGATCGACTGATCATGGCATTCTTCCATTACTTCATCCCAGATCCTGGGAACTTCAATATATTCAATTGATATCTTTGTTGCTGGAACAAATGTTGTAGTCCTTCTTTTGCAGGTGAAGGTATACGATCTTTCCTACAAAACAAGTTAAATTGCATGATTAGAAACATCTCATAGTTTTTAGAACAAATTCTTACACATAAAGAAATATGTCATACAGTCATGCAATTATTTTAGCCAATGCTTCAATACAACATTCATCCATATCCTGTAACTTTCTAGATGCCTTCCAATCTCTACCAGAACATTGTTAAGAGTTTGCACTACTCCCAACATGTTAGCAAAGAGGTTTCATTCTAGATAAGTAGCAATGGAATATTGTACAGTGCCATAGGCCACTTACCCATCACATGCATATTAATAGTATACTATTCATTAATGCAATTATTCTAATATGCATAATACACAACCTAAGTCTAGGAACATAAGCATATACATCATTGAACAACATTACTTAAACAAACAAATATGTAAGAAATGACAATTCAAATACTTATCTTTGTTTGGTTGTTGGGTGGACTCCCTCTGAATCTTTGCAACTCCATTCTGATGTGGATTGTGAGAAGTGGTCGACTCCCTCTAAATATCTGCATCCTTGCCACAGTATTTTTTAAGGATTCTAATATTCCACTTAAGTATAGTATCATAGGCGATTATTTTGGACTGAAAAAAACATGTATATAGATAGGTAGGCAAATATTAAATATGAAACATGCAATTTACTACTAAAATGTGTAAATTTTGGCGAATATTATGACAAAAAAACATATTTTATGTAAATATAGGCGATATTCGACACTAAAAATGACCAAATAGCAAATTTAAGTTTTGAAAAAAAACCCCAAAAATAGCCAATTGGCTAAATTTCGCCCCTAAAAATTACTCTGAGATTCCTTGGAGAAACTACTGGAGTGTGCTCCCTCTTGATCTTTGCTTCCTGGATTACCTGTCCTTGAACTTATATCCATCCTCGATCACTATGCATGCTTACAAGTATCATTATTGTGATATCCTCGAGATCTCATACATAATCATACATTTATTAGTATATTCTCAATACTATCAAAACACAATAATCTTAAGCATGTATAGTCATGATCATTTCAAATAGAAATAATAAGCATTAGTATTCAAGGACTTTTATGGTTAGTCATATCATAAATTAAAGTAAGAAACATAATATGCCTAAACATGTGATTACTCAAACCTATACTTTCATGACTCTTTTGGTTAGTCATATCATCAATTAAGGTAAGAAACATAATATGCATACACCCATGTTTATTCAAACCTATGAATAATCATTATCAATCATGCCATGTATACTTATCTAGTAGATCCTAACACAAGGTAGGATTCTAACTTGATATAGGAAAAACATACCTGGATTAGCATGCTAGCTAGTTATGTCTAACATACCCGCATAATGTCTTCTTGTTTTCTTAAATGACTTGTGCTAGTAACCTGCATATCTCATAGGTTAACCATTATAGAACCAAGTTATACATAGCTCGTAAGTAGATCTTCTATGTGATCCATGGAAATGGATGAACCTTTGTCTTCATGTCACCATGGTCATATGTTCTTGAACTACAATATGATTTGTCTTTCTTGATGTACCTTTCATGTTAGCGAACAACATAAACCTCATACAACATCACAATGCATTAGTACAATCATAAGTGTCAGAACCTTAATCAATGAATATCTTCTATCATGTATTCATAATTTTATTAAGGTGATACGACAAGTCTAAATTTAATCAAGATTGTAATAACCGTAATAATATGAAGACAAACATACCATAAACTTAATCATGAACAGATCTCGAAACATACCTCGATAAGTCATACCTATCGAGATTGCTTGTAATCTTATTATGTAAGGTCTTAGCCTCACCTCCCTCTGAAACATGAACTTCTTCACTTATGCAGGTGACCAATCCATTCTCTTATAGGATTAACCCAATCCACTTGATTTGCAGGAACTTGATGAGCTGATCAAGCTCGTATACTCATAATTTGAAAAATGCAAAGTTTCACCCCGCAAATTTGCCTTTGAAACTTCTAGATTCACTCGACATGACCCCGAACTAGGGTTTGATAAAGCCCACCCTTCTATCCAATCAAAAGGTTCGATCCAAAGCTCTAAGCTTGTATTTTTCTGAGGAGCTTCCAGCCACAGATTTCAAAAATTTCCATTTTTGCAGAAGCCCTAACTTTCCACTTTTCCGATCAAAGTCCCGAACTAGGGTCTGATCAAGCCCGACCTTCTTCCCAACCAAAAATTCTGATCTTGGTCTTCAAATTTCGATTTTGATGAGTAGCATTCAGCCGTAGTCTCCGATTAAAAAAATTCCAACTTTCTCTGAAACCCTAAATTCCGAAAGCCATGAATGAAGGTGCTAAAAAATAATTATGTTTTGACATAAATATGTACCTGATTGTTTCTGGTGTAATTCTGAACTTTTCAATCCACAGGGTCTGAAAACGTTTCCTGTGATATCCCGACCTATCATCTTTCCAACCCCAAAGGTATGACCTCAAATGGATTCTCTGAGAGAGAGTTATGCCAAGTGTCGCAACGTGACCTGTTTATGGGATAAACCATGAGAGCTAACTTATATGGCGTGCCACATGTCACTGGTTCAGTTTCGGCCTTTGAATAAGTTACCTGATAAATTAAAGTCTGTGCACTACCTCTCACTTTTTATGAAATTTCATTTGGAGCTTCCTAGCCCAAGTTATGACCTTTTTACCAAGGTCACATGTTTATGACTCATATCTAGAAGAGGCAGAAACCCTATATTGTACAGATCATAAATCACAAATTACAATGAATTAGAAGTTTTCCTTTGGACAAAAGGTACATGGGGATCTTAGCTTCTCCTTGTACGATTTTCAGACCCTGAAACCTCGCCAAAATATATTTGTAGTGAAATTTCTATGATGACTGGTTTTTTCTATATCAAGCCCTAGCTTCGCAATTGCAGCAAGTGTCATACATGCCATACCATGCCTTCTTTCAGGATAGCTCTGATACCATGTTAATTTTTCAGAATTTACTTCAATCTGATCTAGGATCTTAACTGAGAGAACAACATGTACAACATATCTACAGCATATCAATCATGGACACAATAATGCAAGCACACAAGAGACACAGAGTTTACTTGGGGAAAACCATAAAGGTGAAAAACCCCAATAACTTCCTCAGAGATAGATAGAGCAATGATACAACACAAGCATAAGATATAGACATCTCCTAGCAGTAGCTTCTCCTCCTCCACAAGTGCGCCACTCTCCCGAGAGTGTGAGAGAGAATAGAATGATGAAATAGAGTGCCTCCTGCACTCTATTTATACTTGACTTGACTTGCCTAATAACCTTTACTAGGTCGGCCTCAACTTAACCACATAACACAATGTTGACTGGGACGGCACCAAATAGGGTGGTCTAATAACCCTTTGACCCACATGGTCGACCGCCAATAGGGTGTTCTAATAACGCTTTGACCCACATGACTTATACAGGGCCGACCCCAACAAGGTGGTCTAATAACCCATCAAGTATAATTTACGACACTTACAATATAAATGACGACACTTCCGTAGAGAGCAATAATAACATCTCTATAGGAATACAAACAGTTATGTATAGAGGAATAATACCATCTCTATAGCAATACAATATACATATATGAAATACATTCCCAAGTTACATATACATCAACAGTTAAATATGCTTCAAAGGAATAAAAAAGGTATAAATGTTATCAAGACATATTGAAAAGAATTACAATATCAAGAACCTTTGAAGATAGAGCTTTGTGTGCATGTACAATATTCCCTACTAAAACAATTGTTGATCATGACATTGGAGCTCAAAAAACATGCCATATGTTGCTATTTAGCTGCCTCTTATAGTTTGTATTCCAAATTTGTTTTCCTTCATTGTTGGCCAAAGGATATTCAAAAAAATATCTATAGATAGTCTTTGCTCATATCAAAACACATTTGTTCATATATATCAGCAATGAACAAATTTTCTAGAACATTTTTCTATGATAGAAACAATAAGATCTCGGGCCTTTGATGCCCAACGTAAGAATGATCAATGGAAACCTAGAGATGTGCATGACATTGTTTGAGTATAGCCAAGATTTTATTCTACTCCCATTGAGGATTCAGATGACTTTGAAACCTTTTCTTGGACTAAGTTACTTTTGTACAAGCCATTTCGCAACATCTCCACACATATAGGACTTTCAAGTGAAATGGTCATTGAAAATTAGAGGAATTTTCGATATAGACCATGGCATGTTTATCGGGCCCCTTGTTCATCTGATCATCTTGAAGAGGACGAGGATACCCATTAACAAGTAGTCAATGATGAGGAATATTTTGAAGAATGGAAACTTTTAGCTTGATTAGTTCCTCCAAACAATGTGGACGTTTCTGATCTTCAAACTCTTGGTAGAAGGGACTTTGATTTATGCTTTAATTGGGAGGAAATAACATATTCAAATGGTTGTATAGAAGAGTCTATGGATTTTATAAGGAATGCTCAATCAAGGGGTGTTATTATTGACAATTATCATAACACATTTTCTGCTCCCTCTTCTCTTTTCGAAAAGAAAAAGAATTGCTTTTGACCTAATTTTTCGACATTCAGTTGAATATGAAAATTGTGATCCTCTCCAAATGAGTATTCAACGAACTGTTGGAATTGGGAAGTATTATTGCTATATTTATCATGCTCTTTCTACTTCAACATCTACTAGAGAAAGTCCATTGCTTATTCTTGCTCCAATAAGAATAGATGCTTTTAATATTCATGCAAATACAATACATTCAGCTTTAAAAACTTTTATCAAAGATATGGGAACACTATGAGGGCAATGTCTAACAATAGTTCATGAATAAATGTGGCATATTCGCTATGTTTTGATTAAAGAATTGAGATTTATAGCAGCAAGGTTCTTCATGCAGATTGATTCTAGATTGCGAGAATGATTTCCAAAGAACAAATGCACTCCTTTTGGTGGTAGAATCGATCATTCTTGTTGGTGACATTTGTCAATTGCTTCTTGTTAGAGATAACCCTTTGTATGCAGCAATACAATAGGGAAATTTTTGTGGAAAAGATTCAACATTGTTTTCACTTTGGATACATTATTCTAATAGCAAGTTGATAATCCAAAACATGAATATTTTTAGATATTGTTAACATAAGAAATGCAAAACCCCTTCTTGATGATTGGTATCTTCTTATGTCAAAAGTTGATACGAGATTACCTCCAATAGAAAGGAGTTTATTTGATTCAACAATTCATTTGTTCACAACAAATAATTTGGTCACCCTACATAATAGGCTCATGATGAAATATTTAAATTATCTTATTGCACTATGTAGTGATGAGAAAACAAGGCACACAGACAGTGTTTCTACTAACAATGATCAATTAGAAAACGAAGTCCTCTTATGCCTTGGTTAGCATGTCATGTTGACATGTAACTTCTGGGTTGAAGTTGGATTATTTAATGGTGTGCTTGGTTACATTCAAAATATTTTCTATATGCCTCGAAGAAAACCTCATGTCCTTCCAATGTACAATACTGGTTTTTTTGTAAGTACATTGGTGCTCCATTTGACACAAGTAATCCAAAATTTGTACCAATAAAACCTATTATTAGAGGACTCATAAACAAATTCCCATGAAGATGGCATGGGCCCTTACTATACACAAATCAAATGATTTGACTTTAGGACAAGCCACAATTGATATTGGGAACACGAGAGGCAAGGTTTGACTTTCAGAGCCACATCAAGAGATCAATAGATGTCTTGTGCATATCACCACCTTTCTCTTTTGAGTGTTATGACAAGATGAAAAATAGTGCATCTGCTACAATTAGGATGAAAGAAGAGCAATAATTGAACTCATTATCATTATAACATCCTATATATAAATTTCCATTAAGCATAGAATACATGTGTTATATTCATGTTATTGTCATTTGAACTTAGTATTCCTATTTTTATCATTTCTTAACTTTTGTAATACTTGTTTTCGTTCATTGTACCCATATTATTAGTTAAATAAAATGAACATCTTATCTCACATGAGTTTTAAATTATTTTATTTCAATTGTAGCTTTGTTCACTACTATCCATTGATATTTTAACTATTTTTCATATTATGTCTTCTTCTTAAAAGATACAATAAAAAAATTGCAATATTTTCTATTGAATTTTATTATGTTGTTTAAATATAATTTGTTTAACATTTGTTCCAATTACAAATGATTGAAATCATCCTGTCAAATTACATTTACGTATGTGTACTGTTATGTCCAAGAAAGTCATAGAAATTGTAAATATATGGATGTTTTCTTGTAGGTTATTAAACCAAAATTACTTGTATTAATGATTTCGAGTACTTGTTTGTAGAAATTATCAACTTTATTATATATATTAAAAGAAAAAAAATGATTAGCTCTATAGTTTGGACATTATAGATGCTTTAAAATTTGTCTTTGCTCTCGATGATATAATGCAATAAGAAGAATTCATTTCTACTTTAAAAATAAGATCAATATGAAAAATGGATTTCAACGTCACTTATTTGATGTCATCCTTTTATCAAAGATCAAGGAAATAGTTCACGATTTTTTGCATGTTTGTGAAAGAGAGGTTGGTCGAAAGAGAGAATGGCTACAATGACAAAGGGGTTGTAATGTCACTGTTGATCTAAATTGATGTTCCATGTGCCATAAATCTAGTTGCAAATTTGAATATCGAGAGAGCTTAAGAAGATATATAGGTATGTCTAAATTACTTCTAAATGTTTTCTTTAATAATATATTTAACCATATTATGTCCATTATAATAACTATATTTACTTAAATGAGTTTTTAATATTATATTTTTTTTCATGTAGAGTCATAGAAAATATGTTTGCTTATAAATTTCATCGAACATATGATGAGATAAACAAACAGGAGCAATTGATTGTTTATATTCATCACAATGTCTCTAGCTTGAGTGCATTTGAATGCCACATTCTCAACTATGCACTTCCTTTTTTTTTAGGATGGGGGCTTCACTCTTCCAAATTAAACATATTTACCAATACTATGGGGTCGATGTAAATTATTCTTGCATCAGTCGTGAATGTAGATATACAAAATTCTTTGGTGTAGATCAATTTGATACAATTGAACATATATTGTATAATTTAAATAAGAAATTGTGTGATTTATATATTCATATTGTATATTTTTGTTCTAAGTTTAATATATTCCTATTTTACATTAAAGAGACTAATGTATACATATTACATTTCTACATTCAACTAAGAATTAATTTCAACTAAGGATGTTAGATTTCATTAATGATGTTATATTTGAAATAAGGATGTTTAATTTAAAATTGCTAATAATGATGTTAAGACATTTCAAAGTCAGATTCTTAATTTCAAAATGTAAGCTTCTCTTCTTAATCATGTTTTATAAACTGAAATAGAGATTTATTAAATAGAGATTTTCACATTAATGAGTTAGTTGATGTGGCATTGTCTCGATACTGATTTTTCATTCTTGAAATGTGGTGATGTTAAATTTCTTGTATTGTCCCAAAGATACCATCAAGCTCAAACAGAACCTGCAACATTATTATTTGAATGTCATGGAATAATGTGACATTACACTCAGCTCATTCAATTTATAACTTTTGTGTAACTTCATCATGTGACATAATATTAATGTGATCCATTTACATTACTAAAGTGATAGAAAACAATATAATATGACATAATATTAAGTTATAAAAAAGAAACATAACACATATATGATACTACTATTGGAACATACAAGTACTTTAAATAATTTAAGTACTTTTCTTTTACTTACTTTTTCTTTATAAGTACCTTAATAATTCATGTATTTTTCTTGTTCGGCATAATATAAAAAATTTACTTGCACTCCACAACCTTTTAGTAAAATTGAATTAAAAAGTGCTATCATCTCCTTCACATAAGGTCACATAAAATTGCAAACTACCCAACATTGACAATCTCACGATTTTCAAGTCTACCTTACGGCAACCCAACTTTTTGAATGTGCCATTTTTGTCAATTCCACCTCCAAATATTGCAATGTTGAATAACAATGAAAGTACTTATTAACCTTATATAACTCTCCATGAATATCTTAATACATCATAACCATATTATTATTATTATTAATGTAAAAATACTATGTTACACATAACTCATACTACTCTTCAAACATACAAGTACTTTCAATACTTAAAAAGTAAATTTCTTGTATTTTTTTTCTTTTTAACATTTACCTATAACAATTAAAGTGTATTTGGTCTTCTTTAAAAAATAAAGACATTTACCAACAACATAACAAATAACTAATAGTACTATTCATACACTATAACATTATAGTACAAATTAGAGATTATACATTAATAATATACATTATACATTGGTATATAACCAACAGGATACCACATAACACAACATAACACATTTCTTGTATTCTTTTTTCTTAACAACTATATGTAACAATTCAAGTATATTTCTTCGTTTTAAGAAAATAAAGACATTTACCAACAATATAGCTATTAAGTATACATTGTAAATTCAAGTGTATTTATTCTTCTTTTAAAAAATAAAAGCATTTATCAACAACACTAGATACTTCAAAACACAAAATAACACATTTTTTGTACTTCTTTTTTCTTAACCACTATTAATAACAATTCAAGTATATTTTCTATATTTTCTGTTTTTTCAAGAAATAAAACATTTACCAACAACATAACACATATTTACAATAAAACATTTCCCCACAACATAACTCATATTTGGTTTTTCAATAAATAATACATTTACCAACAACATAACACATATTTCCTTTTTTAAGAAAATGAAACCAAACGAAACCAAAAGTACTCGATCATACGAAACCAAAAGAACTCGATCATACGTGAACACACAGTCAGCTAGTCGAACGTGAAGACACAACTTCGACTGCATTTATTCTTCCACACGCCTGTGCATGCAAAAACATTTACCAACAACATAACACATATTTCCTTTTTTCAGGAAATAAAACATTTACCAACAACATAACACATATTTCCTTTTTTCAGGAAATAAAGCCAAACGAAACCAAAAGTACTCGATCATACGAAACCAAAAGAACTCGATCATACGTGAACACACAGTCAGCTAGTCGAACGTGAAGACACAACTTCGACTGCATTTATTCTTCCACACGCCTGCGCATGCAAAAACAATGTAATTAAGCAAAAGAAAGAAGGCAAATGTAGATACTGCTCTCGAGAGAAGAAATTTTATAAAGGAAAACAAATACTACTTACTATAAGTTGCTCTACTTGTCGGGGGACTGGGGCTTGTTCACGATCTTGTCAGCTCCAGTTTCCTTGGTATTCTCCGCGCAGTGCTGGTGCTCGTCCTCGGGGCTATAAGACATGTCAGCTCCGAAGGCCTGATTGACAGTACCGTTGCTAATTATCGCTTGGGGATTGTGGAAGACCTTGGGTGTGTAGCTCATGTCGACTTCGTTGGCCCCGGCCTTACGCTCTAGCTTACCTTGTTCATTCGTCATGTTGTTAGCATGTCCACTCTTCATGTTGTTGTCCATTTTGATGATAGGAAATATGGCAGCTTCCTTGGTATTAACCGCGAAGGGCTGGTTGGCGATATCGGGGCTATAAGACATGTCAGCAGCTCTGAAGGCCGGACTGTTGGAGACCTTGGGTTTGTAGCTCATGTTGGGGCTGAAGCTCTGGTTGACTTCGCTGGTTCTGGGGTCACCTTCTCCATTCTTCATATTGTTGGCCATTTTGATGGTATTCTTGGTATCACTGAGCTGGAACTGAATGCGTTCTAGGCCAATAAGATTCCGACTTCGGCCCCAAAAACGCCTTCACTTCAACTAAATCTGCTAAACACGCCTTCACTTCAACTAAATCTGCTAAACACCATATGGTATATAATATGATCAAATCAATATTGATAACTAACTCAAGGACTAGAAAAGCCTTAAAAACTGTAACAGCGAATATACAACTAACGGTTACAGAATGTAAAAACTTAATACTCAACAGGAGCCCAACGTGGGTAAGCAAGATATGAGAAATGCAATGGCATAGCGCCTTCCTGATATAGTAACGGGCGGGCGGACTCCAAATCCGGATTTGAAAACCATCTAGACTCCCAAGCGAGAATATGTGAGCATGGAGGGTAAGCGCACTAAACTTTAAACGGTCTGTTTTGGATGGGTGGCGTTCATGTGTACTTTATTTTCTTTAAAGACAAAATTTTAATAACTATTTTTTTTCATCGATTGCAAGTGTGCTTATTTTTATACATACAAAACTATATATTTAAACACAAAATTTTAATAACTATCTTTTTTTCATCGATTACAAGCAAGAGTTGGAAATAAAACTGCCATGGAGAAGGAGGCCTATCCAAACCATCCTTATTAACATTAAAAAATATTGTTTCAATAATTAATAAAAAAACAAATTTCAACATTTGAATAACTTAAATATAAAATTATAAATTATAAATCATTACACATATACATCGACATTTACATTTATCTTCTGAGGACTTCTGTTAACAAATAAAGTAAGTGCAAGATTATTAAAAGATATAGTTATAAAAAAACAATAAAATATTTTTTAAAATATATCAAATAAAATAAAATGCCATGCATCTTGGGGAAAGCCCCCAACATGCATGCATCTCGGGGAAAGCTTCCAACATGCATCTCGGGGAAGGCTCCTATCTCTTTAGGCAAGAAAATTGTCTCTGTATGCATAAATTGTCTCTCTCTCTCTGCATAGAAAAAGGAGGAAAAAACAAAATGGTTATTTAAACTATCTAACTGAGATCAATACCGTCAACATTTAAACTATCTAACTGACATCAATACCGTCAACAGAAATAAGACAATTTGGAGTTCATAAGTAGATTCCACGAGCTTATCACTGTATCCTGGAGATTGAGTCAACTCTAAAGATACGATTTTTGTCAAGACCGAAGAGGACATGACACTCAGGAACCCGAAATGAAAGATATTGCTCTGCACATGGAAATATGACACTCTGTTCTTGAACCAATCTACATGGACAAACGGATCGGATATCAGTGGAGCGGAAATTTTTTTTATTTTTTAAATCGGATTAATTAGTGTAGAAATTAATTTGTCACCTTGTAAATAAATACCTCGGTGACTATCCTGAAAATGTTAACACGCGATTGTCTAGTCGTTTTTTTTTAAGTTTTTGACTTTGTCCTTTGTCATTGGACAAGATCATACCAATCTCTAAAGCATGAATTTTGTAGAAGGCTTTTGAATTGGATTTTTTTGACCAAATGTTTCATTTGCAGTAGCGAGATTGTTGTTGACCTAAACTTCACATTTCTGTACATTTCACTTGTTTTTGCATGCTCCAAATCAAATAACTGGTGTTTGTGATAGATGTCACATGTAACGTTTGTGGAACATAATAAAATGTAAAAACTAATAGTATGGGGGTAACCGATGTCACATGTAACATTTTCGAAAGTATTAAAATGTAAGGATGTGACATGTAACGTTTTTGAAAGTAAAAAAATGTAAAAAGTAATAGTATAGGGGAGATCTTGTAATGGATGTCACATGTAAAGTGGCCATTAATTTTGAAACGACGTGTCGTTTAGAAATCAATGACTATATAATGGAAATCAAAAGAACATAAAAAGTAAATATGAGACTGAAACTAGAGATTTTAGAGCTTAGGATTAGGTGATAAATATTATGTCGGTCATAAACAAAAAAGAATAATACAAAGTAAAAAGTAAATATGACACTTAAACTAGAGACTTTCCTTTTTACTTTTAATACAAAATAAAAAGTATATATGAGATTTTAGAGTTTTTGTCGAGAGTTTGTAGAGTAACAAAATAATACAAAGTAAACAAAAATGAATAATACAAAGTAAAAAGTAATAAATGTTATGCGGACCATAAACAAAAAAGAATAATACAAAGTAAAAAGTAAAAATGAGACTTAAACTAGAGACTTTAGAGCTTAGGATTAGGTGGCTTAGGTATTGCACTCAAGGAGTTATTCAAGGAGAGGTTTGCACCTAGGGAGATTTGATCCCTCTTAGTGCTTGATAGAGCCTAGGATTTGGATCTATGCTCGTTCTCTCTCAAAAGAATCTTACCTCTCAAGCTTTGGTTGTGACTCGTTTATCTTTTTTTGTAGATGTCACATGTTTTTGCATAATGAATTGGGTTTTATGTGGTATATTTATCATTTAAACTTTGTTTTTGCATCATTTCCTAGATGACACATGTTTTGTATAATGAATTGAGTCTCAATCAAAGAAATCATATATGTCATGTAGAAATTTCCCTCTCCAAAGAATCTCATCCCTTAAGCTTTTCTTGTGGTCAATAGATGTCACATGTTATGCATAATGAATTGGGTCTCAACCAAAGAAATCATATATGTCATATAGAGATTTCTCTCTCCCAAAGAATCTTATCTCTTAAGCTTTGGTCGTGCATCATTTACGTAGATGTCACATGTTTTGCATTATGAATTGGTCCCCAACCAAAGAATTCATATATGTGATATAGAGATTTCCCTCTCCAAAGAAAATTATCTTCTATCCTTTTCTTTTGCATCATTTACGTAGATGTCACATGCTTTGCGTAATGAACTGGGCCCCAATAAAAGAATACATATATGTGATATACAGATTTCCCTCTCCAAAAAATCCTCTTTTAAGATATGCTTATGCATGATGAAGAGCACATCGATAGCTCACATTTTCCCAACTAGAGAAATTATACGTGTGATAAAGAAATTTCCCTCTCCAAAGAATGTTATCTCTTAGGCTTTTCTCACGGAATGTTACGGAGAGCTTCTGGATAACTCACATTATCACAATATAACGGTAGGTTAAACCCTCTTATTGGTGAGGTAGAGTTTGGATGAAGCTAGACTACTTACGTAGTTTTTATGTGGTACATATATTTCCCTTGGAAAAATCAATACTTTAGGTATACCTACTACCATGTATTCTAGCTGAAATATCTAGTTGGTGGTAGTGCTAGAAAAGGGAGTAAGAGGAGTAAAAACTTGTGGCCACCAACATTTTCATAGTTAGTAATCAGTTTTGACAAAAATATTTTTAAACACTAAAGTATAGGAATAGATGTTGTGTATACAATTTTTAAATATATTTTTCCTATAAATATTGGCTATCCCAACATGTGGCCACAAAACACCCAATTGTCAAAAAATTGTTTCTTAACTTCGTGTTTTCACCGTGGAACAATAGCACCCCAAAGAATAAATATAAAATGTATTATTCAATTTCCCTAGGACAAGTCGGCCCAGTCACGTTAGTGAGGTCGGATCCATTAGGTAAAAAGGTCACCCACACATAAAGTATAAATAGAGAGCTTTCTCTCTCAATTGGACACACCTCTTACTCACTCAAGTTCGCATAACAAGAGAGAGAAGACAAGCTCACTGGAGGAGAAAGAGAGAAAGCTGCAGAAGAAATCTTATATTTGGGTTTTCCATTTTGCTTTATATTGTATTAGTGACGAACCTATCTTTAAGGAAGTTGTGGGGTTTTCTCCTTTGGGCCCTTGCATGAAGTTGAGGGACCACTTAGGTGCAATCATGCATTCACAAAATGCGTTAGAATTTAGTAAATTCAAAATGTGCATGCATTACTTAGACTAGGCATGGGCGGACTCCGACCCTGCCATGTCAATTAACATGTAGGATAGGATTCCAAAACGTGCACACGTTATATAGTGATACATAATGCACACGCGTTATGTATCACTATAACATGCGCGTGTTTTGGTGAATATAACCGGGTGTGTGCAAGAAGATGAGGGTCACTTTAGATGCAATGCTACTTTTTTCAAATCTCGTTCCTGATACCTAAAACATAACGCGTTTATGATATTTACCCCCTGCCATGGTAAGACCCGAGCCTAACATGTCATTGGACATGTAGGCTAGGTAACAATATCGCGTACGCATTATGTAGTTAAAAAACGCGTACGCGTTATGTATTTACAAATCGCGTACGCGATATGTAAAACTAAAAATGAATTTAAAAACACAGTCGGCCGATTGTCGACCACCCGCGACACTCACGCATCAGAAACGCGAATAGAGGCGAAATTGACCCTAGACGAGGACGCTTTGTGGCCCACTCAACTATCCGTGTTGCTCGATTCAGCTGGAGAGGAGACAAATTCACCGGTGCATTCTCATCTAGTCAGGTAATTTATTCACCCAAATCATTTTTTTGTGATTTTTTAATCCAAATTACTATTTTTTTTATTGTTTAACCTAGTTTTGTAATATTGATCAAATTGGGAATAACCCAATTTGTAATTAAATTCACACCTCAAAATGAAACCCTTTTCACAAAACTCAAAACTTCATAATCAAACCAAAAATTGAAAAAATTAAAACTCCCCCCTTTCTAAGTCACCCGACACGAGGACACGGGACACGAGTGTCCCCACGAGGCTTCAAATTTGAAGCCTTCAGGCCACTTCAAATTTTACCCACACGTCATAGAAGGCCACTTCAAATTTTACCATGCAAAAAAAATTTAATTTCATGGTAAGCCCTTCAATAATTAAATTAACCACTACTGTTTAAAATTGCAACAGAAGGGTAGCTTCAAATTTCACCCATCAACAATTTTTAGTGGGAAATTGGGAATGCGGCTACTAGCTAGGTGACTTGGGAGTGGGACTCGCTTACTCTCCAATATCCACGTGTTCGATCATCCATGGATCATGGACCATTGGGCCTCTAATAATATCATTGAGGAACTTACGTGGACGGGCTTACACTGAGTAGCCCATGGCTTGAACGCTTCGAAGTTCTCGTGTTTGTAGCGAGCGCTTACGTGTTTAACACATTTAATGGCATCAACAAAATTATTAAAATCTAATGTTAATGGGCGCTCTACATAGAAATTGGAATGTCAACATTTGTGAGTACAATAAATATGTGGATGATTTTGGCCTACTACAACTTTAATATATTGAGTGGATTGATAACCTTCACAATTATATAAGAGATTGTAGCTATGACTAGGAGGAGAGTTAACAATGCAACAAAATCAAGTAATCGAATTTTGTGCATAAAATGAACATAAGACTCCCACCAAATTTCACTGAATCTACGTCTTAACAAAAGAACTCATCGTTTCACGGGATTCCACCCCATCAATCCTTTTAACAGTAATGGCCATAACAGTTGCTACAACCCTAGCGCGAGAAAAATCAATCGAGCTACGCATGACAATACTTGAAACCAGACTTTTTGAACTCCCTATTACGTCATAGGAATCAATACTACTTTCTCCACAACATGTGGCACCCTCAATATCTTCCATCACCGCAATTTACATTTGATAAAAAACTTGTTCCCAAATAGTAATTACCCCATTCTTTGCTCTAAAAAGGCCTCGGTTAACCTAGAATCCAATCCATACAACATGAACACATCCATATATACACATAGAATAAATATTAATAAATTTCTCATAGCCCTTCAATAGTGTTCAATATCTCATAGCCCTTCATAGTGAAATGGGACCCCACCCTTCAAATTTGATCCCTGGTCCCCACTAGACACGGTGACCCCCGGAATTATGACACGTAGGACACGGTGACCCCCGGAATTAATATATTTTAAAAATATATTAAAATTTAAAAATATAGACATATAGATCATCCAATAAAATTTAACATTTACAATTACAAATATTCAATAGAAATTACATTTACAATTACAAATATGAAATATTCAATAGAAATTAGATCATTCACAAATCACAACACATTTGTCATTCACAATCACAAAACACAATGAGACATTGAGACACATAGATGCAAACTCATCACTGCCTTGATCCTCCTCCTCCATGCCTGAATCAACAAACTCATCACTGCCTTGATCCTCCTCCTCCTCGTCTCTGCCAATCTGACTAACTTACTTTTTAATTGTCAAATGTTTAATTTTAAGTTTTAAATGTATGTAAGTAAATGCCATTAAATTGCTTATGTGAGTTTGATTTAATACATGTTCAATTTTGAAGAGACGTCATTATATACCATGTATATGTTTCTAATGATTTTCGTATTAATGTCTTTATTGCAGTTGCGGCTATGGATGCCAATGCCGAAATATTGATTGAGCTTGCCCAATTGAGGGGCATAAGTGAAGCTTTTAGTGGTGGCGACAGGATTCGCCGTTCACTTGCATCAACCTTGGATGCAATTGTGGACACAATTACACAATCTACGAATGTCCTGTATGATATTGCATCTTACAGAGAAAGAAAAAGACAACAATATGCTGATGGACTAGATTACAATGCAGTAAAAAAGCTAAAAATATCCAAAGAGGTTGTATTTGCATTGTTTAGGGACCCTCGGACGGGGTAAATCCCTAATGCAAGCAAGCCGCATATCTCCATTGAGTGGTGCACGTTTCAACCATTTGTTGATAACTGGATGGACAGATGGTACATGGTTTTTGATATGCCACCACACAACAACAGGGAAATTCCCTTATATTTCCTTCGAAAGATGTATGCAGAGTTCGTGTTGCATAAACACGTTAACTATTTTGACATCTTACAGTTCCAGGGGATCGGTGGGGGGATGCCCCAAAACCGACCCAATGCCAGGCTTCGAGACCAGGATCGCCCTATCCCTGCACCTCGCTGGCAGTTGCCTGGGCCAGATGTCCCACCAGCACATCGCATTATTCCGCAGACACGGGATGCTTTTTTGAGTTTGGCACGGACGGTTCTTCGCCATGGCAGGATGGTTCAACATATGGGTGAGGAAGGGACATCTGTCCCTGGTGTGGTACATACACCAGCTCGTCACCATGCAGGACCATCAGCTACTGCAGGACCATCAGGACCATCCACTTCTGCAGGACCATCAGGACCATCCACTAGTGGAGGACCATCAGCTATTCCCCATCCTAGTACTGATCCTCACGAGTGCACGTCATGTGGTCGTCCCTGCTATGGTATTGCATCAGATGTTGCCTTCAGTGGCTTTTTGAGAGAGGTATCTTGATGGTTAATTGTAATAAATTCTTCATTTATTTTCGTCTTTGTACACATATATATAGTTTGAGCTAATATATTAATTTTGTGAACTTGCAGTTGATGATGATTACCGGCAGTGACGCCCCAGAGCCGGATGTTCCAGACTCGACAGGGGGGCATGATGCTACCCATTCGGCAGGCCCATCTTATATACCACCTATTGCCGTATCTCACACCGAGGTAAACATTTTAAAATTTCAGTTTTTTAATACTTGTTAATTTGTTAATTTCCACATACTTTACATTTTAGTTCATTAATGCTATATACGGTCTAATATTTACAATTATTAAACTTGCAGATGGCAGATCCTTCACAGGGGCAAGGTAATGTGGAGGTAGTGCCCATGGTCATACCGTCCCCTGAAACGTCTGGGCTCCAGGTAAACAATTAAAAATGACATTTTTTAAATACATGTTTGTTTGTTGAATCATGCATGTCTAACTACATGAACACTTGCTGACTGTAGGCACCATCCGACACATTTGGCCCATTGCTTGTATTTGCATCTCCCTCCAGGCCATTCGTGAACAAGGGTCGTGTGTATGTGAGGCGTTCTACTCCGAGAAAGACTCCAGCTGCCCACGACCATGGGCTTACTCACACCACGGTAATGTATATCCTTCGATGATATTTGTTGTTTAACTTGAAATCCAGTGCATAAATCGTTTTTGTTAATGTTTGAATTGCATGTTTACTGCAACAGGAACCCGAGTTGTCTGCTGAGAACCTTGCATCGATGGTTGATGCAGCAGTTAGTGCCGCATCTGCAGTGGCGACTGATCACACACAGGTATGTAACTATTTCAACATTATCTTTACATAGTTTATTATTGTTGGACCTATTGTTTATTCATGCATTTCTAACTATTTCAACATTTTTTCATTGTAGCCACCACCAACAGGAGCAGTGCCTGGCCCCCCTGGTTCAACCATCCTGGATGTTCAACCGACGGCTCCATCTGCTACACAAGCAACACAATCTCCTTTGTCAGTTGAGGTGAGATGTCCTTCAGTGACCAAGTGTTTCATGCACTTTCCATGCACCAGTTGATAATTGTTGAGATAATGTATTAGTGTACATAGTTAGTTGAATTTAACAATTGATATTTAATTTGCAGGATCCAGGGATGCACATTGATCCTAGGGATGTGCCTAGAGGATCAACGTCGGGAAAGAACAAGAGAAAGCTTGAGTTTTGATACTTTTGGATAGTTTTGGACACATGTGCTTTTGGATACTTTTGTATATATATGTACTTTTCGATACATTCAGTTTTGGAGACATGTACATTGACTTTATTGTGCATGTACTTTTGGAGACATGTACATTGACTTCATTGGATACATGTACTTTTCGATACTTTTGGATATACATGTACTTTTGGAGACATGCACTTTTGGAGACTTTTGGATATACATGTACTTTTGGAGACATGCACTTTTGGATATATATGTACTTTTGGATACATGTACTTGTGTCATTCTAATGTGTTGATTTGTGTGGATTATCTTTTACTCATGAATGCACTATGTCAAAAGAACAAACTATTATATTCAAAGGTTTCAACGAATTCACTACATGCATGCACTAATTGGTATCTAATTAAAATTTGTGATTTTGGATGATCATTACAAGTTATGTCAAAGTTCTTGCTCGTGTAATTTAATCAAACTAAATGCAATACAATGTTTTCAGGGTTTCAATGAACTCACTCATGCACACCCATTGCCATCAACTACCAATGAAAGTCTAACATTATGAGGTTCTTCTTAAAAAATGGGTAATATTTCCTTGATGATCGTAAATTGAGAACCATTTGTAGCCACTCATATAATACCATCTTCACTTATCTTTGTACATGATAATCCATATAATGTGCTATGTTTTTTAACCTAAACAATCATCAAAAACCTAGAATTATAGGGATATGACAAAGAACCTTATGGGGCACCTTATATATTAACCTTGTGTATACATTAGGATCTTTGTCATACCATTGTTTGAAATGTCATTCAATACCTTCAATTTTATCAACATCAAATTAGTAGACAAAGTGACCCATCTTTGATCTCTTGTATAGGCCTTTGTGTGCCTTATCAATAAGATGTACATCATGAATATTATCATAGGTCTCATACATAGGTGCATCCTCATCCATGCAAACAAAGGTGTCATGGATCAACCTATTATCCCTTTATTCTCAATAATATTAGTATCATTATCTTCCATAGGATCAAATTCAACTCCATCACCCCCCATTATTACTACTCTAAATTACATCCTTAGGAGTTTTGATCATGTTTTTTTGTCTCTTTAGGAGTTTTGAAATATTATACTCTTTCAAAAATAATATGGAAGTTCAAATATTTAAAAGTGACTTAAATTATAAAATGGGCGGAAATTCACCAAGTGTCCCTGAACGGCATTTTCATGCGACTTGCAACTCGACATAACTCGGAAACCGGACGTCGGACCGACGAACCGTCGACTCCGTTGGTCTCCTGGCGTGCGATTACCTCTAGGGGACCCTCTCCCTCGTCTCCCCATGGCCCAGTGGCTTCATTGTGCATTCATTTCGTAAACTAGGGTTTTGCTCAGTGTAATTGCATGCAATCTCGCATTGGTGGGTCAACTCTGCAAAAACCTCCCCCGAGCCAGTGTTGGCAGTGTTCCCACGTCGGCATTGCCCACACACACTTGCGGGAGCCAACGGCACGCAATCTTCTTGCTCCATTTGCTTTTTGGCTCCCGGACGGAAATTCACCAAGTGTCCCTGAACGGCATTTTCATGCGACTTGCAACTCGACATAACTCGGAAACCGGACGTCGGACCGACGAACCGTCGACTCCGTTGGTCTCCTGGCATGCGATTACCTCTAGGGGACCCTCTCCCTCGTCTCCCCATGGCCCAGTGGCTTCATTGTGCATTCATTTCGTAAACTAGGGTTTTGCTCAGTGTAATTGCATGCAATCTCGCATTGGTGGGTCAACTCTGCAAAAACCTCCCCCGAGCCAGTGTTGGCAGTGTTCCCACGTCGGCATTGCCCACACACACTTGCGGGAGCCAACGGCACGCAATCTTCTTGCTCCGTTTGCTTTTTGGCTCCCGGACGGAAATTCACCAAGTGTCCCTGAACGGCATTTTCATGCGACTTGCAACTCGACATAACTCGAAAACCGGACGTCGGACCGACGAACCGTCGACTCCGTTGGTCTCCTGGCGTGCGATTACCTCTAGGGGACCCTCTCCCTCGTCTCCCCATGGCCCAGTGGCTTCATTGTGCATTCATTTCGTAAACTAGGGTTTTGCTCAGTGTAATTGCATGCAATCTCGCATTGGTGGGTCAACTCTGCAAAAACCTCCCCCGAGCCAGTGTTGGCAGTGTTCCCACGTCGGCATTGCCCACACACACTTGCGGGAGCCAACGGCACGCAATCTTCTTGCTCCATTTGCTTTTTGGCTCCCGGACGGAAATTCACCAAGTGTCCCTGAACGGCATTTTCATGCGACTTGCAACTCGACATAACTCGGAAACCGGACGTCGGACCGACGAACCGTCGACTCCGTTGGTCTCCTGGCGTGCGATTACCTCTAGGGGGCCCTCTCCCTCGTCTCCCCATGGCCCAGTGGCTTCATTGTGCATTCATTTCGTAAACTAGGGTTTTGCTCAGTGTAATTGCATGCAATCTCGCATTGGTCGGTAAACTCTGCAAAAACCTCCCCCGAGCCAGTGTTGGCAGTGTTCCCACGTCGGCATTGCCCACACACACTTGCGGGAGCCAACGGCATGCAATCTTCCTGCTCCGTTTGCTTTTTGGCTCCCGGACGGAAATTCACCAAGTGTCCCTGAACGGCATTTTCATGCGACTTGCAACTCGACATAACTCGGAAACCGGACGTCGGACCGACGAACCGTCGACTCCGTTGGTCTCCTGGCGTGCGATTACCTCTAGGGGGCCCTCTCCCTCGTCTCCCCCATGGCCCAGTGGCTTCATTGTGCATTCATTTCGTAAACTAGGGTTTTGCTCAGTGTAATTGCATGCAATCTCGCATTGGTGGGTTAAACTTGCTCACCTTGCAAACATCATCCATCAAACAGAAATTTGATGGAGTTGAAATCAATGGATTGCTTGTCAAAATAGGCATTCATAAGTTTGCGTAATTGAATACTCCTCTTAATCCCTAAAAAATACTTCATTCCCATCCTGCAGATCCCAAACAATGTCAAAGGTAAGAAGGATTTCCATATAATCCAAATATATGTTTTTTTTCAAATATATTTTACATGGAAACATAGCAAAATGGAATCTAATATTTCGTTTGCATTCGGAAGAAAAGATTGGCAAGGCCAACATTGGCTTCCTTTTGGATTAATATCTCCATTTATAATTCCATAGATTTATACAGTTGTCTTAATCCTAACTGTATACATTGCATGAGAATAAACACCATCAATCTCATTTTTGAGAATAAAATGAACATATATGCAATGGTTTCCCTGAAAGATAATTAATGGGGCACTCACTATTTGTTGGCATGTTCCTTAAAGGCGAACCAAACCCTCATGTCTCACTAATAGATGACAATGGTGATCAACTTGTAATCAGTTTGATGGTTATTAAAGGATAATATCTAACACTGGATGACCAAACATGGAAGAAGGTTGGTTATGTATTTCAAGATTAGACTAGGTGAATCTATATACCACTTTACAAACTTAGTTTTCGATACAAACCTCAAACTACAAACAATGCCAAGGAAGCACCCATCAAAGGTATGATACTTCAAGCCTCATTGTGAACATGAAAAGTTAATGGAGATCATTAGTAATAGACATGATCCAAATGGTCTACTTAGATGACCATAGGTAAGTAGATAAGTAAGATTGCCTAACATGGTCACTCTTGTGTTATATTCCAAGGTATATGGGTTGTTTGTTATTTTTGTTAATTTTTCAATTCATTTATGTAGATTACTCATATTAAATTGTTTATAATGAATTAGTCTAATAATGGTGTCCTTGTATGTGTCCAGATTATCCAAAGAATCATAAGCACATGAAATCCCATCAATAAGAACAATGGTCTTTTTCAACACCACCACAGAAAAAATCAGAAAAATGAAATGACCTACTTCAAAAATTATTTTATTACTTATTGTGCATGGTCCATCAAACAAAAGGTAAACAAACACAATTATATGGCCTACAATGTAGGTCTTTTGATGCTCTATTTCACAAGGTTTTAACAAACACACTTGTTGTGATCATCAATAAAGTCTACAATTTCTTTCAATGAATGTGCCAAATTGACCTAACAATATAGGAAATTGAAAACCACATCCATTGAAAGGAATAATTCAGTTTTTTTTGTCATGAATTAATTTACTATCATGGATTTATGGCTCCCGGCAGTGTTCCCACGTCGACATTGCCCACACACACTTGCAGGAGCCAACGGCACGCAATCTTCCTGCTTCGTTTGCTTTTTGGCTCCCGGACGGAAATTCACCAAGTGTCCCTGAACGGCATTTTCATGCGACTTGCAACTCGACATAACTCGGAAACCGGACGTCGGACAGACGAACCGTCGACTCCGTTGGTCTCCTAGCGTGCGATTACCTCTAGGGGGCCCTCTCCCTCGTCTCCCCATGGCCCAGTGGCTTCATTGTGCATTCATTTCGTAAACTAGGGTTTTGCTCAGTGTGGGAGTGTGCAATTTTTGCACACAGGGGTCAACTTTGGAAAATCATCCACCGGGCAAGTATGGCTAGTGTTCCTAGCCCGAACCTGTCTAGACACACCTGCAGGACTCCCCAGAACCCGGTTTTGTTGCATGGTTGGAGTTCTATGCCCCCGGTAGGTATCCAGCAGGTGTCCCTGAAGGCCTTCTGGTAGTGAGACGGGACGAGCCATAGAATGAAGACCGTGGCTCGGATCGACGAACCGTCGACTCCGTTGGATTCAGCACACCGGGATAGTGCCAGGGATGCCCCTCCCCTCCTACCCGGTGGCCCATGTGTCACCTTGCAGGTCCATCTTGGAAACTAGGGTTTTGCTTAGTGTGGGAGTGTGCAATTTTTGCACACGGGGGTCAACTTTGGAAAATCATCCACCGGGCAAGTATGGCTAGTGTTCCTAGCCCGAACCTGTCTAGACACACCTGCAGGTCTCCCCGGAACCCGGTTTTGTTGCATGGTTGGAGTTCTATGCCCCCGGTAGGTATCCAGCAGGTGTCCCTGAAGGCCTTCTGGTAGTGAGACGGGACGAGCCATAGAATGAAGACCGTGGCTCGGATCGACGAACCGTCGACTCCGTTGGATTCAGCACACCGGGATAGTGCCAGGGGTGCCCCTCCCCTCCTACCCGGTGGCCCATGTGTCACCTTGCAGGTCCATCTTTGAAACTAGGGTTTTGCTCAGTGTGGGAGTGTGCAATTTTTGCACACGGGGGTCAACTTTGGAAAATCATCCACCGGGCGGGTATGGCTAGTGTTCCTAGCACGAACCTGCCTAGACACTTTGGAAACTAGGGTTTTGCAGGTCCATGATGATGATGGCTTGGTCTAAGGTGGTGCTCTCAACTAGCTAATTCATTATGAAATATTTAACAAGACATGAATTAAATTTAATATAAGTGTATTGTTTAATATAGTGAGCATGAATTGAATTAATTTTGTTGGGTGAAGCCAATAACCAACATGATGAACATAATATAATTTTAGGGTTTACTGATCATATGTAAAAAATGGATTAAAAAACACAATTATTATAATTTTAGTTTAATGTTTATCCACTTTAATCCATATATTTTTTAGTTTAATTTAATTTAGTTTAATTTTAGTTTAATTTTAGTTTAGTTTAATGTTTATCCACTTTAATCCATATATTTTTTAGTTTTGACTATGAATACACAATAATTATTATATATATATGTGTGTGTTTTTGTGTGGATAACTTAGAGATGTATAATAAAAATGGGTAAAAGGTGGTTGTCACTAGAGACTTTCATAGTTGTATAGTGAAAATGTAATAGCTATTAAAATTTGGATTAGAAAATTATTAAAGAAGATAAATTCTATAGAAATGGGTAAAAGGTGGTTGTCGCTAGATTAAGAGAGACTTTCATAGTTGAATTACTCAAGGAACCAATTCGATTGTCTAGTGATTCATAAGGATTTAGTTGGGCTTAACATAGAGCTTAAATGCCCTTAAAGTTAGCTAAGCAACCTCTCAAACATGATTAATATATGGTTTACTGATCATATGAACATAATATAATTTTAATCCATATCTTGTAAATTTGGCATATCAAGAACGCAAAATTGACATATTCATATGAAACATACATGTGAAAATTGAACATATATCAATATTCAATTACAAATAGTGAAAATAGTATAGTATTAAAAGTATGTAACGTACCTCATCATGCTAGATCCCACCTATTATCATACAACCAAGCCCTCCGGATCATCTCTTATACTGATGGTCTCCATTAGTCTCTCGTGCTCTGTATCCGGTAAGAAGTAGCGTACCTTCGATGTATTTCGACTAGGCATTGTTCGTACCTGAAGGTTTGTGCCAATGATTAAGTTGGTAAAGTGATATACACTTGCACCTGGTTTGTAATCCCTGTAAACATATCCACCCTTCTTTCTTCCATTGTTGTCCCGTGTCAAGTATTCACCTTTAACAACCATAGAACCAGTTGGAAAGTGGTTGTTTTCATCGTCAGTCATGGACACAATGAGGGTTTGCTTTCCATCTATACAGCGTGCCAACCAGTATTCATCACCCCATTCAGTATCTTTTGAGGCAACCACTGCGTATATGTGCCCTGCATTATATGATTGTAGGTATATGATCAAAATATTTAGAGTGCGATACAAGTCCATTAATGTGCATTTGAAGACTACGTAAACAAACAAAAAATGTTAAGGAAATGCATCATACCGGGTTGTACAAGGTCTGATACATGATCAAAATCTGCAGAAATAGATGATTGGTCTTCTTCCAACGGAGTTAACTCAACAATTGCACGCTGATCAAGTGGAAGTGATATGCGATCCCATCCATCAACCCAATCCAATGATTCACACCCATCCCAGTCACCATCACAACAAGGCGGGCAAAAACAAGCAAGTTTTCTGGTCCAAATTTCAAATACTGGGTTATCAGAGCTTCGAACCGAATGAAAGCCACGAGTCCCAGGCACAGTCTTGCATTCCCATGCATGTGAACGATCTATGTCTACCACCTCCCAAAAAAATCTCTCCACATGTCTCTTTCTTGTGGATTCTACTCGCATAGTTGATTCCTCTCCCATTACTGACGTGCACCACCTGACTATAGATTGAGCATTTAGAATAGTAGATTCTGTAGATACTTTCAATTCCTCTCTTCGTAGGGCTGTTTTGACACATGCTCCGGCTCCATCATGCTCTCCTTTACCATGCCCAGTCTCAAAATAGTTCCACATATGTGGCACTTTGTAGTTTTTATGCAATGAACACAACCACTGAAATATGCGTGCATTTTTGAACTGACCAGCACACCCATCAGACCAAATCCAGTGTCAGTCCATCTGTATGTTCCTTCCCTTCAAGTGATCATAGAACATGATGAAGCAATGACGTACATAGTGGAAGTCGTGGCACCTATCATCACTTATGTAGAAGTGATATTCCTTCAGAATTTCTCTTTGCTCTTCAGTGCTATTTGGGCCATGCCTGTATGTGATATGGACCATCAAGGAAACCTGCTCAGAGTGATAATACTGACTTTGGATCTCATTTTGAGGTTGCAGAGTGTAGTTCTCGGCAAAATCAACAACTGAAAGTATAGTACCAAGGGGAAATGTATCTCTGCATATTCTAAACTTCTCATCCTGCCATCGTGCCACGTGGACATGCTGAACATATTGATGTGTCTTTTCAATAAATTCCTTGATGAAGTCACTAACTTGTACCTGGTGACACAAAATGATCTCAATGTCAGTTTTTTGTTGTAAGTAAGGATTGAAATGTAACCGTTACAACATAATTTTATAGATATAAATGCATACCTGAGATGTCACCAATTGTATTTTTTTGCTTTCTTTCCCTGGGACTATTTCATAGTTGATATATTTGAAACTTTTCATGTCTGTAACCATTTTCCCAAATTCACTGTCTCCATTCTCGTGCATACATTGGCTCAATAATGCCATTCCAGCACAGTTGGAGCATGTTCCATCCAAACAAGATTTTGCATAGTATGTTTTCCCCTCGGGCCTATTGCACATGATGCTATGAATGAATTCTCTTGATGAAGTCGGTGGTATTGTCATGGAGCAATCCTGCACAATGTTAGTATGCAACACACGACGAATGTACAAAAATGTTTCATAGTAATATTCATATTCTACATGGTATCTACAACAACAAGTGTTACGAAGAGTATTTATTCTAACATACCATGGCTTACATTTCTCAAAAGATCTTTGCCCCAAGTTCAATTGTCTATGCTCAATCTTAAATTTTTCGTAAAGCTCTGTCTGTGTTATATCAAGAAGATGCTTAGTATGTGGCTCACGATCCTTTGAACCCCTTCTTAGTTTTAGTACATCCTTTCGGTTTGAAGAAGGCCTTGTGTGATCATGCCAAAAACTATGCACTAGTCCCTTTACTGCATCAACTAGCTTCATGTCACGACGTGGCAACCGACCAACAAAGGCCCAAAAATCTGTCTGATCGGTTGTGTCAAGATGTTCTCTTCTAATAGAATACCTACGGAGGGTTTTTACATTCAAATTAACTAGTTTCGATGTAGGCCTGAGAATACGAAGGGCCCTGGTGTTCTTATCTGCAATTGATTGTGACAACACACGACGAGCAGCATTGCGGTCCTTTGAACGTGTGTTCTTACCAATTTTACCAAATGCATCTACTAGGCTTTTAACTATATGAGAACTTGGTTCAGAATTCTTTATCATCTTTATCCCTAACTTTTTCCTAACAACATTCATGCTCCTAGATTTTAACAATGATAAAAATAATCTACATTTATCTCCATCACATTTAGAAACAAAATATTTATCAAGTATCTGTTGAGTTTGATAAGCAATACTACGTTTAGATAGCGTACCTTCAATGAAATTCATAAGTCTTTCATCAACTTGTATACGCTTCGGAGTTCTTCGACGTGTGCTTGCTAATGGAGGTAAGGGGGTTGGAATTGTACCATGTAGCGCATCACCAAGACGCTCTGGCGTTTCAGTAGTAGCTTGGTGTCCTTCATTCTCTTCCTGGTAGTTGGATGGTGGAAGTCCAACATCCTCATCCATGGTCTGTGGAAGTCCAACATCCCCTTGTGGAAGTCCAACATCCTCATCGATGGTGTGGATAACATTCTCTTCTTCAACAGTAGGCAAAATGTCCAACGCCTCTCTGACTTCATCGCTTGTATAACCACATCCGGATAGCAAATTGTGTGTTTCTTCGTGAGCTTCATCTTGAGATGGTAACTTATCACTTTGACTTGAAGTGGGAATTGAAACATCCCCTAATGAGCACCTACGTTTTGCTTCTTGATTACTTCCATGGGGTGCTTGTTCAACAACTATTGTGGAAATTGAAGGTCCCTCTTGTCGTGGATTAATAGGATGAACCATGGTATCCTCTACAATTGGATTTGGATTAGTTTCCAAAGAAAGCCTCCGATTCATCATGTATATTCTTTTCTTTTCTTTCTCTTCTTCAATGACTTCTTGAGGTCTCTTCTTCCTTGTGGATTTGTTTACTCGGTTACGTGCATTCCCCATCACCACAATGATCAATTCAATATAGTTTGTTTTTGTTGCTCCTCAATTACAAGCTCTTCAATAATAAGCAAATGGAAGTTCTTCCTTGTTGGTCTTGAAGCTTGATATCTTACCTTGTGTGCTCCTCAAATATAGGCAAAATGAATCTTTCAAAGGCCTTATCTTTGGTGTTCTTCAATTGGAGATTCTTCAAGCTTGCTAATTATTTTCTTCAAATATGGCCATATAACCCAACACCACAGTGAGCAACCATGAAAGATGTCCTCAATGCTGCACCTGCATAAAAAAAAATGATGGAGTTGGTGTAGAATGTGAAAATTTTCAGACGCGGGCTCGTGCTGTTTGAAAAATCGCGGGATTGTTGCTTTCGTTCGGACAGAGTGAAGTTGCTCTCGGACAGCAACAGTCCATTATTTCTGGAGTTCCAAAACGCGTGCGCGATATGTAGTTAAAAAACGCGAACGCGATATAGTCAAGCACAATAAATAGGTTAGGTGCACGGCTAGGGCAACGAACAAAATCAAAGAAAACTAATAATTTATATGATTGCATACAAAACAAATGTTTTGTATGGTTTAATACCCCCTAGCTCTCTCCCAATAATCCCTAGATACCCCCTATCTCTTTCTAAATATGTGTCCCTCATTCTCCCTACATGTTTCTTTCATGTTTCTTTCTCTCCCTTCAGCCATGTCTCTACCACCCCACTCTCCATCTCTCCACCTTCTCTTTATCTTCGTCATTATCCCTCCCTATAGCACTCTCTCCCTTCTTCTCCCTTAATCACTAACCCTCTACGCCTTTATCCCTCCCCCCTGCCCTCTCTGTCTTACCTTGTTCCTAGAGCCCCTCCCCCATAAAGGCCTTTAGACCCTCTTCTAAATATTAATCCCTAAGTGCATAAGTGCACAAGATGATGAGGAGGAGGAGGGTGATGACAATGAAGATGATCATGATGTAGATGAAGATGATAAAGATGATGAGGAGGAGGAGGGTGATGACAATGAAGATGATCATGATGCAGATGAAGATGATAAAGATGATAATGTTGATGAAGATGATGGTGATGATGATGAAGATGTTGATGTTGATGATGATGGTGATGATGATGGTGATGAAGATGATGGTGACATGATGGAGATGTTGATCTGATGAGGAAGATGATGATGATGATGGTGATGATGGTGATGATGATGAAGATCATGTTGATGAGGACGATGATGGAGATGAAGATGATGATGATGAAGAAGATGATGATGATGGAGATGTTGTGTTGATGGGGAACCTAGAGATGACAATGATGATGAAGATGGTGATGGTGATGGTGATGGTGATGGTGATGACGATGAAGATTTTGATGATGATGCTGATGGCGATGATGATGAAGATGTTGACGATGATGGTGATGGTGATGTTGAGATGATGATCATGATGATGTTCAGAAGATCATGATGGTGATGATGGTGATGATGATGGAGAAAATGACAATGATGGATATGTTGATGAGGAACCTGCAGATGCCAATGATGATGATGATGGAGATGTTGATGAGGAACCTACAGATGCCAATGATGATGGTGATGACGATGAAGATGTTGATGATGATGGTGCTGGTAATGATGATGATGATGATGATGACGACGATGATGGTGACATGATGGAGATGTTGATCTGATGAGGAAGATGATGATGATGATGATGGTGATGATGATGAAGATGTTGATGACGATGATGATGGTGATGAAGATGATGATGATGAAGAAGATGATGATGATGGAGATGTGTTGATGGGGAACCTAGAGATGACAATGATGATGAAGATGGTGACGGTGATGACGATGAAGATTTTGATGATGATGCTGATGGCGATGATGATGAAGATGTTGACGATGATGGTGATGGTGATGTTTAGATGATGATCATGATGATGTTCAAAAGATCATGATGGTGATGATGGTGATGATGATGGAGAAAATGACGATGATGGATATGTTGATGAGGAACCTGCAGATGCCAATGATGACGATGATGGAGATGTTGATGAGGAACCTACAGATGCCAATGATGATGGTGATGACGATGAAGATGTTGATGATGATGGTGTTGGTAATGATGATGATGATGATGATGATGATGATGAAGATGAAGATGATGGTGACATGATGGAGATGTTGATCTGATGAGGAAGATGATGATGATGATGGTGGTGATGATGATGAAGATGTTGATGACGATGATGATGGTGATGAAGATGATGATGATGAAGAAGATGACGATGATGATGGTGATGAAGATGATGATGATGAAGAAGATGACGATGATGGAGATGTGTTGATGGGGAACCTAGAGATGACAATGATGATGAAGATGGTGATGGTGATGACGATGAAGATTTTGATGATGATGCTGATGCTGATGATGATGCTGATGATGATGATGATGATGATGAAGATGTTGACGATGATGGTGATGGTGATGTTCAGATGGTGATGATGATGATGATGATGATGATGATGGAGATGTTGATGAGGAAGGGGGAGATGACAATGATGATGAAGATGTTTATGGTCATGAAGATGATGATGATGGTGATGGTGATGATGATGGAGATGATGGAGATGATGGAGATGGCGATGAAGATGATGATGATGATGATGATGGTGAAGATGATGAAGAAGATGATGATGATGGAGATGTTGACCTGATGACGATGAAGATGATGATTATGGTGATGATGATGAAGATGTTGATGCTGATGATGATGGTGATGAAGATGATGATGATGGAGAAGATGATAATGATGGAGATGTTGATGAGGAACCTACAAATGCCAATGATGATGATGATGATGATGGTGATGACAATGAAGATGTTGATGATGATGGTGATGGTAATGATGATGAAGATGATGATGATGATGGTGATGGTGATGGTGATGTTTAGATGATGATGTTCAGAAGATGATGGTGACATGATGGATATGTTGATCTGATTCAAGGAAGATAATGATGATGATGATGATGGTGATGATGATGAAGATGTTGATGATGATGATGATGGTGATGAAGATGATGATGATGAAGAAGATGATGATGATGGAGATGTTGATGTTGATGGGGAACCTAGAGATGACAATGATGATGAATATGGTGATGGTGATGGTGATGGTGATGACGATGAAGATTTTGATGTTGATGGTGATGGTGATGATGATGAAGATGTTGATGATGATGGTGATGGTGATGTTTAGATGATGATCATGATGATGATAATGATGATGGAGATTTTGATTTGATGAGGAATATGATGATGATGATGATGATGGTGATGATGATGAAGATGTTGATGATGACGATGATGGTCATGAAGATGATGATGATGAAGAATATGATGCTGATGGAGAATATGATGCTCACAACTCCCTCTAGTCTCTCTCTCCCCAACCATCAATCTCTCTCTCTCTCTCTCTCTCTCTGTCTCTCTCTCTGTCTCTCTCTCTCTCTCAAACACACACACATACACACACATTATGTCACTTTCCATTCTCAAACCCATACCCCCTCCATCCATATCTATCTCCAACTTTCTCCCTCCATCCCTCACCCTACCTTCTCTCCCTCCCTCTCTCATCGCCTGTCTCTCACCTTCTATCCCTCCCTCATCTTTCCCTCAACCTATCCCAATCTCTCCATCACTCCCTCTCTCTCCATCGCCACCACTCTCTGCATGTCTCCCACCAACACTTTCTGTCCCTCCCTTCCTATCTCTTATTTCGTTCTATCCCCATCTATCTCTCACTCCCTCCAAATCCATTCCTCCCCATTGTCCCTCTCCCTCCCTCGCTCTATGTCTCTCCCCCCCTTGTATTCTTTATTTCTCTCTCACATCCCCCTTGTCACTCAAGTCTCACTTTCAACTTCTAACCCTATACCTCTTCAGAACCTATTCTACTCCTAATAGTGCTCTCAAGCTCCACTTCCCTTCACCCCCTGTAGCCCATCATGTTCTCATTCCCTTCATCTCTCCCCACTCAAGCTTCCAACATCCTTCTAAGCCCTTGACCCTTTCCCACCCCTATTAAATATTAACCATAGATTCCCTTGACCCTTCCCCACCCCTTCTCAAATATTAAACAAAATTTCCCTTGAGTTCTACACCCCCTCTTTCTCAAGTATTAAACATATATTTTATGATTTGAATAACGCGAGCGCGTTTTGTAACTATATAACGCGTACGTGTTATGTAGTTATATAGCGCGTACGCGTTAATTATTGATATAACGCGCACGCGTTATTTAGTTATATAACGCGTACGCGTTATTTAAATCTAAAAGCGCGGCAATATTTTTGAATTTAAACAGGCCGAGTCACATGATCACATGTCAACAATAATCCTATGTGTATGCTTTGGAGTTTGCTTCGGTAATTCCAAACCTGTGCTATGTTAATGAAAAACCAAAGCTAATTGGGTATTTCTTCCAGTTTCTGGAGAAGCCTGTGCTTAGCCACTCGTTACAATATGCTACACAGAGTTATTTTTGACGAAATCTTAGACACAAATAGCATTTTTTCTGCAGATTCCAAATATGTAACTTTTATTTTGAAATATTAATTTTTCCTATTTTCTTTCAATTTCTTTTCTGTCCTACCTCCTTAACTCGTGAAACACATTGTTAGTGTTTCTTCCATAACTTTTTCAATTCTCAATCATTTCAAAAACAAATTGTATGGTGCACAAGAGGACACTAACCTCCACGTTCTATGAAAAACCCATTTCAAGATTTTTGCATTAAGACCTTCAAAGGCTCTACCCACAAAAGATGTACTATTTTTGAGGTTTGATCACTTAGACAATTATAAAAAAATTATAAAATTACTAATTTAATTTTCGAAAAATAATGGCGCACAAGTGCTATGTGCTCTCTACATGCATGCCGATTTTTGTAGCTTGATTCCATCATTTAGGCCCTCAAAGGCTCTACCCACAAAAACATATACCTTATCATTTGCCTGAAAAATAAAAAGTGTCTGTTAGGAAAACTGAAACTTGACATAGCTATGCAAATTTTCAATACATAAAAGTTATATATTCAGAAACGTGATTCAATTTCCTACATTTCATCTTTTTTACTCAATGCAAGATATTTTCCGTAAGTAAATCAAAAAATCCAAGTAAGTTGAGGGATGCCTGCTTTTTCAGTTTTCTATTGCATCTAACGTGCCAAAAGTGACCCTCATTAGCTTGCACTGACCCAACCAAAAAAAAAAATAGTCTACGGACCGCGACCACTGTTTACCCACTCAAAACCGCAACGCTCGAGCGATTGTGGCTTAGAAAAATGCATTGGAGAAGTGAAGGGAGGCTAAATTTGAAGCTCAACAAGGGAGATTTCATCTTGCAAGGAGGATTGGAAAGGTAAGCATTCAAATCCTTGCCTCATTTGTTAAGATCCTAGTGGGCGGCCTTCACTAACATCTCGAGGTTTTGGTGGAACGATTCGTATCATCTGGTATCAGAGCCTCTACCCAGGTTCAAGTCACAGAGCGGGTGGCAACGCCGGCATTGCAGTGTTCGCTCGGGGCTCATACGGTGCAAAGGGGACACCACCGTACGGGCGCACATCCAGCCCAGAGTCTGGACTGCGGAGCGTGGTGGGATGTTAAGATCCTAGTGGGTGGTCTTCACTAACATCTCGAGGTTTTGGTGTAACAGTTCGTATCATCATTTCATCATTAAAAATATAATTTTTTTATGTTTCCCTACATTAAAAATATTTGTAAATGAAATTCCAAAACTAAAAATTTTAAAATTTGTTATTTAACATATGTTAATTTCTCCCTACTATCAATCCCCTTAATGAATTTTACATCCACCCAAGCAATAAGGGTTTTGAAAAAAAAAAATGGAAATTGGAAATTGAATCCCAACTCCAATATTTTTTCCACATCTATTGCAAATTGGAAAAAAAAAACCATCCACCATTTGGCTAGGAGGAGGAACTATGGACTATAACCTAGGCTTAGTTTCTAAACTTGACTCAACCAAACCCTATGTTTTTTTCCCACACATTATTTTACCCTAAAATTTTCCAACCAATGCTTGTGAACCCAACCCAATGGCATGATGTATTTTACATCATCCCCCAAACCCCAAGGGACTAGGTTCCCCTCCTTTGCACACACACGGCTTACTTTGTTGCTAAGATGAACTAGCACATATTTTTTTACCTCCACCACCAAGATGTTAGACACAATGGCTCACTGAGAGGGGGGGGGGGGGGCGGTGAATCAGTGAGCTTGCACTTATTAACAATTTCAACTTCTTCTCTCAAATATTATATCATTAATTACAAATTCACTTCAATATCATATTCATTAATAAACTATATCACATGCCATTCATTAAGCAAGACACATTATCATAACCACATTATAAGAGACAATATATAATCTTTGTAAACTTTTTATAATTGGATACTTTAATCTCTAGAATGGGCTACAACCCAAAGTGGCACCAACCACAAGATAATTCTGTGAGTTGCAACTGACTGGGATACACCAACACCCCAACAACCATAGATTTACAAATGATATTTCAGACTCTTCTTAAGTCTACAGATTACATACATCATCAACCAGAAGCCCTTGTTTGTTTCCAAAGCACTCATTATTCAATATAACTTCATTTTGTCCATCAGCAAATATCGCCAATCAGATCACATCTTCATTCTGTCATCATTATTCATGGCATATCAATCTGCTGCCATATCTCCATTCATACACTTTACACTGTCCATATGCTCATCACAACATTCTTCCCATATCATCAGTCATCTCTTCATCATTTAACCAGCATGCATTCATTCTTTCCATCAATAGGCTGGCTCAGTTTAACCCAAAATAAAAGATAGAAAGAGATATTGTTTTACTGCTCCACCTGCTGCTGCTCCTTCACCAAAAACTGTCCTCATCTTCCTAACTCCTGAGATCAGGGCTCTCCTCTATCTTCTGAATTCTCCCCCGAATTCTCCACAATCACCATGTGACAAAAAACACAACCATCTTATTCTTCATTTATACTTCTCCTTTCCATGTATTTAGGAGGCCAACTTGTCTTTTTGTTTTTATTAATTCAAATAAGTCAAATGATATTTTTATTTCCATGTTATCCTTAGCCAATAAAAATACATATCTTTGCCATATCGCCATGGTCTTTATGCCCACATGATCCTCATCTTCCACTTTGGATTACATGTAGTTGTTATTATAGTATTTTGAGATGATATTTATGTTTGTAATGTATTCGTTCTTGGACAAAGTTTGTACATTTCTCATTTTTGAGAGATGTCATTATAACACATGTATATGTTTCTAATGATTTGTTTTTTCATTTTTTTATTGCAGGGATGACCATGGATGCACATTCATACATCCAAAGAGAAATTCAGAGGCTCGAAGAAATTCGAGCCTGAATAACTATTGTTGATGATAGGCATCGGATGCTTGCATTGAATTTGGATGCAATGATAGAGAACTTTAGTAGGTCTAATGGTGCACTAGAAGATATTGCTACATTCAGAGAAAGAAAGAGGAAAGAATATGAGGATGGAATTAGCTACAAAGAACTTAAGAAGTTGAAAATAACAAAACAACATATGTTTTCCCTCTTTAGAGATCCACAGATGGGTGAAATCCCGAATGCAAACAAAAGGCATATTTCTATCGAGTGGTGTACATATCAACCATTCATAGATAATTGGATGGACCGATGGTACATGGTGTTTGATGTACCACCACATAACAACAGGGAAATGCCTCTATATTTTATGAGAAAGATGTATGCAGAATTTGTTTTGGGGAAGCATGTTAACTATTTTGATATCATGGAGTACCAGATCGTTGGGATGGGGATTCCATAGTAATGTCCCAATGTAAGGCACATAGATCCCAATCGCCCAGTAGCTCCACCTCGCAGGCAGTTACCCAGGCTAGATGTGTCGTATGCACATCAGTTGGCCCCGAAGACACACGAGTCATTTCTACTGTTTCCACATGTGGCTATTCCCTATAGCATGTATCTTCAAGGTACATCCTAGGACGGGCCATCAGAGCTACCATCTATGGGTGGAGTAGAGCCGTCACCTGTTGGTGGTGTAGATCCACCACCTCCCGGTGGGATAGCGCGACCACCTTCCAGTGGTTGAGGAGCATCTAGTAGTGGCACTAGACCTGCACATCATGAGCACAGCCGAGAGCCCCACCCATGCACAGTATGTGGCTATCCTTGCTTTGGTACTGTCCAAACAGATGAGTAAATGGTTAACAATTTAGTGTCATTTGTAAATTATTTTTTCTTACTATACACATATATAAATTGTTAATATTTTTAATGATTTTAAAACTTGTAGTTGCTACAAGAAGGGCACGAGGTTGAAGACCTTTCCAATGATGATGTAGAGCATAGTCCAGAGGCTCATTCACCAGCACCATCCAATGTAGAAGGTGTTTTCATACTTTTAGTGACAACAACTCACACTAAGGTAACTATTTCAACATGACATTATTTTAATACATGAGTAAATGGTTAACAATTTAGTGTCATTTGTAAAAAAAATTTCCTTACTATACATATATATAGATTGCTAATATTTTTAATGATTTTAAAACTTGTAGTTGTTATAAGAAGGGCATAATGGGCAAGAGTCTCATGCAGCCGAATCTTCTAAGTTACAAGATGTTGTCATACCTTCAGCGACAACATCTCACGCTGAGGTAACTCTTTCAGCATGACATTATTTTAATACATGAGTAAATGGTTAACACTTTAGTGACATTTGTAAATTATTTTTCCTTACTATACACATTTATAGAATGCTAATATTTTTAATGATTTTAAAACTTGTAGTTGCTACAAGAAGGGAATGAGGGGCAAGAGGCTCATGCAGCACAACCTTCTGATTTAAAAGATGTTGTCATACCTTCAGTGACAACATCTCATGTTGAGGTAACTATTTCAACATGACATTATTTTAATACATGTTAGTTTGTAACCACATGTTACTTAATTAATGCTACACGATCTAATATTTACAATTTTCGAAATTGTAGGTTGTACATTCCCATTAGAGGGAAATGATTTCATCTACTAAGCTCCCCCTGGTGGGAATACAACTGATAGCATGCCCATAGTTAGACAACGGGTCGAAGAACGTTTCTTAGAATTGCTTGAAGTATAGAGTACATCGGTATGTATTTCATCATTGTCAGTTTGTTAATACATGTTATTTCATTGATCAATGCATTTCTAACTACGTCAGTATTGGTGAGTGTAGTCACTAGCCTCTATAGTTATTAGACAGTTAGCAGTTGGATCTCCTCGTACTCCAAATGTGCAAAATGGACAAGTGTGTAAGAGACGCTCCACTCCTAGAAAGGGTGTGGATGTCCTCTGTAGAAGACACACGAGAGATCCATCTACCCCTCACATAACAACAGTCAATGATGTTGTAGTTAGTGCCGCATCTACAATAGCCACAAGTCATACAGAGGTAACTATTTAAACAATCACAATGCATAGTATTTAACCATGTTACTATATTATTTATTCATGCATGTCTAACTATTTCCCCATTTGGTCGTTGTAGCCATTAGCGGAAGAAGTGCCAGACCCCTCTACTCAATCCATGGTTTTGACTGTGTCTCCTCTTGTGGTGAGATGTTCATTAATGACCAATTTTTTTATTCAATTTACCCAAACATGTTGATCAATGTTGAATTGTTGAATTAATTGATATATGATATTTTATTTGCAGAGAACAACTATAGAGAGCCCTTCCATGAGCACACCACTCACATCTATACCCCATGAGGATTTGGTGAGTGTTTGTAATAAATAATTTGCCCACAAGTTAATTTTTAAAGTTTGTTAATGGTAGGGTATTAGTGCAGTCATTTGATAAAAATAATGATCTTTTTTTTGCAGACTCTTGAGATGAAGAGTGATCCCAGGGAGATGGTTGAAACAGGAAAGTGGGGGAAAAACAAGTGAAAGATTGATTTTTGATGTTGCATAATCTTGTGTATATGTATTTTGACATACATGTACACATTGTTGTACTTAGGGATACATTTACATTAATAGGCCATTTGAGGGCTGACTACTTTGCCATATTTTGTATTACAAAAATTCAACTATCAATGCATGATACAATATATTCCATATTTTCTCTTGACCTTCCACGTGTCCTTATGATGATTTATCTCTTCCACAAATTGAAAAATTCTGTTATTGAAATTTATATAATTATATTTTAAGCAATATTTGTTGAGGTGTATTTACTGTTCTTAAGGAATCACCAAAATATTTAATTATCAACCAGGGTTGGTAATATTAGAGTTGTGGCACAGTATATGATAAGGTAGAATGGGACCTAAGTTTCAGCTCGGCAAACCTTAGAAAATGTTTAATAAAGAAAAGATCAAAAGATCTTTCAAAATGAAAAATCGAGTCAAACTTCAGAAAGAGAACGAAGGAACTAACTAAACCTAGCTAAACCAACAGATCATAATAGCAACAAGCTATACTACTCTACTTTATGATTAAACAATGGAAAAAGAACAAATACCGATCAAAAAGAAAATTACTTCTTATGAAATGGAAACTACTTTGACTTAAAATAAAAAAAATACAAACTACTTAATGAATTCAACAACTATTCATGTATTCAATTAACACTTCAAGGCTACACTAATGTATCTAATTCCATTCTCCTTGAGGATTCCGAGGAAGAGTATTGTTAGTCCGAGAGACATTCTAAAGATGTTTTTTAGAACAATGCCTGGGCATTAATAATCACTTCTGAAAAATTTTATTGAATCACAAAATAATCTGACAGAAACAATGTAGAATTTTGATATTGAAATGTTAATGGGTAGTATTTCAATGTGCAAAGGAATCAGACTTTAGTAGAATGAAAAATGAAATGGTGCAATATAAAGGTATTGTGTAAGTAAATCCTTATATTACATTTGCAGAAGGACGTGTTGAGCCTAAGGGAGGAATTCAACAGTCTGAACAAAATGAATAGCAAAACACCACTGAATAATATGAGGGTATCACTTCAAGGTATATTAGCTTGAACACTTCAATCGCCAATTACCAAAGAAGAAATACTTTTAAGCATAAGCACTCATATAAACCCAGACAAGCTCTCCATATCATACATAAATGGAAGAGATGGAAAACAGAAGAAGATACTAACTCAGCACATCAAAACTTTGAATCCATTAGCTCCAAGATAGAGTAATAATGTGTTCCTGTATATTGATCAACTATCAAACATAGAAGTAATACTTCTTACATCAGAGAGCCTACCTTTTGGCTATCGCCTCCTTGGCTATATATAGCCTTCCTACTTTAAAAACAAAATCTATTATGATCTATTCAGTGCAACAGCTTAGAGAATGACAGTTTATACTCCTTAATAGAGTTTGTTACAAATAAATGAAATGAGTAAAATACTTGGTCATCCACCTGACCATGACCCGGGACCATTTTGATAATCAAAATAGTACGTCTGGCTGGACAAAGAAAATGTTCCACCCTGATATATAGGATAACCATGATGTAAATCTTTCGAAACTGCAAGGAACTTCTTTCACAGTTATATGATGGCCTTTGGCCTAACAGGGACGTGGCTGCAACCATAAAACTGATGAACGATGCTTCGCAGACCACTACTGCTTCCCTCCTTGATCCCTTCCAAGTCCTTTGCTCTCGGAACTGAGAGACCAAGCTTCCTTTTAACTACTACACAAGCTGAATTCTCCTTAGACATCTCAGATGAGACCTCAGGTTTATCTCGCCTTCTGATACACAGATGTGAATCAGCAGGCTGCTCATGAACGCTGGTCATCTGTCCTTTTAGTGTTCCTGGAGAGGCACCTCTCGAAATGTAGTGAACAATGGGAAAAAAATCGGCTAATTTGCTCGAATCGAAAAAAAAGTACCTATCTTTCAGTGACTGACAAATGAGGTGAAGGAGCTCTAATAAAACAACAATGTTCAGTGGGATGTAACATCCCTCAAATTCAACCCTATTATCATTATTTTTGTAAATGTAATTATAATTATTGTGAAGTTGTTTTTGGTGAGGAGCTCAAGGCCAAGGCCCCACCAGTAAATGTTGGATGTAATGAAATTTATCTCTTAAGGTTGTAGACCTAAGTCACTGAAAGTTGCGAATGCAACTACACATCGAGAAATTGAAATACACTAGGGGAGATAGGTCGATGATGACCTATGTCATTTTGTTACCCATAGGTAATTAAGGGTAAGGTGGTTTAGTGACACAACTATTATTCTAAAATCCTATTACCTTTTAAGTATAAAAGTTAGCTATTCTCTTAAAGTTAAGACTAAGTAACAAGTCTTAAGATAACAAATAATCTTACTTCATACTAAGCTATTCATTTAAGTATCTCAAAAGGGTAAAATAAATGACTAATATTATATATAATTAGGGGTATACAAATAAGTTATTTCTCGTAGAAATAATATTTGTGGTATTAGTATATATATATATATATATACATAAATATTTTTACACCAAGAAAGAAGCCTTTGTTGATGTATATGTAACTTCGGAATGTATTTCATATATATTTATTGTACCCTTATAAGAGATGTGTTATTCCTCTATAAGGAAGTGTCGTCATGTGGACTGACAAGTGTCGCAAGTGTGTGTACTTGCTGATGGGTTATTAGACCACCATGTGTGGGGTTGGTCCTGAAATATATATTATATTGTGGATGTATCTAGATAGACAAGTTGGCCCCATAGTGTAACTAGGCAAATAGGTTAGTATAAATAGAGATCGGGAGATCTCTATTTTGATCATTCAAAAAGTCACACTTCTCTCACTCAGAAAGTGGCGCACTAGTGAGGAGGAGGATCATCTGCTACTAGGTATGTATGTGGTCCTATGTCATCTAGTTCTCTAAGTGGGTATGTTTACTATGTCTCATTTATTGATGACTTCTCCAGGAAGACTTGGGTATATTTCTTGAAGAACAAAGATGAGGTGTTTGATAAGTTCAATGAATTCAAAACCTTGATGGAGAATCAAACTGACAAGAAGATCAAAATATTTAGATCCAACAATGGTGGAGAATTCACCTTAGGTGACTTCAAGAAGCTTTGCAATGATTCAGGGATTAAGAGGGAGTTGACTGCTCCTTATAATCCTCAATAGAATGGAGTTGCAGAAAGGAAGAACAAACAATCATGGAAGCAGCAAGGGTAATGCTACATGACCAGGATCTACCTATGCATCTATGGGCAGAAATAGCTAGAACAACTGTATATGTGAAGAACAAAACACCCCATAAGATATTGGACAACAAGATACCAGAAGAGGTCTTTTCTGGTAAGAAACCTAAAGTCAGCCATCTCAGAATATTTGGTTGTCCAGTATACACTCATGTCCCAAAGGAAAAGAGGACTAAACTAGATCCTTTAGGAAAGAAGGGCATCTTTGTGGGTTACGGTGAAAGCTCAAAGGCTTACAAAATATACTTTCCAGGGTTCAAGAAGATCGATGTCAGCAAGGATGAATATAAGTTCAAGGACATGTAATCCATGAAGCAAAGATCAAGAGGGAGCACACTCCAGTAGCTCCTGGAAGGATGCAGATTTTCAGAGGGAGTTGACCATCTTCCTACATTCCACAACAGAAAGGTGTAGAAGAAGCTACTTCAGCAGCTCCTGCCAAGAAGCAAAGACTCAGAGGGAGTCCACCCAACCAACAAACAAATATAAGTATTTCAACTATCATTTCTTGCCTATTTTTGTTTAAATAATATTATGCTTATGTTCCTAGACTTAGGAGATGTATTGTGCATATTAGAATGATTACATTAATGAACAGTATACTACTAATATGCATGCGATGGGTAAGTGGCCTATGGCACTGTACAACATTCCAGTGCTACTTATCTAGAATGAAACCTCTTTGCTGACATGTTGGGAGTAGTGCAAACTCTTAACAATGTTTTGGTAGAGACTGGAAGGCATCTAGAAAGTTGTGGAACACAGATAAATGTTGTATTGAAGCATTGGCTAAGGTAACTGCATGACTGCATGACATATTTCTTTATGTGTAAAGAATTTGTTCTGAAAATTATGAGATGTTTCTAATCATGCAATTTAACTTGTTTTGTAGGAAAGACCATATATCTTCACCTACAAAAGAAGGACTACAACATTTGTTCTAGCAACAAAGATATCTATTGAAGATATTGAAGTTCCCAGGATCTGGGATGAAGAAATTGAATGCCATGATCCATCGATCATGAAGATGATGTTTGGGATGCAGTCCCAAGACCTGACAGAGAGTCACATGTGTGCAGATTGAAGAAAGCCTTGTATGGCTTGTAGCAAGCTCCCAGAACTTGGTGTGATACAAAGAGGAAGCTTGCTGCTGAGTTCGATATGAAATATTTGGGAATGATGCATTATTTTGTAGGTATGGAGGTGTGGTAGAGTGCAGGTGGGATCTTCCTTGGTCAAGGGAAGTACACAGAAAATATCTTGAAGAGATTCGGGATGATAGATTGCAAGGTCATGGCCACACCTATGGCATCGAATCTGAAGCTTCTATGTGATGCTTCATCTGAGCCGGTTGATGTCTCTATGTATCGTCAGATGATTGGGTCCTTGATGTACCTGACAAACACAAGACCAGATATTTGCTTTGCTGTGAACACGTTGAGCCAGTTCCTGACGGATCCGAGGAGTGTTCACCTAGTTGCTGTAAAGCATGTTCTGAGGTACCTGAAGGGTATAGTGGATTTTGGTCTCAAGTATGAAGAGAATCAAAAGTTTAACCTGCAAGGTTATGTTGATTCAGATTGGGCTGGCAGTGCTGCAGATAGGAAGAGCACATTTGGATGCTGCTTCAGTATGGGATCAGGTGTGATCTCTTGGTTTAGCAGGAAGCATTCCTATGTAGCACTGAGTACAGCCGAGGTAGAGTATGTTGTAGCCTATTCAGCTAGTTGTGAGGCAGTATGGCTATGGAAGCTACTGTTTGAGTTATTTGATCTCCCATTGGATGCTACTAGTATCTTCTGCGATAACCAGAGTTGTGTGAAGCTGTCTGAGAACCCAATGTTTCATGACAGGTCGAAACACATAGAGATCAAATATCACTATATCAGGGATATGGTGAAGAGAGGAGCTGTGAAGCTCCTGTATGTTGCGACGAACAAGTAGATTGCAGATGTGCTGACGAAGCCACTAGCCAGGGTGAAGTTCGAGTACTTCAGGAAGAGGCTTGGTGTTCTTCAAATTGAGGACACTTTGAGGAAGAAGTGATGGACACATTTGCTGAAGCCATTCCAAGCATGTTGGAAGGAGGATCCTTCACATGGCTATGGATGTAAGCGCTGGATGATGAGCATCAGGATGATGTTCTAGTTTATGCTTTGTATGATCAGTTGGATAATTTATATGTATATGTATGTACGCATCATGTTGGATGTTGGATATGATCAGATGGATCATTTATATGTATGTACGCATCATGTTGGATGTTGGATATGATTAGTTGGATCATTTTTATGTATGTACGCATCATGTTGGATGCTGGATATGATCGGTTGGATCATTTGTATGTATTTTGTGTATGCATCATGTTAGATGCTTGGACCATGTATCTGTATATGTATCAGGTGGATACATTGTATGATCAGGTAGATCATGTATATTGATATGTATCAGGTATGATCAAGTAGATCATGTATGTTGATGGATACATTGTGTGGATCATGTATCTATGTATCAGGTGGATACACTATGTATGATGATATGTATCAGGTAGATACTTGGTGTGCATCAGATGGATGCATTGTATGATCAGGGTGATCGTGGATGATGAGCTTCTCCAAATGACATGCAGCAGGATGTTGCAGTGATGATGATCAGGATGATCATGTGTACATCAGGATGATGTATGGTGAGTATCAGATGATACTTTGTGGCCGTGGATCAAGTTGTGTAGATGAGCATGTCTGGGAGATCCTATAGGTCGGAGTTGCGTACCCATAACATCCTGGGATGCTCTTTTGAGACATTGCTCTGGGAGGACATGTAATTTGTGCCCTGGGAGATCTTTAGGTCAGAGTTGTGTACCAGTAACATCCTGAGATGCTCTTGCGAGGTTTTGTCCTATGGCATGTAACTTGCTCCTGGGAGATCTGAACAGGATGAAAAAGGCCTCAGATGCTTCAGCCAAGTTTTGCCATGACCACATGTAATTTGCTCCTGGGATATTTGGATAGGATGAAAAAGGCCTCAGATGCTTCAGCCAAGTTTTTTGGTCGACCACGTGTAATTTTCTCCTGGGAGATTTGGACAGGATGAAAAAGGCCTTAGATGCTTCAGCCAGGTTTTGTGGTGAGATCACATGTAATGTGCTCCTGGGAGATCCGACAGGTAGAGTTGTGTGCTCGTAATCGCCTGGGATGCTTCAACCAATTTTTGTGATGGGTCACATGTAATGTGCTCCTGGGAGATCCAACAAGTAGAGCTGTGTGCTCGTAATAACCTGGGATGCTGCAGCCAGGTTTTGTGATGCACGTAATAAGTCCCGAGGATTCCACAGTATCGCCAGTGATGATGAAGACCTGTAGGTGGTGGGCCTACATCCAGTATGAAAAAGGACTGGCTCTGTAGAACTTCCTATGACGAGTAGAGTCAGAGATTGGTTGACATAGCAGCAGCAGTGACGATGATGATGATGATGATCCTGAGAAGAAGACTTATCTAGCAGAATTGTGTCGAGAAATACCTTCCTAGTTAAGAGGGGGTGTTGATGTATATGTAACTTCAAAATGTATTTCATCTATGTATTTCATATATATTTATTGTACCCTTATAAGAGACGTGTTATTCCTCTATAAGGAAGTGTCGTCATGTGGATTGACAAGTGTCGCAAGTGTGTGTACTTGCTGATGGGTTATTAGACCACCATGTGTGGGGTCGGCCCTGAAATATATATTATATTGTGGATGTATCTAGATAGACAAGTCGGCCCCATTGTGTAACTGGGCAAACAGGTTAGTATAAATAGAGATCGGGAGATCTCTATTTTGATCATTCAGAAAGTCACACTTCTCTCACTCAGAAAGTGGTGCACTAGTCAGGAGGAGGACCATCTGCTACTAGGAGACTATCTTAGTGTATTTTGGTTGAACTTTGGTTGAGCCATTGCTCTCTCTATCTCTGAGGAAGTTGTGGGGTTTTTCACCTTAGGGTTTTCCCCACAGAAACTCTGTGTCTCTTGTCTCTCATGCTTTTGACTCTTGTGATGCTTGTGATGCTTATTGTGATTGTTATGCATTGATATACTATATATGTTATTCTCTCAGTGAAGATCCTAGAGTATTGTGAATTAATGCTCAAAATTTAACAACCTTCTGAGGGATCATAATAATAGTATTATTATGAATAGTAAGTTTGAAAAGATCCAAAATATTAAATAATTAATATCATATTAAGCCAAAACTTTGAACTTTATTACTTTCGCACAAGAATAATAAAATGAGGGCCTATGCTTATGAGCACCTCCAAAACTAAAGTTATAATATATATATTCTCAAAAACAAAGATGTATTTATGATGAACCCTAACTCATGGGAAGAACATGGTTTAAGGAAATGACTTAGAGGAAAGGAATTCTCTCTTAAACCACTAAGATGAGATATGCACGATATATATAGAACTAAGGTGATGATTATCACTATCTTACTTATATCATGAGAAGGTAAAGTTATATAGTGGGTTCATAGTGGGAAAGAAGCCAAATTTTTTCTCTTCAAGCTTACTATTTAGCTGTTACCATACCATCCTTGGTGTATGAAGCAAAGCGAGTAAAACATTTAAAAGTAAAAATAAAGTGATTGACGAGTTAACTTATCTTTTAGTTTTGCGCCCTTTTAGTAGTAATAAATTTTGGACATCAAATAAAAAAGAAGTAGAGTATGAGATTTGGTTAGACAATTCGTTATTTTGAATATAAAGAATATATTAATAGTTTTATGAAGGAAAACTTAGCAGAAACAAAAACTCGGTGCTACATCCCTTAGATAAAGGAAGGAACGGACACGTTTTCAGTTCCACGATCTCTTTTTAAAGTCTAATTTTAAACAAATAAGTCATCTTGTTTATCACGCATTAATTCCATAAAAATAGATGTCCCCATAATGGGCTATGAATTTCAACTGTCGTCGCCATTTGTCGCGCGATTTCCTCATCATGCCCAGTGCTGATTCATTTTAACAGATCTGTGTGTAGAAAAAAAGGGAGAAGCGGGGGTATTTTAGACTGAGGGAAAGGGATCGCATTATTAGAATATCTCCGCAGGGAACTTTGTCAATATTGTTATAGATTTGATACCATGGAAATGCGTCTTTAGATAGTGGGGAGAGCACTGGAGTTCGAAAGAAAGAAGGAGAGCGCGATTTCGAAGAAATGCAGAGCTACAATGGAATGATTCATGTAAGAAATAACTACTCAGCTCCAGAGGTAAACAATTCCAGTGATAGTATAGATCTCTGATGTTTAGAGTTCTTGTTTTGTTATACTCTTTCTATTTTTATGGCCCAATAGACTTGCGTAGGGATAGCTTGCAGATAGCGAAATCCTGGGTTAATCCTTCTTTATTCTTTATGATATTTCCTGGCAGAATGGTGCAAACACTAGTGAGGTGCGATCTGGTCGAGAGCAGGAAACCCTGATTAGGTTTCCTTTCCTTAGTTTAGTATTGTGACATATGGTATCAGGAATTATGTTGTCAAACTGTACGCTGTCTAGTTTTAGTATACTGCCAAGAGCAGAGTTCCGTATGGGATCTCGATTTCTTTAGTTTTCTTACATATATGCTGTCGAAAGTTTTTAAAACATATTGGACTCCGTCGAAAACTTATATATGGTATGACGGTGTAAACACTAGTAAGGCGTGATCTTTGAAGAGATCTGTTTGAACATTCCATGCCGGGTTAAAATTTCGGTAACTATATTACACCTTCTTTTATAATATGTTGCCTTGTATCATTTGTATGAAAACTTGTTATACAGATATATATGCTGCTCATTATATATATATATAAACATTAGTGTGGGTTGACTCTCTGGTGTAGTATGAAAAGAGACCGCTGGGAAACCCAAGTCCAAGTTCTGTAAACTCCTTTATTACAACATATCTTATTCGCTGCCATTTTTGCATTACTACGGCAGTGATAGTGCCACTCGATTTGTATACACCTTTGATAGAGAAATCTTGAAAATCCAGAGTAGAGATCAAACCGGTTGTCTTATTTCCATGAAACTCTCCATCCAGTTGAATACTGCTACCATAACTAAATTCGATTAAATGAAATTTGGATGTTACGATTCATATTATATTCCTTGTTATACTTAAAGTCCAATGTTTGAATGGATTAGATTAACTAGGATATATGGTTCTTTAATATATATTAAAATCTAAATTTAAAAAAAATATGTTGAACGGATTAGATTGGATAGGATGAATGGTTCCTTAAGATATTGAAATGTAGTTCTAAAAGTATGTAATTCTTAGGATGAATGGTTCCTTAAGATAGTATAGAATGTAATTCTTAGTAAAGATATTGAGGTATATCTTTAAAACTATATTAGAGTATGGAAGGTTAATCTTAGTTAATATATTGAAATATGAGATATTATCTTTAATTAAAATGATGAGAAGCAAATATATTTTAAAATAGGATGAAGTATGAGAAAATTTTCCTTAGTATAAAAAAAATAAAAAAATGAAAGGATATATATTTTCTTAAAAGATGTTTTAAAGTATGGAGAGAGGTGGTTAGTTTAATTAAATATTCTTAAATATATGTTTGAAGTATGGTAAGATGTCCTTTAATTTAAATATAAAAGGTATATATCTGTATTCTCAATGTAAGATTTAAATACAATGTAAGATTTAAATATAGAGAGGTTCCTTTTGGATTAAACATTGGGTAGAATGTATGCTGTAATGTATGTTTAAAAGTACCGGAAGATGTTCCTTAGTTAAAATAGTAAATTTATATATGTTCTCTTAGTAGAAAATATGCGTTTATATATACTTTATATGACCGATGAAGAAAGGAAGGTTAAGCCTTGGTAGTGAAGGAAACCTCAAAGTTTAGTATTGAAATTTATGTATAGGGTCACTGAAGGTTGTCAGGTTAATACTTAACCATGAAAGGGGTCCTCTGGAAGAGAGACTTAAGCAAACGGAAACTAATTGCCATACTATACACACATGGTATTCCTTGATTTGATGATTAATAAAATAGCACAACCCTTTTGTGGACATAGCCCAAGATGCGAGTGAACCATGTTAAAATGTTCTCCTTAGTATGTATTATCTTATGTGTATATATTTCTTGATTTTGTGTTTCAATTGTTACTTCAGTTTCTGTTTACTTAAATATGTGTACTTTATGCATTTTGTAAAATTATCGTAGTTGTTAGTTATCGTTGTCTATTGTTTATGTATGTAGTTAAGTTGAAGCTAATCTTTTATATGTCTACATTGTAGACCGCTTGTTCTATATAGGCCATGTAGTTAAGTTGAAGCTAATCTTTTATAAGTCTACATTGTAGACCGCTTGTTCTATATAAGCCAGATACTTATATGGGTAAATTATTTCTCTAATGGATGTGTCCCAGGTATGATGGATATGTACATTTAAGCTAGAAATATTCAAGTTGGATAAAGGTGAATATATTAGATAAAGTATTTCAATGGCTAATTAAAGTATGGGTATAATGCATTTTTCATATTGTTAAAAATGTTTAAACTAATAGAAATAATTTGTTAGATAGGATAATTGATAAAACATTATTAAGCCATGCTTTTAGAATAAATTATATTATAATGGCTTGTGTATTGAAAGTTAGAGTGACTTCTAAAGATATAGAAGACCTTTGTATCGACAAGTAAAGTTATGAATGATTGCAAGTAAATAATTAATGTTAAAATGTTATGAAACGTTACAATGATGCTTTTATTTTATCTTCCACATAGCATTTAATGACGATTAGAAAGATTTTAAAATTTTTACGAAATTTAGGATATGTGACATATGGTATCAGAGCTGTAGGTTACAACACTCGGGCTTGATGGGCTCAACATGAAATAAGTAGGTATGAAAGTTGACTAAACAAAATTATTTTGTTTCATTTTTTATGCATGGACTGAAATGGACGAGTGTAATTCAAAGAGCAACTTTATGTTTCTCCGAAGGGGTAAAGATAAATATTTTTCAAACACCGCTTTTATTTTACAAAATTAGTAGCAAGGTATGATCCTTGTCGTAATTTCTCCTTGCGAGATAAAAGGTATGGATACTCACATGAGTGAATGGCATTATCATAGAATGTAATATTTAGTTGAAAATAGTTTAGTAAATGTGAAATGTAATGATCCTTATATTATGATTGACTAACCTTGTTAAGAAAACAAAAAGTGACATCATACTTCTGGTTGATTCATAGTCCTTTGGTACAGTACTAATCTAAAAGAAATAAATAGGTTAAGAAAAGTGTTGTGAAAGAGGTCGAGTAATAAGTGATTTCAAAATTTGCACAAAAGTATCATTTCAATTATGCATTTTAGTTATTTATATTCTATTTTTCTATCAAAGATTAATAAGTGCATTACCTATGAGCATCGCTAAGTTAAACACATATTTTTACATGTATGCTCCTAAGAAGTAAGTTTGTTTGAGTTGGCGAATTCATTTGAACATTTTCAATTTTGATAGTTACTTAGTAAGGAAAATAATTAGTTGTTACGACAGTTTCATGGAATACTATACCAGAAAAATATAGCCTCATAAATGCTATAGAATGTAAATGAAGTTGTAGTTACACTTAGCAAAATAAAAGTTGATATCAATGTTAGAATGTTTATCATTTTACTTAGGTTTGTTTAGTACAAGGTACTTGCTAATTTTCTTTCATTATCTTCCGTGGAACCAATAGTGTGGAGTCGCTGAAGCAATTGTTACTCTTGAGTATTGATAAACAAAATAAAGTGGATATACTAGGTCATAAGTTATTAACGAATTTATGTGGCAATGACTCATGTGTTTTATTCTTGCTTATGAAGAATCATATTTTTGTTAAAAATTAGAATGTTATTTTATTTCAGAAATTCTTATCGATGTTAGAATATTAAGGAAAGGCCTTACAATGTACTGTAAAGCAGTACCTGCTAAAAGCTTAAATAATTTTAAATATGCATATGGTTCTAAGGATGTTATCTATTTTTGAATAAATATTGATGTGCATTGATAATCATAGGAGTCTTGATTTTAAGAAAAAGAAGAATCATAGTCTTGTTGCGATTGATTGAGCATAGGATCTTTTAACATCTCGAAGTTTATTAGAATCTTTAGATGATAAGTCTCAATTTGAAAGGAATTTATATGAAACTAAATATTTGAGCTATGATACTAACATGTTTTTCAGTAGGTTTGATCTCAGACTCACATTGAGGAAGTTGAAGAGTTTACATCAAAATGAAGTGAAGATGAGTCACCAGTAAATTGAGTGAGCATGCATATAATGCTATGGAACTAATGTGTCCAGTAGTTGAACAATTGAATCAAATAAATTTTTCTTTATACTAACATTTCAGAAAGTGATCATAATAATAGTTTTATTATGAGTAGTAAATTTGAAAGGATCCAAAATATTAAATAATTAATATCATATTAAGCCAAAACTTTGAACTTTATTACTTTAGCACTAGAATAATAAAATGAGGGCCTATGCTTATGAGCACCTCCAAAACTAAAGTTATAATATATATATTCTCAAAAACAAAGATGTATTTATGATGAACCCTAACTCATGGGAAGAACATGGTTTAAGGAAACGATTTAGAGGAAAGGAATTCTCTCTTAAACCACTAAGATGACGTATGCACGATATATATAGAACTAAGGTGATGATTATCACTATCTTACTTATATCATGAGAAGGTAAAGTTATATAGTGGGTTCATAGTGGGGAATAAACCAAATTTTTTTCTCTTCAAGCTTATTATTTAGCTGTTACCATACCATCCTTGGTGAATGAAGCAAAGCGAGTAAAACCTTCAAAAGTAAAAATAAAGTGATTGACGAGTTAACTTATATTTTAGTTTTGCCCCCTTTTAGTAGTAATAAATTTTGGACATCAAATAAAAAAGAAGTAGAGTATGAGATTTGGTTAGACAATTATACATCAAATAAATGTTTACATTAATAGAAAGAGTTTGTTAGATAGGACCCTTCATAAAACATTATTCAGCCATGCTTTTAGAATAAATTATATTATAATGGCTTGTGTATTGAAAGTTAGACTGACTTCTAAGGATATAGAAGACCTTTGTATGGACAAGTAAAGTTATTAATGATTGCAAGTAAATAATTAATGTTAAAATGTTATGAAACGTTACAATGATGCTTTTATTTTATCTTTCGTATAGCATTTATTGATGATTAGACGATTAGAAAGATTTTAAAATTTTTATGAAATTTAGGATATGTGACACGAGGTATTTATAGAACTAGTTGGGCCTTCCTTTGTAAATGAGCCTGTACCATTTGTAATAATTTCCTAACACCTTTCAAGCTTTGCATGCACATAGTGAGCTGTAACTTAGTACAATGCTGGCGACGTTAATCATCATTGGAGAGGGCCACTTCAGCATGAAAAGTGAAAATGAAAAAAACAGAAAACCGCTTATGGTATTCAGGCTCTTCGAAAAGTGGTCTTAGAAACCCCCTTTAGAACCCCTGAATGACTCTAGAGGCGCCATGTAGAAACAGTGGTTTTTACCTCAGGAAGGGGCTGCTTGCTATATACTTCGTGCATCTTTTCTACCCTGATGCTTTTTTAACCGTCAATCTCCTGCTAGGCTATCTTGAGATGAGCGTCTAAAAACACGCAACTCTAGGGATGGGTCCCGCTCCGTACCTACTCGTCAGTAGGATCACATGTGCTTCAAAATACTCGTGTGGCTTTACCGGCTGGTTTCAGGGCCTTCGAAAAGTAGTTTGGGAAAACCATCTTGACGATCCTGAATAGCTGAGAAGATGACATGTGTAAATAATGGTTTCTAGTCAGGGATAGGTCGTTCCTTGGAAAACATAGGCCATTCATGAATCCTGAAAACATCCTCTTAACTCTGGCTTATGCGAGCTGATATAACGAGCCTTCACTGCATTTTTACCAAGAAAACTTGTTCCAGCGACCTCTACCTATGTAATTTCGATGCCTCCAATCATCTTTCAGACATAGCTTCCGATATAGCTGACGCCTTTTCTTTTGATAGTGAATATCACTAACATTGGCTTCAGCGGGGACAACATCTTCCCTCGCGGAGAGGTTGATGACAGTAGAATTGTGCCTTTTAACTCATTGGGCTGTGGAGTCATGTCTGCTTGCTGACAACTTGGCTTTTAAAAGGAATATTCTGAAGATGATAACAGAACAGATTATGATAAAAATAAAAACAAAAGAAAATGCTTCACAATATGGTACAATGAACCTTTCCAAAGGAAGAAATGAGAAATTAATAATGAAAAAACCGTTTCAGGAATCTCTCATTTACGAGGTCCCCAAAACTTTCACCATCCAGTTGAGCCAACTCGTAAGTGTTGTTGTCATGGACTGTGATGACTTTAAATGGGACAAGCCATAAGTTGTCAAATTTTTCATGTTTAGACCTTGGCTCTCTTCTAGCATCCCATTTCAGAACAAGATCCCCATGTTGAAAATCTCGAGCGATAGCTCTACAGTCAAATGTTGCTTTCATCTTATCTTGATAGATTTTGGTGGAGTCATCCAACTGCGCTCTAACCTGTTGGATATCTATCAACTGATGTATCCTTCTTTCCATATCATCCGGCTATTCATTTTCAGACTGTAGCAGCTTCATTATGGGGAGACCAAGTTGAATCAAGGGGACATCTTCCTTCCCATAAACCAACTAAAACGGTGATGTCCCTATGATGCATTTGACACTAATTCTATCGGCCCACAATGCAAACCTTAGTTGGGAGTCCCAGGCCTTTTTATTTTTACTGAGTATCTTCTTAATAATATTTACCAAGCTTTTATTAGAATATTTAGCCAAGCCATTTTCCTGTGGGTAATATGCAGTTGAATGAATCAACTCAATATTGTAATTCTAGCAAAAGTTCATCATCTTGTATGATTTGAAAGCTGGGGCATTGTCCGTAAGTATTTTTCTGGGGCAGCCAAACCTGGCCAAAATATTTTCTTCCAAGAAGCTGATAATTACTGATTCATTTGCATTCCTAGTGGGAATAGCTTCCACTCACTTTGTAAAGTAGTCAGTAGCTGTAAGGATCCATCTATGCTGACCACTAGAATGGGTTTTATCTCTCTGATAAAATCAAGACCCCACTGCTGGAAAGGTGCTTCCACTCTTATGGGTTTTAGAGGTAGTGGCTATACTTTTAGCTTCCCGGCAAACATCTGGCACTCTTTGCATGACCTAACGACCTTGCTGGTGTCAGTAAACAGGGTAGGCCAAAAATGACCTACCCTCAAAATTTTATGCGTGGTCACTCTCCATGCATGGTGGCCTCCGCACATACCCTTATGGAACTTGATAATTATGCCTTCTGTTTCTTCCTCTATAATACAATTAAGCAGGATTCCCAGTGGATCTTTCCAAAAAGGTAACCATCCAGAATATAGTATTTAACCGCCCTAAGTTTAAGAGGCCTTATTTTAGATTTTTCCATTTCTGGGGGATGAGCAAGATGCTCCAAATAATAGACTATATCTTTATACAATTCGAAGTTTATAAAATTTTCAGCCACCTGGTCAGGAAGGTTCTGTTGGCATTCTTCATTTCCTTGATTAATGAATTGATCAATTAATCTCTAATGATTGATGATTAGATTCCTCCAGCAGATTATGAACCCCTGTCCTTTTACCAATATACTGGGCTTGATCTCCATATCATATGCTTGGATCTTGGAAATCCATTTTCCCCTTCTTCCTTCACTATTAGGCTGACACAAGATATCCTTAATGGTGCTCCCTGGGACATGAGCTATGATCCTAGAATGAAAAACATAACTCCTAAAATATTTTAGTGCCTTAACAAGTGCATAGGCATGTTTCTCCATCGTGTTATATTTTAACTCCACATCTCTCATGGATCGGCTGAAGAAAGCAATGGATTGTTCATGCCCTTCTTGATTTTTTTGCACAAGGACTGCTGCTATGGTAACTTGAGAGGCAAAAGAGAAGATTAGGAAATCCTTGGTGTAGTATGGGCTGATCAGAACAAGCGCTTCTCCCAACGAATCTTTTATCTGTTTGAAAGAATTTCTAGCATATGTGGTCCATTTTATCTCAGCATCCTGTCTTAGCATATTAGTAATTTCTTTCATTTTTTCAGCAAAGTTAGGAATAAATCTCCGTAAAAAAATTATTTTACCAATGAAATATTGTACGTCTTTTTTGTTTTGTGGGTGATCGATCAGTTTGATAGCAGCAACTCTTTCCGGCTCTATTCTCACACCATCTTTAGAAACAATATGACCGAGAAACTTTCCTTCTATCATGGCAAAAAAGGACTTCTTTGGGTTAAGAGACAAACCATGCTTTCTGCAGTTCTCAAAACTTCGTTTCAGGTGTTGAAGATGATCTTGATCAGATTTAGAGAAAACTGTCATTTCGTCAAGGTATATGACAATGAATTTGTCTCTTTCACCTACAAATTCTATGTCCATGGCCCTTTGAAATGTTTCCCCAACATTCATAAGTCCAAAAGGCATTTTATCATACATGAACGTTCCCCATGGTGTAGTAAAAGCCGTCTTTTCCCGATCATCAATATGCATTGCTACCTAATTGTAGCCTGAGAAACCATCCATCATAGAGACTCGAGTTGAGCTTACCAGTCTTTGCAGGATGTGATCCATCTTGGGTAAGGGGTAATTGTCCTTCAACGGGCATTTATTTAGATTCCTAAAATCGACACATAACCGGATTTCACCGTTCTTCTTTATGACCGGTACCAGATTTTCCACCCATTCCGAATACCTTAGAGGGATGATAATTTTTGCATCTAGAAGCTTCCTCACCTCTTTCTCAATGACTGGTAACAAAATAGGGTTCACCTATCTCAACTTTGTTTTATTGGTTTAGAATCAGGCTTTAAGGGGATCCTATGCTGAATTATAGAGGTATCATATGTCTTGAGGTCTTCATATTTCCAGGAAAAAACATTAGCATACTCTTTAAACAATTCTTCATACTTTTCCTCTGGTCCTTAGTAAGGGATTCGGACAGCTTGATGAACTTGGATTTTTCCTTAGTGCCGAGATTTACTTCATGCACAACCCCAGTGGTCGAACATATTGCTCGTTTAACTGGGACATCATTTTTGTCGAATAACTGCTCTAAAGGAACGAGGCCTTTCAGTATAAAAATGTTTTTTAGATGAAGAACTTTATGACCTATGATTTGTTGCATGAATTCAAATCTTCCAGGATCTGTTACCCATGCATTACTTTCGTCAGCTTTTTTAGAGTCATCGTCAACCTTGGTGTTTGAAAATTCTCCAACCAATTGCAAAAAGCACTTGATCTATTGGTTGTCTTCAAAAACTTGCCAACTTTTGACATTGTCAGGGATGGAGGGGCGGTATCTCATTTCTACTTCATATTTTAGCTTTGGCTTCTTGGGAGGATTGAAGGAGTTTGCCATCATGGCCAAAGTGTCAACCTGCTGATTTTCTTCTAGGGGCACAAAAGTAATATTAAAGGCGTCAAAAAATTTGTCAATAAAATCCCACACCAAATTGCGATATGCTTTGAGTCTAGGATGTTTAGTATGATAAATGTTTTTTATCTGATTCACCACAAGCTCTAAGTCTCCGAACACCGCCAGATTAGTAACTCTGAAGTCTCTTGCCGCTCGAAGGCCTAGGATGAGTGCTTCATATTCCGCGACATTGTTAATGGTGTCAAAATCAAGTTTGTATGACAGATTGACTCCGTCCCCTAAAGGTGACTTCAATATTGCATTTGCTCCAGATTCATTTTTGGCAAACGCTCCATCGAAGAAAAGTGTCCATACTAGATTCCGGCTGTTTTCAGCGGCTGGTTCCATTGTCTGAATCTGTGTGACCTCGCCTTCAGCTGAACCTTCTACTGATAATCTGTAGCAACCCATATTTTCATCAGCGACATATATAGGATAATTCATAGGACTATCTAGGTCACTTATGACATATGCGAACATGGCTTCTCTATACAACCCCCTGGTTTCCCCAACAAAAACAGGTATCGTAGCATATTTCATATCCATCTGCATGGTTCCTCCCAACTTTTTAGCCCAACTTCTCTATAGTAGCATGCCATATTTAGTAGGGACATCGGCTACTACCACGTCAATCATTACGCTCTTTGCTGGTATCTGGTCCAGAGTAACCACCATATCTTTTATCATCCCTATGCATTTTACCTTTTTGGAATCAAAATTGTAAAGATCATGATATGGTCGGGTGATTTCCAGCCCCAATTGTTCCATGGTAACTTTGGGCATTAGATTGTAGGATGCTCCCAAATCTAGCATGCAATTGTGGAGAAGCTTATCATGCACACTCAGAGTGACATAAAATGGAGTAGTGGGTTCTTCTTTATTATCAATATGTGGGCCAGACTGAAAAAAGGGAGCCTCATCATTAAGGTTTATGGAATCTTGCTGGTCTGTGCCTTCGACTCTGTGCAGCATCCTGTCTATCTGGCCCTGGTAGATTGGATTTCTTATCAACTCAGTTAAAGGGACCGCTATTTTTAGTTTATTCAACTCTTGCTCTAGACTGAATGGGATAGGCCCTTCTCTAGGGATTACTTCTATTCTCTTGTGGGGGCTTATGCCTAGTCAACTCGAAACATATGGGGTCATGACTTTGAATTATTTATCTTTAGAGAGAACTCTTACTTTGGGTAGGGGAGATGCTTCAGGAGGCTTCATTTGGTCTGGCTTCTGTGGGGATTTTCTAGTCATAGGTCCACTTTGCTTGGGCGCAGCTTCTAACCTTGGTCTTAAATTATACCTCTTTGGCATTCTTTCAGGTTGAGTACTATAAGAAGCTAGATGATCCTCAGGAAAATCAATACTCTCTTGGGTATACAAAAGGTCCGAGCTATCTTTTTCGTATAACTGTGAACTCTCATAGTCTTCTCTAGTGAGATGCAGGAGGTGTGAATCTTCTTCGACCTAATTTAGTTGTTCCTCAAAATCTTGATAATCTTCCTCCACAGCAATACTGATCAGATTATTTTCTTTTTCACGAACATGAGGTCTGAATGGTTGTTCATCATTTCTTTTCTCTCTATACGCCGTCTGCAGATTGAAGGGTCTTCTAAACTGATTTTGAGGACAGGGGGGAGATTATCGATTGGGACTGCTACCTTCAAGCTTCATTCTAGTGACCTTGTTTGAAAGGTTTTTTATGATACGATTCATCTCATCAATCTTAGCATTTTGAGATTCTTTGATTTCAGAAGATACCCCTTCTTCCCTAGCCTTTCCTTTATCTTTGGGTTCAACCTCATTTTTCATCTTAATCTTTCCTCCCACTCTCAAATTTCCTTCGACATCAATGGCATCATCTTGCATGTCGCTGAGCGAGACTAGTCTTCTTTCTCTCAACGTTATGGCGAAATCTGATGGGAAGGCAACTGCATAAGTGACCTGAGCTGCAGCTTCAGTAGGACGAATGTCCTCAGGGATTCTGAAATACTGCTTATTAAATCTTGCTGTGAAATCAACCACATTTTTAGAGCCCCTTTTCTTCAGGGCAGAAAACTCTATCAGATAATATAAAATATCCCGTTTAACTCCCCACTTCTTGACGAATGTGGATTCCAAGATTTCCATAGTGCTAATAGAGGCATTAGGTAAAGATCTGAACCACTTTCTAGCCTCAGCTTCTAGAGACTGGGTGAAAATTCTCATGAATACATCATCATGCTCGATCAGGATATTGTCTATGAAGTCTTGAAATTGATCCACATGTTCTTCAACAGATGTCTCTCTGCAACTTCAAATAATGAGTAGGCATGTCATTCAGGGGTGTGGGAAATTGCATAGGTGCATGATGGCTTGCTACCCATCTTGGGGTTGGTGGAGGTGGTCCTCCGCCTCCTCCTCCTGACATGGGTTGACCAGGATTCAAGGTTTCTTCCTATGTGACAATGAGGGTTCTAGGCAAAGTAATATGGCCTACAAGTTCCTCATCTATAGAAGGGATCTTTTGAAAGCTCAAAAAATCAAAGCAAGAATCAGGATTTTGCTGAAAAGGGTTGTTATCAGGGGTTCAGACAATAAAATCGGACTGGGGAAACTGCAGGCCGAATAAAGGGGAGGAGAATATACACTGGTAGCTTGGCAAAGTAGACTGGAATCTACCGCATCTGTGTCTCTAGAGAACTAAATCTTCTAGGGCCACAAATTCTTCATGGTTAGGGTTCTGGTGAGTGTGTCTTCGTCCAGATGCTAGGTTTGCTACTGTGGAGTCACCAGGTGGATTACAGCCTGCACCTCAATTTTATCCACCATAAAACTGAGAGCATATAATTATGCCGTTATACCCAGGGAAGATTTATCTTCTTGATTGCATTCCCCGACAATGTCGCCAAAAAAGATGTTAGTTCTAGAGATGTTCTAAAGCTATTTTTTAGAACAGTGCCTAAGCATCAATAATCACTTCTGAAAAAATTTACTGAATCACAAAATAATCTGACATAAACAATGTAGAATTCTGATATTGAAATGTTAATAGGCAGTATTTCAATGTGCAAAGGAATCAAACTTTAGTAGTAGATGAAAAATGAAATGGTGCAATATAAAGGTACTGTGTAAGTAAATACTTATATTACATTTGCAGAAAGACGTGTTGAGCCTAAGGAAGGAATTCAACAGTCTCAACAAAATGAATAGCAAAACACCACTGAATAATATGAGGGTATCACTTCAAGGTATATTAACCTGAACACTTCAATCACCAATTACCAAAGAAGAAATACTTTGAAGCATAGGCACTCATATAAACCCAGACAATCTCTGCATATCATACATAAATGGAAGAGATGGGAAACATAAGAAGATACTAACTTAGCACATCTAAAATTTGAATCCATTAGCTCCAATATAGAGTAATAATATGTTCCTGTATATTGATCAACTATCAAACATAGAAGTAATACTTCTTACATCAAAGAGCCGACCTTTTGGCTATCGCCTACTTGGCTATATATAACCTTCCTACTCTAAAAACAAAATTTGTTACGATTTGTTCAGCTCAACAGCTTAGAGAATGATAGTTTATACTCCTTAATAGATTTTGTTACAAATAATAGAAATGAATAAAATACTTGGTCATCCACCTGAACATGACCCGGGACCATTTTGATAATCAAAATAGTACGTCTGAATGGACAAAGAAAACATGCCACCCTTATATATAGGATAGCCACGACGTAAATGTTTCAGAACTGCAAAGAACTTATTTCACACTTATCTAACTACCTTTGGCCTAACAGGGATGGGGATGCAACCATACAACTAATGAACGATGCTTCGCAGACCACTACTGCTTCCCTCCTTCATCCCTTCCAAGCCCTTTGCTCTCAGAACCTGGATGCAATGGGATGAAGACCTACTACTGACGCCGGGCTATGGAACAGGACCTGATGTAGATAATGCTTTGTTAGAATCGCTCAGGTACTACTGCTCCACCATCTGATCATCCTTCGTTAGGACTGGTCTATCTCAACACCCCGTCCTTCTGCAACTAAGAGGCAATATTCCTTTCAACTGCTACACAGGCTAAATTCTCCTTAGAGATCTCGAATGAGACCTCAGGTTTATCTTTCCTTCTGACACACAGATGCAAATCAACAGGCTGTTCATGAGCTCTAGTCGTCTGGCCTCTCAGTGTTCCTGGAGCGGCACCTCTCAAAATGTAGTGAACCATGGGGAAAAACTCAACTAATTTGCTCGAACCGGAAAACAAGTACCCAACTTTCAGTGACGGAAAAACGAGGCTAAGGAGCTCTAATAAAACAACAATGTCTAGTGGGGTATTTATAGAACTAGCTAGGCCTTCCTTGGTAAATGAGCCTGTACCATTTGTAATCATTGCCGGACACCTTTCGAGCTTTGCACACAGAGAGTGAGTTGTAACTTAGTATGATTCCAACGACGTTAATCATCATTGGAGAGGGCCACTTCAGCGTGAAAAGTGAAAATGACAAAAACATAAAACTACTTATGGTATTCAGGCTCTTCGAAAAGTGGTCTTAGAAACCCCCTTTAGAACCCCTGAATGACTCTGGAGGCGCCACGTGGAAACAATGGTTTTTACCTTAGGGAGAGACTGCTTTCTATATACTTCGCGCATCTTTTCTACTCATACGCTTTTTTAACTGTCGATCTCCTGCCAGGATATCTCGATATGAGCGTGTAAAAACACACAACTCTGGGGATGGGTCCCGCACCATATCTACTTGTCAGCAGGATCACATGTGCTTCAAAATACTCGTGCAACTTTACTGGCTGGTTTCAAGCCCTTCGAAAAGCAGTTTGGGAAAACCATCTTAATGATCCTAAATAGCTGAGAAGATGACACGTGTACATAATGGTTTCTAGTCAGGGACAGTTCGTTCCTTGGAAAAAATAGACCATTCATGGATTCTGATAACATCCTTTTAACACCGTCTTATGCGAGCTGATATAACGAGCCTTCACTGCGTTTTTAGCAAGAAAACTTGTTCCAGCGACCTCTACCTATGTAACTTCGATGCCTCCAATCATCTTTCAAACATAGCTTCCGATTTAGCTGACACCTTTTCTTTTGACAACAAATATCACTAACATGTATGAAATGTGATAGGAATGGGAGTGAATGTATCAAAGTGACTTTCAAACGTGATAAGGAAACAAATCTAATTTAAATTTTACAAACCAATGTAAATTACAGATTTTCCAACTACAGTTAAATTTAAACATTATGATGTATCTTCTATCCATAAGTAAATGACATGAAACTGGTATAACTTAGAAGCAAGTAGAAAACTTAATAAAGATATTGACTTTAAGATGGATTTGATTGAGAAGCAAGTAGAAAAATTGATAAAGATATTTTAGGTAGAAGCAAGTAGGAAACTTGATAAAGATAACTCAGTTCTGGACCAAATATTATTTCATAGGCATCTTCATTAACTGTATGAATGAGAGAAGCAGATTCTATATTCAAACAAAGAAACTACTATTGAAGCTAAGATATTGTGGAGAATTAAATTACTAAGCCTAATCCAAAATCAATCTTTAAGAAACATGACATAATGAAACTAAGAATGGAACCGATGAATTCTATAATAGTAAAGTATTAATGAATCAAGTAGAAAAGAAACATAATCTACAAAAAACAAAGTTAAGGAAAACAACATGAAAACTACGAAAACAAAATGAAAACTACGAATAATGATGAAACGAAATTAAAAATTTATGTAGTGTAAAACAAGATCTTAATTATAGTTAAGAGTGCTAATAAAAGGCAAGAAATATTACAATTCAAAGACCTAAGAAACTGGATTCTAAATAAGCGTAAAAACAATGCAGAAAGTATTGAGGTTCGTATGGCGATCCAGATGACAATCTAAAATACGGTCCGAATGACAGTATGGATGGAGGAAAATGATTTAAACTCAAGAAAGAAGCAGTTTGGATGATATTAATTACCAGCTGGCTGATGCATATGAACCTACAGTGCAAAGGAAGCAATGGAAAGAGTGTTTGGAAGCTAAGATAACAAGAAGCAACCTATATTAATCATTGTTCTAAGGAATGAACTGTTTCTATGACATAACAAAACTACGGTATGAATAAAACTAATCTACAGCTATAGGAACACATTAGCATAACTAATTCTAACCATGAATTTAATTCGAACTATTAAAACATTATCTAGTTGCAAAAGACTGAAAATAAACTACAAGAAAAACTATGCTTGACCGGTCATTATCAATTGTGTAAATGTAAATTAAATTATCAACAGGAAATAAATTACAAGAAATGAAACAAGAGCTATAGGAAAACACAGTTAAATACAATTATTGAAAATGAAAAATTTGTTTAATTGCAGAAAGAAAAATAAAAAATATACACAATAGAACCTCTAGTTGTTGAGGGGCCCTTCCCAGCAATCAGATATTGAAGCTTTAACTCACACTAATCACCAACAGTAGAACATCAATAGTAAAATTCAGGAACTTCCATTAACTGAGAAAATTATACAGTGTTTCTACAAATTACTGATAGCATGTGTGTGTATATCTATTGTACTATATATCGCCTACACTGTCTGTGTTTATCCAAAGGAGACATCTATTTATAAGTTTACAATGGGAGAGAGGGTCGACATAGTCGACCTCTCTAAAAATAGAAGTCTTTAATGTCCATACAATGGCTGCTTTGTGGTTGACGATAGCGCAGAGGCCGTCCGCCTGCTACCACGGCGCCAATTCCCTTTGAAAAGAATAATTGCGTGTTAGTTTCCTTTACCCGTGGGAAGATAATGTGTTGGTAGGCTGAGCATGGGAGAGAAAAGATCTTCTGGAATGTCGACGTGAGTAGAGGTGTGTGCTTCCAGGCTGGGGGAACAAGAAAGATGAAGCTTCCAGAGCATTGATGTGAGCAGGAGTTGTGTTGTCAAGCTAGGTGAGCAAGGAAGCGAATCTTCTAGAGTGTTGACTCACCAACCATACCCACCACATTGCTAACAGAACTCATATTTCTATTTTTGTCTTTAATGGGAAAGAATATGCCAATCGACGATTCCACGGGCTAAACGAAGGGCTGGACGACGAGTTGGATGTGGCTTGAGGTTTGTAACGAGAACACAAGTCTGAATGGAGGTCCATTTGAAACCTGTCACCTGCAAGTCGAAATCTATTTTCCAAACAAGTTGCAAAACATTAACGTAATATTAATAAACCATGAAAATAATGATATTTAGCTAAGATTCATGTGATATGTAAATACGATCATACCTAGGTTTGAATGACGGTCTGAATGGCAAGAAGTGTGATTTATTATATCAGAATAGTGAAAATAATGCCACTTAGAGTATATTTGCTGATAAAAAATAGTGACAAAATGGACACCAACATTCCCCCAAACTGGAGATATGCCAAGCCCCACTTAGCAAAAAGGAGAGGAATTCAGGAAGAAGGCTGAGTTGCAGTAGAAACTGCCTTCGACTTGGATGAGGAAGTGGTCTTAGCCTTAATCTTCTTGAATTGATTCTTCAAGGCATCATACCTCATCCAGAGAGAAGTATGGGACGCTGTTTTGGTGTTGACCAAGCATTCAATGCTTCTTACTTGTGTGCGCAATACCTTGTTTTCTTTATGAAGCTCAGAGATTGTTTCCACATAATTTTTATTTTGGTCTGTCAACTGTGCTATCCCTCGGGTCAACCTATCCACTTCTTGCTGATTCAGAATGGGCTGTTCTATGTGATGTTCAAAGTCCTCTGTAGGATTCAACTTTTGGAAATGTTTCAAGCTCAACAGTATGTTCTTCAAGAACTCTGTCTTCGTTGTGTGTAGGAGAACTTCCAGCAGCAGGGGCTTCACACAATCGAGAAGATACATTGCCTAATATGAGGAGGGGTGTTTCAAGGATATGGTCATCTCATCGTGATGGTTGAACGACAGTCAGGATGACAGACTGGTCGGTGGACTGGTCACCATTTTTTTTCCTAGATTTAGTGGGTATTGATGAAAAAAGTGGGGGTTTTGAAGTAGGTGCACCAAGGGATAGCTTAGGAGAAGGCAATGGATTGACAAGGTTCGCATTGCCTAAGGGATCCTCATCAATCTGCACATGCTTAGTGTCTCATTCTGCATGTGTAGTGTCTTGGGTCGGCTCACTAATACCAGTTAGGAAACGATGGTGTTTTCGAGAAGCATAGGGTTTAACAATAGGATTCTCGATCAAATGAGGGTTTAGTAGTTCAAAGACAAAATGATCCCAGGCTTCCCCTCTTTATTCCAACTGGTGAATGATCAATATTTTAGTGATACAGTGATGGTACAAGCTAGCAGAGGGATTAACAGTATTTTTCCTAACCTGGCCTGACATTTTCTTTAATATTTTCAAGAAATAGAAGGGAAAATTAAGAGTCTAATCGTTAATAAAATGTGCTAGCAATATAAAATGGAAGACTTTTAAAAATGGTAAACTTACCTTCACAAGTGATCAAATGGATGATGACAATTAAGGGATCTAGATATTTTGACTTGACCCACTCCCAGTGGAATCCTTTTGTTCCAGCAACATGTTTATATTCAGCCTTCAAAGAAACTTTGTGAGCCTTCCATGGGAGGAGGAGATGTTTGTTCCAAAGGGCACCCTCCCTAGGAAGCTTTGTGGCCAATGCGATAGATTCTTCCATCAAAGAGAAAGTGAGGTGGCCGACTTTGGTCGTCTTACCATTGAATCCATTAGCAAAAAGAAATGAGATTTTGTGGTCGTGGCCTTGGAGAAGGCAGAGAAATGGACCCCATCTGGCTCGAAGGAATACCTCACGGCACTCCTTGAACTCAGGGATGTGAAGTAAATCTTGGTAAATTCAAGGTTCATGACAAATTGGCATAATTGGATAGAGGTCGAGGGATGCAGATAAGTATAGGGGATGTAAGAGATGCAGGAGACACGGTTTAACAAAAAATATCGAAAGTGAACATAATGAAGTGAAATTCATGCAGTCATTAGTTTAAATTGAATTCCGTTTGAATGGTTGAATGATCATAGAGATAGATTTGGCACGTTCAAATGATATGCTATCATTCAGTTACATTTAGTCATGTGCCATCATAGAACTTCGTGAGTTATTGAATTCATATGGCTATGATATGTTCAACCATGTCCAAAGTGAAACTTTGGTTAGGTTGAACATAATCCTCATTATGAAATTATAAAAAAATAAAAATAAAACAGAATCATGATGACTTAATAAATGAAACGATAGAGCGCACGATAAAACTTAATGGAGGATTAAAATCGTATGATAGCCATATGATGGTTAATCAATTCATTTGATGAGATGAAATGAGTATGCAAAGATGTCATTTAATTTGATCCTTGACATGATTAGTTAATTATATATAAAATCAAAATTTTAAATATCTTAGCACACTTATTAATATCATTACAGGCTATGGTTTTATTCGGCACTTCGTTCAGATCATTATTCCCATTTGCCTCATTCATCACCTCATTCAGATCGTAATTTGACCCTTCATTCAACCCTTCATATAGACCTTTGTATAGAAATGTGCTTTGATGGATTTGACTGCTGCTGATTATGCAGAGAATTGTTCTGGGACTTGTCAACAAACAAGAGATGTTGTAAACCTTCTTTTCTAGAACTTTAGTCGCGTTCTTCTTTATTTATCGTTGATCATAACATTTTTTGTTATGCTTTTTGCGTTATCCTGAAAACACTTATAATTTTATCAGAGATAAACAAACTTTTTATAAATATTTAGAAGGTAAAAACAATTATAAATCTCCCCCAAACCAAAAATATGGCGTGTCCTCAAGCCATCAAAGAAAAATTGATAATTATTCAAATATTTTCAACATATGGTTCAGGAAATAACTTCTAAAAATGTTGTGACAATTTTCGTAAGAAAATGAAAGATAAATGTAGATGATTCAGATATGTACATTCATAAAAAATAATACAACAGTTCTTAAGAAGACCATATGAAGAATGATAGTGCAATGGATGCGAAAAATGCCATAGGCAAAATGGCCATCCATGACTCATTTGGAAGATCTCTTGTCATCCAAAGAATATAGATAAAGTTCGCAGTAAAGTTTGTGAGATTTACTATAGTTATGGATCCCATTTCTAGGATAGTAATATCCTAGGTATTATGTGAATTAGATGACGAGGTCCAAGTCCAACTTACAGCCATTCTCTAATGACAGTATAAATAATTGGCCTAAACATGTGTTTGTATACTTAGGTTTTTTATGAGCCATGTGAATAGCAATGCGTTAACCAAACCCCTTTTACCCAATATTGCCTTGCTACCAGCAGTCTTGTTCAGTACCCCGACGGGTTTGTCTTGGTACCCTACAAGCATATCCCCACTACTAGTGATCCTGTTCAGTACCCCGACAAGTTTACTTGCACTTACCAAGATTCCTTGTTTAATATTTTACTTAGCATGGACCTGCTGCCAGTGAGCCTATTCAGTACCCCGGCGGGTTTGCTTCGTACAATGATATTTTTAGTAAGGAAGTCGGTTGGCACTAGAGTGTGCTAAGCCTGTTAAACACATAATTCAAATTTTTAGAACGAACCTTATGAGTAACTTTATTTATAATGGCCTAAATTATAGATCATGTCAAAATATAATAACCTAAAGCTGTTCTTTGACCTCCCAGTCTATCCTCTTCATAAAAGATCAGTAATGTTCACCACAAAATAGAAATATCACTCACTTTTGGGCTACCTTTTAAAAGTGCTTAAGAGACAAGTTTTGACAATGAGTCTAGGATGAGCTAGTAGTCCATATGTGTAAGATAGATATTTTGAAGATCATAGTAATTAAAGTAGGTCTTAAGCAACTGTTCTAATGATAAATCAAGAATGTGCATGTATGAATCAAACACAAACATACAGAAGCATACAAATGAAACTAATAAAAAGAATCATAGAAGAGAAGTCGTTAGAAATCAAAAATTTTATTTTGCAAAATAATCAAAGGAAAATAAATCACAGAAATACTTCCCTTTTTAATTGATGAAGCTATATGAGCTGACAAAAATTCCTATGTAAATATAAACCAATTGACAGAAGTTATTCTCATTTATTCCAAGAAACATAAATATATGTACATAATATCCTATTCTACTTAGAGAGAAAGAAAACTATTATATTCAAGTATTTGAATTCTTCCAATGTAACCAAGTGCAAAGCAAGATTAAAAATATACCTTTATCCACATATGAGAAAATTATTGCAGTGATTACCTGGATATGAAGAACCAACCAACTTGTTTGATTTAGAAGCAATATGCATTGAAGGAGAGAATGGTATTGTGGCTTGGTTGCCTCGTGGAATCAGATCTCAATATAATCCTTATATTCTGGGTTGTCTTCTTCATTTGTCATCTCACGTGGTCTTTCATCAAACTCTAGAATGCATAAAGAATCTGTGTTTGGTGATGGGGAATATTCGGGTTTGAATGTCTGTCCCTTATCAAATGTGATGCATTCCATGTTGATCTTGTCTTCGTATGGATAAGGCCAAGTAGACACTTCCTTTTCTTCCATAGTTTCTATGACTCCTAAATCTATAACCCCTCGAGTCCTTGTGTGAATTTCCCGTAGTGATGTTGGTGAGGTAGGAAAGGTGGGTAAATTTTGAAGTTCAACACTGTAAGCATATTGTAGTGCTTTATTGTTGTTAAAATGTGGAATGGATTGAACATGAATGTGCATAGGGCATAGAGGAGGTTTATGAGAAGGTGATTGTGGCAGGTGTAGTTGACTGGCTTGTGTGGTTGATCCCACCAGGTAAATAGGATATTTTTTAAAAGCTTGTGGAGAGTATAGAGGACGAGGTGGTGTTGCAACATGAGAGAGAGTATCCAGATGATCATAAGATGGGACATGAAGGCTTTGTGAACAAGTTTGGTAGGGGTTAAGCTGAGGCTGCAACAACTTCCATGGTGTCAAAGGATTATGAGAGTCGGCCAATGGAGGGATGGAGCTCTGAACCCTACATGTAGGCCACGGTTGCCATGATATTTGTGGTGCCATTTGATAAGGTGAACTTGTTGCAAATTCTAGATCTCCTTGGTAGGTTGTTTCCATCCTAGGTAAGGAAGAGCAACTACCCATGGAATGATTCAAGCTACATATGCCACAAATTATGAGACTATCCAAAGGACAATCCCTTGTGAGATGTTTCTTTTGGCATTGATGGAAAAATGCTCCTTCAAATTCCTCATTTTTCCCAACCTGCAAAATATCCATTTGTGAATTTAGAGAGTTGATCATATCAAATTTAAATATTTCAAATAAATTACCAATTTCAGCTCTTGTAATTCCAATTCCTACAACAGACTTCAAAAATTGAGAAGAGGGTATATTCTTACTAGTCTTGAATTTTCTTCTTGAATACCTTCTACATATCTCACAAACATCATAATATGGTAACTGAAATACATCGCCTATTCCCATCAGACTTAAGATTTCAAAATATTCATTTTTATTCCTTTGAGTATAAGTCTTTTCAAGGTGTCTTCCCCCAACTGTTTTAGTTTGGATCCTTGAAGGTTTTATTGAAACTGTTTGATGTAATTTTCCAAAGTTTCTTCTTCCCCTTGTGTTATTTCGAAGATATCCTCATTGACACTACAATAATCTTGGTATCTTTTCAACAATATATGTTTCATGTCATCCCATGTTTGAATGCAATTCCCACCTAGGCTCATGAACCATCAGAGGGATGCTCCTTTCAAAGTAAGAGGAAAATTTTTCATATTTTGAACATCATATCCTCTACAAAGTATTTCCAATTGAAATAAAAATTCATCAGGGTCTTTGTTCTCCAGTCCATGAAAATTTGGTAGAATGGATGGGGGAATTCTTTGCATTTGTGCCACTCTTCCCGGATCTTGAATAGGGAATTCAAAGGTAAAAAATTCTTCATCCTTATCTCCTGGCATATCTTCCCACAATATAAGTAGTTCTTAATGTGTTATCTTGAGGCTCCTCTTTCGAATGTTCCTGTCAGTTTGTTAGCAGGATGGGTGGTGCTTACAACACCACTAAGTGATTTAATTGTAAAATAAGTCAGATACTTGCATGAAATAAATAAACTCATACTCACTCTTTGCATAAAAGGAAGAAACAAAATATTGAAAAGCAATGAAAACAAAGATAGAGGTCGTATCACTTTGTACTTCTTCTTGTTCATTAATAGAAATACTCATATTCTCGTCCATTAATGGTGTGAATGTCATTTATTATACATTGGGTTGCATTTGCTTATGATATTATGGACCATTGTTATTGATAATGTTAATGTCATTTATATATCACATGTACTTGTTAGATATTTGTTGTCAAGACTAATTTGGCATATTACAAGTGCTTGGATGTGCATGGATTGAAAGCTCCAATAGGGATCTACATCAAACGTTGGATCGAGGTTGGTTACATTTCTCCATTGTTTAATATTGTCATTTATAATAGCATTGTTTTGAGGATTGAGTAGATTTTTGGTACTCATCTGTCTGTTGTGGTCTTCCCAAGCCATAGTGAGTTTTTTCCAATACAGAAATGGCGACTCCGCTGGGGATAACATCCATGTTTGGGAAATTGTTTGAGCATTAGTCCATATTTAGAGTTGTTGTTTATTCAAGCTCTATGTCACTGATTGGCCGTTAAGATACACTGTAGAAAACTTGCTTTTTTGGAGCCTCTGGTCTCTTTATTTGACCATTTGTTGTTCCTCACCCACGGGCTAGCTTAGTTCTTCCCGCGTATACTCGCCTATGTTTACACTACTGCTCGCGGGTACCCACAGGTATTCCTTCGACAGTAGCGTGTAACTCCAGATTTTGGTTGTTTATGGCTATTGGTTGTTGCTGGGTGAGTTTGGTTGGTTCCTGAGTCTTTGTTGGACTCTTTCTTGACTGTTTCATGCCTTGGTTGTGACCAGATCTCTTCGTTTCTCTTGGTTGAGCCTTCTCAATTTTTTACCAATCTTTGGTTTTAACCTCTTGGTTTCTTCATTTTGAGCTTTTCCTTTTGGCTGAGTCTTGCTGTTTAGGATCTGCGGGGTTGTCTTAGTGATCTTCTCGGCACTTCAGTGACTGAATAGTAGGATTTTGCTTGCATTTTTTCATTCCATATATATTGAAAAAATACAAAAATATTCATTTAGTTTTTTCATTTTCCTTTCTGTTTATAAGAGAAAATACAAAAATATTTTATTTCCATGTACTTCATTTTGCATTGAGTGCTTGTTGCCTTCATTTTAGGTTCTGCTTGTGCATTTAAAAGATAAAAGTTTGCATATATATTTTGGAATTGTTGATTGACTTTGCATATTAGTGACATTGTTTTATTGGATAGATGAGTCTAGGATTGGATGATGGTGCATACTATTGAGTCTACACATCACTAGTTTCACGACCATATCCCTTGAGTAATCACAGCGACTAAAATTAACACTTAATCATAAAATTGATTAGACTTATTTTATTTATAGGGTACACCAACTAGTATAGGTTTAGAGTCTTGGAATAGATCATTGTGAGTTAACAATCCAAGACTACTGAACGAAACATTAGGTGTCTGACCAGGGAGTGGAGGAATCCATGGTATAGATCGGTGTTCTCAGGAAAGCTCTACTCAAACTAGAGTTAAGCACGAAGTCACGGGACGTTGGTTGAGGAGATATCCCTCTGATACCAGCTGAACGTGGTAGATATATCCAGGATTTTTTCGTATCTGGGGGTACCAGAGGTTTGTCCTCGTGTGTTTCGGGCTTAGCTACCCTGCCCATACGACGGATCCCACCTGCAACTGTCCCCTTGAGCATTGGTTATATTGCAGTAGACATAGTTTCCTTACCTAGGTACCGCACAGGGTACTTGCAGTGGTTATGTTGTTTGTGTACCAAACTCAAAGGCCCCCTATAGGATGAATATTTTGGAGTTAAATGAGTTAAAGTTTCAGCTAAAAGAATTAATAGATAAAAACTACATAAGGCCCAGTGTGTCCCCTTGGGGAGCACTAGTAATATTTGTTAAAAAGAAGGACGGTACCATGCATTTGTGCATTGACTACCGTCAGCTTAATAAGATGACAATTAAGAACCGGTATCCCTTACCCCGCATACATGATCTATTTTATCAAGTACGTGGAGCAGAGATATTCACTAAAATTGATCTAAGGTTGGGTTATCATAAAGTCTGGATAAAAGACGAGTACATATTCAAAACTGCATTCAGAACATGTTATGGACACTACGAGTTCGTAGTTATGCCTTTTGGGCTAACCAATGCACCGACAGTGTTCATGTGTTTAATGAACAACGTTCTGCATAAATATTTGGATAAGTTCATAGTGCTATTCATTGATGATATCCTGGTTTACTCAAAAAATAAAGAAGAGCATGACGAACATTTAAAAATCATTTTACAAGTACTTAGAGATCATCATCTTTATGCTAAGTTCAGTAAGTGTGATTTCTATAAAGATAAAATTCAGCATTTGGGTCATATAATTTCTAAAGATGGTATTTCTGTTGATCTCGATAAAATTAAAGCAATTAATGAATGGCCCGTTCCAAAAGATATAACTGATGTACAGTCATTCGTGGGAATAACAAGTTATTATAGAAATTTTATTGAAGGGTTCTCTAGAATTGCTAACCCCATCACTTCTTTGCAGAAGAAAGGGAAGAAATTCATATGGGATCAAAAGTTTCAAGTCAGTTTTAATAAGTTAAAAGAATTGTTAACCACTACACCCATCTTAAAAATTGCAGATCCTAATAAGGATTTCGTCGTATGCACGGATGCATGCAATGAAGGACTTGGAGGGGTCTTAAGTCGAGAAGGTCATTCAATTGCTTTTGAGTCAAGGAAGTTAAAAATACATGAAAAGAATTATGCTACTTATGATCTTGAGTTGGCAACCGTGATACATGCTTTAAAAATGTGGTGCCATCACTTGATCGGAAGAAAATTCATTTTAATGACTGATAATAAGGGCTTAAAGTATCTTTTGGATCAAACAAATCTTAACGCAAGGCAAGCTAGGTGGTTAGCTTTCCTTAGCGAGTATGATTTTGAGATCCATCACATTAATGGAAAGGAGAATAAGGTTGTTGATGCATTGAGCAGAAATGCTAGATTGAGTTTTGTGGTATCAATCAGTACTTTTAAAACTGATCTGGAAAATCAGATCGAAGAAGGAATTAAGCAAGATGAAAATTATCAAGAATTCCATGATAAAGTGGCTAAAAATTCATCTAAAAATGTTATAACATATTACAGTATTAATGAAAAGGGCTTCTTAACTTACAAAAACAGAATTTATGTGCCTAATTTTTCGAAGGTTAAGTTGTTGATTTTAGATGAAGTTCACAAGAGTCCTTATTCAGGGCATCCTGGTTATCAGAAAATGATAACTATGTTAAGAAAGGAGTACTTTTGGCCCAACATGAAGAGTGAAGTTGCTAAATATATAGCTAGATGTTTTGACTGTCAGACTATTAAAGCTGAACATCAACATCCAACTAGGCTATTGCAGCCCTTACCAATTCCCGAATGGAAATGGGAAATTATAAGCATTGACTTTATTACAGGTTTGCCTAAAAATCAGAAGAAGAATGACTCAATTATGGTTGTTGTTGATAAACTTAGTAAAGCTGCTCATTTTATTCCTGTTAAAACTACTTTCAAGGCTTCTAACATTGCAGATATTTTCATGAAGCAAATTTTTCGCTTGCACGGAATTCCAAAGGTAATTATTTTAGACCGAGACTCTAAGTTCACTGGTAACTTTTGGACAACACTGTTTAAAGGATTAAATACTAAATTAAATTTCAGCACTTCTTTCCACCCACAAACTGATGGTCAAACAGAAAGAGTAAATCAGAGTTTGGAAAATATGTTAAGATTGTATGTTAAAGATCAGCCATCTAAATGGGAATGTTACTTGCACTTAGCAGAATTTACCTATAATAATAATTATCAAGCATCTGCTAAGTTAAGTCCATTTGAAATTTTGTATGGAAGAAAATTTTGTACTCCAATTTCGTGGGATAATCCTGTAGACAAATTGATGTTAGGACCAGATTTATTGAAAGAAATTGAGCTAACCATGAAATAGGTTCAAGGTAACTTAAAAGTTGCCCAAGATCGGCAGAAAATCTATGCTGATTTGAAACGCACAGAAAGATAATTTTAGGTAGGAGACCAAGTTTTTATAAAGGTAAAGCCCAAGAAAAGTTCTTTGAAGCTTGGGAGCTGTGCTAAATTAGCACCAAGGTATTGTGGACCATTGGAAATCCTATCAAGGATAGGACCTGTTTCATATCAATTGGCATTTCCATATAATTTAAAAATCCACAATGTTTTTCACATTTTTGTTTTAAAGAAGTATGTGCACGATGCTACTCATGTGCTAAATTGGAATGACATACAGGTGGAACCAGACTGTATTCTAGACTGGAGGGAAATTATGCTTTGGAATCACACCATAGCATAGGTAAAGGTGCAATGGAAGCACCTTAGCCCTGATGAAGCTACTTGGGAGCTGGAAAGTAATATGCGGGCAGCATATCCAGTTCTGTTCCATGAGGAACTTGATGATGAATAAGCAACATTGAGGACAATGTTGAGCTTAAGAGGGGGTGTTTGTAACATACCCTTTAAGCTGGAAAACATTTTGTGTTAAGAAACATTATGATAACTTTTATTGTAAAGTTTACGTTGGATAGGTGTCCAAGGATGACTGTAATTTGCACAATATATTATTAATTAATAAATAAAATAGGAGACAAACACCTAAGATGATTGTTGAAAGAGTGGTTACTGATCCACTATGTGGAATGGAATCTGGGGTAGAAGGCAATGGACAAGTGGCAGCATCATGATGCAACTAACTAGCTATTGGTATGGGACAACTCCCTTGAAATGCGGTCATAATTCCCTAAAAGATGGGACTGGAGCTTGAGGCTCATTTATTCCAAACTGGCCACTAAAAGACCTAGGCAGTCTATATAATAGCCATCAAATATTGAACTGAGGTTCATCACTTTTCATGATGAGAAAATTTACCTTGGGGTTTTGTTGTGATTGCACCCAAGAGATTTGATGAGGGGATATGCTATGTTGTTGATCATGTTGTGAGTCTGCCAAACTCTTATTGAGCTCAGGAGGTTGATGCTGAGTGGAGAAGGCATTTTATTTCAGGAGGTTGATACCGATTGGAGAAGGTATTTTTGAGTGCCTTGCTTCTACACAGATTCCACCCACTTACTGGATCAGTAATCAGGCTCGGGGGTTCATTATAAGTCAGTAGTTGAGCTGCTTCTTTTGAAGCAATTTGGGAGGACCAGGCCTCCTTGGGTGTTTGTCGGCCCTATCATCTTTTACAGGTTCTATTGTCTTATCTATTTCTATATATTTTAAATTTTTGTTATCTACTAGTAAATCTTGTTTATCTACAAGTATTTAATTTACAGATGTAGATCTTATTTATATACCTATACTTTAGTTTCTGATTTAAGTTTTAAGCATGAATAGAAATTATGAATGAAATAAATGATCTCTGCATTTTTCTCCATGCAAAAAGGAATAGCATCGTACTCTAGTACAGAGATAGATTAAAATAGATGAGTATGATAGAAAAATAGCCATGAGATGGATGAGATAAAAATGTTGCATTATTTCCCAAGTTACTATTCACTATGGAAAAAAATCTATGCTTATATGTATCATTGTTTTCTTTTCCTTACTATTTCTGCACAGAAATTTACTTCCAAAATATACAGTAATGATTTTCTATATCTTATAAATACCAGATTGTTTAGAAGTAAATAGTTTTCATTTCTAAAGTTCATATGAAGTATTTTCTATTTTCATATAGTGGAGACCACATTCAAACATATAGCACATGGATAGCATTTTCCTTAGAAATAATGCATAGGAATAAATTATTCATGTACAAGTCATATATTCTTAACACTGTACTTACATTGTATTATCTCAGAACAGATTGTCGAATTTCATTACATAACCAAACCCCTGTACCCATCTAGTTTCATGATTTCATCTAAGTTGTGGAACCCTTACATTTGAAACAAAACTGAGTTATATCTGTAGAACTTACTATCCACTCTCAATACAGAGTTAACATTTTAACCAGTTACATGTTTTAAGTCAAACCTTAATCTCTTTCATTAATACATTTAGTTAAACTATAAATTGTTTCTATAGATAAGTTTGGACAACATTCTGGTGCTCACTTTCACTATTAACAGTAGACAAACCATTTTTTTTAGACAGATGTATCAATACAGGCAAACTCGATTGCCATTATCATATCAAGACCATAGACAAGAATCAAACATTTACACCATAAACCTGACTGTGGATCGATTAGTTAAAGTATCGCATCAACATCAAGATTTAGTTATCAAAACGTCTGTAGGAGATATTCTAAACAAATTAGTGAACACAGATTTATGCTGAGACTTCGACAAATAGCATTTTCTTTTAAAACCCAACATTCCGAAAGAAGGTTAAACCCTAACTCTGGGAATATCTTCTTATCCTTTTTAAAAATGAAGCCACATTGTTACAAATCAATGAAGTGTATATAGGCCGCAAGCTTTCATTTATACATTTATCTATTCATTGTTCTTAGGAAAAACAAGTAGTCGTATTATTGTTTCACAAAACATTCACCCATCGATTTATAATCAAGATAAACATAGAGGTTTGCCAAAACATATTGCATTTCACATCGTCAATGAGCTACAGGAAATATTCATGGGTCAAGCCCAAAACGATGAAAACCATGACAAATGCAACTGAAAATTGTAAACATTCCTTTCAGATTTCCAACTTGATAGAGCTCAAAACTTAACCAACAGAAATTACATTTTACATTCAGTATGGATTTTGTTGATGTATATGTAAGTTCAGAATGTATTTCATCTATGTATTTCATATATATTTATTGTACCCTTATAAGAGATGTGTTATTCCTCTATAAGGAAGTGTCATCATGTGTATTGACAAGTGTCGCAAGTGTGTGTACTTGCCGATGGGTTATTAGAAAACCATGTGTGGGGTCAGCCCTGAAATATATATTATATTTTGGATGTACCTAGCTAGACAAGCTGGCCCCATAGTGTAACTAGGCAAACAGGTTAAGTATAAATAGAGATTGGGAGATCTCTATTTGTATCACTCAGAAACTCACACTTCTCTCACTCAGAAAGTGGCGCACTAGTGAGGAGGAGGATCATCTACTACTAGGAGACTATCTCAGTGTATTTTGGTTGTACTTTGGTTGAGCCATTGCTCTCTCTATCTCTGAGGAAGTTGTGGGGTTTTTCACCTTAGGGTTTTCCCCACAGAAACTCTGTGTCTCTTGCCTCTCATGCTTTTGATTCTTGTGATGCTTGTGATGCTTATTATGTTTGTTATGCATTGATATACTGTATATGTTATTCTCTTAGTGAAGGTCCTAGAGTATTGTGAATTAATGCTCAAAATTTAACATGGTATCAGAGCAAACCTTAGAAGAAGACATTTTGTAGTGACGAAAACTTGAGTTTCTTATTTTTTGGGTTTCTCTCCACCGTTTTTGGAAAAGCAGTATAGTAGATTGACTCTACTCATCAAGGCGAATCTATCTGTCCAATCAGAATTCAATTCTGAGCATTTTCAGATTTGGCCCTAAAAATTAGGGTTTCCACAAAAAAAAGGAATTTCTTAAATCTGAAGACATAGCTAGAAGCTCGTTGCAACAATCAAAGTTTAGAGCTCTGGATTGAGATTTTTGGCTAGGTAGATCTTCGGGAAACGCAAACCCTAATTCAGGGCTCTCGCTAGTGAACTCGGGAGGAGAAAAAGGAAAATCATAAGGGTAATGCTTTGCTGATCTCAAATTCTGAATACACCACGCTGATCAGCTCATCAAGGTGCATCTTTCTATCCTTTTAGAAAGTTGAAATTCACATTTTGAATTTTTTAGGGTTTTTCCGACAAACCCTAATCCAGGACGAGATCCAGTTTTCATCATTTCAAGTGGTAAGACCTAAATCTTTTCTATTTCCATTTGAAGTACTCATTAAGATGTCTCACCACACCAAGCTTGAGGATAAGCTTGAAGGGGCTGATAACTTCCGAGCTTGGAAGTATAGGATTGGGTTAATCCTGGAAGAGAATGAGTTGGACTCATATATAAAAGAAGACATCCCTATCCCAGAGGATGAAGAGGCTAAAGTATTGCATAAGAAGAACTTGGTCAAGGCAAAGAGAATCATTGCTAATTCTATCAAAGACCATGTCATACCCCATGTGTCTTCTCTAAAGACACCCAAGGAGATGTTTGACTCTTTGACCAAGCTATTTGAAGGGAAGTACATAAATTGGAAGATGATCCTGCGGAACTAATTGAAAGGAGTAAAGTTTCAGAATGGAGAAACAATTCAATCTTATTTTTCTAGGGTCTCCCAGATTAAGGAACAACTAGAAGCTGTAGATGAAATGGTGGAAAATGGTGAAGTTGTCATGACCACTCTAAATGGCCTACCTAGGTGATGGGATTCCTTTATTCAAGGAATTTTTGCAAGGAAAAAGTTGATCTCCTTCAGCAGATTGCAGGAAGAATGTTCACAAGAAGAAGCAAGGCTTGTGGCTCGAGAAGAAAAGATGGGAAGTGAAGATCAAGCTCTCACAGTACACACCAAGAAAGGAAGGTCAAAGAGAGAGCACTCTCATGCCAATAAATCTTCACACTATCATCGACATAAAGATAAGAAAGATCTCAGATGCTTCACATGTAATGAGAAGGGTCATTTTGCTTCAGAATGTCCCAAGAACAAAAAGAACAATAACATCAAGAAGAAGAAGGGCAGTAGGAAAAGATATTATGCTCATGCTGCTGAAGATGATGAACCACCCAAGAAGAAGGCTAGGGAAAAAAGTGATGATAGTGATGATGACTCATCAAGTGAAGAAGAGTATGTTCTAATCTCTGCTCTCACAGGTACTGTCTCCCATGGTTGTAATGATTGGTTAATTGACAGTGGGGCTTCCAAACACATGACTGGGTTTAAGGAATCTTTTGTGAACCTATCTGAACATGAATCACCCCATAAGGTGAAACTTGGGGATGATTATCAATATCCAATCAAAGGAAGTGGTGAAGCCTCCTCCAACCCAGATTCTGGAAAATATTTGAAGATGAAAGAAGTCCTTTATGTACCTGGGCTCAAGAAGAACTTACTCTCCATCTCTGCATTGGATGCAAAAGGTATGAGGGTTGCATTTGTGGATGGCCAAGTCCTAATGTGGCCAAAAGGAAAGACCATAGATGATGCAGTAGTGATTGGAGAGCAAGAGGGAGGTTTGTATAAATTGAAGGGACAACCTGAACATGCCATGGTGCATGAATCCATGGAGCCAAGTGAACTTTGGCATAGAAGACTTGCTCATATGCACTATAGGGCACTTCCAATTTCAAGCAAGGTTGTAGAGGGTCTTCCTGAAATCAAGACCAAACATGAAGGTGTTTGCAAAGGATGTGAAAAAGGTAAGAACATTAAGAAGGCTTTCCCAAGCAGTGAAAGCAAGGTGAAGGATATCCTGGAAATCATCCACTCAGATGTATGTGGTCCTATATCATTTAGTTCTCTAAGTGGGTATGTTTACTATGTCTCATTTATTGATGACTTCTCCAGGAATACTTGGGTATACTTCTTGAAGAACAAAGATGAGGTGCTTGATAAGTTCAAGGAATTCAAAACCTTGATGGAGAATCAAACTGATAAGAAGATCAAAACATTCAGATCCGACAATGGTGGAGAATTCACCTTAGGTGACTTCAAGAAGCTTTGCAGTGATGCAGGGATTAAGAGGGAGTTGACTACTCCTTATAATCCTCAACAGAATGGAGTTGCAGAAAGGAAGAATAGAACAATCATGGAAGTAGCAAGGGCAATGTTGCATGACCAGGATCTACCTATGCATCTATGAGCAAAAGCAACTAGAACAACTATATATGTGCAGAACAGAACACCCCACAAGATATTGGACAACAAGACACCAGAAGAGGTCTTTTCTGGTAAGAAACCTGAAGTCATCCATCTCAGAATATTTGGTTGTCCAGTATACACTCATGTCCCAAAGGAAAAGAGGACTAAACTAGATCCTTCAAGAAATAAGGGTATCTTTGTGGGTTACAGTGAAAGCTTGAAGGATTACAGAATATACTTTCCAGGGTTCAAGAGGATTGATGTCAATAGGGATGTAACATTTGATGAAAACTCAGCATTCATCAAATCAAGGAATTCACCTATAGAAGTTTATGAAGAAACTAAGGAAACTAGATTTCAAGACACTACCATGACTGAAGCAATTCCAGAAGTTGTTCGTGAGTTTGAAGATCCGCAAGAACCTGTAGATCCACCCCATGAGGATAACTCTCACAAGAGGAAACCTGCATGGGCTAGAGAGCTCATTCAAGATGTAGAAAGATTTGGCATTCCAGAAGAAGAACACCGAACAAAGAAGAGAACCAGATCACATACCAACTATGTTGCTTTACTCTGTGACATTATGAACAAAGAACCTTCCATTTATGAAGAAGCAGTGGAAAAGAAAGAATGAGAGGATGCCATGGTTGAGGAATACCAATCAATAATGAAGAATGATGTTTGGGATGTTGTCCCAAGACCTAAAGGGAAGTATGTTGTGACTTCCAAATGGATCTACAAAATCAAACATGCTACAGATGGTAGTGTAGGGAAATACAAGGCAAGATTTGTAGCTCGTGGCTTCTCTCAGAAAGAGGGAATAGATTATGAAGAAAATTTTGCACCTGTAGGCAGGTATACTTCCATCAGAACAGTACTTGCCCTGGCTGCAGCAATGAAATGGAAAATACACCAAATGGATGTCAAGACTGCTTTCTTGAATGGTGTAGTTGAAGAGGAAGTATATGTGGAGCAGCCACTTGGTTTTTAAATACATGACACAAAGTCATATGTGTGTAGATTGAAGAAAGCCTTGTATGGCTTGAAGCAAGCTCCCAGAACTTGGTATGGTAGGATGGAGAGTTTCCTATGTAGTTTGGGATTTACCAAGAGTAAAGTGGATTCCAACCTTTACTACAAGGTTGAGGAAGGAAATCCTATGATTCTACTTCTGTACGTGGATGACTTATTTGTAACAGGAGATGACAGATTGATTGTAGATACTAAGAGGAAGCTTGCTGCTGAGTTCGATATGAAAGATTTGGTAATGATGCATTATTTCCTAGGTATGGAGGTGTGGCAGAATGCAGGTGGGATCTTCCTTGGTCAAGGGAAGTACATAGTAGATATCCTAAAAAGATTCGGGATGATGGATTGCAAGGCCATGGCCACACCCATGGCATCGAACCTGAAGCTTCTATGTGATGCTTCATCTGAGCGAGTTGATATCTCTATGTATCGTTAGATGATTAGGTCCTTGATGTACCTGATGAACACAAGACCAGATATTTGCTTTGCTGTGAACACATAGAGTCAGTTCCTGATAGATACGAGTGTTCACTTGGTTGCTGTAAAGCATGTTCTGAGGTACCTAAAGGGTACAGTGGATTATGGGCTCAAGTATGAAGCGAATCAAAAGTTTAACCTGCAGGGTTATGTTGATTCAGATTGGGAAGGTAGTGCTGCAGATAGGAAGAGCACATCTGGGTGATGCTTCAGTATGGGATCAGGTGTGATCTCTTGGTTTAGCAGGAAGTAGTCCTGCGTAGCACTGATTACAACTAAAGTATAGTATGTTGCAACCTGTTCAGCTAGTTGTGAGGCAGTATGGCTATGGAAGCTACTGTCTGAGTTATTTGATCTCCCATTGGATGCTACTGGTATCTTCTGTGATAACCAAAGTTGTGTGAAGTTGTCTGAGAACCCAGTGTTTCATGACGGGTCGAAACACATAGAGATCAAATATCACTATATCAGGGATATGGTGCAGAGAGGAGCTGTGAAGCTCCTGTATGTTCCGACAGATGAGCAGATTGTAGACGTGCTGACGAAACCACTAGCTAGAGTGAAGTTCGAGTACTTCAGAGAGAGGCTTGGTGTTCTTTAGATCGAGGACACTTCGAGGAAGAAGTGATGGACACATTTGCTGAAGCCATTCCAAGCATGTTGGAAGGAGGATCCTTCACATGGCTGTGGATGTAAGCACTGAATGATGAGCATCAGGATGATGTTCTGGTTTCTGCTTTGTATGATCAATTGGATCATTTATATATGTATGTACGCATCATGTTGGATGCTGGATATGATAAGTTGGATCATTTGTATGTATTTTTGTATATGCATCATGTTGGATGCTTGGACCATGTATCTGTTTATGTATCAGGTGGATACATTCTATGATCAGGATGATCATGATAACGAGCTTCAAGATGTTGCTCCAGATGATATGTACTAGGATGGTATAGTGATGATGATCAGGATGATCATATGTATCAGGTGGATACAGTACATAATCAGTTGGATTATGTGTGATGAGTTCCGAAGACACAGATGCTCAGTGCCTTTCTGACATGGTGGTAGATGTGTTCTCCCATGTGCGTTGATGTAAGTGCAGAGCCTTTATGAGATGGTTGTAAATGTGTTCTCCCATGTGCGTTGATGTAAGTGCAGAGCCTTTCCGACATGGTGGTAGATGTGTTCTCCCATATGCATTGATGTAAGTGAAGAGCCTTTCCGACATGGTGGTAGATGTGTTCTCCCATGTGCGTTGATGTAAGTGCGGAGCCTTTCCGACATGGCGGAAAATGTGTTCTCCCATGGTCATTGATGTAAGTGTTGTGAGGCTTTCACGGATGGTGGTAGGTTGGTCCTCCCATGCTAGGGAGTGTAAGTGCTGTGTGTGTGCATTTGGGTTGTGCTTCATGATACTCTATGGCCGTGGACAGGTTGTGCAGTAGCATGTAAAAGGTCTTGGGAGATCCGATAGGTTGAGCCGTGTGCTCGTAATCAATCCTGGGATGCTCTTTCGAGGTTTTGTTGACTCATGTAATAAGTCTTGAGGATTCCACAGTATGGCTAGTGATGAAGACCTGTAGGTGGTGGGCCTACATCTAGTATGAAAAAGGATTGGCTCTGTAGAACTTCCTATGACGAGTAGAGTCTGAAATTGGCTGAGATAGCAGTAGTAGTTATAATGATGATGACGATGCATCGATGACGATGATCCCGAGAAGAAGACTTGTCTAGCAGATCTGTGTCGAGAAATACCTTCCTAGTTAAGAGGGAGTGTTGGTGTATATGTAACTTTGGAATGTATTTCATATATATTTATTGTAGCCTTATAAGAGATGTGTTATTCCTCTATAAGGAAGTGTCGTCATGTGTATTGACAAGTGTCGCAAGTTTGTGTACTTGCCGATGGGTTATTAGACTACCATGTGTGGGGTCGTCCTTGAAATATATATTATATTGTGGATGTACTTAGCTAGAAAAGTCGGCCCCATAGTGTAACTAGGCAAATAGGTTAAGTATAAATAGAGATCGGGAGATCTCTATTTGTATCACTCGGAAACTCACACTTCTCTCACTCAGAAAGTGGCGCACTAGTGAGGAGGAGGATCATATGCTACTAGGAGACTATCTCAGTGTATTTTGGTTGTACTTTGGTTGAGCCATTGCTCTCTCTATCTCTAAGGAAGTTGTGGGGTTTTTCACCTTAGGGTTTTCCCCACGGAAACTCTGTGTCTCTTGTCTCTCATGCTTTTGATTCTTGTGATGCTTGTGATGCTTATTGTGATTGTTATGCATTGATATACTGTATATGTTATTCTCTCAGTGAAGATCCTAGAGTATTGTGAATTAATGCTCAAAATTTAATAGATTTTTCCCTATGGGTCAAGGTATCATCCTCCCCATCTCCTTTATAGTTATACAAACCCTATCTCGATGAAGAAAAAACTTCTTGAGATAAATACGAAACCAAAAAACAAACATTTCGCATGCCTTTAATTCCCACATAATTAGAGATACAAGGCACCTTCGAGGCTTACCGGATGGTGTAGCCGCAGCCCATTTATAATGCCAAACAGGAGGAGCCATCGAATTGTTTCCCTATAACAATAACAACATTAATGATGTGGTCAAAAACACTTATTCATTCAAGAAACGAGACTCAGTATTAACAAACAAATTTCTACCACGTTAAAAGTCGAAAGTAAAAGCTATAGGAGGAAGTTCGAACACATTACCTTCAAAATAGTTGGCCAACAACACCAACAATCACCAGATAGACACAATAGTAACTAATACTACTCATACTATCAAACACCGAGGCACAAGGAAACCCCACATAGAGCATCAATTTTCAAACAAGCTAAATAGTGCCGAGACCTGGAATTAACCATGGTGAAGGGTTGGTATTCCCTTTCGAATTCCAAGTTCAAATAAACAAACCCTCAACAGATCTTCCAGTCGAAAACACACCAAAGACAACACTAAGCTGTAAACCATGACAGACATCTACTGCATAAAGGACTGGGAGTTCGGCTCTTTAATCCTCACGGGTCAGGGGTTCAAAACCCAGGCCTCACAACTCAAAGTGCACAACAGAAAGACCTACAAACTCTCATCCTGTCGGCCAGTTGCAGAGCCATAAACACCGTTTGTAAAATTCACAATAAACACCATGAGGGAAACAAAGGTAGGGTTTAAGCATACTCATCAATACACTCACAAGATCAACAGTGGAGATCACCGGGGAACTTATGAAGCATCGATACCATCTACCACATTAAATGTGATATTATTACAAACGCCACGAAGGAGCCAGTTCATCAACTGTTGAACCATTTTGTTTACCCATCATCGCAAGGAGGATCAATACTACCGAATTGGCACGTGAACAGACTAGCTATACTACCCACGATGGATTTCCACTATCCATAGTAGCTATAAGCATTCAATGCATAACATACGGTTACACTTTCCAACCTGTGACATCAACATTCAAATCATATCACTTATTACTTTGGAATTTGCATATGGTATAGTCATGGTATACCACTTGTTATAACATGTTTGTTTAAGGTTAGGTAGATAATGCAAAGGGTTTATATAGTAACCTATGTTGCATAGTAGCACAATTGCATAAGATTATATAAAATAGAAATTATAAGGTGCATACAGTATCGCATAAGTGTCACATAGGGTATCACGATGCACACAACTCACATTACATAAATGTTATTGTTGTTAAAATGGCGACAAACTCTATTTGCAAGGGTTGGATAACAATCCTATAAATAGTTTAAACGGACCATAGAGTTTTACAGTGTGAACGGATTCTAGACATACACATACACACATTATAATGTATTGTGTAAGAGAAATTAATTCAGACCAACACCATCATCGCAGGATATAGACCCTAAACAATTTAACAAATAGTTGTACATGGAATTTCCACAATTTGCCACAGAGGTAGAAGGTAGGCTTTTACATACAGACAACATGAACGGAAACAAAAATAAATCTAGGTACAACACTACGATACGATCAATATAGATCTTCTTTGATAAACTGGTTGAATACTTGTCGCAACTTTAATCTCTTACCTATAAATCTGTCACAAGTATGAATTCACATGCTTTAGCACGAATTCTAAGTAAATCTCGGGGCATCCATAGGACCCCTTCATCAATCAAACAAAAGTGCATTAGTCAAACAGTTATTTCAACATTCATAAACAACAACAGTAGAAATTGTAGCAGCACAACTAATTTTGGATAACATCAAGATATAAGCTGAAATCTGTTTGTCGCAAATTCTTACTTATTAAACCAGCATGGCATTTCATACAGCAAGATAACATTTCATGCATTGTTCTATTCCCACATTCATTAAATAAGCAATAAATGCCACTTAGAAAAATTTTAAATTTTTGTGATTTTTCCGGGATGTTACACTTCAAGTTGTAGAGTGTTCCAGAGACAATTATGCATGTGAGTTTTATGATCAATTTGCAAACCAAGTTGAGCCTATGGTAACCAATGATTGTATTGACAACTATATGTTCTTAGTTGATCATCATTCATATGATGTAAACACTATTTTCTCATTATCTAATAAGCATCACTCTAAAGAAATGATTGTTGCTACCGATGACCAAGGTCTAATCTTAAGGAAAGTAGAAGGTCAGCAGTTTTCAAGCAAAGAGATATTCACAAATGAAGATTTCATGGATCAGCATGCTTCTGATTTCAGTTTCAAAGATCCATTTGCATCCTTGATGGATTCTTATGTTCCAGATCACTTGAAAATTTCAAAGTACTCACCAACACTTCCGGTTGAGTTTTGTTTCTTGAAGAAATTTTTATCACTGCTATTATATTTCAAATATTATCTATCAATCAGTGGTATGGACAAGAACATCTCAGTCATGAAGTTTCTTGAGTGGTTGCTGTGGAAGTTTTCTTTCACTTGATCAATTGCAGATTTGGTTAGAGGCAGGGTAGCATAGAAAATAAGCTCGCCTCCCAAGCATCTACTTTCCTTCAAGTTTGCAGCAGGTTGATCAGTTAGTTGCTTGAATAAGAGGCATCTCTTGAAAGGTGTTCAGAAAAAGATTGTACTGTTGACTCCATGCCCAATGAAACACTAGAAGATAGGTTTGAGTTTTTTATTTTACAGGAAAGGAATTTAATTTATGGTTCTTGGAACCTCGCAGGGAGAATTCCATCCCTGAGTAGGAGCCAGATGTTATCTCCCAAAATAGCATAGTCAATTTTATTTTTCTAGGTGATAGGAGGTCTTCATAAATTGTATTCATCATATTCATTGATGGTCCTTTCTTCTGTTATTTTTAAGTATGTAATAAAAGTTTGAAACATTTTTAGAGCTTGTTCTCTCTTCAAAAAGGAAAAACAGGTTTTGGTGGCTTAGGCGGACCTAACGATTGTTCATTAGCTACCGAAAACCCGGCTTTCAGAAGCTTACAGTATGGAAGGAAAAAATCTTAAAGCTACCGAAAGGAAAGGCACATGTCATGTACGTGGACCAGTTTCCGGTGGTTTAGGCAATTATGACTGTTGTTCGTTAGCCACTGAAAAGCAAGTTTCTGGCAGCTTACAGTTCAAAGGAAAAATTGTTTAAAACCACCGAAAGCGTAGAGAAGGGTAGAATGGCACCATTTTTGCACAGATCCAAGTTTTATCATTCTAAAGGGTATAAGGATGGTTTCTAAGTGAAGGTTATAATTAATAGGATCTGTTTCAATGTGATGTTCCAGTTTTGAAGGTGCCAGCAAGATGGAAATAATGAAGAAATATGGCATTTTTTACTGTCCCGAGTCATCATTTTCAAATAATGATTATGAGCAGCTCGAAGATCATTCTTCTAAACGGGAAGCGGTTTGTGTTCCTAAAACATCAGAGAACAATAACCTCTCTTAGGTTTCCTACAGGTGTTACATATTGGGAGAATCAAATCCATCTCTGAACCCTAATTTTCGGATCTCAGAATTTCTAAGTTTGACACATGTTTTTGAAATGTTGATCTCAGGGAAATGAAAATGAATTTTAAAGAACTTAGAGAGGTTGTTTCTCAAAATAAACCAATCCACAAAAACCTCTTTCGGTTTATACAAAAATGTCATAGGTATGGAGAACCAAATCCATCTTTGAGCCCCCGTTTTCAGCAGTTTGCCCCAATTTTTGTGACAAGAGTTGACCTGTCAGTCCTCCAAATGACATTTTCGACCTGATTCATCAGCCTTTAGAGGCTTGCTGCAGCTGTCAAAGACTATGAGGATATGAAGATTTGAGATAAGGAGTTTGACCATCTAAATAGGATCTTTTCCTATTTTCTATATATTAGTTTTTGACTTTCTATTTTAAGTAAATTTGATCCAAATTTCTAGGATCTGGATAACTATTTGTAAAGGCTATAAAGCCAAGAGCATTTGATGAACTGAAGGGATTGATTTTTGGAGATTAACACTTATATTGTGTGTTTCATAATTCTCATAATATATTAGCCTTCAAGCTTCTTTTGCCTTTAATGTTCAGTTCCACTTATCATTTTTCTGTGCTTGTATTTTGAATCACCGTCTCATTTCATTAAAGCTTAATTCGGTGCCTAGAAATTGTCATCTTTTCATTTCACTAGTTGATTAGGCTGTACAATTATCATCCTATTATGACATTGATCATTCATATGCATAGTCTGTATATGTTTTTGTTGATGTTATGAGAATTTCCCACTCTTATATCTAATTCAAAATTCCTCAACAAAGATTGCTAAAAGCCTTGTCAATTGATATATTATGCATGTTCTTGACTGAGTAAAATCTATGTTAGTCATCTGACTTGATCACAATTAAGAAAATACTAGAGTTACCAGGCATCTTCAATTTTCAACCTAGAAGAGTTTCCTGGAGAGCTAACACAACTGACTCTGAACCAACAACCTCATATGAAGTACAACATGGCTATCGACCAATACAATGCAAATCCATGGTAGTAATGACCGAATGAACACAATCATGGCTACTAGACACAAGCGTAGATCCATGATGAGATGATAACACAGCCATGACCAATAGAAATGTGGATCCGTGTAATATAACTCAATACAAACTCCATCGCAGCCTAGGTAAAACATGACTTCCCAGGGTCTTCAAGCTGAACCCGCAATGCTACGAATCTATCCATGTGATTATAAATTTCTTTATGTTGAACATGGTAGAAACCACTTGATTATCGACCATTGATGTAAACCATTAACAAGCGCAAGGGAGATCAACATTAATGTCAATGATTCCCAAGGTATCACAGTACATATCACCAAGCGTGAATAAATGAGTTGAAGTCGGACGCAAGATGAAATCTTTCAATCAAGAGTCAATGATGTGAACTCATGTTGAAATCAAGGTAACCTGCCATTGAGGCATGCAGGGCCAAGGTACTTGTTTGGTTTCTAGATTCTATCTCTGGATGATGTGTCGAAGTCGACAAAGATGAATCCATCGAAGGAGGGCCATGATCAATCCCCCGTCGTTGACACGAAACATGACAAAAGATGTGTAGAGTGGATCAGATGGTACAGTAACATGTGAGATAGACTTAGAGTAGACTGACATGATTGAAGGTGTAATGACTACAAATAGTGAAGATGTTCTTGAACATGGGCATGGCATGACTTGGTAGTATTGACATGACGAGTACGACACTAACCCCTAATGCAACTGATGATAGAAGCTTTCTTTGAATGACTCAAAGGAGTAACGAGAATCAGAAGGTAAGCGGGACTCAAGGACAAACAAATGATCCAAGTACTGTCCAAGAATGACTATGTATTGCCACTAACAAAGGTGTGTAACACAAAAGCTTTCCTTTTTCCCCATCATGAACGATGAGTGCCTCATGTGTCTTTTACGAGCTTGATGAGGGTAACCAGATTCTCGGTATAGCTCATCTCATAGATGAGTCCAATCTCAAATATTTTTCGAACGTGGGATAAGAAGGGTTCGTCCCATAGCGGTCCCTTCAATGCAAGAGTTTAACGAGTCCATAGAAGGTAAATTTCGTCGTCATTTCATGTTTAGAGAGTCTGAAAAGATCTAAAGAAGGCTCCAATGGTCCTTTTTCGTAAAGTTATGCTCATCGCTTGAAACAGGGTAAAACAACGCGGGGGAGGACTCTTCTAGTCATGATTGGCTGGAGTATACATTTTTCATAATTAGTACCTCCTGGGGTAAACTATCACCAGGAAGGAGACCATTCAAATTCTTTTACAAGTGTGAACGCGACAAGTTCACTTAGCGAACTTTTCATATTTTCAGAGCCTGAAAAGAGCTTAATGATAGAATCCGGGGGGTTCCTTTTCCATAGGAGTTTAATGAGCCCGAAAAAGTGATAAATCGTGACTCGGTAACGTATTCTCATAGTTTCAAGAGCACGAGAAAGAACAAAGAGTAAGCTCATTAATTGCAATCTATGAAAAATGGGTAAACAACAAAAATTCACAAGGGGTGTTCATACCTGAGATGACTATTCCAGTACAAAAAGGGCATAGAAAGTGTTAGGATATTTAGACACTTAGGAGTTAGTTAAGATCAACTTGTGTAATATATCCGTTAGGGATAGTGTGTTTCTTTAGTATGCATTAGTATGCATTTGTAAATACTTAATCCGACGGTCATGATATGCTTCCGACATAGAGTGATCCGACGGCTCAACTTCTCTTAGATCAAATCTAACCTTGATCCGTGGCTTTAACACCCGATTGGTCCATGATCTCTATTTAAAGAGCATGGAGGGTCATTGTTTAGTTGATCGATTATGAGAAGCTCATTTGTAACTTTCTTTCTTTGCATAATAAATTGTCCCGTAGAAGTTATTTGGCCGGGGCCGTGGAGTGTTTCCCTCAAGAGGGTTTAAACCACATCAAAACATCGGTGTGTTGATCTGTGATCTGTTTGTGTGAAGTGGTTGCTCTTGGTTTTCGGTCCTTTGGTAGTACCCTGTGTACCCAAACATGGTATCAGAGCTTTTATGAAGTACTGCTTCCGGTTATGATCTAGATCTTGAACTGTTGTTGCTGAAACTCGAAAGGGTTTCTACTTAAGGTATTTTTGTGCATTTCTGGGCTGTGAGAGGTGTTCCATTGCGTCCGGAGCATCGTTTCCATTGGGAAATAGTTTTCATTTGATCGAAAACGGTTCCCGGTTGCTCCAGAAACGCGTATTTCATCAGATCTGAAGGTATAATGTTACAGTGACGCATTTTTTTATTTCGTTTTTTTAAAAAGAAAAAATCTCATATTTCATCTTTTTTTACTGTTAGATTTTTTTTGGTTCGGATTGTTGCTTTCCCTTCTGTGTGTGCTCTTTGCCGTGCACCTTGAGCGATCTCAGCAAATCAGAAACAGAAAGGGAAAGGGTTTTTCTCGGCTGCGTATGCTCTTTGCCGTGTACCTTGCGCGATCTCGGCAAATCAGAAATAGAGAGAAAACGTAGACTTTCCGGGCAAGCTAACAAGATCTAACTCCACAAGTGTGGAAATTTTTTTTTTTGTTTCGATTTGTGATTTGTTTTGCAGGAAAAAGGACAAGCATGCAAACCGAGCAAAAAGAGTAAAAAAAAAAAAAAAAAAAAAGCCCCCTTCCTCATTCCCATATTTTACATACCTTTTAATCTAGCTCACTTGGTTCAAAGTTGCCTTATTCCTTAATAGGTCTTGAGTTCAAGTCTTAGGAAGTTACTTTTAAAAGAAAAGTGCATGCAATTTCTAATTTCAAGTTACTTTATTGTAAAAGTGCATCTCATTTAAATAATAAAAAATAAAAATACAAGTGAATCACTTAAGTTTTTTATTGTTGCACTATTTAAAAGTAATATCATTGTAAAAGTGAAATCATTTATTTTACAAAAGTGGTTTACTTAAAGCAACTTTCTTGTAAAGTGATTGTCAAAAGGTTCATCTTGGGAAGAGGGGGGTTCTTTTTTTTTGCTGGACATTCTCTAGCTGGCACGTCACTATTGGGGACATCTTCAATAGTTTCTTTGTTCAAGCATAACTTCATCATACAGAGTCCGTTTTCAGTGCCGTTTTTTTTGAAACCACCTATTTTTTTTAGCTCTTCACATCCAGCCTATTGGTTTCTAATTTTACAGCTATTAATTTATAAATATGGCCACCATTTGTGATATTCTACTTAACAGTTCCAACTATTTCTCATGGAAATCTCGTATGGAGGATGTTCTACGAAGTAGGGGACTTTTTAGAATTACAACAGGGAAATAAAAAGAACCCACTGATGATGAGAAGAAAATAAAATGGGCAAATAGATGTGATGAAGCTCGTGGATTGATAGGGATGTCAATCTCTACTGATTTGCGATTCCACATATCTAGAATTGATGAACCTAATGCTGCTTGGGACAAGTTGGAATCTGTGTTTGGTAAACACAATGAAATTCGAGGTCACCAACTCGAAAATGAGCTGATTTCTTTAAATCCAAGTGACTTTTCATGCATTCAAGATTATTTATCTAAGTACAAAACTCTTAAACTCTTATCTGCAGAATATAAGATTGAGAGGGAAGACAAACAATGCATTTATCATATTCTTTCCAAACTTGGACCTACATATTCTGTTTTTGTATCTACATTTTACTCCATGAAAGCATCCTTGAATGCATCTAGCTATCAAGAGCCTAGTCTTGAATCCTTTTGTGATTCCTTGATTAGAGAAAAGATAAACTCATTCATCTTGGACTAATCAACAATGCAGATACATCTGGGAAAGCTTTATTGTCCCAACAGAAAGAAAAGTCCAAGCCTCCCAAGAAACAAAATTTTCACAATAATAAGTCAAACAAGGTTCCAAAACCCTCTCAATCAGCTCCTTCTTTAAAAAATGACAAAGGATCCAAGCCAAAAGGCAAGAAGACTGAGCGTCATTGCAACTATTGCGGGAAAGATAATCATGATGAATCTATGTGTTTCAAGAAGATGGCAGCCTTGGAAGCAGCAATAAAGAAGCACCACATCAGCCTAGATTTTCCCTCAGAATCTGCCTCTCATGGACATGCATTTTGTGCTTCTGGTTATTCTTATAATGCATCTTCTTCTTCTACTTCAAATGAATGGCTCATTGATTCTGGAGCATCTTATCATATGGCTAAGGATCAAGCCATCTTTTCTACTATGCATGAATGTAACACCAACCAAATATTTGTTGGTGATGATAGATCTCTAAGTGTTGTAGGAGCTGGAACAATTCCAGTAGATAATGGTCATTTTAGTGATGTACTATGTGTTCCAAGAATTTCCTACAATTTGTTATCAGTCTATTAGATCACTCATTCTGGTGAAGGTAAAACTGTGACCCTTACACCTCACCAAGTTGTAATCAAGTATTTTAAAGATCCTCAACAGGTCCTAGCTACCAGAATTGTTGATGATATTACCAGGTTGTACAAGTTTAACAACTTTGGGTCATCACCTTTCCCTTCAGTTTTTGTTGCTCATAGTGATACCTTGAGCAAACTTTGGCATCAGTGATTTGGTCACTTAAATTATCGCTCATTGCAACAACTATGTAAAGAAAATATCGTGACAGGTCTTTCGATGGTATCTTGCAGAGATGGTGTTTGCTCCGGTTGTGTACTCGAAAGACATCATCGGGACAGTTTTGACAAACGTGCCTCTTGGCACGCCTCGGTTCCCTTGGAGCTTGTGCATAGTGACTTGTGTGGTCCTCTTCCATCTACTTCCTTTTCTGGTTTCAAATATTTCTTAACTTTCATTGATGATTACACCAGACGCACTTGGGTCTATTTCCTAAAAATTAAGAGCGAAGTATTTAAGATATTCTTGGCCTACAAGGCCCTTGTTGAAAAACAATCTGGTCATCAAATTATTAAGTTAAGATCTGACAATGGAGGAGAATATGTTAACAAATATTTCACTACTTTCTACACTGAACAAGGCATCCAACAACAGCACACTGTTCCATATACACCACAACAAAATGGTGTAGCTGAGCGGAAGAACCGCACTTTAAAAGAAATGGCTAATTGTATGATCCAATCTAAGGGACTAAGTCTTCAATTTTGGGCTGAAGCCATTAATTGTGCAAATTACATAGTTAATCGCACCCCCACTAAAGCATTACAAGGTATAACACCGGAAGAAGCATGGAGTAAAACTAAACCTGATGTAAGTCACTTCCGTGTGTTTAGTAGTGAAGCATGGGCTCACATTCCGGATGAAAAACGGAAAGCATTGCATCCTAAAAGTGAAAAGTGCATATTTGTTGGATATTCTGAAGATGCAAAAGGTTATAGACTTCTTCAACCACATTCTCATGATATAATAATTAGAAGAGATGTTAAATTTGATGAAAATATCTTGGCCTGCGAGCCTAACTCTGCGATTGTGCCATCTTTGGCCTGCAAGCCTGATTCAGCATTTGTGCCTTCTTCTTCTTCTTCCAACTTCCTTGACAGGTTTCCAACTCCAGTTTCTGATGATGACAGTGAGGATGAAAATCCACCTCCGCCTGCTCATGTTCCTCCAGTTGCACCAACATAAGTGCTTCCTCGATGGGTCCGTTCAACATGTGAAGCAGTTGGTGATCTTGCCGGTCATCCTAGAGATCAATGTCGAACACGTTCTCAGTTTCAGCGAGCCTCTTCTCTTTTGGCTCAAGTTTCCGAGAATCATGATCCAGAAACTTTTGCAGAAGCTTCAGGGAATCCAGATTGGGATGCAGCCATGGATGAAGAATATCGTTCCTTAATGGCGAACGATACTTGGGATCTTGTACCTCTTCCAAAAGGAAGAAAACATGTCAGATGTAAATGGGTCTACAGAACTAAGTATGCATCAGATGGAAGTGTTGAAAGACTTAAGGCAAGGTTAGTTTCCAAAGGTTTTTCCCAAGTTGAAGGGATTGACTACAATGAAACCTTTGCTCCTGTCCCAAAAATGAACTCCATCCACCTTGTTCTTTCCTTTGCAGCCTTACATAACTGGGAAGTCCATCAAATGGATGTCAAGTCTGCCTTCTTACATGGTGATTTACAGGAGGACATTTACATGGAACAACCTCCTGGATATGTTCAGAATAACTCTAGACTTGTCTGCCGCCTTAAGAAATCCTTATATGGCCTTAAGCAAGCTCCTAGAGCTTGGTATGCCGAAATGGATAACTTTCTCCTTGACACTGATTTTTCTAGATGCCATTCTGACCCCAATGTCGATACCAAGAAAGTAGGAAACCATCTCATCATACTTGTTCTATATGTTGATGACCTTATTCTTACTGGTAGTGACCCTAAGCTTATAACCCATGTGAAATCCAATCTTAAACAAACTTTTGAAATGTCAGACTTAGGACATTTGCATTATTTTCTTGGTCTCCAAGTCCTGCAAACCAAAGAAGGAATCTTTCTTTCTCAGTCTAACTATGCTTGTGACCTTCTTCGTCGCTTTCACATGGAAGATTGTACACCAGCACCTTCTCCCTTCCAGTCTGGAGTCAAAATTTCTGCCACTTGTACTTCACCTGAAGTCGATGCCACCTTGTATCGTCAGCTTGTTGGTAGTCTCTTATACTTGACTCATTCCCGTCCTGACCTTTCCTTTGCCGTTGGTCGTGTTGCCCGTTATATGCAGACACATCATGAAAGTCACTGGAAAGCAGCTAAAAGAATACTTTGCTATATTCAAGGTATAGTTCAGTTTGGGATTCATTACAGTACAGGGGGGAAACCTTTGTTGGTTGGCTTCAATGATTCAGATTGGGCCGGCGATCATGATGATCGAAAGTCTACTGCAGGTTATGTTTTCAGTCTGGGATCTGGACCTATTACTTGGGCTTGTAAGAAACAACAAGCTCTTTCTCTTTCTTCAACAGAGGCAGAATATCGAGCAGCAGTTAATGCCAGTCAGGAAGCTTTATGGCTTCGACAGATCCTTTCAGAGTTTGGATTCGAGCAGCAGCAGCCTACTCCACTTTGGTGCGACAATCAAAGTGCCATCAAGCTTGCCAAAGATCCAGTTCTACAACAACGCAACAAACACATTGAGCTACATATGCACTTCATCAGAAATCTTGTTCATGATCGGGTTCTTGAAGTGCTCTTTCACCCTACAGATGATCAAGTTGCAGATATCTTCACCAAGTCTCTTACAGAAGCGAAGTTTTCTAAACTTCGATCTATGTTAGGAGTTCAGGAACTTGTCATTAAGGGGGGAGAGGCTCTAATGCCTTCTTCCTTCTCCTAATAGTGTCACTTTTGTAAATCCTTCAATCCTATCCCAAGTTGTTCTTAAGGGGGGATGTTAGGATATTTAGACACTTAGGAGTTAGTTAAGATCAACTTGTGTAATATATCTGTTAGGGATAGTGTGTTTCTTTAGTATGCATTTGTAAATACTTAATCCGACGGTCACGATATGCTTCCGACATAGAGTGATCCGACGGCTCAACTTCTCTTAGATCAAACCTAACCTTGATCCGTGGCTTAGCACCCGATTGGTCCATGATCTCTATTTAAAGAGCATGGAGGGTCATTGTTTAGTTGATCGATTATGAGAAGCTCATTTGTAACTTTCTTTCTTTGCATAATAAATTGTCCCGTAGAAGCTATTTGGCCGGGGCCGTGGAGTGTTTCCCTCAAGAGGGTTTAAACCATGTCAAAACATCGGTGTGTTGATCTATGAGCTGTTTGTGTGAAGTGGTTGATCTTGGTGTTCGGTCCTTTGGTAGTACCCTGTGTACCCGAACAGAAAGGCACTTCACAACTCCTACACACTCGAAAACTAGGTCAAATATTTAATCGAACGTTCAAATACAATAAAACTGACCCAAACTATAGCAAATGGCATAACGACATCAATTATTTGAAAAAGGAATATTCCATTTGTTTTATAAATAGAAACAAAAACCAAATATAGTCACCATTGTTCTATTTGCCAAATTTGGGAGAAATAGTGCCATTTGCTGCCAAATCTTCACTTGTCGATTCTAGGAGCTATGATCAGCCATTTCACCTATCATCAGGAACAAGTAACCCTAAACTTCAACCAGCAAAATCGTAGTGGTTTACAATTTTGATCTTCAGTCATTTTTTTGGGTTTTGGGTCAATTTGGGAAGGGCAATTGTGCCCTCGGCTTGTTGCAGTTGGCTTTTTTGGGAACTGTGACGAGACCGAGTCATCGCAAATGGAATATACATGGACTATGACATCATCGCCATGTTTTCAAAAATGGGGTGCGGCGATGGCGATGTCCATCCCCAAACTCAAAAGAAGGACTTCCAGTGAGTGAAGCAAGTCTTAACATTGTTAAAAACTCCCTTTTGACAGGTTCCAAGCATCCAAACTGGTTTTGGAATGGCGAGAAAGGGAACATGAAGTAGATGATGAACAAGCTGCAAATGATCCACATTGTGTGGAAGCATTGAGGAAATGTGGGCTCCTTAAGTTCTTTCGCATTCAGGGGATGAGATCCCAACTTCCACTACTGAACCATATGCTCCAATGTTGGGATGCGGCTTAGCAGTACTTCATGGTTGGTGAGCATGAGCTTCACATAGATGTCGAGGACATCTATTTCTTGACTGGTTTGTCCCAAAGGGGGGACAATGTAACACTCACTAGATCACGTGGGAGTGATCGAACCGTGGAAGATTTGATCCGATAGCATTGTGGTCCCAACGGCCATGCATCTAGTGGGAATATTTGCATTAAAGATGTACGGGAGCGCCCATTGTGGGCCATTTTATTCACCATTATGAGGATGGCGGCGAGTCAAGCTCCTCACTTAGCCACCAGGGCATAGATGCTTTATGTGGAGGACTGTTTGTCTCCAAATATCTTTAACTGGTGCGAGGGTGTCCTCGCAAACATGCGAGCTAAGCTGACAAGGTGTCAGCTGGGAGAGCTCAAACAATTCAGCTATGGATCTATAGTGATCTCGTTCTTGTTGGAATGGGTTCCCCTTTTGCGGCCTCAGGTACCACTAGAGGAAACGGACCTCAAGGATCCACACATGGCCAGGTGTACCGATGTGATGGCTCGGCATGGTGGGGGTCCTATCATCGGATTCCCTCCTGAGTTATTCACTTGGCTAGTGGACCAGTTATTGATGGTGGAGGACTTTCCATATAGTGGCACTGACTTCACAGATGACCCAGACTTGCTGCTTCCTAAGGGAGTAGCATGGAGAGACCTTGGTAAGAATAAATGACCCTTGAACTTTTTAAGTTTTGTGCATTTATGATTTTTTTTTGATATAGTGCTAACAGGTGTACAGCATGTGTGTGCAGATGTGGGGCCTATACGACTAGTGGGGACCTCTCTTCTGGCTAGGAGAGAGAGAGGAGATGGAGCGATGGTGGATCTAGCTATGCATAATGCCATCGTGGAGATGGACAAAGTCTATGCCAACCTGAGTGGGTTGACACAGGCTGTTCCTGAGCTGACGGTAGATGAAGTGCCACGCCCTATGCAGGTGCACATGGTTGGAGCGACTGCGCGCTTCAACACACTGCTTCAAAAGGTTGCGAGAGTGGTGGACTGTTTCGAGACTCAGCCGGCTAGGGCTGCTAGACCACCTAGGTTTGTATAGGCCAGGAGATAGGCCACATGTTGTCATTGTGTGTGTACTGAGAGCTTAGAGGCCTCAGGTTTTGTACTACTAAAAGCTACGAAGCTTCAAAATTTTGTATAGACTTACTGAAGCTATCGTGCTTCAGACTTTTGTATCAGCACTACCTTTTTTAGATATATATATACAGACATTCCGGTGATTTATATATTATGTGTTTCAACAAATGATGATGATGTGATCTTGTTTGTATTCTTTGCTTCTATATAGTGCATTATTTACATGTTGTCAATGCTTTTACATATTATGAGTGTTATGTGTGTGCGATGTGCCAATCAAAAATGAATTTGGCCATCGAGTCAGCAACTGTGTTTAACTCTTGTGGAATGTGAAGGTATTGAATGGATTCAAATGACCTTTCGAGGAGATGAACTCGTCTAAAGAGATGGAGTAAGGTAGGATCACGGATAGCATAGACCCAGTTAAGATGGGAAACTACTAGTTGAGAATCCATGTGGATGAAAACATGGTTCATACCCAAGGGAAACGCGGCATTGTTGGTTACAAATCCAAGCCAACTTCCTCCTGAGCTAATGAGCTCGCCTGTTGGGGAATAGATTACCTAGGATGCTGAAGCAAGGTTATAGGTATGCCGGCTGGTGCCATCCACGAATCCATAGCACATTTCCATCTACACACACAGACAGAACATGGTATAAGAAGTGAAAACAAGATCTAAAGACACTCAAAAAATAACGTGTCACACCACACAAAAACATGCCATGTATAGTATATATAAGAAAATCTATGCATGACAAGTTCAAGCATAGTATCTCTTTAGGTAAATCCCATTGCGGGGTTCACCTAAAGAGATTCCATCATAGAACTCAATCTCGTAAGCTCCCTTTTCCAAAACACGTTTGACAATATAAGGTCCATGCCGCATGGACTCGAAATTTCCTGCTCCTAGTTTATCATGCTTCTGGTCGTATGTGAGTACCAGGTCACCCTTGTTGAAGATACGGGGTTCAACTGATTTGTCATATTGATCTTTGATGCATTTCTTGTGTGCTTCATTAGCAAGAGTAGCATCTCGGCGAGACTTGTCAATCTTTTCTAAGTACAGGAAACATTCTTCCTCGACAATAGTGTTAGGAACAAGTTTGACAGCGAGTTGTAGAGACGGAATTTTGCACTCTATCGGTAGGATAGCCTCCAATCCATATACCAATTGGAAAGGAGTGAAACCTACAGTGGTTTTAATGGAATTTCTGTAGGCCCATAGTGCTAAAAAGAGCATGTTATGCCAGTTGGTTTTCTGGGTTCCTACCATCCTTTGGACCATAGTTTTCAAGACCTTGTTAATGGCCTAGACCTGTCCATTGGATTGCGGGTAGTAGGGTGTTGAGTTTTCATGGTGAAAACCCAACCTATCGCTCAGTTCATCGACCATGTGGTTCTGAAAGTGAGAACCATGATCGGTAATGATTGCGTCAGGAACTCCAAACCGTGCTATTACATGATTGAACATGAAGAGTGCGGCAGTTTTGCAATCGTTTTGGTATGTAGGCATTGCCTCGGCCCACTTTGTAAAGCAATCCATAGCTACTATGATGTAACTATGCCCCTGGCTGAGGTAGGCTTACAATGCATAAAATCAATGCCCCATTTTGCAAAGGGGCCCACGGCAATAACTGGGTGTAACGGGGAAGGATGGGTGCACTTCTTTGTATGGAAGTGTTGGCATGGAGGACATCTTTTTATGGCCTCAATACAATCTTTGAAGATAGTAGGCCAAAAATGTCCTACACGCAAAATCTTCTGGGTTGTAGCCATCCCAGAGAGATGATCGCCACATGCCCTTGCATGACAGTCATTCAAAACACATTCAGCCTCATCGTGAGTTAGACAACGTCGTAGAATTGAATCAATGCCACATCAGTATAAGGTATCACTGATGATCAGATAATACTTCACATCGTGATGAATTCTACGACGGTCGTCGCGAGATAGTTGAGTGTTGAAGCGTTGGGTTTGAATATATAATGTAATATCTCCATACCATGGATCAATCATGCTGATGAGAAACAATGATTCATCTAGAAAAGAGTCATTGCGCTCAACTTCTACATTAGGACGAGGAAAATCACAGATAAGCTCAGCAAACACCAAACACTTTTTAGACTTGGCTTTCTGAAAAAGAAGATCAAATTCTTGCAGTATCACAATCCAGCGTGAATACTTGCCCCGAAGCACCTGGCGTGTCAGTACATGGTACATGGGGTTCGAGTCTGCGATGATGGTGGTGGTGCGGAGCAAGATATAGTGGCGGAACTTTTGGATGGTGATGACTGCTTGCGAGAGCAAGCTTCTCGACATGTGAATATCTAGTTTCAGCGTCAATGAGACCCTTACTCACATAGTATATTACATGTTCCTGGGCATTTTGACTTTCTTGTACCAAAACCATGGCGATAGTGGTAGCAGAAGCAGCGAGATATACAATGTAATCTCGGTAGTAATTGGGCGGTTGGAGCACAGGGGCATGTGTGATGGCATGTTTAATTCTGTCGAAGGATTTTTGAGCTTGATCGTCCCAAATGAATGGGACGTCCTTCTTAAGCAATTTCATATATCTCTGAGTCTTCTCCATGAAATTACAAACAAAAGATCTTTGATAAGTCACCTTCCCTTGGAGACTTTGAAGTTCCATCATATCAGTCAGGGGTGGTAGGTTGATGATGGCCTCCACCTTTAAGAGATCAATGTGGATCCCCTTCTTCGAGACAATGGAATATAAGAGGTTCCCAGACTCAACGCAAAAGATACAGTTATGAGGATTCATATGGATATTGTACCGTCTACATTTGAGGAAAATGGTTGTTAGATGATCCATGTGGAACTCACGTTGCTTCGAATGAGCAGGGAGATCATCCAAGTAAGGTTCCACAAAGTCCTTAATGTCATGGAAAGCATATGACATGGCCCGCTGGAATGTGGTGCCAACATTTTTATGGCCAAACGGGAGTTTGTGATATGCAAATGTCCCCCAAGGACAAATGAAATTCATCTTATGTTGGTTGGCTGGGTTGATCTCAATCTAGTTGTAACCAGAGAAACCATCCATGAATGAAAAGATAACGCTTCAAGAACAATTATCGATAATCTGGTCAACCAATGGGGTCGGGTAATTATCCTTCGAACAAGCGTTATTAAGGTCCTGATAATCAACATAGACATGAATAGTACCCTATCTTTTGTTCACAGGGACGACGCTCAAGACCCAATCCATCAATGGGACAGGATAGATGAAGCCAGCCTTTAAGAGATTTTCAATTTCTGCCTTGATCGCTATAGTTTTTCAGGGGTGTACCGGTCGCAAATTTTGATGCATAGGTTTGATGTCGGGATAGGTTTTTCTTTCATGAGAAACAATCGTGGGGTCTATTCCATGTATCTCCTCATAGGACCAAGCAAATATATCTCAAAATTGTTTGAATAAGGCCGTAGTAATATTGATCTCTTCAGGGGAACACTTCTGGCCTATGCGAATGTGTTCCACTGTACCAAGTTTTGCCAAAATATCTACCGGGGTAGTAGGCTCAATATTGGCCAGGTTGCCCTCAGTGTCCGACAGACATGTGAGTATGGGGGAATGAGGGAACAGGTAGATATCCAGTGAAAAGTTGGTATCAATGTTGTCCTCTATGTATTCCAAAGGAGGAAGAAAAGACGACCTATGATGGAGGTCATCCCACGGGCCATCATCTATACTCATAACTTCCATGATGGAATCATTTGAATGGAATGTCCGAAGTAAGAGATCAGGCATAGATGATGCCTGTCGTAGAGAACAGGATGGGGGAGCCACAGCTAAGTGGTCATCTAGTGCTGACTGGATAACCTCGTAAATACGTTTAGCGGGTGAAAGAGGCATTGCATTTCCAATCAGGTGTGTTGTGGCTTCGTCTGGTACACGCCAAGTATTAGTGGAGTGAGACGAAATCTCTATGGAGATCATGTTCACCGAGGCAACATCATTAGGGGGGTCCGAAACTGGAAAAACGCCCATGAGAGTTGAATCTTTCGAAAGGCCAACCCCTATACTCTCATACAGTTTTGAAGTTTGTCCAATGGAAGGAACGTGGTCACCGGGATGAGTAGAAGTGTCCGGTGTGCAAAAATCTAATTGGTCAATAGTAACAATTCATCCTTGATGGGGGAATTGTAGTACGCGGAAGACTGAAGAGGCTACCACTTGCATGGCGTAAAACCAATTGCGACCAACCAAGAGATTATAATCTATCGGGGCCGAGGCCACTTCCACATTGATGGTTACGGTCTTTCCACCCAACTCAACTGCGAGAGCTTGTAGGAGCCCATGTGGTTGAAAGCCACACCCATCGAATGCTTTCAACATGGTAGGAGAACGATTCAATTCAGGAGAGTCGATGGCTCTCCAATAGGTGATAGACATGACAGAAGTAGAGGCACCTTTGTCCAAAAGGGTACGATGGATGATTATCCCAACAATATTTGCAGCTACTTGGAATGCGAGCTGGTGAGAAATCCTCTGCTTGAAGTAGTCAAGTTAGAACATGAAGGTATTCGAAGAATCAGGGCCGACTACACCGATTGCTGCAAGGAGCATTTTGCGTTGATTAGGACAATTCTGCAAAACTTCCAAGGTGGACATGGCGCAAGGAGCTTGGGCCAAGTCTTCGACGATATTGTAATTCTCTGCCACCCGAGCATTAGGATTGAAAACAACTTTTTGAATCATGCTCTTGGGCGGTCGCAATATCGAATCTAAGGACGGCTTCTTAATGGTGAGAGAAGTTATTGGTATAGTGACATCAGGCAGGGAGTTGGAATCCTTTTCAGTATAACTTCTAGAAGGTTCCTTCAAAGAGACCAAGTCATATGATCATGAGCGAGTATTCAAATTGATCGTTTCGTTACGCACCATGAGAACATGCGCAGTATTCTAAGTGTGAAATGGATCGTTGAGGACTACGGGAGTTGGTTTACCCCGAAGAAACTTTTGGACTTCGTCTCTATGGGGACATTTTTTGGAGAAGTGATCATCTCCGCATAGTAAACAAGGATACTTTACTTTCCATTTTTTCTTGGTATCATCAGGAGTGCTCCTTTGTTCCTGTTGGGTGGAAGACTTCTTGGGTTTCCCCTTATTCTTCTTCCTGCCGCTGGACTTCTGGGATGAAGCCGATTGGATAGAATTCACCTCTTCAGTTACAGTAGTAGTGGTCGATTTGGCGGCGTTGTGGCTAGCTTGGGTTGGTAATGGGGAGGAACCATGAAGGTTCGATGATCCAACGCTATTAGAAGCAGGCTGGGTGCTAAGGGAGCCAATGATGCCATTAGTTTGGGGTCCCTTAGGAGGTTTCATGGAGTCATAGGTGTTGCGGGGTGCATCGAGAAGAATTTCAAACAATGTGCTCGATTGAGTGTAGACCAAGTCCAGGTAATGGGCACGAGCAATAGCTTGTTCTTCAGTGACAACACTACCCATGGCGACGTCTTGAGCTATGTGGGGAATGAGAGACTTTGTAAACCAATCTACTAGGAGTTGGTCTAGAATGGGAGCCTTAATCAAACGTCTTCTCCGTCACCACTCATGTATATGAGTAGAGATATGAGTAGCAGTATTCTGGCAGAGAGAGGTGAGAAGGTCCGTACCAGTCTCATACCGTATAGGCAGTTGGAAGTGGGTCAAAAAGTTCATAGCAAGAGACCCAAAATCATGAAGAGAATGAGGTGGTAATTCAATGTACCACTTTGCAACTGAACCAGTGAGTGTCCATTGGAATAATCTCACATGGATCGAGTCGTCCATTAGAGAGTTTCATGAACACCACAAATGGTATGTCATCACATGATGTTTGGGATCCTCATCCGGCTTGCCGTTGAACTTGGGCATATCCGATTGAAGTTTCACCGGAATCGGGGGCCATTTTGTTCCGTGGTAAATGGGGTCGTTCATCAGTCGAGATAGGTCAGGTAGGTCCAAAGTAGCCAAGAAGGGAAGTTGTTGATTAGGCTGTGGGTATTGGTAGTACTGATAAGGCATGTAAGGACCGGTAGGACCTTGTATTGATTGATTAAAGGGTGACCATGGAGGAAACTAACCGTAGGGGGGCGTGTGGCCCGGACCATAAGGGGGTCCGCCACCATAGGGTGGTCCATTCCAATAAGGTGGGGTTCCACCTCCACCACCGGGAGGAGGCAGAGGTCCGCCGCCACCACCGAGGGAAGGTGGGGGACCATAACCATAATAAGGTGGCCCACCACTGCCTCTGCCTGGAGGGGGTAGGGGGACACTTCCACCACTAGAAGGGTGAGGACCTCCACCACCTCCACCACCAGAAGGATGGGGGTCTCCACCACTGCCACCACCATAATAATTAGATCCGCCACCGCCTCTTCCTGGAGGGGGTGGTGGACCACCTCCACCACCCGAAGGGAAATTTCTTCCCTCGCCATAATAAGGTGGTCCTCCACCTCCTCCACCCCGTGGGGGTGGTGGACCATTCCCGCCATTACCCAAAGGGTGGGGTCCATTGTTGGTGGAATGAGTTGGACCTCTCCCGGAGGGGAGAGGTCTGCCTCCTCCAAAAGTGGGTGGGGGCCCACCGCCTCCAGTAAGAGGTGGGGGTGGACCGATCGGGGGTGGTGGTTGTTGAGGGATAGTTGGTTGGGGTCCATGTTGTAAAACGGGCTGTTTCCCCCACAGAGTGTATGGGTTTCCGGGGTAAGGTATCACGCATGGTGCGTTTCCAAGATTAGGTTGACCAAGCGCAGGGTTAAAAGAACCTGAATACACTTGACTCCATGAGGGTTGTGTTACATTAGATGGCCCCCCAACATGAGATAATCCCATGGTGGATGGTCTAGCGAGTTGAGAAGGTCCAATGGGAGGTCCGTTGGGGATTCCACCGCCACTGTTTTGGTTAGGAAATGAGGGTTTCCCCCCAGCCACAACAGGCTGACTACTAGACAAAGGTTGAACCAACATAGGTTGTTGATTAGCCACTATAGTAGTAATGTTAGCAATAAGATAATCTGAGGGAATGGAGTATCCTCCCCTCGAATTTTGAGGTGCGGGAGGAACTGGTAAAGTGACCATGGTAGTAACAGGTGTGTTGGACTGTTGTTGTTCAACTGGTTGGGTAGTAGGAAGTACCGAACTGGTCTCTTGGCTAAGAGATACATGTGCAAGGACAAATGGTTGACCAATTTCAGTAGTGGTTGCATGTTGTGCGGATGATTATGGTGACTGAAATGATGAAGAGCGACCTGGGACTAGTTGGTCATCGAAGCTTATTTGAAAGTTACGACGTCGAAAATCCTCACCCATGGCACGTAAACGAGCCAATTGCTCATGATAAGGTGTCAAGTGGTTGTCAAGACTAACCCGACTAGGTGGGGGTGCAATGGAAAAATGGGCCACTGGGTGACTGGTAGAAGATGCCCATTAGGTTGTTGAAGGACCAACAACTGCTGTGGAATCATCTTGGGGTTGATTTATCCATTCCAACGATCCAGGTTCTCCCAGCATAACGGGAGAGAGGTCTTGTGAAGTGGGGATTTGTGCTTCATCATCTTGCGGGGGATGAGATGCAGGTGAATTGGGAGGAGTATGTGGAAACAAATGTCCTCCAATATTCAAAGTGGGGTTTTCCACTTCTTGTGACCCGACCCTAGCTTGAGGATCCATCCTTGCCATCGAAATTACCTCCTGTTTAAGGGGATATTCGGGTGGTAAGTTTCGGATTCTACGGGACCCTCTCCAAGGAAAGTCAGTCAGAGTGACTGAAACGAAAATTTTCTCCTATGGAAAGCTAAAAGAAAAGCACACCAGACAAAACCCTACGCAAACTAAGGCAACAAGCAAACTTATGTGACAGAGTGGATTCAAAGTCTGGAACCTCACGGGATTACCAAGGCATTGCAAACCATGATATACTGCAGGGTTCAACAATATGATGCAACAAGGAGGATTGGGACCATACCCTTGCCTACATACCCAATTACCTGGATAGTACGTGCGCGATAATCTCCCTGAGTGTTGTTCTTGGTGTATTGCTTTGTGATGAACCTGCAATAATTAATTAATGCAAATACACGAGATATCAGAAATAATAGAACATAATCACTTTTATATTGATCACGGGTCACTTCAAGGGGGCAACCTCCTTTGAGCAAGCTCAATACAATTAACTTCATGGTGCCTTCAATGACCTCAACACACACTTATATACTAAGTCTATGCCTAATACTATGAGTCAAAACCATGGGACATATAATAGTATGGGATGACTTACAAAGCATATGTGTCCAATACTATGGGCTAATATAAACTACGGATCAACAAATACTACGGGATGACTTACAAAGCATATGCGTCCAACAACAATATACTAACATAGTAAAGAGAAGGGTTTACATAGGTTCCTAACATCCCCTCTCCCTTAGAAAAAGCTGTGTCCTCAAAGATTTGGTTGGAGAAATTGCTGCAGAATCTCAAGGAGTGGTTCCCCGGTAGCATCCTTGGGTTGCATTTTGGGCCACTGATGCCTTTGGAGTGTCAAGGAGGATTGCTTGGAAGGCTGTAGATGAAGAAGAACCCTATCAGCTGCATGGAAAATGCACTCAGAACGGTGCTGATCTGCTTGTTGCTTCAGGCGAATTTTGGCCATGTGAAGATTGTCCTGCAGAATGAGAAGAATTTGATCACGGTTTCGAAGAACCGAGTCAATTTCCTGAACTGGGGAGCTGCTAAGGGTGTATGGAAGAAGAACTGGCGGTGTTTTTCCATAGACTACTTCATATGGTGTCCTTTGAGATGTGGTATTGTACCACCAGAGTGCTGCTAGGAAATCCATAGAAATAGTTGGCCAAAGCTATGTAGGGATGGGCAAGGGTTTGAGCAATCCCGAAAGGAGTGTCGTTTCCCCCTTGTTGACTTGGAAAGTATCATCGTCAGCCACCATCTGTTGAATTGTCATTTTTAGTCCCTGCCAAAAAAAGTTACATTGTTCCCGGTCATACATTTTGCAGAACCTAGAGTGCCCTGTTGATGAAGAAGCATGGAGTTCATAGAAGAGATAGCCCTGTTGAACATATTGCAACCAATTTGGAACAAGCAGAGAAACTAGGTCATCAATTGTGCGAGAAGGAGCATCTTCCACCATATTGTCGTTACCCTTCTTGTAAGTGATCACATAGGGATAACCCATGAGTTGGATAACCCATTTCAGGTGTGTTGGGGAGGAGACCCATTGTTCCCGAAAATTTTCCAGACTCGGGAGATCAGTCTTGATGTAGAAATAATTTCCTAATAGGTATGGCTGCCACTTTTGTACTGCATGCAAAATAGCCATCATTTCCTAAGAAGAGGTAGATGTGGCTAAATTCTTATCGGAAAGGTCTCTTGAAGGCAGCAAGCACATTGGTTTAGCAAAGATACCTACATATCTATCCAAGGAAGTAGTGGAGACTGTTGATGGGTGCATCTAAATGGAATTGAGCTGAGCAATGACACCATGTGAATTCTTCTTAAGGATTTTTTCCAAGCGATGTGAACTGATGATGTAGAGAGACCCTAGTTGTAAGCCCATAAATTTGTGTTGTGCCCCATTGACTTTAAACTGCATCCAAAGTTCAGCAAAATCCCATAAGATGGGGCCAAGTGTGCGTAGCCATTGAACGCCCGAAACCACATCACATCCGCCTAAGGACAAGGAAAACATGTCAGAGCATAGGTTATAATATTCCATAGAGATATGCACATTGTGACACTTCCCCTTGCAAGGTAAGGTGCCTGCATTGGCAACCATGACTTCAAAGTTGGAGCAAGGATGGACAAAATAATCATCCTGTTTGGCAATTCGAGGGTCAATGAAGTTATGAGTGCTACCAGAATCAATGAGTATGGTAAGAGGGAGCTTCTTGAAGTATCCCCTGACCCGCATTGTTTGTGGGGTGGTGACATCGGTTACAACATGGAGAGAGATCTCAGGTGGGTAATCCGGAGATGGGGTGTCAACAAGCGGGTGTTGAATGTCGACCTGATCATCTATTGTATCTATAGCTTCTTCACCAAGTTCTAAGGCAGGCGGAGAATCCACATCCAAGAGATAGAGCTTTTGTTGAACACATCTATGTCCCTGAGTGAATTTCTCATCACAATTATCGCAAAGCCCTTTTTCTTGGCGTGCCTGCATTTCTATTTCAGAAAAATGCTTGATATGAGTTGGTTGAGGAGCAGGCGTGATGGGAGGTCGTTGGGAACCCATATTTCTGAAGGGAACAAAGGTGGGTTTGGAGCGTTGTTGAGCTGCAATCTTGTCCTCGGCTAGCTTAGCCAACCCTAGGACTTCCATCATTGTGTTGGGACAAAACATTTTGACCTCTGAGCGGATTTCATCCTTGAGACCACTGATAAAACAACTCCTGTAGAATTCATCAGACAATCCTTCTGTGTGATTGGCCAATTTCTCAAATTCTGTCCGATACTCTCTCACTATGCCAATTTGGTGAAGTTTAGTGAGTGGTCCTATGAAATCATCAAAAGTACTAGGACCAAATCGTGGCAAAATGAGTTGGAAAAAATCTGTCCAGTTTGGCTCGGGATGAGCTTTGATGTACCAACTGTACCATTGAAGGGCTTCCTATTCAAAATGAAAGGATGCAAGTGGAACTTTCTGGGTATCAGAAGTATTATGCAGACTGAAATATTGTTCTGCTCGATATATCCATCCAGTTGAATCAGTACCATTGAAGCGAGGAAAATCAAGCTTCGACCCACAAAAATTGCTGGAAGAAGAGAACCCGGTGGATGCAAAAGATTCTGGTTGTCTGGTATTGTTCATGGCTGAATGTTGAAGATGGAGGCTGAGAAATTTTTCATCCAAATCTTGGAGTTTGGTTTGGATGGCTGCAAGTGCTTCCTCCATGGTGTGTGCTCCTACACGGGTGACAACCATAACCAGGTTTTTTTTTTTTTTTTGGTGGAATGGGTAGAAAAACACAAACAGAAGCTGATTTAGTAAAGGGAAATTTGGATTGGGGAAACAATCTGATGGGTAATTGGGGTTTGACTAGATTTTGGACACTGTCGAAAGGACAAGAAAGCAAAAAGGGGGATTTCAGAAGTGGGGTGATAGAATGAGAAAATTTGGCAAAGAGGGACAAAGAAGCAGAATTCAGAAAGGAACTTTGTGGTAAAATTTGACGGTGATTGGGTGAAATCTGAGGAAGTTATGGCAAACCCTAAAAATAGACAAATGTGGGATTTCGGGCTTTGGGAAGGGGAATTGGGGATAGGGTCCTTAGGAATGAAAGATGCAAAATGGGATGACAGGGGTTCCCCAAAAATTTCAAAGGAAACAGAGTGAAAACAAGGGAGATATGGAGAAAAAACTGAATTTTTTTTTCTTTTTTCTTTTTTTCCAGAAATGGATCGGTAACAGCGGTGCAACGGCGCGAAAGGGATAAAAAACGGCTGGATCTGAAACGACGACTAGATCTGGAACGACTTTCAGAATAGATCTTAAATAGCTGGATCTGGAGCAGAAGTGATCGGCAACAGTTCAACTAAAAATAGATATGGACCCCAGGTATGTACGGCTTCCTAACAGTTCAAGTGTTTCACTCAGCCACCAATGCTGTCTGACGGCTTGCGTATTGGGGCAGTACCCCTCACTCCATGGCTCAGGTAAAACTGATAACCGCTTTGCCACAAATGATAGCTCTTGGTTTACCTCACGAGTGGGTACTAGTCAATCAGGTAGGGGTCGTTTCCCTTTTCGCTAGCAAGTCCTCTCAATGGGCTAGCTACTTTGGGGTACCTGTGGTACTCCTCACAGTGAGTTTTAGGGCATATGCCCAAGTACTTCCCACAGTTAAGCGGATAGGGATTATTCCCAAATCCAAAGCTGCAACAGATGCGAAAAAAAAAATGGCAGAAATTCCACCCAACAAGCCCAAGAAAGTGCTCTGATACCAAATGTAATGAACCTGCAATAATTAAATAATGCAAATACATGAGATATCAGAAATAATAGAACATAATCACTTTTATATTGATCACGGGCCACTTCGAGGGGGCAACCTCCTTTGAGCAAGCTCAATACAATTAACTTCACGGTGCCTTCAATGACCTCAACACACACTTATATACTAAGTCTATGCCCAATACTATGAGTCAAAACCATGGGACATATAATACTATGGGACAACTTACAAAGCATATGCATCCAATACTATGGGTCAATACTATGGGCTAATATAAACTACGGATCAAGAAATACTATCGGACGACTTACAAAGCATATGTGTCCAACAACAATATACTAACATAGTAAAGAGAAGGGTTGACATAGGTTCCTCACATGCTTTTCCAAGATGGCCAAATGGTTAACTCAGTTGGTTTCAGGAATCCTAGTGGTGTCTTCCAATATACGCAAGGTATGTGGGAGCTCAAATCCATAGTGGTGCTATCTAATGCACAACCGTTTGGCAAGAAACCTTCCGATATACTACCAACTACATGATACACCCTTTGATATACACCAAGTACAGATTATGGTACTTGGTGGGTACGTGAAGGAGCTCGATATATCGATAAGTATGTGGAAGACTACAATACCGCCGGGATACAGTGCTAACAAATAATGATAGCTGCCACGCTTAACGACGCCGGAACACGTCTCTAACTTACACACAAGTTGCTAAAAAAATTTAGCTAGTTCTACCATTAATTTTATCTGGACAGTTAGGTGAATGCATGAGGTGAGTACATAATTGGAAGCATAATGCAAGTCCTAGCTACATGGACGAAATATTCTTTTCTTTCGATGAATGCTACCTATGAGAGGGAGAATTTTTTTTCTTTCCAACAATTTCACCAAAGCAAATGCAATGCAACCTAATTCCCAATTCAATCAAGTTGACTCTAAAAGCATTCTTTTCATTTTTGTACGAAAAAAAAAAAATCACAACACTACTAATCCAAATCACCACATTTTTCCTTTTCTTTTCCTTTTCAAAACGAAAATGATGCTAAGTAATGAAAAGAGAGACTTCTAAAATGGAGTATGCAAGCTTTTCAATTTCACTTTCAATGGCCTAAAAGCAGTAAAAAATAAAAAAATGCATCTATCTTTCCTTAACATGGGACTTAATTTTGCAAAAATTGAAGTATAGTTTGGATTTTTCAAGAAAATGAGAAGCTCATAATTGAAGAAAAACACAAGCGAGCACACATTCATTCAATTTTTCCAACATATGTATAAGCAAAACATTCCAATGCACGAACAATTTTCTTCAATAATGCTTGAGAAATGATGGGAAAGAAGCACTTTTTAACTTTTCAATGGATGCACCAAAAGATTAACTTGAGAACAACTACGCTTTCATATTGAAATGACTGAAAAGAAAACACTACTTGCAGCACTCAATGCACGCAGAAGACTCAAGAAAATACAAGCACTCAGTCAAGCTGAAAGACACACAAGACTCAAAATCAGACTATAGCAAGCAAACCAAGCATGCAAAGTTCAAAAAAGATGTAGATGAGGTCTGAGAGCTGATCTAGTATAGTGGCTAGATTAGTCAAGGAGAGAAGGGAATGCAAGGGTGACTGGATGAAGGTGGGGGAGACAACAGTGTCCACCACTATCGGTTCTCAGACTTGTCCAAGACGGAACCCTAAACCAATCCAAGCAAAACCAAACACTCAACACATGATTCAAGGATGGGATCTTTGGTTGGATCTTGCAGCACAGAGGGAATTCATACAACAAACCAAAGCTCAGACAATCAAATGGAGAGGGGATGCCTACATGCCAAATTTTGACAAATCGGCGCACCCTGTGCTTATACACAGTGCGACATCGCACTTTACCAATGCGGGAGGTGTGATGACGTCGCAGTATACCAGTGAAAAGGGTACGACGAGTGACTAACAGGTAAAGAACAGGGGCCAAAAATGACACAGTGTCACTCTGTTCCCACTAACCAAGTGCGGCAGGCGAGATCTAAGTTCAAAAATGGCTCAGATCTCTGAGCAATAGACCATCAAATGGTTTGGAAATGAGTAGTATGAACTAAGAGGAAGTAGATCAGAGTCTTCAAGATGAATATCTAACAATGAAATCAACTTGAGAAGCAAATGACAAACAAAAGGCTTGTGTCAAGCAATCAACCGAAAACGACTCTCAAACAAGACAAGTATGTTCCTTAGTATGGTCGCCAGATTTATTATCCGACAATCCACTCGAGTGGATGTGAGATGGATCTCCCTAGCTCAATGTGAGTTTAGAACAAATAGAAAAGACTACAAATGGATTTTCTAGTTCTACGTAAGGATCAAGTGCTAGATGTCTTACCTTTTACTTCGCAATCCTTTCTCGTGAATGCTGCTCCACGTCTCGCAGTCGTCAGATCTCAGCTGCAAGACCTGTCAAGACACAAGAACAAATACAAACGAGTAAAGAGCATCTATACAATAAGATATCTAAGTAAACAGTTAAGTAGGTAAACTACTCAATATCATTACACACATGAACAATATTGGTGGAAAGCATTTGTATTATTGTAAATAGGGAAATTCATGGTAGAGACATAGAACTACAACCAAGACTTAACGTCGCAACCCTTCTCCATCCAAGCCATTTTCCATTTCCTCCCAAGGAAGCTTGAGTCTCTTAAGGATGAATAGAGATCTCTCAAGAGTTATTTCACCAGCATGTAGACACCATAGACTTCCTCCTTTTCGAGAGGGGTAGAGATTCACTTAAATAGGACTAAGTGGATAGGGTATGGATAGGATAGGTTGAGATATGGTAGGAGAGAGATAGGGGATCCCCACAAGGTATTAGGAATCGAGTACCAACTCCCCTAGAGGTCAGGGATAGGGACCCAAGTCAGCAAGCTTCGAGAAGGAGCTCGAAGAAGCTATTTTTGGCTTCTAACTGACTTCGTCACACCCTATAATGGAGCAAGGTGTGACGTCGCATGTTGCTGCAGAGAAACTTGCGACAAGCTCTCAAAACCTAGTACAACTGGGTACAAATCCTTCCAGGTTAATCACTCAAGCAGGGTTACTCCAGGGGTGTATACACTAAATCTCATGATGGAAAGATTTTAGGTGTAACAAGTAGCAACTGACATTTTCTTATGGTTGGTTCTTGTGTAACAACCATGAATACAAAGAATGTTGGTTCTTGTGTTAACAACATTTATCTCATTATCTCTTTTCTTGATGCAATAATAATTTAACCATACACTCATTGGAAATGATAAGATATCAATGTGCATAAGAAAGCTTCAATGTGTATGAGAAATCCTTTTCTTTACCTTTATGAATCATGCCAATATGTGTATCCATGTGTATGAAGCAAGTGAAACAGAGGATTTGTCGGAAAAGAAATGTTGGTGAATGATAAATGAGATGAAAAATGGAGTGAAGGTAGTGGAAAAATGGAATGATGGTAACGAAATGATGATAGTGAATATAATTCAGCTATGAAATGGAAGGTTTCGCAGAGTAACAGCCGCGGAGTAACAGCTACTGGAGTAATAGCTGCGAAAGTGGGCAAATCTGGTGGAGTAATAGCTAGTGTTGCAGCAAACGTCCTAAGCTAATATCTCACAAACTGCGATTTGGGTTTGGCTGAAATTTTTCAAGAAAGTGTTTACTAGTCCAATGCATCTCCACACCAAAAATCAGAAAAACCCACATCCCGGATGGTAGGTGTTACAGCTGGCTGAAACAGTTTAATTTCTCTCAAATCACAAACTGGGTTTGGCCAAAATTTTGCAAGCAAGTTTTTACTACTCCAATGCATCTCCACACCAAAAATCAGAAAAACCCACTTCACGGATTTCAAGAAAACTGCAAGTTGGTTGTAGGTGATGATGGCTGTTTTTTTAAATCCGTGCATTGGATTGAGCTGAAACTTGCCAATTTTGTTCATCATAATATTATCCATTCCCTATCCAAAAATCACGAGGATCCAATGTGTGGTTTGTGTGATATACTCAATTCAAATTCTACATTTTATATAAGGAACAATATGCATGAGAAAATGAATAACCTACCACAAAAGATTTCCTGTCCTCTCAAAATATGATTGTATTTGAGATGCTATAGAGTGTTCAGCAACCTCTATCTCATCCTCTCCAACTGAACTTGTTGCATGTCCTCATGCAACTTGGCATGGGTTATGAAAGTGAAAAAGGAAATGGAGCATGGTGAGGGAATTTTCCAAATTATTCATTGTTAGCATGTAAGGAATTGCATGATTAAAATTCAGAAAACAACATACCTCCACTTACCCAAGAATGATGATGAACTATGCAATAGGAGCGTGGTTAGTGATGTTTGTTGGTGCAACTATTGTAACTATTGGATCAGAGAGGATGTCACTGCTGCAGGATCATAAAAATGTAACTGAAATTGCTACTGCTTATGGAGAATGTGAATGCTGTGACTGGATCGTGAAAGATGTCACTGCTACAGGATCATGAGAATGTATCTATAAATGTTGCTGCAGCTTTAACTAGGAAATGTCGAAGGCATAAAGTGGAACAGTGGTACTCTCATATAGCTGAAGTCACGCTGCTGTAACTATTGAGGGAATCATGAAAAAATGTATAGTCTTCACCTGTTACAAAACCTGATGGTACAATTCTAGTCATGCGAATGAATGTGTCGATGTCGAGCATGAAAAGAAGTCATTGGATTACCAGCCATTGATGAATGTTGTTAACCAATGCGAGGCAAACTCACTATTGATGGCAATGAGTGCCAAGGTACCTAAGTACATCTTGCAAAGTGCGAATAGATGTGCTGATGTTGAGCCACTTGCAAGATATGACGATCAAGGGACATTGATGTATTCCCATGATTGTCAGCAAGAGAACTTGCCATTAAGGCATGCAAGCCTCTAAGTACTCACACAGGAACTCTAGTCTATATCCCAGATAAGGTGCTGAGGTCGATGGGGAAAGACTTGTTGAAAGGTGGGCCTTAAGGAATCCCACATCAGTCAACGTGAGTTTTTACAAAAGGATTGGTAGGACTAAGGAAAGATCTCAGTAGCAACAGTGCTTATGGCAAGGAAATGTAATTATGGAGAGGGAACTAGATGTTCTTATTCAAAAGGCAGAAAGGGTCTGAAAAAAGAAGAAAATTATGTATGCAACTCAGAAAGATAGGCCTGTGTGAAGTCATGAAAGATAAGGCAATGGAAAATGGACTTCACATGGATGACTAATGTGCTTTGAAGGAGAGATATGGTAAACATTCATGATGTAATTGGTTTTATGAATGGTTTCTGTGTAACAGCAAACGTCATGATGTTTATGATGAGTAACAGCCCCTTCATGCTGTCTATCAAAGCATGTTTCTCAAAAAAATTTGTGATTCTTGAAAAATCACTTCAGCATAAAAATTGATCATCTGTGCACCTGAAAAAACTTGGTACAAATGCTGCATGAAAACTCGTGAGAAGTTAGAAAAATATAGCATGCAAAAATAAGTACGAATGCAGCAAATTGCAAAAATAAAATATGTTTTTATACCTGTTGCCGTTGTGCACTTGTTTCGTCATCGATTACTGCTAAAGTGACTCCAAGAAACAAATTAGCGTAAATCATAAAAACATGTTCGATATTTACGAAATTGAAATGTCCATTTGCAATTTTGATTTTTGATTTTTATAATGTTTTTCTTTCTTTTCATGATTTTATAATTTTTATTGTTTTTGTTTTACATACCCAAAGAAAATGCAAAAAATATGCTAAAGGAAATGATAGTTCTGTCTCGGCTTCATCAAATATTCCCAAGTGCATAAGTAAAGGTTTACTTGCTGATACCTGTCACTAAAGTTCTGGAAATTCAAACATTTGGAAATTGTGCGAGAGTGTGATCCTCATTAATTTGCTACATCAGTGCCAATTGTTTTTCTTGCATGATCAGATCTGCCTCATAAGTATCAATCAGCTCCTGTCCACGGTTCTGAGTTATCTTCTTTACTTTTCATCTTCGTGCATGCAATCATTCCTACAAAGCTACAAAGCCAACATTTTATGAAAGTGAAGCGCATATGATTTTACAGGTCAGAGAGATATCTTGAATGCGTATTACTCAGAAATGGTGAAGTCTATCAGTTTTGTGCATGTGAGTAATCACCAAGATCATGGGAGTTTGGACCAGTCAACAAGGATTTCGAGATAAGGTATGCTGCCTTCTTTCAACCTGCACCCACATACCACTATAACAACAAAACAATAAATGCAATACTATTCCCAATCATAAAGTTCGAAACCAAATGAAACCAGAATGCAAAATGATAAAAAAAATAGTTCATTAATACTCATCTCATTTGGTGGGTGCTTTGCGTTGCTGTATGTTGGCAATGATGAAGACAAGGGGCGACGGAGGCAACCTGATAGAAGAGGGGAATCTTGCACAGGATGATAATGGCCCTCAAATAGAACTCAGTATGTGTGATTAACACGTCTTAGAAAGATAGCACGAGTTTGTTAAAAACAATTATAATAATAACACACAACCATGATTTCATTACCTTTTCTTAGAAGCATCCGTGAAGTTCAATGACTGGGAAGTTGAGAAAATCTTTCATGAGGATGAGAAACCAAATTCCTAACTTGGAATCTATTTCAACCACTTGCTAATTTATGAAACCGGCCGCAATAGTAATCTCAGAATTACATGTTCAGAGAACCAGCTGTATAGCTCAAACCATTGCTTTGTTTGGGCGATTCTCGCGTAGGCAGGTAAATGAGGCCATTGCGCACAAAACCCATTTCCCAGATTTTCGTGATTCATCTCCATATTCCCGTAAATCGTGACACAAAATAATGTGTTGTTATCTCGTCTCTCCCTCTCAATGTGCATTTGTCAGCATTCCAAACTTTGGCAAATATTCTGATTGTCTATTGGCTTGGTAAGCATGGGAATTTAGCCAGCAATCGCAAAAAACCATTAGCCAGAGAGCCGAGCGATATAAAGAAAGAGAATTGGATATTGGGGTATTGCTTTTGCAAGTTTCAGCATGGAAATTTATGCACCAGAAATAAACCAGACCGAAAAGACTCGATTCAATTGTGACACAGTTGCAGCCACTGTTTCAGCTCAATTAAAATGTGACAGTTTAAGCATGAAAAAAAAGCTCAATTTTGTTTTATTCATTTTTTTTTTTACAACACAAAAATAAAAATGGCAAAAATACTCAAGATTAAATTTATCCAACCTACGTTCCTAGGCATTCAGAATTGTCGTCTCAGCCCTTTATATCTTTCACTTGCAATCAATTTAGAGTATGCCACTAATAGTTCCTGTGTGCAGGTCAAAGGATAAAAATGAAGAGCTATAACAGACCGAAGGATAAATGCACCGTTAGGTTTAAATTTAGGTTTGAAGGATAAAGGCATGTCAAGGCGACTCCGACAAAAAATAAACCAAACTGAATAGAGTTCAAGTGGCTGAAACAGTCGGATAAAGTTAACAAACATGAAATTCTGTGCATGCGAATGGACGAGAAGCTTACAGGAGTGACACTATTTCAGCTCGAAATTGCAATGTTTCATTTTGGAGTTGCAGCTATTATAATTTCAACGACTGTTTTAGCTTAGAATGAATTTTGCCACATAAATTTGCAGGCCAGTTTTATTTTACAATTTGAAAAAGTTTTAGAAAATGGAGATAAATGATTTGCAAATTAAGCATAAATCGATTAGGCATATTTGCAAACATTAATTTATTCTTTCCTGAAAACATTAGAAAACATCTTACTTTCTGATCCTTAGATCGCACGAAGTGCAAAGGAGAGCATACTTATTGAAAACTAAAATCTAAAAATAAAATCCTACCTACTCTATTCTAATTAAAATTTAGAAAACAGTTATGTGTAGTTAAATATCCAATGTAACCATTCACGTAATAGTAATAAAAATATGTTCAATGTTAATTTTCCAATGAGAATATGAGGATAAACACAAATGTGTGAAATTAGTTGTGGAAATTCTGATTTAACAAAATAAAAACAAAAAGACTGATCTAATCTAATTCTTACTTGGAACCATTTTTCGATAAGGCTTTCATAGGCGCAATTTTCCTCACTCAAATCATGCTGCAACTCCTTGTTGTCCTCCTCGACCTCATGCTCGCATAATTGTTCATCATTAGATGTGCAGGATTCTTCGTATGTTGATTCTTCATTTGTTTCTGGAGGAGTAATTAAGCTCTCGGCTGCTGTCAGGATCTCCTATTTGTAAGAAGAGGAGATCCCTACTTTTGCAAGGATCTGAGTGAGTTGTTCAAGGCTTGAACTCATTGTTAAATCATTTTGAAAAAGGGATTCTTACAACACCCAAATCTAAATGAAAAAAAAAGAAAAAGAAAAAAAACACTCTATACACAAAACCATTACTCTTCACAGCTGTAAAAAACACACTTGCTAAAATTGAAATTCACATATGCAGAATTGAAACACTCATTGCCGAAATCGGAATTCACACCCTAGTGTACACTTGCATAAAATCAAACTAAACTTCAATCCATCGTGCTTCCCCGGCAATGGTGCCAAAATGTGAGGCTGAAATATTGTCATTTAATTCCATTGTAGTATTTGCCCAGCCATTTAATTTCTCAATCCAAGGTTCGTAGGCTTATGAAACACATGCAAAATATATGCAGGACTGAAGTGAAATTAATATAATCTAACCCCCCTTGCTAATTGCTTATTGCTAATTTCTAATCTAATCCCCCCTTAAGCTGAAACACACAATTGCCAATCTAATGCTGGAAGCTGAAACACACTGCTGAAAGTAAATTGCATAAAATAAAGACAACATATGAAGAGCAACGAGACAACACATGTGAGCTCACATTAACAATAAAGAGATCTTAATTTACATCACATGAATCAATAGAAAATCATGAAAGCATCAAAACTAAGATTATGAACAAAAGCTAAGAATCCCCTTCTCCATATTACAAAGTCAAAACTAACTTCTACAATCTGAGACTAATCTCCTCCTAATCTACTATCTATCTACTCCAATCTACCTCCTAAGTGAAGAGAGAGCACTCTCTTTTATACATGAATTTCTTTGAGAAGAAGATAACCATCTCATAATGACAGATCCACTATTCTCCCAACCGGTCTTAACTAATTTCCTATTATTACAAAGTATGATCCATTCAAATCCTCCACCTATCTCTCACAAATTCTCCACATGTTTCTCATACATCCTAACTAAGATATGCCAGCCAAATCTCCATGATCTTCTCCTTGGAATATTCTTTGAATAACTATCTCCATGAAATGGTGGAGGAGATATTCGAGGAGTCTTTCTTTGAATTGATCCTTCCATATTCCTACACATTACAAAACTCATCCATACTTGAGATATTAGTGAAAAACATGTTATTTTCCAATATTTAATCATAAATTCACTTATAATACTAAAATGAATAAAGTGTAAAATAATAATATGAAACTCAAGTATATGTATGGAAATGGTATGATGAAAGGTTAATGGGACGATGAAATGTGAAGAATAGTGAAAGGTAAAGTGGATGAAAATAGGACATTTCTGAGTCCCAATAGTATCAATCTTTGCTACGTACTACCTTAAATGTTGAGCTGAGTAGAATTAGTATGCAATAATAATCAAGGTGGAGGAATGAGTTGGTAGAGAAACTAACATTGAAAGCTGTGATTTTAAATGCTAATTAAGGAGGTTGGTGGTCGTATGCTAGCTCTACCTTGTGGTAGAATCCACACTATCGATCTTAGGGTGGTCTCAGGTTTTGGGTTTAACCCTAACATGCATTGATATCACCCACTTCAACATAATTCAATTCATTTGCAAAATATAGAGGGAGAGGCCAACAGGCTCTGCATTTTTATAGGGTTTAGGTTTTCATGGTTGTGAACTCTCCCGGGGTTCGATATGGATACCTCTCGTCTGTATGTTAATACCATATGAAATCACCAGGGTTTTCACTGGTCTCAGTGTAGTGTTTTGCTGGGCTTTAATGGTCATCTGGATGTCGGTACTTTGGCTAAGTTATCAACCTTTATTGGGTTCTCTACTGAAGCTACTCGATACCAGAGTGATAGAAGTACTGCGTTAGTGATAGACAACAGTGCCGATACCGTGCTTGAAGCATTCGAAGATGCAATGAGTGTTGTGGGTAAAAGAATCCGAGTCTATCCTTAGCTTCGTAACTTTTCTTTTTAAAATATTTTTAATGTTTTAATCTTTACAGTTGGATATAGTTTTAACCACTATCAAAAATGTTGTTTTACAGGTTCTATTATGACAAAGAACTTGGGTTCGGCTGGACAAGGAGATGAGAAAAATGGCCTTTTAAAGCCTTTGTGACATCCCAAGGGTATCCCAAGTACTCCGCAGTTTAAGTGATGAACTTGACACCAACCGGTTTTTGTTGGATAGCCGAGAAATTGAAAATGTTTTCAGGCTTTGGTTTTAACAGTTATTAGTACTGGTTTGAGCCATATGGCAATTGCTTAGTTTGTATTAAGATTGGAGTTGTTATTGTCAAGCCTTTTAAGGCTCTCGTTGGATTCTCAATGATTTATATAAATTACCATTGGTTTACCCATAAATTATTTGTGGTTTGGTTTAAAGGATGAGGAGATACTCTCGGCCAATCCTCAGCTAATTTACAGTGCTTGATATTTAAAGGGAAAAGGCCCGTCATTGTTACTAAATGCAGTATTGTTTTGTTTTTACCATTATGTAAAAATCTTGACTATGAACCTGGGTGTTAAACCCTGCTATAAGATTACTGTGTTTTCTTTTTATATGTGGTTAAAGCTTTTAATGAGGATTGAACCCTCGACCCTGCCGTGCAGTAGTATTATATAAATATTTAAAGACTTTTTTGCATGAATTTGTTACTCTACGAAGTGTCGAACCCGTAGGTTTTCTCTCGGCAGTCTTTGATGTTTTTATATTAAGATATTTTTGTGTTGTTTATAAACTTAGGGCAAGACCCTTCAATGATAGTAGAAGAGTGATTATTTGGTTATCCTTTTTGTCTTTAAAATCCGTAAGGCTGGGAAAAAATTTAAGGTATTGAACCCTGATATTTGTATCATTCCTTCATTTGGATTTAATAAAAGAAAAAGTTTATCAAAAGTATAGCTATAGACAGGGTTTGTACCCTGGACATTTGTCTGATGGATTAGTTGCTACTTAACAAATAATATTTATAGTTTGATAACAAAGTAGAGTTAAGTCAACTCTTATGTGATATTATGTTATATTTGCAGTATTGTATAATAATTATATTTTATTGACCTACTAATTCTATTGTTATTAACACTTCAAGTTTTATTTAGGAAAACCTATGATATGTGTTCGATACTATTAGGGTTTGCAGGTCATTGTTTTTAGACTATGATGATTCTCTCTATAATGTTTAAGAGAATAAATGATGATTATAATGTTACTAATATATATAATTAGTAGGATTTGTACCTAAAATAGTTCACTGTAATTGTGTACAAATTATCTGAATAATAGTATACCTGTAAAGGAAAGAATGAAGTAGATTTGTTTAAGCCTCCAGGACTACAAAACTGTTTACAGTATTATCATTTGAATCTAATATAATTCTATCTTCCCTATACTAGAGTACAACATTTAAAACAATGTGTGGAAAAATGCAGGGAAGAAAATTTATTCTATTGCTATTTAAACCAATCTTAACTAACCATTTATCAAAATAAATCTAACAGTTGTCAAGCCTTCCAGAATGGTAAATTGCAGAAAAGAACCATTTATTGACAAACTAGGATATCTCTCATGGAATAGAAAACAGATAGCATAATAACATTAGATTTTTAGTAACAATCTTGACAGAAGTAAAATAAGATAACACAAAATGAACCTGGTAACTTGTAGAAGAAATAAACATCCAAATGATCCCATTCCACCCAACCTACTCCCGAAGACAGCCAAATTACTTTCCTTAGGACCCCTGAGCCTGCTCACTGAACCACCAGGACGAAGATGTTGTGTGGAGTAATGGAATAAATTCCCTTGCAACTCAGCAGCGGCACTTAGCAGTAGTACTTCCTACTTTTAGCAATATTTAACTCAGCAATGTGGCTGCACTAGTTCAGAACGCGGTCTTAGTTCACTCAATCACTTCTAAACTTCCCCTCATGGAATCTCTTGTGCTCAGAAATTAGCACAAGGTAATAATGAACAGCCTCTGTGTAATATCTCGAATTTTGGACTCATTATTTTATGATGTTATATTGGGCCACAGCCCCAGCACATATGATTTATTATGATTATTGGGCATAAGCCCTAGTGCATATGATTTATTATTTTGTAGACTAACATATTGGGCATGGACCCTGACTGATTTCATTATTTGATTATATACTGGGCAAGGAAGCCCTAATGTTTTGATTCATGTTTTTATCATAGGATGTGGGTACAAAACCCTAATATACTGAGATGATCTTTTATTACATACTATGCAGTGATGTGAATGACATGATTGATTTATATGGTGTGTTGAGCATGAACTCAGTAACACACGGATGACCTACGTACTGGGAAAAAGCCTTGATGTACCTAGAGGAAATATTATGTACTGGGAGTAAGCCCCGATGTACATTGAGTGTTGGGCATAATCCTCGGAGGACTCCAAGATTGATAAATGAATACCGGATCTGAGGCCACTTAAATATTCTAGATGTGCCTCACAACCACATTCTAGCACTAGTGTTGAGCAGGGAGCTCTGGAATTGCACTAACGTAACACCCATGTGAGAGTGTTGAGTTAAAAGCTCTGAAGAACACTCGGGGTTACTAGATCTCAAAAGTGTTGAGTCGAGAAGACTCTGAATAGCACTTCTATGTTTCATCACATTTATTCAAATTTGTTAAATGAATATTTTTCTATCTATCATCAAGTACTGTGGGAACTACCATGTTAAATGAGAGAATCCAACATGCAAGAGAGAGACTAGAGGTACCTATCCAAGCTTATGAAAAGATCATCCAAAGAATTGGGCCTTGTCCTTACTATTAAAAGAAGTATCATGTGAAGATACATAATTAAATAAGAGATATTTACCATAACTTAAAGCATGGGTTGACTAAGAGTAGCCTTATATAAATAACATGCTTAAGGATCTCAAAGTTAAGTATTATTATTAAAAAGCTTTAATAATAATGATGTTAATATTTATCTATAAAATATATTTATTGCATATAGTTTATGCATAGTTGGTTGCAACATTATTTAAATATAATAATAATTTTATTAATATTAAGTGAGAAATATAATTATTATTGTTATTATTATTATTATGAAAGGGTTTATTTAAAATCACTTCTATTTTTTAAAAAAGAAATGAAAAGTCCTAGTTCAACAAGGACTAGATGCTTTAGTTAAAATATCTTTTGAAGATATTAATTATTTAATTTAAAGAAACTAATTAATTATTCAAACAACCATAATTCAAGACTCCCCTACATAAAGAGGGAAGATAATCTTCTCCATTATCATTCTCTTATGGTAATCAGAGAGAAATTTCTGCTCCAAGAACTGAAGCAGCCCCATTAATTTTCCAGATCTGAACCAGCAGTGAACCTAGGGCCTTTATCTCTTATTGCGTGTTGGAACCAGCTCAGGGGGATCCAATTAGAACCAGGAACGGTTTAAGGGTCATGGTTGGGAGGAACATGGTAGCCCCAAAGTTATCCAGCTAAGGAATCATTCTAACAGTTCAGCTATGCTCAGAAGATTCTACACTAATTATTGTTTGAGTGTGCAAGCCTCTACAAAAAAAGGAGCAAGTCATCAGGCAACCAAGTATGAATTATTAAACTTCCTTTTCAAGTTATAATAGAAGCTAGGCATTTAGCATAGATTTAATATTTCAGCACTGTTTTTTTTTATCCCAACTTGTGTAAAATATTAGTTTAATTATAGAGCAAGGGCCTTTGGGCATGGGCTCTTGGGTTATTATAGGAGTAGAACCCTGTAACTAGAAATTGTTTAACTCAAAAATTGGATTTAGAAACTAGCAGAATGTCTACAAGGTCTATCCAAGCTAGCCTGTGCTAAACATCCAAGTACATCGAAAAATCTATAACCCATTCTTATTAAGTTAGACGACTGACTTTTTCTTACCAACAATACTATAGAATCAAATTCTGAAATCGTATATTATGTTCTTTTAAATCAATCTATAGCTAGGATGATAGTTCTGATTATACATTGTTGTTCTCATATTTATCTCTAACCCTCTCTCAGGTTTTAAACCCCAACGTTTTCACAACATGGATAAATTCCCTTTTTAACTACTAACCCTGTGTAGGAAAACAAAATCATTGCAACAGTAGACCGATTTTAGAGTTAGGGTTATCATCCTTTTCTTTTATTTATTTTCTTTCTGTTCTTGAAAATCACTGAATAGAAATAAAAAAAGTAATGAGCCAGACATCAAAACCCTTAGCAATACTACACATCAAGAATCGCAGGCTCACAACAATTGTAACTATTATTTCTTGCTCTTTCAAACCAAAATACAATGCATATTACTTTATTAAATGACTGTATCGTTATATTCTCTTCCCATGATAACTACCATTATTTTCTTTCAAACATTTCATTTTGTGGACAGTAAACATGAAATCGTAGGTGGAGTCAAGTGCTCCATTATCTAAACTTCCAGAACTAAAAATGTTAAGCAAAACAACACGCAGGATAAGGTGACCAATATTCTCATTGAGCCATTTCAAAATAGGTATGCTATTCTTCTTTTTTAACAAACAGTCAAACCCTGGCAAGTATCATTTCTTCAACCAACAATCAAACTTTCAGGGCAAACGAGACATTATACAACCAATTGCAAAATAAGTACATTCTCAAGATTGGATATTTTAGATGTAGGTCAAGGAGTCAAAACCACTAACTACCCAACACTAATTTCATAGAGGAAACTCCAGAAACAAAGCTAAAACGAGTTTTACTTAACAGCATAGATTTCATCGAATGGACAACGACCTTTCCACCAAAGATTCAAACTGACAGAGCACCATTTAAAAACACAGTGACCATAATTTATTCATGCATCCATTTGGGTATCATAGAAAAGAAAACGCAGAGGTCCATTTCATAATACAAACATCAAAACAAGCTCCATATATAAATGTAGGGGGCATTATTCTTTTCAAAACCCATATTTACACAATACAAGTACCATTAAACTACACAGGACCAAATTGTTGAACCCTACTGTAAGTATGGAAACCCTCAGAAGTTCATTCATCAAAATATTAATTACAACAACACTCCAACACACCAATCCAGCCAAAGGAGACTACATTTGAGACTTTAAAACCTCAGTGAGCCAAAGGCATCACGAAGCCTCTCCATTGCAATTTAAAACAGAGCTTTCTTCCACAACCGAGACAGGGAGGCATCAAGGATTTGAAAGAACCCTAGACTTACCATTCCATTGCCAAATGTAGTTAGTGATGGTTCCCATTTGGTCCAAACGCAAATATTTGCACCATAACTCCATACCTGTTAATAGAGGCAAGCCAATATAAGTTAGAACCTGCACATTTAAATAGCATGGAAGATAAAAACTTAGAAATTGCAGTGATTACATACTGAATAAGTCACCTGGTAAAGTCTCTTTCATTTACATCGCCTCATAAGACCACCAAAGATACCCTGGCCATGAGCGTAGCTCAGGACAGGCGAAAACCTCACACACCCAGCTGAAGCACCCTCTCGGCAACAAAGAAACAATACATGAAGTGACCAACATTGTGCAAACCCTAGTTAAAACCCTTAGTGCCCAGTTGGCCCTAAGCCATGCGATAGTCATGTGCACCTTTAAGACTCCCACCAACCACGATATGACTCAAATATGTTTGCAAATTCTATAGTATAGTTATGTAGTCTCAACAAATGGATAATTAGCACCAAAGAAAGACCTTACCCCAACTATGTTGTGTTTAATAGATGTTTAAACTTGAAGGGAATTACATGGTATAGTTGCTCAAGAAAAGGTCATCATGATACACCTGCAAAGACTTGACAAGCAATTATGCATTAGCAGAATCGCTAAGTAAGTCAACAGGTTTCAAACATTCACACCTTACCTCTTGGCTACTCTGTCAGGGGTGCATAAATCAACCCCAAGTGTCCAAGGTATCTCAGCTTCTCTCATCAGGTCCATATTTCCCGAGGATGACATTTAAACCATTTACATTTTTTTTAACATGCAATTAGACCATACAAGAGAAAACGAGACTTCTAGTATTATTCTCATGGTTAAATTTTTCCATAAACATACTTACCACAATTATTTCCACTCAGAAAACATGACTAACAAAACTACCTTGCTAGGAATTCTTAAACCCTTAAATGTTGAAGTCAAAGTACCGATACTTTTCCCAGTGCTGAAGTTAATTTATAAATACATAGTCTATGTTAGGCAATCTAGCAAGTAGAAGACTTTTTTTTAAATTTTACTATTTTTATGGGACATTACAGCCTGTTGAATTTGATGGGTAGATAAGTAGCATGCCTAGGTCTTTTGGTCAGTTTATTTCAGTAAATGAGCCACCTGCTCAATTCCAATTTCTTGGGGAACATGACCATAAAATTAGGGAAGTTGCCCCCTGCAACAGTTAGAAGTGAGTTGAGGATGTTGCCAAGTGTCAATTTTCTCTCCACCCTAGTCCATTCCTCCTAGTGGGTCAGTGAACACTCATTCAACAGTCTCTTTTGGATGTTTGTCTCCACTTTTATTTATTTATAATAAAATATTCAAAGTAATTATACAGTCATCCTTGACCCCACTTGGTCAATAGTCATAAAACATTACAATAAAAATAAAGCATAATGTTTTCTACATAACATAAAATGTCTAGAGTTTGGGTATGTGACAAACACCCCCTCTTAAGTTCAACATCATCCTCTTGTTCCTCCTGGAACAGAATTGGATATGCCACATGCATATTACTTTCCAATTCCCAAGTTGCTTCGTCCGAACTAAGGTGCTTCCACTACACCTTTACATGTCCAATGGTATGATTACGAAGCAAAATTTCCCTCTTGTCGAGGATACAATCTGGTTCCACTAGAAAATCTCCTTCTGGTTCCACCTATACATCATTCCAATTAATCGCATGAGTAGCATCATGCACATACTTTTTCAAAAGAGAGATGTGAAATACATTATGTACTTTAAGATTCGGTGGAAATGCCAACTGATATGCCACTGGTCTTACCCTAGACAAGATTTCAAAAGGTCCAAAATACCTTGGTGCTAATTTAGCATAGCTTCCCAATCTTAGGGAGCTCTTTTTATGTTTTACCTTGAGAAAAACATGTTCACCAACCTGAAATTCATTCTGAGTTCTTTTAAGATCTGTATGACTTTTCTGTCTATCTTGTGCAATTTTCAAACTGCCTTCAACCTATTTCACGGTTAGTTTCATTTATTTTAACAAATGAGGTCCTAGCATTAACCTGTCAACTAGATTGCTCCAAGAAATAGGAGTATTACATTTTGTGCCATTTAAAATTTCATAGGGACCAAGTTTTGCTGAAGCTTGGTAATGATTAATATAAGCAAACTCAACAAGATGCAAATATTCCTCCCATTTACCTAGTTGATCTCTAACATACATTCTTAACATATCTTCAAGAATTTGATTAAATCTTTCAGTCTGCCCATTCGTTTGTGGATGAAATGATGTACTGAAATTCAAAGTAGTATCTAAACCTTTAAATAAAGACTTCCAGAAATTCCTTGTAAACTTTGAGTCTCTGTGAGAAATTATAACTTTTGGAATCCCATGCAAATGAAAAAATTTGTTTCATAAAAATTTCAGCAATGTTAGCAACCTTGTAGGTTGTCTTAATAGGTATGAAGTGGGCTGCTTTACTAAGATTATCCACTACTACCATTACATAATCATTCTATTTCTGATTTTTAGGTAAACCAGTAAGAAAATCAATACTAATTATGTCCCACTTCCAATCTGGAATAGGTAGTGACTACAACAAACCAGCTGGGTGTCTATTTTCATCCTTTACTTGCTGACACTCTATACACCTAGCAATATATTCAGCTACTTCGCTTTTCATACATGGCCAAAAATAATCTTTTCTCAGCATAGTTATCATCTTTTGGTAACCAGGATGTGTTGAGTATGGAATTTTATGCAATTCATTTAAAATAAGCAACTTAATTTCAGCCACATTAGGCACATAAAGTTTGTTTTTATACAACAGTAACCCTCTTTCATCAATTCTGAAATCTGTTATAAAATTTCCAGCATTATCTTCAGCAATTTTATTAGGTAAATTCTTATATTTTTCATCTATTTCGATTTTGTCCTTAATCTAATTTTCCACATCAGTTTTATAAGTATTGATTGCTGAAACAAAATTTAGCCAATCATTTCTGCTTAAGGCATCAACAACCTTACTTTCCTTTCCCTTAATGTGTTGAATCTCAAAATCATACTCGCTAAGGAAAGCTAGCCACCTAGCTTTCCTTGCATTCAGATTTGGTTGATCCAACAAACATTTTAATCCTTTATTATCAGTCATTAAACTTAATTTTCTTCCATTTAAGTGATGGCGCCACATTTGTAATGCATGTATTACAACCGCCAACTCTAGGTCGTAAGTTGCATAGTTCTTTTCATGAATCTTTAACTTCCTAGATTCATATGCAATCACATGATCTTCTTGTGTTAAGACCCCACCAAGTCCATCATTGCACGCATCAGTGCATACAATGAAATCCTTGTTTGGATCAACAATTTTTAGAATAGGTGCTATTGTTAACAGCTCTTTAAGTTTCTTAAAACTTTCTTCACATTTTTTATCCCAAATAAATTTCTTACCTTTCCTTTGTAAAGATGTTATAGGATTTTCTATTCTAGAAAATCCCTCGATAAACTTACGATAGTAACCTGTAATTTCCATAAAATATCGTACACCAGTTACGTCTTTCGGGGCAGGCCATTCATTAATTGCTTTTAGATTGTTTCGGTCTACTGCAATTCCATCCTTGGATATCACATGCCCTAGGTACTATATTTTATCTTTATAAAAATCACATTTGTTGAACTTAGCCTAAAGTTGGTGTTCTCTTAACACTTGTAAAATTACCTTTAAATGTTCGTCATGTTCCTCTTTCGTCTTAGAATAAATCAAAATGTCATCAATAAAAACAATTACAAACTTATCTAAGTACTGATGTAAAACATTATTCATAAGGCACATGAAAACTGTTGGAGCGTTGGTCATCCCAAAAGACATAGCCACAAACTTGTACTGCCCGTAACGGGTTCTAAAAGCAGTCTTACAGATGTCCTCATCATTAATCCTGACTTGATCGTACCCCAACATCAACTCTATCTTAGAAAATATATTTGCGCCGTGTAGTTGATCAAACAGATCATCAATGCAAGGCAAAGAATATCTATTTTTTATAGTCATTTTATTTAGCTGACGGTAGTCTATGCATAAATGCATAGATCTGTCTTTCGTTTTAACAAAAATTACCAGTGCTCCCCATAGAGACACACTAGGCCTTATGTAATTTTTATCAATAAGTTGTTTAAGCTGTGATTTAAGTTCATTAAGCTCTAGAATATTCATTCTATAAGGTGCCTTTGAGTTTGGTACCGCTCTCAATACTAACTCAATGGTGAAATCAAGTTTCCTTTTCGAAGGTAGTCCTATAATTTCTTCTCGAAATACATTAGAAAATTCCTTGAGAATGGGTATATCTTCCAGCTTTAACTTAACTTCCTGAGTGGATTGTTCGTCATTAATTACATTTATAGCAAACAACTTACACCATTTATGAACAACCATTTTAACTTGTAAAGCAGAAATTTGTCTAACATATATCTTTCTAGGAATACCTTTTATTGTTACAGTTTCATATGCATCATTCAAACAAGTAAAAATATTTTCAAAGCAGTTTAATACTACGCTATGCTTTTCTAACCAATCCATCCCAATCAAAACATCGTAAGAGCATAAAGGTAACACATTGAGTTTAACATGAGTCCTAAACTGATTCATCAGTAAATCACATTCTTTTACATAATCAATCACCTTTCTTTTAGTTCCAGTAGCTAATTGAACCGCCATGGTTTATCAAATTTATCTAATTTTAGATTGTAACATTTAACTAAATCAGGTGAAACATAGCTAAGACTTGCCCCTGGATCAATTAAAATAGAAATGGGTTTATTTTTCAGCATACCTTCCCCTTCAACCATGGAAGTTTGATGATCAGCTTGTCTATTTTCCAAAGCTCCATTTATCCTGGGCATCTCCCTTGCTAAGTCACCGACAGTAGCCTCCTCCTTTATAGTATGTATGTTGTTGATAGTCTTCTTTTGGAGTGGACAGTTTGATGCATAGTGAGGTCCCTAACAGTCCCAACATTTAACGGGTTATTTCTGTTCATTATTTTTAACAAAATTTTTAGGTGGATCACTATTTCTTGCAGCTGTAAATTTAGACTGTGTATTACCTGCTACATTATTTCCTGGAAACTTTCTATTAGAGTAATTACGTGAATTATTATTTCCAAAGTTGTGATTAAAGGAGAACTGCTTCTTCCTTTGCTCAAAGTTGTTAGGCCTCTTTGATTTCCGGCTTGGTATACCTTCTTTTTTCTTATTCTATTCATAACATATAATTTCCTTCCTCATGGCCTCTCAAGAGTTTGAGGGCCATCATATTCAATCATGTCTTTTATGTTAGAGGGAAAGCAGCTCAGAAACCTCTGTACCTTAGGATTTTCTTCAACAAAATAAGGCACATACCTTAATCAATTCAAATTTTTTTGCATAATTCTCTCATATCCATGGAACCTAGCTTTAACTCATAAAACTCTTTAGCTCGTTCCTCATAATGCTGCTCTGACAGAAATTTTCTTTTAAAGTATTTCTTAAAATTACTCCAATTTACACTTTTTTCTTTCAAACCTTTTACTCGTGTCAAATCTTGCCACCAAATGTATGCTTTTCCACTTAGATTATATATTGCCATTTTAGTTTTTAGATGACTTGAGTAGTTGTAAATCTGGAAATACTTATTCATATCGGACAACCATGCTTTAGCTGTCTCACTCTTTTATGTTTCTCCATTAAAAGTTGGTGGTTTGATCCTTTTAAACTTGCCAGTATTTTCTTCTTAGGGCCTGTACTTCTTTTTCTTAGTATAGCAGTTACTGTCACTCCTATCACTAGAATAACTATGCTTTTTCCCATGTGCCCTTTCATCAAAATTAGAAGATGAACTGCTGTCATAATTAGTCAATTTTATCTTTTTTATCATTACGTTGGTAGGACATAGTTCCAGATTCAACATTATCTCCTGTTTCTTCATCTTGATCATTTTTATGAAAATTATTCATCTTGATTTGATTCAGGTCCTCTTGAGCCTTCAGGATTCATTCATTTTCTTCTTTAACAGTTTTTATCTCAATTTTTAAATCTTTTACTGTCCTTAAGAATTCAGATGAATTATCATTTAATTCGACAAATAGATTTTCTGCATTAATGTGTCCTTGTTCATTATTAAGGGACCTATCCTCGGCTGACTCTGCTGGTCCTTCCATACCTGCAATCTAGATTGATAAAATGTTGAAACTAAAAACAAAATAAATAAAATCAGTAATTCTGCAATTCTGTCCTAAATTTTTTTATTTGCGCGAGTGAGCTGCTTCAGGCCTAGTATTTGAACTTGCGCTCTGATACCACATGTAACATCCCCAAAAATTCACTAAAAACTAAAATTTTTCAAGTAACAATAAATGCTTGTGTTTGTTGTGTGGAAATAAAAAGTGTAGTGTTAAATAAACAAAGTGTCTTAATGACAACAACTTCTATAATCTGCTGTTGATGATTAAAAGCTTAGTTTACTTATGAATCATAACAAAATCATAATAGCTATTAACTTTAACTAGTGTCTCAAAATGTCGTAATATCAGTATCGTCAAACAAGGGTCTGGATGTTAAATATTTCAAATGTTTATATTATGTACTTTATCTTTGATTACATATCGTCACTTTTGTTCTAGTTTATAAGTTTGATTCTAGAGACTAATTGATTGTCTCAATGTATTGAAGGGGTCCTTCTGTACACCCCGAGGATTACTTAGCTATTGCTAGCTAACGCTCCTGAAATCTATTTGTAGAACACAGGTAAGACAGAGAATTTCCAAATGATGCATAATGATGTATTTCAAATTAATCTTACCGTACAATGTCAGTCCTTAACATAAAATACAAATGTGTAGAGAGATTTATTGATCAATCTTAGGTTATTTGTGATTCTCTCCATGCATTTTGTCTTCACCTATTATGTCTGATTTTTGTCTATTTGTAATTAACCCAGTGTTAACCTATTCTATCCAAAACTATGGAGAAAAACATTGTAATATTTCTTTATTACATAGATTGTAAATATATTACCTATGTCATGAAATATAACATAGCTTTTACTAAACTATAGAGAAAATACCTTCTATTAGCCCTATATACTATTTTATTTAAACTATGGAAAAATAGTACATCATAATACATTTCAATTTTATAAACCATATGCTGATATCCATGTTATATGTTATGATTATATTATGATACCATATGCTAAGGCTATGGTTTAAATGCATGTGTTATTTGCATAAACTATATGCACGAGAACTATAGCACTAAACTTTGACTATGAAGTGATATAGATCTACCACCATAATAATCATACAAACCCTAAACTCTAACTATACAAACTATGCAAGAAATGTATCTATGGAAAAATTAACATACTAGTGGTTCTATGCATTGGTAGGTATGCAATTGGTAGCAATGGTAATTATGATTCATTAAATTGCTTCTTGGTGGATCTCATGTTGGCAGCGCTCGTGGCAGACCTTCGCGTGCTAAAATTTGGATGATGGTATCAACCTTTGCTACGTACTTCCTTAAACGTTGAGCTAAGCAGAATTAGTGTGCAATAATAATCGAGGTGGAGGAATGAGTGGGCAGAGAAACTAGCATTGAAAGCTATGATTTTAAATGCTAATTAAGGAGGTTGGTGGTCGTATGTTGGCTCTACCTCGTGGCAGGATCCACACCATCGATCTTAGGGTGGTCTCGGGTTTTGGGTTTAAACCTAACCTGCATTGATATCACCCACTTCAATGCAATTCAATTCATTTCCAAAAGATAGAGGGAGCGACCGACAGGCTTTGCATTTTTCTACGGTTTAGGTTTTCATGGCTACGAACTCTCCCGAGGTTCGATATGGAGACCTCTCGTCTGTATGTTAACACCATATGAAATCACCAGGGTTTTCACTGGTCTCGGTGTAGTGTTTTGCTGGGCTTTAATGGTCATCTGGATGTCGGTACTTTGGCTAAGTTATCAACCTTTGTTGGGTTCTTGGTTGAAGCTACTCAATACCCGAGTGATAGTAGTACTGCGTTAGTGATAAACAACAGTGCCGATACCGTGCTTGAAGCATTCGAAGATCCAACGAGTGTTGTAGGTAAAAGAATCCGGGTATATCTTAGCTTCGTAACTTTTCTTTTTAAAATATTTTTAATGTTTTAATCTTTACAATTGGATATAGTTTTAACCACTATCGAAAATGTTGTTTTACATGTTCTAATATGAGAAAGAACTTGTGTTCAGCTGGACAAGTAGATGAGCACAATGGCCCTGGTAAGCCTCGGTGACATCCCAAGGGTATCCCAAGTACTCTGCAGTTTAAGTGATGAACTTGACACCAATCGGTCTTCGTTGGATAGCCCAGAAATCGAAAAAAAAATTAGGCTTTAGTTTTTACAGTTATTAGTAATTGGTTTGAGCCATATGGCAATTGCTTAGTTTGTATTAAGACTGGAGTTGTTACTGCCGAGCCTTTTAAGGCTCTTGTTGGATTCTTAATGATTTATATAAATTACCATTGGTTTACCCAAAAAATATTTGTGGTTTGGTTTAAAGGATGGTGAGACACTCTCGGCAAATCCTCGACTAATTTATAGTGCTTGATATTTAAAGGGGCAAGGTTCATCGTTGTTACTAAATGTAGTATTGTTTTTTTTTACCATTATGTAAAAATGTTGACTATGAACCTCACTGTCAAACCCTACTATAATATTACTGTGTTTTCTTTTTATATGTGGTTAAAGGTTTTAATGAGGATCGAACCCTTGACCCTGCCATGCACTAGTATTATATAAATATTTAAAGATTTGTTTGCATGACTGTGTTATGCCTGGAAGTGCCAAACCCATAGGTTTTCTCTTTGCAGTCTTTGATGCTTTTAGATTAAGAAATTTTTGTTTTGTTTATAAACTTAGGGAAATACCCTTTGATGATAGTAGAAGAGTGATTATTTGCTTATCCTTTTTGTATTTAAAAGCCGTAAGGCTCGGAGAATCTTTAAGGTATCGAACCCTGATATTTGTATCATTCCTTCATTTGGTTTTAATAAATGAAAATGTTTATCAAAAGTATAGCTATCGACAGGGTTTGTAACTTGGACATTTGTCCCATGGATTAGTTTCTATTTAACTAATTGTTACACAAAAATCTTCCACCCTGTGAGCATCAGCATTCTTTGGCCTGTAGGATCCATTTCAATGACTCAGATCCATTTTCATCCTTCAGTGATACCAGTCTATCCTATTTTTTTTCCTACCCAAATGTTGCATCACTATAGCATGCGAACCTACGAGTTGAATCCCTATAGCCTGCGGGTATCAAGTAAAATGGTAAAAACCACAATTTTATTACTTTTTACTCCCAAAAAGCGGTCATTGGGTGACCTTTGGCTCTCCATCTGCCCAAGTAATGTCTCGATGAGTCCTTTCACCTACCTTTGAGAGGACTATATATTGATCACATATGGCTTATGGATGGGAGGAAGAGGGGAAGAGTAAAGGCACTCTAGTGGATTTTTTCCCTATCTTAAGTCTGCACTCATTGATCCTTGTAGTTGTGAACCAGTTATGTTCACCTTCCAAAGTCCTTGCTAGTTTGAGTTTGCCTTTCATGGAGGATTGAAGTGGTGGAGGCACAAGTGGATTGATCTAGATCTTGGTTCAGATTAGTTGCCGACAAGAGGTCGTATCACTTTGTACTTCTTCTTGTTCATTAATAGAAATACTCATATTCTCATCCATTAATGGTGTGGATGTCATTTATTATACATTGGGTTGCATTTGCTTATTATATTATGGACCATTGTTATTGATAATGTTAATGTCATTTATATATCACACATACGTGTTAGATATTTGTTGTCAAGACTAATTTGCAGATTACAAGTGCTTGGATGTGCATGGATTGAAAGCTCCAACAGGGATCTACATCAAACATTGGATCGAGGTTGGTTACATTTCTCCATTGTTTTAACATTGTCATTTATAATAGCATTGTTTTGAGGATTGAGTAGATTTCTAGTAGTCATCTATCTGTTGTGGTCTTCCTAAGCCATAATGAGTTTTCTCCAATACAGAAATGGTGACTCCGCTGGGGAAAACATCCATGTTTGGGAAAACAATTTGAGCATTAGTCCATAATTAGAGTTGTTGTTTATCGAAGCTCTGTGTCACTGATTGGCCGTTAAGATACACTGTAGAAAACCTGCTTTTTCTGAGCCTCTGGACTCTTTATTTGACCATTTGCTTTTCCTCACCCGCGGGCTAGCTTAGTTCATCCCATGTATACCCGCTTCTGTTTACACTACAGCTCGCGGGTACCCACAGGTATTCCTTCGACAGTAGCGTGTAAGTCTGGCTTTTGTTGGTTTATGGCTATTGGTTGTTGCTGGGTGAGTTTGGTTGATTCTCGAGTCTTTGTTGGCCTCTTTCTTGATTGTTTCAGGCCTTGGTTGTGACCAGATCTCTTCATTTCTCTTGGTTGATCCTTCTTGGTTTTTTACCAATCTTTGGTTTTAACCTCTTGGTTTCTTCCTTTTGAGCTCTTTCTTTTGGCTGAGTCTTGCTGTTTAGGATGTGTTGGGTTCTCTTAGTGATCTTCTCGGCACTTCAGTGACTGAATAGTAGGATTTTGCTTGCATTTTTTATTCCATATATATTGAAAAAATACAAAAATATTCATTTAGTTTTTGCATTTTCCTTTCTATTTATAAGAGAAAATACAAAAATATTTTATTTCCATGTACTCCATTTTGTATTATGTGCTTGTTGCCTTTATTTTAGGTTTTGCTTATGCATTGAAAAGATAAAAGTTTGCATATTTATTTCGGAATTGTTGATTGAATTTGCATATTAGTGACATTCTTTTATTGGATAGATGAGTCTATGATTGGATGATAGTGCATACTATTGAGTCTACACATCACTAGTTTCATGACCATATCCCTTGAGTAATCACAGCCACTAAAATTAACGCTTAATCATAAAATTGATTAGACTTATTTTATTTATAGGCTACACCAACTAGCATAGGTTTAGAGTCTTGGAATAGATCATTGTGAGTTAACAATCCAAGACTACTGAACAAAACATTAGGTGTCTGACAAGGGAGTGGAGGAATCCATGGTATAGATCGGTGTTCTCAGGAAAGCTCTACTCAAACCAGAGTTAAGCACGAGGTCACGAGAGGTTGGTTGAGGAGATATCCCTCTGATACCGACTGAACATGGGAGATATATCGAGGATTTGTTCGTATCTGGGGGTACTGAAGGTTCATCCTCTTGTGCTTCGGGCTTAGCTACCCTGCCCATACGATGGATCCCACCTGCAACTGTCCCCCTGAGCATTGATTATATTGCGGTAGACATAGTTGCCTTACCTAGGTACCGCACAGGGTACTTGCAGTGGTTATGCTGTTTGTGTCCTGAGTCAGATAGGGATTGGACAGCACAGTTGTGTTCTTGCAGTGGACTTGACCCTGTCGACACAGTGAAGCCTGGGTGTCTCTATAACTGATTCTGTTACCTCCATCTATAGTTTGGGAGTCTCAAGCCTCTCCTAGGTGAGACATACCAGCTCTAGTGTTGGGAGCTCATTTAGCCACTCTGTTTGTCTTCTCTTGGCTGTAGACTCTCTAGGTGTGTGCTTTCGATTTACTGTTTTTGTATCAATAGTTGGCCTTTAGGAGACGCTGTGTCTCTCTCCGGAGAAAACGTGGCGTGAAGGCCTACTCTCCGTCGGTCCCTTCATTTGGCTGGTTTAAAGCCAGCTTTGGTTACACAACATATTATTAGAGGACACTGGAGGGCTCCCTCTGAGTCTTTAGATTCTTACACAACTTACGTTGAGGATTATATGGCTATACATCCCGATATCGGGCAAGACCTTCCTACTCCTTCAGGTAGAGTTGAACATACTTCGGATCCCCAGACTCCTCGTGAGCATTGGGGAGGTGATCCACCTGCAACTCAAGCTGGTTCTATTTGGCATAATCCACTTGATAGAGATTCGTTTGATCCTTCGAATCCAGACAATTATCTTTACGGGATGCTCGACTTACCCAAGGAGGAAGAATAGGACGAGCCTTTCATTCCTTCGTTTCCACGCGATTCTAGATATAGGAGGCCTGAGACTCATGATGATTTCGATCCTATATGTTGAAGGTGACTTGGTACTCTTATATGACCATGCTAAAGAACCCCTGGGGGTACGCAAGTTCAATCCCATGGGGCACGGTCCTTACATTGTGAGGCACGTCCTTGAAAAAGGAGCTTATGAGTTAGAATATTATGAGGGAGTTGTCTTGAAAGAGCCTAGAAATGGGCTCTACCTCAAGCGGTATTACGCTTGAACCTATGGTTCAAGTTGATACTTTTGTACACTATTGTATAGTTCTTCTGTACATAGTTTAGGTTGCATTTTTGGTTGTCGGATCTGTTGATTAGCCTATGTTTGATTGATAGATGTCAGCAGGATGTCCTACGTTCTTAGGTTTCGCGGATGGTGCTAGCTGACATACGCAGTAGCTTTCTTTTGCTGCCTGGGTTTTCTTTTCACCTGACCTTCTAGTTGTGTCCTCAGGAGATGCTTGTCTCGGTCCTACATCTAACAATGTGGCTGAGTATAGTGCCATTATTGAGCTACTTCGGGATGCCATTTCACATGACATCCAGTCTTTAGAAGTCCACCTGGATTCACAACTAGTTGTGTCTCAGCTGAATGGGCAGTACTGTGTACGAGACCCTACATTACTACGGATATTCCTTAAGGTACGACTCTTGGAAAGACATTTTGTTTCCATTACATATATTCACATTCCAAGAATTCATAATTATATATCTGATGCATATGCTAACTATGTATTAGATTGGAATTTGTCACATTCATCATGAAGCACATAAATACAAAGACATTCATACATTTGTACCATACATACATATAGTAGAACTGAGAACCAAAGTTGTATATATATATAAATATGTCCAAAAAGGTAGTGTCATATAGACTGGAGCCCGTATCCCTCAAAAATATACATATCGATACAAAAAATGATGAGACCCTAGGATATCTACTCCCTCCGAGGAGGTCTAGCTGCTGACTCAACGAGATGAGTCTCATAGTAGTACTATACTGCATTGGCCATCTGCTGCAGTAGCCACACCCACTCACCTAGAACATCCACTACCTAGTGCTGCATAGCCTCAGGTAGTCGGGCTACCTCTATCAGTGGTACTCGGGAAACCATCCATGATATGTTGCATCGCAATGTCTGTAGTGTTCGCTCTACCGTAGCATCTGCTACCACCTCATCTATACCCCGACGACCATGTCTCAGGAAGCCCTCGGGTCTCACTGGGCCTTTGTCTGTGAGCAAGCAGTCACCCATTAGCACATGATATTACCACCAAAAAGATTTTTTGCATTTCAACTATAATCAAAAAATCCATAAAAATTTAAAAACACAAAACCAAAAGAGTCCTCACCGATGTCTTCGAAAGCTGCACCTGGTGGGAACGACATGTCACGGTCCTCTCTGAAGTCTATCCCCGCATAGGGGTATCCTCGATAGCAATCATCTGCCGGTTCCACCAGTAGAAGAACTCCTCAGTATATGGTGATGCTAGACAGCCACCACCATGTTGTGTAAGTATCTCAGCCCACCAGGTTAGGGCTGGATCTTGGAGACTGTGAGGAGGGACATCCACCCTCGGCCTAAGTCCCGAAACCCTCTCAAAGAAGAAACTGCAGAGGATGCTACCATACCCAAAGTTTTTGGCCTTCCCCTCTTTGCATTCCATCAGTTGTGTCTTCATAGACACCAACAAAGTAGTACACCAGTCAAATATAGTAGGCTGCAAGTATTGTGATGCGTAGAACATCACCGGTCTGGATGCCTGATGTAGTGCTTTGGAACCCGTGATCTGCACCAGAGTTGCCACTATGATCCTTATGCTCAAGGCCACTATGAGATTGACCAGCACTTGACTTCCCACTGGTTGTGTATTGGCGGGACAATACCATACTATGTAGTCTTGCACAGTGATCCCACCACCCACGGTCCCTGATCGAAGACTAGCCACTTCCCCTCTACGGGACAAACCTGTAATGAAATAGATATCCTCTACATCTAGTGTCATTGTTTTCCCATTGAGGATGAAGTGTTGAGCATCCACATTCCAGTAGTTGACCAAATGATGGAGTAGTAGGTTTTGGGCCCTCAAGCCCCCGAGACTCCAGTATTTATATAAGCCACATGCTTGCAATGCTTGTTGTGCTTGCAAATCGTTGCGCACGGCCTCATCTACCTAGTCATGCTCTCTCTTCCTCCACTCTAGAACCATCCTGGAGTGCAAAGCAAGAGATGTTTTGTCAGTTTCATGCTTAAAAACTTCTTCACGACCGTACCCGCAGGCTATATTGTAGACAGGTGCGAGTAGATGCGGGCAGTCAGTTTTTTGACTGCACGTTTGATTCCCTACCTGCAACCCGCATACTTACAACCCACGGGTAGCGCCAAAGCCATTTAGGGCTTGGCCAAACAAAATATCCCACCAATCAAAATTGAAATAAAAGCAGTTAAATGAAAGGTATGGTAGTGACCACTAACCTACTCCAGACGGTTCATTGAACGATTGCTCGTAGCTCCCATGATTGGCGCTTGAAGTTTCAGATGCAAACTTACCACTCAACTCCAAAATGGTGAATAGTGCAAATGAATTGAAAATTATTAAATTTTATTACTATTTATAATTTTCTGGACCCACTTTTCTATAGTTTTGTCCATTTTGGGCCGTTATGAACTAATATCCTGTCATGGAGTAATGTTTTGTCCATTTTGGGCCGTTATGAACTAATATTGTGTCATGAAGACTCGTACTCTAATTTGTCTTATGCTGGCCATCTCCCTTAAGGACTCCCGTCAGTTATATCATGTTGTGATTGAATTGCATCATCCTGCTTGCCGCTTGAGCCTTGTGCTGGCTCATATATCTACTTATGTACTGCCTATTCATGGCCATTGTATCAGATTGTTGTACTATACCAACATGTATTCAAAGATACTATTGTATTACGACGAGTGAACCGTTCTTTCCACTTGTGTCTCCATTACTCCACTTTTGAGTTTTATAATGTATTTCGGCCATCGTAGCACATTTCAGTCTCTGAACTCACACATTAGGGGGCATCTGTTACATAGAAATCTTCCACTCTGTGAGCATCAGGATTCTTTGGCCTGTAGGATCCATTTCAGTGACTCAGATCCATTTTCATCCTTCAATGATACCAGTCTATCCTATTTTTGTTCATACCCACATGTTGCATCACTATAGCATGCGTACCCGCGAGTTGAATCCCTATAACCCGCGGGTATCAAGTAAAATGGTAAAAACCACTATTTTATTACTTTTTACTCCCAAAAAGTGGTCATTGGGTGACCTTTGGCTCTCCATATGCCCAAGTAATGTCTCGATGAGTCCTTTCACCTACCGTTGAGAGGACTATATATTGAGCACATATGGCTTATGGACGGGAGGAAGAGGGGAAGAGTAAAGGCACTCTAGTGGATTTTTTCCCTATCTTGAGTCTGCACTCATTGCATGGGGGGTTCACTCATTGAACTTGTGACATAGCACAACCGTTCATAGGATATTAAAGAATATCCCTAATTTCACAAAATATTGGAAAATGCCTCCTAATATTGTATTGTTGAACCCCCCTCCCAATATACCTTTCCAATTAAGAAAACCCCTAGTTTCACCAGATATTGTAGATATCCATTTTTAATACCCCCTTTATATCATATTATCAAGTTGTAACAAACATGATCCCTAACGCATCTTTGTATAACCAAACATGATGCTAAATAAAATAATAGTATAATGCTAATAATGATCCCACTAGGATTACGGGGGTAACTGATCAATTTGTAGCGTTGAATAGTGGAATACCCAAGAAATATTAATGGAGAGGAAAAAATGTGTAAAAGGAAACCTAGTTAAGAGATCAACGTAACAAAGAACGTAAAATATTGATAGTCCAATAGCGAGTGAAATGTTTATAAAAGATGAGAATTGCATATGTTTCACACAACAACCTGCCAATCTACCAATTTTATATCATGTAAATACACGTATAGCTATATAGAGCTCATGTTTTCTACAAGCTTAATAAATTAGAGGTATGGATTGAGCCCATGATTTGGAGGTATGAATCCATTCCAGGATTTGGAGGTTATTCCTTATCCCACCCAAATAAAATAACCCCCAATATTTATATTACTATGTCAAATTAAAACCCCCCCTTGACCCCTTAATACAAGACAATATATTTTTGAGCATTTTAGGAGTATTCAAACCCCCAATATGAATGGACGTGATATGATATTGCCTCACTAGTGAAGCCCCCGTGACTCATTGATCCTTATAGTTGTGAGCCAGTTATGTTCACCTTCCAAACTCCTTGCTAGTTTAAGTTTGCCTTTCATGGAGGATTGAAGTGGTAGAGGCACAAGTGGATTGATCTAGATCTTGGTTCAGATTGGTTGCCGGCAAGAGGTCATATCACTTTGTACTTCTTCTTGTTCATTAATAGAAATACTCATATTCTCATCCATTAATGGTGTGAATTTCATTTATTATACATTGTGTTGCATTTGCTTATGATATTACGGACCATTGTTATTGATAATGTTAATGTCATTTATATATCACACATACTTGTTAGATACTTGTTGTCAAGACTAATTTGCAGATTACAAGTGCTTGGATGTGCGCGGATTGAAAGCTCCAACAGGGATCTACATCGAATGTTGGATCGAGGTTCGTTACATTTCTCCATTGTTTTAACATTGTCATTTATAATAGCATTATTTTGAGGATTGAGTAGATTTCTGGTAGTCATCTGTCTGTTGTGGTCTTCCCAAGCCATAGTGAGTTTTCTCCAATACACTAATAATATTTATAGTTTGATAACAAAGAAGAGTTAAGTCAACTCTTATGTGATATTATGTTATATTTGCAGTATTGTATAATAATTATATTGTATTGACCTACTAATTCTATTGCTATTACCACTTCAAGTTTTATTTAGGAAAACCTATGCTATGTGTTCAATACTATTAGGCTTTGTAGGTCATTGTTTTTAGATTATGATGACGCTCTCTATAATGTTTAAGAGAATAAACGATGATTATAATGTTACTAATATATATAATTAGTAGGATTTGTACCTAAAATAGTTCTCTGTAATTGCGTACAAATTATCTGAATAAAAGTATACTTTTAAAGGAAAAAATGAAGTATATTTGTTTAAGCTTTCAGTACTACAAAACTGTTAACAGTATTATCATTCGAGTCTAAGATAATTCTATCTTCCTTGTACTAGAGTACGTCATTGAGAACAATGTGTGGAAAAATGCAGGGAAGAAAATTTAATCTATTACTCTTTAAACCAATCTTAACTAATCATTTATCAAAATAAATCTAAGAGCTGTTAAGTCTCGAGAATAGACAAATTGCAGAAAAAAACCATTTATTGACAACCAAGATATCTCGGATGGAATAGAAAACAGATAGCATAATAACATCATATTTTTAGTAGCAATCTTGACAGAAGTAAAATAATATAACACAATGTGAACCTGGTAACTTGTAGAAGAAACAAACATCCAAATGAACCCGTTCCACCCAACCTGCACCCAAAGATAGTCAAATTACTTGCCTTAGGACCCCCAAGCCTATTCACTGAACCATCAAGATGAATATGTTGTGTGGAGTAATGGAATAAATTTCCTTGCAACTCAACAATAGCACTTAGCAGTAGTACTTCCTACTTTTAGCAATATTGAACTCAGCAATGTGGCTACACTAGTTCAAAATGCAGTCTTAGTTCACTCAATCACTTCTAACCTTCCCCTCATCAAATCTCTTATGCTCGAAAATTATCACAAGGTAAGAATGAACAACCCTTACTTAATTTGATGGGTAGATAAGTAGCATGCCTAGGTCTTTTGGTCAGTTTATTTTAGTAAATGAGCCACCTGCTCAGTTCCACTTTCTTGGGAACATGACCATAAAAGTAGGGAAGTTGCCCCTACAAGAGTTAGAAGTGATTTGAGGATGCTTCCAAGTATCAATTTGCTCTCCACCCCAGTACATTCCTCCTAGTGGGTCAGTGAACACTCATTCAACAATCTCCCTTGGATGTTTATCTCCACTTTTATATATTTATAATAAAATATTCAAAGTAATTAACTATAGTCATCCTTGACCCCACTTGGTCAATAGTCATAAAACTTTACAATAAAAATAAAACATAATGTTTTCTGCATAACATAAAATGTCTAGAGTTTGGGTATGTGACACTAACACTATCTAGAGTGTTATGTATGCAAGTCTTCATGATTACTGAAGCACATAAGAGTGATTTGTATGCAAGTCCCCATGATTGCTGAAGTACAAACAGAGTGTTTTGTATGCAAGTCTTCGTGATTATTGAAGTACAAACAAATTGTCTTGCTTCTACACAGTATATTCGTCCTAGTGGTTCAGTGAACAGGATCGGAGGTCCAAAAGCAAGTGATCTTGGCCTCTTTCTGGAGAAGTTTGGGGGGAACGGTTCTCTTTGGGTGTTTTTCCACCTATCACTTATGAGGTTCTACTTTGTTTTTATTTTATTTACTAAATTGTTGATCTATTTCTGAAAACTGTATTTATATGTTATCATAGTTTTTTAGATGTAGCCTAGATACCAGTTAGCTGTTAGAAATGATAGATTACTGAACTAATAGATTATTTATGTACAATGAATGGATGAATAAAGATTTGAAAATATAGAATAGATGATTATAAATTTCTTCCTGTATTTTTCCTTTCACTTTCATGATGTACTCTAGTACAGGAAAATGTTTAATTTAAATTAGTTGAAGATTCTAAGAAAATGAATGTTCTTGTATTATGTCACATATAGAATTCATTATAGAATCCATACTGTAATAATTTTACAAAACCTAATCTTCCTAGAGTTTATCTTCGTTTTCTCATAACCTTTCTAAGTTTATAAAAAGTAGAGTTTATTGTTGAGAATATGATATAATTCCTTAAGAAGAATGCTGCCCTCATTAACATATAAATATTGATTATTTATAAAGAGTAAATATCGAAAACTTAGCAATAAAAATCCACATTTAAATCATTATAAGTTTTTACATAATAAATACAATTATAAACCCTAAATAGGTAAACATTTTGATTCTATGTTATCATTTATACAATCTATGCATAAATTGAACAGAATACAGTCGAGAGACTTATAACATCAACACAATCTTTTCGTAAAGATTTTAAAATCATATAAAAAAAACTATTATATTTGATACCCTTGTCATAATAAATAGGATCAATAAACAAGTATAATTTAATTCGTACAGAACCTTTATCTATTCCAACACGATATACATCATTTGAGTATAAAGGTAAACATCATTAATCTTGTAAAAGTATCAATCCTAGGATGTAATCGACAATCGTGAACATATAATATCTTATGCCAACATCTAAGAAAAAGGCGTGCATTTTCACTCAGAACGAATGGTATAATGGTTCAAAAAATATTTTAAGAAGTTCAAGAGTAAGGATTATGACGGCTAAGGTTTTGATGAACCCCGAACTGTTAACATCAATTTAAACTCATAGCAGTAATTATAAGTCAAGGGTTCGAGTCTCAGGAGAGCTCATCCCTGCATTCATTTATTTACATCGTATACGAACAGGTAGGGTTTAAGTTTTAAACCTTGCACCAACCAAACTTATTTAACATTACAACTCAAAACCGAAACTACACTTTACAGTAGGTATTAACCCTGAAGTAAGAAACCAGGACGCACACACAGTCGAAAATAACCATATAAGAACGCATTTACAATTATCTAAATAAAATATTGGACTCATTAGGATGTCATCTCTAAAGATGCATCTTGTAATAACAATATTATTGTATCCGTTCAATTAAATCAATTGAGACTTGCAAGAGTTACTCCAAAGTTTACATAAGAATTTAATACATCTACTAACAAATCCAAAACCCAGTACAGGGTTTGGTACAGGGTCTAACCCTGCTACATAAGATTCGAATACCATTTTCAATACAGAACAAATACATTAGTAAGTTAAACGCATAATTAAGTTAGGGCTTTGCCCCAATCAACTACACATTCATCATTTAATTTTAAACTATCGAAATAATCTGCCGAGATAGCTCTGTTACATTTCATATCCAAGAATGATACTGTTGGAACAATGTCACTAATTTCAAGCCTAAAAAATAAAAACCCATAAAATGTTTGGATAGCTTACGATTTTTCATCACACAATAATCATTTCCATATATTCATGTCATTGACGAATTCCAACATAAGTCTTCAATCGCAAAACATTAAATTTAAAATATTGAAATATCAACCTATGAATCTTACCCAAACATTAACATATTAAGTAACCAAGAGATAAGTAGTAACATTCTCGACAGAGACATAGATGCAAACTGCAAGAAGCACAACACTGTGGCTTGCTTAATTAAAACGCCAGTCGAATCCCAACTCCAACCTATACAAGCTACTAATCCATTCGAATGCCCAAAGGATTACAGTAATATAAACATCAACTCTGACGGTCAAATCAATACGTTGACATAGGAGACTTCGTGGAGAAACCTAGGGCTTACTGTGGTATTCATACCACTGGGGTTGCCATGTCTTTAGCATTGACGTAGCCAAGGACACAAGAATGGACCAGAGAATAACTAGAACCCTCCTGCCATTTAAAATGAAAATGATTGAAATACAAGAGTCAAATCAAAGTTTGGTTAAAAGTACACGGCTGTCTATTTCATACCTTGATCAAGTTAAGAAAATGTAGCAGAGAGTGTTGCTCCTCCTTGCGACCAAGCCCTAGTTAAATAACTCCATGATGACAACCTTACGACCCTTTGGACCATCTCTGCGAGCAACTTTACCACTTAAAAACTGTGTAGGGTGTGCCTGAAGGCCATTACGGCTGAGATATCTCTACAATCCAAACCCTCAAGCAAGCAGTAGATAACAATGCCAAGTTCAACGAAGACCTAGGGTATTGACCCCTTACGTGGTAGATCTTCACCATCTTTCACGTGGGCTCTTAAATGAGCTTGGCTGGCTCCCACTACACTTTTGATAATTAACCCATAACACTATAGTTGTAAGCACATCGTTTGCCATCGAATTCCATTTCTTAATGCGCCAAGAACTTTGGATATTGTTATTGCGCTAAGAGGCGCTCTAGAACTCAGTATGGGGGAGATTTTGTTAGTCAAGTTTGTCGAATAATACAAAGTAAACAAAAAAAGAATAATACAAAGTAAAACTTAATAAATATTATGTCAGCCATAAACAAAAAAGAATAATACAAAGTAGAAAGTAAATATGAGACTTAAGCTAGAGACTTTAGAGCTTAGGATCAGGTGGTAAATAAAGTAAACAAAAAAAGAATAATACAAAGTAAAAAGTAATAAATATTACGTCTGCCAAAAACCAAAAAGGAATAATACAAAGTAAAAGTAAATATGAGACTTAAACTAAAGACTTTAGAGCTTAGGATTAGGTGGTAAATATTATGCCGGCCATAAACAAAAAAGAATAATACAAAGTAAAAAGTAAATATGAGACTTTAGAGTGTTTGTCCAGTAACAAAATACTACAAAGTAAAAAGTAATATATATTATGTCGGCCATAAACAAAAAAGAATAATACAAAGTAAAAAGTAAATATGAGACTTAAACTAGAGACTTTAGAACTTAGGATTAGGTGGCTCATGTATTGCACTCAAGGAGCTATTCAAGGACAAGGAGCTATTCAAGGAGAGGTTTGCACTTTGGGAGATTTGATCCCTCTCTACCCTTGATAGAGCCTAGGATTTGGATCTAGGCTGGTATTATAAAATTTAACACTAATGTTAAACTATGATACGCCATCACCTTCGATAGAATCCATTAGGGCTAGAACAAACCAACCCCATATTTAGGGTTATAATAAATTATTTCCATGCCAAATAACTATATAGCTAGGTTAAAACCTTAATCTTTGAAATATATGGAAACATCAACCAAATCGTGCATGTAGAGTCCTACTTGTAACATGGACATGATAACGTTAACATGCATTAGCTTCCATAGCGTTGTTCCCAACAAAGTGAATGTCGACATAATCACATTATGAATTTATTAGTCCACGAATTAAAAGATTGTAGGTAATAACTAAACTTCCAATATATTATAGACCATCCTAGATCCAAATCCTAGGCTTTATCAAGCGTAGGGATCAAATCTCCCGATGTGCAAACCTAATCCTAAGCTCTAAAGTCTCTAGTTTAAGTCTCATATTTACTTTTACTTTGTATTATTCTTTTTTGTTTATGGCCGACATAATATTTATTACATTTTACTTTGTATTATTATTTTTTGTTTACTTTGTATTATTTTGTTACTCGACAAACACTCTAAAGTCTCATATTTACTTTTTACAAAAAGAAAAGTCTCTCGTTTAAGTCTCATTTTTACTTTTTACTTTATATTATTCTTTTTTGTTTATGGCAGACATAATATTTACCACCTAATCCTAAGCTCTAAAGTCTCTCGTTTAAGTCTCATATTTACTTTTTACTTTGTATTATTTTTTTTGTTTATGGCAGACATAATATTTATTACTTTTTATTTTGTATTATTCTTTTTTTGTTTACTTTGTATTATTTTGTTACTCGAAAAACACTCCACAAACTCAACAAACACTAGTCTCACAAGATCTCCCCCATACTGGGCTGTAGAACGCCTCTCCGCAATAACTATATAAATGAAAATCATAACAGATTAGCATCAACAAATGCATAAAACATTTATACAAATGACAAGTTACTTTTTACAAAAAATTTACATTTGGTTTGGATTTTTTTAATTACTTTTCATTCTAGCCCATGAACCTTAAGTTGCTTTAAGTGACAACATCTCCCCATAAATCTCGCTCCTCTGAATGCAATTATTATAAATAATTTCATTATCTGCAACCTTCTATCTAATTATGTTATTTATACTAATCACATTATAACAATATATTCCAAGTTTTATTTATTTGAAAAGAGACATCATTCAATTGCTCAAAAACTTTTGCTTCTTCTCTTAAAAAGTCGTTTAACTTTAAAAATACATTAAAAATAAATTAATCTTTATAATAAATTTCAAATTTATTTACCAAATCATTTTTTATATTTATAATGTTTATATTTTACATTAACCATCTAATAATTCATCCATCCAAATCAATATCCACTCCTCAATAAATCTTCATTTAGATTTCAAAGTGACAAGTTTACATACTTTCTTAAATTTCAAATTTAAATTTCTAAAATCAATTTTTTTATTAAAATATTAGAAAATTTGATGATATTAAATATTAGAAAACCATTTCCAACAAATTTGTTTTTTTAACTTAGTATAAAAATGAATTTGTACTAAAAAAATTTACAAACTTCACACTTAAACTTAGAAAATATTTACCAATTTTATTAATTAGCACTTTTTAATTATTTGAAAATTTCAAAACATATATTAAATTATTTAAAACTTCAAAACAGTTTGGACATTACAAAATTATATTTGCAAAAATAAATTAAACTTTAATTTAGAAAACATTGCAATTTTATTAATTTATTACTTTGAATTCAAGAAATTTTCAAAACATTGATTGTAAATTAAATGACAATAAGTAATAAAGCATACAAAATTATTGCAAAAGTAAATTGAATGATAATAACTAATAAGGCATAGATTTATTTTTATAATCTAATAAAATACATTTAGTCAAAAAAAAAACTTGTAATTTAACATTTAAAACTTAGTTGACATATTTAACTTATAAAGCTTAATTTACATATAAAATTAAAAATGTGAGAGATTTATTTTTATAATCTAATCAAATATATCTAGCAAAAAAAACTTGCATTTTAACATTTAAAACTTAATTTATGTATTTAATTTAGGAAGCTTAATTTATATGAATAAAAATGATTCACAAATATAATTAAAAAATAATTATGAGATGTTGTCAATGAAAAATAATTAAAAAATTTATATAGACTCATAAAATAAAAATTTAAAGCAAAATAAAAAGGTATTAAAAAAATCCATCTTGATTCATAAAATAAAATAAAATGTTATTAAAAAAATTACACCTCAAGAAATTAGATCGCTTGATAGATCAAATTTTAAGATATAAACATAAACTCTTTTATTCACAATTTTCTTTTCACCACAAAATATACCAATACACATTCAGAAGAATCAAGGTGTATTTATAATTATAATCGTTACCTAACCAAAATCAACTCCAAAAAAAGTGTTTTAAATCCAGGTGAGAAGGATCACAATATTCCTTCCCACTATCCAATTTACACTCTACCTACAAACTCTTTTATTCACAAATATTATTAATGAAATTTAACTTCCAAATATAGTGGAAATAAAAATAATATCATAAAGAAAAAATAATAAAAAATAATATTTCGTTGACAAATTGAGATGATGAGTATTGGCATTGGATCGCGTATACAATAACCTGAATTATTTCTTGAATCCGTGTAGTAGGTAAAACGAGGATGAGTGAATCAGAAGAAGATGCACAGTGCAACAACCAGTAACATCATAAGTAAAGAACTGTACCTCCGTCTCCAGTTCCGGTGGCATAATCTCCAGAAATTGAGGAGTTGTTTCCCACCTCTCATAACACCGAACCCTTCAAAAAAAATGAGAAGGAGATCAGCAATCAATATTGCTGCTGAGACCACACCAGGACTCCACCAAACCTCATGCCTTGTGCGCCTCAACATAGAAAGCAACGCAGTGATAATCACTGCTTTGGTGATGGCGTAACAGATACCACTTGACAGATTGTTATCGTGTAATTGTGGGATCTGTTTTGGATCGAGCACAGGATTTTGATACGGGTTTTGTATCATGTTGTTGTTGTTATTGTTAATCACAATAGTTATACTCTGATTTTCATTGAGTTTATATTCCATATCAAACCTGGACAAATGAAAACATGTATAGAGTTAATAAACTCTAATTTGCTGGTAGCCAAAATGACAAAACATACTATAAAAACCTAAAATATTAAATCAGAAAGACAAAAGAAAAATAAATGTAGAGCTTGAGATGTGATCAGAAATTGATTCAAAAGATTACGATGCTTGACGGGTGTTGTGAATGTAAACGCTTCAATGCAATTTATTAGGGTACACAAATTGAACAACAGGAGTATTGGAATTACCTCTGATGAAGAGCTTAATAAATTGAGATTGATGAAGAGTGTGCTAGAGCCAAATAGAGCAAAAAAGCAGATTCAAGAAGAAGCAGAATTGCCTGTTTTACTTGTTTGTCTCACCTTAAGCCACTGGCAGCTATGTAATGAAATTTATTGAGCGGGGATCTCCTTATATTATCTCTGTTTAGCGAGTGAAATTTGTCCACGTTTTCGACGCGGGTGGTCTCAGGAAATCAGCGTGTGTATTAAAGATAGAAGCTAATCATTCATTCTTAGTAGACACGCTGAATCTCCTTCGTCGCACTTACCTATACCTAAGCAGTGGCGTGTCCCAGCTGTAAGGAGACACGCTGCTGGAAGACTTGTTCCTTCTAAGCTGGAAATCCCCTTCGTCGCATCGCACAAGCCCTTGAAATATTTCATTCGTTCACACTGCCGCAAATTCGAATCTCCTTCAATTATGGCGTATTTCTTAAACCCAGCGCCAAAGCCCTTTGACAAATTCCATCGCTGAGACACACCGACTAAACCAAACCGAGACAATTTACATATTACGTTATGATAGAATATTGAATACAAGTTGTGCTGGGTATCTATTAAATATGATAGAGGTAGTCCCAGCTGTTATGGGCATTTGACTTTTTGTTTTCGTTAATAGCTTTGTTTTCACTTTGTTATTAATGTGACGCAAGTATATTTAATATTTTAAAATATTTAAAGTGGTAATTAAAGTTTTATTTAATTTATTTATTTATTTTAAGTTTCATAAGAATTTTTTCCAAATGTAATTGGTTCCATATTATTGGAATTAAGATTAAATAAATTAATATAATAATAAAAAATATTCTTAACACATGCATGGAAACTTTCAAGAAGATAAAAAGAAATGATGGACACAGTTTTGTCTCTTTGTTGATTCTCTCTAAGTATTAAAAAGGAGGAGTTTCCATGTATGAGTGCAAGTTTCTATGTGACTTTGCCAAAAATAGTCATGCATGGGCCTCTTGCTTTTTAGTACATATGGTTTTCTTTTCTAAAATAGGACATTAAAATTGAAGCAAAGCAACCATTTGAGTACCAAATGCTTGAAGCATATTTGTATATCGAATGCTTGAAGAGAACTCACAAACTCAGACATTAACCACTTCATGTGTATCAAGATCGGCTTTGTCTCATTGTCCGATGCACGAGCATCCTTGGTGATGAAGGCTATTGTGCATGTAGATTTCTTTAGTAGTTTAGATATGCTACATAATGTTTTTATTCCATATTGTTGCTATAGAATGCATGCTGCAACACGTATTCAAAAGCTGCTACAACCATATTGCTACAGATCCACAGGGCTTAGACTACAAGACTTTTTTTTAGATCAACCAAAAGATTATGCCCAACAACTATAGGAAGAGGAGAAGGTTTCCTACAGTGAAAGTATTTGATGAGGAGACACATTTTAATTATTGTTATTGGTGTAGATAAAATAGTCGCACGAGGTAATATCTAATTTTTATTTCCATGAAAAAAACATATTTTCATTCATTCAAGAGAAAAAATACAATCCGCAGTGCTATTCAACAAGAAATTTATCAAAAAGCATGAGTTGACTACCAGTCAAGCATTGCCTTCGGCTTTCAAACATAATGTGCCTTACATTCTTGAAAAACAAAATACTTATCCACATGAAGATCAAGAGTTTCAAAGATTAGATAAAGATGTTATGTGTAGATGAATAAATGTACCCCATTGGTATTCCTCCAAGTGAAGTGCACCCCCAATGAAGGAGGAAACCCCTTTTAGAGAGTGCATCAACCTCCTTATTGAGCTCATGTAGAATATGCCTTAGAAGTATGCGCTGGAAAGTTCTCTGGATTTTCAACAACTGCTCCACAAGATACATCAATCCAACATGAACAACTTCGGCCTGACCCATTAAACAGTTTATAACCAATTGAGAATCACCTAGAACTTGTAAGATTTGTATCCCTCTTGTGAAGGCAAGTTTCAGTAGGTAAAACAAACCTTTGAACTACGCCTAATTATTAGTCCTAGGGACCAAACCTCCATGCCATATGAAGAAATGATCTTTGTCGAGATAAAGTAAGAATCCAAAACTGCTTTTGTTGTTACCTTCGTGACTAGCACCATCTAAATATTCCCAAGGCGAGCTTTCATCAACGATCGGGTGCACGAGGATTCTACCAGGTCTAGTAACTAATTCTAGTTTATAAAAAGTTTAAAAAATGCCAACGACTGATCTGCCACCTGAGAATGATTGATAGGACAGTCCCTAAAAATAACTGCATTCTGGGCCAACCAAACACCCGAGGATACAATTCGAGGAAGAACTCTATAGGGAACTCCCTCCTGCGGCTGAAAAAACCTCCTTAAGCACATATCCACCGAAGAAAACACCTAATGCACAGGATAGTAGGATTTCCTACCCACCTCCTTCCAAACCTCCCTAACAAAATCACAGTCAACAAAAAGATGGTGAACCAATTTCTCAACCGTCATGCATAAAGGAAAAAACCATGGCTCTTGAAAACTGAAACGTTGAAGGGGATCCCACGTCAAAACTCTGCTAACCAATATAATCAAAAAATGAAGCACACTTTTTGGAGTCCCTTTTATTTTGCAATGTTCCTTCCACCACCACTTGGTTCAATTGATGACTAGAAACACCGACTCAGATCCCAACTTAGCAGAATAATGCCCCCCTTTGTGATTGAAGCTCCATCGAAGAACATACTCGTCACCAGTTAATAGTATGTGTCCTTGATCCAGTAATCCATGAAAGTAATCCCAACTGTCTTTCCATGGTCCTCAGAGTCCAAGATCCTTAGGATAAATCGAACCCTGTTTCCAAATATTGGTACTTTCCGCCTTGGAAGCCCTGTCCAAAGTAGGAATGCCCCTAAACTGAAGAAACTCAACAAGACCTTCAGGAAAGTGAAATTCACCAGGTATCCCCAAGATAGAATCACGACCAACCTAACCAACTTGCCATTGTCAACCTTCCACGCTAGATAGGGACCAATCACAGAGAAAGCACTTGTAAGTGCTCTCCAGTGGTTAGAGATCTTTGTAATTGCTTTCTCTCTACAACGCGCCTAGTTAACCACTGAGTTTGGGGAAATATAATTAGCAACCAAGATACGCTTCCAAATACTTTCCTTTGTCATAAAATTCCACACTGATTTTACTGCTAATGCCTTATTGAAGATAAAGATATTCTTAAGGTCCCATCCCCCCACACTTTTGGGAGCTACTAGTACCTTCCATCTAACTAGATGGAATGCCTATCCATCCTTCTTATTTCTCAAGAGAAAATTGAAACATATTTTTCAAATAGCATTCAAAGTCTCCACTGGTATCTTTGCCATAAGGTGCCAATAAACCGGTCTAGCCTCTAATACCGACTTAACAAGAACCAGTATGCCCCCTTTGCACAACCATCTATTATACCACAAATTGATCCTACTTTCCACTCTCTCCACTAGGAAACTCCAATCCTTTTTACCATATTTATTAGGAATGAGGTTAAATCCCACATATGGAATGCCGACCTCCATTGACCTACACGCAAAGGGAAAGTTGCCTCTCCAAAACTCCCTGTTTCCCATCTAAGTCTGCAAGAGATATAAGGAAGATTTATCAATGTTTATCTCCATCCCAGTGGCCCTGTGACTATATCTCGAATTGTTCCCACTGTTGGGTTTTGGAAATGCCCCTTTTTGACCACACCTATTTTATCATTTTGCCATGTTACATCCTACTTTCATAAACCATATACATGCCTTTTTCTAGATCAATCAGCAATCCTGAAAAGGTATAACTCATTATTGTTTCATTTAATTAATGCTTAAGATTGTTATGGTTATGAATTCTAGCTTTCAATTTTATGCTAACTTGTGTTGATTTCATTAAGTTAAGATCAAAGCGAAGGTATATCAGCTGCAATGCCTTGGGAAAGAATCATATGTGGTGCCAGCTGTTACTCTTTCGATTTGATTCCTCATATTCCAAGGGACAACGCATCTTTCCACGTGAAGCTGTAACAGGTCTTTGCTGAAACAGAGCATTGCTGCAACAGATAGGACGCCTCCCAATTGGTTAAACCGTTGATCCATTGACTGCCGGAGTAACAACATCCTTCATGTTTAACAACCTCATTCATTACGGCTGTAACAGTTTAGTTGTAACTATGCAGCATGAAGATCAGAGATCTTCATTGCTGCATGAAATTAATGGATCACGAACTGTATTTTGCATGTATAAATATGGGAAGGCTTTCAGAGTCCGGGGTTGGTTGATTATCATTTTGTACAGGTTGTAATAGAGATCTGAGACTATGCATTACCATCTTTAATGAAGAGCAGATTTATTCATCTTTCTATGTCTTAATTTGTGGTAGCTCACAGCGTCTCTATTAGAAGGCCAGGGACCACCCTCTCACATAGATTACCGAGTTAAGTAGGTAGTTATATTTATTTATTTCCTATTGTTTGTTGTGGAATCGCATTAGGCGTATTACTGATAGCTGGAACAGAGGACTTACAATTGCATTATTTCTTGGTAGTTTATTATTTGCATCCTAAATAGCTGCAACTATGTGGTGTGACAGTCGACTGTGTAGGTTAGTTTGATTAATGCATGTTTGTTAGAATTAGCTATTACAGCCAAGCTGAGATCCAATTCTTTTAAGTCATTTATGCTTTCTAGGATTTCCAATATTTATCAATTTAGAGTTCAAGCTTAGTTCTAATTCTGGTTGCTGTTGTATCTTTATTAAATTCATTAGATCAGGCAGATGGTGATTGAGTTACAATAGTTGGTGGATGAATCATTTTGGTAAAGATTGAATGTTGTAGTTTGATAATTATAGGATTTAACTTCTTGCAAAAGTAATCTAGTTCATTTCTATTCTTAGATCAGAAACTGCTAGGTTGATTTCTGTAGGAAGATAGTTGTACTTTGAATTCCTAGATGTATGAGTTAGATTAGTTTTTTTTTTATAGAATGAGTTTGGTTGAGTGGATAGGTAGGATCATTATCTCCAATTACTTAATCAACTACTTGAAATGTTTATGCATAGATTGTGCTTATTGCCATGGAGATAAAAGACTTCCTTGGGTTGGCAATTTATATTGAGCATCCTATGTGTTAGTTGTAATTAATTAGCATATAGGGTGACCAACATTTTGGTGCCATTGTCGGGGATGGTAATTGATAGACATAGTTAGTAGTTGGTTTATTGATTCCATTTTGGTTTAATCATTTACATCATGCATGAATACAAGAAAAGCAAATCGGGAACCCCTTTGAACACTAACGCTGCAGGTGGAAGAGGTCGAGGTCATAACACAGGTCGGGGAAGACAAACATTTATTGATGACATAATTGCTAAAGCTGATTCTTCTACCAGACTAGTGTGGATGTCTACAGCAAGAGGAAATTTTGTTCCTCCCAATATTGAGAATTCAACATCAACGGTGGAGAACACAATGGGACCATCTACTCCAAGCGCAAAAAGGAAGCCTCCTGAAGACAACGGAAGCATTGTGGGTGCACCGGATAAAGAGGAGATTTACCATATTAATGGAAACAGAGTTACTAAAGAAGTGTGGTTGGAGACTCACCGAGAAGCAGAGGAAGAAAGAAGGTGAGAAGAAGAGAGGAGGAAAGAAGAAGAAGCAAAGGCAGAGGAAGAACGAATAAAGGAATCCCTTGAATTTTGGACTAACAACATGGCTAATAAAGAACATGAAGGAGAGAATGAACACCAGGATAATCATGAAGACGAAGTGGAAGATAATCATCCTGGTGACACTGCGGTCACACTTGAATTCCCTATCCTCCAGACACTTGGGGAAGCTCCCATGAAAAAACTTTCACCTTCAGTTCTCCCAAATTTCCATGGTAAATCTTCTGAAGATCCTGATGAATTTATTTCTGAGTTTGATATCCTCTGTTACAGTTATGACTATACCTCTAGTGCTAAGAAGATGAAACTATTCCCAGCCACCTTAAAGGGAAATGCTCTGCACTGGTTCATGAGTCTAGGTCCGGAGACCATTACTACTTGGGATCAAATGAAACATACCTTTCTTTCTAAATATCAGGAATATTGTAGAACCAGAGATAGAAATGAAGAATTGTTTAAAATGGTTCAGAAGGAAGAGGAAAGCTGGGAAGACTTTGTGGAAATATTGTTATACAATTTACAAAGGTCTGGACACACTGAGATTGGAAAAGCTGTACTCAAGATGATCTTGCTACGAGGAATTAGAGAAGATTGCCTTGATATGTTGAATTTGTTGGGGAAAGGGGACATCTCAAAGGAACCCTTCGAGAAGATCATTGAATTATGCCGAAGGTACTTAAGGGGATCGTTTAGAACTAACAAACGAGACAAAGATTGAGATCAGAATGTCTTCACTAGGACATAGAAGTCAGCTTAGTGGAGGAGCCACTCGAGCAGAAATAGGAAACTTACTAGAGAATTTTAAAACTGATATGATGAGTTCCATTTACTCAGAGTTAGATGTGTTGAGAACAAAATAGAGGCAAGCAGTAGAAGATCTTACACTTCGTGTATTCTGTCCTAAATGTAGGAAAAAACACCCATTGAAGAATTCCCGTTGGACAAGGCAGAGATATGTAGGATATGTGAATTGGAGCATGACACCAAGGAATGTCCTTCATTACCCAAAGTCAAAGCAGTCCTGTAGGAATCCACATCAGATGTGGAACAAGCTTACTTTATTGCATAGAAGAAACCTTGGCAGCCTCGCAATCAAGGTATGAATCCAAATCCATCAATTTTCTTGAATAATATGAATGGTGTGAACAATATGAATAATATGGATACACAATTCCCTTCACATTATTCTAATAATCAGTGGCATCCATCTCAGAACCCAATGCAAAATCCTAATTCTTGGACACCATGGTCACAACAGTGAAACAATCAAGCTCCCTGGAATTCCAACTAGAGAAATTCTTACCAAGGAAATAACTTTCCCCATCACCAAACTCAATATCAATAGTACCATACTCAATAGTATCCTCACCAACAATACCAGCAACCACAACTACAATTCCAAAACAATGCCACACCTATGAATGCACCACTTCGGCCACAACTACCTGCACAACCTAACCCAAACCCGAATAATAAAGAATTTCATCAGTTTGAGACTGCCAACATGCCTGCATATTCCATCTCCCAAATTCCCTGCAATGATATACAATTATGATAAGGGAGGGTAGTGGAACCTATCATCACTGAGGTTGCTCCATCCTCAGTGATTGAAACTAGAGTGAATCAACACTATGAGAATATGGTTAATTCAGTAATCCCCATCATTGAGGATGCTGACATTCCTACTGAAACAATAGCTGAAACTCAGGAAGTAACACACGATGAAGCACAACCTACACAATTGATGAGAGAACTGCCATATCCTAAACGATTGGCCCTGCAGAAAACAGTGGAACAACCTCAATTCAATCTCTTAGGAGAATTGAAAAAATTGTATGTCAAAATTCCGTTATTACAAGCCCTCCACGACGTGCCCATTTATGCTAAGACTGTTAGAGATTTATGTGTCAAGAAACCAGGAAGAAAGCCTAGGGATCCTCCCACTGTCCATGTATTGGGAAAACTTTCCAAATTAATAATGGGGAAGACTCCCGTGGAAAAATATGATGACCCTGGGAATCCTACTGTTACAGTTCACATAGGAAACACACAAATCCCCAATGTCTTAGTAGACTTAGGTGCGGCTATTAACGTTATGACCATAGAAACTGTGAAGAAACTTGGACTCACTAATCTTTGGCCAGCCTCTACCATTTTAGAACTCACTGACAGATCAACAATCAAGCCTGAGGGGATCCTAGACGACTTAGTAATCTCTGTTGACTCGTGGGAATACCCTGCGGACTTCTTGGTGTTACAGCCAAAGTCTCAGTTGGGGGGACACTCTTTGATTCTAGGGAGACCGTGGTTGGCCACAGTAGATGCCTGTATCAGCTATCGGTTAGGGTCCATGACCATCTCAGACGGGACTGAGATCAAAAGCCTAACCTTATACCCTCCAGCTCGACCAAGCATAGAAGCTGAAACTCCACTTTGGGTGGATTTGGAGGAGGAGGAAGGCGTTCAGCCATTATTAACGATTGGAAAGGCCTTAAATTTTAAAGATGAAACAAAGGACAATACCATTAACAGTTTCATCAGTGAGCCCACATCCGTCAGTAAGCATGTTTACCAGATTCTTGACAGTACATTAGATGAGAAATAACAAGAAAATCTTACGGAAGAAACTCTAGTCAGTGATGCCAGTATAATTCCAGTTCTCAAAAATTCAAAAAGTGTACCGGTAGAAATTGAGCCACGGAAAACATTGAACATCAATCCAAACCTTGCGCCCAGTGAGATGGAATAGCTGATCACTTTGCTGAAACAACATAGAGGATCTTTCGCTTGGGAGTACACAGCCATGAAGAGGATTCCTTCTAATCTGTGTCCCCATCACATTTATATTAAGAGTGACCCCAGGCCAGTTTTTCAACCACAACGAAGGATGAACCCAAACCTAAGGGATGTAGTGAAAGAGGAGATCCAAAAATTTCTTGAAGCAAGGTTTATATACCCAATTTCAGACAGTGAGTGGGTTTCTCCACTCGTGATTGTGCCAAAGAAGAATGGGAAATGAAGGGTCTGTGTGGATTACAGATAATTGAATAAAGCAATGCAGAAGGACCACTTTCCCTTACCTTTTATCGATCAGGTCCTTGATAACTTGTCTGGGAAGAAGTATTTTTCCTTTCTGGATGGCTTTAGTGGCTATAACCAAATCCAGATTGCTCTAGAAGACTAAGAAAAAACCACTTTCACCTGTCCCCAGGGCACTTTTGCATACAAGGTACTTCCTTTTGGGTTATGCAATGCACCAATTACATTTCAAAGAGCAGTGATTGGAACCTTTTCAGAAATGGTAAATGATTGCATGGAAATTTTTATGGATGAATTCACTCCATACGGTAGTAGTTATGAAGAAGCATTGAAAAATTTAGAAAAGGTCTTGAAACTATGTGAACAAATCCAACTCTCTTTAAGCACTAAAAGTGCCATATGATAATGAGCGAAGGCATAGTTCTGGGGTACTTCATCTCTTCTGATGGTATCTATGTAGACCCATCCAAAATTAAGGTAATTGAAAATATACCAACTCCTGGAACACAAAAAGACGTACGTAGCTTCTTAGGGCATGCTGGCTATTACATAAGATTCATAGAAAATTTCTCCAAACTAGCTTCTCCTTTGTTCACCTTGCTGATGTAGGATGCACAGTTTGTTTGGAATGATGCATGCCAAACAATGTTTATTGAACTTAAGAAAAGGTTGTCTATAGCACCCATCTTATGAGGGCCCAACTAGGATCTTCCTTTTCATATCTCTTTGGATGCTTCAGACACTACCATTGAAGCCATGTGAGGACAGCAGGAAGGTAATGCCCCATATGCAATTTATTACATTAGTAAGAACCTATCTCCTCCTGAACTAAACTACATTGTCACAGACAAAGAATTCCTTGCCATAGTTTATGCCATCAACAAATTTAGACAATACATCACTGGATACTCCACTTTTGTGCACACTGATCATTCTTCCATCAAATATTTAATGACTAAACCAATCACTAATGCTAGAGTTACTAGATGGCTGCTACTGTTAGACGAATTTGACATCACAATTATTGATAAACTAGGGAAGGAAAACATTCTTGCAGATTTTTTTATCTCGACTTACAACAGTGATGACAATTTACCAGTCGAAGATTCCTTCCCTGATGAGCATTTGTTTGCAGTATCAGCTCATTCCCCATGGTATGTAGATATTGCTAACTTTTTGGCTGCAGGTAAGCTTCCAGCACATTTGTCGAAGAGAGAAAGAAGAAAGATCATACAACAGAGTGCTAGGTATTGCTGGATTGATGGACATCTTTTCTACACAGGGCTTGATTTAGAAATCAAAAGATGTGTCAGAGAAGATGAAATTTTCAGTATCCTTAAAGCTTTCCATGATGAGCCCTGTGGGGGACACTTTGCTGAAAAAAGGTTAGGTCATAAGGTTTTGAGAATGGGTTATTTATGGCCCACATTGTTTAGGGACACAAAGAAGTATGTTCAAGCATGTGATAGACGCCAAAGGATGGGCTAGCCCAACAGATTAGATGAAATCCCTCTGCAGCCACAGCTCGTGGTTGAGCCATTTAACAGATGGGATCTGGATTTCATAGGGCCTATCAACCCTCCCTCAAAATAGAAAGTTCACATCTTGGTTTGCACAGATTACATGACCAAATGGGTGGAAGATATAGCCTTTGTCAAAGCTAATGATCAGGCTGTAATTGATTCTCTATATGAGGAAATTTTTACTCGGTCTGGAGTACCTAAGGAAATCATTACAGATGGTGGACCACAGTTCGTGTCCCACAAATTGGAAGCCCTATTACAGAAGTTTCACATTCAACACAAAATAACCTCGCCATATCATCCACAAGCCAATGGCCAAGTGGAAAGTTCAAACAAGGTCATCAAGGCTATTTTGACAAAGACAATGAAAAGGCATCGTAAATATTAGGCTGAGAGACTTTGAGAGGCACTGTGGGCCTATCGCACTACATGGTGTAACACCACTGATTTTTCCCCATATGAATTGGTGTATGATAAGAATGTTGTTTTCCTGATCGAATTTGAAATCAGAACTTTGAAGACAGTTGTAGAAGCAAACCTTTATTTATGAGAAGCATAGAGGAACTGACTGAATCAGCTCAATGAATTGGATGAGAAGCACACAGCCGTAGTGCATCAAACAACTTTGATCTAATAGTAGCGATCGAAATGGCATAATGGATTTATAAAGAAGAAAGTCTTCCGAGAAGGAGACTGGGCTTTGTTATATGATTCTCAGTTCAAGAGGGATTTCAAAGGCAAATTACGCACTCTTTGGTTGGGACCTTATCATATAGATCAAGTATTTGACAATGGAACAGTCCGGTTGATCACCATTGATGAAAAGAAGACACCACTATTTGCAAATGGTCATCGGCTACGACTGTATCACAAACCGATCTCAAAGAATGCTTTCATTTCACATGTTGCAGCTGATCTAGAATATCAGTTAACGCCAGGGTAGGGATGTTTCTCAACCCCTATGAATTTTTAAGAATTGCAATGTCCACACATAATTTGCACATAAATAATTTGTTTTTCTTTCTGTATTTTATTTATTTTTACCTTTACACTTGATCGGGTTTGTTTTGAAGAATTGTGTGTAGGAATTAATTTGAGGAACACCAGTCGTGACTGGGCCAGACTATTGCAGACACCTTACATTGTTTTCCTGATCTAATAAATCTCTTTGAAGAAGATGGATGATTCGTTGGCTTTCAGTAACCAACTGAAATTTTTTCCTGTTACTCCATTTCGCACAGCTGCGACTCTTTACCTTGCTCATTTTTCCAATTTTCATAGCTGTAACTCTGCTATTTCTATTTACTTCACTTTTCCAACAGCTACAACTCCGCTACTTTTTCCCATTCCACCAAGTTTTGCAGCTGTAATTCCGCTATTTCTCATTCACTTCACTTTTCCAGCAGCTACGACTCCACTACTTTTTCCCATTCCGCCAAGTTTCGCAGCTGTAATTCCACTATTTCTCATTCACTTCACTTTTCCAACAGCTGCGACTCTGCTACTTTTTCCCATTCTGCCAAGTTTCACAGTTGTAATTCCGCTATTTCTCATTCACTTCACTTTTCCAGCAGCTACAACTTTGCTACTTTTTCCCATTCTACCAAGTTTCGTAGCTGTGAATCCTCTATTCTTGCTTATTTTGACAATCTTCGCAACTGCGACTCCGCCATTATTTCGTATTCTACCAATATTCACAGTTGTGACTCCGCCACATTTCGTTGAACTCTGCTCAAGGATGAGCTCATAATACGAAGGTACGAATTCTGACCTTTTAAATGATTCAGTATCAAATTGAATGTGGCAATGATGAGCATGCCTTGTCTTTTGTCCCTGTCAACACGCTGTACACACTTAACCATCAAAGAATGTGTTAGAATTAACATCCTGACCATCACCTTACCTAATTCGTATCAAATTCCCCAATTATGCCATTTTTCCTTAACTATATCATCTCACCATGGATTCAAAACTACGCCATTTTTCCTGAAATACCCAATTTCAAATTCTGGCTATTCCATGAACGTCCATAAGCTGCGAATTCCACGTCTGAACTGATAAACGATGTACTCGTTATCTAAATTACAAAGGGAGGTTGATATGGGTAACCCAGTTACGCATGAACCTGAGAATACGGAAGCTCTGCATGCCAATGCAGAAGTTTTCCCATTTTTGCAATGGCTGGGTAGACCGAGTATTTCCAACGTTTAAATGGCAAAAAACAGGGCACCATTCGCGTCTGTAACGATTTTCGAGCCCTGAATTTTGCTTGTCCCAAAGACAAATTTCCTACGCCTTTCCTTGATCAACTCATTGATTCTTATGCGGGTCACAGGATTCTATCCTTCATGGATGGTTTGTATAGTTATAATCAGATAAAAATCCATAAAGAAGATCAGCATAAGACTATTTTCACCACCCAATGGGGCACCTTTTCCTACCGAGTTATGCCCTTTGGTCTTAAAAATGCTGGTGCTACATTTCAACGAGAAATGACCTATTGCTTCCATTACTTGGTTCACATTATCCTTGTGTACTTGGAAGACCTCATTGCGCGGTCCAAGAAATGGTCCAACCACCTGAACAATCTCCGGCAAGTCTTTTTGCATTGTTGCAAATACAATATTTGCTTGAACCCCCTCAAGCGTGTCTTTTGTGTTCCTGTAGGCCAGTTATTGGGATTCATTATTTCCCAACACAAGATCACCATTGATCCTTTGACGGTTCAAGCCATTCTAGACCTTCCATCACCACGTACATTACGTCGATTACAGAACCTTCAAGGGAAATCCAACTTTCTCCATCACTTCATTCCAGACTATGCTATGAAATTTCATGGTTTCATTCACTTTTTTCAAACTCACGTCCCTTTCGTTTGGGAAGAACAGGCACAAGAAGCTTTCGAAGCACTCAAATGAGCATTGAATTCTGCACCTTTGATTTCACCTCCTGATTTCACAAAGGATTTTATCCTTTTTGTCTCGGCATCTAAACATGCCCTTTCCGGTGTGTTAGTCCAAGAAGATAGTGCATGACAAGAAATGTTTCTTTATTATGTGAGTCAAACATTGTCTAGACCACTGTTACGTTTTCCCCATGAGGAGAAGTTGGCCCTTTCCATCGTCTTCTATGTTAAAAGGTTAAGACACTAAATTCTTATGATTCGAAGTACAGTTGTGGCAGACTCCAATCCTATGGTCTATCTCTTGCATTGCCACCTCCTTCAGGTCTATGTAGCTAAATGAGTCATTATCCTTCAAGAGTACGACTTGACATTTGCAACACCCAAGAGTACCAAAGCCTTTGCATTGGCACAAATCATGACTGGACAGTCTTGTAGATCAAATGGCTAACAATATTCTAGACTGGCACATAAATCACAACATGTAGGAATTAAACCATAAAAGTACATCATCATACCATTCACATGCATATATACCTCATATAGGCATCTAAACATCATAAAAGACAAAAAGAAAACCATCATCATAATCAATTGCATCCACGTGCATATATATATATATCATCATAGAAATATCATAGTGCCCATAGAAAAAAATACACATAAATACATCGAGGAGCCCCAACAGCTTCCTCATCATAAAATAACATCCGCATACAAAAATTCCCCATGTTGATCGCATTGGGGGAAGTTCCACCAACTTCCTAGTCAATCAGAGTCATCTCCACCATCATCATCATCGTGCTTGTCGTCGACATCCTCCTCCTCCTCCTCTTCCTCATTAGAATCTATCTCAACCTCCTCATCATAGTAGGGGGAATTCCCTCACGCCATGGATCTCATCACCTTCGCCTCCATCGCAATATGCCTCATCACAGGCCTCCACTCCCATGGAGTGTTATAGCAAATATCAATCAAATCCTAATCTAAATGCTACCAGTCGTCGTCCACCACCCCATCAAGAAGGCAGTCAATCCCATCACGCAATGTCTCCAACGTCATCGAGGCATTCCACTATCAGTGCTTCCCACACACGGTGGAGTATATTCCCTCCACTCGGCCCCTTTATTCCCGGTATCCCCTAGGAGGCTACAACCCCACATCTGCACAGAAAACACAGATCATCAATGTCATAAACATCGTCTAGATACCATATATGCTATGAAATGATACAAAAACATGATATTGTAAACCAAATATATACATACCATCTGGTCCCCATGCTTGACTAGGAGGTCATGCTAGCTCTGGATCCACTCTATAGTCTATCCTATAGTAATGGTAGTCCTCAATCACCACTGATAGTTGCATCCACTGAGTCAACAACTCCTCGATAAAGCACCGTCCCACTAGTCCTCCACCCAAATGACTCATCATATCACCCCATCATTGCATCCATGACTTAGTGGGCCCTCCATTGCGCATTGCTCTATGTGGTCGAAGCGTTAGAACCCGCTCAAAGAAAAAAGAGTAAACGAATGACGAGAAACAAAAATACCCTCCTATCTGACTCACCTTGTTCAACTCATGCCGAAATACAACTAGCCCCAGCCAAATTAAGTACCTACCAAGACCTGCTCCAACAGCACCGTCTGTCCCCCCAAGACCCTATTGGGCGACTTCGACCCCAATATTCACACCACTAGTGCCGCCATAGCCCGCGTCTCCAGGATCTCTATGTCACATATCAGAATAGCATTGTCATGCACATATGTTGTGGCATAACAATGACGTTCCAACGAATCCTCCATGGAAACATCACTTGGATTCCTCACGAGGGTTTCCGAAATCATGCCCAACCATGGAAGCCCCATCAAGAAATACACATCCATGAGCGATATATCTAATCGATCCCCTTGTATCATGAATGCCTCCACATCAGCATCCCAAAACTCTACCAACTTGTTCAAAAACAACATTTTCATGCGGATCAGGGGCACATTTGCGAAATTCAATAGTCCACAATGGGCCAAGCTGTCCCGAACATCCTCATCATCCTAGATAGCCTCCAACAATTTCCTGAGCTTACGCTCTCTCCAGGTCACTCTCGACATCCTGTCAACAAAGAAACAACAACCCCATGAGGTCCATATCAATAATACCACAATGCCCACCGGATTGTCGCAACCAAACTTAAATAAAAAGGTGCATTCAAAAGCGCACTTTTTTCCTCATGGGCTCCCTTTGGAGCACACTTTTATCCTCGCAAATCGCACCCCCAGAGTGCACCTGTGGGGCCCACAGCTGTGCCTTGGAGCACATGTTTCCCAAGAAATGCCGTGCTCCAGAGCACGGTTGTACAACCCACAGTCACACTCCAACAGCACAGTTGTATAGCCCAGATCCTCTCCTTGGAGCATGCCTTCCCCTTCGAAGTCCATGCTCCAGTGCAGTGCTGCCCAAGCCTTGCTTGGCACGCATCCCTAGAGGTCAAAACCCCCCGCAAAATGCATCAAAAATGTCAAAAATCACTGTAAGACTTACCTGCAAGTCACAGAACTGGATTCCACCCGTCGGATTGAGAGAGATCTAAATTTCCTCTTCTGTTCCCCTCGACACTTCTCCCAATTGGCAAAGTGAAAATTATATGTTCCATGAGGGTCCCTTTGTTATTTATAGTCATTTTGTCCCTATTCATGTTTTGACCATTCCAGATTCATATGACCTCCGTTTTTCGCACTGTTTGCACCACCGGATTCAAATTTCTGAGTCCGTGATGATGCTTGAGATAATTTCTCACTCTCACTATAAAATTGTTTGGTAATTTTTTCTATTCCCCTTGCTGCCTCGATTTGTGTGCCACATAGGCCGTAGTAATTGTTTGCCATTTTTTGCATCGTAACCTATCCTTGAGCCCTCCGCTCCATCCATACTGCACTCATTGCATTATTTTTCCACCATTCATAAACTTACAAGGAGGCCCCATCAGTGTTCCCCCTCACCTCTGTTCTTGGTTTACATACTCGTCCCTCGATTGAACACTTGCTCCTTTCTTAGCTATTACATTTGCTCAGTATAATTTTATCCCTTTTTTTGGGCCAAGCAATTCCTTTATGAAAAAGGCACTTAGATAGTTTATGTTAAGGTATTTTATGACTCCTTAAAGAATGAAAATATCATCGAGCAATATTGCTTCCTTTCATGCTCGTTAAAGTACCTAAAAGGGTGTCTATCTAGTATAAGTTTAACCCTTTTCTGGACCTGGTAGACTAATTACGAAAAATGAATACTCTAGTCACATCGACTAGAAGAGTTCGTCATTGCATACTTTTATGTTTTTTCGGGTCTTGGAGACTAATACACAAAAATAACCCCCTCAGAGTCTTCTTACTGCTTTTAGACTCTCCAAAATTGAAAGCAACCATGAGCATTCACCATCCTAGGCTCATATAAATCAACACGACGGTACCTTTCCACCATTTCAGAGTCTTCTTATCACTTTAAGACTCCTTAAATTTTAAAGCAACCATGAGCATGAACTGTCTTGGGTTCGTACAAATCCACATAGTAGTACCATTGTGAGCACACTTCTATCTCTTCTTCCACCTCCTTAAACCATGAAGACAATCAAAACGGTGCCTCTCGGCGCCATGACAGATCATATCTACTCCCCACATTATGGTAGCACCAGCAACCTTTGTTTAGAGTATTCTACAATGTGTCACCTTTTGAGTCTCTTGATATCATTCATGAGTTTTTCCCTCTAGAATCTCTCCCATTGCAGACACAATCCCTGGTCCCTTAAGCTATGATACCCTTCCCTGAAGTCAGTTTCATATGCTGCCAGGTCATCCTTACCATCATACTCTGAACAAATGAAGTTTGAGTCCCCCCCCCACTCTATGACCTCAGTAGTCCCCCCCACAGTATGTTAGTCTCACATTCAATAATATCACCTCTTGGTTGTACACATCGCTCTCCTATCAAGGAAACATCATTGCCTTGGTAGTTGTAGGTCTCCCTCTGTCGATGCCAACCCAACTATTCTAGAAGATAGACCTAGAGGCCCGTGTACCTTGGACTCATATCCATCAGTGGTGAGTGCCTGTGGATCATTTGAGAGGAGTCCTCAGTGTCTCTTGGAATTGTTGTTTCTCATGTGCTTGACTCCACCTCCATCATCGCACCATTGAGATTTGTACAGGGTATTGGTACCTTGAGTTATTGGTCGAAGACCCCGGATGTCCCCTGACTCTATCACATTGGTGAGTCTCTTCAGAACCCTCTAGTTGTATGTTCCCTCACATATTTGGGCTGCGATGGCGATAATATTCGGAATCCATCTAGTCATATGCTTCCTAGAGTATCCATTTCAGATGCAGTTCAGTGTACCTTTGAAATTCCAACTCTCCGTTGTTGAGTCCATACAGTTTTTGGACACCTTCAGATCCAGCAGAGTGTCAATTGTTGTGGTACCGCATTCAATATGGATGCCATTGTTTCCAGGTGTTAGTCCTTCATATCAATCATGGTTGGACCATGAGTATGTCCCAGATTTGTGTCCCCTTTGGACCATTATGATGTACACAATAGTTCTATATGTATTGTTCAGGTCCCCTTTTGGGCCTCTTTATTATTGTTCTATCGATAGGGGTTCACCTCTCACTACTATCAAAAAACACCAACCAAACACCCTTAAGCATCGGCCCAAAAAAAGTTTACCCTTTCCAACAACACTCGTGAAGCGAGTCAGGTCTCACCCAAGATGATTAAGGGGGATGTAGGAACCACATTTCTGCAGTAGGGGCAGGACATGCATCTATTCTCACTCTATCGCTATAGAAACCAGAGATTTATCTCTGCATCATTCTTAACAGTTCAAAGATACATTCATCATTCGCATTATCAATGTGTAATCAACATTTGCACTAACAGTGTATAATAGGCGGTCGTATCAACAAAAATTACAGAGCACCGGAACTTAAGCATAACACATTATTTCGGTCGCATTCATCATTCAACACAAATGGAAACACAAGAAAGAGACATAACCGAACATCTTCATGCATTAACTCATTCCAAAAACTTGCGGTACAACCTTCGTAGCGATAGTTCCAAACAACGTATCGCAGATCCATACAAATGAAACAAAACTTTCCAAAGGTAGAGCAAAACATAAATGTGTATTATCACATTACACAATTCATCCAATCATCGATTGATCAACTGATTCGATGCGTTTCGGCTTACCATCATAGTTCTATTTATAGACAACTAAGGTGGTTACAAAATGTTACAAATGACCCATTCTAACCAACTAAACTAATCTTGCACTTCCGCGAATGGTCCTTTCTTCCACGGATGATTGTTCTCATCATTGTCGGCTTCCACACTTCATGTGGTCTAATCGTGTTCCAACATGGGGGTGGTTCCCAAGAAGATTGGTTACTTCTTGGAACTTTCCCACTCCATGGTGGAATGGGGTTGATAGGTGGATTTCCTTCTGGTGTTCTACCTGTTGGGGGTATGGGATCGCCCAGAGTATTTACACCAAGAAAATTTGGATGATGACCTCCTGAGGAATTTCCACTCACTTGTGGAGCATAACCCCAATTGGAATTACTATTCCATGGTCCATTGGTTCCGTCGGGAATATTGACATTCCATGGTAAAGGGTTTCCCCCGGAAGTAGAAATTGGAAAAATGTTAGGTATACCAAGATTATCTATATTTACTCCTTGACGTTTTTGACCTTGAGTAGCCAAACCATATGGAAAATCCAAATTTGTTAAGGCACAACCCCCAGTAGGGATTCCTACAGACGAAGTGGATGTACTTTCGAGATTGGAACCTGAAACTATACCAACTGGCACTAAAGTGCTAGTTGAACTTGTGTTAATGGCAGGCATACTAACTGTTGGGATTGATGTAGAGGAAAAATTGGAAGTATTTCTACCTCTAGAAACTATTTGAGGTTGCGATGATGTAGTCCCTTGTGCTCCTGATGAAGACATACGGTCAATTATGGGATTTTTCATATTAGTCCAATATCCAAAAAGAGGATTGATGTAATCAAGTGGCTCACTGATGTGAAGTACCACTGGGTCTGAAATATTTGTCAAAGGTGGGTTTACATGAGTACCTGTGTTGTTCTCCATTTTTTCAATTTCAAATGGAGCAAGATTATCAACAATGTCTGTGTTTTCCTTGAGATGTGATGTTTAAGTATTTGTTTGATGTTGTTCCTCTCTATTGTTGTTAATTGAATCTAGAAGTTGTTCAGTTTCCAAGTCAGAAGGTTGGGGATTTTGTATCCGTCTCTGCAATGTAGCGGGGACTTCAGTTTTTGGTGGCTCACCTCACTTCCGCCATGATTGGCGGATCGAGAGAGTAGCCACTTTGAATAATTTGATAAAAGGATGTGTTTAAAATTATTTTGATCTAAAAATATAATCAAACAATCCTAAGGCTGTCCAGACTCAACAAAATAAAAAGTGTCCACACAGTAAAAATTCCTATAGATCCAAGCAAGCAAACTTACTTTTCCAGAGAACTGAAGTTCAGTGAAAAGTTGGATTAGGGGGCCTTTGAAAACTAGTAGCTGCTAAGGGATATCAAGCCTCAAACAATTGCTAGCAGCGAAGGTGTGAGAAACAATTACAATAAACTTTAATCGCCAGGGGTGCAAGTGTTGGTTCCTGACCAATCACCCTCCCAAAGAGTAAAAGCTTCAAATTTTGCCTTAGGTATTGCAAAAGTTCCACACTTACAATAGCCTATGTGATATCCTAGGAAGAGGAACTAAAGATACCACTTCACAAGTAACGGTTGGGTGGAACAGTTGTAAGTCGAGGATAACTCTTATAACCAGGGACTCTAGAAAAGTGATGTCACCCCGAGGACTTGTCACTTTACATTGAATTCGTTATGATCTCATGTCCCTCTAAACAAGTAAGAGGGGGAAACCACCTTTACTTATCTAGATTGACCTCGTTCTTAATGCATATGTTAGAAGCGCTTTCCCAACAAGCGTTTTTTGATACTAATGGATTTAAACTCTCAGTAATCAATGCTAGTTTCAAAAGTTCGGCAGCCCAAGAGTGTTAACTCTCCAATCCTAATCTAGGGCACTAACCTATTCTTGTTGGTGATATGAAAATCAAATGTTGGTCAAATTTAGATTAAGCGCCAATTTTTAATAGTAGTTTGCTTAGTTTCAAGAGTCAAAGTGAAACTAGTGGTGTGTTGACTCCAAAAAAATGAACCAAACAATGCAATATGCTCACTATGCTACATTTCAATTCCATGAATGTTCTAAACTATTGAAAGGTTAGAGGTTCATGTGTGTCTTTCAAACATGCAAAATGTGTTGGTATATATATATTTTTTATGAACAGTTCTACTGAAATATGGATAATAACTGATTTAAAAATCAGTTTAAGCCAAACAGATATCTCATTGAAAATGAATCTAATTATATTACAAGGGGGGTCTTTGTTTCTCATTTGCAGGGCCACCCAAAAGTTCAAGTACAGAGGATACACAAAACCCTTTGAAATGCTTATGCATTGAATTCTTTACACTTGAGATATACTTTCTCATTTGCAGGGCCACCCGAAAGTGAAAGCAAAGAGAATATGGTAGCTCGAGAATTGTATGCGAAAATTGAAATCTAATCTATTACATTTGAGATCCACTTTCTCATTCACAAGATCGCCTGAAATCCCAAGTGAAGAGGATATGGTGGCTCAGAGAAAACTTATCACAAGAAAATTGAGATATGACACTACGATCTTCTCTAATTGTGCACAAACATAATGAAAATATTTTAGATCCAAAACAAAATTGAACTAATTAAAGTTTGTATTCGGTTTTGGAGGGAAATTGTTTTCAAAATGTCTCAAACTGCAATGTTGAATTCTTTGTTTTTCAATGAAAATATATTTGGGAAATGTGTTTAAATAATATGTTAGTCCCAGAGATGTTCTAAGGCTACTTTTAGAACTGTGCCTGGGAATCAATAAAATTTGCTATGTTCTTTTGCTTAACCAAAATCACATTGACCATAAGATAAAACATATAGCCAATCTTGAAATAATGTGGGTAGTATTTCAATATACTAATTGCAAGAATTTGAATGAATTAATGTTAATGGAATGGAACAAAACAAAGGTACTGCAAATAGTAAATCTTTATTTTATGTTATAAAATAACATACTGAGCCTAAGGGAGGAATTTGGTAGTTTAACAAAACTGATTACAGAACTAAACCTGAACAATATGAGGATATTATTTCCATATAACCAAACATGAATACTTCACGCCATAATCATCATAGAAACAATAATTTTAAGCTTGCAACACTCATATTGAAAACATAATGAAATTCATAAATCATGAGTAGTATGAAAGAGATAAATTAACATGGAAAAAGAATACTAACTGGACATATCAAGAGTTTGAATCCATAAAACTCCAAGATCGAGCAAAAATGATGTTATTCTTTATATATTGATTGGACTGCAAAATATCAGAAGCTACACTTCTTACAAAAAGAGCCAACCATTGGCCATTGCCTATTCTACTATATATAGCCTTTACAAATCTTTACAAAATAAGTTGTTATAAAAAGTTTGTTATAGCCCAACAACTTATACATTTCTGTTTGAACTTTCCAACAAAATTTGTCATTAGAAAAAGTCTTGAGGACTATTGCTGACTAGTATGCTGATGAGATTGGTACCCACTCTCTTGATGAGGAAGAACACCATGCTGAGAGGAAGAGGCTTCTGTTGCTGGCTGCGCATTCAAAGCTACGATTGTCGCTTGCTTCTTGGTGAATTGCTCTGACTACTTGATTGTGAGAAATTTAGTAATAGCCTTCCAGTCTTTACCCATAGGGTAATTAAAGAACTTGAGCTCTCTATGAACTAAGTCCATCTCGATACAACGCTCAAAAGAGGACTTAGGGAGGATTTTAAAGATAGCCTGGAGGTAGTTAGGTAGTTTAAAATTGGAATGTAACTTATCCATGACCTCTTTTCCGCTGAGCTCCTGCAGAGTATCTGTCAAGAGGATCTCGGTGTTCCTTGGCTCTGTCATCATGGAAATATAATCCTTTTCTGGATAAAGATCCTCATTTCCATCCCCGAAAGATGGGAGACCAAGAGAGAAGAATATCTTGAATAGCTCTTTAAATGACTGCACATCTTGTTTCAATTGAGCCGCCATGTCGGCAACATTCTGAGCCAATGCTCCCTTAGTAATCATATTATTTGCTTCCATTATTATTTTCGTTCGATCCTGGATGGAATAAATTCAAATTTCTTCAAAGGTTTTCTCATTTAAGAAGTCAATCGCTTCTCTGGCAGACTCGACCTTTTTAATTACACTACTTTCTACGGATCGTGCATCTTTGGTAGTAGTTCTAGCAATCGTGAATTCTTCTTAAGCTATGCTGAAATGGATACACCGAGAGCTTATCAGAACTTCAACCTGCTCCCATATTTCAACTTTGGCACCTCTGATTAAGGGGTTGCCGGTAATTTTCCTAGACAGTTCCTAAATTTCACCACGGATTTCATCATTAGCTTTTTGTATTTTTGAGACGAATTCATCTCTTTTAACCAACTTCTCATTCACACTAAAAAGTTCATCACATTTGGCCCTTAGTTGGTCTTGGACTTGGTTCCGCTTAGTGTCTTTAATACTCATTTTAGCTATCGCCTGAACAAGATTGTCAGCAGTATCCGAAGTTGGAAGGCTTGGAGTGATGCTTCCTTCTATTGGAGAACCTCCTGATTCTTCTTTATTGCCTCCTCCAATTCACCTTCCAAGGAGACAATCCTCTCCTTGAGTGTCTGATCATCAGTCATTTCTTTTTCTAGTTCTGATTGTATTGTGACCACTTCCACAGTATGTGAATACTCAGTCGTGGGAATGTTGAGCCTTTTCTTCAGGGTTGTGACCTCCTTATCCTTCTCCTTTAGCATGGCATGTAATAGAGCTAGATCTCTCAGATTTTACTCCAATTTAATGATTTGCCGCTCCAAATCAGGTATTTTCAACTGCTTGGATTTATTAGAAGAGTTTTCATTCCTTAACTGCTTCTCTAGATTTTGTATCGTGGCCTATATCCTGTTCGTGCTCATAGTGTATTTCTACATGTGCCAGTACACTCCTTCGCTTGTTTGTCGATGAAGCTCCATAATATCCTTGGACGATAATGCGTCCAATTTCAATGTTACTTGATTGGTTTTAATATTAGAAGGTGCTTTCTTTCCTACTGGCACTATTTTCTCTAAGATAACCATCTTTAGGGATCCCTCTTTCATATCCAGCGCTGATAACATCCTGGACTGCTTTCCAGTGTCAAGCTCACTCTTCGGAAGAAGTGACTTCTCCAGGTCTATGTTATTATCTTTAATCTGTGCATAAATCCGAAACAAGCCTGGTTTGACGAGCAATGTGGTAACCAAAGCTCCTTCCATAGATTGAGTCTCCTTATTATAAGGCCATATTGCATAAGGGAAACTTTCAAGGATGATGAGTGTCACAGGAGTAGGTGTTGACATAACCTTTGAGGTTGCACTGGATGTACCCTCTAACTTCAACCTTTTTGTCCTCGACCCCACACTCCCTAATTCTTATTTTCTGGTTGCAAACATAGGCTCTAATGTATCTCTTTTCCCCAGCATATCCATCTTAAGTGGTGTCAGAATAATTTGTGTTCCCATAGCTTTTCCAGGGTCTAGAACAACCTGACATTCTTCCATGCTATTCAAGTTGGCCATCTTGTCCAACAAGGGGTGTGCCATGTGGATATAAGCAGCGGAACGAGCTGCATGTCTTTTTGGAGAAATGATCTCCCTGGGATCATAATTGTGTATCATGCTTACAGGAGAGTTGTATGAAGCAAACAACTCCTCGAATTCCTTTTGAGTGTCTCTGCTCCTTACTTTGAATGGCCTCACCTCATTGGGGACTTTGAAAGTCCCGGCACTATTCCCTTTCATAAAATGCACATCGTCACGGTTAAATATCTCACGAAGGTATTCTAGGGAAAACAACCGAGGAGTCAATAATATGGGTAACCTATACGGAGCCAATTCAGCCCCATACACTCGGATTTTGATACATGTATCAAAGCAGAACCAATCGCACACAACTTCATTTGGATTAAGCTGGAGCAACTGTTTGCTTTCTGGAAAAACCCTTGGCGGAGGTGCATCAAATAATAGTGTATAAACATTGGAAACGACAGTGTCCACAAACATGGCAAAATATTTCTATGGGTGAGCCGTGAGAACGGACCTATCAAGATAACCCTTGCTAAATAATTTTTTGTTACTATAAAAGATCATGTACGGGAGAATAGAGTAGAAATGAAACAACTTCTTGGATGGAAAGCTCTTGAGTTGGAGATGAATTGATTGGACGAGGAAGGTTGACCAATCCAGTTTGATAGGGTCTCTTATTGAGAAAGGCTCATGATAAATAAATAAAATCAACATGGCATCATCTATTACAATGTCATCATCATACCCAAGAAAAAGACATATCATTGACAAAACTGGTTTAACAGAATCTACAAACATATCTAATCTAAGCATGGAATGGGCTTCCGATGGACTACTCTCAAGTGGCAATAACAACTGGATGAAGGAATCCTTATTTTCCATGGAGAGCTCTCTCATCTTGTTAATTAGGACTTCCTCATCAAACTAAAACCTTGAGGCATCTTCTCCGATGTATATTAATTCCATGATAAGCTCTTTATTTATAGGGTAGACTACATTTCCCAGTCGAGAAACAATGTCATTTCTTTCCAATACATAACACCCTACACACCACTATACCTCCTCAGCAAAAGGTCTGGCTGGAGGGAGAATCATTTTAGCCAGCCCATACTTCCATGTATTCAAAATATCATTTCCCTTCTTTTTATGTTCCTCAGTAGCACAGGCTATCTGTTGCAGGTTTGGGACATAAGAAATGCATTCATGAATGTCAAAGAACTCATCATCGAGGTGGTCCTTGGGACTGCTAGTCGTGGATGCAGAGGCAATTTCGGTAGTGGGTATAGAGGCCATGCTAATGCATGGGTATAGCATGGAAAGCTGACTCTAAATTGCTTAGGGAGCCTCAGAGCAGACAGGCCCAGAGAATGAAGACTGGGGAGCTTGAAGCTAGAGGAAGAGTGCGCAATGGCTGTTGGGTCTATGAAATGCCCCTTTTTGGCCTTCCTTATTACACCATTTTGTCCTAATTTCATCCTACTTTTGTAAGTTGTATCCATGTATTTCTTCAGATCAACCAATAATATGGCAGGTATAATTTGTTATTACTTTATTTGTTTTATGCCTAAGATTGTTAAAGATTATGGATTTTAGTCCTTGGTTTATACTGATCTATGTGATTTCATTTAGCCAAGGTCTAAAGCGCAGGTGTATCAGCCTAGCAGTGCTAGCTGTTACTCTTCAAGCATCGGCTCCTCCTACTCCAAGGGACAACGCATCCTCCACGCAAGCTGTATCAGATCCCCACTGTAACAGATTCCACTAAAGTAGAGCCTAGCTGGGATAGACAAGTGGCGTTCCAGCTGCTGAGTCTGTTGATCCATTAACTATCAAAGTAACATCATCTTTCACAATTAACAACCCTGTTTAATACGTTGTATCAGTTAGCTATAACTCCGCAGCATGAAGATCATAGATCTCGATTGCTGCGCGATTTTAGTGGATTTGAAACTGTATTTCCTTTGTATAAATTCCAGAAGGCTCTCGTAGCCTAGGGTTGGACAATCACTACTTTGTGTAAGCTGTAATAGAGCATTGAGAATCACAATCTTCCATCATTAATATGAGAGCAGAGTTCTTCATTTCTGTGTCTTAATTTGTTGTGACTCTCCGCGTCTCTATTAGAAGTCTAGGGCTTGCCTTCTCATAGACATAGCCGGTTTAAGTAGGTAGAGTAGTTTAGTTTTACTTCTGTTGTGTGGTGTGGAATGATTGCAGACATTATTGGTAGCTATAACAAAGTTTAGCTTTCCTTTCTGGTAGTTTATAATTGCATCTTGAATAGATATAATAGAGTGGTGTGACAGTCGACTGTGTAGGATAATTTACTTAATTGCATGTGTGTTTTAATCAGCTGTGACAGCCAAGCTCAATTCCAATTATCTTCTAGTTGTTTATGCTTTCTAGGATTTCCAGTAATTATCAGTTAGAGTTCAAGCTTGTGTTTTAATTCTGGTTGTTGTTGTATCCTCAATTACATTCATAGATTAGACAATTAATGGTAGAATTACAGTAGCTACTAGATAGATCATTTTGGTAAAGATTGAATGATGTAGTTTGATAATTATAGGATTTAACTTCTTGCAAAAGTAATCTAGTTTCATTTCACCATTAGATCATTAACTTGCTAGGTTGATTTCTGTAGGGAAGTTGTTTCACTTTGGATTCTTGGATGTGTGAATTAGATTAGTGTTTTTATGGAATGAGTTGGTTGGACACATAGGTAGGATCATTATTTACATTCATCAAATCAACTGCTTGATTTGTTTATGCATAGACTATGCTTATTGCCTTTGAAATAAAAGATCTTCCTGGGTTTGACAATTTATATTGACCATTCTGTGTGTAAGCTTTAATTAACTGACATATAGGGTGACCAACATTTTGGTGCCACTGCCGAGGATGGTAATAGATAGACAGATTTAGTAGTTGGTTTCATTTGATTTTATTTTAGTTCAATTTTTTACATCATGCATGAATACAAGAAAAACAAATCGGGAACCCCCTTTGAATACTAACATTGCAGGTGGAAGAGGTCGAGGTCATAATGCAGGTCAGGGAAGACACACATATATTGATGAGATAATTGCTAGAGCTGATTCTTCAACTAGACCACCACGGAACTATACAGGCAGGGGAAATTCTGTTCCTCCCAATCTTGAACATTCAATATCCACAGTGGAGAATACAATGGGACCTTCAACTCCTGTAGCAGAAAGTAAACCTCCTGAAGATAGGGGAAGTGTTGTAGGTGCACCAGATAGAGAGGGGATGTATCATATTGACGGAACCAGAGTTACTAAGGAAGTGTGGTTGGAGACTCGCAGAATAGCAGAGGAAGAAAGAAGGCAAAGAGAAGAGAGGAGAAAAGAAGAAGAAGATAAAGCAGAGGAAGAATGCATAAAAGAGACTGTTGAATTTTGGACTAGAACCATGGTTGGTAGAGAACAGGGGGGTGAGAATGAACATGAGGATCACCAGGAGGAAGAAGGAGAAAATAATCAGCCTGGTAATACTATGGCTACATTAGAATTCCCTATCCTTCAGACACCTAGAACAGCTCCTATGAAGAACATCTCACCATCAGTGCTGCCTAATTTTCATGGCAAGTCCTCTGAGGATCCTGATGAGTTTCTTTTTGAGTTTGATATCCTCTGTCGCAGTTATGATTACACCTCTAGTGCTTAGAATCTAAAGCTATTCCCAGCCACCTTGAATGGAAATGCTCTGCGTTGGTTCATGAATTTGGGTCGTGAGACCATTACTACTTGGGACCAAATGAAGAACACCTTCCTTTCTAAATATCAAGAATATTGCAGAACCAGAGATAGAAAGGAAGAGTTGTTTAAAATGGTTCAGAAGGATGAAGAGAGTTTGGAAGACTTTGTGGAGAGATTGTTGTACAATTTGCAAATATTTGGTCATGCTGAGATTGGCAAGGATGTGCTCAAGATTATCTTGCTAAGAGGAAGTAGCGAAGATTGCCTTGATATGTTGAATCTGCTGGGGAAAGGGGATATCTCGAAGGAACCTTTTGAAAATATTGTTGAATTATGTCGAAGGTACTCCAAGGGATCTTCCAAAACCAGCAAACGAGACAAAGATCGAGACCAGGATGTCTTTACTAGGACTCAAAAGTCAGCTAGTGGAGGTGCCACTCGAGCATAAATAAGCAACCTACTGGAGAAATTTAAAACAGACATGATGAGCTCCATTTCCTCAGAGCTGGATGCCCTGAGGGTAAAACAGAAACAAGTAGTAGAAGATATTACACTTGGGGTATTCTGTCCTAAATGTAGAAAGAAGCATCCACTAAAGGAGTTCCCGTTGGACAAAGCAGAGGTATGTAGGATATGTGAACTCGAGCATGATACTAAGGAGTGTCCTTCATTACCTAAGGTTAAAGCAGTCCTGGAAGCATCTATTCCATATGTAGAGCCATCATACTTTATGGCACAGAAGAAACCATGGCGGCCTAGAAACCAAGGTATGAATCCATATCCAGCATTTGTCCTGCATAATATGAATGGAATGAACAACATGCATAATATGAATACACAATTCCCTTCACATTATCACGTTTACCAAGGTCCTTGGAATTCCAACTGGAGAAACGTTTACCAAGTATATAAATTTCCCCATCACCAGAATCTCTATCAACAGTACCCTCCTCAACAATATCAACATCAGTAGTATCAACAACCACAACTCCCTTTCCAGAACAATGCCACACCTATGAATGCACCACTTCAACCACAGCTACCTGCACAACCTAACCCGAACCCAAACAATAAAGCAGTCCTTTAGTTTGAGACTGCCAACATGCCTGCGCATTCCATTACTCATATTCCCTGCAATGATATACAATTACGATCAGGGAGGATAGTGGATCCTATTATCACTAAGGATTGTGTCATCCCCAGTGATTGAAACTGGAGTAAATCAGCACTATGAGAACATGGTTAATTCAACAAGCCCCATTATTGAGGATGTTGATACTCCTACTGAAGTAGCAGCTGAAACTCAGGAAGCAACAAACAATCTGTCATAGCCTACACAGTTGAATAGAGAACCACCATACCCTGAATGATTGCAGCTACAGAAAACAGTGGAACAACACCGATTTGATCTCGTGGGAGAGTTGAAAAATTTATATGTTAAAATTATACTATTACAGGCCCTCCATGATATACCCATTTATGCTAAGACAGTTAAAGATTTGTGTGTTAACAAACCAGGAAGGCCCAAGGATCCCCCCACTGTCGACGTGCTGGGAAAACATTCAAAATTAATAATGGGAAAGGCCCCTGTGGCAAAGTACGATGACCCTGGGAATCCAACTGTTACAATGCACATAGGGAACACACAAATTCCAAATGTCTTGGTGGATTTAGGCGTAGCTATTAATGTTATGACCATAGAGACTATGAATAAATTGGGATTCACTAATCTTCGGCCAACCCCTACTGTTTTGGAACTTGCTAATAGATCAATGATCAAACCTGAAGGAATCCTAGATGACCTCGTAATTTCAGTTGACTCGTGGGAATACCCTGCGTATTTTTTGGTATTAAGGCCAAAATATCAGTTGGGGGGACACCCACTGATCCTGGGAAGACCATGGTTGGCCACAACTGATGCATGTATCAACTGTTAATCAGGTTCTATGACCATTTTGGATGGGACTGAGATCAATAATCTAACCCTGTACCCTCTAGCTCGACCAATCACAGAAGCTGATACTCCATTATGGGAAGATTTGGAGGAGGAAGAGGGTGTGCAACCACTATTAACCATAGGGAGAGCTTTGATATTTAAAGATGAAACAGAGGATGATGCCATTAATATTTTCATCAGTGAGCCCATGTCAATCAATAAGAATGTCTATCAAATCTTGGACAGTACTTTAGCTGCAACAGAACAAGAAAATATTACAGAAGAAACTCTGGTTGGTGATGATAATGTAATTCCAGTACTTAAGAATTCGAAGATTGTTCCAGTGGAAATTGATCTAGGAAAAACATTGAATATCAATCCTAATTTGGCACCTAGCGAGCTGGAAGAGCTAGTCACTCTGCTGAAACAGCATAGGGGAGCTTTTGCTTGGGAGTAAACAGACATGAAAGGAATTCCTTCTCATCTGTGCACTCATCACATCTATATTAAGAGCGACTCCAGGACTTTATGTCAACCCCAATGAAGGATGAACTCGTACCTAAGAGACATAGTGAAAGAGGAAATCGAGAAACTATTTGAAGCTGGATTTATATACCCAATTTCAAACAGTGAGTGGGTTTCTCCACTTGTGATTGTGCCGAAGAAGAATGGGAAATGGAGGGTCTACGTGGATTACAGAGAACTGAATAAGGAAATGAAGAAGGACCATTTCCCCTTACCTTTCATCAATCAGGTCCTTGATACCTTGTCTGGGAAGAAGTATTTCTCTTTTCTGGATGGCTTTAGTGGCTATAACCAGATTCAGATTGCTTTAGAAGATCAAGACAAAACCACTTCCACTTTCCCCTGGGGGACCTTTGCATACCGAGTACTTCCTTTTGGTTTGTGCAATGCACCAGCTACATTTCAGAGAGCAATGATTGGGATCTTCTCATAAATGGTGAATGATTGGATGGAAATTTTTATGGATGACTTTACTCCATATGGTGATAGTTATGAAGAAGCATTGAAAAAATTAGAAAAGGTTTTGAAACACTGTGAACAAAGCCAGCTCTCCTTAAGCACTGAAAAGTGCCACATGATGATGAGTGAAGGCATAGTGCTGGGGCACTTCATCTCTTATGATGGTATCCAGGTAGATCCATCCAAAATCAAGGTAATTGAAAATATACCAACTCCTGGAACATAGAAGGATGTACGCAGCTTCTTGAGGCATGCTGGCTATTACAGAAGGTTCATAGAAATTTTTTCCAAACTAGCTTCTCCTTTGTTCACTCTGTTGATGAAGGATGCACAGTTTGTCTGGAATGATGCATGCCAAACAAAGTTTACTGAGCTAAAGAAAAGGCTATCTACAACACCCATCTTAAGAGGGCCCAATTGGGCTCTGCCTTTTCAAATTTCTTCAGATGCTTCAGATACTGCCATTAGAGCAGTTTTGGGACAGCAGGAAGGTAGTGCTCCTTATGACATTTACTATATTAGTAAAAATTTGTCTCCTGCTGAACTAAATAATACTGTCACAAAAAAAGAATTTCTTGCCATTGTTTATGCCATCAAAAAATGTAGACATTATATTACTGGATATTCTACTTTGGTGCACACTGATCATTCTGCTATCAAGTATTTGATGAATAAACCAATCACGAATGCTAGAGTTACTAGATGGTTGTTACTATTACAGGAATTTGATATTACAATTATTGATAGACCAGGAAAGGAAAATGTTGCTGCAGATTTTTTATCTCGACTTACTAAAAGTGATGACAATTTACCAGTCGAAGATTCCTTCCTTGATGAACATTTGTTTGCAGTATCAGCTCATTCCCCATGGTATGCATATATTGCTAACGTTTTGGCTGCAGGTAAGCTTCCAGCACATCTGTCAAAGAGAAAAAAAGAAGAAGATCATACAACAGAGTGCTAGGTACTGCAGGATTGATGGCCATCTTTTCTACATAGGGCTTGATTTAGAAATCAAAAGATGTGTTAGAGAAGATGAAATCTTCAGCATTCTTAAAGCTTGCCATGATGAGCCCTGTGGGGGAAATTTTGCTGACCAGAGGACAGGTCATAAAGTTTTGAGAATGGGATATTTCTGGCCTACATTGTTTAGAGATGCAAAAAAGTATGTTTAGGCATGTGATAGTTGCCAAAGGATGGGCAAACCCAACAGATTAGATGAGATGCCTTTACAGCCACAACTTGTGGTTGAACCATTTGATAGGTGCGCTCTAGATTTTGTAGGGCCTATCAACCCTCCCTCAAAGCAGAAAGTTCATATCCTGGTTTGCACAGATTACATGACTAAATGGGTAGAAGCTATAGCCTTGGTCAAGGCCAATGATCAGGTTGTGATTGATTTCCTGTATGAAGATATTTTTACTCGGTTTGGAGTGCCTAAAGAGATCATTATAGATGGTGGACCACAGTTTGCATCTCACAAACTGGAAGCATTGTTGCAGAAATTTCATATTCAACACAGAATAACCTCACCATACCATCGACAAGCCAATGGGAAGGTGGAGAGCACGAACAAGGTTATTGAGGCTATTCTGACAAAAACAGTGAAGAGCCATCGTAAAGATTGGGCTGAAAGACTTCCAGAGGCACTGTGGGCCTATTGTAGCACTTGGTGTAACACCACTGGGTTTTCCCCATATGAGCTAGTATATGGCAAGAACGTTGTTTTCCCAATTGAATTTGAATTTAGAGCTTTAAAAATAGCTGTTGAAGCAAATCGAGATTTATCAGAGGCACAAAGGAATCGACTGAATCAGCTCAATGAATTGGATGAGAAGCGCATAGCTGCAGTGCATCATATAGCCTTAATCCAACAACAACGCTCTAGATGGCATGACAAATGTATAAAAAGAAGAGTCTTCCAGGAAGGAGACTGGGCCCTGTTGTATGATTCATGATTTATGAGGGACTTTAAAGGAAAATTGCGCACTCGTTGGTTGGGACCCTATTAGATAGATCGGGTATTTGATAATGGAACAGTCCGGTTGATCACCATTGACGAGAACAAAGTACCATTATTTGCAAATGGTCATCGACTGCGACTATATCACAGGCTGATATCAAGGGAGGCTTTTATTTCACAAGTTGCAGCTAATCTAGAGTATCAGTTAACGTGAGGACAAGGATTCTTAAACCGTGTGAATTCCTAAAAGTTGCAATTTCCACACATATTTTTGTACATAAATAATTGTCTTTTCTTTCATTCTATATTTTATCTGTTTTTAATTTTTCTTGCACTTGATTGGTTTGTTTTGAAGAATTGTGTGCAGGAACTTATTAGAGGAGCAGCAGTCATGACTGGCCCAGACGACTGCAAACACCCCATATTTGTTCCTAATCTAATAAAGCTCCTTGAAAAAGATGGATAATTCGTGGTCTTCCATAGATAAAATTTGCTTATACTACAGTCTGACATAGCTACGACTCTGCCACATTTGCCCGTTCTGCCAAATTTCGTAGCTGAGACTCCACCACTTTTGCTCATTTCGGCCAAATTCCGCAGCTACGACTTTGCTATTCCTACTTACCTTTCTAAGTTGGCAGATGCTACCTCGCTATTTTCGCTTCATTTTTACTCCTTCCCAGTAGCTGAGACTCCACTACCTTTGTCCATTCTACTAAATCTAGCAGCTAAGACTCCGCTACCTTTGTCCATTCCGCTAAACCTAGCATCTGCGACTCCACTATCCTTGATTAATTCTGCTAAATCTAGCAGCCGCGACTCCATTCTTTTCCATTTCATTCTCACTGCTTCTGTACAACTGTGACTCCGCCATTTTTCGCTTATTTTGCTAGATTTCGCAGCTAATACTCCGCTAGTTTTCCTGCTCTCCGATTAATGATGCCAATAATGATGTGACTAGGCATCAGTTTTGGCGTTCACTTCACAAGGTCCAATTATGATCCACCACGAAGGAAATTTCGGATGCCTTGAGTAGCTGCCAACCTGGGTGGCAGTGGCCACGTCACTTCGGCACATGTGCATTTATACCCACAAGGACGATGACTAGCTGTAATGATTAATCCATGGCTCAAAGTCATAAACGCAAGGTACGGATCCCATCTTTTACATGATTTGGCATAAAATTAATACGATGATAACGATTATGTCCTGTCACAACCCTAATGAACCCATGTGAATTACACTTTAAGGATTATGTTAAGGTCATAATTGTAATTATTTTCCATCACCCAACCCGATTTTGCACCTGTTACTCCTATCTTCCAACTTCGTCGCTTCAATAGAACATTCATACTGGCACAGACTAGCCTAAAAGCCGATTTTTGAACCCCAACGACCCTTTGCATGTTCGTAAGCTGCAACTTTCCACTTCTAAACCGGAAATTGTTGAATTCTGAACCTTGAGGAGAGATTAAAATGGGAAACCGAGTCCGACATGAACTAGTAAATACAGACGCTATACGTGCCAATGCAGAGGTTCTTAATATTTTTATAGCAGTAGGTTGGATGGCATATTTTGAAATGTTGAATGGATTTCACACAGAAACCGCATTGCAATTTTCCCTCAACCTGAATGATACTCACTCTGAGGTGATAGGACTGTGCGTGGATGCTACAGAAGAAATCATAGCTGTGGTTACTGGTTTACCCATGGTTGGGAAGAGGTTATTTGGATGGAAGGCACATAATGCAAATGCGGTGAGGGAGTTTTTGTCAGTTGGAGAGCAGGTTATTCCAAAGCGTCGTGGGCTGGAACTGGCTTTATTACCACCACCCTGGAATCACGTACCAATCTTTGTGAAAAGATATATTTCTTGTGGAGATAGGTACCAAGTTGTTTCCTTTTCTGAGCTTCCCTTACTGTCTCATTTGCGCCATGGTAATTTGGTAAATATACCATTCTATCTGCTTAAAGCCTTACAAACCATGGCTGGATATGCAAGAACCGCCTAGCACCCACTTTCCTCCCTTACTAATTATGGCTTAATTAAGTTACTGGTCCTAAGAGCCATTGCAATTCGTAATTTAACCTGGGAGCAATTTTTGGCTGGAGATGCACCAATCATACAACCCGTATTAGAAGTGGGGGGTGCTGGTGAAGATAGTGAGGACCGAAGTTCCTCAAAGCCAGTTGGGGGGGAGGTTGGAGCAACAGAAAACTGGGCCAATGAAAAAGAGGAAGTACATAAAGGAGAAGCAACATTAACAAAAAACCCTATAGTAGGGGAAATTGTGATGGAAACACGGGAGCAGGAGGAAGAAAGAGTAGAATCTGTAACTGCAGAAGAATATATTCAATTAAAAGAAGCTGAAACTGGAGCAGCTGTTGAAGCTGTGACAATTTAAGATGGAATTGCATAAACATAAATTCAAAGGGAAGGACATCAGGCAGTAGAAGAAGGGATTGTGGAAGTTTTGGAAGTTGAATCCTCTTCAGAAATAAGGGGTACTATTATTGAAGAAGAAAATACTAAGGTAGGGACCCCTGTGTTAAAGAAATGAGGAGTAAGATCATGAAACAGGAGCCAGACACCTACTGCAGCAAAGAAAAGGAAAATCGGAACTGTTAAAGCACCAATAGCAGTAGGCATGGAGGAACACCCAGTGGGAATGGTGAGAAGAAGGACTCGATCACCAGCAGAAAAAGAAGCAGATGTGATAGAAAAAACAACAGAAGAAGTGGAGATAATGGATGCAACTCGGGGTAATATTGAATCACCCCTAGCAGAGACAGCAGAAGTAGCAGAGACAGCGGGAGCAGTCAGAGAGAATAGGGAACCATCTTGGGTGGAGGAAATACCTGTGACAGGAATAGATTTAGAGATTCCCATTTTGAACCCTAAGTCATCTATTGTTATGTAGGAACCTCCCAGAGAAGAACCCAAAATTGAAAATCTCTTGCTTGAAAATGAACTATTAAAAGAAGAAGTGCAGATATTGCGAAATGAACTGGAAAGATGGAAGGGAGTAGCTAGAAAACAAGCTGAGAAAAATTTGAACACTTTAGCAAATGCTGCAAATTTGTTGGAAAATCCATCCTTTGCATTTGAAAATGAGGAGTATGGGGAGATTGTTTGTCCAGAGTGTGGAGATATATTTTCTGCAGTAGGACACAGAGTTGTTGTGCTGGGACTTTCATCACAAAATCATGTACAAATAGAGGAGGTGTAAGAAGGAATGCCAGGAATCGAATTGATAGGGAAAATGAGCCAAGAATTGAAGCGATCCCTTATTTGAATTTAGGGGATGAAACAGTACAGTCCCAGCCATCAGGGGATATTGAGCTTCTTCAGGACCAGTCTCATCAATCAGAAAAATATGACATTAACCAGAAAAAATATTAGCATCTCAAAGAAATTGAGGAACAGGGGACTGTTACACAAGAACCAGTACCCTTGAAAATGTTTAGTGAAGCTGCAATTCAGATAGCAACATCTAATATCAAGGACCAGGAGAAAAACGCTGTTACACAAGAACCAGTGTTTCCAAAATCATTTTCTACAGTGGCAAAACAAACTGAGATGGCTAAGATTGAAATGGAAAAGGAGGATGCTGCTACACAAGAACCAATAGTCCTAAGAATATTGACTGAGGCTGTAACACAGACTGAGGAAGCTGAGGAGAATATGGAAATAAAGAATGCTATTACACAAGAACCAGCATCCCTAAAACCCATGGCTGAGACTGTCGTACATGCACAGACCACTACAACCCCACTAGAGGATGAAACTGTCACAGTGCCAAGGCAGGATAAGGAAGTCATTTATCTGGATTCTGATGATGAGAAGGAGTTAGAAGACAGAAAGATTAAATGGCTGCAGAAGAAGGTTCTCTGGTTAAATCTCGAGTTGGATAAATGGCTCAAGTGGATTGAACAATTCAGAACAGGTATGATCTCTCTCCAGGAACATAGGAATGTCATTAAGGGATTGAGAGAAAAGTGGGCTGAGGATTTATTCTTCCAGAAACTCCGGTGGGAGAAACTTCAAGAAAAATTGGAAGGATTAAAGAAACTTAAGTCCCTGCAACAAGAAAAAGACAAAACGTATACTCTCTCCATAGAATTATTGAGTTGCAAGGCTCCATCCCCCTCTTACCCTATTTTTCTCCATGAGCAGACAACCTTATTCCAATTAAGAGCTCTCAAGGATGGGAGATCATTTGATTTTGCAATAGCTACTCAGTTCTTGGAGACTTTTCTGAAGAGTGACTTTGAGGACCATCATTTGTTATGTGAATTGTATTTACATGACAGGGCTTACTACATTGACTTCCCATCTAATCCTTTACCTATTCTAGGGGATATTCAGCTGAGGGAATTTGCCTCCTTTGTCATTAACCATGTAAGATGGTGAGATTCTTTCCAAACCATCCTTAGGAATGAGGAGAATTCTACTCTTTGGATTAGGGGGGAACCTCAGAATCCATCAACATTCATGGAAAATCATGCTAAAACTCTCAGGGTTCCCTCAATTGCTTGATATTTTGAGAGATTGCGAGATAGACTCCTTACCACATGTGTCCCAATGATTCTCAATATGTAGCAGGATGCCTTGGAAGGTAGTGAATACAGATGGCGGTACTCCTCCTCATCTCTTAAGGAAATGGATCCATATGGCTTTGAAAATTTTAGGCAAGCTTTGAAAAGGATTCCTAGATATGTGTGGTGCATGGAAACGTGTGGGTCTTGGTGGCTTGGTTTGAGATTCAAATTCCCTCTCATTTGGTTTCCTATAAGCAATTCTTACCGAACTATCTATTCTCTAACATTAGAAGAAGAAGATTTGTGGTTGGGGCATTGGGTATCCTACTATGGGTTTGTTCCATGAGGGGAGGCACCAAAACTTGCTTACAATCTTGAAAATATCCACAGTTTCCACTCAGACTCGGATTTGGATTAGGGGGGGTTGTTGCATGAGGACATGCAATTGGATAGTTGGGGGGAGATGTTGGGTCTAGGAAATGCCCCTTTTTGGCCTTCCTTATTACACCATTTTGTCCTAATTTCATCCTACTTTTATAAGCTGTATCCATGTCTTTCTTTAGATCAACCAATAATATGGCGGGTATAATTTGTTATTACTTTATTTGTTTTATGCCTAAGATTGTTAAAGATTATGGATTTTAGTCCTTGGTTTATACTGATCTGTGTGATTTCATTTAGCTAAGGTCTAAAGTGCAGGTGTATCAGCCCAGCAGTGCCAGCTGTTACTCTTCAAGCACTAGTTCCTCCTACTCCAAGGGACAACACATCCTCCATGCAAGCTGTATCAGATCCCCACTATAACAGATTCCACTGAAGCAGAGCCTAGTTGCGACAGACAGGTGGCATTCTAGCTGCTGAGTCTGTTGATCCATTAACTATCAAAGCAACAACATCTTTCACAATTAACAGCCATGTTTAATACCCTGTATCAGTTAGTTGTAACTCCGCAGCATGAAGATCATAGATCTTCACTGCTGCGCGATTTTAGTGGATATGAAACTGTATTTCCTTTGTATAAATTCCAGAAGGCTCTCGTAGCTTGGGGTTGGACAATCACTACTTTGTGTAAGCTGTAATAGAGCACTGAGACTCACGATCTTCCATCATTAATATGAGAGTAGATTTCTTCATTTTTGTGTCTTAATTTATTGTGACTCTCGGCATCTCTATTAGAAGGTGTGAAATCTCCATAAAAAAAAAAAAATTTATTCTTTTCCTTTATATCTTAACTTTGTAATTTCATTCACTTTGTAGTACATGAATAGAATGCAGTCCTATGCTTATCAGTATCTAAATTTATTAATGTCTTCGTAACAATGAACTTACAGGTGTCCTTACCCTTGTTTTCCTACTAGTTAGAAGGTTATTACGTTGACATACCACTTACTTAGCTGCGGCTAATCCTCCCTTCCTTTTCCGTTGTGCAGGTTCCTATGCTTCTGGATCTTTCCCGTGATGTCGGTAACAAGGTATGGATCTTTTAACAAACCAAATCTTACTATTTTGTTTATGACTTAGCGTCGCACTTACACATTGCATATAATCAAACAAAGATCATAAGGTTGGACTAATAGTTGTGTTAATATGGTTATAAAGTGAACCCCTTTGTACCAACACCAACTTTGAAATACATCCCCATGCTATCAAGTATGTAGGTATAAATAATGCACAACCCTTAAATCTCAATAGCATGTCAAAGAACAATTACGAGCACTAATGTTATTCAAACCACATAATGATAATGTTTTGATCGTCACCACATGTCTTACCCAGCTAGGTAAATTTAATAAGCTAGACATTAATTTGTAAACTCTTTCAAAAAGGAATGACCTACGAGTTACTCTAAATTTAAACTGGAGGTACCTTGCACTTACCAACGAAGCTCAGCGGAATAAATGAACCAGGTGACACCATCAAGGTGGATGTAATCGAAAATGCCACTTGCATCTCGACAGGGTACCCATACTGGGGTCATTTACTAGGCCATGTGACTACATTTAATTTGTTTGAAGGTTACGGTGCCACCTGCACCTGAAATGACAGGGTTGGTTGTCTCGACGTTTGGGATAAGTAACTCCTCAGTAAAAGTTTGAAACCCTCTGGAACAATTTCATTTTTGGTATTCGAATTGGGGTTCACAATTTTGTCGATCCTTTACTATCACTGTATTTTCTTCTGCAATGAGGAGGAAATGGCTATTTGCCATCGTGGTTACTCCAGAGGGAAGTCTCCTTGCTTAAAGACGCAGCCACTTCCCTGCGATGCCCCGGAGGTAATCTGCAACTCGACACTTTTCTATTAACTGGTTTTGCAGTGCAATCTATCGCCCTATTAATAATAATGTGTTATTATTATGATGGTAGGTATTCCCAGTTCGAGACAGCGCAGGTTGCAGAGGGGACCTTCCCTAACGGTAAGTGGTATTGCTCCTTTTCCTTCATATGATGAGAGGAAAACTTGGGAAGACCTCTTCAACGGCAACCAGAAGTTTGTAGTTTCATGTCATGGTTAGTTCATTTTTTGAAGCTTCAGGGATTCGTTGTGGCCTAGGTTTTTCTGCCACGAATCCGATGTAATTAACTATTTCCTTTATGATATTTTCTTTCTGTGGTTCTAGGTTCTAAGAAATGCGTATTGAATGATCTGAATTTACGATCAGGGTTTCTGTTTCTTACCTTTTCGAAGGATTTCAATACCCTATATAAAGCCTGAATTTGTCAAGAATACGGAACATTTAATTTTGTAATTCTATGAGTGAAATGGATTTGATCTTCAGGGTTCTACCACCTCAGGGTTAGCACTGGGAATGTGATTTTGGATGCTTTAAAAACCTGCTTAGATAGGAATTACAGAGTTGGTATGATGCCATTTTCGTTTCCTTAAGTAATTTAGACAGATATGGTTACTAGGACAAAGGTCTCTGTATTTTTCCTCTTTTCATCCATTTCGTCTGCATACGTGGTAGAAATGTGTCTAATAACGATTTTCTTTTTGATTTGAGGAAAATGGTAAATTCATGATAGTGTAAAAAAACCTATTTCACAAGTCGCCGTTGTCAGACCGACTCCTGTGTGGTTCCATTGAAATTTTCTGTTTAAACATTATTTTTAAAAGTTCCCGCAAAGCTTGGAAGAAGCTATATTATTTTCTATAGATCCATGTCTCGGTTACGGTAGAGACATTGCCTGGAAGAACTATACTAACAGAATAGATTCTTGTAAAATGATAATGATTTGGTGGAAGTATTGCTATCTGTTTTTCTTCTAAATACATACTGTCAGTGTATCTAGTGTTTAGATACTCTAACTACCAGTGTAGATGTCCTGAACGACGGCGACCCTCGAATACTATTTTTATGACTTGCCTTTTACAGAGTTTCCTGTGAATGAGAATTAAGGAATTAGATCGAGAATTATCCCCAAAGTTAGAGCTTATTCCGTGAGGGAACAACGAAAGTTGTTGGCATTCGATCCGAGAGAGTTATTTTTTATGAAACTTATATATTCATAATATACAGGTAGTTGGGATAATACATCATTTCAGAACCTCCATATCCTATCTGCGATGAAAACAATTATACCCTAATGATATCCACATGAAATCGTGGAATTTCTGTACAGAGGTTTCGATGCTATTAATGATCCATGTTTTTCTTTATTTGTCGTAGAGTATAAGGAAGGTCAATATTTATTCCCTAGACTCCAATTAGATAATATAAATAAACAAAAAGGATGTATAAGAAAATCATGAAATTTCCCACCGGGCTTTATAGATCTAATTTGTAACAATGGAGATCGATATAATAAACAATAAGAATGTACAGAAATCATGCAATTCTTTACTGAGGGCTTATAGATCAATTTGTAACAATGGAAATCGATATAATAAGGATGTACAGAAATCATGCCGTTCTTTACTGAGGGCTTTATAGATTAATTTGTAAACAATAATAAAATGACCCCTCTGCGAGACCATTTTGTCACTGTTTTACCATCAATCCTAATATCTAAGTTACAGATCAAGCATTATTCGACAGCGTTAAAACTATCATTCTTCCCTTAAACACTATACTTTTAACAAATGGAGGCAGATAAATAACAGAAATTACTTAGAGTCTGAGATAACAAAACCTGGAACTTGTAAACCAAATGCAGTAGGAACAGCCACGTTCCTCCCAACCGTAGATTAGGTACAAACACCAAGTCTGTCCGCAATCACCCCCGAGCCAGACACATGCATGGGAAAATGTGGACAGTTAGCCTCAAACTCAGTCGTGTTTCCTAAATCCCTTGCCTAACACAGAGTGCTCACACAGCAAGTGGGATTCCCTCCGGCATACTCAGCAGCGTCCTGCCTCCTCACATATGCCATCCTTTTATAGTTTTGCCTAGGTCTTACCATTAGCAGCCAATTGCTCATGGAATTTTCGCAACTAATCAAATCCCTGATTTTCAGGGTGTGTCTAGTGTCTTAAATGCACTCCTGACACTTGTTCTGGTTCCCCAGAGGCTAACTCTAACTTGTCCCCCACTTCTCCATGCATGATCTCCTCATTTAACTTGGTTGTTCCTGCTCATTCTTATATTAATATAATAAAATTGTTTGCTTACAACAGTCCTCCTAGGACTTAAGTCAGCCGATTCCTCATCTGGATTCCTTATTACATAATCTCAAAAATAATAAAGTGACATATACTCATATATCTAAATATATATATATATGTCTATATATATATTTTTTTCTTTTGAAAAAAATCAAACATAATGTCTTTTCATCATTGGAGAGGGATGTCACATCCTTGCCCCCTTATTGTGAACACTATCCTCGGTGTTCTAGTCTTCCTCCATCGGTTCTGGGAATAGATTCAGGTACCTTTCTAGTATTTCGCTTTCCAATTCCCAGGTTGCCTCCTCAGGACTAAAGTGCTTCCATTGTACCTTTACCTGAGTGATGGCTCGGTTCCGAAGTACTGTTTCTTTCCGGTCCAGAATGCGTAAAGGTTCCACTTGAAATTCGCCTTCTGGATCCTCCTGTATCAAATTCCAATCAATAATATGAGTTGGGTCATGAATATATTTTTTCAGTAACGAAATGTGAAAAATATTATGAATTTTTAAGTGTGCTGGTAATGCCAGTTTATAAGCTACGGGTCCAATCCTTTCAAGAATTTGGAAAGGCCCGCAGAATCGTGGTGCCAGTTTATTTCAACTTCCCAGCCAGAGTGAGCTTTTCTTTGGTTTAACCCGCAAGTATACATGGTCTCCAACTGAGAACTCCTTATCTCGTCTTTTCAGATCAGCATAGCTCTTTTGGCGGTCCTGGGCCACCTTTAAATTCTTCTGTACTCTTTGGACTATTTGTTCCATGACTTTCAGCAAATCTGGTCCTACCAATAAGCGATCGAACGGACTATCCCAGCTAACTGGGGTAGTGCACTTTCTCCCATAAAGAATTTCGAATGGACTCATTCTTGATGACGCTTGGTACCCGTTGTTGTAAGCGAACTCTACCAGATGTAAGTAGTCTTCCCATTTGGCGGGTCTCTCCATGACGTACATTCTCAGCATATCTTCAATGATCTGATTTGTACGTTCAGTCTGTCCGTCCATTTCAGGGTGATAACTCGTGCTGAAATTAATTCTTGTTTCCAAACCTGCAAATAAAGATTTCCAGAATTTGGAGGTAAATTTTACATCCCTATCTGAAATTACCATCTTTGGTACTCCGTGTAATCTGAATATTTCTTTTAGAAATATTCCTGCAATATCTGCTGCCTTGTAGGTGGTTTTTACCGGAATGAAATGCGCAGATTTGCTAAATTTGTCAACCACCACCATTATAGAATCATGTTGTCGTTGGGTTCTCGGAAAACCTGTCATAAAATCTAGTGAAATCACTTCCCATTTCCATTCAGGAATTGGTAATGGTTGTAATAAACCAGCAGGATGTCTATGATCTGCCTTCACCTGTTGACATTCCAAGCATTTAGATAAATAATCAGCTAGGTCAGTTTTTAATTTAGGCCAAAAGAACTGTTTTCTAAGAGCTGTTATCATTTTTTTATACCCGGGATGACCTGCAAAAGGGGGTTTGTGCATCTCATTTAGAATAAACAATTTAAATTCTGCAACATTAGGCATGTACAGCCTATCTTTGAACCAAATCAGACCTCTCTGATCCATTTTGAAATCTGTCCCATTCATGTTTATCTCGTTTTGCTGAATTTTAGTTTGCAGATTTATGTATTCTGCGTCTTGTTTGCTTGCCATTATTACTTTGTCCATGAGATTACTTTCTGATTGACTCATTATTATTTCGTACACCTCGTGGGTCCTTCGACTAAGTGCATCTGCCACTGTATTTTCCTTACCCTTTATGTGTTTTACATCAAAGTCGAATTCACTTAAGAAGGCCATGCACCTTGCTTGTCTGGCATTGAGTCCTGGTTGGTTAAATAAGTTCTTGACGCAAGTGTTATCGGTTAATAACAAGAATTTCTTTCCCAGCAGGTAGTGACGCCACATTTTCAGTGCATGTACTACTGCTGTTAATTCCAAGTCATGAACCACGTAGTTGCGTTCATGTTCCTTTAATTTCTGTGATTCATAACACACTACATGTCCGTCCTGGGACAATACTCCTCCTACTCCCTCTTTGCTCGCATCCGTACAGACCGTATATTCTTTACATGGGTCTGCCACTTTTAGAACAGGTGCCTTGGTCAGCAACTCTTTGAGTCGTTCAAAACTTTCTTGACACTTGCAGGACCACACAAACTTTATCCCCTTTTTCTATAGTGAGGTAATGGGATAGGCGATCTTCGAGAATCCCTCAATGAACCTCCGATAGTAACCTGTGAGTCCCATGAAAGATCTAATATCAGCTACATCTCTCGGTACTGGCCAATCCGCTATGGCTTTTATTTTCTGTGGGTCGACTGAAATTCCTTCAGCAGAAATAATATGGCCTAGGTACTGGATTTCCTTTTTAAAGAACTCACATTTCTCCAACTTTGCATACAACTGGTGGTCCCTCAAGGTTTGCAATACGATTCTTATATGCTGTTCATGTTCTTCCTCCGACTTAGAGTATATTAGTATATCATCAATAAAAATCAACACAAACTGGTCTAGATATTTGTTGAAGATACCATTCATTAAACACATGAATGTGGCAGGGGCGTTGGTTAACCCAAAAGGGATTACTACAAATTCATAGTGTCCGTATCGAGTACGGAATGCGGTTTTACTTATGTCTTCATTTTTAATACGAATCTGATGGTACCCAGATCGAAGATCTAGTTTGGAAAAGACCCTGGCTCCCCCTACTTGGTCGAACAAATCATTAATTCGTGTTAAGGGGTATTTATTCTTAACAGTTACCTTATTCAGTTGCCTATAGTCAATACATAGTCCTAGAGTCCCATCCTTTTTCTTGACAAACAGGACCGGTGCACCCCAAGGCGAGACACTAGGTCTTATATACCCTTTGTCTAGTAATTCTTGAATCTGAATCTTTAATTCCATCAATTCTGGGATACTCATTCTATAAGGTACTTTTGACACTGGTGCTGATCCTGATAAAAGTTCAATGGAGAAATCTATTTCTCGTTGAGGAGGTAACCTTGGTATTTCCTCTGGAAATACGTCTAGGAACTCACCTAAGACAGGATGCTCTGCTATGGAAGTCTGACTTTCATTGAGAAGTAAATCAGATACTCTTACAGCGTAAATCTTGCATCCTTTCCTCATGCACTTCTTTAGATGCATAGCAGAAATCTGCCTAACAGAAACAGGTTTCTGTTTTCCAATCACTGTTCTTAGAGTTTGGTCTTCCGCAATGTAGGTAAATTTTTTGGTAAAGCAGTTCAGTACTACTCTATACTTTTCAAGCCAGTCCATACCTATTATCATGTCGTAAGATCCTAAAGGCAACACATTTAAATTAATCTTTGTTTTGTGGTCCTATATTTGAAGTTCACAATCAGATATGTATTCAGTTACCTTCCTCTTTGCTCCTATAGCTAACTGAACTAACCAGGGTTTTGGGTGCTTTACCTTGGTGAGTTGATAGTGCTCCATCATCTTGGGAGTGATGTAGCTTAAAGTTGCCCCAGGGTCAATTAAAATAGTACAAGTATGGTCAGAAATTTTACCTTCAATTTCCACAATTGCAGATTGATGATCTGCCTGTCGGTCCTCCAAGGCTGCATTAATTCGGTGATAACTTTTCCCAATGTCTCCCACCGTGGATGCTTCTTGCATATTATGCAGTACCCTATTTGTTTCATTGTATCGGGGACAATTCCTGCGTAAATGGGCTTCACCACATTCCCAGCATTTCAGGGGTTCCTTAGGATTACCGATACTTCCTTTTATTCCCATGTTAGGGGTTTTAAAAGTTTTCTGATGTAACTGTTCATTTCTGGGAAATGAATTTCCTTGGAAGTTTTTGGGCATGTTCCTGAAGGGCGGGGGTTTGTAACCTTTCTTCCGCTGGTTAAACTTTTCTTGTTTCTTGTCCTTCCATGCTTTAGTAGTATCATTCCTTTGTTTGTATTGGTCAAAACATAGTCTGGCCTTTCTCAGTGCTTCTTCTAAAGTTCTGGGATTGTCGAACTCAATTCGATCTTTAGAGGACTGCGGAAGGCAGCTTAAGAACCGCTGTACCTTCAGTTTTTCTTCCTTGATATATGGAACGAACCGTAATATGTCTAGGAATTTATTGATAACATCTTCCATCGTCATTTGACCTAGCTTTAATTCATAAAATTCCTTGGTTTTTCTTTCATAATAACTTTCTGATAAGTACTGTTTCTTGAAATATTTCTTAAATTCCGACCATTCAAGGTTCTTTTCTTTCAGTCCCTGGGAAATCTTCAGGTCTTGCCACCATATGCTGGCCTTCCCCTTCAGGTTGTACACAGCCATTCTGACTTTCATATTATTGGAGTAATTGTAGATTTGAAAGTATTTTTTTATGTCCAGCAGCCAGGCTTCTGCTTCTTCGCCAGTTTTTGATTCTCCGTCGAAGCTAGTAGGTTTTATTTTTTTGAATTCACCCTCCAGATGGTCAACCTTTCTTTTTCCCATGGTCTTGTCTTGATGCTCAGATTTCTGGGTCTCATTGGAGGAATCTCCCTTCTTCTCAGCGTTCTCGTCAGTCTCCTCTTTCCTCTTAGTATCCTCCTTCTGTTTTTCGCCATTATTCCTTTCATGAAGACTCTGCAGCAAAATTTCATTGATTTCTTGTTGTTTTTCCTGAGCTTTCTTCAGTTTCTCATTGTCTGCTTTGAAGCTCTGTATCTCCACGATCAGGCTTCTCATGGTTTCTAGTACCTGACTTGCTTCCGAATGTTCTGCTGTTCTCGCCTGTTCGTTTCCTTCAGGCTCTTCTCCGTATTCCTCGTGCGAAGTCATCTGAAAATTCAAACTGGAATATACGCATGCAACATTCAAATATATATATTATTAAATTTTTATTTCCTGCACAACAAAACTAGGTGTTTCCAAGGCGACAGGGTTGAATCTAGCTCTGATACCATATGTGAAATCTCCATAAAAAAAAAAATGTATTCTTTTCCTTTATATCTTAACTTTGTAATTTCATTCACTTTGTAGTACCTGAATAGAATGCAGTCCTATGCTTATCAGTATCTACATTTATTAATGTCTTCGTAACAATGAACTTACAAGTGTCCTTACCCTTGTTTTCCTACTAGTTAGAAGGTTATTACGTTGACATACCACTTACTTAGCTGCGGCTAATCCTCCCTTCTTTTTCCGTTGTGCAGGTTCCTATGCTTCTGGAGCTTTCCCGTGATGTCGGTAACAAGGTATGGATCTTTTAACAAACGAAATCTTACTGTTTTGTTTATGACTTAGCGTCGCACTTACACATTGCATATAATCAAACAAATATCATAAGGTTGGACTAATAGTTGTGTTAATATGGTTATAAAGCGAACCCCTTTCTACCAACACCAACTTCGAAATACATCCCCATGCTATCAAGTATGTAGGTATAAATAACGCACAACCCTTAAATCTCAATAGCATGTCAAAGAACAATTACGAGCACTAATGTTATTCAAACCACATAATGATAATGTTTTGATCGTCACCACATGTCTTACCCTGCTAGGTAAATTTAATAAGCTAGACATTAATTTGTAAACTCTTTCAAAAAGGAATGACCTACGAGTTACTCTAAATTTAAACTGCAGGTACCTTGCACTTACCAACGAAGCTCAACGGAATAAATGAACCAGGTGACACCATCAAGGTGGATGTAATCGAAAATGCCACTTGCATCTCGACAGGGTACCCGTACTGGGGTCATTTACTAGGCCATGTGACTACATTTAATTTGTTTGAAGGTTACGGTGCCACCTACACTTGAAATGATAGGGTTGGTTGTCTCGGCGTTTGGGATAATTAAATCCTCAGTAAAAGTTCGAAACCCTCTCGAACAATTTCATTTTTGGTATTCGAATTGGGGTTCACAATTTTGTCGATCCTTTACTATCACTGTATTTTCTTCTGCAATGAGGAGGAAATGGCTATTTGCCATCGTGGTTACTCAAGAGGGAAGTCTCCTTGCTTAAAGACGCAGCCACTTCCCTGCGATGCCTCGGAGGTAATCTGCAACTCGACACTTTTCTATTAACTGGTTTTGCATTGCAATCTATCGCCCTATTAATAATAGTGTATTATTATTATGATGGTAGGTATTCCCAGTTCGAGACAGCGCAGGTTGCAGAGGGGACCTTCCCTAACGGTAAGTGGTATTGCTCCTTTGCCTTCATATGACGACAAGAAAACTTGGGAAGACCTCTTCAACGGCAACCAGAAGTTTGTAGTTTCATGTCATGGTTAGTTCATTTTTTGAAGCTTCAGGGATTCGTTGTGGCCTGGGTTTTTCTGCCACGAATCCGATGTAATTAACTATTTCCTTTATGATATTTTCTTTCTGTGGTTCTAGGTTCTAAGAAATGCGTATTGAATGATCTGAATTTACGATCAGGGTTTCTGTTTCTTACCTTTTCGAAGGATTTCAATACCCTATCTAAAGCCTGAATTTATCAAGAATACGGAACATTTAATTTTGTAATGCTATGAGTGAAATGGATTTGATCTTCATGGTTCTACCACCTCAGGGTTAGCACTGGGAATGTGATTTTGGATGCTTTAAAAACCTGCTTAGATAGGAATTACAGAGTTGTTATGATGCCATTTTCGTTTCCTTAAGTAATTTAGACAGATATGGTTACTAGGACAAAGGTCTCTGTATTTTTCCTGTTTTCATCCATTTCGTCTGCATACGTGGTAGAAATGTGTCTAATAACGATTTTCTTTTTGATTTGAGGAAAATGGTAAATTCATGATAGTGTAAAAAAACCTATTTCACAAGTCGCCGTTGTCAGACCGACTCCTATGTGGTTCCATTGAAATTTTTTGTTTAAACATTATTTTTAAAAGTTCCCGCAAAGCCTGGAAGAAGATATATTATTTTCTATAGATCCATGTCTCGGTTACGGTAGAGACATTGCCTGGAAGAACTATACTAACAGAATAGATTCTTGTAAAATGATAATGATTTGGTGGAAGTATTGCTATCTGTTTTTCTTCTAAATACATACTGTCAGTGTATCTAGTGTTTAGATACTCTAACTACCAGTGTAGATGTCCTAAACAATGGCGACCCTCGAATACTATTTTTATGACTTGCCTTTTACAGAGTTTCCTGTGAATGAGAATTAAGGAATTAGATTGAGAATTATGCCCAAAGTTAGAGATTATTCCGTGAGGGAACAACGAAAGTTGTTGGCATTCGATCCGAGAGATTTATTTTTTATGAAACTTATATATTCATAATATACAGGTAGTTGCGATAATACATCGTTTCAGTACTAAACCTCCATATCCTATCTGCGATGAAAACAATTATACCCTAATGATATCCACATGAAACCGTGGAATTTCTGTACAGAGGTTTCGATGCTATTAATGATCCATGTTTTTCTTTATTTGTCGTAGAGTATAAGGAAGTGTTAACACCTAAAAAGTGCTCACTAGCTCATTTCCCTATTCACATGACCCATTTGTCCACTTTTCCACCATCTGAGCCTCTGAAACCAACAAAAGGTCAACAAAAGACCTTAGTACACCCCTTTTTCCATTAAAAAAGATTATTTTTCCAAGAAAATCATAAAAAACCCTCAAAAAGGGTCCAAATTCCCAAAAATATTAAAAAGGGAATTAAAATATTATTTTTATTCAAAAAAGGAAAAAGGAGGGAAAATTACCTAAACCATGTTGGTCAATACCATTGGTTTCCACAAAACCACAAATGGTATTCCTCACCACCAAAACCTATAAAAAGGTGGTAGGGGCTCCTCATTTCACATCCTTCCATTATCTCATCCTTATGCTGCTGAAATCTCCCTTGAGCACTTTTAGCCATTGAAGCAACCTTGGAGAAAGAGACCTATTGGAGTTTGGAGCTACTCATCTTGGGAGTTGCTCAACATCAACCTTCACCATTGGAGGTAATATCGCAAGCACTTGCTTGCCCCCCACTTTTCAATACAAAAATTATTTCTTATGTTTCTTGTTCTTGATTTTGAAATATTTACATTATTTGCTTAGATTCTTGTTTAGATCCATGAAAAGTATTGTTTATTTAGTTTATTGTTTTTATTTCTATTGAAACTGCTACTACTAGTTAGTAGGTGCCCATAGCACTAAGCTTGGTTGCAAAATCGAGCCAACAGTTTTTGGCGACTCCGCTTTGGTTTGAACTTTAGATCTCTAGCTTTGCCATTAAATCTTAGTTTTTATGAGTTTTTAACCATTAGATCCATAGATCTGCCATCTTAGACAGCAGATCCATTGCTGTTCTGAGATTTGGCCCCAAAAAAAGCCCTAAATTTTAAATTTTCGAGTTCGTTTCTCGTTTTCCGTGCACGGCTTCCGCCTCGCGGCTTTTTTCCAGACAGTCGCGCGGTCCATCGCGACTTTTCTGCATTTTTCCGCGCGGTCCATCGCGGCCTTTTTTCAGACAGTCGCGCGGTCCATCGCGACTTTTCTGTGTTTTTCCGCGCTGCACACTGCGGCTTCACGGCCTTTTTCCGCGCTGTCCATCGCGACTGTGCGCCCAAAACCTGCGCGGTCCATCGCGACTGTGCGCCCAAAACCTGCGTGGTCCATCGCGACTGTGCGTCCAAAACCCGCGCGGTCCATCGCGACTGTTCGGCCAAAACCCGCGCGGCCCATCGCGGCTGTTCGTCCAAAACCCGCGCGGCTGAATTTTTTCATTCGGCCATCCCGATTTTGAAAAATATTTTTTTACTGTACTTTCTGCCCATAGCACATTTTTTTTTACAGTACTAAATTCTGCACATTTTCCAGATTTAGAAAAAATTTTACTATTTAAACATGCATACACAGAAATCTTTTTAAAAATTTTTTCAAGAAAGTGAAAGAAAGATTCATTTTGGCATTCTTTATCTAGATTCAAATTTTTTCTTGATTACTTCTTTAGAATCTTGCCCTTAGCAAATTTTATTGAAACGAAGAAATCCATTTATTTCTTTTAGAAGTTTATTATTTGCTTTCATAAATCCAAAAAATCCATTATTTTTTGAGTTATTTTTGAAAAAGCAAATTAATTTCTTTTAGTGAAAAAAGTCTTAAATATTTGCTCGTTATTTTTCGAAAAGTCCTTTATTTTTTGAAAAATTTCCCTTAAAGCATTTAATTTTTTTCAAGTTCAGTTTACAAACCTCACGTGCACTCACACGATCACTTAATTGAACTAAGACTTAAAACTTACCCTAATTTGAACACACTCTTAACCCCACTTGGGGAACACAAAAAGAATTCTTGTAGCTAGGTAGTATTGGGGGGATAGGTGTTCCAATAACACCCCTCAGTTCATACATCTGAGACATAGAAGTTGTCCAATTAGGGAGCTAAAATCTCTTAGTACTTTTTGGCGCGGTCACAACCGGTTTGTGGGAAGGCCTCTCCCCTAGGAGGGTTGAAGTCGCGAGGATGGTTCCGGAAGCCTGAGTGGGATACCGAAACCCATTCAGTAACCGAAGGGCTACCATTCGCAGTTCTCGGGATATCCCTGTATTGGGATATTGCGATCAAAGGACCAAACGGCAGATTTACCTTTTCTCGACGCGTCATGAACGGAGTATCCTAGTAGCCTGTCTTTTTAGGATTGATTACCCGGTGTCCCTCCCGGTAGGGGGATATCTAGCCGTTGTCTCTACATTCATATTGTCTGACTTGGATTTCATCACCTTGCAGGGGATATCGTCTGTTTGAGTCACAATACTTTTAGATTAGGTGTTTGCATGATCTTTACCACCTTTTGAGTCTAGTTACACCTATTTTTTCTAGGAGCCGCTTGCATGTTGGTATTCTGACCGGTTGTTGCATTCCTCCACTTATTGTAGCACAGCTGCTAGGATAAGTGCATTTTTTGAGGATTGATTTTTTGGCCTGTGAGCCTTCTTTTTTCACTCCCCTTCTTGCACCCTTGGTTGCATTAGGGTTTTGAGTCTTTTACATTCATATATCACCACCTGATACTTAAAACAAATTTTTACATAAAAAACATATTCTCACCATTGAGAATTCTAGACGTTCTCGTCGTCTACAGGGCGAACTCCCAGAGTTTAGTCCACTTGGCTCTCCACGTCACGGACGCAGAGCATTGTCCCTTGATTCGACACATCGTCGATCATCTAGACGGTCATCCGATTCTGACATACCCCACTTCACCTTTGATTTGGAGGTAGAATCCGAAAACCCCACAGAGTTACCACCGACCACAATTATGTCTGGAACACCAGAAGATCCACAATTTACATTAACCATAGGTCAGACATCCGCAAACCCTTCTGCGGGAATACCATCCATGGCAACATCCACCCCCTTGGGTATGCCCAATATGGGTAACACTCCACATTTAGGAATGCCTAGCACAGGACCACAACCTGTCATGGGCATGCCCAACATGGGGGTCATACCCCCTTCGGTTTCCACAAACCCTATCCCAGGAATCCCTAGTACGATTCCTAACCCAAGTGTCACTCCTGTTGCACTTGGGAATGCTATCCCAGGAATCCCTAGTGCGATTCCTAACCCAAGTGTAACCCATGTTGCACTCGGTAGTACTATACCAGGAATCCCTAGTGCGATTCCTAACCCAAGTGTAACCCAGGTTGCACTTGGGAGTGCTAACCCATATCAGGCCACACCTTTTGGAGGGCACATACCCGCCATACCTAGCATACCTATAGGAGCTACTGGACCCCTACACCATACCACAATGGCTAGGCAAATCCCGGTTCCGGTCACCACATCCGCTAGTCTACCGTACATGGCAAGTCTCAACTTGCCAGATTTAGCTAGGCTTACGAATGACCCCATTAGGCATGATCCTGCTTGGCCCCACATGCCCACTAAGCTTCCCTATGACATCCCTAAGTTTGAGGGAAAGGCCGGAGAAGACCCCCAGAACCACATCATGTCCTTCCATTTATGGTGTTCCTCCAACTCCATAGTGGACGACTCTGTCCGCCTCCGTTTATTACAGCGCACCTTCACTGGCTCTGCAGCCAAATGGTATATCGAGCAACCCCATGGGACGCATTCCACATTTACCTCCCTTGCCTCGACCTTCCTGCAGTTCTTTCAGCTACCGCTCCGCTATGATGCGGGCGTTGAGATCTTACTGTCTTGCAGACAGAACACAGCCACGCACATCACTGACCATATCCATGATTGGCGTCGGCGCCGAAGCCTATGCAAGATCAAATTAGACGACCGAATATTTTTAGACTGGTTCCTTAAATCCCTCCTTCCTCTCATTGCGAAGGATGTAGCATCTGAAAGACCCCAGTCTGAAGAGGAGGCCATCCTTAAGGCCCAACAGTTTGACCTTATCTATGCCCAGTCAGGTTACCTATACACCATCATACCTGACGCCCCACGAGGCGACTCTGCACGCGGTGACACACCGGGGGCATCACATGCCGCTGATGGCATTATTGGCCAAATTACACCGCAAGCAAAACCTTTCAGTATGGTGAGCACCATGCCCGCCCCAGACCTTTCTAGGGCTACATCCAGTTCCGGAGCGACAACTTCTTATGCTCCAATAAACCAGACCCATCATGTTCATGGACCCTCTTGTCCACAACATTGTTATGGCCAAGCGCCATCAGCATATGTACCTCCTACATACTATGCTCAACCTACGGTACAAAACCCCATGCAGTTTCCACAACAGCCCATGCATTACCCACAACCGGTTGCACCGGCTAACCTTACACCTCCACCAGCTCAGGGGTACCAACAACCCCAGCAGGCAACTGGACTACCTCCAGCTCCACCTGCATACTATCCACCGCAACCTGCTCCCGCACCTGCGGCTCCTCAGAATCCCCCCAATGCTCAAGGGCATGTGTACGCACAACAGCAGCCCCAATATCAAAATAACCAACGCAACCAGGGTGGACAACCCAACTGTGGAAGAGGACGCAACCGTGGAAACAATCAAAACCGTAACCAAGCTCCACAGCCTACTCAGCCCCCGCAAAACAATAACGCGGCGCCCGCTCATCAGAATCCTGATCGGCCACCTAAACAACCTAAAAATGCTAATTTACGGACAAACCATCCTTGTTCCGTTTGCGGTGTCTATGGCCACTATACCCACGCTTGCCCACATCTCGAGCGAGCTCGACGACTATGGACAAATGACGCCCATCGTCAAGGACAGGCGGCTCCTCAGCCACCACCCAACCCCCCACCACCTCCACAACAACCTTTGGTCCTCCAAAACCCCTTTCCAACACAAGGAGTAGTGAACACTCAGCCGTTAGCCCCCCAACAGGGCAGCGGACAACAACAACAAATAACTTACACAGCTCCTGATCAACCCATGTTTGATTCAGGTACCCACCACTTATTGATGATGTCCACCGCTGACGTCAATGTCCAAACCCGTCGAAATCAATACGGACCGACTGCTGAAGCCCCCCCCGCCGAAAAGGATACCACTGCTAATCCCACTGATCAGACATTGCGTATACCTCAGGTTCCACTTGATGGCGCTTCTAAAGCACCTCGCTTCCCCCTTCGCCGAATCAACAACAACCCCAATGCACGAGCTGCGTCCAATTACAACATCGTAGATGACTTAGCTCAATCTCCCGCAGCCATGTCTGCGTTAGAAGTCTTAAAAACCTGTCCTTCTCAGCGCAAGACTTTACTTTCCGCCATTGGGGCTATTGACCCAAATGATTCGAACTTGATGACCTTTGACTTAGACCAATCTGAACCACGGCTGCCTTCTACCATAGCAGTCCAAGTTTCCGTTTCTATTCGGAATCTTGTCATCCATCGATGTATCATCGACGAGGGTGCCTCCACATGCGTCATGTCCACTTTTGTTTGGCAAAAGTTGGGCTCCCCTGCTCTCCAGCAATCCACCACTGCATTGCGGGCCTACGACGGCCGGTCAGCTTAACCTCACGGTTTATTACCCAAGGTACCCGTCCAATTAGGTGGGAAGACTGTGCTCATCGACATAGAGGTCATTAACGCCCAACTAGACTATAACCTTTTACTTGGCCGCAGTTACATGTATGCCATGAAAGCGGTCGCCTCCTCCGTCTTCCGCACCATGATGTTCCCCCATGAGGGCCGCGTGGTCAAAATTGACCAACTCACCTACTATGACCCCAACGCCCCTGCAGCACCGGAGAATGTTCTCCCCATGATTGAACAACCCGCTTCTAGTGCTGTTACCTCCTTTGTGTCTTCTGTGGCACCCGGACTGTATTCGGATACACCAATGACCTCTACATTCCAGGCCATTCCACCACCGTCACCGGAGACCCAAGTCGCAAACCTCTGTACTGTTTCGCAAAATACGCAAACACCCGGCGGTCAACCACCATTGATCCCCAGTCACATTGGTGTTACACCCATCCACACCATCCCCTTCCTATTTCCTCCTTCGGGTGTAGTAAGCGCCCCGGTTATGGCTACCCTTAGCCTACCCGGGCTAACATTGGGATTACCCGTGTGGTATATTTCGCCTCCCGTTCGATTACCGACACCAGACGTCATCCTACAACCGGTACAACCTATTGTTACCACAAATCAACCTCCCCCTGGCGTCGCGATCCCTTCATCGGCAACGACACCTCCTCCTAACCTCCATATTCCTTCGTCGTCAATGAAACCTCCTCCGGGTCTCACGATTGCGTCGACGTCAAAGGATCCCCCTCTCCTTGCTAAGCCCACTGGGGGCAGAGGTCCACAACCCTACACTGCCATACCACCTCCTAAGGCAGCCAAACCCCCACCGGTGTTTCGAGCTCCCCCCAAATGTTCATTATGCGATGAAATTGGCCATCCAACTCACCAATGCCCACATTTACCGGCACTCCAAGAACATATGAATATGTTGGACGATGACATAGGAATCCCAGTAGTCAGATTAGAGCCACCTCTACAGCCTCGCGACAAATCACTGCGCACTAACCACCCTTGTGCTATATGCAGTGTCTACGGCCACTACTCACACCATTGCCCTGATCTACCAGACTATAGAGCAGCGCTGTACGAGTTAAACAATGCCGATTTAGAGATATCTCCTCCCCTCATCGAGGAGATTCACCCTCCACCATCATCCTCGTCAGAAGAAGTCAATACGATATATATGATTTCGACAACCTTCAAACCAGAACCCCTTGATTTATGGTCTGACTACTTCAATACTGACGAGCAGATTTTGGAAACACTCACTGCACCCGACTACCCTTGGGATGATATGCATCATCGCTCGTACTTCCTCCCGGAAGCATCTACCTCCACCGCATCCAACCAGCTATCAGTCGAGTCGAAAGACTTCATACCTGCTAAGGTCGATTGGTTAAAGGACCCCATCCCAGCACCGGATGCCTTTGAAGAAGGAAACATGTCAAACATTTCCCCCACTATCCAGATAGACATTTCCATAACACCAGGGAAACCTGAGCTCATCTCGCTGGGCGCATCTTGCACTCAAGCAGAAACTCAGGCATACAAAAAACTCTTTCAAGAGTTCCGAGACGTCTTCGCCTGGTCCTATACCGAGATGCCTGGTCTCGACCCCGCCATTATTGAACACCACATCGATACATGGCCGGAAGTACCCCCTGTTCGTCAGAAACAGCGACCTATTCACCCTGCCAAGCTCCCCGCTGTCAAGGCTGAAGTCGAGAAACTTCGAACAGCAGGTTTCATCTACCCTATTCCGTACACCACATGGGTGTCGAACCCCGTCCCTGTCAACAAAAAGCAAGGCACCCTTAGAGTATGCACTGATTTCCGCGATCTAAACCACGCTTGTCCAAAAGACAATTTCCCCACGCCATTCATTGACCAACTCATTGATGAGTGTGCGGGCCATGAGGTCCTATCCTTCATGGACGGGTTTTCCGGATACAACCAGATTCACATCCGCAAAGAGGATCAGTACAAGACTGCCTTTACCACCCCATGGGGCACCTTTGCCTATCGAGTCATGCCCTTTGGCCTTAAAAATGCTGGTGCCACTTTCCAGCGAGCCATGACCTACTGCTTTCACGACTTGGTCCATATCCTGCGGGTCTATCTTGACGACCTCACAGCGCGTTCCCGAAAACGATCAGACCACCTTAGCGACCTCCGGCAGGTTTTCCTGCGTTGTCGTAAATATAAAATCCGCTTGAACCCACACAAGTGTGTCTTTTGCGTCCCGGCAGGCCGGTTGTTGGGTTTCATCGTTTCCCAGGACGGGATCACCGTTGATCCCCTGAAAGTCAAAGCCATCTTAGAACTTCCCCCTCCTCGCATGCTTCGCCAGCTTCAAAGCTTGCAAGGTCGGTCCAATTTTCTTAGGCGCTTTGTTCCTGATTACGCCACCAAAGTCCATGGATTCTTACGCTTACTTCGTACCCACATACCCTTTGTCTGGGACGAACAAGCAGACACGGCATTCGAAGCCCTCAAGAAGGCTCTCACACAAGCCCCCTTGATATCCCCACCGGATTTTTCCCAAGACTTCACTCTTTACGTCTCGGCATCCGAACATGCCGTATCCGGAGTTTTGGTCCAAGAAGATGCTTCCCACAAAGAGCATGTAATTTACTACGTCAGCCAGACCTTGTCTGGCCCACCTTTACGTTACCCATATGAGGAAAGATTAGCCCTAGCTGTAGTCTTTTCCGTACAGAAACTACGACACTACATTTTGCTTAGTCATACCACGGTCGTGGCCGACTCCAACCCCATGGTCTACCTCCTCACCAGGAGACTCCTTCAGGGTCGTGTCGCTAAATGGGTCATTATCCTCCAGGAATATGACCTTACTTTCAAGACTCCCAAAAGCACCAAAGCCCTCGCGCTTGCTCACTTAATTACAGATCTCCCGTCCTCTTCGACATCACCCGTTATCCATACGGACCTGATTGACGAGCAGATCTTCGTCATTTCGTCGGACGACCCTTGGTACGGAGACATTTTGACTTACCTCCGTACGCAAAAATTCCGACCACACATCGATCGTGATGGACGTCGTCGCATACGACACCACGCACCCCGATACCTACTTATTGGAGATGTACTTTACCGACGCGGCGTTGATACGATCTTACGCCGCTGCCTATCCCATAGTGAGGCAGAACAAGTCCTCAATGATTGTCATAGCGGTGCCTGTGGAGGCCATTTCTCCGGCATGGCTACCGCCCAGAAAATCATTCGGGCAGGTTATTTTTGGCCATCGTTGTTTACTGATTGCATCACCGCAGTCAAGCATTGCCAGAACTGCCAGCTCTTTGCCCCCAAAGCAAGAACCCCCCCTGCCCCCCTTCATCCAGTCATCACTGTTGGACCATTCTGCAAATGGGCCATAGACTTCCTCGACTGCAACCCCCCGTCAGCCGGCGGTCACAAACACATCATTGTGGCCGTAGACTATTTCACCAAGTGGGCAGAAGCCATGCCAACCTATAACTGCAAAGCGGACACCGCGGCGCGGTTTTTCTTCAACCACGTCATCACTCGTTTCGGAGTACCACAACAGCTAGTCTCTGACCACGGCTCTCACTTCGAAGATGCCGTCTGGAAAGAATTATCAACCATGTTGAAATTCGAACACCATTTCTCTTCCGCTTACTACCCCCAAGGAAACGGCCAAGTCGAAGCGATCAATAAAATCTTGAAGACCATTCTCCAACGCACTGTAGACAAGCACAAGTCCAATTGGCATCACATGCTTTTCCCAGCACTCTGGGCTTACCGCACATCAACCAAAACCGCCACCGGTTTTACCCCTTTCCATTTAGTTCACGGTGTCGAATCTGTCCTCCCTATTGAGTGCCAGATCCCAGCTTTACACATCGCCGTTGAGCTCCTACCGGATACTTCCCCGATCGAGCAACGTTTACTGCTCCTAGAGCAGGCCGATGAAGATCGGCGCACAGCCATTCAAAACATGGAAGCCGCTAAACAAAGATCGAAACTAAGTTACGACAAACGCGTCCACCCAAGAACCTTTTTCGGAGGGAGACCTTGTCCTCGCTTACGATCAAGCTCATGATAAAACCGGAAAGGGGAAGTTCGTGTCTATGTGGCAAGGCCCCTACATCATACACACCTGCCTCGGGCAGGGGGCATACATTCTGACCGATTCAGAAGGCAACACCTTACGCAACCCACGCAACAGGTTGTACCTTAAAAGATTTTACCCATAGAAAATCTCATGGACACCATCGTCCATTTTTTAGTATAGGCATACGTTTTTCGTTCACAAAAAATTTTCAAAAAACCTAAATATTTGTTTTCCCTGCATGACCACAGATGGAGCCTCTTCCACTCTGCCATATCGGTTTCGCTGATGGTGCAAGCCGTTGGTCTCCCAATCTCGCCTCCGCAGCTTGGGTAATATACTCCCCTTCACATGAGTTAATTCACATCGATGGAGTATGTTTAGGTGCCGCCACCAATAATCAAGCTGAATACGATGTCGTGACCGGTCTCCTGGCCGCTGCTCTCCAGATGAGCATACGTCACCTCAACGTTTTCTTGGACTCACAGCTCCTAGTTTCCCAGCTCAACAATGATTACCAGGTACGCGATCCCTGTCTATTCAGAAAATTCCTGCGCACTAAACAAATGGTTAGACAGTTTGAATCCATTACATTCACACATGTCCCAAGACACCTCAATAGTGTAGCAGATAATATGGCCAACAGTGTCCTCGACTGGCACACCAATCACATCATGTCATATCCATAAACAAACATGCATCCAGGTGCAAAACATGTGCCTCCACGGGCATAAAAACAAACAAACCAAAATATTGCATCCATGTGCCTCCACGGGCATATATAAATCTACAAACACACTGCATCCACGTGCATAACATGTGCCTCCATGGGCATATACAAAAGACAAAGTGCATCCACGTGCATACACATCAAAATATCCAAAATATATCCACATATATATACGAACCAAATAGTCTACATGTCATAAGTGCCCTCAGCACTCGATATACACAAAATACATCTGTCATACAAAAATGCTTCCCCATATGCTCATGAGCATTTGGGGGCAAGTACAATGACGTCTAATCATCAGGATCCTCCGGATCCTCAGGATCCTCCTCCGGCTCCTCCTCCGACTCCACCTCCGCTGGCCCAGCCGGGTCACGACGACCCCGAACTCGCCGCTCGGCTGGCCCTGCTGGGTCGTCCCTCAGACGTATCCTCCCCGGTGCCGGCTCTGCCGGAGCATCTCCTCCACCACCCCCATGTCTCGCAGCAAGCACCGCTGCCCTCAACAACAGTGACTGCCACTCGGGCGGTGCACCGAGACATCCCTGCAAAATGTCCCGATCAAGGTCCCTCCAGCCATCCTCCGGAAGTCTAGCTACGATCCGGGCCAAAGTCCGTCGAACACCATCTATAGCATCGTCCTGAGGGCCAACCCCTCGCCCACGGGCTCCAAATCCTCCACCACGAGGAGGACGTACAGGTACTGGAGGACGCGCAACCACTATCGCCCGCCCCTGCCGAGCCACATAGTCAGGTGGTGGTACCGGACCAATATCTGCACAAAGCAAGTAGAACCATCAGATACTATACAACAGACATCATCATGATCAATCATAATACATATGGTATAAACATCACATAAGACACAAAAACATACCGTCTAAGCTCCAGGCCTGTCCTGGGGCACGTGGCATCTCCGGGTCTCCCCGGTAGTCCATACCGGCGTATGGATAGTCCTCGATCACCAGTGGCATCTGCTCCCACTGCTGGAAAAAATCCTCTGTAAAGAAGCCACAGATACCACCGCCAGCACGAGGCATCATCTGCCCCCACCTCATCATACGAGGCTCGCTAGGTAGACCAGCACGAACCGGTACGTGTGGCCGTAGGGTCGGCACCCGCTCAAAGAAAAAACAACATAAAAATGAGGCGTAACAGAACTCACCTCCCTCTCTCACAGCCTTGTCCAGATCTCTCCGGACACCGGCCAAGAACATCTGATCCCAAGCATAGTAAGTACCCCGTAGAACGGAGTCCACCATCACCGTCTGCCCCCCAGACATATGATGTGGTGCAGCAGCACCCAAAACCCTCAGAACGCAGGCACCAACGGCCCGCATATCCCACTCACGTAGGAACTTCAGACTGATAGAGCTGTTTACCAAAACAGCGTCATCCCCACAAAAGGTCTGTAAGAGGTCCTCCATATCCACGCCTGGAGGCAACCTCAGAGAGATATCACCCACCTCACCCAAGCGAGGCAAACCGGTCAAAAAATATACATCAGTGAGAGTAATCTCCAACCTCTCACCACCAATAATAAAGGCACCCTCTGCCGGCACCCACCACTGAACGAGCTTGTTCAGGAGTCTCCTCACTGAACGGATATAAGGTATCTGAGCGAACTTCAAGAGTCCGCTCATGGCTAAGGTCTGTCTCACCCCCCCATCATCCTCGATCCTCGCCACAATCTCGGCATCAATATCTCTCTCCCGCCATACGGACTGAGCCCTCTGCAACATCCTGCCAAGAAAACACAGAAAATTTTAGCCCCAGCATAAAAAATTTTCGAAAAAAATCTCATCGCGGCTTTTTCACAAAAAGCCGTGATGACCATCGCGGCTTTTCCACAAAAGCCGCGATGACCATCGCGGGTTCCATGAAAAAACTCGCGATGAACATCGCGAGTTTCGTCCAGACAGTCGCGATGAACATCGCGACTGTCACCCATGAACACGCGATGAACATCGCGGGTTCCGACCTCACAGTCGCGATGATCATCGCGACTGTGATCCTGAAACCCGCGCGGTTCATCGCGGGTTCCGCCCCGAAACCCGCGCGGTTCCACGTTCGAAAGTCAACGTGGAGTTTCGCGGCTTTCGGGGGCCCACTGCCAAATAAAAAAGACATAATTGACTAGGTTAAGGCGAATAGAGTTACCTGCAACTCGCTAAATCGAAAACCAACGGTGAAATCTCCCAGAAATGGAGAAAAAGCTCTGACTGCTCTATCAAACTCGCACGTGACAATGACAAGTCATATTGGGCCCCACGTCCTATTTATAGAAATTCCACAAACTTCAAACAACCATTGCGGTGTCATACGAAGTCCATTTCTCAAACCGTTGGTACCGTTGGGATCAGCACAGCGAGAACTTCATAGAGGTTCCTTCCGTTTCCCGTTTTTCCCGGGGTCCATTTTTGACCATTTTTTAGCCCCTCTCGTGGCCTCGGTTTGCGTGCCACATCGGCCGTACTCCGTTTTCGATGTGCCTTATATGGCCGGATTCAGTTTTCCGCGCTCGTGATGATGCTTGAGACCATTTCTCGCTCTCACCTTTAGATTTTCCGGGCATTTTTTCCCACGCCCCCCTCGTCGCCCCGGTTTGCGTGCCACATCGGCCGTTCTCCGTTTTCGAGGTGTCTTATATCGCCGGATTCAGTTTTCCGCGCCCTTGATGATTCTAGAGATCATTTCTCGCTCTCACCTTTAGATTTTCTGGGAATTTTTTCCACGCCTCCTCGTCGCCTCGGTTTGCGTGCCACATCGGCCGCTCTCCGATTTCGATGTATCTTATGTCGCCGGATCCAGTTTTCCGCACAGATTACGATGCTTGAGACCTTTTCTCGTCCTCGTCAATCCATTTTTGTTCGGTATAATTTTACCCCTTTTTCGGGCCGAGCAACCCCTTTTACGAAAAAGGCACTTAGGGAGTTTCTGTTAAGCTCTTTTCTGACTCCTAAAACAATGAAAAGATCGCCGAGCAATCTTGCTTCCTTTCATGCTCGATAAACGTATCTGAAAGGGCGTCTACCTGGTATAAGTTTACCCCTTTTCCGGACCTTGTAGACTAATTACGAAAAAGGTATACTTTAGTCACATCGGCTAGAAGAGTTCTCCATTCGCATCATTTTATACTTTTTCGGGCCTCGGAGACTAAACTTACGAAAAAGAAACACCAACAGAGTCCACTTACTGTTTTCAGACTCTCTAAACATGAAAGCAACCATGAGCATGCGCCGTCCTGGGCTCACAAAATCCACAGGACCGTACCATTTCAGAGCACACTTTTATCCCTTCTTGAAGCTCATTAAAACTATGAAGAAGGAAGAAGGGTGCCTCTTGGCGCCACGACAGATCATATCTACTCGCATAGCAGCTTCCCCATTTTGGTCGCCTTTGTTCAGAGTATTCTGCAGTATGTCACCCTGAAACTCCCTCGACAGCTACCATCAGCTTGTCCTCCCCCCCCCAGAGTCAATATATACCATTCAGTCAAAGCTATGATCCCTGCACCTACAAGTCAGTTCCCTACGCTGCCAGGTCAACCATGTCATCATGCTCTGAACAAAGGAAGTTTGAGTCTACCCATTTTTTGACCCAGCTATTTCCCATCCCCACAAGTATGTCAGTCCTACCAGCAGTACTACATCACTTCAGTTTACACCTCGCGCTCCTAGCAAGGAAACATCATTGCCTTGTTAGTTGCTGGTCTCCCTCTGTCGACGACAAACACATTTATTCCAGAGGATAGACCTAGAGGCCCCTGTGTCTTGGACTCATTACCATTTATGATGAGTGCCTACGAATCATTTCGAGAGGAATCATTACTGCCTCTCCAAATGGTTGTTTCTCACATGCTCGACTTCAACACCTTGATCGCATCGTTGAGACTCGCACAGGGTATTGGTCCGTTCACTTATTAGTCGAAGACCCCGGATACCTCCTGACTCCTCCACATTTGAGAGTCTTCCTATGGATAATATCAGTTACACTTTTCCTATAGTTATCCGGGCTGCGCATGGCGACAATATTCAGATTTACACCTGTTTCATACTCCCTTGAGTATACAGTTACATTTATTCCCGGATTCGACTCATAGTCTTTGAGTCCCTACAGATGTTGGACACCTTCAGTTTCAGCAGTTCCACAGTTGATCCAGTGTATCAGTTATTGAGATCATTCTTATTGAGATCATTCATGATCCTGAGTATATCCCACCATCATGTCCCCTCTGGACCATTATGATGTACCAGTATATTTCTTCACGTATTAGATCCCCCTTCTTGGGACTAATTGTTTTGTATATGCCTTGATACGAGCATGGGAATGCCCGCCTCGTCCTTTATCAGAGATTATACCTCATTCATATTGAGGCCATGTAATATTTTTTGTTTTTGCAGCTTCCAAGGGCCGTGGCTCCAGTCTCCAAACGGTCTCTTCTCTCCCCTAAAACCCAGAAAAAGGACAAAAGAACTATGATGTCTATCGGCCATACGATGAGCTCCTGCCCTCACACATCAGGGGGCAATCTGTTAACACCTAAAAAGTGCTCACTAGCTCATTTCCCTATTCACATGACCCATTTGTCCACTTTTCCACCATCTGAGCCTCTGAAACCAACAAAAGGTCACCAAAAGACCTTAGTACACCCCTTTTTCCATTAAAAAAGATTATTTTTCCAAGAAAATCATAAAAAACCCTCAAAAAGGGTCCAAATTCCCAAAAATATTAAAAAGGGAATTAAAATATTATTTTTATTCAAAAAAGGAAAAAGGAGGGAAAATTACCTAAACCATGTTGGTCAATACCATTGGTTTCCACAAAACCACAAATGGTATTCCTCACCACCAAAACCTATAAAAAGGTGGTAGGGGCTCCTCATTTCACATCCTTCCATTATCTCATCCTTATGCTGCTGAAATCTCCCTTGAGCACTTTTAGCCATTGAAGCAACCTTGGAGAAAGAGACCTATTGGAGTTTGGAGCTACTCATCTTGGGAGTTGCTCAACATCAACCTTCACCATTGGAGGTAATATCGCAAGCACTTGCTTGCCCCCCACTTTTCAATACAAAAATTATTTCTTATGTTTCTTGTTCTTGATTTTGAAATATTTACATTATTTGCTTAGATTCTTGTTTAGATCCATGAAAAGTATTGTTTATTTAGTTTATTGTTTTTATTTCTATTGAAACTGCTACTACTAGTTAGTAGGTGCCCATAGCACTAAGCTTGGTTGCAAAACCGAGCCAACAGGAAGGTCAATATTTATTCCCTAGACTCCAATTAGATAATATAAATAAACAAAAAGGATGTAAAAGAAAATCATGAAATTTCCCACCGGGCTTTATAGATCTAATTTGTAACAATGGAGATCGATATAATAAACAATAAGAATGTAGAGAAATCATGCAATTCTGTACTGAGGGCTTATAGATCAATTTGTAACAATGGAAATCGATATAATAAGGATGTACAGAAATCATGCCGTTCTTTACTGAGGGCTTTATAGATTAATTTGTAAACAATAATAAAATGACCCCTCTGCGAGACCATTTTGTCGATGTTTTACCATCAATCCTAATATCTAAGTTACAGATCAAGCATTATTCGACAGCGTTAAAACTATCATTCTTCCTTAAACACTATACTTTTAACAAATGGAGGCAGATAAATAACAGAAATTACTTAGAGTCTGAGATAACAAAACCTGGAACTTGTAAACCAAATGCAGTAGGAACAGCCACGTTCCTCCCAACCGTAGATTAGGTACAAACACCAAGTCTGTCCGCAATCACCCCCGAGCCAGACACATGCATGGAAAAATGTGTACAGTTAGCCTCAAACTCAGTCGTGTTTCCTGAATCCCTTGCCTAACACAGAGTGCTCACACAGCAAGTGGGATTCTCTCCGGCATACTCAGCAGCGTCCTGCCTCCTCACATATGCCATCCTTTTATAGTTTTGCCTAGGTCTTACCATTAGCAGCCAATTCCTCATGGAATTTTCGCAACTAATCAAATCCCTGATTTTCAGGGTGTTTCTAGTGTCTTAAATACACTCCTGACACTTGTTCTGGTTCCCCAGAGGCTAACTCTAACTTGTCCCCCACTTCTCCATGCATGATCTCCTCATTTAACTTGGCTGTTCCTGCTCATTCTTATATTAATATAATAAAATTGTTTGCTTACAACAGTCCTCCTAGGACTTAAGTCAGCCGATTCCTCATCTGGCTTCCTTATTACATAATCTCAAAAATAATAAAATGACATATACTCATATATCTAAATATATATATATGTCTATATATATATTTTTTTCTTTTTAAAAAAATCAAACATAATGTCTTTTCATCATTGGAGAGGGATGTCACAGAAGGCCAGGGCCCGCCTTCTCACAGAGATAGCCGGTTTAAGTAGGTAGAGTAGTTTAGTTTTACTTATGTTGTGTGGTGTGGAATGATTGCAGACATTATTGGTAGCTGTAACAAAGTTTAGCTTTCCTTTCTGGTAGTTTATAATTGCATCTTGAATAGCTGTAACAGAGTGGTGTGACAGTCGACTATGTAGGATAATTTACTTAATTGCATGTGTGTTTTAATCAGCTGTGACAACGACGCTCAATTCCAATTATCTTCTAGTTGTTTATGCTTTCTAGGATTTCTAGTAATTATCAGTTAGAGTTCAAGCTTGTGTTTTAATTCTGGTTGCTATTGTATCCTCAATTACATTCATAGATTAGACAATTCATGGTAGAATTACAGTAGCTATTGGATAGATCATTTTGGTAAAGATTGAATGATTTAGTTTGATAACTATAGGATTTAACTTCTTGCAAAAGTAATCTAGTTTCGTTTCATCATTAGATCATTAACTTGCTAGGCTGGTTTCTGTAGGGAAGTTGTTTCACTTTGGATTCTTGGATGTGTGAATTAGATTAGTGTTCTTATGGAATGAGTTGGCTGGACACATAGGTAGGATCATTATTTACATTCAGCAAATCAACTGCTTGATATGTTTATGCATAGACTGTGCTTATTGCCTTTGAAATAAAAGACCTTCCTGGGTTTGACAATTTATATTGACCATTCTGTGTGTTAGCTTTAATTAACTGACATACAGGGTGACCAACAATGGCTTCTCTAGGAAAGTATTTATAGGGAAAGATTTCAATTTGGTAGGCTTTAATGCAAGATTTACGTGGCACACTGGGATTAGCCCATTGTTTAATAGGTATATGGCTTCTTAAATGTGGGAGAACGATGGTTAATGAATGGTGGCGGTAATGACCATTTAAGGGGAAGAGAGGGGGAATGTGCTGCAATGGGAAGTGGTAAACTATAGACCAATAGTGGTTTCAGGATTGAGAAAAATCATTTTAAGGAATCCACTTTTCGAGTCCTGACTTAACTAGAAGCCACCACGTGTAGACAACAGTTTTCTTTCAGGAGCAGTCTGAGGATGTTAAGGTCCGAGAACTTTAGGTGTCTTGAAGTCAGCTCCATCATCAATCTTGCACCTTGACACCCTTAAGATATGCTTACTATGAATGCATATTTATATGTGGATCCAACTTCTTCAGTCGGTTAGCTGTCCAACAGCCTGTGCTCGGGAAAAACTATAGCAGTTTCTTTAGAGGCTTCAGGGCTTTGAAAAGCTATTTTAGGAAAACCACTTTTCGGCCCCTAAACGATTATGAGGATGACGTGTGTAGGTTGTGGTTTTCCTTCAGGTGCCGTTTGAGGACATTAAGGTCTGAGCACCTTAGGTACCCTGAAGTCAGCTCTGCCATCGATGATCTACCTTTTCTCCCTCGAGATGCGTGCCAGTTAGTTCAACTTTATGGGGTGAGCCTACTTGCTTTGTTGGCATTCCTGCTTAGAAGAGACGATCCTATTATAGGGCAGCCTAGCTACCTATGGCCTCTCTTGCTGACATTATCCATACTACCATTAGCGTCAGCGGGGAAATCGTTTTTCATCGGAAGAGGTTGAGAACAATATACTAGTGCCTTTATATCCATTGGGTTATCGATTCATATTTGTCCTTCAATTTTTAAAAATAAAGCAACAAAGAATAATGAGAAAGAAAATGACGAGATGAGCATAGCCCTTACAACATAAAAGGGAAAAATATATGTTACATATATGTACAAAGGATCCATTAATAGAGTAGGACCGAATTTTAACAGTGAAGCAGATGCTTCAGGGGTCTCCCATTTGCAAGGGTTCTGAATATTTCATCGTTTAACTGATCCCATTCATTTATGTCCTTATTTTGCATTACAACGATCTCGAATGGACCCACCCATAATCTATTAAATTTTCTATGGTTGGCTATTTCTTCCTTCTTGACTTCTCATTTCAAAACTAGATCTTGATGTTGATAGTTTCGACTGGTAGCCCCTGGATTGAATGCTATTGTACCTTTGTTATGGTGAATCCTAGAGAAACTTCCTAGCTGCTTCCTATTCAGCTGATCTTCTATCAGTTGATGGATTCTTCTTTCCCTATAATTTGTGTCGGCATGTTTTGTTCATAAGATAATGGGCGCGATTGTATCCTCAGGAGTAAAACAAACCATTAAAAAATAATTTGTGTAACCAGGATTTATGAAAACAGAAGTTTCTCCTGAGGCGTCCTTTATCCATTTAGGGGATCCCTTTGTAGCTGTGATCCATTTTATTTCATCCATGTTGCGGATGAGTCTACAAGTAAAATGTATTCTGCTCATAAAGGATTGTTCCACCTTTTTATTTCTTGGGAGTTCAAATGATCTATTAAAGGTTATTCTATTTAGATATATCCTTGCATTATCCTTGGGGATAAGATTCCTGAAAAACTTCTCTTCATCCTCTTCTCCTACTTTGGCTTCCATATTGGTGTTCCGGGATATGTCCACAAGGTATAGGAAGCATTTTATATGTCAATCATTTTCTAAGATTTGTAGACTTTTCATTTTGTTGAGAATAGACGGGTGATGTCGTAATTCCATTTATACTTTAGATTTGAACTTTTGGGAGACTTGGAGGAATTTTTAGTAGCTGGATAGCCTAGAAAGAGGGTTTCAACAACATCTAGTTCATTGTGTTTTTTTGTTTCCTCTCCTATAGGTGATAACAGTCCTGAGCCGGTTCCAGACTTGTCTTTCGCTGTTGGTCCCTTGGGATATTATATCTGTACTTGATCTCATTAATTTTTGGAAATAAAATTTGGCTCATGTTGCAACACAATCTCTTTTGATTCAAGGTATCCTAATGACATCATGTAGCATCCCATGTCTTCATCACTTTCATATATAGGATAATTTGTTGGGTTTTTTTGTTCGCTTACTACATATTCCAGCATATATTCCCTGTATAACCTCTTGGTTTCTCCAGTACAAACAAGTATCTTAGTGTACTTCATATCCATCTGCATGACTCCGCCTAGTCCTTTTTCCCAGTCTCTTGATAGAAGCATACCATACTTCCCTGGAACATCAGCCACAACTACATCCATAATGACTCCTTTGGTTGGTATTTGAGCAAGGTTGACAAGAAAGTCTTTTATCATTCCCATACACTTTACGTTTTTGGAGTCAAAACTATATAAGTCATGTTATGGCCTACTGATTTCCAATCCCAATCGTTCCATGATGACTTTTGGCATCAAACTGTGGGATGCTCTCGAGTCAATCATACAGTTGTGAAGGAGTTTATTATGAATGTTTAGGGTCACATAAAAAGGAGTGGTTGGTTCCTTTTTGTTGCTACTGTGAGGGCCATACTTGATAGCTGGGATTTTATCATTTAAATTTATGGAAGACGGATCGTCCATACTTTCATCTCTACGAAAAAACTTATGAACCTGTTTCTGATATGTAGTATTTTTCATCCGTTCTAACAAGGGAATCGATGTTTTCAATTTACTCAATTCATACTCCAGATTGAAAGGTGCAAGGCCTTCATCATAAGCTTTAGGAGGTAGGTATGATTTCTGATGGGGGTTAGTGCCTACTCTGATTTGATCCTTTGCTGGGTCTTTGTCTCTTAACAAGAGAAGGTCTTGGGGAGACTTGGCTTGGGGTGGTTTCAGAGGAGAATTATTGGGAGGGATGTGATTCCCTCCCTTTTCTAATCCGAGTCTTGGTCTCTGGTCATGGAAGTAAAGGGTATTCATTTGGAAATGAGTCATCTTCTTGAGAGCATTTGAGATTTTGGCTACTTCGATTATATGGGAGTGAGTTCTCATAATTGTTTTTGGTAAGATGCATGAGATGGGATTCTTCCTCCATCCAATTAAGCTGCTCTTCAAATTCTTCATAGTTCGCTTCCTTTGAAATCCCTACCAGATTGCTTTCATGATCATGGACAGGTGGCATCAATAGTTGTTCATCAATCATTTTTTCTGTATAGTCCATTTTAGGGTTATAGATTCTCCGGAATTGAGTAGGATGATGAGTAGGGTTTTGCTTATTTGCACTTCTATTTTCTAATTCCATCTTAGTAAGTTTATTTGAAAAACGCTTAATGATGCGAGTCATTTCATCAATATTTGTTTCTCTAGAGTCTTTAATCTTTAGAAAATGACTCTCTTCTTTAGCCTTTTGTTTCTCATTCTGCTCGATATCACTGGTTAATTTTAGCTTGCCTCCTACTCTCAAATTTCCTTCAAGCACTATAGCGTCATCTTGCATTATGCTAAGTGAGAGAGATTTTATTTCTCTCAAAGTGATGGAAAACTCTGAGGGGAAGGACCCTGCTTATGTTGCTCGGGCCGCAGCTTCAGTGGGTCGAATATCGTCGGGGATTCTGAAATATACTTTGTTGAATCTCGCAGTAAATTCCACCACATTTTCAGAGTTGCTCTTCTTTAAGGCACATAATTATGTTCAATAATAGAGACTATCACGTTTAACTCCCCACTTCTTGACAAAGGTGGTTTCCAGGATCTCCATAGTGCTGATGGAGGGATTGGGTAGTGATATGAACCATCTTTTGGATTCTCCTTCCAATGACTAAGAAAATAATCACATGAACACATCAGCATGTTCGATCAGGATATTGTCAGTGAAATCTTGGAATCGGTCTACATGATCTTCAACAGGCATGCCCTTACTACCATCATACTTTGGTAGCAACTTCAAATAGTGGTTAGGAATATCATTCAAGGGCGTGGGCAATTGCAGAGGTGCATGTCGTCTAGCTACCCATCTGAGTGTTCTGTGTTGGTTGTGGAGCCAGATCTTCTAGTCTCATAGATGATATTGTATCAGCTGTGTTTGTACCCCAGTTCTATATGATATGTAGGTGGACTGTACACTCACCCCAGCGGGGGGGCATCGCCCCCCCACGGGGTTCCAGGGGGGCCCATCCACCCTGGCTGGGGGGTCTCGGGACCAGCGGTCCCCCGGCGGGGGTTCGGGGGCAGCGCCCCTGAGAAATGAGGGTTCGGGGGCAATGCCCCCGAAGAAAATTTTTGGGGCTGTTTTCGCCAGCTGTTTTGTGGGCCCATGGTTTTGGGTATCCTGTGGTATTTTCCCATTGTATTTCCCTTATAAAAGAAAGACATTGTAATACGGCTAGTGTAGTTGATGTATTAGGTTTTATGCATTGTAAAGATCTTTGAGATCTGGAGAGAGACTGTGAAACAAAGAAGAGGAAGTGCAGCGATTGCGTTGTAGGTTGTATTCCTTCGACTTGCTGGACGGTAATAATAATAAGGATTGGAAAATTCAGTGTGGACGTAGCCCAAGTTGGGTGAACCACGATATATCTGTGTCTCTCTTGTAATGTGTATGTGTGATTATATTTGCATTTCTGTTTATTGTTATTGCTCTGCGATCCTGTTTTTCTAACAATTGGTATTAGAGCCAAAGGTCTATTTGGCAGTTAAACCTGCAGGAAGCTAGGGTTTCTGGTTCGAGTGGGAGCAATGGCAGAAGAAGGAAAGTTTAAGGTCGAGAAGTTTAACGGCCAAAACTTCGGGTTATGGAAGATGCAAATGGAGGACTATCTATACCAGAAGGATCTATTCCTACCGTTGGGAGGAAAAGCAAAGCAGCCGATGACTATGAAGGACGAAGAATGGGTGGTTCTTGATAGAAAGGCTCTGGGAACAATACGGTTGAGCCTGGCTTCGTCGGTGGCTTTCAATATCTCAAAAGAAACAACAACAAAGGGTTTGATGAAAGCATTGGGTAAGCTGTATGAAAAACCCTCGGCTTCCAACAAGGTATTTCTAATGAAGCGTTTATTTAATATGAAGATGTCTGAAGGTGGATCTGTTACTGATCATTTAAATGAGTTTAATACGGTTACAAATCAGCTAAGTTCTGTAAGTGTGAACTTTGATGATGAGGTTAGGGCTCTTCTAATCTTGTGTTCATTGCCAGAAAGCTGGAATAGCTTGGTCATGGCTGTAAGTAATTCTATCTCTAGTTCAAACACCTTGAAATTTGATGATGTTATTGGTGTTATTCTTAGCGAGGAAATGCGAAGAAAAAGCACAGGTGAGACATCAGGTAATGCGTTGACCATGGAGAGCAGAGGAAGACAAAAGGAGAGAGGAAAGAGCCAAGGTAATCGTGGAAAGTCTAAAACGGGTAGATCCAAGTCCAGACTGGGAAAGATAGAGTGCTGGAACTGTGGAAAGAAAGGACATCTGAAGAAAGACTGCAAATCTCTAAAGAAGAAAGGAGATGCACAGAAGGAAACTACCCAGGAAGCAAATGTAGTAGGTGATGTGTTACAAGATGCTTTGATTCTTGCATTAGATAATACTAGTGATTACTGGGTAGTAGATTCAGGAGCTTCATGTCATGCTACACCCCATAGGAAATACTTTCATGAGTATGTTCCTGGTCATTTTGGACATGTTTTATTGGGTAATGATGAGACATGTAAAATTGTTGGAATGGGTAAGGTATGGATAAAAGTTAAGAATGGAATTGATTGGTTGTTGAAAGATGTTAGGCATATTCCTTCTTTGAAAAGAAATCTGATCTCAACAGGGCAGTTGGGAGATGGCGGCTGTCTATCTACGTTCGGAGAAAAGTGGTGGAAGATCACTAAAGGATCAATGGTGATAGCAAAAGGAGACAGAGTAGGTACGTTGTATTTATGTTCTCACAATACTGACCATTCTATCTCTTTAGCTTCCACAGGAACAGATACAGCATTGTGGCATCATAGGCTTGGCCACATGAGTGAGAAGGGGATGCAGATTCTCCACTCAAGGAAGTTGCTGCCGGATTTGAAGCAGGTAAGTTTGGAATTCTGTGAAAACTGTGTTTATGGAAAACAGAAGAGAGTCAGATTTCTCAGGGTTGGGAAACAGAAGAAGAATGAAAAATTAGAGCTTGTGCATACAGATGTATGGGGACCAGCTCAGGTACAATCTCTTGGTGGCTCTCATTATTATGTTACATTTATTGATGATGCAACTAGAAAAACTTGGGTTTATTGCATTAGACAAAAATCTGATGTGTTTGCTACTTTTAAGAAGTGGAAAGATTTCGTTGAGAATGAGACAGGAAAAAGGTTGAAGTGTCTCAGATCTGATAATGGAGGTGAGTACTGCGGCAAGGAGTTTGATAGTTACTGTTCATACCAAGGGATTCGTAGAGAGAAGACAGTCCCAGGAACACCACAGGAAAATGGTGTGTCAGAAAGGATGAACAGAACGATCATGGAGCGTGCAAGGTGTATGCGACTGCATGCAAGGTTTCCCTTACAGTTTTGGGTGGATGTTGTAAATACTGCTGTTTATTTAATAAACAGAGGACCTTCAAGTGCTTTGGATGGTGGTATTCCAGAGGAAGCATGGACAAATAAAAAGGTAAACTACTCATTTCTGAGAATGTTTGGTTGTGAAGCATTTGTCCATATTGATAAAGAAAATAGAACAAAGCTTGAAGCTAAATCCAAGAAATGTACCTTTATTGGATATGGGGTTGATGAATTTGGTTATCGTTTATGGGATTATGAAAATAACAAAATCATCAGGAGTAGAGATGTGATATTCAATGAAAAGGTCATGTATAAAGATCAGTTGCAGGGAAAGAAACTGGAAAAGGAAAGAACAGAGTACATAGTGCTTGATGAAGTTAAAGAAAATGAAGTTTCGAAGGTGCCAGAAAATCAAGAGCAGCAGCAAGTACCTGAAACTCCTGCAACTGTAAGAATATCTACCAGGTTAAGTAGACTCCCTGAACGATACTCTCCTTCAATGTATTATTTATTGATGACTGATTCTGGTGAACCAGAATGTTATGAAGAAGCAATGCAGGTGGAAACTAGAAGGAAGTGGGAGCAAGGCATGAATGAGGAGATGGACTCATTGGTAGGAAACCAGACTTGGGATTTGGTTAAGTTGCCTGCTGGTAAAAGAGCATTGCAAAACAAATGGATTTACAGGTTGAAAGAAGAAGAAGGAGGTAAGAAGCGGTACAAGGCCAGACTTGTTGTAAAGGGGTTTGCACAGAAGAAAGGTATAGATTTTGATGAAATATTTTCTCCTATTGTAAAGATGACTTCAATTAGGACTATCTTAAGTCTAGTGGCGGTAGAAGATTTGCATCTTGAACAATTAGATGTAAAAACAGCTTTCCTCCATGGGGATTTGGAGGAAGAAATATATATGCAGCACCCACAAGGGTATGAGTTCAAAGGTAAGGAGGATCTGGTATGCAGGTTGAAAAAGAGCTTGTATGGTTTGAAGCAAGCTCCAAGGCAGTGGTATCTAAAGTTTGACAGGTTTATGACAGAACAAGGTTATAGTAGATGTCATTCTGACCACTGTGTTTATTTCAAGAAGCTAGACAATGGAAGATATATTATCTTGTTATTGTATGTGGATGACATGCTTGTTGCAGGGTCTGACATGCAGGATATAAATGTACTCAAAAGGAAGCTAGCTAATTCATTCACGATGAAGGATTTGGGTGCTGCAAAGCAAATCCTTGGTATGAGAATAATGAGAGATAGGAAAAATCGCAAATTGACATTGTCTCAAAGTGAGTACATACAAAAGGTGTTGGAGAGGTTCAGAATGCAGAATGCAAAACCTGTAAGTACACCTTTGGCTAGCCATTTCAGTCTAAGTAAGGAAATGTGTCCCAAGACACAAGAAGAGACAGATTACATGTCCAAGGTTCCCTATCAATCAGCAGTTGGCAGCTTGATGTATGCCATGGTGTGCACAAGACCAGATATTGCACATGCAGTGGGAGTTGTGAGCAGATATATGAACAATCCAGGTAAAGAACATTGGAAGGCAGTACAGTGGATTCTCAGGTATTTGATAGGTACTACCAATGAGGCATTATGTTTTGGAGGTTCAGACACTGTTCTATAGGGATATGTTGATGCAGATATGGCAGGTGAGAAGGATAGCAGGAGGAGTACCACAGGGTATGTGTTTACTATAGGTGGAACAGCAGTAAGCTGGATTTCGAAACTACAGAAGGTTGTTGCACTTTCAACAACAAAAGTAGAGTATGTTGCCATTACAGAGGCTAGTAAAGAGATGATTTGGTTACAGAGGTTTATGGAGGAAGTGGGTAAGAAGCAGAAGGATAGCAGACTGTATAGTGACAGCCAGAGTGCCATTCACCTTGCAAAGAACTCAGCATTCCATTCCAGGACTAAACATATACAGCTCAAGTACCATTTCATACGCTCTGTTCTGGAAGATGAACTGTTGAAGCTGGAAAAGATACATACTAGCCAGAATCCTGCAGACATGTTCACAAAGGTAGTGACCAGAGAGAAACTGAGTTCGTGCTCGGTTTCAGTTGGCCTTCTAGCATGAAGGTGAAGAGGATAAATTTTCCAAGTCCAAGTCCAACAAGTGAAGCAGTGGTGGAGTTGCTGTGATCAGTCTCCAAGTGGGAGATTGTTGGTTGTGGAGCCAGATCTTCTAGTCTCATAGATGATATTGTATCAGCCGTGTTTGTACCCCAGTTCTATATGATATGTAGGTGGACTGTACACTCACCCCAGCGGGGTTCCAGGGGGTCCGGGGGCCAGCGGTCCCCCGGCGGGGGTTCGAGGGCAACGCCCCCGAAGAAAAATTTTGGGGTTGTTTTCGCCAGCTGTTTTGCGAGCCCATGGTTTTGGGTATCCTGTGGTATTTTCCCATTGTATTTCCCTTATAAAAGAAATACATTGTAATACGGCTAGTGTAGTTGATGTATTAGGTTTTATGCATTGTAAAGATCTTTGAGATCTCGAGAGAGACTGTGAAACAGAGAAGAGGAAGTGCAGCGATTGTGCTGTAGGTTGTAATCCTTCGACTTGCTGGATGGTAATAATAATAAGGACTGGCAAATTCAGTGTGGATTTAGCCCAAGTTGGGTGAACCACGATATATCTGTGTCTCTCTTGTAATGTGTATGTGTGATTATATTTGCATTTCTGTTTATTGTTATTGCTCTGCGATCCTGTTTTTCTAACATTCTGGGTGGTGATGGTGGTGGTCCTTCACCTCTTCCTCTTGACATGATGTGACTGGCGATTAGCTTCTTGTCCTGCAAAGATATGATAGATTTGGGTGGATTTGTATGAGTTGAAAATTCTTCGCTTATAGCAGGAATATTTTGAAATCTAGGAGAATCAGAAGGAGTGTGAGGGTTTTGGGGAGAAGGTTCTCTTTCAAGGGTTTGGTCAATTAATTCTAATTCAAGGAATTGTAGGCCAAACAGAGGTGGAGAGAAACTTCACCAATGTCCTGGTGAAGTAGAATGATATTTTCCACGTCTATGTCTCTAGGAGATTGAATCTTGTAAAGCCACAAATTCTTCGTGGCTAGGGTTCTGGCAGGTATGTCTTCATCTAGATGATAGGTTTGCTACTCTGGAGTCACTAAGTGAATTACAGCCTGCAACCTAGTTTCATCCAGTATGGAATTAGGAGCATACAATTTTTTTATTTTCCCGAGGGAAGATTTGCTTATTGCATGCTTCCCCGGCAATGGCACCAGAAAATATGTTAGTCCCAGAGGCGTTCTAAGGATGCTTTTGTTGATGTATATGTAACTTCGGAATGTATTTCACATATATGTATATTGTATTCCTATAGAGATGTTATTATTCCTCTATACATAAGTGGTTGTATTCCTATAGAGATGTTATTATTCCTCGATACGGAAGTGTCGTCATTTATATTGTAAGTGTCGTAAGTTATACTTGATGGGTTATTAGACCACCTTGTTGGGGTCGGCCCTGTATAAGTCATGTGGGTCAAAGGGTTATTAGACCACCCTATTGGGGGTCGGCCATGTGGGTCAAAGGGTTATTAGACCACCCTAATCGGGGTCGGCCCAGTCAGCATTATGTTAAGTGGTTAAGTTGAGGCCGACCTAGTTGAGTAAAGGTCAAGTCAAGTTAGTGTATAAATAGAGAGTGTGTCTCTCTCATTTTACACATTCTATTCTCTCACTCACACTTGGAAGAGTTGCGCTCTTGTGGAGGAGGAGGCTCTGCTGCTAAGAGAAGACTATCTCTTGTATTATGGTTGTATCATTGCTCTATCTATCTTTGAGGAAGTTATTGGGGTTTTTCACCTTTATGGTTTTCCCCAATTAAACTCTGTGTCTCTTGTGTGCTTGCATTATTGTGTCCACGATTGATATGCTGTAGATTTGTTGTACATGTTGTTCTCTCAGTTAAGATCCTAGATCATATTGAAGTAAATTCTGAAAATTTAACATGGTATCAGAGCTAGCCTGAAAGAAGGCATGATATGGCATGTTTGACACTTGTTGCACTTATGATGCTAGGGCTTGATATAGCAAAAACCAGTCATCGTAGAACTTTCACTATAAATCCGTTTTGGCGAATTTTTCGTATCTAAAACTTTTACAGGTCGAATACTAGATCCCCATGTACCTTGTGTCCAAAGGAAAAACTATAATTCGTTGTACTTTGTGATTTATGATCTGTACAATATAGGGTTTCTTCCTCTTCCAGATCTGAGTCAAAATCCGGTGACCTTGGGACAAAGGTCATAACTTGGGCTAGGAAGCTCCAAATGAAATTTCGTAAAAAGTGACAGGTAGTACACAGACTGTAATATCTCACGAAAATTGTTTAGAGGCAGAAGCTGAACCAGTGACACGTGGAAAACCGTACAAGTTCGCTCTCTTGTATTATCCCATAAAAATGTCACATTGCGACACTTGTCATAACTCTCTCTCAGAGAATCCAATTGAGGTCAGACCTGTTGGGATGGAAAGATAATAGGTCGGGCTATCTCAGGGAGAATTTTCAGACCCTTTGGATCAAAAATTTTGTAGTTACACTAGAAACAATCAGGTACATATTTCTGTCAATACAAAATTATTTTTTAGTACCTTCATTCATGGCTTCCGGAATTTAGGGCTTCGGATAAACTTGGATTTTTTGTAATCGGAGACCACGGCTGGATGCTACTCATCAAAATAGAAATTTAGAGACCAAGATTAGATTTTTTGGTTGGGCAGAAGGCCAGGCTTGATCAGACCCTAGTTCGGGACTTTGATTTCAAAAGTGGAAAATTAGGGCCTCCGCAAAAATGGGAATTTTTGAAATCTGTGACCACGGCTAGAAGCTCCTCATAAAAATAGAAGCTTAGAGATTTGGATCAAACCTTTTGATTGGGTAGAAGAGTGAGATTCATCAAACCCCAGTTCAGGGTCATGTCCAGTGAATCCAGAAGTTTCAAAGGCAAAATTGAGGCGTGAACTTTGCAGTTTTCAAATTCTGAATATACCAGCTTGATTAGCTCATCAAGGCGCATGTTTTTATCCTTTCGGAAGTTTGAAATTCAAAGTTTGAATTTTTGGGGTTTCTCTGACAAACCCTAATCCAGCTCCAGGTCCAGTTCTTGCAAATCAAGTGGATTGGGTTAATCCTATAAGAAGTTGGATTGGTCACCTACATAAGTGAAGAAGTTCCTGTTTCAGAGGGAGATGAGGCTAAGGCCTTACATAAGAAGATTACAAGCGATCTCGACAGGTATGACTCATCGAGGTAGGTTTCGAGATTTGTTCATGTTTAAGTTTATGGTATGCTTGTCTTCATGATTATTATGGTTAGTACAATCTTTATTTGAGATTTGTTGTATCACCTTAACAAAATTATGAATGCATGATAGAAGATATTCATTGGTTAGGGTGTTGACACTTATGATTGTACTAATGCATTATGGTGTTTTATGAGGTTTATGTTGTTTTCTAACATAAAAGGTACACCAAGAAAGTCAAATCATGTTCTACTTCAAGAACATATGATCATGGTGACATGAAGACAAAGATTCATCCATTGTCATGGATCACATAGAAGATCTACTTACGAGGTATGTATAACTTGGTTCTACAATGGTTAAATTATGAGACATGCAGGTTACTAGCACAAGTCACTGAAGAGAACCAGAAGACATTATGTGGGTATGTTAGACATATCTAGATAGCATGCTAATCCAAGTATGTTTTTCCTATATCAAGCTAGAATCCTACCTTGTGTTAGGATCTTATACTGTTGTGTTGTTGATAATGATTATTCATGAAGTCATAGGTTTGAACAGTCATGGCTATATGCATATTATGTTTCTTACCATAATTGATGATATGACTAACCAGAAGAATCATGAAGGTATAGGTATGAGTAATCACGGGGTTATGCAATGATGATTTAACTAATCAGAAGAGTCTTATGATCAAATAAGAATATGCATGTGTAAAAGAAGACTTCTTTGAAACCTTGAATACCAATGTTTATTATCTGTGAATGATCATGACTATACATGTTTAAGACTAATGTGTTTTGATAGTATTAAGATTATACTAATAAATGTGTTATTATGTATGAGACCTCAAGGATAACACAATGATGATACTAATAAACATGCATAGTGATTAAGGATGGATGTAAGTTCAAGGACAGGTAATCCAGGAAGCAAAGATCAAGAGGGAGCACACTCCAGTTGTTCCTGCACGAAAACAAAGGAGCACACTTCAGTAGTTTCTGCAAGGATGCAGATATTCAGAGGGAGTTGACCACTTCTCACAATCCACATCAGAATAGAGTTGCAAATATTCAGAGGGAGTCCACCCAGCAACCAAACAAAGATAAGTATTTGAATTGTCATTTCTTACATAATGTTATTCAATGATGTATATGCTTATGTTCCTAGAATTAGGTTGTGTATTATGCATATTAGAATAGTTGCATTGATGAACAGTATACTACCAATATACATGGGTAAGTGGCCTATGGAACTGTACAACATTCCATTGCTACTTATCTAGAATGAAACCTCTTTGCTGACATGTTAGGATTTGTGCACACTCTTAACAATGTTCTGGTAGAGATTGGAATGCATCTAGAAAGTTATGGAATATGGATAAATGTTGTATTGAAGCATTGGCTAAGATAATTGCATGACTGTATGACATATTTCTTTATGTGTAAGAATTTGTTCTGAAAACTATGAGATATTTTCTAAATCATGCAATTTAACTTGTTGTGTAGGAAAGATAGTATACCATCACCTACAAAAGAAGGACTACAACATTTGTTCAACAACAAAGTTATCTATTCAAAATATTGTAGATATTGAAGTTCCCTGGATCTGGGAAGAATGCCATGATTGAGGAGTACCAATCGATCATGAAGATGTTTGGGATGCAGTGACAAAGGGTAGCGTGTAGTGACTTCCAAGAGGATCTACAAGATCAAGCATGCTGCAGGTGGTAGCATAGATATTTTTGCTCCTGTAGCCAGATACACTTCCATTAGATCCGTACTTTCTCTAGATGCAGTGATGAAGTGGAAGATACACTAGATGGATTTCAAGACAACCTTCTTGAATGGTGTAGTTGAAGAAGAAGTGTATGAGGAGAAGCCACTTGGTTTAGAGACACATGACAGGGATTCATTTATGTGCAGAACTTGGTAGGATAGGCAGATTTCTATCCAGTTTGGGCTTTACCAAGAGTAAAGCGGATTCCAACCTTTACTACAAGGTTGAGGAAGGCAATCTAGTGGTACTACTATGTGGATGACATGTTTGTAACAGGTGAGGATAGATTGATTGCCGACATGCAGCAGAAGCTTGCTTCCAAGTTCGAGTTGAAGAACTTGGGCATGATGCACTATTTGTTTTTGGCATGGAGGTGTGGCGGAATGCAGATGGAATCTTCCTTGGACAAGGGAAGTATGCAGTAGAGATCTTGAAGAGGTTCGGGATGATGGACTGCAAGGCTATGGCCACACCTATGGCATCAAACTTGAAGCTTCTGTGTGATGCTTCATCTGAGCTAGTTGATATCACTATGTATCGTCAGATGATTGGGTCCTTGATGTACTTGACGAACACGAGACGAGATATTTGCTTTGCGGTTAACACATTGAGCCAGTTCCTGACGGATCCAAGGAGTGTTCACCGAGTTTTTGTAAAGCATATTCTGAGGTACCTGAAGGGTACAGTTGATTATGGGCTCAAGTATGATTCGAACCAAAAGTTTAACCTGCAGGGTTATGTTGATTCAGATTAGGCAGGCAGTGCTGCAGATAGGGATCAAGTGTGATCTCTTGGTTTAGCAGGAAGCAGTCCTGCGTAGCACTGAGTACAGCCGAAGCTCTTGTATGTTGCGATGGATGAGCAGGTTACAGATGTATTAACCAATCCATTGGCCAGATTGCAGTTCGCTAACTTCAGAGAGAGGCTTGGTGCACTTCAAATCGAGGTTCCTTCCAAAGGGAAGTGATGAGTCCGAAAGATGCAGATGCACATGAGATTTTCTGACATGGTTGATGTGTTCTCCCTTGGTCATGATGTAATTGCTGAGCCATTTTTTTCATGGTGGTAGATGTGTTCTCCCATGGTGAAAAAGTAAGGGCTGGAGCCTTCCCCGAATGGTGGTAGATGTGTTCTCCCATGTCATTGGTGTAAGTGCTGGATAATGTGCATCTGGGTTGTGCTTCGTGGACGATGAGATGATCTGAAGAGGACGATGCTATGATGACCAGGAGGATCATGGATGATGAGCATCAGGACGATGCTCTAGTTACTTCTCTGTGTATGCATCATGTTGGATGCTTGTTATAATCAGTTGGATCATTGCATCATGTTGGATGCTTGTTATGATTAGTTGGATCATTTATGTATGTATGCATCATGTTGGATGCTGGATATGATCAGTTGGATCATTTATGTGGATACATTGTGTGGATCATGTATCTGTGTATGTATCAAGTGGATACATTGTATGATCAGCTAGATCATGTATGATGATATGTATCAGGTAGATACTTGGTATGCATTAGGTGGATGCAGTGTATGATCAGGATGATCATAGATGATGAGCTTCAGGATGTTGCTCCAGATGACATGCAGCAGGATGTTGAAGTGATGATGATCAGGATGATCATGTGTACATCAGGATGATGTATGATGAGTATCAGGATGATACTTTGTGGCCGTGGATCAGGTTGTGCAGATTAGCATGTCTAGGAGATGCTATAGGTCGGAGTTGTGTACCTGTAACAGCCTAGGATGCTCTTTCGAGACATTGCTCTGGGAGGACATGTAATTTGTGCCCTGGGAGATTTCAGGTCACAGTTGTGTACCCGTAACATCCTGAGATGCTCTTGCGAGGTTTTGTCCTATGGCATGTAATTTGCTCCTGGGAGATCTAGACAGGATGAAAAAGGCCTCAGATGCTTCAGCCAGGTTTTGCCATGACCACATATAATTTGCTCCTAGGATATTTGGATAGGATGAAAAAGGCCTCAGATGCTTCAGCCAAGTTTTGTGGTGCACCACATGTAATGTGCTCCTGGGAGATCCGATAGGTAGAGCTGTGTGCTCACAACAGCCTGGGATGCTTCAATGAGGTTTTGTGGTGAGATCACATGTAATGTGCTCCTGGGATATCCAACAGGTAGAGCTGTGTGCTTGTAACAACCTGGGATGCTTCAGCCAGGTTTTGTGATGGGTCACATGTAATGTGCTCCTGGGAGATCCGATAGGTAGAGTTGTGTGCTCGTAATAGCCTGGGATGCTGCAGCCAGGTTTTGTGGCACACGTAATAAGTCCCGAGGATTCCACAGTATGGCTAGTGATGATGAAGACCTGCAGGTGGTGGGCCTACATCCAGTATGAAAAAGGACTGGCTCTGTAGAAATTCCTATGATGAGTAGATTCAGAGATTGATTGAGATAGCAGAAACAATGATAATGATGATGACTCGATGACGATTATCCAGTGACGATGATCCAGAGAAGAGGAATTGTGCTAGAAGACCTGTGTCGAGAAATAACTTCCTAGTTAAGAGGGAGTGTTGATGTATATGTAACTTCGGAATATATTTCACATATATGTATATTGTATTCCTATAGAGATGTTATTATTCCTCTATACGAAAGTGGTTGTATTCCTATAGAGATGTTATTATTCCTCTCTACGGAAGTGTCGTCATTTATATTGTAAGTGTCGTAAGTTATACTTGATGGGTTATTAGACCACCTTGTTGGGGTCGGCCTTGTATAAGTCATGTGGGTCAAAGGGTTATTAGACCACCCTATTGGGGGTCGGCCATGTGGGTCAAAGGGTTATTAGACCACCCTAATCAGGGTCGGCCCAGTTAGCATTATGTTAAGTGGTTAAGTTGAGGCCGACCTAGTTGAGCAAAGGTCAAGTCAAGTTAGTGTATAAATAGAGAGTGTGTCTCTCTCATTTTACACATTCTATTCTCTCACTCACACTTGGGATAGTTGTGCTCTTGTGGAGGAGGAGGCTCTGCTGCTAGGAGAAGACTATCTCTTGTATTCTAGTTGCATCATTGCTCTATCTATCTCTGAGGAAGTTATTGGGGTTTTTCACCTTTATGGTTTTTCCCAAGTAAACTCTGTGTCTCTTGTGTGCTTGCATTATTGTGTCCACAATTGATATGCTGTAGATTTTTTGTACATGTTGTTCTCTCAGTTAAGATCCTACATCATATTGAAGTAAATTCTGAAAATTTAACAGCTTTTAGAACTGTGCCTGGGAATCAATAAAATTTGCTATGTTCTTTTTCTTAACCAAAATCACATTGACCATAAGATAAAACATATAGCCAATCTAGAAATAATGTGGGCAGTATTTCAATATGCCAATTACAAGAAGTTGAATGAATTGATGTTAATGGAATGGAGCAAAACAAAGGTACTACAAAAAGTAAATATTTATTTTATGTTATAGAATAACATACTAAGCCTAAGGGATGAATTTAGTAGTTTAACAAAAATGATTACAGAACTAAACTTGAAAAATATGAGGATATTATTTCCAGATAACCAAACATGAATACTTCTCGCCATAATCATCCTAGATGCAATAATTTTAAGCTTGCAACACTCCTATTGAAAACATAATGAATTCATAAATCATGAGCAGTATGAAAGAGACAAATTAACAGGAGAAAATAATACTAACTGAACATATCAAGAGTTTGAATCCATAAAACACCAAGATCGGGAAAAAATTATGTTAGTCTTTACATATTGATCGGAATGCAAAATATCAGAAGTTACACTTCTTACAAAAAGAGCCGACCATTGGCCATTTCCTTTTCTACTATATATATCCTTTAGAGATCTTTACAAATTAAGTTGTTATAAAAAAAAATTTATAGCCCAATGGCTTATACATTTCTATTCAAACTTTCCAACAAAATTTGTCACTAGAAACAGTCTTGAGGACTATTGTTGACTAGTATGCTAATGAGATTGGGACCCACTCGCTTGATAAGGAAGAACGCCATGCTGAGAGGAAGAGGATTTTGTTGCTGGTTGCATGGTCAAAGCTAGGATGGTTGCTTGCTTCTTGGTGAACTGCTCTGACTGCTTGATTGTGAGAAATTTAGTAATAACCTTCCAGTCTTTACCCATAGGGTAATTAAAGAACTTGAGCTCTCTAAGAGATAAGTGCATCTTGGTACAATGCTCAAAAGAGGCCTTAGGGAGGATTTTAAAGATAGCTTGGAGGTAGTTAAGTATTTTAAAATTGGAATGTAACTTGTCCACGACCTCTTTTCCGCTGAGCTCTTGCATAGTATCTGTCAAGCAGATCTCAATGTTCCTTGGCTCTGTCATCATGGAAATATGATCCTTTTCTGGATAGATATCCCCATTTCCATCCCAGAAGGATGGGAGACCAAGGGAGAAGACTGTCTTGAATAACGCATTAAATGAGTGCACGTCTTGTTTCAATTGAGCTGCCATGTCGGCAACATTCTGATCCAACACTCCCTTAGTAATCATCTTATTTGCTTCCATTATTATTTTTATTCGATCTTGGACGGAATAAATTCAAAGTTCTTCAAAGGTTTTCTCATTTAAGAATTCAATCACTTCTCGGCCAGACTCGACCTTTTTACTTACACTACTTTTTGCGGATCGTGCATCTTGGGCGACAGTTCTAGAAATCTTGAATTCTTCTTGACGTATATTGAAATGGATCCACCGAGAGCTTATCAGAACTTCCACCTCCTCCCATATTTCAACTTCGGCACGTCTAATTAAGGGCTTTCTAGTTAGTTTCCTAGATAGTTCATGAATTTCATGATGGAGTTCATCATTAGCTTGTTGTATCTCCGATATGAATTGATCTCTTTTAACCAGCTTTGCATTCACACTGAAAAGTTCATCACATTTGGCCCTTAGCTGGCCTTGTACTTTGTTCAGCTTAGCGTCTTTAATGGTCATTTAAGCTATCTCTTGAAAAAGCTTGTTAGTAGGATCTGAAGCTGAGGAGGCTTGGAGTGATGTTTCCTTCTGCTGGAGAATCTCCTTATTCTTCTTTCTTGACTCCTCCAATTCACCTTCCAAGGAGACAATCCTCTCCTTGAATGTTTGACCATCAGTCATTGATTTTTCCAGTTCTAGTAGTATTGCGACCACTTCCGTAGTCTATGAATGCTCAGTCATGGGAATGTTGGGCCTTTTCTTCAGGATGGCGGCCTCCTTATCATTCTCCTCTAGCATGGCATGTAACGAAGCCATATCGCTCATATTTTTCACCCATTTAATGATTTTTTTCTCCAAGTTAGTTATTTTCAACTGGTTGGCTTTATTAGAAGAATTTTCATTCCTAAGTTGCTTCTCTAGCTTTTGTACCACAACCTATAGCTTGTTCATGCTCATAGTGTATTTACGCATGTCCCGATACACTCCTTTGCTTGTCTGTCGATGAAGCTCCATAATATCCTTGGACGAGAATGCATCCAATTTCAATGCTACTTAAGTGGTTTTAAAATTAGAATGTGCTTTCTTCCCTCTTGGCACTATTTTCTCTAAGATAGCCATATTTAGGGTTCCCTCTTTCAGATCCAATGCTAATAACATCTTGGACTGCTTTCCAGTGTCAAGCTCACTCTTAGGAAACAATGACTTCTCTAGGTCTATGTTGTCATCTTTAATCTGCGCATAAATCCCAAACATGCCTGCTTTGACAGGGGACGCGGTAACCAAAGCTCCTTCTCCTCTAGCATGGCATGTAACGAAGCCATATCGCTCAAATTTTGCACCAATTTAATGATTTGTTTCTCCAAGTCAAATATTTTCAACTGCTTGGATTTATTAGAAGACTTTTCATTGCTCAACTGCTTCTCTAGCTTTTGTACTACGACCTGTAGCCTGTTTGTGCTCATAGTGTATTTCCACATGTCCTAGTACACTGCTTTGCCAATTGCCTGTCTGTCGATGAAGCTCCATAATATCCTTGGACGGGAATGCATCCAATTTCAATGTTACTTGAGTGGTTTTAAAATTATAAGGTGCATTCTTCCGTCTTGGCACTATTTTCTCTAGGATAGCCATATTTAGGGCTCCCTCTTTCAGATCCAATGCTGATAACATCCTAGACTGCTTTCCAGTGTGAAGCTCACTCTTAGGAAACAATGAGTTCTCCAGGTCTATGTTTGCATCTTTAATCTGCGCATATATCCCAAACATGCATGCTTTGATGGGAGACGTGGTAACCAAAGCTCCTTCCATAAACTGATTTTCCTGATACTAAGGCCATATTGCAGATGGGAAACTATCAAGGACGACAGGTGTCATAGGAGTAGGTGTTGGCATAACCTTTGAGGTTGTGCTGGACGTACCCTCTAACCTCAACCTTTTTGTCTTCAACCCCACACTCCCCGATTTTTCTTTTATGGTTGCAGACATAGGATGTGATGTGTCTCTTTTCCCCAGCATATCCATCTTAAGCAGTGTCAAAATAATTGGTGTTCCCGTAGCTTTTCCAGGGTCCAAAACAGCCTGACATTCTTCCCAGCTATTCAAGTTGGCCATCTTGTCCAACAAGGGATGTGGAACGTGGAGATAAGCGAGAGAACGAGATGCATGTATTTTTTGAGAAATGGTCCCCCTGGAATCATAATTGTGTATCATGCTTATAGGAAAGTTGTATGAAGCTAACAAATCCTCGAATTCCTTTTGAGTGGATCTGCTCCTTACTTTGAATGGTTCCGCCTCATTGGGGACTTTGAAAGCCATGTCACTGTTCCCTTTCGTAAAATGTACATCACCACAGTTAAATATATGACGAATGTATTCTAGTGCAAATAGCCAAGGAGTCATGAATATGGGTAACTTGTATGGAGCCAATTCTACCCCATACACTCAGATTTTGGTGTGTGTATCAAAGTAGAACCAGTCGTCCATAGCTTCATTTGGATTAAGCTGTAGAAACTATTTGCTTTTTGGAAAAACCCTTAGTGTAGGTGCATCAAACAGTAGTGTATAAACATTGGAAACGACAATGTCCACAAACATGGCAAAATATTTCTATGGGGTAGCCGTGAGAATGGACCTATCAAGATCACCCTTGCGAAAGAACGTTTTTTTACTATAAATGATCATGTACAGGAGAATAGAGTAGAAACGAAAATAATTCTTGGATGGAAATCTCTTGAGCTGGAGATGAATTGATTGGGTGAGGAAGGCTGACCATTCCAGTTTGACAAGGGGTCTCCTGTTGAGAAAGGTTCATGCTATATAACAAACCCAACAAGGCATCATCTATTACAATGTCATTATCATACCCGAGAAAAATACATATCATTGACAAAACCAGTTTAACAGAATCTACAAACATATCTAAGATAAACATGGAATGCTCACCTGACAAACTACTCTCAGGTGGCAATAACAAATCGATGAAGGAATCCTTATTTTCCGTGGAGAGCTCTCACATTTTTTTCATTAGGACTTCCTCATGAAACTGAAACCTTGAGGGATCTTCGCCGATGTCTGTTAATTCCATGATAAGATCTTTATTTATAGGGTAGACTACGTTTCCCAGTTGGGAAACAATGACCTTTCTTTCTGGTACATAACACCCTGGACACCACTGTACCACCTCAAGAAAAGGTTTGGCTAGAGGGAGAATCATTTTAGCCAGCCCAAACTTCCATGTATTGAAAATATAATTTCCCTTCTTTGCTTGTTCCTCAGTATCACGGCCTATCTGTTGTAGGTTTTGGAAGGAAGAGATGCAGTCATAAAAATCAAAGAACTCGTCACTGAGGTGGTCCTCAGGACTGCTGGTCGTGGATGCGGAGACGATTTTGGGAACGGGTACAGAGGCCATGCTAATGTAGGGGTATAGCAGGGGAAGCTGACTCTGAATTGCTTATGGATCCTCGGACCAGAAAGGTGCAGAGAATGAATATTGAGGAGCTTGGATCTAGCGGAAGAGTGCGTAATGGCTTCCATGGAAAACTATTTATAGGGAAAGATTTGAATTTGGTAGGATTTAATGCAGGATTTACATGGAACGCTAGGATTAGCCCTCTAGTTAAGGGGTAGGTGGCTTCTTAAATGCGGGAGGACGATGGCTAATGAATGGTAGCAGTAATGACTGTTTAAGGACGGTTTAAAGGGAAGAGAGGGGGAATGTGCCGCAGCGGGAAGTGGTAAACTGTAGACCAATAATGGTTTTGGGATCTAGAAAAATTAGTTTAAGGAAGCCTTTTTTTGGGACCTGACTTAACCAGAATCCTCCACGTGTAGACGACAATTTTCTTTCAGGAGTGGTCTGAGAATGTTGAGGTACGAGCACTTTAGGTATCCTGAAGTCACTTCCGCCGTCGATCTTACACCTTGACGCCCCTAAGATGTGCGTGCTTCCGATGCATATTTATGTGTGGAGCCCACTTCTTCATTCGGTTAGTTTTCCAATGGCCTATGCTCGGGAAACACTGTAGTGGTTTCCTTAGAGGCTTCAGGGCTTTGAAAAGCTTGTTTAGAAAAACCACTTTTTGGCCCCTGAACGATTCTGAGGGTGACGCATGTAGGTGGTGGTTTTCCTTCAGGATCCATCTGAGGACGTTAGGTTCTAAGCACCTTAGGCACCCTGAATTCAGCTCCGTTGGGATGATCTACCTTTGCTTCCTCGAGATGCATTCCAGTTAGTGCAAATTTATGGGGTGATCGTACTTGCTTTGTTGGCATTCCTGCTCAGAGGTGACGATCCTATTATAGTGTAGCCGAGATACCTTTGGTCACTATTGCTGACTCTATCGATACTAACATCATATTTTCAAATTTTATGACTGAGATTTGTTGTGATGTTTCAAATAAGCAACTGCATGAGATTCAACAGTTAAAGGGTCTTAAGGTTCTTTGAACAAATCTTTGTGTTTTCTCAATTTTTGTGATTAGAAAACTCTTAAATGGATGAAAATTATTTATATATAATTCCTAATATTATGCAATCATGGATCCAAGAGAAACATATAACTTGAAGCAAATGAATCTACCACAAATTTAAGAAAATTTTGAAATATATGTCAATTTGGGCTATTTTTGGAGGTTTTTAGTAAAACATTCCAAATCTAAGGAGCTCAAACCCTCCCAAATTTTCCTTAGCTAGTGATAAATGGATCCTAAGAAGTTTTAGAAGCTTTTTGAAGGTCTTAAAGTACAAAAATAAAGTCCCAAAGCTTCCCTAAAACAATGAAAATTTAAAACTAGGTGTCTTTTCAAGGTTCTTCTTCATGTTTTTTTTAATTTTTGTTATTTGCAAATTTTGAAAGGAGTCAAAACTATTTCAAATATCAGTCCTAATCCTATCCTATCATGAACCTAACAAAAAAATATGGCTTTAAGCAATTGGATCTAAGACCAATTTAAAGAAAATTTGGAAAGAAATGACAATTTGGGCTATTTTTAGTGGTTGTGGGAGTGAAATTGCCAATCTAAAGATATTAACCCAAACTCTTCCAAAATTTTCAAAACTTTTCAAAGTTAGTGATAAAATGATCTTAAAATATTTAGAAGCCTTAAGAATTTCTGCAAATGAAAAAATATAGGCACCAAACAGCCCAAAAACAAAGACATCTCAAAACTAGTTCATAATTCATGCAAATATGAAACAAAGAGGCTTTGAAGCTTACAAAAGTTTGAAAATATCCCAAATATTTGGCTAAGGAGGATCAAAATGAGGTTTGCACTCTGATATAATGGATTCCTAAGACCATACAAGAATAAAATATCAGTAAAACAAAGGAAAGAGGGAAGAATTGGGCACAAATCTCAAGAAAAACCTTCAATGCACTCTCTAGCAAAGGAGGGTGAGATCTAGCTTCATCTTTGAAGTTTTTGAGAGTGTAGGAGTGAATCTAGGCCGGTTTTGAGCCTATAAACCTACAGCATAGGTTCTTTAAGGGATATTAAGGCATTGTTAGAGTAGATCTGAAAGTTTAGAACACCAAAAATAAATAAATTTTCAAGAAAAACCCTTCAATGCACTCTCTATCAAAGGAGGTTTAAATCTAGCTTCATCTTTGAAGTTTTTGGGAGTGTAGGAGTGGATATAGGCCATTTTTGAGCCTACAAACCTATATCATAGGTTCTTGAAGGGATATTAAGGAAAATATGGAGTAGATCTGAAAGGTTAGAACACCAAAAATGAAGAAATTTGTAAGAAAAATGAGAAAGTTTCAAGAAAAATCAATTAGTAAGGTCGCCAATCTAATAATAGATTTTAAGGTAGTGTTATATCTACTTTAAAACAAATATATTACAATGAAGTAGGTGAATATTCAATGTCATAAATCCACAATCATTTATCATCCCCTAACATATTTAAAATCATGAATTAGAAGAGAATTGAATTGTTTCATATTATGCTAAAGAAGAAGATACATACTTGCAATCTAGCTTGATGTGCATCCTTTCTCCTTTTCCATGAGCTATCCTTTCTCCACCCTTTCCTTTGATGAAGATTCCAAGATTTCTAATCCTCCAAATATATCCATCATGTCTTTGCTCTTCCTTTTCCCTCCTCTTACCATGCCCCACATGCCTTTGTTTTATAGCATTGGGAAATGTGCTCTCAAGTTTCTCTTTTCAATGTGGGATTATCCATTTTCTTGTTTTTTGATTTTTTTGCTCAAAAACCCACTCTCCATAGTATTTTAGGCTTTTGTTACAACTTTAGCATATTTAAGTATAATTAATGCACTTTTGTGCATTTCTTCTAACTATTTGACTTGTGGAGCTTAGATTTGAGCCTTTAATGAGTAGTTCAATCATTGAACCTTGTCTTCTTAGGCTATCTCTTTCATCGCTCAATATTTCTGATTGTGGATGTAGTGATTAGATAAGAGAGGACTTGTTCTCTTGTGTACTTGTCTTTTGTCTTCATTTTGTAGGTGCATAGTAAAATATGTTTCTTCCCCTCACTTTGTTAAGGGTGTAAATTTGATTGTTAACATCTTGATAACTGATCGGGAGCAACATTGTGTTTTCCTAGCTTCACTATAACTTTGAATTCAAATTCTTGGGACAGGAGCAGCCATCGACAGATGTGTCCCCCCAACAATGGCTTGTTGACTAAGTAACGCAAAGAAAAGTGATCTGTGAAAAAATTGAAGGCACTCTCCAATAGGTAGTGTCGGTACTTCTATAATCCATATTCCATTTCCAAGCCTTCTCTCTCGGTTTTGGTATAATTCTTCTCAGCTGTAGATAATTTCTTGCTTGTGGAAGAGATAAGGTGATCAATGGCTCCTTCCCCAAGATGATCTAAGATGAATCCCAGTGCTACTAATGATGCATCTACATGTACATGGAATATGCATGTCAAATTGGGAAATATGAGAATTAGGGAAGTCACCAGTTCTCCTTCAAAATATCCAGCACCATTTGAAACTCTTACGTCCATTGATTCTTCATTTATTTTCACAGCAACTCCTCCAAGGGAACTATTATGCTAGCATAGTTTTTATTGAACTTTTTGTAGTATCCTGTATGTCCAAATGTTGTAATTAATCCTTTCACATGTGTTGAGGCTGGGAGATTGACTATGACTACAATATTTTTCGGGTCTACTAACAGAACTTATTTGCACACAACATGACATGGTAAGATTCCAAATAGGGTGAAAGAAATGCACTTCTTCAAATTTAATGAAATCTGCATCTGAATACAACAATCTAGCATGAGGCACAAGACCTGTAGGTGATCTTTTCGAAAACTAAACACAATCCAGTCATCAAGATAAACCTCTAGAAAATTATGCATGAATTCTTTAAATGTGGCTACAACTATTCTATAGAACACAATGGGTGCATTCTTAAATCTAAATGGCATCACTATGTAGGAAAACGATCCCCATTCATTTACAAAGGTTTTTTTGGTTGGATATTCCTCTGCTATGCACACCTGATGGTACCAGAAAATATATCAATAAATGAATAGGCTTCATGAACCCCTGTGTTATCTAGCACCTCATATGTGAAATTTGTAGGGAACTGATCGTGTATGCATGCAACATTAAGGTTGTATAGATCGATGTAGACGCATATTTCTAATGTCTTCTTGTCCTGGAACACCATTGGACTAATCCATTCTGATTCGTCCACTAGAAAGATAATCCCTGCATCCAACATATGATATATCTCTTTGCGCACCTTCTCTTTATATTTAGGGTTCAATCTATAAGACCTTTTGTTAATTGTCTTATCTCCTTCTTTTAATTGAATTTTCATTTCTCTGAGCACTCCTGCAATTCCTTTCATTTGAGAGAAGTTGTGTAAAAATATCCTCGTACCCCTTCAATAAATCCACTATCTATGTGACCATTTATTAGTCCCAGTAATCTCGGATTATGGCCAGCTTAGGCTCTTGATTTGTTCTTATATTATGCTTCTTTGTTTTGAAGGGCTCCAAAAATTCAGGCGAAGCGCCGAGAGATGGCTCATCCTGCACATTGCGTTCTCCCATGGTTTCCTTAATATGTACTTGGAGCAAATCTTCTTCTTCATTTGGTTCTTTGATATCTACTTTCCAACAATATATAGGTATGTTCAGCCTCACCAAGTCCTAATGGTAATCATAGACAATTCTCTGCGTCATATCCTAATGTGGTATTCCTCCAAAGTTAACTTGCTTGATTTTATGTAGAACTTTGGCCAGGTTTAGATATCTTGTATTTAATTGGAAAGTGGTAGTAAATTCGGTAGACACTTTATCCAAATAATTGGTCTCTCTTCATCTCTCCTGTTGAACATACCAAATCCGTGGTATGACATCCAATGTACAATAAACTCTATGTACCCACTCACTATGTGGTATGTCCTTCATTTCCCATCTGTGCTGATAGAATTCAAGATGTTTAATGGGGTTCTTGTTTCCCTTGAATCTGTTCAGTAGTTCCAAGTCAACAAGAGGTTGGAATCTCTCCTTAAGATAGGTTTGCACTATGTCCGAGTTGTTCAACTCTTCCTTGTGCATTTTCCACCAATGCGCAGATGATCCTTGTTAATTTTTTACCATTAATTCAACATACTGTAGGATCTTTACTGAGAGAATAACATGTACAGCATATCAAGTATAAAAATGCATATTAATCACACCAAGCAATCACATGAGACAATAGACACATAGAGTTTCACTAGGGAAAACCATAAAGGTGAAAAACCCCACAACTTCCTTACAGATAGAAAGAGCAATGGTACAGCCAAAGTACAAGAGATAGTCTTATACTAATAGCTACTCCTCCTCCTCAACTAGTGCGCCACTTTCTGCGTGATATAGGAGTTAATAATGAGATAATCAAAACAGACATCTCCCTATCTCTATTTATACATGAGTTGTCCTTCCCAATAACCTAGTAGGGATGACTTGTCTAACTCGGTCTAATAACCCATGGTTAAACTAATCAGGGCCGACCCCACACTTGGTGGTCTAATAACCCATCACAACAAGTTATGACACTTGCGACACTTGTCAATACAAATGACGACACTTCTATATAGAGGAATAATAACATCTCTATAGGAGTACAATATACATAGGTGAAATACATTCCGAAGTTACATATACATCAACACTCCCTCTTAACTAGGAAGGTATTTCTCGACACATATATGCTAGCACAAGTCTTCTTATCTGGATCATCATCAGTGAATCATCGTCCTCGAATCATCGTCATCTTCACTACTATTTCTATCTCAATCAATCTCCAATCTACTCGCCATAAGAATTTCTACAGAGCCAGTCCTTTTTCATACTGGATGTAGGCCCACCACCTATAGATCTTCATCATCACTAGCCATACTATGGAATCCTAAGGACTGATTACAAGCTTACTGCTCAACCTATCAGATCTCCCAGGATCTTTTACATGTTGACCTTCACAAAACCTCCTTAGAGTATCCCAGGATGTTACGAGCACACTGCTCTACCTGTCTGGATCTCGATAGAGCATCATAGGATGTTACAAGCACACCACTCTACCTGTCCATATTTTAAAGGATCTTTTCTATGTGAACTTTTGCAAAACCTACTCAGAGAATCCCAGGATGTTACGAGCACACTACTCTACCTGTCTGGATCTCGATAGAGCATCCCAGGATGTTACAAGAACACCTCTCTACCTGTCTGAATTTTAAAGGATCTTTTCTATGCAAAACCGTAGCAAAACCTACTCAGAGCATCCCAGGATGTTACGAGCACACCGCTCTACCTCTCTGGATCTCGATAAAGCATCCCAGGATGTTACGAGCACATCGCTCTACTTGTCCGGATTTTAATGGGTCTTTTCTATGCTACTTGTAGCAAAACCTACTGAGATCATCCCAGGATGTTACGAGCACCCTGCTCTACCTGTCTGGATCTCGATAGAGCATCCCAGGATGTTATGAGCACACTACTCTACCTGTCCGGATTTTAAAATGTCTTTTCTATGCTACCTACACAAACTTTCCACGGCCACAGAGTATCAACCCAATACTCACCATACATCATCCTGATGTACACCATCACATGATCAACCTGATCATCATCATAGCATCAACCTGATGCATATCATCTGGAGCAACATCCTGAAGCTCATCATCTGTGATCATCCTGATCAAACAATATATCCATCTGATGCATACAAAGTATCTACCTGATACATATCATCATACATGATCTACCTGATCATATAATTCACCCACCTGATATACATAATGCATCCACCTGATACATACATAAGTACATGATCTACATGATCATACAATGCATCCACCTGATACATACATAAGTACATGATCTACCTGATCATACAATGCATCCACCTGATACATACATAAGTACAGGATCTACCTGATCATACAATGTATCCACCTGATACATAAATACAAGATCCACCTGATCATATCAAGTATTCAACATGATGCATATACAAATATATCAAGCATCCAACATGATGCATTCACAAATACATGATCAAATTGATCAAAGCATCCAACTGATGCATATACAGAGTAGTAACTGGAGCATCGTCCTGATGTTCATCATCCAGCGCTTACATCCATAGCCATAAGAAGGATCCTCCTCTCACCATGCTTGGAATGGCTCCTGCAAATGTGTCCATCACTTCTTCCTCGAAGTGTCATCAATCTGAAGAACACCAAGCCTCTCTCTGAAGTACTCAAACTTCACTCTAGCTAGTGGTTTCATCAACACATCTGCAACCTGCTCATCCATCACAACATACAGGAGCTTCATTGCTCCTCTCTGCACCATATCCCTGATATAGTGATATTTGATCGCAATTTGCTTCGACTTGTCGTGGAACACCAGGTTCTCAGACAACTTCACACAACTCTAGTTGTCACAAAATATACCAGTAGCCTCCAGCGGGAGATCAAATAACTCAGACAGTAGCTTCCGAAGCCATACTACCTCACAACTAGCCAAACAAGCTGCAACATACTTTGCTTTGGCTGTACTCAGTGCTATGCAGGATTCCTTCCTGCTAAACCAAGAGATCACACCTGATCCCATACTGAAGCAACACCCAAATGTGCTCTTCCTATCTGCAGCACTGCCTGCCCAGTCCGAATCAACATAACCTTGCAGGTTAAACTTTTGATTCACATCATACTTGAGCCTACATCTTACCAAAAAAAAACTACGACATGCACCAAGCAATGCTTTCAACCTTTCATGAAGATAATAAAAAAAATTACTTGCATCACCACCAATAACATTTCATAATAACATTCCTCCATCTAGTAGACAAACATTTGTTGAATTCCTCATGGTTTCACTACAACAACTCACACAAACACCTAAACAATTGAAAACTCTTAGTCTTTTGGGGCTATTTTCCCTCATCCATACCATGAAAATGAAGTGATATGAGCTTCTTCCTTGTAGGTAATTTGCTCCTACTAACATCCCATACCACCATCCAATACCGTCCTACTGAGTTCCTAGAGGTGACGTTGTAACTTTATATGTAGGGCATTCCCAATAACTTTTAAGATGATATGAAAACATTCTCACTAGATGTTGTTGTACATAATCAATTGCTACATCGAGCTTTAATAATCATGCACATCGAGTTTTAATATCTTGTTTGTTGTTCATTCTTGCAAGGGTCATATTTTCGTTTTTCCAAAAAACGCATTGAATATGGGCAACAGACGTAATAATAAAAGAAAGTCTAGAAGGACGCAGCCGCCCCATGAAAAGACCCATAAGATAAGAGAAAATGCCAGGTTGTACATGCAAAACCGTAGAAATCAAAATGTTAGTGCCTTAGATCCATCAACAAGCAATGATGAAGTGGTTGAAGTCAATCAAATCTTTCCTGATGTTGAGTATGAATGGATGGATGTTGAACAAGTTCTAAACTGGAAACCACCCCAAGAAGAGCACCCACCTGGTGATCACACTCCATTGCAGGACCAATTTGTGAACGAAGGGCCACAACAAACCATTGACGAGACTCGTATGTCCTTTCCGACTCCCTTTCCTCGACTATCAACTGGACAACGAAGAACTCCCAGACGTATTCATGTGGATGAAAGTTCATTTTCAGGACTTGAAGGTAAGATGCTCAAACGCACTATTGATTTCCATTGTAACAAGATAATCAAAGATTTTTTTGAATCCAAAATCGATGTAGCAAAATGACAATTGTTTCTTGCTTTGTTAAAATCACATTGTCTAGCCCATGTTAGGAGAATTTTGGGCATAAAGGCAGTTAGAAGTTCAAAGGTCAACAATCATGTTGTTAGAAATCTACAATCTGCATTTAATTTGATTGAGAAAACTTCTCATACAAAAGATTTTAATGCGGCCCATCATGTACTGTCGGAATCGATTGTAGACAAATCCACAAGGCAACGTCGCCTACTATCACACACATGTAAAATATTTAAAGTATATAGAAAGACTCTTCAAAAGTATTTTTCCATTAGAGAAAAACTTGAGACCCCAGACCAAAACGATTGTTGGTCCTTTGTTGGTAGGTTACCTCATTCAGACATGAAGCTCATTGATGCTGTTAAAGAACTAGTGCAAAAGTTTTGGCATGATAACACTAGACCATCATCGAATCAAAGGGATGTTTTAAAGTTGAGAAAAGGTGTTGGGGGGGTGAACCACATGTCAAGCACTTCCTTGACATGACACAAACAAAACTCTATGAGAGGTTCAAGAAGGAGCATATACAATTGAACTTGGGCCAAAGGTCCTTCGAAAAATGCAAACCCTCGTATGTTAGAATTTGCATTGATCGCAATACATGTTGTTGTATATACCATGTAGAATTTGAGTAGTATTATGATACATATAGACATATATTTTGTGATTTTCATACTAACATTATGTAGGATTGCCGTTCGTTACAACCACTGAATGCATCCAGAGAATTTATACATAGAATAATGTGTCGAAGGCATGAAGGACAAAAATATTATAAAAGATCATGTTTATATGGGACATGTTCTAGTTGCAGTAGATTTTCATTATTGAGCCGCTGCATCCACGCAACCGCGGAGAACGAATTTGGGAAATTGTCAGTAGAAATGCAGAACTTCCAATACATAACATATCAAGTAGACAGTTTGAAGGAAAGCAAAAAAATTGCATTGGTGAAGTCACAGGTAATCTATGTTTGCATGCTTTCATACTATACATGTTACATTTGTACATATATATTCAGATTGAAAATTTCACATTGTATTAATGCCCTTGGTTTTGTGGCACCAGGTACAAATTTGCAAATTCATGAAGGAATTCTACCAAAAGACCGAGGATTATGTACAGCATGTCCATGTATAGTACAGACAATGCAGAGAAACCTTTCCCAAGGGCACAATATTGTCGGTTGTGGACTTTGTAGAAAAATACACCCTACAGCCACAGAATGAGATTCAAAGTCAATACTACCATTCAGACCAAGTTAGCATAATGGTCCATATCACATACAGGCACGTGCCAGAGAGCAGCGACGACATGAGGATAATATTGAAAGAGGCCAACTTCTACATCAATGACGAAAGGTGCCACGACCTGCATTATGTGCAGCATTGCTTCAAAATTTTCTATGATCAGTTGAAGGAGAGAGGTATACAGATGGATTAGTATTGGATATGTTCAGATGGTTGTGCAGGCCAGTTAAAAAATGTTTATTTTCAGAATTTACTTCAATCTGATCTAGGATCTTAACTGAGAGAACAACATGTACAGCATATCTACAGCATATCAATCATGGAGACAATAATGCAAGCACACAAGAGACACAAAGATTTACTTGGGGAAAACCATAAAGGTGAAAAACCCCAATAACTTCCTCAGAGATAGATAGAGCAATGATACAACCAACCAAGAGAGATAGCCATAAACTAGCAGCAGATCCTCCTCCTCCATAAGTGCGCCACTCCTCCTTGAGTGCATGTGTGAGAAGTGAGTGAGTAAATAGAGTGCCTCCCGCACTCTATTTATACTTGACTTGACTTGCCTTTTTACCTAACTCATGTAGGCTCGAACTTTACCACATAACATAATGCTGAGTGGGCCGACCCCCAATAGGGTGGTTTATAACCTTTTGACCCGCATGGCCGACCCCCAATAGGGTGGTCTAATAACCCTTTGACCCACATGACTTATACAGGGCCGACCCCAAATAAGGTGGTCTAATAACCCATCAAGTATAAGTTACGACACTTACAATATAAATGACGACACTTCCTTATAGAGGAATAATACCATCTCTATAGGAATAAAATATACATATATGTGAAATACATTCCGAAGTTACATATACATCAACACTCCCTCTTAACTAGGAAGGTATTTCTCAGCACAGTTCTTCTAGCACAAGTCATCTTCTCTGGATCATCGTCACTGGATAATCGTCATCGAGTCATCATCATCGTCGTCACTGCTGCTGCTATCTCAATCAATCTCTGAATCTACTCGTCATAGGAAGTTCTACAGAGCCAGTCCTTTTTCATATTGGATGTAGGCCCACAACCTGCAGGTCTTCATCATCACTGGCCATACTGTGGAATCCTCAGGACTTTTACGTGCGTCACAAAACCTCGAAAGAGCATCCCAGGCTGTTACGAGCACACAGCTCTACCTATAGGATCTCCCAGGGCAACGAATTACATGTGACCTCACCACAAAACCTCGCAAGAGCATCCCAGGATGTTACGAGCACACAGCTCTACCTATAGGATCTCCCAGGGCAACGAATTACATGTGGTCATGGAAAAACCTCGCAAGAGCATCCCAGGACTGATTACGGGCACACAGCCCAACCTATCGGATCTCCCAGGGAAACGAATTACATGCCATAGGACGAAACCTCGCAAGAGCATCTGCCAGATATCCCAGGGCGCTATTATATGCCATAGGAAAAACCTCGAAAGACTATCTGCAGATCTCCCAGGGCAACGAATTACATGTCCTCCCAGAGCAAAACCTCGAAAGAGCATTTGCCAAATGTCCCAGGGCACCGAATTACATGCCATAGGCAAAACCTCGAAAGACCATCTGCAAATCTCCCAGGGCAACGAATTACATGCTCATCTGCACAACCTGATCCACGGCCATAGAGTATCAACCTGATACTCACCATACATCATCCTGATGTATCCATGATCCTCCTGATCATCATCACTGCAACGTCCTGCTGCATGTCATCTGGAGCAACATCCTGAAGCTCGTCATCTATGATCATCCTGATCATCACTGCAACATCCTGCTGCATGTCATCTGGAGCAACATCCTGAAGCTCGTCATCTATGATCATCCTGATCATCACTGCAACATCCTGCTGCATGATCCACCTGATCATCAATGCATCTACCTGATGCATACCAAGTATCATACATGATCCTCCTGATCATCAATGTATCCACCTGATACAAATACATGATACATATCATCATACATGATCCTCCTAATCATCAATGCATCTACCTGATGCATACCAAGTATCTACCTGATACATATCATCATACATGATCCTCCTGATCATCAATGTATCCACCTGATACAAATACAAATACATGATACATATCACCATACATGATCCACCTGATCATACAATGTATCCACCTAATACATATACAAATACATGATACATATCACCGTACATGATCCATCTGATCATACAATGTATCCACCTGATACATATACAAATACATGGTCCAAGCATCCAACATGATGCATATACAAAATATGTACACATGATCCAACTGATCATATCCAGCATCCAACATGATGCATACATACATAAATGATCCAACTGATCATATCCAGCATCCAACATGATGCGTACATACATACATAAAAATGATCCAACTGATCGTATCAAGCAGAAACCAGAACATCATCCTGATGCTCATCATCCAGCGCTTACATCCACAGCCATGTGAAGGATCCTCCTTCCAACATGCTTGAAATGGCTTCAGCAAATGTGTCCATCACTTCTTCCTTGAAGTGTCCTTGATCTAAAGAACGCCAAGCCTCTCTCTGAAGTACTCGAACTTCACTCTGGCTAGTGGCTTCGTCAACACATCTGCAATCTGCTCGTCCGTCGCAACATACAGGAGCTTCACAGCTCCTCTCTGTACCATATCTCTGATATAGTGATATTTGATCTCTATGTGTTTCGACTTGTCATGAAACACTGGGTTCTCGGACAGCTTCACACAACTCTGGTTATCACAGAAGATACCAGTAGCCTCCAACGGGAGATCAAATAACTCAGACAGTAGCTTCCGTAGCCATACTTCCTCGCAACTAGATGAGCAAGCTGCAACATACTCTGCCTCAGCTGTACTCAGTGCTACGCAGGAATGCTTCCTGCTAAACCAAGAGATCGCACCTGATCCCATACTGAAGCAGCACCCAGATGTGCTCTTCCTATCTGTAGCACTGCCAACCCAATCTGAATCAACATAACCCTGCAGGTTAAAATTTTGATTTGCCTCATACCTGAGCCCATAATCCACTGTACCCTTTAGGTACCTCAGAACATGCTTTACAGCAACCAGGTGAACACTCCTCAGATTTGTCAGGAGCTAACTCAATGTGTTCACAACAAAGCAAATGTCTGGTCTCATGTTCGTCAGGTACATCAAGGACCCAATCATCTGACGATACATAGTGATATCAACTGGCTCAGATGAAGCATCACAAAGAAGCTTCAGATTCGATACCATCGGTGTGGCCATGGCCTTGCAATCCATCATCCCAAATCTCTTCAGGATATCTACTGTGTACTTCCCTTGACCAAGGAAGATCCCACCTGCACTCTGCCACACCTCCATACCTAGGAAATAGTGCATCATTCCCAAATCTTTCATCTCGAACTTGGCAGCAAGCTTCCGCTGCGTGTTGGCAATCAATCTATCTTCACCAAGTTCTGCACACATATAAGACTGCACCATGCTGTCTTGAAATCCATCTGGTGCATCTTCTATTTCATCACTTTTATATTTCTTAATGCTGCCATCTGCAACATGCTTGATCTGATAGTTCCATTTGGAAGTCATAGCAAACTTCTCTTCATGTCTTGGGATTACATCCCAAACATCATTCTTCATGATTGACGGATCATGGCATTTCATTTCTTCATCCCAGATCCTGGGAACTTCAATATCTTCAATATCTTCAATAGATATCTTTGTTGCTGGAACAAAACGTTGTAGTTCTTCTTTTGTAGGAGATGGCATACGATCTTTCCTACACAACAAGTTAAATTGCATGATTAGAAAACATCTCATAGTTTTCAGAACAAATTCTTACACATAAAGAAATATGTCATACACTCATGCAATTATCTTAGCCAATGCTTCCATACAACATTTATCCATATTCCGTAACTTTCTAGATGCCTTCCAATCTCTACCAGAACATTGTTAAGAGTGTGCACAACTCCCAACATGTCAGCAAAGAGGTTTCATTCTAGATAAGTAGCAATGGAATGTTGTACAGTGCCATAGGCCACTTACCCATGAATATTAGGAGTATACTGTTCATCAATGCAATTATTCTAATATGCATAATACACAACCTAATTCTAGGAACATCAGTATATACATTATTGAACAATTTTATTTAAACAAACAAATATGCAAGAAATGATGATTAAAATACTTATCTTTCTTTGTTCGTTGGGTGGACTCCCTCTGAGTCTTTGCTTCCTTGCAGGAGCTGCTGGAGTCCTAATCTGAGGTAGCTTCTTCTACACCTTTCTGTTGTGAAATGTAGAGAGATGATCAACTCCCTCTGAATATCTGCATCCTTGCAGAAACTACTGAAGTGTGCTCCCTCTTGATCTTTGCTTCCTGAATTACCTGTTCTTGAACTCATATTCATCCTTGGTCCCTATGCATGCTTATTAGTATCATTAATGTGTTATCCTTGTGATCTCATATAAAATCATACATTCATTAGTATACTATTAAAACACAATAATCTCAAGCATGTATAGTCATGATCATTTCAAACAGAAATAATAAGCATTAGCATTCAAGGATTCTTATGGTTAGTCAAATCATAAGAGACATAACATGTCTAAACTTGTAATTACTCAAGCCTATGACTCTTCAGATTAGTTGAATCATCAATCAAGATAAGAGATATAAAATGCATAAAACCTGTGATTATTCAAACCTATACCATCATGATTCTTCTGGTTAGTCATATCATCAATTATGGTAAGAAACATAATATGCATACAATCATGATTATTCAAACCTATGACTTCATGAATAATCATTATCAACAACGCGATAGTATAAGATCCTAACCCAAGGTAGGAATCTAGCTTGATATAAGAAAAACATACCTGGATTATCATGTTAGCTAGTTATGTCTAACATACCCGTATAATGTCTTTTGGTTCTCTTCAGTGACTTGTGCTAGTAACCTGCATGTCTCATAATTTAACCATTATAAAACCAAGTTATACATACCTCGTGAATGGATCTTGTATGAGATCCACGACAATGGATGAATCTTTGTCCTCATGTTATCATGATCATATGTTCTTGGACCAGAACATGATCTGTCTTTCTTGGTGTACCTTTCATGTTAGTAGACAACATAAACCTCATACAACACCATAATGCATTAGTACAATCATAAGTGTCAACACCCTAACCAATGAATATCTTCTATCATGCATTCATAATTTTGTTAAGGTGATACAACAAATCAAAATTGTACTAACCGTAATAACATGAAGACAAACATACCATAAACTTAATCATGGACAAATAACGAAACATACCTCGATGAGTCATACCTGTCGAGATCGCTTGTAATCTTCTTATGTAAGGCCTTATCCTCATCTCCCTCTGAGACAGGAACTTCTTTCACTTATGCAGGTGATCAATCCATCTTCTTCTAGGATTAACCCAATCCACTTGATTTGCAAGAAATGGACCTTGAGCTAGATATGGGTTTGTCAGAGAAACCCCAAAAATTCAAACTTTGAATTTCAACCTTCCGATAGGATAGGAATATGCGCCTTGATGAACTGATCAAACTGGTATATTCGGAATTTGAAAACTGCAAAGTTTCACTCCTCAATTTTGCCTTTGAAACTTCCGGATTCACTGGACGTGACCTTGAACTGGGGTTTGATGAAGCCCACTCTTTTGCCCCATCAAAATGTTTGATCCAAAGCTCTAAGCTTCTATTTTTCTGAGGAGCTTCCAGCCGTGGTCACAGATTTCAAAAATTCCCATTTTTACAGAATCCCTAATTTTCCACTTTTCTGATCAAAGTCCCGAAGTAGGGTCTAATCAAGCCCGGCCTTCTGCCCAACCAAAAATTATGATCTTGGTCTTTAAATTACTATTTTGATGAGTAGCATCCAGCCGTGGTCTTCGATTACAAAAATTCCAACTTTCTCCAAAGCCCTAAATTCCGGAAGCCATGAATGAAGGTATCAAAAAATAATTCTGTTTTGACAGAAATATGTACCTGATTGTTTCTAGTGTAACTCCAAAATTTTTGATCCACAGGGTCTGAAAAAGTTTTCTGAGATATCCTGACCTGTTATCTTTCCATCCTGACAGGTCTGACCTCAATTGGATTCTCTGAGAGAGAGTTATGCCAAATGTCGCAACGTGACCTGTTTTGGGATAAAACAGGAGAGCGAACTTGTACGGCGTGCCACGTGTCACTTTTTTAACTTCGGCCTCTGAAAACGTTTTCTGAGATAGCTCGGCCTGTTACCTTTCCATCCTGAAAGGTCTGACCTCAATTGGACTCTCTGAGAGAGAGTTATGCGAAATGTCGCAACGTGACCTGTTTATGGGATAATACAGGAGAGCGAACTTGTACGGCGTGCCACGTGTCACTGATTCAACTTCGGCCTATGAAAACGTTTTATACGATAGTGCAGACTGTGTACTACCTGTCACTTTTTACAAAATTTCATTTGGAGCTTCCTAGCCCAAGATATGACCTTTTTCCCAAGGTCACCTGATTTTGACTAGGATCTGGAAGAGGCAGAAACCCTATATTGTACAGATCATAAATCACAAAGTACAACGAATTAGAGGTTGTCCTTTGGACACAAGATACCTGGAGATCTTAGCTTCAGCCTGTAACAATTTCAGATCCGAAAACTTCTCCAAAACGGATTTATAGCGAAAGTTCTACGATGACTGGTTTTTGCTATATCAAGCCCTAGCATCGTAAGTGCAACAAGTGTCATACATGCCATATCATGCCTTCTTTCAGGCTAGCTCTGATACCATGTTTATTTTCAGAATTTACTTCAATCTGATCTAGGATCTTAACTGAGAGAACAACATGTACAGCATATCTACAGCATATCAATCATGGAGACAATAATGCAAGCACACAAGAGACACAAAGATTTACTTGGGGAAAACCATAAAGGTGAAAAATCCCAATAACTTCCTCAGAGATAGATAGAGCAATGATACAACCAACCAAGAGAGATAGCCATAACCTAGCAGCAGATCCTCCTCCTCCATAAGTGCGCCACTCCTCCTTGAGTGCATGTGTGAGAAGTGAGTGAGTAAATAGAGTGCCTCCCGCACTCTATTTATACTTGACTTGACTTGCCTTTTTACCTAACTCATGTAGGCTCGAACTTTACCACATAACATAATGCTGAGTGGGCCGACCCCCAATAGGGTGGTCTAATAACCTTTTGACCCGCATGGCCGACCCCCAATAGGGTGGTCTAATAACCCTTTGACCCACATGACTTATACAGGGCCGACCCCAAATAAGGTGGTCTAATAACCCATCAAGTATAAGTTACGACACTTACAATATAAATGACGACACTTCCTTATAGAGGAATAATACCATCTCTATAGGAATAAAATATACATATATGTGAAATACATTCCGAAGTTACATATACATCAACAAAAAATGCACATGTTTTCTAGTGGTTGAGTATTTTGCACAAGACTTGTAATGTGCTGCATGTATGGAACTATTTTGAGATCGGGCATGGAAATGGAGAGCACGATGGGGCTGGAGGATGTCTCAAAAATGCCCTACGAAGGGAGGATATGAGGTGCATGGGAGGCCCTCATATTCAGAATGTCGAATCCACAGTTCGATGGTGCAAAGAAAAAATGTCAGATCGAACCACAGAGCAACACATACCAACAGGTAGAGGACATGTTGTTAGAAATTTTTGGAATGTAGTTGATATAGATTGATCGCGTTCTTATAGTTGTAGTACTGTGCAAGGCACTTGTGGATTTCATTCGGTTCAAAGCTCAGAAAACCCCTTATTTGAAATATGGATGTGAAAACTTGCTTGCTTTTGTGGGTCTTTCAACAGTTGTGAGTGGGATGAGTGAAAATCAATGGATTGGGTTAATGAACGAGATCATGTATCACTTGCAGTGGACCCACGTGCAATTGCTGAAACAATCCAGTTAGAGGAAGGCCAATCCTCTATTTTGAATGAATATGATCATATATCTGATCTTGTACAGCCAGGTAAACATTTTTGCATGCATATCCGAGTTCCCTCCTTGTTTTTGTAATTATCCAAGTTATCAAACCACTACTTGTTGGAATATGACCTTAAAATGCATTTTTGCAAGACACATCTACGTAGTTTTCGCCCCGACAGACAGTGCAATTGGGATGAATTATTGGTTGGCATGATGCATCCAAGGAAAGCAAACCCTCATCGCATAATTAACGGATAGTGAAGGCATTACCTTTCTGACTAGCTCTATGTTTGATCAAGGAGAATATCTTACAGTGGATGGAAAGAGACCAAAGAGCAATGGCTACACATACACAGATTATAGACTAGGTTCACGGGTGTATCACTTTATGCACTTGATTGTGGATACAAACATCCAACTATAGACAATGTCAACGAAGTCATCAAACAAGGTACGCTACTTACTACCTCATGCGGAGCATGAGAGGTTGTCTGAGACAATAAAAAATCGAGAGGATCCAAAAGGCCGAATTGACTGAGGTGCATAGTATAGCCATGTGATTGTTTATTCATGCACGGTTAATGTTATTCATGTTAGATAGTTTATTTGATATCGTTGTCTTATATCGTGTATTTGATGCCTGAGTTATGATTAAGTTATTATTTATAGCCATGTGATTGTTTATTCATGCATGATTAACCCTAGAATCACTAATATAACCCTACAAACATAATCTAGCCCTAGAAATGCTAGAAAGCTAAACTAACCCTAGAAACACTAATCTAACCCTTAGAAACTAATCTAGAATCCTAAAAACATAATTTAGCCCTAGAAATCCTGGAAAGCTAAACTAACCCTAGAAACACTAACCTAACCCTCAGAAACTAATCTAGAATCCTAGAAACCTAATGTAGCCCTAGAATTCATGACCCACCGCACGTACCCTCAATAGGGGGTATTTGGACTCCAAGTGGGATAGGATCACTATTAGAATGGTTTGTCACATCACACAAGTACACCACTAAAGAACTCAACTTATAGAATCCAAGTCTACATGTCTATCTTGGAATTTCGATCCTCAAACCCCAGGTCTTACCAAGATGCCCACATCACCCAAATCTAGCTATTGCCCCCATTTTCTCTACCACTCTCTCCATTTGGAGCTTTAGGAATTGTTTCAATATTGGTCTAGTACTTGGATGAATATGAGGATCATTTGGGAGCTATGATTGAATAGCACTAACATGTTCATCATTATCACCTGATGGTTGGAAATATCCTTGAGGTAGGCTTTAGACCTACCTCACCCATGTTAATGCTTGCATTTTTGGAGGTCCCTCATCACCATCTCCATCATCATCACCATCTTCATCATCACCATCTCCATCATCATCACCATCTTCATCATCATCATCACCATCTTCATCATCATTGTCATCATCACCATGATCTTCATCACCATCATCATCACCATCATCATCACCATCATCATCAATGTCTTCATCATCATCACCATCACCATCATCATCATCATTACGACAAGTGCCCAATGGATGATTTTCCAAAGTTGACCCTCGTGTGCGAAAATTGCACACTCCCTCACTGAGAAAAACCCTAATTTCCAAGATGGGCGTACAAGATGACACCAAAGCCACTGGACCGAAGGGGAGGGGCACCCCTAGCACTATTCCAGTGTGCTGAATCCAACGGAGTCAACGGTTCGTTGATCCGAGCCATGGTCTTCATTCTATGGCTCATTCTGTCTCGCATCCAAAAGGCCTTAAGGGACACTTGCTCAATACCTGCCAGGGGCATAGAACTCCAACCGTGCAAAAAAATCGGGTTTCGAGGAGTCATGCAAGTGTGTCTAGGTACGTTCCGGCTGGGAATGCTAGCCACAAGTTCCCGGTGGATGATTTTCCAAAGTTGACCCTCATGTGCAAAAATTGCACACTCCCTCATTGAGCAAAACCCTAGTTTCCAAGATGGACGTACAAGATGACATCAGGGCCATCGAAATGGAGGGGAGGGGCACCCCTAGCACTATCATGATGTGCTAAATCCAATGGGGTTGGCGGTTCATTGATCCGAGCCACGGTCTTGATTCTATGGCTCATTCCGTCTCGCATCCAAAAGGCCTTTAGGGACACCTACTAAATACCTGTCGGGGGCATAGAACTCTAACCATGCAAAAAAACCGGGTTTCGGGGAGTCATGCAAGTGTGTATAGGTAGGTTCCGGCTGAGAATGCTAGCCACAAGTGCTCGGTGGATGATTTTCCAAAGTTGACCCCCGTGTGAAAAAATTGCACTCTCCCTCACTAAGCAAAACCCTAGTTTCCAAGATGGATGTACAAGATGACACCGAGGCCACTGGACTGAAGGGGAGGGGCACCCCTAGCACTATCCCAGCATGCTGAATCCAATGGAGTCAATGGTTCGTCGATCCGAGCCATGGTATTCATTCTATGTCTCATTCCGTCTCGCATCCAAAAGTCCTTCAAGGACACCTGCTGGATACTTATTGGAACCAAGAATTCCTTCGTTGTTTACCATTAGCCCTTTTTTCATCATTTCGTGCTCTGATAAGTGGTAATTCACCTCTATCATTGAAAACTTGGGTCTATAGGTACCTTCCCTTTCATATTCCTCGTTATCCACAGCTAGCACAAGTTAGAGATGCCATTCAAACCCAATTGAAAGCTAAGGAAGTGGTTTTATGTGATGTCATCTTTGGGAATAAACGTTTATGTAGACCAACAGAAGCTCGAAAAACACTCCCTGCTTTTAAACACATTCTGGAGAAAGCAAGAGGACAAGTTCATCAAAGCGACTTCATTCATTTGTATTCTCGTAATGGACACATAGTCCATCCTTATCTTGATAAACAAGAGTTTTATAATAGCTTGAACTTTTTGGGAGTGGCTATCTCCCTGTATTCAGTTGTTTGATTGGTTGACAAGCTTGCCTGAAAATCTGTACTTTGAACTTCTTTGTTTTATTGCTGAAAATTGGAAGGGATTTTCAAGTCACCTGCAAAACACTCCCTTGTTGAAATATGTAAGTTCTTCCAACAACATAGATTTGGCTAGTGTATCAAATGCTGTCACCCACATTATATTTTATCTTTTGTCAAAGGAGTCACACATATTGTGGCTAACCAAATGGTCTGGGGAGCTTGGAAGTGCAGCCAAATATTATTCCACGCATGAATCTACCCAGAAGGAAATTATAAATTTAGATCCTCGAGAATGCCTGAATCTACCCAGAAGGAAATTACAAATTTAGATCCTCGAGAAGGTTAGAAACTGTATGAGTGGTTGAATCAGTATCCTATAATTACAGAGCTTTCTATCTCAAATTTTGTTGAGCATCTCCTAGATGTAGTATCAGACTCAACAGATAGTAAACTTGTTATCACCACTAGAATGACCCCGGAGTGACCGATTAGAATGCCCGCAGCACCCAAACTGTGGCTCGGTTCGCAAATCCATCGATTTTGGTAAGTCCGGAATGACGGGTTTCAGCTATAGGACCCCCCACAGTGTGCCTTGAAGAACCGGAAGTGGTGCCAATGGGCCATCTCCAAAGCTAGGGTTTTGCTCAGTGATGGCCATTCCAAATTCACTAAAGGGGTGCATTTATGATCCGGAGGCCCCCGGGTGTGCGTCGCCATCGTGGACATGTCGAAAATGGCCATGTGGACCTGTGGGAGCCGACGGAATCCAAGTTCGCTCATCGGTTTGGGTTCCGTGGCCCCGGGGCAAATCCCCAAAGTGTCCCTGAATGGCCTCGGGGTGCGCGACTAGAATGCCCGTAGCACCCGAACCGCAGTTCGGTTCAGAAATCCATCGATTTTGGTGGGTCCAAGATGCTGGGTTTCATCTAGGGGACCCCCCATAGCGTGCCTTGAAGACTCAGAAGCAGTGCCAAAGTGGCATCTCTGAAGCTAGGGTTTTGCTTAGTGATGGCCATTCCAAATTCGCTAAAGGGGTGCATTTCTGGTCCGGAGGCCCTTGGGCATGCATAGCCACCATGGACAGGTCAACAATGGCCACATGGACTAGTGGGAGCCGACGGAATCCAATTCCGCTTGCTGGTTTGGGATCCGTGGCCTCGGAGCAAATCCCCAAAGTGTCCCTGAATGGCCCCAGGGTGGTCGACTAGAATCCCCATAGCGCCCGAAACGTGGTTTGGTTCCTGAATCCGTTGATTTTGGTGGGTCTGAGACACCAGGTTTCAGCTAGGGGACCTCCCACAGCGTGCCTTGAAGACCCAGAAGCAGTCCCAATGGGCCATCTCTAGAGCTAGGGTTTTGCTCAGTGATGAAAAACCCTAGCTCCGGAGATGGCCCTTTGGCACCGCTTTTGGGTCTTCAAGGCATGCTGTGGGGGGTCCCCTAGCTAAAACTCGGTGTCCCGGACCCACCGGAATTGACGGATTCTTGAACTGAGTGATGGTTCAGGCGCTACGGGAATTCTAGTTAGGCACCCGGGGGCCATTCAGGGAGACTTTGGGGATTTTCCCTAGGGCCACAGAACCCAAACTGACGAGTGGACATGGATTCCATCAACTCCCAGAGGTCCGTGTGGCCATTTTTGACCTGTCCACGGTGGCCACGTATGCCCAGGGGCCTCCAGACTAGCAATTCACCCCTTTAGCGAATTTAGAATGAACATCACTGAGAAAAAACCTAGCTCTGGAGATGGCCCATTCGCACCTCTTCCAGGTCTTCAAGGCACATTGTGGGGGGTCCCCTAGCTGAAACCCGACGTCTCAGACCCATCGGAATTGAGGGATTCATGAACCAAGCGATGGTTCGAGCACTACGGGCATTCTAGTCGGGCACCCCGGGGCCATTCAGGGACACTTTGGGGATTTTCCCTGGGGCCACGGAACCCAAACTGGCGAGCGGAGTTGGATTCCGTCAGCTCCCACGGGTCCACGTAGCCATTGTCGACCTGTCCACGGTAGCCAAGCATGGTCGGGGGCCTTCGGACCAGAAATGCAGCCCTTTAGGGAATTTGGAATGGCCATCACTGAGAAAAACCCTAGCTCCGGAGATGGCGCATTGGCACCGCTTTCGGGTCTTCAAGGCATACTGTGGGAGGTCCTCTAGCTAAAACCTAGTGTCCTGGACCCATCGGAATCAATGAATTTGCGAAACAAGCCACGATTCGGGCACTACGGGCATTCTTGTCGGGCACCCCGGGACCATTCTAGTGGTGATACCAAGTTTACTGTCTGTTGAGTCTGATACTACATCTAGGAGCCGCTCAGCAAACTTTGAGATAGAAAGATCTGTAATTATAGGATACTGATTCAACCACTCATACAGTTTCTCACCTTCTCGAGGATCTAAATTTATAATTTCCTTCTGGGTCGATTCAGGCATGGAATAATATTTGGTGGCACTTCCAAGCTCCCCATACCATTTGGTTAGCCACAATATGTGTGACTCCTTTGATGAAAGATAAATTCTAGTGTGGGAAACAACATTTGATACACTAGCCAAATCTATGTTGTTGGAAGAAATTACATATTTCAACAAGGGAGTGTTTTCCAGGAGATTTGAAAATCCCTTCCAATTTTCAGCAATAAAACAAAGAAGTTAAAAGTACAGATTTTCAGGCAAGCTTGTCAACCAATCACACAACCAAATACAGGGAGATAATTGCTCCCAAAAATTTCAAGCTATTATAAAACTCCTATTTATCAATATAAGGATGGACTATGTGTACATTACGAGAATACAGATGAATGAAGTCGCTTTGATGAACTTGTCCTCTTGCTTTCTCCAGAATGTGTTTAAAAGTAGGGAGTATTGTTCGAGCTTCTGTTGGTTTACATAAACGTTTATTCCCAAAGATGACGTCACATAAAACCACTTTCTTAGCTTTCAATTGCATTTGAATGGCATATCTAACTTGTGTTAGCTATGGATAACAAGAAATATGAAATGGAAGGCACCTATAGACCAAAGTTTTCGATGATATAGGTGAATTACCATTTATCAGAGCACGAAATGCTGAACAAAAGGCTAATGGAACACAATGAAGGATTCCCTGGTTCCGGTAGGTATCCAGCAGGTGTCCCTGAAGGCCTTTTGGATGTGAGACGGAATGAGCCATAGAATGAAGACTGTGGCTCAGATCGACAAACCGTAGACTTTGTTGGATTCAACACGTCAGGATAGTGCTATGGGTGCTCCTCCCCTCGGGTCCGGTGGCCCCGGTGTCATCTTATACGTCCATCTTGGAAACTAGGGTTTTGCTCAGTGAGGGAGTGGGCAATTTTTGGGTCAACTTTGAAAAATCATCCACCAAGCACTTTTGGATAGCACTCCTGGCCATAACCTACTTAGACACACTTGCATGACTCCCCGAAACCCGGTTTTGTTGCACGGTTGGAGTTTTATGCCCCCGACACGTATCCAATAGGTGTCCCTGAAGGCCTTTTGGATGCGAGATGGAACAAGCCATAGAATGAAGACCGTGGCTTGGATTGATGAACCGTCAACTCCGTTGGATTCAGCATGCCGGGATAGTGCTAGGGGTTTCCCTCCCCTTTGGTTTGGTGGCCCGGTGTCATCTTGTACTTCCATCTTGGAAACTAGAGTTTTTCGTAGTGAGGGAATGTGCAATTTTTGCACACGGGGGTCAACTTTGGAAAATCATCCATCGGGCACTTGTGGGTACCGTTCCTAGCCGAAACCTACCTAGACACACTTGCATGACTCCTCGAAACCCATTTTTGTTGCACAGTTGGAGTTCTATGCCCTCGGAAGGTATCCAGCAGGTGTCCCTGAAGGCCTTTTGGATGCGAGATGGAACAAGCCATAGAATGAAGACCATGGCTCGAATCGACGAACAGTCGACTCCATTGGATTCGGCACGTCGGGATAGTGCTAGGTTTTCCCCTCCCCTCTGGTCTGGTGGCCCTGGTGTCATCTTGTAGGTCCATATTGGAAACTAGAGTTTTGCCTAGTGAGGGATTGTGCAATTTTTGCACACGGGGGTCAACTTTGGAAAATCATCCACCAGGCACTTGTGGCTAGCATTCCCAGCCGGAACCTACCTATACACACTTGCATGACTCCTCGGAACCTAGTTTTGTTGCACGGTTGGAGTTCTATTGCCTCGGCATGTATCTAGTAGGTGTCCCTGAAGGCCTTTTGGATGCGAGACAGAACGAGCCATAGAATGAAGATCGTGGCTCGGATCGACGAATCGTCAACTCCGTTGGATTCAGGACGCCATGATAGTGATAGGGGTGACCCTACCCTCTGTTTCGGTGGCCCCAATGTCATCTTGTACATCCATCTTGGAAACTAGGGTTTTTCTCAGTGAGGGAGTGTGCAATTTTTGCAGATGGGGGTCAACTTTGGAAAATCGTCCACTGGGCACTTGTGGTGATGATGATGAAAACATTGATGATGATGGTGATGGTGATGGTGATGGTGATGGTGATGAAGATCATGGTGATGCTGAAGATGGTGATGATGATGGACACGGTAATGAGGGACCTATAGATGACAGTGATGATGAAGATAATGATGATGATGACGAAGATGGTGATGATGATGGAGATGGTGATGGTGATGATGAAGATGGTGATGGTTCCATGTCGCATCCAAAAGATGGAGATGGTGATGGTGATGAAGATGGTGACATTGATAATGATGGTGATGGTGGTGAAGTTGATGGTGATGGTGATGGTGATGATGAAGATGGTGATGGTTCCGTCTCGCATCCAAAAAATGGAGATGGTGATGATGATGAAGATGGTGACATTGATGGTGATGGTGATGGTGGTGAAGTTGATGGTCATGGTGATGGTGATGATGATGAAGATGGTGATGATGATGAAGGAATTGATGATGATGGCGATGATGATGAAGATGATGAAAATGATGATGAAGATGGTGATGATGATGGACACGGTGATGAGGGACCTACAAATGACTATGATGATGAAGATGGTGATGATGATGGTGATGTTGGTGAGGTTGATGGTGATGGTGATGGTGATGGTGATGGTGATGATGGAGATGGTGATGGTTCCATCTCGCATCCAAAAGATGGAGATGGTGATGATGACAAAGATGGTGATGGTGATGGTGGTGAGGTTGATGGTGATGGTGATGGTGATGATGAAGATGGTGATGGTTCCGTCTTGCATCCAAAATATGGAGATGGTGATGATGATGAAGATGGTGATGATGATGAAGATGGTGATGATGATGAGGATGGTGACGCTTATGATGATGGTGATGGTGGTGAAGTTGATGGTGATGGTGATGGTGATGATGATGAAGATGGTGATAATGATGAAGGCGTTGATGATGATGGCGATGGTGATAAAGATGATGATGAAGATGATGGAGAGGGTGATGATGATGGACACAGTGATGAGGGGCCTATAGATGACAATGATCATGAAGATGGTGATGATGATGATGATGGTGGTGAAGTTGATGGTGATGGTTCCATCTCGCATCCAAAAGATGGAGATGGTGATGATGACGAAGATGGTGATGATGATGAAGATGGTGATGGTGATGGTGGTGAGGTTGATGGTGATGATGGAAATGGTGATGGTTCCGTCTCGCATCCAAAAGATGGATATGGTGATGATGACAAAGATGGTGATGATGATGAAGATGGTGATGGTGGTGAGGTTGATGGTGATGGTGATGGTGATGATGAAGATGGTGATGGTTCCATCTCGCATCCAAAAGATGGAGATGGTGATTATGATGAAGATGGTGATGATGATGAAGATGGTGACGTTGATGATGATGGTGATTGTGATGAACCTACAATAATTAATTAATGCAAATACAAGAGATATAAAAAATAATAGAACTCAGAATCACTTTTATATTGATCACAGGCCACTTCGAGGGGGCAACCCCCTTTGATAAAGCTCAATAAAATTAACTTCACGGTGCCTTCAATGACCTCAACACACACTTAAATACTATGTCTATGCCCAATACTATGAGTCAAAACCATGGGACATATAATACTATGGGATGACTTACAAAGCATATGCGTCGAATACTATGGGCTAATATAAACTATGGATCAACAAATACTATGGGACGACTTACAAAGCATATTAATCCAACAACAATATACTAACATAGTAAAGAGAAGGGTTGACACGGGTTCCTGACATCCCCTCTCCCTTAGAAAAAGCTTTGTCCTCAGAGCTTTGGTTGGAGAAATTGTTGCAGAATCTGAAAAAGTGGTTCCCCGTTAGCATCCTCGGGTTGCATTTCGAGCCACTGACGCCTTTGGAGTGTGAGGGAGGATTGCTTGGAAGGCTGTAGACAAAAAAGAACCCCATCAATTGCACATAAAATTCGCTCAGAACGGTGTTGATCGGCTTGTTGTTTCAGGCGAATTCTGGCCATCTGAAGATTGTCCTGCAGAATGAGAAGAATCTGAACGCGGTTTCGAAGAACCGAGTCAATTTCCTGAACTGGAGAGCTGCTAGGGGTGTATGGAAGAAGAACTGGCAGTGTCTATCCATAGACTACTTCATATGGTGTCCTTTGAGATGTGGTATTGTACCACCAGAGCGCTGCTAGGAGATCCATAGAAATAGTTGGCCAAAGCTGTGTAGGGATGGGTAAGGGTTTGAGCAATCCCGAAAGGAGTGTCGTTTCACCCTTGTTGACCTAGAAAGTATCATAGTCAGCCACCATTTGTTGAATTTCATTTTCAGTCCCTGCCAAAAGAAGTTTCATTATTCCCGGTCATACATTTTGAAGAACCCAGAGTGCCCTGCTGATGAAGAAGCATGGAGTCCATAGAAGAGATAGCCCTGTTGAACATATTGCAACCAGTTTGGAACAAGGAGAGAAAGAGTTGTAAGAGAAACTGGGTCATCAATTGTGCGAGAAGGAGCATCTGCCACCGTATTGTCCTTACCCTTCTTGTAAGTGATCGCATAGGGATAACCCATGAGTTGGATAACCCATTTCAGGTGTGTTGGGGAGGAGATCCATTGTTCCAGAAAATTTTCTAGATTCTGGAGATCAATCTTGATGCAGAAATAATTCCCTAATAGGTATGGCTGCCACTTTTGTACTGCATGCAAAATAGCCATCAGTTCCTGCTAAGAGGTAGATGCAAATAAATTCTTACCGAAAAGGTCTTTTGAAGGCATAAAGCTCATTGGTTCAACAAAGACACCTGCATATCTATCCAAGGAAGTAGTGGAGACCGTTGATGGGTGCATCTGAAGGGAATGGAGCTGAGTGATGATACCATGTGAATTCTTCTTAAGGATTTTTTCCAAGCGATGTGAACTAATGATGTAGAGAGACCCTGGTTGTAAGCCCATTAATTTGTGTTGTGCCCCATTTACTGAAAACTGCATCCAAAGTTCTGAAAAATCCCATAAGATGGGGCCAAGTATGCATAACCATTGAATGCCCAAAACCACATCACATCCGCCTAAGGACAAGGCAAACATGTGAGAGTGCAGGTTATAATCTTCCATAGAGATACGCACATTGTGACACTTCCCCTTGCAAGGTAAGGTGCCCCCATTGGCAACCATGACTTCAAAGTTGGAGCAAGGATGGACAAAACCATCAGCCTGTTTGGCAATCCGAGGGTCAATGAAGTTATGAGTGCTACCAGAATCAATGAGTATGGTAAGAGGGAGCTTCTTGAAGTATCCCATGACTCGCATTGTTTCTGGGGTGGTGATGCCGATTACAGCATGGAGAGAGAGCTCAGGTGGGTCGTCATGAGATGGGGTGTTAATAGGTGGGTGTTGAATGTCGACTTGATCATCTACTGTATATGGAGCTTCTTCATCAAGTTCTGAGGCAAGCAGAGAATCCACATCCAAGAGATAGAGCTTTTGTTGAACACATCTATGTCCCCAAGTGAATTTCTCATCACAACTATAACAAAGCCCTTTTTCGCGACGTTCCTGCATCTCTATTTCAGACAAATGCTTGATAGGAGTTGGTTGCGGGGAAGGCGTGATTGGAGGTTGTTGGGAACCCATATTTCTGAAGGGAACAAAGGTGGGTTTGGAGCATTTTTGAGCTATGATCTTGTCCTCTGCCAACTTAGCCAACCCCAGGACTTCCATCATTGTGTTGGGACAGAACATTTTGACGTCTGAGTGGATTTCATCCTTGAGACCACTGATAAAACAACTCCTGTAGAATTCATCAGACAATCCTTCTGTGTGATTGGCCAGTTTCTCAAGTTCTGTCTGATACTCTCTCACTGTGCCAATTTGGTGAAGTTTAGTGAGTGCTCCTGTGAAGTCATCAAAAGCACTAGGACCAAATCCTGGCAACAGGAGTTGGCAAAAATCTATCTAGTTTGGCTCGGGATGAGCTTTGATGTACCAACGGTACCATTGAAGAGCTTCTTGTTCCAAATGAAAAGATGCAAGTGGAACGTTTTGGACATCAAAAGTATTATGTAGACTGAAATATTGTTCTGCTCGGTATATCCATCCAATCGGATTAGTACTATTGAAGCGAGGAAAATCAAGCTTCGGCCGACAAAAATTACTGGAAGAAGAGAACCCGGTGGCTACAAAAGATTCCGGCTGTCGGTTATTGTTTAGCGCTGAATGCTGAAGATGGAGGCTGAGAAAATTTTCATCCAGATCTTGGAGTTTAGTTTGGATGGCTGCAAGTGCTTCTTCCATGGTTTTTTCTCCTGCGCGGGTGACAACCATAACCGAATTTTTTTTTTTTGGGTTGATTGGGTAGAAAAACAAAAACAGAAACTGCTTTAGTAAAGGGAAATCTAGATTTGGAAAAAAATCTGAAGGGTAATTGGGGTTTGACTAGGTTTTGGACACTGTCGAATAGACATGGAAGCAAAAAATGAGGATTTCAGAAGTGGGGTGAAAGAATGGGAAAATTTGGCAGAGGGGGACAAAGAAGCAGAATTCGGAAATGAACTCTGTGGTAACATTTGAAGGTGATTGGGTGAAAGAATGGGAAAATTTGGCAGAGGGGGACAAAGAAGCAGAATTCAGAAATGAACTCTGTGGTAACATTTGAAGGTGATTGGGTTCATGAAATCTGAGGAAGTTATGGAAAACCCTAAAAATAAAAAAAAATGTGGGATTTCGGGCTTTGGGAAGTGGAATTGGGGATAGGGTCCTCATGACTGAAATATGCAGAATGGGATTACTGGGGTTCCCTGGAAGTTTCAAGGGAAACAGAGTGAAAACAAAGGAGATATGGAGAAAAAACTGAATTTTATACTCTTTTTTTTCTTTTTTGCAGTATGGAGCGGCTACGGTTCAGAAGGGATCTGAAATAGATAGATCTGCAACAGTCCAGAAGTGAGCGGAAATAGAGGGATCTTAAATGGCACCGAATGGATTGAAAATGGCTAGATCTGGAACGGCTTTCAGAATGGATCTGAAACAGCGCAGCAGTGATTGACAACAGTTCAACTGAAAATAGATATGGACCCTAGGTATGTGCGGCTTCCTAATAGTTCAGGGGTTTCACTCGGCCACCAATGCTATCTAACGGCTTGCATATTGGGGCAGTACCCCTCACTCCATGGCTCAGGTAAAACTAATAACTGCTTTGCCACAAACGACAGCTCTTGGTTTACCTCATGGGTGGGAACTAGTCAATCAGGTAGGGGTCATCGCCCTTTTCACTAGAAGGTCCTCTCAATGGGCCAGCTACTTCGGGGTTCCCGTGGTACTCCTCACAATGAGTTTTAGGGATTATGCCCAAGTACTTCCCACAGTTAAGCAGATAGGGATTATTCCCAAATCCGAACCTGCAACAAATGCGAAAAATGTTTTGGCAAAAATTCCATCCAGCGAGCCCAAGAAAGTGTTCTGATACCAGATGTGATGAACCTGCAATAATTAATTAATGCAAATACACAAGATATAAAAAATAATAGAACTCAGAATCACTTTTGTGTTGATCATGGGCCACTTTGAGGGGGAAACCTTATTTGAGCAAGCTTAATACAATTAACTTCATGGTGCCTTCAATGACCTCAGCACACACTTATATACTAAGTCTATGCCCAATACTATGAGTCAAAACCATGGGACATATAATACTACGGGACAACTTACAAAGCATATGCGTCCAATACTATGGGTCAATGCTATGGGCTAATATAAACTATGGATCAACAAATACTATGGGACGACTTACAAAGCATATGCATCCAACAACAATATACTAACATAGTAAAGAGAAGGGTTGACACGGGTTCCTAATAGTGATGGTGGTGAGGTTGATGGTGATGGTGATGGTGATGGTGATGATGAAGATGGTGATGGTTCCATCTTGCATCCAAAAGATGGAGATGGTGATGATGATGAAGATGGTGGCGTTGATGATGATGGTGATGGTGGTGAAGTTGATGGTGATGGTGATGATGATGATGATGAAGATGGTGATGATGATGAAGGCGTTGATGATGATGGTGATGGTGATGAAGATGATGATGAAGATGATGAAGGCGTTGGGGAATTTATTTATATCCAATGTATTTGACTCTAGGAACCTCTCATGTGTGATTATAAAAAAATCAAGATTACCTCAACCCCCAAACATGCCCTTTCAAAGAATTTTTTTATCTTTGAGTGTGGTATGGGTGCCAACATGAGGTTTTGTCTACTAAGGATGGATCTTGGCGTCTTGACCATGGTTGGGGTGATGACAATGAGGTTCATATGACTTGAATGAATCTTCCATGGATCATGGGGTAAATTGATCTCTCAAGTATTATTGCATGTGAACTTGCACATACCAAGCTACAACAAATCTTTCATAGGAGTGGATTTGTCTATGTGAATAGATAAGTGAAAAGCTTTTAGCAACAAGACCTATCAATTTTAACTTGGAACTATGGGAAATGTTCAAAGTGAGATTGAGAGGCTTGATGGTGATTGTAGTAGTGGACATGGTGTTGGTGAGAATGATGTCATGATAGTGGAATTAAACATTAAGATGGTGACCGTAGAGCTTGGATCCTAGCCTAGAAACACGAGATCCTAGCCTAAAAACCCTAGTTGGTAGCGTAAACCCTAGTTTGTATTTTAATCACAATGAAACCCTATTATGTAGCCTAAGATCTAGCCCTAAATTATAATACATGTAAAGATTAAATCATTTTCATTGTACATATATATTCATGTGCATACATTTGAATCCAAATCACTATACACATTTATGCATTGTTTCTCATCTATATAGCAAGGGTGCATACAACTAGAAAACCGTTGTACCTAGCACTCGATACCTAATTTAGAAACGTAATTGTTTGAAATTGGTTCTACCATGAATATTTTTATATGGTGGATATGCACACTTGTGGAAACCTTCTCAATGGATGGAAAACCTAATATCATCATAACATTAGTAAAGCTTACTCCAACATGTAGTAATGCTTACATGTTCTAGTGTTGATGGTGCACTAATGGATGCATGCAACTTGATGAGGGTGTATTTGTGGCTCCATTGATGTAATGCACTTGTACTAAATGTATTTAACAAGTGTCTAAGTGTCCAATAGATGAATTACGATATCCTAATACCCCTCTATCCCTTCCAGACAAAATTCGACAACATTTGGGGTATTCGGGTAACAAGTTGGTGTGTTGAGGTGGATATAGCCTCAAAAATACACCTCATAGTAGTCATTTATTGTAATGTCAACTATACATGTGTTTAAGTCAACGTGTCTACATAAAATTAGATCACTATCACATAATGATAAATTAAGGAAGTCCTAATTGTAAATGGTAGTGGATGTGATGGTCATCAAATCAAAGGTGGCTATATCCGTGAGTGAGAATTAATGAGCTAGTTATACATCATGCTCAAGGTTGTCTTATTTGTATGGTGACAATTGATTAAGAAATGATTCCATAACTTGGTTATTAATTTGTTGCATGATCTTAAGTGGACAAAATGATCAAAATAAATACTAGTGACGACATTTCATTATGTAGAGTATGGACATTTTGGATCTCATTATGTAGAGCTATTAAAAATCATGTTGGATCTCATTTTAACCTTTTGACGACAATGGACATTTTCTATTTTTAAGTATTCTTTTCCTAGTACTCAAGTTCCCAATATATATCTTATGTGCCATGAGGTGTGATTTGTCCATCCATTTATTCTGTTTGTTTTTAGATTAATTCTCACACATGATTTTGTTTGAGTTAGCCTATGTTTACAATGTTTTCTTAACATAGATAGCATTAGAAGCTTTTACATGTGGAAAGATAAACCAAGATGAACTATGATATCCAACTTCTCTTCTAAGATCTAGGTAACACCAAAATTTACACAACATCACATCATGATACACACAACATGAGACAACCACATTAGACAATGAGATATATAAATCACATAACTGAAAATCCATGTACATCGAGGCTACAAAACTCATCCAAACACATACAATTTCTGGCGAATAGTGAAACATGGTTCCCAATGTACATACAATGGCAACTCGTGCCCTACACAAAATGCAACAACTCATGCCATAGATACAAAATACATGGCAACCCATGCCGTAGATACAAACTACATCAAAACTGGTGCACAAAAGTGCCACATCGTGGCTAATGTACATAACACATGGTGTGTCAAGCCTTGTGACCACCGCTGTCACTCCTAGGTGTAGATCCAAAGTCGATCTTCCTACTCTTCGAGCTACCGGTGCCTCCGGTCTTGCTCCATGTAGGACTAGACCGTCTCTCCGGGCTCTGGAACAAATGATATAAGATACTGTCATTTTCAAGCATTTGCAGCATTTACCACATTTATAAAACAATTGTAGAATTCAAATCTTAAATAAATCACCTCTGACATGAGTGGGAAATGTTGGACAGGTGTCCTGGATCTGTGGAGCCTCTCAGCAATTCCAGCCTACAACATTTACAACAATCATTTCATTGAAAAGTCATAATTGCTTAAATTAATTTTTGTTAATGCATCAAAATATTTTCATAAATTAGCTTGATTCTCATCGTGAACACCTCTGACGATGGACATGGTTGGGATTTTGGGCTAGCAGGTGGATCAGATGGCCGGACAACCAGCTCCGATGCAGTGATGGGGGGGGGGCACAGATGTAGTGGCAACCACTGGAGATACTGATTAGGATATTGGAAGAGTAGATGCCACAATATTGGCGGGAAGTGCGGATGATATGGTGGGAGAAGACACGGTGGTATGGGGTGGAGGAGGACCATGTGGACGATAAACCCCTGTCGGTTGTAGGATAGAAGGTATTGAATGAAAAGGGATAGGGGGGATGTTGAGGGATGTTGCATGGGAGGGCAGTCCTGCATGAGGGAGGAGGATGGACAAATGGAAGGTTGTGGACGAAGAGGGGAAGGTGGAAGGAACGGGGGGCGTGGACGAATGGGGGAAGATGGATAGACATGGGGGCGTGGATAAATTAGGGAGGAGGGAGGATGTATGGACGTGGGGCGGGGGGGCGAGTGGGAAAGGATGGATGGAGGGGGGAGTATGGTCGGAGAGGGGGGGCTGGATGGAAGGGAGGGGGTGGATGTAGGGAGTGGTCTAGATTGAAGCAAGGGAGGGGACTCATGGGAGAGGGTGGATACATAGGACTAAAATGGGGAGACACAGCTACTGGTGGCACCTACATATATATTTGTAATATCACAATTTAATAAGCAAACAATAAATTAAACCATAGTAAGTCGTAACAAATCAAATTAAAAGCATGCTTATAACTACACATTGTACCTGTGTATATGGTGATGTGCCAATCCTTGGTGGGGGTGGTTGATCACCGTAGTCACGGAACACCTATGGACAACACAATGCATGCATGTTATGAACATGTTAAACAAGTCATTATCTAGGAAATCAAGATATTCAAAAATATTGTACGAACTATCAACGTGTATGCAATAAATATAAATACTTGAGTAATTTAAATGACATAAGTAATAACAATATTGTGTTAGGTACTGAAAATACCTCCATGTGGGGTGCTACAATTTTAGTTTTAGCTGCCATTGCTGCATCTAGGTTGGGAGATCCTACGTTCTCCCATCTTGGTGTATCCGCTCTGAATAACTGTACATTGAAATAATAGTTTAAGTCAAACAAAAATACTTTAAAAATACTTTACAAGTTATCAAGTGATGATTGAAAACACATTAAAAAAATTGCTTACTTGATCCATATAATAGCCCTCGATCGGGCCAGGGCAAGTGTGCCTGCAATGGGGACAAAGATATGGCATTGTCCTCGTCGAACTGAAATTTCGAGCATGGCTACCATCGGTCATGGGTCTATCCTGGCCTTGTCGTGAAGGCCCTGCACCTGGATCTCTATCAAGGTCACCCAACCTCTCCACTGTAGTCGCTACTAGAAAGGAGGTGTGTTTAAGGAGTCCATGTGCAACATTCTTCATTGCCACCTCGATTTGATTAAGCTTGTGGGGCAACTCACATGGCTGGGGAGAGGGGTTGGGGTTGCGCCTCGGAGCTGGAGGCCCTCTTAGTGGGTTCCTCCTCACAGCAGGTCGATCTTGGGCAGAGCCACGCCCAACACCTTAGAACTCGGTTATGTCAAAATAGTTGACATGTAAACCGAGGCAAAACTCATCCCACAGTTGGTGAAGGAAGTACTGTGGAACCTCCCTATTATTGTAGGGAGGTTTATCGTACACCATGAACCACCTCTGCATCCAATTATCCCTCCATGGTTGGTAATGACATCAATCCATGCAAATAGGTGGCTGTGTAATGTTCGGTGGTTGGTTTGTTTTCGGAACGGTGAACATACTATATAAGTGGGATTTTCTAATGTTCAAATCTTTTATTTCTTCCTTGGAGATGCCTGTGGAGTAGTACTCCCGCATCCTAGCTCTAAATTGAGTCATGTTGGTCAATTACTGGTGTGCATGGATGAGGGAGTCAATTGAGTTTTCAATTGACGTGGCAAGAGACAATCGAGATGGTTCCCCCGAGTTTCTAAGTTCGCGAGTCTGCACTCGCATTTCATTTACATAATGGTTAAGGTCATCTTGTTCAAAATTGGGTTGGGGGTTTTGGTATTGTTTGGCATTTGAATTGTGTTCACAGTTTTTTTCATCATTGGGTCCAAAGTTTGGGTTTTCTTGTGTTCCACCAGACTCGGGGTTAACATCTTCTTCACTCATTGTCTTAGTTTACAATCTGCACTAGAAAATTTGGATTGTGTTCACGATTTTCTTCGTCATTGGGTCCAAAGTTTGGGTTTTCTTGTGTTCCACCGGACTCGGGGTTAACATCTTCTTCACTCATTGTCTCAATTTACAATCTGCAATAGAAAATTGGTTCATTGTTTTCAAAATTTGGGAATTATTTACAATTAAATAAACAAAAAAAATAAAAAAATTGACACAAATAACGAATAAAATGAAAAAAAACGTGATATTTACCTATTAATCGAAATGTTGATGAGTTTGTGGGTGTTGTTGGGTGGTTTTGGAGTTGATTTGGACTCCTTTGGTGGTTGAATCGATGCCCACGCGGAGGAGGACGCGCTCGGCCAAATGGAGCAATGGAGAAATTGTGTTTTTTTTTTTTTACAGAGGCGCGTGCGCGCCACTATTGCGAGCATGCGCCAACCATGCGCACGCACCTCAATTCGGTACCAAACCTAGCGGCATGTGCGCGCTGCCTTAGGTGCGTACGCACCATTTTTTTTCCTCTAGCACGCCATCGTGCGCCCGCCCATACTAGTGTTTATATATAAACATCAAATATGGTTTAGATATTTAATTACATAAGGATTTGGATTTTTCGTAATTATCAATATACTATATTTTGGAGTGATAGACTAAATTTGGGTGGTAGTAACTATGCTTATAGATATAAAATTGTTCAGACCGTGATATTAAATTATAATCATGTTACACTATTATTGTAGTTTAGATATTCTATTTTTGAGTTCCATATTTACTGAATTGAATATAAATTATGAGAATAAAATTCTCTTCTTCGAATAAATAACCATTTATTCCCCATTTCAATAAACAAAACAATACGTTAATATAAACTTCTAAACAACCACTTATTCTCTATTTCAATAAGCAAAACAATAGGTTAATATAGACTTCTAATATTGATAAGAGATATTTCTGATATTCATATATATTTATATATATATATATATATTCTATTTTTTAGTTCAATAATTGCTGAAATGAATATAAACTATAAGAATAATTATTATACTAATTCTTTATTTTCAAGAGACAGCTCAATTAATTTCAATTTCAATAAACACATAAACTTTTGATATATATATATATGTATATATATATATTTATCAGAAATATATTTCTTTTATATATTTCTTTTATATATATATATATATATATCAGAAATATATTTCTTATATATATATATAAAAGATATTCTATTTTTGGGTTCAATAATTATTGAATTGAATATAAACTATAAGAACTATTCTGCCAATCCCTTATTCGAAGAGACGGCCCAGTTACTCTCAATTCCAATAAATAGAACACTACAAGTTATTATTTGATTAAAAAAAGTTATAAAATTTAATTTATTAGTTCTATGAAGGATTATGATTGTCCTATCAATTGATTAACAAAAATTTCAATTTCAATTTTAACAATAACATTAATAAGAAATTCAAAATTTAGGATCAAAGTTGAATCTTACAAATTTTGTACTTCACTAACTTTGAATAGGTGGTCTTTAGTAAGCGATTCATGTTACGGTTGAAACCTGTATATGCTCACATAAACTGTATTGTTTATATATATATATGAAAAAAATAGTAAGAACTGGCTCATTATTTCAACAATTACATGGACATATTTTGTTGTAATTGTTGAGGAAATGTCTTATCTTCTTTTTGGACTGTATAAAGGTAGACCGCCAAGCTTATAAATAACTTACCTAGTTACCCAAGGGGGATAGCCTAGACTATTGGAAAACCAGGAGTCACAGGGTTCAAGGGCATGGCATGGTACTGTTGTCTCTGCCTACTCACTTGTAAATTGTGCTAACACTATATTCAATTTTAAATTATGAAATATGTACGAATCAACACTTTTCAAGTAAACTTTATATATATACACGCTGAGTCACATTCTTAGTCAACTCTAAAATCAAAAGTTTTGAAATATCTGACCCACAAATAGATGCGATGTGGACTTTTATTACTATGAGACTGGATTCCTCAAAGCTGCTCGACCATTGGGTGGGATTGGATAATAAACATTACCTACAATCTTATATGCTACATAGCAAAATACTACATAGCCAACCGACGACTGGAGCGAGAAACCTCATACTATGGTTATCCATAGGAATCAATTTGTGTTCAATCAATTCGCCCTATAGAATAGTAATGCTATATTCAGCTTGCATTCCATTGATTGACTATTTTATATGTCTCCCACAGTAATTAACCACACAATATTCAACGTTCCCCACAATGATATTAAAATAAACATAAATATTTTTTCAGAAAAAGCCCACATTCCTAATGGCCAGTTGAGATGCCATCATCTGCAGCTTACTATCAGTGAAGCTTCTTCAGGGAATTCAGAACTTGAATCCCTCCACCACCGCTTTTACAGAAAATTTATATTATAATCTATATTATAATTTCATTTTTCTTTCGTAAAGATCTATTTTGTTTAGAAGTTACAACATTTATCCATTAAAGACAACAGTGCAAAGAACTAAAGAACTAGTTACAACATTTATCTATTAAAGACAATAGTGCAAAGAACTAGTTATCCATTAAAGACAACAGTGCAAAGAACTAAAGAACTAGTTACAACATTTATCTATTAAAGACAATAGTGCAAAGAACTAGTTATAGCAAAATACTAATGGTTGCAATTCAGAAAGGCTATGAAAGATAAAAAGTTAGATTCAATTCTTACATTGAGAACTTGAGGTAACATGTAACAGTTGTTGTAACTAGAGCACCTGTATATGCTACCTTAGGCCATACATAATACCTTTCTGGATTTTGCAAACCAAAAACATTTCCAATCATAAATTGGTAGAAAACCCACATACACTACATATCTATGAATTTATCAATCGAGGGAGATATCAAATGGTTGGCATGTGAAGTTGCGAACTACTGGTTGATTGAAGGGAAACTAGTAATGTTCAAGATCTGCATTCTTTATATGGTTTACAGAGTAACCCTCAGGGCCATTTATACCATCAAGATGCTTTACATAGGGATGAATCATTTCCCTCTAATCACTACTCCATAAAATCTGGGCAATATAGTCCTAAAAATATTCCCACTCCATGAAATTGCGGCGAATGGTAGTTGGGAGTCTCCTTCACACCAAATAGGAAGGGAAATCTTTCCAGGAAATCCCCATTTTTAAAAAATTGGGCAAATTGAAGGAAGTTGATCAAATTTTGGGCTAAAATCAAATTTTGTCTTTGGCCTAAGTAAACCCCTTATATTTAGCACTCTTTCCTTGGTACAAGTGTATATATATAGGCTACAGGTATATATAGATTGGGTATGTATATTTTTGGTTGAAGATGGGAGAGATAATTTAAATAGTGGCTTAGTGCTCTAATGAAAAGATTGGCCCTAGATTTCCATACTTCAAGGTATGCAAAACGGAAGACGTTGTAGAGGTAGGAATTTTCATAACTAACACGTGTGTAGGTAAGATTCTTAATGACCAACGCTCCTGAGTCATGTAAAGGTTGACCAATAACTTATCTGAGTAGACCTATCTCAGATAAAACCAGGAACAACTTTATTCAGAGTGCAAGTTATTTTATAATTATCTGAGATAACGCAGTTGGTGTTTCTCGGAAGAAACAAAAAAATTGTCTCTGTCAAGAAGGTATTTTTCATGTATATCACCTCCACAGTATTGTATAATGGCTATCCCGTAAGAGATACATTGTTAGATGATTGATCTTCATAATTCCCAAATGAGATTTTGAACAATTGTTGTAGGCAGGTATCCAGTGTCTATATAGACATGGCAGAGGCACAACGAAGCCTTAAGTGGTTATTTTTGGTGTCAACATGATGAAGAGAGATATATAGGCTTCCCAATTCTGAGATTGAATTCATTTGTTCTCTTGGAAATCTCTCTTTTATTTTGCTTCAGCCATGCACTCAGTATCACAACATACTGCTTTAATTTTCCAGACAGGCCTTCTACAGGATTAGGAGCCATGTTAGGATTACAATTCAATAAGTGGGGAGCATTAACAATCCTCCTTTTTTGTCTCAATTTGTCTATTTTTATTTCTCATATTGACAATTGGTTTCCACAAAGTGCCTACAGCCAAAAGATCATAGATATTGCTAGAAGGAGCCTTTTGTCAGGCAGATATGTTAGAAATAATAATCTTTTAGTTAAATTGTGTTAGTTACATTCAGTTAGTCAATTCTATAATCAGTTAGCCGATATTGGCTTGAACCGTCAAAGCATGTAACATATATATACAACCGTGTAATATCAAATAAATAGTTCAGCCATTCGTGCTTGTAACTAGTTTGTTCATGTCTCTGTCCATATTTTGAACATGGTATCAGAGCTTTTGGTTAATCTGTTTGTGACGGTTTGGAGAGCCTCTTCTTGATTGGTTGGAGGTTTTGGAAGGTCTGCTATTCAGTGGACATTTGTTGAAGACTGGTGTTGAATGCAGAAGCAAGTATGCTGTTAAAAGTTTGTTGTATCCAGTTTGTTAGTTTCTTGTAGCCAGTTCGTTGGTTTGTTGAAGTTAGTTCGTTGAAGCCTGTTGAAAACATCCAGGCTTTGCCATTTCTAAGAAAATTTCGTTTGAAGAAACTTTGGTGTGGAAGCTTGCTGCCCTGTATGAGGTCCAGCGTAAGGAGATAGTGTTGTTGTCCGCTGCAGTTGTTGAAAAGAATTCTGCTGCCCCGTTTGCTGTCCACCGTAAGAATTTTTGCTGAAGAAGTTTGCTGTTATGAGGAATTTGGCTGTGAACAGCCGTGAACCGTAAGAATTATTGCTAAAGAAGTTTGCTGTTATGAGGAATTTGGCCGTGAACAGCTTTGAAGAATTCTCGCTGAAGAATTTCAGTCTGCCAAAGGAGACGTCGAGTGGGAGAATCAAATTTATGTGGAGGCCAAAAGCATATTCGGAATTATGTTGCCTGCAAGCCGTTGAGTTACTGAGCGCTGTTACTGTTGAGTTACTGAGCATTTGTGGAGATACGGTCCAATTTTGACGTGAAGAAAAGTGAGCGCTGTTACTGTTAAGTTACTCAGCATTTGTGGAGATGCGGTCCAATTTTGACGTGAAGAAAAGTTTGAGCTTTGAGTCCGCGTGAAAGACCCCTCCGTCTAAAAAACGAGAAGTTAAAAGGTAATAAAATAAAAACTATTGTTTCTACCATTCTAAAGGAAAGGTTTAAGTTTTACTAATTCCTGTGAAAAGCTCTTCTTTATGACATCATTGTTTCACAAGGGAATTATTTTAAAAGTGATAAGATATTGTGGAGATAAGAGATTGTGGATGTCTTTTCTTAAAAGGTGAATGAAATTATGTTTTGAAAAAAGGAGTTATAAGTTAGGTATATTCAAATTTTAAAGAAATTTTGAAAGTATTGTGAAATGATTTAAAGATATAGTTTGTGAATTGACCCTTAATTGTAGAGCAAAGGCTTTGGTTTAAAAAACCAAAAAAATACAGTTTGTTTGTGTTGAAGATACAAATAAACTTTGTAATGGGTCATATGAGAAGATTAAAACAATCAAGGAGAAATATTAAACAAATTGCGAAAAAGAATAGAAGGGCAGAGGAAGCTTATTTTGCAGAAATGTATGGTGAGATTCCAGTTGGAGTCATAAATCGACAAGATGATATAGACAAGAATCAAATTGCGGAGATTGAGCAGATCAATGAAGATTTAGAGCAGAGGATCAATGATGATTTAGAACAGAGTAAGCCGAATCTAGATGAAGAGATAGATGAAATATTGAGAAGATCTATGCTGATTTTGCCGTTTTTCGAAGGTATGGATTATGAAATTTGGGCAAATAAAATGGAAGATTTGCTTTGTTCAGTAAATTTATGGTGTTTTGTTCAAAAATATTTTGAAGATCCTCATAATAGAAAAAATGCAATAGCAAGATTTCTTATTTTGTCAGCAGTGGATGAAAATGTTTATAGTGTTTTCTATAAACTTCATCAAGTTGTTAGTGCAAAAGCTTTTTGGGATGCTTTAGAGATGAGGTACAGTAAAAAGAGAAGAAACAATAATACTTTCCAGCATATTGGTGAAGCTTCTATGTTTGAAGCAAAGAAAGAAGACGAAGACAAGAAAGTTGAAGAACTCCTTGATAAAGTAGAGGAGAAGAATTTTGAAGACCTTGTGTGTGCCTTAGAGCATGAAGAGAAAGAAAAATCCCACTGTGTAGATACACTAGTGGATGATAAAGCTGCCATTTTAGTAGCCTTTGATGATGATGAAACTTTAGTGAATGATGAAGTGGATGATAAAGTTTCCATTGTAGCAACCTTTGATAATGAAGAAACCTTTGATGATGAAGAAACTTTGGTGAATCTAGCAATAGATATTGCTGAGGACATTAACTTAGTGACAAAGTTTGTTGAGTTTGTTGATGACAATTCAATTGAAGATAAAACTGCCCATGTAGCAGTGTATGATGAGGAACGAGATAAAGATTTTGTAAAGTGTTTGGAGAGTCCATTCCTACACCTCGAAAAGATGCTTGAAGCATCAACCAAGACCAAAGAATCTCATGTTTTGGGAACTGAAAATTTGTGATGTTTTTGGAACTGAAAATTTGTGTGTGTTTGCAGATTATGCAGGTACTATGAAAGAAGAACATCACTTGGATGTGTTAACAGATTATGATGAAGAGTTGAGAATGCTAGAAGAGTCGATAGAAAATCCAAGGATTTGTGAAGACATGTACAAGGAGATTGTAGCAGATGAAGAATCTAAAATCATTATTATCATTATTCAAGAATCATAAATTAGCATTGCAGAAATTTTACAGGAAATAAAGTTCAGTAACATACACTTGCAAGGAACAGAGCTAAACATTGAGATAGAAGAATTATGGAAGTGTTTGCGGAAGAGTTTTGGGTGGAGACACAATGCGACAAAGAATATAGTCAATCACAAAGATGAGTTGAATGAAGATACTTTCTTAAGCAAGCCAAGAGGAAGACTACGACATCAAATTTGGGATCCAGGCGAACATTCTATCTTTGAAGATGAGGATGAAAGAACTAGGCCTAAGCAGCCTAATGTGAACCCAATTTAGTTTTATAAAATTTTCTTAAGTGTTTGTAAGCTTGGTTGAGACATAGACGAGCAAGCATTTGCATTTATGAGATTTGCATTTTAGATGTTTTAGAGTATCATAATTACGAGGGAGTGTTGTGTTTAGTAAGAATGTAACACTTGACATTAAGAGGGAGTGTTAAAAATAATAATCTCTTAGTTAAATTGTGTTAGTTACATTCAATTAGTCAGTTCTATAATCAGTTAGCCGGTATTGGCTTGAACAGTCAAAGCATATGACATATAAATACAACCGTGTAATATCAAATAAACAGTTCAGCCATTCGTGCTTGTAACTCGTTTGTTCATGTCTCTGTCCATATTTTGAACAAGACATACCTTGAAATAGTGAGCAGTATTTAATCTGATTAGAATTGGAGTGGAAGAAATATGTTTAAACGGTCACAGTCTGCTATATTTTGTCTCACTAGCAAAGCTACTATGCAGAAATATCTAGAAAAATTACTTATAAGGTTTTAACACAAATTTCTTGTATGGAGTTGACAATTTTAAAACCGGAATGAAGGATCCTTTATCTGCTGATAATCAATCCTTCATCTGCTCCTTTCAATAGTTGTCATGCATCTAATGTTGTTGAGGTGGGTATGCACTTTTTTGCTGTACTCCGTTGAGTCTCTTCCTACCATTTGTTCCATTTGCATTCCTTTTGGATCACACCTTGTAATGAATCTACGTATGAAGCATCCGCTATGCACTATCAATTCAATGCCTACAAACACGATACTAGCTAACATTCTTTCCAAATCTGACTAAGTGACCATGAACTGGTTTCATAGGTTGAACCCAACCATATGCTAGTTGCATATTTTGGAGGGATGCATGAGGGTTTTCCATATGTGCAGATATGGTTGTAGAGATACAAGGTGAGTAGTTTAAATTGGTTGTCTTTCCGCATATAAGACGAACATAAAAGGTCATTTATCAGTCCTTGAATCAAGTGACATTGCTGAGTTACAATCAGGCCTGGAATTTGATGTCCCACAGGACGTATTTTCGATTCCAGGCCGTATTTGACAGGTCTACATAATTATTAAATGTAGATGATGACGCTTGATGAAATTTTCAAAACGTAAGATTGACTGGTACATGTATAACTTAAAGGTCAATTTATATATATATATATATAAAACGTAGATGATGATGGTTGATGAAATTTTCATAACTTAAGATTGACTAGTACATATATAACTTAAAGGTAAATGTCAATTTATATATATATATATATATATATAACGTAGATGATGAGGGTTGATGAAATTTTCATAACTTAAGATTGATTGGTACATATATAACTTAAAGGTCAATTATATATATGTATAATATATCTATTTTTATTTGTTTTAATTATAATTACCAATATTTTCTCCTCAAGGTTTATTGTATTCAATGGATTTGTCATTAATGTTGTATTGATATTTGACTTAATATAAATTTTTATGTATTATTGATGCAATATGTATTATGGTATCTTATCATATATAAGCTATATGTATTATAGTATCATATATAGATAGTTTTTTTACATTTTAATAAAATTATGTATAATAATAAAAAAAACCTTTTATAAATGTGTGTAATAAATTATGTATAATAATAAAAAAAACCTTTTATAAATGTGTGTAAACGTAAAGTGAAGAGTGCTGAAAACATTTGACCGTCATAAAAAATTCACTTGACACGTAACTTGAAATTGAAATTCCAAGCTTGGTTACAATTACGTGGACGCTCTCCTTATTCATGTACTAGGGTTTGTGTTCAACTGTTTACAGGATTTATCAGTGGTTAAGGCCTCTACTTTGATAGAACAATTCGATTCAAGTGTCAAGTTCAAACTGTTAATATGGGTTTGCATAAAGCAACTTGAAATTGAAATTCCAGGCCTGGTTACAATTACGTCAAAATTTGAGGGAGACATACATGCCACAGTATCATTTTTTGGATTTGTTCTAGACATAGTGCCTTGTGTTTTCCAATACCCACCAAAATGTAAACCAATATAAATATTATTTCGTAGGTGACAAGAAGACCTCATTTCTCGTTGTTGATTGAAGTCTACACATGGTATCATGGCTTGTGTTTGATGTGTATATCTGAAGTATGGGACTCCACGGAAATATATATAGTCTATACACGTAGAATATGATGCACTACGAAAGAACCTGTGGCAACTGGCAAGCAGATACCTTCTTAAGCAAATAGTGGCATCCAATGGTGAAGCAACTAGATAAACACATACAAAAATTAAAGGATTGTACTAATTTGGCATCCTTTTGCTTCACACTTTTGTTGATGAAAAAATAATGAATATGGTGTTTCTTTCTCTACATTTTTATTGAAAAATACTAAACATTTTTCTAAGAATGATTTTGCTATGAATTATTTTCATTATGCACTACATTTCCTCTCAAAATGTTCATCAATTTGTAACTAAGTTCTGTATCCCCCTTTCTCTTTGACTAGTCTAAAGAGATAAATTATCAGGTTCTAAACACCATGTTAAAACTTAATATCCTATCCAGAATGGTATATGGCATGCTCTAGAGCTGGAGATGACAAGTGTGATGTTCCAATGTGGAATCCAGTTTTCTTCAAATATCCCAGTGGTGAGTTACTTCTATTCTACAATATTGGGAAGGAGGTATAGAAGTAATTTGATGCTCTTCCTCTTATTTTCTCTCTTTGGTATTGTTAGGAATTTTCATATATCATGATATTTAGATAAGCTTAGTAGTAAAAAGTTGTTAGAATTGCTTTAAGTGATTTAGGAAGAATACATGGTTTGTTTGTCGCATCCAGAGGTGCTCTACAGAGGATGGAGGAGATCTTGTAACCTAATATAAGGGTAGCAATGTAATGTTGTTAGAGGATGGAGGAGATCCTGTAACCTAATATAAGGGTAGCAATGTAATGTTATAACAAAGCAAAAAATAATAATCATAATTATAACGATTATTATGAGAGATCTTGTAACCTGATGTAAAGTTAGTAACACATAATATTAGTAACTTTTGTAACATGTAAAAAGTAGTAGTCACTCTAATAATATAATGGTTGCAACCTTTCCTTTGAAAACACTCACTATATAATACACCACAAAACAACAAAATATTATAGAAAAAAAAATTAATACTCAAGCAACTATTCGAGACATTCGAGACAGCGAATCTGATCAAGTAATCTATCTTTTTTAAATGTAGCAGCTCCTCCCGCAGCACCCCTCCTCCACCGCGTCCACCCCCTGCGCAGACGCCTGCACCTCCCCTCCTCCCCTCCACCGTCCTCCCACTGCGTAGCCCTCCGCAGCCCTTCCCTCCTCGCCTGCCCCGCGTCCTGCTCCTCCCACGCCGCACCCCTCATCCCCTCCTCCCCCCCTGCGCAGACGCCTGCTCCTCCCACGCGTCCTGCACCTCCCCTCCTCCCCCCTGCGCACCTCCCCTCCTCCCCCCTGCGCAGAGGTCCTGCTCCTCCCACGCCGCACCCCTCCTCCACCACGTGCTCCCCCCCTTGCGCAGGCGCCTGCACCTCCCCTCATCCCCTCCTCCCGTCACCAATGTCAAAAAATATAAATTTAATGAAGTTTTACAGTGATGTATGGGGAAAATCTAATTTTAATTTAAATTTATTTAAATTTAGAATTAATTTATATATACACTGCTTAATGTAAATTCCTGGCAACGCAAAAATTGTATTAACTTCCAAAGATGGTAATTGAGCACAGAAATAAAAATACAGGCTATCTCTTCTATAATGCAAATCACCCGTCATTGCTTTCCGCAAGTAAAGCTTATCTGTAAAAATACAGAAAGAATCTGGTCATTAGATGCTCTGGGAAATCTAACTATACAAAGACAATACAAACATAGCAAGATATTGCATTCAAATTAGAACAGCTCAATACGTTTTTGGATCTGTCACCCGAACATACCGTTTTTCGGAATTATCACCGACCATTTTAAACCGTGTTATATATTTCTAGTATGTTGAACTTTAAAAATCATTTTAATTTAATTTAAAATGTTAAATGAGAATGTTCACCTTCCGTGCGGTGTAAAATTTTGAGAAATATATTTATATTTTAATTATATGAGTTCGTCCAGGATAATACATATCTATATTCGTATATTCCAAAAACACTAGGCTTTTAAAATGAAAAGAAATTTTCAAGCTTAAAACTAAAAGGTTGAAAAGAAAAACATTAATTTGATTTATATGAGCCAAATGTTAAATATGATAGATTTTTGATGTCGGGCATTTTTTATTTTTTATTAATATTTAAATTTAAACTATTATATTACCTTAAACATTTCTCTATACTATAGAAAACGATGTATAAAGCTATTTTTAATGCAATTATTAATAATTTAGATGTCAATCACCTTATATTTGACCTAGAGTCTTACGTAATATCAAACTTATTTTATGCATAAGTGACGTAAAGGCTTACATGATATTAAACTTATTTTATGCATTAAAAAACCAAATCAAAGTTTAATTACTATAGCTAGAGTTTGATCATTACGGCTTTGGAAGTTAAAATGGAATTCTTCTTGGAAAATGTAAATGACGTGTTAAAATTATATTGTTAGCATGATATTCATGAATATAAAATGTGTATCAATTAATTTTAAAAAATTTATATGATAAAATAAGATTTGTCGAGGATAATGGGATAATGACATAATGACGCGCATACCTTAAATCCAATGTCATTTAAAAATCAAATGATATCAATCAAATAAAATTATAGATCAATTAACATTATTAAAATTTTATAAAATATATGACGTACAACATATAAAAATTAATTGAGAGATTATTTTAATTTTGGATTTATTAAGTGTATAGATATATTTAATTATCTTTTGTAAAATATGGATATCTACCTACTTTATTTGCAATACTTTAAATTTACAACTCACGAAAAAAAAAAAGAAAATTAGATTATAATACTAGCACATATACAATCACTATAATATTGAAGTTAAGGAAGGCTCTCTCCCCTAAACTTTTTGGCATTTAAATTATATATTAATATTTACATATAAGTATATAAGTTCTTTACTAGGTATAATAGGAACGACATGTGTTATAATGGTAAGGGTGTTGGGATAATGGACGTGATGTCCAAGGTTCAATCCTCCCAAATCACCTAGTTTTAAAAACATATATATAGAATATCGTAAATATATTGAATTTCATGTAAAGTGAGTTTTACACTTGCATAGATTTTAGTGTATGGGGTCTTTTTATTGCATATTTTTCAGTGTAGATATTATTCTGTGGATGCATTGATTTCAGTGTATGGATGCATAGATTTCAGTGTATGGGGTTTTTTTATTGCATAATTTTCGATGTAGTTGTTATACCATGGACGCATTGATTTCAGTGTAGATTTCCTCGATGCATAAAATTTGGTGTGGATTTCATCGATGCATAAATTTCAGTGTATATGTTAATGCTTGAATTTTTCGATATACAGTCTAAACTAGAAATGGAAGATGTGCATGCGGAAGATGCTATGAGACAAACTCGCAAAGAACAAAAAATACAGAACGTCAAACGTCGTAAAACATATCAAGGAAGAAAATCTTATGAAATGAAAACAAAAGAACGAAAAGATGACTTGAAACGAAAACCAGAAGAACAAGAAGAAGGAAGTTGGATGAAATGACAGGAGAAGAACGAGAAGAATGAAGAAAACGAAACGCAGATCGACAAAAAAGAATATCGAAAAAGAAAGTTAGATGAATTGACAGTGGAAGAATGAGAGCAACAAAGAAAACAAAACGTTGATTAACAAAGAGTGTATTGAGAGAGAAAGTTGAAGTAGTTGGGAGAACAAAGAAATCAGTTTGCAGAACAACAAATAAATCAAAATGTATGAAATGACGATAGAAGAAGGAGAAGAACGAACAAAAAAAACGTAGATCAACAAAAAGAAAATTGAAAAGAAATTTAGGCGAATTGACATCAGAAGAACGAGAAGAACAAAGAAAACAAAAAGTTGATCGACAAAGAGTGTATCTAGAGAGAAAGTTGAAGCAATTTACTCAATCCTTAATACTTATTACTTACATTATGATACTCCTCGTAAATGTATATGTGTTTTCAACTTAACCTGTTCCTTACATTGCTGATCAAACTCCAGTTTTGTGTCACCGCCCACGACTGAAACCAACCTAGATCCAAATCCTAGGCTCTATCAAGCGCTGAGAGGGATCAAATCTCCCGAGGTGAAAACCTCTTCTTAGGTATTGCACTCAAGGATCTTTTCAAGGAAAGGTTTGCACCTCAGGAGATTTGATCCCTCTCAAGGCTTGATAGAGCCTAGGATTTGGATCTTTTATTCATTTCCATGAGGAAGAAAAGGTCAAGCTCTAGAAGCAATATGTTCTTAACCCTTGCATATGAATGTAGAATGCCCAGGGTTAGGAAGACCGCTACCCAACATAGTAAGCAAATGAACCAACGTAAGCAAAGTTTTGCTAATAGAGGCCAAGATTTGCACCATGCCAATAAAATCATATGGCCCATGGCTATCCAACCACTCCTGGATAAAAAGGACCATGTTATTCGTACCAATGTTAAATTTATAGGCAATCTATTTAAATCTCACTACTCAATTTGATTTTAGAAAAAATGACATGCAAGAAACATACACAATCAAACATTCTGTAGATTCTTTTTGTATTTTCCCAATATAAACATATTAAGCTTCATACAACCAGGAGGAAGTAAATCACATGATTTCCATGTCAAAGCATTTCAGAATCTAACAATACTGATTTCAAGACTGCTGGTGATCCACCATACTGTGATCTACAAGTATGTTAGAAATTAGAACTTAAAAGAATTGATATTCACAAGTTCAAATCCCGTCAAAGTCGGAGAAATTTAAAAACTAAATAAAATCTGATTCAATCAAGAAAAACTCACTCCGGTATTCATTATGATAATTACTACAACTTTCAAATGAAATGTTCTGAATTAATCCCTTCCTCCAAAGCTTTTAAAACCATTACAATTTAATGTTGAGGGAAAAAAGCAAATGCCAATCCTTCTGGGAAATAAATAGAATTGGTATAGTACTTTTTTTGTTGCTCCTCTTCATTAGAGAAAGATCCTTACTGGAACAGCTAGATGATTTGATGGTCACCCAGATGCATCTGGTAGGTGATGGCATTGAAAGGAATTTGTTTTCTAGGGAAATCGTGAAGTCATGCAACATTTTATGGAGCGACTAATCAATTTTATTTGGAGGAAGTCCCAACTTTTAGACCTAAGTTGGCTGCATAGTTTCTCCTCAGATTGGCATTTTCAGGAAATATGTAGATTTTATTGAGATTGGAACCAAACTGTATGTGCTAGCATCTATGTGATCACACTTTGGATCCGTGAAATAGCATTTGTGTTAAATGCACCTTGTGCATTTTCAAAAAGAAGAGATAATTTTAATTTTTTATTACACTACATAAACAGCGTCCGAAAAAAAATAAACATAGGCAACGAGGTATTAATTCAACGGTGAGGTTGATGGATATTAAGCTGTCCACTACAGTGCTATTTTCACTGTTCAGTAGGGTTTTGCAAATTTACCTCACCCAAATGGCAAGTCAAATAAGTGGTGAGGGAAGCCGCAAATGCCATGTTAATTTGAGAGAATAGGTACCCCTCAGGCCTGACATCGAAGCCAGGGGAAGCTAGTGTTATGCTATTTTCAATGGGGTTTGTAACATTACCCCACTCAAGTGCCATATTAAGTAAGGGGTGAGGGAAACTGCAAATCCCATTTTAATTGAGAGAATAGGTATCTGGCACTGAAGCCTGTGAACAAAGAAGCCTCTAACGAGTATTAGCCTTCTTTCTTCAGCTGGGATACTTAACATCCAATGAATAAGTCAATCATGAACCAAAGTGGGTTAGTGGTAAATACCTGATAAATAGCATAAAAAATATTCAGGAGGAAGCTCTATCTTTACTCTAACTCTCGTAGGATGACTCTAAGAATTCACTTTTTCTGCTTCTCTGAGTCCCTTCGTTCTACCTCCGTTGGTGCCATCTGGACTGAATCTCGTTGGCCCACAAATTCGATAATTTGTTGGTGCTCTTCCACTGGTTGTAGGTGAGACTATATCCTAGGGTTTCAGTGCGCAAGTGATTTGAGTGTTCGGTGGTGGAAAAAACTTTCTAAATCCAAATACAAAATTGGTGAGGGTTTCAATGCACAGAAATTTCTAAACTCAACTCCAAGAACAGGTGATGGTTTCAATGCATAGTAAGTTTAGTGCGTTTGGCAGTTGAAACCCAGTTCTGAATGAAAATTCCAATTGCATTTCCAAATCTTACCAATAATTTGATCCTCCATGTAGGCTCTAGCTACAAACCCCTGCATCAATTATGCTTTTGTTTGTTGATTATATTAACACGCCCTTAGTTAAAACCTAAATAACCATCTAACCCTTTGTATGTAATATTTTTATCTAACATAACTTTTTTTTTCAAGACATTTTTTTTTCAAGACAAAATATTGTATTTGATATCTAGAAGATGAAATCAAAATACACATAAACTAACCTTTCACCATTCACCTCATTGAAGATACCAAGACTATTAACTACTTTTGATATCCATCTATTAGAAAAATTTAACTATTTTTAAGACATAAATAGTCATACCAAACAACCATAAAAATAAAATTTCTTCAATACATCCGAGTTGAAATGACTAATCTAAAAAAACAAAACTAAACCTCTATGTCAAAGTCAACACTTGGCATGGTAGGTTACACTATGGGCTATGTGGGTGGGTGATGCTAATTGCTATGTGATGCACAGCTTTTTTATTCACAAAGTTTCTATATATATACATAATTGTTTTATTAATATGCATTAAATATATTAAAAATGTAATGTATTAATACTACATTTAATTAAATTTGACATTAAAATTGTTAATATATTTTAACATTTTAATAATTATATATATAGGTGAATTTAATGACTAATCTTATTGGAAAAAAAAATCAAATTCGAATAGAATTTTATTGTTCGCGAAATCAAATTCTTACGCGAACCATGTGATTTTGCTCCAAGCAAGCAACCTCCCTCCATGTGTTGGATACATGAAGAAGTCACCAAGATCTATAGGTGTCCACTACAAATCCCTAGGAAGGTGCTCTTATTATTTGGCTCGGTTATCCCTCGAGATAAGCACACTGGGGTTAGGGTTTTCTTTTGTTAGTCAAGGTGTCGTTGTGCATGCATATAGATTCATTGTATCCTTCTTTCCTATTCTATAAAGGACATGCAGGGCACACCATTTGATGGTTTGAGGGTTTGAGTTTTGAGTTGCATTTACATCTTCTATTTTCTATATTTAGTAGAAATTACAGATGTTGTTTTGAGTGACATGAAAAATTAGTTTGTTGTTTTATTTTACAGCGGTATGTGTTTGTAGCTTAGAGTACTCCGTAGAAGAAACTTTGATAGGTATTTTTTAGCATTAATGATTTATACACTTTAGATTAGTTTTATAGTATAAAATCTGCTTACCATGATTTGATTCTTGACAACCTTGTCATTCACCCTCGACCATTCAGGCAACATTATAAAAGTGATGTGTTTATCTCAAGCTTTCGCTCAGGGAATTTACTATGCCTCGACACTTATCTAAAGGTAATTTTCCATGCGTAAGTGATGATGTTTAACATGACACTGTTCTTCATCTTCCCATTGACAAGGCCATATATTTTGTCCTCAAACACTAGTTTTAAATTACTAGTATCCTGCGGCAACTTGAATGAAAGACAAAGCCCTAAATAATCCTTCCAAATGTATTTACCTCACAACAACCAATATTGTATTTACTCCTGAAGACTGGGTTTACAACCTAGGCTATACAAAGCATGATTCCCCAAACTAGATTGAAGCTATGAATGAGATGTGTGGGGTCCTTAACCCATGACAACAGAACAGAGAAACCAATGCGGCTTATCTGTTATCTGTATCACCAAATATACTTAGGGGTTAGGAAGGTACAAGTCATCATATATAATACATTTCTTCTACCCATGTATTGTAGATTTTGTGCATAGCAAAACCATCGTTTGACAGTGGTATACATATTCTACATAGTTCAGAATCCGTAGAAAATCTCAAAGAAGATATCTCATTAGGCATTAGGAGATTGTTAATCCCCATATTTGGTACAAGAAAGTAACTTCTGAAAGTGGGCACCATAAGAAAGGTATATTAAAATATCATCTAAAGCTTGTTCTTTCCACATATCATACATAGCTATTTGGGCACTCCTGCCAATGTCCAAAGCATTTGGTGGGCTACATTGATGTGTTTAAGCAATCCATGTATTACTTGTGGGTTTGGATGCATTGTCAACAATGGATGCCAGATTTAATAACATATCAACTTCTATTACATGGCATAAATTTCAGATGGGGTTTACTTCAACATTTATCTAATTTTGTTCTCACATTAGACAGAAAAGAAAATGGATTTCATTGGAAAAGGGAAAACATGAGATTTGTCAATGCTACATGGATTTTGCGAAGGATTGCCACTCAAAATGCCTGCAAATACAATCGTCTTATTCATGTAGGAAGATGAACCCAAGTCTGTTGTCTTTCTCTAAGTGCAACAATCTTTGTCATTACACCATCCTCCACCCTGGTAGTAAACATGGTGGCTTTTATTAGGCAGATCCAGATATCAAAAAGTATGATTTTCTAGAAAATGAGCATGTATAACGTGATTGATCCTTCACAACTTCCCCATTGCAGAAGCTACTGGTGCATTCTTTTAAGTTCATTGAATTATCCCTTCTGCCTGGAACTTTGGAGAAATCTCTCCCTACGTAGTCTGCTTGACCCCAAAAATCTGATCCACCGCATGGAACCTCAGATAAATCGTTGACTACACAATTTGTAAAATACCAAACCCAAATGCATAGCCCAGTGGGTAAAGGCCAGGTGCAAATCCTGCTAGTGCTTCTACTCACGCTCCTTCTATTCATGTTGCTGAACCAACTGAATCAACGGCTTGCTTCTTGGACAGGTTCTTCTTCGACTGGTGGTGCTGGTGCTTCTCGATCTTGAACATCAGACTCTAAATCTAGGTCTCACTATTTAAATTCCTGAAATCCAAACCTTGGTGAAATAAATGATCCTAAGCTAGGTGGAAGGAATTAAATATCATAGCCTGGTGCTACTAAGCCCGGTTAAAGAAATGAAATACCAAACCTTGGTCCAGAAAACCCTTGTGCAGTAGCAAAGCATGGTTAAAGGGATTAAATACCATAACCAAGTGGTGCTAGTGGTACAGGTGAAAAGTGTACTTATGCTGGCTACGGATCTCGATCATGAAATTCAGGTTCTTCTTCTTGATAACAAAGGTAAGAATATGGCTCTCTATCTTCTGAATCTAGCTCTAGACTTGGAAACCCCGAAACTTCCTATTGATCATGATCATCAAAATCTGTCTCTAGTCCCGTAACTGAAACTACTGCAACTGGATCTAGGTATCAATCTGGTGAATCTGGATGAGCGAAGGAAAGTTGTGGGATTTTACCCTGTGTCTCGGAACTATACCTTTGATGCTATGCCTTCCTAATAAGAACCTTCAATAAATTATCACTGTTGTGGTCTCTTGGATTTTTCAAATATTCACCATCAGTTTGCCCAACCATTAAAGTATCCAGAACAACACTAGAATCGAATGCCTCTTTCGAGTAGATTGTTTCACAGGGAAACATGGCCCCCATTTGGGGAGTCATGGCAGAATCTACATCTCTTTTTATTTTTACTAAGATAGAGTAATTACTTACATGGAAAACATCTCATCATATAAAAAGATTATTCAAAATGAAATTAAAAATAAAATAAAATAATTATATCTATTGGTATGCATGGAAAAGTATAAAAAAAAATTTAAGCCTACATTTGTAATGTTGGTTTTGGGTGCGCAATTTGAATATTATTTAACCACATTCATTGATAAGATCAAGCTAACTTAAAATCCATTTGAATAGAAAATTAGATCTACTTTCCAAACATGGATGAGAAATTTAAAATTTATATAGATCCTAAAATTATCTAAAGAGAATACCGTTGGGAATTTGAAATATTAGAAACATAAGCATACAACAATCTTGAACCATGAAAATATTAGAAACATGAGAATTAAGTTGTTGAGTATAAACTTGAAAATATTATAGGCATAAACAAATATAAAAGCATTTCGTATTTCGTCACAGGTGACTCAAACATGAAAATGGATTCTACTTCTGTTTGAGGATTTGTGAAAGAAAATGATAACATCATCTCAATCTCAATCTCAGTCAGTTAGTCCTTGGACATGAAAAGATTCGAGCGATATCAATTACAAAATGTTATTTGACATCTCCCTTCCCTAATCGTTCCATTGTTGTGTTCACGTAGTCAAGGGGAATGTTCTCTATGGTGCAAGATATGTTATGCTTTCCACAAAAGTATAACACCTCTTGAGTTTCCTTCACTCCTCCAAACACACTTCCCCCTACAAATCGCCGATCTGCAAAAACCAAACAGAAATAACACCATTAACACCATTAGTGGCTTAATTACCTGCCTCATCTGAAAATTAATCACATCCCCAAAAAAGGCAACCATATCCACATAATAAGCTTAAATAAATCACCTCATGAGCCATGTAGAAAGAAGTTGAGACTTTCCATATGTGAGGGTCATCACAGGGAGATTAAGAGACATTCCAGGTATGCCAACCAAAATCAATTTCCCATCCACCTTCAGTAAACTGAGAAGTGGCAACAAGGGATGGTTAGCAGATACTGTGTCAATTATGTAATCTACCGATTTGGCTGCGTCTTGCATCTGTTTCTGATCTTTGCTTATGAGGAAGTGATCTGCCCCCAAAATTATTTGGATTCCTTTTCCTTCTGAGGTGATGTATTGATCATCATTACTTGTTGTCCAAAAGCATTCCCAAATTGGACAACCATGTGTCCCAAACTGCCAAGCCCCACAATGCCAAGGCTTCCTCTGGGCTGTGTCATTTGGAAGTGTTGCATGGGGTTGTATACAGCTATGGGGTACTAGTGGAAACATGGCTCTAGATTGCAAGGCGAATATGGAGGCAGTGAAGTGGAAAATTTGAGGCAAGACAAAATGCAAATACAAATCTATCTTCACGAATCCACACTACCCTATTCAAGCAAAGAAAGAAGTACCTAATAAAATCCTCCAGGGAAACTTAACTCAAACATGTATACTACCTACACGCATAATACCTATAGAGATGGTCACATAGCATCATCAATTAAAAACTCATTACAATTACATTTTTTATTGTCACTAAAAGTCACAAAAAAATGTACTAGTGGGGGGCATTAAAGGATCGTCACTAGAAGTGTCACCAAAGAGAGAATTTGTAACGTGCTCTTAACAACACTCACCAAAAGTGTCATTGAAAAGGGATTTAGTGGCAAACCTTAAAGGAATGTCTCCAAAGACAATTATAATGATGGTTCTTTAAGATCCGTTATTATATGTGAAATTGGTGATGGCCCTTTAAGGTCCGTCACAACCATGACCCTCACTAATCGATATTAATGAGGGACATTAAAGGATCATCACTAGAAGTTTCACTAAAGAGAGAATTGGCGATGGGACTTTAATAACCCTCACAAAAAGTGTCATTGAAAAGAGTTTTGGTGACAGAATGTAAATGAATGTCTCCAAATACAATAACAATGATGTTTTTTTAAGGTTCATCATCATTTGTGGCATTGATGATGACCCTTTAAGGCCCGTCACAAGCATGCCCCTCACCAATGTCCTATTTTGTAGTAGTGAATACAAGCATCATGGGTCTTATGGAATACTAACCCTCTTAAATTTGGCACATACATTTGATTTATTCACGGTAGTACTTCACTTCAACTAAATGTTAATCTTCATATTTTTTACTTCCTTCTCCATCCAACTCTCATTTCTTAATAGAGCTTCAGACACCTCTTGGTAACATTTGTCATCATTGGATCACCTCCTATCATTGTCCTTAAATTTTATTAAGCTTGGGAGATTACATATATATGGCATCTTCAACTCAAGGCACATGCCACTTGATTCTCTTCCCCTTTTATGTGAAATAACTTGTAATCATAGTTGGCCAAAAACTTCACCCATCGCCACTACCTAGCAGTCAATGGTTGGTGAGTCTACAAGTATCTCAAGATCTCATGATATATTCATAATTCAAACTTTATGGTGTTTTCTGGTGTTTTAGAAGTGCAGGAAGACTTTCTCCATTTCGTTGTATATGTGGAAGGATGGAGTATTTGTTAGATGTGGAAGGGGAGGCGAAGACTCAGGTCACCCACTAGTACATTCAGGCAGATTTTTCCATGAAATATTTCCACGTTTTGAGCATTCGTGGATTAATACAATGAAATTTAAGATGTCTTCATTTTTTTTATCATGGCGGAAAAACCGTGGAAATATCGGCGTGTTTTTAATTTTTGAAGCACTTTTGTCTCTATATCAATGACCTATGGCTATCTTTGCACACCTTCCAAACCAATGCCAGCTTCCAACGGCTCTTGGATTTTTACGCACGGGTCAACTCATGCATTTGCGTCGATGGATTGACGATCGTCGATTTATAAATACATACCTTTAACACAATTTTCGACACATTTGCTATATATATTCTTCATCTTTTAAACCTTGCATCTCTTCAAATTGTGCTCATACCTTTTCGTTATCATGCCTCTTCAAATCTGATAATTAATATTTTATTTTTTATTCGAGTTTATTCATCTTTTTAATTAATTAAAAAAAACTTCTTTAGATTTCTTAGGTCTGTGGGCTTCATCCATCTGGGCTCTCCCTATGTGGGCAACAACCCTACACCCCTTACCTCTTTGAGGGAATTCTTAAGCTCTCGTGGCTTTAACTTTAGCCCCTGTGGGCATCCTTAATCCCCTGTGGGCTTAACCTTACCTTCTGCGGGTATCCCCTAAGCTTCTGCGGACTTAATCTCAGCCCCTATGGGAATCCCTAAGCCCCTGCAGACTTAATTTCACCCTCTGCAGGAATCCCTAAGCCCTTGCGGGATTTACAGGCTTTACCTCAACCCCAGCAGGCATCCTTAATTAAGCCCCTATGGGCTTAACTTCACTCCCTGCGGGCATCCCTAAGCCTCTGTGGGCTTAACCTCAGCCCCTGCGGGTTTAACTTCACTCACTGCAGGCATCCCTAAGCCTCTGTGGGATTAACCTCAGCCCCTCCAGACATAGATAAACCCTTGCGGGCATATTTTAGCCCTTGTGGGAATTTCTTTAGCTCCTGCGGGCATAATGGAGCTTTTAACCCTCAAGCCTTTTTATAAATAATCAAGTTTTTCTCTACTTTTGGGAGACCAATAGCTCGCACGTGAGAGCACCAAGGATGGAACTGATACCACAACTGGATGGCCAAATCACCAAGGAACATGCCCATGTCATCTGGAAAAATTATCACCACAAGGGAACTCTTTGTTGGGCATTTCCAAATGCCTTTTCAACTCTCTGATCTTGACACTTAGCCAATTTGTCTTTAGTTCTTAATATGCAAAATAATATTTTTCCTACTTTTGGCAGATTGACCTTTTTCATATATGACCATCACAAGGAAAACTAAAAGTATGGATGGATATCCACCTCAACAAGGACTAGATCCATGTCACCTTTTAAATGTTTTGATACACACACATCATCTGGTAGGCATTTGAGAATAGAGTATCTCCAAACTGTTAATTGAATACTTAGACAAAATTGTCAAACCCTAGGTCAACATGATGAGATTTTTATTTTCATCACATTTGAAGTGTGAGACACCCAATGGGTAGAGGCAAACAAGGTGATTCCATCAAGAACAATTTCATCCTCTGAAGATTCTTTCTCTCTCCTCGGCGAGCATTTTACTGGAGTAATGCAATTTAGTCTAGGAGGCACTTTCGGTAGATCAATATCTTCACCTACAGAAACTCTTTGGACAAACCATTGATATGGTTGGATGCACCATACAAAATTGTATAGATCCATACTCTCAAAATGATTTAACACATCAACCACAATAGATGGCGGGAATTTTACTCAGCTGACTTAGGCAACTTTATTGACTTCACATTTAGACAATTTTTGCACTTTCCTAGACTTGGTCCAATCTGCCTAAAACATTGTTTTGGAAGATCCATAACTTCTTCGTCAGGCACTTTCAAGTCAAGATGAGGGCATGGTCAGGTAGACAAAACACCAACCTACAATATGACCATATGGTGTGGGAAGTTTCTTCAACCCACAAACTATGGCGGGCATTTCCCTAAGGCCACCTGAGCCAGTTTTCGAACACAGTCATTTTCAGGAATTTCTCCAAAGTTTATCCTGACACCCTATTTTGGAAGACTTATAACTTTCTCCTCAAACATGCTTGAGGAAAACTGAGACCATGGTCAAGTAGACCAATCAACAAGCTACATCCTGACCATATGGTGCGGTCATTTACTTTAACCCATGAATAATGGTGGGCATTTTATTGAGGCCACTGAGGTACTTTTACTCCCTTTGGTGCAAAACAACATGATACCCTGTTTTGGCAGACTTTTAACTTTGTCATCAAACATTCTTTTTGAGAACTTAAGCCATGGCAGGATAACCTCTTCAACAAGATATAGCATGATAGTTTCAGATAATTTTTATCATTCACCTATGAGGTACGTCGTGCATTTCCCTAAGGCTATTTGGACCAATTTTCCAACACTTGGCCATTTGTCATAATGTCTAAAACTACTTGAACCCTTGTTTTGGAAGATCTATAACTTTAGTGTCATAAAGCACTCTTTTGAAGAAATTATACCATGGTTAGATATCCTATTCAACAATGTATATCTTGATATGATGGTGCGGTCATTTCCTTCAAACCATGAATTATGGCCAACATTCTCTTAGAGCAGTTTTGACCAATTTTCCAACACTTAGCCATTGTTATTGAGTATGCACTCATTAGTAAGTATGCACCCCATCCTAATGATTGTAAGTATGAACTCATTCTTTCTCTCCAATATGCATAGTATTCTTGATCAAGTACTAGAGCTCTGTGGGATATATGCAATATCTTCTTGTTGATCCATAATGGTTTTTAATAGGATCTTCCTTCTAGTGGTTTACACTGTAGTGAAGGATTCTTCTCTGGTACAAATTGTTGGAATATTGGTCAATATTGAGAGGGGGGGTGAATCAATATTGTTAACTACTTCAAGCAAGGAACATATCTATGTCACCCTATGGATTTTATTAGCACGACACCTTCTTGCGTGCATTTCCAATTGACCTTTTTAACTGCTGATTTGATGTACACTTAGACAAATTGTGAAACCCTAGGTCAACATGATGAGATTTTTATTTTCATCCAATTTGAAGTGTGATATGGCCAATGGGTAGAGTCCATCAAGACTACTTTCATCCTCTGCAGCTTCTTTCTCTCTCCTCGGTGGGCATTTTTCAGGAGTAGTGCAAATCAAGCTGGGAGGCATTTTTGGCAAATCAATATCTTCTCCTACAGAGAAATTTTGGACAAACCAATGATATGGTTGGATGAAACAATAAAAAATCTAGAGACTCATAGCCTCAGAATAATTTAATCCATCAACTATTGGAAATGGTGGGCATTTTACTGAGGTCACTTAGGCATTTTTACCACAATTTGTGCAATTTCTAAGGTGGATATTTTATTAAAATCGAAATCCTAAACCAATCCTAGTAGATGATGTAGTATACCTCACTGAGCACACCCAAGCTGATTTCACTCTTAGACTCATCTTTAGTTTCCCTAGATGGGCATTTTACTAAACTTGGTGCAAAACTGCCTAAAACCTTGTTTTGGTAGACCAATAAATTTTTCCTCAGACACTCTTAAGACAAAATGAGACCATTGTCAGGTAGACAAATCAACAAGACACATCCTGAACATATGGTGTGTGCATTTACTTTAACCTATGAATTATGGTGTGCATTTTCTTGAGGCCACTTAGGCAGTTTTACTACATCTGGTGCAAAACATCCTGAAACCCTGTTTTGTCAGGCCTTTAAATTTGTCATCAAACACCCTCTTTGAGAGATGAGACCATGGTAATATAGCCCCTTCAATAAGCTACAACATGATAGTTTTATATAATTTTTACCATTCACCTATGAGGTACAACGTGCATTTCCCCAAGGCTATTTGGACCAATTTTCCAACACAACCATTTTTCAGAAAGTCTAAAACAACTTGAACCCTTGTTTTGGAAGATCTATAACTTTGTCATAAAACACTCTTTTGAAGAAATGAGGCCATGGTTAGATAGCCTATTAAACAAGGTATATCCTGATATGATGGTGCGACCATTTTATTCAAACCATGAATTATGGTGGGCATTCTCTTAGAGCAATTTTGACCAATTTTTCAACACAACCATTTTTCAGAATGTCTAAAACTGCTTGAACCCTTGTTTTGGAAGATCTATAACTTTGTCATAAAGCACTCTTTTGAAGAAATGAGGCCATGGTTAGATAGCCTATTCAACAAGGCATATCCTGATATGATGGTGCAGGCATTTTATTCAAACCATGAATTATGGAAGGCATTCTCTTAGAGCAGGTTTGACCAATTTTTCAACACAACCATTTTTGAGAATGTCTAAAACTACTTGAACCCTTGTTTTGGAAGATCTATAACTTTGTCATAAAACACTCTTTTGAATAAATGAGACCATGGTTAGATAGCCTATTCAACAAGGTATATATTGATATGATGGTGCGGGCATTTTCCTCAAACAATCAATTATGGCGAGCATTCTCTTAGAGCAGTTTTGACTAATTTTTCCATACCTAGTCAAATTCCAAAGTTTAACAAACTTGCCATTCCTCTGTGGGCATCCTTAAGCCCCTGCGGGCTTAACTTCACCCTCTCCGGGCATCCCTAAGCCCGTGCAGTCTTTACCTCAGCCCCTACACGCATCCTTAATCCCTTGTGGGCTTAAGTTCACTCCCTACAGGCATCCCTAAGCCTTTGTGGGATTAACCTCAGCCCCTGGGGGCATAGATAAACCCTTGCGGGCATCTTTTAGGCCTTGTGGGCATTTCTTTAGCCCCTCCAGGCATAATGGATCTTTTAACCCTTAAGCCTTTTTATAAATAATCATGATCATGATCATCGTCATCATCATCATATTCGTCCTTGAAGGTACTTATGCATAGGATCTCACTATAAGCAATGCAACCAATACAAATTATGACAAAATCCTAGTTAAATTAAATTAAATTGAATTAAATTACATTAAATTAAAAACATAGAGTTGTTTAACTAAAATTAATTTAAAATGGAACAAAATATAAAATATGCAAATAAAAAAACAAAACAAAACACAAAATATAAAATATGCAAATAAAAAAACAAAAAAACATAGAGGGAAAAGACTCCCGCACTCTAGCTCATTAGCAGTATCTAGAGCAAAACAACAAAGAACAAGTTCACTCCCGCACGCTAGTTCATTAGCAGCATCCAGAGCACTGGTAATTTGATGAGCAGAGTAGTGGTAAATCGAGGAGCAGGGGATACCAATCCAGAGGATATCGTCGTTCCCAGGGGAGGCAATCTGGCGCTAGTCCAGAGGATAACAAAGGTCCCAATGAATTCAATAAGCCATCAACCCTAGCAGCATAGGAATTTGGGATAAATCCCACGGTTTTGACTGTCTCCACACTAAACACGAACGTTTCACTGTTTACTTCTTTTTTTATGAGGGTTTATACGAAATATAGGCCGTATTTGAGGGAAAACATGACCCATGACGGGAATTTTTCTGGTCAAATGCTAACCCTAAACCCATCCATCGCCCATTTGATAAAGAATGGGCTTGGAACCTACCATCACGACCAAAATAATTTAGGATTTCCATGTTAAGATTTAATATGCTAAGATAGAAAATAGCAGCATTACATTCCATTTCACAATAATAGCATATACAGGATCACTGAAGAAACAACAAGCACAACATAAACACAAGAGACACAGATTTATCCTGGGAAACCCTCATGGGGTAGAAAACCCAGCAAAGCTTCCTCAACTTGCCTCCCGCTTGATCTTCTATATGTCTTTTGAACTTCTATTCATTCTGTACCACTGTGCATGCTCAAGTGTGCACTAGTGTCATCCTCGTGATCTCATACATAAACATACATTCATTAGTATATTCTCAATATTATAAAAACATTATAATTCTAAATAATCTTGAATATGTATAGTCATGATCATTAGTATTCAGGGTTTCAAGGAAGTCTTCTTTTACTCATGCATATTCTTGTTTGATCATAGTACTCTTCTGGTTAATTAAATCATCAAGATCTGAGACATAATATGCATAAACCCTTGATTACTAACTTTATGAATAAGCATAACCAATCATACCAAGTATACTTATATAAGGGATCCTAACACAAGGTAAGATTCTAATTTGACACATAGGAGAACATACCTGGATTAGTATACCTTCCTAGTTATGTCTAACATACCTAAACAATATCTTCTTTGCTCTCTTCAATGATTTAGAGATCCCGTGCTAGAACCTAAACCTCATAGGTTAAGCATAATATAACAAAGTCATACATACCTCGTAAGTAGAACAAGGATTATGGATGAGTCTTTGTTTTCATGTTGTCATGGTCATGGAACTTGATTTGTCTTTCGTGATGTACCTGTATCTTGTTAGCAGACAACATCAACCTCATACAACACCATAATGCATTAGTACAATCATATAGCCCTAATCAATGAATGTCTTCGATCATTCACATGCATTCATATTGTTACTAGGGTGATAAGACAATTCTAACATTAATCAAGATTGTACTAATAAATAATATGAAGACAAACACATTATGAACTTAATCAAGAATCAAATTTCAAGACATACTTGAACCTCTTTAAGTCATACCTGTCGAGAATTCTTGTATTCTTCTTATGTAAGGCCTTGGCCTCAACTCCCCCTGAAACTTGATCTGGAGCTTGATTAGGGTTTGCTAGAGAAACCCTAAAAAATCAATCTTTGACTTTCACACTTCTGAATGGATGGAAGGATGTGTCTTGCTGAGCTGATCAAACTAGCATACTTCAATTTTGAAATCTCCAAAATTTGACCCCTCAAAATTTCCTTCAAAACTTCTGGATCTTCTGGCCAGGATCCCAAACTAGGGTTTGATGAAGCCCACCCTTCTTCCAAATCAAAAGGTTTGATCCAAGGCTCTAAACTCTTATTTTTCTGAGGAGCTTCCAGCCGTGGTCACAAACTTCAAAAATTCCAACTTTTGCTGAAGCCCTAATTTTCCATCTTTCTGATCAAAATCCCGAACTGGGGTTTGATCAAGCCCGGTCTTCTACCCAACCAAAAAATTTGATCTTGGTCTCTAAATTTCAATTTTCCTAAGTAGCATTCAGCCGTGGACTCCGATTCCAAAAATTCTAACTTTCTCCGAAACCCTAAATTCCGGAAGCCATGAATGAAGGTGCTCCAAAAATAATTCTGTTTTGACAAAAATATGTACCAGATTGTTTCTGCTATAACTCCGAATTTTTAGCTCCACAGGGTCTGAAAACGTTTTTTGTGGTAGCCTGACCTGTCCTCTTTCCATCCTAACAGGTCTGACCTCAATTCGATTTTCTGAGAGAGATTTATACTAAGTGTCGCAACGTGACCTATTTATGGGATAAAATAGGATAGAGAACTTGTACGACGTGCCACTTGTCACTGGTTCAGCTTCAGCCTCTGAAAACATTTTTTGATATAGTACAATCTGTTTAATACCTGTCACTTTTTACGAAATTTCATTTAGAGCTTCCTAGCCCAAGTTATGACATTTTTTCCTAGGTCACCTGATTTAGACTGAGATATGGAAGAGGCACAAACTCTAACTTGTACTGATCATAACTCACAAAGTACAACGAATCAGAGGGTTCACTTTGGACACAAGGTACCTGGGGATGTAATATACGACCAGTAAAGGTTTTTTATCCTGAACCTTCGCCAAAATGTATTTATAGCGAAAGTTCCATGATGACTGGTTTTCTCTATATAAAACCCTAGCCTTCAAATTGTCGCAAGAGAAGCAAGTGTCGTAAGTGCCATACATTGCCTTCCTTCAAGTTAGCTCTAAAACCATGTTAATATTTAATATGCTAAGACAGAAAATAGTAGTATTACATTCCATTTCACAATAATAGCATATACAGGATCACTGAAGAAACAACAAGCACAACATAAACACAAGAGACACAGATTTATCCTGGGAAACCCTCATGGGGTAGAAAACCCAGCAAAGCTTCCTCAATATAGATGACCAGCAATATAAAAAGATGCAAACCAAAGACATGATCTCCTCCTCCATAATAGCAGGCCTCTCCTCCACAAGTGCGCTACTCTCAAGTGAGTGAGTGTGCATTAAATGAGGAATACACCTCCTCTATTTATACACTACTCCGACTTTTCTTTTACACAAATCATGTAGGCTCGTATTTAACCATTGGGTTAAATACCCCATTACAATTGACTGGGCCGACCCCACTAGGGTGGTCTTACAAACCTTTGACCCACATAACACATACAGGGCCAACCCCCACTAGGGAATTCTAATAACCCAAGTTACCACATTTCGACGGAGGAATAAACATCTCCGGATATACAATAAGATCTTCACGGAGGAATGAAACATCTTCGGAATAATAAAGTACAAATATAATATTCTTTGAAGTTACAATATCTCAACATTCCATGCTACAGAACATCGTAGCAATGGTAATAAAATGGTCTTGGGTAGTGTAAGACGATTCAGGATCCAACATCACCCTATCCACGTCCATGTGCAAAACCACTCAAAACTACTTAAAATTGGTCTAAATTTGGTTGCATTTCACCTTGTTATCCTATTTTAAAAAAATTAGGCATGGAGGGAGGGAAAATTTTGCCAATTTTTGTGAGTTTTCTTGCATGGAGAGAGGGGAAATGATGTCTAGAATTCTCCCCCTCCACCTAGGTTGATTCTTATCATTTAAACCCTCTCGCCATAGCTAAAATCACTAACAAAATGTTACAAATTTGTCCAAATCCTTTACAATTTCAAACATGCATGGTAGGGAGTGGGAGTCATACCCAATGCTATTTCACCTCATTTCATGCTTGAAATTAAAAAAACATGGTGTGTTTTTTGCAAAATTGACCTAATTTAGCCCAATTTTGGACAATTTTTTGCATGGGCCCACTTTCCCTCCATGTATGAAATTGCATGAAATTTGAAAAAAATGGGCAAAAGATGGCCAGATTTGGTGTAAGTTAAAGCGTTCTAAGCTATTCTAACGTGCCATATTATATGGGTTTCTAACTGTTTAACATTGTATACCAAGAAAGCATACAGACCCCCCAACCAATCAACCAATATGTTATTGGAAGACACCACTTTCATGTGGTTGTCTCCATTGGTATAAGGGTGAAAACACGAAAATGGGTAATACATTTGCTTGTTGATGATTAAATTTGTAAAGTTTTTTGTTCATTCAACTTCAAGCAATCAAAAATCATATCTACATTGAGAATTTCAATTTGAATCAAAAAGAATTTTTGTAGAGAATTATGTTACTCCATACTCATTTTTCTTTTATGGACATTATGTCATAAATTTCATGTGTATTAACTGCATGCACCTAAAATTTTTGGCAAAGATAATGAGTGAGTAATACACATGGCCACCTAGTTTTTAGTTATAATCATTCATTTTAGGGAAAATTATGTGTTAGCTTTTTGGGATTACTCCAAAAGTGTTCTCGGTAGACACGCAATAGGCCTCCTTGGGCTTGGTTAGCAATATCAATCTCTCGGTTTGGGTGGATGCTTGGCCTTGGTTAGAAATATCAATCTCTCGGTTTGGGTTGATGATGCTTGGGTTGAGGAGAATACTTCATGGAGGTTGGTGATGGAACCACCAAGGACCTATGTTGAGGAGGAGAGTTGGACCATTGTGACCACATTGTCATACAATAGAGTATCATTGCACACATGTAGCACATAGTTAGAGAAGGAGTACCTTGCATGAGGAAACTTGCATATCAAACCACTATGAAGAGGGAGTGTTAGACTAACATCGCCAAGTTTCTGTGGGAAATCCATGAATGAAGCAATATGACCACCGCTCGTTCCAAATTGAATCCCCAACATGATCTATATGAGGGGGAATCCAATACCTCTTCGCATGCATTAACTAGTCAAGTGGCCCAAGAAACACACTTCTATATCTGTGTTGTGATAAAATTCCAAATCAAATCAAAACATGTCTTATACTTAAAAATAATTCAAATATAAATAACTCTAAAAGAAATTACACCTTTGAGAGAAAAATAGCTTTTGATAACGTTTTTGGGAAGAAATAGCTTTTGATATTAAAACATTACAAGTAAATATATTTGCAAGCTAAATTATATCCGCTTGGTAACCTATATTCTTGTTTTATCGAGTGTAGGTACCACCAAATAGGTATCTGTCAAATCTATCTTCCTTGAGTGATGATGAAGATATACACGGAGAGGTTGAAAGTGAGACATGGTGTACTAGATCTATTGGTTCTATATCAACTAGATATGAAAAGGTAAGGAAAAGATTTTGTAGACGCATGAAACATTTTATTGCCAATGGAGGGTCATGTAATTATGATGCTAAGAGAATAGGTGACATTGAGTTTCCCTTGAGGTATAGACATCTAGTGCAACGATTGGTACCTAAAAATCTACCCCAAGTGGACACAGATTTCTTCATCAAAGGAAGGATGTATCACATTGCTCCTTCATCCTTACATGGATTAGGGCTATTTTCCATGCATGGCATAAAGGTCGGCTATGGCACTGTAATTGAATTGATAGAGTATTTCAGACCATTATACAAATACAATAACTTGTTGATCTTGGTCCAATATACTCGAAGTATGAGGAGATATGGAGTTGCTACAAATTATATACAACTAGCAGAAAATAATAAAAACAAAGGGGCAACTATGTATATTGATGGGAGACCAAAAGCATCCAGAAACGTTGTTGGCTTTATAAATAGTACACGGCCAGTGACATCAACTAAGCAACTGAATTGTGAATTTGAGGGACGTGAAGAACATCGTATATTTGTATGTGCAACAAAACAAATACTTCCAGGTGAAGAGTTTTTGATCGATTACAATTTAAATCGAATAGATGTAACTTCCACGGTCCAGGATAACCGTGGAAGGTCACATGCTATGCCTCATCAGGTAAACGCTAAATATAGTAACTAAACATGACTACAAAAACTAAATGTTTCTATTTTTTCTATTAACATTTGATTTCCACCGAGGACATTCACTTTTTTCATGCTTATTATGAATATTTCCATGTGATAGCATTCTTATTACACTATTATGCTTATCTCATTTTTTTTATGTTACAATTATTGACTCAACTTTTATTGATTGATTTATTTTGTCAGGGTGGCAACAGTCGAAAGCCAAATTCTGCTTCCACAGTCTAGGGTGACTGTGGAAGGTCACAATCTATGCCTCGTGAAGTAAATATTAAATATAGTAAATAAATATGACTACAATAACAAAATGTTTCGATTTTTTCAGTTAAGATTCGATTTTCACTGTTACCATTCACTTTTTTCGTGCTTTATGGCCCTTTCAGCTCTAGTTTGGCATGGATGATCTAGAGTTTTCTGGAACACTTATCCATTGCTTGGTTTCAACTTCATGCATGCTAAGTCCATGTCACCTTGTTCTCCAATGCCCTGTCTTGACTTCTTTCCATGTCATATTCTTTTTTGTCTTGTCACCTTGCCATGTCATCATTATTCTTCTCATTTGTTCATGTCAGCATTTACTTCAAGCTCAACAATTTATTCATGCTTGCTTGCCTTCTCCAAGTCCTCATCCGTCTTGTGCTTATTCTAAAAATTTCCATGTGATAGCATGCTTATTACACTATTATGCTTATCTCATTTTTTTTATGTTACAATTATTGACTCAATTTTTATTGATTGAATTATTTTGTCAGGGTGGAAGCAGTGGAAAGGCACATTCTACTTCCACGGTCTAGGGTGAGTCGCCGTGGAAGGTCACATTCTATGCCTTGTGAGGTAAATGTTAAATATAGTAAAAAAATATGACTACAATAACAAAATGTTCTGATTTTGTAAGTTAACATTCGATTTTCACTATTGCCATTCGCTTTCTTCGTGCTTATTGTGAATATTTCCATACGATAACATGGTTATTACACTATGGAAGGGGTCTGCTCAATGCTATGGAGAAGGACATCTATCTTCTCCTTCAGAGGTAAAAGTAAATATTATTTCCATATCTCATTTTTGTTTATGTTACAATTACTCACTCAACTAAATATGACTACACTAACTAGAAACTCCAACCGCAGAAGATTTCCATGTGACAACATGCTTATTACACTGTGGCAGGGGGACTGCCCATGTTCGTCATGAAACAGAACATGTGTCCTCTACTTCTGAGGTAAAAATAAACATTATTTCAATATCTAATTTTTTATTATGTTACAATTATTTTCATAACGTTTATTTAATGATTTATTGTGTTAGGGTGGCACCAGTGGAAAGGCACCTACTGCTTCCATGGTCCAAAGTGGTCGTGGAAGGTCACACTTTGTGCCCCGTCAGGTAAGTCTTAAATATAATAACTAAATGTTTCGATTTTTTCTGTTAATATTCGATTTCCACTGTTGACATTCGCATTTTTATGTGCTTATGATCAATTATTGATTGATTTATTGTGTCAGGGTGAGGACCGTGGACAGGTAGTTGATGCTTCCACGATCTAGGGTGACCGTGGAGAGTCACCCACTGGAAGTAGATCAGTACGGGGTGACCGTGGGAAGTCACTATCCACAACACCGCATCAGGTAAGTGTTTGTTCTTAATAGTAACTAACTTTCATTACAATAACAATGTTTGAATGATGTTAAAATTATTTTGCTTAATTTTATTGTTTGATGAATTTAGTACAATGCACTTGATATGGGTGATGAGGAGCTTGAGGATGAAATTTACTATTCCATAGACCCAATGGAAACTATAAAGAAGTCCCTGGAAAAGGAAAACATAGAAATGATTGCCTTGGATCGCACAAGGCCCATGACACAAGAGATCAGGACATGGATTGAAGAGATGAAAGAACAAATAAAATCTTATGGGGTAAGTGGCATCTTCACATATTTTTTAAGCTATGACATGATTTCATATCTCATGTTTTTTTTTCTATTTTTCCAAGTGATCTGATATAGTAAATTTTTTCATTTGTAGGAGTTTTTATGACCCATGACTAGAGAAACTGCCGAGACAGGTATAGGTAGCAGTGATGCTCCAATGCAGGAACAACATCGATGAAGGAATGTAACAATTAGGCTTTTTGACACTCTTGTGGTTGGCCTCGAATCCATTGATGAGGGAACTGTTTTTGATCGGCATGACATGCAGGAGCATGATGATACAGATCCTAGGATTCCACATGACTCCGGAGATGAACGTACTATAGATGACTAGGAAACCTTTCCTGGAGCAACACGAGTTAAAAGCACCAGATCACTAGATCTGTAATGTCCCCATCTTGACCCTATTGCATCAATATTGTAAATGATGTAAATATCGTTATTAAATCACAGTGAGGAGCTCAAGGCCAAGGCCCCACCATTGATTTATCGTTTAATGTATCGGCAATTAAAAATAGATGCCTATGGTTCTTGTGCTAGTCAGGCAAAATGTAAATTAAGACATCATCTAAATACGAATTTTAATGAAATACCCACAACTGGCTATGCAATGCAACAAGAGATGGGGGCATGATTCTACAAGGAATAGGGAGGGAAATTATTCAAACCCTTGAGCCAATGGTGATAAGCCAAATGTCACTGAATGAAACCCAACTACCCATTTTGACTTATGCACCCTAATCATTTAATTCTTCTAAGAGTTGCTTGAGGCAGTTAATGCCTTGGAAATGAAGAGGTATGGCAGCCAATTTTGTGCTTGGGAAAGCCATCAACTAGGGAAAACGTACTTTTTCTTCTGGGGCAAGAAAACACCCACTAAATTGTGCCCAAAGCCATTCTTCACCCATGGTCTTTGTCCTCTTAGGAAGTGAGCTAGCTGGGTCTTCCTCCTTCATGTTTTCTATCATTTTCCTACATTTTCCATAGCTGGGAGCTTTTTTTTGTATTGCACAGTGGCTGGGAGAAAGGGAGCCACGTTTTGGGAGATTATGGAGTCCGTTTCTACCCATGGAATGCCCATGAATGTTTTCAGGAAACTATTTTTCTCTCCCATGGTTGATTCCCAATCTACCATTTCGTTTTTGGTTGCCCACGTTTTTCCTCATACCCAGCACTTGTGATTTTGCTGTTGTGTGCATCCCTGTTTTGATTTGTGTTCGTGAGCAAGAATTATGAGTGGAAGTGGACCAGAATTGGCTTGATAAACCTATTGAGGAGGTAACCTCTCAAGAAGATTAAAAGGGCAGGTTGCTCTTCTATGCACACCTTGAAGAACACTAGAATGGAAGGTATGGCCTGAGGGACTGTGTAGTAGTGAAGGGAATACTTCCTTTTGCTAGGTGTGTAGGTATTGTGGGGACCAAGCTAGATAGATCTTGTAGAGGGTGTCCATATCTCTGTGGTTGAGCTCACTAGCTTAGCAATTCTCCCTTTCCATTGCCTTAGCAGCCTCATAAACCCAACTGTAGATTGGCTTGGCTAATTTTGGTGCATATTGAGCTATGTGTGAATCTGATGTTCCCTTTTTCCTTGTAGAGATCATCCCCAACTCGGTGGTGGTAGTTGTGATGAGATATTGATGACCACAACTAGCCTATGGTTGGGTGGAACGTTGCAGTTGCATAGCCAGTTGCTCGGGACTACTTTGTTATAAGATAAGTATTCTCTTGTGTTAACTCTGAAATGTATTTATTTTATGAATCTCATGAATATGTTAAATGTATGATAAATGTGTAATTGAATTTAATTCCGCTGTGTTTCTTACCTTTATACATCTGCATATGTCTCTTTATATTATGTGAATTTTTCTTTAGTAATTATGGGTCCAGATGCCCAACTTTAGCATCACATTCTCTCCATCGAACTGGTAGGATGGGAGGGACATTACAGGATCTCACCTTTCTAGTGCATGACAATTGTGTTCCGATCAAGGTTCAAAAGATTGCAGGTATTTATTAATTAATTTATTCATTTTAATCATGAAATTGAAATGGACATACGTTGAAATTATTATAAATCAATGGATTACACATTTCTGTAGGAAACAATTTTTTCTACATGAATTTGAATGACAAAGCATTGGAGCTATTTGGCCCCACCATTCGCACATGGTGGAATAGCCAAGATAGCACAAAGAGAGATGAATTGATAGACCACATGGTAAACGTTTTCAACAATACATTCAACAAGAAAGCGGTTGCAAAAATAGCTGTCGAGAATTTAAAATATACCAAGGCCCAATATAGGGGTAAATTGCAACTTGACCTCAAGCATGAGCGCCCTCCCATGGTTCCAGAGAAAGATTGGAAGGAACTCATAAAGGATTCAAAGGAGAACTTGCTAAAAAGACAAGGAAAACAACCACAACCTGGAAAAGCAAGGTACAACACATATAATCTTCTTAGTGAAATATGCTCATTTATTTTTTTCTTTTTTGTTTTAAGAATTTTGATATCTAACATTTTTCAAAATTTGCATATATAGGCTACCTGACACCTCCAAAGCTACCAAGGCTAGAGTGGAAAAGCACAGGAAGCATAGACTGGGCCAGGGTGGCTATAGAAAACTAAGAGCCCGGATCGTAAGAATTAAATGATTATCTGTGGGGAATATTTATTTGACAGTAGCGAACAAATATTTGTTTTTGATAATGGAAATTTTAAATGTGTTATGCATTGTAGGGATTCTGAGATGTTGCCATCGAGGAAGACCTGAAGCTTGGTTTCAAGTATGGTTTTACAAGTGTGATTGAATATTGGAAAATCTTGGGGCAAACTCCAATCTCCCCAATGACACAAATGCAGGTAAATAAAATGAATAAGGACATCATTGCAGTATACTATTAAACTCTATTCAGTTTTGATTATATCACCCATAACTAAATATTTATGTTTGCTTTTAAGCAACAATGCAACCACAACAGTGAATCTAGCGCTACTCAGCACGTACCAGTTGATGTTGGGCTGTGCATGTCCCATGATAGTGGAGAGCAAAGTAACCATTTTGGTATGTCTACTTTGGAAATAGAAATATCTATTGTGATTATAGATATTTATTTTCTGACGTATACTTATAAATTTTCTTCTTTCAATGGAAGACCATGTAGCTCAGGAGGGTGAACTGCAAGAGGAATTAGCAAGTAGAGAAATAATTAATACACCATCTATCACAGCTACACAAACAGGTAAAAAGAAAAATATTGTAAATTTAATCAAACTATGAACTATTAATTTCAATAATATTTCAACATATCGATATGCCCATTTTCGTGGTTGCAGTTCATGCTCCTTCAGAACTGCCTCCATGCCCTACTCAACGACGTAGAAGAAGTTATATGATACATGAGGGCATGGAAACACAAACACTAGTAGGACATGGCTTTGTAGATATTCCACCAAATGATGATGATAATACCCTAATCGTCAGTTATTACAATGCAAAAAAATAGAAAACAAATAAAAAATAGATGCATAAATCCATGACTTGTATTTGGATATATATCGATGTTGTTAGTCTAAAACATTGTTTATATGAATTACCTCATTATGCTTCAATGTTTTTTTGTCTATATTTTTTGATGACTAGCCTAGTTATGCATGAATTTTTATATGTTTTCTATGTAAACAACATCATTTATTGGGTATTGGGAACTGAGAGCGATGTGTGGGGTTGGGGAGGGGCCATATGATATTCCACTTTCACGTGGTTGGCCCTGTTCAGTAGAGAATATAAAACTATTCTTGAAACACAGAGGAGCTCAACAAGGTATAAATACTCTTTTATTACTATGTATTAAAGATGGTTGCAAATTTTTAAATGCATGTCTATTTCTTAAAATATTGTTAATAAATTTAACATTTCACGGTTCATTGATTTCTACAGGACTTTGTAGTAGGATTTAAATGACTGTTTAATCATATAAAAATTCTTTCTTTGATGATTTATGCGGGTCTTGGTGATGGAAATGCATCTCGTGGAAAACTCTTATTAAGTTGTATGGGCGAATGGATCTGGCGAAAGGACAATGATAAGGTAAGGGTTTTGACGTGTTCTTTATCCTCAATGTGTTTTTCTTTATCCTTAAATTCTATTTCATTCTTTTAAGATACATATATATATAACATCTTAGCCAAAGCAAATTTCTTGCATTATGTGGTTTCTCTTCTTCCTTTAACTTTGATTTAAACTAGAAAAGTATTATATTTAGCTTAAGTTCAACACCACAAGAAGCCATCAAATCAACCTACTTAAAAAATTATAAAAAAGGGAATACTGGGAGAGTATCATCAAGTCTGGTGTTTCTATTTCTCTCGTGAAGCTCAGTACATGCCTTCGGAAATTAAAAACAAATTAAGAAAGATATGAGAACTATAGGTCGAATTGAAGAGCTCATAACTCATTATCTGATTTTTTGGTCTTCTTGCTGGTTGATACCTCTACCTAAGAATGTCTACCCTTCAACTACCCCCAATTAGGATCCAAGGCTTGGTGATTGTCTGTCATGTTGGTAGCTTGCTACTTTGGGCTAGCTGATTCATCTCATCTACAATTTCCTCTCTTATTGACCATAACATTATCCATGGAAACCTGGTATATGTGTAACTTTAGCATCATGTCAAGGATGTCCTTGATTTCCTTCCAACCCTTATTTTCTCCATATTTCCCACTTTACTCCCACTGAGTTTTATCTCAATCCTTTTTAAATGAATGAAAACTTGAGGATGAGGATTTGAATTTATCATTTGAGTTGCAGGCATTAATATAGGAGGGTGGTGAGATAGATAGGTTACGCATGCCTTCAATATGTTTTCCTTGCATTTAGCATAATTTCCTAATGATAGATAATTCTTGTTATTTTGTTTCCATGCAGCCGAGTCATCCCTACTCCTCATCAAGGTGTGATCATTAGCCTTAGCACTTGTGAGTGTGTGGTTTAAAAATATGGTCAGAGAGAAAGAAATATATTTTATATTAACATCCAAAGATGACCAAATGAGGTCAATGAGAATTCCAATTGCATCATCATCAAGTACAAATACTATTCATCAAAGTTCCAATTGCAATGCATGAGAAAGTAGCCCAAAAAAATCACACAAATATGTTTTGCATTTTTATGTTTGTATCATATGTTTGTTATTGTATTTCTTTTGTATTAGCCAAATCATCTTCTATATTTATTTTATATTGTGAAATTTCCAAATACTATTCATCAAAGTTCCAATTGCAATGCATGAGAAAGTAGCCCAAAAAAATCACACAAATATGTTTTGCATTTTTATGTTTGTATCGTATGTTTGTTATTGTATTTCTTTTGTATTAGCCAAATCATCTTCTATATTTATTTTATATTGTGAAATTTCCTATTTGGATACATAGGTTCTTGGATTGTAGTGATGATTGATTTTTATTATTATAACGTTTATGTATCTATAAAATTTGAAGGTTTTGGGTTTTGGGTTTATCAGAAGCCAACCAGTAAGTGAAGAACGATTCCTCACTCTTGGTCAAGATGGAAATATTCAGCTGGGAGATGGAAAATCAACAGTCTAGATGGATGAGACCATAATATTGTTTTTTGAGTTAGGGGAGATGTAATATCCATGCAAGTTTGTTCTCTACAACTTCGACTCAAACATTTTTTGGCAAAGTTTTGCATCTACAATGGACACACTACTATTAGGACAACAATTGACACAATATTTAAACCTGACGAGCTGTAATTCTTCTACAACTATATATATACGCTGTTAATTTCTCAAAATGATGCAAAAGGTAGAATCTCTAATGATTGAATTGAATTACAATATCCCTTAAGAATATTTCAATTATTCATACTTGCTAGGGCCCAAGAAAAACTATGTGATTGGTTCTGTGGTTGCTTTCCTCAATCTGTTTGGAATTTTTATCATTAACTATAGTGAGCCCTTCATAAATTGATATGTCTAGATCTTCAAAGGTAGAAGATAAAGTGATGTTATTACATGAGGACTATATCCAAGGAAATTATGATATGGTTTCTAAACTACAAATTGCATGCTCAACTGTGCAACCTACTTCTCAGTGCCAAAAGGTAATTTATGATGATTTTTTTGCTACATGATATCATTCCTAGTAATAGAATAGAAATATGTTGTCAATTAAGTAAAAATATAACATTATAGAGCGGTCAGGGATGAGGGGTCAATCCCTGTTAGTTTTTCAGAAATTTCAATTTGATATAGGATATTAAATGAGAGAATAACATGTACAACAAATCTACAGCATATCGATCATGGACACAATAATGCAAGCACACAAGAGACACAGAGTTTCACTGGGGAAAACCAAGAAGGTGAAAAACCCCGCAACTTCCTTAGAGATAGATAGAGAAATTATACAACCCAAGTACAAGAGATATACTCCTAGCAGTAGCTTCTACTCCTCCATTAGTGCGCCACTCTCTAATGAGTGTATGAATGAGAAGTGAATGATCAAATAGAGTGCCTCTCGCACTCTATTTATACTTGACTTGACTTGCCTGATAACCTTTACTAGGTCGGCCTTAACTTAACCACATAACATAATGCTGACAGGGCCGACCCCCAATAGGGTGGTCTAATAACCCTTTAACCCACATGACTTATACAGGGCCGACCCCAACAAGGTGGTCTAATAACCCATCAAGTATAATTTATGACACTTACAATATAAATGATGACACTTCCGTATAGAGGAATAATAACATCTCTATAGAAATACAATATACATGTATGAAATACATTCCGAAGTTACAAATACATCAACACTCCCTCTTAACTAGGAAGGTATTTCTCGACACAGATCTGCTAGCACAACTCTTCTTCTCTAGATCAATGTCATCAAATCATCGTCATCATCACTGCTACTTCTATCTCAATCAATCTCAAATCTACTCGTCATAGGAAGTTCTACAGAGCCAACCCTTTTTCATGCTGGATGTAGTCCCACCACCTATAGGTATTCATCATCACTGGCCATACTATGGAATCCTCAGGACTTATTATGTGCGTCATAATGCCTCGAACGAGTATTCTAGGA